>CM051029.1:40115947-43028447 GCA_027627225.1 Congeria kusceri | reverse complement strand
TGTATTATATTTCTTAATTAATAAACAGATGCATTTGCTGTTGATATTCCTCAAATAACACTTTAAATAATGATTATAAATATAATATATATTTATATAGTATTTACCGTTAATATATAATATATATTTAAATAGTATTTACCATTAAGAACTATTATGTCGAAAATGTTTTAACAATTTAAGTACGTCACCTTCAGTTGCGTTTTTCCTTCAGCATGCGAATTCCCATTTATGTTATTTCAATTGATATCATGTTCTTATTATCGCGTTCATAAGAAGTGTCAAATATTTTACCCTGTTAAACAACACTTACACAACACTATTTACAAAATCGCGTATTTTTTTTGTAGATTTCACAGTTACTGTATATCCAAATAAAGTATGTAACTAACACGTAAAGTAATTAACTTACATAAACAGCTTCTATGTATATGTATATGTTTTGTTTGAATAATTCCGTTTCATATAAATTAACGTTGACACTCATCAACACTCTGTAAAATCCAATGCGCTCCCATTTTAATGACAGGTTGATTTCCTACATGTCACAACAACCAACTTAGCAAAACATCCAAAAGCTGCTTCATTTATTTGCAAATATGAAACCTCTGGGAAAATTCGTTTAAGTTAAAAAGCGTATTTAATATTCCCCCACAACTCCGTGCACCGGTAACTCCTATACAGCGCTTTTTGCTTTACTTCGTTCGTCACAATATCCAAATATCAGTAGCTTCATCGAAGCGTGGCGGAACACTTCATTACATCAGTAAACACCGAGTTAAAGGTACACTGTTCCTTTTAAAGCCATAGTCTATACAATCGATCGATGGTTTTCGCTAACATTCGAATCAGCGTTAGTATTGGGTTGTCAATTTTGTTTTTGCCATTTCGTTTTTAACGCAGAGTACACTAGCCAATTGTCGCATGCGCTGTTTAATAAAGAACATCAACCCTGAAAACAATTCACAGAATATAAGCTTTATGTACGACTTTCTGTCATATGCTAGAGGGAAGCTATTTACTAGTATTTAATTGTATTAACACACAAATAAGGTTTTAGTTAATGCACTTCGACACGATAATTTATAAACAAGTTGATCGCAGTTTTGAACAGTAAAGAAATACTCAGAAACAGCTTTACATACAATTTACTATGTTCTCGTTCTACCGCGATTAAAACAACAGTATGTCGACAGCCCACTCATTTGATATCAACAACAGTATGTCGACAGCCGACTCATTTGATATCAACAACAGTATGTCGACAGCCGACTCATTTGATATCAACAACAGTATGTCGACAGCCTACTCATTTGATATCAACAACAGTATGTCGACAGCCTACTCATTTGATATCGACAACAGTATGTCGACAGCCTACTCATTTGATATCAACAACAGTATGTCGACAGCCCACTCATTTGATATCAACAACAGTATGTCGACAGCCTACTCATTTGATATCAACAACAGTATGTCGACAGCCTACTCATTTGATATCAACAACAGTATGTCGACAGCCCACTCATTTGATATCGACAACAGTATGTCGACAGCCTACTCATTTGATATCGACAACAGTATGTCGACAGCCTACTCATTTGATATCAACAACAGTATGTCGACAGCCTACTCATTTGATATCAACAACAGTATGTCGACAGCCTACTCATTTGATATCGACAACAGTATGTCGACAGCCTACTCATTTGATATCAACAACAGTATGTCGACAGCCTACTCATTTGATATCAACAACAGTATGTCGACAGCCTACTCATTTGATATCGACAACAGTATGTCGACAGCCTACTCATTTGATATCAACAACAGTATGTCGACAGCCTACTCATTTGATATCAACAACAGTATGTCGACAGCCTACTCATTTTATATCGACAACAGTATGTCGACAGCCTACTCATTTGATATCAACAACAGTATGTCGACAGCCTACTCATTTGATATCAACAACAGTATGTCGACAGCCTACTCATTTGATATCAACAACAGTATGTCGACAGCCTACTCATTTGATATCAACAACAGTATGTCGACAGCCTACTCATTTGATATCAACAACAGTATGTCGACAGCCTACTCATTTGATATCGACAACAGTATGTCGACAGCCTACTCATTTGATATCAACAACAGTATGTCGACAGCCCACTCATTTGATATCGACAACAGTATGTCGACAGCCTACTCATTTGATATCAACAACAGTATGTCGACAGCCTACTCATTTGATATCAACAACAGTATGTCGACAGCCCACTCATTTGATATCAACAACAGTATGTCGACAGCCCACTCATTTGATATCGACAACAGTATGTCGACAGCCCACTCATTTGATATCAACAACAGTATGTCGACAGCCTACTCATTTGATATCGACAACAGTATGTCGACAGCCTACTCATTTGATATCGACAACAGTATGTCGACAGCCTACTCATTTGATATCATTGTGTTGCTAAAGGTTTAAATTCCGCAGGCGATCATTTTATGTCATCTATATTCAATAAAATTACACACGTATATCCCTTTAATAAATAAAATTCCAATTACGACAACATGTCTCTATTTGTGTTTAACCTTAAACCGTGAAGCTTCCACCTTTTGACAACCATGTCCTGGAGTACAGGCATCCTGATAGACCCATTCCGATCTAACCTGCTCCACTATCAATATAAGTCACATAATGGGGTAGCAATGCTCATCGTCGTCGATAATCAAAAATCGATAAATCATTTTATATACTGCCGATTATTTGCAAAGTAAAGGAAAAAACTGATAAAATACCACTTAGCATACACGGCACTATAGGCATTGTAGTTGTGAATGACGGGGCTATCGGGTGATGAATGAATGAATGACGATACAATTAGTTGCATAATGTACTAAACACATTCAATAACAATGTAAATATCGTTGCATAAATAGTATACAAAGCGTATAAACTTAGTAACATAACTGTGTGCACTGTCGTTTCAAAAGATTTTAGTGTACAAACAACGATCGATGTCGGTAAATGGCAAACGCGGGTTGATTTTCGTTCTGTTTTGAAAATTGTTGCAAAGACAGAAAAAAAAACTAAAAATATACAAGTGGCCGAGGAGGACCAGATGCTCTACTGGCCCCTACATTTTACACCAAAAGCATCAGTTAAACAATCATAAACCGAGCCATGAGGCATGGCTGCATACACATGTACCAAATATAAAAGGCTTAGGGGGCACTTTACAGTTTATCGGGCTTCGGACTCGGCCTGGTGGGGTCTGGGTTCGAGCCGTCTTGCACACACTGATAATGTCAACACCTGAAAACAAACCAAACATCATTTCAATATTGTTTGGCTGTGGCGTCACAAAAATGAGGGGAAAAGAATTATGCACACAGTTCCACTATAATTTTAACATGCATGATCAGCCAATTTTGGGGTTCAAATGTCACCAGTTTTCGCGACCATTTCGGTGATTTTCAACATCAATTTGCAACTTTCATGCGAATGCGAGCACCTCAAACGCTGCAAGCCGGTCTGCGTAACTTACCAGGTACTTGATTGCAATTGAGCAAACTGGGGGTCAACCATTCAGATTTTCCAATAAATGTCAATGTGTGTACGCCCTTTTAAATATCCTACCAAAATGGCGTTCAGAGCTAGGAATCCTCATTTACGAATTTTATGTGCAAGGTGGCTCAACACATACACTGGCTTTACAGAGGTCATATTGTCGAATTCACTAAACATGCAATTAAAAACTCCAGCCCTTAAATCTGATACTTACAACTTCAAAAACACTCAAAATGCTGCTCAGTTTCACTGTATCTATATTTATTAGAATTTGCTCCCCTGCCAATTCGAATTTTTGGCTGAAACTGTATAGTGCCGCCTTAGGTCTTTTTAGTATAAGTCATTTCGGACATTTTCGGATTTTTAAACATGTTTTCCTACTTAAATTCCATATAACAAATTTCGAGCCCCTGTGTGGCCATTTTTAGCTAAGGGACACTGTTTAAAAATGGTATAAGAATATTATACGGCAAGACTACGTGTCAATTTCCTATTAAAGTCTATATATAATGAGCTCCGGGCCGGGGCATGTTTTAACCCAGAAGCAACTTCTGATTAATATTGTTAGAGGACCATATGATGATGTTTCATACCAAATATAAAAGCTGTTAGCCTTGTAGTTTCAGAAAAGAAGAACTTTGAAAGTTTTTCATACATAAGTGAATATACAGAATTTGTGACCCCGGGGTGGGACCATTTTTTAGCCCAGAAACACCATTTTTTATATTGTAAGTAAAGAACCACAAGGAAATGCAAATGTCAAATGTCTAGGCCTGGTAGTTTCAGACAAGACAAATTTAAATGTTTTTCTTATTCAAGTACATGTAAAAGAGCAATGAAGCGGGACCATTTTTTTATCCCACGGGCATAATTTTAATAATTTTGGTAGAGGAACATAAGGTAATGCTAAATACCAACTATCAAAAACACACGGCTTGTAGTTTCAGACAAGACGATTTTTAAAAGTTTCTCCTTTTATGAAGTCCATACAAAATAATTAAATGCCTATTTTTACCCCAGGTGCTTCATTTGAGGAATTGTGGGAAAGGACCATAAGGCGAAGCTACAAACCAAATATCAAATGCCTAGGCCTTCTAGTTTCATACAAGATTATTTTTAAAATTTTGTTAACAAAAACTATTTTAGTTCCTGCTACCTAATTATGCTATGGATGAAAAACATAATAGCTAATTAATTTCTCTATCACCCAAGGATGATTTCTATGCACGGACGCACTCACACACGACGAAAAACGCCATGGCAGAAGTTCCCTGGCCCTTTGCCAACAGAGCTAAAACTGATGCTTTATTTCCGTTATTATTCTCTTGGATTAGACTTTTCCCCGATCGGAAAAGTAATACATATTATGTAGCACCGGATTAGTGTTCAAACAGTAACAAGCGGCTTTAGTTTAACTACCTGGTTTATGCTTCATCAAAGTTCGTTTACTAATGAGTTAATTAAGGAACATTACGCAACTTGTTAACCTGTATTAATTCAATACAGTTTTATGGGCTACCGTAGATCACACACATTTTAAATGCAAAATGTTATTTGTAACCATGTTTTTCACTGTCTAACGTTCCAACTTTGTAACAATTTCGGCTGTGTTTTTATTCACAAAACTCCTAGGTAAAAACTTATGTTCTTAAAATAATAAAATTCCTAATCACTTATTCAGACGACATAAATGACACTCCATGTTATGGAAAATAACGCGCATCAAACCATGTTTCTACTAGTATTTTGATATTACGGGTTGAATGTCGTTTACTAAGACACTTCCGACATTTTGCTCGAATTGTTCGAACACGTTAGTTGCATAAATACCCCGTGAGAATTTTACAAGAGGGGCGGGTCAAATATATACCTTGCACATTTAATACCCTTGAAGCCTCTAACCTCGCCAAGGAAAATCACAAACCAGACAACACAATGTCATAGAACACGGTACTGTGAACTCCTGTCTTAACATCCGATACGGGTGTTCGCAAGACAAATAATTATCACTGTTTACTTTGATTGTTATCCGCGCTAACGTCTAACTTTGTATACATAATTATTTTCGAAATTCAATTATATGAAGATGCCTCGCAGTCAAAATGTGGTATTGCGTTACCTAGGCAACGACGCGGACGTGTGAATTTTCACCGTAATTGTCTGGTGGCATGTCGGGGGTAAACTTTTGTTGTCATCAGTTACAGTTGAACAAATTTTATCTGAAGGTCAGAACAACTCCGATTCGTAGTCATGGTAACGGTTTCATCTATATACCGCATGAATAGTTCGTATGTCTTCAAAGTAACAGAAATATATTTAGGAATAAAGGAAGATAAATTATCGACCTCTGAAAGATACCATACACGTCGCAACGTGAAATATCCCCCGCTCCCAATCTGTAGAAACTTAAACAAAACGAGTATACACTGAAAAAGAAACGAAATGAGTCAAAATGAAACACCATAGGACAAGTTAGTTTGCAAGACACCCTCAACCATACATGAAAGGCAAATGAACGAAAAGTAAGAAATCTCAGCAGTCTCGCCTGAACACCCACGAACAAATTGCTGGTAAGAGAATATAATTTGCACAATTTTAGATGTATTGAGCGATAATGTCCTCTGTTGCTACCGTTTACAATGTCTGGGCATAGTTGATTGACGCTAGAAGACAAGGTTCGCTGACCATAAACAGGTTTAAGGTCGACGGAAAAATGAATAAATGATATCTTATATCAAGTTTATTACTTTAATAACCAATAAAAGCTGGATATCTAAACATGTTAATTGAATGATTTATTTTGTAGCTACTGTATGAACCACAGAAATATCATGAACAACTTCATATTATTTTTATTGTCATCATCATCCGCATCACCACCATCATCATCATCATCATCATCATAATCATCATCACCATCATCATTATCTGCAGCATCATTATAATCATTATCATTATCATTATCATTATCATCATCATCATCATCATCATCATCATCAACATCAACAACTACAACAACGCCATCGTAATTCATCATCAACAACAACAGCGTTCTCATTAGAGTGATTACATTCGTCACTTCCCTAACGTCTGCAATATTACTTCAAATGTACAACTATAACATCAGAAATATGGTAAACAAAACGCTGTAAAACACTTTGCAAGACTTGAAAGATGCCAATGAATCCAGCAATATTTATTTACTAAAATATATATATATATAACTTATAATGGGAACGTTCATATTGCATGTGTGAGTGCTTGACTTTATGACAGTAGTCACTGAATATAGATGGGCGTGTAGCAAATACATGTTTAAAGTATATCATGTGCCGCTGCGGCAAGCTCCTGTTCGTGTTAGTGTTCAACGATAGTAATCAATGTTCTTTTGACATAATGGATTTGCACGAAATGCGGATTACACTGTGCGGACACTGGCAAGGTACCTACGTGTATCTACCTCCGTATCACCGAGGTATAGTCTTGTGCACTGTAACACCTGACCACTTGACCGGGTAATGCCAATATAATCCCTTCCAAACCAGCCTCTGTTTACGGATTGTTATACCCTTCCTTATACCAGAACCATACAGCTCACACCCACGTTTCATTTACGCCTTACATCAATTACATATGCGGCAATGTTCACTCTCTAACCACAGTGGTAATGATCCGAAAATCATTTTAATGATACAGACGAAACTCCGAATAGTTTCGCTGCGTTTACAAGCAGTTTATTAATGGCAAAATAAGCACGTGTGTGGTAAGTTGTTACGAGGCATGCGTGTAGTAAAACAAATAACGACTAAACAAACCGGTCTGATATTTAGTGCGTGCTTGACACAGATGAACTAGCGTTGAACAAGTATTTTACGTGCATGTGTTTCCCTATTTTAGAGGTTTAATCACATTTATTCACAGTCATTATAAAATTAAACATATTTACTCATTTACTTAAACGATTTGTGTTTCTAGTAAAATGATCCAATGCATTAATACCATGTTGCCTCTGTCATTATATTAATACACCTTCAGAAGATAATGTACTAAAATTTAATATATGCTTGACAACATCATTAAATTTGGCCTAAATGAATTCATGCGGTTGACATCTTTGCTAATAAACCAATGCAAAACAAATTTCTAATCAACAACAAACGTTACTAAAAGCACAGATATTCTGAAATAAAAAAAATACTTTTGTTTTAATGGTTTCAATCATGATAAATAACATGATAAATACAATCCAAATAAATAATGGCGACCGTTCACATTTTGTGCGTGTATCATTAACATCTATAGTGGAGTCAATTAACCGCGCAGTACCAAGTGCGTGTATCGCTACAAGATTTGACACTCCGTCCACAACACATGCGCCCTGCGAACTCTCACCGAGCGAACATGTTGATTAACACGGCCTACGACCCTGAGGATGGTTGGTGGGGGGGGGGGGAGTTAGTTGGCTGTCATGAGGTAGACACTCGAGAATTTCAAATACCAATGTTCACATGAGGACATTGCATATGCACTACTACAGATTTTAATCAAGCTACCCCTACTTGGCTTATATATTAAAGATACGTAATTATTGTATGTGTATAGTTGTATGTCGTAGTTTAATTATGTTGTTAATGTAAATTTATTATGGTCATAATATTCTTGCAATCAAAAGATCGTTAAAAATGGTAGTACGAGTAAATTACGGTTACAACCAATGTACATGTTCTGTACAAAAGCAGTGTATCGTTGTTTTTGATATTTATGGATGTACCGTAAGGTTATACATAACTGCTAAATAAATGGTGACATAAATACATGTAGCAAATGGGTTAGATTTCTCTGTTTTTCGCTCTCGGCATGCAAATGAATTACAATTGTTAATGTTAATTTACTTAACACCCACTTAAACTGGCTGTACGTTTGCTACGCCTGGCCATTAACAAAGCATTCTCAGGAGTAGCGCATTTGCCTTAAGCATTTCCATAGCTGACAATGTCTACTGAAATGGAGGACGTGTGACCACGATAATGAGACGCCAAGATGGAAAGGTGCTGCGAGCTAATCTTAGTTCTGTTACAATTTTACTCTTAAATAGCTTATTACTAGATAGCATGAGTTCAACGCCGATGACCAGTGCCCACTTTTGTGTAATTTAGTCGTATTCTGATTGTCCATTGATTTTTTGCATTTAAAATGCTGAACGTGATTGAAAACGCTGAACGTGCATAGTTAAGATTAAAGCTTATGCTTACGTTTTGTTTGAGAAGCTTTGTAGTCGATGGTCCATTCCATATTCAACACCAACGTGGCACTAGTTTTACATTTAACGACTTACAATGAATTAACAGCTCGATTCTTACGAATCCCAATTAATAAAGCTTAATTTTAATGCAAATGACATTTTGCTAAATTGTTGTTTAAAACCAAACTTGAAAAATACATCTACAGCTTCTACTCGATCCCAAGTTATAAACTTGAATTTGTCTTGAATGTCAGCGGAACATTCGCGCCTCACGGTCGGACGGATTTGTTATTGATAGCTTTTTTAAACAGAAATATTTAAATCTTTAATTTATCTGTACAGCTCTTCCGAAAAACTTTTGCTACAAAATCCTCTTCTTCAGAGAAAGGTATATGTTACACTTTGAGGTTACTTGAGGTCATTAGTACGTATATAGTTCATGGCGTAAAGCTAGAGATTGTATCCAGCTAACGATATTATTTATTTGTACGCCACTTGGGCAGCTAACGATATTATTATTTATTTGTACGAACTTTGATCTGACAACAGAAGACAAAACAGATTTATCTAGTAACTAACAGGGTTATAGGCTAGATGATTTATCATTTGATGGTTCATAAAAAATAACCAGGGACGAGCAACATTTATTATGTTTTATTTAATTTCATAGAAACGTATTTTAAGGTCATTAAAAAGCATTAAAAACACTTTGTTATACTGTAAATAAACATGTTAAAGACGTATACATATTTTAATATAATTTAAATATCTATTTATAAACTAAGTGTGACGATAATGCAAATGTATATGTAACCAGTGTACAGTTATGTGTGTAAGGTGATGTGTGAATGAAGTGTGATAGGTTTTCACTGTCCTAATTGGTTATGAGCACATTTTAATGTAATCCCCATACCAAGCTATCAATTAACTAACATAGCCATTTTTCTAACAAGAAACCCAGCACATGCTTACTTTTGTCACCAGAGACTTCAGTCATTATATACAATAGTATCCTGCAAAGGAATTGTATATTGTATATTGTATATTATTTGTGTCTTTATTGTATTTTGTTCTCTTATTTAAAGATTTATGCAGTTAAGCTATTTGCTTAATGAATTGTATTGTTGAATGTATTGTATAATTAAGTTATGCAATTTATAATATATTTAATGCACATTAATTATTGCATGTAATATATTTAATGCATAATTTCTATTTTTCATGTTTATTTTTTTATATTTAATATACTGGAATAAATATCGAAACTTTACAACGAATTGACCTCATTCAACACCCCGTTACATTGGCTCCCCGACGGGGAATCGAACCCCGGTCTCCCGCATGACAGGCGGGGATACTTACCACTATACACCCCGTTACATTGGCTAGTTACAACAGCACCTTGGGCCTGCCCAGCGTGCAGCGCACAGCGTTTTGCTGTGTATCGGATCCAGATCCCCCGGGAATCACGGATTAACAGTATTTGTTTACCAGTACTTTACAGTACTAGGGTGAAACATTTGAAACTGATTTCTTGTTTACACAATAAATATTTGTGACCTATTTTTTTTATGTGCGTGCACATTTTTTTAACCTCGAGGAACATTAGATCTTCAACGTGTGGACATTAACCGGGGCTGATTTTTGTATAATTTGTGACATTGTGTGTAATTAGTGTTATTGGATATTTTTGGAGGATGCTCACGTAAGTTATATTTTTATATTTGATACAGTCTATTGTTATTTAAATATTAATAGCATATTTGTGAATAATCACTTGAGTCTTTAATATAAGCCATTGTGTCCTAGATTGCCTTTTGGAAGTAAACTTATGTAATTATTGTTTTACTGAGCCTAGTTCAAATTGTAGTTGTATTTATATGCTAACGATTTATTATTTTTTTAATTAGGTATTTTGTTATTTTTTTAATTAGTGATTTTGTTAGTGTTTTCAGTGTTCTTTCAAATCTACAGTTCATTACACTGAAACATCAGTATTGTAAATTTTTGAGTGAGTAGCAATTTTCAGTAAATTATACGTGAGCATATTGCAGATTAATTGTCCTCCTTGTAAACTGAATTATTTGTGTCATAATTTTTGTGTTTACATACTCGTACATGTACTTTATTGCAGATGTTCTTTGATTTTTGAACCTACATGTTTATATTGCATTTGATAGTAAACTATTGGACCTTAATCGTTAACTTTGAGAAAATAAATTTCATGTCTTTTTGAGGGTAGATAGAAATTGTCCTCTCAGTTTGCACTGTCTTTTGCACAAATCCCTAGATCAAGCACTATTGCATGCTGTTTTACTAATTTTATAGCACTGTACGAAATTTAAAGTGAGCAGTGCGAGTGTTATTCAATTTTGTGAGTTGAACTGTTTACTGTTTCAGAGTAAGAATATTAAAAACTTCTTACTAGGTCATCAGTTTGCAATATTTTCAGCTAGTGGGGGATACTGATGCTATTGAGTTCCTTTGACATTGTAGCTTAAGTATAGTTGTTTTGTTTACATTTCTGTGTATCGGTCAAGCGTAGATGTAGTGCAATATCCATGTGCGTATGTAGGCATTTACTGTTAGCTGACTGAAACAGGTGTATAGTAGTAGTAACAGCTATTGTTATTGAGTAAGTCAGTAGAACACTTATAATGTAGCTTAATCATTAAAGTTGTGTATTGAAACCTTTTAAAGGTGCTTATCCACATTTAGTATCAGTGTATACAGTAAGTTTGTAAATTAAGTTCTGTAGTTACTTAATAGCATTTAGTTTATTTTATTTGTATTCAATTATTTTTTTTTATAGCATTTGTGCTGTCTGTTATTGTCAGCATGGCTACTGCTGATAAAAATTTGTCAATGGAGGAAATACTTGCTGAAATCAGCAAACATTATGATTTAATTCCTAAATCTGAGTTGCCAAAGCCCAAATCTGCATTTCAACGGGTGTTAGAAGAATACAACCGGAGGCCAGACACAAAGAGAACTCCACCTTTCACTCCTATGATGGCTTCTACTCCAACACCCCAACCTCCATCTAATTTTAATGGTTTTTCTCCACAGTCTATCCCTAGAATACCAAACTTTTCAGGTGATGACCCCGTTCCTAAGGGCGAGGTGCCATATATTGTTTTGCGCAATGAAGTTCGATGCATCGAATATGCAGGGGACCTATCTGAAACTCAAATGCTTCAGCTTGTACGTAACTCTCTTCGTAGTACAGCCAGGCTTATGGTTATACTCCTTGGCCAGTCAGCCACACTCTCAGACGTTTTGTCTAAACTAGATGCAATGTTTTGTGACGCATCCTCTAAAGAAGAACTTCTGTCCGAATTTTTCAATCTGTCCCTGCGTATGCCTGTCGACTTGAAACTTTGCTTCAAAATGTCATTGATAAAGGTGATTTGTCTATTGGAGTGAAAAATGACCTTTTACGTCATAAGTTTTGGACTGTGTTGAACAATATTAAAAGCACAAACACGTCATAAATATGATCTTATTTCCGATTACAACTCCTTGTTACGGGAGATCAGACAGGTTGACAAGGAAATTTCAGCTTCTTTGTCTCATGATGGACACTTAAACCCAGCGGCCCCTACAAAGCTCAAACGAGCCACACGGTGTGCTCTCAGCACACCTTCCAATGCTGAACAGCTGTCATCTATGGGCAACAGGATACAACAACTTGAATCTCGTCTAAATAATATTGAATCTAACCTGGAAACTAAAATTGATTCCAAGTTTGACATGTTGCTACGCAAACTTGATGATAAGCTGCCCTCTACTGTTACACCACCTATCGTTACCCCGCCCCAGATGTACATGCAGTAAGGGGCCGTGGTAAATCTTGACGTGGAAATTTTTGCAACACGCAGCAATCCAACCCTGCCCCATCATTAAATCAAAACCCTTCTTTTCAGTCAGAACAAACTGGATGTTGACAGATGAGCAACAACTACAACCACCCAAACTTTTAACCGCCTCCGCAAATGGCCAACCGGCGGCGGGTGATCATGAAAGTGATGGACAATCTTGTGAGTCTGATGTTCAATCCAGACTGATCGGAGATTTCAACTTCTCACATATTTTGCTTCACAATGTTTCTGTGAAAGCATTGATCGACACTGGGAGTATGGTAACTACAATGTCTCACTCATTTTATTTGTCGTTGCCTGATAAGCCAACTTTGTTGAATGTTGACAGTCTTGGTCTTAATGTATCATTGGCTGATGGAAACTTCACTGATCCCTCGAAAGTTTCTGCTGTTTTATCTTGGCCTGCTCCTACTGCCGTCAAAGGCCTACGATAATTTCTAGGTTTTGCGGGGTACTACCGTAGATTTGTTGAAAATTATTCAATGTATCATTGGCTGATGGAATCTCCACTGATCCCTCGAAAGTTTCTGCTGTTTCATCTTGGCCTGCTCCTACTGCCGTCAAAGGCCTACGATCTTTTCTAGGTTTTGCGGGGTACTACCGTAGATTTGTTGAAAAATATTCAAAAATCGTTCAGCCATTAAATAAACTCTTGGAAGGACACTCTACCTGCAAAAAGTCCAAACGTTCGAAAAAGTCCAAAGAACCAGCTGTATGGTCTTGGGGTCAGGAACAACAGGAAGCTTTCGATTCCATAAAGGAGAAGTTAACACACCCGCCTGTATTGGGTATTGCTGATTACTCTCTGCCTTTCATCGTTCACACTGATGCTAGTATTTATGGTCTCGGTGCTGTTTTGTTACAGAAGCAGGATGGTTAGAACGTGTCATTTGTTATGCCAGTAGGGACTTCGTCCTGCTGAAAGAAGTTACCCTGCTCACAAACTTAAGTTTCTTGCCCTGAAGTGGGCCATCACAAATAAATTTCATGACTGTCTGTATGGCAACACATTCACTGTCTTTACAGATAACAATCCATTAACAAATGTTCTATCCTCAGCTAAGTTAAATGCCACCCAGCATCGTTGGGTAGCCTCTCTAGCTAACTGCAAATTTTCAATTCACTACACATCTGGCTCTGCAAATACTGATGCTGATGGTCTCAGTCGCATTTCACTTCTTGGAGACTCTATCCAAGCTGTTTGCAACAGTGTCACTGCAAACATTCCACTAGCTGGCAGTGTTCCATGTCACAGCGACACACAACCTCTGAATGATGAATTTGAGACATTTGGTTTTCAGTCCATTGACTGGCACTCAGAACAAAGTAAAGACCACACTTTAGCCAGGGTCATGCACCTACTTGCGTGTGGTCTTCGCCCGAGGGAGGAGGAGAACCGTTCAGAGTCTCCTAATGTTCGAAAATTCCTACGGGAATGGTCCAGACAGTTTATTGACCAGGGAGTCCTTTTTCGTTCTACACTTCTGGATGGCCAAAAGGTGCGCCAGTTAGTTATCCCAGATTCTCATAAAACCATTGCATTTAAGGGTATTCATGAAGATAATGGTCACCCTGGCAAGGACAAATCTCTATGGCTTGCTAGGCAAAGGTTCTATTAGCATTACGTCACGGGTTAACAGTTGCCTTCGTTGTGTTTGCAGGAAAAGGCCTGTCAAACCTATGGCTCCCTTGTTCCCAATTCAAACGACACGCCGAATGCAACTTGTCTGCATGGATTTTCTAAAAGTTGATGCCTACTCGCCATGACTCGACTGGTTTCCTCCCCACTATTTGATGTTCGGCTGGCACCCTCGCCTATCCATTGATTCCTATTTTGGAACAGACCCTAATCCAGAGGGTGGTCCAATCAGTCCTTCATCTTATGTTGCAAAACTTAAGGAGAGCATGGAATATGCTTACAAGGTTGCTGCTTCTAACGCTCACAACCGGGCTATTACCAATAAAGGCACTTATGATCGCAAGGTCATAGAACACTACCTTGAGGTGGGAGACATTGTCCTGGTTCGTAATGTCGGAATGAAAGGTCGCTGCAAACTTGCTGACTATTGGGAGTCTGATGCCTACATCATTCTTGCAATTGACAGGGATATTTCTGTTTTCAAAGTCCAACTGGAGTCAGGGAAAGGACCCGTGAGAACTCTACACAGAAACATGCTTCTACCTTTTGTAAGCATTCCCCTGGATTCACCTACTTCTGCCAGTCGGGAATCTTTTTCTGTTACACCTACAGTTCCTAAACGTCTTCATCCTAAACCTGCTCCTAGGCCATCTCTTTCTAACCGTTATTCAGAAGATTCCAGTTCGGAGTCAGATTCAGGTGGTCAGATGATAGCCTCAGACGCTATGTGATTCCGCAACGGAGGAATCCCAACATCAAACCCCGCCAGGACCAAGCTCTGAATTCTCTTCCATCAAGTTCAACGGTCACTATACCAATTTCACCAATTGTCCCAACCCCTAGCCCCAGATATTCTACTGTGCCTAGCCTCACTCCTAGTGTCAGAGAATCTACTCTGCCTAGTCAGAGTTTTCTAACCCCTAGCGCCAGAAACTTTACTGTGCCTAGCCCCACTACTAGCGCCAGAGAATCTACTCTGCCTCTCCAAACTCCAGACCCTACCCCTCAACCAACCCCCAGGCCTTCAATGCAACGTCGGCCACATGACCGGTACGGGGAATGGGTCGCATACATGGCTGCGTTTTAACTCCTTTCATGTAACTCAGATATCACTAGTACACAGTAAATGTATTGGTTATTTTGATGTTTGTTTATTGTTTTAATTTGATGTTAATATTAAAGTACCATGTATTTTATTCTTTAATCCAATATCAAGCTTTATTTGGAGCAAGTAATTATCTGGAAGGTTAAACCGTCATATATTCTTTCGAATAGTTTCAGTACTTGTATTATTATTGTTATTTGTACATCTGTAATGTTTAGTTGTTGCTTCTATTTCTCAATTCGAGGACGAATTTTCTCGAAGAGGGGGGATATGTAACCAGTGTACAGTTATGTGTGTAAGGTAATGTGTGAATGAAGTGTGATAGGTTTTCACTGTCCTAACTGGTTATGAGCACATTTTAATGTAATCCCCATACCAAGCTATCAATTAACTAACATATCCATTGTTCTAACAAGAAACCCAGCACATTCTTACGTTTGTCACCAGAGACTTCAGTCATTATATACAATAGTATCCTGCAAAGGAATATTGACCAAGTCATTTGCCCTGCTTGGTAAGATTTGTATTTTGTTTTTGTCTTTATTGCGTTTTGTTCTCTTATTTAAAGATTTATGCAGTTAACCTATTTGCTTAATGAATTGTATTGTTGAATGTATTGTATAATTAAGTTATGCAATTTATAATATAATTAATGCACATTAATTATTGCATGTTATATTTTTAATGCATAATTTATATTTTTCAGGTTTATTTATATATATTTAATATACTGTAATAAATATCGAAACTTTACAACGAGTTGACCTCATTCAACATCCCGTTACATATAATCTCCCTGAAAGAAAATCGAAACAACGAAAAAATAAAACAGCTCTGTATATTAACAATAATAATTCAAATTCGTTTTTTCTCAGCAAACGAATAAGTTACGGTCATAAGATTCACTTTTAAGGAACGTTGTAAAATCGCATTTAGTATTTATCAAAAGCGATTGTGGACGCGTTATCTATGTGTGAAAAAGTTACAATTTGACTTTACTTGTACATGCCTTGTATGTGAAAAGGTTTTTGTTGTTCATTTTAATTTTTGACAGTCCAGTACGTTTTCTATAATTGTAGACAATACGTTTTCCTAGTAGGTCACACATATTAAGACAAATACAATTTAATGCAAATTGACCGATTAATAAAACAACCACAAACTTACATTGATTGATTTAACCAATTAAAATAGCACGTTGACAAACTTTTCCCACGACTGCTCTCGGTATCCGTTATGAGCTATAACTGATATCAATCAACAACAGATGAAAACTCTTACACAATAGCATATTAAACAGTATAAGGCGAATTTATGTATATTATAGACACACATTTGCATTTAAATTCATTAAAGCTCTATAGACGTGCACAATTGTATAGATGAACATGTCCCGCTATCTGTAACCACGTCTTCCACTTTCTTTCTTTCCAACTTTGTTTGTCACAGCCCTGAACCCGAATTCACAAATACCCATTAGTAAAACTAATGTAAAGTTCATAAAACAATAACAATCCTTAAGGCTGTGGCTGTTTCAAGTATAGTGCAATTTATATTACGAAGATTTATTTTGGTAAAGTGTGTGTCACAAGGATTTAATTACTTAACAATAATTTTAATATAATATAATACAATTCCAACATTTTGATTTGAAAGTGTGTTTCTTGTGAGCTTTGTGAATATCACTTAGAAGTATTTTGTTTAAAGATGATCTAAATATTGTCTGAAGTGTTTTGTGTTTGTTACGTGTTTTTGTGATGTCCTGTGTATTGTTTTTGGCAATTGGTAATTGCCATACATAAAGGACCACGGGCTGCTAATAAGAGTTCTCTTCTGCTGTCGCAACTAGAGTTTTGCGTTGTTTATATTTAGAGAAAGACTACTGACTGGTGTCGTACTATGCACGATTAACCAACGTAGAAGACCCGCTTAAATGGTACATTTTCTAAAGTAGGTCGGGACATGCATTATATCAAACACTCCAGGCGACAGAATGCCGCGTGTGCTCGCGATCATGAGAAGGTCATATGTGAACAACTTAACATGTTTGCATTTCCATCACTTTACCACGTAATTTTTACGGCGTTTCATGGTCTGTTTACCTTTATGTGTGCACAGTTTGATTACTTATAAACTTTCGACATTTTGCTCGAATTTTCAGAACACGTTCAATTTATCGCTATTCCGTGAGAACTTCACAAGAAGGTCGGGTCAAATGCATCCCCTGTAAACATAAAACCTTAGAAGCCTCCAACATAACCATGGAAAATCACAACCCAGAACTTTTAATGCCATCGTACACAGTACTGTGAAGTCCTTCCCTAAACCATTGTAAGCATGACATTACCATTGTTTACTTTGATTGTTATCCGCGTAATGGAATTTTCATATCTGAACATGTTGATGGAATTGCAAGCATTGATGTTTGCAGACGATATAGCTACAATGGCAGAAACGGTAATAAAATTGCAAAACCAAATTGACCGAATTAGTGAATTTTGCGACAACACAGGAATGACGCTTAATTTAGAAAAATCGAAGATCATGGTTTTCAGGAACGCTGGCCCACTTAGAGAATATGAGAGGTGGTACTATAAAGGTAAGCGTATTGAAGTCTTACCACATTACAAATATGTAGGATCATTTTTCTCGACAAAATTATCATGGACTAAAACTAAAACTCCATCAACTATACTAGCTCGGAAAGCTATATGTGTGATGTTCAGATACCAGAAGAATTTCGGATACTTCACCCCAAATGATGCTTTTAAACTATTTGACTCAATTGTAAAACCTATTCTTCTGTACTCATCAGAGCTGTGGAGCCACCAATACAGTGGAGTAATTGAAAATGTACAAACGCAATTTTGCAAGAAAAGCGCATGTTTGAATACAAATGTCACGAATGTCTTTGCTCTCAGTGAATATGGGCGCCTGCCACTGTCACTGTGCTATATTACAAAGTGTGTTAACTATTGGCTAAGGCTAACTGAGATGCCATATCACAGATATCCGGGGCAGTGCTATTTAATGCTAAGACGACTCGACGATTCTGGCAGATCCACGTGGCCGACATACATTAAAAGGATTCTATTCCAGAACGGCTTTGGATACGCTTGGCTAGCCGGTGAAGTCGGAGTTGCTGAAGTATTCCGGAAACTGTTCGCCGACAGACTATGCGACTGTTCTCAACAGACATGATTCGCCGATATTAATTCATCACATAAAACCGTGTCGTACAGAATATTTAAAAGTGTGTTAGAACCAGAAAAATACTGGTCTATCTCATTGCCTGTTCACCTAAAACGTGTACTCTCAAACTTTAGATGTTCTAGTCATCAACTGATGATAGAAAGAGGACGTACAGAATATTTAAAAGTGTGCTAGAACCAGAAAAATACTGGTCTATCTCATTGCCTGTTCACCTAATACGTGTACTCTCAAACTTTAGATGTTCTAGTCATCAACTGATGATAGAAAGAGGACGACATCTACGGTTTGAGCGTGATTATAGGTTCTGTCCAATACATCTAAAACGAAATGTATACTGTATTGAAAACGAGTTGCATTTTTTGATTGTGTGTCCTTTGTATAACGAATTAAGAGAGAGATATTTTAGAGACGAATGGCTAAATAACTAGATAACAGACCAACTGTTTCTGAAAATCATGTCTGATCAAAATGAACAAAGTATTCTCTCGCTTGCACGCTAAGAGCACAGCAGTTAGACTGAACTCGTGCATGCTTATTTTGTAGTGATGATATTAATTTATTATTACTAACTTGACCTGTCTTGATACTAACTTGACCTGTTATAGTTAATAAAATTTAAATTTGAATAATATAATTTCTAGAATATTGTATATGTCGTATCGTCGTATTGTATCTAGATCTAGGTATATATATATCGTATATGTATGCACACAATGCCTGTATGTATATATATATAGTTAATACATCATTATGCCGACATATCTAAAACTTTATCCTTGCTGTAAATATTTTGTCACGACAACTGTTGATGCATATTGATTGTATTTTGGGCCGGAGGCCTTACGATACCAATAAAGATTGATTGATTGAAACAGAAATATATGTAGGACTAAAGTTGAACACCTCAGAAAAAACGCCGATTCGTATTAAGGACTAAAGGAAGAGAAATTAACGACCTCTGAATCATACATTCAAACAAAACACGAAGTAAGGCAAAATGAAACACGTTGTAACAAGTAAGTTAGTGAATAAAATACCTTCAACCATTCATAGCAAATGAACGAAAAATAAGAAAATCCCAGCAGTCTCGCATGAACACACACAGACAAATTGCTGGTGAGAGAATACCATTTGCACAGTTTTAGATGTATTCAGCGATAATGTACACTGTTGCTACCGTTTACTATGTTTGGGCACATTTGATTGACGCTAGAAGACAAGGTTCGCTGACCATAAACAGGTTTAAGGTCGACTGAAAAATGAATAAATGATATCTTACACTAAGTTTATTACTTTAATAACCAATAAAAGCTGAATTTATAAACATTGTAATTGAATGATTCATTTGTTAGCTACTGTATGAACCACAGCAACAACTTCATATTAATTTCACCGCTATCATAATCCGCATCATAATCATCGTCCTACTCCTCCTCCTCCTCATCATCACCATCATCATTATCATCATCATTATCATCATCATTATTATTACTATCATCAGTATCATCATCAGCATATAATCCCTTCCAACGGTAAAAACTACGACAACAGCATCATAATCGGCATCAACAACAGCAACATTTTCATCAGGGTGATTAAATTCACCACTTACCACACATCTTCAACATCTCTTCACTTGTACAACTACAACAGCAAAATACGGTTAACAAAACGCAAAAAATGCTAAAAAAAACACATTACAATATATCCATTGAAGACTTGAAAGAAGCCAATAAATCCACCAATATTGACTCACTAAAATAATAACTTATAATGGGAGCGTTCACGTTGCATGCGCGAGTGCTCGACTTTGTGACTGTAGTCACTGAATATAGGTGGGCGCGCAACAAATGCATTTTAAAAGGTATTTCATGTGCGACAAGCTCCGGTTCGTGTAAATGTTCAACGATAGTAAACAAGAAATGTCTTTTAAAAAGACAATCGGTGTTGAAATTAATATTGTGATGTATTGTTTTGCCCCTAATCTAATACAAGAGGACCAAGATGATCGGTTACGTGACTTCTCGGACCCCATATCTTTCGGTCCCTACTAAGGAGACTTCTCGGACACTAGATTGTTCGGACACCGTAATAAAAATTACCGGCCCCAAAATTAATTTGAGATAAACTCAATCATTGTTAATATCTGTACCGTGAATAAACAGATAAGATACCGCCCCATGTTTCCACCAGTGGTACATGAATAAGCTAAATACTATTCATTTACGTAAACATAATTGATACCTGAATTTGTAAGGCGAATTTAACAAATTAACTATGTCAGAAAATAATAGCGGGAATGAATGAAAATTATTATATATATATATCCGACAAGTGTACATAGTTATGTTAAATAATATACTATATGTATCATTAGTATTGCACATAGTGTATTCATGCTACGCAACAGAAGTTAAAGCAACATGAATAATGTTTCGACGTATTACGAGACTTCTTTCACCACATTTTACTGATAGAAAGATGTTTAACATTTTTATAGATATAATAAGAAGCTGATAGAAAGGTGCAATTATAAATAATTCTTAAATAAACACAACCACAATTCAAATATAAATTAACATGCGCAGTAAGTTTATAAATTCGCCATTTATGTACGAATTCACGGGGACGACAGTCGGTTACAGCATACAATGATATTTTAACACAATGATAACATAATAGGAAATATAAGCTCAATCAAATTTTCTAATAATTTTTTGGATTATTTATCAGAAAAATACCAGACATTTACTACTTTATATTTTGTGCTTGCGAGCTCAACAGGCAACATTGTACGTTGTGACCGACTGTCTTCCCCGTGAATTGTAGCATTGTCATAGCTATTTATAGAGCGCACCGATTATGTAGGCTAAACAATATAGTTATTTCATTATGTGAATGAATATAACATACTGATCATGACACAAAATGAGTAAAATTGTTCATAAGTATGTTCATTTCTAGAGTGTACCTTTATTTTAACCGCTTATGAAAACAATTATGTAAGTTTTAATCCCGAAAAGTATGCAAAACTTATTGGTATACGTTAAACGATTGTTTTAAGTTTGCATTCCTTAAAATTAGAAAATTTGCCCGATTCTAATGGTATTAAATTTTTTCCGCTGCATAATTATTACAAGAAATCTAGGTCAAAAGTGATCTTAGACAGCTACGCCGAAAAATGTTCTTTTGAAAAAAAAGTCAATATGATTTGCATGAAATGAGGATTACACTGTGCGGACACTGGCAAGGTACCTACGGTTATCTACCTCCGTTTAACCGCAGTATAGCTTTGTGCACTGTTACACCTGAGCGCATGACCGGGTAATGCCAATATAATCCCTTCCAAACCTGCCTCTGTTTACAGATTGTTAGACCGATGACAAGCTACTGCCCTTATTTTGCAGTGCCCATGCAGCTCACACCCAGGTTTCATGTACGCCTTACATCAGTTACAGGTCCGACAATGTTCATTCTCTTACCACGATTATAACGATCCGAAAATAATTTTAATGATGCAGGCGAAACTTTTGAATAGGTTCGTTGTGTTTACAAGCAGTTTATTAATGGCCAAATAAGCGTGTATGTGGTAATTTGTTACAAGGCTTGAAGTCCGTAAAATACATAAAAAGTAAACAAACCAGTCTGATTTTGTGTGTGTGCTTGTAAATGATGGACTGGTGTTAATCCAAAAGTTGACGTACATGTGTTTCCCTAATTTAGAGGTTTAATTGCATTAATTCACTTAAAAAAACGCATTAAAAAACAAATACAATGATAAAGAATAACGAAATTCCCACTTGTCAGGCAAAATGAAAGAGTGTCTTTAATATTACCCAAAGCGACTGGAAATTTAGTCATGAATGGATTTTTACAACTACCAGAGACACATACTTGCAATGGTACTAAAAAAAATTTCCCATAACATCATGTGCACAAATATTTTGCTCAATAAGATGAAAGTTATAGATTCTGATAAATGTTCTTTTTGCAATAATGAGCCAGAAACACACCTCCATCTATTCCGGAGTTGCAATATTGTTACAGTTGTTGTTAAAATAGGTAACCAACAAGATAAAAGTTACAAATAATAATTTTTAATTTGACTCCCAGTCTTTTATATTGGGTATAACAGGCAAATCTTCAACTAAGTACAACATTTATGTTTGGAAATTAAAAGATATATTTATATATGCAGAAGAAAATCTCTTATCCCAAGCATCCATAGTCTTAAACCAACTTGCAAAGTAACCTTTACAATTATTAAAAAAACTAATATGAACGAAGAACGTATACGTTTATGGGAACTTGTACATACCACATGTAGATCATAATAGTTAATGACTTGTACTTGTACAATATATATTTATATTATTTTTGCATGACACTTTACAACTTTCTTTTTTTCTTTTTCGTTGCTGTTTTTGATCATCTGTATTCATTAGTCTGTTGTAGATGTCAGGATATTTAGTTCTACTCACTTAATATTGGCTTCAAGCCTTGATAAGTACATGTATTTATCTACAGATTCATGAATCTCTTGGTGATGGCATGCTCTATACATGTAACATTCGCTTGATAATCACATGTATTTTTGACATGACTGTGGTATTGTCAGATCTATACAGATGAAATAAACAGTTATATTGGAGAAAAAGATGAATAAGGGTGACCGCTCACAATTTGTGCCTGTTTCAATAACATCTTAAGGAGGAAAGTCAATTAGTCGCGCTGCAGCAAGCGTGCGTATCAGTATAAGATCGGAAACACCACAGGCGCCCGCCGAACTCTCACCGGGCGAACATCTTGATTAACGCTACCTGGGACCCTGAGGATTGATAGGGGGCCACGGGTGTCTTTGAAGAGGTCGACAAACGTGAAATTCAAATACCAATGTTCACACATAAGGACATTGTGTGTAGGCTGATTTTATTCAAGCAACATCAACCTGAGAGAGTAAGGATAATTATACATATTGTATGTGAATGGCTGTATGTCGCAGTATATGTTGTTAAGGTACAATTATTATCGTCATTATATTATTGCAATCAAGATAAAAATGGTAATGCGATAAATTACGGTTACAACCAATATGCATGATGTACTGATATTTCTGTACATAGACATTGTATCGTTGTTCGTGATATACATGGATGTACCGTAGCTTATTATGGTTTAACATGAATAACTGCGGCAATAAATGGTGACGTAACTATCAAATCTGTTCGATTGCCTTGTTTTTTGCTAAGGCATGCAAAGGAATTACTGTTAATTATACAATTAACGTAACGCACACTTTCAGTGGCTATACAATTTATACGACATGCAATTAACAAAGCATTCTCAGGAGTGTCACATTTGCCTCTAGCATTTCCATAGTTGATACTGTCTATGAGAATGGAGGACGCGTGACCATTAAAATCAGACGCCAAGATGGAAGAGTGCTGCGAGTTTATCTGAGTTCTGTTATAAATTTACTCGAATTATGTTATTTTACTCTTCAATTGCTTATTACTAGAGAGCGGAGTTAAACATGGTGTTAATGGCAGTAGAGAATATAACGTCGATGACAAGTGCCCACTTTTGTGTATTTAAGTCTTATTCTTATTCTCCATTCATTTTTTTTTTAAATTAAAATGCTGAACGTGATTAGCTACATTTATACTTAAGAATCGTTTCAGAACCTTTGTAGTCGATGGTCCATTCCACATTCAACACGTACATAGCACTATTTTTACTTTTAATGACTTACAATATCTATTCTTTTTTACGTATCCCAATTAATATTTATTCAAAATAAATTTTGGTATGTTATTGAAGTGATATTTAAAAAATAAATCCAAAGCCCCCACTCCATCCTAAGTTATAATGTAGAATTTGTCTTGAAGGTCATTGGACCATTTACGCCTAACGGTCGGACAGATTTCTTTAATAGTTATAGCTTCTTTAAATAGACATACTTAAATCTTAAATTTTCAGCATAGCTCTTCCGAAAAACGTTTGTTACAAAATCCTCTTCCACCGAAAAAGGTATATCTTATAAGTTAATGTTGTTGGATGGTCATTAGTATGTAGTCTGTGATACGTAATAACTACAGTTTGTGTCCACTTGCCCAGCTAACGTAAGTGTGCTTGACATGTTACTCTTTATTAGTACGAACTTTGATCTGACAACGGAAGAAAAAAAATCTAATAACTAACAGGGAAGTAGGCTAGATGATTTATGATTTGATGGTTCATAACAATAATTAGGGCGGAAAACCGTTTAGTATGTTTTATCTAAATTCATGGAAACGTGTATATCTTATGTCTAAGCTAATTAAAGAAATGAATGTAAATGTACATGTATATAAATATGCAAACACGTTTTGCAAAAATGGGCACATACATGTATATCCGATAAATATATTAACCAACTGCAAGCTCATCGTTCGAATCTCAGGAATGGGAGAATATAATTCCATTAATGACCACATATAGCCAGAGTCGGACCCTGTGACTACAAACATTCATAGGAGTAATCTCTGTCTTAATCTATCTTAAACATTTAACCAATGGAAATCAAAGCTCAAATGTAAGAAGCATTCTCATTGGTCAATATTTTTAGTTGAGACTAGGTTTGAGATCTAGAAATTTCGTGGTCATGGGGCCAGAGCATTAACCTGCGTGTCCTGTTATCTCAATAGTATTATAGATTTTCATTTTCATCATAATTAATTAATTTTATATTGTATATTATTTATGATGAAAAAAAAAAATTCTATTATCTTCCTGTAAGAAAACAAACAGCGAAAAAAAAACTCTGAATATTTACAATAATAATTATAAACTTGTTTTTGTCTACAAACTAAGAAGGTATGGTTATTTCTATGCAATGAACGTTGAACAATCGCATGTCAAATCCAGTAGATACTAATGATAAAACGCGATTGTGGACGCGTGTTCTATATGTGAATAAGTTACAATTTGACTGTACTTGTACTTATATGAAAACGTTTTCTTGTTAATTTTAATTTTGAACAGTCGACAGTCCAACACATTTTATATAATTGTAAAAAATACGTTTTCCTAGAAATTCACACTAATTAAGACAAATACAATGAAATTATGAAAATACGTTCTCCTAGTTGGTCACACTAATTAAGACAAATCCAATGAAATTATGAAAATACGTTTTCCTAGTTGGTCACACTAATTAAGGCAAATACAATGAAATTATGAAAACACGTTTTCCTAGTAGGTCAATCTTATTAAGACAAATACAATGACATTATGAAAATACGTTTTCCTAGTATGTCACACTTATTAAGACAAATACAATGAAATTATGAAAATACGTTTTCCTAGTAGGTCACACTTAGTAAGACAAAAACAATGAAATTATGAAAATACGTTTTCCTAGTAGGTCACACTAAGTAATGCACATACAATGAAATTATGAAAATACGTTTTCCTAGTAGATCACACTAATTAAGACAAATACAATGAATTATCAAAATACATTGTGTACGTTTTCCTAGTAGGTCACACTAATTAAGACAAATACAAAGAAATTATTATAAACATATAACTAGTAGGTCACACTTAGAAAGACAAATACAATGCAATTATAAAAATACGTTTTCCTAGTAGGTCACACTAATTAAAACAAATACAATGACATTATGACAATACTATTCCCTAGCAGGTCACACTAATTAGGACAAATACAATGAAATTATGAAAAAACGTTTTCCTAGTACGTCACACTAATTAAGACAAATACAATGTAAGGCAATTTGACCGATCAATGAAACAACCACAAACTTAAATTGACGGGTTTAACAAATTAAAGTAGCAAGTTGTTTCGTTTTGGACAAACTTTTCCCACGACTGCTTTCAGTATTCGTCATGGGCTATAGCTGATATAAATCAACACCAGATTATAACTCTTACGTAACAGCGTATATTTAACGGTATAATGCGACATTTATGTAAATTATATTTACGCATTTGCATTTTAATTCGTTAAAGCTCTATAGACTTGTTACATTACATAGATGAACATCTTCCCATTGTATGTTAATATACACCCTATTACAAATGGTAACTTAAATAAATGCTGCAATCTTAGTGATAACAGTATTATAATCTATGCCGGTACTACTGAATCCCCTGTTATACATTTTGGATCATAATAACGTGTTGTATTGTATCTTACCGCATGGAATTTCCTATTCTATTGACAAGAGATTGAAACCACTTTCGTGAGAAGTGTTTACAGCTCCTGCAATGCTGTTATTAAGACGGCGGGTCTTATGATATTCTTTTTCCGTCAAATGATATGTCACACAGCCTGTCATTACCGTTTTCATCGTCTTCAGCGTCTTGATCACCAGACGTGTTACATATAAATCCTACACTTCATTGACCTTCACTAATACCAGGTCATGTGACACGATTGTAACACAAATTTCCGCCAAAATTTGGAATGTTCATCCTGAAAATTATACCTACTATTACTTAATAACAAGATGGCAGATGTTCATTTACACATTTAATTTAAATGTACATCTGAAATATTTCAATACGAGTGTAAACGATATATGGTATTCAGTATATCATTCTGGAAAAATCCCACTTCCTTAATGTCAACACAACACTACATGTATACTTCCAGCCTTAAACGAGCATTCCGTCAATTCTGTCATACAAGGAAGAAGTCAGCCAACAGACTTTCCTAAGCACTTTTGTATGTCAACGTGTAAACGTCGTCATCCGGAGAGTTTTAGCTTCACTACGATTGCATTATTTCGAATGTAAATGATCTCCTAAGCATCCACTTTCATTCTTTAAACTTTCTATATGACGTGCATTACATTGTATTAAATTTTACAATGTACTCAAAGAAATCCCATAAAATGGAAGTCTCTTGCCAGTGCATATACAGAAGACCCATGAGTTAATTACATGTAGTATGTCAATTGTAGACGAATCCGTACTGATACGGACATTTGAAGTTGCGCGCACTTCCTGGCCAGCGGCACATTATGACGACGAGCCGTTTATATTACAGAGATAATAGCAGAATACTTGCGAGTGTGCATTTTAATAACTAACATTAATAACTAACAAATCGTTCACGCCATTAGCGCATAGACATCCAGTTTCACTTTCTTTTAAGTGTTTATGTACCGTTTTGGTTCTGAAGAATGAACGTTCGTACACAACGACTGTCCGTGCATTTTATCGTTTCAATGATATGGCCATTATTGATTCCAGGCATCATCTATCATTCTTTTCCGCATGATTTCAAATATCATTTTGCTAATATTTCATTTTTCTTCTATACAGGCTTGTGTTTGCGTATTCATGAGTCATAGCGTGCAATAAAGATATGACTTACATTTATATTTATTAATGTAATTGTACTGGTCGATGTGAACGTATGTGCCTAATATATCAGTATAAATTAGAACACTGGAATGATAACTAGTTATGTATAACAGCAACCATAATGCCATGGTACATTTACATGATTAATCTACACAAAACGATAATTGTAGTTTATGACAAATCATCTATAAAGATATAACAGAGAATCGAGTCGAAAAAGGTTGGTTTAGTATCGACCATCGAATCGGACCATTCACAATCGATTGATGGATTCATCGAAAGAATCGTTGCTGTTCTAATAACCATAACCGTAGAAAAACACGATTAATAAATTATTTACGAAAAGGTCTCCATGGTTTCAGAGCATGAAAAATACAAAAATACCAACATTTAACTTGATCTGTTTACAAATGACATGAACTTACATAACACTTTCACTGACATGTTTCTCACTTAATTAATAATTAGCGGAAAATCATTTTTAAATGGGTGCCTGGAATACAAATTTCTAGTTTATATGACCACGAGAATGACCTTATATGTACACTAACTAAACCATAACTTCGTATTGCGAACTGTTGTTTTAACTTTAACCCACCTCATTCCGAAAATAGGAAATATAAAGTTCTTACTAATAACGTTTCTGAACAGAATAATCATCTAGCTAATGATTGGTAACAAACACGCGTAGGCTTCATATGGCAAATACTTTAAAAATTACCTTGTCTTGGTCTGGTACTCACAAAGCGAGTTACGTTATTTTCAACAAGTAACATACCAGTCACTTTAAAGGAAAGCGTGTTCTAGCTACTTCGAACGTCATGTAGTGTAATGCATATATATATAACCCTACGGTGTAAATAGTTTATAGTGTAATGCATATATATATAACCCTACGGTGTAAATAGTTTATAGTGTAATGCATATATATATAACCCTACGGTGTAAATAGTTTATAGTGTAATGCATATATATATAACCCTACGGTGTAAATAGTTTATACGATCTACTTGTTCAAAAACGTCTTTAGTAACGAGACTTGCTATATATAGGAATCACT
This sequence comes from Congeria kusceri, assembly GCA_027627225.1. NCBI lineage: Eukaryota > Metazoa > Mollusca > Bivalvia > Myida > Dreissenidae > Congeria > Congeria kusceri. The sequence goes on along the minus strand of CM051029.1, from coordinate 42,999,349 downwards.
TTGTTCGTCGGTCTGACTGTCAGTTATTATGTGATATCACCATTCTGTAGCCGTCAAATGACACACACTAATTCGAATTAAAATATATGTGTTTTAGTAATCAAACGTTATATAAATTTCATAAACAAACACAACCTCAGAATAATATTTGTTACAGTTTCGATTCAATGAAACTGGGGATCTAAAATCTTGCCATGACAATGTTATGAGTCCTGGAAATGAACAATCTACGACTACCGATACCAATAGTAGTCAAGTTAACATATAGCAACGGGTTCTGATAAAGATCTCATTCTCGTGATTATCATACTGTTGTTTCATTTAATTATTAATAAACACATATTGCTGTATATTATCGCGCCTTTTTACCACAAGCACTCGCCGGAAAAGGTATGTGTATGACAGGTACTACCTAATTATACCCCTCTACCATTAGGTACGGGGTTGCTATATATAGGAATCACTTTGTTCGTCGGTCTGACTGTCGGTCAGTTAGTCGGTCTGTCTCAAAGCATGTCCGGAATCTAATTTCCCCATGAATCAAAGGATTTATTTATCACGGTGCCTGTACCACGTGATCTATTATGTTTTGCGTGGGTCATTCCACCGAAAACAATCCCTCGCTTCAGGTAACGATTTTTATAATTTCCCTGTTAATTCTGAACCGATTTTCACGAAATAAAGACGAGTGCCCTGTCATAACAGAATTACACCATTCCATTAGAGTTTTTGGCGGATTAATTTAGTGTTTTTTTTTCGAAAACTGCAACAGCGCATCTTTTTAAACTGCCATGTGTGGAATATTTTTGTTTAATCGTCAATAAATTTCATAATATTGCTGCGGAAGATGCCAAACATAGGGCGGATACTGTAATTCTTACCAGAGAAACAGCACAAAAAGTATGTTTGCCCACATACGTCTGATGCCGATTTTTGTAGAAAATTAAATATTGCTATGTGTGGGTCACAAATCTGTTATGCTTTGTGTGGAATATTAAAGTTTAGGACATTGCAAACTTCCCATTAAAGCCATTTAATATAGGTTTCTTTAACTTACACTACAACACTGACAGTTTAGGGTCAGAAACATGAATTTTTCAGCGCATTTGAAAATACTTCTGTTGCGGCAAGCCTTTTGTAGTGAGTTTCTGTTTCCATTTACACGTGAATTTTGGACTTGTACTTTTCCTTCAAATTCATCTTGAGGGGTCAACAATTCTATTGTAACTACCTACATATAAAATATATAAGGGTATGCTATAGTTTTTTCATTTAGCCCTTGGTCTGGTCTTTGCCCATTTAAAAGTTAAGCACATAATGCGTATTAATAAACTACGACAAATCGTTTGGATTTCATTTCTAGTTAAAATCATTAACAGTACACATATTTTGCCTGTATTAATCCAAATTTAATACATGTTTTTCCTTTCCATTTTCCTTAATGTTACAGCGTGATCTAAAACATTCATTAGAACGTTAATTTTCTAGTCGTAGTCCTACCTCTCAATCACGTCCACCTAACGATAATTATAGATTATATATAATGGTTTCTTTAGACATATATACCGTTTTTGGCATGTTTTAAATGTACGCTCGTATTTCTCTATAGGATTCCTAACATCGGCGCCAGCATAGAGCTATCGCGCACGATGGACCGCAGTCATATATGTGCACCCAGTGTGGAAAGTCCTTCACCGAGCGGTACTTTCTCAGAGCCCACAAAAGGACAGAAAGAAAGGAAAATTATGCAGTGTTTGTCAGATAAGATGTAGGGAACACATGTCCACGCACACTGAAGGCAAGAGCATCGATTGCTGCTAAACATTAACATATTAGCAGTATATATAGACATCAACGTACATGTTTACAAAGTGTTTAAAACTGAATTATTGTTATGTGTGAAATAATAATTTATTCTCCGAACAAATCGGCTATCGTTACTTGCAATAGTTTATGAAGATGTGCACTAAAACGGAATACGCTATAGACAATTGTCACCATATTGATATCCTACACTTATCCGATTACAAGACGATTTTTTCTGTAACGTATAGAAATGTAATAAGTCCAGATAAGTTAAAGACATTTTGTAGCGTAATGTTCATTAATGAATGGGACATTGTGCGTCATCGTTTTCAAATTTTGATAACACGTAATCTGAAAGTCACTCTATCACAGATGGAAGAACTTTCATACTATATTATAATATGTTGGTAATATAAGTAATATACAAATCTTAGAATCGATATTTTCTATTCTATAAACGAAGATATTTACAAGATATTTGAACTTATCTTTATGTTTTAGAAGAACTGGATTTTTTGTTTTATCTTAGTAAAATTATTTTGTAATATTGTGTGCAATATCATACAAATGTGTGACAAGCCTGGTGTTGAAATACATTTTAAATATACAGTTAAAATATGTATTTTATTAATCTAACATCAGTTTTTCTCAAGGTTTAAAGATTGGTGCAAACTATGCTTATGTATATTCACACTAATATTTGTCCAATTCTTTTGCGATAGAGATGTTTTAAAAAACGGCAGGATGTTTTGTATCAATTCAGGTTAAATTTCGTATGAAGTTATAGTCATTTTAAATCAAACATTAATCAATCTATATTTTACTTGATGATGCTCACATTTTGTTATTGTACCTGTATTTAACCGTGATTACATCTCTCTGATTTTATGTGAGTAAATTGTTTTCGAATTGATATATAATTATATTCATCATCTCTTTTTGCTAAGAACAGAACTGGTAATAGAGAAATAAGGATACATACATAATAAAAACATATTTTTTATTGCATTGTATGCTGCACACTAAAATTATTTTGATTGAAAGATCGCGTCCTAGTCCTGTAGTGGGCAAGAGTTTGCTGTCGCCTTGACTTCACCCAGCGGACTGAAAGAGATCCACGCTGGACAGCATTGATGTTCAAAGAACGATTTTCCTCGCCCCTTTACTCTCTTGCGAGCTGTCGTATCAAAGAAATGGGTCCTGAAATGTACTCGGGAAATATACAAGCTTTTCATTATTATGTGGTAGAGCAAACTACACATAACTAATCAGTAGTATTAATTTCAATTATGCTTGGATTCATGCTTATATGTTTGAAATAACAATCTTCAAATTTGCCCAAACTACTCGTATATACGAAAATTGCATAATCATTGAAGCGAGAGAACCATTATGCATATAATTGTATAATAATATAACATGATTTGAATACCTCACTTGAAATTCATCTGGGGTAGATTAATTTTCAACTTCATTGAAGTCCGTAGCAGTAGTAGCAGTAGTAGAAGTTGTAGTAGTAGTAGTAGTCTGAAAAATAACATATTTGACAATCATATCACATATCATATGGAAGCAGACATAAAACAACTTTGTGACACACTATGAAAATAAAACTCTTCAAATCTTTATTCTTATTTTCAGTAACAATACAAATGCATGAAAGCAACGTATTAATGTAAATTAATAAGCATGTATGCTCTAACAACTTTTGTATTCCACACATAGCATAACATATTTGTGACCCACACATAGCAATATTTTATTTTCTACAAAAAAAATCGGCATCAGACGTATATGAGCAAACATACTTTTTGTGCTGTTTCTCTGGTGAGAATTACAGTAGCCGCTCTACGTTTGGCATCTTCAGCGGCAATATTATGAAATTTATTGACAAACAAAATATATTCGATACATAGCATGTCAATTGATGTTTAAAAAGATTCGCTGTTGCAGTTTTTGAAAAAAAAAAAAAAATTAATCTGCCAGAAACTCTAATGGAATGGTGTATTTCTCTTATGACAGGGCACTCGTCTTTGTTTCATGAAAATCGGTTCAGAATTAATAGATAAATGATAAAAAAAACGTTACCCGAAGCGATGGATTGTTTTCGGTGGAATGACCCACACAGAACAAAATAGATCACGTGGTACAGGCACCGTGTTTATAATCTAATTTTAAAACAGCATTCGTCTCAATCAGTTTCCTCTATTTTCAATTTTGATTGATACAAATCTCGCCATGGTACGCAATGAGGACGTTGGGTTGCAGTGTACATATACATATTCGTCAATGATTTGCCAACTTTGGTATGTAAAGGACTGACATAGCACTGGATCTAAGCAAATTAACCAGCCAATTTGGTATATGTTAAAATGATGAAACAGCATATTTAGTTGTATGTATATTTGACATGAATGATGTAACAGTTTAGATAATATTTAAATTCATATCCATCCATAAAAATTGACATTTTATATAAATAGATTTTTTTTTAAATCATTATAAAATATATTATATTGAAACTACAAAACATACTTTTATGTTATTCAGTTATTTCAAATCGTCCGTCAGTTCATTCCGTCCGACCATCCGTCCGCCCCACAATTTAATTTGTTCATCATATAATAGCAAAAGCCATTTATTATTGTAATATAAATCAATGCAAAATAGCAAATGTTTGATTTGTTTGAAAGTAAACCTTTAAACCAATAAAATATTTTACTAGTTTATCAATATGTTCATAAATATGTATACAGGTATGGTATCCGGATACTACCAGGAAATAAAATCTACACACATCCGGTAATTAACTGTATTTTATTATTAAACTAAAAACGTACGTTTAGAATAGATAATGCAAGTTCCATTCATACACCGCTTTAATATTCACTCTACTTTTTCCCACGCCCCGATGCAAACTTTGTGTCACGCTTTAGCTAACGCTGACTACAACTTTGTCATTCTTTTCTAATGTATCACGCAATACGTTCAACTCTTCATGCAGGTAATTGTAAATATTTACCTGACATGAAACCGTTGTGCACGATGGATGCGATTTTTGATCACAAAATTGCCTCTGTGTCATTACCAATTGCCTCTGTGTCATTACCTTATAGATCAGTACATCAGTATGATTTTGGTACATAGTTCGTGTGTGTATGTTTATTATTTGCGCTACGACTGCAAACAATGGAACTACAATGTAAAATGCGAGAAAAAAAATAAGGTTGTGAATAACATGCTTAACATTATTTTTGACTGCATCAACCTATAAGTTAAAAAAGTATATTTACTCAGTGTAAATATCCAAATGGATAAAATATCTGACTCAATCTTTTTTATTAACGTCAAATTATAAAAACTATTAAAAACTTATTATTTTAAGAAAGGTGCAATGCTGAAACGTCAATATACAGAATAATTTTTAGAAAGTATATTTCTTTGGATTTTACACGACAAAACTAGTTAAATATCTCATTTTAGCGCAAAATGTAGTTATTGTTCGGTCAAATAATATTTATATAGTGTTTGTATAGACAAAGGGTCTGGATAATTAAGAGTCGAGAAAAAAACACGAAAAAAACTACAAAAAACAACAACATGCATAACACATACAATGTAGTAAGACTGTATGGTTACTATTTCAATATAAACCTAACTTTCTTTAACTACTTATATTTCGTTTCTGTCTATAAATTATATAAATCTATTAAATCTATTTTCAGACAGGCATGTTTGGCAAGAGCCTTAAAATGTAATGCATTTTAGCATGCACTGTTATGTATGTTGTGTTTCAATAGATCCTCATAGAAACTCTCAAAGTTGCATTGCTTCCATAAATAAATAGATAAACGTGCTCATCAGTCGGCGATATTTGCATGCAAAACCGCATAAAACTTACATATAAACATATCTTACTGAAGGTCCATCGTCATATACAAATGTACATGCTAAAAGCTACAAACACATGCTTCACAAGAAGTATGGGAAAACTGTATATAAAAAACATCGGTACAAATGTATATTAAAATAATAAAATACACAAAGTCACAGTTCCAAAACAAGGATTATGTTTTCAAGGACACGTTTAGTTCAAAGATAATCACTAGTACATGTATAACGCAACTAACCAGCGCACTTTATTACACATGGTATAAATCAGTCTGGGGTATACGTTAATGCTTTGGTCAAAATAATTACGGGCATCTCTTGGGATAGAAACACAGTTGTGATGTCATTGTGATGGATAATTATATTCAGAAAGACCCCCATTTAGTACAATACAGAAACAGACATAAAATATCAATATCCCTGTCTAGGTGGATTATCATAGAAGTCTTAACTGTTGTCAGCGAGCGTATATTTAATGTAGTGTGTTAGACAGTTGATAGCGAATTACAATTTGCAATGGAAAATTATTATTCCGGAGATTTGAGGCTGCACTCTGGGTCTGTAGTCTATAGCAAATAAAAAAGTACCTTGGTATTCCCTTCCCACATATTTTACCACAGCCAATGAGGTTATGTATATGTCGGCTTTGGTTTTGTCTGTCAGTCTATCTATCTGTATGACGGTTAGAAAATTCTCGCAGAAAATTATGAAGGGATTTGCATTAATTTTGTTCTGGGACGTTCGGGAATTTGAATACCGTAATGTTATTTAATGCATGCATGTTACATTGTCAATGCCGACATAAAGACAAACAGGTGTAAAGAGAATTTTAAATGCTCGGATTTAATTGTTGACAATTAAAAGCTGCATTTTTCCACGTCAAAAATATATCTATAGACACGAGCAGTTTTATGAGTAGGCTTATATCACATAATCTAATGATTTATTACAGCACTGCCGTAAAATGTAATATTCGCAGTTGGATTTTATGCCCATTAATCGTTAAAACTTTTAATTTAAACGAATGTTATTTTATTTGTGTAAGCTGTATCCAGTTTATAGTCATACTAAGTGGATAAAATTACAGAAATATGAATATGTTACTCCTAAAATTGACTTTCATTGGCAATAAAACCGAGGTTACCACATAAAACGCGAACCAGATGGTCAACGGACATGTGACCAATCCGGAAAAACCGTCAGAAGCCCGCGAGAAATAGCTTCATTTCTTTTATTAAATAATAATTAAATTAAATAAATTAAATTAAATTCTTATTCATCATAACATGAACGTATATATATTAGTTGGTTTTTATTTAAGCAATTTTACAAAAATGTTACGAATTATGCGTTCATCGGAAAGTTTGGCTTAAACCTTGAAGTACATGCGATGTTTATTTAGTTTATGTGCTTGTATTTGCATACAATTGTTGCCTGGTTCGGACTAAACCGTATCGCAGAGTCGGCAAATTCACTGAATAATTCAAAGACAACACTATATGTATACAACAGATGCTTTGCCAATTACCGTAATTAACAAAGTTATCTGCTGTCTATACAAGCATCGCTTTCAATGTGAACGTCTGTGAAGAGAAATGCAACACAACAAAACACTACGGTAATGAGTATTTTCAACATCAATGGCAATACATGTCTACAATTGCATTGTAGATAATCACTGTAGAGTATGTGGCTCGCTTTATTTTTGAAACTGTAGGCTGTGATGACTACACAACTTAAAACGGTTTGATAGGCGGACTTTATATATACAAGATCATAAAACTGCTTAACAGCAAAACTATTTTGACTTAAAGTCATGCAATTTGAATTGCTTTAGCCAGTGTTTGTGTTTCGTTAAAACACTATGGCAAATATTTGACACATTTTTTGGCAGTTAAGTACATGCATTTTTACTATTTTATACCAATTTGTTACGAAAATATTTTAATGATCTTCAATAAACGCCTCTCCGTGACAAAATAAAAGTAATGAGTTCCGCACTCTTCGGTGTTTGGCTGCGTTTGAATTGCCTACACACGTAAATGAACATTGTTTCACTATCCACATAATAATAATTTCAATTTCAGTTAAAACTGTAGTAGTCGTTTTAAGTGTACCTCAATGCACGTGTAATATATTCAGCAAACAACTTTACCTTTACAGACAGAATAACACTTGTCAGCAGATTTGCGTAACGCCATTAGAATGTTGATAACGGTCACAACAAAGTGTTCACATATATCAGCAGCGTTCATCTGCCGCAGTTTATTGACCTTATCGAGTATTGTCATAAGCTCAATCACATACTTTAATTGTTTCCTGTCATCGTTTTGAGTGTATGCGCAATTTGTGTTTACTTGAACAATTAAATATCAGGTATTTATATCACTGGATTTTTACAGCTGTAAAAGTTTATAACATAAAATGACAATTGTCAAGAATACATGGATAATAGAAATGAGATGTTTTCAGATGAAATAGTTTTATATTGTTTCAATGCTTTAACTATGTCTTCATAAATTGGTAAACGCGAAAACCAATACAAACACTAGAGTTGCACCAATTTAGCCTTGGCTCGATTTGATTCGATTTCGATTTCAAATATCATTTTGCTAATATTTCGATTCGATTCATTGTTCCTCTATACAGGCTTATTTTTGCGTATTCATTAGTCATGATGTGCAATAAATATATGATTTACATTACATTTATCAATGCCATTGGTCGATGTGAACGTATGTGCCTTATATATCAGTATAAATTAGAACACTTGACAATCGTGTAAGATAACTAGTTCTGTTTAACAGCAACCATAATGCCATGGTCAATTTACATGCTTAATCTACACCAAACAATAATCGTGTAAGATAACTAGTTCTGTTTAACAGCAACCATAATGCCATGGTCAATTTACATGATTAATCTACATCAAACGATAATTGTGGTTTTATGACAAATCATCTATAAATATAGAAAAGAGAATCGAATCAAAAAATGTTGGTTTGGTATCGACATTGAATCGGACCTTTCACAATCTATTGATGGATTCATCGAAAGAATAGTTACAGGTCTAATAAACATAACCATAGACAAATACAATTAATAAATTATTTACGAATAGGTCTCCATGGTTTCAGAGCATGAAAAATACAAAAAAAGTACCTTTAAAACTTTATCTGTTTACTATTGTCACGAACTTACATAACACTTTCGCTGATGTGTTTCTCACTTAATTAATAATTAGCGGAAAATCATGTTTAAATGGGTGCCTGGTATACACATTTCTAGTTTAAACCCTAGAAATATAGTGGCGAAGTTTCATGAGTTTAAAGATAGGGAGTACGTCCGTAAGCAGGCCAAAACTTTAAAAGGAACTCGTTTCTATGTAAACGAGCAATTCCCCAAGGAAGTAGCAGACAAAAGGCTGAAGCTCGGTCCCCGGATGAAAGAGGCAAAACAGCAGGGGAAGAATGCGTGGATTTCGTACGATACCCTCTACATTGATGGCCGTCCAATGAAGGAATAGGTGTTCCAGGGGGGTGATGTGAAGGTCCTCAGCTGGAATGTTAATGGACTAACAGAACAGAAAAGGGATGATCCTGACTTCGTGGAACTTATATCAAAATATGACATCATAATTATGTATGAGACATGGGCTTCAGAAGCAAGTGATATCAATCTATCTTCTTTCAGTAGCTTTAATTATTTCCGAAAATTCCAACACAGAAATGCACGGCGTAATAGTGGAGGAGTCGCTTTATTTATACATGAACGCATTAAAGGGGGTGTAGAAATAATAAGTCATCAACACGATTCCATCATTTGGTTAAAACTATGTAAATATTTCTTCAATCTAGAAAATGATATTTATTTGTGTGGTGTATACATTTGGCCCGAGGAGTCACCAGCATATAATATTGTGGATTTTGAATTTTCTGATGCTTTAGAAAACGATATCAATGATTTTAGTATCCTGGGTTCGGTTTTTATCACTGGTGATTTTAATGCCAGAATTGGACAAAAACATGATTTTATCTTATTGTACCAGTGTGTCGATTTTATTGATTGTGAAAATTATATTCCTGATAATTGTTTAAGCAGGGCCTCAATGGACAAAAAATGCAATGCGTTTGGGTGTAAATTGATTGACCTATGTAAATCCTCGGGAATGCGAATTGTGAACGGCCGATTATTTGATGATTTTAACAAAGGTGCATTCACATTTGTATCTCGAAACGGTACTTCCACTATTGACTATGTATTAACACGTGAATCTCACTTTTCACAAATAACGGACTTCTCCGTACTGAATTTTAATCAATGGAGTGGTCACGCACCATTGTATTTTTCTGTGATTTGTAATAATAATGTATTGCCTAAACAGGATTATGTTGAAAATAAGTACAGATGGAATGCAAATTTGAAAGATGATTTTAAAAATGGGTTGTTGTCATGTTGCGATCAATTCGATCAGTTGACATCTAGTATTGATCCAACATGCATAAATGATGTTGTAAATAAATTTTCAGCGCTCGTGAAAAGCGTTGCTGATCCATTATTTCAAAAGTCCATTAACCATAATAATAAAAGTTTTTTGCTCCTTCTTCAGTTCTTAAACATGCTGAATGGTTTGATAGCGAATGTATGCAAGCCAGAAGAATTTACGAAGAATCCTTGCGTATATTTAATCAGCGTATGACGTCTACTTCTCGCGAATATTATTGTGATTGTAAAAGTCGCTATAAAAAATTATTATCTAAGAAAAAGAAACATTTTGAGTCTAAAAAATTGCGAGATATTCAAGGTTTGAAAAGGAGTAAACCCAGGGATTTCTGGAAGTACTTTAGTAAAAATAAAAACACTGAAAATGAGAACTCAATTTCTCTTGACGAGTTTTACCACTTCTTTTCAAACTTGGAGCAAGATATTTTTCAATCATCCAACAATAATGTGGAAGATTTTTGTAATAACCACAATTTTGATGGAGATGACGATTACAATGACGAATTAGATTTTCCTATTTCTATTGATGAAGTTAACAACGCTATTAAAAAATTGAAACGTAATAAAGCACATGGTATTGACTGTTTATTAAACGAATATTTTATTGAATGTAGTGATATTCTGTCTCCGTATATTTGTAACATTTTCAACGCTATTTTAGCTTCGGGTGTTTTTCCAGACACATGGGCGGAGGGGATTATAATACCATTGTTTAAAAAAGGGGATCGCAGCTCTGTCTCTAATTACAGAGGTATAACACTATTAAGTTGTTTTTCTAAATTATTTACCACTGTGTTAAACGACAGAATTGTGTCTTTCTGTGAAAAATACAACCTTTTTAGTGATGCACAATTCGGCTTCCGCAAAGGCGTGTCCACTACGGATGCTATATTTTTATTATTATCTGTTGTTCAACATTATTTGAATACTAATAAAAGGTTGTATGTGGCATTTATAGATCTCAAGAAATGCTTTGACAGTATTTATAGAAATGCACTTTGGTTTAAACTGTTTTAATGCTGATTTACGTGGTAGAGTATTACGAATTCTAAAGAATATGTATATGCATGTGAAATCCTGCGTTAAACATTGTACTAGTTTTTCTGAATTTTTCGAATATTCTGTGGGTTTAAGGCAAGGCGAAGTTATCTCCCCCTTGCTAGTCTCCCTTTTTTTAGAAGATTTAGAAATGTTTTTACAAAGTAATGTAAGCGCTGGAATTGAATTGTATGATATTGTTTTACTAGTATTATTGTTCGCAGACGATATGGTAATGTTGGGTAAGTCCCCCGAAGAATTACAGACTCACATGGATAAATTAGCGGATTATTGTAATACCTGGAGTTTAGAAGTTAATAGTTCCAAAACTAAAATTATGGTGTTCAGAAAACGTGGTGCTTTAAAAGATGATGAACAGTGGTTCTATAAAAATGAACCAATACAAATAGTAGATAACTTTAAATATCTTGGTTGTGTTTTTAAATATAATGGCAATTTCTCTGCAAATAATGAGTTCATCATTGGTAAATCTCTGAAAGATCTAAATACTTTATTATTCAATTTTAAGAAGGTCCCACTTACTCCAAAAAGTTACTGTGAATTATTTGATGCTTTGGTAGGATCAACACTTAATTATGCATCAGACGTTTGGGGTTTTACGAAGTCTAAAGATATTGAACGGGTACATTTAAAATTTTGCAAATCTATTTTGAATGTAAGAAAGTCTACATCATCCATTGGTGTATACAGCGAACTTGGACGTTATCCCTTATATATATCAAGATATACACGCATCATTTCTTACTGGTGTAAGGTATTGCAAAGTGATAATGTTATTATTTCATCATTGTATCGTCGAGGTTTAGACGATTGTAAATTAGGCCACTCGAACTGGGTGTCCTCTGTGAAGAAACTTTTAGATGATTTTGGTTTTTCGGATGTATTTTTGTATCCCGAAAGTATCCATGGTTCTTTTCCATTAATTTTCAAACAACGTGTAATTGACAACTTTATCCAAGAATGGCATGGTTCATTACAACGTACTTCAGTTCTGTTGGATTACGTTTATTACAAAAATAATTTTGTGTACGAATGTTATCTTGATATATTGCCTGCTAGTCTCAGGAAATTGTTTACACGTTTTAGAATTTGTGCTCATTCCTTAAGAATTCAAACAGGCCGCTATGGCTCAAATAATATACCAAGAAATGAAAGGCACTGTCTCTACTGTGGAAGGCGTGATTTAGAAGATGTGTACCATTTCATATGCATTTGTCCATGTTACTCAACAGTAAGGCGACGATTTCTTGATAAACGATTTTACGATAGACCATCTGTGTATAAGTTCAATTCATTAATGGGATCAGTTAACTCTGATGTTGTTAAAAGTGTTGCCAAATATATTAAATATGCCTTAGAAATTAGATAATCTATTCATGTATAATATACATGTACATCACTCTCCATACGTTTGCAACTTATGTTATGTTATACTGCAATTAATTCGTTTCGTTTTGATTTTGCATATATTTCACAATTTTTAGAACAAATTCCGAATGCATTGACCGCGTATAGAATGTATATGTGTTCGTTTTTTCTATATCATGCACTTTGTACTAATCTTGAATAAAACTCTTGTCTTGTCTAGTTTATATGGACACGGGATTGACCTAATATGCATACTATCTAAAAGGAAACCATAACTTCGTGTTGCAAACTTTTGTTTTACCTCTAATTCACAACAATTCCGAAAATAAGAAATGAAAAATTCTAAATAATAACGTTTCTGAACAGAATAATCATAAGCTAAAGATTGGTGCCAAACACATGTAGGCTTGATATGGTAAATACTCCAAAACTTACCTTGTCTTGGGCTGGTATTCACAAAGCTCCTAAGCGAAAACTTAAGTGAATTTCTTATATTCATAAAATTCATTAAGTCCTTGCTGTTGCATTTATAGGTCTTGTTACATAAAAATGTTTTAAACCAGAAAACATTGCTTAAATGGTTTAATAGTTTGTTATATTTCAGACCAAAATTATTGGTATTGACATAGAGAAGTTGACATTCAGATTTCCCTTAGCAGCTTTTTGAATACCGGCCCAGGTTCTTGTTTTTGTTAGTATAATTGATATTATATAGTATAAATCTTCGTATAAATAACCAACAACATAACACGAAGAAAAACTTTGTCGATAATTAATTGATCGAGATATAATTCGGTGTATGGTCTGTTTCATATTAAAGTTACTTGAAACATAAACATCTACCAGCAGAACTATAGCCAGGTACATTATTTTTAACAAGTAACATACTGGTCAGCAACTTGAAGGGAAGTTTGTTCTAGCTATTTTAAATGAAATGTATCGTAATGCATAGATATATTACCCCATGATGTAAATAGTTCATACGATCTACGTTTTTAAACACTTCTTTAGTAACGAGACCGATAGTGTTAAGCTGATTTGCATGACAATAGTCTATAATCCCCACATAAATATTATTTAGATGTGTTCATACCCAATTAGAGACTTGGGTTTCTGTACTAAGTGATACGCACGCAGCTAAGCACCCGAGGCGTTTGTTTATTTTTTTTGAAATAACTTGTCACAGTGCTATTCAATAGCCTTTATATGAAGCATTTAATATGGGTTCAAAAGTTTAGTGAAGTTAGACAAGAAAGGAAAAACGAAACTATTATGTGATTATCAACATTCTGTTGCCCTCAACTGACACACATTTAATTCCAATCAAAATATATGTGTTTTAGTAAACAAACGTAATATAAATTTCGTAAAAAAAACATAATTAGAATAGTCTTTATTACAGTTTCTATTAAATGAAACTGCGGATCTAATTGTTTGCTATGACAATTTTATTCGTCTGGGAACCGGACAATCTACGACTACCGATACCAATAGTAGTCAAGTTAACATATAGCAATGGGTTCTGATAAAGATGTAACTCATTATCTTCATTATCATGTCGTTGTTTTATTTAATTATTAATAAACATTAATTACTATATAATCCCGTTTTTTATCAAAAGCATTCGATGAAAAATGGTACCGGTATGTTTTATTACAATTCTACTCATAAATATTGAATATGTGCACCATTTATAATGTAATTTTAAACAGCTTCTTCTCTATCAGTTGTTATAGATCGATAGATATATTTATTTGAACCTAAAATGTACAATTTACAAGGCAAGCAAAACATACAATAAATAACAAATCAGTATGCATTAATATTGTCATGTCAATCAACGTTATATGTCAAGGAGACACACAAAAAAGTTAAAATAAAATCGTATTTCCATTGTGGTTCTTTGCTGTTGGTCCTTTCACGATACCAATCTCAACTCGCCATGGTACACAATCGGAGGAAGCTGGGTTACAGTGAAGGTGTACATGTTCTGTCAAAGATTTGCCAACTTTGGTATGTAAACCACTGACATAGCACTGGATCTAAGCAAATTTACCAGCCATTTTCCTATGCCAGCCAAAGGCGTTAAAATGATGAAACAGCATATTTAAAGGTATATATATTTGACACGAATTATGAAACAGTTTAGATTATATTTTAGGTAATACTCATTTCCATCTATAAAAAAACAACACTTTATATAAATAGAAAACGTAATAACAATCATTACAAAATATATTATATTGAAACAACAAAACATGATTTTATGTTATACAGTACTTTCAGTTCGTCCGTCAGTTCATCCCGTCCGACTAATCGTCCGCCCCAAAATTTAATTCATTCATCATATAACAGTATAAGCCATGTAATTTGGTAATGTAAATCAATGCGAAATAGCAAATTTGTTTGCAAGTAAAACTTTAAAGCATTAAAATATTTTACCAGTTACCGCATATATGTATGTACATTAATATGTATACATGTATGTTATCCGGATGTTACCAGAAAATAAAATCTACACACATCCGGTAATTTACTGAATTTTAAAACATTAAACTAAAAACATACGTTTAGAATAGATAATGCAAGTTCTATTCATACACCGCTTTAAGATTCATTCTACTTTTTTCCCACGCCCAAATGCAAACTTTGTGTCACTGTTTAGCTAACACGAACTACAACTTTGTCATTCTTTTCTAATATATCACGCAATACGTTCAACTCTTCATGTAGGTACTTGTAAATATGTACCTGACATGAAACCATTGAGTACGCTGGATGCGATTGGATCACAAAATTGCTTCTCTGTATTAACCTAATAGATCAGTATATCAGTATGATTTTGTTACATAGTACGTTTGTGTATGTTTATTATTTGCGCTACGACTGCAAACAATGGAAATACAATGTAAAATGTGAGAAAAAAAGGTTGTGAATAACATGCTTTAGATTATTTTGGACTACATCAACCTATAAGTTTAAAAAAGCATATTAACTCAGTGTAAATATCCAATGATATAACTCTGATTATTCGCCCTTTATTCCGTTTCGGCATTGCGCCTTTCTCACAATATGACAACGATTAAAAACATCTTATTTTGAGAAAGGTGCAATGCTGAAACGTCAATAAAATGGATAATTTACAGAAAAATATATTTACTTTGATTTCATACGACAAAAATAGCTCATCTTTGCGCAAAATGTATTTATTGTTTAGTCAAACACTCTTTATATAGTGTTTGTATAGATGATAGATGATGGGTCTGGATAATTAAGAGTCGAGAAAAAACAACAACAACACCTATACCAAATACAATGTATGGTTACTTTTTCAACACAAACATATCTTTATTTAACTACTTATATTCTGTTTCTGTCTATAAATTATAAAAATCTTTGACATCTATTTTCAGACAGCGATGTTTAGCAAGACCGTTTACATGTAATATATTTTAGTAAGCACTGTTATGCATGTTGTGTTTCAGTAGATCCTCATAGAAACACTCTGGCAGTAGGCTCCGTTGCAGTTTCAACAAATATATTAACGTTCTCATTACCGGACGATTTGCCTGCAAAACCGCATAAAACAAACATATAAATACACGCCAGTTATTCAATTTACCGAGTGACGTAAACGAAATATGTCATTAAAACACGATAACGTACACTGCGCTTTTGAAACTTTCAGACTGGTATTTTGTAGTTTTGACGACGCATACATGGCCTTTACTGCCAATTCAAGGGTAGGAACATTAAAGTGCAATATGCACGTTGCTTAATAGTGCATCTACTTTTAGTTTGACAGATTCATAGAGCTGTCCGTGAAAAGTCACGTTGCAACATCGCTAGACATTATTTTTAAGGACCAGTGAATAATTAAATGCAACGTCTGGCTAATGCACTTAACCATACACAAGTATACAAGTCTCAGTTCCAAAACAACGGTTTTTTTTTCAAGGACACGTTCAAAGATAAACACTAGTATAACCCAACTGACCAGTGCACTTTACTGCACGCCGGTTATAAATCAGTCTGGTGTAAACGTGTTTGCCAGATAATGATTTGGTCAAACAGGCATCTGTTGGGGTAAACATATTATGGAAACGTAGTGTTAATGTCATAGTTATGGGTAATTATATTTAGAAAGACCCTATTTAACACATACAATGTAGAAACAGACATCTAATATCAATATCAATATCTAGGTGGATTATCAAAGAAGTCTTAACTGTTGTCAGCGAATGTATATTTAATGTTGTGTGTTAGACATTTGATAGCGAGTTATAGAAAACCATTTGCAATGGAACGTAATTATTCTTAAGATTTGAGGCTGCAGTCTTGGTCTATCGCAAATAAAACATTATCTTGGTATTCCCTTTCAACATATTTTACCGCAGCTATGGAGGTAATATATTTGTCGGCTTTGGTTTTGTCTGTCAGTCTATCTATCTGTCTGACGGTTAGAAAATTCACGCAAAAATATGAATGGATTTGCATTTGTTCTGAGACGTCCGGGAATTTGAATACAGTCATGTTATTTAATATAGACATTTTACTTTGTCAATGCCGACATAAAAACAAACAGGTGTCCACAGAATTGTAAATGCTCGGATTTAATTGGTGACAATTAAAAGCTGCATTTTTCCACGTCAAAAATAATTGTATAGAGACGAGCAGTTTTATGAGTAGGCTTATATCACATAACCTAATGATTTATTACAGCACTGCCGTAAAATGTAATATTCTCAGTTGGATTTAATGCCAATTAATCGTTACACAGTTCTAATTGATACGAATGTCATTTATTTTATGTAAGCTCTCGCTTAGTGTATGGTCCTACTAACTGCATAAAATTACTGAAATACGAAAGCGTTACTCCTAAACTTGACGTTCATTGTATATATAACCGAGATTACCACATACAACCCGAACCAGCTGGTCAACCCACACGTGGCCAATTCGGTAAAACCGCAAGAAGCACGTGAGAAAAAGCTTCCTTTGTTATATAACAATTCAATAAATATTCTAAATCATCGTTATAGCAACGTACATTGTAAGATTATACGTTAACTTTTCGAGATATATTATTCATACTTTGAACACGTAAAAAATGTGCGGCTGGTTTATATTTAAGAAATTTTTCAATACTATTATGAATTAAGCATTCATTGAAATGTAAGGCATTACAGAGAAAGTGCATACGTTGTTTATTCAGGTTATGTGCTTTTATGTGTATAAAACTGCCGCCTGTTTCGGACAACACCACATTGCAGAGTCGGAAAGTTCACTGAATAATTCAAGACAACACTATATGTATACCGCAGATGCTTTGTCAATTACCTTAATTAACAACAAAAATATCTACAGAAGCCTTCCGAAGCCAGGCTTTCAGAGTGAACGTGTGTGCCTCTATGTGAAGAGACAAAATACAACACTTATTAGTATTTTCAACGGCAATCGCAACCTATGTCTCCACAAGAACCTCATTATTGTCAATTAACTCGATACGTTGCGATCATTTGGCTTACATTGTTTCGACTTAAGTTAAATGTATATGCGTATAACTTGAAGAACAATTCCTATGAATTTTTTCAAGCACACTATATAGATTTGTTTTATAGTTTTGAGTTACGTATAACGCTTAACATAAATATTTGTATTACCTACTTTAATATATAAATGATAATTAAGCGTTTTTAAGTGTTTACCACTTTGCTGAAACAAGCTCATACCAACAGCAATATTTCGTGATGTTTCATGGTTTTGTTTCATTATGTTGCCCGCATCATTATTCAAAGGGGAGCGACCTGCGCAGAACGTTGCGCAATGTAATCTTACAGTAACACTGAGTGCTACTGACTGTTAAAAGCAACTAGGACCCAGGCTAATGATTATTTTTTGTATGCTTTTAAGTATCGAGGGCAACATTTTGAATTATTATACCTCACTTGATTATTTCTCTATATAATGCAGCAGGCAACAGTTTGATATGTCGCCCGGCAATGTCGCCCGCTACCGCTACATCTGTTAAAATATTTTAAAATATTAAACTTATGTAATTGGTTACTTTACTTTGATTTTATTCGGTATAATAAAATAAAACTTGACTTCCTTGAGGGTGACAGTGCGTCTTGTCAACCCTCGACAAACACTGTCGACCGAGGCTTTAGGCTGTTGCCTCCGTTTGACAAGACGCACTGTCACCCTCAAGGAAGTCAATATGTATATACTGTTGCCCTCGACCTAACGGCCTCAGGGCAACAGTTAAACATTTACCCTATCTACTTCAGGAACACAATTTTACTGTTCCCAAATGCCAATGAAATATCTGTATAATGCGATATGACGTACACGTAGATTAAAAAAGAACACCACGCTGTGGGTTATACAATGGTAAAAAGAGTTTTAAAAAAAGAGCAGATATTGAAAAAACACACAATATAAAGTCTTTATATTTTAACGTCTTTGTTGTGTACTCATGATGTGGAGATTCAGTTAGCATCGGTCAATGCATAAGTTTTTTAATTTATCGCGTCGTGTTGAAGCATTTTGTTTTAAGATCAATCACAATACACACATTAACACAGCACTCAAAGAACCTATTCACTACCGAATTTACTAAAGTTCAAAGAGGATGAAATATTTTAACGGTGCAAATACAAAATGAATAATGACTTATGTATTGCTCCGCTTGCTTAACTAGTTAAATAATGTAGAATACAACCATGGCATTTTAAACCACATTTTATTCGCACGTGTTGTAGTACATTAGATGTTATCAACAATTGTATTGTGTTATCGACAACGTGCATATATATACTATAATATACAATGTAAAGTGTATTGGCGAACATTTCATAATATGTGGCCAGCATACATTTGCATACTCTTCAATATTCGTACTCTACTAACATTAAGTTGTATAACTTGATTATGATTAGGTTATTATGATCTAAAAATTCAAACAATAATTCAACTCTATTAGGCCAAATACATTATTGCAGAAAAAGGTAAATATGATCTAAAATTAAAACAATAATTCAACTGTATTTGGCCAAATACATTATTGCAGAAAACAACATTTCAAATGACCAAACACCACATCTGTGCCAATAATTTGATCTGCATTTGACCGGCATACCTTTAACCAAGCTAGCTTATTTTATGTTACTCTGAAACTTGTCATTTTATTTTAACTTACTTTATATTCAGTTCAGCATATGTATCCAACTCTTGTTGGTAGACCAAAGAAATACAACTAAATGCAATCAGTACTTTAATCCTCACACAAAGACACGATATGAATGTAATTGATACATTCGCGAGCACTTATAATACTTATATTATCTCTTCGCTCACAGGAGATGGTTGACTGGCCACATTACATGCATGTTTTGCGACCGGATGTTTCTATAAATATTCAGCCATCAAACATTGTTTACCTTCTTGCAATTTTAATATTCAGGTGTGAAAATGAAAATGTCAGATTGAAAATTTTGTACAAGACGTTTCAAAAACTTGATTCATTATTATAACTGTAATAGATGCATGACAATAGCTTTCTCAGTTGTGATGAGGAAATTATTTTGGTGTACACTTCAAGTCTTGAACATCTATATTTTACTCAAGTAATATTTATCGGAAACATGCTTTTATATTATGAATGACTATAATTAATGTGAAATTCACAAATAGTGAATGATTGTTTCAACCACACATCAGTGTTTTCATCTACACAAACTAAAATAAATAACAATGATACAATATATTACAACAATTTTGTATTTTAAATATATAAATAACTTTATGATGTCTGTTTATAACCAGTATAGATATATTAATACTCTTCGATTGGAGATTTGAAAATACGGATTACTGCGCGTACAATTGTATAAGTACACATTCTCGAATTCCGTTTAGCTCTAAGTTTCGATGGTTCGACGTTTCCTTGCCGGTCCCTGCGACTTCAAGCCATCGGGAGTTCACTGTATAAACTACAACGTCTCTGTACTTCATGCATACTATTTACTTGATTGTTGTGCCAAATGGAGATATTTATATCACTGTATTCGTCTTTCAAGCTCTTTCATTTGGTATAACTTACTTCATTGGTAAAACAAATACGAATGCAGTTGTGAGCAGTTGTACAATGTTCTTACTCCGTTGAGCGCTTTATTTTATATCCAGACGATTCTATGTGTTCTATGTAAAAAGTACTTTATGAACAAAATGCTATAAGCACCCAAATCTTCAAATTCCATTTTATCAGAACAGTAAAGAGTACAGTTAGAACAACGTGGTTCTCAGCCGACGTATTATCAAAAGATTTTACAACATCATGGATTTGACGATAGGATTAGCATATTATTTACCACTTTGTGTATGCCTGTGGAACTTAGATGTTAATTTACCCACAGGCATGATTTGAGCCTCAATTGTTTTATAATACTTCAATCAATGTTTACAAGTGAGTGTGTGCTGTTTGATAACACAAACGTGCGATTAGTGCAATGCGATATAATGGTAAGATACTGATATTAAATAAATACAATTACCAATGTCTAAACCTTGTGGTAACAATATATGGTTAAAAAAAGTTGAAGTAAATTACAAATTGTATATAAAATGGTGATTTTAGGAGACGTTATGTATTGACCAATATTGGTGTACAGGGGAACAAAAAGTACCGATTGATTTAGAAAATAGTGAAGAAACGCAGTTTACCAGTGTTCTTTATTAGATTGTATGCCCGAAACTAAATATTAAATGATTTATTTTCCGTTTGAGGACGGCGAATCAAACGTTGCATTCCCCATGCTAAGTATCTGATTTGTGATATACATTTTTTATTTACTAAAGTTAATCATTACAATTGCTAAACGCCGCTATATTTTTGCTCATAAGGATGTCTACGTATACTAGCTTTTGGTTAAAGGCAACGTTAAACGTTTATAATTAGCTTGTTAACATTGGGTTTTGTCCATTCGAACCATGAGAAACAAAGATATCTTTCAACGGCACAAAGATATATCGCAAAATAGCAATCAGAGGCGTACTTTTGACGACATACCGACTGATCCTAACCGAATTACCATCGAGGACATCTAAGCGCCTCAGTAGATTGCTCACTAAATAGTCATGGGGTTAAATTACTTGATCTTTGTAAATCAACATGTTTACGCATTGTTAATGGCAGAATCGGTAACAGTTGTAAACAAACTTTCTTTTCGAGTAACGGTACTTCTGTTATTGATTATTTGTTGTCCCACGAAAGCAACTTTTCAAGTATATCTGATTTTACAGTGAATGATTTTAACGAATGGAGTGATCATGCACCGTTACATTTTTCGTTAATTTGCAATAATGTCTCAACCTATTTTCAATCATTTTTTGCAGATATCAAATACAAATGGGATAATACGTTACGTGAACAATTTCGCTCAGGGATTATTTCAATGTTGCCTGATTTTAATAACATTGTACAAAATATTGATAAATCGAGTAGAATTTCAATTAATGAAACCTTAAATAAGTTTACAGATACTATTCGCAGTGTTGCGGACCCGTTATTCTCTAGAACGTCTAAGTTCAAAACAAACCCTGGTTTCAATATTGATAGTTGTGTAAAAAATGCGGAATGGTTCGATAATGAGTGCATTACCGCTCGGAGTTTGTATCAAGATGCTTTGCGTGTTTTTAATTTGGACAAAACAAATGTAAATAGAGAAAACTTGTGTGTACAAAAGAAGTGCTATAAAGACCTACTTCGCAAGAAGAAAAATTGTTACTACAGAAGAAAAATGACGGAAATAGAAAATTTAAGAAAACATAAGCCTAAGGAATTTTGGAAATTTTTCAAATCGAAGAAAAACGTTATAAAAAATAAAATATCACTTGAGGAATTTACAGAGTTTTTTGAAAAGTTGAGTAGCAACTCGGCAGGTAATTATAATGCGGAAGCAGAGGACTTCTGTTTTTATAACGATTTTAACTCAGAAAATTCTACTTTCCCTGAACTTGATAAACCTATATCTGTCGAGGAAGTTATTTTTGCAATAAAGCATTTGAAACGAAACAAATCACCGGGTAGCGACTGTATTTTAAACGAATATTTTTTAGAATGCAGCGATATTCTATCTAACCATTTGTGTGATTTATTTAACGGTATATTTTTATCTGGTTATTTTCCGGATAAATGGACAGAAGGAGTAATTATTCCCCTGCATAAGAAGGGCCCTGTTAACGATGTAAATAACTACAGAGGGATTACACTAGTCAGTTGTTTCTCAAAAGTATTTACCACTATTTTGAATAAGCGCATCGTAACATTTTGTAATGAAAATAACAGTATCTCGGATGCGCAGTTTGGTTTTAGGAAGGGTTGCTCCACAGTGGATACTATTTATATATTGATGTCAATTGTGCAAAATTATTTAAATCAAAATAAACGCTTATATGTAATATACGTGGACATGTTAAAATGCTATGATAGTATCTATCGTAATGCGCTATGGTTAAAATTATATAAGTCGGGTATACAGGGTAAATTGCTTAGAATAGTGAAAGATATGTATACACATGTTAAATCATGCGTTAAATCATGTACATCATACTCAGATTATTTTAATTATGCAGTAGGCTTAAGACAAGGGGAGGTAATGTCGCCGATGCTGTTTTCTTTGTTTGTTGAGGACTTGGAACTTTACCTTCAAGATAGCATTAACTCTGGTTTAAATCTTGATGAAATTGTGTTGATTTTACTATTATTTGCCGATGACATGGCTATTTTAGGCAAAACACCGGAAGAAATTAAATCGCATTTAGATAAATTATATTTATATTGTAATCTTGGGGTCTAAATGTTAACACCACAAAAACAAAAATAATGGTTTTTAGAAAGAGAGGGGGGTTAAAACGAGGTGAGAAATGGACATACAATGGCAACGAAATTGAAGTAGTTGATAGTTTTAACTATCTAGGTACAGTAATAAGCTATACTGGGAGTTTTAAACTGAACCAGGAACATTTAGTTGGTAAAGCCCTTAAGGCAATGAATACTTTATTGTATAAATGCAAGGAATTTGACATAAAACCAAAAATATTTTGCCAGTTATTTGACTCTTTCGTAGGTTCTATATTGAATTATACATCTGAAATATGGGGTTTCATAAAATCAAACGATATAGAACGTATTCATTTTAAATTTTGTAAAAGATTGCTACATGTTAGGATAAACACATGCACTGTTGCTGTATATGGAGAATTAGGTAGATATCCTTTGTATATAAACAGGTTTGTGAAAATTATTAAGTATTGGTTTAAAATTCTTGGCAGTAAAAATATCATCGTCCAGGTTATTTATAAACAAGCTCTGAGTGATTGTTATAAAGGTTATACAAACTGGGTATCGAATGTTAGAAAGTTGTTAAATGATTATGGTTTTAGTTTTGTATTTGATAATCCCAATGCTGTACAAAGTAGCAGTTTTATTAATGAATTCAAATGTAGACTAGTTGACAATTTTAAACAAGACTGGTACGGTAAAATTAGCAACAGCTCTGTGTTATATATGTATAAACACGTTAAAACTACTTTAGAGTATGAAGCATACTTAGATTTACTTCCAAGACGTTTGCGCTTATTTTTTGTCCGACTAAGGGTTTCAGTACATCCTTTAAGAATACAAACTGGCAGATACTCTAGAAATAACATAACAAGGAATCAACGTTATTGTTTGTGTTGTAATGATATGGACATAGAAGATGAATATCATTTTATTTGCGTATGCAGTTGTTACACCGTACTAAGGAAGAAATACATTAACCGAATTTTATATGTTAATCCATCTGTATATAAATTCCATCAGTTATTAGCTTCATGTGACAAATCCATCTTATTAAATGTATGTAAATACATCAAAGAAGCATTAGTTATTAGAAATTCGATCATAAATGAAACTGTGTAGTTAATTGTCCTTACCACCTTTGCTTTCTTTGTTTGTTGTTTATTTTGTTGTTTTGTGTTGCTTGTTTTTTGTTGTAATATTGCATTACTTGACCGATTGTGTGTGTCTGACCTTGTTTGGTTATATACATTTTTGCTCGTTCTACCTAATAACGTGACAGAAAAGAATATTTGTATTAATGTATGAAGACGATGTACTATTGTATAAGTCTGAATAAACTGTCTGTCTGTCTGTCTGTCTGTCTGTCTGTCGTGTCCCTTACTATACCAAGACTCTAAAGAGCGCTAATGCTCCCACTGACTCAATTATCCAAGACCCTAAAGAGCGCTAATGCTCCCACTGACTCAATTATTCAAGACCCTAAAGAGCGCTAATGCTCCACCGACTCAATTATTTTCAAGACCCTAACGAGCGCTAATGCCCCCACTGACTCAATTAAAATCAGATTATCTGACGTCCTTAGGGTAGTCCACTCTGTGATAATGGGGTACACGGCTTCTTGATATTGGAATTTGCAGCTGCTAATTCACAAAGTGCTAATGAAGTAGTCAAAGTGTCCGTCCCTTAAGAGACATTTACATTGATTACTGATTCATTTTTAAAACCGTCGATTGTAATAGTTATGCAAAAAATGTTTCATTGTTTTATTAAAAATAATGTTTATTTTCGTTTTATTTTAGCCATTTATATTTCAAATAAAACTAAAAATAACTGCAACAAAATACATTGATTGACGATGATATATTTAAAAATTACATGCTAAAGCAATAATGGATAATGAATCATGCAATGAATCATATGAATGACATTTGTCATACACCTGTGTTTGTGCAAACGAGTATGTTATTTGTTCATAAAAAATAATAATCAATTAGATACAAATAAATAAATTACAATTACGTGATTACATCGGACTTGGACTTGGATTCAAACTAAATTAAACTGAACCGGGAGCATGATTTTGCAAACAGCAACATATTGTTTTAATGCATTGATTCATTATTAATTGATCCATTAGATTAACTTAATTTGTTTTTATTTGACGATCAATCACGTTTTAGTCTCAAACAATACACGAAGTATTGACCGATATATTGCTATTTCTGTTAATAAAACTGTTTTATTATGGATACACGTATAATATTAATTTTTTTTATAAAGAATTTCGTTGACTCTTTATCGGTATTTAAACCACGACATTGAAACTGCGCCACTTTTGCTCGAACCTAATGTTTATATTCCTGTTGTAGACGTTCTATTTATAAAAAAACCCACCTAGATAAAAAAAAAACATTTCGATTTAATATCACTCGTTCGTCAAACCTTTCAGCCTAAATTTTATGTGTATGTTGTTTCAGTTTGAATGAGAATTCAGGATAAAAAGATGATACCCCAGACTATAGTTTAGCATGTCATTCAGTGAACGACCAATTACTAGTTTAGTCGTGACAGGCAATTAAGTGTTAACATTTCATGAGATGCCGTGTCTTTTGTGCGTGACAAGATAGGATTTTTATTTAAAATTGATATTAAAGGCATAGAATGTGTCAATGTTTCACTGAGCCAGAGGTTAACTTTGCTTGAAGGGTAAAGTATTTAGCACTTTTAAAATATTTGAAACAAAATGATAAATGAGTTGTTGATTTAAATGACTGCTTTCGGTCTTAAATGATAGATATTATCAAGTAAAAAAAATGTCATGTTATATGGTTTTTAATGAAATGACATTCAGGCATGTTATAATTTAGCACATATCTATCCATGGCACATTTTTATTTATACAGTTTTATTGGCAAAAAAACGAAAAAAAAGAGAAAAGTTTCTCGTCAATATGGGCTA
Source organism: Congeria kusceri (assembly GCA_027627225.1). Lineage (NCBI taxonomy): Eukaryota > Metazoa > Mollusca > Bivalvia > Myida > Dreissenidae > Congeria > Congeria kusceri. The sequence continues at coordinate 42,972,918 of CM051029.1, read as the reverse complement.
ATCGATATTATTAAAATGCCCGAGGGAGGCGGACTGTAACGACTCACAAAATTGCCTAATTAAATCAACGTCTTTCTTATTTATTTTTTCGTTGCCTGAAAACAATTTTACTTCAAACATCCGTATGACGTATGACGTATACTGGTTCTTTTGTTAACTTGCATATACATGTGATATAGTGTACAATCCAATTTTATTCAATAACAAGTTCAGTTTCAAGTTCAGTGAGTTAATCATTTATCAGAATGAGCCTTTACTAATACTCTTGACAACATTTACTATGCAGGTCTATACACGAGCAATGGAAAGTGTTTAGCAACATTCATTCAGATTATGATTGCTTGTCAAAGAAATAATCCAGTATAAAATCTGTTCCTGTGACAAATCCATGCGTACCAAGTGCACTCGATAGAGAGCCAATAAAAACAAATAAATATTCAACTCACATCCCTGCAACTCATGTCATACAGAATTCAATGGGTGTTCTTTGCCTGAAGAATTATATTTAATTGCGGTTGCGTTGTACAAGACATCAACACCATGTAGTGTGTTAGAATAATGAATACCTGCCATGAGGTCGCGGTGGCGTAGTAGATATGGTGTCAGCCTAGCGATCGGGACGTCCCGGGCTCGATCCCCACTCAAGATGTTCTTCAAAGACACCAAGTACTGGTTTACTGGTTCTTCCCAGGAAACAGACTCAAGAGTGTCTCAATAAGCCTTAGGCGTTCGATGCAATCGAGCTAAAGTAAATAGGTTTAAACTAAACACCTGTCACGTACTTGGTGTCATAATTATTAAACAAAAATGTGATTCAAATTATTATAACGGTATTCGTTACAGTCATGAAGTTGAACCATCGCCAATTAATAAGCTGTGGAGCAACGCACATCGGTGTCAACCCAACTTCGGTGTTCAACACCAAATTGCGTTACCCTAGCTATCGATTCTGTAGTCAAACACACGAATATGAGCTCGCCCGTTTAAAAAAGCATTACTTGCAGAAACATAAGTGCTACTCATACCTACTCACAACTTGTTTATTGTGAAATTCGCAGATAAATATATATATTGAAGTTCCTTACATTAACATACAACATTTTGTAGATAAGATAATATCGTATTACTAGTCATATTGTTTAATTGTACTATTGTATAATTTTAGGCGTGCGTTTTCGATTATTTTGATTTTTTTATGAATTAACTTCATGCCTGTGATTGTTTACTACAGTATATATTCTTAAGAGTCTTATAAATAGACATACAAAAGAGTTTTGTTCATATGGACATATAATTGTTTTAATCCAATATGTTTCAATATCGTGTTAATCTACAGCGGGATCATCAATTATTACAAAAAAGCCTGATACCTTTGAGTCCATTTATTCTGCAGATCCACAAAAACCAGATAGAACACGAGAAATGTCGCGTTTGTGGCACAATTCTTTAACACAATGATTGCCTGAAATAGTCCAGTACAAATTATCTTCCTATGACACATTCAAGCACATCAGAAATCAAACTAACGCAATAGAAACGCAATCAAAACAAGTCAATATTGAACTCACAGATCCGCAAATCATGTCACACGGAATTCAATAAGTGTTCATTACCTAAACGATTATATGAAATTGCAGTGTATTAGCCATCGATACCATGTTATGTGTTAGAATAATCCAATACGTGTCACGTACTTTGCGTCATAATTATTTTGTACAAATGTAATAACATCCTTATACATATGAAATTGAACCATCGCATATAAAATGTGGATGCTGCAATCAAATACACAAATATGAGCTCGCCCGTGTTGAAGAAACCTAGCATAGTTGGCAGAAACACAACTGATACTCATACCTTTTCACAACTTGTAAATTGTGTGAGTCTTGAATCGCAGCAATATATTAAAGACGTTCGCAACAAAAAGAAAATAATTGGGTTAATTTCTCCTTTTGCTCCATTTTTCTTTATTGCATAGGTAACAATATACTAATTTCATCTCTAATTTCCATTCAAAATAAATATTCTTAATAGTAAAAGTTCATAAAGCATATATAATAATCAAAAACACACTATGCAATGTATTTCCAAACAAATTTAGTTCAGAAATGATCCATTAAATATCTGTATTCTATTGATACGTTGTTTATGTATGTCAAAACGAAACAGGAAAAAGGCTACACAGGTACCCTATATAAAATCCAATATTCCCCAAACAAGTTCGGTGAGCCATTCTTTTTATTAATGTTTTGTGTAGATATACATGTCTGCGTGTCTGTGCGAAACTTTGAGAAAATCTGTCGTTTGGAATAAAGTATGCATTTGATAAAAATGAAGTTTCAGAAAGCATTATTAGTTCCTATTTGACACACTTAAATGTCCAGTCAAATTCATTATTTAAGCAGTAAATGTAGGTAACACGTTTTTATTATCAACAAACACATGTATATTGCCAAACAAAGCATGTACAAACATATCAGTTGAAAGAACCATAACCTTGTTTGAATAATAACTATCCTATATACTTAAAACTTTGGGGAAAAAAATTAAAAAGGGGCTTCGACAGATACCGTATTCAAAACACATTATTTCCGGAACAAGGCCTGTGACACCTATTTTTTTCATTAGTTTCGGTATACAATGACGCTTGTATGTGGGATCTTTTAACAAAATCTGTCTTTTGGAACAAAAGATATTCGTATATTTGATAAATTATTGATGTTTTCAAAGGCAAATTTAATGGAAAATTCACCTCGTTTAGCGCCCATTACAAGTCATTTGGTAACTGATAACTGTAGATAAAGCGCGTTTAATCCTTAAACTGCACTTGTATATTACCAAACGAAACATTAAAAAAAAAGATGCATTTAAAAATCTCCATCTTTGTTTGAATATCAACGCTTTATATTATTCAACATTCTAAGCAACACAAACTGAAAAAAGGCTTCGACAGGTACCGTATTCAAAATTCAATATTTCCGGAAAAAGGCCGGTGACCCCTATTTTTTAAGACTGTTTTAGTATTAGGATACATTAATGCATGTTTGTGCTAAGTTTTAAGAAAATCTGCCATTTGAAAAAAAAATGAAGGAAATTGTTGCGAACGTCTTTAAATAAAACTTTTTAAATACCGCTAAGGTAGTTATGGTAATTTAGAACATTTTTAAGTTACTTTGAGCTCAATTAACTTTGTATAATAAATGTTTGAGATAAAACAGTATATTATGAGTGTAAAATGTCCATAAGTCATACTGATGGCTTTAGTACACTTATTGCGTACCGTACTGATTTTTAATGAATTAACTTTTTATGCTTTGATGTTTAACATGAATAACATCTTCTTGTATATTCAATATATGAGTTTAAATGCTGTAATATCTCTGACATAAGAGACTAGTAACATGAAGAGGTATAATATTGGCTCACAAACAAGGGTTCTTTATACCGACCCTGTTTATGTTAGCTCTGAAGATTACTGGCGGTTTTATATTCAAATTGAATTTAATCACAGCATATTTGAAACACTCGGGACATGATATTTAAAAATGGCACAAAATAAGAATAACGATTCATGGTTCATTTTATATCATGATTGCACAAATATTGTGATAGTTTCCGATAGTTTGAAAAATGCTTTCATATAATTGGAAATAGAAACAATGATTGAAATAAATAAGTGGCCAATGGTTTGGCAATAAAAATGCTGACAGGTATTGAAATACTTTCGTTATTACCAGTCTTTACAACACCATTAATGCAAAAGGGAGAAAGGGTAAGTACAGTATGTGGTTCATCTTGTTCGGTCACATATTCTTAATAATTGGGACTCATTTGTACGCCTGAGAGCGGAAAAAAACTCTTCGCTGTTTTATATCCCCCCCCCCCCCCAAAAAAAAAAAAAAAAAACACACAACAAAACTTCTCGTTATTAAACTAAATTCAGATTTTCTGAGTAAATTTTATTCAGATTGCTTGAAGTCCCACAAGGAAGTCCCCACTGTTCTCATGGGATAATTGTATACATGGACATAGCTTCTACACGGTGGAACGAGTGCGAGGAGCAGTTGGTTTATGTGGTAAAGGAAGTGTTACTGAACTAAGGTAATGTTGTTGAGTGAGAAAAAAAGAACAACATTAAATATATAAAATCGTATATCCATATAAACACATTTATGTCATATGTGGAACGTTTGCAACATATAACTGCGCGACCAGAAACGTATAATTATGTATTTCATTTATAGTATAATGAAAACAACTTTACAGAAAGAAATCTAATTGAAATAGTAACACCAGTGCTCCACAGAGTGTTGAAACAGCAGTTCAGTTCAACTGCACAATAACGAAAATCAGCAAAAACAACAATGTTAGTATACAAAATTCATACACTTTTGCTTACTTTGAGTAATAATGTGCCGCTGTGGTTTCTACAATGCTACAATAGAAGATATGACAAATAATATAACACGTTAAACGGACAGTCTACGCCGTCGGTGCGTATCAATAATATGGGTGGTTTTATATTAATCAAAGTATGTTCATCTGTAAGATAGAAGGTAAGATGAGTTTAAATTATATAAACTTTATTTATATGCAAGAGCAATGTTTAAAAACTTTGCCCCTTGAAAGCCATGAGGTGCTATCAGCCTTATTTGCACATACCTTCAGGCAAGATAATAGATGGAGATAATCATTACAATTCATGTTTAGACAAAGGTCTAGATGTCATTGGCGTTATTTAACGTGCACGGCAATGAATGATCTCCCTGTGTACAGATATAGAATAAAGAATGAATACGGTTACGTCATTTGAGTATGCGTCAAGCTTTGAATTATTTTAATGAGACCATGACATTGTTTCAATGTTGCCGATATGACGCCTATGGTCGTGTCGTAGTTGTTGCGTGAAACGTGTTTAATCAAGAGATACATGCTCGTTTATGGATTAACATGAGCTGGACAATCGCACGGGACAATAGCATGTATATAGCTATAACATCGTTTCATTGAAATGTTTAATTGAAATAAAAAAATAAAAAAACATATTAGCATTATTTTACGATCGGATTGTTAATATATATTTAGCATTAGTTTAGTTTGTAACATTGATACGAAAATGTCATCGGCCACATAACTTGTGGCGATTGGTCATAAAATTATTTCTACGGCCATTCTCCCCCTACCTCTGATTAAAGTAGAGCATTTGTCAGTTACTGGCATAAGTATGTGCACTTAGTACTGGTAAACCGCGTAGATCAGCTAAGCTTGCTCTGGAAAAGTGTGAATAGGTTAACTGACCGCCGTGATATGACTGAACTATTGTTAAAAAACGGCGAAAATCCAAATAAACAAACAAACGAAAAAGTCATGTATGCAATATATGCATTCAGACAGGTCAGGGTCATGTTAATTTTCTCCTAAATATTCTTCAAAATGATTTTATCATTAGGTTACATTTTACGTTTATGATTACATCACATGTGTAGTATTGTTCGGAAAACATACCGCGCGAATGCATTACTTATTTTGAAAATCAAAATTCAGTAATGGTTCATAACAAAAGTATACATATAATAAGTTTTAATGTAAGTACGTAATATAATTGTTTTTACTTTAATGTCCATGCATAAATAAAGTGTTTCCTCTCCAAGCACATGTACAATGTTTCCAATTCAATACATACATAGGCGGATTTTAGAGGGAAGGGTGCGGATGTGGTATTTTTGTTACATTGTTCCTTTTCGTCGATATCGCACCTTTTATATATCGTACATCATAACATGTTTGTTTGTTTGTTTGTTTGGATTTTTCACCGTTTTTAACAGTATTTCAGTCATATCACGGCGGTCAGATAACCTACTCACACTTTTCCCGGGAAAGCTTAGCCGATCTAAGCGGTTTACCAGTACCAAGTACACATACGTATGACAGTAACTGACAACTGCCTTACTTGAATCAGAGGTAGGGGGAGAATGGCCGTATAAATAATTTCATGACACAAGAGCGCACGATCCCCGGATTGACAGTCCAGCGGCGCTCTACCAACTGAGCTAGCCGGGCCGGCATCATAACATGTAATAGAGACCATAATTAGTTTTTGGCAGCCTTTCCAGTTACTTACTATTTTCGCTCCCTCTAACTGGAAATCCTGAACCGCGCTTGAGATCTACTCGTATTTATCACTGGTTCCATGTGTCTTTGCACTCAAGACAAAGCCAAAAAGAAGCGATCACGATTGATTATCGTTAGCACTTTGCCAAATCAACAACTTAAGTTCTCCTTTGTAAACAAATACCACAAGATCGTAATAATGACTGGAGTAACCGAACAAATCAAACACATTGTATTAGCCTGCATGATATCAGGATAACCGGTGCTCTTGAGATTTCAATGAATTAATATTGGCTGAGAGTGTTATATATACGGTCCCAAGTTAAGTGTCTTCGAAATATGTATGTAAATAAAAATAACCTTCGTTTCCCTAACGTTAATTTTAAAGTTCGTTCTTTAGTTTGAGATGGGTCGTTTCTGTGCTCAACCTAACGACCACGTAGAGCCTTCAACGACTCAACGGAAAAACTAATGTGTGCGTGACATCTAAGTAAATCCCATTGGGTGTAACCGATCTTGAAAGGGCATGTCTGGACTTTCAATGTCAAATATTAGTTTTCACTTTCCGCTGCTCAGCCGCAGCTGTAAATTCACCACAATATACTACTTTTCTCCAGTATTCGTTATTAATTAATCAATTCACAGGTTAATTATTTTATTTATTTATTTAAAAAGATAACACTGAATTAAACCACATTATCCTATGATAAAATGTTGGTTAATTGACGGGTGTCGATTTAGCCAATACCGATGTGATTTTCATGGTGTTTTGAAAGGCAGCAGTTCTCTAATTGTAGAAAATTTACTCAAAATAACACCCAGATTTAAATGCTGCATTTAGAAACAACTTGATGAAGTGGTCTTAAATATCATAAGGTAACAAAACTGCATAGAGTTATTATCTGATTAAATAAAATTGTACATCAATGAATTAATTGCTATGCACAAGTTCTGCCAACTTACATAAAACAATAGAAACAGTTTGATTGTTCATGTAAGCATTATATTTGTGACAGATCAACAGTTGCAATTGTTTTAACTCTCCAATGCCCCCCCCCCTAATTTTTTTCCGCCGAACCCAAACATATTTTTTATCAGTCATTAACTATTTCTGATTTTCAGGAAAAATAGAGCAGTTTTCACTTATATTCTTTTCTGCCAGAAATATCTTTTTCTATGACCTTATTTATATTTAAGGTACAGCTTCTTTGTTGGGATGCCTTTTAACATTTTACTTGCAGTCCAATATTCTTAAACTGTGTGGTGAATATGCGGCGAAGAAAAAAAAAGTTAAAGAAAAAAGTAGTATTTTACCTCGGCTCCTAATGTTTTTTTGGAGATGTAAGCGGAACCAACCATTGTATGTTTAGCCTTAAAATGATTGGTGTGTACTCATTTCTATTGCATAACCCATTTGTCAGGTAATTACAGCACTGGCACCATGTATATGACGCCAGGGTTAGCTGTGTGTAAAATTAAGAAACATTATGCTTATTTAACTCGACCCACCAGCATGGTGTAAACATAAATTATGTTATATGACTTCCATTAATGTTTACAAGTAATTGTGTGTATTTTGAAGATGTTGGCTTGAGCTTAAAACAAGCCGTTATACTGATAAGAGACTAATATTTAATATAAAACATTGCCAATATGTAAGCCTTGTGGTTATAAAATACCCCGGTATGGTTGCAGTTAAAGACTCAAGATAAAGTAAATAATGCTGTGTATACAAAACATTCTCGACGTTATGTAATTACCAGTAGTAGTATAAAGGGTTACAAAATGACTCTAAATTCCTCTTGCTATGTAGATAGTATATGTCTGGTTACCTTTTTTAATTGAATAAACGTAACCATTAAATTTGCCAAACGCCGTCTTTATATTATTCTAAAGGAAAGTCCTTTGCATACCTGTTTTTTTGTTATCGGCAAATAAAAACTGTACAATAAGCTTGTGAAAAGTGATGCCTGGAGAACGTAGGTAACTTTAAACGGACCAAACAAATCGTCCAATATAGCAATCAGAGGCGTACGATTGACGACATACCGACTGATTCTAACCGAATTACCACCGAGGACAGCTAATCGTACTGTGCCTTAACACCTCTTATTATTCCCAAACACAAAGGAACGATAATGCTCTCACTGACTCAATTAAAATGAGATTCTCTGAAATGCTTAGGGGAGTCCACTGAGTGATAATGGTGTACATGGATACTTGACAGTGGAATTTGTAGCTGCTAATTCACAAAGTGCTTATAATGTTGACACAGTTTCCGTCGCTTAAGAGACATTTACATTAATAACTGATTCAACTTAAAAACCGTCGATTGTAATAGTTATAAAAAAAACTGTTCCATTGTTATATTAAAATTAATACTCACATTTTTTATTAGCTTTTTATATTTCCAATAAAACTTAAAACATTATGAATGTTATATTTTAAATTAACGTACTAAAGCAATCATGGATAATGCATCATGAAATAAATCATATGAATAACATTTGATACACCTGTATTGTGCAAACAATTATTTTAATTCTTCGTAAAACATAATAATCAATAAGATACAAATAAATAAATAACAATTACGTGATTACATCGGACTTGGACTTGGACACAAACTAAATTAAACTGAACCTGGAGCATGATTTTGCAAACAGCAACATATTGTTTTAATGCATCGATTGATTATAAATTGATCTATTAAATTAACTTAATTTGTTTTTATTTGACGATCAATCACGACTTAGTCTAAAACAAAGACAAAGTATTGACCGATAGATTGTTAATAAAACTGTTTTATTATGGATGTATACACGTACAATATTAAAAATTGTTAAAAACAGTTCGTTGACTCTTTCTGCGTCTTTAAACCACGACATTGAAACTGCTCCACTTTTGCTCGAACCTAAGTACAGAACAGTGTTTATATTCCTGTTGTAGACGTTCTATTTATAAAAAAGACCACCTAGATAAAATAAAAAACATTTCGATTTAATATCACTCGTTCGTCAAACCTTTCAGCCTAAATTTTATGTGTATGTTGTTTCAGTTTGAATAAGAATTCAGAATAAACAGATGATACCCCAGACTATAGTTTAGCATGTCATTCAGTGAACAACCAATTACTAGTTTAGTCGTGACAGGCAATTAAGTGTTAACATTTCATGAGATGCCGTGTCTTTTGTGCGTGACAAGACAGGATTTTTATTTAAAATTGGTATTGAAGGCATAGAATGTGTCAATGTTTCACTGAGCCAGAGGTTAAGTTTGCTTGAAGGGTCAAAGTATTTAGCACTTTTAAAATATTTGAAACAAAATGATAAATGAGTTGTTGATTTAAATGAATGCTTTCGGTCTTAAATTATAGATATTATCAAGTAAAAAAAATGTCATGTTATAAGGTTCTTAATGAAATGACGTTCAGACATGTTATAATTTAGCACATATCTACCCAAAGCCCATTTTTATTCATACAGTTTTATTGGCAAAAAAAAAAGAAAAGAAAGGTTTCTCGTCAATAAGGGCTATCGATATTATTAAAATGTCCGAGGGAGGCGTATTGTAACGGCTCACAAAATTGCCTAATTAAATCAACGTCCTTCTTATTTATTGTTTGGTTGCCTGAAAATTATTTTACTTCAAACATCCGTATGACGTATGTTGTATACTGGTTTTATTGTTAACTTTCATATACATGTGATATAGTGTACAATCCTATTTATTCAATAACAAGTTCAGTTTCAAATTCAGTGAGTTAATCATTTATCAGAATGAGCCTTTACTAATACTTTTGACACCATTTTCTATGCAGGTCTATACACGAGCAATGAAAAGTGTTTAGCAACATTCATTCAGATTATGATTGCTTGTTAAAGAAATAATCCAGTATAAAATCTTTTCATGTGACATATCCATGCGTACCAAAAATCAAGTGCACTCGATAAAAAGCCAATGAAAACAAGTTAATATTCAGCTCACAGCCCTGCAAATCATGCCATACATAATTCAACGGGTGTTCTTTGTCTGGAGATTATATTTAATTTCGGTGTACAAGACATCAACACCATGTAGTGTGTTAGAATAATTAAATTTAGGAATAATGAATACCTGTCATAAGGTCGCGGTGGCGTAGTGGATATGGTGACAGCCTAGCGATCGGGAGGTCCCGGGTTCGATCCCCACTCAAGACGTTCTTCAAAGATACCAAGTACTGGTTCTACCCAGGAAACGGACTCAAGAGTGTCTCAATAAGCCTCAGGCGTTTGATGCAATCGAGCTAAAGTAAATAGGTTTAAACTATATACCTGTCACGTACTTGGTGTCATAATTATTAAACACAAATGTGATTCAAATGATTATAACGTTCTTCGTTACAGTCTTGAAGTTGAACCATCGCCAATTAATAAGCTGTGGAGCAACGCACATCGGTGTCAACCCAACTTCGGTGTTCAACACCAAAGTGCGTTACCCTAGCTGTCGATTCTGTAGTCAAACACACGAATATGAGCTCGCCCGTTTAAAAAAGCATAGATTGCAGAAACATAATTGCTACTCATACCTACTCACAACTTGTAAATTGTGAAAGTCGCAGATAAATATACATATATTGAAGTTCCTTACGTTCACATACAACATTTTGCAGATAAGATAATATCGTATTACTAGTCGTATTGTTTACTTGTATTATGGTATGATTTTAGGCATGCGTTTTCGCTTACTTTGATTTTTTTATGAATTAATTTTTCATGCTGGTGACGTTTACTACAGTATATATTCTTAAACGTCTTATAAACAGATATACAAAAGAGTTTTGTTAATATGGACATATAATTGTTTTAATCCAATAGGTTTCAATATCTTGTTAATCTACAGCGGGATCATCAATTATTACAAAAAAGCCTGATACCTTTGAGTCCATTTATTCTGCAGATCCACAAAAACCAGATAGAACACGAGAAATGTCGCGTTTGTGGCACAATTCTTTCACACAATGATTGCTGGAAATAATCCAGTACAAATTACCTTCCTATGACACATTCAAGCACATCAGAAATCAAATTGACGCAATAGTAATGCAATGAAAACGAGTCAATATTGAACTCACACACCCGCAAATCATGTCATACGGAATTCATTAAGTGGTAATTGCCTGAACGATTATATTAAATTGCAGTGTATTAGCCATCAACACCATGTTATGTGTTAGAATAATCAAATACGTGTCACGTACTTTGCGTCATAATTATTTTGTACAAATGTAATAACATTCTAATACGTATGAAACTGAACTGAACCATCGCATATAAAATGTGGATGGTGCAATCAATGGCGGTATTCACGAGGCATCTTAAGTTAAACTGTATCCTTATCCTTAAATTTTGAAATTTCCTTAACTGAATAATCCATATAGAAACAGTTTAGCATTAAGTAACACTTTAAAATAGCATCAATATGAAGTGTTATTTGAGCAATATCAACAACATATGCATCTGTTTATTAAGTAAAGAAATATAATACACTCAAATTTGGCACTTAAGTGAAAATATTTAAGAAATTACTTAAGATGCTTTGTGAATACCAGCCCAAATACACAAATATCAGCTCGCCCATGTTGAAGAACCCTAGCAGGGTTTGCAGAAACAAAACTGATACTCATATCTATTCACAACTTGTAAATTGTGTGAGTCTTGAATCGCAGCAATATATTAAATGAAACTTTTGAAATACCGCCAAGGTAGTTATAGTTATTTAACTACTTCGAGCTCAATTAACTTTTTGTGTATAATAAATGTTTGCGATAAAACAGAATATTATGAGTGAAAATGTTCAAAATGAAAAGTTATACTGATGGCTTTAGTATGCAGAAAACAATACATTTGCTTTAAATAAGGGAAAACGCAGACTATGATGATTCTTACAAACCGATGCACCAACTTTATGGCTATACATATAACACTTATTGCGTAACGTTTACACGGTAACGATACCCAAAGTAATAGACATTAAATATATAGCAATTTACCTTCGTCTCCCATTTCATTGCATAATGTAACGAACTGAACAAACGTTACGATTAAATGCTCTAAATATAATTAACTGTAAACTCCCGTTATTAAAAAGATTCACGATAAAAAGAATAGCACAAACACGTATTTATATATATTTGAGGTCATATCGTTCACATGAAAAATGATATGATTGATAGATAAAACTAACCAATTTGTTATGTTATGGTATGTTTTTAGGCATGCGTTTTCCAAACAGTGCATTCCACTAAATTCCAATCAGAGGCGCACGTTTGACGACATACCGACTGATCGTAACTCAATTACCACCGAGGACATCTAATCGTGTCTCTTACTATACCAAGACCCTAAAGAGCGCTAATGCTCCCACTGACTCAATAATCCAAGACCCTAAAGAGCGCTAATGCCCCCACTGACTCAATTATCCAAGACCCTAAAGAGCGCTAATGCTCCCACTGACTCAATTATCCAAGACCCTAAAGAGCGCTATTTCTCCCACTGACTCAATTATCCAAGACCCTAAAGAGCGCTAATGCACCCACTGACTCAATTATCCAATACCCTAAGAGCGCTAATGCCCCCACTGACGCAATTAAAATCAGGACATCTAATCGTGTCTCTTACTATACCAAGACCCTAAAGAGCGCTAATGCTCCCACTGACTCAATTGATATGATTGATAGATAAAACTAATCAATTTGTTATGTTATGGTATGTTTTTAGGCATGCGTTTTCCAAACAGTGCATTCCACTAAATTCCTATCAATAAACCGGCTTTAAATAAACTACTTTCAGTAGTAGAGCAAGGAAGCATTAAAACCAAGCTACGTGCTAAAACATAGTAACGTAGAGCTGATTGAATGTTTTGAATGTTAAAGACCAGGTATTCCAAATTATAAAGTTTGCGCACAAGTCTGTAATAAATGCATCGGGATTTAACACTTCGTTTTCGCTTACTTTGATTTTTATTAAATAACTTTTGATGTTTAACCTAAATACCATTCTTGTATATTAAAATTATTAGTTTAAATGCTTAAATATCTCTGACATCAGATACTAGTAACACGAAGAGTTATTATATTGACTCACGATTAACGGTTGTTTAGACTGACTCTGTTTATGAGAAGCTGTGAAGATTACTGGCGGCTGTCTATTTACTTTGAATTTAATCACATCAAATAAGAAACACTCGGGAAATTATATGTAATAATGGTATAAAATAAGAATAACGTATTTATGGTTCATTTTATATCGGGCTTGTACAAATATTTTGATAGCTTTTGATAGTATGAAAAATGCTTATATGTTCGCGAATAGAAACAATGTTTGAAATAAAGTATTGGCCAATGGTTTGGCAATAAAAACATTGAATGGTTTTGAACTACTTTCGTTATTACCAGTCTTTACAACACAATCAATGCAAAAGGAAGAAAGGATAAGTGAAGTATGTGGTTCATACTGTGCATAGTGTATCTTCAGAGCGACAATAAGGATACAAAGCCATGTTCGGACACATACTTTTAATAATTGGGCTTTTTTTGTACCCCTAAGAGCGGAAAAAAACTCTTCGCAGTTTAATATTCCCCAAGAAAAATTAACAGCTCGTTATTACACTAAATTCAGATTATATGAATAAACTGAAATCAGATTATCTGAAGTCCCACTAGGAAGTCCCCATTGTTCTCATGGGATACATTTGTACATTGATATAACTTCTACACAGTGGAACAAGTGCGAGGCCTAGGAGTAGTTGGTTAATGTGGTAAAGGACATTTTACTGGAGATTTCTCCAATTGTGGGAAACTGACTAAAATAACACACAGGCCTATGATCGTACAATTCCAATGCAGCATTTGGAAAAAATTCGATAAATTGGTTTTAAATACTATAAGGTAACAAAACTGCATATATAGTTATCGTCTGATTAAATAACAGTTTGTCTTTCAACGGAACAAACACATCTTGCAAAATAGCAATCAGAGGCGTACGTTTGATGAAATACCGACCGTTCCTAACCTCATTATCACCGAGGACATCTAATCGTGTCTCTTACTATTCCAAGACCCTTAAGAGCGCTAATATGAAATTGAAATAGTAAGCAATTTTAACTACCTTGGTATTGTTATGTCAAGTGGGGGATCATTTATTCCTGCCACGAATACACTATATGGCAAAGCTACAAGGGCGATGAACTCCCTGTTTTGTATAACAAAAGACATGGAAGTCCCAATAAATGTTATGTTCAAGTTGTTTGATTCATATGTCTTGTCAATCCTTAATTATAGTTGCGAAGTATGGGGATTTATTGCGGCAATTAATATTGAACGTCTTCACAGAAAGTTCTGTAAAAGACTGCTAAATGTGAAATTATCAACAAATTCATTGTCATTATATGCTGAAGTTGGTCGATTTCCTTTATATATTGGTAGATACCTAAGAATTGTTAAATATTTTTTAAAATTATATCAAAATAAACAAGGAAATTGTATCCTTAATACTGTCATTAATATGCAAAGATTAGAAATTGATGCACAAAATAACACTGTTAATTGGTCCTCCAAAGTTCACCAAATTTTGAATCATGCAGGATTTACAGATGTATGGTTATTTCCTGAGTCTGTTAGTATTGATAGCTTTATTCCTCTGTTAAAGATTAGACTCAGAGATCAGTATATATCTGAGTGGAGAGTTAATGTTGATTCATCAACCTCATTACTAGTTTACAAAGAACTTAAACCTGTATTTGAAAGGTCTCTGTATTTAGATGTTATTGACAATAAAAAACATAGAAATATCATTGCCAAAATACGCCTATCATCACATAAAATGTTGATTGAAACTGGCAGACATTATAACATTAGCAGAAACGAAAGAAAGTGCACTTCATGTAATCTTAACGACTTAGAAGACGAGTATCACTTTATAGTTAAATGTCCGTTTTATTTAGAAGAAAGAACCAAATACATACCAACATACTTCTCAACAAGACCAAGTATGCACAAATTTTTGAAACTTGTGAATAGCAATAATAAAGGAACGCTTAGGAAGTTAGCTATTTACTGTATAACATGCTTTAAGAAAAGAGATAATTATATGTTTCTCTAACTCAAGGTTTGTTAATGTCATTTATGTACAGTTTATTAAGAAATGAATGTATTTGTTGCCTGTTATCATTGTTTTTCCTCAAACATGTGTTTATATACCAAATCAGTTCATTATATACTACCACACAACACCCTCACGCATACTATATCTCCCCCTACCTTACACACGCACACACACTCACACACACACACACACACGCACACGCACACACACACACACATAAACTCACACAAAGACTGCTACTCGTGCAACATACATAGACATTTCGACAGCATATATGCCATTAGGGCTGTCTAAATTTTGTTTTCGTTTTAGACTGCCAAAAAAATGGCATCCCATATTAAAGACTCGTTAAAGTTAATACATACGTACCCTTTATGGCAATCTACCATGCACTAGGTTGCCCTAATTAAAGGGTTTATGTTGTAGCGAAGTTCAAGTATAAATATACGACGTGTCAAAAATGCATGCATACATATACTCACACACACACACATGCACGCACACACACGCACGCATGCGCGCACGCATGCACGCACGCACGCACACACACACACACACACACCTTTTACCCATACAAGCAGATTATTAGATCCATTGTTCATGAATTGTGTATTAGATAAATATGCTATTATTTACCGGCTCTGTGATTACTAATATTTTATTATTTATTATTATTTATTATTTATTATTTCCACGCATGTCTGTCTTATTATGAATTTGGTCAACACGATGAGCTGTAATATGCTTAAGTGAATAAATATTTGTTGTTGTTGCTAATGCCCACACTGATTCAATTTATATCAAATTATCTGACGTCCTTAGGGAAGTCCACTGTGTGATAATGGGGCACATGGCTTCTTGATATTTGGAACTTGTAGCTGCTAATTCACAAAGTGCTAATGAAGTAGACTTAAGAGACATTAACATTGATTACTGTTTCATTTTTAAAACCGCCAATTGGAATAGTTATGAAACAACTGTTCCATTTGTTTATTAAAATTAAAATTATTTTTTTTATTTTAGCTATTATTTATATTTCCAATAAAACTGAACAAATATATATTGATTGATGATGTTATATTTTAAAATGACATACTAAAGCAATCATGGATAATGCACCGTGCAATGAATCATATGAATGACATCTGTCATACAGCTGTATTTGTGCAAAAAATATTGTTATTTCTTCATAAAACATAATTATCAATTAGATACAAATACATAAATAACAATTAGTTGATTACATCGGACTCGGACTTGGATTTAAACTAAATTAAACTGAACCGGTAACATGATATTGCAAACTGCAACATATTGTTTTAATGCATTAATTGATTATAAATTGGTCTATAAATTATATTACGTTAGTTTATTCACAAAACTGACATGATATATCTTAACAAGTACATAATGCTTGGATTGGGCTGAACGTTACGACGACTTATTAGATCCCTCTCCATAAATATTATTTTCAACTGAAATGTATATCATCATGACATTTCGTCTATATTTCTTGGGAACAAGATAACAATTGGCACTACGTTAATTTGAAATGGTTTCAACATACGCATAATTCATACCATTACAAAATAGTTATACTACAATTTACAAAATCAACGTTTTAAAATAATAATGAAAGTCAGTAAAGATCGGAAAATAAAAACATCAAAGTAGATGAAAGTTTGAAAGTGTCTACCGATATTTGCTATTTCTGGTAATAAAACCGTTTTATTATGGATAAACGTGTATTAAAAATTATAAAAGAATGTCGTTAATTCAGGGTAATACAACCACTTTTGCTCTAACCTAAGTTCAGTACATTGTTTATGTTCCTTTTATAGACGCTTTATTTATAAAAAGACCTACTAGATAAAAAAAATATTTTGCTTTCGTATCACTCGTTCGCCAAACCTTTTGGCTTTAATTGTATATGTATGTTGTTCCGATTTGAATATGAATTCAGAATAAACAGACGATACCCCAGACTATGTATTGAATGCCCTGGAGATATGTATGTATAACAAAGCCAGGGGTTAGCTTTGCTTGAAGGGTGAAAATATTTGAAAGAAAATAAAGTAATGAGTTGTTGATTTAAATGCATGCTTTCAGTCGTAAATTATAGATATTTTCTAGTAAAAGGTATGTCGTGTTACATGGGTCTTAATGAAATGACATTCAAACATGTTATAATTTAGCACGTATCAACCCGAAGCACGTATCTATGCCTATAATTTTAATGACAAAAATACAAAAAAAAGTATCTAAAGACCAACATATGTCGGTGGACAAAACTGGAACGACTCGCAAAATTGCTTTATTAAATCAATATCCTTCTTATTTATTTTTCGTTGCATGTAAATTTATAAAGTTCAGTTTCACGTTCAGTGAGATGATCCTTTATCACAAATAGCCTTTACTGATATTTTGGACTCCATTTACTGTGCAGGTCTATACACCAGCAATAGCAAATGTTAAGCAACACAGTTCATTCATATAATGATTTTCTGTCAAAGAATTAGTCCAGAATACTAGTAAATTATCATTATGTGACTCATTCAAACGTACCAGAAATCAAATTAAGGCAATAGAAAGCCAATGAAAACAAGTTAATATTGAACTCACAGACCCGCAAACCATGTCGTACAGAATTCAATAGGTGTGTATTACCAGAGGGATTAAACTTAATTGCGGTGTATAAGCCACCAACACCATGTAATGTGTTAGATTAATCAAAAACGTGTCACATACCTTGCGTCATAATTATTAACTACAAAATGTAATGCAAATGATAATAACATTTTTCGTTATAGTTATGAAATTGAACCATCGCCAATAAGCTGAGGATGCTACAATCAAATACACAAATATGAGCTCGCCCATTATGAAGAAACATAGCAGGGTTTGCAGAGATATAATTGCTACTCATACCAACTCACAAGTTGTAAATAGTGTGAGTCTTGCGTCGCAGCAAAATGTTAAACGATGTGTAGAAAAATTAAGAACTCTGTGAAACTCTTGAAATACCGCTATGGCAGTTATCGTAATTTAGAACTTTATTTAAGTTACTTAACCACTTCGAGCTCAATTAACTTTCATAATAGAAGTAAGCAGACAAAACAGAATATTATGTGTATAAAATGTTCATAAGTTGCATATGGCTTTAGTATGCAGAAAACTATACATTTGCTTTAAATAAGGGACAAAGCGAACTATGATGTTCCTTTCAAACTGATGCGCCAACTTTATTGTTATACACTTATTGCGTACCGTTGAAACGGTAACGATACCCAACGTAATTTGAATTAAATTTATATCAAAGTACATTCGTGTCCAAAGTCATTCCATAATATAATAATTTTAAACAACAAACGTTCTTATTTCTATGCCAACTACATCCGAAAATGTGAAAGAATACCAAATCAAACGGTTCTTTTAACGACAAATACAAGCTTTCAAAACGTCACGCTTCAAAGAATAGCACACAAACTTATATATATATAACTTAGGTCCTTTCGTTCACATGAAAAATATTTGATAGCATAATATTATTACTAGTCATATTGTTTAATTATATTATGGTATGATTTAAAGCATGCGCGTTTTCCAAACAGTGCATTCCGCTACATTCCTATCAATAAACCGGCTTCAACTGAACTACGTTCAGTAGTAGAGCAAGAAATCATATTAAAACCAAGCTACATGGTAAAACAGAGTAACGTAGAGGTAATTAATTATGCTAAATGTTTTATCGGATATTCCGTATCATAAAGTTTGCGCATAAGTCTGTGATGAATGCATCGGGATTTAGCACTTCAGCTTTCTTGGATTTTTAATGAATTAAAAAACTTATGCTTTGATGTTAAACATGAATACAATCTTTTTTGTATATTTGATGTATCAGTTTAATATCTCCGACGTCAGCCACATGAAGAGTTATTATATTGGCTCCCAAACAATCGGTCTTTTGACTGACTCGGTTTATGTTAACTCTGAAGATTACTGGCGGCTGTCCGTGTACATTGAATTTAATCACAACATATTTGAAACACTTGGGAAATGATATGTAAAAATGGCATAAAATAAGAACAATATATTAATTGCTCTTTTCATATCATAACTGCGCAAATATGTTCATAAGTAAAATAGAAAGAAAATGCTAACAAATATATTTGCAAAGGCAAAACAATGTTTG
The DNA here is from genome assembly GCA_027627225.1 of Congeria kusceri. Lineage (NCBI taxonomy): Eukaryota > Metazoa > Mollusca > Bivalvia > Myida > Dreissenidae > Congeria > Congeria kusceri. The sequence continues at coordinate 42,953,472 of CM051029.1, read as the reverse complement.
AAATAAGTTATTGGTCAATAGTTTGGCAATACAAATGTTGTAAGCTATTAATACAAGAGTTTGAAATACATTCGTTATTACCAATCTTTACCAACACTATCAATACAAAAAGCAGAAAGGATACGTTTCGTAGATGTTTCATACTGTACATATTGTATCTTTAGTACGATAAAAATGATAACTATTCTAAATAATTTGGACTTATTTTACACCTCTGATAGTGGAAACGCCATAGTTACATTAACGCTGAGCATTATGCATATTCCCAAAGAAAATATAACTCCTCGTTATCAAATTCAATATAGGGTTATAGGAAGTCCCACAATGAAGTCGCTGTTTCCATAGGATAATTTTGTACATGTGTATGGCTTCTACACGGTTGAATGTGACCTTGAAATTGCTTCAATGTTGTTGCTGTTAAGCCTTTGGTCGTGTCGTACTTGTTGAATAAATATGTTCAAAAATCAAAATACACATGTTCGTTAATAGGTTCACGTGACCTGGACGATTGCACGGGGAAAGAACATGTTTCAACAATAACATATTGTGATTAGATTGTTTAATTGAAAAAAAAACCCACTATATTACCCTAATTTAACGATTGGATTATTTAATATATTCAGCATAAGTATACATGCAATATGTTGTAATACAACATACGTAATAAAAAGTGTTTTTACTTTGATGTTAATTCAAACATTTGAAGGAATATAGAAGTACATTATTATGTAATATGTTTCCCTTCCAAGCACATGTTTCTCATTCAAAACATACTTGAGATAGTCATCGCTGATATGTGTATTGTTGGCTTGTATTGTTATTCGAGAGCATACGACTCTAACATGAAAATGTACACACGGACCTACTTAAATATATCGAAGCACTCTTCAATTCCAGTTGTCTGTACACTCAAGTCGCGAGCATAAGACTCTAAGATGAAAATGTACACACGGACCTCCTTAAATATAACGAAGTACTCTACAATTCCATTTGTCTGTGCACTCAGGACGTGAGCATAAGGCTCTAAGATGAAAATGTACACACGGACCTATATACATGAAGTACACTGCATTTCCATTGGTTTGTGAACTCAAGTCAAGGAAAAAATAGCAATCACGAATGGTAATTATTAACTCATTGCCAAATCAACAAATATAATTCACCACAGAACAATTGACGATACGCTATGGGATTTATAACTTTGCCTACCTAGGATCATGCCCGTCAAACACCGTTGAGAGTGAACGAATGTTTTTACAAGCCATGCTTGTCGAACAATTAAGTCCTAGCTTTCTGAACGGCTAAACACATCGTCATTAAAATCTCGTCGTAAGGTCAATTCTCATCTGTAAGCATATACCACAAGATCATAATAATGCCTTGAATAAGCGAATAAATCGCACACAGTGTATTAGCCTTTATGTTATCAGGATAAGAACAACAACGCATTGTTGCCATTGAATAAAACCAGTACTCTTGAGTTTTTAATGAATTAATATTGCGGGAGAGTGCTATATTTTCGGCCACAAGTTATTCAAATGTTTTAAAAATATTTGCAGACAGGTCAACGATGAAATGAAACACTTTCATTATATGATATGCGAACCTAAATTAATATTTTTAATTTGTGCGTGACAACCTAGGAAATACAAATGCCTTCGGTTGGCCAAGACTATCAATTTAATACAAATGTTTCAGAAGGTTCTGATATGCCCGTCGACAGGAGGCTGTCCAGTTATCATTAAGCATCGTCGTCTTCACCTGCCTCTCATTGAGTGAAACCAATGTTGAATGAAATGGGTATGCAAGGGAATTCTTGGACTTTCAGTTTTAAATTAGTTTTTTTCTCTTTTCGTTGCTTTGGTTTCAAACGTACGCGTGTTCATTATTATAGTTATTATTCTAAAACTAGTGTTTAATGAATTCGAAAAAAAAACATATGGCTCTTTTTTTTTTTTTTAACCTTTCTTTATTTCCCTCATATATATGCATTTACAAATAAACATAAAGTCATACAAACATACAATACATGCAAACAATTAAATTGTATGTTTGAAATTTTTTCAATGTATTGTATTAAATAGCTAAACAAATAAAAGTATTATGATAATGCATACGAAAAGGCCAATATTCTTATATTTTACTTTGCAGGATTATCCGTATTAAGTAGGTTACATGTTTGCATGGAAAAGATACATAGACAACAAAAGTATGAACAAACATAGGGTACATTTTGCTGCAAAAGTTTACCAAAAAATAACAGCGAGAAAATATCACTTGTTCCTATTCTTGAATACCCGGTACTTATATAGAATTGTTTTCCTTTAATATTATGTTCTTACTGCACAGAGGTATTTGGTTCGCATATTGCTCTTCTCAGCGACCAATAATTTGTTGTTTTTTTCTGTATGTGTAAGTGACTTGCATATGGTGTAGGCTAAGGCTAGACTATTTACAACACCAATGTAATTTGGTATTATTTTATCTTTTCTACAAGTGAAAATGTATCTCTTAACTTCGAGACACAGTATGTTAAGATTGTGTTTATCTTTGTTAGTGCTACCTAACATAAATGTTCTGAAGTCTATTTCTGTCATTCTATTTATATTCCTATTATTTAACAAGGTTTTGTTTACTTTCTTAATCAAGCATTTTACATTTGCACAAGACCAAAAAAGATGAACAATCGTTTCTTCAAATTTGTGACAAAAAGTACACATATTATTATTTAACAATTTCATTTTGTACATAAGGGAATTTGTACCTGGAATATTGTAAATAATTCTAATCTGGAACCATTGTATGTAGCTATCTCTTGTTATGTCAAATAATGTTTTAAAAATACATTTCCATTCCTCATCAGCAATGACAAAAATGTTGCATTTGTTTTTACATAGGTTCAATGCCGTTTTGAATGAAATAATCATAAATTGATCTATCTTTGCTTTCATGGCTTATAAAATATTTTGCATAGCATGACAGAGACGAGCCGTATGTTTGAACGTCATTTGTATTAAACTGTACATAGCATTTCTTGAAAAAAAATCTTTATTGATTTTACAAGTCCTTCATAATAAAGAAAGTTCAAGGATTTTCCCGTAATATTTTCTATTTGATATTTTGTTAAGAAGGTGTTTGAGTCAATAACTAAATCTCTCACAAATCTAATACCTCTGTCGTACAATGCTTTCAAAAATAAGGGTTCATTTCCAATTTTGAAATTGTCATTTGTAGAACAAGGGCATGTTAAGAACACTATTAACATCCGCAATTTCTAACACATCCAGAAGTTGTTCGTAACACGAAAATACTTCAAACCAAAAATCATTTTAAAAACATTTTTTAACTATGGCAATATATTGTTTTCCAGTGTTAAAAAGTTTACATACATCAAAAATGGACCTTATAAGAATTACACACTTACTATCATAACAGGTATATAATTTTCTTATCCAAGAGAGCTTCATTTTTTTACAGTATGCATAAATATATATCATTTGTAATCCACCTTTCTCATAGCTTTGTGTAAGGGTTGAACTTTTAATTTTATAAGGTGCATTATCCCAAACAAAGTCAATCAATATTTTGTTCAGTTTATCAAGAATATCTTTCTTTGGTGTGGGTATTGCAAAAAAGCAATGGGTGAACAAAGGTAATATAAGCGATTTAATAACGGTAATTCTACCAATTGGTGTAAGTTTTCGTTTTTTCCATTGACTTATTATATTAATTGGTTTAATAAATTTGTCAGAAACATTTAAATCAACCATAAGATTAAGGTCAACATCAAAAAAGATCCCCAATAGTTTAAATCTGGTTGTTTCCCATGTTAGTTTATATTTTGTTTTCATCGAGCGGGTGCTGTACTTCAAGGATCCAATCCAAATTACATTAGTTTTATCAAAATTTACTTTTAAGCCAGAAAAATATGCGAAATCCTGGAGAAGGTCTAGAGCCGCGTTTAAGGAGTTTTCGGAACCATCCAACAACAAAGAGGTATCATCTGCAAACTGAGATATTTTGTATTCTATACCGTTAATACATATGCCTTTAATGTTTTTACAATGCTTAATCTTAATTGCTAAAATTTCCGCACATAAAATGAAAATATAAGGTGAAATCGGGTCACCTTGCTGGCTCAATAATTAGTAAGAACGCATTATATAAACATTTGGTCAGAGGACATAAGAACCATGCCCAAACTGTGTACTTATAGAAAGTTTATGAGCGAATTTAAGTGCGAAATTTATTTAAAAACCGTTATTAGAAAAACAAATTAACATTCGCTATTAGCTCAACTGAGAGTGGGCATTTTGCCATTAAGGTAAAATGAATCTATATCTACTGTATATAGTTTGTCCTTTCCTATTTAATTACTCATGCTCTTATGACTGAAAACTTCAACTCTAACCTGTACTGTCAAATACAAATATAATATTTATATCACACTATCTACTCATATATAGACTTGAATTAGGTATGTTAAGGTGACGTATAGGCCCAATGGGCCAGGTGTACTGTAATATTATGTTTACGTATATACTGCAAAAATGATATCCACGTGTCACTGTAATACAAAATACTTACGTACATAATTATGTAGATGGTTGACAAACCAAAGGTGACCACAAACTCTGAATTTAGCAACAACATCCTTTGATTAACATTGTATTTAATTTACAGGTGTTGATATAGCCAATACCGAATATGTGATTTGCATGGAATGATGAAAGGCAACAGTTCTCTAATTGTGGGAAATTTACTCAAAATAACACGAGGGCCTATGATTATCGTCGGACGCAGTACAGATTAAACTGCCATCCAATTATGAAGACTTGTCTTGGGTAGGTTAGACATATTGTGATAAGCACATTGAAAACGAACACATACCGGTTTTGACCCGTCCCTATTTTAAGCATTTAGACAAATTCAAAGTATTCATAATGAGCATGAATAATGTTAAAGTAAATAAAATTGTGGGTTTAACATATGATGCCCTCCACACAGAAAATGTATCATGAAACAAACGTTCTTCAGAAACAGTGCGACATTTAAGACAATAGTACAAGCAAATCTGATAAATAAATACTATACATAGACGTATTAAGGCTTAAAATGTAAAACTAAATCACAATGCAACTGTACCCATACCAGATCCGTCCGAAAGTTGTGCGTTGCGTGTTCCAGAGTTATGATCTTGCACATCTACACGCCAATCGCATTAGCTGGATTACGCATTTTAGAATTGCCATTCCAGAAGCGACTCTGGGACTATATTTGTGTCAAACACCTTGTCAACTGCGTGGTACGTGATTGGCTCAGTGGGCAGGCACAGTGGGGCGATAAGGCCAAAAAAAAATTGTGTGGTTCGGGGTCTAAAAAAAATTAGAGGGTGGGGATTGAGTTTTTTTTTAAGTTTTTTTTTTAAAGTTTTTTTTAAGTCGAGCCATAAAAGCAAAATGATGACAAGCACTTAACCGGCAATACTATTTATCCATGAAGGGATCCTGAATACTCAGTTAATAATATAAAGCGCTTTTTCGACACAGATTATCTAGTTAATCACGATTATCTTCCTTGAAAAAAATAAAAATCTGACGAATTCAGATTTCACGGAAAAAAAATCGTATCAAACACTTTAGGATCTGGGGGTTTTCGCTAAGTAGGGTCGGGTTGCCCGAAACACATAACTTTTTTTGTTTTGGCCTAAGCTAGACATTTTATGCGAAAGGGGAGTTAGTTGGTTAGGGTGGGCGGGGACTTGACCGTATCTACATTGGTGTGTTAGACCAGCAGGAGTACCAATAAATTGGCAATTATGTATTGGTGTTCTTTTTACCTCTCCGTATGACAACACCACCGATGGCCGAATGCATTTATCATAATTATATTGAACGTGTATATATCCGTTAATTCAACGTCAAGTTACTTATACCAGTCAATTTAAAGTACAAGCGTAGGTTACAGAGTGTTCCTTCAACATTACCAAATAATAATTGAATCAAAATTCTTATAGCATAAAACTGCCAGTTGAGAGTATTGCACTGGCAAATAAGACAACTAACAATACTCTGTTTTTAAAGCATCATTGATTAAAATGGAACTGACAATTTAATTGCGTCGACAATAAAATATTCGAGTTTAAACGCAATAACTCGGCAACGCAACTTGACATGAAATATTCACTTTGTGTGAATGTTAACTATAATGCCAACTCATAAACCTATGGGGTCCCTAATAAACTTTAACACGATTAAAAGATTTATACATTAGTTAGAAAACGCTAACGTTATACAACTGAAGTGTGCATTAATGGTCAATATCGGATTCGGAATGGCTTTTGATAACAAATAAAATACTCATAGTAAAACGCATATCGTCAAAGAAACGAGTGATAACTGTCAAGCAGTATTATTTTATTACATCTTTTCCTGACACAAGTACAATTAATTTGGGTTGTCCGTAAAGCACTATAACGATCAGAACACAACTATTCAGAAGATTTTACAGCAATGATCCTGTTTGGTATTTAATTATTGCCAGTGTATGAGCGTTAGTGCTCTACTATAGTGCGAAGGTATTTTCGCTTTAAGTTCGGGGGTCGTCAGTGATGAGCTTTGTCATTAACTAAAGCTTCTAAAATGTAGCAGAACTATACGACGGTGAATAGTTTCCAACTATTCGAAATCGGACCACAGGCTTCATGAAAAAGCATTTACCAGTACAGTGATTTGCTATAATAATAATAATTATTAAAAAACATAATAATAATGATAATAATTGTAATACACCATGTGATAAAAAAGAAACATTAACAGAGGTGTCTAACTAACGTACCAAATAAAATAGTAATGTCTACACTGAATCATTTCCTATGTAATTTAAAAGATAAATTTGTTTTAAAATAGAATTAAGCCAAACATGTTGCCACATGCATTCATTTATATGGGAGAAATTGATATCTCTATATTTTTGCATATCTAACAACTAATGGCTAATGTAAACCAATATAAACGTAACCCAAGTAAATGTCCGGGATGGAAAGTCAAATGAGCATTAATTATTATCATCTTCAGTGGATGTCTCTTTGATATTTGATTTGAACACACTTTGAAGCGTTAAATATATGCACATTATTAATTGCTATATAAAATACATCATCCATGTCTAGAGTTACGAGTGTTTTACCCTTGATGCCATAGGTTAACTGTGTTTATTCGCAACAGTATGTTGACATATTGTGACCGACGGTTTCATAACGTATGACACATACTACTCGAACAGCCTCCGTATCAACTATCAATGCGAACAGCCCCCGTATCATCTATCAATGCGAAAAGCCTCCGTATCAACTACCAATGCGAACAGCCCCCGTATCAACTATCAATGCGAACAGCCCCCGTATCAACTATCAATGCGAACAGCCTACGTATCAACTACCAATGCGAACAGCCTCCGTATCAACTACCAATGTCACAAACACACTATCATTGAGCAGACATTTCGAAGTCCACTCGACATATATTTGTTTTGCGAAAGGTCAAGCAACACCAGTGTCAGTTTATATTTTCTCTTTGGAATATGATACTAGAGTACTTGAAAAAATATGACATAGCGAAAAGATAATTTATATAAAAAAATCGTTGGTGATATTTGGTAAATTATGTTTGTTTTTAATATATTCTAAAATTTGATATGCATGTATAACTATCCAATGTACTAATCTTGCTGAGAAACACTTTGAAATAAGCTTAAGCTTACTGTAAACTGGTTTTGGATATTTGGTTATATATATAGAGAATACATGGTTGGTGCCAGGATGGAGAAAATTTATCCGGTGAGGCTTAGAAACTGAAAATATGGCGAGCTTTAACGAGCCCAATTTTTGTTTTCGGGCCGAACCGGATAAACTTTCTCCTTCCCGGCACCTACCGTGTATTCTTTTTATATATTGATATGTACCGATAGAATCAGAAACCTCTTAGACTTCACGAAACATGTATCTCTTGCCAATGGATGAATGCGAAATTTGCGCTCGAACTTTTAAAAAAGGGGGATTGATAAAGTGGTTTATAAGCTAAGAATATGATTATTCATGACATAAAGTCATGATGTTTAGAAACACGTTGAACATACTTGTTACTGCAAAAGAATATTACCTCAAAAAAAGTTAAAACTAAAACGAGGTCGTTATGTGCTTATGGCTATCTCAGTTCTCTATGTAATTACAACTTCAAACGTGTTGAAAGGTAATTTAGTGCTTATGCAACAAGTTGTACCAAGGGTCTGGGAAAGAACGACTGAGATTTGAATGCCGGATTTAGGCACTATTGGCGATATGTAAACTTAATTTGTTATGTGGATAAATTACAGGTCGCTTATTCCGTGTAATACACTCTCAGAATTATTTAAGTCGCGTAGAAATTATTTAAGATGAAATTTTCGCACAATTTCGTTATAAAAGGAGAATCATTATAACTATATAAACATGTAAATACTAAAATAATATCTATTTCCATTCCAATGTGACAGAATATAATTATAAAATAATAGGTTAGTGACGTGGAAAATAATGTTTATCTGGCTCGGCGAAGAATCTTATCGCCTTCGACCAACCCGATAAATTGTTGATTGCTCGAGCAATGGCAATTGGCCAAAACTTTGACCATTTGCGAATTTGTTTTGTATATCTCATGTATCATGATAAGTACTGATTAAGAATCAAAGAAGACCAGTGTTAACAATGCTGCGTTCGAACGTAATCATGAAAATGGATATGATCTGGAAAATGGTTTTCAACATTTTCTTATATCAACGGCTATGACTAGCTAACAGGCCATGTAAACGAAATCGATGTACGTTAATATCTTAATAGTATTATGAAGAACAAAAAAAGTTAACACATGTACTTTTTTAATGCCCATTTCTATAACAAAAATGCGCACGGGGTGGCGTACGTACATTTCAATTTATAGCACATTATAATACATTAAGAAGATCTGAGCGGACATGCACACGTAAAACAATTTCGATTGAGTGGTGTCTAGATCAAACCAATTGTTCTCCTATCGAAGAGACTCCGTCATTAGCCCATTTACTCTATGAGACATATAAGAACAACAGTTTTCAGGGTAAACGCATAAAAGGGCGACATAGTTTATTCAATATACTTGCCTTTAAGATTTGTTTATAATCCAGCTTCAACGAAAGAAAATGCTTTGTAGATTATTTTACAAATATGATGCCAACAGTGTTATGAGTTTTATAACAAAAGACGACATGCGTAAGTGCGGATCGCGAAAAGATGTCTGTAACTACTGATCTGATACATGATCGATAATCTTTCAAACTTTGATCACGTAAAAAACATTGGACTTAAGAAAGACTGAAGAAATGCACTAAATTTACTGACTATGCTTTATTTAAAATTTAAAAACGACTACAATATTAACACACAAGAATGTTTAAAATAAGTGTTCAAACCGTCAAAATTACTTACAATTTCCATTGCAACAAATTGTTAGAGATAGGCTACGCCAGAATTATACACAAATCCACCATAGTAACAGCTCAAATTACAGACAACTCAGTTTTATTAATGGAAAAGACGCACACCCATATGTCAACATAATATATGCTCAAAACAGTACGATATATAAGCAGCAATTATTGGCACGGTTTCCGTTTGAATACACATTAAAATCATTGATTTGTGAATAATATATTATCTTAGATAAAAATTCAGGACAATAATTCGAATGAGCTACTTCATGCAGGTTTTTTTGTAAAAATAACAGTTCTATTGCATTGGAATATTCTACCAACACATACATGTGATCCATAGCAGTGACCTCTCATTAATTAAGTCCATTATGCAGATTCTAGTGTATATATACAAAATGAAAACATAATTCTTTTACTTTACAATTAGGATTGTAAAGTTAATGTCGCTAAGAGGGTTGTTCAATAAATTCTGACTGACTGAATTCTTTAATAGTATATGGAAACAAGAATCTCATTTCTTTTACTAGCCTGTGAAATAGACCATGGCGATTATTAAGTATACATTATGCGTGACATTAGTTAATTGAAGGTTAGTGGTCTTATCAGCACCACAGGGGCACAGAACAATAAAATACCCTATATATACTATAAATATAAACAAGGGATACTACTGTGAAAATGTCTACCTAACACCCTAGTCTTATTAAGAGGTCAAATTTCACACTCAAAAGCAATAAACTTACCAAATAAACTGTATGACAACAGCCAAGACATTTATCTTTCAGAAAGACACACTGTTTACAGCAGTTAACATGTTTTTCGTTCGATGTCAACTGAAAGTTCATGGAAAACAAGAAAAATTTCAAAATCAGACACAGGTGTGCACCTCGACGTTAGCAAATTTTGTAACGTTTTTAGCACATTCAAACACATTTTAGCATGTTTCCTTACCTAAAGATAGTTATGAATTAATGTAGACTATGCTTTCGAATGTGTGTTACTGCATATGTGTTACAACACCATAAACATTAAATGTGTTTGCATTGTTGACAATCTTCCGGCAGCCATGTGCATTTTGTAAGGTTATGTAACAAGCAACGTCATTGGCTGGATTTTTATTGCAATTGGCAGGGAAGCAATGAAATCGCGTTTTAGAAACGCATGCAGAAAATTGTCCAAAACGAAAAGTAAAACATTGTTATTGTTAATTGAACCAGTTTTCCACACATTTTTATCAAATAATAGCTCATTCAGTTGTGGTTTAGTTCTATTACAATATAAAATAACACTATCAATTAATCTTTATCAATACAAGTTCTTGAATACACATGAAGAGGGACATTTTAACCAGAAGTCTATATTGTATAGGTGCATACCTGTGTCCGGGGAATTTTTTTTAGAATTTTTGAACATTTTATATCAAACTTTCGATCTAAATTCTATGAAAAGCCAGTCGATTCTTGGCAAGGGTATGTTTTTCTGATATATAAATGTATTGCCTGTTGTCATACAGTTTATTTGGTATGTTTATTCCTTTTAATATGAAATTCGGGCTCTAATCAGACTAGGGTGTTAGGTACAAATTTTCACAGTTGTATCCCTTGTTTATATTTATAGTATAAATAGGGTATTTTATTGTTCTGTGCCCATGTGATCAGCACTGTGTCTTGTATGTCACTGTCTAGACACTTGGTGCAGTACATGCACGGTGACAGTTAGTAACTTTACCACGAGAATCAATTCATCATCATCAGATAGTTAAATCGAGACATCATATATTGCTATAGATTCACAACTCACAATAGACAATTCCAGTTTTTGGCACAAAATTAATTCCACCCATGTCATTTTAGATGACTGTATTTTTTTCATTCACTATTTTCCGGAATGCATCACACGTATTACGATGTGCGTGTTATTGGAAACAAGGTTAATAGCGAGTCAAGACGTTAAGTATTGTAACTGGAAGCACAATGACTTGAATATAATTACCGTCTGTGGAAACGTCAACTGTTCCTGGTTGGTCTATATGAATCAAAGAAGATGACAATTTGCTGTGAGAATATAACACAAACTGCTCGATCAGTCCTTGGGTAATGGTAGGTTCGGTTTTTGGAATTGTTTTCTTACATCTTAGATGCTGTGTATAGCTTCTGAACACGCAATGTGATGAATGTATCTCCAGAGGTCATGTAATTTAGGGCTGCTAACAGAGACAAATACAGTCGGAGTAACGTTGCCGAAACGATTCCCAGTTGAACACCGCTATTTCGAAGTCGTTGGGACCGGCGAAATTAATAGTTCGAAATAGGAAAGTTCGAAATAGCGATGTTCTCTTTTGTCTATTGTACTAATAAATTGTATAGTTGTGAAAATTGAGCATGCGGTAAAATTTATGTGATATGTACCTGTATATGAAGATTCGTAAATATTGTAAAAGTTGTAAAAAAAAAACACAATCAACATTAATTGCATTTCTTTGGTTGTTTTTAATAAACTATAAATGATCAAAGAAAACTATGATATATCGGCTTCAACGAGTTTATTAGTGGAAATTCATGTCATAAATACATGACAAAAAGAGCATAGTACATGTGCAGAACATAAAAATGCATAATAACAAGGCATTGCAATGGAACAAAGGCAGAATTTGCCATTCAAAATGTTGATTCGAGCGTAAGTTGTTACATATGTAAAAGAACAAATCGTTTATAAATACAAGTACGATGGAGGAGGATATTACGTTGTTGCTTTGTTTGTTGTTTTTGTTTTCACGCAAATTTTTCTACAACAATCTTAAACAATTTACAAAGTTTTAAATAATGAATTGTATCTTCTGGATTAGTTTCTATAATTTCTTTGAATTTTAAAACATTTGGAGATTGATGTAACCTTTTGGGTAAAAATCTTTTTCTGTGTTCAGCAAAATAATTACATTCTAGTAAATAATGAAATTCATCACCAATAGAGTTCTTATCACAAAGTTCACATCTTCTATCACTATGTTGTATGTGGTTCCAACTTCCCACTTCAATAGGGAATTTGTGATTTCTGGTTCGGAATTTTATAACATATTTCATAAATTTGGATGGCGTTTTAATAAGATATTCTTCGAATCCAAAATTTTCTTTGAAGAGTCTATAGTTACAGCATTTTCGGGAAGAATTCAATGTGGAATACCAATCATTTATGAATAAATCAGACAGCTTCAATTTGACTGAATTTTTGAGCCAAATAGAATTTGGAAAATCGTGATTGTCCCAAATATTAACCACATTTGATTAATATATATTTTATATGTTAAATCCATTGAAAATCACTTCCTCTTAATCTTTGTTCGTACATATATTTACTAAGTATAATGTTATATACAGTAACAGAGAATTTATCGCAAGTAGGCATAACTTGCTTTGACCAGTAACTGATCATTTGTGTATCAATAGATATTTGCAGTGGTTTTACACCAGTTTCATCATATATCATACAATTAGGCGTGCTGCTTTTAACGTTTAAAATATATTTCAAAAACTTCAACTGGACCTTTTGAAAGTTTTTTCCATAGCCCCAAACTTCACAACCGTACAGTAAAATAGGTTTAACAATTTTATTGAATAAATAGATTTGTAAATCAATAGATAGGCATAATGAATTTGCTCTCTGTATAAGGCAGAACATAGCTTTAGTTGCTTGTTGAGCAATATGTTCTTTTGCTTTACAAAATGAGCCAGTTCTTGAAAAAACAACACCTAGATATTTAAACTCAGACACTGCTTCTATAGTGTCGTTACATAAGACAAATTCATAACGTGGTGGCCTGCCTTTAGCAAATATAATTATTGTTGTTTTTGTAGTATTAATGGTAAGTTTATTGTCTTTACAGTAATTTTCATATATGTGTAATGCGTTTGTAAATCTTCAGCACTTTTCGGAAATTATAATTGTATCATCTGCATACAGCAGTATAAATAGTTTTAGGAAGTCTATAAGACGATTGTCATCAGCATGCTTAGAAAGTAATGTTCCATGGGCAATATTTCTTTTCTAAAAATAATCGTGCACGTCGTTTACAAAACAGAGAATAACAGCGAAGATAAGCTCTCGCCTTGACGAACACCTATACAACAAGGAAAATAGTCTGAAATCTTTCCATCAGCTCTAACACAACTTTGGCATTTTCATACATATGTTTGACGATTTAAAAAAACTTCCCATGGATACTATAATTTTCCAGCTTCATCCACACAGTGTTTCTAATTATAGAATCAAAGGCAGCTTTCAACTCAATGCAGGCACAAAACAGTTTTTTTACCTGAATTATACAAATAAGCAATGAGCATCTGTAAAACAAACATATTATTCACAATTGAGTTGGCCGAAATCCTGCTTGGAATTGACTTAACAAATTATACTTTTCAACATACTTCAAAAGTCTGATTTTTAGTATTGACGTAAAAACCTTTCCAAAACAGCTAAGTAAAGTAATTGGTCGATAATTAGCTGGATCACATATATTTCCTTTATTTTTGTATATCGGGTTAATTATACCAATATGATATAAGACAGAGCACTTTAAGGAGGAGCACTTCGAAATGCACAATACCGTGCATAATCTATTGTCTGTAACTCTACCGTTGATTATTTGCCCACTCGTCAATCATCAGTAAGTCTTGGTATACCCGAAACATTAGAAGGTGAGACTGTCTAGTCATCACACCTTTGATAGATAGCGTCGGCTTAGGTGCGACTTCGAAATAATCAGTGATGATTAGGTGTGAAAAACTTAGTTGGGACCGGAATTTTAGTTCGAAATAGAGATGAGTTCGAAATAGGCAAATTCGAATTAACAATTGACATTTTATTTAAATAAAGAAGGAAAAAATCGGGACCGAAAAATTTGTTCGAAATAGCGATTAATTCGAATTAACGGTTTTCGAAATAGCGGTGTTCAACTGTAATAGCGATGAACAAGTATCTACGGTGCTAAAAAGAAATTCTAAGGTGCTAAAAAGAAAAGCCTCAGATTCACGTCTATATCACTTCTACACTTAAACCCTATATCTAAAAGAGCATTGCATATAAGCCGCTGGTCTGCAGATCTTCAAACTGGATATACTGTTGTTGTATTAATTGGGTACTTCAGGTATATTACGAATGGCTACCCTAGGTATTTAGCTCGACTATTCACCAAATAGTCCAAGCTATTCTACTTACCCGTTCGCCGGCATCGGCGTAATGCTCTGGTTAAGGTTTGCGTGCAACAAGTTCATATCTCTATATATACAACCGATATGCAATTGAAACTGCACACATGTCTTTATTGTCATAATAAAAGGTCACTGGCCAAGATCCATAAATGTGACCAGTATTTTAGCAGAAGTGTGTCCCTTTTTGTCCATGAGAAAAATCCGGTTAAGGTTTGCGTTCAAGTACATATCTCTGTAAGGACTACAGATTATTTAATTAAAACTTCACACATGTCTTCGGGGTCATTATGTAATGTCACTGACGACATAACTCTGACAAAGAGGTATGAACAGTCGAGCGCGCTGTCCTGTAACAGCACTTGTTACATTAAACGATGCCATTGAACTACGACCACATCACTGAAATTGATAGCCAAGCATTGGATAAAAGATGTCAACTCATAACAAATAAACTAACGTCCCACATTTAGCTTTATCAAACAAATGAGGTAGTGCTGATGACTTAGGCAGTGAGGGAATTATATGGAGAGAGGGGGCATAGAAGGAAGGGGTGCGAACAGAGAAAGAGAGGGTGGTTAGGGAGAGAGGATGAGGGAAATAGGGGGGGGGGGAGCAAGAGGATGGGCAGGTCGAGAGTAATGGTCAG
Source organism: Congeria kusceri (assembly GCA_027627225.1). Classification (NCBI taxonomy): domain Eukaryota; kingdom Metazoa; phylum Mollusca; class Bivalvia; order Myida; family Dreissenidae; genus Congeria; species Congeria kusceri. Next base: position 42,938,118 of record CM051029.1, on the reverse strand, counting down.
TGTGAAGAGAGGGATTATGGAGAGAGAGAAGAGAGGCTGGGGATATGTACAGGTGGGTAGAGAAAGAGTAGGGTTTGTCAAGGATATCGTATGAATAGAAGAGTGTTGGGGAGAGACGGTGGGGGGGGGGGGGGGGGGGAGAATATGGCGTGAGAGGTGAGTTGGGAGTGAGAAGAGATTGAAATTAAAAAAATATATATTGTGCGTATAGTTCTTAGTGGAATGCATCGGGCTACTACGACAAGCACCCGTTCTGTAGGGCTCTATGAGCCCGGGTAACCCTGTCCACAAATAATCAGGGTTCTGAAAACAATTTCCGCGTTGGAATGCACGGACATTAAGCTATGAAACAAAACGATCCAGCTAATTATATACTGATTCAGGATTACACTTGGCAGGTGTCGATGGAATACGTTACTTCTGCATAAAAACGATGCCTTTATATATGTGTACCATGTGTATTACTGAGAGAAACTACATAACATATATTTCTTTCGTTTAATTTCTTTTCTGATCTTAGTTGTGTGGTAAAGTATATACATTATTTCGAATTTAGTAGTTGCCGTACAACCCAAATAAACAAACAAACAAACAAATAAATAAATGTGCTTACCTTTATAACGTAAGGGGTTCGAATTAAATGCTTCCGTTACTATAAATAACGACCAATACGTTACTAACTTAGCTTTACGGCAGTGCGTTAAAAGGTGTGAAATGTCAATAATTTGGACGCCGGTTGTTGAATTTCAAACCTTCAGAGGACCTTTTCGTAAGTAACTGTCTTACTTTCATTACAAATTATGACATTGCGTTTGAGCTTCTGCTTTAGCTGAGTTATTATTTTCCGTTTTACCAGCGACAATGTATCACCGAACTGGTACATATCTAAGTTAGTTTTCAAGCTATCTTAATATAAACGTGGATAAAACTTAATTACTAATTAAACCTCTTATTCACGGTGATAAAATTTGTGATATGATAGTCTGACACTGTCCATGATGTAAGTTTGTTAGGGTACCGGTGTACAGTAGTGTCTTTCATCACAAACAGCAACGACCGTAGAGGAAAATAACAACACCCATTAATGTGCATTTGACCGTACATTAATTGTGAGTCATGAGCTCCAATTAGAAATTATGAGTAGTCTTTAATAATGCACCTATCAATATTTTCCGCCAGGAGGGGGCGACGGGCTGACCTAGTGGAATTTGACCACTTTTCTTTTTGGTGTCTAATTCCCCACACCAGTGGAAGCATTTTATCTAAAACCCAGTGGGAGATGCTTAGTGCATCAAATGACCCGGGGAAGATCAATATTACCGGAATCTAAAATCCGACCAAAGTTTATTTTCCGGGACCTGGAATCATTCGGCTTGTCAAATTCCCGCCTGTCGGGAATCGCTTTCAGTTTAAAGCTCCCCCCCCCCTACCCAGGGGGGAAATATTGATAGGTGCATAAGGCAACAGGACATACTATTTTTTTTATCAAGTGTTCCACATTGGAATCCAGAAAGTCTACTTATTTACTTTCTATGTAACTCATGCACCTATCAGTGTTTTCCCCCAGGGTGGGGGAGCGGCGGGCATATACGCGACTTTAGACCAAACGCGATTCTATACCGGCGGGTGTGGAATTAGACCCCAAACAAGGCTTGTCACAGGATGTGACATATGCCCCCGAAGCATATGCTTGTCAGAGGAAAGCAAAACAATGTCAGAGTACTATATTATGCCCTGGACAAATATCTTGAGATTTCCGCAACACAGCTGTTTGTTGTTGTGACACACTGTCTCATAATGATCTTAATTTACACCAAGTTATTACTTACATGTTGGCAAAAATGATGCTTCCTACAAAAAGTTCATTCTGATATTTGACCTTTTAAGTGTAACCTTGGACCCACAGACCTTGACCGAGGAGCATGTAAGTGGTATGTGACACATTATCTGGTCATGGGGAAAAAATAATCTGAAGAAATATTAAAATTCTTCAAGGCTTTTGGAAGTTATAGAGCAGAAAGAAAATTCCTTGACATCTGACCTTGAATTGTGAAATTGACCTTTGACTGAGGACCATGGGAGTTGTACACGGTCATGGGAAATAATAATCTGAAGTAATATTAAAATCCTTCCAAACGTTTAGAAGTTATGGTGGAGAAACAGAAATCCTTGACCTTTGATCTTGAATGGTGACCTTGAGCACGGGAGTTGTATGCGACACATTGTCTGGTCGTAGAGAATAATAATCTGAAGTACCATTTAAATCCCTCCAGACGTCTAGAAGTTATGAAGTGGAAACAAAAATAATTGACCTTTGATCTTGAATTGCGACCTTGACATTTGACCGACCATCATGGGAGTTGTACGCGACACATTGTCTGGTCATGAAGGACAATAATCTGAAGTTATATTAAAATCCTTCCAGGCGTTAGGAAGTTACAGAGCGGAAACAAAAATTAATGACCTTTGGCCTTAAATTGTGACCTTGACCTTTGACCGACGAGTATGGGGGTTGCACGCGACACATCGTCTGGTCATGTGGAATAATAATCTGAAGTTATATTAAAATCCATCCAGGCGTTTAGAAGTTAAGGAGCGGAAACGAAAATTCATGACCTTTGACCTTGAATTGTGACCTTGACCTTTGACCAACGAGCATGGAAGGTGTACGCGACACATCGTCTAGTCATGTGGAATAATAATCTGAATTTATAATAAAATCCATCCAGGCATTAATAAGTTACTGAGCGGAAACGAAATCTGGACGGACGGACCCACACACGCACACACCCACAGACGGACGGTGCAACTACTATATGCCCTCCTTCTGGGGCATAAAAATGAAAATTGTGAAATTCCCCTCGGTCAGCCCGCCGCTCCCTCCTTGGGAAAAATAGTGATAGGTGCATCACCGGCTAGTGCTACATAGCAGGGGAGATCACTGTGGATGACGTGTGCAATTCTGTTGGAACAGTTACGCCCCTTCAAATGTGTTCCGGTTTGAGTGGCGGTTCACACACTGAAGCTGTCAACAAGTCACTTGGCGATTCATTGTTTCTCTAATATTCTCTTGAATGCCTTTCGAAATGGTGTTTGCATTATGTTGCCGTATAGTTTTGTAAAGACTGAGTGCATGGCATTTAGGGGTTGTTGTTTTTTGCTTCGTCCGAATTCCATTTCAAATGTCATTCGCTGAACTTCGCTGAAAGTTTGATCGGTGCCCGTGTGTATGCCTATGCTTTCAACAAAACACATGTATTACCAATATATTTTGCCTATTTTAATTTGTGTCCATATAATTACATATGGTAAGTTTTTGGTAGTTAATTATTTTCTATATAAAATGAAGCCCAATATCTGACCAGTGCAAATAATGCAATTCAAATTTTGGCTGTACAATTAACATAAAGACGTTCGCAACAAAAAGAAAATAATTGGGTTAATTTCTACTTTTGCTTCATGTTTTCTTTATTGAATATAGGTTACAATATACTAATTTCATCTCTAATGTCCATTCAAAATAAATAATTTTAATAGTAAAAGTTCATGAAGCATATATAATAATCAAAAACACACTTATGCAATGTATCTCCAAACAAATTAGTTCAGAAATTATCCAATAAATATCTGCATTCTATTGATACGTTGTTTATGTACGTTAAAACGAAACAGGAAAAAAGGCTACACAGGTACCCTATATGAAATCCAATATTTCCCAAACTTATGCGAGCCATTCATTTTATTAATGTTTTGGTGTAAGTGTATATTGATGCATGTATGTGCGAAATTTTAAGAAAATCTGTCGTTTGGAACAAAATATTAATTTGATAAAAATGAAGTTTAAGTGTAACCCAGCTGAAAAAATCCCAAGCCACATTGGGAATCGAACCCCAGACCGCCCGGTTCTTAGGCAAACGCTCTACCGCGTCGCTATAAAAGCTAGCTCATATAGCAAGGCAGTATAAGTGTCCCTTATACATCACTTATACTCTCCCTTCGTGTATGAAATTCTTCCACGAATTTCCTTCTGCCTTGACATCTGTGGGATGTCGTACAGACCACAGTGGGTTATTTACGTTGGGCGCCAATGTAACCCAGCTGAAAAAATCCCAAGTCACAATGGGAATCGAACCCGGGACCTCCCGGTTCCTAGGCAAAGGCTCTACCGCGTCGCTATAAAAGCTGGCTCATATAGCAAGGCAGTATAAGTGTCCCTTATACATCACCCTACTACATTAAGAAAGCATTATTAGTTCCCATTTGACACACTTAAATGTCCAGTCAAATTCATTTTTAGCAGTAAATGTAGGTAAAGCGTTTTTATTATCAACATACACTTGCATATTGGCAAACAAAGCATGCACAGACATATCAGTTGAAAGAACCATAACCTTTATTGAAACAAAACCTATCCTATATACTTAAAACATAGATAAAAATCAAAACTGAAAAAGGGGCTTCGACTGGTACCGTATTCAAAACCCAATCTTCCGGAACAAGGCCTGTGACCCCTATTTTATAAGACGGTTTTAGTTTCAGTATACAATGACGCATGTATGTGGGATCTTTTAACAAAATCTGTCGTTTGGAACAAAAGATTTTCGTATATTTGATAAATTATTGTGTGTTTTTTTTCACAGGCATATTTAATGCACAATTAACCTCGTTAAATGTTCATTACAAGTCATTTGTTAAATGATAACTGTAGATAAAGCGCGTTTTATCATTAAACTGCACTTGTATATTGCCAAACGAAACATAAAAAAAAAAGATGCATTTAAAAATCTCCATCTTTGTTTGAATATAAACGCTTTATATTAATCAACATTCTAAGTAACACAAACTGAAAAAAGGCTTCGACAGGTACCGTGTTCAAAATTCAATATTTCCGGAAAAGGCCGGTGACCCTTATTTTTTAAGACTGTTTTAGTTTTAGGATGCATTGATGCATGTTTGTGCCAATTTTTAAGAAAATCTGTCGTTGGAATTAAATTGAAGGAAATTGTTGCGAACGTCTTTAATTAATCAGTAATATTATTATTTAAAAAAAAATGAAGATTCTAGTATGGTCTGTAGAACAATTTATTTTTGCTTCCTAGGAGGGTCCCGGTTGGGTACAATTAATCTCCAGTGAGGACGTTTAAACAACTGCGATATAGTCTTGGAGTTGGCGCATCCTTTGTTGCGGGCGTTGGTTTGCTATAACAAAAAAGATACAATTACAACATATTCTAATGAATCTCACCGAAACGCGAACGATAAAAGAATCATCTCTTTTCGTGTACAATGCTAAATATTCAAAATGACGAAATATTAAGTCGTTTTGTATAGTACAAAGTTGATTTAATAGGAATATGTGCGGTACATAAACATCAATAATTTAACATTAAATTTTACTTTGCAACAATCCTCGATATCAATGCGACTAAATCAGTTGTTGACTGAATTTACAGACCCCGCCATAGTGCAACGTAACCTTCCCTTTATCACACAAACGCTTGATAACATTGACTGTAGATTTTCAACAAGCGTTGCGATAGCTCAGATGAACATCATGACAACAGTAAACAGACATATCGTTCATATATTATTGTGGATGATTTAACCATCTAACGTTAGTATTTTTGTATGTTGCTTCAATATATATTTAAAAATAATGTTTCATATTCGTAAATAATAATAATTTCAGTGTTTATTATTAAATTCACAAATAGGTAAGATTGTTTTAGTTTCATTATAAAAAAAACTTATCTGGCAATAGCCTCATAAAACTGATAAGATTTCATTCATTTCTTTAAACTGTACTTAAATACTTATTTTCAGATTTTTTCTATAAGCATTTTGCCATCATGAAAACCAAATGTTTTCTGTTCCAGGTCAATATGTCAGCTGACAAAATATTTTCTGTTCCAGGTCAGTATGTCAGCTGACGTGGAGTCCCTTCAGGGCTCCGATGCTATCCACATTGCCACCGTGCTGGAGGACTGTGTGGACCAGCTCTCAGTTCTCGGCAAAATCATGCCGGCATCGTTTGATGGGCGACCAGAAGCTTTCAGTGTAAGACATGATGTATAGCATTGTAAATTTTTGGGAATATCAGCAATTCTTCAACCACTTAGTCAAATGCATTTATAGCCAGTTTTGAGTTGTATCAGAATCCAGCTATATTTCGTCTCATAGTAATTGTTGGACTAACTACAGAACATAGCTGCTATGTTTAATGATTGAACATTTATTATTTGTTTATTAGTCACTGATGTATATGAGTTACTAGTAAGTAGTGAAGTTCAAGGATTCTGTACTTATGTTGCTTACATTACATAAACTGTTTTTTAGTTATTTAGTATGAAAGCTTTGTGCAAACTTAGTTTTTAATACAAAACTGGTTGTCATGCAAAATGTTGTTGTATTTATGCCATGATTTTATATGGTAATTATTTGTTTTTTTAGATTGTGCATTCTCAAATGAATGAGCTGCTTAGTGGTCAGAGAGACCTGGAGACAAGATACCAGTCTATCCTTGCAAAGAAGATGGACCTGAAACAAAGTACGCGAAACACCGGCAAGCTCACAGAGATGGAGAAGGAAGTCTTAGAACTGGGAAATGACCTGAAAAACAGCACCCATGTGTTCGCTAGGAGTGTTAGACAGAATCCGCTGACAGGCGATAATATGGTTAAAATTCAAGATGACAGGTAATTGAAGTGCATTTAAACTTTTAAAGATAATGTGTAAAATATTTAACTTCAGATCTTAAATTCATGAATGAGATGAAAATAGAAAGATGTTATAATTATTTAATTATTAAGTTAATCATGCAGAAATATGGTAATTATTCGTGATGTCGGTAATCGAATATTCAATTATTAAAAAACTTCACCAGATATTTGGTATATATGCATATGATGATGATGAGGTGGAGCAGGCTGATAATTATGATGATGGCAGTTATTAACTTATTATATGCAGTTTATGTTGGTGTATATTAGTCTGAGCAATTCTACTCACTGTCTGTCCTAGTCGGCGTAATGCTGTGGTTAAGGTTTGCGTGCAAGTATATTTCTCGGTAACTACTACAGATATCAAATTGAAACTTAACACATGTTTTCGGGGTCACTATGTAAAGTCATTGACCAAGGCCCATGACAAAGAGGAATTAATAATTGAGCGCGCTGTCTGGAGACAGCTCTGGTTTGTCTTGTATTCCAGATGGCTTGCATAACACATGACCTTTTTGCCTTGCAGGTTATTCCTGGAAGGGGTGATGACAGAGACGTTATCGGAGCTCATTCAGAACTGCACCTTCCAGTACCTGGCCCACGCTGTAAACACACAGAAGGAGAGGAAGGCTCACCTCCAGGAAACCATTCTCAAGTGCGTAGACGAAGGCTCTATCTCATTTAGTGAAATATCATATTTTTCCTAATACTTGTATAGTGTTGAATGGAATCTTGGTCTCTTGACAGATCTTAGACTTAGTGCTTAGACTTGTCTGGGTGAGCACTGACTATCGCAAGTTTTTTTTTGGTTGTGTCCAAACTGACTTTGCATGTCTAGGATGATCACAAAACTAAGATGATGAATGTAAACTATTTATAGCAGGGATCATATGATTTTGGATAGTCAATTGAATGCTGTAAATCATACAGTTATATTCAATCAGATTCTAATAGGAGGTGAAAAGTTCTACATTGTTGTCTGTTCACAATATGTTAATTGTGCATTTATTTTAACTATTGCAGATTTTATTAACATTTAAAGTTTTAGTTAATGTAAAATATGTTACAACTTATTATTACTTTACAGGGAAGAAAATGGAAGAAAAAGAGTGAAAATGCTTCAGAAACAACTGACAGACATCAAGAAAGAAAAGGAAAAGGAGATACAAGAAAGAAATGAAATGATTGCACACTTGAAGGTACATGTATATTTTTAAAAGTACTTCTTCAGCTGGACACTAACATTTTAGAATTCTGATTTGTGTAAACAATTTTTTGAAGTTAGTATTTATGCTCTCACAACATAAATATTAGTATAAAAAAGAAAACACCTTGTAGTTATATTGTGATATAAAAGCCTTAAAAGTTACTAGTAAAATAACCTTTGCTTTCAATCTCTGAATAGTTTGAACTGTACACTCAAAAACTCCAATACATCTATCTTAGACAGTTGTTTTAGGGGAAAAAAAGTTAATTTATTCAAACATTCATGTTTCTGCCAGGTTTTTATGCTTCCCTCTTTAATTTTGTCATTTTCATACACATATATAATACTTGATAAGCATATACGTATACACCTACTTTAAACTTGTACATTTGAATGTCAATTGCAAGAATTATGAATACCGGGTATCTATATACTCACTATTTAAACATGTACATAATTGTACATTTCAGGATCAACTACAAGAAATGTGAATATCTGTATACATTCACTTTAAGCATGTACATAATTATGTACTTCAGGATCAACTGCAAGAAATGTGAATATCCAATACTCACTCGTTAAACATGTACATAATTATGTACTTCAGGATCAACTGCAAGAAATGTGAATATCCAATACTCACTCGTTAAACATGTACATAAATATACACTTCAGGATCAACTTCAAGAAATGAAAGCGAAGACCAACATGGAGGGGAAGTACATCAAGAAATGTGCGGAGGTCAGCGTGGCACAGACGCAGAAGAAATGCTCGCTGTCAGAGAAAGAGCTCAAGGATGAGATAGAGGTACGTGTCTGTGATTTGTGATGAACTTATGTAAGGCAGGCATTTTTAAAGTGTTCATACGGTTCCTTAAAAGTGCTTAAATTTCGTGCTGCTCCTTGAAAACTGCTTAGACTTGTCTGGGTGTGCTTAGAAATGCTTAATTACACCTCTAGAACTTCAAAATGCTTATTTTGGCATCAAATATATTATGAGGAATGAGAGAAATTGCTAACACTTTTCGTGGCTCCAGCATAGTGGTTTTATATGCCTGCAAATAAATTGTTCAAGGACTGTGTCCCACTAAGTATTTAAAGAATAAAAAAATTTGATAAATGTCAGGTAATTTTAGTTTTCAGAAAATGTATAGCCAGAAGGGTCTGGAGAAGCCTTGCTTATCTAAGGCCATTTATATTGTGTAACATAATAACAGTTTTCTTTTGCAAAAGTGTTGGATGAGTGATGTGAACAATAAAAATTTAATTATCCAATCGTACAATACCAGAAATTAAAGAGTTGAAAAAAACTTCTCCAAAAAATAAACAACACTTAATAATAGCACTTACAACAAAAATTCAGCACTGAAATGAGCTTTAATTTTATCCTTTAAATGTTTCAATAACTTAAGTTATTTTTCCTTCTTTATTTAAGCATTCCTGTTTCGGGCATTTGTTATGCATATAAAAATTGATTTTTAGAATCTCAGGCACGAGGTTGACGAGGAAATTCGGTGCAACTCGGAGATCGTGTCCTTCCTGCAGACACACCATCAGGAACTGACAAGAAAGGTAGGCCACTTTGCGGGGATTACAGGGGTAGCAAAATGTCATCGTTTCTTACTTGTGCGTTTTTGACAAATACTGTTTGCCATATGTCCGTACATTAATTATATAATAAATTCTGGCAAAAAATTGCTTGTCCGTATATGCTCTGGGTCAAGATGGGCAGTATGGTCATTTGATTTGTCCACCCTTGGATTAGTTTCCCAGCTTACTTTGGGACTTGGCGTTAAAGTTGTTTTAATTTTATTTTCTGTCTAACCATAGCCAGAATTGCTGTTTAACAGTTGTCAAAATTACTCTTTTAATGCTTTTATGATGACAAACTTTCAAAGACTAACCTTATTGCATGACTTGACCTGTGCACAGCGGTCAACAGTTATGCTATTTTGAAATATTTTTCTACAATCAAGTAAAAAAAAAAAAAATTCGTAAATTAAGCAAACAAAGAAAAAGAAAAACATAAAAAATAATATTATGGTTATGAGCCAGTGTTATCACTGCTGTCTGCAGGTAGACTTCTGGATGGAGAAGGATGTGAAGGCAAAGCCGAGTTTGATGTATATAGATAAAACATTAAATACATTTTATATATAGAGTTATATAGTTAATAATACCCAGTATTAAATTTGCTGTCTGCAGGTTAACTTCTGGATGGAGAAGTATGAGAAAGATGTGGAGGCCAAGCAGCACGAGTTGGACGTACTGAAGGCGTCCAAGGCCAAGGACCTCGAGAAGCTGCAGGAGCTCACGAAACTGGTACGTCAATCTTGCCTCGGAAACTGGTACGTCAATCTTACCTCGGAAACTGGTACGTCAATCTTACCTCGGAAACTGGTACGTCAATCTTGCCTCGGTTCAAAGACCTGTATACTATACGACCCTTGTTTAAATACGAGAATCAGCTGGGGTGGCCTTCTTTTATGAAAGGTTGGGTGCCATACATTGGAATGTGAACATTGTCTCAGTTGCATACATGTAAGTACAGTTAAACAGTTATAGGTGACAACATCTGCAGTTCTGAATAAAAATTTGCATTTGGGAAGACATTTAATCATGCCTAAGTTTTATAATTTGTACTCAGATTGGGTTTTTAAAATGGTGTTAAAAATGACATCAGGTGGCAAAATTAATAAACTTTTATACATTTCCAGGGTTTGTAGAAAATATTTCAGTTGCAGACATATATATGTTTGGAATACAGTGTATTTTACATATATGTGTTGCAAATATAATGGAAAAACATGTCGTTTCATTTGGGATGATTAACAGTATTTGAAGTTCATTTATGTGAAACAACCCAACATTTTATTGTGATAATAGTGAACTAAATTTTATCATTAATAAAAAAAAAAAAAACTATTTTAATCTGTATACATTATTACCATTACCTGATGTGATACATTTAATGCATGATAATATAAATTCTCATTATTTCCTGGTATATACTGGTATGCCTTTGTTAAATTTGAGGCGTGTCTTGGGACAACCGATCTTAATGCATGTGCGTAATGTGTCCTCCTGGATTAGCCTGTGCAGTGCTAATCCAGGACATCACTTTCTGCTTTTATGGTATTTTTGTTTCAAGGAAGTCTCTTCTAAACATAAATCCACTGTAGGCGGAAAGTGCCGTCCTGGATTAGCCTGTGCCGACTGCACAGGCTAATCCGGGACGACACTTTACGCACATGCATTAAATCCGGTTTTCCCATGACGCACCTCATTTCTTTTATTGGACATTTCCAGTACCGAGAATACGAGCAAGTAGTGGTAGAGGACAGAATAGAGAAGGAGAAGGCTCGTAGAAAGCAGGAGCAGGAGGCCATAGAGTTGAAGGCGTCTATCAAGGTAGGCATCCCACATAGCCTCCTGTTAGCGCTTCACTGTCACAGGGGTTCTTCCTGTGTTGTTAGAAAAAAAGCTTCTTCATAATATAAGTATTTAATGCTGTCAAGTATAAGAAATGAACAAAACTGGTTATAAATTACAACAATTTGACTTTTTTGTACACTTTTGAAGTTGTATTATAAATGCATGAAATGTGGAAGTCAGTATTGCTTATCTGAAAACCATTCATTACTGGTTATATGGCTATTTAATTATACATGTAGCTGTACATTAAAGGTACATAATGACAAAAATTCTAGGCTAAATTCCAGGCTAAAAAAGCCTATGTCAGATTAGACTATGAAATCTTGCAATCTTTAATAAACATGTATTAAGTAAAAAAGAAACAGGTGTAGAAGCCATTGGCCAGTTTGCCTACAGGTTACACAAACATAGTATATAACATATATATTTGTGTTTTACAGGTCCAGTCATGGTGGAGAGGGGCCATGGTTCGGAAGGGGTTCGGGCCCTACGCCAAGAAAAAGAAGGGCAAAAAGGGGAAAAAGGGAAAGGGAAAGAAGAAGAAGAAGTAGAACACAGATACTCTTACAAAAACTGCTTGCATTTTATTTGTGGATATATATGTGCATGTATATTTTAAATATAAATCACTTCTATTTCGAAAAAGCCAATACTTGTGATATTTGTATGTTAAGTTATTCAGTTAATTTTTATCTGTGATTAGTATCATAAATTATTATGAAGCAGAATTGTAAATTTCAATTGTCACATTTAACATTATTGATTCCTTGAATTATGTTTTTTGTTCAAAAGAAAACATTGCTGCCTTCGGAAATGGTGTTTGCATTACGTCACCATATAAATATTGTTTTGTAAAGTTTAAAATAAAATATAATAAATTAGATATAATTTTATTCTGATGTTGCAAAAATTCTTTTTTCCTTGGATGCAATATTATAATTAAAGGCCATTTGATCTGTTAGCATTGACATTCACAGATATATTACGGAAGCCAGAGCTACAAAATGAAAGTTTGTTGTGATCCTCCGAATACATCACAATTAACATATAAATTAATAAAACCAAAAATAGTTTCATAGACCAGCTGTTGAAAGTAAATATTTTCTTGTGTTACTGAGTTGATAACTTGCAGATTTCTAGAACTTCGAAGGATTGGACAAATCGGCATTGGTTAAAATATGCATTGCCAGTGATGAAGAAAGCAAATTCACTGCTCTACATCTTTATACTTCAATAATGTCTTCACATGTTCAAGCGTGCTTTACTTTTGTTTTGACACTTGTATAATAACAAATGTTGAAATATTAATATGCGCATTCTGAATGAACTCAAAGGTTTCAACATTGTTGCGTAAGTTAAAATAACTAGTAAGACAACCTCTTCTGGATTAAACAATTGTTTACACTTAGTGTGTTAGGTGGAATCAGGTGTATTGTCGCTTTCCATTTTGTTTGACATCAACGGCTGCAAACTTGAACGCTTGTCAAAATTGTCGCGGTTCTACTAGTAACCAGTTCATAAGCTAATATAATAGCTAAATGCTGTTATATAACTAATTGTCATCAATGAGTCCATGACAAAGACTTCTCGAGATGCAATATGCATGCAACAAGTTTACCCGGGTAAAGGCTAGTAAAAAATGGAATATTAGAGGTTGACTATATTTGTCAGTTACATTGTGTGGAGTTCTATAGAATGAACGATTGTGTGAAACTTCTACATACAGTGCTCAAGCCTGAAAATGGTAGTACGGCAGAAACCGTGTGTTGACAAGGTCAAGACATACATGTAGAAAGAAAAGCTTTAAGGTCTTTCTAAAAACAACTTGCTAAAACGGTGAAGTTTAACAGAATGAACATTTGCCAAAAAACATTTTTGCCATCGGTGATAAACAGGTTATTCTTTTTCTATGATAAGACCAATAAATCTGGTGTTATAATACAACACCTACATAAGACCAATAACTCTGGTGTTAGAATACAACACCTACATAAGACCAATAACTCTGGTGTTATAATACAACACCTACATAAGACCAATAACTCTGGTGTTATAATACAACACCTACATAAGACCAATAACTCTGGTGTTATAATACAACACCTACATAAGACCAATAACTCTGGTGTTATAATACAACACCTACATAATGGTTACACATATATTAAATATTATGGTAAATGTACCATTACCTCAAAAACCAACTGAATCTCTGGTCAGATTAAGGCTGCTTTTTCATGTGTGTTTCTGCAGTGCATAAATCAAAACCGCAAGAAATTTAAAAAGTTAAAAACTGCTGAACCGTTTCCGCATTCCATATCCGCATAGCCTATCCCCAAAAACTGACTGCAAAAAATCACTGTGAGCCATTAATGCAGATGCAATCGACATGGTACCTCACTTTGAATTAAAGGCTTTCAGATATTAAACATGAAAACATAAGAAATTGCCAAGGAACACCCTAATAACACAACCTAACCCTCCTGAGTAATAATATGGAACGTTTTTAAGGTTATGGCTGATGCCACAGACATGTGGTGGATGCTTAATAATGTTTCTAGTCCACCTTTTGTTAATATTTCAACTTACACACATAAAACATTCAGTGGACATTAACAATATAAAAATCTTCAATTCACTTCACGTATATAAAGTTATACACTCTTCCGAAATAATAACAAAATTAAGTTATGCAACGGTGACTGTGGATTCATGAAAAAGCACATCCATACGATAAATAATAGTATTACAGATACCCAGCCTAAAGCATCCAACCTAACAATGCCTATATGTAAGTATAACATGCTTTTTAGCTCGACTATTCGAAGAATAGGTGAGCTTTCCTACTACCCCCGGCATCCACGTCTGACGTTGGTTTAAGTTTTTATTCAAAAGTCTTGTAACTTCTAAACTAAATAAGTTATTCACTTGAAACTTGGAATATACCTTTGCCATCAACTCCAGTGTCAGGGGCAACATTCCCCACAACTCTGTTTTGTATTTTGACAGAGTTATGCCCCTTTTTCACATAGATTTTCTGATTAAAGTTTATATTCAAAAGTTTTGTAACTTCAATACTACAAAAGCTGTTCACTTGAAACTTGGAATATTATATACCTTTGTCATCAACTCCAGTATCAGGGTGAACATTCCCCATAACTCTATTTTGTATTTTGACAGAGTTATGCCCCTTTTTCACATAGATTTTCTGGTGAGTTTATATTCAAGTTTTTTTAACTTAAAAACTGTTTAAGTTATTACCTTGAAACTTGGAACTAACCATTGTAATCAACTCTAGTTATCAGGGGCAACATTACCAATAACTATATTTTGTATTTTGACAGAGTTATGCCCCCTTTTCACTTGAATTTTCTGTTAAAAGTTTAAATTCAAAAGTTTGGTAACTTCTTAACTACATAAGTTATTAACTTCAAACTTGGAACTAACCTTTGTCATCAACTCTAGTATCAGGGGCAACATTACCCATTACTGTTTTGTATTTTGACAAGAGTTATGCCCCTTTTTCACATAGATTTTCTGGTTACAGTTTATATTCAAATGTTGTGTTACTTCGAAACTACACAAGTTATGCACTTGAAACTTGGAACTAACCTTTGTCATCAACTTTAGTATCAGGGGCAACATTACCCATACCTCTGTTTTGTATTTTGAAAGAGTTAGCCCACTTTTTACATAGACTTTGTGATTAAAGTTGTTGTTCCAAAAATTTATAAACTATACAAGGCTTCACTTAAGTTTTGTGTTTTTAACAAATGTATGCCCCTTCCACTATCCAAAATATGTACCAACTGAAATGTACCTCGATTAGTCGAGCACACTGTCCTCTGACAGCTCTTGTTCTAACCAACTTTGCCTCTTTCACCTTCAATATGACAATTACAATTTAATCTCCAGCATGCCACAGCCAGGCCCGGCTAGCTCAGTTGGTAGAGCGCTGGACTGTCAATCCGGGCTCGTGAGTTCGAACCCCAGCCTGGCCACATAACTTGTGTGGGGATTGGTCATGAAATTATTTCTAAGGCCATTATCCGCCTACCTCTGCTTTAAGAAGGGCAGTTGTCAGTTACTGTCATAGGTATGTGCACTTAGTACTGGTTCAACGCTTGATCGGCGAAGCCTGCCCAGGAAAAGTGTTAGTAGGTTAACTGACCGCTGTGATATGACTGAAATTGTTAAAAACGGCAAAAAATCCACACAAACAAACAAACAAAACCAGCATGCCACCAATTGTCCAATGTGTCATGTACAAATCAAGACCAATTGTCCAATGTGTCATGTACAAATCAAGACCAATTGTCCAATGTGTCATGTACAAATCAAGACAAATTGTCCAATGTGTCATGTACAAATCAAGACAAATTGTATGATAAAAGTTTATTAAACTAATGAAAACAGTGAAAATGTAAGTAAAACTACAAATACTAGATAAAGACATATCATCCGCTAAAGCAATGTATTCCTGTCTTTGCAAATGCAAAATGAATGCTTTAAGCATTTCACAATAATAAACATCAGTAGCATCAGGACATGAATTGTAGGAGGCTTTATGAAGTCAATAATGGCTGGAGTAACATGAACAAATGATCAGGAGCATGCATGATGGTGATATTGGTATTTTATCAAACACTGAACAATTATTTTTGCTTATGTTGCATTATCTAAAAGTCTTACAATAAATAATTTACTGTCTTATGTTGTTCATACACTGTATAGCCAAACTGTTACTAAGCCAATACTTTAATGTGGCAGTTCAAAGAAAAATAATAATGAACAGTAACAGAAAAACATGACTCCAGGTTCAGTTTAAAGAAAAAATTTAAAATTTAAAAACAATTCAACTATACAAACAAAAGGTGTTTTACAAGACTTCGCTTGTAAGCATTTGAAAAAATATCTACAGGATATATAAAATATGGAAAAACCTATATACATGTACATATAACAAACAATGGACAAATAGGTGAGTTCCAATAGCCTAATTTACAGTTAATGATCATGCCGATTTTTTGCCAGTAATAACAGAAATAAATTTAAGTCTATTCATTCTGTCATTGTTGTCACAGCTATTTCCATCAAGCTGAAGGAATATAAAAGGCCCTTCATGTCTGTATATTTGTTAAATGAATCTTTCCTTCTTGAAGATTTTAAATGATGGTTCCATGTGTACTAACAATATTTTATTTTAATCATTTTAATTATTTTTGTCTCTGGTATACAAAGTCCACAAGTACAATATTTGATAACATGGAAAATGCACAAAATGTTCACTGACAAATAAACAAAGTTACAAAGATGAAAATAGTTCTTAAATTCAAACAAATGATAAAATATACAACAAATGATAAAATATACTGCAAGTTTTTGAGGAATATTTAAGTGACTACATTAAATGACTACATTAAATGGCAAAGTAACATACATGTATAAACTGTTGAAAAGGATTCTAGATAATAAAATTGTTACTGTTTATCTTTGCTATATACACAGAGCAGACATGCTGTTTATCTCAGTCCACTACTGCAGCAGAGGTTACATTGCACCAGACTGCGCAGCCAAATCTGACCACCTCGGGTCCAAGGATATCTGCCCGCTTACTTGAAGATCTGCTCCTTGATGACCTGTTCCAGGTTACTGAACCCGTAAGTCTTCACGTACGTGAACTGGATTTCTGTAACAAACAGAACATCACGCAAGTTATACATTATTCAACTGCACGTTAACATTGCACAAAGAACAACTTTGCGAGTAATACAATACCCGATTTTTGATATTTGGGAGAGGTATCAGCAAGTGAATATAGTGAATGATAGTTAACTGCTTGTTCTTGTGTAATACATCAGGTGAGACTTAGAATAATATAAATGCGACGTTCGTTCCCCAACTGAAAGTATCCTTAATACAATTATTATTTACCAAGAATGGGGGTGGGCTGGCGCTTCTCCAGCTTGTAGATGTCCAGTCCAACGCACTCTGCGGCGATGGCGGGCCCGGCAAACTTGGCATTCTCCATCTTTGGCAGAACCACCTGATACTCCTGTCTGACCACGCTAAGACGCGGTGTGTAGTAGCCCGACTGAAATGGGCGAGGTGAGACATGAAAAATGAGCAGTGAGAAATATGAAACATAAGAAGTGAGAAACAAGAAACATGAGCAGTGAGAAACATGACCAGTGAGAGACATCAAACATGAGCAGTCAGAAACACGACCAGTGACAAACTTGAAACATGAGCAGTCAGAAACATAAAACATGAGCTGTGAGAGACATGAAGCATGAGCAGTGAAAGACATGAGCAGTAAGAGACATGAGCAGTGAGAAACATGAGCAGTGAGAGACATGAGCTGTGAGAAACATGACCAGTGAGAAACATGACCAGTGACAAACATGAAACATGTGCAGTCAGAAACATAAAACATGAGCTGTGAGGGACATGAGCAGTGAGAGACATGAGCAGTGAGAGACATGAGCAGTAAGAGACATGAGCAGTGAGAAACATGAGCAGTGAGAACATGAGCAGTGAGAAACATGAGCTGTGAGAGACATGAGCAGTGAGAGACATGAGCAGTAAGAAACATGAGCAGTGAGAGACATGAGCTGTGAGAGACATGAGCTGTGAGAAACATGAGCTGTGAGAAACATGACCAGTGAGAGACATAAAACATGAGCAGTGAGAAACATGACCAGTGAGAGACATAAAACATGAGCAGTGAGAAACATGACCAGTGAGAGACATAAAACATGAGCAGTCAGAAACACGACCAGTGACAAACTTGAAACATGAGCAGTCAGAAACATAAAACACGAGCTGTGAGAGACATGAAGCATGAGCAGTGAGAGACATGAGCAGTGAGAAACATGACCAGTGAGAGACATGAGCAGTGAGAACATGACCAGTGAGAAACATGACCAGTGAGAAACATGACCAGTGACAAACATGAAACATGAGCAGTCAGAAACATAAAACATGAGCTGTGAGAGACATGAGCAGTGAGAGACATGATCAGTAAGAAACATGAGCAGTGAGAGACATGAGCAGTGAGAAACATGAGCAGTGAGAACATGACCAGTGAGAAACATGAGCTGTGAGAGACATGAGCAGTGAGAAACATGAGCCATGAGAGACATGAGCTGTGAGAAACATGAGCAGTGAGGAACATGAGCAGTGAGAAACATGAGCAGTGAGGAACATGAGCAGTGAGGAACATGAGCAGTGAGAAACATGAGCAGTGAGAGACATGAAAAATGAGCAGTGAGAAACATGAGCAGTGAGAGACATGAGCAGTGAGAGACATGAGCAGTGAGAAACATGAGCAGTGAGGAACATGAGCAGTGAGAGACATGAAAAATGAGCAGTGAGAAACATGAGCAGTGAGAAACATGAGCAGTGAGAAACATGAGAAGTGAGAGACACGAGCTGTGAGAAACATGAGCAGTGAGAAACATGAGAAGTGTGAAACATGAGCAGTGAGAGACATGAGCAGTGAGAGACATGAAGCATGAGCAGTGAGAGACATGATTAGTGAGAGACATGATCAGTGAGAGACATGATCAGTGAGAAACATGAGCAATGAGAGCCATGAGCAGTGAGAGACATGAAGCATGAGCAGTGTCACAGCGACATGACCAGTGAGAGACATGAGCAGTGAGAGACATAAGCAGTGAGAGACATGAAGCATGAGCAGTCAGAAACATGAGCAGTGAGAAATATTAATTATGAGCAGTGAGAAATATGAAACATGAGTGGTGAGAAACATGAGCAGTGAGAAACATGAGCAGTGAGAGACATGAAACATGAGCAGTGAGAGACATGAAACATGAGCAGTGAGAGACATGAGCAGTGAGAGACAAGCACACTGAGAAATATGAGCAGTGAGAAACATGAGCAGTGATAAACATGAGCAGTGAGAGACATGAAACATGAGCAGTGAGAAACATGAGCAGCGAGAAACATGTGCTGTGCGAGACAAGCACACTGAGAAATATGAGCAGTGAGAAACTCGAAACATGATCAGTGAGAAATATGAGCAGTGAGAAACATCAAACATGAGCAGTGAGAAACATGAGCACTGAAAGACATGAAACATGAGCAGTGAGAAATATGAAACATGAGCAGGGAGAAACATGAAACATGAGTAGTGAGAAACATGAAACATGAGCAGTGAGAAACATGCACACGCAGAAACAGGAGCAGTGAGAAATATGAGCAGTGAGAAACATGAAACATAAGCAGTGAGATTTATGAGCAGTGAGAAACATGAGCAGTGAGAAACATGTGCAGTGAGAGACATGAACAGAGAGAAACGTGAAACATGAGCAGTGAGAAACATGAGCAGTGAGAAATATGAGCAGTGAAAAACATGAGCAGTGAGAAATAGGAGCAGTGAGAAACATGAGCAGTGAGAAACATGAGCAGTGAGAAACATGAAATATGAGCAGTGAGAAACAGGAGAAGTGAGAAACATTAAACATGAATGAGCAGTAAGAAAAACATGTGCAGTGAGAAACACAAGATGTTCAATTGTTAATCTAACATGACACGAAAACAAAAGATATGTGAAAAAAAGCCCTGACAAAAACTGAAATCATTCAGTTTTTAACAATGCAGCTTAAAAAACAATGTAGAGGCATCAGTAATTAACATGTATGAAAAGGGTAAGTGTATGTTTATGTCTATTTACACAAACAAATGCCTTTATAGTAGTATTAATACTGAGAAAGCGAATGAAACACACAGACACTGTATCACAGAAGTTCTCAGGAAAACCTGCTATATACAATTTAGATGACAACAATTAAAAACATTGTTAACATTTTCTCTAGATTGTCAAATTAAAATGCACTTGAAACTTATCCACTTGATAGATGACAAGGATTTCCGTGTGACTCACGTATGACAAGGAAGCTTGTGCACTAAACATCATGTTTACAAGTAACAGAAGTGACACACAATTATGTACAGGGGCCCTATTCCAGAAACAGAAAGTTAAACTTATAATGTCTTCACTTAAGTACATAATTGTGTCTGCTTATATTTTTAAAACTACATATAAATTTGTGAATCCAATAACAGTAAAGTAAATAGTAGTTAATCGTTAGTTGATAATTAGTAAACACTAAGCAGAATATCATGTAAACATGGAATTAAATGCTTAAGAAAATATACGATATATGGCAAAGGATTAGATTTTACTTAATTTGTTTCTGGAATACGACCCCAGAAAAACAACTAGCATAAAATTGCAGGGTGGTCCTTAGAATGATAATGTCGACGTGATATTAACAGGCCTGGTTTCTATCATAACTCATGCTCTGAATTTTGGACAATGACCAGAAGCTTCAAGTTGTCTAGTAAAGCAAAATCATACCCATAATATGAGGCATGTCGTGGGAAATCCGGGCTTAATCCATGTGCGTAAAGTGTTGTCACAGATTAGCCTGTGCACGGGATGGTACTAACCGCTTTTATAGAATTTTCTGTTTCAAAGAAGTCACTTCTAATCATAAATCCAGGAAGTCAATTCTAAGAGTAAATCCACTGTAGGCGGAAAGTGCCGTCCCAGATCAGCCTGTGCGAACTGCACAGGCTGATCCAGGATGACACTTTACGCACACGCAATAAGCCAGGTTTTCCCACGACACGCCAGGGTTGGCACTAATCACCCAGCCCCAGGTTTTCCCGCCCTGGTCAATACTCTGAAAGTGGGCAATACTGGGCAATACTAATTTTTCTTTAGTTAATATGCAGTTTTAATCGTTTTTATAAATCTAAATGCCCTGTTAACTTATGTCATTAAGAAAATGACTTGTTTAGTTTTGCAGATCCAATATATGCATATATAGTTAATAGTATTTTTTAAGTGCCGGCACATATCCACTGGTTTATTCATTCATTTTCTGATGGCAACGCTTTGCAAAAAATATTTTCTTTTTTGTTTGTGAAATGATTCCGCTTGATATTGAAATATGCCTACACTTATTCATCCTTCTTTATTTCTTGCACTGAACTGTTCTTTTTTGTTAACAATAAAAGTTAGGGAAGCCGTCTCTGGATAATAATGCAAGCCTTTCAATATTATAATAATCTGATATTGGTCAATACTGGGAAATACTGGACAAATCACTCGTTATCTTCTTTTTTCATTACTTATTTTCATTTTTTCACTTTAAGAGCAGGATTGTTAATGATGAAGCAATGAAGAATGATTATTTGTATACTAATGCACAATTAGCAGCTGGGAATCAGTCACTTAAAGGTGCCAATCAATGCACGTTTTCATGGGTTGGAAAAGGCCCCTAATTAACTTGGGCCATTTGCCTCCCCCCCCCCCCCCGCCCCTCACATTATCTGTCGATTCAATCAATGTTTGTGTTTGTTTAAGAGGGTGTACATAATGCGAATGGGTCATGAATGATATCACCATGTGTCATTAATTTGATGTACAGCATGGGGCAGCAATAGTGTCTTAATGCAACATGACATCAACTAACATATTTTATAACACAATAATATGTTAGAATTGTCAATTTTCTCTTATACATTTATTACCTCGTTTTCCGTCATAAAAATAAATCTGTTACATTATATTACCATATACTGAGAAAAATATAAGGAAAGTGACCAAAAAATCCAACTTAAATTTTGTGAAAAAGAAAAGAAATTATCGGTATGTTTCCACATGAAATAGAAATAAACAATGTAACTAACTAACTTACATTATGTAATCGTTATTAGATATGTATTTATATGTAGAAATTCATTATTAGTACGTACTGTAAACATAATTGTACAATATCTTTTTTCCCCAGTATTGCCTGCTATTGCCCAGCAAAACCCTGTAATACCCCGTTATTCCCAGTATTACTCGCCCGGGCTGGTCAATACTATAAAACCCGGATTTTATGCCAACCCTGCGACACGAAACATATTAATTACCATCAAAACCAGGAACACATTATATAGTTATGAGTTATTCACTTGGATCAGTGATAATAATTCATAGGAAACATAATTATGGGTTTTTGCAAAGTGCACATTTTAAGTAAATCAATCCTTTGCAAGCCAAAAGATATTAATTCCAAGTAAAATACTAGCATTTCATTTGTCAAAGGTTCCTTAATAACACAAAGTGAATATTAATATTTCGGCATTATAATTAACAAGCCAAAATAGATATCATGTTTGGGCTTGTTAATGATTTAAAAATGCAGGATGCACAGGGAAAATGATAACTTTTATAGCATGTAAATAATATATAGAAATATTAAACTTCACTACGCACGGCGTATCTCTGAACAAGCTCAGCAAAGGACCTCGGAGGTTTCATCTGTGTGCGGTCCAAGTCCATAATGAAGCATTCCTGGTCGTCAACATCAACAATGGCCGTGTAGTTCTGAAACAATATCAATACAACCGTGTGATTTTGGGCGTCAGGATACCACGGAAACCACAATATTTTCATAATTGTGTATAGCTGTATTATTATTCAAGCATGTAATATATACCAATAGAGTTCATGAGTGTCACGTTACTGTGTCCGAGCTATACGTAACATAAACAGACATCGGGCAAGTGCAAATAACACCATGTATTTTATTAGTACATAATTATTATAATACACTGTACATTTCCACTATCTTCTTATTCAGGCTTGCTGTTCTCTTCCTTTTCATAACAAAGCAGGGTACCATTTGTATCTTATTACATGAACATGAATTAAATTATTTAAGACATGACTTAAATAATTTTACATCCTTTTTACAACACATAAATATTGTACAAACGAATTTTTAGCATTTCATTTATGGGCCAAATATGTAGATACATTTACAAGCGCTGTTGTTGACTTGAAGTTAATGTAAAGGTTAGAATTGTATTCATGATATTTTTTTAATTAGTTCAAGACGAAGGTCACTGTTCCATTCAACAACTGAATCTACATTTTTAAACAACAAAACTCACCTTATAGTTCAGAAATATTAACCCCACACTTACTTGCACTGTTTTATACTTGCGTTTATCTAAATTGGAGTCATATTAATGATATAAATGCTTAATTCAAAAACATGTTTAACTTCAGAACAGGTCAACTAACTAAACCAAGAATATATATAGGAAATATTTCAAGCATTAAATAATGCTAATCAAGTATATGAGTGTCAGGCCTCAGGACTATGAAAAGTCTAGATCTCTAACTTAGTCTCAACTTCAAATATTGACCAATGAGAATTCTTGTTACATTTGAGCTTTGATTTCCATTGGTTAAATATGTAAGATTTAGACTAAGATTGAGCTTAAGAATGTTAGTAGTCGTGGGGCCAGGTCAGTTTGTTCGATATACAACAATGTTGTGATTTCTCTAAAGACTTGAGATTTCCCTGTAACATGTTTGATGCTTATTCATCATAAGACTTTAAATTTTCACTACACATATGCCATTGGCGTTTGAAAAATAACTAGACTAAAAGTTGCACTACATGTAACACACACTTACGTTCAAGAAGTCATTCGCATTATACTTAAAATTTCACTTATGTTTGGGAAATCATGGAGGATCAGTGAGCGTCTGTCTATTTGTTTGACCTACATTAATGCTGATATTTCTTGTAAGACTGGAGGTTTCACTGCATGTAGCTCACTTTATGTTCGGGAAATTATTTATAAGACTTAAGATTTCACTACATTTATACCACTTACATTTGGAAAATCATTGAACCTATCCCACTTACATTCGGGAAATAAATACCATAAGTAGCCAAAGTATTGTGACGCTTAATAATAATAGAAAACTTTATTGTCCCAATACTGGAGACTTAATAGTAATTAATTGAGAAGCTTTATTGAGAATACCATGCTGTAGTAGAGTTCACTGTTTGCACCATGTGTCAACTACACGCAAACATACCCCTGATGATGTACATTATGGTGTATAGATAAGCAAGCGCAATATACTGTGTCACAAGTCGCTATGCAACCAGCGTAGTGGCAGGGTATGGAAAGTTTATACAGTAACAACATAAGGTGTTACTTTGGTGTCTCAATATTTAGGGACACAAAATAATTCAACTGTCAAATGTGTCCCAATATTAAGGGGCGCGAAAAATAAATATTTTTTCAAAAATTAGGGGTGTCCCAATATTTAAGGTGTCCCAATACTTAGGGTACCAAGAGATGTTTGTAAAACATGTATGCCCCCGACTTGCAGCCAAGTTGTGAATATGTGCAACTGTTAAGAAATTTGGTTAATATGCAAGCCCAAGCGAGGTCTCGATATATGGTATCTATGTATGAATTTTCATTAAAATATCTCGATGCGTTCTCAAGTTATTGAGCAGAAACCGTTTTTCTATTTTTAGTAATGGTGACCTTGACCCCACCCACCCCATATGAAATCCCAGAGAGGTCTCCATATAAGATATCTATGTATGAAGTTCCATTAAAATATCTCGATGCGTTCTCAAGTTATTGAGCGGAAACCGTTTTTCTATTTTTAGCAACGGTGACCTTGACCCCACCCACCCAATATGCAATACCAAGCGAGGTCTCGATATAAGGTACATTTGTATGAGGTTTCATTAAAATATCTCCATGCGTTCTCAAGTTATTGTGCTGAAACCGTTCTTTCTATTTTTAGTAACGGTGACCTTGACCTTGACCCCACAAACCCCATATGCAATCCCAAACGAGGTCTGAATATAAGGTATCTACAGGCCTTTCCCCAGGATTTTGCTAAGGCACAGGGGCAAAGAGGGACGGGTGTTGGAGGGGGATGACCCCCTTCCACGTTCGATTTTTTTTTTACTTTTTAAGTGTACTAAATCAAAATCTACAGTACTTAAGAGCGAACAAAAGCAAAAAACGAAACAGTCTAGAATAGCTTATTTCTCTTTTATTCCTTAATAATATAACATACTCATTAAGTACACATTTTATAAAATTTATTAAAGACACACAACAACACCCGTGGCAAGAGAAATGTATCCTGAAAAAAGTAGCATTTTATCACAAAAATATCAGCAATCATAAATAAACATATAAAATTATGCAATGACACAACAACACCAGTGGCAAGAGAAACGTATTCTGAAAAAAAGAAGCATGTTATCACAAAAATATCAGCAATAATAAATGAACATATTATAAAATTATTCAACGAAACAACAGCTCCAGTGGCAAAGAGAAATGTATCCTGAAAAAAGTACATGTTATTACAAAAATATCAATGTCCAACAAAACATTCTAAATTCCCGTTTTTCTGGGTTTCTGTTGATGCCAAGTTTCCACCATCTGACTGAAGTTCACTTCGTCTAGAGGTGGGCCTGTAATGTTACATCGTCACTAACAGTAACACTTTCACCTTCACATTCACTAACAGTCCTAATTAAATAGTTAGCTATGGAGGATTTCCCAGACACAGGCACTGGTCGTTTCCTGGACCTAATCATTCTAACTTGTCTAAGAAAATGCTCACACACAAAATTAACTAAAGCAGCATTTAATTCAAATAATTTACGACGGCATTTTAAAAATGCAAGTTTGGTTATGAAGACGAAAATTATGGGAGCTTAAATAGGTATTAGTTGTGAAAATGGGTGTGAAAACATTTAGGTTTTGGGGTGTCAATTAAATTTCAGCTATAATTGCAATTAATATGAACTATAACTGCCAATTAGCAATATCCATAAGTTAAAACAAACCGTCAAAACAAACCGTCAATATTACTGTTCTTCGCTTGTACTTTTAAACACCGCTTTATAAAAGTCGTCAATAAATTGAAATCGAAAACAGACAATACCTATACTTAATTGTACTTACATCACACGTACCGATCATAATAATCCATAATTAGCAGATAAAAGCTATGATTGTACCCTATACACAACCTGTTAATCTCACACGTGTCTTGTGTAGACACCGGTACACAAACAGCTGAAGGCGTAAATTGATTGGTCATTCGTTAGAAAGCAGACAACAGTCGGGTCAGATTTTGCAAGCGCTTGTAAAATTTTCACGCGTGGATTAACCAAGATCGAAAAATCAAGCGCCGCGGCGACAAGAATTTGGAAATTAAGGCACAGCGGCACCGCTGCGCTTAAAGCGGCTGGGGAAAGGCCTGATCTATGTACGAACTTTCATTTAAATATTTCGATGCGTTCTCAGGTTATTGAGCGGAGACTGTTTTTCTATTTTTAGCAATGGTGACCTTGACCTTGAACCAACCAACCCCATATGCAATCCCAAGCGAGGTCTCAATATAAGGTATCTATGTATGTAGTTTCATTAAAATATCTCGATGCGTTCTCAAGTTATTGAGCGGATACAGTTTTTCTATTTTTAGTAACGGTGACCTTGACCCCACCCACCCCATATGCAATCCAAAGCGAGGTCTCGATATAAGGTATCTACGTATAAAGTTTCATTAAAATATCTCAATGCGTTCTCAAGTTATTGAGCGGAAACCGTTTTTCTATTTTTAGTAACGGTGACCTTGACCCCACCCACCCCATATGCAATCCCAAGCGAGGTCTCAATATAAGGTATCTATGTTTGAAGTTTCATTAAAATATCTCGATGCGTTCTCAAGTTATTGAGCGGAAACTGTTTTTCTATTTTCTGTAATGGTGACTTGACCCCACCCACCCCATATGCAATCCGAAGCGAGGTCTCGATGTAAAGTATCTATGTATAAAGTTTCATTAAAATATCTCCATCCGTTCTCAAGTTATTGAGGGGAAACCAATTTTCTATTTTTAGCAACGGTGACCTTGACCTCCGACCTGCTGACCTAAAAATTTATAGGGTTCTTCCTTTCCTCCCAAGTAACCAGCTTACCAATTTTCATGATCGTAGGTCAAAGAGTTCTAAAGATATTGTGCGGAAACAAAATGGTCTACCGCTTATCTATTTTTAGTAACGGTGACCTTGACCCCCCCATATGCAATCCCAAGCGAGGTCTCCATGTACGGTATCATTGTATAAAGTTTCATGAAAATATCTCAATGAGTTCTCAAGTTATTGGGGGAAACAGTTTTTCTATTTTTAGCAACGGTGACCTTGACCTTTGACCTCAAAATTAATAGGGTTCTTCCTTTCCTCCCAAGTAACCAGCGCACCAACTTTCATGATCGTAGGTCAAAGCGTTCTCAAGATATCGTGCGGAAACGAAATCGTCTTCGGACAGACCTACCGACCGACCGACCTACCAACCGACCGACCGACTGACGGACGGACAGGTGCAAAGCAAGATATGCCCACTTCTTTGAAGGGGGGCATAATTACAGTATGCAACTTCCCCTTTTACGTCTGAGAAATATGCAACCTATCCCACTTACGTTTGGGAAATATGCAACATAATCCCACTTACGTTTGGGAAATATGCAACCTAGCCTACTTACTTTTGGGAAATATGCAACCTAGCCTACTTACATTTGGGAAATATGCAACCTAGCCTACTTACGTTTGGGAAATATGCAACCTAGCCTACGTACCTTTGGGAAATATGCAACCTAGCCTACTTTCTTTTGGGAAATATGCAACCCAGCCTACTAACCTTTGGGAAATATACAACCTAGCCTACTTACGTTTGGAAAATCATGGAGGATCAGTGAGCGCCTACAGTCATCAAACTCTGGCACCTCTATCCTCTCCACCCCCGTGTCCAGCTCAATGTCCACCTCCTCCACCATTGTGTAGCTGTCCGGCCGACTGACCGGAGCCTGTGTCTGGCTACTCACTGCCATGGCAACTGGGTCGTCATACTGCACGGTCACCTCCTGCTTGTGGTGCTGAGTAACACATGTATATACATTAGGGATGGGACCGAATACTGAAATCAATATTTGAATATTCGTTTTAGATATTCGAATATATTCGAATATTCGTTTTGTAAATACTACTATACATTACTATATACGGCACTCTGTCTGAATATTTACCTATCTGAAATATGTATACTACGTGTACGTAGTTGTTTTAACTTGTTTCAGTGGTAAATGAGCGATATAACTTAGTGAGTGTTAGGCAAATATAAAGAAATGTAAGATATTGTTAAATGTATTGTTAATTAATTTGTTAATCGTTCCGTTTTTTTTTAAGAACCATGAAGCTTGCATCTGCTGTGCAGATTACACGTTGCCTGGGTTCTGTCAAATGACCGAGTAAAGTACTTTCCAAGCACGTGATGGTGGCATTGTTTATTAATAAGGACTCTTGTATAATATACGGTGTTGATATAATCGAGAATAATGTACTAGTGACGTATATTAAGATTGACCAGATCATGCTAATTTTGTTTAAGACATTGATTGGCTGATAATGGATTCATTTTGATTGGTTTACTTAGAGAGTAATTGTAATTTACTGTAAACCAGTTAACCATACATATGTCACTTAAGGATAAAAAACAACAACGTACGCCTTGTGCAAACTGTGAAACCGTTATCACAACATGGCCCATATTTGTTATTTGTGGATACAATGCGTCATATTCGCGTCTCCTACAAACCGTTAATTCGCGGCCCTTGTAAAGACGTGGCCCCCCTGCCAATTATCAATTGTCGTTAATTGGACATGTCTGGCATGTAATGCAAAAGCATTATACTGCCCCCCCCCCCCCCCCCATGATTTAAAAAAAAAAAATGTTCTTTAAATGAATTTGAAAATCGAATATTCGTATTCGTTTTTTTATATTCGAATATTATCCTATATTCGTATATTCTAATATTCGGTCCCATCCCTAATATACATGTACCAATTATATTTCATTTTCAATGCAAATAAAGTAACTTAAGTATATAATGTACCACTACATGACCATCTCATGGAATGATTATCAACTTGATAGCAGCAAATGAAATAATCATCTCTTGATACACGGCTTGTAATTATATATTCCCAAAAATCAAACAGAAACACGGCAGGTGAACATGTGTATATGCATGTACCATTTATATTTAATTTCATTTTCAAGGCAAATTTAGGAAAGTTCTGTAGGCATATTATGTACACTACATGACCATCTCATGTAATGGTATTAACTTAAAGCAAATCAAATTAGCAACTTGTTGCTAATAATTACCCCAAAATTAAACAGAAACACGGCAGGTGAACATGTGTATATGCGCGTACCAATTATATTTAATTTCATTGTCAAGGCAAATTTAGTAAACTTCTGTAGGTATATTATGTATACTACATGACAGTCTCATGTAATGATATTAACTTAAGCAAATCAAATTAGCAACTTGTTACAAATAATTTCCCCAAAATTAAAACTGTACCGGTATGTCATTTTACATACATGTAACAGACCAAAAATGAATTGATGACATTTTTTGTTGGCACTTATTTACAATAAATAGGCACTTTCAGTAATTAATCTTACTGATCAATATTACTGTTTTATTCAATACAATGTACCAAACAAACAACAGACTGCTACAAATATTCTTTATATTAAAAAAATTATTAGTAAAGGAATTAATACATATATTAATATATATATATCAGTGCCCGACAAATTTAAAAATAGGCTACCAGTGTCCGACAAATTAAACAAGAGGGCCATAGGACGCTCACCAGAGACCTTGTAACCCAATTGGAATTTGCATCCCAGAGGCGTGGCTTATTTTTTTCCCAGGGGCATAAGTTGAACAACCTTGAACAAACCTCTCGGCCTTGCCGTTTCAGGTAAAGATTTTTCAAGTCATTTTGCTATTAAGTCTATATAAACCATGTGGCCCCTGGGGGGTGGCCAGATTTGACCCCAGGGGCATAATTTGAACAATCTTTGGAGAGGACCACTATGCAATGTTACGTAACAAATATAGGAAAGCTGTGGGCCTTGCCATTTCAGAGGAGAAGATTTTTAAAGTCATTTGCTATTTAAGTCTATATAAACCATTTGACCCCCCCCCCCCGGGCGTGACCAGTTTTGACCCCAGGGGCATAATTTGAACACTCTTTGTAGAGGACCACTATACAATGTTACATACCAAATATGAAACCTCTAGGCCTTGCGGTTTCAGGAGAAGAATTTTGAAGTCATTTTGCTATTTAAGTCTTTATTAACCATGTGACCAATCAGGTGTGGTCTGTTTTGACCCATGGGGCATAATTTGAACAATCTTTGTAGAGTACCACTATAGGATATTAAATACCAAATACGAAACCTCTGGGTCTTGCGGTTTCAGAGAAGAAGATTTTAAGACATTTTGCTATATAAGTTTATATAAACCATGTGACCCCCTGGGCGTGGCCAGTTTTGACCCCAGGGGCATAATTTGAACAATCTTTGTAGAGGACCACTATAGGATGTTATATACCAAATATGAAACCTCTGGGTCTTGTGGTTTCAGAGGAGGGGATTTTAAAAGTCATTTTGCTATACATTCTATATAAACCATGTGACCCCCGGGTAGTGGCCCGTTTTGACACCAGGGGCATAATTTGAACAAACTTTGTAAAGGACCACTCAAGGATGTTACATACCAAATATGAAACCTCTAGGCCTTGCGATTTCAGAGGAGATTTTTAAAAGTCATTTTGCTATATATTCTATATAAACCATGAGACCCCCGGGGCGTGGCCAGTTTTGACCCCAGGGGCATAATTTGAATAATCTTTGTAGAGGATCACTATAGGATGTTACATACCAAATATGAAACCTCTGGGCCTTGTGGTTTCAGAGGAAAAGAGTTTTAAAGTCATTTTGCTATATATTCTATATAAACCATGAGACCCCCCGGGGCGTGGCCTGTTTTGACCCCAGGGGAATAATTTGAACAATCTTTGTAGAGGACCACTATAGGATGTTACATACCAAATATGAAATCTCTGGGCCTTGTGGTTTCAGAGGAGAAGATTTTTAAAGTCATTTTGCTATATATTCTATATAAACCATGTCATCCCCGGGGCGTGGCCCGTTTTGACCCCAAGACATAATTTGAACAATCTTTTTAGAGGACCTCTAGAGGATGTTGCATATCAAATATGAAAGGTCTGAGCCTTGCGGTTTCATAAAAGATTTTTAAAGTTTTCACTTTTTGAATCTATTTTTAGCTCTGGTGACCTACATATTCAGCGGACTGGAAAGATTTTAACAACTTTGAAAGAGGTCCACCTAAGGATCATTCCTGTGAAGTTTGGTGAAAATCTGCCAAGCGGTTTAGGAGGAGATGTTGTTTGAATGAAAAGTTGACGACGCACGCACACACGACGGACAACGGGCGATCACAAAAGCTCATGATGAGCACTATGTGCTCAGGTGAGCTAAAAATAGGCTACCAGATTGTTTATTAGTAGCCCAATACCTTTTTGCATGAATTGTGCAGTAAACAGAAGTTATTTTCAAATTATTTCAGAAATATAAATGATTCAACAAGAGGGCCATGATGGCCCACAGGCACTCACCTGAGAACTGGTACAGATGAAGACCATACTGTTGTGACAGGTTTGAAAATAAGGGTATCTGAACATGAACACGTTTCCGCAAATGGGGATAGGATCGGTTTGATTTAAAACATCGGTTAGTGCAATGGGCTAACTAAAGTACGAGCTGGGTAGTGGATGTGCGGTGTTTTTGCTTATGGTTCTCAAATCATTTTTCTCCATACTCTTACCAGACCCTTTTTCATTAAGTCGGTGACAATTCTGGAAAATGCAGAAACAGTATTTTTTTATGTCTTTTCACAGACAGTTTTGGAGAACTAATTGCAATGCGATAATTGCGATGGCTGTGCTAAAAGGTCAAGTTTTGCTTTTTCTTTGATAATTTTCTGTCCACTGATGATAAATCATGTTAATGAACGCTCTGAAGCCATCCATGTTGCATGTACAAATAACTTAATGTAAGGTTTGCAATTGCTGGAAATCAAATGCTATCAACCAATTTTTATGATCATACGCAAACTGTGCAAGTCTGGTCAACATAGAATATAAAATCGTGTGTGCAAGCCAATCATTGATAATTTGTTGATGCTTTTTTCCACACATAAGGGGCAGTAAATCCAGTGTTTCTGGCCTAATCATGCTTATATTCGTCTTGACCTGTAATCTTACGTTCATAGACAAACTGTGCATGACTGGTGAAGATTGGATGAAAAATGAAGTCTCCATCCTGAATAATGTCTATTTTTGTATATTTGTTTTCACAAACAACGGGCAATAAATCTGGTTTTCGGCCCGATTTTGCTTATATTTGACTTCACCTTTAATTTTATGGTCACAACAAACTGTGCAAGATTGGTGAAGATTGGATGAAAAATGAAGTCCCTATTCTGAAAATTGTCCATTTTGGAGTATTTTCTTCACAAACAAAGGGCAATAACTCTGGTGTTTCTGGTCCGATCTTGCTTATATAAGACTTCAACTGTAATATCATGGCTATAGACAAACTGTGCAAGATTGGTGAAGATGGGATGAACAAGAGCTGTCAGAGGACAGCGCGCTAGATTATTCAAAGTATTTCAGTTGGTACATATTTTGGATAGTGGAAGGGCCATAAATTTGTCAAAATACAAACTTTTAAGTGAAGCCTTGTACAGCTGTTACATTTTTGGAACAAAAACTTTAACCACAAAATCTATGTAAAAAGTGTGCATAACTCTGTCAAAATACAAAACAGAGTTATAGGTAATGTTGCCCCTGATACTAGAGTTGATGACAAAGGTTAGTTTCAAGTTTCAAGTGAATAACTTATGTAGTTCAGAGTTCTCGGTAACGCGTAATTCAGCATATTTGGATGCATACTTTTATGTAAAGAACGCCATAAATCTCGGTGTTAGATTCTATGACACAACCCTTTTATCTGGCGTACGCATATTTTCCCCAGACAAAGAACGCCTACTCGGCAATAAACACATTCCCCTTCTGCACCAGTGTGTCAATTATCAATAAAATCAAGACGCAGGCGGACTGGCGGAGTCAGCTTAACTACAGCTAACCAGTCAGCCAATAAGAACGCGTATGCAAATGAATGTCGTCGATAGAAAGTTTATCACTCCTTCAATCTAATTTGAATTAGTAAAGGTGTACTTTCCCGTTAGGAAGGCGTTATGTTATGTGTGTGTAATAAACACCCGCGTTTTTAATAAATTGCTACAAGTTTAAAGAAGGTAATATAATTTTTATTTATGCGAAATGAACAGTTTACAAACTATAAGAATTAAGATGAATCTGTGTAACTTCACAATTTTCGTACACCGATCGAGTCAAGCCTGCGTCTTCATTTGTAAAAAAAAAAGTACAACTACTCGTGTTTATTAATAAAATAGCTATTAAAAATCATCACTGTACAGGGATTATATGCAAACACTTTGGCTGAGGCAACATTTGAATGAAAGTTAGGGACAGTTTATAGTACTTGTCGAAAGTGAAATGAAAATGAATGTCGTTGTCCTTTTCTTTTTGTTCCAATTTATAAAAAATGAAGAGTTGTTCAATCCTAATGAATAAAGTCCTATATAATTGTTTAATTGCGGGTAGTAAATAAACAGTTTGTTTAAATAAGATTTTTGACACAAAGTATTGTTTTAGTTGTGTTTATAAGTGGGTGGGGTAGGGGTCTGTTTTGACGATTAGATAATGGGACGCTAACTTTTCATAGGAAGGAGTCCTGGACTCCATGTTTTGGAATCCTAGCAAGAACTCTGTAGTTTTGAAGTTACCAGACTTTTGAATAAAAACTTTAACCAATTCAGATGCAGACGCCAGGGGTAGTATGATAGCTCACCTATTCTTCGAATAGTTGAGAAGTTACAAAACTTTTGAATATAAACTTTAACCAGAACATCGATGTGAAAAAGGGGCATAATTCAGTCAAAATATAAAACAAAGTTATGGGTAATGTTGCCCCTGATACTAGAGTTGATGACAAAGGTTAGTTCCAAGTTTTAGGTGAATTACTTACATAGTTTTGAAGTTACCATACTTCTGCATATAAACTTTAACCAAAAAATATATGTGAAAAAGGGGCATAACTCTGTCAAAATACAAAAAGAGCTATGGGGAATGTTTCCCCTGATACTGGAGCTGATGACAAAGATTAGTTCCAAGTTTCAAGTGAATAACGTATGTAGTTTTGAAGTTACAAAACTTTTGAATATAAACTTTAACCAGAAAATCAAAGTGAAAAAGATTGGAGAAGGTTGCCCCTGATACTGGAATTGATGACAAAGGTATATTCCAAGTGTCAAGTGTATAACTTACGTGGTTTTGAAGTTACAAGACTTCTGAATAAAAACTTTAACCAATTCAGACGCGGATGCGGACGCCGACGCAGGGGGTAGTAGGATAGCTCACCTATTCTTCGAATAGTCAAGCTAAAAATAAAGTCTCTATCCAGAATAATGTCCATTTTTGTATATTTTTTATATACAAAGGTCAATAACTCCGGTGTTTGAAACACGATCTAGCCCATTTTGGGCGTCTGTTGAGATCTGACGGTCATACATAAACTGTGAAAGTTTGGTTAAGATTGGATGTAAAATAAAGTCTATATGTTGAAAAAAGGCATTTTTGCATTTGTTTGCATGAAAAAGGAGCAATAACTCAGTAATAGGGTTACTGGTGTGATCTGGCCCAATAACAATCCCGTCCGAGATTTTATGGTCATACACAAACTGTACAAGTTTGGTTAAGACTGGATAAAAAGTGAAGTCTCAAGAGTGAGAACGAAACAGATTGTTCACGGCACACGAACCACGCACGAGAGGTCCCCTATACCAGCAGCTCAGGTGAGCTAAAAGTGTTTTGGACGATAAGAATAATTCTTTTGATAAAGTAATACATAACAAGAGATGTTTGTAAAACATGTATGCCCCCCGACTTGCAGCCAAGTTGTGAATATGTGCAATTGTTAAGAATTTTTTTTAATTATGCAATCCCAAGAGGATCTCGATATATGGTATCTATGTATGAAGTTTCATTAAAATATCTCGATGCGTTCTTAAGTTATTGAGCAGAAACTATTTTTCTATTTTTAGTTATGGTGACCTTGATCTTGACCCCACCCACCCCATATGCAATCCCAAGCGAGGTCTCTATGTATGGTATCTACGTATGAAGTTTCATTAAAATATCTTTATGGATTCTAAAGTTATTGAGCGGAAACCGTTTTTCTATTTTTAGTAACGGTGACCTTCATCCACCCACCCTTTAGGCAATCCCAAGCGAGGTCTCAATATAAGGTATCTATGTATGAAGTTTCATTAAAATATCTCAATGCGTTTTAAAGTTATTGAGCGGAAAACGTTTTTCTATTTTGAGTAACAGTGACCTTGACCCCACCCACCCCATATGCAATTCCAAGCGAGGTCTCGATATAAGGTATCTATGTTTAAAGTTTCATTATAATATCTTATTATATAGTTCAATAGTTATTGAGCAGAAACTGTTTTTCTATTTTTAGTAACGGTGACTTTGACCTTGACCACACCCACCCCATATGCAATCCCAAGCGAGGTCTTAGTATAAGGTATCTATGTAGGAAGTTTCATTAAAACATCTCTATACGTTTTCAAGTAATTGAGCAGAAAACGTTTTTCTATTTTGAGTAACAGTGACCTTGACCCTACCCACCCCATATGCAATTCCGAGGTCTCGATATAAGGTACCTATGTATAAAGTCTCATTAAAATATCTTGATGCGTTCTCAAGTTATTGAGCGGAACCGTTTATCTATTTTTAGCAACGGTGACCTTGACCTTTGACCTGTTGACCTCAAAATGTATAGGCGTCTTCCTTTCCTCCCAAGTAACCAGCATACCAACTTTTATGATCGTAGGTCAAAGGGTTCTCTAGATATCGTGCGGAAACGAAATGGTCTACGGACAGACCAACCATCCGACCAACCAACCGACCGACGGACAGGTGCAAAGCAAGATACCCCCACTTCTTCGAAGGGGGGCAAGCAAGATACCCCCACTTCTTCGAAGGGGGCATAATTATAGGGAAGATCCATAGCAAAATAGCAGGGTGCTGCAACCTGCTCCTTTTGGCTCCCCCCTGCTGCCCACATGGACTGGTTAAACCAGAAATGTTTAATATCTATTGAAATTCAGTATATTTTTGCAAATTTTGAATGGCAAATGAATAGACTATGTTTAAAAAACTATAATAGCAGAATTTATTTATAAAAAAGCTTGGTTTCACCAATTTATTAGAAAATGTCCAAGCATTGGGACAGCTTTCCACCCTGCCCCTTTTGAGCAGCATCCTGTACCCCTTTCCACCCTGCCCCTTTTGAGCAGCATCCTGTACCCCTTTCCACCCTGCCCCTTTTGAGCAGCACCCTGTACCCCTTTCCACCCTGCCCCTTTTGAGCAGCACCCTGTACCCCTTTCCACCCTGCCCCTTTTGAGCAGCACCCTGTACCCCTTTCCACCCTGCCTCTTTTGAGCAGCATCCTGTACCCCTTTCCACCCTGCCCCTTTTGAGCAGCATCCTGTACCCCTTTCCACCCTGCCCCTTTTGAGCAGCATCCTGTACCCCTTTCCACCCTGCCCCTTTTGAGCAGCATCCTGTACCCCTTTCCACCCTGACCCTTTTGAGCAGCACCCAGTACCCCTTTCCACCCTGCCCCTTTTGAGCAGCACCCTGTACCCCTTTCCACCCTGCCCCTTTTGAGCAGCACCCAGTACCCCTTTCCACCCTGCCCCTTTTGAGCAGCACCCTGTACCCCTTTCCACCCTGCCCCTTTTGAGCAGCACCCTGTACCCCTTTCCACCCTGCCCCTTTTGAGCAGCACCCTGTACCCCTTTCCACCCTGCCCCTTTTTAGCTGTACCCTGTACCCCTTTCCATCCTGCCCCTTTTGAGCAGCACCCTGTACCCCTTTCCACCCTGACCCCTTTGAGCAGCACCCTGTACCCCTTTCCACCCTGACCCTTTTGAGCAGCACCCTGTACTCCTTTCCACCCTGCCCCTTTTTAGCTGCATCCTGTACCCCTTTCCATCCTGCCCCTTTTGAGCAGCACCCTGTACCCCTTTCCACCCTGCCCCTTTTGAGCAGCATCCTGTACCTTTTTTATCCAAGATCTTACCCTATAATAAAATTTTTACAATATATGTAACATACACAAGTACAAATTAAAATAATTAATACAGGTATTTTAAACAGCTTTAGTATCCCTGCGGGCATGAGATTTGGAATTTTAGTAGCCCTATGATAATTTTTGAAAGCCCCCGGTCTCTGGGCGCTGGATTTGTCGGACACTGTATAGTGTTACAATGTACACTGGCCTTAAAACAAAGCTCTATCATAATCAAATTTATCCATATAGCTGACAACTACTTAGTTTTCATAATTCATTTGACCTTGCTAATTGTCAAAAATATTTTGGTCTTGGAGAATATATTTCAAAAGAACATAAATTCTTGCAAAAATCAAGCTTGTTGGTTATTGACTATTGAAGGTGTTTCTTAGTGCAACTCTCCCAGCCTAGCTAGTGTGATGAATAATATGGAAAAATCAAGAAGTACAATACTGGCTAATAACCAGTCCCTCTACCTTGTGTGCCATGTACTTGTACAAGTAGACACCACCAACAACGCCTGTAGCCAACACTACCACAGCCATGAGAACCAGGAATATGTTCACAATGGTTCTTGTGTTACGACTGGGCCTGTAGTCCACCGTCAACTGTCGAATACCAACCTCACTGCCCCCATCTGGATGCTGACAAAACGAAGGAAAAGAATATTAAACTGGGACCTAGTCAGAATATAGGAGTCCAAGAAGTGTTTTAACTGGCACAACTTTTTATCAGGGTTCGACCTTAACGAGTGTCCTTCAGTCTGTGACCTGTGATTTTTCACTCGGACAGGTTGTTTTCGAGGGATGACCGGTCCGGTGACCAGTTGCATTTGGACTGGTTCAAACTGTGTAATTCGTGAATTATTTGCGAGTAAGAATACAGGGAACCATTAGAGATTATACTGTTCATTGGCATTTATCCACAAGCTCTGGTGTATAAATGGCACCTTTTTCAACTTTGCAATCATTATGTTATAACAGCGTATTTACGTTCAAAAATCAACTTAATACCACTTTGACTGAAGAAATTATATCCGACGGGCATTGGTCGCTTTTTTGAGAAGCAATTCCCATTTATAATAATTAATACAGTCATTTAATAACCCTTTATTATTTTACTAAAAAAATTATCAAACAACAGATATTGTATAAATTAATGAGTCAATATTAATTCTATTCACATTATAACATGCAACCTAAGCAGGGTCAGTAAAATTTGTTCACATGTTTCTTTGACCAAAACCGACATTCCGAAGTTTGGCTAAATACAAGTACTTTTAACATGGTTAATATTGTTCCTGGCTCAATAATTGTTGAACAAGTATTCTCTTTTCGTCACAGAAATAATTAATTATTGTTTTTTTTTTACACCAGGCTGTTTTAAATTGTATCTCTAAAAAACAAGAGAAGTAAACAAAATTCAAGTCTATGTTTCCGCATTGTGAGAATAATTGCAAAACGTTAAGGAACGAATAGCCTAATCAAATAGCTATAAATAATTATATTTTTAATTGCTCTAATTGCATTTTGATTGCTCAGTACATGAGAACGCATGGATGTCAAATTTATGTCAAGCTCAAGAAGTTCATACTTTTTTTAACCAACAATGCGCATACAACATTTTAAGCGAATGAATAATTGATTCACATGTGTGCTCAATATATTTTCTGATTTCCATTCTGATAATCATTTTGTTGTTTAAACTAATATACGCACTCATGATGCAGTTCAATCTATTTTGATAATTGGGACCGGTTTATAGACTATCGGACCAGTAGGCTTTGAAGGAGTGTTATAATCGTAAACTATGATATCTTGGTTTGAATGGAAATTTAA
Organism: Congeria kusceri; assembly: GCA_027627225.1. Taxonomy (NCBI): domain Eukaryota; kingdom Metazoa; phylum Mollusca; class Bivalvia; order Myida; family Dreissenidae; genus Congeria; species Congeria kusceri. The sequence continues at coordinate 42,898,873 of CM051029.1, read as the reverse complement.
TATTACAAGAATAAAAAATATATAAAACAAATCTATTAAATATTTTAATCTTGGTATAGACAACATTACTTAGTCAGTGAAGACTGAAAAGTGAAATGAATAGTGGAGACTAAGAGTCTGTTATAAACAACATACCAACGGCACAACGGCATCGTCTGGTTTTTTCTTTGCCACCAATTTGCCGTCTTTAGTTATTTTGATTATCGTCATCTTGTATTATGCAAATCAGAAGCGCAAAATTCTCTAAAATAACAAAAGAAAATCCTCTTTTCTCTGTCTACATAAATCGTCCTTTGTTTTCCTTCCGGTTTGTGTGACGTTATTCTTCTTAGACTTTGAATTCAACGAAAATAATAATAATTATCACAAAATAAATTGAAAAGCGAACTCAGTGTCCTTTTGAAAAAAAATAAACAAATCAACAATTTAGCAAAATACATTTAAATATACTTCTTAATTTATGTATTAAATACATTTTAGTTAAAATAACTGATATTTTTTCGTACCAAAGTGATTCTAAAATTGAATTTAATGTTTACTGTATAACAGCTGAATTTTGCAAATAATTAGGGCAGCGTATATATTTAAATAGGTAATGTCATGTCAAGACAATATATGCTTGGTTATAAATTTTGCAATTTCTTGTTATTGCAATAAGGTTTATTTGCAAATAGTAACGTTTTCTTCGTAAAAAAGTTACATAACCTGGCGCTGTGTGCGGTTACGAAACACCATATTTCATGCACATTTTTTTCATAAATGATAAAAAGTTGTGCATCTACGACTGCACTGCTGGTGAGTTTGTTTTTGTATTATTTTTTTCCAGAAAAAATATGCATGCAATAATAAATCAATATGAATGTAGGTGCTAACCCATTAACGGGCAAAAGCATGTAACAGTATAAAAACTATATAGTACTATTAATTGGGTTGTTCCGGGTCATTATTGACCAAACCGCTGTCTTCATTTTAAATGTACTTGCAATCACAAAAACCTAAGTATACTTTTTGCGCGGGTTCCGAATCAATTACATGTGTTCGGGGTCACTTAACGCTTCAACTATAGTTTCCTTTAATGTTTGTTTTAGAAGTATTTTTAACTGTCCTTGTGACGTAGTAGTTGTCAAACAACACCAGTAGGGAGATACTTCTGGAAACCGGGCAACAAATAATCACAACATAATAGTTAAGGCGTATGGACGATTTTCCCATGTTTGTCATATTCTTTATATTTCATGTAAGATCCAGGTCAGTATATTAAGAGGTACAAAGCCATATAGCTTACATTGCCATTCAGATGTTAGACTGCAACAATAAAATCATCTTATAATTTAGCAGGGTTTGTCAATGCCTTTGACTGGTAAAATTATACATAAAAATACCAGCTAAAAGAACTAAAATAATCCGCAAAATAAAGTAATCTGTACATAAACCAGAATGCGATAAAAAATCCAAAATTCACGTACAGAATGTATTAATTGTACATAGTTTCTAAACATACATATATCGCAAGTAACAACCAGATCAACAATTTGATAACATTCATAAGTATATTGATAAAATTATCAAACTAATAATATAAGAGTAACAAAACACATAATGATAACATAAGCTATACAGGTAGCACCATTCCAATGGTAACATCAACACTCTGAAACACATACATACTACAGCAAAATGATGATATGTGATATGTAAACATAAATGGTACTCTAGACTATTCTGTGGAGGACACTATAGATCATTGTATATAAAAGTATAAACAACATTCTAAATATTGAACTCACAGTCTCTGCTAAAGTATTTAACAATCTGACAGCTTTTGAATACATATAATACATATAAAATACACATATACTATACTTGCTTACATTGATCAACTTTAATAAAGATATTAATGAGATAAACTATCTGAAAACAATAAAACATTGAATGGTCTTTTTTGTTCGCACAATGGCTAGCACCAGTCTTCAGTTTGAAATACCACGAAAAACTGTTATGTATTAATGTTATTTATTACTTATTGAAGGGTAAATCAAACCTATGAGAAGCATACCTATATTATCCTCTTATTTGTGTAACAAATAATTAATATTGGTCAATAAATAATTGTCTTACGTGGTGCATGAGTCTACTTACCCAACCAACCCATGGAGATATTCTGGAAAGCCAGGGCCCTCAATCTACGATTTTTGCCACTGAATATCGGTCCCACTCCCCCCACCTGAAAAGTATGTTTTTTTCCCCTAAAAAATGGGAAAATTTCCTCTCCGAGGTCTGCAAAAAAGAAATACAAAAAAATAACAGAAAGCCTAGTTAAGATGCCAATAATCGTCTGCATCATAAGTATAGCCGTTTTGGTCCAGATCTCTACATCGCTAATATTTCATTGACACATGTTATGTGCGATAAACAATGAACCGATCCGTTCAACATCAAAGTGAAACAGTTTGATGTCATCGGCTTATATCGCGCGTGCCACCCACGACAACGTCCTTTCACTGCTGTCGCGTTAATTAGCAGCCGAATTACATGCTGTCCACGTGGAGGGTGTTCACAATACCTGTATGTCATAAATCGATACTGACCTATTTGAATGACAATAACGTTATCGTTACGGCAAATTAAATTTTTTTTATTTAACAGGAAATGTTAACTGCACATTGATGGCGATAAAAAAATTTGGTTAGTATGCGCTACGAAACTCTTATTCAAAAGTAAAGATCTCACAGTTCTCTGCGCTACAAAGTTTTTATATGGCCATCAATACACCCACGCTTTCCATGCGGATGACGGGACGCTGTACATGTCAGCTTAATTTTTGTGCGCTTTTTTAGCCGAACAAAGGGTTTTTATGAAGTACATGTGTATTTTAATTGTAAATAAAATTTGTGTTTATGACGTGTGAACAGTAAAATTCGAATAGGCGTTTCGCATTTTGATATAGTATATGTGTTGTGATAACTGATTTAAAATTAAATACAAGGAATTGAATACTATTTTATATACAAATGAATATTTTACATATGGATATAATACATTAATTGATATTAACAACATCGAAAAGGTGATTTAATTACATTTACTTTTTGAGATAGCGAAAATAGGCATGTGTTTACATGTAGATGCACGTGAATGACCTGACAAGTTATATCGCGATTGCGATCCATGGACCCCGCGAATCGCGATATAATGGAGTTGTAGTGTATTTCAATTTTCTGTCTTAAATGAATACATTAAATTAATTAATAATTTAACAAGCGGGACTGCAAATTACTTTAAAAAAAAATATATGTGTTGCATATTGATATTAATTATATTAGTTTCATATCTCCGTTATAAAATTGTTCTGGGCTAGAAAAACGCACTAACTATTTATTAATGCATTCAAAATCATGAAAAACTCGTGAAAATGAAGCGTGTATAGCTGCAATGTTACATGTATACCGCATTGTCCAAATTTTAAGCGTTATCGGTAGATTCTGAGCTATGTTTTTTTTTGTGCTAAAAAATATTCAAAGTTATATTTATCAGAGTTTCATTGCGGGAAAGATTACATGACGTTTTTACCAAACAACAATAAGACGCGAGTTTGTTCGGGTTCAGTTAGTTTTCAAATCAGTTAATCTGTAAAAACTTCCATAAAAATTAATATATTCCCCCGGTCAGTCAAAATTCCCCCTCCAGAGGGCGGTGAGCCCCTTCCCCAAAACTGATAAAAGGCCCTGAAAGCTAAAACACAAGAAATTGCTTGACATATCCCCCTTAAAAATTGATGTCTGTTTCAGTGACCCGTAACACCCCAATACACATGTGTTGATATAACTTTTGTTTTCTACAGTAATTTGGAAAGCATGTGTTTTCTTATGTATAAATTATACAGAATATACATTTATTTACCAATTGATACCATAAATGTGCCCATTCACAGGACCTTTTCGATGTTTTATCGCGATGAATAAAACGTAGCCTGTTTTCTCCAACCGGTGTTCAGTTAGATTTTTCAACACGTATTACTCATAAAACCCCGTTTCGGTTCACGGATCAGCATACAGAGTTGAAGCTTTGGTGATTTACTGAAAATGTATTGATGTTAAAATACCAGTTAATAAAAATAGAAATGGGAGAGTGGTAATTATTTTCAGAATCCATTAATCTTGAAGTGACCCAAACTGCCAGTGATTCGGAGCTCCTTCAATGACTGTATAGGAATTTCCATTGTATAGAAATATATAGGCATGTTAATATATGAGCTACTTTTTTGCGGACAATATAAACAAGAATAAATACAAATAAATTTGTTGTGCTGATTTCGCAAATAAGGAATGTAAATATTACAATTATATTTGAGCCATGTTCAATGATCAACCAAATTGCTCCAGGAACTGGGGTTATGGCCCTTGATTTATCTAAAATTGGCCTGTTTGGCAGTTTCCACTTCCAATGTCCAACAGTTTTCATCCGATCTTCACCAAACTTGATATTTTACAGATTGCTTTTAACCTGCAAGTTTTTACAAACAGATCTATTTTTTTTTTTTTTTTTAAAGTAACAAATATATTTTTGGGCAGAGGGTGGGAAAGAAAATAACTGATTTGCACCAGCTTGTTAATAAACGTGTAACATAGAAACTGTCGAGTAACAAACTACTTCATAGATTCCATTGCTGGACAGCAAGGCATGATGCACCACAACATGGAAAAAAAATTATCTGTGTAATTTCAGTTGCAGAAGTCAATTCAATACTTGCATCATAGATTCATGATGTCTGGAATGCATGGACTGGACCCTGTCAGTGGATCACCCTGTGCTGCAGGTAGGAATGTGGTATTACATTCAATGGTGCACATTGACAGACGGTTTCCATAGAATGCTATACAAATGTTAATGTAACTGTAGTTAGACAAAGTTTTATTTAATTGTTTTTGAGGTCATCTAACCCATATAACAAAAGTAGATCAATGTGCCATAGGTTTTTAACACTGAGCTGAGGGAAACAGGTTTACAAACACATCTCACATACTTCTTACTAAATGTCAGAATTGTTTATTTCAGCCTCTTCTGCACCTGCAACCAAAGTGAACGCTGTCCTGGGACCTAAAACATCAGCATCCCACAATACGATGGCTGTAGCCCCTAATGTGGTCATGCCCCCTGGTTTCACCTCTCAACCCCTCTCCAGTCTGCAAAAGGACCCCCCAGGGGCTCCACAACAAGCCCCTGTTAGACTGATAGGAGCTGTTCCACATCCTATGTCCAGCTTCGAGAAACTTGTGGGCCAACTGCAGACTGTGTTCCCTGGAAAATCTAGGTGAGAATTGGCACATTCTTAACGAACTATTACTTTCTGTTTGACTGGTAATGACAATTAGAACAACATTCATACATGAAATGTATGATACGAGCTTGTTAAAAATCAGTAACATAAACTATAAATATATCTTAAGGCAAAGGCCTAAAGGAAGATTGATTCAGTGACTGGCTTTATTGTTGTGCCTTGTTCTATTTTATATGTTACATTTATACATTACTTATCATTAAAAAAAATGATATCAGTCTTGTGGAATTTTCTTGGTACATCAACAGTATTGGCCTTGTCATTCATTTCACTCCCATTTCCACACTTTTCCCTTTTTATAGACGTTAGTATTCACTGTAGGTGTCGGAATCCGGGGTGTAGGTGTCGGAATCAGGGGTGTAGGTGTCGGAATCGGGGTTTAAAGTGTCGGAATCAGGTGTTGGAATCAGGGGTGTAGGTGTCGGAATCAGGGGTTAAGGTGTTGGAATCAGGGGTGTAGGTGTCGAAATAAGGGGTGTAGGTGTTGGAATCAGGGTTGTAGGTGTTTGAATCAGGGGTGTAGGTGTCAGAATCAGGGGTGTAGGTGTTTGAATCAGGGGTGTGGTTCTTCCTCCTTTCAGGTCATTTCTGGCTATTGCAGGGTTGTAATTATTAACTGATTGCCGATTAAATTAATCGTTTAAAATCATGAAAAAATCTGTTGTTTTTTCAGGAACTTTAAAATTGTGAATAGTAATATCACAAAAGAGCCTCCTAGATCCTTGACCAAATCTCTTAGATTTAGATAAAAATCGCTTGTTTCATTTGATAATGATAAGCCTGCTATTGAATGCCCAACCTATTTTGCCCCTCATCAAAGATGGCGGGGTATATTAGTTTGCTAATGTCTGTTTGTTGGCAGACACTTTTTGTTTCCGCTCTCTTAGTCCAACAGTTTTAATCCGATCTTCACCAAACTTTACGAAAATCTTTGTGGGCATTATATCTTGGTCAAGATTTATAATCAACCAAATTGCCATAGGAACTGTGGAGTTATTGCCCTTGAATTATCTAAAATTAGCCTTTTTAGCCGTTTCTGCTCGCCAAGTCCAATTGTTTTCATCCGATTTTCACCAAACTTGTTGAAAATGTTTGAGGGCATAGTATCTTACTCATGTTTGATGATCAACCAAATTGCTGCAGGAACTGCAGAGTTATGGCCTTTGATTTATCTAAAATTGGGCTTTACAGCAGTTTGCATCCAATCTTCACCAAACTTGATGTTTTAAAGATTGCTTGAACAAACAGCTCTTGTTTTCAAATAGTGCTTATATTTATTTGATATGTTTAAGAAACAAAAGTTTAGTTGAGGCGGAAATGTTTGAAATACAGCACCTCTAAGACATTGAAGATGTCAGAATTATGAAGTTTTATTCAACATGTATGTTAACAACATTTAATCTTTAACTGCCAGGTCAGAGGTGAGTGTGCTGATACAGGAGCTGAGGCAGAGTAGAGGGGGGTCTCTGTCGGGGCTCACAACTGAGGAGATTACACAGCAGGTCGTCAGCATGATCCAGGCACGTGAGAGTAAATCTATGAATGTGGTATGTGCATTTAATTCGATAATTGTGTCCATGGTTCTATGAACGATATTATCTATGATATTAATTAATTATGCCCCTCATCGAAGGGTCAGTCGGTAGACCAGTTTCGTTTCGGCTTTCTTACGTTCAAGTTATGGTAGCAAGTGATTCATCCAAACATGCATATGTATTACACCTTTCGATTGCCTATTGAAAAGCAGAAATAGGCCAGACATGCATCTGTTTTGCCACTGTCGATTGCCAGGTCAACAACAGAAGTAATCTGGTTGAACTCGGTCAATTGTATGGGATACAATTTAGATGTCGGAACTGATCTCTGTCATTACCAGTACTCAGGTGAGTGATTTGGACTTTCATTGCCCTTTTGGTTTCCTAATTGAGAACTTAGAAAATCTTCTTGTCAGAAAATATTGGTTGGATTTTAAAGTAATTTTACATCATTTATCCTTAGTTGACTTCTAACCTATTACTTTATAACCGTTCCTGTCTGAAACCACATGCTGCACTTGGAAATAAATTCACAGACATGGGCGACCTTGGGTTCCTTGGGCGACCCTCTGAAAAAACCTGAAATCATTTTGATACTTTAAAAAACATGGCCACCAGTGGTTAGGGTAGTAAAATATGCCTGTATGAAATTTAAAAAAATCTTGTTGTTTATCATGGATAGGAAAAAAACAACAACAACATCAAATTAATGTTCCTTGGATGACTCTACAACTTTTTTCAAAATTGTTTTGATTATTATTTGTCATTGTTGTCTGTTGTCCATATTTTACTTCAATTTAGTTCACAAGTCTCTGAACATTCTTTAACATTTCTGCAAACCCTATGATTCATTAAACTCAGGTGAGCAACCAAGAGCCATCTTGGCCCTCTTGTAATAAAAAGTGTGTTGAATGTTGAAGTAAATACAAACATGCTCAGGTGAGCGACCCTGGGCCATTTTAGCCGTCTTGTAATAATAAATGTGTTGAATGTTAAAATAAATACTTATTTTATTGCATGTCATTGGAACATGAGAATATTTGTATTTTGTTTAAAAATGAAGAGTAGGGGATAATTCAATATAAAACAATGTAAACATGATTTGTTAAAGCCATTATTCCTGTTAAATTATTTAATGTAGTTAAATAAATGAAAACAATCCATATTAATACTATAGTTAAACTGTTATGGAGTCTGTAGTTAATCACAGATTAATACAGAATTACAAAAATATGAACAAGTTGTGGTTTTGTCGGTTTCCATCTGCTATTGCCTTAAATCTGAATGCTGTACTTATGTTGTTTCAGAACTACACGGCCAATGTTGATGTTGATGACCAGGAATGGTTCATGAGGGATCCGGGCCGCACACAGACGAAGCCACCAAGGTCATTCGCTGGGCTGGTCCAGAGTTATGCAGTATGTATTGAAGTTTAATATTTATATTAATGATTTGAATGCAAGAAGTGAATAACGTATGACTCTATAATGTATACCAGGTATTGATAGTTAATAATATGGTCATAAGTGTGCTATATCTTTAATAGACAGAACAGCCGCTATATCTTTAAATGGAATTATTAAAAAACCCAGGCCTGTTATACAAACAGTATTTTTTAAGCGCTCAAGGGTGAGCTATTGTTGTCAGTCCCCGCCTGGCGTCAGTCATCCCGTCTCTGTTGTTCGTCCTCCGTCGTCAACAATGTACTTCTTCTCTGAAACTGCATAGTGGATTTTAACCACACTTGGCAGGAACTTGGAAGGCGGTTCTCGAACAATTTCTTTCAAATCATTAGAATATATCAAAAACTGTGGTTGCCAATGGCAATCAAAAGCAAAAACATTAAAAAATGAACTTTAAAAATCTTATCGTCGTTGATATCTGTTGTCAGTGTATTATCTAAAATATCTCTGAACATGAATTAAAATTTTTACAAACCGTCATAATTCATTAAACTCAGGTGAGCAACCCAGGGCCATTTTGGTCCTCTTGTAATTCCAATCTTCATTTTTGGCATCTGAAAAATTTAAATTATTGCTGAAACTTTGAAAAATAAAATCTCTGTATATGTTTTAGGGTTCAGATGATCCATCTTCCAAGAACACCCAAGTAGAGGACCTTGCTACAAAAATAGCTGAGGCCAGAAAGTCCATCTGCAAGTCTGTGGCAGACTTCCAATTCAATAAGAAGCGAGTGAAAGTGCTGAGCCAGTCAGAGGATGTGCCAAGTGAATGTGATGGCATTGTCTACTGAATGTCTAGAGACCAGCGTGTGCAAGGTACATTGAACCAATTGTCTATAATTTGACAGAATTTCCAGAATTGTGTTTGGGTCTGGGAGTGCAAACTTTGGTCGAACTAAAGACTCATTAAACAGTCGCAAGATGTGATCAAGAGGAAGGCCTCACTCTGTCATTCGTAGGATTAACCAATGGCTAAAAATGTGAGCATTTGGCTTATGAAATTTATGTATGTCTGGTTGCATTGTCTTCTCAAAACCATGTAAAATACCCAAAATGACTAGGATTTCAACTTAATAATGTATTTTTGGCTACTTTTTTGAAATAACTGAAATGATAAGGTTTTTGTCTAGGAAATTAATTATCCCAGAGATCATAGTTTTTTGCTAGTTGAAAAGTGCATGTTTATTTGTGCATGATGCTTCATTCAAAATTTAGAAAATAGCTCACGGCTGGTATTCACAAAGCTTCTAAGAGAAATCTTAACTTAAATTGAACTAAAGTGCAAATTTCAGATCAGATTTTCTGTGAGAAATCCAATTATTCCTGTTTACAATAGGGTAAAATATGAAACGTCTAAGCAATATTTACCAGTTTGAAACATTGTAATGCAAAATGACCCATGCATGAAACAGCCACAGACTTAGGAAATATTATGAATTTAAGAAATTTATTAAAGTTTTCCCTGAGGAACTTTGTGAATACGGGCCCTGGTATACAGTGTAAAATACAAATGAGGGGCGTCATGGAAAAACCGGTCTTAATGCATGTGCGTAAAGTGTCGTCCCGGATTAGCCTGTGCAGTACGCACAGGCTAATCCAGGACAGCACTTTCCGCTTTTATGGTATTTTCTGTTTCAAGGAAGTCTTCTAAACATAAATCCACTGCAGGCGGAAAGTGCCTATCCTGGATTAGCCTGTGCGGACTGCACAGGCTACTCCGGGACGACACACGGGAAGACCGGTTTTCCCACAATGCGCCTCAAATAGCTTATTACGGTAAGTGAAGTTGCATTCTTACATGGCACGCGCAGGGTTTCCTATGGACAAAGAACAAAATTCACAGTTGTTAAACTACCAATAAACAACCCGAAAGAATAGTTCTGAAACTGTAAAATATAGTTAGCATTCTAATTGCAGAAAATGTTGTCAGGTCATGTTAGAATCATAATAATTTTTGCATTATCGTTGTTTATCGTCTAATAAACGCCCTCGTGGTTTAATTAATTCGCTCAGAACTCCAAATTGTTGTTAATTAGTCGATTAATAACTCTAATTCGAAACTTATTTCTTAATTCAAGCATAGGAAAATGTGTTTTAGAAAGATGTACTGAAATGATACTTCTCTGGTTTTTATTCAATTAATTTGGTAGCTAAAAATGCTCATTTTGGAAATTGTGTCTAAACATTTAAAAAATCCTTATTAGGGCCCTGCACATTTTTTGCGGGTGCCCTATAGTAATCACCCTGTCTGTCTGTCTGTCCGTCCGTCCGTCCGTCCGTCCGTCCGTCCATCTGTCTGTCTGTCCGTCCACATTTTTAATGTTTTTCTTTCATAACTTCAAAACCGTTTAGCTATCAATTTGAAACTTCATGGGTGGATAGATCTCATTAAGGAGAAGTGCAGTGCACAAGAACCATTACTCTGCACTTCATGGTTCTGGAGTTATTGCCCTTTGTTAATTTTTCATACTTTGTTTTTGCCTGGAGCATAACTATCATAGGTGGATAGATCTCATTGAGGAGAAGTGCAATGCACAAGAACCGTTACTCTGCACTTCATAATTCTGAAGTTTTTCTCTTTGTTAATTTTTCATTTTCAGGCGCAGTCAACTTTTGATTTCAGCTCTCTAACTTGAGAACGAATTTAAATTTTTAATGAAACTTCATCCATAGATACCTTATATGGAGACCTGGCTTGGGATTACATAGGGGGTGGATGGGGTCACTGTCAAGGTCTCCGTTGCAAAAAATAGAAAAACAGTTTCCGCTCAATTACTCGAGAACGAATTGAGCTATTGTAATTCAACTTCATACATAGATACCTTTTATCAAGACATCGCTTGGGATTGCATAGGAGGTGGGTGGGATCAAGGTCAAGGTCACCGTTACTAAAAATAGAAAAACGGTTTCTTCTCAATTACTCAATAACAGATCGAGCTATTCAAATGAATATAGAGGGAAAATTCCTTGTGAATGCAACTCCTACAGTTTCCAACAGACTTCTTGAAAATTGTCTTCATTGCTGAGGGTGTGTGGTTGTGCGTAAAGATGGTGATGTAAATTTGTCTCCCACATTATGACATACCAAATCTAAAAACCTAAATTTTTCTTCCACCCTCACCTTTAAACATGCAATTATTCTGGGCCAGCTGCCACTCCTGTGACAAAGCTCTAGTTTTCTTTCACTTCCTTGTTAGTTTGTAATGAATGGGATATTTTATGGTAGTTTTGTTTCCTTCAATAGTGATACGGTATAACAAGTGCATAATTTTCAACCCTTACTTTTTGTATGCTCTGCAGACAATTGGGCGTTACTCTATGCTCAGAACTTGAAGCTGGAGGTACCATTGCACGTATGTTTCTGCCTGGTTCCAAAGTTCCTGGAGGCTACTATCCGACATTACACGTTCATGTTAGAAGGACTGCGTGAGGTGGAGCAGGTGAGACTGACATGAAACTGTAAAATAAAACAAGTATGAATTTTCAAATTAAGAATATAATTTTGTACCATATTTTTAGCTCCTCTCTCCATCTGGCCAAAAAGCTTATGCCTAAGAGGTTCGTCTGTTGTGAGAGTGTGCATGCGTGTGTAAACTTTTTCTTAAAGGCGTAGTTAAATCCTTCTTTATTTGATCCCCCCCCCCCAAATCTGTGGTATTGTACCCCCGTGTATTGGCACCCTGCTGTGGTCACAGTGTAGCCACCCTTATCAGCCGAGATCATTACACTGCTGCATTGAAACAGTGCACTCAGCCATTACCCAGTCAGCTAAGAGAAATGATTGCAGATATTGATAAAAGATATTATGGTGGACCACTACACTGAGTGGAATACCCCATGGAGAGGCCAGACATTCCTTAAACTAGGCCTTTAAAACAAAATCTCCTCTGAAATTACTTAGCCAACTTTGATGAAACTTCAAAGAAATGTTCCTTGGGTTGCTCAAATTGTTCCTTTGTAGAACAGATCATGGGGTATAGAATGGATTGGAAGCGATAGTACCCTTTTTATGTCAAAAAATACTTTATGCTTTAAATTGGATCTGTTTTGCACAACATATTTGATATCAAGATTACATCATTGTAAATGTCCAAATCTTATTTTTATTCTAATAAGCTTAGCACACCTGTGTGTGATTCCATCTTGGACTTTATGCTAAAAATGCAATATCCTTTTAATGCCCTGGCATCTTGATGCTGGAGGCATATAGTGATTGTCCTGTCCATCCGTCTGTCCGTACGAGGTTAACTAGATTTTACCGTTTCGTTGGTACCGGTACTACAATGCTTGGATACTTACATTGTTGTTGCCTATGACAATTCCCAATCCACCCATATCACCCAACCTCACTTTGACCTTGATCTTTGACCTTGACCTAATTTGGACTGTCCAGCGCCAGCGGGGGGCATGTGTGTTTATCAAACACAGCGTCTTTTTTCTATCACCTTTTATTTAGTAAAATATTAACAGTAACAGTCATAAAAAGCAAATATAGATAATAGAATTTGTTTAATTTCATCTGTTATTTGTTTGCAAAAATGTAAATTATTTGTCAGGAATGCACAGAGCTGGGCGTCAGTTTTTAATCTACTTGTTGGCTATGCCAAGGACGTTCTGCCACGCTTTGTTGCCGATAATAAAATAGGGGGAGTTGTGACCGACTTCTGTCCCCTTCGTGTTCCCATGGCGTGGGTTCAGGACGTGTGTAAAGCCTTGCCAAAGAACATCCCATTTTGTCAGGTATGTGACCTATATTAATTAAGTTACATCATTACATGTTGTTTGCAGTTTAACTGGACTTGACTAATTACCAGTATGGTTATCAATGTCACAAATTATAGGCAAGGAAAGGGAGATATCTGTTTTTATTGATGTTTTGTAATTTTGTTACAAAACGAGGACTAGGGTAAATTGAAGGCCTGTAACTGTCATCAAAATTAGCAATTTTACCAACCAAGCCTGAATTCTTACTGTGAATTCATTTATTTTCAATGGCACATAATTTTGTGGATTTCACTGAAACGCCAATTACAATGGCACTTAAATTCCCCTAAAAAATAATCCAAAAGATCATGGCACAAATCGACACCGCTGGAGAGTCTGTGCCCTCTATTACGTAATTGGGATTAGCAGTGGTCTCCTTCACGATAAACAGGGCACATTCACAGTTTGACATCACTACACTGTCAACTTTACAGTCCATCATTAAGCCAAGGGCCAACAACTGGAGGTGTAACTATTGTTAGCAATTCAACGTGTACCAATTAAACTTGTCATTTCAAATCTTTAGTTTGGTTTTACGGTGTGGATTATCAATGTGAGAACACCAATTTCATAACGACTCTTAAATATATATTCAAATATAAAACAATACCTTAATTTTCATTTAAACCCAATTTAATTTGCTTTCTTAACACAATAAATCCATTGTTTATCTTTAACATACAATTCACACCATAGCATTTACTTGTGGCTGGGGAACTGTTCTGATTATTACTCGACTCTCTTTGGCACGATTTTAGTTAAGCTACACATGATATTGTAAATGTATAAAAAAAATGTCTTTTATGTGAAGCCAACACCTGTCAGACGAGTAACTGCTCAAAATGTAAAATGTGCTGTGAGCAACCATGAACATTTACATAAAATCATTTTGGTGTCCGTGTGCCGTAAAATTAAGTGTAGTTATGATTTGATGCGCGGCTTACGGCTTTGTGTCATGTATTTCCAGCATCTATTTCCATAATCAAAACGTGTTTCACAAGAAATTCGCACCTAATTCTGCAAGGTAACGGACACCTAATGGAAAACATGCAAGTATTTGCCAGGTGCAAAACTGCATGTACATTGTACCTGTACATTGTGGATTTCTGGTTAAAAACTAACAACGTTAACATGCGGTTTAAGAACTTAACAAAGCCACAAGCTTTAATACAAGGCATTATAATAACTTTCGTGCATATGTTTTTATTTGAAAGTAATTTAAACAAATACAAAAATGGCCAACGTTTGCTGCTTGTTTAGGTATTAGATGGGTCATATATTCGTCGGCACTTGAATTCGTGGTTTCGTCTAACCACAAAATACACCAAAATTAGTGTCTCACGAATAATACTGAATTCACAGTATATTATTGCTTGAGTGCAAGAATATGTTACAAGCTGCCTATATATAAATGAGTTTCTCAGCAAGCCTGGTTTAAATTTGACCAGTGCAGGCTTATAAACTTGTGCTAATTTCGACCACTGCAAAGCAATCTTACAGTTACTCTTATACATATCTTATGCTTCTGTTAATGAAGGTTTATATTTACCACTCTGGTCCCAGGTGTTCATCATTTTAACCATTAGGTAAACTAACAATGGTTAAAGTTTGGAGACAAATTTCTCTTGCTTTACTGGGATGAGCTTCACTACGAAAGCTAAGATCTGCAGAACATCATGTAGGTAAATGCTGATTTCGAACAGTGATAAATTTATTGAGGGAAATTCAGTCCATGTACTTTAGAAAATTAACCATGGTTAGTTTTAAATTTGAACAACTGGGCCCAGGGGCGTGGAAATCCTATGCCCGACTTGTCTGATATGGGTTATTTTACTGTTGGACAAGTAAACTTAGCCTGTCAAGTTGTCCTCGGACTAGAGTACAATTTCAGTGTCTGAAAATTTATGTAAAAGTTGGGTGTAAATTATTATGTTATTATAGAATTGTATATAATCAAGTTTTATTTATAATTTAATGACAAATTACATGAGGAACGCCTTGAATAAAATCTAAATTTTTATTTGTACAAGTCAAGTGAATAATTTTGATATTTCCACACCGCTGCCACTAAAATGGATAGCGGCACTAGTGGCCAATTATGACTGATGCCGCTAACAATTTGCAGGTCGACGCCCACAACCTGGTTCCGTGCTGGGAGGCCTCCCCAAAGCTAGAGCACAAGGCACGGATGATACGTACCAAGATTCAGAATCAGCTGTCAGAGTATATCGCAGAGTTTCCGCCCGTCTGCCAGTGGCAGATTCAGTGGCACCCATATTGCACCGGCTACTGCACCCACTAGATGTCATAGTAATACACTGGTGTGGTAAATAACAGGTAGGTACCGGCGACAAGGGGGCTATCCAATAACGCCTCAAATGACACGTCTAGAAAAAAAACATTTCAAACTATGACATGCACAGAAAAACCCGCAGTCTTTAGCAAGACATAATATTATAATATTTTTTTTGACAGAAATGTAATTTAAAAAAAAACCAACAACATCTGAATTAATGTTATTAAACAGTTTTACAAATTTTCCTAGTTTTAAAGCATAGATTTTTATTATTAGCACCGCACCCACACTGCAAAGTTTTATATATGTAAATTTCCTGACATATTAAGGAAATTGTATAGTTTACTATATTTATGCAAAGTATTATTATGTTAAGCAGTGAGCTCGGGCTATGGTTTTCAACGGAAGTCCCGAGGGTAAACAATCCCAATCAATTAATCTTAAATATTAATTAATACCCATTGGCTTATGCGATTCACAATAATTTCTTTCTACTTGCTACATTAATTTCCCATAAATCTGATTTTTGGTGATATACAAGAATAAGATTATGAAATGTTAAAATTATTGATATTATATGGCTGCTATCTTGTGAAGTGCACAGCGTAAAATTTTGAATAAAGAAATGTTATAAATTAAGTAATGTATTCATGAATGTCATGTTAATACACCCTCTTATTGAATTGTATGCTTATTGCAATTATTTTACAGATTTCTTGTATCTTGTATTAAATTGATTTCGCTATTGGATATACATATATTACGAATATATTCAGTACATGAGTAAATACTTTTTATGTTAGATAGGTTATATTATTTCAGGATATATGATACTGTCTTTTCATAATTTCATTGTCATACTAGACATCGTGTTAAATTATTATGTACAAAAATTAGTTGTGGAGGTATAAACATGTATACGACTGTATAACATGCAATGGTCTCAGTATGATTATTTGTAGAATTTTATATTTAATAACAACTCAATATATGGATAATACATAATTGAAACAAGAGAATTCAGTCATGGTCACATAATTTTCGCGTATTTTTATATCTTCTTAAAAAATGCAAAACATACACGTGTGTGCAAGTTTGATTTCACTTTGTATTGTGTGACGACTTTGGTTGGTTTTCGTAATTTAGGGACAATTTCGTTAATAAACATACAGTCATAGTCATATTATAATGATGTATGGTCATTATAATATTATTTTAAACATCTTTTTGCGTCTTTGAGCGTCTTTGTGTGTCTTTGAGCATCTTTGTACGTCTTTGTGTGTCTTTGTGCGTCTTTGTGCATCTTTGTCCGTCGTAGCAGTATTAAGTAGGACCGAGCAAAAGGTGCCATTTGCTTCAAAGTTCTGTGTCATCAGTACAAAGAAAAACCAAAAACAGTTGATGCAAAAAGGTGCCATATGTCAAATGGTACCGTTTTCCACAAAGATTATTATAGCTTATCACTGGTACCTTTTTGTTTTGTTAAATTTTAGTACAAAAAATCAATATTCAATGTTGATTTTGGGAGAGAAGATCTTATATAATTGCATCAAAATATGTGCAAAAAGTCAATTTGGTTAAAATTACAGTTTGCACCTTTTTGCACTAAGGGAGGAATTATGGTCCATATGTGTTATTTCAGGTTTTATATGGTCCATATGTGTTATTTCACGTTGTATGTGGTCCATATGTGTTATTTCAGTTATTTCAGATTATTTATCATCCATATGTGTTATTTCAGGTTGTGTGTTGTGCGTATGTGTTATTTCAGTTATTTCAGGTTATATATCGTCCATATGTGTTATTTCAGGTTGTATGTGGTCCATATATGTGTTATTTCAGGCTGTATGTGGTACATATATGTGTTATTTCAGGTTGTATGTTGTGTGTATGTGTTACTTCAGTTATTTCAGGTTATTATCGTCCATATGTGTTATTTCAGGTTGTATGTTATGTGTATGTGTTATTTCAGTTATTTCAGGTTATATATCGTCCATATGTGTTATTTCAGGTTGTATGTTGTGTGTATGTGTTATTTCAGTTATTTCAGGTTATATATCGTCCATATGTGTTATTTCAGGTTGTATGTGGTACATATATGTATAAGTTCAGAATGTATGTGGTCCATATGTGTTATTTCAGGCTGTATGTGGTCCATATGTGGTATCCATGACCAGGGTTGGAAGGAGAGATCTGTGTTTGGAACGATCCGTTACATGAACAACGAGGGATGCAAACGCAAGTTTGATGTGACCAAGTTTGAAATAAGGTATCGTAAGCAGACGACAGGGAAGTGAACAGTGTGGTAGAGGATATACATGTATGCAATAAGTCTGCATGTATCCAATTATACCACATGAGATTATAACATGCTTTTGTTGTTGTTGTTTTGTATCATTACATTTCGCTGCTTTGGGAAGGGGTCCGGTACCCATTAAATTGGGAATTTCGAAACGTGAAATCATGCAAATTTTGGGAAAAAGTGAAGAATGTAATTTTATTAAATTACTAACGACTTACTGAAACTAGTGTAATTTTGTTGATTCGTTTTTAATGATGCTTATCTATTGCCATCAATTTCATGGTTTACAACATAGATTCACATTTCCTACATGTCTGAATTAAGGATTTTGTCACTTGATTTGGGAATGTTTTCATTCGCATTGGGAAGAAATTAACCATCTTTGGCATTGGGAATGGGTCCCTTTACCGGACCCTGTTATGTAAGGGGAAAATTCACTGGACTGAAATAATTACAATATATGATAAATAAAACCACAGAAACATCGGCAGGAGAAGTATTATGTTTGATTTTAGTTAAAATGAAGTCTAAGTTTATTGTCCTTTACAATATTTGAATTTTTTTTCTTCAAATTATTGAAATCCTTATTTATAAACAAAGTAATTATAGAGCAACAGTAGATACTATGTTTTTTAAATTTGCTGCATTGTTTACTACAGCCTCTGAGGTTCTAAAATTTTAAAATTGCCAGTCTTTGAAAGTAAGTAAGTGTATGGTTGTATGATCCAAAGAAAACATTGATAATTGTTGTAATCGAACAATACTTGCTTTTCTCTTACGTATGTTGAGTTTAGTAATGGCATGTGTATACTGACTACATGATTTGCTGTTTATAACATTTTAAAATAAATCGTGCTGGTCCATCACAGAACAGGATGTGTTTTCATTTCTTATTGCCGTATATCGAAAGCTTCAAGTTATTTATATTGCTGTTTAGTAATTACTCGTATTGTATTACATGTATTGTACACCATTTATTCACACGACTGTAGTTCCTAAGTACATGCGAACTGGCAATATTGAAGTACACGCGTGCGTTTTGCTGAACTGTGCGTTAGTTTTACTAAAAAATTACTTTTATTTGAATTATTGAAAATAATGTTACTAACATGTTTTCCTCTCACATAAAAACAATTTATTTTATATACAAACGTTCGCTCATTTATTTTTCCATAACGTTACATCAGTAGAGCAGTACCGTTTAAATCCATGAGGTGGTACTCGGCCGTCATGTCCTGGACCTTCATGCAACCGTCGGCATCGTAGTCAAAGTGCCGAAACATTGTCGGTGAAAATGCCGTCGGAATCCGTGTGAGCCGCCGCATACTCGCTGCAACAAACGTTATTAAACACACGTGGAATAAATATAAGAAGTTCACACGCACAATATGCAGTCTTAGCCATTTGAAATGGTATAGTATTAGTAGAAACAATTATTATGCTTGGATTGTCTGTAATAAAGAAAGCACTGCTGCATAACTGCCATGCAGACGTGTCGTCGAATACGTTACAATGGCGTTGACGTTATCTCTATATAACGTATACATTTATTTACCTACGAAAGTCCGTGCGCTAAAATCAGCACAATAACCCATCGTATAAAAATAAAATATTAGGTGAGTGTTAGATAAAGACGAAGTTTATCTTGCTCGGCACGAAAGATTTGAACGTTCGGCAAGCCTCGCGCTCATCTGTCTCTATGCCTCGCCTGATAAACGTCATCTTTATCCAACATTCAAATAATATTCTCTATATTACGGAATCCGGTTAGTGCCACATGGTATATCGTGCCTTTTTACAGCGAGGGCGAGACACGAGAATTGCGCGAAACACGTAGCGAGACACGATATTCCCGCGAGACACGAAGCGAGGCACGATATTGTAACACGAGATCTCGCACTGTCACAGTATCCCATACCACGAAATCTTGCGGCAAAATATCGTGGCTCGCTTCGTGTTTCGTCGGATTATCGTGTCTCGCGGTAAAATATCGTGCCTAGCATCGTGTCGAAGCAATACACGATATTCAGACGAGACACGAAGCGAGGTACGATATTATATCGTTCAAATATCGCCCGAATCTCGAGTCTCGTGGTAGATTTTCAAACCACGATAAAAGAAGCGAGACGCGAGAATCCGGCGTCACAAGAAGGGAGGCACAATATTGTATCGTTCAAATATCGGCCGAATATCGAGTCTCGCGTCTACCAGTGCACCAGGAATTTATCACTGTAGTTGTTCGATATTATTTTGTAACAATATGATGATGATGATGATGATGATGTTGTTAATGATTTTGATGATGATGGTAATTATGATGATGATGATGACGATGATAAGTAACACCGAAGTTGAGTTGACACCAAAGTGCGTTGCTTCATATAACAATAGGGCAACGCAATGTCTCCTGTATCTTGCACTATCCCCCGTAACCCAACTAACAAGTCTTCTGGGGGCGATGGCCATATGGGAGAGAATCCCGGAGCACTCGATACAAATGTACTACACACACCTATCTGCTTTAGTGCATGATGCAACCCCACGTCGTGTTGACCTATTTTCGGAGTTTGAAAGTTAATCTGAAGAAGGCCTTTAGTACACAACTATTTGCAAACGCCACAGAAGTAATTGCAACCGCAGTTTCCTCAAGACGGATGTTAAAATTATGCATATAGGATCTGACAGGTTGTATGTTCTCCACTTTTTCTTGTTGTATGTGGTCCATTATGTGTTATTTCAGGTTGTATGTGGTCCATATACATCTGTTACATTAGTGCAGTAGTACCGTTTAAATTCATTAGGCGGTACTCGGCCGTCATGAGTAGCCGCATACTCGTCATACGTCACACAGGCAACCAACCTTGTGTAACGCACGCAGAAGAAATATACGAATTTCACACGCACAGTATGCAGTCTTACAGGTAGCAATTTGGAATTTTAATGTAATAGTAGAAACAATTAATGTGCTTGGATTGTCTGTAATAAAGAAAGCAGTTGCAAAACCGTCATGCATACGTGTCGTCGTTGACGTTAAAATGCAGTTGACGTTTTCTATATAATACAACGTATACATGTATATATTATAGTTACCAGTGGAAATCCGTGCGCTAAAATCAGCATATGCATTGCTATGGTCGAGAAGGTATTTGTTGTATTTTATATCACACAACTTGAAATGTGCACTAAAATAGTATGAGGCGTATCGTGGGAAACCCGGGCTTAATGCATGTGCGTAAAGTGTCGTCCCGGATTAGCCTGTGCAGTCCGCACAGGCTAATCCGGGTCGACACTTTCCGCCTCCAGTGGATTTATGTGTAGAAGAGACTGCCTTGAAACAGAAAATACCATAAAAGCGGAAAGTGTCGTCCTTGATTAGTCTTTGTCGGCGTCAACTCCGGGAAGGCTATCTATCATTTTATTTACAATAATTGTATTACCATCGTTATTATAATTATTATCATCCTTTTATTATTGTTTATATAAATATAAACGTATTTTTCCAATCACCTAGCATTAAACTCTCAGTAGGGATACTTGGCTGTCGTTTATTTGTTTTCAATAACATGCTATGGTCTTCACAAAGCTTTTGTAGATTTAGCAATGAGAACTCAAACTGAGAATAATGTTTTCCTCTTACTGCATGCTCTTCACATTTTTATTATATATGTAGAAATGAACGATGTACATGTTCTGGACATTTTTTATTTTACATGTAGAGATGATCAATGTACATGTTATATTGGCTGAATCAATCGAATGATACTAGAGCACAACAATTTCGTGCGAACAAGGGAAAGCGCTTCAGTGGTTGAGTGAACACCAACAATCACTGATTTATAAATAATACTACTGAAACCCGCTTCAAAAAAATAACGAACCTTTAGTATCGTGCAAATAATAATTGACTAATGAATCAATGTTTAGTCATAGCTTTACAGAAAAACCAGCAGAACCATATGCAGGTGGTATTGAGCAACACAAATATTGAATTCAAACCTTTCCTGCTCTCCGATGCCATCGAACATGAGAAATAAGCCACTTTCTTCCTAATGGATTTTAGACTAATGACCATGACCCTATCCGATATCTGGATCTGGGATTATCAGTGCGGCAATAATGCAATATGTGAAGCCCAACAGATAAGATAATGAAACAAGATTTTGCAATACCACGCCAACACCAATTGCTATAGGCATCAATATGAAAACGGAGTTTAAAAGAAATTCCACTTGGGAGATTTTCACCAAACTTCACTGGAATGATCATTGGGTGACCCTCTTTCAAAGTTGCTCAAATCATTATGGTCCGCTGCATATGTAGGTCACCAGAGCTAAAAATAGATTTAAAAAGCGTAAACTCTAAAAATCTCTGAAACCGCAGGGCCCAGAGGTTTCATATTTTGTATGTAACATCCTATAGTGGTCCTCTACAAAGATTGTTCAAATTATGCCCCTGGGATCAAAACGGGCCACGCCCCGGGGGTCAAATGGTTTATATAGAATATATAGCAAAATGACTTTAAAAATCTTCCCCTCTGAAACCACAAGGCCCAGAGGTCTCATATTTGGTATGTAACATCCTATAGTGGTCCTCTAGAAAGATTGTTCAAATTATGCCCCTGGGGCCCAAATTGGCCATACCCCGGGGGTCACATGGTTTATATAGAATATATAGCAAAATGACTTTAAAAAATTTCTCCTGAAACCGCAAGGCCCAGAGGTTTTATATTTGGTATGTAACATCCTTTAGCGGTCCTTTACAAATTTTGTTCTTATTATTCCCCTGGGGTCAAAACGGGCTACGCCTCGAGGGTCACATGGTTTACACAGAATATATAGCAAAATGACTTTGAAAATATTTTCCTCTGAAACCACAAGGCCCAGAGGTTTCATATTTGGTATGTAACATACTATAGTGGTCCTCTACAAAGATTGTTTAAATTATGCCCCTGGGGTCAAAACTGGCCACGCCCCAGGGGTCACATGGTTTATATAAACTTAATTAGCAAAATGTCTTTAAAAATCTTCTCTGAAACCGTAAGGCCCAGAGGTTTCATATTTGGTATGTAACATCCTATAGAGGTCCTCTACAAAGATTGTTCAAATGATGCCCCTTGGGTCAAAACTGGCCACGCCCCGGGGGTCACATGATTTATATAGATTTAAATAGCAAAATGATTTAAAAAATCTCAGAAACCGCAAGGCCCAGAGGTTTCTTATTTGGTATGTAACATCATATAGTAGTCCTTTACAAAGACTGTTCAAATTATGCCCCTGGGGTCAAAACAGGTCATGCCCCGGGGGTCACATGGTTTATATAAACTTAAATAGAAATGACTTTAAAATTCTTCCCCTCATAGTCCTTTTGTGCGTTGTAATTTTAAATCGTGGCTTTTCATTATTTATCATAGTACCCTTGTGGCTCGAAATTCTAAATTGTGATTTTCTCCATCAATCATAGTCCATTTGTAAGTCATAATTTAAAAATATGGTTTTCACAATCTCTCTTGGTCCTCTTGTTTGTCAAAATTTGAGCGTATGATCGGGGCCCGTATTCCCCAACATATTCTTAGACTTAAGAAAAGAATAAAGAATATTCTTGAAACTGTTCTGTTCTAAGGGCGCTTTAATGTAGATTCTAACTTAACATTCGCCGAGCCTGGCTAGCTCAGTTGTTAGAGCGCTGGACTGTCAATCCGGGGATCGTGAGTTTGAACCCCAGCCCGACCACATAACTTGTGTGGGGATTGGTCATGAAATTATTTCTACGGCCATTCTCCCCCTACCTCTGATTCAAGTAGGCAGTTGGCATAGGTATGTGCACTTGGTACTTGTAAACCGCTTAGATCGGCTGAGCTTGCCCAGGAAAAGTGTGAGTAGGTTAACTGACCGGCGTGATTTGACTGAAATACTGTTAAAAAGGGCGAAAAATCCACACACACAAAATTACTTAACATGCACCAACTCTAATTACATCATTCTTCATTTAGACTGATTTGTTAATGGCATAAGCCACATTGAAACCCTGTATATTTGCAAACGCTGAAGTATTTTTTCTTGTGTCTAAGTCTATTCTTTATTCTTAAGTCTAAGAATGGGTTGGTGAATACGAACCCTGGAAATAATATTTTAGAAATTAAAATGAAAAGCTTAAGTTTTGCTTCTCAGTGTGTTTTCACCAGACTTGTGGAAGCATTTCTCACGTCACATGATCAGTGAATGTTTACAAAACCTCTGGTTTCTTACCTACAGAAATGGACCAGTAAAGTCGTCTGCGATTTATGGAAATGACCAGAGCCAAGCCACTTGTGGCATTAGTGAACGAAGTAAAGGTAAAATTTGCAATCGTGTTTAGTCCCATTTCAGTTCTACGAAGGTTTTAAAAACAATTGTCCAGTCATTTTTGATAGTTTTCTGCGAATGGGTTATGTTGGTTTCAGGCACATGGCTTTTTTATGTAAAAAGTTTTTTGCGAAAGGATTATGTCAGATTTCAGGGATGTTGTTTTATGTCAAGGAGAATGTCCTTATTGTGAGGTCTGTAGCCAATGGCTAATGGGTCAAATAAAAGAGTGAGCCCTGTATGAATGAAGTCCACTTCGTGCTCTGGTGAGCTATTGGTATACCTCCTGTGTCGTCCGTGTGCCGTCAACACTTTGTTTCGTTCTCATGCTGGAGACTTCACTTGTTCTCCAATCTTAACCAAACTTGCACAGTTTGTGTGTGACCATACAATTTTGGACGGGATTGTTATTGGGCTAGATCACAGCAGTTACACTATAGTTATTGTCCCTTTTTCGTGCAAAAAAGTGCAAAAATGTATTTTTCCAACATATAGACTTTTTAAAGTTGTTTGCGAATGGATTATGTCAGATTTCAGGCATGTTGTTTTATGTAAAGGAGAATGTCCTTATTGTGAGGTCTGTAGCCAATGGCTAATGGGTCAAATGAATGAGTGAGCCCTATATGAATGAAGTTCCCTGTTCAACGTACGAAAGTGTTTTAGCTCACCTGAGCACGAAGTAGCTGTAGTGTGCCATTGGTGTAGGGGACCTCTCCGGCGTAGTCCGTCGTCCGTATGCCGTCAACAATTTGGGCCATTATTGCGATAAAGACTACATTTATTATTCAATCTTGACCATACTTGCACAGTTTGCGTATAACCATAAAATCTTGGACGGGTTCGATAATGGGCCCGATCGGACCAGGAACACCAGAGTTATTGTCCCTTTTTTGGTCCCAAATACATCTATTCCTGAATAACTAACCTGGTAAAGGGAGGTAAATGAATTATTAGTGAGATACTTGCCCCTAATGTGTTATTTCCCTTTGTAGGTCATTCACAGATATTAACCAGATAGTGGAGTCTGCTTATCAGTAAAATCAATGCATCACTCTGAGTTAACATGATACTTCTATTTGAGATCAGCATCATTACACATAGTAACCATTGATAGCCTGCTTCTGACCTATATTTTGGCTGTGTGTGCGGCAATAAAATTTTCCACTGTCTGTCTTGGCATCCAGTCAGGAAACAGATTTAAACAATAATCAATACCTAGAATTCATGTTGTAAACAAGCAAACAGAATATAGGATTTAGATCGTGTGATCTAGTTTTTAGACTGTTTATTTAGTCACTTATTCAGTATCATTTAATTATGTATTTTGGACTGACTTTTACATTTGAATTGGGATTTGGAAACTCAAGTAATTATCTTACATGATTTTTGAAGCTGATTTATTATTTCTCCTTAATTGAAAAATACTTCTACACTGTTTGACATTTTCTCATTAATTGAGAAATATTGTTACACTTATTTAGAGTGCACCATGCTACTTGCTGCTTGTATGGTATATGTAAGTAAGGGCTTGTAGTTTGGGAACTCTTTTTAGCTCACCTGAGCACGAAGTGCTCAAGGGTGAGCTATTGTGGTCAGTCTGTGTCCGGCGTCTGTCGTAAGTCGTCCGTCGTCAACATTTTACTTCAAACAACTTCTTCTCTGAAATGCCTGGTTGGATTTTAACCTAACTTGTCAGGAATATTCCTGGGATGGTCCTTTACCAAATTCCTTCAATTTATTAAAATATATGGAAAACTCTGGCAACCATGGCAACCAAAAGCTTAAAAACTGGAAAACTTAAAAAATCTTCTTGTCAGAAACCACTGGCTGGATTTGAAAATAGTTTTCACAGAAATGCTCCTTGGGTGACCCTCTACCAACTTCCTTGAAATCATTTTGAGTCGTTAAAAAACATGGCCGCTAGGGGGCAGGGCAGTTTTCCTTATATGGTTTTACTGAAAACTTTAAAAATCTTCTCGTCTGAACCACTGACTGGATTTCAAAATAATTTCACATAAATGTTTCTTGGGTTACCCTCTACTAACTTCCTTGAAATCAGTTTGATTCATGAAAAATCATGGTCGCCAGCGGGCGGGGCAGTTTTTCATATATGGCTATACTGAAAACTTTAAAAATCTTCTAGTATAAAATCACTGGCTGGATTTCAAACTAATTTCACATAAATGTTCATTTGGTGGCCCTCTACCAAATTCCTTGTAAAGTGGATGCTATTAAAACAAAACACTTATTGAACCAAAAATAATAATTATTGAGAAAAAAATCAAACAACAAAATACCTGACAAACTTGATAAAAATGTTCTATGGTCTGGGCATATTTTGTCCCCTACCGGTGTTTCACCGGAGGGGACTATAGGTTTGCCCTCCGTCCGTCCGTCTGTCACCCCGTCCGTCCGCAAAATATTGCTCCTGCGATAACTCAAAAAGTACTAAAGATACTTCGATGAAACTCGGTATACATAAAAACGCCCATGTGAGTATTATGCGCGACCTTTATTTTTTACCAGACAGCAAAGGTCACGTGACTGTTACTAAAAATAGAAATAAACTAAAACAAACTGGATCCTGCGATAACTCAAAAAGTACTGAAGATATTTCCATGAAACTTGGTATACGGTACATATAAACGGCAATGTGAAGATTATGCAGGACCTTTTATTTTTCACCAGAAGTCAAAAGTCACGTGACTGTTATTAAAAATAGAAATAAACTAAATACGGTTATAGTTCGAAAAGTACATAAGATATGACCATGAAACTTGGTATAAAGATTGAACTATATGTTTGCCATCCGTCTGTGTGTCTCTCAATCTGTGCGTCCGTATGTTTGTCAGCCGTCTGTGTGTCCTTCCCCAAAACCTGGTGCCTGCAATGACTCAAAAAGTACTGAACTTATTTCGATAAAACTGGGTATACATATAAACGGCAATGTGGCAATGTGAGAATTATGCACGACCTTTTTTTCACCAGAGGTCAAAGGTCACGTGACTGTTACTAAAAATAGAAATAAACTAAATACTGTTATAATTGGAAATGGACATAAGATATGACCATGAAACACTTTGTACCGAGATTGAACTATAGGTTTGCCATCTGTCTGTATGTCCTTATGTCTGTTCGTTCATATGTCTGTCTGTCGGTCCGTCCCCAAAACCTGGATCCGGTGATAACTCGGAAAGTACTGAAGACACTTTGATGAAAATTTTGTATACCTAGCAACAGCAATGTGAGAATTATGCACGATCTTTTAATTTTCACCAGAGGTCAAAGGTCACGTGACTGTAACTTAAAATAGAAATAAACTTAATACTGTAATATTTTGAAAAGTGCATAAGATATGATCATGAAACTGTATGAAACTTGGTACACAGATAGGACTATGGGTTTGCCCTCCGTCTGTGTGCGTCTGTCTGTCTGTTCGTCCGTCGGTCTAACTCTGTCTGTCCCGTCCCCTGGATCCTGCGATAACCCAAAAAGTACTGAAGATACTTTGATGAAACTTTGTATACATAGAAAGAGCAAGGTGAGGATTGTACACAACCCATTATTTTTCACCAGAATCAAAGGTCACGTGACTGTTACTTAAAATAGAAATAAACTTAATACTGTAATGATTAAAAAAGAACATTACATATGATCATGAAACTTGGTACACAGAATTGACTATATGATTGCCCTCTGTCAGTTTAGTACTGCAATAACTCAAACGGTAACTCGAATGTCTGGTCAATGTTTCTAAAATAGAAAAAACAACAACTTAATACTGCAGTGACAAATGGGATTTGAATATGAAACTTTGTACATCTACAGATTAAGAACGATTTGACGGTATTGCTCAATGTTTAATTAGTAGGGGTTTTCACCGGTAGGGGGCTCCTGTATTGCTTGCAATACTATCAAAGCCTTGTTTAGGGTAGGTCAGGTAAATGTCGGTTTAAATTGCTTAAGCTGTTGTTGATGTTGCTTATTTTGAAGATCAATGATGAAGGCTATGATGCTTCTAATACTGTGATTTTGGTGTTTTTGATGATGATGATGATGGTGATGATGAAGATAATGATGATGACGATCAAGATGATTATGATGATGATGACGACGATGATGATGATGATGTAGTGGTGATGAGGCATAAACATAAACAACAACCCAATATTAGAATTATATTTGAATATTCAAATTAAATATTCCCAATACTTCTGGTAATTATGATAATCTCCAGAAAATCACATCAGGGAGGAATACAAAAACCAGAGCAACTGTTTACTTGAATCTTATTTGACCTCTTATCCTCTATACATGTTATGTCAGGAATTGTATAACTTTCTCCAAGTGACCTATTTATCCTCATGTGGCCCAATGAACTTGGCCTGTGGTTAAGCAGCTTCCTAGACAATTCAGTAAACTGCACTATCAATAACAATGGAATATTTGCAAATGATTCTTCCAAGGCGTAATATAAACTGGGTTCTGTGTTGGAAAGGTTCTGTTTCAGAGAAATATTTTCAGTTTTCACAAGTTAGTCATGTGCATATAAATTTCATATTTATATGTCACTGACATTAATAAAGAGTTTGTTTTGAAAGTTATCTGTCCACTACTGGTTGCATGATCAGATGGGACACCCTCCATCTATGTTTCTGTCTGTATGTCTGTCTGTGCAATAAAATTTGGGTCCTGCAATAACTAATAAATACAGAAGCTAGGTTCATGAAACTTTGTGTGGTTATAGAGGGCAATGGTAAGATATTGCATTATCATTTAATTACTTTACCGATGAAGTTATAACAAGTATCTAAGATAGCCATTTTTAACCAAATGAAAATTTGTGATTATTAGATTGGCGTATGTCGTTGGGCATGTGGGCTGACAGACTTGACAGCAGCACCAACTATTGGTTTCTGAACAATAACTTGAGAACAAAAATTGCTATTGTAATAAAAGTTCATACATAGATGCCTCGCTTGAGGTTGCATCTGGGGTGGTTGTGGTCAAGGGCACCATTACTAAAAAAAATGCTGTCTGTTTAATAACTTGAGTACAAACTGAGTTACAGTGTATGGGGTGCGACCATTTAATCCACGTCCAGCTAGCCCATTTCATTGTAAAAATACATATGGATAGGCTTGTTGACTTGTTTTAGAAGATAGACTTGCACAGCATTGGGCACAAAGACTAGTATAGCTCGCAAACATTAACCTTATACTCGTCACCTGTATTAGCACAAATTAGGCGCTCTAACTGTATTCTGTATTTACATTCATTTTAGTCCGTGCAAGCGTTTCACAAGTTTAACAATACCGTGACAGTATTTTCTTTGATACACTGCAAATAATTTTATCGGAATTCGCGGGGTCCGTGGGTCGCGATCGCGATATTGCCAGATCGCAATAAAACTTTCCAGACCGTTCTTGTACATATACACTAGCCTATTTTCGCGATTTGTTAAAAAACATGGTTGCCAGGGGGCGGGACGGTTTTCCTTATATGGCTTTATTGAAATCTCAACAAATCTTCTTCTTAAAAGCCATTATGATGCTTTACACTCAGGTGAGCGACCTAGGGCCATCATGGCCCTCTTGTTTAAAGATAGTTCTTGTCTTTAATGTAATTGCATTCTTAATAAAGTTTATGACACTGAGCATTGAAAAGCATTATAAGGAAGTACGTTTACTAAGATTGTTATATCTGTAATTCATCCATTGTCCCAAATAATGCCAAATGCTGAATGAATGTTTGTGTAAGGAAAAAACGCAAAGAAATAAATAAGCGTGTAAAAATTGTTTGACGGCAGCTGTTTTGAAATAATTTGGAAAACCATAGCTTTCCTTTCTACAGATGGACTAATGCCTCTAAAATTAAATGTATTGTGGGTTTCTCAGACCACTATTTATTGCAGAATATCGCAAAGTCTAATTACAGAACAACCACCATTTTAGAAAAAGCATTTTCTGTCACTTTTAAGCATAACTGGTTTTCATATTATTTATCATTTTATCTCGTGTTCAGATGCGTTTGTAAACACTGAATATTCATGCAGCTGGTCTCAGTATAACATCTATGTTGCCAGTGTCCCGGAAGTGAAACGTAGGTACTAAATTTATACCTGATGAATGTGCATGTTTGATACTAAAATCTTGAGTATTGTAATTTGAAGACCATTCAGTGCCGAAACTTGCCGTTGGCGAAGTAATAGAATATATACTAGCATTGGTATTGCCTTGGTTACCAAAATGTTCGGACAATGAACAGTAAGTAATGGACATTCAGTTTACATAGCTCGTGCTTATCACAACACACCATATGCCAGTAAAATAGTACACAATGTTACACCGTTTGCCATCGGACATCACGAAACTTATATGAGGTGCTCAGCAGACTTGTCTGACAGCCTTCAACATTATGTCAGACAACAAGATTCAAAGTCAGACGCACACTGTGAAATTCGTAGAACTTGAAACAATTCTGTCAGGCAAAAAGTCTGACAAGCGCGCTGGATCTGTCAGACATTTTCAAATTGTGTCTGACGTGTCTGACACATTTCGCGGTGTCTGTTCAATACTCGCGGGTATTGACCTTACGCTAGGGAACTTCACGACCGTGCCTACCTGAGTCGAACTCCGACAAACAGTATACTAAAAATTTGAAAAGACATCTCCGTCAAACAATTTAAGTTCTAGCTTTCTGAGTGGCAAAACGCATTGCCGTTCAAATCTCGTCGTAAGCAGGGGCGTAGCTTGGGTTCAAAAATGTATAGGCATAATAGGCAAAATCTACAAAATGACGTTGTAAACGATACTTTGGGCCAGGAGTGTTTATACTCGTATGTGGCTACAAACAACTAACTTCAGCTAAACCCTAAAATAAGCGTGTGTTTCGTGAAATTTATTTCATATAGACGTAATCGACTCGTTAAACAATGAAGTATCAACACAGCTAAGAAAGATCCCCTCACCCCATCCCCCCTCTTGTTTTTATTGTATTTTGGCATATTTAAATTTTTATTCTGGAAAAAAATGTATAGGCACATGCCTATAGTGCCTAAAGAAAGTTACGCCCCTGGTAAGGTCAATTTGAGTCCAGTAAAACTGTAAAACGCTAGACTGCTGAGTAGTTCAGTCAACATTTATTATGACAATCAGCATCAGAGAGACTGCCGGACCGCCCCTCAGCGTCCCACGGGCACGTGCCCCGCCCCGTGCCCGAACAGCTTGGTGACCAGGTGGGTGAAGTACTGGTCCCACTCGTGCAGGTTCACGTGGTTGTCCCCTGAAGGAGTACATTGACCTTTTCGACATTGTTTAACAGAGGTGTTCCGAATACATCCGGAAATCTATGTCATTGTTGAGAAAAACGTTATGCATTTAGCTCATTTATTCTCAGTTAACAATATAACAGGAAAATAAAACTGGAACTAGCGCCGTACAAGAGTAAGGCCAAACAAATAATCTTTGGTTTCCGCTTACGTCTCCAAAAAAAATCTGGGGATGGGGGGGGGGGGATTTCTTTAACTATTTTTTTTTCGCGGCGTCTTCACCACACAGTTAACGTATATGTTATATTGGACTGCATGTAAAATGTTTAAACGCCTCCAAACAAAGAAACCGTACATCGCAGTATGTCATTATCAACAGCGCATGTCTCACGCAGACTAATTCGAAATGTTTGCTAATCACCAAAAAGCTGCATAGTAGCGAAAATGGCTCATGTTACCGAAAGTCAGAACAAGCTAATGATCGATAGGCAAAAAAAAACTTTGGCGGTCGGCGGAAAAAAATAGTGGGGTTCGGGTAAGCGGAAACCAACAACATTTTTACGCCTAAAGCTTAATTTTTATACACAGGTATGTTATATTTTAATAGTACTTAGTAGATTTGTACTAAATGTTTCAAATATCCGTATAACAAGTGTGATGCTACAGCTGTTTTGTTGAAAACGTGAAAAAAAATCTTTTATTTTTTGCTTCGCAGTATGGCAACATCGATCAATTTGTTACGTTTTCCAGCAAAAACAACGGCGAAATTTTGCAGTTGTATCATAGAATATGGTGATAAGACCTTCGTACTTTCAGCTTTAGGTAGTATATCCGTCTTCTATTTTTAGGTAATCCACGAAAATCATACAGAACGCTTATGCCAACTTTGAAATCCGTGCACATCGATTACTACCCTTGATATAGGCGCTAATTTGATAGCATGGCTGGTTGTAAAAGTTTGGCAGGACAGTGGTTTGTGATAAATATACCTAAGGTGATGTAAAATATATAAACTGCCTTCTAGTATACAGAGTTGTTAAAATTAACAAATGATGACTGGACATCATTATCCAGTTTGATTAACTTGAAAAAAACAAGCTCCATTCGCTTCATCTTGTCAGCAGCTTCACATTTATCATTGCTGTAAAATCATTTGAGGCCTGTCGAGAGAAAACCGGGCTTAATGCATGTGCGTAAAGTATCTTCCCGGATTAGCCTGTGCAGTCCGCACAGGCTAAATCAGGACGGCACTTTCCGCATTCAGTGGATTTATGTTTAGAAGAGACTTCCTTGAAACAGAAAATACCATATAAGCGGGAAGTGCCGTCCCGGATTAGCCTGTGCGGACTGCACAGGCTAATCCGGGACGACACTTCACGCTCATGCATTAAAGTTCGGTTTCCCCACGACACGCCTCATTTTATTTCGCGGTGTCTCAATTTTACGCATTCTTGAAAACAGTTATTTCGCGCGATCTTAATTTTGCGTATTTTTTTCATTTTCACATATTTTTTTTAAAATATTAATGCGAAAAAAAAAGGTTTACGCGGGGTCTCAAATTGTCTTTTCGGACCGAGAAATCTATACCAACGCGAAATAAAACGATTTTACAGAAACATGTATACTGTACTTAGGCAATATATGTTCCTGTCTATATTTTTAATTAAAAAAAAAACACAATGAGTTAATTGATATTTTGATCTGCTATTTGTCAAGACCTGACAGAGTTCCATATGACAGACTGTTGCTTTTCGCTCTGTTGTTTCCTTACCGTTATGGTCCACCAGGTGAAACTCGGTGCTCATGTCCGACACCTTCAAACAGCCGTCGGCGTCGTGGTCGAAGTGATGGAACATGGTGGTTGCTACTTCAGTCGGCATGGACAGGTGCGCGCTCTTGTATTCCGTCAATGATACACAGGAATCGTCTGCAGACGAGTTTGATTAATAGTGCAGAAATGTAGACTGATACAGATTACAGACAACCAGAAATGCTCATGTTTATATTTTAATTTTAAAGATTTAAGTGTAAAATTTTGCCTATAACAAGATCTGCATATGGATGTATGTTATGAACATATGTGTATTCTGTCATATGGTTAATTAACGATGAGAGGGGGCATTGACAATAACATAATCAATACGCTGTCGGAGTAGAAAGACTGTTGGTTAGAAAAGGAACTAAAGTGCAAATGAATTATGAGAGCATTGTCATCATAAATAAGATTTATTGAAGGAAGTCACCTGTCTGTTAGTGTTATGTCATTTCTATAAACAAAAAACTTGAAACTCATAACTATACACTCTACTTAAAATAAATTGGTATAAGCTGGTATTTGACCTTATTGAAGATGTAGATCCAGGCCACTGTTTTTTGCAAATCAGAACTAATATAGCGCGCATCTAATTCAATTTATTTATGTAGAACTTTCTTATCATTAGTTTTTTTTGTAATTCGTGGGAGGCAAGTATTCTTGTGCAAACTTTTTAACAAGCAAACGGAGCTATATAAATAGTTGATGAACAGTTTAAGTTCGAATCAATATTCAGTGCTTTTTATCACAAGCGCTATGTTCGGTAAATACCAATTTAATTAAATATAAGTTAAATTAGTAAAATACATTCAAAACTCTCTTTAGAAGTACCAGGCTTTTCCACAATTCTTATGCATACGTCAAAAATAATAGCAATCGTCAATCGAGTGGTGACAATTGCTCCGCTATGGGCCTTTCCCAAAACTAGGTGATCTCCCTTTGAAATTACCTCCAGTTATTGCGAATTCAAACCCGACTTCCGGCGACGTTTTCCTTAGATTGCCATATAGGTCTAATTACCCCAAAACGGAAGTCACATCCTCAGGGTTACATGCTGTTAGTTAGATAATAAGCACATATGGTTGAGTGCAGGATGCATATAATTTGTAAAATACAGTTTTAATGATATGTTTTGGTATCATTTTAAAGGTATATATGTAAGCAATAAGAAAAAAGGCTGTTTTTATGCACTACTTTTTGTCTAGTGGTTCCCAGCTTCATAACTTTTGGCCCATGTATTCATGCGCAAAATGCCCGTCAAAACCGGTGTGTTTTTTCTAAGCTAAATATTTTGAGTTACAACGCATATAATTTTTTGACATGCTGTTTTTTCAAAAGGTTATGTCCTCATCTTTCCAACCGTGCAATTGCGTAATTCATTGATGATAAAGATCTACATGCAGAGACAATTAACATGTCACATTTCGTCTCCATTGTTTTTGTCTCAAATTAAAGTTTATCTCACATTTGAAAATGTTGTTGTCTCCGTTGTTGTTCTTTGCCTATCACCCTATGAAATTTCGCCACCTTATTGAACAAAACAGAACATAATTAAAAGCATTAAACACTTTCGAATTAATAAATTGGTTTAAATTGAAGAGTGAAACAATATAGCACAGCATTTAATTTTCAAATCTGAAGAATTGGAAGGTGGTGAAAATTTAAGAGCTCATCGTGTTTTGTTTTTCTAAAACATACGGGAATTACCGTAGCTGCTGCGAGAATAAAATGTTTGTTTACCACGATTCCGACAGAAATGAAGAAATAATCTCAGTTAGAGTTATATACATGAAGGAAACCTAAATACTTGATCAAACAGACTCAACAAGTATAAAATATTTATTCAAACGTATATTAGACACTTCTGTTGGCTTAGTAAATTACTTGCTCTGAATGGTGTAAACCTTTTTCAAAATGTATATAAATATATCTGTTTTATTATAGATACTCACCCTATTATGTACATAATTATCACGACGTATCTATTTCCTGGTGACATATAGACCTATTGGGTCGGGGTTTATTTGTTTCGTTGATTATATGAAGTTATCATAAACATTGTTTAAACACATGACACAATAATAAACAAATTACTTACTTAATCTCTTTAATACAACATCAGTTATAACATTTAATGAGGAGTGACATCATCTTTTGTTAAAGTAATATTGTGTTAACAGTAATTAAAAAGATAGTTGTTTTGTTACATTATATTTCAAGATTAAAGCGACGCCTGTTCAAGCACCGTATAATATTTAGCACACAACAAGAATATCTGCAACGAAAAAAAGCTTAAAAGTTAAACACAAATGTGTATGGAATTCAAATAAGAAGTTGCTGTCAAAAACATCGGAATTACGCTCAGACTTTCTGTGATGATACCTTATTTTTGTAATTTTAGTCGCCAGAAGAATGTTAGCTTAGAGTTACTTAGCGAAATGATTTTACTAAAAACAGCTTTTTATTTATTTTATTTAATTATGCAAATTTAATACATGATGAAGGCATAGGTTGTTTAGATACTGAAATCGCTATTTTTGTGTTTTGTTGCATAATAACCGTTAAACGTACTGTGTACAGTTTGTTTGTCAATGTGCACAGAGTAGACAATATTGTTAAAAATCAAAATAATATTTTAATTAAATTGATAAATAAAGTACATGATGTATATTATATACGAATTTTGATATTTGTACATTTATTTTTACGACATCAACACAATTTTAAGATTGAAAATCAAATATATTGCATGTTTTTCGGTAAATATAAATACGCTTATCCTGCCTTATAATCAATAAACGTCGCCGGAAGTGAACAGGGGACATCACTCGTGATTACGCAAGGGAAGTAACCTAGTTTTGGGAAAGGCCTATATGTACTGAGTCAATACACTGTTGTTAAACTTACGCAATATGATGTAATACGCAGTTAACCAGTCAACAGCACAAACAGATACGCTATCATACCTATGTCAATAGACATAACATGATTTCACGTGTAGATGCGGACTTAATGGATTATTATTATTGTTTTTTAGTGTTTTAAGTCGGACCTATTTCTTGTGATCTATTCATAGAAAGTAGTATCGATAACAGGAAGCCTCACTGCTCAGCGAGCGCAGCGCAGATTTACTGACTCGTAGCCTGCAAAGTAAAAAATAAGTTCCCTCAACACCGATTTCTGAATACACCTGCTTGCGCCAACAGTCTAATAATAATAATTATGATAATAATAATGACCAAACAGTGAGCTATCATGGAAAAAAGACAATTTAAACGACGATCAAAGTATTGATGATGCTGATGATGATGACGACGACGACGACGACGATGATGATGATGATGATGACGATGATGATGATGATGATGCTAATGACCACGATAAGATTGGTACTCGAGCTACTCACTGTTCAGGTCGTCGTACATGATGATGACGTCCCACTCGTTCTCGGTGACGGTACCGTCCTGGGGGCTGTGGTCGAGCCTGCTGAACCCCGCGTCCACCAGCTGCTTGAGCTCTACACCATGCGGCAGCTGCCTGCACGGGACCGGAAGTGAGTGAGAATATACATGTGATCGGTGCATCATATATGCAGTAAATTCAGTGCCTTTTTGGATAATGACTAGACCTCTGCCAATCCAGCTTGTTCTCTCCATTCTTTGTACAACTACTTATTTACTAGTATATAGCACAATTAGGAAAATAGCCCTATCTCTTAATAATATAGAATCCTTTCCAAAAAAGGCATGGATCAGCATAGTGACCCGGAACAACACAACAATCTATTTATGTTTACTTGCCCGTTTCCAACATGTACATAAAATCTCGTGCAGATCTGTCCGTAACATGCTGCTTAAAGTTGCTACCGTAATTAACAGACAAACCAACTACGGCAAAAACGTAACATCCCTGGCAGAGGCAAATTTATATAATTTGTATGACGGAAGTGAGTCTTACGAGCTGGAGGTCTAGAGTTGCCGGCCTTGGCCCAAGCTGCGAAGACTGTGGTTAGGACCGGCAACTCTGGACAGAAAGACAGTACGTATTCATGTCTTACCCGGCGACCAGTCCTACAGCGCAGACCAGAATCAGGAGCATCTGGGACAGAATAAAGAGAACCAACAAAGTGAGGATTTTTAAACTGATGCACAGTTGTATGCGTGCGTTTGTTCTAGTTGGTACTATGTGTTGGTATGCATATGTAATTGCTTCAATGTCTGCACCTTCAATGCGTTTTTAATCAACACTTATGGCTATAAATAAATGGAAGCTCACCAAAATGTCAGGACTTGCTTACCGGTATTTCTTTAGAAACCAAAACGCAATTGTAAGGGATTCT
Source organism: Congeria kusceri (assembly GCA_027627225.1). Taxonomy (NCBI): domain Eukaryota; kingdom Metazoa; phylum Mollusca; class Bivalvia; order Myida; family Dreissenidae; genus Congeria; species Congeria kusceri. The sequence goes on along the minus strand of CM051029.1, from coordinate 42,861,413 downwards.
CTAAATGACCTAACGAGGAAACGTTTATCTAATTGTCACAGCATTTGTATATTGTAGATACGAAAGATAGTCATCTAATCAACTAATATATCCCATTAGAATGTATAATAATACGCCAATTTATAAGCACAAGCAATATTAGAAAATATCGAAATAACCTAATTTATAAACATGAATCTTTACCATTTCGCTCTTCTTTAGTCCGATACCAAACAACACGTGTCCAGTGCTTTGAAGATAAAACTAGTCAGATCGTGGTTACTTGTGGCCTATTTGTCAATTGGAACAGGCCATGATAACGGCCAATCAAATTAAAAGCACGATAAAGTGCTATACTGAAAGGACAACGGCATTACATGTATAGATCTCTATATGTGTGTCTTCGTATTAGACCTTTGCAGTTTTTTCCCGTTCCTACTAGAAACACTCCTCCAATTCCATTGCATCATCAAGTGCAGCACAAGCGTTGCAACGTGCTCGTTTGAGTAACAAGGTTAACAGGTTACATGATGTGGTAATGTCCAATGAAATCAATCGCAGTGGTCGCGTTTTAGAACTAGTATTTATGGTTTTAGCTCCACTGGCCGAAAACCAGCGAGCTCATGCCATGGCGGTTCACCGTCCGTCGAGCGTGCGTGCCTGCGTAAACTTTTCTTCAAACAACATCTTCTCTGAAACCGTGTGGCCGACTTTGATGAAACTTCAAAGACATTTTCCTTGAGTGGTCCTCTTCCAAAGTTCAAATGGTTCCGGTCCGCTGCACAAGATGGCCACCAGAGCTACTAATAGAAAAATATTTAAACGACATCTCCTTCTAAACCTCTGGGTAGATTTTCAAATGATTTCACAGAAATGTTCCTTGGGTAGTCCTCGACCACGAATGTTGCTCAAATGGTTCCGCTCCATTAAAATACATGGCCACCAGGGTGAGGGGTCATTTTTCGTTATATGCCAATATTAAAACCTTTGAATATCTTCTTGTCAGAAACCACTTGTTGGATTTCGAATTTATTTCACAGAAATGTTCCTAGGGCGGTTCCTACCAAAGTTGCTCAAATGGTTCCGGTAGTTTAATAACAGTGCCGCCAGGGGGCGGGCCATGTTTGTCCTTATATTGCCATGGTTGGATTTCGAAAAAAATTCACGGACATGTTGCTTGGGTGGTTCTCTACCAAAGTTGCTTATATGGTTCCGGTCCGTTAAAAAACATGGCCACCTGGAGGCGGGGCCATTTTCTTTATATGAAATATATTGAAAATCTTTTTGTCAGAAGCCACTGGTTGGATTTCGAAATAATTTCACAGAAATGTTCCTTGGGTGGTTCTCTACCAAAGTTGCTCAAATGGTAAAGGTCCGTTGTAAAACATGGCAGCCAGGGGGACGGGCATTTTACCTTAAGTGGCTATATTGAAAAATGTGAATATCTTTTTGTCAGAAAGCACTGGTTGGATTTCGAAATAATTTCACAGAGATGTGCATTTGGTGGTTCTCTACCAAAATTGCTCAAAGGGTTAGGGTCAGTTGTAAAAAATGGCCGCCATTGCCATTTTACCTTAAAGGCTTACTGGCTTTATTGAAAACCTTTTTTTTCAGAAATAAATTATTGGATTTCGAAACAATTTCACAAAAATGTTCCTTGAGTGGTTCTCAATCAAAGTTGCTCAAATGGTTCCGGTCTGTTAAAATTGAATGGTCGCCGGGGAGAGGGCTATTTTTTCTAATATGGCTGTATATAACAATGACAATCTTCATGTCAGAAACCACTTCTTGGATTTAACAAATGGCGGCCAGAGGGCGGGGACTTTTTTTCCTTATATACTAGTATCATATCAGACCCGATAGGTTTCCTGAAGAGATACAATTGTGCATTCCAACAAACACACACAATATACACATGTACTTACAAATGAGGCGTGTCGTGGGAAAACCGGGATTAATGCGTGTGCGTAAAGTGTCGTCCTGGATTAGCTTGTGCAGACGACATTTTCCGCATACAGTGGATTTATGTTTAGAACAAACTTCCTTGAAACAGAAAATACTGTAAAAGCGGAAAGTGTCGTCCCGGATTAGCCTGTGCGGACTGCACAGGCTGCAGGGACTACACTTTACGCTCAAGCATTAAGCCGGGTTTTGCACGACACGCCTCAAATACAATAACACACGTGTAATGCATTTTAACTGTTTTCGAAACCAAATGTGTGGGTAGCTGGGAGACAATCAAATGTTGCTGGCTGCGTTGCAATTGCCAAAGCTACGAATGGATAGCTGGGGAGGATCTTAATGTAGAAGTGACCAACACTGGGTAGGTACGATAGCGAAAGTGGAGTTGGCAGCTGTCCAAGAGACAAATATATAGTTCATCGTAACATTCAGGCTTCTAATTGAAAGTATATAGGCGAAGTAATCTGTGTAACAGTTAATTGCCTTCAAAAATGGTACACTTTATATGTTATCCATGTTATTCAAAAGTTAAAACAATACATTCATTATCGAAGGGTATATCCGCCACTACATGCATGTAACTAAATGACAATTGCAGGTTGCTAAATGACAATTGCAGGTTGCTAAATGACAATTGCCTATTGCATTATGATATTCGTAATGGAACGACATATCTATCCACCAGTTAATGGCATTGTTATGTTATTTACATGCATAAGCGTTCTGCTACGTGGTAACTGAATGCTTCCTTATGCCAAGTTCTTGCTGCTTGCATGTAATTGAAAAGTGCTTTCAGCTTTTTGTTTGCTTACTGCAGTTTATTCATACTTTTCCTTATTGCATTCCTATGCGCATTTCACTTTGTTGTTGCTGATTGTCACAAACGATTAACTAACTAGTGGATCTTTCTAAGCATGTTAATGCATTATAAAATTACAGGAAATACATTTGTCTTTCTAGCGCAAATTACTATATACGGGAGACAACTCTCGACAGCAAATTCAGATGTTTTCGATAGTTTCCGGAGATATGCAGACTGCTTTTGTCCAAATAACACTTTTGGAGCCATAGCGTGTTTTGTTGAACGTAAATTTCGCGTAAAAATGTAATCGTTAACAATATTTATTAAACAAAGAATTTTAATTACAGAATAAACATGAAATAATAAACAAAATACGATATATAGAAGGATTATAGCGATTTAATGTTGTTGTGGATCTCTATTATCAATTTCATGAATATTCACGAGTAACCCAAGCAGTAGATAGATCGACATTATTTTTTTTGCATATGTATACACAGTCATTGACAGACGGGCGGACGGACACTCAGGCGGACGTGTGTATGTGTGTGTGTGTGTGTGTGCGTGCGTGCGTGTGTGTATTAAATGTGTGTATTTCGTAGTTTGTGGGGTCCCTCCGCGCCGCTGCATTTCGTGGGGACCCGGGGTGTGTACCAGCAGTCCTGCCTTATTTACTTTTAAGCTGATCGAAAGTTGGGACGAATTTTGAATCGTAGATTTTACTGTTGTATTTTTTAAATTTTGGTGTGGGGTTGTGCTGTTTGGGGGGAGGGGGCGCTCAGTACACAGTGGAGGGTGGAGTACAAGACGAAACCCCAGCTATCCGGTATGTTGACCACCAACCATACTGACATGCGCCGAGTAGGGAGTGAAACCGGGCCGCCTAAATAAAAAGCGAGTCTACTAACCACTGAGCTAGCCGGACAGTGCTTCAAGCTATTCAGATGTATGTCTGAAAGCCATCCGTACGGACAGACGGCCGGGAAGGCAGTTAATTAGTGCGCAAGCCGTAAGGACTGATACACTGAACACATAACTATATTTTTTCAATGAATTCCTTAAAAATGGTTAAAGCATATAGATCGGACATGCTTTGTGACGGACAGGCACCCGGACGTATGGACGAACGTACTGACAGACAAAGTATTGGCTCAACATCGCCATGCTTGTGCTCACTAAGACTATAGCTTTCCTCGGTCGTTTACTGATTCGACCGAAATAGCCAGGAGCTTAACTAGTCAACAAGTAGCTTGGAGTTAGATATTTCCCAGCGATTTTACGGCCACTGCGGGAATTTCTGGTTCCCGTTGTCATATGAATTAGATATTACAAATGGTCAAGTCGCATTTGATTAACTTTAACATGAGTAGTGCTTAGTGCGTTTTGCTTTCGCCTTGCGGAACTTTCAATTGTTAATACATTAATCAGAATTACTTCTGAAGAATCAACTTCCTATCGTAAATGTACAAAGCAATACAAACTTGTTTGAATAAACATGCTACTGAATAGATTCATTTGTCACTTACACGCAAAAATATGTGATTTACAATTATTGAGTAACGACAGATGCAAGCTACGTGCCACTAACTGATAGAAAGAAGCACAAAGACGCACGGAAGTTGCAGTTAGTTTGTAACGAATAGCATAATGCAATATTCAATTAAGCAGCATGCAATTGTCATTAACCCAGCAAGCAAGCCCATATGGGCACAATATGGGTTTTACATGGGCAAATATACCATATGGGCCCCATGTTGGACCCATAAAATATTTTTCTGCCCATACCGGGCCCATATTGGACCAAGCAAGCCAACCCACATGGGTTCCCAGAAAGTATGCCCATATGGGTCTCAGTAAGCCATCCCATGTGGACCGATATGGGCTATACCTGGGCTGATACACCACATGTGTCCCATGTGGGACCGATATGCGTTGTATTGCTCATATCATATCCAGTTGGGTCCCAGGCTACCAAGCCCATATGGGTCCCTGCAAGAAAGCCCAAATGGGCGCCGACCAAGTAAGCTCCATATGGGTCCCAACAAAAAAAGCCCATATAGGTCCCCAACAAGTAAGTCCATATGGGTCCCAGCATGACAGCCCATATTGGTCCCCAACAAGCAAGCCCATATGGGTCAACAACAGCAAGACCATATGGATCCCAGCAAGAGAACCCACATGGGTACCAGACAGACAGGCCCATATGGGTCCCAGCAAGTAGGTCAATATGGGTCCCCGACAAATTAGCCCATATGGGTCACAAAGAGCATCCCCTTATGGGTTCCCAGCAAAAAACCTATATATGTCCCCAACAAGTAATCCCATGTGGGTCCCAGAAAGACAGCCCATTATGGGTCGAAGCAGCATGCAATTGTTATTTAGCATCATGCAATTATCAGTTAGCAATATGCATGTACAGGCGGATATTCCCTTCCATAATTCATTGTACTACAATCGCATGCAGGAGCGTCCAATTGTTTGTAAAAATGCTATATCGAAAACAAAAACAAGTACAAGTTATGTTAAATATATATTTGAAAACGAATAACATGCATATTAGAATGTCCATCTATAAAAACGATGAACATCGATAATGATGAAGCAGATGTTGCGATGGTTGATATGAAGGTATTGAAATACGAGTTAGCGCCCTTTGAGATAAATGGACTCGCTTATCTCCCTCCATGGATAAGATGTCCGAACAGTGTCTGGGTCAAATGCTGGAAATACTGCTCCCATTCGTGTAAGGACACGACGTTGTCACCTGCAATTAGTATCGTTCAAAGGCGATAAAAGCGTCGTCAGTTATATCTAAAATTCTTAAGATACATATATTAAAGTCTGCATTCCCGATATTTGTTAGAAATAAGTATCAATTATGTATAAACCCGGTAAACCGTCAAAAGTGCAACTGATGCACCTTTCAACCTTTCAGTTACCATTACGTGTTTTGCTTATAAAGAAATCTACTTTGCACCCACAATTACGAAAACCTAATGAAAGCTGAAAACCTTGGCAGAACAGTCTCAAAAGCTACTGTGTACGTACCGCTATGGTCGATGAGGTGGAATTCCTGGGACATATCGGCCACTTTGAGGCACGAGTCGCTGTTGTGGTCGTAGTGCCTGTAGAGAACGCTGGCCTGCGGGCAGCTGTGCACGGCCAGATACTCCTGGAGCGACACGCAGGTGTCGTCTGCAAGAAGACATGGAGTGGAGTGGTGACGCCATCAATAGCAGTGGTAGCAACAATAAAACATCAGCGGTGGCAAGGCCAATACAGTCGTAACAACAACAACAATTATAGCAATCGCAATCTTCATCGTCTTGTTCATCATCGTCGTCATCATCATCATCATCACCACCGCCATAATCATCAAAATCATCACCATCACCGTCATCATCAACATTATCATCATAATCATCACCACCGTCATCATCAACACCATTATCATCATCATCACCGAATTTCAATGTCCTCTCATTCGGTTCGTATTACACATGTATCCAACAGCTACAGCTGGGCACGTACTGTTGAGGTCCTCCCGATAGATGGTGGCGTCCCACTCGTTCTCCTCCACCAGTCCGTCCAGAGGTGTGTGGTCGTAGATGGCGAAACTGCGGTCCATGTACATCCGGATGTCGTTGGGGTTGATGCTGCAAAACAGAGAGCAAAGCAATGTGCAGTAGATGTATTGCTCTGTCCGCACAGTCTTAACATTTACTCTAATTTACAAAGAAACAGTTGCAGACAGTGTTCACGAGCGAACATGCAACAGATCCCCATCATCTTTATCAACTACGGTGTTCAGGCACATTAATTTGCCATTTAGTGTACATCATTTAGTTATGATCAACTGAATTAATTTTACCATGCAATAATGACGACACAATGAACGCAGTGCAGATATTCTGTAGGCCTGTATACACCAATTCACTTACGCATTAACGACTGCCAATGTGCACACGATCACGATCGCCAACATGGTGAGTTCTGAAATACATATAAAGCATACACTTTTTCTGCAATGTTTTTTTTTTAAAGATCGCATTGCGAAGAATTCAACTCAAAATTAGAAGACACTTTGATCTGCTGCAATGCATATTGTTTTAAAGATGCCGTTTCAAAATTGTTTTTTTACTCATTTTTTAATTTGAGTATCATTTTCAAATAGTAACTGTCGCTCTTAACATGTTTTTAATGAATTTTATATCTTACAGTTTTCTTAACATACCTTCGATTTATCGAATACTCACAAGCAGCAAGAACAAGAAAGACTATTATGTATAAGAAATAATTTATTAAAGAGACGTATCGTGGGAAAACCGGATTTAACGCATGTGCGTAAACTGTCTTCCCGGATCAGCCTGTGCAGTCCGCACAGGCTAATCCGGCACTTTCCGCCTACAATTGATTTATGTTTAGAAGAGACCTCCTTGAAACAGAAAATACCATAAAAGCGGAAAGTGTTGTCCCGGATCAACCTGTGTGGTCTGCACAGGCTGATCCGGACGACACTTGACGCACATGCATTAAGGCCGGTTTTCTTACGACACGCCTCATTTGTTAACATCAATACACTATCTCCAAATCACTATGCACTGGCTAATTTTTAAATCTATGAAAATAAAATACAGATCGACGCACAAAAATATCGCAAAAAGAAAACCGCAAACCTTACAAAACCTGGAAACTGTAGAAAATTATGAACATCACAGAGAGTTTGTCTGTCCTTATATATCAGAAAGTCACGTTTTCGAGTGGCATCAGATAATTTTGTAAAACTTAGGGTTTCGTTGGGTTAACGTGTTATCGCTATGACCTGGTTTTCTTTGCTAGTTGTACTAGGATTCACGTGTTTGGCAACGTTTACCTTGAGTTCAACTGATAACATGTTCAATACTAATGTCCATTATTAACAACAGTGTCATTCCATGTAAATATAAACTCTATTAGAGATAGAGTCTTGCAAATCTGCTAGATCTACCCCTATGCGCTATTCAAATTCATTCTGGGCCGGTATTCGAAAGTCAGTTTATGGAAACCTGTAGCTTTGTCTTAAGTTGTACTTTAAATTAGCAGACGGGATCTCGAGATCGTAAGTGAACTATGGCTACCTACAAGAAATGTAAACGTTTATAGGGACAGTTTCACAGTTTTTAGTTGGAAAAACATTTTCTATCAAATGGGATTTTAAAACAGAGATTTGTAGAATATATCGAAACTTTTTGTCTGTTATACTGTTTTGGTTGCAAAACAACATTATTTTGATATTTATTTTGCCCTTTTTGTGTAAAAAATACTAGGGTATTTCTACCAGGTAGCAGATTTTTCACGAAAAATAACACATATTCGGCAAAAGTTTAAATTTGAACAAGCAATGTGCTTTTCAAACCTTGAAATATGAACAATTAATTAATTACAGAAGAGAAAACAAAGTAAGTTTAATACAATTATTTATCATAGCCAAATTGTGAAACTGCTCCTTTATACGTACCGATTAGGAAATGGTAGATCTTTAATATATTTCATATAGATCTAAATGCATAATCATCATGTTTTTCAAATATTGCATTCATAATTATGAATGCGTTTGTTATAGTCAACCATGTTAAATTTCATGCGGATAGATTACTATGATTTTTGTAACGAAATGTAGGTGTAGCATAGAAATCGGCCGACTCGGTATTTAATGCATGTGCGTAAAGTGTCGTCCCGGATTAGCATGTGCAGTGAAACAGAAAATGCCATAAAAGCGGAAAGTGTCGTCCCGGATGTTATTTGACTCACGTGCATTAAAGCGTCTGTGTCATCGAAAAGGGCCTCAAAGGGGCAATTTCTTTAAAAAATCTGAAATTAAGGTTTTTATACTGGCATATAATAACGGTTAAAACAGGGTGTATATAATGGGAAAATAGTGTACACATTTTGATATAAAAATCAATTTATAATAAAGGTCGTGTTAGTTTGGCCCTTTGCATGTTTACATTTTGACGTCAGAATTGTGAGTATTTGGTATAACCATAGTTTACACATGATTCATTACCAATCAGAAAAGCGCAGTTGGTTAGAGCGCTGTCTACTGTCATTTCTTAGTATTGCTCCTAAGTCGAGAGTTCGGTACCCACGTGCGGTTTAATATTTTCCAACTTTTTTACTTCTGTTTTTATCAAATATCTCATATATATTATTTATATCTATCATATAATATAATTCATAGTGCAATAGGAAATCAATTTTTTTGCTTGACATAGTCCCTTTAAGGCCGAGTTTCAGTTGCGTAGCTACATGTAGGCCTTGTAGGCCCGGGCCTACAACTTTTTCTCAAAAGTGAAAAAAATAAATGGCCTAAAAATGCAATAAAAATCGAATGCTAAAGGGGGATAAGGGCAGAACGATTTAATTCCTTATTAAGAGATCGATTATAAGACGATCTAAATATAAAACATTTTCGTTTACGAAATGTGCCTTTTAACACAAATAGCAATAGACTTACGCGGATTATTAAAGTAAGTATCTGAATATTTTAGCTTTCTTGGGATCGCAAACGGTAAAAACTGGATCAATATGATAATTTGGTTCGCTCGCTTCGCTCGCTCATATTCGTACAATACAAATAAGTACTTAGTAAAACATACCCGTTCTAGCTCGCTACCAATTCTTAAGTAAATGAATCCACACCCTAGTGCCTGCGCCAAGGTTCAGTGAAACTGATAAAATATAAAAAGTTGGTATATATGCCTTTGTTCGGGGATGCTATATTATTGTTTTGTTTTCGAAATATTTCAGATTATATATATATAGATGTCAACAGCAATACAGATTTGGCACAGGAAATACCACATTAAAGACATTTATACTAAATATATGTGATTTAAAGTTGACATTAAAGTCAAATCAATGACTATTTTCGAGCTTAAACAGAATTGTTTCAATATATAGTTTAGTTTCCAAAGATCTAAATTGACAAACATTTCGTTTAATGTTACATTAGCAATCACACCAATTTTCATTTTGTTTTATACATTTATAAGAAAGATAGTTAATACGTGATAACGTAGAATAGTGCCCCAAACGTTGGGACCATTTCCGAGCGATTTAATACTTTCCAGGCACCACATATCGGCGAAACGTAAGTGACACGATGTCGGCATCACGTGCTTTATTGGTTCGCAACGCAATCATAAGAGTATCTTTCACAATAGTTGGTGAAAAATACATGTCCGTCTGTTCGTCCGTTCGTTCGTATTAATGGAGAAAATAGACAGTGCATAGTACATAAAAAATACAGCCGATAAGCATGTGTGAGTTATTTAATGGCATTCACTTTAAAAGGAGACAATGACACTTCGGTAAATAACTAATATATATATATAATTCTTCATGTGAAAGTGTGTGTTTGTGTTTGAATGTAGTCAGCTGTGAATTTCACTTGTTTAAAGACGTTTCTTAAATATATTACATTGAATAGTGGACAGGCACATCAAACAACTCCAACGTGCAACCTGCGAGCGGTTGTTCCGCTGCATAAAGAGGCTGAAAACGTACCTGCCTTGCAATGATGCACCTACATAGGAAGAAAGCTATTGACATTGAAAACGTCATTAATACATTTGCGGCCGTCAACAGTTGTAAAATGGAGTTCTATTAAAAGTGATGACAGACATAATTGAAACTTAAACTATCTTGCAGTGAGCCACTTGAAGCAACGAACGTGAAGGCATATATTTAAAGTCCATGTTATACGCACTACATGTATATTTGTTTATAACTATTTTGTTTGAAGGACCTGTATAGTAAATGAATTCGATAAAGGTTAGTGCAAGAACGTGTTGTTTTATATTTATCGGTTTATACTTTCACATATATACGCATAATTCATTGATTTGTGCATAAATGAATATTTAATTCAATATTTCGTACATAACCCCTAAATGCAAACAAACTGCATGCGGGGAATCTATTTCATACTGCGCATGCGCAATTTTGAGGCCCCGCATGGTGTTCATGATATTATTAAATTATTGTGTTTTAATATTATGTCCATGTGAGCATGTGTAGCATAAAAAATAACCGTTATTTATTGGCATTATATACAATAAAATGCGGCAAAAAAAACTGCATATTAAGAGCGCAAATGTCTCGCTACTCAAAACCCTCATTATTTGTCCCACGTGCACACAGGGCCTCAGTCTCAGAGCTATTTTTTGAAATACAAATGAGTATTTGAATAAATTGGTACATTGTATTAACAACAGACAACGAGCTGCTTAATATAGCTAATTAAATAAGAACAATAGTCAAATGTCGAATAAGCATGTCGCGGTTCCTGATCTACGATTTTTACGAAGCAACTTCGGATCACCGTGATTTTTTTAAACACTATAACATGAACCTTAAATAAACAAAAGTCGTAGTTTTGCCAAAAAGAAGTTAATAGAAGTTGCTTTGAAAACAGAATTCATAAACAATAATTATTTTCGAGCAATTTGAACGTTTTTAAGAGGGGTGGCGGATTTAGGCACTCCCACGGCCATTTTTTTTACAATGTTTAGGCCTTCAATCTCAATAAATATTTTTCATTTGCCAAGTATTTGAAATCTAACAAAATACGCCAGCAAATGCACATAAAACCTAACTTTATTAATGTGAATTTTTATGTCAATCGGTAAACAACTTTTGAAAATATCGTAAAAATACCCCCCAAATGTGGCTTATTTAGGCACTGCGCCAGTAATATCAAAATACTTATTGCTTGTTTGTTGTGACAATTGTTATAATGATTTCAATCCCTTTTACTCATTGCGATTAGTTACAAATTGTTATTCTTAATGAAATTCATGTAAAAGAAGAATAAATATAAAGTTCCTATCGACAACGACCCCGTGACCAATAACTATCATTTCTTATCGCTATTGACAACATGCCTCGCGTGATCACGTGATTCACCGGAAGTAATAAATGTAAACAATTTTTAGATCTAATTATCGAATATTGCGAGATTTGTTGATTATTACGATACTTAATTAAATACCCATATATATTTGTAATATATATTGAGTATAGCAGTGTATGTAAGTTATACATATTGGTTATAGGCATTGTATCAATTTCGAAAAAGGCTTGGAAACAATAACCGGGTACCGTTTAAAGTGGGTGGGGAACGTCTAGGTAAACGATATAGTTAGCATGGCCTGATTGGCTGCTGCCGTCGGCTTGTCCGCAAATCCATATGTACCAAAATCCTGTAACTATCCCATAAGCGTAGGGAAAGAAGTATTTTTGGAAGCATTTGGCAACCATGAGTTGCGTAAAAAATGCTATCTGTCACTGTGCTACCATTCATAGTATTGTAGTGTGCATTGGTAAGAACCAGCCGCCCGGTTAGCTCAGATGGTACACCGCCATGCTAGTGTTCCTGTCATGGGTTCAAGCCCCGCACTGGGCGCGCTTTTCGTCCTAGATTTTTTTAATGGTGCCAGGCGTACATGGCAGGAGTGCATCGAGTCGGAATGAAAGTTTAATGGGATGAGGAGTGTAGTGTGCGTGGGCAAGAACCAGTCGCCCGGTTAGCTCAGATGGTAGAGCGCTGTGCTTGTGTACTTGGCTGCTACCATTCATAGTATCCAGGGTTGATGTAAACTGTATTTAGCATCGCAGTTACGAAAAAAATATGTGTGTGATTGTTAACCCTTATCATCAAACAATGCCAAGGCCACAATTTACAGCTACTAGCTAAGGCACAGAGACATAAAACTTAACCCAAGGTGCCTTATATTTTAAATTAACATAAAACAATCTGACAAGATTACAGATGTAATCATATTGTGGCAATTATAATATCATATCTTTTTTTCTCAGGAATAGTATAAGACAGAAGGACAATGCTGGAATCAAGCCATTTTCCTAAGCTACAAAGTGCAACATTTGAGCCGCTGACAGGCGATGGGGAAGTTGAAGTGAACTACCGAAGCGGGGCAAGCTTCAAGGGTCAGGTCCAGGGTCATAAAAAGAAGGGCAGGGGTATCTTTACATGGCCAAATGGAGACAGATATGAGGGCGGATTCCTAGACAACAACAGAGACGGATCTGGTAGGAATTTAAATTTCCAACATTAATGCTTCATAGGGCTTAAGTGTTGTTTGTTGTACAGGGTACTTCCAAATACCAGCATGTGCATGAACAGAAAAAGACATGGACAAAGTTGCATTTGATAAAGGTGATAAATGGACCTCTTGTGTGATTAAAATAATATCAGGTATTTTAACTATATTTTTGTACATGAACGCTAATGCATTTTTTTTGCAATGTTTCAATATTCCATTATCATTTTTCTAGGCTTGCAGATATGGGCAGATGGTAGCCAGTATGAGGGGATGTTTCACAATGACTTGCGGCATGGTGAAGGCTGTCATAGATGGGCAAATGAAGAGGTACCCTAGATGTTTGTAACATTAATCTAGGATCACTGCCTTCCTATACTTTGTACATCTTGAAGACAGCAGATGTTGATGTGATGATAATGAGTCTAACATGTTTGTTGTTTTAATAATTTGTTGTTTATACAGTCTTCTACATATATACATGTTATTCTGGAAAAATTCTAACCAAAGTTAACTGTGTTATCAAGAAAGTTGTGCACTGGCTGCAAACATTTAACCCTGTGCCTCTGCATTATCTGGCATTTAAATTTAAGCTAAGGTTATTAGCTATTATTTTCAGGATCAATGTTTTATCATCAGATAATTTCTATCAAACAATTACTGTTTTGAACCTCTCTTCTATATAAGGGAAACTACATGGTATTGGCCGATGCATGGATACATAGAAGAGTGTCTCGTTTTTCTTTCAAAAGTGTTACATTTTAAATAGTTTTAATTGGCCCCATTACATCCAGATGGCCCATGAACAATGTTGTTTTCCATGCATCATGCGTTCACTATATATGTATGTGTTTATTTAATTAGGCTTCTACAGGAAACACTTTGTGGACAGTAAGATATGTTAAAGAATAGTTTCATTCACCTTCTCCATAATGCACAATATGCACTAATATTTGTGGCGTGTCATGGAAAAACAGAGCTCAATGCATGTACGTAGTGTCGTCCCGGATTAGCCTGTGCAGTCCACCAATTTTATGGTATTTTCTGTTTCAATGAAGTCTCTTCTAAACATAAATACACTGTAAGCCTAAAGTGCTGTCCTGGATTAGCCTGTGCAGACTGCCCGGGTTTCACATGACATGCCTCCTTTTAATGTTGTTTAATATCTTGACTGCACCTTGATGTTTCTTCTTGATGTTTATGCATTATCAATATTCAGAATGACACATTTCCTTCTGTTGATTCTCCTTTCTTCTGTGTTCACTCTTTGCTTCACTTAACATGATACGCTTTCACTTCATAATAATCTTTATCTAGTTCAGTTAACCATTTTATATCAAATGTTGCTGAAAGTGTGAAACGACCATCATTTCAAACATAACAGCATATCAGTCAGGAACTTATTGTTTCCTTGTTAGTGCCTGATAATAAATTACATACTAATAAATGACCTTATAACTCATCCATATTGCTTAAATAAATTAAAGGGGCATTTAATCTGTAACATTGAAACATTGAAAGTATTAGGCCATCCTTTAAAAAAATGATTGTTTGCGGTTACGCGACAAACATTTTGGAGATGGGTAGGTAGGTAGTTTGTTTTTTTAAGGATATAGTACCCAAAGCATTAATGAATTGTGTCATATCATGCACTACTGAATGTGAAGCTACACTGGGGCCAACCTTAAAAAATGGTTTGTTTGCCATTGCCTACCCAAGGTTGCTGGTAATGGGTAGGTAGGTAGGAAGGCAATTATATATTTTTTATTTTTGAAAAAAAAAAATCAAATGTATTAATAATCCTTTTAGCATCCAAATATAGCGTATAACACAGAAGACATTGCTTTTGATAATATAATCAAGCGTCTGTTGATATAACGAGAGCTTGCTAGCAATTATCTTTAATTAGACAATGACTGCTGACAAAGAGCCCGTTGTTTTCACAAGTTTGATAAAACATGATTAGAATTGCATTTTGATAGGGCCTATTCTAAGCAAGGATTTAGCTGATACAGTTAATGTATTAATTTGAAAACGACCGAAATGAACAAAGAGCAAGCTTTTATTTAACCAAAAGAAATAACAGAATATTCGGAAAAAAAAAAAAATGGTTTGATTTACCAAAAAAAAAACTTTTGAGTAGGGACATTTTTGTCGGGTAGGTAGGCAATGGCAAACAAAGCTAATTTTAATTTTGGCCTGGCAAACAGTTTTTGACAATTATGCCATTTTGATTAATTCAAGGTAAATGTACAAATACGAGAAAGCAGATTACGGTACATTTGAAGAGTGAAAAGAGTGCCTGCATTTAGCGGAAAGAGAATATATATTGTCTGTCCGAAAAGTAAAAAAAATAAATAAATCTGCGGATGGCAAAAAACAATTTTGGGTAGGGAGCAATTTTAATGGGTACGTGGCGCAACTGCAAACAACAATCAATTGTTTAAGGATGGCCTTGGTAAAAACCCTTGGTATCATATAACTTAAGTTTTACATCTTCAATTATTAAGTTTTAAAAAGTTTATTGTAATAGAAAAACAGCATGAATGAAAGTCTTTTGCAAAAATAATTTCAATAAATCATTAAAAACATACAGTATTTTTTGTTATAAAATTATTACAATACCTGGTATGCCCCTTTATGAAACAATTAACCTTGATTTCTTATAAACCAATGTAGCATTAAACGATGAAAATATATTTTGTAAAAGTTAATTATCACTCATTTGATGAATTGACTTAATTTCATGAACTGCTTTTTTTTGTTCCTTGTTCATCATAGATTGTGTACATCATCACATAGTTAGGATAATAAGCATGAGTTTTAAGTAAAGTTTGTGTAAATGGTATCCTCCCTAAAGACATGATTATACTCACAAGTATATAACACCAGAGGTTCTGTACTCACAAGTATATAACACCAGAGGTTCTGTACTCACAAGTATGTAACACCAGAGGTTCTGTACTCACAAGTATGTAACACCAGAGGTTCTGTACTCACAAGTATATAATACCAGAGGTCCTGTACTCACAAGTATATAACACCAGAGGTTCTGTACTCACAAGTATATAACACCAGAGGTTCTGTACTCACAAGTATATAACACCAGAGGTTTTGTATAAGCTTGGTGCCACCCTGTGTTTCAGGTATACAAAGGCACATTCTTTCAAGACCGTCGGCATGGTGATGGGACATATACGTGGCCGGACTGCTCTTCCTTCACTGGCCGCTTCTACATGGACAGAAAAGAGGGCTATGGGAAATTCCAGTTTGTCAATGGGAGTACTTTTGAGGTGAGCATTTAATCAGATGTTTAGACAAATTGTAGACATTAATTTAGCTCATGGTGATGTCCAGCTGTAATTACTTCAACTGGCCGAAAATGGCTAAAAGGTAATGTATTGCATCAATAATAACTGAATACTGATTTATGACTGATAGAATTAGCTATACAGTAGTGATTAAGGTAAATACTGGTAAATAGCACATTTTCATATTGACTATTCAAAGAATAGGTGAGCTATCCTACTACCCCCCTCCCCCCTGGTTAAAGTTTTTATTCAAAAGTTATTCACTTGAAATATACCTTTGTCATCAAGTCCAGTATCAGGGGCAACATTCCCCATAACTCATTTTGTATTTTGTCAGAGTTATGACCCTTTTTCACATAGATTTTATGGTTTAAGTTGATATTCAAAAGTTTTGTAACTTCAATACTACGTTCTTTTTTCACTTGCAACTTGGAACTAACCTTTGTCATCAACTCTAGTATCAGGGGCAACATTACACATAACTCTATTTTGTATTTTGACAGAGTTATGCCCCCTTTTCACTAATATTTTCTGTTTAAATTTTGTATTCAAAAGTTTGGTAACTGCAATACTACTTAAGTTATTCACCTGAAACTTGGAACTAACCTTTGTCATCAACTCTAGTATCAGGGGCAACATTACCCATAACTCTGTTTTGTATTTTGACACAGTTATGCCCCTTTTTCACATAGATTTTCTGGTTGAAGTTTATATTCAAAAGTTTTGAAACTTCAAATCTACATAAGTTATTCACTTGAAACTTGGAACTAACCTAACCATTAACTCTAGTATCAGGGCAACATTACCCATAACTCTGTCAAATACAAAATAGAATTATGCACACTTTTTACATAGCTTTTGTGGTTAAAGTTTTCGTTCCAAAAATGTGTAAACTATATATTTATACTTAAAAGTTTTGTATTTTAACAAATTTATGCCCCTTCCACTATCCATATTATGTACCAACTGAAATACTTTGAATAGTCGAGCGTGCTGTCCTCTGACAGCCCTTGTTGAAGAGTGTATTCAGCCATGTAGCAGCAGCAGTTATGAATACGGCAAATTGAATTATGCTTGATTTAAATCAGTGTTAACAGTTTAACTGGTATTTTATATGATGTTTTATGGCACATGTGCTTTTTGCAATACAATGTGTCCATGAAATTGTCATATCAAGATATATAGGATCTGACACGAGTTGTCATTTCATACCATATTTTATTCAACGAGTGCAGGAATTTTGTTAGTATCCGAGCCTTTGGCGAGCTTTCTAACATATTTCCTGGACGAGTTTCAATAAAATTTGGTATGAAATGACAACTCATGTCAGATCTTTTTTTGTTCACTTGCTTTTAAAGGAAATAAAACACTCCTAATTTTACCAAAATTGTTGATAAATCCTAAAAGTTGTGTATTGATGTGCCATCATATCATGTTGACTACGTCATGTCACCAAAATAACGTCATGCGATTGGTCATTCAAAGAATATTTAGCCAATGAAAACGCTCAAAATGTTATCTGACACATGTGTAAGATAAAAATATTCATAATGGCTGTATCACACGGAAAACAAGGTATAGCGTGTGATAAATTTATATTATTCAAAAGTTCATATATGTGTTTACTAATAAAAATTACTGTGAAAAGCTTCTTGTAACAGAAAATAATGTATATTTAATTTTAGATCAAATACAAGGTGCATTAAAATGTGAATTAACATTATTTCTCATAATCATAGTACATGTAGTAGTGTTGAAATTTATAAATGGGAAAACCTGGCTTAATGCATGTGCCTTAAGTGTCCTCCTGGATTTTTCTAAACCTAAATTCACTGTAGGCGGAAATTTTCATCCTGGATTAGCCTGTGTGAACTGCACAGGCTAATCCGGGATGACACTTTACGCACATGCATTAAGCCCGGTTTTTTTCACGACAAGCCTCATATGTAAACACATTTCTGCAGGGCCTGTATAAGGAGGATGAAAGAGAGGGTCCGGGCGTTTTGACGTACGCTGACGGAACTCACGATGTTGGGCTGTGGCATGGGGAAAGACTCATCAAGATATGCTCGCCTGTAGAGGGAGCCTTCGCCATGTCCAGTCATAATGAGTTTGACTATAATCCAGAGGAACATGTGAAATATCTCGAGGAAGACACTGCAAATGCTGGGAAGGAATTTGAGAATACACTCAAAGAGCCGGAGGTTCCGTATCAGCCTGAAGCCAGGGTAACTGAACGTGTTAGTGAGATTTTCAATATAGCACTTGATCCAAGAAGCCTGGCTGTGAACAAAGAGGCTTTCGATAAACAGTTTTACAATCAAGGGAAATATGTGAACGAGAAAGAAAAAATATGGAACAATACTCCATCTATAGTTGCAGTGCAAAGGCATGTCCGAAAACATGCCTATGGGAAAAAATGCTTATCGTATGATGTTGAAAAAGTAGTTAAAGGGGACAGGAAATCGTTCAAGGAAAAGGGACCCCTAGAGCTGGCCTCTGAAGAGTTGATTGTAGCAGCAACAGAGGGAAATGTGAACAAGGTGCAGGATTTACTGGCCTCGGGAAAAGTGTCTCCTGATGTTGCCGATAGCAACGGTCACACAGCTTTAATCGGAGCTACAGTGAGATATTTCCTGGTTTTATTAATTGTTTTGCAAGTTTAACATTTGCATAGTGGTTTGTTGATAATATAGTGACTTGCAATGAATGTAGCCTTTCATGTTGTTGTTGTATAACGATGACTTTTTGTTTAGTAAACAAAATAGCATTGATGTCTGAGTAAACACATTTTGTCAGGATTTGTTAAAAACCTGAATACAACATGTAATTCATTTAGCACTTTTAAGTATTGTCTGTATATATTTAAAATGGTTTAAAAGACGAATCCTAACCACAAAAATAGTGCTGACAAATCCTGGGCTGATATATGTGTTTGTGCTAGCTGCTAAATTTTATTGGTTTATTTTCAGGTAAACTGGCACATTGATGTGATAAACTGCTTACTCAACCACGGGGCAGACGTGAACAAGCTGTCTGATGAAGGTTGCTCGGGCCTTTCAGCTGGCTGTATATTCTTCTATCCCAGTGAAAGTTTCAGGTATAATATAGCTGAAAGATACCTAGTGGAACCTAAAGATAATGCATTGACGACAAAGGAAGACCAATCAAAACCAGGGCAACCTCAGCAGCAGCAACAGCAACAGCAACAGTCTAGTCATACTTCGTCAACACCGAAGAGTATTCTCAGTAAAAAGCCTGCTACAAATAAGAAGAGGGATAGTTCAATAAAAACGGACAGCAGTATGAGTAATGAATCTGAAAAACAAATGAAAAACATTCAAAATGTGAAGCAGCAGGTAAGAATTGATGAAAATCTGAATAACAACCAGGGTACACCAGCGGTGCACGTGGACGGTAAAGGAGACCATGAAGAGTTTGACTCCAACCTGAGTTTGAAATATTTCCCGATTGAGGTTTCCGATGAGCTCATTGAACGCTGTGCGACCCAGCTGTGTATGAATGAGAAAGTGGTGGCGGGAAAGCGGGGAAATGACAGCGCTGACCTGGGCACCGTCAGGCATTTAGCGGTGATCAAAAATGAGTAAGTCAATTGTAATTATATTGTGTTTCCATTATTGGTCATTGTATTGCCATTTACTTCACTTCTGCAATTATTTTAAATGAGTTGAAGAGTAAAGCTTTCTGTTATTATGTTAGTGACAGATTACAAAAGAAATAAATGTCAATTGTTTTCTCTATCATAAAATGTAATGAAAACTATAATATAAAAAGTAAAATAATTATACAATAAAAATAATACATACACAAAATAAAGGAATCAATATCTCAATCATGAGAAACATGTTACATAATATGTCACAAAAGCGTTTTAAAATTTTCTAAGTGGATTTCATCCGCAGGCGTGAGAGAATGAAAGCGACCCTGGACTTGTTGCTAAAGCGTGGAGCAGACCCGAACGCGTCCGGCGTGCCGATGCCCGTGCTATTCTTCGCCATTAAGGCTGCCGACGTAGAGATGGTGAAGGCACTTCTCGGCAAGGATGCAGCGACGGGAATTAGGCTTCCTAAGGAGGTATGTTGGAGCTGTCTTGCGTTGGCATATTGGGGCCGATAAATGGGTACCATTTCTCATAAATCTATCATACTGTAACAGTGAAGAAAACATTTTTCCAGACTGGTAATAGTCAGTTAAAAAATAATGTTACTGATTATACTTTTAGGAATGTAGCAATAAAGGTAGAACATTGAAAAACATTTTCTACATGATTTACAACATGAAATTGATTACAATAATTACTTGGTAACATTATTATTAATTAGAGCTTCAGAATAGCATGTCACAGTGCTGTTGTAAACATTTGATTGAATCTTACAAATTCTGATTATTAATTATATTTGAAGAAAACATCTCTATGTAAAGAACTGTTTTATGACAATTTTAACATGAGTTGACTATGTGCAGACACTTAGAACAGATGGTACAGTGGTTCAGGTAAGACTTCATGCGGGAACTAAATGCTGTTAACTAGACTGTCATAGTCAGTGATATTTTTGCATGGGTCTCCGACTCTCGCCTCTCAGGACAGCATCATGGTACATTGTTGAAATGTTGAATTTGTTAAAATGCAGAATTTCATTTGGTCTAAAATCTTTGCGAACTGTGAATTTAACATTGAATAAATTATTGCAAATGCCTCAAAATAATTTGGCATATTTATTTAGTTATTTATCTTTCATTTTATTTGGAATTTTCAAACAATCCCAATTTGTTACCAGCATCAGATACCAATGATTTTTAAATAATAAGTATAGAAAACAGGAGTATTCTCATTAACACATGATTTATGTGTTAACTTAAAGGGACCTGTTCTCAGATTGGCAAATTGACAATTTTCAAGTTTTTTGTCAAAGATCCCAAAAAGAAAAGTACATTATATTTAAACAAGCGAAATAACACTACTGATAAAGAAATATACTGAAAATATAATGTCCTTTATGGCAAGTCATCCATTACAATGGATAAAATTATAAAGCGTTTGTAAAGCTTTTTATTGGTATTTTGGAAAACACGTGTATCACTTACATAGCGTTAAAAATTCACTAGCATGATTGTGAGTCAGAATGGCCGAGTGGTTAGTGTGATTGTGAGTCAGAAAGGCCGAGTGGTTAGTGTGATTGTGAGTCAGAATGGCCGAGTGGTTAGTGTGATTGTGAGTCAGAATGGCCGAGTGGTTAGTGTGCTTGTGAGTCAGAATGGCCGAGTGGTTAGTGCAACGATTTTTGATCCCAGCGGCTGTAGGCTTGAGTCTTGGTGAGGGTAAATCTTGTAATTACTTTTTTTTTGTTTATATAATATTTGTTTTCGGTTAGTTCAACTGCTTTTCTTTTTGCAGTTAAGACTTTAAATGATGTTTTTCAAAAATATGAAATCTGTGAACAAGTCCCTTTAGCCTACAAATAGTTCCAGGAGAGATTGTGAAAATATCAGTGACTGTATTATACCTGTGTGTTGTTTGCATAAGAAGTAATCACTTAATTGATTGTACTGTATTCTAGCATAGCATCGTATAACTGAAACTTACATTAATGGTATAATACTATTGCATTTTTCATTTATAGGTATTTCTGTGTAGAAGTCATTTCAGTTATCCATTTTACATAGCTGTGTCTCCATTATGGCATACCATTAGGTCCTAAATTGACAGGACCTAGTGCGACCAGGTCGTACCTGAGATAGGGGCTGGTAGAACCTATTCGAAGCAGGTGCGACCTGGTCGGTCCTGAGGTCCGACCTGGTCAGACCTGGTTGGACCTAGTTTGTGACATTTGTGACCCTCCAGTATGCCGCTACTTTTCAGGCTTCTGATGTAATTAATATAAGGTCCTAGTTGATAGGTATAAGCAGGTCTGACCAGGTCGTAGTGAGTTAGGGGCAGGTCCTAAATGGAGGGTCGTAATTTCAACATACCATGTCAGACCTGAGGTAGGGGCTTTTCCTACCAGGTAGTTACTGTTTAAATGAGGTAGTACAAGCCCCTCCCTGCTTCTTCGATGTCCTACCAATTTAGGACCTAATAATACCACAGGTTCTAACACTGCACACTAAAGGGTCAAAATTCATTCGGAGGTAGGACCTGCCTTTACCTCAGGTATGACCTGGTCGGACCTTCTCCGACCAGGTTCGACCTGTCAGGTCGGACCAGGTCTTACAAATTTAGAACCAGATGGTATGGCACACTCCATTATAGTCATCATTAGATGTACTTGGGCCTTAAAAATAATAGTTGTGTTTCTTGTGGCGGTGGCCAAAATTGTAAGGTAGGTGGGTTGGAAGGTCTTTAATGTTCTCATTACATTGTAAAAAAACTTTGGTTTGTGTGAATTATCTATTTTGGGTAAATTTCATTATTTTAATGCATTTTATGCCCACAACTTTCAAGAAAAGGAATTCCTCTTTGCTTTGGAGCAGTGTTTGTATGTTTCTTGGATAATTTCATGTAGTAGCAGAGTTATTTTTGAATTACAGAACTCTTGAAAACAATTTGATTTGGCATGAAAAAAATAGGGTCGGTCAGGCCACCTGAAACATGACTGTTTTTATTTTATTTTGGCCTTGGTAGTGTATGACCATTAGTCATAGATAAAAGACGCAAGAGCATAATCAGTTGGCTCTCATAGGAAGGCATAAAATATGCATCACTTACAAATATGTGACAATTGTAGTACAGATGTGCTTACGGTACTCAATATTTTCTAGTAATATTTGCAGACAAAGGCAATGGTAGTTCAGAAATGCTTCTATATAATCTTTGATGTATCATGGAAAGAACATTGCATGCCGTATGAAATACAGAGATACGTTGTGTGGGCAGTGAAGATGTATATAAACAGAATCAAAGGGAAAGAAAAGCCACAATAACCGAAAAATAGTGCTAAAAAGCAGTTAATCTTACTCTTTCATAACCATGGTTATAAAACGTAAAAAATGAAGAAAACTATAAAATTTGAAATTAAGACCGGCACAAGCCCTGGAATGATATGAAATTGCTATTGCAAAGGACTTGAATTATGTGCACTCTCATAATGCACGAACTGCATTTTCAGAATTCCATTTTTTTGCATAGGCTGCTTAGCTACTTTATATTACCAATGTTTGTGTATATTTAGTATTTAATTATTCTGATGTAGCTAAAAAAGTAAACATATATAACCCACCCAGTCAATCCTTACTCTTATAAAATTATCTTCATCCAGAAACTAACAAATACAGTGACTGGGAAACCCATGCATAATGCGATAGTTGCACATAAAATTCATAAAAATGGAAAGAAATGTCCACTGATGTGATTTTACATCGCACAGAAATGTTTGAGTACAAATAAAAAAACACTGCCGTACAATACACAATGCTCGTTAAGGTTTGCAGTTTGCGGGTAGATTTTATCCATAAAATTAATTTTGCAGTCAACAAAATCAATATCAACAGATGCTCATTACACCTTGAATGGGAAGTGTCTGCGTGGTGTATTTTTCTTGATTGACACAGTTAGACATTCACAAACTGTAATTGCTGTAAATCCCATAAAAATCATCGGAAATACCGTATATTTTTGAAAAAGCCCATAGATTTTTGTGGAGATGAGAAATTGTCTCATATGGAAAGATCCTTTCCCAGTCACTGCATATATTTAAGACCAATATTACTCTCCCAGGGTCTGTACCCCTTGTTGATGATCGGTTATGTAGTAGTTTACTTAAGACTTAATTTTCAATTTAGAGCTGTTTTTCGGCTAATAAACAACGATTTGGAATTCTAACGCTTAAGGAATTGAACCATGAGGGCTTTAGCTGAAGTGTATTATGAAATCCGCATCAGAACGACAAATCATTGTTGATTAGCCAATAAAGAACTGAACTGTAATGCGAAAATTATTTTGATTTTAACTTGACTTGACAACATACGACAATGTGAACTATACTTCACAGTTTCAGAACTATTTTTGGGAGTTGTTTATTGAAGATTTAGCAACTGTAATTTGTGTTCTTTGTGAATAGAAAACTCTCCACGTGTCATGGTAGAATTAAATATAAATTATGATTTGTACCCTAGTATCACATTTACCATAATTGTTTTATGTAATTTGTGTGTGTTATTGTTGTCATTGTTTGTGTTGTTTAATCTCTGTGTTGCATGTTGTCTTAATGTTCAAGTAACAGTTGTATTGTCTGCATGTCGTTCTCAGTGTTTCATTCTTGTTTGTTGAATAAAAGTTAAATATTAAAAAGAAATAAATACAACATAATAAATGTTATTCAGTAACTGTTCCAGTCCTATATAAATGAACCTTTTGTTCCATGAACGCATTGAGATGGGTAACCACTTTTGTGCTGCAAGAAGGAGTCAGAAACAAGTGCCTTTGTTCCCTGAGAGGCCAGTTCTGTAGATTACATGGAAAACAGCTGACTGCTGACCTATTCTGTTCACAGAAGGGAGGTCTGGCCCCGTTGCACATCGCTGCAGCCATCCCAGGCGAGGAAGGGGTCCTCATCACAGAGCTGCTGCTGGGGGCAGGGGCCGACCCCAACGTGAGGGCGGAACCCGACGATGCCTTCCTAGACACATCATTGGTGGGTAGACAGATTGCCAAAGAGATATTGGTCATGTGTGCTTTGGTTTGAACACTTCAGTCTTGTTAAAAGCTTCTTGAGACACTATAAATTATAAAGTGTCTAGTACTTAGTTTCTTTGAGAAAGGTCATTTGAACACTCCCTATTTAGGGATTCGCTGTCTTGTCATGTGAGGGCGTGTACTTGGATTTGCATCATGACTTAGTCTGTGAGACAAGCATATTTATGACTACCAGCAAGAGTGCCAAATAGCTATTCATTCTGCTTTGACAACTGCAATCTTAAATCATAAATTAGTCACAATTGCTTCAAATTTGGTTTCCTCGCTGAACTTACATATTCTTCCTGGAATTCATGCTTGTATATTGGTTTATATTAGTGAAACTTGTTCCACATAGAATTTAATGTCAAATAGAACTTGTTATAGCTAACAACTTCATCATTACTTCAAATTGTAAATATTTATTGTATGCTTTCCAGTAATTAATAGGGAAATATCAGTGATTAAAAGTGGTAATTGACTGTTTTAAACCATTGAAAATTACCACTCTGAATATTTTCACTGTTTTAAAACAGTGCAATTAACACTCTGGTAATTTTCACTGTTTCACACTGGTTCGTGATTTAATACAGTAAATGAATTGGATCATTACTGATGCCGGACTCAAACTTGTGTGGAAAAGGCATAAAATGAAAATAAAATTTGTTGTTTTCTGTAGAATATTGATTTTTTATTCACTCGTGATCATAGAAAAAATATATTTTCACTCATGGCTGCACTTGACTCGTGAAAATATAAATTTCTCTGATCACTGGTGAATTAAAATGGATATTCTACTGAAACCTATAAATATTCTCTATTTATTTATGTTAATACCAGGGTATTCTGAAACCAAAGTCAAATCTCACGTGTCATTTGTATAATTCTTAGAATATTACCATTGGTATAACTGTGAGATTGTTAAAGCAGCAGTCCAGAAATATGTTAATAAAAATAAAACTTTGCAGAAATCGTTTTGTATGCACATCTTACCGATCAAAATGCCAAAAAAACGCATTGAAATCGGTAAAATAATAAAGTTTTGGTAACATTTTATCGTATTGTTATCTGTATGCAATAGCTGGTGGTGCCTCTTGAGTAAATCATTATGTACATTAGTGAATATTCCGTTCGTACCAAGAGTTTTCGAACATAGATATTATAAAATGCTTTTCGTAAATAAGAAACAGTTTCAGTCAAATAAACATCATTAACTTTCATTAGAATTAATGCCAATTTAGATGTAGTGAATTATATTTTATGGACTGCGGCTTTAACCACAATAGTACACAAATTGGTTTGTCCACTACAGATGGATGAATGGGCCAGGGACCTGATCCACCCCGACAGCCAGGAGCTGCTAGGAGGTCGCACTCCACTACAAATTGCCTGT
Source organism: Congeria kusceri (assembly GCA_027627225.1). Taxonomy (NCBI): domain Eukaryota; kingdom Metazoa; phylum Mollusca; class Bivalvia; order Myida; family Dreissenidae; genus Congeria; species Congeria kusceri. The sequence continues at coordinate 42,835,171 of CM051029.1, read as the reverse complement.
GCCAGGGACGATAACTACAAGGTGCATGCTTAAAACATATTGTAGAATTTGTTGTAACTGATTAAATAGTAGATGACAGTTAATTTTATGAAAATGTTTAACTAAATAAATAAATTATTCTTTAAGTGATTTGAAGTGATGTGTTAATTGTACCTAAGATCTGCGATATCTGCCTTTCTGAAATATTGCTGTCTTTACAGGCAATGGAAATTTATAGTTCATAGTTTATACATTTTCAGTGAATTGGAATACATATGCTATTTTACTTCTTAACTGAATTATTTTTCTGTGACATGATTTTCTTTGGCGGTGGAATATTGTTCTGTTATTTGTATTAAAAATATTTAAAAAAACAATAGAAATTCAAAAGCATTTACATTAGGTATATGTTCATTTGATTGCATTTGTGTATAGCATTTTATATTTTTAGCATGTGACGCAGATTGTGAATCTATTGCTACGTCAGGGAGCCAACTCCAGCCTCACTTGTAATGGGTTCTCTCCCCTGGCATTGTGTATTGCAAGTGGAAATGACCTGGTAAGTCAAACTTAGTCTCAACTTAAAATATACCCAAAAAATGCTCATTACCTTTGATCATGAGATTTAATTTCCGCTGATTAACATATCTCTATATCTACTACAGATATTCAATTGAAACTTCACGCATGCCTTCAGGGTCATTATATAAGGTCACTGGGCATAACCCATAACTGTGACCAGCATTTTAGCAGATTTATGCCCCTTTTTCTACTTAGAAATTCAGGTTAAAGATTGCGTGCAACAACTCCATATCTCTGTAACTACTACAGATATTCCATTAAAAATTCAAACATGTCTTCAGGGTCATTATATAAGGTTACTGTTCATGGCCCATAACTCTGACCTGCAATTTAGCAGAATTATGCCCCTTATTGTACTTAGAAATTCAGGTTACAGTTTGCGTGCAACAACTCCAGATCTCTATTACAACTACAGATATTCAATTGAAACTTCACACATGTTTTCAGCATCATTAAAGCTATCAACATGAAACTTCATTGGTAGCTAGATCTCATTGAGGAGAAGTGCAGTGCACAAAAACTGGTACTCTGCATCACATACTTTTGGAGTTATTGCCCTTTGTTTATTTTCATGCTTAATTTTTATCCGGAGCATAACTCTAAGACTATGAAAGCTATCAACTTGAAACTTCTTAGGTAGATAGATTTAATTGAGGAGAAGTGCAGTGCACAAAAACTGTTACTCTGCACCTCATTCTTTAGGCGTTATTGCCCTTTGTAAATTTTCATACTTATTTTTGTGTCGCATTTTTGGTTTTAATGAGTCTTATCTTTGCAATTAGCCAGAGTGCAGTGCTTTTGACGATTTCAATAAATGTTAAAAAAAATGTGAGCATTAACCTTAAGTGCTTCTTCATTTGGATTCACGTAAGCTATCCGTCGTCAGGCGACACATCCGACTTGCGGAGTTCTAGTTTAACTTAAACGTTGTGGTTAAAGTTTTTCATAAAGTCAAATATCTTAAATACTATCGAAGGTATATTTAATTCAACATTTGAATACTTCTTTACTATCAATGTCTCCACCAGGGAATGCAATCCCCATCATTCTGTTTTCATTTTTGATATGTCACATTAGAGTGATCACACTTGTTTTGACTTGCAACACGACACAATAATATTTATTAAAAATTTATAAAAGCGCCCTCTACACTTAGCCTATTACTCTTTTTACCATTGGTGTATTTCAGTGTATCGATGAACTGCTGGTGTTTGGAAATGATGTCAGTCTGCCGTTGACACACGGGGTGGGAAGTGCTCTCTGTGCTGCCACGAACATTGCATACGAGCATAGGAGACCAATGAGTGCACGCATCAATTTGGTAAGGTTCTGAAAATCTTTTTTTGTTTGTGACATTTTTTTGCAAATACCTGTATTATCACACATAGTCCCCATTTCTTATATCTGTGTAGCGATGTACACACAAGACTCCTTGACAGAAATATGGTGACAGTGTAATGTCACCCTTGCGTGGAGCTAAAAACAGAACAAATTGTTAACATAATCAAGGGAAGCATTTGGATACGAAAGTCTGCTCCTACTTGCCAAGCGCTTATTAAAATGTGTTTGTTTCTGGCGCAATGACTTTAGTTGATGAATAAATTGATTAAGTTATCGTGCGTATTTTCAATTGTTTCAGCTGTTTGGTATAATAAAATAAATATCACCATTTTAATATTTATATAGCATCTACTGTATGTCTTGTGTTCAGATTGACAAGCTGGTGCGGGCAGGGGCCAACGTACTGGCTCCCATCGCTATCGGCCCCAAGAGGAACATGGGAACCGTCGTTGACTACGCCTACTACATGTTCCACCAGGTATGGGTCTCCATTGAAATGGAATATGTCATTCAGTGTCGCATACACTCATTTTCATACTTGCATCAGACAATATAGCATGCTTTGAAGTTTATCTTGTTTTAGACTATAATTCTTCTTTGTATTTTGGAGACTTACATTTAAACATTGATCCCTTAATGTACTTCGTTTGTTCATATTAGTACATACCAATAGTTGTTTCTTTTACGTACATTTAATATTTTTATGAAGTGAAGGCATTTCTGTTTGTATTTCATTGCCTTTGTTGTTTATTAGCTCCAGACAATATGCAATATGTGTATGGGTAACCTTGGATGTTGTTTTTGGATCAGTTTTTGAATATCGTTAATGATTGAGTCGAAACTAGTCCACCATATTCACAAGACCATGTAAGGTCATTCTCCGTCACAAGCATGTCTGTAAATACAATCAATGCACCAAACATCAGTGTTTGATATTGTTTGTGAAACCAAATGTGAAACCAAACTTATTCAATGTTTTTAATTATGTTTATACAAAATGTGAAAATGTGAATTTTTTATGCCTTAATATAATGTTGCAACCAAGCTAGTGTTAAGAATGCCAAGGGCGCATATGTTTAATAATGAATGTTACTTATTTTATTAATTTTTAAATCTAGGCTGTTTTTAGTTTTGTTTCTATTTACTCGCGTCTTTCTCATAAAAACACCACATTTACCTATTTAAGCCTATTTCTTCACAGTATTTGCATGCGTGTGGAGATGTTGATCTTCACATAATACATGAATCAGATCACTTCAGTTTGAATGTTCACCTAGATAGTTTTCTTCAGGTTGAAATTCTTGTGTGTGTTTTTGGCTGCTGTTTCAGAAGCATGAGTGTCAATGTTGTGATAATCTGTGTATGCTTATTTGAACAAAAATATTCCTGTAGTTGTTAAGCAAAAATGTATCACAATTTTTATTTGCTGATTTTATAATGTCCTTAGACAGGACTGATAAGGTATATAAAAACCTAATTATTCAAAAATATTTTTTTTTAATATCACAAGGATTACTTTTCACAGAGTAAACTGGAGCTTAAATATGTTGTCAAGTATTCCAAAAGTAATATAACATTTTCGAAAAAAAAACCTAAGGCACTGTATTTCCACCCCAGGACACTCATATAGCGAAGACTCCATACCACGCGCTGACCCATACTGAACGTGAGACATTTATCAATCGCAAGAAGCTGCTCGAACACATCGGGGACATTATGAGAACGAAGGCTGTAGATCGGGAGAAACGAAGGCTTGACGACGAGCATCTGGAAGGCATACGAAGTATGGCTGGGGAAGGAGTGTGCATCTTGCTTTTAATCTTTTTTTGTTGTTTTAAGCAACTATTAATTTCTGTTTTAGTGAAATCGGGGCCGGTTTTCACCAACCGATTCTTAGACTAAGGAATAAAGAACAGACTTAGACTCAAGAAATAATACTTATGCGTTCGCAAATATGCTGGGTACCAATGTTGCTTAGGCACAAAAAAAATGTTTGTTTCAGGTTACATGCCCAAAAAAATTAGGGTAGGTAGGTTGGGATTTATTTTTATTTTTTTATATTTTTATTTGGTAAATTGTCAACTTAAAGATTTTAAAACTGAATAAATATTCAAAACATATCAGTAATATCCTTAAAAGTGTTTATAAGTGGATTCTATCAAAACTAAACACTTATTTATCTGAAAACACATTTAATTATTGAAAAAGGTCAATAAAACAAAAATCAATCTGACAACCCAATAAAATTTTCTTAGGTCGGGGCATTTTTTTAGGGTAGGTCGATTAAACTGAAACAAACATTTTTTTCTTATGCCTTTTGTCATTGACGAATCTTTCTAAATAAAGAATGCTGTAAATACCAAGCAACATTTGAATTTACTGACAGGCCCATAGAACAGAACATTTTCAAGAATATTCTTATTCTTAAGTCTAAGAATAGGTTGGTGAATATGGTCCCAGAATTTATGTACCACAAAAAATAGTGGGGAAAATATTTTTTTTTCAGATTCTACATGTAGTATGTACAGGCTGTATAGATCAGACATACCGGTAAATCATAGCCAAATACATAATTCAGTGACTCCGCACCAAATCGTTTGGTCTTTCTCTGTGAACTGGTAAATGGTGCAAATGGTATGATATTGAGTGGTGAAGCTGAAACAAACTATATACAATTACCGGTAGGCTAATAAAGTTGATTATGACAAACTGACGAAAATAATACAGTTTGCAAAGTCACTCAACAATTATAGTCACTTTGAAACAGACAGTTCTCTGATGCTGCAGGTGTAAGCCCCAGCAGTGGGTTTGTCTACATAGGGGCAGGGGCTCCATTCCCCCCGGAGGCCAAGAAGCCCAAATTCCTACGCACGCAGCCTGGGCAGGGGCTGGGGGACAGCCACATGGTGAAGTTTGAGGGGCCACAGCTGGGCTCCACCCCTGCTGATGAAGAGTCTGAAGGGATTAAGGGACCCAGGTATGGCAAGCCCTTTCTTTTAATTTCTTTCAATTATTAATGTGCAGATATGGAATTGCTAAGAATATTTTGTTTCAAACAGTATTACCCAGTGAGCCAAAAATAATCTTTAAATAAAACAAACATACCGGTACATGTACAATTAATGTAGACGCATTTGAATAACATTGAGCTTATAAAAATTATAAACCTGATGTTATTTTCACTTACATGGTTTTATTGGTATATGAGTATTAATCAATTTCAGTGTTAAATAAATCATTTTCGTCAATCAAATGTTCTGATTTATTTTCTTCTCTGTCACTATATCAAACTTTTAAAGCAGCAGTCCATAGAATATAATTCAATACATCATAAATTGGCATTAGTTCTAATTAACGTAACTGACGTTTATGTGACTGAAAACTGTTCGTTATTCATGATAGCATTTTATAATGTCAATGTTCGAAAATGCTTGGTACGAACGGAATATACACTAATGTACATGCAGATTTACTCCAGAGGCGTGCATCACCAGCTATCGCATACAGATAATTATACTATAAAACATTACCAAAACTTTATTATTTTACCAATTTTAATGTTTTGTTTTTGTATTTTGATTGGTAAGATGTCCAGTAGAAACGTTTTCTGCCAAGTTTTATTTTATTAACATATTTCTGGACTGCTGCTTTAACATATTTGTTAAACACGTGTTTAAGAACTTTTATTTTAATCAGATGTGTTGCCTCGTGTATATGGTACGTACATGAGAATTTATATCAGTTAAGATGAATAAGGGCTTCAGAAGTTGCCGTGTTTTGGGCAACAAGACCTACCTAGCGAAAACCTTGTGACCATCAAGTTTTTAGTGACGATTGTTTTCAGTCAATATGTATTCGTCAGATTTTTGATAATTTTCTATGGGTTTTTTTACCGAAATGTGTGAGTGTTTGCTTTGAAATAAATGTTGTTTTGTTTCCGTATTAAGTAATAAGTGAACACTTGTTTGCTAAAATTGTCATTAAAATATATTAAGCAATAAATAAAATTCAAAGCCAGTCCGGTTAATTCTGGATCATCCCAAAAAAGTTTTTTTTAAAACTCAGTCCAGACCCAACCTAACTTTTTTGATTCGTTGCCCAAAACGCACAAAGTTTGCAGGTTCCAGACAGTTTGATGGGACAGAAGTACTGAAATATGTTTGTGGAATGTCGTAGGAAAACCGGACTTAATGCATGTGCCGAAAGTGTCGTCCCGGATTAGCCTGTGCAGTTCGCACACGCTAATCTGGGACGACACTTTCCGCCTACAGTGTTCGAAAACAAAAATACCATAAATGCGAAAAGTGTCATCCTGGATTAGCTGTGCAGACTGCACTTTACGCACATGCATTAAGCCCAGTTTTTGCATGACACGCCTCGTTTATATTAGATTTAATGTGGAATAAATTATTATTAAGGAAGTTTTGAACTATAAGTTTGACTCATCTTAATTATAAGACTATCCATATTCTCCAAGTATATTCAGATATAGTAAGAAGTGTTCTTTAATACACAGTGATAAAGATACCATATTTGAGAAGTAAGTTCTGATCAGTGGTGTTTGTTACGGGTGAATTTGCAGTTACATACATACTCTGCCTCTGTTCATGCACTGTTTGCATTGCCGTTATATCTTGGGTTCATACCAACAGTTTTGTATTTTGTCCCACCATATATGTATATATGTGTCAGTTGATATACACTTGTATCCATTAAATATTTACATGCACATATATTACCTTGTTCATACCCATATATCTTTGTGTTAACAGTCACCACATCAGTTGAATACTGTACTAAAATAATAGACAAAATGTGGGTTACCATGGAATAAAGCACCGGTACTGTAGTGTTACATTTCAGGATGTGTGGATTTAAGGTTTTATAACTTCTGAGATTACGGCAAGGCTAACCTTAAAAAATTGTTTGTTTGCCAATGCCTACCCAAGGTTGCTGGTAACAGGTAGATAGGTAGGCAATTTATTTTTTTTGGAAAAAAATGCAAATTTATGAATGTTTCAAACATTGCTTTTGATAATATAATCAAGTGTTCATCTTTAATTAGACAATGAATGCTGATAAACAACCCATTTTTTTTCACAAGTTTGATAAAACATTATTAGAATTGCATTTTGATACGGCTTATAATAAGCACGGGTCTTGCTGATACAGTTAATTTATTAACCCAATGGAAAATGACCAAAATGAAATATGAGCGAGCTTTTATTCAACCCAAAGAAAAAATAGAATATTCGGAATTAAAAAAACAAAACTGGTTTGATTTAACAAAGAAAAAAAAACTGTCTGAACTTTTTCATCAGGTAGGTAGGCAATGGCAAACAAAGTTAATTTTACTGTTTGCCCAACAATTACTTATAAAAATATATAAAAATATTGCATAAAAATCATATTTAATTTCAAACAGATTTTTCTTTCTGTGATCTTAGTTCATTGTACTAATATGCTTTACATGTACATGTATCATGCATATATCATGTAATTCTGCATCAAGTATTGCCTTCCTCATTTTTACATCCCACATTTTTATTTTTGTTTCAAAATGTATCTTTACAAATTGGTAAAATACCACTTATTTCTGATTGTTCAATTGTGTCCTTTCACATGACCTGGAGAAAGAAGTAACAACAATTTTTTGCTTTTGTAATACACATTAATCTATATAAAACAAGAAACATGACCTAATTCAATATCATGCACTTGTGTTAGAATCCTGTGACTTATAGGTAGTCCTGTTTGCTTATAGGAATGGCAAATAATGCCATGAAATAAAGTGCCATATTCTGGCACATTTTATTTTTACTACCAGATGCTGTTCTTTATTGTCAAATTTTGTTGTATATGTGCAATGCTTTAGCTTTTGAATGATGCAGATATTTAAAGGGGAGTTTGAGTTGGATTTTGTTGCTGTGTGATTTAACTGAAGGTTCATTTCCATTATTGTCGTGCTTCCCCTTCTTAAAAAAGTGCATTTAATATGCATTTAATGCATATTAAACACTGTGGTATTGGCACCATCTTTTTTCTGCATTTAATACACGTTTAATAGATATTGAAAATGCAGAAATAATACACTTATTACATAAATAAAGTGTATATTTTCTGCATTTTTCCTGCATTAACACACTTAGGTGCACTTAAAGTGAAAAATACACTATATCTTCAAAAGTGTATTTTAAGTGTATTTTCTAGTGCATTAATACACTTTTTTTGTAAAAAATGCAGAAAAGGTACACAAAAAATACACTTATTGTACTAAAAGTGTACTTAATGCGCATTTAACGCAGAAAAAATATGGTGCCAATACCGCAGTGTTTAATACGCATTAAATGCACATTTTCGAGAAGGGTGCTTCATAAAGCATCATCAGAAATACTGGTACATACATACACTGTCCCAAAACCCATGTTACGTAGAGGATATTTGTTGATTTCCGTGTAAGATCGTATTCTATTTCACGAGAGTTCATAAAAAAATGATATCTATTTTCTATGATCATGAGTGAAATAAAATACAGTCTTCCACCAAAATCAACAAATTTTCTTTTTATTTTATGCTTTTTTCACCATTTTTTTAAACATTTTAAATGGGTTTAACTGGAAAACTGAAATACCAATTTTATTCACTGATATTTCCCTATAAATCACTGGAAAGCATAAAATAACATATTTTTGCTGATTAAAGACTCTTAATCTTCATGGTACTTAAATTTATTTAGGTGGATTTACATAAAGGTTATACCACCAATGTTTGCAAAGATAAGGTAACTTAAGACTTTTTGACTGCAGTTCCATACAAATAATGCATGCGGATTCAAACTTATTTGAATGTGACTTTAATGAAGTTAACTTTTATTAATGATTTTATATCTTTACTATGTTTTAGTTTGAGGCTAAAAATATTAATAAGACTATAGTTAAATTTTGAAATGATTTTTGCAGAAATGTTAATGCACATGTCCACAATGTAATGAAACAATAGTAAAATTTTCCCTCATCATTTAATGAGATGTAACAAGATTTAACATGAGTGTGATCAAGTAACTCAAAATGGCAGAACAGTTTATTATTTACATGATGACAGAACCATGTCTTTAAGCACAACCAAAAAGGCTTTTACCCTTCATGCATTGTGTTGAAAATGTAACTTGTGTTACTGAAACTGACGGCAAGTAAATACATGTTCAAGACATTTAAGGAAAATTTCAATTCATTGTCACCTAAATTTTAACTTTTATTGTTCATATACACAAATTCTGCTTGTTATCATCCTATGCCCTGCCGGTCATGATTATGTTGGAATTTGCATTTGCCAGGGACTTTTTTGCACATTCACTTGTGCAACGTGTGACACTGTCTGAGTTTACAAGAATGACTAGGAGCAACTATGCAATGAAAGTTCGCTTTGACCTTAATAAGCAAATAAGGTTTGACATATCGCTGATGACCTTTATTTTTGGCATCTATTTGGGTCCTTTCTGGTGTTTTTATTGGTTAGAAAGTGCCATACTATAGTAAATTTACTAAATAAAATATGGCAATGTTAGGGATTAGATTTGTTCATGTTGGTACTTTATGTAGAATTAACTTTTTCATAATACAGTAAACTCCACTTGTAACGATATCGCTTATAGCGATATATCGCTTATAACGATGCTGAGTCCAAGGTCCAGCCAGATCCCTATATATTTCATTTAATATAACATTGGTTGTAACAATATCGCATGTAACAAAGATTCTGGTATAACGATGCTGTTTTTACGACCCAGTCGCAAATATTCCCCTTGTGTTGCGATATTGTAGTCTGTAAGGTGTGCAAAACATCCATCGAGGTAAACAGTTCAACAGTCGGCTTGATAATTCACTGATGTGATAATCAATTAAAATTGGCCTTGGGTGTGACTGTCCCTATAATTACTAGTAGCTTGTAAAAACTATTCGTCAAAAAGTAGTGAATAACATTTGATATCTAGAAAGACCATTGGATGCTTCTTGTTGTATTTAGTGACATCACATGTACTCAGTATGATTATTAGAACGTTATACGTGCCCAAAAGCCATGAAAATGACAAAGGATTTTTTATAATTATCCTGCATATGTTTTTAATTGTAATAAAATTTGATGGCATTTCTTGGTCTTTTCCCTTAGTCCTATATTAAATTTATGCATGTCAGATTATTGGTGTTGGGTATGTTTATATACTTATACGTTCATGCTCTTGGTTGCACATTTAAGGATGTAACGATATTTGGATATAACGATATAAATCCGGTGGTCCCCTCAATATCGTTACAAGCAGAGTTTACTGTATATTGTAGATCACCTTACTTTGTTGTTGTAAATTGTAATATTTGGAAGAATCATAGTATTACGTACATTCGGTGACTTTGGTTTTACTAATCTGATGCAGATTTGAGGTTCAAAAAATACTTTTCTTCTGACACTGAGTGCTTTTGCTATGATGCCAACAATGGGTTTGGTTTCATGTTACCGATTGGTAACATATTTCAGGCACGGGTATACAGGAATATGATTTAGAGGGAGCGGAAATATTCGATAACTGAAAAGGGCTGCCAACAAACTGTTTTTGATTGTTAATAATACTCACTCAGCTCTTTACATTATAAGTGTTGATTTTGGATTTGCTGATTTCCAGCATTTCTATAACATATGAGGGGCGTCTTGGGAAAACCGGACTTAATGCATGTGCATAAAGTGTCATCCCGGATTAGCCTGTGCAGTCCGCACAGGCTAATCTGGGACGGCACTTTCCGCCTTCAGTGGATTTATGTTTAGAAGAGACCTCCTTGAAACAGAAAATACCATAAAAGCGGAAAGTGCCATCCCGGATTAGCCTGTGCGGACTGCACAGGCTAATGCGGGACGACACTTTACGCACATGCATTATGACCGGTGTTTTCATGACGCGCCACATATAATGTTAAAGGGAAACCCCAGTACATATAACTGTAATTATCTCGCCCCCATGCTTGATGTGTAGATTCATTGTTATTGCCTGTGTATCGGTCTATAGTTTCGAATTTTACTCCAAGATTATATTAAGTCAGTTACCAAACAGTCAATTACTATCAGTAAACCAAACACTTTGACAGGCGGAAATACAGATTTGGCGTTTGAGAGGCCGGCAAGAATTCAGTACCTAGAAACGTATGCATGAAAATATATTATATATTTTGCCAACAATGACAGTTACCAAATTTCGCGATATTGAAGTTTCAGCTGTATGCACAAGCTCTAGATGTGTACAAACCTTCTTTGAAACAGAATATGATATTAAAGCTGATGAACGTTCCTCACCCTTTGAGGAAAAAGAATGTCTGATCTGAGAGTTATCAAAAAACCTCAAATAATTATTGAATTCACAGCATTGTTCTCAGCCAATAAGAAAATTGGGTATATTATATATGAAATACTAAGGGTGGAAAAAGCTATTAAGGTGAGTGTCACTAGGTGTTTATTAAGTGTCCTGACGCTGGATTGGTATTATTTAACTTTATGCAATTGTTCTTAAATTACTATTCCATCAGAATGTCCAAGAAGAAACGGGTGATCTTCAGGTATATAGATACCCTCAACTGCATGCCTGACATATACAGCCATATCACATTCCTGATTTCTATTATAATTATATGTTTGCATTGTGTTTCACATATTGCCTTAGTATCTTGATAGTTACCTTCTCTAAGTTACAATAAGGTTTGAGATAAAATAATGGTATTTTGTATGTTGAATTTTCCGTAAGTTGGTTGCAGATTGTTCATGCACATATAATTTTTAAGTCATATAATCACTGGGGGCTGACGCATGTAATTTATAAAAGTGTTCTCAAAGACAGCATATGACTACTTTCCCCAATGAAAGCATGTCAACATTCCTTCAAGTTGACCACAAGTTGGGTACAATTTTATGTATTTCTTGGACTTGTAATTGTAATGGAGATCAAATAGCAGTTACACCATGGTAGATGGTATTTTCTATGTTACAAATGCCTCTTGTTGTTATGCTATATGATTTAGTGCAGTTAATGTCATACAGTATGCATTTTGTGTTTTCTTGCATTATTTCATCTACACACTAACTGTACAAAGACAATAATGGTTAATAATAGTGATTTCTTGAATAGAGCATGATTTGAAAATAATACACGTTTTTCTCTGTTTCTGATAATAAAAAACATACACATTATGAATTTTTTTGCAGTTTATTGTGTGTGTGTGTGTGTGTGTGTGTGTGTCGCACAGAGAGTGTGTATGTTTTCCAACAAAGTCAAATTTGTGTGTGTGTTGATCAATGAAATCATGTTTAAATTCAGGAAATGAACCACACTGTATGTCTTTTTGTTAAGAAACATACACATGCTGTCCTTGAGAAACACTTTTCGTTACACACGTCAGCCGCCAGTGAGTTGCAATAATGAATGCTGGAGTGTCATTTTTGTTTTACAGCAATCTTGTAATACATCATCTTGGATGCCATATTTTATTGTCATAGCACTGTGCTAACTGAAATCTTTAAATCAATTTTGTGTTTCAAATATGTATCCTACATGTTATAGTTTACTTTGAGTATTACTCTGGTATCGATAAAATATGCATTGTAATTTTCCTTTTTATCATCTAAGTTTTCACAGTTTTGATGCTCTTATATTCACTTATACCCATGGTGGTTGGCTTTTTATGCACACTTTAATAAAATGTAGTTTAGAGAGTTCTGTATAATCTACTTACAGTTATATTATCTATGGTAGTCTAGGAAACATACATAATTTATTTAAAAACCCTGAAAGCATTCTTAGAATAGATTTTATAGTATGATCTTGAGATGGACTGCAATTTAAAATAATTGGTTTATTTAAAATGTGCATATACATGTATATCAAAACATTAATATTCTATGTTTGGATTCAATAAATCTTTCGAATTATAGATCTAGTATCTTAGCAATATTCATAATTTCTTAGCAATATTCATTTAATATTATGATTGTCATTACGTGATTTTATAAGATTTATTGTGTCATGTTTGTTATTTTAGCGGCTATGCATCTAGAGCTGCAGTGACTCTTTTGATGCATCGAAAAATTGATTGTAAATAACCTGATTCGATTGTTTGTACTAAACCAACACATTTCAACTAAATTGTCTGTTAAATATTTATCTATGATTTGTCATAAAACTGGTATTATAATTATGGGGTTTGTGTAGATTATTCATGTAAATTTATCATGGCCTCATGGTTGCTGTTCTATTGAACTAGTCGTGAAACACTATCACAAAACTGTTCCATCAGTCTGATTTATTTTGATATATAAGGCACATATAGTCACATTAAGAAATACAATGAAAATAATAATAACAGATAAAAATCTTTACTATATTGCACATGATAAAACTGATGAATACGCAAAAACAAGCCCGTAAAAAAGAAACATGAATCAATTCAATATATTCAACAAAATAATATTTGAAATCGAATCGAGCGCAGCTGTACATGCATCATTCCTCTCACAGAAATAAATATGAGGCGTGTCATGGGAAACCTGGGCTTAATGCATGCATTTCAAGTGTCTCTACAGGCTTTTCCCACAGCAGGCCTCGTATTTGTTACATCTTCCAGTTATGTCCTTTTATTTTTCCACAGGAAGCCATTGTTCAAATACTGTTACCAGTGTGGTCGTTCTGTGTTTGTACGCCTGGCAGCATGTACGCGGTGCAAGGAGGTACGTCAATCTTTTTGCTTTTCATCTCCTCTAAAACACTTCTACATTACGGTGCCTCGCATGCAACTCAAACATTTTTCGCTATTCCCGGAGTGTGGGCGATTGATTCAGAGTTGTACCGCAACCATCAGCTACCACACTGCGTCACTCTGCGTAGTGGGCGGTCGACTCAGAGTTGTGCCGCGACCATCAGCTACCACGCTGCGTCACTCTGCGTAGTGGGCGGTCGACTCAGAGTCATGCCGCAACCATCAGCTACCACACTGCGTCACTCTGCGTAGGGGGCGGTCGACTCAGAGTCGTGCCGCAAACATCAGCTACCACGCTGCATCACTCTGCGTAGTGGGCGGTCGACTCAGAGTCGTGCCGCGACCATCAGCTACCACGCTGCGTCAGTCTGCGTAGTGGGCGGTTGTGATGACTCAGAGTCGTGCCGCGACCATCAGCTACCACGCTGCGTCACTCTGCATAGTGGGCGGTCGACTGAGAGTCGTGCCACGACCATCAGCTACCACGCTGCGTCAGTCTGCATAGTGGGCGGTCGACTCAGAGTCGTGCCGCGACCATCAGCTACCACACTGCGTCAGTCTGCGTAGTGGGCGGTCGACTCAGAGTCGTGCCGCGACCATCAGCTACCATGCTGCGTCAGTCTGCGTAGTGGGCGGTCGACTCAGAGTCGTGCCGCGACCATCAGCTACCACGCTGCGTCACTCTGCGTAGTGGGCGGTCGACTCAGAGTCGTGCCGCGACCATCAGCTACCACGCTGCGTCACTCTGCGTAGTGGGCGGTTGTGATGACTCAGAGTCGTGCCGCGACCATCAGCTACCACGCTGCGTCACTCTGCATAGTGGGCGGTCGACTCAGAGTCGTGCCGCGACCATCAGCTACCACACTGCGTCAGTCTGCGTAGTGGGCGGTCGACTCAGAGTCGTGCCGCGACCATCAGCTACCATGCTGCGTCAGTCTGCGTAGTGGGCGGTCGACTCAGAGTCGTGCCGCGACCATCAGCTACCACGCTGCGTCACTCTGCGTAGTGGGCGGTCGACTCAGAGTCGTGCCGCGACCATCAGCTACCACGCTGCGTCAGTCTGCGTAGTGGGCGGTTGTGATGACTCAGAGTCGTGCCGCGACCATCAGCTATCACGCTGCGTCACTCTGCATAGTGGGCGGTCGACTGAGAGTCGTGCCGCGACCATCAGCTACCACGCTGCGTCAGTCTGCATAGTGGGCGGTCGACTCAGAGTCATGCCGCGACCATCAGCTACCACACTGCGTCAGTCTGCGTAGTGGGCGGTCGACTCAGAGTCGTGCCGCGACCATCAGCTACCATGCTGCGTCAGTCTGCGTAGTGGGCGGTCGACTCAGAGTCGTGCCGCGACCATCAGCTACCACGCTGCGTCACTCTGCGTAGTGGGCGGTCGACTCAGAGTCGTGCCGCGACCATCAGCTACCACGCTGCGTCACTCTGCGTAGTGGGCGGTCGACTCAGAGTCGTGCCGCGACCATCAGCTACCACGCTGCGTCACTCTGCATAGTGGGCGGTCGACTCAGAGTCGTGCCGCGACCATCAGCTACCACGCTGCGTCACTCTGCGTAGTGGGCGGTCGACTCAGAGTCGTGCCGCGACCATCAGCTACCACGCTGCGTCACTCTGCATAGTGGGCGGTCGACTCAGAGTCGTGCCGCGACCATCAGCTACCACGCTGCGTCACTCTGCGTAGTGGGCGGTCGACTCAGAGTCGTGCCGCAACCATCAGCTACCACGCTGCGTCACTCTGCGTAGTGGGCGGTCGACTCAGAGTCGTGCCGCAACCATCAGCTACCACGCTGCGTCACTCTGCGTAGTGGGCGGTCGACTCAGAGTCGTGCCGCGACCATCAGCTACCATGCTGCATCACTCTGCGTAGTGGGCGGTCGACTCAGAGTCGTGCCGCGACCATCAGCTACCACGCTGCATCACTCTGCGGAGTGGGCGGTCGACTCAGAGTCGTGCCGCGACCATCAGCTACCACGCTGCGTCACTCTGCGTAGTGGGCGGTCGACTCAGAGTCGTGCCGCGACCATCAGCTACCACGCTGCGTCACTCTGCGTAGTGGGCGGTCGACTCAGAGTCGTGCCGCGACCATCAGCTACCATGCTGCATCACTCTGCGTAGTGGGCGGTCGACTCAGAGTCGTGCCGCGACCATCAGCTACCACGCTGCGTCACTCTGCATAGTGGGCGGTCGACTCAGAGTCGTGCCGCGACCATCAGCTACCACGCTGCGTCAGTCTGCGTAGTGGGCGGTCGACTCAGAGTCGTGCCGCGACCATCAACTACCACGCTGCATCACTCTGCGTAGTGGGCGGTCCACTCAAAGTTGTGCCGCGACCATCAGCTACCACGCTGCGTCACTCTGCGTAGTGGGCGGTCAACTCAGATTTGTGCCGCGACCATCAGCTACCACGCTGCGGCACTCTGCGTAATGGGTGGTCGACTCAGAGTTGTGCCGTGACCATCAGCTACCACACTGCGTCAGTCTGCGTAGTGGGCGGTTGACTCAGAGTTGTGCCGCGACCATCAGCTACCGCACTGCATCAGTCTGCGTAGATACACTGATTAATTACTCAAATAGAAAATTCTGACTGTGTGGGCGAGTAAATGTTTTTCCGCTTATCTTTTCTGCATTAGGAAGATAACTGCTAGAGGTCAGAGGTTTAGGTGTCCTTTCTGACAGTCAATCAAAGGCTTTTTTGAAGTTCTTCAAAGTGAAAGTGCTCAGTTAAGATTCCATTGTCTGAAAACACAAAATTGCAGGAAATTGTCTTCATTGTTGGCATTTAGTAATGGTGGTTTCATACAGGTATGGAGGTCCATGGTGATATTTATGATTAACAGTAAATATGAGGCGCGTCGTGGGAAAACCGGGCTTAATGCATGTGTGGAAAGTGGACACTTTACGCAGGGAGTTCACTAATGACTTCAAAATATCCAAAGTTTGGCATATCCGAATATTATAGACTTTTTAGAAGTATTTAGTCTAAATCTAGTATGTTCAATAAATTGTAATATAAAATTGTGATCCTATTCACATATACTTAATTGTAAACCAGTAATCAATAGTCAGTTAAATGTATCACGTACAGTACTCACTTAAATATGAGAAAACACATGTTAAGATGTTTGGAATGTGCGACAGACTTGTTCCTGGCTCGAAACATCTGGTCACAGGTGTCTACACTAGAAATAAGTGTGAAAATACTTATTGGGACAAACAAAAAAGACTTTGAAATTAACTGTGAATTCACTTTAAAACTTTGTATTTATTTTATATAAACTAAGTAGGAACTTAAAGGAAGTCAGGAATTATTTTCGGGGGATTTTTCCACTTCAATTTATCCAGAACTTTGACTTGAGTGAAGTCGAGATAACGAAGTTCAGCTGTACAATACTGACACTTATTTTAACTGATCACCTATTGGCCATTACAGGTGTACTACTGCAGCAAGGTGTGCAAACTGAAGGCATGGAACCTCAGACACAAGGAGGAGTGCATCAGGATAGGGGGTGAGTGAGAATGGCAGCTATAGTAGGAGTTTTTGTGTTACAATTAGTGGATACAGTCTTAGAATATGTGCGTCTACATTATTGCCCGGGGAGAAATTAAGTAAAATGTCAGTTATAGTATGGGTGTTATGCATTATTGTATAGGGTGTGTTGCAGTTATAGTACGGGTTTGTGCATTATTGTTTGGGGAGTCTGGCAGTTATAGTTATGGTTTGCGCATTATTGTATGGGGAGATTGGCAGTTATAGTAATGGATTGTGCATTATTGTATAGCAGATTGGTAGTTATAATAAGGGTTTGCGTGTTATTGCAAAGGGAGAATTTCAGTTATAGTACGTTTTGTGCATTATTGGATTGGGAGATTAGCAGTTATAGTAAGGGTTTGTGCATTATTGTATGGGGAGATTGGCAGTTATAGTTAGGGTGTTGGCATTATTGAATATGGAGATTGGCAGTTATAGTAAGGGTTTGTGCATTATTGTATAGGGAGTGTTATTTTGATACAGTTACTAAATACTTCATAAAATGGTCATAATAAATCCACAAATGCTGTACAACAGTTTTTCTGGGAAACAACAGAGTTAACTAGTATTTCAATGTCTGCAGTTGATCACCATGGCTTGTATCCCATTTTCAGGTCAGTCTCGGAGCCCCAGCCCCAAGCAGCGCGGGGAAAGCCCCACCCCCGCCACAAACCCTGACAAGGGCAAAAAGACGACAGTGGCTGAACTGAAGAAGAGCAAGAGGATCAATGTAAGAGGCTTATGAGATGTGACATAGTACATTTAGACCTCTTACAGAATTGTGTGCTGTTTGTTTGTGGTTTATGCAATAGATGTTGCAGACAGATTTCATTTTTATGCCTTGGCATCTTGATGCAGGAGGCATATAGTGATCGTCCTGTCCTTCTGTCCATCCGTCTTTCCGTCCTTCCGTCCGTCCGTGACAAGGTTAAGTAGATTTTACCATTTCGTCTAGCACCAATATCGCTTACTACAACACTTGGATACTTACACAGTTGTTGCTTATGACCATCCCCAATTCACCCATATCACCCAACCTCACTTTCACCTTGACCTTGACCTAAAACTTAGATACTTACACAGTTGTTGCTTATGACCATTACCAATCCACCCATATCACCCAACCATACTTTGACCTTGACCTAATTTTGACTTAGAATAATTCAAATGGGCTGTCCAGCACTTATCAGGGGCATGTGTGTTTATCGAACACAGTGTCTTGTTTATCTCAAGTTGCAAAGGAATCAATGTAAGTAACCTGTGACATGGTACATTTGGAACTCATGGAGCCTAAGAATTGGCTGCTTAAAATAGTGTTTCTTGGTTTATTCGAAAGATGTTGCAAAATGATGTGACAAAGTACATTAAAACTCATACAGAATTGTCTTGCTAGTGGTGAATGAACTGTATGAACAGTATGTTTGCAACAATAGATAACTTTGATTGCTAAAGAATCTAGATAGAATGTCTTTCAGTTGTTGGTTATGAAAATGATTGTCTATGTCAGAGATTATCTTTGTCAATATTTTTACATGACACAATAAAACGGTAATCACAGTCATTTTAGTACAATGTAGAGTTTGAAACAGAATTTCTCAGCCAGTTTAACTATTAATAAGTCAGTTTAAATATTAGATATTTTTAGTCAGGTTATGCATTTATGAATGTATGTGTGGCATATGGCAGGGATGCCTATACTGGTAGTCATTTGAGTATCATTTTGTTGAATGTGAAGTGACTACTTCAAAACAATTCAGGATCCTTCAGAGAAGTTATATTCATCTGTAACAAAGTGCTTGACTTGTTTTAGGCCGATGATGAAATGGGTAGTCTGGGTGGAATGCTAGAACAGCTGGGATTTGACATTGATAAAACTGGTACCCTGTTACTATCGTGACAGTCTTCGTTGATGTGTAACAAGTGGCTCTATATGGCACAGTATATTTAAAACTAAGTCTTTTATTTGTAGCTGTGAAAGCGTTACTTGATATTTAACCTGCTTTTTTGCATTAAACATCTAACATACAGATTTTAATATATGTAAAATGTAATTAGTTTTTGTTGTTTTCAATTAATGACATTTTTTAAATAGTTTGTAGTTACACTGATGACATGCACATTTAAGGAATCTATTTTGAGTTTGTTTATCGTTTCAAATGATCCATGCATTTAATTCTTAACATGAAGTCTTTTGGTCTTGTTGGTGTCTGCAATAACATAGGGATTTTTGTTAAGCAATAACACTAGTAAGTCAGGTGGGGTTTGAAGCGAGATTTATTATTGTTTACACAATAAAAATGACAAATCCTGATCAACATTTCTTAATGCCTTTGTTGATGACATTCTCCATACGATTGAGGGCAGTCCTAACAATCCGAAATACAAAATCTTCTTTGATTTTCATGTAGCTGATGACAGAATATAAGTAATAATGCTATAACTACACAAGATTAATATTTTTATAATGTATAAGCCCTATGATTAGCTACCAAAGTAATGTAATATGTATTTGATTGCAGGTTAAATATTAATTTTAGCTTTCCAAATGCAGTGTTGTGTTCGCTTTCAAAATGGAGACTTTTATACAATCAGTGTTATTTATTAACCGGATTGTTGATTAGCTTCTGTAATTTGTGAAATAATTAAAACATGAGGTATATCGTGGGAAAACCGGGCTTAATGCATGTGCGTAAAGTGTTGTCCCGCACAGGCTAATCCAGGACGGCACCTTCCGCTTTTATGGTATTTTCTGTTTCAAGGAATTTTCTTCTAAGCCCAGTTTTCCAACGAAATACCTCATATATTATTATTATGAGTGTATTGTTTTGTCAACTACAAGTAACATAAACAAAAGAAATCTCTCATCTTTCCAGCATAATGTAATTTAAGTCACCAGTAAAAAAGCATGTCTTTCACTTTTTGTGAATAACACAATTTCTGTCTGGCATAATGTTAATTAGCATGAAAGTTAAATACAATGTAGCACTGTTTTTTGTCATAAAAATAACTTCATTAATTTATTAAAAGCACAGTTCTGTCTGTCAAGATATGAACTGACTTTGTTAATCTGTTAATTGCACTTAGTGATGTGTAGTGTTTCTATTGTAAGAACACACTGTTAATAACACCATTTAAGGAACACCATTTAAGGTACTAGTGAAAGGCTGAACACCATTGAAGGTAAATCTCTTTTTATTCACATCCGTACTCCACGAGCATACAATTCTAACTCTCTGCTATCGCAGAGGCATTCAAGCAATGGGCGTGTCATGCCTGTGGGCATGGCCAGTGCACACTACACCACAATCCCTCCGTTTTTTTTAAGCCATTAATAATACAAACATATACAATGCATTCACATTTGATAAAACAAGATAAAACAATGCTGCTAGCAAGTCTAATGTTCTAATACATTTCGCATTAAACCTCGTCTGACATTAACGTGCAAACCATCTGATCGTTTATCAATTTCATTTTATAGCCCATTTGATAACGCTGATGCAAATGTCAGTCTAAATGAAATTTACTGGCACCAGCTGCAAATGTGTTTACAAGCACAGCGCAGTCTCTGATTTACAACATTAAATTATCACGCTAATTAACCAGAACGTTTGTCATGGCGTAGTCGTTGAATTTCTCAGGCATTTTTCGAATCCTATTCGGCCTATCTTTTCCATAATATATTGCTGAATGCTCGCTATTTTGATCATTTTCATTAACTGAAACATTTGATTCTGAGTCTGTCCTAGGCGCGTTTCGTTCATTCAGTTTTCTCATGTGAGCCACATTCCGCCGGTATTCGGTACCGTCGGCGTCGGCTCGAACAACAACACTATTTCCGCTCTTACTAACTACCGTATATTTATCAGAACTGAACGGCGTATCAAGTTTATTGTTTCGATTTTGCTTTAGAAGCACTCTGTCTCCTGATACAATTTCACTGTTTTTCGCATTTCGGTGCGCATCGGAATATACTTTCCCTTTTGTTCGGAATCCCGGTCACGGATTTCACTATCTTCCCGCCTAAATGTATTAATTTCAGGAACACGCGTTCTGATTTTACGACCGAACAGCATCTCAGCAGGCGACATGCCAGTCACTGCGTGGGGTGTGCTTCGATACATTATCAGGTAATCATTGAGATCTAATTTCCAATTATGATTCTGACTTTGAGAGATGCGTAGACGCTTGAGAATTGACCGGTTTTGACGTTCAACCTCCCCGTTTGCTTGAGGCCACAAAGGGGTATTTCGCCGGTGTTCAATGCCTTGTGATTTCAAGAAATTTTCGAAGTACTCGCATACAAAACTACTTGCATTGTCTGTTCGCAGAGACAATGGCAAGCCATGAGTCAAAAACCATTTGCTCAAAATTGACGCCAATTTCTCGCTCGTAATAGTTTTGGTCACCTCAAGCTCAACATATCGACTGTAATAGTCAACACATATAAATATGTAATCACCCGATGGTAACGGCCCTAACACATCCGCCGCTAAGTCTTGCCACGGGGCATTTGGGAGTTCTGTTCTTGACATTGGTTCGGGAGACGATGGCTGGCTTACCAACTGACAACCATAACACGTCTTACAATAATTTTCGATTTCTTTATCAATACCTGGCCACCATACTCTTGTCCTCAAATTGCTTTTCATAGACACGATTCCTGGATGACCTATGTGACCTAAGTCTAACACGCGCTTGCGTAATTCTCGCGGGACAACGATTCGCGTACCCCTCAGTACTAAGTAACCAATTACGCACAGTTCATCCTTGATATGTATGAACTGGGTTTGCTCATTTTTCTCCCATGTCCCATACGTCACGCTATCTCGTAATTTGCTTATCTCAACATCACGGCATGATACCTCCTCAATTTCTCGAGTGGTCATTGCGCTGGGCGTTGCTTCGCGCGCAACAAATTTAACATATTCATGGTCATCTACACTGTCAATCGTCTTTGAACTGTGCTTGAGCGGAAGTCGCGACGGTGCATCTGCGATATTGTCTCGACCGTTCACATGTTTAACCGTAAATCGGTACGGTTGCAGCCTAAGTACCCATCGTTCAAGTCTAGCACAGGGTTTTGACCTTGGACCATAAATGAATTCAAGTGGCTTGTGATCAGTAAGGAGCTCGAACTCTATACCATAAAGCCACGGGTGAAAACGCTCTAGTGCCCACACCACGCTTAAACCTTCCTTTTCAGTTTGTGAGTATCTCCTCTCAACATCAGTTAAACTCCTACTTGCGTAACTAATTACGCGATTCTCACCATTTTGTACCTGCACAAGCAAGGCACCTAGTCCTACCGGACTCGCGTCAACTATGACCTTTGTCGGCGCGCTTTTGTCATAATAACCCAGAGTTTCGGCACTAGCTAGCCTTTTTTTCAATTCATCGAACGCGCTCTGTTGAGACTGACCCCATTTAAACACCGCGTTTCTCCTCAACAGATCATTCAACGGCGCGGCTATTGTAGACAGATTCGGTATGAATCTCGCACAATAGTTTACTAAACCGAGGAAACTACGAACTTCACTCACGTTTCGTGGCTCACTCGCGTTCACTACAGCGTCGACCTTGACCTGAGTTGCCCCTATCCCTCGCTCAGATAGCTCATGACCCATAAACACTAACTTATTCATGTAAAACTGACACTTGTCCATATTTAACGTAAACCCTTTGTCTCTTAGTACACGTAGCACATTATTTAAACATTTATCATGTTCTTGTTTTGTAGAACTATGGACAATAATATCGTCAGCAATGTTATGCACACCCTCGCAGCCTTGCAATGTTTGTTGCAGAATCATTTGGTACATTTCCGGCGCACACGTAATTCCAAACATCATGTGTTTATACCTGTATAATCCACTGTGTGTTGTAAACGTCATGATTTCTCGTGATTCTGGGGAAAGTTCGATCTGATGGTAAGCATTGTTTATGTCCAATTTACTGAAATATTTGCTGTTGTTGAGTTCCTGCAACACTTCGTCTACTGTCGGTATCGGGTACCTGGTCCGTTGTATGGCGCGGTTTGCCTGTCTCATGTCCACACAGATACGAATGTCACCATCCTTCTTTGGTATTATGACGACAGGTGACACCCACTTCGATGGTCCGCTGACTGGTTCAATGACGTCTAAGTCGAGTAGTTCCTTGAGTTTAGCGTCCAACTTCTCCCGCAACTGGTATGGCACACGTCTTGTTGCTTGTACTACGGGCTTCACAGACTGGTCGATTGACACTTCAAGTTGATAATCTTTAAGTTTTCCAAGCCCCGTAAATAGTTCGCTGTACTGAGTGACGACATCTGGAACTTCCGGTTTTTCCATTTGGCGCACAATTTTGAGAACGCCCAACCTCATAGCTGTATCACAGCTTAATAAGGACTGTCCAGATCCTTCAATGACCACAAATTCGGTATCATCCACCGCTACTTCCTTGTAGATAATGGTCGCCCAAAACACTCCAGCTGTCTTTAGCGGTTCCTTGGAGCCATATGCATATAGCTCGGTTTTCCTGGGCTCGTTTCTGCATTTTATTCCATTGCTTTTTAAGAATTCCCAGGTTTTTCTATCAACAATATTGCAGCTGGAGCCGGAGTCAATTATCACTTTGGTTTGCACTCCACCAATTTCGATCATTATCCACGTTGCCGTAGGATATTTCCTTTGTACTGTAAATATAGATTGGCTCCTGTCCTCTGGTGTGTCTTCAACTTGGTGTACGGTACGCGGCTTTCTTTTCGATTTTTCCGCTGACCTACATTTTACCGCAAAATGTCCGATTTTGTTACAATTGTTACAGCGCTTTCCACGCGCTGGGCACGTGCTGTCTTTGGCTAAGTGTCCTTTCTTACCACACTTAAAGCATTCAATGTCTCGTTGTTTCCGGTCTTTCGATTTCTGTATAGACATTTTGTTAACAGAATGGTGAATTTCCTCCATACAGCTCGCTTGTTGATTAGCGTCTTCTAATGTTCTCGCAATCTCACGCAGCTGTATCAACGTCAAATCACGACCACGTTGGAGTAACTTCCGCCTCAACTCCCTCGAGTTACATTTCTCAATAACCTGATCTCTAATTTGCTCGTCGATGTTATGAAATTCACATGTCTCCGCTTTCTGTCGAAGTCTTGTGATATACTGATCGACAGATTCCGTCGGCGATTGTTCCAGTTTCCGGAACATGTGTCTCTCGTAAGGCACATTTGATTGCGGCGCGAAATGCTTGCCTAGAGCATCGGCGGCTCTAGCATACACATTGCTTCCTTCTCCTTCCGGCAAAGTGTAGAAGATATCCTGCACTTCCATTCCAGCCATGTGGAGCAGTAATGCTCGTTTGCGTTCATTGTCCTTTATGCCCTTTCCGACCACATACAACTCAAACGCTCGAAACCACCGTTTCCACTTAGCCGCTAATCCCGATGACTCGCCACGCACATCAAATCTCGCCAAATAGTCACTTTCTCGTTCCATGATTTAACTGTTAAATGTCCAATTTTATTTTAATCCTCGTCGCCAAATGTAGTGTTTCTATTGTAAGAACACACTGTTAATAACACCATTTAAGGAACACCATTTAAGGTACTAGTGAAAGGCTGAACACCATTGAAGGTAAATCTCTTTTTATTCACATCCGTACTCCACGAGCATACAATTCTAACTCTCTGCTATCGCAGAGGCATTCAAGCAATGGGCGTGTCATGCCCGTGGGCGTGGCCAGTGCACACTACACTACATGATGGGCTGATTAATCATTTAGTCAAATAATCTTGAAGGACAGGGCCATGACATGATAATGACAATGGGAAAAATTATTTGACGAAATGCATACATGTCACTGGTACTACCTTTGGCCAAAACTGTATTCAATAGTAAAAAAACAAAATTGTGTTTTGTAGTTCTTAACTTTTTAATGTATTATAAATAAAATACATTGTACATCCAATGCAATATTCAATGCTATAAAACATTCCTGGATAGGTTGTCATTATGTCCACTAAAGGATTTTCATGATTTTTTATGCATTTTAGCATGGATTGGTTTATGATTTATTATAGATTATTTACAAAGTATACATTGTACAAGTAAATTCTTGCATGTGGTTTTGAAATTGTACAAAAATAACATGTAAAAAAACTTCTACTTGCTACTAAGTTTAGTTTTGATACATTATGTCTTTTAAATTACATACAAAACCGTCAAGGGAGGAGGGTAGTGGTTATACTAGTCTTTTTCTATTGAGCCATTAGACATGTGTAAATATATTAGTCTTCTTAAGTCAAGCAGTTAAAACCCATTATTTTTTGTATTAACAATAGCAAATTTAAACCATTTTCGTTTAAACTAAAACCAAGTTTAACAAAATGAATTGACAAGCATTGAAATTGTTAAAAAAATGATTGGATGAACAATAAAAACCCACCTATTTAGTCATGATTATTTGATTAATCAGTCACTTTTGTCTCTGATTAATCAGCAATTTTTGTCACTTTTGGCTCTGATTAATCAGCGATTTTTGTTAGGGCTGATTCCAATCACAAATCGCACTTCTTGCACCCAACATGAAATGGCTGTGAAAACTGTGACTAAGTTACAACTCTTTCCATTTTACCAGGGCCCTAAAAATTGTTTGATTCTTAACAAGTGTCGTTATAATTTAATAAATGGCATCTACTTGGTTTTGCCCTCTACAACCTATGTAATTGGTTTGTGTATTGATTATTAGACTTCACTTACCACTTAGTGGTATTGTATTTAGTAAAACTAATATTTCTTTGCAGTCAGTAACAGTTTCAGAGAAATGTGCCTCATTTAGTCGGGAAGGATCAGCCCGGCATAATACCTTGACTTCGGGTCATTCTATTGGCAGAAAAGCCTTGACCTTTGACCTGTTGACTTCTAAGAATGACAGGTCAAACAAGGGGTCAAAAAGGGGTTCGTTAACTGACTCCATAAAAAGCCATTCTTCAAAACATACTGAGGTGAACATCAGTGTAGCATGTTTGAGAGTTACTCCCCTTTAATATTGGCACACCATTGGTAATATTGTAGTTTTTTGCAATTTGTGAGATTATTTAGTCATATTTTGCAGTTTTAACATACGAAATGCATACTAAATCATTTGTATACATGGCGAAATTTCCACACATATCTGTTCACTTCATGAAAAATATTTTATATTTTAAACATTTGTTATATTCATTAGCAAATTGAAATATGCATACATGTTTACATTGGTTACATGTATGATGTAAAATTTAGTTAAACAAACAATATAATGTAAGCATGGGTTATTATGGGTATTTAATGTTTGAGTATTCAGTAATGCTAAAATGTGGAAATTTCACACTTTTTGTAACCACATTCCAGCCTTCTTTTCAGCATTTTACACCTGGCACCACAAATATTGCAGCTTTTTAATATGTATTGTAACATTTTATATTCAACCTGCATTGTTCCTACTTCTATTCTACTGTTTTTCTAAAAGTGAGGCATATGTACTGTATGAATAATTGATTTGTTGATGAAAAAAAGAAGATTTTGTTTATTTTGTTTTACATTATAATTCAAAATGATTTACCATTTTACACTCTTTACACACTTTCTTAAACATTGTGTCATTGAGTGTCTTAAGCATTGTGTCCGTATAACATGTCATCGTTGTACCCCAAAGTTTCCAAGAAAATGTATACAGTTGACCTAACAGTGGTGATTCAAGCAATGAAATAATTACATTTGTGTGTGCCCTTCTACCAGTGTTTGCTGTTTCCTGTGTGAATAACTCAAATATTAATGAAGTGTTTTGTGATTTGATATTCAAGATGTATTATTCTTCTTCCAAACATGGAACTTGAAAGTGTTTGTATATTTGTTTAATGTAAATACTCACACATTTTTTTTTGTATGTTGTTGGTCAATCTGCAGAAAGAAGTTATTTACAACCATAGATATTCTGCACATTTAATGCACTTTTTAAAGAGATTGTGTCACTTTGATTTTATTTTAGGGAATCATAATGTAAGCTATTGCTCCTTAGTTCCAGCTGTGCATTTATCATGGAATATGTCAACTTTTTGTCGACAAGTCCGGATTGAGGTTTTTTTTGTAACTTTTTTTTTAAGTCACATTTGGGCTAAAAAACATTTAAAATTATATAAATTCTGACAAATATGGATTTCACAGAAAACAATGGTTGCTAAAAACTTAAGGGTTGAGGAGGGGCTTTTGCTAGGTTAGGTCGGGTTACCTGAAACAGAATTTTTCTTTTTTTGATGGGGAGGGGCCTTAGTACTGCTTTAAGGATTTTTAATACATAGTATGAGTGGTTTTCTAATATAAAATAACTTTTGAACCTGATAATAATTTATGGTTTCTGGAAGTATTTTAATGATACAATATAATAAAAAATAATAGATAGTAAAACCTGAAATTTTCGCCTTTAATAATTCAGATAATATTTATTTATATTGTTTGATGTTTCTCAAGTATTTTTTAAGACTAATTATTCTTTTTTATCAATTTCATAAAATTTCTTATTTTCAAAGAGCAGTTTTGAATATTAATGTTACGATATACCAATAAGCTGTTCATATGGTTATTAAATCTGCTTTCGTTTGTTGATTTTTTCAGGCGGCAAGTAAATTTTCAGGTAAAGACAGTAAAGGGGGAGGAAAAGACACTGTACCTTGGAAGACAGAAGATGGACGATATATCGACAACTATAGCTTTGTGTGATGTTGCATGTCTCTGTTGGGACTAGTATGGATGAGTTGTTAAAGTTTAGGTGTTTAGTGGTGTTGAGCTGACTGGCCTTAAATTTGTGTAGTATAATTATATAATTATGTTTGTACATGTATACCCACTTGCTGTTATTATTACACCTTTATGTTATTCAACACTTATTTTCTTAAATTACTAGTGTTTTTATAAAAGTTATAAAACACTTTTGCATTTTTTAGCACATACATGTATCATATGTTGTGATTTTCTTTGTTGAGAATTACTTTTAATTGAACTGACAGTTTGTCAGCAATTCACCTATCAACATTTCCCCCTGGGCAGCGGGCAAACCCAGGAGAATTTGACTAATTGTATTTTAGGGGATATAATTCCCCACCCTAGGGTCAAGCATTTTTGTCTAAATCCCTTCAATGGGGGATGCTTAATTGGTGTATTAAATGGCCCGGGGGCCAATATTACCAGGATTAAAAATCTTAACTAAGTCTATTTCCCGGGACCCGGAATTATTTGGCGTGTCCATTTCCCGCCTGTCGGGAATTGCTTCCAGTCTAAAGTCCTGTATATGCCCGCTGCTCCCCCCCCCCTGGGGGAAAATATTGATAGGTGCACAACTAAGCACAGATTACAATTTGGAAAATTAGTTTTACTCTGTTTGGCTGTCAAATGTTGTTTTCAACTTCAACTATGAATGCAAAATGTTGGATAATGACAATGGTGACTTCTTGGTCTGGGTTTCCCAGTTAGTTGTGCTGGGCCCATATTCCAGCAACATCTTAAGTGTATCTTAAAGAATATTACATGTAATTTTAAAACAACATATGAGGCCCGTCGTGGGAAATCAGACTTAATGCATGTGCGTAAAGTGTCATCCTGGATCAGCCTGTGCAGTCCGCACAGGCTGATCCAGGACGGCACTTTCCGCCTACAGTGTATTGATGTTTAGAAGAGACTTCATTGACACAGAAAATACCATAAAAGCGGAAAGTGTTGTCCCAGATTAACCTGTGCGGACTTCACAGGCTGATCCAGGATGACACTTTACGCACATGCATTAAGGCCGGTTTTCCCACGACGAGCCTCATATAAATTTGTGAAACTCTTTATAGTTAAGTAAACAATAGTAAGTAATGAGTTTATAATTAATACACACTTAGCACAATGTAATTAAAAAATTAAATAAACTGTCAATTGAAAACAATGATTTTAAGGTTAAGGATAAGATTTTACTTAAGATGTTTCCCAAATTTGTTTCTCTTGTACACTAAAATTGCAATTAATGATATTTAGTTACAGATGTATTTTGTTTCATAACCAAGTACATATACCAGTAACAATAATTGCTGACATTGCCCTGGTGAACACTGCTGTTTATTTAATGCTTGGTCAGTGGAAAGTAAATACATATTGTGATTAAAATTTTAATTTGTGGCGCGTCGTGGGAAAACCGGTCTTAATGCATGTGCGTAGTGTCGTCCCGGATTAGCCTGTGCAGTCTGCATAGGCTAATCCAGGATGGCACTTTCCGCCTACAGTGGATTTATGTTTAGAAGAGACATTCTTGAAACAGAAAATACCATAAAAGCGGAAAGTGCCATCCCAGATTAGCCTGTGCAGACTGCACAGGCTGATCCGGGGCAACACTTTACGCACATGCATTAAGTCAGGTTTTCCCACGACGCGCCTCATTTATATTCTCCCAAGATGCCATCATATACGATATATACAATATATATATTGATGTACTTTTGGTATTAAAATCTGCCTAGCTGTTGCAGTTATATTTATAAGTCATATTAATATCATATGAAGACAAATTGACTGTATTTATGATTCTGTTCTTTATAGCTTTTGTTTGTTTTTATCACAGCTACCGGGTTGTACATTTTTTTTGGTTGCTAGTTTTCTTTGGTGTTATGATTTTTAAACAAAACGTGCAGTTTTGCACTTTTGCTTACATAGTATATGGTAAACCAGTGGATTTAAATGTAGGTTTGATCATAATCTTGTACACGGGGTAAACATATTCAAATAGACATAACTTGCTGAGTTTCTTTAAAATAGGAGTTTTGTATATGTTTTTTTTTTTATTTTACAAATGTAGTTTACATGTACAAATAATCAACTAACAAATCTGAGAATCCATGCAACACAAAAAATATATTATTATACATGCAAAATTACATATATCCCTGTATTCTAATTTAAAATGATTGCATAATGATATATTTATTAATAGATATTTATTTTTACAAAGAGTTTTATATGTTGTTTTTAAACTATTTCTTACCTGTTCTTGCTACTGCTTAGTTTATTAGTACGTGTATTTTATATAACATACAATATCTGCTGAAAAATTAATGTGCACATATTTGTTGTGGAAATTTCTGTAAGTTCATGCAGGAAAATTTTCCAGTATTTTCTGTCAATTTTGTCCTTCATTTGTTTTGTTATATAATTTATACATACAGGTATGTGTGTACGTTATTCATGTAACATGATACTTTGTCTGTTTTATCCTTGTTCGCGTAGTAAGGTCATATTTATTCGAAAATTTGGCTCTATGTCAGAGTATGTAAAATATTTGTGCCATTTATTTGGTATTCTGAATATTAACGTTATGAATGCAGATGGTCACACTAAATTGTGATTTCCCCATTTTTGCTGCAATGAGTATGGTATGAAAATTAAGCCCATTATGTTGCTGCAAGTCAAAACGATATGTTCTTTAGTAATATAATGTTGTTTTTTTTACCTTAACACATTTAACAGATCATTGATTAAGATCAATAACACCCAACATTATAAACTTAACAATGAAAGAGGAAAGCATAGTCAGTTAAATTTAGTTGTAATGAGAGAATAATCCATTTACTGTCTGGGAATAGGGGAAATCATGATTTTCTGTTGATAAACACACTGAAGTCGTCTGTATTTAAATCGTCTTTTTGGATATTTTTGTATCCGATGTTTCCGTTGTCCTATGAATGTTTCCTGCTGGTGTTTCTTTCCTTCCATTCGTTATTGTTGTTGTTATCGTTGATTACGTTAATGATTTTTTTTCTGAATTTTATGTCTCTGAAAAGTCTCTGAAAATTGGTGTGTACACTGTAGGGTATTTACAAAGATTAAATAACAAACGCATATTAATTAACGCTGTTAGTAGTTCTTTTGGTAATAATGAACGAGATTTTGTTGCCTAACTATTGTCAATGTTTCTTTATAAACTGTGTGTATATTGAAGGGTAATAACAAAGATATATTTAATAACAAACACATATTAATTAACGCTGTTACTAGATCTCTTTTTAATCATGAACGAGAATTTGGTGCCCTATGAGATGTAGCGGTACTCGCTTTCTTTAATATGTTAATGTATTGTTTTCACTTCTTGATTTCCCTAGTTTTTTGGTACCTACAGTTGGAAATATGTCTTGATTATATTACGTTTTGTGAATGTACGTTACACATGATTTTCCTTCATAAAGAACATTTGTACTTGTATAAATGTACTATGAACTTACATTGTCAGTTACTTTTCTTCTCATGAATGGTTGATGCAGATCAGTTTTGTGATCATTTTGCGTATTCGATATATAATAAAACATACCCTTATTTTTATACATTGTAGTTATTTGTTTAGTTTTGGTCACCTGTTTCTTGCATTACATGTTGGGAGTTCATAACCATGTTATCAAAAAGCTTCAGTGATACCTATGTGGTATAATTTCCTCTTTGTATCGTTATTTTTTTCCGATTTTAAAATAATATGTTAGCATAGTTTCTCATCATTGCATTATATAAATTGACAGAAAGCCACAGTTATGTAATGGATAGATTGAATATATTAAACATCACAATACACTGTACATTTCAGTGAAAATAATGTTTACAAACGAGTGTATACTTTGTGTCGCCCTAAACTGAAATTATGACCCAAAGGCGATGGGCTGAGTCAATTGTTGTACCTATATTATATTTCATTTGGTTTGCTGGAATTCAACAGGAACTCTTGCATTTTTACATAGAACATGTTTTACTCTAAGTATAATTTTCGTACATGTATTTATTTCTAAAACAAATAGTAGTTATGTACATTAAGATCACACCATGTTGTATATGTACACATCGTATTCATACGAAGACAACAACGCTTATGGAACAAAACTAATAAGAAAGAAGTTAAGGTTTAGTACAAAATCTAGAACTCCGCGAGTCGGGGGCATAACTCAAGTACGATAAGAGTGAACCTTCCTTTTATGCCTACTAACACTTTCCTAGAGTTTCATAATGATTGCACAAAAACTTCGCAAGTTATTTTCTGCACAAAACTGAAGGGGACGGCGCCGCCGCCGACGCCACCAAAAATAACCCCTCAATGTCGCCTTTCGTGGCGACACAAGAAAAGTAGGGGCAAATTGTAATAAAGCTTACAGTACTTTGCAAAAGTATTGAGTTCGATACGTATAAGAATAAACCACTGACAAACAACAAATAATGAGTTTGTAACTGGGAATTTGTTAATTTTTAGCTCACCTGAGCACGAAGTGCTCGGTGAGCTATTGGTATAGGCGTCGGCGTCGTCCGTAGTCCGTCGTCCGTATACCGTCAACAATTGGGACCGTTATCGCGATAAAGACTACATTTTTTTTATATACAATCTTGACCTAACTTGCACAGTTTTTGTTCATAGAGACTTCATTTTTCTACCAATCATGACCAAACTTCCACGGTCTGTGTATTATCAAAATATCACAGTAGAAGTCAACATTGGACCACAAACACCAGAGTTATACCCCTTTTTTGTTGAAAAATAGGCAAAAATTGACATATTACCTTGATTAGGACTTCATTTTTTTCCAATCTTGACCAAACTTGTACAGTTTGTGTATGACCAAAAGATTTCAGCAGGAGCCAAAAATGGATAAGGTTAGGCCACAGACACCGGAATTATGGCCCCTTGTATGTGGAAAAAAATGCAAAAATTGCCTTTTTTGTTCATAGAAACTTAATTTTTCTTCCAATCTTGACCCAATTTCCATAGTTTGTATGGGATCATACGTCTGCAACAGAAGTCAACAATCGGTCAGATTGGGTAACAAACATCGGAGTTATGGCCCCTTTGTTAGTGAAAAAAAATGCAAAAATTGCATTTTTTGTGCATTAAGATTTCATTTTTCATTCAATCTTGATAAAACTTCCACATGTTTTGTATGGCCATACGATCTCAACACAAGCAGCAAATGAGACAGGCCACGAACACAGCAGTTATATCCCCTTAATTGTGAAAATTAATGCAAAAATGAATTTGTTGCAAGACGGGGACTTCATTTTCAACCAGTATTGACCAAACTTGCACCATATGTCTAGGACCATAAAACCTCAAGCGAATTTCAATATAGGACGGGTAAATGGCAATACACTTTACTCTTTGAAAGCAAGCATGACATGACCTTTTGCACCGCGGTCGCCATTATCTTTCAGAACTGCAGCATTAACATTATTCCTCCGAAATTGCCTGCGAAAATTTGGATACCAAGATAGAGAAAATATATCCAGGTCCTTACTTGTTCTATCTATGAGAGCAAATCAGCAACAAATTATTTAAGGCTATTATGGCGTACATTCCCACAAGCCTTTCACAACAGTAAGGCTTTCATCTTTGCCAGTACTCAGGTGAGCCCTTTGGGCCATCATGGTCTTCTTGTTTATATAGATTTAGCTCTCTTAGGTAGTGTGTTTAGACGTATAAGTATGACTCGTTCCAAATTGATTTAAACAATGAATTTAGCGTGAACAATGAAACACAAACAATGTCCTAAGTGATTATCGTCGTTCACTGATTCAAATACACACCTATTTGGTGACGTATTTTCGGATAGCATCTCCTGGCAATAGGCATTAAAGGGACCCGTGCACAGATTGGCAAATTGACAATTTTCAAAATTTGAGTAATAAATCCCAAAAAGACAAATACATTATTTAGAAGCAAACGAAATAACACAGCTGAAAAAGAAATATATTGGAAATATAGTTTCGTTGTACAAAATCATATTTGTAAATTAATACAATTATAAAACGTTTGTAACCCTTTTCTTTTCATCGGCATTTTGGAAAACACGCTTATCACCTACATAGTGTAAAAAATTCACCACCAACGATGATTTTGAAGTTAAGATTTAACTTGAGATGTTTCTGATATGTGGCTCCGGTACACATCTCCCATAATTGCGAGTACGTCTAGGTGGCGTGACCCTGAACACTAACCGCAAGCCTAGCGCCACCAGCCCAAGCGCCGCGCCGCACAGCGCCACGTAGAAGGTGCTCTGCTAAAAATAGCCCTAGATCACCTGAATATATTCTCTTGTTTTTATTGTTTGGTATAATAAAATAAATACATCTCGGTTGGTATTACCATTTTCGAGTGACAAATTGACAATATGTTGCACCACTCTCTACTCTATGGGGTGTGGTATTTATATAATGTCGAATATCAAAGCGAAACAAAGAACCCATCGGATTGGTTTATAGATTGTATCAAAAATATTCATGTTATTGTTAAAAGATGTACTCGCATTAAAAAAAACATCGTTTGTTGTAAAAATGATCATATCCATACCGTAACGACCGGTCGCTTTCCCAGCTCGATGACGTCACACTTGCAGTCTGTTGGTGGCAAAACAACATCCATGTCCGGGTCATGCAGCATGATCCTCAGATCCTGGTCATCTCTGTCAGCCATCCTGTGAACTGTGAATTCAGCCAACAAATTAGAAGTTCGATCTACTTTTTCATTAATTAAAATGCAGAACTATGTAGCCAAAAAGCTGCATTTGACAGGCTATAATACTGAGGATTGTATTTTTAACCGTTGAATGGTAAATGGTTCTCCTTTGTCGATAGTGTTTTTTTTTAAATATTCTAACACATCCTCAGCTCTACCTGCTCAGTATTCTAACCACTCTCCAAGAAAAACATGCATCTGATTAGGTTCCAGCAGGTTGACGGGCTCCCAAACCAGGGTCGCGTTGCACACATTGTCGGGATACTGCTCGTCCTTATGACTATGCTGCCAGTCCTCAATCAGACCGGAACAATGTTGTGATAGTATACAAACAGGCCAATGAGAACTCCACATACATTT
Organism: Congeria kusceri; assembly: GCA_027627225.1. NCBI lineage: Eukaryota > Metazoa > Mollusca > Bivalvia > Myida > Dreissenidae > Congeria > Congeria kusceri. Next base: position 42,800,053 of record CM051029.1, on the reverse strand, counting down.
TATGCTTGCTTGTTTTACTATTTTCAGGCACTGACGTAATGTTTTAGTTTGAAAGCAAAAATTAGGTCAAGGGAGCACATAAATCTGCAAGAAAAAGGCTGCCCAAGTAAACTTAAAAACATCAGTGTTTTAGTCTCATGTCTAATCACTAATGCGTATGGACATTAATATTTGTAGCGTTTCAACGCATAACTCAAATGACCTATGCATGTACATAGTTAAACAAAACAACAGAAACATCGTTAACATTACCTTTGCTCGCTTAACGGCTTAACAAATAACCTTATAATTCTCCTATTGTAAAGTTTAAATGGATATTCTCTACCTTGCAGAAGTTATTCGAATACTCAATATATACTCGAATGATGCAATCAGCAAGTATTTGACGGAATAATCAACATGTGCCAATTATTTAAACAGAAAACAACACCAAAACAACAACAACGCACACAAACCGAACCGTAGACCACTGCCAGTATATAGCAATGCAACACCTTTTTTTTTATCTTAGTTACTAAAACAATAATTATTTCATCAAGTCAGGGAATCTTTCCCATAAAGAAAACAATAAGAATTTTTCAGATATCTCATCCGATTACAAAGTTACATGATGTTTTAGAATGGTACCCTCAACAACCATTTAAATGCACAAAACGAAATTATGACAAAAACATGACCCAACCCACGATTTCATAAAACAAACACCAAACTGGTTAAACTTAAGTCGCTTTAATTTCAAAAGCTAATGAACAACCAAAATTGAACAGAAAAATCCTTTATATAACATCATATCAACAAGTTCTTAACCAAATTTTTCGAAGAAAAATTTTGGTTATTAGATTTGGGTATGTCATTTATTATTTGTAGTGGTGGCGTCAACTTTTCGTCTCAGATCTCTAACTCGAGAACGGGTTGAGCTATTGTAATGAAACTTTATAAATAGAAAACTTATACGGAGACCTCGCTTGGGATTGCATATGGGGTGGGTTCGGTCAAGGTCAAGGTCACTGTTACTAAAAATAGAAAAGCGGTTTCTGCTCAATAACTTGAGAACACATTGAGATATTTCAATGAAAGTTCACATCTAGATACCTTATATCGAGACCTCGCTTGGGATTGCTTACAGGGTGGGTAGGGTCAAGGTCAAGGTCACCGTAACTAAAATAAAAAGCGGTTTCAGCTCAATAGCTTGAGAAGACATTGAGACTGGGAATTGTAGACACATTAAATAGTTCTAGCCTTAATATGTTATGGTAATAAATTATTTAGGCTCAGCATTTCTTCAATACTGATAAGATAATACAACTAGAACAAATGCAGGATGACACAGAATGCTGCTTAATAATTTGAAGATTTGAAGTTCAGTAAACAAATACCTTGAAAATATAACAATTATCCAGTGTTAAAAATGTGTTTGTAAATTATTTTTCTCATTTACAGAAAGATTAAGAGCATGAAAGCCTTTCAAGATATAGACCCAAAGATGCAAGATATAGACCCAAAGATGAAATAAAAAAAACACTGTTTAATGTTTCTTCATGGATCATCATCCGTTTGACAATGTGTGCTTTTTATAACAAAATATATAAATGCATTTTAAACTGTATCAAAGAAAACAATCTTGCATCTTAAATTATACCAGAGCATATGTCAAAATTAAAAGCTGTAATAACCAGGCTGTTGATGGTAAATAGGTTATTTGTAATAATAAACTAATTTTATATATACTTAAAATGAACCTTCTGTCTGTATGGAGTATGAATAGGTTTGGTTACTTTCACTTTCGGTTTTGAATTACCTGAACTTCAGGCTCAAGAACAAAGTTTAAAACAAATTAATAATTATATTCTAAACACTAAATAAACATTTAAAACAATACTGTCACAAATTATACTATTCACTACAAAATATCAGCATTATTTTTCACAAATATTGGTCTAATCTTTTTCATGCTTGCTTGCATTTGCAGCCATCTTGAATTTTTGCAAAATTTCCACCAAGAGAGAAAAGGGTGAGATTGCATTATCATTCCAGGTTTTTCTGTGTATTTTTCTTATGATTTCTTCATAATCATAAACAACATACATAAGATTGCAAAATCCGGCCAAAATTTTTAGTGTAAAAGCTTTAGTTTTATTTTTAAAAAAATATATTTTTTAATAATTTCAGCTTAATTTTTTTAATCAAAATGACTAGTTTCTGCATAGTAAAGAAAAGCTCCGCCAATTTGATTATCTAATTATCATAATTTATGCAGATTTGGTCAGAATTCCATTGTAAAAGTAGTAAAAATTAAAGTAAAAAAATCTTGCTATTCTTGGGTCACCTTATTGGTCATTTCTGGTCAGGAGCAGATTTGCCAAGGGAGGTAACTCTTACATGGTTTTGCATTGCTACAGTATATGTTGGTATGTGCTTCAAGTTTCCATTTTTCATCTTCGCAGCTTAGTATGTAACTGTTTTATATTTGTTATTTCAACATTTTACCCGAGCAATATCACTATTATAATTAAGCATGATATAATACTATAAAATATCCATTGCTTATCTTTGATGTTACTGTTCTATTTCAACTTTTATGATTATACATGAGGCGTGTCGTGGGAAAACCGGGCTTAATGCACGTGCACGGCTGATCCTAGACGTTACTTTCCGCTTTCATGGTATTTTAAGAAAGTCTTTTCTAAACATAAATTCACTGTAGGCGGAAAGTGCCGACCTGGATAAACCTGTGCGGACGTCACTTTACGCACGTGCATTAAGTCCGGGATTCCCACGACACGCCTCCAATATTTCTAACGAACATAATTACTCATGTATGTAATTCGCGTAATCCAATTAGCATGGCGTCGCTTCTTACTGATCTACCTTCATATTCAACATAACCGAAACATTTCCTGTAAAGCCCCTTATTTCACCCACCGTCAGTATCCCTTTAATTGAACCTACCTAATCTTCTGCCAATACTATCCGCTATGATAATATTCAATATCCTGAAGTATAGACTTCAAATGATTTAAAATTAATGTCCGTATTGATTGAGTCATATAAAATATTCACCTGTTTCAATTTTCAACATTCAATCCCGGGCCATGTTAACTATTCAAGCAATGCATCGCTGATTACATTTGATCAGCATATAATCACAAAATAATATCATTCCATACCCATTACATTGTATGCTAACAAAACCTTGCATGCATTTGCTAGCTGCATTTCAGCATTTCAACTCACGTTTTCCCGTCCGTAGCTTTAAGTGTCGGTTTGTATGCCACTGCTAGGTATCAGTCTTTGGCCACTGAGATTTAATGATTTTCTAGCTTAGAGTATGTACGATCTTACAGCAGATATAGTGGCATATATACAGTTAACAAATAAAGTTCATTAACATATATTTGTATTTAAAATGGAATAAAAGTTAAGAACAAACATTGCTTTTAAACGCACATTAAGCTGATGTTTGTGATCGAATCCAATTTTTGATATGCAATAAAATCATATTCTTATGTGATCCTCACGAATACCCCGTTTAAGACCAATCACATTATTCACACTTAAATAGGTGACAAATGAGATCATGTTCTTCACAAGTGTGTGAAAAATATGATTTGTTACAAATATGATCCTACAATGCTTTGAAATCAAATATCGATGTACCAATGTATAACGTGCATCAAATCATGGCTGCAAGGTTTGTTAGAACTCTAATGGAATGCAAATTTCACTTTCATGTCAAGTAGTTCTCAATCGTGATAATACGTGTTTCTGTGCCATACATTTATAACACTCATTAATTAGTACTCTGCCACGTGTCTGTCGACATATGAATGCATACAAAACAACACTCTAGTGTCAATACTGATCATTGTAATCGCAAACTCCTCGCAGCGGTTACTTCCCTTTCGGTTATCAGTCTTGAGCTATGCTCGAAACCAGTCAAATCTCTGCGTGGAGGTTGTTGGACACGTCGTTGAAAACTTACCATTTTGGCCTCCAAGTTTGGTTAATGGACACCTTGTCATTTATTAGTTTACGTGTTCATCGCAAACCCTGGATCTCAAAACATGTTCTCGTGTGTTAAGGTTACGCATGCCCAAATAAATTCCTTCTTTGTTACATATAAAATATTCAAAATTTGATCTCACTTTTAACCATGACCAAGCTACTTTCCAATATATCACCATACATTGTTGGAAAGATGAGGACATAACCTTTTGAAAAAACAGCATATCAAAAAATTCTATGTGTTGTAACTCAAACTATTTACCTTAGAAAAAACACACCGGTTTTGACGGGCATGGAGGCTGCCATTTTGCGCATGAATACATGGGCCAAAAGTTATGAAGCTGGGAACCACTTGACAAAAGTAGTGCACAAAAACAGCCTTTTTTCTTATTGCTTACATATATACCTTTAAAATGATACCAAAACATATCATTTAAACTGTATTTTACAAATTATATGCATCCTGCACTCAACCATATGTGCTTATTATCTAACTGACATTTTGGGGTAATTAGACATTTAAACAACCAATTAATCAGTAGACAGAAATGTATCGCTCCCCCTTTCTGTTTGTCCAAGGTTGTTTGTCCAAGGATTTGAAGTAAATCGATTGGATTGGTTGCATACCATGTGCTATTGTTTAGCACTGAAATATAACTCCATAATTGGTCAAGTAAATCCTTGATTGTCATGTATCTACTGGTCAATTAAGCATATATTGATCAGGATAAATGAAAAGTAACTTGCTTTCGATATAATCGCCGTTTATGGAATGCCCTTTCCCCACAATTTTGGTATTTTATTTTAACATTTATGAATAAACAGTTCACTAATCGACATTGTAATCATCTGTTAACGTGATGGTTATCATCTTAACGCTTGAATAAATACGGGTTAGTTGCATATCGACATCTGTTCGATTTTAATTATCAAATGTTCATTTACCTTTCTTACCGTAATATAAATCAGTATAACAATATGGACAACACAGACCGATAAACAAAGGACACTCATAGCCGTGCTTATGAGGATAACATCTCGAAATGTGTTTGTTGTGGTCGCTGCTCATAAAATTCATTGGGTTTTTTATTTACTAAATGACCGTATTGACAAATATACCTTTATATGATTATTCGTCGATTCTTCTGTTACATGTACATAAATGCTAAACAAAGTATATGTACAGTAATGCCCAAAGATCGGAAATGTTTGCTGCGAAGAAAAGATCATCCGTAAATTCACGACCTGTTGAGTTAGCCACTTAATCGCGACTGGAACCAATAATTTCCGTGCAATGACATCGCACTGTAATATCCCCTTAAAATACTTTAATTTTGTGTAAACTTATACAATATAAATACATTTGACAGCTATGATGAATATCTTTGAGCAAACGCAAACATCAACTTAAATTGTTACTGACTCAAAAAATATTGTTAAACCCTGTTAAGGACGTATGACCGATACAGTATAACTATGTGTATATGCCGATACAGTATAACTATGTGTATATGCCGATACAGTATAACTATGTGTATATGTCGATACAGTATAACTATGTGTATATTCCGATACAGTATAACTATGTGTATTTGAATAATTTATGCAGATAATAAACCTTTGTCCTAAACCTATTGCAACAGGCAACGAGGTTGAACTGTTTAATAGCCTCGTTCTAATGTATTTACTTGTAATTATGTAAAATGTACATGTGGGCATCATTCACGGTATCTAATTAACCGAAAAACACATATTTTTGCTAGCAGTAATAAGGTGACACCTTGTTTGCAAATTTCGTCAATAAATGCCCATAAATATGAGGTCACGAAATTAACTTTTCCAATAAATAATGCAGACATTTATTCGAAACTTGACAAATACCGCAGTAAGTTTAACACCCAAGTTTATATCCAGGCAATCAAATTTTGGACCGACCGCGTCAGTAGGTATAAATAAAGGGGACGCAGAAAATCGGGTTTAGAAGAAGAAGAATATTCAACATCAAAGAATTAGTGCGACTTTTCGGTACCTTAGAGAAGCCAACAAACAGAACCTTGACAAGTCTTCTTTGAGACGATCAAAATGTTACCAAAACGTATGTATTTATTTAATTGTAGTATTCTGTTTCAATGTTTTTACTAAACACTATTATTAACTTGTTTTAATTAATTTAAAATAAAGATCATTATTATTTATTTAAAATAATGTTTATTATTAATTAACAAAAGTATCCGAAGCATACATAGTTATTGAAATAAATCATATTTCTTACAAATAGTTAAAAAAAAATAAAACTTCATTTTTTCAATGGGCTATATAGTAGCAAAGCTCTATTTTGTGAAATGAAAGTAAACTCAACACAAAAGAAAGTATCCACTAATATATTGTATTGTGTTTCGATACCTGCAATTAATGTTTTTTAACAAAAAATAAAGTCAGTGAAACTTTAATCATATTGCAATAAAATGCTAACATGTTTTCTGTATCAAATCCATTCTTAATTCAAAACACAATGCAAAATCTTAACAGGTGTAAAACTGAAAATCACAAAGAACATAGTCAAAACAAAAAAGAAAAAGTAATCACTTTTAAACCTCTATGTCATTAAAAATGAAGTTTTATCAGATATTTAATTAACGAGTATCGATTTAAAGAGCATTGTCTTACACATGCAGTGTCAAATCCATGCTTACTATTAACCCGTATCATATAATACCGAATACCCGGCCAAAACTCGATTACCTATTGTGCAATGAACATATGTACACATATGATGCAAGTTTTCATTGCAATCTGTTCTGTGTGGATGGTCAGTTGGTTAAATCATCTATATTCTGTGAAATTCCCATGGCATGTTTGAATATGGACGAGCAATACCAGGTTGTTGGTATCATGCAAACCAAAAAAACATGTTTTTGTTTTGTGTTTAACAATAAATATAAATTGATTCAGAAAAGCATTTTATTGAAAGATGATTTAAGTAACATTGACATAATTTTTGCTAAAATATTACATATAGGTATCGAAAAACAGTAAAATATATAAGTGGATACTATCTTTTTTGTTGAGTATATAATCAAAACGAGCAATAACGATTCAAAATAATTGAACACAATATTTCCGACATGTTCAGGGGGTGCTTCCACAGACAAAAAATAATTGCAACTGCTATTTGCAGGGGTTTAACTAATTAGGACTTAAACATAAATACACGTTGATTGAGCTAGTTGAAATGTTTTAGGTCACATATCGTATACGAGAAACAATATTTAAATGATATTATTTAAAAATATTTACTCAAAACTACATTTTTTTTTATCAATAAATCAAAACAAAACCTAGTGATTGTTTAAAGGCCGCCATAGGTCTGTATACTATACAGGTGTTGTGGCAGACACATTTCTTTACAAAATCTTTATTGTAAACATTAATGTATTTATTATTTATTAACGTATTCAACAGATAACCAGTTGATGGAATTTAAGTGCGTGCATATTTTTGATAATTAAACAAACATTTTAACGACGTTTGCAAATTAAAAAAAAAAAATTGAAGCGCGTCTTGGGAAACCTAGCTTAATGCATGTGCGTAAAGTGTCATCCCGGATTAGCCTGTGCAGTCCGCATACACTAATCCGGGACGGCACTAAGTCTTTCCGTCTACAGTGGATTTATGTTTAGAAGAGACTTCCTTGAAACAGAAAATACCATAAAGCGGAAAGTACCGCCCCGCATTAGCCTGAGCAGACTGCACAGGCTAATCCGGGACGACATTTAACGCACATGCATTAAGCCCGGTTTTCCCATGACGCGCCTCTAATACTTTTTTTAATGTGGACATGCTTTCATGCTCGGGGTTGTCACCATTGTGTGGCTATAGATGCCGAACTTTGTATTGAACTTTACAAATATCGTGTTCATTTATACTGTTCATTACGGCGACCCAACAAAAATAAAATTTAACGAATTGAGTCGTAGGGATGTCAACGGATACCAGAATAACCGTATAGATCGGCAATAGCGACTAGAATATTCGCTTGCTAAAGTTGCAAAATTAAGTTGACAATTACGATACCTGTTATTTTAAAACAAAAAAAGTATCAAATTATTCAAACGAATTACATGTAACTTAAACTTCGTCGATCTTTATTATTAAATTACTGTTTAGTTTATTATGTGTTGCGTGCAAATTTTAGGTCGACTATTCACTGAAAAGTCCGAGCGATTCTACTCACCCGTTTGTCGGCGTCGGCGTAATGCTCTGGTTAAGGTTTGCTTGCAACAAGTGCATATCTCTGTAACTACTGCTTTTATTCAACTGCAGCTGCAACTACACATGTCTTTGGGGTCATTATGTGAGGTCACTGACCAAGGCCCATAACTTTAACCTGCAATTTAGCAGAAGTATGCCCCTTTTTTTATTGACGTATATAACAATTGAATCAAATAACGGAAAAGCTATGCCTTAAGTATTAACCTGTGAATGCCGATACTACATGGTTTCAGGTGCCATCATGTTGACCATGTACATCCTCCTCTTCTGCACCCTTGTTGTGGTAGCCATAGCTCAGACCTTCAACCCCACGTGTGAGTACAGGCACCATATCCACAACGCTCCTAAGGAAAATCTTAACTTAAGTCATATTTAAGTGACAAATTAAAATACTATTTTCCGTGTGAATATCAATATTTTTTATGTGAAATATGGTAAAATAAGAAGGATCTGTTGATTCTTTAAACGATTAAGACCATTTAAGTCAAAATTAACTTCAAAATAACCAGCCACAGACTTAAGTATTTTTATCATTTTAAGAAATTTCCTTAACTTTTCACTACGGAGCTGTGTTGATATGGGCCCAGACTTTCGTTTTACTCCTATACACTCCTATAAATATCAGTTTCTTATTGTTTTTCACCATTTTTGATTCATATTTAATGAGTTTCTTTTGTGTTTAATATTTATTGTTACTATCGACATTAGTGAAGATTCTGTCCCAAACAAAAATACCAGCTCAGAATTCACGAATTTCGTCTAATTATTTGGACTAACTTCCGTTATTGTTTACAAACACATATAGATACATTTCTTGTAAATGTAGTTAAAATATACAATCTACCGTATAGTCAAAATATACATGTATACGACTACGCTGACTGTGACTGTAGCACTCCTGGTTGACATCATTATTGATTTGCTAGAAACATTACGTACCTACTTTTTATTTGCTTCGGGCTTTGTAGGACCATATATTTCACAACTCATATTTTTCACACGTGTGAAAAATAGGATCTCATTTTTCACATTTTCTGTGAATTTTCTGATCGAGTCCTGTTTTTGACATGCAAGTTCAAATCATAGTCTTCACACATGAAAAGAAAGTGTTCAAATTTTCCAAAAAGTAAATTTATTACGTCATAATCCTATTTTTCACACTGTATGTGCCCGAAAAAACGGGGTGATTTACGGTACGGTACGATATGCATAGTATGGTACGATATGGTACGGCGCGGTACCGGACGGTAAAGTATGGTACGGTTTGGTATGGCAAGGCAGGGCAGGGCAGGGCATGTATGGTATAGTTTGTAATGCTATGGTATGGAAAGGTACGGTACGGTGCGGTACGGTATGATACGGTACGGTACGATACGATACGGGAGGTACGATACGGGAGGTACGACACACTACGCTACTGTACTGTCCAAACGTACGTGCCAACATGTGCGGAGGTTCCAATAAGGTCATTGTATTACCGTCCGTGTATACTTATATTCTAGTTCGGACGGAGATATGCATAGTAATTTTGGTTTTAATAATTCAAAATAGGACGTTTGTTTGTACATACTTTCGGATGCGTGCATTGGTTAATATCCAAATAAAAAGGTGAACGTTCGTATGGACGTACGCGAGTATGCATTTCTATTTCCTAATTAGACCGAACAAACGTATTGACTAACGATTAAGCGCATGCATACATTAGTAGCTCCTAAATATAGCTTAGTTTCTCATAGTGATGACAATACTGATGACGTTAACTATAATGATAATAAGGGTGATGACGAGAATAATTATGATGACGATGACGTTGATGATGATGATGCTAATGATGATGATGACGATGGTGACGATAATGACGACGACAACGACGACGACGATGATGATGATGATGATGACGACGACGACGACGATGATGATGATGATGATGTTAATGTTGATGATGATGATGATAACTGTATAATTGTGCTCCAAATAATGATTTCATCGATTGTCGCGGTACAATTTCATACTTAAAAATGTGACAAATGAAATCCTATTCTTCACAGGCGTGTGAAAAACATGATTTGGTTAAAATATGATCCTACAGGGCTTAGATGTTTGCATATCAGTGCACGTGGACGGGTCTTTATGCAGAAAAAAATTGTTGCCTCGCACAGAAATACCTGCCATGTCGTGTGTATAATTCAATAAAATAGTACATATATTCATTGTTTGAACAAAAATACATGTGCATGTATGTATATGTATTCCTAAATAAGTGTACATGTGTATAATTGTTATGTGTGCAATTCCATATTTGTTTAAACTAATAGAAATAGAAATGACATTCAGTCGATAGTCTTTTATTGCATTAAAATTATTTCGGTTTTGTTTAATTAATTAATTATATTTTGACCAACTATTAAATGAGAGAGAAACCTCGACTGGGGAATCATGCCGTATTTTACCGATATGGTATATGCCGAAACCAGCAGTTATAACGAAAAAGGTATGACATCGTAAAAAACAGTCATACACACACACACACACGCATGTATGTTAAGAACACTTCGAACACTGTGTGAACCGCGAATGCTCGTATGTACGCAGTGACTGTGGACAGCTGCACTAACAGCAAGCTCGTCGTCACGGTAACCGACGCTGCCGACAACGGCATCATCTACCTCCAAGGGCAGGATTCCGCGTGCAAGCAGACGACAACATCCGGGTCTTCTACGCACGAGATCCTGTTCGGAGCGTGCAACCTTCAATGGGTGAGTTTTGTCGTATTGTTTTCGTTTTCCAGATTATGTTATTGATCAAAGTACAGTGCAGCACGTACTGCTAAACTTCAAATTGTTTTATTCAATCTTCATCGCGATCTAAGTGACAGTTAATTGCTTACTATTTCTCTCATTTTAAGGCTTATTTTCTTGATTTGTATTAATTCAGCATTGTCGTTATAATTATCTTATGCACTATTCGACAGTTTACGAAAAAAAAATCCGCGATGGCAGATTTTATGGGGTAATTCATCTGAGCACATGTGATTTTGTTCGAAAATGTTGACCATAAATGAAACTAAAACCCACACATGTATTTCAAATGTTTAAAACTTTTATTACATGTTGTGCTATACAGAAAAAAGTTGACATTATTGTAAAGGAATAGTGATAATATATAGACAAACGTTAACAATTCGAAACTGTGCCAACTAAAACATAATACTAAGTCACTGCGATGCAAAACATGTTTGTTTTTAAGTTGTCTTTACTAAATATATTATAAATACACGTATTAACTGTCCACGAATTCTGGTGACAGGAGGAGACGTTAAAGATAGTGATACAGAAGAAGTCGCTGTACCCGACTGGCGATGACAAACAGATCCCGGTCATGTGTGTGGCGGACCTCGGGGACCTGACTGTCAGCAACAACATCACCGCCCTGTCAGTATAACACTGCCTTTATATCGCCTTAATATATCACCATCATGGCCCTGTCAGTATCACCCATCTTTTCTATAACTCCGCCAACATATGCCGTTCAACGTCACAACCGTGTCAGTATAACTCCGCCTACATATACCGTTCAACGTCATAGCCCTTTGAGTAAAACTCCGCCTAAATGTAGATGCACGTTTCATCATTACCGCCCAGTCAGTATAACTTCACCTTATAAACATTTTAAAGGTCACCGTCTGAACCACATGTTAAGTGTCTGGGTCTGTATTCAATAACTTATCCTTTGACTTAAGACCAAGTATACAGAATATTTTTGAAACTGTTCTGGGGCCATATTCCAGATACAACTTAAGTTTACCTTAAAATATTTTCACTTAAGTTTAAATTTTTGTGAGGTTATATTGTTAAAACTACACATAAATTAATGATTCCAATTACAGTTAAGTAGTTAATATTAAGTTGATAATTAGTGAAAATTTAGCAGAATTTCGTGTGTACATGGAATAAAATTCTTAAGGAAAATGACGATTTGAAGGCTAAAGATAAGATTTTACTTAAGATGTTTCTGGAATACGACCCCTGTACTAAGAACGCTGTAAATTTGTATCTTACTTGGTATTCATACATTCGTATTGCAATCTTATTTTTGTTATTGTAAATGAAACCAAAACGATGTAACGTAGAAAGGCTGTTGGCGAGAAATGGAAAGAAACCAAAATCAAAAGAAATTGAGTGCAACAACAATTCTAACAAAAAGGACTAATTTTTTGAATGAAATTAAATTTCTGCAATGCCATTTTTACACAAGACAAATCGAAATACTCGTTGTTATACATCTACTTCCAATATTTCAGTCGATATATACGTTTGTATGAAAACTACTTAATGCAAACGCAATAATATACATAATACTCAAGGTGTCGACTAATCCGGAACGGGCCGACATATATCGATGGGGCGCATAGATTTGGGGGTATCGATTGTTAGTGCTTCGTAGGTCACGCGATTCTTTCCTCCAAAATCGCCCTACTATAGGCCGTTGGCTTCCACCAACAGTCTAAAAAGCAACATTTGTACCCAGAATATTTGCAAACGCAGAAGTATATTTTCTCAAATCTAAATCTGTACTTTATTCTTTCTTAAGTCTTAGACTAGGTCGGTGAATTCGGGCCTTGATGTTGATTTCTTGTCGCCTTTCAGTGACAAGGCCGACGACGCCGGCCAGAACAAGACGGTGAAGCCGACGGCAAATATGACGTTATTCAGTAACGGCAACGATGTCGGAGGTTCGTCGGTGAAACTCACGGACACCATCACCATGTTCCTGGAGCTGGACGCGGAGTACATAGGTATGGTAGACTTCAAGAAACTTCGTCTACGAAAATTCTTTTTTTTCCCATGCCAAAAAAAATACTGGAAATACAGTATGCTAGTGGTATGTCGTGGGAAACCCAGGCTTAATGCATGCGCGTAAAGTGACGCCCCTGATTAGCCCGTGCAGTCCGCACGGGCTAATCCGGAACGACACTTTCCGCCTACAATGAATTTATGTTTAGAAGTGACTTCCTTGAGACTGAAAATACCATAAAAACGGAAAGTGTCGTCCTGGATAAGCCTGTGCGGACATTAAGCCAGGTTTTCCCACGACACGCCTCTTTAGTATTTCTGTACATAATAACAGCTGTCTCGTTATTTCCATCGTTAGCAATAAGCAGTGGTTATATTTCGATGGTACTTGTTCATATATTTCAGCCGACTTCGACATCGAGGCAAAGGCGTGTAGCGCTGACAACATCGATATCATCACCGACTAGTAAGATGACTGTCTTCTTCTTTATTCGCAATAATTTAAGTATAGAATATATTAGATATTTACATATTGGAGTCCGTTTAAATGTAAATTTCGATTCAACAAAAAAAGTTTGGTTTATTATTGAAATTATTTACTAGTAGTAGTATATTATAAAGTGTCGATGTTGACTAATGATGATGATGATGATGATGGTGATGATGATTTTAATGACGTTCTTTATAAGAACACAATATGTTGCTCATCTCGCTCTCTTTCCATTGTACTGTCGACCTTACTCATTCCGATGCTCTACCAGCTGTGTCCCACCTGTATACCCCTTGTATAAACACCTCGAACTTTGTGTTGTTTTATCTTCGCTATCCAACGCGTGTCTCATGAATGCGTTGTGTGGTTCACATCCTATACTAGTAAACTCACTATCGACTGCGCTTCCCTTCATTTCAATTTATCCCATATTTAGCAATCCACTGCGTTTCTTTTCACTGCAATATGCCGAGTGTTTTCCTATCTTCAGCTGCCCCACGGACGTGGAGCTGTTCCCGCACATGCAGCAGGTGTCCCAGGGCCGCCTGTCCGCCTCGTTCGGCGCCTTCCGGACCACCTCGCTCGCCGGGGGAGCCGTGGCCATGCCGTTCTCATGCACCCTGCAAGTCTGCCTGGGATCGTGCGCTGCGGTGAGTCGGGTTGGGGACAGGGCCCATAGCTAGTATTTATCAAGATATGAGATACCAAGGGAGAACATAAGTAACACTTATAAATTATGATTTATGTGTGTAATACTATGATTTGGAGTGCATGACAAATGCTAAATGTTAATACTAGATTGGAATAATATTGCAACTATAATAGTCAAAAGCTTTAAACAATGCATTTCTCTGTAAAAAAAACAACATCGGTATTTTCATATTCGTAATTAGTAACATATGATACATAGAAAGCCATCAGCTGTAGACATTAAAGAATAATAATAATAATAATAATAATAATAATAATAATAATAATAATAATAATAGAATACCAGTAACCGTAAATAGAACGCTTGGGACGCACTGTTGTATGGTTACCTGCTATTCACGTCACGGTGGTTTCTCTCCCCTCACTGCAGACCGCATGCGCGGACGGACAGGTGAGCGCCGGCAGGAAGAGGAGGCAGGTCGCTCCGGCCAACCCGGACAACGCGGTTGAGGACATCAGCGTCGGCTCCTCCATCCGCATCACCACCGAGGAGGTCACCATTGAGGGTACGGCCATCTGTTGACCCCACATCGCTACTCCAACAATAAACTTTACAATTTTCAGTTAAATATTACTGTATATATAGTTAATATGAATTACGACTATGCACTATGTATTTCGGTACTTAAGAAGGCTTTTAGTATATCCATTGTAGAATTTGCAAAGATAAAAATCTGTGTTTTGTATACTCGTACGAAAGTAGAATTGTTTTTAATCAGGAAGTGATGAATGTAATCTGGGTACTAGTAATCGGCATAAGAAATATATTAAATACATGTTAATGGTAGTACTTATCTTTTATCCTACGTTCAAGCCGGCATTGGCGAAATAACACACCGCCATTAAGGCTCGTGGTTCAGGTTTTCTAAGCCTGGCTGAATACATTTATCTTTATTCAACACCAAGTTAGTAGGCCTATTATCTATAAGTATGTATACGAATTTATAATATTTACGTTCCTCCCTCAGCTGCGGACGAGAACAGCGACCTCTGCATGAACCAGGGCCTGATGATCGCCGGCCTCGTGGCCACCACCATTGCCGCCGTCGTCATGTTCCGGAAGCTGCAGGAGAAGTCGGGCATCCTCAGCAAACTGGGATCCGGTCAGCTCAGCTACATGACCGCTTGACCAAACCAACAGTCTTGACCAGTGTCCGTGGAGAACCAGACAAATTTTAACTTAGATTGTGCCTGCTAGAAATATTTTGGTATGTTTCGTATTAAGATTGATCATTTTCCTTTTAAAATAATATTTTGAAAGAAATATGTTATTTCTCGGGTTGAATATGCTAATCATTAAATTGCTATCACGGGTTTTTATTAAACTTCAAGGAAAACATACATTACTGAATTACTGAGGAACTAAAGTTGATGCGAAACGCCATGGATACACTGACCACTATGTATGTAACTGGATCCAACCCTTTCTGTCCTACGGATGTGAGCAAATATTTTCACTTTTGTTTGCTTGTTGATCATTGTGTTCTTATAAGTTATTAGTATGTTAAAGTTGTGTTTTTTTTCGGTTCAAAAGATCAAGATCGTTACCTAGCATTTGTTTTAATTAAGAATTCAATTAAATTTTCTGAAACCATGATGCGTATTGTTTATTTATAGATTGTATAATGTCAAATCTTAATTGTTGCATGTTGCTACAACAGTTCAGCACTTTAAAATTACGAGACATAGTGCGGAATATTAAAGGTGCATGTAGTTATGTTGATATTGAAATGGTTGTCAGAACACTTAATAATCGAAGTAACGTTCGCTCATTTAAAATATCGTCATACTTATAACAGCGAATAACCGTCTGTTTCTTAAAAAGACTTGAAGTGCGCGGTTATTACACAAACTGGTAAAAGCGTCTGTGATTCAATGACCCAAAGTCGTTGTTTATGAGCCGATAGAAATGAGTGGAAAGACGGATTGAACCAAGAAAAAGTATAATAATTTAATTGTCTTGTTGTATGAACAACTTCTTCCCATTATTATTTCTTATAAATCGGCTGTGCCAATATAAATTATATTACATTATCGACAGAAAGATAAAATCAAGACTTTAACTCATGAGATAGATGTAAAATAAAACGTGATGAGTACAAAATAAGAAAATCCATAAGGCGTAAAAAAAATCTGTTTGTTTCAGGTTACCCGACCTACCCTAAAAAAATGCCCCAACCCTAGAACATTTTATTGTGTGTGTCAGATATTATCTTGTTTTATTTACTTTTTTTCAATAATTAAATGTTGTGTTTATCGAATAAGTCTTTTGTTTTGATAGCATCCACTTTAAAACAATTTTTAACGATATTTCCGACATGTTTTGAACATTCATTCATTTTTACATCTTCAAGATGACCATATACCAAAAAAAAAAAATTATTCCCTACCTACATACGCTAATTTGTTGGGGCATGTAACCTGAAACAAGCATATTTTGTACGCCTAATTTAGATTCGGCGTCACGGCGAGGAAGTCTGCGCGCTAAATTGCGAGCTTGCACTTATGTAAACTATGGAGCTAGGCATTCAAATTATTCTCAAAATGAACATCGAATTGAGATTTAGACAGGTTTTGAACGAGTTCAGTACATGAGATGGCAGTTAAAAACGTGTATTTCAATTCGCTTCAATAATAAGGGAGGCAAATCCTGCATACTTGTCAAACAGTTAGTGTGAGTTACCTCCCGTTAAATAAATTGTTTCGGCTGTTGGCGGAAGCAAACGGCATTTAGTAGGTTTTTTTTCGAGAGTTTGCATCGCATTACCTACTTTTTGCAGGCTACGAAGCATTAAATAATGACTGTCTGAAATACCTTTATTTTAGCCTTTTAAAAAATCTTGGAAATTTTCACACTCCAAGCGGGTATCGACCTCACGACGTGTAAGAGCGAACATTGTGATTTTTCTCAATTGTTCTCAAGTGTTAAATGAATCAACCCCCCGATCAATGAAACGTAATACCTCACTTTTCTGATAGTCGGCACATTCAAATGTAGATTTCAGTTCACCCCCGACTCTGTAAATTGTGCTCACAACTAAAACAAAGGCAAACTACAACACCAGGGCAGCAGTTTTCTTATTAATCTATAGTTACTATTAGTTAGTCAATTAAGATTTAGGAACACAAAGTGGGTTTGATATGTGGAATTTTTATTTCATAAATCTTCAAGATCATTTAGATTAAAAAAACAACAATGCGAAATTAATTATTTATTACCGACTCTAATACCAGAAAAAAGTGACAAAACATCCATCAGGTCCGATTTAATGTACATGTAAACGAAAGTTATTAAACGTTTAACCATGGGGTAATGGATAGACAGCTGTAAAATACTTCTGCCGCTTGAAGAAAAAACAACTTAATTTGATGAAAGTATTACTATCTATAAGAAGTCATAGGCACATATATACCTAATTCCTAATAAGTTTCCTGTTACCTGATTCCACCCCTACACTTCCTATAAACACAAGTATCGTTTTGCCTGGCCGTACTAGTATAGGCATACGAAACTTAGTGCATTGTCTAGTTTCAATTGCTTGACACGTATGGAGGCGTTTTACTTTGGAGAATAAGTGAATATTGAAGTTTGATCAATCACAGACTATATGCCTTTTGTCTTAATAAATGAACTTGAACATTGAATATTGAGCTACGAACCCGATATGACTTTTGTTAGCGCGTATATAATCTGGGGGACATGTACAACGCGAAGAATTCCTTTCACGGCCTGCCATAGCGTGAGGATTTATGCATTGTACAACAGCTGAAACTGGTTTATCGAATAAATGCACGTTAAATGCATTTTCGCGATGATTCAATAGGTAGAAATGCTCTGGATTAACCCACGCAGGTATGTTTACATATTGTTTATTGTATACGGCAAACATAATGTGCATATGAGACTTTAAAATATTTAATTTTCAAAACTTTGAAATACAAACAAATAATCACATTTTACCATACATACATAATTGAAAAGGGTTAGACCTAAAGTTCGAAAACACTATCGAGCGTCTTTTCCTATGAATGTTATTTACCTTTAGATTTGTGACAAGCGTAATTAGAACAATTGTTCAAATCTCAAACGTATATGAGAAACGTTTTAATTCTCCATTCATTATGAACGCATGCTACTGGCCTTCGACGTTCTTAAAGTCAGCGTCATTACGTGCCTCAGATACCACTGTTATTAGTTCTGTACAAAAGCAATGTAGTCAAAGCTATAAGGACCTTTCCGAGGTCATCGTGCACGTGTTTGGGCTGAAGCCAACTTGACGTGCAGTTTGTCTTCTGATGCTGCCTTACCCAAATCAGTGTTATGTCAGTTTTGAATTCAATTTATTTGCAAGTATTGTGTCAGTTTTGAAATCAATTTATTTTCAAGTGTTGTGTCAGTTATGAATTCAAAATTTTTTAGTTGGATCAAGGATTAAACTGGAGTCGGTTACATCAAACAAGTAAATAATCGTTTTCACATTTCAATGAGAAAACATGTTGATATTCCGATTTCACTGGGATTACTTAAATACATACTTTTGCGGAATGGCAAAAAAAGCTACACAGTGCACAGCATTAAACTTCCTTAGACTTAGAGTGAGTGTACAGATATCCAGAGTAAATACTAACCACGTTCATGCAAGACGGGCGAATTGTAGATCTTTTTTCAAATGTGTCAAACTTAGCTTAATTATGTAGATCTCCGCGATAGTGCCCGACGCACGCTACAGCCCGATACTCGTGGCCGATTAGAAGACGATAATTGGGCGCTCAGTTTAAAGGTACATAGGTAACATATTAAAGTGTGTATGTACGAACTTACATATCAATTATTTTCAAAATAACCAGATGAAAGTGACAATTAAACTTGAAAGCAAACAGAACAAAAAAAACAAAAAAAATGACGGAGAAAACACTTCAATATTATATAAATCAACAAGCACTAGTGTCTACTTTTGCATCTTTTAGAAGTGTTGTGTAACCCAAACCAAATGTCAGGTCAACGTAAACACATGTATTTTAGTTTCCGCTTGTACAGACGAAAACTATTTGATGATTAAAAACTAGCTGATTGTGCGTCTAAAAGCAATGTTTATTCTTAACTTTTATTCCATTTTAAATAGAAATGTATGTTAATTAACTTTATTTTGTTAATTTTATTTATGCCACTATATATGTTGTAAGATCGAACATACACGCTTTAAACACAAGAGAACAAAACTTTAAGTAGTGGCAAACATGTACTTAGCACGAGTACATTATCATTTCAATTGCAACTATACGAATTTATCTTTAATATCAATATGATGTGTCTAAAAGTTATACTTAAGCTAATTTACTACTTGAATAGAATATCGTTATATTCTTGTATAATTTATATACAGTTCAGCAGAAGTGAACATAAGAATTAAGGTATAGTTAGCATGTAACTTAGTAATATACTCATCTAACTCCTTCTGGAATTTGAACATTGAACATTTTACAATTCAAAGTAATGTTTAGAAATATATTTGAGGCGTGTCGTGGAAAAACCAGGGTTAATGCAGTCCGCACAGGCTGATCCGGGACGACACTTTCCGCTTTTATGGTATTCTCTGTTCCAAGAAAGTCTCTTCTAAACATAAATCCACTGTAGACAGAAACTGTCGTCCCGGATCAGCCTGTGCGGGCGAATCCGGGACGATACTTTACGCACGTGCATTAAGCCCGGTTTTCCCACGACACGCATCATTTCTTATAATAATAATTTATGCGATGTAATTGCTCATTTAGCGATGTAAATATGTCCACGTTAACTACTATGAAACTGCAGTATAGTAACAGTAATATCATTGAAACTTAAAACTATAAGAAATCCATTGTAAGATAGCCTTTTTATGATGTAGATACTCATTAGTAAACAGTACTCAACACCATGTATAATTTTAGATTGTCATAACATTCACCACAGTGTACATGAACAGTACTAGACACGGTATCAGTTTATCGAAAACACCTAACAATACTATTGCATAAAGAAATAAACAAATCTAATTCAGTACGAGACATAAAAGCAATAATAAAATCCAAATGTTGACATTTCTCTTAACTTAGTAACCATAAGTATAACTTAATTACTGCCAATTAATGTATCAAATTAAATTTTTTTTTTTGATCTATCGTTGTTTATCGACCAATAAAAAACGATTTGGAGTTCCGATGTGTCGGAATTAAACTACGAGGGCGTTAGCCCGATTAGCCCGAGTTATTTAATAGCCACACATCAGAACAACAACGAGTTGTTTAAAGGCCGATAAACATCGATAATGCGAAAATTATTTAGATTCTAACATGATGTGACATATATTTTTGCAATTGTAAATAGAACTTCTTTTACTATGCTCCGCTCAGAGTCGTGACTTATTTTTGCGTTGTTTATACGGTAGTTTAATAACGATAATTGTGTTATTTGTTTATAGCAAAATTAGCGAATATCAAGCACGGAGTAGTACTTTAAATGTGTAAGATGTAATTAATTGATCAAGTGTGAGCAATGTAAATATGTCTAAACTACGCAATCCGGTTAGTGCCATATGAAATATCGTGCCTCTTACGGCGAGGGCGAGGCACGACATTGTAACACGAGATCTCGCACTGTCGCAGTAGCCCATACCACGATATATCACGGCAACATATCGTGTCTCGCTTCGTGTTTCGCGCAATTCTCGTGTCTCACTTCATGTCTCGCGGTCAAATATCGTGCCTCGCTTCGTGTCTCGCGCAATTCTCGTGCCTCGCGTTTAGAAGTCGAGGCACGAGATGCGAAGCGAGACACGAAGCGATACACGATATTCAGACGAGACACGAAGCGAGGCACGATATTATATCGTTCAAATAACGCCCGAATCTCGAGTATCGCGGTAAATTTTCAAACCACGATACTTGAAACGCGAAGCGAGACACGAGAATCGGGCGACACACGAATTACTTCTGTTGCGTTGTTAAATAGTTGTTTACTAAAGGCCTTCTTCAAATTAACTTAAACACACTGAAAGTAGGTCAACACGACGTGGGGTTGCATCATGCACTGAAGCAGATAGGTGCATTGCCCTATTGTCCTATGTAGCAACGCACTTTGGTGTCAACTCAACTTCGGTGTTACTTATCATCATCATCATTATCATTATCATCATAATCATCATCATCATCATCATCATCAACAACAACATCATCATCATCATCATCATCATATTTGTACAAAATAATGTTAAACAACTACACGTGATTAATTCCTGGTGCACCGGTCGACGCGAGACTCGATATTCGAGCGATATTTGAACGATACAATATCGTGCCTCGCTTCGCATGTCGCCGGATTCTCGCGTCTCGCTTCGTGTTTCCTGTATCGTGGTTTGAAAATTGACCGCGATACTCGAGATTCGGGCGTTATTTGAACGATATAATATCGTGCCTCGCTTCGCGTCTCGCCTGAATATCGTGTATCGCTTCGTGTCTCGCTTCGCATCTCGTGTCTCGACCTTTGAACGCGAGGCACGAGAATTGCGCGAGACACGAAGCGAGGCACGATATTTTACCGCGAGACACGAAGCGAGACACGAGAATTGCGCGAAACACGAAGCGAGACACGATATTTTGCCACGAGATATCGTGGTATGGGCTACTGCGACAGTGCGAGATCTCGTGTTACAATATCGTGCCTCGCTTCGTTTCTCGCGGGAATATCGTGTCTCGCTTCGTGTTTCGCGCAATTCTCGCGTCTCGCCCTCGCCGTAAGAGGCACGATATTCCATATGGCACTAACCGGATTCCGTACTAAACGGCTTGAAAGAATGTTAGGAATTGGTCTTCCCACTATGAGCGAAAGATGACTTTAATACTATTACGGTATCTTGCGTAATATTAAAGTACCGGTAGAACCTAGAAGAGTTGTGTCTTGTACAAACTTCCGTTGACACTGACTATCGATTCTATTTTGTTAGAATATCTGTATGGAATGAAATTTTTCAGACTTTCAGGGACACTGGCTGGATTTACATTAGTTAGAATGTGATATTGAGCTGCCATCCTTGTTCATTGGTTCTGACTGGATTTAAAATGTGTTATAATTTTTGTATGGAATACTATCTACCCGTGGCACTGACCGTATTTGAATTTGATAGATGTTCTGGTTGTAATGCAATCGTTCAGGAAAAGTGACTGGAATTAAAAAGAATTTCCCTATGGAATGCCATTTTTCAGTGACACTGACTGCCATGAATTACAGCTTATTACTATGGAATGCAATCATTTCGGCGATACTGATTGGATTTTAATTTGTTGTTAGAATGTCGATATATAGTTATGGACTGCCATATTTCAGTAATGTCGATATATAGTTATGGACTGCCATATTTCAGTGATATGGGATTTAAATCTACTATAATTTCTATATGGAATGCAATCGTTCAATGATGTGGGATTTAAATCTGCTATCTATAATTTCTATGTGGAATGCAATTGTTCAGTGATATGGGATTTAGATCTGCTATTATTTCTATATGGAATGCAATCGTTCAGTGGCAGTGACTATTTTAAACAACCTTTCATGAAATGCCGTCGTCCACTGACAGGTTCTGATTTATATTTGTTACAATGTCTTTATATATTGAGGCACTGTACGATCATATTTTTCTCAAGTCATATTTTTCACACGCCTGTGAAGAATAGAATCTCATTTGTCACATTTATAAGTGTGAAGAATGTGAGTGGCCAAAAGGGGGTATGTGTACGGATCACATTTTTCACATATTTTATGATGAAATTGTATCGCGAAAATCGATGAATCATTATTTAGAGCACAATTATACAGTAATCATTATCATCATCATCATCATCGTAATCATAATCATCATCATCATCATTATCATCATCGTCACCATCGCCATCATCATCGTCACCATCGTCATCGTCATCATAATTATTCTCGTCATCACCCTTATTATCATTATAGTTAACGCCATCAGTATTGTCATCACTATGAGAAACTAAACCATATTTAGGAGCTGCTATTTTATGCATGCGCTTAATCGTTAGTTAATACGTTTGTACGGTCGAATAAGGAGATAGAAATGCATACTCGCGTTCGTCCATACGAACGTTCACCTTTTTATTGGGATATTAACCAATGCACGCATCCGAACGTACCCTACAAACAAACGTCCTATTTTGGATCATTAAAACCAAAATAACCATGCATATGTCCGTCCGAACTAGAATATACGTATACACGCAAGGTAATATAATGACCTTATTAGAGCATCCGCACATGTTGGTACTTACGTTTGGACAACCTCCGCGCAGAGATTTGACTGGTTCCGAGCATAGCTCTTTGTTACGCATGCGCAAATAAATTCCTTCTTTGTAACATATAAAATATTCAAAGTTTGATATCACTTTTCACCATGACCAAGCTACTTTCCAATATATCACCATACATTGTTGGAAAGATGAGGCCATAACCTTTTGAAATTCTATGTGTTGTAACTCAAAATATTTACCTTAGAAAAAACACACCGGTTTTGACGGGTATGGAGGCTGCCATTTTGTGCATGAATACATGGGCCAAACGTTATGAAGCTGGGCACCACTTGACAAAAGTAGTGCACAAAACAGCCTTTTTTCTTATTGCTCACATATATACCTTTAAAATGCTACCAAAGCATATCATTTAAACTGTATTTTACAAATTATATGCGTCCTTCACTCAACCATATGTGCTTATTATCTAACTGTAACCCTGAGGATATGACTTCCGTTTTAGGGTAATTAGACCTCTAATCAAATACCGTTAACCGATAGGGGAGGTAACCGCTGCGAGGAGTTTGACGTTTGGACAGTACAGGTCAAATTACACCAAAACGGAAGTCACATCCTCAGGGTTACAGTTGTCAGTTAGATAATAAACACATAGGGTTCAGTGTATAATGCATATGATTTTTAAAATACAGTTTAAATGATATGTTTTGGTATCAATTTAAAGGTATATATGTAAGAAATAAGAAAAAAATACAGTTTTAGGGATTATTTTTTCTTAAATGGTTCCCAGCTTCATAACTTTTGGCCCATGTATTCATGCACAAAATGGCAGCCCCCATGCCTGTCAAAACCGGTGTGTTTATTCTAAGGTAAATATTTTGAGTTACAACGTATAGAAATTTTTGACATGCTGTTTTTTCAAAAGATTATGGCCTTATCTTTCCAACAATGTATGGTGATATATTGGGAAGTCGCTTGGTCATGGTGAAAATTGAGATCAAACATTGAATATTTTATATGTAACAATGAAGGAATTTATTTGCGCATGCGTAACCTTTAAGACGATTTGTCGTCTGCAAAAATTTTGAAAATGGATGCCGACAAACGCACTGTAATGGAGAGATTCGCTGCCAGATGCCAACTTGACCCCATTAAAGGCTATATTTTATGGGATGGTTGCTCTAGTGGACATGAGGGGGGTAGATATGGGAAGGTTAAAAGCAAAATGTCCACCAGAGTCACCATCCAAGACCCATTATGTTCACCGTGTTGTTTTTCAGTTTCATTTTGACAATTATTTGCACGAGTCTCAACAATTAACTCATTTATGTCATAATACTTTGTGTTGCAATCCTCATCGTGTAGTTTTAGAATCTGTAACTGTTAATAATGCCCGCAAAGTTTGTGTCCGCACTGGCCGATGCATTGGCCATGATGACCATCCGAACTGCCTACTTTGAATCAGACCAATTTTCCTAATGTGCAAAGTTAACAGATCCTATTTAGTTCACATTTTAGTTTGTAATTGTACTAAAATCAGGCATTCAGCTGAAAACAATGCATGAAACGCAGCAAATGAAGACAAAACTATATATATATACACAAGTACAAGGCTCGTGGTCGGTCCAGGTTTTCTAAGCCTCGCTAAATAAACTTATCTTTATTCAACGCTAACCTAGTATTTTCTATTTATACATAACTGTGGTCTGTTAAATGCTTAGAACTTCTCACGATTGGTACCATGTCAGTGAGACCCTTACTATAATGCAAATGTTCATGTAATTTATACCGTCTCTGGCGTGTCGCGTACCTAGTAGTTTTGCGTTTTCAATTACCCATTTATTCGGCCTTTGGGTTCTTTGATTGGTCTTCCGTATTTGACGTATGACCGTGGAACCTTTTGTAAGGGTGGCCCCTAGAGACTTGGTTTTAATCAACACCGACACTGCGTAACCATTGTTTAGTTTATGAACCTGGCCGTGAATCCTACCGGCAAAGTTCCTAGGGTAAGTTATCATTTTTGGGTTAACTGTCTGGTAAGATCGATTCACGGCCTCACACTTTTGTGTAGTGGTTAAAAATTTGGTTTGATCAAGTGCTGACGGAGACAGCATAATGGCCATGCATTTTAAAAGTAATGCCTTATCACCCTCTGTCATTCTTAGTTTAGCATTCATTGGCATGAAGTTTTTAGCCTGTCGGTAGTTACCACAACAACCTATACTAGATGCTTTGCAGGCTCTCCGCAATACCCACCAAAGCAAGTAACAATTGCATCGGCTACCTTGGGCATACATTGTTTTATTTTGTTTAGGTCACCATTGTAAACCTTGTGGGCTGTCTTTAACTCTGCCACACACCGTTGTTTATTGAAAGAGCAAAGCGATTCTTAATGTTTGTGTTTGAAGACCCTGTGAACATATTTGAACTGAATTTGGCTTTGTAAACAGCACGCTTCAATGAATTTCCTAAGTGCCTTATGCCTTTAAAGTGTTCAACTTTATGTTCATTCCCTTTGCTCACAACAGCATGACTCCTAGAGTCACCATCACCAGTATAACCAGCTATTTGAACATCATTTGATATGTTGCGGGACACTATTTCAGACCATTTACCTTCGTTACCTACTGGATCTGATTCGGATACATTTGCGGAGCAATGGCCCCTATAGTTTGGACAAACAACATTGTTCGACTTATTTCGCAAGCGAGCTCCAATCATACACAGTTTATTGGCAATATGTATCCCTACTATTTTCTTGTCTTTAGTGTTATTTTCACAAAACGTGGTTGTCGCGATAGACCCTGTCTGAAATGGGGTCGAGTCGGAATTGAACATTTTCCTTCACAAGGGACACTCTTTGCTCATGCATGTCCTGAACATTGACACTTTCTACCTTTTCATTAACTTTGTTACTTAACCTTTGCATGGAGGACTGAGTGTTCAGAATTCTGCGCACACCGGTTTTGCTGATTGGTGTAGTGCACAGACCGTTCTTTGCGGAACGCCTGCCACGACCTTTTTTACTATCAACCTCCTCGTAAAGATTGCGATACTTGCTAATGTATGAACACTTTGTACACTTTAGCCGCTCACACCAACCTAGACCCCACTTAATGGAGTTAGCGGCATCAAAATTTAAATCACCATCACAGTTGGTTTAATTTGAGTATGTTCTTTAAATGCAGTGTTGAAAGAACCTGGACCTCAGCCTGAACCATCGACTTATTGGTATACAAGTCTGGATGAAGTGACGAGTCATCAAAACTACTGTACTCGTCAACTACATTGGAGGCATTGGGACGGGGTCGTAACGCTGACACAGTCGTGTCCGTACCATCGGTATCTTTGAAGGTTAGTACATTGTTATTGTCATGTATTCTACTATCAAATGATTTCTTTTCCAACCTCACATACTTCTTATCAACAACAGTAGGAAAAGAAAGAGTTTTACCCTTGTTGGGACTCCCAGGCCCCTTTTTGAACCAAACTTTTGGCAAGTGAGCTCGACGTTTTGTAGCCCGCATAGCGACTAGCCTTATCGCAATAAAAAACAAAGTAAACTATTGTATATGTACACTAATTATATCTAACTTGCACTAGTAGTCACAATAATAAGTAAACATGCACAGAAAACCTTCTTATGTTCAGAGATCACACAGCAGAGAGTACTGGATACAGACTGAAGATTGCTGGAGACTGGCCTAGAAGGATTTCACACCTCACCCACAGGTTCAGGTGTGACACAAGACTGTTAATTAGTACCTGGCATTGACATTTAGGGGTCATGTTTTTGTTTATTGTGTGTCAGGAGGTAAATTATGTTGATTATTATGTTATGTAAACAAACCCTTCTCTGGGGTCAATGGCATCTGAAATGCTACTTTTATATGGATTTTACCCCCAAAAAATGCAGAAAAAAAAGCTCGAAACAGCTTAAAAACCTGTTCTAAAACATTTAGAACATTTAGAATTCCAATGAAGATTGTTTTCACTTCTGATATTATATATTATAACTGCCATGCCTATCAAAACTCAAAGTTGTGCTTTATTCTGAGTTAAAATAATGTTTTCCAAGATGTACCTAAGTACATTTTTTCTGTCAAAATTCTTGTCTCACAACGCCTTTATATGTGGTATTTTCAACTTTATTTTTTTCCAATAAATCCTTATACCAGTGTGATAGGACTTCATGTTCTTTCTCGAAATATATCAGCTTTATGAAAAATGTGGTTTTTATTTAAATTTGAAAGGGTTGGGTTCTTTAAAGGTCAAATTACACCAAAACGGAAGTCACATCCTCAGGGTTACATCAAAAACTGGACTCGATCACAAATTTAAAAAAAAATATGAAGAATGAGAATGCGATGTGTGAAGAATGAGATCCTATTTTTCAAACCTGTGAAAAATGAGATCCTATTTTTCACACCTGTGAAAAATATTATTTGTGAAAAATATGGTCGTACAAGGCACGAATACTAACCATATCCCAACAGCACGATCTTTACCAGTTTGGAACATTGCGAATTGACTCGAACTATGACATTTAGACAGTCTCCCACGGATCTGGAGCCGAAATACCATTTAAATGTTCTAGAGTTTTCTCGTGGAAGATTGCGTGCTGTAGTATATAACATGTGAGCGTGTCAGTTTGCTTTATGATTTCGTTTAAAGGGACCTGTTCACAGATTGACGAATTGACAATTTTAAAACTTTTGGTCACAGATTCAATAAATAAAATATGTATATAAAGGAACGAAATAACATTACTGACATAGAAATACACTGTATACCGTGTCATTAATGAGAAATCATCTGTTGAAATTAATAAAATTAAGACGTTAAATGGCTTTTTTTTTTTTTAAATACAAATATCTGTTAACAAGTCCCTTTCACACTTTTTTTCATCTATTTCTTTATATTGGGTACTATTTTTGTGTTTTGAATACTAAAATAAATATGTACCTACATGTGATATTGTCTGCGAACTATGATAAATAATAAATGAGGCGCGTCGTGGGAAAATCGATCTTAATGCATGTGCGTAAAGTGTCGTCCCGGATTAGCCTGTGCAGTTCGCACATGGTAATCCAGGACGATACTTTCCGCTTGTCTGGTATTTTCTGTTTTAAAGAAGTCTCTTCTAAACATAAATCCACTGTAGGCGGAAAGTGCCGTCCCGGATTAGACTGTGCGGACTGCACAGGGTAAACCGGGAGGACACTTTACGCACATGCATTAAGCCCGGTTTTCCCACGACGCGTCTCATATGTTGTGTTGTACAATGTGTAGGATGTGCTTGTGAAAAGTATCAAGTGTTTACAGTATGAGCACATTTCCTCTAGTTAAAATAATCGTTGAATGACATATTGCATGGTACAGTGCTATGCGGCCCATCCATTACATTCCCAATTAATGACGTAGCAAGAATAGCAGAAAACAAAATATGAGAGGCATACAGGAAGAACCGCTCAGTTTAACTGTTATAGGTGTCAATATTTCGGGTGATCTGAGTATCAACTACCAAACTCTACGATGTCCGCCAAGCCACTGGCCGCCTCCATGTCCCTCTCCTCCTCGATGACGTCACTGAACGCAGACGCCGTCCCAAGATGCAGCACGCACCGGAAACGACTGAAGTTCTTCTGTGTCAAGCACGAGCTGTTGTTATGTTCAGGTAAAGATCTAGAAGCCCAATCTTGTCTCGGTGTGCTTGATGACACTTAGAATATAAATAATGGGCCCGTATTCAAACCGCTCAGTCAAACCGATTCCAGACAAAACATTCATTGGGTTTTCCAGCAGAATGTTATACATGTATTTGCGACAGCTCGATCAAATGCCAATATTTAGTTTAAACCTATTTATTTTAAGCTCGATTGTGTCGAAAGCCAGATGCTTATTGAGACAGATAGAGACCAATTCATGGGTAGAACCAGTATTTGTTGTCTTTTGAGAAAGATCACTGAAAGGCTTCCCTAATAGGAATCACACTGACGATCTTCCGACCGCAAGGCGGGTACCATATCCATTTCACCATTGCGACCTGCAAAGAATGCCTATATTTCATATATCTATATATAAATAAATAACTGATGCATGGGCTTTGTCACTCAAAATACGACCTTGTTGCATTTTACGAAATTTAAACGAAACGTATCGACGAAACATATATAACTGTATACATACATGTACTAAAGATAGCGTTTGGTGTTTCGGCACGTGTTTATCATCAATGCATTTATGCAATCTCATCCGGGTAACTGTTTATAGTATTTAAGTTATTGTCTACGCAGTTATTTCCCTTCGTACGCAGAATGGAAACTTAACTTCTTAAAGGGATGAATAATGAACAGGTCCATGAAGTTGGCTAGGTAATGGGTATTGGGTATTGGGAATTCGATATCGAGCCAGGGTCGAATACCCAGCTGGGTATTGGGTATTCGAACTTTAGCGAATAACGAGCCAGAATCGAATACCCGGCTGGGTATTGGGTAATCGAACTATTGCGAATATCGAGCCAGGGTCGAATACCCAGCTGGGTATTGGGTATTCGAACTATTGCGAATATCGAGTCAGGGTCGAATACCCAGCTGGGTATTGGGTATTCGAACTTTAGCGAATAACGAGCCAGAATCGAATACCCAGCTGGGTATTGGGTATTCGAACTATTGCGAATATCGAGCCAGGGTCGAATACCCAGCTGGGTATTGGGTATTCGAACTTTAGCGAATAACGAGCCAGATTCGAATACCCAGCTGTGTATTGGGTATTCGAACTATTGCGAATATCGATCCAGGGTCGAATACCCAGCTGGGTATTGGGTATTCGAACTTCAGCGAATAACGAGCCAGAATCGAATACCCAGCTGGGTATTGGGTATTCGAACTATTGCGAATATCGAGCCAGAATCGAATACCCAGCTGGGTATTGGGTATTCGAACTATTGCGAATATCGAGCCAGGGCCGAATACCCAGCTGGGCATTGGGTATTCGAACTTTAGCGAATAACGAGCCAGAATCGAATACCCGGCTGGATATTGGGTAATCGAACTATTGCGAATATCGAGCCAGGGTCGAATACCCAGCTGTGTATTGGGTATTCGAACTTTAGCGAATATCGAGCCAGAATCGAATACCCAGCTGGGTATTGGGTATTCGAACTATTGCGAATATCGAGCCAGGGCCGAATACCCAGCTGGGCATTGGGTATTCGAACTATTGCGAATATCGAGCCAGGGTCGAATACCCAGCTGGGTATTGGGTATTCGAACTTTAGCGAATAACGAGCCAGAATCGAATACCCAGCTGGGTATTGGGTATTCGAACTATTGCGAATATCGAGCCAGTGTGGAATACCCAATACCCAGCTGGGTATTCGACCCTGGCTCGATATTCGCAATAGTTCGAATACCCAATACCCAGCTGGGTATTCGATTCTGGCTCGTTATTCGCTAAAGTTCGAATACCCAATACCCAGCTGGGTATTCGACCCTGGCTCGATATTCGCAATAGTTCGAATACCCAATACCCAGCTGGGTATTCGATTCTGGCTCGTTATTCGCTAAAGTTCGAATACCCAATACCCAGCTGGGTATTCGACCCTGGCTCGATATTCGCAATAGTTCGAATACCCAATACCCAGCTGGGTATTCGATTCTGGCTCGTTATTCGCTAAAGTTCGAATACCCAATACCCAGCTGGGTATTCGACCCTGGCTCGATATTCGCAATAGTTCGATTACCCAATACCCAGCTGGGTATTCGATTCTGGCTCGTTATTCGCTAAAGTTCGAATACCCAATACCCAGCTGGGTATTCGACCCTGGCTCGATATTCGCAATATTTTGATTACCCTATACCCAGCTGGGTATTCGACCCTGGCTCGATATTCGCAATAGTTCGAATACCCAATACCCAGCTGGGTATTCGATTCTGGCTCGTTATTCGCTAAAGTTCGAATACCCAATACCCAGCTGGGTATTCGACCCTGGCTCGATATTCGCAATAGTTCGAATACCCAATACCCAGCTGGGTATTCGATTCTGGCTCGTTATTCGCTAAAGTTCGAATACCCAATACCCAGCTGGGTATTCGACCCTGGCTCGATATTCGCAATAGTTCGAATACCCAATACCCAGCTGGGTATTCGATTCTGGCTCGTTATTCGCTAAAGTTCGAATACCCAATACCCAGCTGGGTATTCGACCCTGGCTCGATATTCGCAATAGTTCGATTACCCAATACCCAGCTGGGTATTCGATTCTGGCTCGTTATTCGCTAAAGTTCGAATACCCAATACCCAGCTGGGTATTCGACCCTGGCTCGATATTCGCAATATTTTGATTACCCTATACCCAGCTGGGTATTCGACCCTGGCTCGATATTCGCAATAGTTCGAATACCCAATACCCAGCTGGGTATTCGATTCTGGCTCGTTATTCGCTAAAGTTCGAATACCCAATACCCAGCTGGGTATTCGACCCTGGCTCGATATTCGCAATATTTTGATTACCCAATACCCAGCAGGGTATTCGACCCTGGCTCGATATTCGCAATAGTTCGAATACCCAATACCCAGCTGGGTATTCGATTCTGGCTCGTTATTCGCTAAAGTTCGAATACCCAATACCCAGCTGGGTATTCGACCCTGACTCGATATTCGCAATAGTTCGAATACCCAATACCCTGCTGGGTATTCGACCCTGGCTCGATATTCGCAATAGTTCGATTACCCAATACCCAGCCGGGTATTCGATTCTGGCTCGTTATTCGCTAAAGTTCGAATACCCAATACCCAGCTGGGTATTCGACCCTGGCTCGATATTGAATTCCCAATACCCAATACCCATTACCTGGACCTATAATGAACTATACAGTACAGTCACCAAACTTCACTGGTATGAAGTCTTGCCTTGCCGGTTCACTGGTTTGTATGGACCAATGCTTGGTACATCCATGCACAAAAGCGACCCGGTAGCAGTCGCCGTTACGTTAATAATCGACGTCGACGTTAGTGCCCGTGTACCGTGGCGCTTCCGGGCGCCCATTATCCTATTTCGTCGGCGGCGGTGCCAAACGACGGGGCCCTTTGGGCTCTACAAACGTACTAAGTTTTATCGAGCTAGCCCCAGCGAGCAGTAACCAGAAAACGCGTATTCCTATGCAATTCAATGTGACGTAATTCACCCGCCAATTCATAACACATTGATATGTGCATGATATTAAGCGACTTAGGCAACGTTAGCAACGGTAGTTTAGATAATAATGTTGAAAATTTAAGCATACATATCCGTCCTTCCCTTTATCTTACCATCTTTATTATTAGCTTCTATAAAGCGTAAGTCGCATGCAACAACAACAACGACGACGACAACAACAACGACAACAACAACAGTAATAACACAATTATGAACAACAGCATTATTAAACAACAAAGCTGACATAGGGCTTCGATCTAGCCTGCTGTTTATGTAAATAAATAATCATTACTGTTTATTATTACGTTATTGCCCAAACAGCGTACCGATCAATAAACTGAATATTGATTTTATCGGTTATCATGACTTTACGGACAGTCTGAAGTCTGGGCTGTTTTATTGCCAGTTTGTAATAACAACCCCGTGTATTGATGTTTATGACATGCAAATAAGAAATAAAAGCGTATTAAGCATCAAAAATTAAACACCAAAAAGTGGTCCGGTGGTCCGGACCAGCCGGACCTGCGGCGACGGCCTTGCTGAAGAGCATCACTGTGGTTATGGGTGTAAATATTTGCAATATACCCGGTAATCTTATATTTACACATTCATGACACCCATTATATTTGAAGGCACATTTATACATTCTAAATATCAATGCAATGGTGATGTTCAAACCACAGGTGGTTATGATAATAATTTGTGAACACATCAATTTTAATGACAAATAAATTGACATAATCAAGAAATTTCGAAAAAAAACTTTTCTGATATTTTTGGGGTAAATGTCGCTATAAAATATATAATAATATTTGATAGTGATTTGTTTTTGTTTTCATAAAAGTAGTTCTTTCGTCATTTCTTGATTATTTGTCATTAAAATTGACGGGTTCACTAAATATTACCAGAGCCACGCGCTAACCACCCGTGGTTCAAACTTCGATACATTTGTATTACAAGTGATTTTTACTTGAACTAAATATGTGCCGGGGACTCGATGTAAATCATAAATCTTTGGCATCCATCCACTCAATTTTAAAGGTGGTTACAACTTATGAAAGTAACTTATATGTGTTCTAATTCAGTTTGCGCCGTCAAGAAACACAGGAGTTGCGAGGACATTCTGACAATCACGGAAGCCTGCGAAGAAAAGAAAAACGAGGGCCTCCGATTGCTGGACGCCCACTCCCAGCGTGTAGCGTTGATAGAGAACGCCATTGTGGAGCGGAAGGCCGCCAAGAAGCTGCTCGATACCAATGTACAGGAAATACTGAATGAGATCCATCAGGTGACGGAGAAAGTGATGGACCTAGTGAAACACGAGGAGCGGGTGTTGGTGGAAAGTGTTCAGTCGATGCAAAGTCAGGAGGCGGACACTCTTGACGAGGACATTTCCGGTCTGGAAGCGACGGCTGATAAAGTACGCAAACTGCACGACAACCTAAATCAAGGCTTAAAACTGTCCGAAATCGATCTCATTTATACCGTTATAAAAGAAAAGCAACAGCACGACGACGGTGCAAACGTTGATAACATTGTCAAAAAGCGTTTTCGCGAAGTAGACTTCAAGTTCATGGTTTCCCCGCACGTGACGTCGTTTTTGCGTCATTTTAAAAGTCTAGGTCAGGTAATGCTGTCTGACGAAACCGGAAATTCCCGCGTTCCTCGGTCAAGCATGTCCACACCGGTGAGCGAGATCTCCAATTTCTCCGTTCCCGCCCGCACGCCCAGTGAGTACTCCAGCAATTCACCCCCTAACGGAACTGACGATGGACATCTTACAGCCCGCGAGAAGTGGCAAAGAGATCGTCAACGGCAGATGCAATCTCAGATTCGAGACCATGTCCCGAGTGACAGCGTGTTTCGGTTTGATCAACCAAACCCAGGCGCACCTTCTAGAGACCGCCGCATCTTACCGATGCGCGCTTTGCCACGACCGGAAACACCGGAAGTGTACAGCCGCCCACGAATGCCAGCGGCAAGGCAAGACTTCATGCCGCGACCCATGTCGACGCCGCCAACGGAAGCCAACTCATTTTCTCCAAGCCCGAAATCTCGCGACGTTGACAGGTTTAACACAATCGCACCATACCGGGCAATGAGAAAGGATTACACTCCAACACCGGATCGCCGTTCACCCGGGCCTGTAAAAAGCCCGACGCCCTTGTCTAACGGACGAACGGAACATGCGCAGCACGGCGAAAATGTATTTGCCTATCATCAAGGGACTGGGAAATCTGAGCACCACTCGCCTCCCGGAAGTAGCCCCCTTTCCCCGCATTCCAGATGGGGTTCGCCCACTGCGTCGTCCAGCGGTCCTGTCTACTCCATCGTCAGCGTAAAGGACGCCGATACAAACTTCGGTCGATCATTTGCCGCTGTCCAAATCAACGAAGTTCAACAGCCGCCTAGAAGTTTTCCAACGGGTGAGCAAGAGCGGTATAGCATTCAGGGCCAGTCCAGCCATACCGGAATCAGAGACACCGATGGGAAGTACGGAGATGGAATGAAATTGGATGAAACCGGAAGTTTCACGCCTTCTCACGTGAGTACCGATGACGATAAAGTAAAACGCTGGGTGCATTCCGGGGCCTTTAACTCGAGTGGCATTGGCTCGAAAAGACTTATTTCCGGTCTTGGTATACTAAATGACGGCAGAATTATCATCATCGACCAAGAGCATTACACCATACAGCTGTTTGACCGCAACTTTCGCTTCGTAACGGAAATGAAACTGGACTCGCGACCCTTTGACGTCATAGTGCTAAGCGACAGTAAGATCGCAGTGAGTCTTCAAAGTGAGCGCGTTCTGAAATTTATTCTTATTACTCCCGACGGTATGACGTCACTGGCTGATCTAGGCGTGCCGTGCGAGACGGTTTGCTATGGCGTGGCGGCGGGCGGCGGCAACTTTGCCGTCTGCTGCGGAGACGAAGTGTGGATCCTGTCCGAGGAAGGACGCGCTGTAAACTGTTTCAAGAAGGACAAATCCGGTCACGGAATATTCATGCAGGCGGAGTACGTGGCAATGGACGCTACCGGAAATACACTGTACATATCTGACGTCGGCAATAACCGCGTTCTTGCCATTCATTTGGACGGAAGACGTCTGTGGGAGTTCTCTTACCAAGGTTTCAAACCAGCCGGACTCAAATATAGCGATCATTTCATTTACGTGTGCGACCGCGACCAGCATCGCGTCCTCATGCTCAATGCAATGGGTCACGTGGTCAAGCAGTCTGTCATTGGTCGCCTGGAGAACCCCAGCGCCCTCTGCTTCAGCGCTTCCGGGAAGCATATGTTGGTCGCCCAGATGAGGTACGACGCCGTCGTGTCTCCGCCAAAACCCGTCCACATGTTCGTCATTCAGTAACCCGCCCCCATTCACAGGATGGCGAGCGAGGATTCGGAATAAACTCACTAACCTAGGGTCACGTAGTACTCTAATAATATACTATCTTTTAATTACTGTTACATGTAATTGCACTGGCTTATTTCCATATTTTATTTAAAATGACTGTCACGGTTTATCTAAAATGTTATATTAAACGTTGGCATGACCCGCTCAACTTCAAAGAAAACTGTTCTAAAGAAATACTAAATACACAAGTACATGTATTACGCGTAATACATGTAAGTCTTTGTATGTATAATAAACAAGCTTATCTATTTACAAACATATTTCTATTATTATTATGTAGTTACACACGTGTGGTGGATGTGTGCCCACATAGTGGAATCTCATTGTGAATTACATGTGTATTATTTGTTTATGTATTAATGTATCGAGTGTATGTGCGCACTGAGTTTAGCTTTAATAACGATTTGTGGTAAAGGGGTGATATTCCGCATAGAGGCCAAAATATTATTCATGTATTACTAGTATATTCTCCGGAATAGTTGAATTGACAGAAATCAAAGTTGTCTGGTTTTCCAGATTTCCATTTATAAGTTATCCGGTCCAAAAAAAAAGCTAAACATAAATGTTAATAAGCATTTTTAAGTAGATTTTCTGAGAATGGTTATGCCAATTATTTTCTCCTACGTACATTAACACGACAAAATAAATTCAAAATGACTATAGAAACAAATGTTTAATAAATAAACACGTTTGTTTGCATCGCTCATTTGTGTCACCTTTCAGTTTATTGGTATAGCGTTCTTCCATGAATACATGTACAATATACTCACTTCATTTTTTTTCAGCTAAGCATTTATTTGTACTGCGTTTGGAAAACCAGACGATTTTCTTTTCCGGACTGTCTATTTAATGTGATGATAAAGCGTGATTTTGTAGATATCGTGTTATAGCACAATGCATAAAAATAAATGAAGGAATACTCTTAGCTATTTATTTCAATTAGCATAAAAATGCGATGACTAAATGATGTAAAAAAAAAATGACACTAAAAATGTGAAGCGGAAGCTTAGAATAAAAAAGATTGAAATGCATAGATTAGGTTTTTATAACATATTTGTAACTGAAACGTGCATGTGATACGGGAAAATAAGAGTAGCTACTTAAACAATTAGGTAGGTGGTTGAATTAAAACGCTCGTCCGTCTTTGTGTACATGTGTAAGCGTTATTATGACGTTACTTGACATCATTTTATATGTGGTTGTAGTTATTTTTGATATTGTTAACTATATTTTTAATTTCAAACAAAACAATTACTTTACATGACTCTAAAAGTATGTATAGCACGGTGTGTTTTGTGTTTTAAAATACGAAAAACAAGTTTGAGGAATGCTCAGGGTATTTATTGTTATCCACATAACATTTTTTCGTATTTATAAACAAGTTTGTACATATTGAAAATACCTATTTTAGACACCGTCACAGTTTTCTAGCTGCCCATGCAGCTTCTACAGACATTTTCAACACGCTGTGATTCTAACCTCGAACCACGGACCTCTCGATCTCCGTGCGGAAACCATACCTTAAACCTCCTGTCCACTAGGTCCCCGAAGGTTTCCCGAAAGCGAATTTGGCAAAATCGGTGTGTTTCGGCACGTCTTCGCGATGTTCTAGAACCCTACCGTGTCCTTCCTTAACAATTCTGGAACCTTCTTGGCACTTCGGGGCCAAATCGGGATTGAAAAAATTAGGACGCCGAATGTTTTATTCGGGACGGCTTCGGGGTCTTCGACAAACCATCGGCAACCATTCTGCACGTTCGGAAACCCATCGCCATTGGCTCGGTATCTTCGGAAAGCCTTCTGCGAGGTTTCGTAATCGGTTCAGCCGCTTGTTCCCGTGTACACACGGAAGCTATGCCGATCATGTAATGAAAGATGCCGAATAGTCGCCAAAGAAGCCGATTGTCAGCAGAAGGGACGCCGAGCATTAGTCGTGTTTCCCGAACTATAAAAGAGCGACAGCAGAAATGATGCCGTCAATTTGCCGATAGTGTTTGAAGTGACAAAATCGGCAAGTTTGGCGTGAGGTTACTAGTCAGTCAGTCTTTGAACACTACAGAAGGTATGATCCTGAACCTTGGTCTTGAAGGCTAAATTTTTTATCTGATAGCCCAAGCTGAAAAAAAAACTATGAAAAAGTCTCTAAGGGATGCCCATAAACATACCACTCTGTTTGCTATTAAAGTAGGCAATGCCAAGTGAACGTCAACAGTATCGGACATGTTCCACCTTCTCTCAAATTGGGCGGCCATTTCACGACAGGCCTTTGGAGTATTTGGAATGGCCAGAACTTCATCCATATACTCCTGAAGCTGGGGAGTAGACACATCTGGGACAAAATGGCTTACACCTCCCACAGCAGCACAGACGTACAGAAGTCGTAGATCATCTGAAATTGTTGGCGTGGTCCTCAATACTGTTTGATTCACATTCGATGATGTCCTCAACTCTGTGTCAGGTAATCTGCCAATAAAAGCATGAAATCAAGGGTAATGTCAATGGACCTAACGATCCATTGTCGGGCTAGCAACTGATAATCAGATTGTAGTTCGGCGTCGTTCATATTCCCTCACTTCAAATCGGCAACATTTCAGCATTCTGTCGACAACAAATCGGCAACAATTCAGCATGTTCTGCAATGTTACCGCAACCTTTCTGCACGATTGGGAAACATTCGGGAGCTAATTCCGAAATTGTCGGCATTCTTCCGCGTCGCATTCGGTGACTTCGGATAGGTTTCGGGGTTAAACCGCAACCTGTCGTATGCCACTCTGCGAATACATGCCGCACAAGCACGGTGGCCAAGCTCCGCCCATTTTGTCCCGAAAGGTTCCCAAAACTATCACATTTTTATCGGCAACCCATACGCAAAGCATCGGTGCCGTAGTGGACAACAGGCTTTAGGGACCTTCAGTCGCGCGCATCATCACCCTATTAGTTCAATGTAACAAAAGTCGGCACACGTGCACGTGTTAAAGATTTTTAAATCCGTATTTGTATTCAATTTCGAAATTTGGTACAGGATGTACCTAGGGTGTCCATGTGTCATGACCCGAGTAATTCATACTGGAAGTTGTTTCGTGTTCCGTGCATAACATCTGTTTCGTTTCAGTTACCATGCCGGGATATATGACTAACTGCGAAATCGGATAGGGCTATTAAAACTAGGTGATATTATTAACATAATATTATATAGGTACAAATATAAGCTACAATTAATGCAAGTTTCGCAAAATTCAAACATGATATTCATTGTCGGCTAGGTATTAAAGAATATGATTTTTATCATTTTAATCCAATATATAGTAGATTTTAAGCCAGTATTCAATAACCATTTCATTCAACTGTGGCAAATAAATGGCAATCGTTCTTTTTCCAAAATAAGGCGTAGGTCATATTTCAAGAATTAAAATTGAACAATGTTACAAAATACACTAATTATACCAGTAATATATGCAACTCATGGGGATGACAGTATAATTGTCACTGGAATAACTAGCCATTTGTAGCACCACCGTGAACAAATCCCTTTAAAAGCATATAAATCATAAGGAAGAACTAATAAAATAAAATAGTGATCATTTAGTCATTTAGAACATCTATACACCGTATAAATCCTGTATCACTATACATTTTACATGTAACCTCGATTTGATTAGCCGGGAACAAGTCCCTAAAGCATATAAATTATAAGGAATTACTAATTAATAAATAAGAGATCATTTAGACATTTAGAACATGAATACGTCTTTTAAATCCTAAGTATCACTGTTCATTTTACAGGTAACCTCGATTTGATTAGCCGGCGCCTGACATTTCGGTTACATCGACCATTTCACTTCCATCTACGACTAACTGACTGGCCAATAAAATTCAACTCAAACACTCTGTCAACTCCTCCCCAACAATTTAATGACAGACTACGCAGCCATTGTCCGGGTCACATGATACTGTCTATCGGGTCACGTGACTTTGCGAGGGCGGGCACATGGCCGTATTTGATGTCGTAAAATTGCTATTTAATTCCCGATTAACTGCATTACTTCCCCATTTATAGAGTATCATCTTAAATTCGCCGCGTGTTGTTATTCCTGAGATTTTATTTAAACGGAATTTAAAGGTGAAAAATTCGTTCGAAACTTCAACATTTATTGGGAACATTTTTAAACATTTATCATCTTTCTGCAGAAATCGGAAAAAATATCTACACGTGACATTTTTCCAGAAATATGTTTTCCTGGTGGTTCGGTGATGAATTTATAAACTTTTAATTCGCATTATTTGTGCACTGTGCAATATTTCAATAACAGAACTGCATTAATGGAAGGTCGACAGTTTAATCCCCCGATGCCACTACGGTAAGTAGAAACGTGATGATCATTTAGTTTAGACAACATATTAAAGTTCTGTTGTTACAACCACAACAAGAACAATAATAAAATATGATAAACACTAACAACAAAAACAACAACTACAACAACATAGAACCAAAATAAGCATTTCATAAAACATTTCAATACCTATATTGTTATGACACAAATAAATATTAATCAAAAATAGCACAATTAAATAATAATAATAATAATAATAATGATAATAATAACAATAATAATAGTTTTGCATTCATTGTAAATGAAATATTTATCACTTATTATAACATCTTAACAAGTTTCTATAATTTGTATGTTACATATATTTTTATTCGTTTTATATACAGAAGCTTCCATTGTGTGTACATAATTAATCAGTCAAAGACAAAAGTGACACAAAGCAATGCTTTTACCTCAGTACACCTTTTTATAAGTATTCTGAATTAATTTGAATTTTATCTAAATTATGAATATCCTTATATTTGTAGATACCGGTACATACATAAATAAAATACAATAAACGTCCTATAAAATCTACTTGAAATCTTGGTGTCGTCATCTAGCACTACATCGGACAAACAAATGTAATAAATAAATATGTGGTTTTAAAAATAAATGGTGTTCTAATCAGTCATGTTTCAGGCCACTGCGGAACAGTTTAGTTGCACGCATTACAATATATCTAACTTTCCGTCATTATTGCTTGAAGTTCGGTTTTTCTTATTCAAGGTTTTAGATAATCAGATTTTTTTGTGTTAAAAAATACTATATTCATATAATTTAGGACCTATAAAAGTTATTTAATTATTTTAAATGACGGTTGAACTGAAGAAGCAATGGACATGTGATGCTGATGCTTTGGTTGTAGCAATGCATTTACAGAATGATGAATTCGCACACGACTGAGAAATAGCTGATATTATTTAAACATATTTTTATATATGTTATCGGAAGGGCCAGAAAGTGAATTTTGCACGTGTACATGAATGCAACTGTTGGGCGTAAAAAGTTGTTGGTTTCCGCTTACCCGACCCCCCCCACCCCCAATTTTTTTCTTTTTTCACTTTTTCTGACTTTTGGTTAAAAGAGCAGTTTTCGCTAATATGCGACATTTCGGTAATTCATATTTGTCAATTTCAATTTTTTTTAGCTGTCCAATATACCTAAATTGTGCAGTGCATATGCCGCAAAGAAGAAAAAAGTTAAAGAGAAAAAGTTATTTTTTACCCCCCCCCCCCTACATTAGTTTTGGAGAAGTTAGCGGAAAGCAAAAAAAAAAATTGGCCTTAGTGCGTTTGAAAAAAACTTACGAAAACAACACCACATGTTTCTTTAAACTAAGAAATGTATGGTGTGCTTCTTGGCGTCTAGTAAATCTTATTCACCTTGTGTATGTGCAACTGTGTTGCAGATTCTCATTTTCTCACCACTCAACACGTTATTAAACTGCATTCCTACCAACTTTCAACGTGCTACATGTGTTTATTTGGAGTATCAGCAGGGGCGGCTACAGGATATCGGGTTGGGGGGGGGGAATCTTTTCATCGTGCAGTTATGTTGTCTGTGGGTCAGCAGTGGTCAGCTACAGATCCGTATCAAAGATATTTGATACATCTTTCTCATCATCATCATCATCATCATCATCATCATACATCACCGTATTATGTTCGAAAGACATGTTGGTTCATCTTATGTAATGAACCTGTTTTGGCAGTAAATTGCCCTTGTTTGATGTGCATGTCCACTAAATACGTATTTGACTTTCAATGTTATATATATCAGAAACATTTTTAAACATGTAAAATCCGCAGTTGACTAAATTCAAACACACACAGATCGAGAATTATTGTATTATTCGTTTACCGAAGTGTAATGATCTATTTTCGAAGTGCATGTCATTTAATTAACTCACACGTTCACAGTCATGCTCATAAATTGTCTCCAAATGTGCTATGCAAAGTGTTTTTTTAGTCATCGAACCGAACTAACGAACAGACAGACTCGTATGATTGCGTTGTGAAACAATACGGCAAGTAATGTCGACGTTGTGGCTGATTTATGGTGCCGGAAAAATATGAAATCGCCAGGAATTGGAGATAACGTTGTGTGCACCCCTCTACTTTATCACTTTATATCTTTTTATGAATACATAAAACAACATGAAATTTGGTGTGATTTCTAATGAATAAAAAGTTTGTTTATTTAGATTTTTGGGAACTAAACTATTTATTGAGACATAACTGTTTAAACTCGAATGTAGTCATTGATTTTACTTGAATTTCGACTTTAAATCATATTTATTCGAAACGTATAAATGTCTTTTATGTGGTGTATTGTGCCAGCGGTATATTGCATATGATCTGACATCTTTATATAATATATGAATTTAAAAATACAAAACAATATCATTTACAAATAAAGATATATAAACCCATTGTCTATAGTTAATTGTTTTCGATGAACTTTTGCGCCGGTACTTCGGTGTAAGAAATCGTAGGGGGGCGGGCTAGGTCGGGCATGTTTTACTGAATTTGATCTGTATCTTTTACCAAATTGAGCGAGCAAATCGAGCGAAAAAAGAATCATATATTTCCAGTTTTGACCGTTTTATATATGCCCATTTATGTATGGTCCGAACATTTGGGAGGGGGTGGGGGGGTGGGGGGGGGCGCCTGGGGCTAGTGATCAACATTTGCCGTCCTTTCTTTAAATGCCCCAAAACTGTAGAAAGTACGGTAGTATATTCCAAGTGCTGATGTCCATCAACAACAACAGCGAACCAACTTAAGCATTACATCCGTATGTGATGATAATATTGGGAGGGTCCAGTAGTTACCGGTACTGTCAAATTGAATATATAATACATGCTCGGTATATTCGAATGCAACTCGTTGTATAAATCCTCAGCAGAAATATGTTTACAAACCACACATACCGGAAATGTTGTATTGTACTTTACAGCTATTAAATAAATAACATGTTTTGCCAGGCGTATAGATTTTATAGAATTTGGGTATGTGTGGCAAAATGCATGCTTCTGAGTAAATACAAACTCCATTTAAGTAATTGGAAAACAGAATAACTATATACAGGTGAAAGAACCGCGGGTATTTTAAGTTTTAGACGTTAAGATGAGTTCAACGTCTTGTACTGTGTTGTACTGTGTCGTGAAATACACACAGTTTGGAAGATTAGTTGACAACGCCACAATCTATTACACAAAATTATGTAGCCGCTGGAAAAAGTATTATTGTCACAAATAGGATACAACATGCTCTTCGCCAAATTAAATTGAATCGCCGATCATATGACTGCTGCAGCAGAGCAACTAAACAGCGTGTCACACTTTTATATTAATATGTAAAATTAATAACTATTTCAACAAATTACCAGTTAATTGAAGTAATTAAACGTTGTAATTTAACGATCATTTGAAGATGACACGCGCACAGTTTTGTATAGACAAAGAACACAATTCACCGTTGTTAAACTACCAAAAAACAACCCGATAAAATAGTTCGCGCATTGTAATTGCAGAAAATGTTGTCAGGTCATTTAAGAATCTAAATAATTTTCGCTTGATCGTTGTTTAATGGATAATAAACACCGGTTTGTCTTTCTGATGCGGTTAAACGCCATCGTGGTTTAATTCATACGCATCAACTCCAAATCGTTGCTTATTAGCCGATAAACAACTCTAAATCGAATATTATTTCTTAAATAACTTGTTTTGATTTTCTGCTGTAAAGTATACACACGTGATCTTGGGCGATAGAGTCGTAACTAGTTCTCACCTATGTATTAAAATTGACAAAGTTGTACACTTAATATCTACGTGTAATTTTAAATATTTGAAAAATTGTTTGACCACGTGCTAAAACTAACAAGAAAATGAGACAATTACAAACTTGATAACACACGTGTTAAGTTAACATTGTATAACTTTAAGTTCAGGACAAGTTATCGTTTGTATATTTTGCGTAGATTCTGGTGTATTTTTTTTTAATTTTAAATGACAGGTTCAGAGAATTGCCAATGGACAATGGACAATGGTCACAGTTCTGTTAAACAGAAACAAACAACAACAGAAAACTGTTTTGTTAGTAGATACGAGCGAGATTGCTTTTTGACATTTAGCTCCAGGCTAATTCCCTACATGGCTATTTAACCTAAAATGAAACTTGGATATATGTGCTGCAATTTTTCGAGGACCTTTCAAATGTTGAATTCCCCTTTTAAATTTGCTGCTACCATTTGCGCAATGTGGATTTATATAAACGACTTTTATGCGAAATAATAACAATTAGAATATTTGGGTTGAAAAACAAAAACAAAAGAGAGGTGAAAAATTCAAGGGACTTAGTCA
Source organism: Congeria kusceri (assembly GCA_027627225.1). Classification (NCBI taxonomy): domain Eukaryota; kingdom Metazoa; phylum Mollusca; class Bivalvia; order Myida; family Dreissenidae; genus Congeria; species Congeria kusceri. The sequence continues at coordinate 42,755,132 of CM051029.1, read as the reverse complement.
ACGTAAAGGGCCCCAAAGGCAAAACATCATAAGAAAAATAATATATATACTAATAGAAAAAAGAAACTGGACATGCTTTCATTGCATATTTAAATATGTTGTTAGATAAAAAATATGGCTGGTTTTTGGTATAAAAATTTAGGATATACATTAAACTAATCAATAAGTTTAATGCCCTTACAAATTGACCAACATTAAAACATTAAAGTCATCCAAACGAAACATTAGTGATTTTAAAAGTTGGAAAAACGACCACGATATTTGTGTTTGATGTTTTTAAAGAATTAACACCACCGTTTACAATTTAATGATTGGTCGATTTTAGGGGCATTATAATTATTGATTAGTTCAATTTATAACCTAAATTTTGATACCAAATTAATCTATATTAATATTTAACAACATATCAAAAATACGCATTGAACACATGTCCAGTTTTTTTGTTCTATCAGTATATTAAAAGTAAACGCCATATACCATTTTGTGATCTGTTTTTATGAAAAATCATATAATGTAGCGTATTATTCGTATTTTTTAAAGTCAGGGATTTCCTTTTCCTTATTAAAGGTTCTGTATTGTTTTTATTTCACATGGTAAACTAAGACTATTCCGTTGTCCAGGTAATAATAGTATCACCTGCTATCTCTTAAATAAGAAGAATATTCTTTTTATTTCTAAGATAAGAATATTTTTGTCATTATTATTTTTATTTATTTATTTTTTATTTTAGTTCGGGTGGGGGGGGGGGAAGGTTGCATTTCGTTTTGTATTTTGTAAATAAATATAAATTAATAAATAAATAAATAAATAAATAGTACATTTATTAATTTATTAAGACAAGTTCAGTGCACGGACAAGTTTTGCATACATCTGGTCCCATTATTAATATTGGTGGATATGAGTAGAAACTATATGTTCTGTCTTATGTGTGCATTCTTGAGTCAAATGAAGTTTTCGTATCAACAGTATAATAATCTAGCATAATACTTCAGTATAGTACTTCAGTATAATACTTTAGCATAATACTTCAGTATAATAATTCAGTTTCATACTTCAGTATAATAATTCAATATAATACTTCAATATAAAATAATTCAGTTTCATGTACCTGTGTGCGTTCTCATAGCAGTCTAATTAAAATCATTTGAATAGTATAATACATGTACTAGTAATTTAGTGTAATAATTAAGTATAATATTTCAGAATTAGTTTTTTTAGAAAAAAAAATCAGCATAATAAATCAGTATAATAACTCAGTATAATTATTCAGTATAATAACTCAGTATAATAACTCAGTATAATTATTCAGTATAATAAATCAGCATAATAACTCAGTATAATTATTCAGTATAATAAATCAGTATAATAATTCAGTCACTCGTGCATAATTGCATTCTCATTGTAAGCTAATGTAGATTGTATAAAAAGTAACAATTCAGTACATTAATTCTGTTACACGTGCCCATTGTAGTCCCATATAGATCGTTTAAATAGTACATAACATGAACGAATAATTTAGTATAATAATAAAGCATTACTATTCAGTAAAAATCAGTATAACGATTCAGTATAACGATTCAGTCATAATTAAGAATAATAAGTCGGAATAATATTTTAGAGTAATTTTTCAGTACAATAATTAAGTATAATACACTAGCATAGAATTCAGTATAACAATTCAGTATTACAATTCATTATATTAATTCAGTAACATGTACATTTGTGCATTCTCATTGCAGTCCAATGTAGATCGTTTAAATAGTATATTAGTAGTAATTTAGTATAATAATTCAGTCTAATAATTCAGTCTAATAATTCAGTATAATAATTCAGTCTTATAACTCAGCATAATAATTAAGTTACACGAGAATATTTGCATTCTTATCACAGACAAATGTAGATCGTATAACTAATATACTAATTCAGTATAATACTTCAGTTTGTTATAATTCAGCTACACGTGTATGTATGCATTCTCTTTGCAGGCCAATCCCTGTATACGGAGCCCGGAACCAAGCGCCCGTCCTCCAGGACGACCCAGCCTCATTTCCGCCCACAGTCGACCACAGGCATCTGCAGTTCCCTAAATCATTCCACATCGCGGCTCATTTGAACCGCTTCCGATCCCTTGGAGATTATCGTGTTCAACACATAGCCTCGTTTGGGAATTCCGCGCCAAATCAGACTGTCAACGACGTCAACAAATTCAGCGTTAAAACTTTTGCAATAACAGACGAGATTGTGCGACGTCACGCGATATCACAACAAAAAGCGCCCAACGAGGAGCAAATAAATAAACCGGAAATTGTTGGCGCTAATACTAGGCCCAGGGGACAGATTGAGAAACCGCTATCATTGGCCGATACGAATAAACCTGTGATGGACGGAACTGTTCCGGTAATTATTCACTGCGTGAATCCGTTTCCTGTCCAATATGGCTACGGCCGTAAAGTGTTTCCATGTCCCCAATGTCGCTATACAACTGACAGACGGAATAATTTAAAAAGACATATGCTAACAATGCATCAAGCCTGTACTAAAACTCTTGAATGTTGTGGACTGGTGTTCGCCACAAAGGCATCACTGCGAGAGCACGCGATGATATTCCATTACCATGGATACACGTGTTTTTATTGTGGTCGTCGGTTTTGCCGTAAAGCGTTGTTGAAACGACATCTATCGGTGCATAACGGCCAGAAAGACTTTGTGTGTCCCGTGTGTGACTATGCAACCAGTCACAAGAGCAACCTAGAGCGTCACCGGAAGGTCCACTGTCGGTCGGAAGATCAGAAATACGACTCGGTGGAGTGTAACGCTGACGAAAGCAAGTGGAGCAATGATGACGTCACTGATGACAACAACAACACGCACGAGGAGTCCTCGGAAGACGAGGACGAAGAAATAATTGTGGATTCTGACTAAACTGTTTTGCATTCGAAGTACAGTTCTTCTAAATCGTTTTTACATTTTATACACTACGCGCATAATTGTTTAGACATTTCTAAGCCTTCAAAGGCACAGTAAAAGTACGTGGCATATAACGGTGAATGTATTAACAGTAAAAGTACGTGGCATATGACGGTGAATGTATTAACATTAAAAGTACGTGGCATATAACGGTGAATGTATTAACAGTAAAAGTACGTGGCATATAACGGTGAATGTATTAACGTAGATGCTCAAGCCCAGTTGGCAATGGCCAAGTAGTTGAAGTCTGTGGGCAATGTATGTGAAAACTGGGACACATTGCAAAAGCTCAAATTGGACGCACACACGGTCTGTCTATATTCAGTGGATGTATTAGTGCTAAATTGATTGAAATCCAGCGCACACGAAGCTAGTATAATATACTTACTGTTATTACCTTATTTACGCTGTGATGTTGTAATAAGTCATTAAAAATTAATGTTGAGCCCTGTACTCTAAAGTGTTTGTTATGTTTGTTGTGTGTTTACAAATTAGCAATAAATATATGTTATATATGTTGTACTGTTTTCTTATTTTCCTGTATATAGTTATCTCGACTGCCCGCCGAAATGCAAGTTCAATATGTATTTTTTTCTCGTGGGTATTTGTGGTCATTACTATACAATATCCACGATTTCCTGTAATAATAATGGTTCACCGTCCGGTTTTCCTGATAGTTCATAGAACAACATAGACCGGCAAAATTAACATTGCATTTTTTAATCCAATCTTAATTCATTAGTTTGATATAAAATCTGATCGAATTCAATATTAAATTATAATGCAATGAACTGTCAAACTATGACTGATTTGTGACTGCCATCTTACAACCACCGCCCCTTTTGTGTTATAAAGAAGGTTAAGGTCAAGTTTTGACAGAAATATTTTAATTCTTTAAAGTTTAAATCGCTAGAAACTGCAACTTACACATGAGGCATGAAATATGCTTGAAAATCATTAAAGAGTACTGTAACGAAAATACGTGTAGTATTAAATACAATATTATATATAATACTTTATATATTCTGTTATTTACTTTATTTTCGTACTGAATATGATTCTATATAAATAGATTGTGTTCGTGTAGTCACCAAACAAAACACGCAACTGACGCAAATTATGCGGGCAAAACGTGTTATCTTTGCCTGGTTGATTTTACTGTCGCTACAAAACACCGTGTCATTTCTGTTAAAGACGTTCGCAAAAATTTCCTTCATTTTTTATACGACAGATTTTCTTCAAAATTGGCACAAACATGCATCAATTTATCCTAAAACTAAAACAATCTTAAAAAATGGGGGTCACCGGCCTTTTTTCCGGAAATATTGAACTTTGAATACGGTACCTGCCGAAGACCCTTTTTGAGTGTGTGTTACTTAGAATGTACAGTAATATAAAGCGTTCATATTCAAACAAAGATTGAGATTTTTACATGGATCTTTTGTTAAATTTTTCGTTTGGTAATATACAAGTGCAGTTTAATTATAAAACGTGCTTTATCTACAGTTATCATTTAACAAATGACTTTTAATGGACGCTTAACGAGGTTAATCATGCATCAAATATGCCTGTAAAAACATCAATAATTTATCAAATATGCGAATATCTTTGGTTCCAAACGACAGATTTTGTTGAAACTTCCCATACACACGCATCATTGTATACTGAAACTAAAACAGTCTTAAAAAATAGGGGTCACCAGCCCTGTTCCGGATATTTTGGGATTTGAATACGGTACCTGTCGAAGCCCTTTTTACAGTTTGGATTTTTTTATCAATGTTTAAAGTATATAGAATAGCTTTTTTTCAAACAAGGTTATGTTTCTTTCAACTGATGTTTTACATGTCTTGTTTGGCAATACACAAGTGTATTTTGGTAATAAAAAAACGCGTTATCTACAATTACTGTTAAAATAATGAATTTGACTGGACATTGAAGTAGGTCAAATGGGTACTAATAATACCTTCTAAAACTTCATTTAGTATGCATCAATATATTTTTTTCCAAACGACAGATTTTCTTAAATTTTCGCACATACATGCACCAATGTATACTTGCACCAAAACATTAATAAAAAGAATGGGTCACCGATATTGTTCGGGAAATGTTGGACTTTAAATAGGGTACCTGTGTAGCCTTTTTCATGTTCGTGTTTACGTAAACAACGTATCAATTGCCAAAATAGAATATAGATACTTTTATGGATCTTTTTTTAACTAATTTGTTTGGCAATACATTGTATAAGTGTGTTTTTGATTATTTTAATGCTTTGTTAACTTTTAACCATTGACTGGAACTTAATGACTTACACAGATTTATATTTATTGATTGAAATTAGTATATTGTAACCTATATATAGTAAAGAAATAATGAAGCAAAAGGAGAAATTAACCCAATTATTTTCTTTTTGTTGCGAACGTCCTGAATAGAATGCGTGAAAAAACAACAACAACAGAAAATATGAAAAAATAAAAATAAAATTACCTAATGCTTCTATATTTGATAATGTCATATGCCATTCAAAACAGTGGCGACAACATCATTCTAAAGAGGCGTGTCGTGGAAAACCCGGACTTAATGCATGTGCGTAAAGTGTCGTCCCGGATTAGCATGTGCAGTCCGCAACAGCAACAAGTTTTTGTAATTCATTAATATTAAATCACAAATGATTGTTGCTGATATTTTTAAGAAACGTTTACAACTAGATTAAGACAAGTATACATCGGATATTGTGTGAAACGGAAACTATTATCACAATAGACACACTACGCTCGGTTTAGATGGGTGCGCAACCAAAACAAAGTCACACATGTTAGCAAATATTTCTCAATTTCACCCATTACAATACCGAGCAATAAAAGGGAATTAAAACTTTATAAAATGCAAATTAAAGAACATCGATGTTCGCTAAACACCTGTTAAACTGCTCCAGTCTATTAACCGGCTTCCCAATTCGTTTTCGCAGCAATACACCGGGATTCGCACCGTGGCTTGTTAACGATTTTGTCCGTATATGGTTGCACATTATTTCCTCTAAATTAAGTTTCATTCGGTTTGATATAAATTCAATCTGCGCACAGGTGTGTGCCTTTCCCGGATTTACAGCTCGTCGATGGGATATTTTCGTTTTAATGCCCGAACTGGGGATATTGTGTTTACACCACGTGGTTATCCGATATGCCGATTACCACAGCGCTGCACGCAATTTGTTAATAAGTAACTGACACTAAACAATGTCCATAAAGGCCTTTAAAGTTATAGGTTCTGTCATATGAATTCCACATTATCTTTTACAGCCTTCCTTTTTGTTAATTCTCAGTTTTAAAGGAATACGTTTAAGCACAATTATCACACTGTTATGACATTAATTTGTATTCTACAATTTCAGTACATCAATTATTATTATATGCACAAGTTTTTCACTGCATAATATTTGAACGGGGAAAAAAACGTGTAATAACAATAATTCCGTTGTCATAATCATGGCCGAACGAAGTTCTCGAACATGATCATGGTCACTACTTAGTAAGAACATATCGCTTTTGCGTGAAAATCAAAGAACACAACAGAGACGAAGAAAGGATTTTGCTTAATATATATAGAAATAGGCTTGTGCATCGAATGTTTTTACGCCGAAACAAAAGTGTCATGTAGACAATGAACGAACGATGCAAAAAGTGTTTGCATATTTGCAATACCAGTAGTTGACATGTAATTCGTCTTGCAAGCATTTAAACTCTGATCTTAAACATTCTGTCATTATTTGACCTGGGTCAGAGAGCCATTTCAGCGAGTTCAATAACACTCTGCGCATCGTAAACTGCGCATGTCTTTATTTAGCTCAGCGGGGCACGTGATCAATATGGCGACCAAGATGGCCTCCTGCAGTGAGAACTAAGGGTACTTGACAGTTAGCTAATTAAATGTCGTGTCCGTCCCTCTGTATAAACAAGTGAACAATTGGATTACTGGAGTGTCTAAACATTTGGCTTGCATTGAAATTGTTACTGATATCATGAATTGAGTGATTGTGGAACAAAATTGACTGCTGGTTTTGTTAAGATGCAAATTGATAGCTATTGGGACGTAGAAGAGCAGGGTAATAAAACATTCTGTTTTAGAACGATTTAGGCAATTTTAAGCAAACACGTTTACTATCAACTCCTAAAAAACCGTACATGAGTATACCATGCACAAACCAGAGGAATTATCTGCCAAAATATAATGTTTAATACAACACTATTTTTTAAATAGATAAGATGCCGGATCTGAGAAGAAAGACACACACAATCTCTTTAATTCACCCGATGCGATTTTGCTATTTTTTTGCATACACAGATGCAGGGCAGTTGAAGAGATACGGTTGCAATATTGCATGCAACTCGACCACGTGATCACGTCAAATATCTGGCGAAGAGTTGACACCTTTCACTGCCTATATATTCATCCGGGATACCGGGAGATCCCGTTTCCTGACCTTGCTGACCCCTTTGGCCTTCGGGTTGCTCCGACAGAACGATATGCGGTGTCATGTCGTGATTTAGGAACGCGCAGCTTCTACTCTTACCGTTTACGTATCGCGAACGATAAAGGGATATTTGTTAATTGCACGGGATCGACTGGAGTTGCACATTTGTGAAGTTGGATACCGGTTTCGTCAGAGGAAAAAACTCATGTATTAGGTTTTATGAATCATTGGAGCTCGCACAAACACATGCGGCACTGTCTATGACATTAATATAATATTAATGTCGAGGTGTTGAATTTGCGCATCATACAGTAGTACGGAAACAAAATAATAATAGCAAACATGCATTTGACATCCGCTTTTGCACGTTAGAGAATTCTTTTCAATATAATCCTACTAAAATTTAAAATGCACCGGAGCCAATATTAAAAATTTGAAAAGATGTTCTGATGCAAGTGAGTTATCCTGGTAAAATGATGAGGTAAATCACTCAGTTACTTTGATTCTCATTTGCATTTTGTAGGTCCATACGCCCATACTATCAATAGTTCAAAAGGTGATTACCTCGACCAAAACAGCCGTATACACACGAATGTAATATAACTTGAGGACAGTGTATTGTAGCTATCTAATCTTATGATGATGATGATGATGATGATGATGATGATGATGATGATGATAATGTTGATGATGATGATTATTTTATTTTATTTTATTAGTAGTAGTAGTAGTGGTAGTAGTAGTAGTAGTAGTAGTAGTAGTAGTAGTAGTAATATAAGTATTTTATTATTATCATTATTATTATTATTATTTATGTGTAAAACTCGGCTCCTTATCAACGGAATGTCTAAAAGTCTCCTTAATTATTTCATGTGCCTCCGTGAGGGCCCTCGCTGTCAATCTAACCCACTTTCAAGAGCAACCCTATACTCCCCTACAGTATTCGGTGACACTCAACTATACCCTTGCTACCCAGTGGACTTCCGTGGACTGCGTGTTAAATTTCGAACAATCCCCGGTGTTTAACATACCTTACACGCGAGTCAAAAGTCGTTTGGCGGTGTATGTATGGTCGTAAAGATACACATATTAATTCGGATGAACCACTTCGAAAAATAAGACAACTTGTCCCCATTTGTTTATGGATGTGTTCTTGTTTACAAAAAATATTCTACAAAATATGTTCTTAAAATAGTACTAGCAAATTAGAAAACATGCCCATATTCTTTTGGAAAAAAGGAGTAAAATTAAATTACAATGAATAACGAATAAATGGATAATTGATTAATTTAGGAAAGGCTTACGTGTGCAGTTAAATATCTAAGTTATTTTTAAACATGTATAACACATGTATTTTTAAGTAATTTAAAAATGCCTTACCCTTCAATGTCGTTATAAAATTGCGAAATACATGTATAATGATTAGCAATTTGAGTTAAAGTATTTATTTTCTTGTTTAAAATCCAAATAATAGATTAATATAATTGTGTATTTAAAAAAATAACACAACAACTCGCCTATATAAATGCACAATGTAAATAAACCCTTTTTTTAAAGCTTGTTAAAAGTTCGCAAATAATTATTACAAAATTGTAAATAATATATATAATTCATATCTTTGTATAAGTAGTTTAGCTTAATATAATCAATCATAAAACAATGTAGATTTAACTAGTTTTGGTTATTCTCATACGTTCATTTCGTAATTTAAAGGAAATGCATATTTAAATAACATTCATGAAGGACTTGTGATCAAAAATGTCATTTATTTCCAAATACATGTACTTAACGCAGCATAACGCTGACCAAACACATTACTTTATACTAGTACTATTGTAACCAATACAATTTAAATGAACTATTTAATATTTGTTTCGATTAACTTTCGGGACAAATTATATGAACTTGCGATATAATAGGACACTACTGCTACTTAATAGCTGCTAATTTTACAAAAACGTAACACCACAATTCAACAAATAATGCTTGTTCTGCGGCAAAAAACCTCAGCATTTGCAGAGCAACATGAACAACAACAACTACACCTACTACTTCTACGACTATTCAACAATTACAACCACAACTATGTACTCGTACTTCTACTAAGAGGACGACGAAGCCAGTAATAGCACAAGCAAGCAAGCACCCGCCAGTGCCATTGTATAGTGCCGCAACTTTTTACCCATGGCACGATTCGATTCGATTTCGATTTTAAGATTTCAAGATTTAAAATTTATTGAGTTGAATACGTCGATTCGATTCATGTTTTCTTTTGCATGCTTGTTTTTGCGTATTTCTGAGTCATTACTTGGTATATAGTAAAGATTTGTATTTGTTATAAATTATTATAATGTCAACGTATATGCCTTATATATCAATAAAAAAGAACAATGGTAACAATTGGTGATTACGTTTCACAGCTAGTTCATTATAACAGCAACCATGATGCCATTGTCAATTTACATCATTTATTTATTTAAGCACTGTTATTTCAGGGTAACAGTTTTAGGACTAATCATTTATAAGAATAGACATAAGAGAATTAAATCGAAATTTAGTTACATTTACGAGCGAGTTATCGATGCATCGAAAGAATAGTTGCAGCTCTGTATGATAATAGTTTTCACAAATCATATTTTTCACACACCTGTGAAAAATAGGATCTCATTTGTCACATTATTGAAGGTGAAGAATGTAATTGGCCAAAAACGGGGTATATGCGTGAGGATCACAGACGGATCTGATTTTATTGCATATCAAAAGCCGGATGCGACCACAAACTTCACAAAAAATGTGAAGAATGTAATTGGCCAAAAGCGGGGTATATGCGTGAGGATCACAGACGAATCTGATTTTATTGCATATCAAAAGCTGGATGCGACCACAAACTTCACAAAAAATGTGAAGAATAAAACTGTGGTGTGTGAAAAATAAGATCTAATACTTCACACATGTAAAGAATGAGATCCTATTTTTCAGAGATGTGAAAGATATGATTTGCAATTAATATGCAGACACGACGTACAAGAGCTGTTGATGCGTTTAGCTTCACATAAATTGAACAAGTTGAACTGGACAAGTTTTCAGCTAGAAGACCCAAGTTGTCCCGTATTATTACAGGCACACATGCCCCACCGCTTATATTGCCATATGTGTCTCTTTTATTTTCAGGAAGATTTCTTAATTACAAACTGAGAAAGGAAAATGATGTTACTGTATATATTTGTCTTACAACATTATTAAATTTCGAGAAGTTATTGAAATTATTTCAGATAAAAGTTACTGTCCTCTTACCTCATGTACCCTTTCACAATTTAAAGCTTCCTTGAAACAAATGTTTCTTTTATGCGAAGATAACCCCCAATATTTCTACACAGGGGATAGAAAAACATCGATTTTACATGCTATACTAAGAAATAACTGCAGCAACCTTAACTCCGAACTATTCCTAAACCACCTTGCAAACTCACCCCTTTGTTCTTGTGGAAATGATGGTGAAAATATTACACATTACTTCTTTCAATGCATTAATTACCGCATGCAACGAATATCTCTTTTTATGCACTGCGCTCATTTCATCCCTTAAATAGTGATTTGCTCCTCTGCGGTAACCCTTCATTTAATAATGAAGACAATACAATTATTTTTACAGAAGTTCATAGATATATTGTTACGACAAAGCGTTTTGTTTAAAACTTAACGTTAAAACTTAACTGCTTGCTGGACAGGACTTACAACTATCTATATTTGCATATGATTGTCTATTTACTATATATTTTATTCACTAATTTGTTCAAATTATGTTTTCAAATGTTATTATTATTATCAACATCATCAGTATTATTATTATTATTATTATTATTATTATTATTATTATTATTATTATTATCATAATTTACTTTTGATTTCCTAGATGACAACAATTGTTCAAAGTACGCTATGTAACTAACACTCCCAGGGAAAGACCCTCGATAACGTTGTAGAACTTTAGGTCTAACCCTTTTTCCGATATGTACTTATGGTAAATCGTGATTGTTTGTAATTTTGTCAATATTGTGGAAATAAAATATGTTTAAATCAAAATACTTCCTGTATTGCAAATAAATGGCGTGCTCCATTTAGTCGTTACCATGGTTATATTAGCGAATGGATTGGGCGCGTAACATATTATTTCCACAATATCTTTTGTGATTTCGATTAATTTTATATAGGTATATTAGATGAAGTTGATTTAGTTGCAAACAATAGAAAAAAATCTATGTTATCGTGGATCATCCGCCGTACATTCAAAAATGTACACAAGTATTCATTAAATCGATTATATCCATTGTAGGATATTTACATAGAAGACAACTGTCTGATACTGCACGTGCACATAAACTAAAATATACCGTAGTAAAATAAGATTTCACTTAGGGAGCTTTTTGCATTTATTAAAATGCAACGGTATGTTACCATTTGGATTAAATTAATACATTGCAGTAATCTGTTATTAAAATATTTAGAATAAGAATCGGTAACAAGTGTAATAGCCTGGCTTGACACTGTCCGAACTTAGCCCTGTTCGAATAATAATACAACAGTTTGCATTGAAGTTACATAGTACTTACAATTTATGACTGTTATCATTCCTCCACTAATTTTATTCTTTGCTTCATTTTATTTTGATCCAGCTTATATCTAAATTGATTATCCATTGTCTATAATATAAATTTCTGACTTCCAGCATCTCATACTGACGCTTAAAATTTTGTATCTGACCGCCATTTGCATTCCGTATCTTTAACGTAGGAATATGTTGTTTTTATTGCTACATTTTTATATACAATAGCTAAAACATAAATACTTGTAATATGTGTTGCAAAGTTAATATTATTAATATGTTTTAATATAATGCATTAACTTAACGCTTACATGTATGTTAATGTTACGTGATTCGAGGCACTATTTCATTGTTGTGTGGCGTAGTGCTGGAGTAATACTGACACCTCAAATCTTTAAAGCCTCTTTTCCTCTATATTGTTATTGTTAATGATTTTCGTCTTATTATAATCTACGCAAAATGCAGATGCCTGTTCATGCATATAACAATGTTTGATTTAATACTTTTGACACTATTTAAGCTTATGCAGTAGTTTAACCGAAGTACCCCCAAGGCACTTGCAGCATTGTAATTTACATACTGTGATTTGATTGGCTGCCAGCGTTGCAGCATCCAGCTCCAGCATCCAAAGCCTGTATAAGGCGCTCGAAACGATCAGTCGGGGCCAGTCAGTGACATCAGATTCACGCGCCAATATTTACAATCTAAATATTCATAAATCGTGTGCAACTCAAGCTTCGTCTGAACATATATTTCATCATGTTCAGATCAACTAGAATTGTCAATGGTAATAAATCTATTTATTTGCACGTGTAAAAGTTATGATATCGATTATTTAGTCAATCAACGCAACTGACCCCATCGAAAGTTTGAACACTATCTTTTAAAGAACTGCGCGTCACTAAGTTTACATCGTTGTTAGTAATTTATGCAACTTATAAGAATCGTTAAACAAATATGTGTTTAGTGAAACGATGTATGAAATAAAGTCGTTATGCGAAGTTATTCCTGACGTTTCCCTTGTTATTCACGACATTAGGACCGCTCGACTAAGAACTCCCCCCCCCCCCCCATTGTTGCTTACACAAGAAATAACACTTTCCCACCAAGTCAAAAATAACCGATGTCGCGCATTTATTTCGTGATATTATTTCAGGATACCCAGATGAGTATTTCGGTTACATTCAAGGAAATAGCGAACATATGGGTGTCATTTGTTCGAAGTAACAATTTTAACAAATTGTCTTAAAAAAAAAATATAACTGTAATAAATCACATGATATAAAAATTACAACACAGGTGGGAATTTTTGCTGTTTTGAACAAGGACACGTTCAGGTTTTGGTTTACTGACTCGTTGCCTGCAAAGAATAGAAGTAGTTCCCCTGATACCGGTTCTGGAAATTACCCTCTCAAAAGACCGATTGCTTCCGCCAACAGTCTAAAAACCATCTTATATGTCATTTGTATATTATCAAGGTATACATCCAGGTTTGTATCGAAAACAATTTCTATAGTGATATATGTATTAAGGAATGTTATATTAGAACATATATTATATCAAATTATCTAACAATAATTGTCCAGCTTATCCAATAATATACAGTCTCCTTTATTTCCTCTCAATTACACGAATGTGTCAAACATTTAATACAGAAATGATCAACGTGAACAATGTGAACTTGCACGGTAATGAGTAACATTTGGACTTCACACTCGGCTTGTGGGAAAGATGTGGGGAAAATGTTCTTTGAAGTCAGGGACTTGTTAATTACCCTTTAAAGTGCATGTTACTTGTGGATTCCACACATAACAAAAAGTTCGAAAATATAGCATATCATGATGATGTAAACAAACAGTTCTATTTACGGTAAACAATCGTCGACAAACGCACGTGGAGACGTGTTTAGAGACTGTTTTTACCGCACGATTGCTACGCGGCAATGTTCATCGGGAATGTACATGAAATATGACACCGCGATAAAAAATAATCCCTCTTTTAATCGCGACACTTGACGTTAATGTTTGCTATCGAGTGCATGGAATGGGTACCCAGCACAATAAAAAGGTCAGGCTCCCTATGGATTTTGAGTTGATATGTCATAAAGTTTAATTGCAGCCTCTCGCAATTTAAATACGCCTTGACACGACACGACTCCGAAGAGGGTTTCCGCGGCGGTACAGCGGGCCCGTGATCCGTGATATGGCCTGCCGCTTACAAAAGTTTAGGTTAAAGTGGTGTAACTCAGGATCCGAGACTATGATTGGTTCATAGCGGCACACGAGTGCATTGCATCGTATACTGTTTTACTGTGACGAAGATTGATGGAGTCTGCAACATAAAATACTACTAAATATGTCTTTCTGTGAATGCATTCCGTTGTTTGGTATGCAACAATATACACGCGACAAATAACAACGTTAAGATATATACTGTTTCATTGCACTGCATTATTTAATTACATTATAATGATCAAACTGTAAATGTATATTCATATTATATTTTATTTCATGCACCGTTGTGAATTAGTGCAAAATATATGAACACCTGATAATTTCACCTTCACAATTATCATCATCATTATCATCCTCTTCAACATTTTCCTTGTCATCCCTCCACCTTCTCCTCGTCATCATTTTCCTCTTCCTCCCTCCTCCTTCTCCTCCTCCTCATCATCATTATCAGCAGAGAACAGCAGCAACAATATCATATTTTTCCACTTTTTCTACTTTTTCGTGTTCTTTATTATTTTATAATTTACATCAAAACAATTTCAATTTGATACTAGATATTATCATATACAAGATAAAAAAAAACCTCCTCCTCATCATGATTATCAGTACAAGACGCAGCAGAAACAACATAATTTTCTTCGTCTTTTTCTTCTTCTTCGTCTTCTTTATTATTTTATAATTCACATAAAAAACAATTTCAATCCGATACTTCATATTACCATCTACAAGACAATAAAACGCGTCATTTTTACCACTGGTCGCTAGAGTTTGCCGTTTTGCCCATATTGTCAACGTGCTGATACTGATATTTTAATCACATGCAACATTTTAAGCGTAAATTAGACTTAGTAATTATTTCTATAGAAGCAATAAATTTACACGGTCTGTTATTCAAAACTCGTCAAGAAAAAACACCAATCCACAAACACAAAGTTGTGTCGGCTGTTTAAAACCCCTCTAATATGAATCGGTGTACAGTTTCCCTGCGGTGCGTTGCGAACATTCAAGTTTTATGGAACCCTGCAATAAAACGTGCACTAAAGCCTGCGTCACTGAATAAGCAATTAATTCAGATCAAATTGAGAACAGACACTGATACCTTTGGAGCTATTTAATAAAACACATAATCATTGTAGGGATTTCTTTTATTTATCACTCATGGCCCATTCCTGTTTGATAGAGCTTTATAGTGATAAATTGAAGTTTTATTGAGCATAGATCGTTGTTATTCTAGGCCTGAGGGACGAACAGTGCGCATTTGCTCCTGAAAGCGTCATAAATTTGAGGCGTGTCGTAGGAAACCCGGGCTTAGTGCATGTGCGTACAGTGCGTAATCCGGGACTGCACTTTCCACCTTCAGTGGATTTATGTTTTGAAGAGACTTCCTTAAAACAGAAAATACAATTCAACCGGAAAGTGCCTTCCTGGATTAGCCTGTGCGGTCTCGATATCGACGATGATATAATACTGTTAGGATGCGTGGTTACTGCAGTGTTGTTGTTTGTCATTGACGTTGTTATTGTGTTTGTATAATATTTTTGCAGTCCAGCCTGTTCATTACATGGAAACGATTTGCTTCAGAATGTTGAGAATATAAAAAAATAAAAAAATAAAAAAACTTCATTTGTTTTATTTTAATTTCTCACTCAGACCTTCCTCTGAAGTAATAATATAAGTTATCAGAATGTTGAGAAACATTGAGGACAGTTTTAATTTTGTTTGAAAAAAACCCCAACAACAACAGAACAAACAAAACACAAACAAACACAAAAAACAACAACAAGCAACAACAACAACAATTATGACGACAAAGTCATAAAAATAAGCATAATCATAAAATAATACCATCATATACTTTCTGGTTGTGGTAGCATATTGCACATATAGTATTTAAATTGCCCAGCGACTGCGGAAGTTGAATACGGCAAGGATAGATGCGTTGCAATTAACATATTAAAAAAAAGTGCTACTATAACGGTGAGCGTAATAAATACAGTATATTTTCTTTTACCCTTTGTCTACATGACGTGATAAATGAAATGAACAGATGGATACAAATATTTTTTTTTATTGTGTTCGAAATACCAAAAGTAATTTATTTATGACTAAGTTAATGCTCACGAGTACATCCAAAAAAATAAACTGTCGCGGATCTGACGCGTCAACGCACGGAACTTCGAGAGTAAGTCATTTCATTTGCGTCACTTCCTTTGTATCGTTTACTGTAAATCACGCCAACACAAGCACTGTGATAAAAAAACAAACATACATTAAATAAAATAAACTCACATGAAGTTAACTTTTAATTCATATAGAGGATATTTGTTTATTTCGGTAAATGATCGAATTTTAGCCACGAGTGAAAATATAGATCTAATTTTCTGTGACCATGACTGAAATAAATATTCGATCATTCACCTAAAGCAACAAATTTACTTTTGAATTATATGCTATTTGACAATCAATAAATACAGTTGCGCAAGATAAGCTTAAACGTCACACGTTTGTGTATTCTGACGTCATTTTTGACGTCATAAATGATTCCAAAATTGCTTATCGTAAGTATGGTGGGAAAATAGTGCCATAATTTGTGCGTCGTCGCTAAATTATATTTTTGTTGAATTTTATTATTTGTTTTATGTTAACAAATGTATGTAAATAGTGTACATGCATATACATTTGCCAAGGCAAGTAAACCACTACTGGTAGATCGATGCGATTGATAGAAAAATAGTGCGTTTTATGTTAGTTAAAATATAAAATCTTATATTTTCACTGTTCAACACTGAGAATATAATTTTTTATTTCACCAATAAAATTATATATTTCACCGAAAAGCATATAATGAAATTAAATCATAACCCTTATTCGTGTTCAATAGATATTGTTCGGGGTGTATGACTAGTAATATGTACATCAAGGTTTGAAACAAGTACACTGCTATACAGTATACTAAATGGCATTATTTACAGACTTTCGTATTTTAAAAAAAAGATATCAAATGTCTTATTTCAAACAAACTTAAAGATCGGAAATATCAAACCCAAATATCATCTGTCAAGAAAATTATATAACAAAAGAAAAACATGTGACTATGCCTCCGTCAATGTCAATTTGCCAATCTGTGAAAGGTCATTTAAAGTAATGCATATAAGAGCAATAAACAGTAGCACTTTCAAATATTTATAATAACAACAAAACATACAACAGAAGTGCGACATTGCTACTTTCCCCATCTGGGTTTAATGCTCCTAACAAGCTGGTGGGTAGAGTTCCAGAGAGCGCAACAACCGCTAATTGCTCACCGTCCAACTGACTTGTCCAAGTACACATTATTATAGAGTAGTTAACGCAATTATTTATCAATTTACTCGTTGATATATTTCAGGAGCGAAAGCAAAATAAATCAAACGTGCATTTGGACAGATCTTATCAAACAAATGGTGAATTTATCTGGTTACAAAGCCGCGTAACAGCCGATAAAAGTGAAACAAAATCCATATAAATCATTTCTATAAATACCAACATCCGGTCTGGCACGCGCTTAATGCCTCGTTCTGAAGTTACGCCATTTTTGTTATTTCCGGTTTAGCCCGAGAGCGTTCACGATTGGGAATCTTAATGACGTGACAATGTCAGCATGTCGATCGATACCAGATTGTCAGGTACTTGAATTATTGCCTAACCGATGACAACGAACAACGTAAATATGATTAATGAGGAAAATTTCAACATTTCGCCATTTGCTATCGGTTTCACGGGGTACGTAAATGAACTGATATTTCTTTATTATGGACAAAATGTTAAAATGGCTGCATGGGTTCAAACTATATTAAAGTGATATTTTTCAAAGTATTTCATATTTAATATTCCTAAATTATGCATGTAATATGGGAAACATCTTACGAAAAAAGGAAAACTTTTAATTTTGCGGAATACATGTAGCTGTTCATCATCAGCCAGAAAGCAACAACGACAAATGTGCATTTGCTATGTTCACTTGTGTCAACACTTGTATTGATGTGAAAAAGGCGCATCTGAAATTTGCTATATTAACTTGTGTCAACAGTTTTGTGTGAAAACGGTGCATCGATCTGTAGCAAAGCTTGAGTGCCCGGTGAAGCTGAGACTTGACTTCCGTTCATACAACTAACAACTATACCATTGACAAATCAAAAATAACACAATTCCCCTTTATTAATTAACATTCTATTGAACAGCAATATAATCATTTTAAAGGTGTCTCTAGTACCAATAGTAGGTATACAATACCTAAAACACCAACTTTGATTTCATCACAGGAGTCGCGCCCGGGTGGCCCCCAACACGGCCTATATTGTCCTCAGAGTAACGAGATATCGATATTCGATCAAGCCGAGAAGTTTTAATCGCTGTGAGAAGCAATTTTCTTCAGTTATAAACTCATGATTCAATTTCGTAAGCAGCTTTGTTCTTAACAGATCTTCTCCAAGAAAGGGCTTATATTTTTTACCTGATTTACAAAAGCGCTTTTGTTTTTCTTTCAATAAACACATAGCTATTAGCTACATGAAACAAATGAAAATGTTCTACTTTAACATGTTTTTAAACAACATAAGACTAAAATTACGAGACAAGTGAGCTTAAAAAATACAACCCCATTTAGTGGTCTAGTTGTAATAACTGATTCATTCAGTGAACGTTAAAACTTCCCAATAAACACTTGCTTACGGAATCCGGTTAGGCCATATGGGATATCGTGCCCCGTACGGCGAGGGCGAGACACGAGAATTGCGCGAAACACGAAGCGAGACACGATATTCCCGCGAGACACGAAGCGAGGCACGATATTGTAACACGAGATCTCGCACTGTCGCAGTAGCCCATACCACGATATCTCGTGGCAAAATATCGTGTCTCGCTTCGTGTTTCGCGCAATTCTCGTGTCTCGCTTCGTGTCTCGCGGTAAAATATCGCGCCTCGCTTCGTGTCTCGCTCAATTCTCGTGCCTCGCGTTCAAAGGTCGAGACACGAGATGCGAAGCGAGACACGAAGCGATACACGATATTCAGGCGAAACGCGAGGCGAGGCACGATATTATATCGTTCAAATAACGCCCGAATCTCGAGTATCGCGGTCAATTTTCAAACCACGATACAGGAAACACGAAGCGGGACGCGAAAATCCGGCGACATGCGAAGCGAGGCACGATATTGTATCGTTCAAATATTGCTCGAATATCGAGTCTCGCGTCTGCCGGTGCATCAGGAATTAATCACGTTGTAGATGTTTGATATTATTTTGTAAAAATATTATGATGATGATGATGTTGTTGTTGATGATGATGATGATTATTATTATTATGATGATAATGATAATGATGATGATGATAAGTAACACCGAAGTTGAGTTGACACCAAAGTGCGTTGCTACATAGGACAATAGGGCAATGCACCTATCTGCTTCAGTGCATGATGCAACCCACGTCGTGTTGACCTACTTTCAGTGTGTGAAAGTTAATTCGAAGAAGGCCTTTAGTACACAACTATTTAACAACGCAACAGAAGTAATTGCAGCCGCAGTTTCCTCAAGACGGATGGGCGGACGGACGGACAGACAGACAAAGAGACAGCCTGACAGAGAGACAGACCGTTACTTCTACAGCAACAGGCTTTTCATAAATATAAACAATGAACATAAATAAAACGTAGTCATCATTATAGTTCAAACAGAAACAGTTATCAAATCGAGTAGAAATAGCCACAAAGCAGCAGTATCAACCCAGGCGAATGGGTGGACTGACGGACAAAGAGGCTGACAAACAAACAGACAAACTGGCAGACAGACAGACAGACAGACAGTGGGCCGTCATGGACTGGGGCGTCAAGGTCTGGGCCGTCAACGACTTGGGCCGTCCTGACCCGCATTCGTTCGTTAGGAAAAAGAGTGTTTCCCTGCTTTACTTCCCTGCTTTCAAACCGCGAGACTCGATATTCGGGCGATATATGAACGATACAATATCGTGCCTCGCCTCGTGTGTCGCCCGATTCTCGTGTATCGCTTCGCGTTTCGAGTATAGTGGTTTGAAAATCTACCGCGATACTCGAGATTCGGGCGTTATTTGAACGATATAATATCGTGCCTCGCTTCGTGTCTCGCCTGAATATCGTGTATCGTTTCGTGTCTCGCTTCGCATCTCGTGTCTCGACCTTTGAACGCGAGGCACGATATTTTACCGCAAGACACGAAGCGAGACACGAGAATTGCGCGAAACACGAAGCGAGACACGATATTTTGCCGTGATATATCGTGGTATGGGCTACTGCGACAGTGCAAGATCTCGTGTTTCAATATCGTGCCTCGCTTCGTGTCTCGCGGGAATATCGTGTCTCGATTCGTGTTTCGCGCAATTCCCGTGTTTCGCCCTCGCCGTAAGAGGCACGATATTTCATATGGCATTAACCGGATTCCGTACTTGCTAGTATATTCCCCGTTCAAAATAGCGTTTTGTGATTGGTCAAGTAACAGACGCAGTCTCCGATTTTTCATTTGTGCGCAGTAGTAAAGCATCATCCGCAGTTGTAAAGTAGCATGCGCAGTTGTAAAGTATCATGCGTAGTTGTAAAGTATCATCCACAGTTGTAAAAGTATCATGCGCAGTTGTAAAGTATCATCCACAGTTGAAAAGTATCATGCGCAGTTGTAAAGTATCATCCACAGTTGAAAAGTATCATGCGCAGTT
Source organism: Congeria kusceri (assembly GCA_027627225.1). Lineage (NCBI taxonomy): Eukaryota > Metazoa > Mollusca > Bivalvia > Myida > Dreissenidae > Congeria > Congeria kusceri. Next base: position 42,734,139 of record CM051029.1, on the reverse strand, counting down.
GTAAAGTATCATCCACAGTTGAAAAGTATCATGCGCAGTTGTAAAGTATCATCCACAGTTGTAAAGTATCATGCGCAGTTGTAAAGTATCATCCGCAGTTGTAAAGTATCATGAGCAGTTGTAAAGCATCATCCACAGTTGTAAAGTATCATGCGCAGTTGTAAAGTATCATCCACAGTTGTAAAGTATCATGCGCAGTAGTAAAGCATCATCCACAGTTGTAAAGTATCATGCGCAGTTGTAAAGTATCATCCACAGTTGTAAAGTATCATGCGTAGTTGTAAAGTATAATCCACAGTTGTAAAGTATCATGCGTAGTTGTATAGCATCATCCACAGTTGAAAAGTATCATGCGCAGTTGTAAAGTATCATCCACAGTTGTAAAGTATCATGCGCAGTTGTAAAATATCATCCACAGTTGTAAAGTATCTTGCGCAGTTGTAAAGTATCATCCGCAGTTGTAAAGTATCATCCGAAGATGTAAAGTGTCATCCGCAGTTGTAAAGTATTATGTGCAGTTGTAAAGGATCATGCGCAGTTGTAAAGTATCATGCGCACTGTACAAATTATAAATGGGGAGGCACAAGGGCCACAAACAGAATCTCCCTTGGTGAAACACAAGAGCGAATAACAGAATGTCCTCGGTGAAGTTCAAAATCAAGAGAATCACAGAATGGTTCTCGATTAAGCACAATATCAAATCACAGAATATTCATTGGTACATTTCAACAGCAAAATACAACATTATTAGTCGTGAAGCAAAGAGAATCACGCAATTTTCAACGGTGAAGCACAATAGTAAATCACTGAATAGTCATTGATAAAGTACAAGAACGAGTCTCAGGCTATCCATTAATGAAGCACTGTAGCAAATCACAGAAAATTCATTGATGAAGTGCAATAGCAAATAACGGAATACCCATCAGTTAAGCGCAAGATGGAATAACAGAATATCCGTTGAAGTGCAAGAGCAGAGCGACACACAGAATATTCATGAATATTCATTGAAGTGCAAGAGCAAATAACAGAAAATTAATTGAAGTGCAAGAGCGAATAACAGCATATCCGTTGAAGTGCAAGAGCGAAAAACAGAATATCCATTGAAGTGCAAGAGCGAATAACAGAATATTCATTGAAGTGCATGAGCGAATAACAGAATATCTATTGATAAAGTGCTGTGGTGTAAATGATCTGTATACGCATCAGTTTTCATCAACATATGCAACATATTTCTAGATGAACAAGTCAAATATGCATAAAAAATAACAATTATGTAACACAGATACTCGATACGACCACAGCTGTTAGGATTACGTTTGTGTTTACTGTCATCCGGAACATTCTTAACGTTGAGTGAATGCCTGAAATTGAATGTGTAAAATGAACTTGAAACTTGCGAGCGGGCGTTAAAATCTCCGGTGGGTGTTTTGTGTGGTAGATCCAGAATACATTTTATACCAAGGCTTTATGCTGCAATATTGTGTGATGGATGCGATACCAACCTCATATATACATACTTCATAGATGTACTGTCGACCTTTCATCGGAGCCGTATTTGTACGGTTTTAAGCTTCGGTATCGATGAAGTCACGTTAAATAAAATACTACGCCTGTAATGTCAAATTATGAATTGTTATCTTGCAAAAAACACATGTATGTGTCTGATCAATGACAAATTATCGTATAGAAGTTATTTACCTAACATCATTTCCATAGTTAAATTATTTAATATGTATGTTCCAAAAGAACTATGTTGAAACCGATACCCACTATAATTACAATGAAGCATTACCGACCTTAAAATGAGCCTGGGCATGCACAAGGTATAAGCCAAGACACAGCACACGTGACAACAGATAGCAATTACTGAGTACTGTGTCCTATTGATGTGTGTTTATTACCATGCCAACAAGTTCACTGCAAACAAACAGTGAAACCGAAACCATTGTGTGGCAACAACAGGGGGCGGGGCCAAGCGACAGCGGAATCAAAGTGCATGACTTTATACCATTTGACTGACACTTATTGCCACGTGCTTCAATGGTGTATCTCTAATTTCATGTTTAACATAGATAAGGCGTTACTGCAACCAGGTTTGCAACAGTTACAGGAGTGTTAGAAAAGTGCTTGATGGCTTAACAAGGTGGCTGTGTACAAAGTATATTCAGTGATAGACTGTGATAGTTGTTGCGTGGGAAACATCATTTTTGTGGCAGAAGAAAGAATTCGAAAATTCCGAAAACAATATGAAAGCTAATTGATTTTGCACGTGCCATTTTGAATTAGTTATTAGTCGAGGTATTTAATTGCCTAATGTGGTATTGTCAAATATGACACGTGGACGATATTGTATTTGTACTTGATAGAGAGAAGGTTATGATCTATACAAACGTACACCTAAACGTTATGCTGGCAAGGCAAGCGAACCATTTATGTACCTACCTGCATTACTATCGCGACAATTCATGTTACACCTTGAGAAGCATTGCTGTTGGACGCCACACGTTACCGTTAACTTACCGTTAAGACAAGTTCTTAGAATTCACACAGCACTTGAAATGAATTAGTATTTACCCATAAAAGTTTTCAAATCGAACTACTATATAGATATTTCATTGGCATTTAGGAACAGTCAAATTGTTTGCCTTAAGTAGAGGGGGGCAACATTTGAACTGTTCAAAATGTTGCCCTTGATACTGAAGGAACACAATTTGACTGTTCCCAAAATGACAGTGAAATATCTGTTTTATTACCTACTTCTAATAATAAATAACAAACAACATTTAATTGTTTTATTCTCCATGAAAGCTAATATAATGATAGTTGTGACTCAAAACTACAAAATAAAACAATCATTAACCTGGGTGCTTCTTGTAACAGTCAGTTGCACTCAGTGTTAACATAAAGTTAACAATGTTCTGGTTAGGTTGCTCCCCTTTTGAATAATGATTAGGGCAACATAACGAAACAAAACCATGAAACATCACAAAATGTCGCCTGTTGGGACGAGCTTGTTTCAACAAAGTGGTAAACATTTAAAAACGCTTAATTATCATTTATATAGTATAGTAGGTAATAAATCACAATACGTCTTAAATTGGGAAATTTTTTAATCAATGGTAAAATTTAACGAAAGTCATAGTAATATTGAACTATTGCCATGGTGATAATGTTAAACAATAGTGGTGACAATATTGAATTATTGCCATGGTGATAATATTAAACAATAGTGGCGACAATATTGAACTATTGCCATGGTAATAATATGAAACAATAGTGGTGTCAATATTGAACTATTGGCATGGGGATAATATGAAACAATAGCGGTGACAATATTGAACTATTGCCATGGTAATAATATTAAACAATAGTGGTGACAATATTGAACTATTGCCATGGCAATAATATGAAATAATAGTGGTGTCAATATTGAACTATTGCCATGGTGATAATATTAAACAATAGTGGACAATATTGAACTATTGCCATTGTAAATAATATGGAACAATAGTGGTGACAATATTAAAATATTGCAATGGTGATAATATTAAACAATAGTGGTGACAATATTGAACTATGCGGCCATAGTAATACTGAACAATATCCATGGTAATAATATTGAACAATAGTGGTGACAATATTGAACTATTGCCATGGTAATAATATTGAACAATAGTGGTGACAATATTGAACTATGCGGCCATAGTAATACTGAACAATATCCATGGTAATAATATTGAACAATAGTGGTGACAATATTGAACTATTGCCATGGTAATAATATTGAACAATAGTGGTGACAATATTGAACTATGCGGCCATAGTAATACTGAACAATAGCCGTGGAATCACATGATAAATGTAGCAGTGAAAGAACGTCCTTCCGAATGTTATAGACCTACTCAACAGACAATACAAAACAAGAATTGCATTGTGATATTGAGAACAGAAGTTTAAGAGCCAAACTAGAAATGTCTGTCATATCGTTAACTTTTAAGTACCGGTATTAAGTAAACTTTTCGCACCACGGAGAACTGTCGTGTCTTAAGATGTCCTTTCATCGAGTAAGCTGAACACTCATCGTAGGCGGATTTAGAGGGGGGGGGGGGGGCGGAAGCGGCGTACGCCCCGTCTAAAACTGTCCAAGATGCGATACGTTTAAACCTCAAAATATCTAAAAAGATCTATACCAACGTGTAAGAGACCAAAATAGTATGTTGGCAGCCTTTTTCAGTTCTAGATGAATATTTTGTTGCAGTTGTTGGTACACTCGCTTCTCACCTAGGCGTCCCGGGTTCGCTTCCCACTCGGCGCATGTGAGTTTGGTTGGTGGTCACCATACCGGACAGGTGGGGTTTTCTCCGGGTACTCCGGTTTCACCCCACAGCAAAAGACCACACCAAAATAAAAATATCTTTCAGTAAAAAATAAATAGCTGGAAATTGCAGCTATGATTCAAAATTCGTCCCAACTTTCGTGAGTCTCTAGTAAGTTAATTAGGTAGGAGTGCTGGGGCCTTATACACTAGAAATGTCATAACATCGTTAGGGTAAATTGAACACTAAAATCTTAGCTAGAAATGTCGTATCGTGGAGTAATTTCCAGTCAACTATTAACTCAAGATGTCGTATACAATTATAGGGTAAGCTGAACAATGAAATCATCACCAGAAATGTCACAGCATACAAATATTACTTAAAGATGCCATACACTGGAACAAACTTTACCAGTCCAATCGTAAGAATTGACTGTTCATATCCACATAGTATAAAACCTCGCTAGTTAAATTCTAATGTTCCATCATATATTCTTGTTAACAGTCAAATCTAAACTGTCAGACTGCGTGGGTTACAGTGTGTACGTCTTTGACAACCTGGCCCAGTGTTCAGAAAACAAGTTGAGCCTGATTTTCAGGTTCAAGATGAACTTGAGCCAGATATTTCAGGATTAGGCTCAAAAATGGCGTTCACTAAGAATCAGGATCAAATTTAATTTTTTGTCAAATATATACTATACATGATCATGAGCTCCTATCAGCATACATTTGCTATCTGATGTAAAATATCTTTATCAAAACCTTACAAAAACATGTATTATATCAAGGAGAAAAGTTATTTCGCAAATAAAATAGCTTTGATATTTCGTCCATTTGAGCTGGAAGATCAAGATCAGCAAAGATAGATTTTGATCCTAAAGTTCATCTTTTGTGAACATGGGGCCAGGTTTACTCAACCAGGGTCCATATTCACCAACGTATTCTTAGACTTAAGAATGAAGAACAGATTTATACCCCCCAAAAATTACTTCTGCGTTTGCATAATATTCTGCGTATGTCATAAACAAATCGTTCTAAGTACTAAAGGCTGCAATTAGAGGGGGTAAACACATTGAGCAATAATTAAATTTACAGCGCTCTTGGAATATAAGAATTTCATTTTTTTTCTTTATTTTTACTCTCAAGTCTAAGAAAAGGTTGGAGATTAGGGGCCCAGCTTGTAATCAGGTGGTAGCTGGTGCTGCTAAACGCGGTGCTATGCACTACTTCGTTAACTGTTTAAATATCCAATAAATATAATAATTAGGTAAACTGTTAAACAAAATATGGACACTACACTTGTCATATTCAATTTTATTGCATTTCCAATACATGTACATTATGTTTCTTCTTAAATCTACTCTAACAAAGAAACAATAAATGCCTTTAAATAGCATGCATTTCTAATTAAAAATTCGATACAATTCAGTATAAGTATTCCCAAAAATATTGCAAACAAAAACTAAAACCAACTCTATACATGATAATGATATGAACTACAAGAGGACCACAATGGCTCTGTAGCGCTCACCTGAGCAATAGCTCTAAAAGGGGTATACTAGTAGTCCCTTCACGGTACATTACAGTAGATGGGTTAATGTCTTACACTTGGGCCAAACAGATTTGGTTATCCCTCATTCCTGTCTTGAGTTACTGCGCAAGTATTGTATACTACCGGTCAGTACCACGGACTTACACAATAAACCCCACGGTCAGTTGTTGCAGTCTCACTGTAGGAATTTATGTAAGATTATCTTTCCTCCTATATAGTGTTATTGAGATTAAATATATATTTGAGGCGCATCGTGGGAAAACCGGTCTTAATGCATGTGCGTAAAGTGTCGTCCCTGATTAGCCTGTGCAGTCCGCACAGGCTAATCCAGGACGGCACTTTCCGCCTACAGTGAATTTATGTTTAGAAGAGACTTCCTTGAAACAGAAAATACCACAAAAGCGAAAAGTGCCGTCCCAGATTAGCCTGTGCAGTCTGCACAGGCTAATCCGGGACGACACTTTACGCACATGCATTAAGTCGGGTTTTCCAACGACGCGCCACATTTCTTCTTGCCTGATTTAGGAACAATGACCTCGTGTACATGATATTTCGTAGCAAATGCCTCACAAAAAGGTGACATGTTTATAAAGACCGGTCATTCACATCGTAAGTTACTGAGAAAAAAAACAACAACTGTTCATGCACAATCTCGGACATAATGGGTTGCAGTTATACAAGCGTAACATGGGAGATAATACGTGTTTTGTATACACGAACACGGAAAACGAATTGCTCCCCTTAGACTGATTCAGCCCGAAGAACAAGAAAAGTTAAACTTAATAACAGTGATGTTACAGGTCTAGCCTGGTAATTATTTCGGTCATAGGTACTAGTACACGTTGCAAAATTGGTCAAACTTGCCTGAAAACTTAGGTCTCCAAGATCCATTCAAGACAACAAAAGGTTGAAACAAGGGAGGTCAAATAGTTGTGCTCAGTATAGCAAAGAAACAAAATTAATGGATATATAATCACCTCATGCACGATTATGATGACAAAAATTATGCAACTATTTCATCAATACGATTAACCATTGTTCATATTATCAACGAGCTAGAACTATCTGAACTCTCAACGAGCTAGAACTATCTGAACTCATTTGAATTTACAAGAAAAGAATAAAGGATGAAATAAAACAAATGTAACACAATTTTAACATAAAAATCATAAATAAATATTTGAAATAAAAGTGCAGAATGTATGTTAGAGAATCCCATGGTTTATACAGATTTATTTCAAATCAGATTTTGCTGTAAATCCTTGATACTTCTTCGTTTTGAATTGTTGACAATGAATAACGTGAAAAATGATAAATAACAGTGAACTTAAACATACAGCGATTATGAATTCTAAACATACATGCATGTGAGTATTAGCTCTGAATATGCAATGTGCTTTGCTGTTTACCGGTATACCAAATATTGTATGTTATGTAATGAACGTTTCCAATTGGTTTAAATGTTGATAACATTACTGGTGATTTTGAAACCAGTTTTTCTAAATACCAAATCTGTTTTTTTCATGTTTCATGTATTTGATAAAACAGTCTTTTTTTAAATAATATAAGCCAAAATTATACAAAATAAAATCCAATTACTATTTTTTCATTATAACATAAGCCAACAGTAAGTGATAAAAGTCGAACAAGTTAAAGCAAAAATGTTAACATTTTAAAATGGAGCGTGTCTGTGAATAGTTATTTTGACATGTTTTAGGGATGGTATTTTTTTTTAAGCAAAATGTATGCACATATACAAATCTGATACTTTATTTCTTTTTTATAATATCCTGAAGACTTGACTAAATTTAATATTTATTTAAGAAATAATTTTTGATTTATCATTGTTTATCGGCCAATAAACAACGTTTTGAAGTTCTGATGCACAGGAATTAAACCATGTTAGCCCGAGTTGTTTAATAGCCACGCATCAGAGCGACAAAGAGTTGTTTATTGACTGATAAACAATGATAATGCAAAAATTATTTCGATTCTAACAGGATTTGACAAATATTTTTACAATTGTAATTGAAACTACTTTTTACTATGCTCCGCTCAGAATCGGAACTTCTATTTGCGTTGTTTATTGGGTAGTTTAAAAACGTAAATTTTGTTTTTTGCCTATACAAAATTAGCGAATAGGCCAATCCTGTTAGAATTAAGAACACAAAATAAAAGGTGCAAAAGGGGTTTCATCAATATAATATAAGAAAAAAAAAAAAAAGGGTTTCAACATAACATAATATCAATATCAAGAGTCATAAATTCTGCAATAAAAACAGATCATATTAAAGATGGATCCAATGCTACGGTAATATCATTTCAATCAAAATATGAACACCACTATTTTTCGCTATTCAACAAAATGCATTTTCCAATATAACAGATACTGCTAAAATTATAAGCAGCAACTACCCTGTTGAAATATTTTTTTATTAACTGGTATCAAAAATACCTAATGTAACAAACAATTAATAGACTAAATAATGCCAACACAATTAAAAGTATGAATAGTGATACATTGTCATGTCTTTACAAGGCCAATCATGTCATTACAAATGTTGTCAGAGGCGAATGAAAACAGGCAAAATGCATCCACACAGGCTAATCCAGGAGGGCACTTTCCACCAACAGTGGATTTATGTTGAGAAAGACTTTATTGAAACAGAAAATACCATAAAAGCGGAAAGTGCCATCCTGGATTAGCCTGTGCGGTGGGAACAGGCTAATCCGGGACGCCACTTTACGCACATACATTATGCCCGGGTTTCCCACGACAAGCCTCATATCTTTTTTAACTATAAATTAACAAGCCAATGCACTAATTGTTATTTCACAAATGTTAGGCATTTGTTTAATCGGCATTCAAGGAGGCAAGAAGGACATGATGGCACTATACAGTATATCACGTTAAACATTTAAAGCAGTCTTCATAATATTGTTTTGGAAGGATTTGCCCATTAAGGCATAAAACATAACATTCTGATGTATGTGAACAAAGCGAAATCATCAAGAAACTAACTGGAAAGATTACATGATAGCAATCGTGTTTATTAACAGTCCTCTTGTGGAAAGAATAATGAATATCATATCCATGTATTTGGAGTCAAACCTCAGAATATTTAAACATATTGTACCAAGCTTTTCTTTGAAAAACAGTATATTACAAAATGTTGAAAATTACAGAATTTATTCATCATTATATTTGTGGATTTCTAATTTTCAACTGGGCCAGTCAGGTATCCTTTTTTCATGCTTCGGGCAAATGGGTTATTTGAAGACTGCTATAGGTCATGCTTACGAAATAACTACTTGGTTTTAGCTATAGCTAATCTGTAATAACATTTCCACTAAGCTAAGAAGGCACAAGGGTTTAGGGCCATGCATAATATACTAGAAAACAACGATGTAAAACTGACACACACGCAAAATGTAACATGCAGTAAGTATTATGCTACACACAAGGGTAAACGCTGTCATTCACATGGGTATCTTGCAAAAATCTGCTTGCGACTTAAATTGGTTAACCGTGATTTCAAACAGAACTGATAATATTGCAAAAACACCTATCGTGAGTAGTTTTACTAAGCCTTAGTCACTAATCTATATATTTTATCAATACAAAAAATATATAATATCAAGTTTAAATTTGAGTGGAATATTTTGTATCTGAAATGTGGTACGACAAAAACCATTGTTTATTTACCAGAATAAAACAGTTCAATACAAAATAAATTTTAATCGAAACACTCACAGACTTACAGAGGTTTATGATTTTTAGAAACTTATGATTTTTACTAAGAAGATTTAAGATCACAAACCCATTCTTAGACTTATGGCATCAGAATATTCGAGGCGCATCGTGGGAAAACAGGCCTTAATGCATGTGCGTAAAGTGTAAGCGTAATCCGGACCGCACTTTCCACTTTTATGGTATTTTCTGTTTCATGGAAGTTTCTTCTAAACATAAATCCACTGTAGGCGGAAAGTGCTGTCCTGGATCAGCCTGTGCGAACTGCACAGGCTGATCCGGGACAACACCTCACGCACATGCATTAAGTCCAGTTTTCCCACAAAGCCTCATTCATAAAATTATTCTGTTCTAAAAGGCCATTAATTTGATTCTGACTTGGTATTCTGATACTTACTCTTATTATTATGTTCTTTAGTAAGAACTATTTGCTAATGACATCAGCAATATTGGTACCAACATTATGTTACATACATGTATTTGCACAAATTCAAGGATTTTTTCTTGAGTTTATTCTTTGATCTTAAGTCAAAGAATGGGTTGGTGAATATGGGCCCAGAAAACATGCACTTTTTAAGAATTTCATAGCACATGTCTGAAGGCACATCACAGTTAGAATAATTTGTTTCCAAAAATTAACCTTTAGTCTAATTAGGTGCTGAAGCAATGGAAGAGATATGAAAACATTATTCAAATAAATGGTTAATGTATGTGTATGAGTAGACTCTAAACAATAGTCTGTTTACAGATATGACAAATAAAATCTCATAAAAACCACTATAAACAAGATTCTGTGTTTGATAAACACACAGGCCCCCCGGTTGGTGCTGGGTAGCCCATTTCTTAGTCCAAATAAGGTCAAGGTCAAAGTTAGGTTGGGTGATATGGGTGAATTGGGAACGGTCATAAGTAAAAATTGTGTAAATATCCAAGTGTTGTAGTAAGCAGTGTCGGTGCTAGACGAAACGGTGAAATCTTGTTAACCAAGAAATGGCACTTTTGAATTATTATAAGTCCAAATTAGTTGAAGGTCAAGGTCAAAGTCAGGTAAGGTGATATGGGTGGATTGGGGATGGTCATAAGCAACAACTGTGTAAGTATCCAAGTGTTAGAGCAAGCTGTGTTGGTGCTAGACGAAATGGTAAAATATAGTTAACCAAGAAACAGCCAATTTGAATTATTCTAAGTGCAAATTAGGTGAAGGTCAAGGTGAGGTTGGGTGATATGGGTGGATTGGGTGCGGTCATAAGTAACAACTGTGTTAATATCCAAGTGCTGTAATAAGCGGTGTTAGTGCTAGACGAAACGGTAATATCTAGTTAACAAAGAAATGGCACTTCTAAATTATTTTAAGTCCAAATTAGGTCAAGGTCAAGGGCAAAGTGCGGTTGGGTGATATGGGTGGATAGGGTTTGGTCATAAGCAACAACTGTGTAAGTATTCAAGTGTTGTTGTAAGCGGTGTTGGTGCTAGACAAAACGGTAAAATCTACTTAACATTGTCATGGACGGAAGGACGGACAGGACGATCACTATATGCCTCCCGCATCAAGATGCCGGAGGCATAAAAATGATCAACAAGTTACAACATAATCAAGAATTATGTTTACAAATGCTCAAATGTCATCAAATGCATCGTAGAAAATGCAGAGAACAAGAAATAACTCATTTCCCAAAAGTATCTTATTTGTATCATGTGACTGTGTACATTTAATTACATAACACTATTATTCATTCTTGAATATGCTTTGACACATTTAAACATAGTTGTAGATTTTATTCAAAGCAAAGTAATGTCAAAATGCAAGTAAAACCTGATGTCTAAATAAGTATAACAATATTAATAATCTGAGTGTATAAGAATGATTTTAACAGAATAAAACAAGCACACCTGACAATAAGAAAATCATTTGAAAACTATGAAAAGTGTAAAACAGCCAGGAAATGTTCCATATTGTGCATATATATACTGATATGGGTTTGTACTAAAACGAGTAACACACAATTATATTATACGAAAAAGAACAAAGATTTTAAGAGACAATAAATGTCATGATTTTTTATACATAAGATAGAAAATCGACACCGATAGTAGCAAAATGTAAATCAACCAATAAAGGTCACGTTAATATCAAACATTGTACACAATAACATGTATTAATGAGGCGCGTTGTTGGAAAAACAGGCTTAATGCATGTGCGTAAAGCGTCGTCCCGGATTAGCCTGTGCAGTCCGCACAGGCTAATCCAGGATGGCACTTTCCGCCTACAGTGGATTTATGTTTAAAAGAGACTTCCTTGAAACAGAAAATACCATAAAAGCAGAAAGTGCAGTCCGCACAGGCTAATCTAGGACAACACTTTACGCACATGCATTAAGTCCGGTTTTCCAACGACACGCCTCAAACATTTTCTGTGGAAATATAAAATTAAAACCTTCATTTCTAGGTTTAAGTAAATGTTCAGGGCCCCCATTCGCCAACCCATTCTTAGACTTAAGAATAAAGAACAGACTTAGACTCAAGAAAATATACTTGTGTGTTTGAAAAGATGCTGGATACCAATGTTGCTTATGTCATGAATAAATTATTCTCAACACAGAATTCTTAAATTAGCATTGGTGAATACATGCACAGAGTGAAATGCAAATTAACAATGTTCTTCGAATAGGGAAGTTTCAAGAATATATTCCTCATTCTTAGTCTTAAGTCTAAGATCTGGTTGGTGAATACGGGCCCATGTAAGAAAAATATAATATGAGGCGCATCGTGGGAAAACCGGGCTTAATGCATGTGCGTAAAGTGACGTCTCGGATCAGCCTGTGCAGAAAATACCATAAAAGCGGAAAGTGCCATCCCCGGATTAGGACGACACTTTACACACATGCATTAAGCCCAGTTTTCCCACGTCACGCCTCATATCAACCCTTCAAAGGGAGGTCATCAGATTTCAAGTAGAGATTTCACTTTTATTTTATTAACATTGAATATTCAGGGCAACAGATAAGGTGCTCATTTCCTTAAAGATTTCCAAGATTCTGGAAGTAAAATGTCATGTGTATGTCATCCTTGGTAATCAGGTTTGTTTGATTTTGTAAATTGTGATTATTGATTGATAACATCATATCATGCATGGATAATATTTAGCGATATGTTATGTACAATTTGGTCTCATTTAGATCTATGTGTCTGATATGCCAAATTAGCATCTCTTTATGCAAGACATCACACTTATGCTAGGTTCCCACTATCATGCGATCCGTTACAAACACCGCACTTGGTCACTCGCAGCTGATCGTGGTATTTCCCTGAGATTTCAGTCTTGGATACAATGTGTTGCGAGTCCATACGTTTTGATACGATGTTTTGCGCTCTGTTGAGATCTGGTCATGTTTTGTCAATACATGTGTCATGATCTGTCACGGTCTTGTCTCCAGTTTCGATACGATGACATATGTTCCTTTGGGATTGTTTCAATCGAGTCCACAATTGGGTCTCGATCTGACACGGTCATCACGATCAGGTTTCCCGAATTAGGACGTTCTCGTACGTACAAATAAGTTCCGATACGCTTATCACAAATAAATGCGCTCCATGAAGATAGGGTACGATTATATTCGCGATGTTTTTCATGATCACGATCAATGGAGATCACAATTTCACCTACGACTGGACCCGAATGATATGAATACAGCCCGAATGACTATTTACTTCATTGTTTCTTGAGATCGCAACACATCTTAACAGAGAGTGTTGTTTTTTCTTGTCTACAATTGATCCCTATCACCACGATTTGGATGCACGATTTGATACGATTTGTCGCGCTTTGTTACGATTCAATAAGATCTGATAAGATGATCCCGATGGACAATTGATCGCTTTTGATTGTGTTCATCGTAGAGAATTTTTGAACCGTTCAAAATTTTTCTACGCTTAACACGATTGCAATGACTGACCTCAAGATCTAATAAGATTTGATAAGATCTGATAGGATCACCATGATTGGTCCATGATTAGGACCACGATTTCAATTGTGACGCGAATCGTGATAGTGGGAACCTAGCATTAGTAATGTATAATCAATGAAATGTAATATTTAACACCAGGGTCCATATCCACAAAGCTCCTAAGGAAAATCTTAACTTAAGTTATACTTAAGTAAAAACTTCAAATACCATTTTCTATGTGAAAATCTTTTATTTTCTTATATAAATATGGTAGCGTTTGAAACATCTGTTGATTATTTACCAGTATTAAACAATTTAAGACAAAATAAACTTTAAATGAAACAGCCAGAGACTTGAGGAATTTTAAGAAATTTACTTAAAATTTCCCTAAGGAGCTTTGTAGATACTGGCCCAGAACGAACCAAGCATTACTGAAATCAACAGCAGTTAGTATCTTTTGGATTTCAACCCTCGATATGTTTGCTATGGTTCTATTTTGCAAATGAGGCGTGTTGTTGGAAAACCGGACTTACTGCATGTGCGTAAAGTGACATCCCAGATTAGCCTGTGCAGTCCGGTTTTCCCACGTCGCGCCTCAAAAAAATAATTAAACAAGCTATTTGAGTTAAATGAATAATAGACTCATTACCATAACACACACTGTTTGTTGAGTCAAAAACATTTAAACAACTATACCAATTTAAACAAATATAAGTTCTGAGCAAAAAATAACTTTTGAAATTCACAATAATAATGAATATGGTTGCAATTCAAAACTGTAAATACTGTACAATGTTTAATGAAGTATTCCTAGTACCAGTTACAAATTTGAAACCAGAAATTATCCGTTTCAGGTCTGAAAAACATAATATATTTATCTGTAAAATAATTTGGTATAAACTGGCCCCATATTCACAAACCTCCTTGGGGAAAACTTATGTAAATTTCTTAAATTCATAAAATTCCTTTAGTCTGTGGCTGTTTCATGTATAGGTCATTTAACTTGTTTTACATCAAAATAAACTAGTAAATATTGCTAAGATGTTTCATATTTTACACTTTTGTCAGAAATCATTGGATTTCGCACAGGAAATTTTATCTGAAATTTTCACGTAAGTACAACTTAAGATTCTCTTAGGAGCCTTGTTAACACTGGCCCTGATCTACCTACATACAAAACAGCCAATGTTTGTGTAGATATATCACACTGAAAAATGTAAATAAATATCAAGTAAAACAACAAAACTAACGAACAACAATTATGAATAACACAAGAACAAAACTTTGGCATGACAGACGATGCCTAGGGACATTACAGTTATCAAGTAATTGATATAAACAAAAACAAACACAGTGACACAGACAACACAGAAATCACCTGAAAATTTCTATAGGGAAAGATCTAGAGTGAAACAGCAGGGTGCTGCTCGGGCTGGTCAACACAAGCTAATCCAGGACGGCCCTTTCCGCCTTCAGTGGATTTATGTTTAACAGAGAATTTCTTGAAACAGAAAATACCATAAAAGCGTTAAGTGCCATCCCAGATTTGCCTGTGCGGGTTGCACAGGCTAATCCAAGACAAAACACTTCACGCACATGCATTAAGACCAGTTTTCCCACGACACGCCTCATATATTTTTGCAAATATTCAATTGCAAATGAATAGTCTATGCTCAAAAACCTTAATTACAAGTATTTGTCTAAGAAATTATCTGAATTTAGCAAATTATTAGAAAATGTCACCAGACAGGTCCGGCTTTCCACCCTGCTCCTTTTTAGCAGCACCCTGTACCCTTTGTGATCCTAGATCTTTCCCTAGTCTATTTCTATATGAGCATTGTCTCAACCTCTCAATTCCTAAATACTGGTAATAACTGTAAAATTACCATTAATTAATCCAAATCAGAATATAATACCAAATACTGATGATTATAGGTTAAATTATAATAACAATAAAATAGGAAAGAATGAAAACACAATGTTTCAATGCTTACTATGACATGGTCATACTTGTTTTATAAACTGCATTAAATCACTAAAACAAAACATTCTATAAATAAATATAAACATAAAAAATAATCTATAACAAACAGACGAATACTACATAACATAACAGACATCAAATACGGCAAACATGCTTATATATAGGCAACTAGTGAAATGTTGAAGCATCTAAACATGATGGGGGTAGGTCAGACAGTCGTTTCTTTCTTGAACTTGAGAGCGGCAGAGTTGACACAAAACCGGACGCCAGTTGGTTTTGGACCGTCGTCGAAGACGTGCCCTAAGTGAGCCTTGCAGTCAGCACATTTCACTTCCACGCGCTTAGCACCTGAAAACCATCACAACGTTTAAAGGTACAGTACAGCTCACGTGCATTTGCCCAAATCCATGCTGATGATGATAAGGGCAACTGTGCCCTAGCGTGGACGATCACGTTCATATTTCGAGCGAGGCTAAATCACGTGGATCTACAATGTAGTGTATACAATCTTACAGCAAAAATACTTATGCGAATAAACATATTACCAGTTAATCATTGTAAATTTGCAAATGAAATAAAAGAAAAACTTAAAAGAATCTTTGCTGAAGAGGCATACTAATAAGTGAATTAATAAAGCTCAAACAGTTTATGACCGTACTGTCGAAAACTCCAGTACATGTGAATGTATTGACTACTCATTTAGGTTACAAACTACCCATAAACAATGCAAATCTCAGGACAGGCATGTTGGTAAAATTAATAATTTAGCCCTGTGCATGTTATTTTTTGATGTGTTTCTAGCTAATTTGAAGTCATTTTGTCACTTTATTTTGCCTAGGGAGGCCACAATTGATAAGAAAAATCACACATAGGGTACACAATTTCATAGGCTACAGCTACATTTGGTAGAAAACTTTTTTTTTACTGTTTTTGAATGTTTCGTTTTAAGAGGGTTTGTTTTTGTCTTGTTAAGTATTCTGAACTTTTTTAATAAGTGATCAGCAACATCATCCTTAGACAATTACAAATAAAAACATTCATCAAATTAAGTTCACTTACAACATGTTTGTTCATTGCATTGGATCAAAGTTATGCGTTTATATTTTCATAGGTCTATTTTGATAGAAATATCAATAAATAGAAAATTAATAAATACCTAAAATGCTTATTTAACTAAAGCTCAAATACATATGTTAATTAGGAAACCTTAAATAGTTCTTGTTCTACAAAACAGGGAAAAAAATTCCATATAAAAAAATCAAAAAATTTTAAGTCATAGTTGAGTTATGGATATGGTGTCAGCCATGTGACTGGGAGGTCCTGAGATTTTTATCCCAACTCAGGGAGCTTCAAATGATCTTTCTCAAACAATGCAAAGTTTTGGTTCTACCCAGGAAACTGACTCAAACGTGTTTTAATAAGCCTCATGCTTGCGACACAATCAAGCTGAAAAAAATGGTTGAAACAAAGCTAAAAACAGCTTGAAAGTCCCATACACTTGGATTATATTGTGCCTACAGTGATCAGTATTTTATCCCGATATCCAAGATGATTTGAGGCGTTTTGTGGAAAAACTGGGCTTAATGAATGTGCGTAAAGTGTCGTCCCGGATTAGCCTGTGCAGTCCGAACAGGCTTATCCAAAAGGACACTTTCTGCTTTTATGGTATTTACTGTTTCATGGAAGTCTCTTCTAAACATAAATCCACTGTAGGCGAAAAGTGTCGTCCCAGATTAGCCTGTACTGACTGCAAGGGCTAATACGGGACGACACTTTACGCACATGCATTAAGCCCAGTTTTCTCCTCACATGCCTCATTTGTTCAAGGTACATGTATATGTACATGTAGGTTCAGAGACTTTCTCCTCACATGCCTCATTTGTCCAAGGTATATGTACATGTAGGTTCAGAGACTTTCTCCTCACATGCCTCATTTGTTCAAGGTATATGTACATGTAGGTTCAGAGACTTTCACCTCACATGCCTCATTTGTTCAAGGTATATGTACATGTAGGTTCAGAGACTTTCACCTCACATGCCTCATTTGTTCAAGGTATATGTACATGTAGGTTCAGAGACTCAGTATAATTAAAGCCCTCTCACCACACCAGACCACATTTCTTGTGAATTGACCGTTCCAAGGCGGTGACCCCACCACACTAGACCACATTTCTTGTGAATTGACCGTTCCAAGGCGGTGACCCCACCACACCAGACCACATTTCTTGTGAATTGACCGTTCCAAGGCGGTGACCCCACCACACCAGACCACATTTCTTGTGAATTTACCGTTCCAAGGCGGTGACCCCAGTTTTAATTACTTAAAGCAGGTGACCTGTTTCTACAAGTGTTATTTTTTTCCTTTCATTTGAAGAACACTTTAAAACCATCTTCAGTGCAATGGTTGATCTGCTTATAATAAAAAAAAAAAAGATCTGTTAGATAGGGCAAACATCACGTCCTTGTCATTCAAATTTAAACTCTGCTGTAGACTCTTATTAAGAGTGTGTGAAATGTTTGGAGAAATATTTAGTTATAATAAAATAATGATGTATGCTTGAAAGGTTCCAACAAAATGAATTAAAGAACAAAACATTAAATGCTTGACATTTTTTATTCCATCAATTAATATTAACAATTAAAGTTCAGATTTGATTTTCTTCCACATTGGTTTTGCATCGTCAGATTTCCTAGTGAACACCAGAGCGGCCGAGTTAATGCAATAGCGCAGCCCAGTGGGGCCAGGGCCATCAGCGAACAGGTGCCCCAGGTGTGCTCCACACTTAGAGCATGTGACCTCCACCCTTTCCATCCCTGTGGGAGAGATAAGACAGACTCTGACGGTCGTATCTATGTATCATTGTTGGCGCTAAGAAATATAAATTGGTATCCAAATTATTAGATTTTGCAGAAATGCAGGAAGTTGGTGCTAAGGAAAAAAATTGGTAGCCAAATTACTATTTGGAAACAATCCTAAGTTGGTGCTGAGAAATAAAAATTGGTATCTGAATTATTATATTTTGTTGAAAAAAAAAGCAAAGAAAATGTGTACTATGTGTAATTTTCAAATCATGTCTTTGGCCGTGGTAGCCATTGGCTACAAACATAGCTTGAATTTAACTGTATGTACGGTACTTCAATGTTATGGATGGTAACACTAAAACTTGACTGACGGGCAAGACAAAATCCAGATGTCTTCTCTAAGCTTTATGGGAAAAATATTCAATAACACTCTATTAAAACCTATTGTTTAATAAACAGTAACATAGCAATGACTTTGCTTGCCTAATTACTGCAGGCATTCATTTGCATGTTCATTTAGTACATGCTTTTAGGGGAAGCCACTCATAGCCACCAATGTTCATGTTGTTTTCTTAGAAAGGGTTGAATTTTAAAATCGCCAACAAGTGTGAAAGTCATGTTGTAGTTTTGTAAACCATTCCGATTTTACCTTATTCTACTGAACTTTCATGCCAAGTTACATAAACAAAATATTATAACTTATGTGTATGTAGATAACATCTTAATGCTGTTTTTGATGTTAGTAATAATTGGAGGAAATATTCACACGTGAGGAGGGAAATTGACACTGTTTTTACTGGGCAAAGCAGTCTAAGTTTGATGGAAAAGCATGTAGAATGAGGGCCGTGGTACACAACCAATAACATGTTTCACTCTATCACAGTCAATCATGTCAAAAACACATGAGGCGCGTCGTGGGAAAACCGGCCTTAATGCATGTGCATAAAGTGTTGTCCCGGATCAGCAGTTGCAGTCTGCACAGGCTAATTCAGGACGACACTTTCCGCTTTTATGGTATTTTCTATGTCAATGAAGTCTCTTCTAAACATAAATCCACTGTTGATGCAGACTACAGAAGCTAATCCAGGACGACACTTTACGCACATGCATTAAGTCAGGTTTTTCCACGATGCGCCTCACATAAATAATCAAATGTTGCTTTCCTAATGACTCCAGGAATTGTTTGCAGAATTAATTACTCAATGGTCCCTAAACCAATGTCATGTGAGGGATTTCAACTGATGCAGAATCCTGCTTTTTGATACAAGCAACTTGCAATTAACTCAATTTGACTTGAGCAAATACTCTGCCCAGCATCAGTTTGATGCACTTGTTTTCCCTTTCCCAACTTTGACAGCACTAGTAAATGATATGTTTATCATACTAATGGTGTTTTGCAAAGTGTTTAACCTTTATGAACACAAATTAACATTTGCGCATCTTTTATCAAACCTGCAGATACAAAATTCCTGTGACTTCCGTAATTTGACCCTTGAAATTTACATTTTGACCCCTCGGAGTTAGGGATCATTTGACTCTTGGTTTTCAAAATCTAATGAAATTCATGCATGTGTCAAAGTTGACTATTGGTTTTCAAAATCTAATGAAATCCATGCATGTGTCAAAGTTGACTCTTGGTTTCCAAAAACTAATGAAATCCATGCATGTGTCAAAGTTGACTTGGTTTTCACAATCTAATGAAATCCCTGCATGTGTCAAAGTTGACTCTTGGTTTTCAAAAACTAATCATTAATGAAATACCTGCATGTGCCAAAGTTGACTTGGTTTTCAAAATCTAATGAAATCCCTGCATGTGTCAAAGTTGACTCTTGGTTTTCACAATCTAATGAAATCCCAGCATGTGCCAAAGTTGACTTTTGGTTTTCACAATCTAATGAAATCCCAGCATGTGTCAAAGTTGACTCTTGGTTTTCAAAAAAAACTAATCATTGATGAAATCCCTGCATGTGCCAATGTTGACATGGTTTTCAAAATCTAATGAAATCCCTGCATGTGCCAAAGTTGACTCTTGGTTTTCACAATCTAATGAAATCCCAGCATGTGTCAAAGTTGACTTGGTTTTCACAATCTAATGAAATCCCTGCATGTGTCAAAGTTGACTCTTGGTTTTCACAATCTAATGAAATCCCTGCATGTGTCAAAGTTGGCTTGGTTTTCACAATCTAATGAAATCACTGCATATGTCAAAGTTGACTCTTGGTTTTCAACAACTAATCATTAATGAAATATCTGCATGTGCCAAAGTTGACTTGGTATTCAAAATCTAATGAAATCCCTGCATGTGTCAAAGCTACTTGGTTTTCAAAATCTAATGAAATCCCTGCATGTGTCAAAATTGACTCTTGGTTTTCACAATCTAATGAAATCCCAGCATGTGTCAAAGTTGACTTGGTTTTCACAATCTAATGAAATCCCTGCATGTGTCAAAGTTGACTCTTGGTTTTCACACTCTAATGAAATCCCAGCATGTGTCAAAGTTGACTTGGTTTTCAAAATCTAATGAAATCCCAGCATGTGTCAAAGTTGACTTGGTTTTCACAATCTAATGAAATCCCTGCATGTGTCAAAGTTGACTTGGTTATCAAAAACTAATCATTAATGAAATCCCTGCATGTGTCAAAGTTGACTTGGTTTTAAAAATCTAATGAAATCCCTGCATATGTCAAAGTTGACTCTTGGTTGACAAAATCTAATGAAATCCCAGCATGTGTCAAAGTTGACTTGGTTTTCACAATCTAATGAAATCCTTGCATGTGTCAAAGTTGACTCTTGGTTTTCACAATCTAAGTGATAAAGCCCTTCAAGCACTCGGTACTAACCGTGAGACGTATCATCAGACAGCGTCACAGCATCCTGGGACAGCACGTTAGAGAAAGCCGGCCACCCACACCTGGAGTTATACTTGTCGTCGGAGGCAAATATCCGGTTGCCGCACACCACGCACCTGTACGAGCCCTCCTCATTGTGCTGGTTGTACTCACCACTATTAGCTCTGTGAAATATGGACCATGACGTCAACAAACAGTACAAGTAAAAGTCACAAATCCATTACTGGCCACAAGGTATGGTAGTCTATTAAAGGGACAGTTTCACAGTTTGGTGTTGGAAGAATATTTGAGGCACGTCGCCGAAAAACCGGTCTTAATGCATGTGCCGTCCTGGATTAGCCTGTGCGGACTGCACAGTCTAATCTGGGATGACACTTTACGCACAAGCATTAAGCCGGTTTTCTCACGACGCGCCACATTTCTTTTAAAATGTAATTTAAAAACAGAAATTTGTAGAATATATCAAAAGTTTTGTATGTTATGCTGCTTTGCTTGCAAAACATCATTATTTCCTTATTTATTAAGCCTGAATGTGTAAAAGAATCTCTAGTATTTTTTTTGTACAGTTTTTCCTGGCATTGTCCAAGGTCTGAGTTAGCTTCGAGTGTTGTCGTTTATCAGAGTAAACTAGTACCAGACACTATTTAAATCAAGAAATTTCAGTTATAACTTTATATTATATTTATTTTATATGTTTTTATTTCAAAGTACAATAGTATGATAGTATTAGTTTAGTATGTCTGTATTTTAGCAGTAAATTTATACTATTTTTATTAAACATCTTGAAGTATTCGAAGTAGTACCCAAGTACATATAAGAATTATGGTCAAAATTAGGCTACAACATAATCCTGCAACAAAAAACATGGATACAGACTAACAATTTTACTGTGATATGCCTTGCTTACAAATGTACTTTATACAGGGAAAAAAGATCTAGGATGAGAGAAGGTACAGGATGGACAGCCGGACCAGTTCTTCGACATTTTCTAATAATTTGGTAAATCCTAGGGAATTCATCTGTTTTATTCTGTTAATTATAAAGATTTTTTTAGCAGTCTATTTATTTGACATAGAATATCTGCAAAAGATACCTTGCATTTCAAAAGACATTTAACATTTCTGAACTGACCAGTCCAGGGCTGGTATTTATAAGAATCTTAGACCAAAATTAAGAAAAAATCTTAAAATTCTCGAATATAATTATTGGATTTTCAGACAAAGTAATGCATTTTTCGAAGATTTTTACACATAATTTGCAATATAATTCAAAGTGTATTAATATCTAGCATTAGTCATGCAAATGTTCCAAAGCATAGTGTTCTAAACACAAATTCTAATTTTGACTTACGTTCAACTAAAGTTAAGAATGGCTTAAGAATCTTTATAAATACCAGCCCAGGTGGGCAGCAGCGGGAACCAGATAGGAGCAGGGTGCAGCACACTGCTATTTCACTCTAGATCTTTCCCTGCTTTATAACATCAGTGTTTTTTTTCAGTCCTTTGTGAATTGAGTCGGGCCCTTTGAACATTAGCGCTGTAATACCATATTTGTGAAAACAACATTTCAACTTTTATGTATGAAATTATTATATCAAGGTTAAATAAGAACACAATTATAAATGAATTAGAACATATATGTCTTTTGATATAAACATATTAATCCGTCTATAAGAAAACCTTTGCATGGAATAAAAATAATGCAGACAAAAAGTCAAGCATAAACTTGCTAGCTATTGTGAATTTTGGATAAAATTTGCAAACATGAGGGCCAGAATGGCCCAAAGCGCTCACATGAGAACTGGTACAGATGAAGACCATACTGTTGTGACAGGTTTGAAAATTAAGGTATCTGAACAAAACGCCGAGGGGGATATGATAAATTTTGATTTAAAACATCAGTTAGTGCAATGGGCTAACTAAAGTATGAGTTGGGCAGTGGATGTGCAGTGTTTTTGCTAATGGTTCTCAAATCATTTTTCTCTATATTCTTACCTGACCCTTTTTCATTAAGTCATTGACAATTTTGGAAAATGCAGAAAAGTAGATTTTGATGTCTTTTTCGCAAACAGTTTTGGAGAACTAGTTGCAATGCGATCATTGCGATGGCTGTGCTATAAGGTAACATTTTGCTTTTTTTTGATAATTTTCTGTCCAATGATGATAAATGATGTTAATGCAGGCTCTGAAGACATCAATGTTGCATGTACAAATAACTGCATGCAAGTATTACAACTGTTGGAAATCAAATTTTATCAATCAATTTCACAAACAAAGGGCAATAACTCTGGTGTTTCTGGTCCAATCTTGCTTATATTTGACTTCAACTGTAATCTCTTGGTAATAGACAAACTGTGCAAGATTGGTGAAGATTGGCTGAAAAATGAAGTCTCTATCCTGAATAATGTTAATTTTTGTATATTTTTTCAATAAGCAAAGGGCAACAACTCTGAAGTTTGTAACACGATCTGGCCCATTTTTGGAGTCTGCTGAGATCTGATGGTCATACACAAACTACGAAAGTTTGGTTAAGATTGGATGGAAAATAAAGTTTATACGTTGGAAAAGGGCATTTTTGTACCTTTTTTGCATGAAGAAGGGGCAATAACTCTGGTGTTACTGGAGTGATCTGACCCAATAACAATCCCATCATAAACACACTGTGCAAGTTAGGTCAAGATTGAATAAAAAATGTAGTCTTTATCATGATAACGGTCAAAAGTGTTGACAGCATACGGACACCGGAGAGGTCCCCTATACCAATAGCTCACCGAGCACGAACACTGAGCACTTCGTGCTCAGGTGAGCTAAAAAAAGAACTTTTTTGTTTTGTGAATGGGGCCCTATTTCGATCCAAATAGGCTTGACAAAAATAACTTTACATGCAGATTCTTTCACATGTATACCAAACATCAGACCGACCGTTCAGTGCCTTTCTCCTGGGTGACCTGGTACTGTATGGGGGTCAGCCGCTCCTTCAACTCTTCCTTGGGAAACGTCACTGGGCATGTTGCTGTGTCCTTACATGAGGCTGAAATTGGATTACAATCAAACTCAAGATTCTTGGGCGTGCTTAAGCATTTAAAGGTACTTTTATGTTTTTAAGTGATCCACTTCATGTGCACTGTAACAAGTAGCAAACCACATTTACTTCACAATCAATGAGCGATTAAAAATTTTGAGTTCTCTATATTCAAGAAACCAAGTTCAAGCACAGTATTTTTACTGTTTTTGTTTTCAAATTACAAGTCGAAGGTTGAGCGTGAAACTATTGTATCTGGTATAGACATATTAAGCAGATACAACAGTTTCGCATTCAACCCTCGAAATGTACTAGTTACACAATGAAGAAACAAATTTTAATAATAAGCATGTTTTCTGGTAATGTGTAAAAGGTTATACAGTCGACCCCCGATGCCTCAAACTCGCTTGTTTCAAATTTCTCCTTGGCTCAAAGTTTCTTCGAGGGAACGATATTTATTGCTATATATCCATAGAAGTTCTTGTCATGTGACACGTATTTGCGAGGGTCCAATTATCGGATGGCCCGCTCAAAGTGTTGTCACGGTCCCAGTTACAGTTTTTACACATTTTCTTGTTTGCTTACCTTCAACGCACTTCAGTCGTATCAAGTCGTTAATAAATAAGGTGCGACTGATTAGTGTAAAGTGTTGAGAGATCTCAATAATTGATTTCACAAACTGTAATAAATGAGAGATTTCAATAATTGATTTCACAAACTAAAATAAACAACATTAATAAAATATATAAGGCGTATATAAAAAATGTTTGTTTTCAAGTTACCGGATATACCCTAAAAAAATGCCCTGACCCTAGAACATTTTATTGAGTTTGTCAGATATTTGTTTTATTTACCTTTTTTTCAATAATTCAGGTTTTTTAGATAAAAAAGTGTTTGTTTTCATAGCATCCACTTATAACCAATGTTTAGGTCATTACTGATGTGTTTTGAATATATATTCAGTTTTAGAATCCACAAGTTGACCATTTACCAAAAAATAAATAAAAGATAAATAAAAATCCTGACCTACCTACCCTAATTGTTTTGGGCATGTAACCTGAAACAAACATAATACTTTTTCACACCTAAATAAATGTTTGATATCTGTTATACATTGTGTATATTTGAATACTCTTCAAATTGAGATTTGAAAATAAGGCAATAACTCAGGGCTTTCATTAACTTTTGAAAACTGGAAGTTTGGACTACCTGGCCTCTGATTTTGGAAGTTTTGCTCATAATATTTGGAAGTTTTGACAGTATTGAGTGACATAAATGCGTGAAATACAATTTCACAGCGCATATCTCTACTCTTAGTATAGCTATTATTGTACATCAGTCATGTTTTTCACTTCATGTTGTTGTTTTTCAGACCTACTGTAAACTTTGAATTATAATCAAGGCTTGCAGATAGGTGAAAATGTTGGAAGTCCTCATTTCCAGGTGTTGGATATTAGAGGTTTTAAGCATTCTTTTTGACTTGTTGATACTTCTATGGCTTCAATTTTGGAAGTCCTGTGACAAAAACTGGGAGTAAATTACTCCCAAATTTCCATTAATGCAAGCCCTGCATGCTACTGCCCGAACATGTATACATGTAGGTACACACTCTCAAACTCCGTTTAGCTCAAATTTTTTATGGCTGGAGGTTTCCTTGCAGGTCCCTGCGACTATTAGCCACCTGGTGTCGACTGTATAACAAAATTGTTTCATGGGAAAACTGGGATTAAGGCTGTGCGTACACTGTCGTCCCGGATTAGCCTGTGCAGTCAGCACAGGCTAATCCGGGACGACACTTACCGCTTTTATGGTATTTTCTGTTTCAAGGAAGTCTCTTCTAAACATAAATCCACTGTAGGCGGAAAGTGCGGTCCCGTATAAGCCTGTGCGGACTGCACAGTCTAATCCAGGACGACACTTTACCCACATGCATTAAGACCGGTTTTCCCACGACGCCGCTCAATTATTGATCACACACCTTTGAGTTTCTGTATCTTGGGAGATTCCTCCTTTTTAGATGAGATGAGATGCAGAATGTTCATGAAGACATATATGTGTGCAATCACATGCATGGACAAACACCTGAAATGAAAAAACAACAACATAAAAGACCTTGGTAATCACTGGCATAGGATGCCAAACATTCGAAGGACAGTGTTATATCCTGCGTAAAAATAATGATAAAAGTGTGTTTAAGTCTCTGACGTCCCTTCCAATTTAAGTTGTTGTAATATGGGTAGGAACGTTAATGGTCAAGATAACAAATCTGTAACAGAAAATTGTTATTTATTTATCAACAGTAAAGACAATACAGACATAATTGAAAAAGGTCACGCAATAGTGCCTTCCACATTATTTCATTTATTATATTTTAAGCATACATATTTAAATAATTCACTATAAACTTACCTACCTGCCATTAATTATTATTAATTTATAAATTAACACAAGAAAACGTTTAAAGTATCTTGAAACACATCCAATGATGATTTTATAGGCAAAACTAACAAATTAGACTGTGACTGTAAATATTAGCTTTTACAGTTAATGAGTTATAACACAAGACCATGAAATAAAGACATGTTTATTTAACCTAAACAAAGAGGTTTATTTCATCAATTGATTTATGCACTTGTGATGATGAGATAATCATAAAATGTGGTAGGTCTTATCAAGTAGTGTGCTTGCTGGTGCTACGCTTTCACAAGAATCCACGACATTTAGCCCCAAAATAGGTTATAGGTTTTGGCCTATTTTTATATTGGTCTTAAGCATGCATGATAACTACTGTAAGTTCTGTAACTGAGATTCAAGGTGAGCTCATACAGCAAGCTTTATTTATTATAATGTCTTTAATGCAAAATATTGCCTACCAAAAATACTTAATCTTCAAATAACTTATATTTTCCAGCTGTTATATTAGCAGGGTTAGCGCTGCCATTCGCCAAATTAGCCAATGGCTACAAATTGAAACATTTTGGCTAAAGAAATTTCCATTTGGCTACAACTTTTTCTTCATAAAACACTATAAAATACCAAAAATGTGTTCGTTTTTAACAAAGTATCGAAACATTGGCTAAAGAAATTTTTCAGCCATGGGGAGCCCTGATTAGTGACATGATTGATTAGATCTTTTGTCAACGTTAAACGTTCTAGGGCAAGACATCAATAGGGGCGACATGTCCTGGTACAATTTATCATGGTATGCTTCGTCAAACACTGGACTTTACAACTGCAATAAAAATGTCAGGACTTGCAAACAATTCTTGCGAATTCCAGTGTGTTGACAAATTAGATATGTCAAATTATTTATGGTTTGAATATTGGAATAATCTGGTGGCGTATCATCGGTATCTATCGACCATCGATGTTATTTTTGTTGCCTTCAACTCATTGGTCTTTGACTCAAAGAAAATTACCAAATTAGGAAATGTTGACAGCCAATTTCCAACGCGACCATTTATTATAGAGCTTTCGGTTTGAAATTCATACTAAACAAAGGGCGCCAACGTCACGACAATAATATCTATAAAACTAAAATACCCACCTTAATATAATTGACAGAAAAAATATAGACGCCAAAATAAACCTGTACAAACTATCGGGTAATTATTTACATCGACACCGCTTGTATAATATTTCCCTGCTAGTCATGACGTTGTCGACTGTTACTCAACACACCAAAGGCACTTAGTTTAATCAAAGATCTATCAATTTTTGTTAATAGAACTCTGACTACAAGTATATTTCCCATTTGAGCTCCCCAGGCTGCACCAGAGAGGCACATGATAAACATGTGATACACTATGTGTTCTTTATTTATAGCTGTGGATTCGAGAATAGGTCAGTTATTTTTAGGCCGCCATGCCAGTTTACATAGCAGGGTGACGACATAATATGGTGTAAATTTTATAAAATAGACAGAATCTGTGTCAGTATTATTGTATTAAATTGTGTATCAGATATTGAAATATTGATATATAATATCGTGTTCGAGTGAGCTTTTGCAACAAAGTTCACAGGCCAGGGTACATCCTTAAAGGTTCGAGAACTGGTACTTCCATGTCAGAGTAAGTAGGTAACTTACAGTCGAAAGCAACATCGAACGATTGATTTGCCAAATATAACCCATGAAACAATTTCCAATTTATAGATAAAAATATATATGTAACAGTATTTTATAAGTAAAAAATGTATCTCACTTTAAAAATAAAATGTATAACAGATTTTGAAAATTTCGAGCCAGCTAACTCACCCACTATGTGAATCCAAAATGGTGTCCATCCTAACAAACTTCGGTATCGGTCTTTGAACTTCGGTCTTATTCTTGTTAGAAGCTTCGGCTTGGACGGCCAACTCATACCCAAAGCTTTTGTAATATATAAGCTAAAACATGAAATTTTAAGAAGAAAGAAGAATCTATCTATCTTCCAATGAGTCAAACCGCTACAGGGGACCAAGACTTTGCGCGTCAACTAGTAAGAGGGAATTTAAAAGATGATAATAGAAATAAGTGAAGCTTAAACAGATAAAAACAGGGCGGTTTAGTTTAGGGTGAGACATGTTCAATCTGGCTTACTGCCAGACTGAATTTTGGCCCAGACAGGATGACAACGTCTGTGGACTGGGTATTCCAGTGAGTGATGGTTCTGGGTAAGAAGGAATACTTGCGATAATCTGTAGTTGTTTGGATCTGTTGAAATGCCTGGGAGTGGGAAGTTCTTGACACTCATTAAACGGGTTTGATGTATTCAGGCAGGGGAATGGCGACCTGGCTCTGTATGATGTTGTGGAACATGACCAGGCGTTGGTCAATGCGGCGTAGGTCAAGGCGTCTCCACTCAAGAGAGTTTAGCATGTCTGTTACACTCGATGTGCGGTTGAAATTTCGCTTGACCCAGCGGGCAGCCCTGCGCTGCACCGATTCAAGCTGGTCAATAAGGGTTGCTGAATGTGGTGACCAGACAGTGGAGCTGTACTCAAGCTGGGGGCGTACAAGGGTTTTGTATGCAGTGCTCTTGAGTGGTTCAAACTGGACTGTGATGTTGCGCCTTAACAGGGACCTATAAAAATGTTCTTATAGGTCCCTGGCCTTACGAAGCCCAGTGTTGGGTTTGCCTTTCTTGCAATAATATCGATGTGATTGTTTCATGTAAGGTTGTAAGAGATGGTGACGCCAATATACTTTGTAGATATTACAGTTTCTAAGATGATGTCAATAAGTATTGCGTCGGGATTGGTGTCTTACGTTTAGTAATTTAAATGACTTGACATTTTGATGGAATGAACTGCATATCCCATTTTGATTCCCAGTTTTCAAGTTGGAGTAACTTCCGAGTAAGTCTTGTTGTAGGCGGCTGGAGTGTGAAGC
Organism: Congeria kusceri; assembly: GCA_027627225.1. Classification (NCBI taxonomy): domain Eukaryota; kingdom Metazoa; phylum Mollusca; class Bivalvia; order Myida; family Dreissenidae; genus Congeria; species Congeria kusceri. The sequence goes on along the minus strand of CM051029.1, from coordinate 42,704,550 downwards.
AACAGATAGCGAAATATATATATATATATATTGTGTCATCTGCAAAGAGTCGCACTTTAAAATGTTTGACAGAGTACGGAAGGTCATTGATATAGATGAGGAATAAAAGCGGCTCGAGAATACAATGTATTGTGAAAATATGTGGTGCCCCTAAACTAATAACTATTGCTTATCCAACACCAACATCTAAGACACAGATTCAAAGGGAGTGGGGCACATGGGGCATGCGCTTCCACTTGGACACAAATCAAATGGTATGTTTTATTTTTTCAAACTTGTAATGTGATACAAAACCCCAGGTGGTGCCCCTAAACTGATCGTTATCGGTTATCTTAGACAACAGCCTTGGGCAACTCGTAGGCACACATTCACGGCGAGAATTGGGAGCACTAGAGGGGCATGTGTTCGCAGCTGACCCCAGAACGATTCTTGGTAAATATTCATAATGCCGTTTTAATAACATCGTAGCACCGATGTAGCCACTCGGCGCTTTAAGGGGCTTGTTACTTCTAGAAAATTTCTACATATTCAACTTAACTATCGCTAAAATTCATTATGGGATACAGTAATGGTCACAAAACTCGCAAAAGCGTGGAAAAATCACTATAGCCCCAATTTTCATTAAACTGTAATAAATAAGTTAAACTGAAAGTATTTAGTTTGATATGTACACAAAGTTCTAAAGTTCTTCATTGAAACTAACTCCTTAACTGCTTAATAGGATGGATTTCGTTGAAACAAAGCATTCTGAGGATTCCCGAAAGTGGTCCGAATTGCATAAAACGGTCCCATATTTGCTTATTTTTGTAGTTTACGAGGGGGTTGAAGCGCAAAAAATCGTCTTAATCCGATGATTCGGTATCCGAACGTTGGTTCCTTTACGGACGGACGTTGGTTCCTACGTGATTATGACACCCTGTACACTCGTTCCTACGTCGTTCTGATAGCGCATTGGTAACTAATCGTTCATGTAGTATTTTGACAGCCCGGATTTATTGTCACCTCGAACATCGCGGTTGATATGGTTTATTTATCTGGGATATAATGTCACAAGGAGTGTGTCCTATTTCATTTTTGAGACACATCGAAATGAAGTTGAGGCAATTTTTGAATCATAACTACAGTTTCCAGCTTTTATTACATGTAGTTACTTTTAACCATGTTTAAATGTGCGTGGTTCGTCGATGAGGTGGTGGCAGGAGTGCACGTTAGTTTAAACCTATTTATTTTAGCTCGATTGCTTCGAAAGCCCAAGGCTTATTGAGACATTCTCGAGTCCGTTTCCTGGGTAGAACCAGTACTTTGTGTCTTTGGGTGAATCGAACCCGGGACCTTCCGATCACTAGGTGGGACCATATCCACTACGCCACCATATCCACCACCAACTTAATTCAAATGCGCCGGTCGGGAAGCAGAACTGGGTCTCCCAGGGTGAAAAGAGAGAATGATAGTCATGCAGCTGACAACTATTTCATGAGTCGCCCATTTTATCAGTTACAATTTTTCTAAGGTAGAGAATTAAGGAAAATACAGAGCATTAAAATTCATCTGGTTCACTGTATCGACTAACTCGATATACCGGTAGGTGTGGTTTCGGTCGGGATATCTCCACATGATAGATAGTTGGATGGCCGGATGGATTTAGGTTGATTATAGATTCATGAGTGGGTGAATGAATGAATGAGTGAGTAAATGAATGATGGGTGGACAAGTAGGTATCTGAATGAATGAATGAATGAATAAGTTAATGGATGAATGAATGAATGAGTAAATGAATGAATAAGTAAATGAATGAATGGATGAATGAGTGATAAAATGAATGAATGAATGAATGGACGGACGAACGGAAACCATTCCCTCTTTCTTGTGCCCCCTACCTCCTACCCAAGGACAGTCATGTCTGGATTTGGCCCTGTGTCTAGACAGATGGCGGTGTAGTATGCATGCTCTATACGCCGCTTAAGACCATGATGAAGCGTGTAATCGGGTAAATGTTCTGTCGGCGTAAAACAAAGAACTTTTCTTTTTGCGTGGGTTTCCAAAATAATATAATGTATAATCTTAGTATTCTTAGACCAGGGGCGTAGCTAACATTTAAACATTGGAGCGGCGAAAAATATCCATGCTGAAAATTATACAAAAATACACAAAGACGTACTAATTTGATACTACTATTTTATTTGAATACCGGTATATATGTGTAATTTTAATTGTAAATTATTAATTTAAACTCTGCAATAAATACAAAAAGAACAACAACAGCAATACGGCGAAATGCTGGCAACTCAACAAAACAAGCACATTTTACTCGAAGAAAACTTCACAAATATGCTCAATCGTGACTCGTTCAAGCTAACGAAATCGTAGGCAATGTATATAAATAAGAAAATAATATGTCATCTTACATACAATATAGTACAGTATCTTGTTTTGTACTTATCATGTTTTGTCATCAAATTTGTATATCCAAACCCATTCAAACTAAAAAGTTATCATCGTTTTTGTTTTAATGCAATATTGAAAAACATATCATTTGCAAAAATATACATGACATTGTGTAGCCTGGTTCCCGGGTCGTACTAAGATAGTACGCCTGGCACAAACCAAAAAAATGTCGGCTGTGATGGTTTGTCTGTAGTTATGCAAGTTTGATAAAAATGAGCCCATATACTATTCACACGGCATTGTTGAAGCAAATTTATGTTAGATTACAAAGTATAAAGCCTTTGTGCAATGCGCGATACGTTAATGCTAAAAATAAGGAAAACACCAGTGAAGTGTATTTCGGACATAACAATCCAGGATGGAATTGCGGATAAATGACTCGTTTAAGTGCTGTCTATGTTGCATAAAGTGATGTGTTGGTCATAATGGCGAAACGTATATGCTCAATGTAGCATCACAAATTTATTTCATTTTAATCACATTTTGTTGTTTATGATTTCATTTAACATGAAATACTTATACTTATATTTCAATAATTGCTGTGTAGCTTGAATATACTTGAATATACTAAACGTAATTCGGCACGCAATGAATGTGTTTTACTGGATAGAGATTACCCGAGAAATTGAATCCACAATTTGTTTGATGCATGTATGTTCTATTGTAACTCTTGAAAAGGGTGCAGGATTCAATTGAGTCACACAGATACATCCTTCGTCAAAGTAACTTCTTTGTGCAACAAATTTGTTTACATAATTTAAATAATTCATTGATATAAAATAGAAATGACAATGCTTAATACCTTTATTTGCTTGTAAGTGCTCACCTATTAACTCAATCTAAATGCAACGCCACCGACATATGAGTACACTAGATGTTAGTACAACAGAAGACAGACATTTGTATAGAAAACGATTTTTCTTGCATTGCCTCAAGTTATATCTATATTAAATAACAAGAGATATGCATATCAATAAAAAAAAATCAGTACCATACAATTAATAACCTTGTTAAGATTGTTTTATTGAATAATGATCTAACTTCACGTTTAACTAAACTATATTCAACTTTGGTTTAAAAAAGAGATGTTTGTAAAACATGTATGCCCCCCCCCCCGACTTGCAGCCAAGTCGTCAATATGTGCAATTGTTAAGAGATTTTTTTTAAATATTGTATGTGCCAATTAACAAATGGGGAGGAAATTAAAGTTGATGCTTTAGAAAGTAAATATAAAGCTGAAAGAAAGATAGAGTATAATTATGGATATATTTTTACAGTCTATTATATAAGGATACCTGTTTTCTGTTTGATTTGAACATAAATAGGCCAAAACACCTCTAGATATCATGCGGAAACAAAATGGTATACGGATAAAACAGTTTTCATGTTACAAGCCCCTGTGAGCTTGACCTTTGACATGTTGACCTCAAAATTGATAGGCGTCTTCCTTTCCTCCCGAGTGACCAGAATACCAACTTGGATGATCGTAGGTCAAAGCGTATTCTACATATCATGCGGAAACGAAATGGTCTACAGAGGAAACAGATTTCATGTTACAAGCCTCTGTCACCTTGAACTTTGACCTGTTGACCTCAAAATTGATAGGCGTCTTCCTTTTCTCCCAAGTAACCAGCATATCAACTTAAATGATCGTAGGTCAAAGCGTTCTCTAGATATCGTGCGGAAACGAATTTCATGTTACAAGCCCCTTTGACCTTGACCTTTGACCTGTTGACCTCTAAATCAATAGGCGTCTTCCTTTCATCCCAAGTAACCAGCATACCAACTTAAATGATCGTAGGTCAAAGCGTTCTCTAGATATCGTTCGGAAACGAAATGGTCTACGGACAGACCGACCGACCATCCGACCGACGGACAGGTGCAAAGCAATATACCCCCACTTCCTCGACAAGTATAATTTGTATTACAACTATGTACTTTTTATTGAACTGAATTTGTTATTTACTATTTGTAATAATATTTATTTAGTTAATTTACTTTATTTTCAAAACATACTACTAAAATATTCCCAAATCTGAAATTAGGAAGTGTATCCGGAACATATGCCATAATTAATTTGTGTACAGTTCGTTTTAACAAATGTGAAAAACCTATTGTTTATTGTGAGATATGCAATAACTCACTAGTACTAGAAAGCTTATACAAAGTATATGATAAGCTGACCTAAAGTAAAGACAGATACTACACAAAAATCATTCTTTATTTTCATCAACAATTCGTTTATTTACAACACTAAAATGTTCAATGCTTGTAATTCTGTAGATATATATGAATGAACTGCATTCAAACCAATAAATGAAGGTAACACTTATTCTTATATAGGACAACGAACACTGTATTATAATGTTTCTACAATATGTTAAGTGTTGAAATAAGTTTTATTTAGCATTTACTAATCCCAGTTTTGTTAATATATTTTTGGATAATTGTCTATGCTCAACATTATCAAATAATATATATTCAATCATGCTACTTTCCCCTAAACTGTATACAACAATTCTAATATATAAAGGATTTTTTGGCTGCACAGACTGATATGACAGACCAATTTAGCATTGGAACGGTACGTCTCTATCAGATAAATCTTATACAGGACAACGAACACTGTATTCTAATGTTTCTACAATATGTTAAGTGTTGAAATAGGTTTTATTGAGCATTTACTAATTCCAGTTTTGTTAATATATTTTTGGATAATTGCCTATGCTCAACATTATCAAATAATATATATTCAATCATGCTACTTTCCCCTAAACTGTATACTACAATTCTAATATATAAAGGATTTTGTTGGCTGCACAGACTGATATGACAGAACAATTTAGCATTGGAAAGGTACGTCTCTATCAGATAAATCTGTTCAGGTAAAAAAAGAGAATAACAGACAGGCATTTCCGATCTGAAAATAAACAATGCGGTGAAATAACGTATGTATGAATAGTTAACAGCCTTTTATCACAACCGAACCACCCATTAACAGAGTGATAGAGGCGGGTAATCCAGAGTATTGGCAGCATATGATTGGTCCGTTTCCGATCTAGCCTGTTCCGTTATGTGTTGAAAACCAGGCAGATGATCTTATTCATAGTCCTTCTGAAAAACAAACTTAACGAAAAATATAATTTTAGTATTCAGCTTTTATGTCAATGTAATGTTTTATTTTCATAATCTATTATGTCATGTTCAAAACTTTATTAAAATAATTATAACAATCAAATCATATTCAACGAAATTTTGACATTTAAACATGTTAGGTGTGTATCAACATCTGAAAACTAAAATAGCATTGATGAAACTTTAATATACCGACATAAATTATTGTCAGAAATTTCATCCGAAATTTCAGAGGATGGAGTTATCCGAAACACTACTCACTTACTTTAGTGTCAGTTTACTCAATATAAACTGTTGGAAGCACAAGAAATAAGAGTGTCCGCCGATTTTTCGTTTATGCCTGACCAATTAACGTTGTGACAGGGACAGGTAATTTTTAGAATAGACATTGTGGACCACATGGGTATCTTGCTTGACTTCAGGTGTAACGACGGGAATATATATAGGCCGATAACGACCATTAGTTTCGCAAATGTATGCTAGAAACGATAATGGTAAAATTTCTTAAAGATATTTGTAAATGTTTTATTTATCCATTGTCCTTGTACTTTAATAAAGTTTAAACCTATATTATATACATTTCAGAATAAGCTAAAAAGTTCGCAGAGGGATAAAGCTCGCCAGTTTATGGCATTTACTCAGGCATCGGAAAGAACAAGCATCCAATGTCTCGGCTGTCATGATTGGAAATTGGACGTCGCAGTTGATAACTACTTTCAAAATCCAGATAAATATAACGAAAGTGTCCGTCCTACCGTGGATAGAAAACGTCTCGAAGCAGTGTGGCAAAGATACAAAGGTATCATATGCCATCATAGCTTACAACAGTCTGTTTAATGAATGCTAGTTACGTTAGCACCTGGGGAATTCGGCACCTAGTCACTTCGGCGCTAGCGAATCGGTTCGGCACTTCTGGGGAATTCGGCACCTAGTCACTTCGGCTCTAGCGAATCGGTTCGGCACTTACAATTGGCCACTTCGGCACTTACAGTTAGACACTTTAGCACTCACAATATTTCCAACTCGTGATGTACTTTCTATTTTTAAAACACTTAAATTTTACTTCTTGATGCATTTATTGAGATTGCATTTACAATGGCGAAGTAGATGAATATAATATTGACTATATTATAAAGTATACAAGTAGATTTGAAATACTTTTATTCTTAAATGTATAATATACATACATATCAATAATAACAGATATAATAGATGTGACGTACAAGAAAGAACACAAGACTGGACTGGAAAAAATACCGTGAAAAAAACACAATATTATATAATGCATATTGACAGAACACAAGACCGGTAGTTTTAAATTATGCTCTTACACATACAAGGTTTTAGAGGTTACACAATACAGAAAATCACGTCGGTTCTGAACACCGTATGTCGTGTCAGAACAATACTATTAATCATAATTATGCAGGTTCAAATACCTTGATCATCTAAATATAGCGTATTTAGCATCTTTAGCGTGTTTCTTATTTTTACAACTCATACTATAAATCTGATTGAAATTTAATATACTAAACTTTAATTTTTACTTAGTTGTTAAATATTACTTTAATATTAATTACCGTAAAACGCCGTGTATAACGCACGGTCATGTATAACATGCACCTACTTTTTAAAGTAAAAAATCGGGGAAAAAATGATTTTAATTGAAATTTTGAAAAGCTGAAATAAGCAGCTGTTTGCTTTTGCAGGTGTTTTTTTGATAAAAAATGTACAAAATTGCACAGAAAATCAGTTATATTTACGTCGCCGATCTCCTGCGTTATTTCCCGAGCACCTATTTGATATAGAGCAAAGGTTACATTACACCAGCATGTTATTGACAATTTCATATCATTCTTTCAAGAATTTGTGCGACCCTAAAAAGGACCTTTGTTGCTGTCGTCATTGTTCACTGGAACTTTTTTTTTTTTTAATTGAGTTTGGGGGGAGTAATAAAAATGAAAATAAAATCACTTTTACAGCATTCGACAACAAATAAACATTATAATTTAAAAGAGGAGCATATTTTTATTTTCAAACTGAAGACATATTTAAAAGTCAAGAGTAAAAACAATCTCTTTAAAGACATGCTAATTTAAAAGTTAATTTATTAGTTTGAAATGCTTGAAATAAGTACCGTAATTTACCATGTATTACTTGCACCCATGTATAACACACACCTGATTTTGGAAGCAAAATCTGGGGAAAAAGTCTATAAAACAATTTGCAGCTGTTGGTTAATGTCCGCTGCTGGTATTTTACCTGTGCAAACACCTATAAATCCATATTGAATATAAATATTCATGTTAATGTTCAATAAAACTTAAAATTCAATAAGTTTTATACCGTAACACAATCTCCATGTTAATTCCAATACATGTATTTTCTTCACTCCCTTTTAAATCTCCATACTATCCAATGCATTAACAAAGCAGCTGTCGGATTTTAATGACACCCTTAACATTTTCCCTATAAATGCTCTATCGACAGTGCTTACATTGTTACGGTACAATAGTATTGATTGATGCTTTTTTCACTGACCACTTGCTTATCGTGTTACATGCTTAACTGCTAGAAGCTGGCCCCAGTTCGGCTGTCACATCAGAGACTTTTTTAAGTTTGATTGACACCGTTGCTATGCTGTTGATAATGGCGTGCAGATTTAGAGGCCTGGGTAATTGATGATGTCGCGCTTTCACTCTTTTCAGTTGGAACAGTTGTTATTATCAATGACTGTGTTTATATTGGATTTTATTGTTTATTCAATTTGGAAATACACGTATAATTGCAAGGTAATTAGAATGCAATGTTTGTTAATAAAAATACTATGAATTAAATATGAAATAAAAATAGCGAAAAATTAACTAAATAAAAGAAATATATGGCTGAAAATGACTGTTACCGTGTATAACGCGCACCAAATTTTCATAGCCAAATTTTAGGGTAAAAATATGCGCGTAATACATAGTAAATTATGGTATTTGAACATATACAATTATTACTTCATTCTTTTCCAAACATTTATATGTCCTTATTACTAGTACATGTGCTATGAATAAAATACCAAGTTGGCGGGGAAATTATAAATAAAATACACAATGGTTACTTTTATTTGTCTTTGTTGAAAATTAGGGTAGGGATTCCCGTAAAACAAAAGATAAAAAAATGTTGGCCGAATCTTAAATTTATTTATGAAGCCTATTGTTCTTTTGTGCTTTATTATTTTTTACTGAAGTGAATAAAATGTTATAAAAACGCTGCGCGTTTGTTTAGTGTAATTATGGCAGCCCGACCCTGGTGTCAGAGGCTCCTCGTGTATTAAAGGTGTTGAAAGGATTGGCCAAGGTGTCAACAGCTCCCTGTGTGAAATTGTCAAATACCCAATAATTACCTGTAATAATATATCGACTGGGTACGAAAGTGAATGATAACGATATTACGTTTTGCAATTTCCACAAGACCTAAATATATTGACACAAAAATATCTATGGCGTTGTTTTTAGCTCGACTATTCGAAGAATAGGTGAGCTTTCCTACTACCCCCGGCGTCCGCGTCTGAATTTGGTTAAAGTTTTTATTCAAAAGTCTTGTAACTTCAAAACTACATAAGTTATTCACTTGAAACTTGGAATATACATTTGTCATCAACTCCAATGTCAGGGGCAACATTCCCCATAACTCTGTTTTGTATTTTGATAGAGTTATGCCCTTTTTCACTTAGATTTTCTGGTTAAAGTTTATATTCAAAAGTTTTGTAGCTTCAAAACTACATAAGTTATTCACTTGAAACTTGGAACTAACCTTTGTCATCAACTCCAGTATCAGGGGCAACATTCCCCATAACTCTTTTTGTATTTTGACAGAGTTATGCCCCTTTTTCACATAGATTTTCTGGTTAAAGTTTATATTCAACAGTTTTGTAACTTCAATACTACATAAGCTTTTCACTTGAAACGTGGAACAAACCTTGTCATCAACTCTAGTATCAGGAGCAACATTACCCATAGCTGTATTTTGTATTTTGACAGGGTTATGCCCCCTTTTCACTGAGATATTCTGTTTAATGTTTATATTGAAAAGTTTGGTAACTTCAAAACTACATAAGTTATTCACCTGAAACTAAGAACTAACCTTTGTCATCCACTCTAGAATCAGGGGCAACATTATCCATAACTCTGTTTTGTATTTTAACAGAGTTAACCCCTTGTTGTTTTTCACATAGATTTTGTGGTTAAAGTTTATATTTAAAAGTTTTGCAACTTCAAACTACATAAGTTATTCACTTGAAACTTTGAACTAAACTTTGTCATCAACTCTAATATCAGGGGCAACATTACACTTAACTCTGTTTTGTATTTTGACAGAGTTATGCACACTTTTTACATAGATTTTGTGGTTAAAGTTTTTGTTCCAAAAATGTATAAACTATACAAGGCTTCACTTAAAAGTTTTGTATTTTAAAAAATTTATGCCCCTTCCACTATCCAAAATATGTACCGACTGAAATACTTCGAATAGTCGAGCACGCTGTCCTCTTACAGCTCTTTTTATTTTAGACCCCCATGAAGAAAACAAGATGACAGTCGATGGAGTGATGAAGTTCTTGGAAGACCTTAATTTAAGTCCAGAGTCGAGAACAGTGCTGATCATTGCTTGGAGATTTAAAGCAGCCACTCAATGCGAATTTACAAAAGAGGAATTCATTAATGGCATGATGGAGCTTGGGTAAATGAAGGCACTCGCCAACTTTACTTTTCTATACAACCTATTTAACATAGTTTTTACACAGGGGTTTCGCTGTCGATCGCACATGGCTCTTTTTGATTAGAGAATGGTTCCAACTTTCTAAGTGGCAAATTTTAGTGGCGACAACTTTTTTGCCAGCATCAACCCTTTAACAATATTTTGATTATATAAAATCTCTTCAGGTTTTGGTTACATGTTCCATTATTCAGGGCTAACGAAGAAGTATGATAAATCAAATAAATACTTTATTATACCCCCACAAACAAAGTATAGGGGGTGTATATAGGAGTGAGCTTGTCGGTCTGTTGGTTTTTGGTTTCCGGATAATAACTCGAGAAAGGCTTGACATATTCAAATTTTTGGTACACATTTGTAACATCATAGAATACAGGTCATGTTCGATGTTGGTTACAAACCAGTAAATTTTGACAGAGTTATAGCAACTTTCCGACTTAAAATTCCCTTAAAAACATGGTTTCCGTACGATAACTCAAGAAAGGCTTGACATATTCCAATAATTTTTGGTACACATGTGTAACATCATAGAATACCGGTCAAGTTCGATGTTGGTTACAAACCACTAAATTTGACAGAGTTATGGTCCCTTTTCAACTTAAAATTCCCTAAAAACATGATTTCTGGACGTTAACTCAAGAATGGCTTGACATATTCAAATAATTCTTGGTATACATGTGTACCATCATAAAATACGGGTCAAGTTCAACTTTGGTTACAAACAACTAAATTTTGACAGAGTTATGGCCCTTTTTTTTAACTTAAATTCCCTAAAAACATGGTTTCCTGACAATAACTCAACAATGGCTTGACATATTTAAATAATTATTGGTACACATGTGTAGCATCATAAAATACAGGTCATGTTGGACTTTGGGTACAAACCACTAAATTTTGACACAGTTATGGCCCCCCTTTTTTGTTTAACTTCCCGAAAAACATGGACAATAACTCATGAAAGGCTTCACATATTTAAATTATTTTTGGTACAAAAGTGTAACATTATAAAATACAGATCAAGTTCAACTTTTGTTATAAACCACTAAATGTTGACAGAGTTATGGCTCCTATTGAAATTAAATTTTTCCAAATACACTGTTGACCATTCACAAATTAAAGCATTCTCTCTCTGTCCATTTCTTTCGAATGGATGCCATAGTTTTGTGACAAGGCCATATTGTGGGGGTATATCCGTCACTCATGAGACAATTCTAGTTTGATCTTTCTAAAATGTGAAACAATATTCTTTATTCTTCAGGTGTGACACTCCAGAAAAATTAAAACTCAAGTGCCCTAGTCTTGAACAAGATATACGTGACCCTTCAAGATTTAAAGACTTTTATCAGTTTACCTTTCACTATGCCAAAAACCCAGGTCAAAAAGGGTTAGGTATGTATGAAATGTATGTCTCCTTTTGCTTTTCTTTGCATGTGTTCACATTATCGGTACCATTAGGGAACAAATCGGGTAATAATTGAGATATGCTTGGATAAATAAACCTGATATGATCTCTTTGCCTTCTCCAATTTGCTAAATGAAACAAAACTTGAACGTACAACATGTAATTTCACTCAGTGTTGTGTTATGCTAAACTATTTAAATGCATAAATAACTTAACCTTTATTGAGGTTAATAAGTAATAATGCAATGCACTAAACATTATCTTTAGTGTTGTTCCTGTAAATTGGGTGATTAAACCAATAATGCCTATTCATGTTGTATTTACTCAGTAATGGTCAGTTTTTGCCATGATTCATTTCAGATTTAGATATGGCAATTGCCTATTGGAACATAGTGCTGTCAGGGAGGTTTAAATTTTTGCCTTTGTGGAGTCAGTTTTTACAGGTAAATGTAAACTATTTTTAGCTCACCTGATCACGAAGTGATAGGTACTTAACTTTTCACTCAGTCTTGATCAAACTTGCACAGTTTATGTATGACCATAACATTTTGGCAAAGTATGATAACAGACCAGGGTTATTTTCCGTTTTTCATGAGAAAAAGTGCAAAATGGACTTTGTGCAACATACATACTTCATTTTTAGCTTGACTATTCACCCAGTAGTTCTGGCTATACTACTTGTCCATTTGTCGGCGTTTGCGTAATGCTCCGGTTAAGGTTTTCTTGCAACAAGTCCATATCTGTGTAACTACAACAGGTATTTAATTGTCTTCGGGTCATTATGTTAGGTCACTGACTAAGGCCCTTAACAGTGTCATGCAATTTAGTAGAATTATGCCCCTTAGAAATTTTCTTTTAAAGTTTGCATGCAACAACTCCATATCTCTATATTTACTACAGATATTTAATTGAAACTTCACACATGCCTTCAGGGTCATTATATAAGGTCACTGGCCAAGACCCATAACTGTGACCAGCATTGTAACAGAATTATGCTCATTTTTGTACTTAGAAATATTTAGTTCAAAGTTTTTGTGCAAGGACATATATCAGTAACTACTACACATATTCAGTTGAAATTTCACATACGTTTTCATGGCCATTATGTAAGGTCACTAACAGAATATATGTTATCAAAGCAGAATGAATAGTTGAGCACCCCATCCTGAGACAGCTTTTGTTCATTTGATCTTGACCAAACTTGCACAGCTTGCGTATTAGCATAACATTTCAAAATAATCCATAAGTGTTTACTTTATTCCAGGAGCACCATAAACGGTCTATACCGAAGGACACCTGGAACCTCTTGCTGGACTTCTGTAACATGATTAACGAGGACATGAGTAATTACGATGAAGAAGGTGGGCAGGACATTAAGCTTTGTGCTTAGTTTTATTGCAGGCCTACTTGCCGTATATATATGTACTTCTTGTGAGAAACCCCAGCTTAATTCATCTGCGTAAAGTGTTGTCCTGGATTAGCCTATGTGGACTGCACAGGCTAATCCGGGACGACACTTCACGAAGATGCCCTGGGTTTCTTACAACACGCCTCGTAAGTGCATGACTTGTAGGGGGGGCCGCCATACATATTACATAGTTGTCTTCCCCTGGCAAAATTTCTTTAAAATCATGCCCTTGACTTAAGTCTGAATTGTTTGTTCCCAACTAGGTATCTAATCCTTGAAGCAATTTCCCACCAAACCTACATGAAAAGTGTGCCAAATTAGAGACATATATGTTTAAGGAATATGGTTTGCTTGCAATTTGATTCAATATTTGAATTGTATCATGACTGTGGTTTTTGCATATAATTGTATTTAAATATTTATTAGAAAATAATGCAAATCAGAGACAAATCTGTTGACTACCATATTTCTTAAACATACTTGTTTAGGGAGTAATTTGGAAATAAAATGTTTTCCAGGGGCGTGGCCAGTGTTGATTGACGAGTTTGTGGAGTACGCCCGTTCTCAGATACAGCCCAAGTCCACGATCGTATAGCAGCAAGCCTGTGTATATAGTGTATTATAGGATATCAGTTAGAGACTGTTGCATTGTTTGCCAGCGACGGTGAAGTACCTCCAGCGTCCAGTGTGCGTGTCAAACCATACCTGCAGCTTTTGTATGAATTGGTTTTGTTGATTCATCTTTGTCTGTCGAGACATTAACCCTTCCTAAGAAGGTAGCAATGCTGTCTGCTAAGCTATCTGTGTAACATTGTGGCCGTATTTATGGGAACTGTATTTGATCCTAATTATGGAATATTTGAGGCGTGATGTGGGAAACCCGGGCTTAATGCATGTGTGTAAAGTGTTGTCTCGAATTAGCCTGTGCAGTCCACACAGGCTTATCTGGGACGACACTTTCCGCTTTTATTGTATTTTCTGTTTCAAGGAAGTCTCTTCCAAACAGAAATCCACTGTAGGCGGAAAGTGTCGTCGCGTACATGCATTAAGCCTGGGTTTTCCACGACGCCCCTCATTTGTACTTCAACAAATATGGAAAGCTCTTCCAGTTGGGTTATACGTTGTCTGTTTCGGCCAAGCCGGGGTAATTTTTGAGATGCAGATGATATTGAAAATATACCTTCATTTATCACTAACCTGTATTTTACATTTTAAATGCATGTGTCCTTTTTGAAATGTATAAATAATAAATAAAAAAATATTATTTTTTTTTGAACAATATAAATTGAGATGTCATTAATATCAACAAAATAATGTCTTAAGGCAACATGTGATGCCTTACCGCCAATGCTTGAGAGAAAGCTATATTTTTTAAAATGCACACCTGATGTTGGCATAAAAATGTAACTGTACAGCAGTGATATGCTGTCATATTTTTAGCTCACTTGAGCACAAAGTACTAATGGTGAGCTTTTGTGATCGCCCGTTGTCCGTCATGCGTGCGTGTGTCGTCAACTTTTCATTCAAAGAACATCTCCTAAACCGCTGGGCAGATTTTCACCAAACTTCACAGGAATGATCCTGGGTGGACCTCTTTCAAAGTTGTTCAAATCTTTCCGGTCCGCTGCATATGTAGGTCACCAGAGCTAAAAATAGATTTAAAAAATTAAAACAAAAATCTCATATGAAACTGCAAGGCTCAGAGCTTTAATATTTGATATGTGACATCCTCTAGTGGTCCTCTACAAAGATTTTTCAAATTATGCCCCTGGGGTCAAAACGGGCCATGCCCCAGGGGTCACATGGTTTATATAGTATATATAGGAAAATGACTTTAAAAATCTTCTCTTAAACCGTAAGGCCCAGAGATTTCTTATTTGGTATTTATCATCCTTTAGTGGTCATCTACCAAGATTGTTCAAATTATGCCCCTGGGGTCAAAATGGGCCACGCCTTGGGGGTCACATGGTTTATATAAAATATATAGCAAAATGACTTTAAAAAATCTCCTCTGAAAACGCAAGGCCCCGAGGTGTTTTATTTGGTACGTGACATTTTCTAGTGGATATCTACAAGGCTCAAAACTGGTCATGCCCGGGAGTCACATGGTTAATATAGACTTAAATTACAAAATGACTTTAAAAATCTTCTCTAAAAAGCAAGGCCCACAGCTGTCCTATATTTGGTACGCAACATTGCATAGTGCTCCTCTCCAAAGATTGTTCAAATTATGTCCCTGGGGTCAAATCTGACTGCAACCCGAGGGCTCACATGGTTTATATAAACTGAAATAGTAAAATAACGTTAAAAATCTTTACCTGAAATCGCAAGGCCCAGAGGTTTGTTCAAGATCGTTTAAATTATGTCCCTGGGATAAAAATAAGCCATGTCTCGGGGATGCAAATTCCAATTGGGTTTCAAGGTCTCAGGTGAGCGTCCTAGGGCCCTCTTGTTATAATGTTGGGATGGATTTGAAACATAAAAAATTTTGTTAAGATAAAATAAATGCGTATTGCTCTCTTTAAAAATACTTAACCAATTCATGCATATAGGACAAATGAAAATTCATTTTTTAAGCAAAGTCATGTTGCAGTACAAAAGCAGTAAAACTCAACAGTGTTGAAGAAAACTGTTCTCTTAAAACATTTTATCATAAATCATATTTTAATTGTCAACCATATTTTTTTTAAAAACATTTAAGCTTGCATTTTAGTAAGGATTAAATTTCAATAGTTTTCGTCTCAAATATGCCATTCATAAGGTATTCATTTTTATATGGGTTTATTGTAAATTAATGTTTTATATATAGCTGACATTTTTACATCTTTTTATGTTATGATACAAGATTTGTTGTAATATTTGCCAATTCAGTGAATGACCAAGACTGGAATATTTAACTTAAGAAAGGAAAATATTTCCTTAGCAAAATGAATGATTGAAATTGCAGTATTTGATATGAGAAAGAGAAGTTTGTCTCATTAGCCAAATCAGTGAATAACTAAAGTTAGAATATTTGACTAGAGAAACAAAATAATTTAGCTACACCTTTCTAGTTATAAGCTTAAAAAAATTAATACAAGTAGCTTGTCTAATTATCCAGCTGGGTTTAGACCCGAGTTGTAAATAAAATCATAAAATGTGGCGCGTCGTGGGAAAACCGGTCTTAATGCATGTGCGTAAAGTGTCATCCCGGATTAGCCTGTGCAGTCTGCACAGGCTAATCCGGGATGGCACTTTCCGCTTTTATGGTATTTTCTGTTTCAAGGACTCTTCTAAACATAAGTACACTGTAGGCGTGTTTAGGGCAACGGTCACAAAAAGTTGGGTAGGGTCAGGATTGAGTTTTTTTGTTACCTTTTTTTAAAGACACATTTCAGTCAGAAAAAAAAAGAAAATTATCTTAATTTTGACAAATATGGATTTCACGGAAAAAAAATCGTTGCTTAAAACTTTAGGGTCGGGGGCTTTCTCTTGAAAGTGTCGGTTTGCCCGAAACACAGAACAAAATTTGTTTGGCCTTAGTGAAATTTTTATCAGATCAAACTTTGAAAAATACCAGTTATATGGTATGTAATGGAGGTTCCTGGTTCCATCAAAACTGAATTTAATTTATTTTGCTAATAAAATGTAACATGATTAATTGAACATATTCGAAAAAAATACAATAATAGATATGAAAATATATATATTATAAATACATTTTTATGTGTGCGTTTATTCTGAGTCAGTGTTTGTATGGTTTGAATATAGAAAGTGCTTCCATGTTTGATACTTTGAAGATAGGTTAAAACACAAATGAGGTATCAGAGAAAAATAATTAAAACTGTTACGGTATTACACATCACTAAAAATATTTGTGCAATTTAAGAAATCGGTAGTGTTGATTTCAAGATAAACACAATATTTACTATATATTCATCAAATACATCAACAATATTAATTTGTAATGATGTTTGTTATATTACACATATATTATTCAAAATAATGAATATGAGTGATGTTTATATTATAATAGTGAATACATGAAAGAATATGTGACTTTTTTACAATGCCTCATACGCATTACTTTATAGTAATTTTATTGTGCAAAGAAAGACCAAGAAAGCTATACTGTTTTAAAAGTTCATTTTGCATATTTCGTTAGTGTATTTTATTAAAATATATTTGAGGTGTGTCATGGAAAACCCAGGCTTAATGCATGTGCGTACAGTTTCCGCTTGTATGGCATTTTCTGTTTCAATGAAGTCTCTTCTAAACATAAATCCACTGTAGTCAAAAAGTGTCGTCCTGGATTAGCCTGTGCGGACTGCACAGGGTGATCCGGGACGACACTAAGCACATGCATTAAGCCTGTTTTTCCCATGACATGCCTCCTATTTATTATTCTGGTGTATTGAATCTGCATGTAACATGTACTGCATTTTAATATTGAATTATTAATTTCAACAGCATGGTGATATTCTGAATATTGAATAGCTGTTTTAACATCAACATCACCTTTAAGGCTATTACGCAGTCAGTTATTCCGTTTCATTTTAAAATGAAATGAAACATTGATATTGCCATTATTGTCATTGTGGGTTCTATAACATTTTGGCGTGCGTGCATATCTAGCTCTGATAGTAATTAATACATAAATAGTGCTAGACATGCCAATTTACACGTCTAAGTTTTGTTGATGGAACATCTATGTTCTGCAACATGCACACATTTGTTGACAACTATCTTTAAAGAAGCTCAAAAGTAAGTTATTGTTTTAAAAGTAAGTTATTGTTTTAAAAGAAATTCATGTACACATATCCTTTCATATTAGTGTATAGTGAATGTTTAAGCAAGCTATTCTACTCGCCCCGGCGTTGGCGTCCACGATAGGTTAACGTTTTTTGGTAAGCTAGTTTCTCAGGAATGGCTTGAGGGATTTCATTCAAACTTAAAACATTTATTCCCCACATAAAAATGAACCTATAGGCCAAGTTTGGTAACTCTAGTTTGAAATTTGTCAAAATTATAGGCCTTTTTAAACGCCCGTTTGAAAAACGGCCGTATTATGGGAACGCTCGGGCAGGCGGGCGATCTTTGTCCGTAGCATAACTTTGTCCAGCCTGGATGATTTTCAAATAACTTGGCAGAAGTGATTAGCATGATGAGACGGAGTGTCGCGTGCAATAACCAGGTCCCTATGTCCAAGGTCAAGGTCACAATTCAAAGTCAAATATAGAAATAAGTCCTTACCACATTGTCCGGGGCATATCTTTGTCAAGCATGGATGGATTTTCAAATAACTTAATAGAAGTGAATAGCAAAGTGAGACGGAGTGTCACGTGCAAGAATCAGGTCCCTAGGTCCAAGGTCAAGGTCACAAATCAAGGTCAAAGGTCAAATTTAAGAAATCCATCCTAAACAATTTGTCCGGAGCATATCTTTGTTCAGCATGGATGGATTTTCAAATAACTTGGCAGAAGTGACAAGAATAGTGAGACGGAGTGTTGCGCACAAGAACCAGGTCCCTAGGTCCAGGGTCAAGGTCACAATTTAAGGTCAAATTTAAGAAATCAATCCTAAATATTTTGCGCAGAGCATCTGTGTCCAGCATGGATGGATTTCCAAATAACCTGGCAGAAGTGACAAGCATGGTGAGTCGGAGTGTCACGCGCAAGAACCAAGTCTCTAGATCCAAGGTCAAGGTTACAATTGAAGCTCAAAAGTCAAATTTAAGAAATCAATTTTTAACACTTAGTCTGGAGCATATCTATGTTGAGCATGGATAGATTTTCAAATAACTTGGCAGAAGTGACAAGCATGGTTAGACAGAAAGTCGCACGTAAAAACCAGGTCCCTAGGTCCAAGGTCAAGGTCACAATTCAGGGTCAAATTTTAGTAATCAGTCCTAAACACTATGTCCGGAGCATATCATTGTCCAGCATGGATGGATTTTCAAATAACCTGGCAGAAGTGGCAAGCATGGTGAGTGGGAGTGTCGCGAACAATAACCAGGTCCCTATATCCAAGGTCAAGGTCACAATTCAAGGTCAAATTTAAGAAATCAATCCTAAACACTTTGTCTGGAGCATATCTTTGTCCAGCATGAATGGATTTTCAAATAACTTGGCACAAGTGACAAGCATGGTGAGACGGAGTGTCATGCGCAAGAACCAGGTCCGTAGGTCCAAGGTCAAGCTCACAATTCAAGGTCAAGGGTTAAGGGTCAATTGAAATCAATCCTTAACACTTAATCCACAGCATATCTTCCTCCAGCATGGATGAATTTTCAAATAACTTGGCAGAAGTGACGAGCATGGTGAGGTGTAGTGTCGCGCGCAAGAACCAGGTCCCTAGGTCCTAGGTCGAGGTCACAATTCAAGGTCAAAGGCGTAGTGCAGCGTCAACTTTTCGTTTCCACTCTAACTCGAGAACGAATTGAGCTATTGTAATGAAACTTCATACAGATACCATATTGCAAGACCTCACTTTGGATTGCATATGGGGTGGGTGGGGTAAAGGTCACTGTTACTAAAATTAAAAAACGTTTTCTTTCAATAACTTGAGAACGCAGTGAGATATTTTAATGAAACTTGATACATAGATACCTTATATGGATACCTCGCTTGGGATACCTTATATTGATACCTCGCTTGGGATTGCATTTGGCGTGGGTGGGGTCAAGGACACAGTTACTAAGAATAGAAAAACAGTTTCTGCTCATTAACTTGAGCATGCATTGAGATATTTTAATGAAACTTAATACATAGATACTTTTTATTGAGACCTCGCTTGGGATTGCATATGGGGTCAAGGTCACTGTTGCTAAAAATAACTTGAGATTGAATAGAGATATTTCAATGAAACTTCATACATAGATACCTTATATCAAGACCTCACATGGGATTGCATATAGGGTGGATGGGGTCAAGGTCATTGTTACTAAAAATAAACAAAAAACGGTTTCCGCTCAATAGCTTAATAACACATTGAGATATTTTAATGAAACTTCATAAAAAATAGATATATTATATCTAGACCTCGCTTGGGATTGCATATGGGGTGGATGGGGTCAAGGTCACCATTACTTAAAATAGACAAACAAGTTTTTGCTCAATAGCTTGAGCAGACATTGAGATAGTTTAATGAAACTTAATATTTAGATACCTTATATCTAGACCTCACTTGGGATTGCATATGGGGTGGTTGGGGTTAAGGTCAAGGTCACAATTTTTTTATTTTTGTGCTGACTTCAATGATTCCATTTGAAAAATGTGGTTTTCGGGGAATTTCTATGTTTCTTGTTTATTTTGGCATCTTCATTTATCGATTTAAGAATATATATGGAATAGTTTTGATACCTCAACCCACCACTTAGAGAGGGGCTTTGGAGATGAATTAGATGCATCAATACATGGTCAGCTATATAACTCGAGAACAAAGTGGAATATTTTAAAAACATTCAATTATCTAACGAGACATTGCTGGAGATTGCATATGGGGTTAGTTGGGTCAAGGTCAAGATAACTGTTTTGAAATTTACAAAAATGCTTCCACTCAGTAACTTGAGAAAAAAATTAATTTTGTTTAATTGACCCCTTCTATACAGTTTGTTTTAGAAAAAAGGCCAGAAACTGTATCAAGCACATGAATAGTCGAGTGTGCTGTCCTCCGACAGCTCTTGTAATATTACTAGTAATTTTGTGTGATATTATACATGTACATTATGCCCATGAAAAATATTTTCCTACCATGGTTAATAAACTTCACTTCATCAATCTAAATTATGTTTTAAAACTCTATATGGCTAGTTAGCCATGTTTAGCGGAAAGTTTGATTTTGCTTGTTTAACTATACACTACAGAAATATCACACAGATTTAGGGCAAGATCTGGGATCATGTTTGTTTGTTTGTTTGGATTTTTCACCCTTTTTCAACATTATTTCAGTCATATCACGGCGGTCAGTTAACCTACTCACACTTTTCATGGGCAAGCTTAGCCGATATAAGCGGTTTACCAGTACCAAGTGCACATACTTATGCCAGTAACTGACAACTGCTCTACTTGAATCAGAGGTAGGGTTAGAATGGCTGTAGAAAATAATTTTGTGACCAATCCCCACATAAGTTATGTGGCCGGGCTGGGGTTCGAACTCACTATCCCTGGATTGACAGTCCAGCACTCTACCGACTGAGCTAGCGGGGCCCGACATCTGGGATCAAAATAGGTACAGGGTGCTGCTCAATAGGAGCAGGTTAAAAGTCAGAATAATTCTTTAACATCGGTTTATACTGCGATTTTTACATTTTAATACTTTGCTTTACAGTTTCGGGTTTTAAACAGTCACACTACTTGAGATTACATAACAGTACAATATTTCTAATTAATTACTCATATATTCAACATTCATTTGTTTGGGGGGGGGGGGTGCAAAAAGGAGCAGTGTACAGCACCCTACTAGTTAGCTCTGGGTATTTCCTTACTTCCTACTTATATGTGTTTGTTGGGTTCTTGTATACTGTTTGCTACCTTCATACCGTATCAACAGGTTTTTTAAGCGTTGAATGTAGCTTTCCAACTAGTGATGCAGTACAACATTTTGTATAGTAACGTGAAATGCTCGTTCATGTGTATATTAACTATGATAATTTTAGTAAAGTTACAGTCTATAAACCAATATTCGATTTGCTATTCTTTAAATAATGTTCATTGTGTTCACGTAAAGTCTGTGTAACGTGAACAATTCATTAAAAGCTATTGGTCTGTGTTTTTTGCTGGCAATTTCACTTCTAGTTAGACTGTGTAGTGATATTTTTAAACAATTCTGTCTACTAGTAGAATTGAGGCGTGTCGTGGGAAAACCGGGCTTAATGCATGCGCTTAAAGTGTCGTCCCGGATTTGCCTGTGCAGTCTGCACAGGCTAATCCGGGACAACAATTTCAGCTTTTGTGGTATTCTCTGTTTGAAGTGTCTTCTAAACATAAATCCACTGTAGGCGGAAAGTGCCGTCCTGGATTAGCCTGTGCGGAATGCACAGGCTAATTAATCCGGGACGACACTTTACGCACATGCATTAAGCCTGGTTTTCCCATGACATGCCTCAATTATTTTACATGATTATTTAGCTTATGATCGTTAGTAACATTGATAATTCAATTTAGAAAATGTGGAGATACTGGTATACAATGTACTTTATTTTCATTGTATTGCTTAACATTTGAGGTACTGAAAACCTATACTATCATGTATCATACTTAGCACTACATGGAATACTACATGGAAAGCTCTTTTGAAGATGGTCTGTGTTTGTTAAGCTGCATTTTCTAAGAAGGATGCAATAAAAGTATGTCTTAACAAATAGTTGTGTTCTTCATCAACCAAGTTACTTGTTTGCAAGTTGATTATGGTGCCTATCTCTACTGATATAATTTGATCAAAGTGCAGTTTAAACCTGAACTATCCTCAATATACATGTAGTATTATTATAAGATTTTGGCCAATTCCAAATTAAGTCCTTATAAATGAAATGAGGCGTGTCATGGGAAAACCTGGCTTAATGCATGTGCGTAAAGTGTCGTCCCGGATTAGCCTGTGCAGTCCGCACAGGCTAATCCAGGACGGCACTTTCCGCTTTTATGGTATTTTCTGTTTCAATTAAGTCTCTTCTAAACATAAATATAGGAAGAAAGTGCCATCTCTGATTAGCCTGGTTTTCCCACGACACGCCTCATGTTTTTATCTGTATTGATAGCTATGATTATGTTTTGTTTCATTTAAAGAAATTATTATTAATTAAAAATAATGTTATTCTTACTGATTAATTTATATACTATGAACATCTAGTTGTCTTGGAAATGAAAGCTACCTGTTTGATCAGACCACTGGAAGGACATTACTTTGGGTTATAAGAACCCTTGGGTTATAAGAACCCAATTATTGGTCAATCTTGGTGACCTGGGCCCAGTTGCTCAAAACTTTAACGGACAATTAAGCTAACAGCCGTTAACTTTTGGATGAGGTTTTTGATGTAAATTAAATGTAAAAATTTGCATTTATTTTTAATAAATTGATATGCTCAAATAATTGTCAAATGCTTCATAAGCGAGATGCTTGTAATATTAGTTTTATTTACATCTAAAGTTAACAGGCTGTTAAAGTTTTGAGCAACTGGGCCCAGATACTTCAGATTTGACTGGTTACGATTACATATTGGTGACCAGCTACTTCAGATTTGACTGGTTACGATTACATACAGACACCGTTGCCAACAATTATTACTCTCATATTGTTCATATTCACTCAGTGAATAGTCTTACATGAAGTTTAATTAGTGTGTGTTTTACTCAAATGACAAACTACTTCAATGAGGCTATGCTGGAAGTTTTCTTGTGACAAGTGTTTTTGTGAAAATTTTGTATATGCATACAAATATACGGATTTGTAGTAAAATCAATTTTACTGATGCAATTATATATGCAGGTGTATGTTACACTAATAACTCTGCAAAATTTAAACATTGCAAATGTTTAACTGCATATTAAACATGGGTATAATAACATAATTTATTCTATGTTTGATGTCTTATTCTAACTTCACATAATAGTGTGTTCAAAGTAACTATTAACTTGATATCCAACATGAAGAGGGCATAATAAAGCATCAGTTCAAAAAAGAAAAACATTATTTGACACAAATTCTGAATTTTGTTTTTAAATCAATGACCATAACATTAAGATACATGTAGATCAAACATTGTGGTATTTATGTTGAATATACAAGTAAGTTAACCAACAATCTACATCATTACAGATGTATCATTTCTTCTTTGTTAATTTTTTTTTCCCAGTAATGCCAGTTAGCTCTTTAAGTCAATTGTGTCATTTATTTCTAGTAATAGATCAAGATCTGTGCAAGCCATTTCTTGTATAAATGACTGAAGAATAAAATGTATATTTTGTATACTCTAGGTAAATGCATTTGGCAGATTTTAGAAAATGATTATTTTGTGTAGTTTAATTTTTGAAGACTATTTAAACACTAACATATCCAATGTTATGACCACTTACGAGCTATTTTTAATTTTATTAAGAGTAATTTTGGCATCAAAATAAGACTACTTATCCCTAACATCCACTACTGCTCTTTTCAGTTAAACTTGTCAAAGCCCTGAGGGTCAGTTAACAACCAGGCTTAAGGCATCTGTGTAGTGTTGTCGCTGATCAGCCTTTGCAGTTCCCACTGGCTAATCCAGGACGAAACTTCGCTTTTATGGTATTTTCTGTTTTAAGGAAGTCTCTTCCAAACATAACTTCACTGTAGGCGGAGAATGCTGTCCTGAATAAGCTTGTGCGGATTGCACAGGCTAATCTGGGACGACACTACGCAGATGCATTAAGCCCGGTTTTCTCACGACACGCCTCAAATATTTCTTTGATCTATTAATATGATACATTAAGTATCTCTAATTGAAATGTTGGTTTACAAAGGGGTCAACACAATGAAGCTTCAAATCTAACCATATATGATTATCATAATCAACATTTCACAATTACAATAAGCATGTATAGAGACTTTTGTTCAAAATCTTACAATTATCACTGATATTTCTCAATAAGACACAAAAAGCAAACAAGGCAGTCCAAAGGACAGCTATATCCCCCGCCATGATCCTTCATTAGATTTTAAAGGTGACTTTGAAGTATCACACGGACCTTAATCAGATTCATGAAAATTCCTTCAAGAGCATAGCAGATATGGAGCTGACACAAAAATGGAGGCTCAAACCTTTGACCTTTAAGTGTGACCTTGACCTTGAGGTGGCAAGACTGCTCTATGCCTTCTGCACATGGCAACAATGTGATAAACATTTGAGCAAAGTCTAATGAAAATCCTTCAAAGGGCATAGGAGATATGGAGCCGACACAAAAATGGAGGCTCAAACATTTGACCTTCAAGTGTGACCTTGACCTTGAGGTGGCATGACTGCCTCATGCCTTCTGCACATTGCCTCAATGTGATAAACATCTGAGGCAAGTTTCATGAAAATCCTTCAAAGGGCACAGGAGATATAGAATGGACATGAAAATACAGGCTCAAACATCAACTTTCAAGTGTGACCTTGACCTTGAGTTGGCGTGACTTCTGCACATGGTCTCAATGAGCAAAACATTTGAGGCAAGTTTCATGAAAAATAATAATGAATAATCCTTCAAAGGGTATATAGGGAATATGGAGCGGACACGAAAAAGACATAAAAATGGAGGCTAAAAAATTTAACCTTTAAGTGTGACCTTGACATTCAGCTGGCATAAAAGGCCCATGCCTTCTGCACATCGTCTCAATGACCTAAACATTTGAGCCAAGTTTCATGAAAATCCTTCAAAAGGCATAGGAGATATGGAACGGACACGAAATGGAGGCTAGAATATTTGACCTTCAAATGTGACCTTGACCTTCAGCCGGAGTGACTGACTCATGCCTTCTGCACATAGTCTCAATGACCTAAACATTTGAGCCAAGTTTCATGAAAATCCTTCAAAGGATATAGGAGATATGAAGCAGACACGAAATGGAGGCTCAAATATTTGAACTTCAAGTGTGATCTTGACCTTGAGTCGGTGTGACTGACTCATGCCTTCTGCACATCGTCTCAATGACCTAAACATTTGAGCCAAGTTTAATGAAAATCCTTCAAAGGGTATAGGAGATATGGAGCGGACACGGACGGACAGACGGACGGACGAAGGGTATTCCTATTATTCCCCTCCCGCTTCGCGGCGGGGGATTAATAAAATGCCTACAGAAGACCAGGCCCTGTTATATAACAATAATCAAGTACCACTATTTTTACATACTTTGACAATTCATTCTTAACTATACTGTTCAAACTACAAGCATTGCGCAATTTTGCACAGAAACACAATTTTCAACTGAACTCAATTCAACAAATAATTATAAGTAAAGCTGTTGACATCAAGGATACTTATTTCAAATATGCAGACAGTCATTAAATTTCGAAGTTTGGTCATGCAAGCCCGAATTCTTATAACATGTGAGCTAGAAAATGTTACTAGACCCCCTATATAAAACTGAGAATCTGAGCAAGCTTGGTTCAAAATTGACCAGTGCAGGGCCCATATTTATAAAGATTCTCAAGCCATTCTTAGCTTAAGTTGAACATAAGTCAACATTTGAATTTGTGTTTAAAACACTATGCTTAGGAACATTTGCATGACAAATGCTAGATATTAATACACTTTGAATAATATTGCAAACTATGTGTCAAAATCTTCCAAAAATGCATTACTTTGTCAGAAAATCCAATAATTAAATTAGAGAATTTTAAGATTTTTCTTAATTTTCTTTATAAATACCAGCCCAGGGCTTATGGGCTTGCACAAATTTCGACCACTGTGTAGAGATGTTCATTTAAAGTGTTCAGCATGATTTGCTTTCACTATCATTCCCCATAAACTGTAAGAAGAATTCCTTCATAAAACCAGGGGCCAAATTCCAGAAACATCTTAAGTGTATCTTGAAATATTCTCACTTAAGTTCCATTTTTGTAAGGTAATCTTTTTTAAACTACAAATAAATAAACGATTGATTCCAATTACAATTTAGTAAATATTAGTAAATAATAAGTTGTTAATAAGGGACAATTTAGCAGAATTTCATCTACACATGGAATAAAATGCTTAAGAAAATTAAGATAAATGACGATTTTAAGCTAAGGATAAGATTTCACTTAAGATGTTTCTAAAAAATGACCCCTGTAGTATGTGATCACAAGTACATGTATTCACATTCTGAACAATTAATTATTGATAAAAAATCTAAAATACAATACTCTTATCTTAGTATGGAAAATATAGTACAAAGTCAGGCCTTTTTCTGACCTTTTTGGGAAAAAGTACCAGGCTTGAAATTGGGAATTTCTCACCGTAAAATTTGCCAATGTGGGAAAAGAATGTTCATATAAGTCTTGTTGTCAGTATCAATTTTCATTGATTAATTGATAAAATTGCAGTATATGTCCAAATGTCAATGTGATTTTTTATGTTTTTGATCCTTAAACATTTCTTGATGTAATTTTCTTCACAGATGTTATAAATGTCAAACAAAATTCTGTAGCAGACGGGAATCTATTTTTTTGAATTGGGAAAAAACAGCAATATTTGCATTGGGAATGGGTCAGATATTCTGACCCATGAGGCTTATAGTAAAAGGCCTGAAAGTATACATTACCCAGTAACTATCATTAATAACTGATGACACTTGCACAGGCTTATATGTTTTAACAAGTTCCAAGTCTACAAGATGCAAAACATTTCAAAACGTGAATAATCTTATCCTTCTTTGCACTAGTATTATTTTCAGACAGTAGGAACACGTTTTGTACAAAAGTGCTCTAGTAAGTACAGCACTGCGACAGTTCAACATTCAAATAATCACAGTCAGTCACAGGGACAGAATCTTCGTCATTTTTCTTTCATAAACAACTTGCTGACTTTCTCATCCCCAAAGTTCAAAAACATTTTTACGCACATTGCTTGTGTGAGACTCATTCTCTGCGGTGCTTTTATGTGTCGAGCCCAGGTGTCTGTATCGGGACTGTACGCCCAAACTTCATCCTCTGTGGCATTGTGATGCTCGTGACCAAGGGACATAATCACGTCTTCGTGCAGCATATAATGACCTACTGACCGGCCACTCAGTGTACTGGAAAGAAGTGTCCATTGGTTAGAAGCATGGCTATAGTACTCGATGGGTATCTGACCATGAAGCGGTGTCCCTGTTCTTGGAATGCCACCGAGCACATACACGCGTCCATTGACCAACACCATGTCGTGCAAGCGCCGTGCATACAGCATACCTGGCAAGCTTTCGTAATGTCTCGAGGTAGTATGGTAACAAAGGAAAGTGTTCATAGCTTGCCTGTCTGGCCCATTCCCCATGAACACCACGCCCCCACTGAGGTACACTTTGTCCTGATACTTTATCCCAGCCATGGAATGGGTCGCACTAGGCAAGGGAGGTAAATCTTCCCACATGTTTTCAGGCACGTTATAGCACTCTACTGAATCTAATATAGCAAACTGGTCCGTGAGTCCACCGAATACGTAGAGGAATTTTCCAACCGACACAAGAGCGAAGTCCAGTCGTAAATGTCTCATGGGCTTTAGCTCATGACCGCATAAGTGCCTGGGATCAAACCTGAACACAGAACTCATTAAACTACCACCACCGAAATCTACCACTCTACACGTGTAGAGAAAGTTGTCAACCACAGCCAATCTGCAGTCTCTGCTCCCATTGACATCAGAGAACAGTCGATAAAACAGTTTGCTACTTTTGTCATAGGTTGTAATTTGAAATGGCATGTAAGAGGAACCGTAATGCACGAACACGAGAGATGCCTGGGCACTGCGAAGGTTGGACACCTGCTCTATGCAAGGATGACCCTCCTTGGACTCCATGTGATACCTGAATCCCTTTGCGAGGTACTGAATGCCCTGAGGACAGTGTTTGATGATGTCGCTCTCTTGTAACGAGGCCAACTCCATTTGAGACATGAGAGGAAACCGTATGTGGGACAACACTGTCTGTCCGTTGGCTAAGATACGGGAACTGTTGTAATAAAACCACTTTTCAATGCACCTTAACAGCTTGTACTCTGAAGGGACGTTTAATGTGTCTTTTGATAAATGCTGGACAAGGTCGGCTGGATTCATCTTGAGGAGTTGCTGGGTTTGACTGAACTCAAAGAACTTTGTCTGTATCATGAATTCCCAGTGATCATTAACCTTCTTCAAGGAGTAGGTATCTGCGATGTGGAGAAAGTCCTCCGAGTTCTCAAACGTCATCAGCGATATGATGTAATTACTGCACAGATCAAGGGCGGAGTGTACCTGAAATACAGACAATGAACATAAACTAAGCAACTGAAATATTCCAAGGCATTTAGGAGGCTAAGAACGAACTGTTAAATGCTGTCAAAATTAATTATATTTGTCAAATATTAATTGCGCCTAAAAATAACATATTATTTTCAACAAAATTATTACACCCGTGTTCATTTGAAAGACTGAAAAGAATTATATAGCAATGATTTTTATTAAATATTTAGAATAACTGCCAAATGACTTCACTTGGGGCTGACATGTGTAACGAAAAGTGTTTCTCAAAGATAGCACGTGTATGTTTCTTAACAAAAATGAAGACATACAGCGAGGTTCATTTCCTGAATTTTAATTTAATGATTTCGTTGATAAACACACACATAAAATTTGACTTCGTTGGAAAACATACACGCTCTCTGTGCGACATGCACACGCAATAAACTGCGAAAAAAACCTTAATTTGCATGTTTTTTATTGTCAGAAACAGAGAAACAAGAATGCTTATTATTTCCAAATCAAGCTATTTACTCAAAAAAACACTTTTAAATCATTATTGTCTTTGTACAGTTAGTTTGTAGATGAAATTATGCACGAAAACACAAAACGCATACTTTCATGAAAATAACTGCACTAAAACATTGTGGCATAAAAACAAGAGGCCTTTGTATTATATAAAATAGCATTTACCATCGTGTAACTGCTATTTCATCTCCATGACAATTACAAAGTCCAAGAAATACATGAAATTGTACCCAACGTGTGGTCAACTTGAAGGAATGTTAACGCGCTTTCATTGAGGAACATACACGTGCTGTCTTTGAGAAAAACCTTTAGTTTACACGCGATAGCCCCCAGTGGACTTAAAAGATTCAAAATAAACAATGGTGTTAATCTTACACTATATGGAACAGAATTTCTTGCAATGTTACAGCAGAGGTCAATATTTAAGACAATCAAAATTAGAAATTTGGCCAAGGAAGCCCAAATTCTTATATTATTACTTTAGCAAGAAAACCTGGTAACCAGTGCAGGGCTGGAGGGCTTAAGCTGATTTGGACCACTGATAATTATAGTGTATAGACTACAGCGATGTGTGTAGTAGGGAAAGATTCAGAGCGAATGAGCAGGGTGCTGCACCCTGCTCCTACTGCCCCTCTTGGCTGTTCAAAACAGAAATGTTAAATAATTTTGGAATTTCATATCTTTTTGCAGCTATTCGATGACAAATTAATAAACTATGTTTAACTAGACATGTGTCCATAGGACACGGATGCCCCCACATTCTGCTGGTTGTCGCAAAACTCTGCTGATAATGGAAACAATGCACCAAAATATCCAGGTGCACAAGTTCACATGCTGATGAATATGTTTATAAAGTTTCAACAGTCTACAGGGTTGTCATTAATATTTTTTTAAGAAGGCTAAATTACCAACTGAGGAGGCCAGATGTTCGAACGCCAAAGGCGTGAGTGCTCTAGGGGGGTCCGGGGGCATGCCCCCCCCCCCGTAAAATTTTAGAAATTTAGGTGTAAAATCCTAGCATTTAAGCGATTTTGGACACATAATTCTTGATAATTTGACCTACAAAATGTGGAACATTTAATAAAGCTGTTCACTTTTGTTTGATTTTTTATGACAACTAACACATTTAAAATGAATTTTACATATTGAACTATATGTAAATTAATAGTCTATTTACTAATGACAACAATGTGTTTACAGTCATTGTCCCTCCTACAGCTAATAGCTTTAAGAAAAACAGGTTTCTTCATCATTTTTATCATCTATAAAGTCTGAATCTGAGTGAGGGTCGTACTGGTCAATGCCAAGCTTTTTAAAAGCAATGTCAACAGCTGTCTGATCATCAGAAGCATCCACATAAGCTGTATCTGTTTGAACCCTGGCATCCGCAACATCTATTACACCAGTCACACTATCAGCTGAGATTGTAGATTTTGACATAGGTGGCTTTGGAAGTTTTCGTCTGTTCTTTTTCTGTAGCCATGAAGTAACAGCTAATTTCACCAACTGCTGACCTTCCAACGATGATGGTTCAGGAACATTGATGCAAATGTGTAGCAGAGACTCCAGCATGGATGTGCTCAACCTGTTACGCAACCTAGTTTTCAATGCTTTAAGTGAACTAGCTCCTCTCTCTGGCCATGCTATCACTTCTGCAATGAAAGATACATTGGGATAGAGCTGCCTCACTGCAGAATTCTTGAGAAGCTGGAGGAGACGCCACTCAGTAGGAGATATGACTTGGTCTTTGCCGGATTTAACTGTGTCAGGCATACTAGGTTTGATGACATCTCTGAGATGGTATTTCATTCCTTCCCACTCGGCTTTCAATCTGTCTGTTCTCTCAGATTTTCAGTGAAATAATGGTTGCAAAGCACTTCAATCTGGGAGTGGCCACAGCTCCATCATTTCAACACCAGAATCAGGGACCTGCGTGGGATCAAATACATTGAATGCTGCTAGAACTGTAGCATTGACATATTTATCAAACAGTGATTGCAGTTCTGTAGTCTCTTTCATTCATTTTAATTGCAGCACACATGTCTGTGAATGATTCAATGTCCCTGCTAAGACTTTCAATCGGTGTTGAATCATCAACCAGATCTTGTAGCCTATCTTTTGTCATGTTGATTGCAGGTAGAATTGCTGCAAAACTCACAGACCCCTTCTGAAATCGACGAGACAGATCACCAAGGATGGGCAGAATGGCTCTCAGTATGTAGATGACACCAATGAACTTGAAGGTTTTCATCTTTGTTAGGAGACCAGAGGCTACTGCATCACTCTCTTGAAAGTGAGTGAGTGTTTGGAGAACTGCTTCATTGTCTTCATAAACAGCTTTTACTGAAGCTTCAAAGCTCAACCACCGTGTAGGGCATGCTTTTTTAAGGCGTTTTGTAACACGCTTAACAGCTTTACCCTCAAGCCTTATAGATTTCAGACGTGATAGAATCTTTAAGTAGGCTGCCATTCTTTTTGGCGAGTTTCAAAGAACTGCCAAAATTGCATTAGCAATGTCTCAAGATTGCTTATATATTTCAATGACAGATTACTATCTGTGCATGCAAGTGCTAGGCGATGGCAAACACAGTGTACATTTAATATGACAGGATTAACCAGTTTTAGTCTAGCCGCAACACCTGACAGTTTCCCCAGCATCACTGAAGCACCATCAGAGGTTAACCCTGTGAAATAAGACATGTTCAAGCCTCCATGCTTTTCAAGTTCATCAATTATCAGAGAAGTAATAGCTTCAGAATTTGCAGCATCAAAAGAAGTAAGAATGTTCTGACAAGCTAGAAAGTGAGTTTCGACACGATCAGTCTCCTTGCAAAAGAATTGTATGAAGGTAACAAGGTTTTCTGCCACTGACACATCTGAAACTTCATCTGTAAGTACTCCAAATGCTGATGCTGATTTGACCTTGCGTAGTACCTCATTCTTCATAGTCTGGCCTAGAGTTTCAAATATTTCACGTTCCGCTCCTCTGGATCTATGCCCAAAATACTTCAAGCTGTCAACATTGTATACCTTTTCGATGTGATTCAGCAATGGAACAAACTGCCTGTTTGCTATAAATGCTCTCATTTGAAAGTATGCAGTGCTGAATGTCTGTTCCAAAATGACATTTTGAGTCTCTGATTGCTTATTAATTTCCTTATGGAAGTAAGACATTCTTTGAAGCTATTCACTTTGAAGAGCTGCTCGATGTAGACTGCTCTTGTAGTGGGAGGTAACAGCATCCCCTTTCATGCGTACACCTGGAGTGGCTGCAAATACCTCTTTCAGATTGTGTGGGTGTGTCATATCATGTATACGGCATGCAAGGCAGAACATACCTTCTCCTTTCACATAGCAAAGCCACCAGTTCTCTTTATTAATCCAGCTATGTTTAAACTTCTTCGGCTTCAGCCTCTGCTGTTCATTGATACTGACACTGCTGCAGTCTGTCTTACTGCAGATGGACACGTTGTGAACTGTTTTAGAGGGGTGAAACAGTTTGGCTATGTTTGGCTGTTTTCTCTGCATTGTTCACTGGTCCAAGGTCCATAAGAAGGTGTAGATTTGTCAAGTGGTTTCCCACTGCCAAGAGAGGAGTTGGGTGAGGTGCTACATAAATCATCCTTTGTAGTAGTAGGCAACTGCAATTGTGCGGCTTTATCTGAAAAAGAACATTAAAGTCTAAAACAATATAAAATTATACATTACAGCTGGTAAAACATTTCAATATTTGAGTTCATTTAAATTCCGTCTCTAAATTAATATTCTAAAGTTCTAATTGAAATCCACTTTATTAAAAGAATATGAAGCATAGCAGATGTTTGCACTTTAAAGTTTGTGTGTAATTCCCTGGTTCAGTTGGATTAAACAATCTTGAGAATAAGAATAAGATTTAATAAACTTGTCGTGTCATTTTAATAATATGTACCCGATGATTCTTTGGAAAGTGGCTCAGAGGACTGTGAGGTTTCAGGAAAACATCCTGTAGTAGAACCAGGGTCAACATCTGAAATACATTTGGGGGGGTATTATGCTTTGGTGAAATCATGACATAAAAAAGCTACACCATTTTAGTTAAATACGTGTTAAAACCAAGGTAAGTGATGCTGCAAAATTGATTTATTTAATAAAACAAACCATAAAACAATGAGCATATATATATATATATACATATATATATAAATATATATATTCCTTCCCCTTCGCTTGACAAATAAAATATTATTATTTTACTATTAAACAAATGAGTAGGTTCCAGGCTAGCCAAGGCATTTCACTTAAACGTTGTGCATTCGTAGCATAGGTTCCCCTTGCCAATTTGATTTTTTCCAGATCAAATTTGAGCATAATTTCCCTAGCCTAAAGCATATACCAAACATTTAGTAATTGTTTAATATGTGCTATAGCCTAGGTAGTTTTGCATTTTGAAATGGCGGTTGGGGTAGTCTAAAAATCAGGAGGGTTTGGGACTTAAATGTACTTACCGTTTAAATTAAAAACTCCAAGCAGGAAACATTTTAGCAAACTTCGAAAATCCAAGTATAACTGTAAACAGAACACCAGAACACAATGCAAACTTGTAAAAAACAACAACATATTATCAGTTATGATAATCGTTTTAATGCACCAATATTCCAACCAATGCAATAAAACTTTAGAAACAGTGTAACTTTTTTTTAAACTATCTTCTGACTCCAAACTTGTGCGAAATACTCGTCTATTTTTCTTTTTTTCATTGTTTGACCTTTGCATACCAAACTCCTCGCAGCGGTTACCTCCCCTATCAGTTAACGGTAATCACTGCCATCACAAGTAAAATCCTTCCAGATCTGGAAGGATTACGAATTTGTAACTTCTACTTATTTAATGCAACTCAGTGCAATTTTCTACATAATTGGACTTTTTATATATCGTTTGCAGTCAATAATGAAAACAGAAAAAGAAAATAACTAATTAAAACCATAAACAATATCTTGAAGATTTAAATCGATCATCATCACGTGGTTTGTTATGACGGCAGGGATTTGATTAGAGCTATGCTCAATACCAGTCAAATCTCTGCAAGGAGGTTGTTTGCAAACATGTGTAAATAGGCCGCTTATGTCATTAAATGATGTCAGCTTCCCATTCAATAATAATAATGATTTTTAATGGTGTAAGCAACACTGTAAACAACTTGCGAAGATGGTGATACTGCTTGATTGTCATTTTTATTGGATTATCGGATTAACAGCGCATACTTGATCTATATAAAATCAGACTAAGTGTGTGTTGAGGTCAAAGACTGGCTTTCAGAACAAGGTAACATATTATATTTTTTTGACAAGCTGCCCGCTCTTACTGACAACCCTGCAGTCTAGCAGTTAACACTTGTTACATAAGTCCAAACAATGTCATTTTTTGCTAAAAAAGGGTCATGACTCCACTGATGTCGGAAACAACTGCAGCAAAATACCCAGGTGCACAAGTTCACATACTGATTAATATGTTTATAAAGTCCCATCATTCTAGCAATTATACTTTTTGAGTTACATGCAACACAATTCCAAAAATGTCATTTTTTTGTTAAAAAAAGGACTATAACTCCGCTGATGTCCAAAAAAACTGCACCAAAATACCCTGCCCTGCTGCCAATGAATATGCTTATAAAGTTTCATTACTCTAGCAGTTATACTTTTTGAGTTATGCGCGACACAAAAATCCGACGGACGGACAGACGGACAAGGGCAAATCTATATGCCCCCCCCCCCCCCTCTAAAGTGGGGGCATAAAAAACCTTCACCAGAAGCATTACCCTCAATAAAAACATGTATTTAGCAAATTACTTGAAAATGTCAATTAATTGGATCGGCTTTCCACCCGGGCTGTGGTTGGTACACTCGCTTCTCACCTGGTGCATTTGAGTTTAGTTGGTGGGCACCATACCAGACAGGTGGGGTTTTCTCTGGGTACTCCGGTTTCCCCCCACAACACAAGACCGCATCAAAATTAAAATATCTTTCAGTAAAAAATAAATAGCTGGAAATTGCAGCTATGATTCAAAATTCGTCCCAACTTTCGTGAGTCTCTAATAAGTTAATTAGGTAGGAGAGCTGGGATGCACTCCGGGTCCTCACATAATGCAGCCTCAGACGCGGAAGGACCTCATAAACTTCGAAATACACACTCTGCTTTCCACCCTGCTCATTTTAAGCAGCATCCTGTACAATTCTTGATCCTAGATCTTTCCCTAGTGTAGTCATGGCAACGTGTCCAGTCGTTAATGTTTTGGAAGGACTTGCCCTTTTGGGCATTAGCCATACAATTTCAACTTGCCTGAATCCACCTGCACTTGTCCGACATTAAAACATAACATAGAGATTGCCTTATCAGTTCAAATGATGGTGATGACATTTATATGGAAAGAAATCAGATGATAATGATATAAATTTTTAACATTGTTGTATTTTTGGTAAATGAATACCCAATATTTCATTTTCATAAATCTGCTTACAGCGACACTCTGGAGTCTGTTTCCTGGGTAGAACCAGTACTTGGTGTCTTTGTGGGAGAACTTGAAAACGCTCCCAGAGTGAGGATCAAACCTGGGACCTCCCGATCGCTAGGCGGACACCATATCCACTATGTCACCGCGACTTGCCCTTTTGGTCCAAATTTTAACTTGCCCGAATAGTTTCACCTGTCCTGGGCTTCGGGCAAGGCGGTTATTTCGGAGACTGGTGACTCACCTGCAGGTGGCTGGCAGTGTTGATGACCTCGGTGAGGTTGTCCAGGTGCAGGTACATCTCGCCGCTGTAGATGAAGTCCAGCACATGCTGCAGGCCTTCCACCGACACAGCTGTAATTGTGAACAGTTATATGAGATATAGAGAATACTAGGTTAGTGTTGAATACAGATACGTTTATATAGCGAGCTTCTGAAAACCTAAACCACAAGCCTTGGCGAGTGGTTTAGGTTTTTGTGCCGAGCAAATAAACATCTGTATTCAACACTTACCTGATATTCTATTTATCCGATCATTTTTTGAAAATAAACGAAAGAAAATCACTGAATAACACGAAAAATCAAATGATGTCACAAAAATAAACAAATTTAAAATGCGCGTTTGCTGTATTCAACAGTGTGGAATACAGGTAAGTTTATCGCACGGGGTGTTATTGGAATACAGGTAAGTTTATCCCACGGGATGTTATTTCTTCAATGCAGGCTTGGTGATGGGATAAAGTTGTTTACTTTGAGGCATGTGTTTGTTTTATCTTATATGTATACGATTATAAGCTGTTCATGCTTATATAAACTTTCTGTTCTGTTGACTCCTCTCACCTCAACATTGCCCGGACTGGCACAATAGTTAACCCTCAACATTGCCCGGACTGGCACATTAGTTAACCCCAACCCCAGAGCCACATCAAACAGTTGTTCAGACGAATTTATACTGTTGTACAACCTGGATTCACCCATGTTTTGCATCTACTGTCTACTATACCTCCAGGCTGAAGAGTGAAGAGTAATTAAGTATGATAATCATACTATGCAGGCCGTTTAAGTTGACAAGAGTGAAGGTTGATTTAACTTAATTTGTTATTGATTTTTTGCCTAGATTTGCATTATTTACAGAAGAAGGGTGCAATTTCTTTATATTAGACACATGATATACACTATAAGTTATAATTTATAACTGTATTTAGGATTTTCAAATAAAAGTAAGTTACGTAAACTGTGACCATCTTCTTTTGACTAGAAAAGTCTGCAGTCTTTTTACCAACATAGCCCACAATTAAAACATAAATGTGTGAAAACGCTTCGGCAAGTTTCCTTTCCTTACCACTAAACGCTTATAAAACCCATCTTACCAACTAGCAACTTAAAGTGACTTCGAGCCCAACAAACAATAAAGGTGTGAAAACTGCAACTGGGGCTTAAACAAACACCAGAAAATTTAACACTCACGAATTCAAACCAAACAAGACTTTTATATTAATATATATAGTATTAAAACAATGTTATATGCAAATATGAAGAGGGTTGAGCGAGAAACTATTGTATCTGATATAGAATTGTTAAGCAGACATATAGGATCTGACACGAGTTGTCATTTCATATCATATTTTATTACATGAGTTCAGGAATTTTGTTAGTAAGCGAGCCTTCGGCGAGCTTACTGACGAATTTCCTGGACAAGTTTAATAAAACATGATATGAAATGACGAGTGTCAGATCTTTTTTATCACATGCTTTTAAAAGAAAAATAATGCGTCTAATTTTACCAAAGCATGTCGATAAATCCTAAATGTTGTTTACTGCATTGACGTCATTTCATGTTGACGACGTCATTTCACCAAAATAACGTCATGCTATTGGTCAGTCAAAAAATATGTAGCCAATGAAAACGCTCAAAATGTTATCTTACACATGTGTAAGATAAAAATATTCGTAATGGTTGTATTACATGGAAAACAAGGTGTAGCATGTGATAAACAATAGTTTCACGCTCACCCCTCAATGGAGACAAAATAGTTTCAGCTTTTGGCAGTGTATTTAATTCAAAAATACAGCAAAAGCCGATTCACCATAGGTCTATTGTTGGAGTTGGAGTTCGTTGATATTTAGGGAACATTTTTTGATTAGTTGTTTATTGTTTATTACTTCAGGACTAAATACATACTAGAACACAACATAAATATGTTGCTTCTTTTGTTATGATAAAGATGTTTAAGTTTAACAAAGTATATATACATAGGTTGGTAATTTTTCATGCGATATTTGAAATGCTCGGAGTTAATTCTCCAAAAGGAACAAAATGTATACTTACACAATTTTATTATAAGACTTGTGTTCATATTGACAGTTTAGTCCATATCTAGTTTCTAAGTGTATTAACTAAGTTGATGATTAATACTTTTATTTTATAAGTGTACTTTTGTACTAAGCGGCGGTGTTGGTCTATAATCTATTCTGAATATATGTAATTAATACTTGTAAAGGTTGTAAGCAATAACAAAACAGTACTTTATTTTGCTGATGTAAAGTGGTAATATACACTTTCAAAAATTTAACAATTACTCAGAAATATCTGAAGGATTTCCAATGTATATATGTCTGCGATGTACACTTGTAAGAATAGAAGGTTTTCGCAACACTATTTGAACTTGTAAAATGTGATGGGGCTTGCTGTTTCAACACTTGCACGTGTTTGTAATACATAGCTGTGTTGTAATTTAAAACTGAAAAAATTACATTAATGAAACTATCTTTGTAATACCGTAATATATAGATCTACATGTTTGTAAAATGTATCGATAAAGTCTACATATGTAGGCAGTTAATAGAATTATATGTACATCGATGAAACTGTCTAAATATATTTTTTTTGCTACACTTTTAATTTGTATATATATATAATATATGTATTTGTACATTGATGACACTATCTTATTAAAATTTGTTTGCTACACCTATAATTTGTGTATGTATGATATGTTTTGTTAAACATGCAAATTACTTCAGATGTCATTGGAATCACTTTGAAGAATATTTATTCTTATGTGTAGTACAATATTTGTGAATAATATTTATATCAGATTATATGTCTATCTTATGAAGCTCTCTTAACTTGTTGATTACAATATTTGTCTAGGTTTGTAAGATATATCACTTATAAAGCTTCATAAAATTCATAAAACTTTTTACTTATTCTATAAAGCTTCAAAGATTCATTTACCATTGGAAACAATTTGAAGTATATATATTTATTTGTTTACTACAGCATGTATATGTGGGCTTAATATGTATATCAAATTATATGTCTATAAATAAGAGGCCACTACCATAATTGTTGTAAAATCATGTATTTTGATGTAAATATCATTTATTGTTTGATTGTATCCACAATCTATCCACACACCTTGAACTTCTTTTTGTATATTGTATTTTTTGTTTCAGTTTTTTCTGAATTGCTTGAATCAGGACTTGCACATTTCACATAAATGCTGAATTACCGTTACTTAGAATTGTTGTACTCTGCTTGTCAAAATATTTGTTCAATTATGCTACTGTTAAGGCACACTTTTTTCTTATATCTATATAAATGGATAATCTAAAAATTATTTCATACAATTGTCGGGGTCTCAATAACAATAAGAAGCGTAGAGATGTCTTTGACTTTTTAAAATCAAAAAAAGTACATATTTACTGCCTGCAAGACTGCCATTTTACCCAGGATATGGAAAGTCAAATTTATTCAGAATGGGATGGGGAATGT
Organism: Congeria kusceri; assembly: GCA_027627225.1. Taxonomy (NCBI): domain Eukaryota; kingdom Metazoa; phylum Mollusca; class Bivalvia; order Myida; family Dreissenidae; genus Congeria; species Congeria kusceri. The sequence goes on along the minus strand of CM051029.1, from coordinate 42,664,731 downwards.
TATTTTAGCTTTGGATGTTCAAATTCAAGAGGTGTTTGTGTTTTGTTTAGTAAAAACATACAAATCAAAGTACATAAAACAGACAATGACTCATTAGGAAATTATTTATTGCTAGACATGACATATATCACCAACAGATTTACTTTATGCACTTTATATGGCCCTAATAAAGACATGCCCTCATTTTTTACAGATATATTTACAAAAATAGAACATTACGAGAACGATGAATTTGTTATTTGCGAGACTTTAATCTTGTACTGGATGTAAACTTGGATTATTCAAATTATAAATCCTTTAATAATAATAAAAAGGCTCGAGAAACACTAACGACTATAATCATGGATAACAATTTAACCGATACTTTTAGATACCTAAATGGAAATGTCCAACAATACACATGGAGACGGTTAACACCGCTACAGCAGGCTAGGCTCGATTTTTTCCTAACTTCTAATAGCATTTGCTCTAAAATTAGAAAATCAACTATAGATTCAAGTTATAAATCAGATCACTCCATTATTGTATTAGAAATTAGTTTTGGAAATATAGAACATGGAAAAGGTCTACGGAAATTCAACAACTCACTACTAAATAATATTGACTACTTAAATTGCATTAATACCTTAATTGAAAATATTAAGAGGCAATACTGTATCCCAATTTATAATATAGAAAACATAGAAACACTTGACAACAATGACATACAGTTTGTGATAAATTATCAACTATTTCTAGAAACGTTACTTATGGAAATAAGAGGAAAAACAATTTCATTTTCATCATATTTAGCTAAGTTAAATAAAAACAATGAATCTAATTTAATCAAGAAAATAGAAGAACTTGAAAAATCAGTACATGAAACTAATACTGAGCAGCTGCAGGAATTACAAAATGAATTGGAAAAGTTAAGGGAAAATAGACTTAACGGTTCACTTATTCGTTCAAGAGCTAAATGGCTAGAAGAAGGGGAGAAACCTTCAAAGTACTTCTGCTCTCTTGAATCAAACCATTATACAAACAAGTCAATACCTTTTATTGAAACAGAAAATGGTACTAATTTGAATAATCAAACTGATATCTTAAATGAAGCAGTTTTATTTTATAAAACACTGTACAAAAGAAATGAAAATGAAATTGGATATAACATAAATATTGATTTAGCTAATGCCAATTTACAGAAACTCAATAATGTTCAATCAGAAGCTTTAGAAGGACTACTTAGTATAAATGAAGTTGCCCTTACACTTAAAAATATGAAAAATGACAGAAGTCCAGGCTCTGATGGTTTCACTGCAGAATTTTATAAAGTGTTTTGGAACAGATTAGGCCATTTCATAGTACGAAGTATAAATTATGCATTTAATAATAATTCATTGTCCACAACTCAAAAGCATGGAATAATAACTTGCATCCCAAAAGACAATAAACCGCGCTGCTATTTGAAAAATTTAAGACCATTAACCTTATTAAATGTTGTATACAAACTGGCATCTGGGACTATAGCAAATAGATTAAAAACAGTACTTGATGTTTTAATCTCCCAAGACCAAACTGGTTTCATTAAAGGGCGATTTATTGGTGAAAACACTAGATTACTTTACGACATCTTGAAATATGCTGAAGATAATAATTTGCCAGGGTTACTTATGACAATAGATTTTGAAAAAGCGTTTGATACCTTATCTTTTAAGTTTATAGAAACTACTTTAGATTTTTTAATTTCGGACCAATGTTCCAACAATGGATATCCATGTTTTTGCACAATACTATGGCGTCCATACAAATAAATGGATTTTTATCGAACACCTTTTGCATTGAGAGGGGCTGTCGTCAAGGGGACCCGATAAGCGCTTACATTTTTATTTTATGTGCGGAAATTCTAGCTATTAAAATCAGACAAAGCAAACAAATAAAGGGTATAACAATTAAAGACATAGAATACAAAATATCACAATTTGCTGACGACACTTCTCTATTACTTGATGGATCTGAATCATCTCTTAATTGTACGTTAGACATGCTTCAGGAATTTTCAACATACTCTGGATTGAAAATAAACTATGATAAAACTAATTTAATTTGCCTAGAAATTAAACGATATATTGTTCATTGCCAGAGAAAAAACAGAAAGCCGTCTAATTTTGGATTAGTAAATAGCCTCAAGCACTCATTAGAAATATATAAAACTACAAAAAAACTTGACGAAGGATTAAAAGATTGGTCACTAGTCAGCACGTTTACAGATATTGCTTATAATGAAATAGAAATAGTACTTAATAATAATAGTGATTGAATACAGTTATCAGCATTTTTTATGTCTACAATGTCATAGCACATATAATATATACTCAATGCAATTCATTCTCTTTTGTTTATATTTTTTGTTGTGCAATATTATCTACGACATAGCATTGGTACATATACATGTAATGAGTCTACTCATTGTATTGTGAGTATATAAATTTTTGGGACATGATTATGTATTAATGTTATATATGTGTATATGTCTATTATGCATGCCTTCATGTATGAATGTAATATGTATGTACGTATGTAAATATACTATGAGCAAATAAAATATTGCACACACAAAAAAAAAACAAACAAACAATGATTTGGAGCTGTGATGCATATGATTTAAACCAAGAGAGCCGATAAACAACAATAATTATTTTGATTCTAACATGACCTGACAACATATTTCTATAATTCCAATGGGAACAATATTTTATGGTTTGGCAACAATTTTTTCCAGTTGTTTATTGGTATTTAAACAACAGTGAATTTTGTTCTTTGTCTAAACAAAACTCTGCGCATGTCATGTTAGAATATTGCATAATATATTGTATAAAATGAAGATACCTTTCAGGTCTACCAAGTTCTGCTGACTTTCTGTGTTGACACCACTTAACATCACCCGGAAGTAGTCACTGGTTGCGGCCAGCAAACACTTATGGACCTAGAGTCATAGAAAACAGGATACAGGACTTTCAGTGACAGGAATGGCTATTTTCAGGACACTTGCTAGATTAATTACTGCAATTTTTTTTTTCAAACAAGAAAGTAGAAATGCTCTGAGGTCATTTTGAATGCCGCTTCCATCTGAACTGGGGCAACATTACTTACCTTAGAACTACAACAAAAGGATTCAACAGTTAACAGTTATTATATCAACATTCTTTTGTATACCTTCGTCTGAATTATGATATTATTAATTATTTGGTAATCAGTGATATGGTTTGCTTTTTTTATTTGAATATTAAAATTGTTGTACAAAAAAGTAAAATGCATGTATATATTTCAGTGGAGAAAAAGAGTTTCATACAACCAGTTTATTAAACAGAATGCTTTACAAATATCACAAACCTCAAACACAATCCCGTCTGCAGAGACCTTGAAGTCACAGAGTTCCGATCGTTCCCGTAGCTGACTAAGACTGAGCAGCACTGCACTGCCATAGTTATCTGACTTCACCCGCCGTGCATCTCTCCCTTCACTCATGGTCTTGATTACCCAGTGGACTGGCCATAGTGTGCTGCGCCTTTAATATCAAATAAATGAGGCGTGTCGTGGGAAACCCAGGTTTAATGCACCAAGACAAGGATAAATCATTTTTCTTGAAAGTAGTGGTCATAAATTTAATGTCATAGAATTTACCCACAGAAAATCCACACAAACTTAAGTCTTGTACAAAAAAAACAAATCTGACCTAGTGACTCTACATTTTATTGGCCATGCCACAAACAAACATTTTTTAGAGCTAACGGGCTAGCTCTTGCAGTTGGGTAACAATAATTTTTTAGGCCTAAAGGGCTAGCTCTTGCAGTTGGATAAAAATAAACGTAGGTCATGTTACAGGAATGGACTTTTTTATGCCCAATTATACCATGTAAGGGTCCATACAAATTGTTGAAACCAAAATTCTATGTTTTTTCCGTGACATAGCTGTTTCCATGATATAATCTGAACATACAGAAGTCAAAATAGTACAATATACACTGATATCCAAATCTTATTTGATCTACATAATAAAATTATTTGTCTAGGCTGACTCACACCCTGTAGAATACAAAAGAATTGCTTGAATCGGTGAAATACATGTTTGTCCATCATTACGCTTTAGATTTTGATTTTTTGCTTGATTATATTTCGATGGGTTTTATCCTTTTTATAAACAGTGATTTTTTTCTAAAATTTTCTAACTACCTGTGCCCATGAAATGGCGAACTTTATCATGACAAAATAAAAGTTTAAAAAAATTTATTTTTCATGAAATGTGTTTTCATGAAATGTGGGTTATTTTTTATTTTATTTTTTTATGATCAATATATTCAAAATTTTCATCTACTGAACCTCTTTTGTGACGATGGTGCAAATTCAATAATTGTTTTTCTATTCATGCACCCACCTGTAAAAAACTATAATTGGTAAATTACTTGGTGGAAGAAAATTGACAATTTTGGGAACAAACAGAGGATATTTTGTCAGGGGAAACTTCCTTTAAAACTGTATTTATAAAGATCCCATGATATTTCCAGACAAAGCCCATTTTTCATTAATTTTCCAGATCGGATGAACCCTGTGTGTGTATTTTGGAGCCGATATTTGTAATAATGTTGTTTGATAAAAGGAACAAATTTCATTGAAATGTTACATTCTACCATAACCTCTAGATGCTGCATGTCCATCAGAAAAGACCGAGCCAAGTTCTTTTTACTTTTGAAACCATTGTAGTATATTGTATAGTGATAAAAACACTTAGCATCTGACGTGAACTGAACATTGGTCTCTGGTCTGAGAGATGGACACTTTAACTGTGCCTTATAAGTTATATTTATTTCACTACAATCTACAGTTTATTTCACTACAATCTATATTTATTTCACTACAGTCTACAGAAACGGGTGCAGGATGAAGCGTACCATTCCCGAAGCGTACCAGTGCTAAAGCGTACCATTTTAGGATGAAGCGTACCACCCCCCGTATATAGGTGTTTTTACAACAAATTGATCGCACCCTACTGGTGCAGTACCTAAATCCGGACAGTACTTAAATCCGGACACCTGAAAACAAATGTGTTTTTACGATCAAGATCCATAATTCTACAGTATCAGTTGATGCATGCACCTGTCTCATTAACGTATGTCAAGTTTCCACAGAATCAATAGAGTATTAATTCAATAACTTACAATTGTTTTTTCTTCCTTTCAAATGTAAACATTTGCACACGGGGGATTGAAATCAAAACAATAGGTCCGCTAAATAAAGCTTTACCGAGAAATTTTTTAAAGTAAACACCAGAACAATGTAAACAATGAAGAAAACATGATTACTGGCGAACAAGTTGTAGTTGAATGCTTATTTTTTATTCTTTTTGTTGTTAATAAAACATATTATTTTTCAAGTGTCTGGATTTAGGTACTCTCCAGCTGTATTTTGATACGTGTTACAGGCCTTTTTATGAACACACCATACTTTCACTTTAAGATAGCAATTCCTTCTAAGATTTTGACCAAAGCTTAAGATTAAACCCAACTTATTATGTTTAACTTAATATTTTCGTTTGATGCTATTATCCTGAGAAATCGCCCAAAAACCAGCAAAAGTGTCCGGATTTAGGTACTGCACCAGTTGTGTCCTACTGATAAGGTGTTATAATCTCCAACTGACACTAGGTGTGTAGTACACAACATGTGTGTAATGTGTTGGTTTTAGGGGATTTATTTCATGCTGTAAAATTTAGTAATTGAAAGAAATTTACACACAAAATCGCTTTAGTTGGAAAGAATTAATGAAATAGATGTAAATAAGACAATGCATTACCTTTGTTTTATAAGTATATTATAATGTTGAAAGGTAATTAATTGAAAAAAAAATAATACAAATTGCTTTAATTCAAACTCTTTGATCTTGACAAGTTTGACAAATTTTCGCATTCTTCACTTTAATAAAAAACTTTAATTTACTAATGAAAACCGTTAATTGTATATGTTAATTATGGCATACCAAACTGAGAAATCATAACTGCATTTAATTAATTCATTAATTTTTAATTATTTATTTTCGTTTTATTAGTCATTTAATCTTTTGTCTTTAATTTTGTAATTTTAATCATTGTATTATTTTTTTTTTAAACATGATTTTGAACAATGCAAACTATATTTTATTTTTTCAATTCATGTATTCTCCATTGTACCACTAGGGTGGTACGCTTCATCCTGGTTAGTGGTACGCTTAATCTGGTACGCTTGTGTAATGGTTCGCTTCATCTGAAATCCTACAGAAACAATCTAAAGCCAATGCAATCTGGCATTTCCTCTGTAATTAAAAAAAAACAACCTGCGTTATTGAATCCTTAATTGTTGCTCAAATTAGGCAATAAAGTACCTGTCAGTTAATGGATATCAAAACGCTCATTCAATACATCAAATTACATTCATTATTATTTTCGACAACTTCCCCACCCACTGTCTGTGGCTGTTAACGAAAGTAGGTCACCATGTCTAGATCAAATATTTCAAGTGACAGCATTGTAGTAGACTGTTTGACTGGTGAATTATATTTAAAATGGCTCGATACATCTGAACGTCGCAATATGTAAAATAAAAAATGGGTAAATAATACGCAATAGTGCAAAATGTATACCAGAAAATATGTTTGTTCCAGACATTAAACCTCCAAATTAAAGATGCTCTATTATTTAAGCAAAAGATAAAACGGAACTTCCATTAAGGCTACACTATACGCATTCTTGCGTATCCTAACTGCTAGAAGTTGTTGAACAATGGTCCGAAATTCTTGAGCAAGGAGGGAGCCTAGATTGCAAATACCTGGACTTTGCTAAGGATTTCGATACCGTGCACTACCAAAGACTACTAGAGAAACTCCATTCGTATGGAATTAACATTGTAGATACCCCTAATCTGTTTTTATCTCTTTACAATGTGAACACTCCAGAATTACTTTAAAGCCGTGTAAACAATCATTATTTCATTTAAATCCAATACACTGTTGGTTGACTGCAAAGGGTCTAAGTGGTTTAACATAATGGAAGATAGATACACAGATTAGGGGTAAAGTTCATAATTGGATCAAATCATTACTCCTAGGTTGTCATCAACAAGTTCGTGTGGGCTCCTCACAATCCAGTGAAAAGCGGTATTCCTCAGGGTAGCATCCTTGGACCAACCTTATTTTTAATCTACATCAACGATTTGCCGGTACAGTAAAGTTGACAACATAGTTAAGCTATTCGCCGACGAATTAAGCAAAAATTCCCACCTGTTTTTTTTATTATAAATATTTAAGATACCATATGTTATAATGTGTATATCATGTGATTTATCACAAAAACCTTTTCTGAACATGTCAATTTATTAAAAATGACACCCCTACTTTCGCTATTTACTTGTGCGTAACTGAAATATTCACCAGGTCGTCCTGGAATAAGACCACTAAATTAATGCATTACATGTATCGGTTATAGTCGCCGCTTTGTCCGTCCGTTCTTCCGTCATTCCGTCCCAATTTCTTGTCCGGGATATTTCTCAGCAACTACTTAACGGAATTCAACAAAATTTGACGGGAAGCTTCATTACAAAGAGGAGGTGTGCACATTACCAGGACGTTCCGCTTCAATGATTTTTCTCAGAGTTATGGGACTTTGAAGATTTCTGGAATAAGTATTGTGCACAATTATTGACTTTCTTGTCCGGGCTATTTCTCATCAACTACTTGCCAGAATTAAAAGAAACTTAATAAGAAGCTTCATTACCAAGAGGAGGTGTGCATATTACCGATATGTTCCGCATCAATGATTGTTTCTCAGAGTTATGGGCCTATATTTCTGAAATTAGTATGTTTTGCACAATTCTTGACTGTCTTGTCCGGGCTATTTCTAAGCAACTACTGACCAGAATTAAACGAAACTTTACGAGAAGCTTCATTACTAATAGGAGGTGTGCATGTTAACAGGATGTTCTGTTTGAATGATTTTTCTTGGAGTTATGGGACTTTGAAGATTTCTGAAATTAGTATCATAGTGAACACTTCTTGTCCGGGCTATTTCTCAGCAATTATCGGCCAGATGTCAATACAACTTTATGGGAAGCTTCACTGCCAAGTGGAGGTGTGCATATGACTAGGCCGTTCTGCTTCAATGATTTTTTGGAGTTATGGTACCTTGAAAATTTCTGAAATTAGTTTATAATGATCACACCTTCTCCGGGCTATTTCTCAGCAACTGCTGGCCAGATTTCCATGAAACTTGAAGGAAAGCTTTATTACCAAGAAGAGGTGTGCATATAAGAAGGATGTTCCTCTTTAATGAATTTTCTCGGAGTAATGAACATCTTTTAAAATAGTTTAAAGTGCACTTTGCTTGTTCGATCTATTTCTCAGCAACTACTGGCCAGATTTCAATAAAACTTTACGGGAAGCTTCAGTGCCAAGAGGAGGTATGCATATAAGCAGGACGTTCAGCTTCAATGATTTTTCTTGAAGTTATGCTACTTTGAACATTTCAATTGTGTCATGTCTATTTCTCTGGAGCTGCTGTATGAAAATCAATGATACTTGACGGGAAGTTAATCAACGAGGACCATATTACAGTAATGATCCATCGCTTTTATTTATTTAATTATTTTCTATTTATTTTATTTTGACCATTTTGCTGCGTTACTTGTATGTTCATATTTATTTGTGTGGTATGCTGACATAAAGTTTTGATTTCAGATTTGGTCCTGCTGTTCAAGTGATTTTTAGTAATTTTACTATCTCTGCCCTTATCATTCCATTTATATAGCTTGTACGAAGCGCATTGGGGAGCATCCATCAGTTTAACAGATAGCCTTGTTTATTATAACTGTATAATATTTTGCCAGGTTAGTATTTCTGTTCTTTTGTGTCGTTTTGTTTAATAATAAATATATCATTTATAAGTGTGTGTTTTCAGATTTAAATTTTGTGTTTTGCATTAATTGTTTTCTTATGAGTATTGACTTGCCAATGTCCCGGTAACTCTGCCATTTATATTTATCTATTTATTATTACCGTGCCCTTTTTGAGCCTATTTGATATACTGGTTTCTAGCCTTTGTAGTGTGGTTTGTAACCGTCATTTCCGTTTCCTTTTTCCAGTAAAATGGCACACAGTTGTAAGGTGTCGTTTTTTACCAATAGATCTACAAGAAAACTTAATAAGGGAAGAATGAAGATTATCATTATTACAGCTTTTCTACAATTCTTGACAGTTACAAACTCATAAACTGAAAGTGTATATGTTTTAATGATGAACAATGTTTAAGTGTCTTACATTCACGCACGTTGTCTTCGTGCATTCGTTTTCAGGAGTTTGAGAAAAATATGTCCGAAAATTGAACAACCAATTGATTTCTATTAAGTGAACTATAAAGTTACTATAGCAGAAGTGTATTTCTAAACCTGCATACCATGTGCAACAATCTCGCTACGCAAAAATCGATACTTCTCACATAAAATTCAAATTTTTTTAAATAGGACAATAAAGGACCTAAAACTAGATTATCTAGATTTTTGTTCAGCCTGTCTGGGGTCAGCTAGACTTAGGTGGCACAAAAGCTGTTCAGTGTATGTTTGTGAGTACGTGCATGCCTCAATTTTTAAATAACTTTCCACAAATGTTCACCATGTAGAGATGGCATGTTGCATGCAAGACCTGTGTCCCAAGCTCAAAGGTCAAGGTCATAGAGGTCATAGGCCAAATATGGGCATAATACAGCTTGTCCGGACTGTAACTTAATCTTTCATCGGGCAATTTTAAAATAACTTGTCACAAATGTTCACTATGTGGAGACAGCGTGTCGCGAGCAAGACCTGTGTCCCTAGCTCAAAGGTCAAGCTTACACTTAGAGGTGAAAGGTCAAATATGGGCATAATACAGCTTGTCTGGACTGTAACTTCATCATTCATCAGGGAATTTTAAAATAACTTGCCACAAATATCACAATGTGAAGACGGCCTGTCACACGCAAGACCTGCGTCCCTAACTCAAAGGGAAGGTCAGACTTAAGAGGTCAAAGGTCAAATATGTGCATTAATGCAGCTTGTTCGGACTGTTAATTAATCATTCACCAGGGATTTTAAAATAACTTGCCACAAATATTCACCATGTGGAGATGGCGTGTCGCACACAAGACCTGTGTCCCTAGCTTGAAGGTCAAGGTCACACTTAGAGGTACAAGGAGAATATCTGCTTGTTAGAAATGAGATTTTAAAATAATTACCAAACAAGTTGCTTTCTTGACAACGAACTCGACATGTTGCCAACAGGCATCTCGTTTTAAAAAATGATGATGATGATGATGATAATGATGATGATGAATTTGAACATAGTCATTATAATTTCACCTTTATCAATGTTTGACTGTCCTGAACTACAATATAATTTGAAAGAGTTAAAACAATACATTAAATTCTCATAGATTGTGGGTCTACAAGAAATGTTTTTTAAATATTGTGACCCTAGGGTTAGCGTTAGCTTTATGTTTAGTTTTTTTGTGTGTAATGTTAGGGTTGTTGGTTTGGAAGTTGGCCCTATGGTTTATTGGGTCCGACCCAATAAGTCATGCATGGGAGGAACCGAGTTTATGATGGGGAAGACCCAATAAGTATGCATTTTTAGCTCGACTTTTCGAAGAAAAAAAGTCGAGTTGTTGTCTGCTTCAGCGTCTGCGTTTGTTTTTTGGTTGAGTTTTTTGGTCAAGTTTTTTGTCAGAGTCCATTTCACAAAAACTATCCAAGGTATCCATTTGAAACTTTCAATACTTGTTCACTATCTAATAAAGGGTAGTTCATTACAACAAGGCAGATAACCCTGCAATTTGTATTTCCCATCTGCCCTTGTTTGGACTTACAACTTTGAATATTTTGAAATGTTTTTGGTTGAATTTAAAATTTCTCAATAACTATCAAAGACATTCAATTGAAAATCAAAATACTTGTTTATGGTGCCGACCCCATTCGGCAAAGATGAGGAGGTAAATCTTTCAAAGATTTTGTTGGAGTTATTACCCTTTTTTCAACTTACAATTTTCGCTTTATGTCAAATTTCTCAGTACCTGAGGTGTTGACTTGAAACTCAAAGTACTTGATCACAGTGCTGAATTTATTCTGTAGACAAAAGGAATAACTCTTTCAAGGATTTTGTTTCGGTAATTGCCGTTTTTTCAACTTAAAATTTTCGCGTTAGGTCAAATTTCACAGTAACTATCAGAGGTACTGACTTGAAACTAAAATTAAACTACTTGATCACAGTCATGAATTCATTCAAGATGAGGTAACTTAATCAAGGATTTTGTTGAGTTATTGCCCTTTTTCAACTTAGAATTTTAGCTTTAGGTCAAATGTCTCAATATTTGTAACAGGTATTGACTTAAAATTCAACACGCTTCATCACAGTGATGAATCCATTCTATTAAAAAAAGGCTAGATTACTATCAAATACAATAAAGTCGAGCGTCCAGCACCCGTAGCCGGTGCTGTTGTTAAGAATATATTACACAAGGTAGATCATTCACCATTTTCTATGTGCTGATCTGCAGCTCTGCTGAAGTTGCCCAAAATCAACGTGGCGCTAGCAACCCCAGGACAAACAAGTTGGACAATGGATCTCCTGCTACCCGAGTTATTTCACACATCTCGGCAATCTAGAGTTTGACAGGGAGTATATTTTCAGAGCTCTTATTTAATCATTCCCCCTGCTGGAAATTATTATGTTTTCCCCATTTCAGTGAAAATATTGCCCCATATTTGAAATATAGATTACAGATAGTTGGAACTTTTGTTATAATATTGATAATTATATTGATATGATAATTGAATAGTGTTTGTTGATATTCAACTGAACAGAATTCAGGGAGTATTTTTTCAGAGTTCTTATTTTATCTTTCCACCTGCTGGAAAGTAAAGCTTTCCCCTTTTTAGTGAAAATATTCACTCATATTTGAAATATAGATAGAAATTTTGTTGTAATATTGATAATGATATTGATATGATAACTGAATAGTGCTTTGTTGATATTCACTGACCAGAAGACATATAACATGTCTTACTTATAATAATAACACTGAATGACAATACAAATCGGCAATTATAAGTACCAGTAATGTTTTCGCTGATTTATTTTTAGCTCACCTGAGCACAGTGTAGCTCATGGTGAGCTTTTGCGATCGCCCTTTGTCCGTCATGCGTCGTCAACATTTACATTGTGAACACTCTAGAGGCCATATTTATTAGCCAATTTTCATGAAACTTGGTCAGAACATTTGTCCCAATGATATCTCGGCTGAGTTCGAAACTGGGTCATGTGGGGTCAAAAACTAGGTCACTAGGTCAAATTGAAGAAAAAGCTTGTGAACAATCTAGCAGTCACATTTTTTGCCCAATCAACATGAAACTTGCTCAGAACATTTGTTATAATAATATCTTGGCTGAGTTCGAAAATGGTTCCTATCCGTTGAAAAACATGGCCATCAGGGGGCAGGGCAGTTTTCCTTATATGGCTATAGAAAAAGCTTGTGAACACTCTAGAAGTCATAATTTTTGCCCAATCAACATAAAACTTGCTCAGAACCTTTGTTCTTATGATATCTCGGCTGAGTTCGAAAATAGTTCCGCTCCATTGAAAAACATGGCCACCAAGGGGGCGGGGCAATTGTCCTTGTATGGCTATAGGAAAAGCTTGTGAACACTCTAGAAGTCACATTTTTTGCCCAATCAACATGAAACTTGCCCTTTGTTCTGATGATATCTCTGCCGAGTTTAAAAATGGTTCCGGTCCTGTGAAAAACACTCTAGAAGTCACATTTTTTGTCCAATCTTCATGAAACTTGGTCAGAACTTTTGTCCAAATGATATCTCAGCTGAATTTCAATCTGGGTCATGTGGGGTCAAAAACTAGGTCATGAGGTCAATTTGAAGAAAAAGCTTGTTAACACTCTAGAAGTAACATTTTTTGCCCAATCTTCATGAAACACTTGGTCAGAACATTTGTCTTAATGATATCTCGGCCGAGTTTAAATCTGGGTCATGTGGGTTGAAAAACTAGGTCACTAGGTCAAATTGAAGAAAAATCTTGTTAACACTCTAGAAGTCACATTTTTTGCCAAATCTTCACGAAACTTGGTCAGAACATTTGTCCCAATGATATCTCGATTGAGTTCAAATCTGGGTCATGTGGGGTGAAAAACTAGGTCACTAGGTCAAATTGAAGGAAAAGCTTGTTAACACTCTACAGGGCTCGACGTTAACTTTTGAAACCACTTGTCCGGTCGGACAAGTAGCCCAAAATTTCACTTGTCCTGCCCTTCAAATGTAATAATAAAATATTTCACAACAACAATTAAGTGTTTGAAAAGATACAAAAACTGACTAGAAGAGGTGTCACCTGCGACTATATCTCATATTATTTCATCATATCTTAGCCATTCAAATTCTTCCAGCCACTTAGGCACATACTCGTGTTTTTTTTTTTTCATAATTGGTTTTTTTTTTACCTTTAGGGGATTTTTTGGATGTTTCCGCTGATTTTGACGAGGACAAATCAAAGGAAAATAAACCTAACATTTTAAGCAGACGACATGGTACTTAAATATGTAACTAACATAAATAAACCGCAAGTGAGAATGATGACATAAAATAATAAATAGGGGGTGTAACCGTGTCAGTGCGGCGAATGAAAAATGTAAGATTTATTTCCCTTTTCAACAGTACGGTGTAGTATAACATGTAAGTATCGGAATACCCCGCGCTTGATCGTTAGAATGTAAACAATAACTTTTTCGAAGGCAATTCAGCAAAACTACTAGGTTTTTTAACCAATTTTGTTACTACATAATTAGAGATAAAGAACACTTGTCCCGTCGGACTAGCAGATTCTTTTTAACTTGTCCGGACCAACAATTTGGTTGTCCCGGACAGTCGGACTACCGTTTATATCGAGCCCTGACTCTAGAAGTCACATTTTTTGCCAAATCTTCACGAAACTTGGTCAGAACATTTGTCCCAATGATATCTCGATTGAGTTCAAATCTGGGTCATGTGGGGTGAAAAACTAGGTCACTAGGTCAAATTGAAGGAAAAGCTTGTTAACACTCTACAGGGCTCGACGTTAACTTTTGAAACCACTTGTCCGGTCGGACAAGTAGCCCAAAATTTCACTTGTCCTGACCTTCAAATGTAATAATAAAATATTTCACAACAACAATTAAGTGTTTGAAAAGATACAAAAACTGACTAGAAGAGGTGTCACCTGCGACTATATCTCATATTATTTCATCATATCTTAGCCATTCAAATTCTTCCAGCCACTTAGGCACATACTCGTGTTTTTTTTTTTTCATAATTGGTTTTTTTTTTACCTTTAGGGGATTTTTTGGATGTTTCCGCTGATTTTGACGAGGACAAATCAAAGGAAAATAAACCTAACATTTTAAGCAGACGACATGGTACTTAAATATGTAACTAACATAAATAAACCGCAAGTGAGAATGATGACATAAAATAATAAATAGGGGGTGTAACCGTGTCAGTGCGGCGAATGAAAAATGTAAGATTTATTTCCCTTTTCAACAGTACGGTGTAGTATAACATGTAAGTATCGGAATACCCCGCGCTTGATCGTTAGAATGTAAACAATAACTTTTTCGAAGGCAATTCAGCAAAACTACTAGGTTTTTTAACCAATTTTGTTACTACATAATTAGAGATAAAGAACACTTGTCCCGTCGGACTAGCAGATTCTTTTTAACTTGTCCGGACCAACAATTTGGTTGTCCCGGACAGTCGGACTACCGTTTATATCGAGCCCTGACTCTAGAAGTCACATTTTTTGCCCAATCTTCATGAAACTTGATCAGAACATTTGTCCCAATGATATCTCAGCCAAGTTCGAATCTGGGTTATGTGGGGTCAAAAACTAGGTCACTAGGTCAAATTGAAGAAAAACCTTGTTCACACTCTAGAAGTCACATTTTTTGCCCAATCTTCATGAAACTTGGTCAGAACATTTGTCTTCATGATATCTCAGCCGAGTTCGAATCTGGGTCATGTGGAGTGAAAAACTAGGTCACTAGGTCAAATTGAAGAAAAAGCTTGTTAACACTCTAGAAGTTACGTATTTTGCCCAAAATCTTCATGAAACTTGGTCAGAACATTTGTCCCAATGACATCTCAGCCGAGTTTGAATTTGTGTCAGGTGGGATCAGAAACTATGTCACTGTCAAATTGAAGAAAAAACTTGTTAACACCTTTTAAGACACATTTTTTGCCCAATCTTCATGAAACTTGGTCAGAACATTTTTCTTAATTGCATCTCGGCCGAGTTTGAATCTGGGTCATGTGGGGTCAAAAACTAGGTCACTAGGTCAAATTGAAGAAAAAGCTTGTTAACACTCTAGAAGTTACATAATTTGCCCAATCTTCATGAAACTTGGTCAGAACATTTGTCCCAATGGTATCTCGACCGAGTATGAATCTGGGTCATGTGGGGTCAAAAATTAGGTCACGAGGTCAAATTGAAGAAAAAGCTTCAATTTCAATATGTACTTCCCAAATTTTGAATGTCTGTTGTCACTTAACTTTTTCAAACCATGATGATTAAGGCCGCATTTCCATCAGTCTGTAGCAGTATATCCATATCCGTATACATGTCTAACACATGGAAAATTGTTCGACTAAAAATGAAATTCAGGTGAGCAACCCAGGGCCATTTGGCCATCTTGTTATAATTTCATGCAAATGTAGAAAAAACTCGCTAATTTTTGACTGCCATTGCCCTGACCCCTATGACGTCTAATTACTCAAGTTGTTGTCTATAATTATATACACCATACATATGCTTTCAATATCATACACAAATTAGTTGTTTGCTTGTTTGTGTAACAGTTTTCATTGAAGTTTAATTTTATTAGCTCGACTTTTCGAAGAATAGGTGAGATTTCCTACCTGCCCCGGTGTCTGCGTTTACGTATGAACTTGGTTGAAGTTATTGTTGAAAAGCCTTATAACTTTAAAACCACATAAGTTATTGTAGTTTTTCTTTGAAGAACACACTGCTAATATGGCAACCTTTAAGGTACACCATTCAAGGCTCTAATAAAACGCTCATCACCATTGAGGATACTAGTCTTTTATTTACATCCATACTCTACGAGCATACAATTCTAACCACCCTGCTATCACAGTTGCATTGCTTAAATATACCTTTGTCATTGACTTCAAACATCATTGCAACATTCCCCACAACTCAGTTTTGTATTTGTATTTTATCTTTGTTTTCAGATATATATATATATATCAACACTGAAAAAAGCTACCTTTGTTATCAACAGCACTGTGTCTCTATGTACCGGTAGTTGTATTGAAAGTGTTTTCTCATCCAATTTAAAAAATAAGCATCAACTGAAATAATAGTACTTTGAATTTTTAGTCACTCTTTCCCAAGACTGCTATTGTTTTATTTATGCTGTTGTTCTTGTTTGAGGGTATACATTATCTCATTTCTGTGTATCATTTAATTCACAGTGATATTTGAAAACTTTTGCCTTATTTGGCCATTTTTCAATACAAATTGGGATTTCTATACTCTCCAGGATAGTTTTTTTTAAACATTTTCATTCAAGCTGAGGTTTCCACTATTTAAGGGACATGTGACCATATTGTCACTGCTTTTAGAAGCTAGTATTTATTTTGACCAACAATAATCTATAAACACTGTATTGTTTGAAGTTAGAATAAGACATCAAACATAGAATGGACAAAAGTTTTGTTATTTTTTTCACACAAAACTGAGCATTTTGTGTTGTTTTTGTATGTTTGTTATATTCTGTCAATACTTTTGGTATAATTATCTTTTTTCCATGACTTTTTTATTAAAACTGAATGTGTCATGATCATTTTTACTGTATTTATAAACTGTGTTCATGCACGCATGGACACAGTTCAATTTTTGTGTTAAAATTTTGTAAATGCATACAAGTAGTCAGTTTTGTGGTAAAATCAGTTTTACTGATGCAGTTATATATGTAGGTGTCTATTACACTAATTACTCTGCAAATTCTTAAATTAAAAATGGCAAACTGCATATAAAACATTGCTGCAATAAAACAGTTTATTCTATGTTTGACGTCTTATTCCAACTTCACATAATAGTATGTTCATATAATATTCGTATCATATCTGTTTATTTTGACATAAACTTTAAATGATTTTAAATTTATGGTTTTATTTCTAATTTAATATCCTCTGAAAAATATTGTGTCTTTTGTTTTAATTGGTTGTTTCTTTGCGAGCCACTTTATCAATTCATTAACAAACTCTGTTTTGAATATTTAACCGGAGATTGCATGTCCATGGCTGAGTTGCTCAAAACTGACAGTTAAACTAATTGCCAGTGAATTCTAAATACTTTTTTTCCTGAATAAACTAACAATTTAAATTTGTTATGTCTTATTTACATAGTCATTTACTATGTCTGAATCATAATGGCTGTAAGCCTACTTGGCTTATCATTTTAGAATACCAATAAACTCAGATTGCATTTCAAAATTTTAATTTACATACCCCAGTAAATAACTTTGTGCAAATTTATATGGCAGTTAGTTGAATTAACTGTCAAAGTTTTGAATAACTCAATGCTACCTGTTAGGCGTAAAAAAAAAATATGTTTGTTTCAGCTAACATGCCCCAAAAAATTAGGGTAGGTAGGTCGGGATTTATATTATATATATATATATATATTTTTTTTTTGGATAAATAGTCAACTTGAAGATTCTAAAACTGAATATATATTCAAAACATATCAGTAATATCCTTAAACATTGTTTATAAGTGGATACTATCAAAACAAAACACTTTTTTATCCAAAACACATTTAATTATTGAAAAAGGTATTTAATACAAAAAGCAATCTGACAAAGCCAATAAAATGTTCTAGGGTCGGGGCATTTTTTTAGGGTAGGTCGGGTCACCTGAAACAAACATATTTTTTTTTACGCCTTAAGTCAATGTATCTTGTTTTACTATGTCATGATAGCTCTCTTTCTTCTTTTTTTCTGCTTCTTCTTTTTCATCTTTTTCTGCCTCATCATCTTTTTATTCTTTTATTTAATGTAAGTATGATTATTATTGTTATTTATGATGAGGATTATATCATAGGGTAATTAGTACTAGTGTTTTTTTTTTATTACTGATGTTATTATTGTTTTCTGTTATTATTATTTTTATTATTATTATTGTTATTATTATTATTATTTGTCAGAACTGTCCACTGGTTGGTTATTGTCCTAAGTTTCCAGAAGGCCAGCCAGTTATATTATGACCTTCATTTGGCCTACCATTGATGTGGGGGCCATAGGCTATTAGTAGGTCAGATATCTGACCTCTAACATGGTCGGGCACAGAAGGGGCCTGTGCCATATAATTGATCGACCACTGGACCATAAATTGTTGTCAATTGATAGGCCAAGGCCCGTCAGTTCGTGAACCAATAGGCCTTGTGATCTGTCAAATGAATGGTGAGTATGCCAGTCATTTAGATCGACATTGTTTAGCCCCAAGTGGCCTATATATTATGGTCCAATTTATGACAGACATATTTTTTCTTTCCCTTGGAAGGTCACGGTTCTGTTGGTTCAGTCTGTGTTTTTTTTTTAATTGTTCACCTTTTGAATGCCTACTTGTCTTTGTTCGTTTCAGCAAATGAATTGATAAACTGGTTGGTATTCAAAATTATCCCGTACTGTTTTAAAACGTAATCGTCAACAATTTGAGAGAAACTAATCTGTCTTTGTTTAAAGAATTAGTTTTCTAATAGTTACTTTTATTTATTGTTGCCTTTAGTCTTTTCTAAATGTTATGTCATACAAATTGTGTGTTTCTGAGTTAATGGTGGTCAAAGGGCTTCAATATCTTTGACTACACGTACCACAGTTTTCAATTGTTCACAGTTTTGTTTTTTAGCTCGACTATTACATTAATAGGTGACCTTTCTAATACCCGGTGCTAGCATCGTAGTCCGCGTCTGGTCGTTGTTAATGTTTATATTCTAAAGTCTTGTAACTTGAAAACTACACAAGTTAATCACTTGAAACTTGGAATATACCTTTGTAATCAATTCCAGCATCAGGTGCAACATTCCCCATAACTCTGTTTTGTTATTATGCACCCGGCATCTTGATGCAGGAGGCATATAGTGATCGCCCTGTCCATCCTTCCGTCTGTCCTTCCTTCTTTCCTTCCTTCCGTCCTTGACAAGGTTAAGTATATTTTATTGTTTCGTCTAGCACCAACACCGCTTACTCCAACACTTTGATACTTACACAGTTGTTGCTTATGACCATTCCCTATCCACCCATATCACCCAACCTCACTTTGACCTTGTCTGAAAAAAAAGAGCAAAAGAATTGAAAAAAATGATCAATGATGTACCTGTAATATAATAAGTTTATTTTGTGTTCCTTGTATTAATAAATTCAAATGAAAGTATCACTGAAACAAGTTTATTTTTTGTAACTTACTGTTTTTACATCCTTTTTGGCAGTATTTGATGAAAGTGATAAAATTCCCAAGTTGGCTTAACACGACACTAATTTTTTTAACTTGACTTGTACTGGCACCATCCCCAAAGGAGAGAAGAAAAACACTGTTGAAACTTTGCAGGTCACATTTTTCATCGTTTTACATTTAAACTTTGCGGGGTCAAATATAAGAATGGACCTTAATGAGCCTTTTACATCTCAATCATGTGACATTTCTATTGACCCTTGTGTCTGACTCAAGTGAAGCCATTGGACATTTTGCTAATTTAAAGAATAATTGACAATATCAAATCTGCAAAAGAGAGACATTTTACTGGAATGTTTCATGGTAAGGTTTCATGAATCACACTTTAATATCATGTGTTTGTACTTTAAGTGTGATTAAATACAACAAAATCATTAGTTATTATTTGATACTACATGTAGTTTGTATTTTCCTCTTTTCACAATTTTGGCGTTTTACGACGCATTTTTCACAATTTCACAGAAAAGGGCATATTCACAAATCACTGAAAAAAAAACACTGTAATAATTTAATATGATGTGTTGCAGACAGGAAAACATTACATTTACCTCTGGGCGATTATTGTGTGCAAAAATAGCATTACGATTCAATTGACCTATCAATTTGGGACGTGAATTCTGTTACCTCTTGATAACAATACTTAAACGTATGTCACCTGAAATAAAAACAATATATGAATTAGTAGGTTTGGTTTAACACACTGGAGATGTTATATGCATCATCTTCAAATATTTAGAATATTTAGAATATATTTAATATATTTATTTTGTTATATTTAAATATTAAAAAAAATATGTAGGAATTGAAGTATTACTTCCATAAAATATCTTCGGTCTATGAAAAAATCATGAAAAACCTTTGAAACTTACTTGGTAATGGTGTATCACATAGTGTACAATGGTTTATTTTGACATATTATGCATTAAAGACATACTTGCATTTTTAAATTATGTGTCCCTTTCTAAATTACACGGTGTTTTAGATACAATGAAAGGAAAATCAATATTTATTAACTCTATATATCCACATAATAAAATGAAAAAACTTATTATATATGATGACAAACTTTAAGAAGAGGAATAAAGAAGAAACAACTATTTATTGGTAATTATATCCCATGATAATTGATTCCATAACGAGCTTAAAATTTCTAATGGGGGTATTTCATCATGCAAATTAATGCATTAATATGTGTAACCTATCTGAGAATACATGTGTTTTTCTAATATTTGCTGAAACAACATTTAGTTACGTCAGTGTCTATTGGCTTTTCTGTGATACCTGTCATACAAAACACATTTAACTCACAAAATTAAGTACCTTGTTTTCTCAATGTTCACAGAGTCACGAACAGCACATAAAATTTCCTCTTCTTGGATCCAAACAGTATCTGCTTTCGATGGCCATATGAATGACATCATGAACGTATTAAAGTATTCTGCGTCATTCTTGTCTTATTTGAGAATCTTAGCCATGTACGACCTATTGTTGTACAGAGCAGCTACGTACGTATCCAGTTCGTCAGCTTGCTTGTGTGAGCTCACTTAAAGACTCATTGGCGCTTGCGGCGCCAGTGGTGGAATTTCGATTGAAATGGAAGACTGTTCCAGCATGTTTGATGCTATTTTTTTTTTCCGGAATGACGTACCTGCTTCTTCTGTTTAGGACAATCAGTGGGGAATTTTTGTCATTGAAGAATTTTGCACAGTAGCCAGAGGTTTTTCTTGTCACCGAGAGGCACAATTGCGTGGACTGTAAGGGTACCTTTCAGGGGTTTCACTGTTCTCGGCTAATTCTTTCTGTGTGGCATCACACTCACTTTTGTCGACAAATATATATTTCACATTTAAGCGTTCCTGACCTTTTTGCCAATTAACAAGTCTTCTGCGTTCTGTATCACAGCCTTGTGACGACGCATAGCCATATCGCCAAAGCGCTTGACTGTGCCCATGACTCTGTCGCAGGGGCCTTTCCTGTAGCCCGCTTCAAAGTACAGAAACGCCGCCTGAATACCCTGAAAAAGCTTGTCATGGTTTGCCACATCGGAAAATATCTGCCTATTCCTGTACTGGGATATTAGTGTATCGTTCATGTAGTGTATCATTGTGCAGGATGGCATATCTCTTTCACCACATCAACTATCTTCTTATAATTGCAAACGCAGTGGAGGCGTTGTTAGCTGTTTCATCAGAAACTTTCATGGTCGACTTGTGTTTTGACTCGCCTGTCTCAAAGTACACCACTACTGGGTGGAGAATTACCGTAGTTTTATCAAAGTACGCCGTTTGGATTTCTTCCTTTCTTCACCACTGTCACGCATTGCCATTCAGGAAATTTATTTGTGTTTTAAGTTACATTTTCGATACTGGTGATTATTTCAGAAACTTAAGTTTTCTGTTAAGATATCAGGGCTGTCTGTGGTAATGACTTTGAAGTATCTCAGGGCTTTACATTTCAGAGCCGTGCTCTGGGTCCATATTTATAAAGCTTCTCAAGCCATTCTTAACTTAAGTTGAAAATCAGTCAAAATTTGAATGTTTGTTTCAAACACTTTGCTTTGGACCAAGTGCTTGACAAATACCAAATATTGATTCACTTCGAGTTAAATTGCAACTTCTGTGTCAAAAATCTATAATTTATGCATTTCTTTTTCCGAAAATCCAAACATAAATTTTACGCATTTTAAGATTGCTTTTAATTTTTGACTAAGATTCTTTATAAATACCAGCCCTGGTGATGTTGACAGAGAGATGTTGTCCTGTTACATTTCAGAGCCATGTTCTGGTGATGTTGACAAAGAGATGTTGTCCTGTTACAGAATGTGCTTAGGGCATAAACGACTCAATGTAGTCAGACTAATTTTTAGCTCGACTTTTCGAAGAAAAAGCAAGCTATTCTACTTGCCCCGGTGTTGGCGTCAGCGTCCGAGCTAGGTTAAAGTTTTTCGGTAAGATAGTTTCTCAGGAATGGCTTGAGGGATTTCATTCAAACTTAAAACATTTATTCCCCACATTAACATGAACCTATAGGCCAAGTTTGGTAACTCTAGTTTGAAATTTGTCAAAATTATGGGCCGTTTTACACTTAGAAATTTTACATAAGCTATATGGACAGGTTAAAGTTGTTTGGTAAGCTGGTTTCTCAGGAATGGCTTAAGGGATTTCATTCAAACTTATAACACTTATTCCCTATATTAAAATGAACTAATAGGCCAATTTTGATAACTCTAGACTGAAATTTGTCAAAAGCTGGTTTGTCAGGAATGGCTTAACGGATTTCATTCAAACTTATAACACTTATTCCCTATATTAAAATGAATTCGTAGGCCAATTTTGATAACTCTAGTGTGAAATTTGTCAAAATTATGGGCCATTTTACACTTAAAATTTTTACATATAAGCTATAAGGACAAGTTAAAGTTTTTCGGTAAGCTAGTTTCTCAACTTTTCATTTCCAATCTCTAACTCGAAAATGGATTAAGCGATTGTAATGAAACTGCAAACATAGATACCTTATAGCGAGACCTCGCTAGGGATTGCATATGGGGTGGGTGGGGTCAAGGCCACTGTTACTCAACATGGAAAAACTGTTTCCGCTCAATAACTTTAGAACAAATTGAGATATTTTAATAAAACTTAATATATAGACACCTTATATCAAAACCTCACTTTGGATTTTATATGGGGTGGGTGGGGTCACGGTCAAGGTCACTGTTACTATAAATAGAAAAACGGTTTCCGCTCAATAACTTGAGAACGCATTGAGATATTTTAATGAAACTTAATACATAGATACCTTATATCGCGACCTCGCTTGGAGTTGCATATGGGGTGGGTGGGGTCAAGGTCACTGTAACTAAAAATAGATAAACGGTTTTCGCTCAATAACTTGAGAACGCATGGAGATATTTTAATGAAAATTTATTCCTAAATACCTTATATTGAGACCTGGCTTGGGATTGCATATGGGGTGGGTGGGGTCAAGGACACTGTTACTAAAAATAGAAATACGGTTTCCGCTTAATAACTTGAGAACGCATTGAGATATTTTAATGAAACTTAATACATACATACCTTATATCGAGACCTCTCTTGGGATTGCATATAGGGTCAAGGTCACTGTTGCTAAAATAGAAAAACCGTTTATGCTCAATAACTTGAGAACGCATTGAGATATTTTAATGAAACTTTATACATAGATACCTTGTATCAAGACCTTGCTTGAGATCGCGTATGGGGTGGATGGGTTCAAGGTCACTGTTACTAAAAATAGAAAAACGGTTTCCGATCAATAACTTGAGAAAGAATTGAGATATTTTAATGAAACTTAATACATAGATACCTTATATTGAGACCTAGCTGGGGATTGCATACGGGGTGGGTTGGGTCAAGGTCGAGGTCACTTTTACTAAAAATGTTATTGATATGCTGACTTTTATGCATTTTGTTGGACAAATTTGGTTTTATGGAATTTCCATATTTCTTGTTTTAGAAAAAAAAAGCCAGTACCTCTGACAAGCACAAGAAAAGTCTAGCGCGCTGTCCTCCGACAGCTCTTGTTTCTTAGGCTAGAATTTCTTCTTTGAAGCTCAGTTACTTTCTTGTTCAAGTACTTCAATTTTTTGTTTGCTTTCTGCAACTGTATATTTATTTGCCTTTCTCTTCCTATAGTGGGCGAGGAATCCAAAGTTCATTTTGATTGTTATTGTTGATGAACATAAGGCTCATTCAACATGTCTGTATTATGGACAGTCGAGTCACAGGGACCTGTGTAATTTACGCTTGCTGGGCTGGACATCGTATTTGAAGCATTCACATCATTGTTACTTGTATCAGTCATGGCATCTCTTCTTTTTCATGGCATTTCTTCTTTTTCTTCTCATAACCACTGGCAAGGTTTCTAATACTAAGTTCTACTGTGGGTAGTTTTATGCTACCCCAAAAAAATTTGGGGGAGCATATAGTTGCCGCTTTGTCCGTCCGTCCGTCCCGTTTGCTTGTCCAGAGTATTTCTCAGTAACTACTGACCAGAATTGTATAAACTTCATGGGAAGCTTCATTGCCAAGAGGAGGTGTGCACTGAACCAGCAGGTTCCAATTCAATGATTTTTCTCAGAGTTATTGGATTTTGAAGATTTCTGAAATAAGCATTTAATGCACAATTCTTGTCTGGTCTATTTCTATGCAACTACTTGTCAGAATTCAATGAAACTTTATAGGAAGCTTCATTACTAAGAGGAGGTGTGCACTGAAACAGGGTGTTCCGCTTCAATGATTTTTGTCAAAGTTATGGGACTTAGAAGATTTCTGAAATAAGCATTTAGTGCACAATTCTTGTCTAGTTTATCTCTGTGCAACTACTGGCCGGAATTCAATGAAACTTTAGAGGAAGCTTCATTACCCAGAGTTGTGCACTGAACCAGAACGTTCCACTTCAATGATTTTTAGCTCGACTATTCGAAGAATAGGTGAGCTATCCTACTACCCCCGGCGTCGGCGTCCGCGTCCGCGTCCACGTCTGAATTTGATTAAAGTTTTTATTCAAAAGTCTTGTAACTTCAAAATTACATAAGTTATTCACTTCAAACTTGGCATATACCTTTGTGATCAACTCCAGTGTCAGGGGCAACATTCCTCATAACTCTGTTTTGTATTTTGACAGAGTTATGCCCCTTTCACTTAGATTTTCTGGTTAAAGTTTATATTCAAAAGATTGTAACTTCAATACTACATAAGTTATTCACTTGAAATTTAGAACTAACCTTTGTCATCAACTCCAGTATCAAGGGCAACATTTCTATAACACTGTTTTGTATTTTGACAGAGTTATGCCCCTTTTGACATAGATTTTCTGGTAAAAGTTTATATTCAAAAGTTTTGTAACTTCAATATTACAAAAGCTATTCACTTGAAACTTGGAATATACCTTTGTCATCAACTCCAGTATCAGGGTAAACAGTCCCCATAACTGTATTTTGTATTTTGACAGAGTTTGTCATCAACTCTAGTATCAGGGTCAACATTACCCATAACTCTGTTTTGTATTTGACAGAGTTAGCCCACTTTTTACATAGGCTTTTTAAAAAAGGTTTTTGTTCCATAATGTATAAACTATACAAGGCTTCACTTAAAAGTTTCGTATTTTAACAAATTTATGCCCCGTCCACTATCCAAAATATGTGCCAACTGAAATACTTTGAATAGTCGAGCGCGCTGTCCTCTGACAGCTCTTGTTCTAAGAGTTATGGGACTTCTGAAATAAGTATTTAGTGCACAACTTTTCTTTTCTGCTCTCTAACTCGAGAACGGATTGAGCTATTGTAATGAAACTTCATACATAGATACATTTCAGCGAGACCGCGCATAAGATTGCATATGGGGTGGCTGGGGTCATGGTCAAGGTCACCATTACTAATAATACAAAAACGGTTTCCACTTAATAACTTTAGAATGCATTGAGATATTTTAATGAAACTTCATACATAGATGCCTCATATTGAAACCTCGCTTGGGATTGCATGTCGGGTGGGTGGGGTCAAGGTCACCATTTCTAAAAATAGAAAAACGGTTTCTACTCAATAACTTGAGAATGCATTGAGATATTTTAAAGAAACTTCATGCATAGATGCCTTATTTGCGACCTCGCTTAGGATTGCATGTCGGGAGGGTGGGGTCAAGGTCACAATTACTAAAATAAAAAAGGTTTCCGCTCAATGACTTGGAAATGCATCAAGATATGTTAATGAAACTTCATACATAGATACCTTATATCGAGGCCTAGCTTGGGATTGCATATGGGATGGGTGGGGTCAAGGTCACTGTTACTAAAAATAGAAAAACAGTTTCCACTCAATAACACAAGAACGCATTGAGATATTTTAATAAAACTTTATGTGTAGATACCTTATATTGAGACCTCGTTGGGATCGTTGAAGGGGTGGGTGGGGTCAAGGTCACTGTTACTAAAAAAATAAGTTTGAGCTTAATAACTTAAACGCATTGAGATATTTTCATGCAACTTCATATGTAGACACCATATATGGAGACCTTGCTTGAGATTGCTGATGGGGTGGGTGGGGTCAAGGTCAAGGTAAACAATAGAAAAACAGTTTCTGCTCAATAACTTTAGAACGCATTGAGATATTTCAATGACACTTCATATGTAAACTCCTTATATTGAGACCTTGCTTGGGATTGCATATGGGGTGGGTGGGGTCATGGTCACCATTTATAAAGTTAGACAAACAGTTTCTACTCAAGAACTAGAGAACGAATTGAGATATTTTTATGAAACTTCATTCATAGATACCTTATATCAAGACCTCGCTTGGGGTTTCATATGGTTTGGGTGGGTTAAAGGTCAAGGTCACCATTAATAAAAATAGAAAAACAGATTCCGCTCAATACCTAGATTACAAATTCAGATATTTCAATAAAACTTCATAAATAGATACCTAATTATCTAGACCACTATTGCGATTGCATATTTGATGGGTGGGGTCATGGTTATGGTTACTCAAAATAGGAAAAAGGTTTCCACTCAATAACTTAAGAACGAATTAAGATATTTTAATGAAACTTCATATGTAGATGCCTTATATTGAGACCTCGCTTGGGATTGTATATGGGGTGGGTGGGGTCAAGGTCACCATTACCAAAAATAAAACAAACAGTTTACGCTCAACAGCTCAATTATGAATTAAGGTATTGTACTGTTACTTCAAATGTAGATATCTTATGTTAAAACCTCACTTGGTATTGTATATGGGATAGTTGGGGGTCAAGGTTACTCTTTCTTTTCAACTTACAACATACCGGTACTTCCGTTTAGGGTCAGTATTCTTAAATGACCTAATGAATAACTTAAAAGGCTATTTCTTAACTTCAGTTGTACTTTAGTGCAATTCCTAGCCATGACCTTCACCTTGCATCCAAACTTCCTTTTATTATTGTGCTGACTTTTATGCATTTCATTCAAAAAATTTGGTTTTCGTGGAATTTCCACGTTTCGTGTCTTACAGTTATGGGACTTTGATGATAGCTGAAATGAGTATATAGAGTACAGTTCTTGTCAGGACTCTGCTTTTCTGATTGCTTTCCCATTACTTGGCAAAACGCATTGGGGAGCATCCATCAGTTCACTGATATCCTTGTTTCACCTGTCTCGTTTTTAGCTCACCTGAGCACAAAGTGCTCATGGTGAGCTTTTGTGATCGCCCATTGTCCGTCGTGCGTGTGTGCGTGCGTGCGTCGTCAACTTTTCATTCAAACAACATCTCCTCCTAAACTGCGTGGCAGATTTTCACCAAACTTCACAGGAATGATCCTTGGATGGACCTCTTTCAAAGTTGTTCAAATCTTTCCGGTCCGCTGAATATGTAGGTCACCAGAGCTAAAAATAGATTTATAAAATGAAAACTTTAAAAATCTTCTATGAAACCGCAAGGCTCAGAGCTTTCATATTTGATATGTGACATCCACTAGAGGTCCTCTACAAAGATTGTTCAAATGATGCCCCTGGGGTCAAAACTGGCCACGCCCCAGGGGTCACATGGTTTATATAGACTTAAATAGCAAAATGACTTTAAAAATCGTCTTCTCTGAAACCGCAAGGCCCAGAGGTTTCATATTTGGTATATAACATTGCATAGTGGTCCTCTACAAAGAGTGTTCAAATGATGCCCCTGGGGTCAAAACTGGCCACACCCCAGGGGTCACATGGTTTATACAGACTTAAATAGCCAAATGACTTTCAAAATCTTCTTCTCTGAAATTGTAAGGCCTAGGTGTTTCATATTCGGTTGGTAACATTGTATAATGGTCCTCTGCAAAGATTGTTGAAATGATGCCCCTGGGTTCAAAATTGGCCACATCCCGGGGGTCACATGGTTTATATGCATTTAAATAGCAAAATGACTTTAAAAATCTTCTTCTCTGAAACCGCAAGGTCCAGAGGTTTTATATCTGGTATCTAACATTCTACAAAGATTGTTCAAATTATGCCCCTGGGGTCAAAACTGGCTACACACCGGGGGGGGGGGGCACATTGTTTATACAACACTATAACTTCAATAAGCCTCTAACACTCATAATTCAGTACAGCAGGCCACATTCCAGCCAGGTGTATACAGTGTGCTATTTTTAGATCTTATAAAACTAGCTAGCCTGTTACACAGTGTTGTGAGGGTGCTTTAGAGAATCCTTAGAGATGACCATTGAAATGCATAGAAAATGTTACCCACCAGCATGGTCAGTCATGTTGTTGTGTAGGTAAATTAGCTGAATGTAATGTTTAGGCAATGTGTACGAAATGTAGTCAATCAGTCTTAGTATATAAGACCGTCTTATATCATACATTTTCACTTTAGATCTACTACATTGAATTTGTTTACCGGCGAAGTGTATATTTCTAATTTAATAATGAAATGCCAAATATGAAATGATAGCAATAGATCTATATCTAGTGGAACTGCAAAATTTTTTGTAAGACAAAATGATGCAGCAATCGAATCTGTAGCTCTGACACTGCAGTCTGTTTCACCAGCATGTACAGAAACACGTAGCATAGAGCCTAAAGTCTAGTCATCTACTTTAAACCTTTCATTTGTACAGTTTAATTAAATGTGTACAGCACACAAAAAACTACACACAGATCATGTCTCTGCAACAAAGTTCTTAATGCTTTGTTGGCAGCCTCCACCCAAGGACCTCTTCTCAGAAGAACAACTTTTTAGTACCAGATATTGGACATGAACACTATGCCTCATCAACATGTGGGTGGCCATTTGGCACCAGCAGAAACCATGAAGGACAGCTTTCTAAATTTGTGTACAGGGCTTGCACTAAAATGAAATGTTTGTGTTGGATATAAGCGTTGGATAGTGGAAGGCGTGAACATTTCAGACATGAAATGGAGTATCAAATAAAGCTTTGTTTAAAGTCATTTCTGATAATTTTGTGATAATATGCCAATATTTTCTTTGAAAGAGGTATACATTTAGGTAAACCGTGTCATTATCTATTTCCAGGCTACATTACTTTTGCCACTTATGTTGTGTTTCCTTGATAAATGTTATAGTGTGTGAATTTTATGATTATGTTATGTCATTGGGAAACAAAAGAAAGAAAAAAAAACTATATCAAAAGGCTGTTTATTGTTGTGCTTCTGTTAGCTCTGAAGTACTGTAGCTTTGGATTTAGTACACATAAAAAGTTTTTAAAAATATAATGTCGAAGGGGGTAACCCCCCACCCCCAACCGCGGTTATTTGCCCCTGTGCCTTAGCAAAATCCTGGGGAAGGGGGTACCCTCCCACCCCCAACCGCGGTTATTTGCCCCTGTGCCTTAGCAAAATCCTGGGGAAAGGCCTGGGTATGAAACATTGAATAGTGGTCCTCTACAAAGATTGTTCAAATTATGCCTCTGGGGTCAAAACTGGCCACATCCCGAGGGTCACATGGTTTATATTGACTTGAATAGTAAAATGACTTTAAAAATCTTCTCCTCTGAAACCATAAGGCCCAGAGGTTTCATATTTGGTAGTAACATTGTATAGTGGTCCTCTACAAAGATTGTTCAATTGATGCCTTTGGGGTCAAAACTGTCCACACCCCGGGGCTCATATGGTTAATATAAACGTAAATAGCAAAATGACTTTAAAAAACTTCTGCTCTGAAACCACAAGGCCCAAAGGTTTCATATTTGGTTGGAAACGTTGTATAGTGGTCCTCTATAAAGATTGTTCAAATGATGTCCCTGGGGTTAAAACTGGGCACACCCCAGGGGTCACATGGTTTATATAGACTTAAATAGCAAAATGGCTTTAAAAATCTTCTCCTCTGAAAATACAAGGCCCAGAGGTTTCATATTTGGTATGTTACATTGTATAGTGGTCCTCTACAAAGACTGTTCAAATGATGCCCCTGGGTTCAAAACTGGCCACACCCCAGAGCTCACATGGTTGATATGGACTTAAATAGCAGATGACTTTAAAAATCTTCTCCTCTGAAACTGCAAGGCCTAGAGGTTTCATATGTGGTATGTGACATTTTATAGTGGTCCTCTGTAAAGATTGTTCAAATGATGTCCCAGGGGTCTAAACTGGCACTGCCCTGGGGTCACATGGTTTATATAGACTTAAATA
This sequence comes from Congeria kusceri, assembly GCA_027627225.1. Taxonomy (NCBI): domain Eukaryota; kingdom Metazoa; phylum Mollusca; class Bivalvia; order Myida; family Dreissenidae; genus Congeria; species Congeria kusceri. The sequence goes on along the minus strand of CM051029.1, from coordinate 42,633,988 downwards.
GCCAAATGACTTTAAAATCTCCTGAAACCGCAGTGTTTTCGTATTTGTAAGGTAACATTGTATAGTGGTCCTCTTAAAAGATTGTTCAAATTGTGCCCCTGGGGTAAAAAGTGGCCATGACCCGGGGCGTCACATGATTTATATAGACTTATATGGCACGTGGGCCTTAAAAATCTTCCTTGTTGAAACCGTAAGGCACAGAGATTTATATTTTGCGTGAAACATTGTGGAGCGGTCCTCTACACAGATTGTTCAAATGACGTCCCTTGGTTAAAAAAAGGCCTCCCCCTGGGGGTCACATGGTTTATATACATTTAAATAGCAAAATGACTTGAAAAATCATCTCTGAAACCGCAAGGCCCAGTGGAATCATATTGGGTATGTAACATTGAAAAGTGGTCCACTACAAATATTGTTCAAATTATGCCCCTGGGGTACAAGGCGGCCATGCCCTATGGGGTCACATGGTTTATATAGAGTAAAAAAACATCTGAAACTGCAAGGCCCAAATCTTTATACTCAGGTAAGGCGTTTAGTGCCATTTTTACCTCTTGTTATTAGCCATTATGATGCCTTAAACTCAGGTGAGCGACCTAGGGCCATCATGGCCCTCTTGTTTTAGATAATCTTTCTCCTCTTGTCTGTTTCTTTTTCTCTCTATTTCTTTTGTCACTCCGCATTTGTTTTACTACCCATTATCTGGAAGTAAAGAGGTTTTAAATGGACCTGATTGATGAATTGACAAGTTTTCATTTGATTCCAAAAATAAAAGAACAATGAATACAAGGGAGCAAAAAACCACTATGGGCCTAGAAATCTACTATAAAAACCGTTTCGTTTATGAGTAATCATCAGTTAAAATTGATAAAAATTATAAATTGTTTGTAACGCTAAACAATGGAATAATTTGGAGTGTTTTTGTTGTTTTCGTTGAAATATTTGACAACATGTGGAACACATGCATATAGTAAATAATGCATGGTGACATATAGAAGTCGGAATGGCCGAGTGGTTAAGGTGAGAGCCTTTTAATCCAGAGGTCCCTGGTTCGAAACCCGGTGGGACCTTTTTTTTTCTTGTCTTTTTTTTTCTAAATACTTTTTTAGTTATTATACTGTCAAATTAAGACATTTAATAGCATACTTCAAACATGCAAAAATCTGTGAACAAGTCCCTTTAATATATAGTGGATTAAGTTACACTTTCAATTTTTGTTGAGCCCTTCTGTGGTCAGCTCGACTTAGTTGTCACAATCGCAGACCGGTGTATGCGCGTGAGTGCATTTGTGCATCTGTCCGGACAGTAATTTCATCATTCATCAGGCAATTTTAAAATAATGTTCACCATGTGGAGACGGCATGTCACGCACAAGACATGTGTCCCTACCTCTGAGGTCAAGGTCACAATTAGAGGGCAAAGGAGATCTGCTTGTTAGAAAATGTAATTTTAAAAGAATTACATTAAAAGTTGCTTTCTTGTCAACAAGCTTGACATGTTGCCAACAGGCATCTAGGCCGAAAATAAAATATTGTTTGTTTCCCCTCCCGCGACCCATGCTAATGAAGGGTGGATCGGTAGGTCGGAAAATTATTTTATTTGTATACACAATAAGTGATTTTCATTCATGTTCTCCTTTGTTCGAAATGTTACGTTATTGTATTAATTCTTAATATTTTCGTTGTAGTAGATTCTTAACGTTCTGCTTATTTACGTAATACTATGTTCTAATTACCTTACAATAATTTTTCAAAATTTAACAATCAATAACATACGTTAAAAACGAGCGATAGTAATAAAAACCTGTTAAAACTAATGAGACATTGCAATTTGCCTGGCATACAAAACTGAACGCTGTTAGCAACAGCCATAGCAACGGTGACTGTCAAACTGCGGCTAGCTGTTTGGAGCTGAAAAGCGTGTTACATGCTTAGCACGTAGATAGTGTTTAAAAGCATAAATCTGTAATACTGTATCTGAACAGTGCAAATGCTAGAGCAGAAATGAATTAGCATTCTATGGAAATAAAAACAACTAGGACTTTGTTCATTAATAAAAAGAAAGCAACACAACATTTTTGATAAATTAAAAGAAAAAGAAAAGGTGCTGAAAAGTTTATTTACTTTCATTTTTGACAACGACTTTAGTTCCGCTAATTTTCATTCATATGTTGCCTCAGCAAAAGTTTTTGCATAATTCTAATCCGTGTGCAGTGATGAGTTTGAATAACGCTTTCGTTGATTATTACTAGATCTAGTAATGATATTTTTTTAACAAAATAAGACATTTGACGCGATTAGTTTATCGAGTTAAATGACGTCGTAATTCATATTCTTAGTAAACGGTTTCTTTCACCAAAATTCACCAAATTATCATATTTATTTATAATTATTTATTTATTTACCATTTGGTAGTAATTTATTACAAACGCGGCTGTTAAAACACGCATATCTGTAACAAAACACATACCTAACACAAATGTGTTACAAATGACTTGCACCTTTACCAATTAAAATTAGAATGAGAGCGTGATAAACTTTCAAACGACGACGTTCATTTGCATATTGGAAATTTTATGCGTTCTCATTGGCTGACTGCTTGGCTGTTGTTTAGCTGACTCCTCCTGCGTCAAGATTTTATCGATAATGGACACTTGGTGCATGAAGGCGAGTTTGTTCATTGCTGGTGGGCGTTCTTTGTCTTTAAAAATATGCATATGCGAGCGGAAATGGTTGCGCTCTAGAATCTGACACTGAATATTATGGCATCCTTTTCGGAAAAGCATGCATCAAAATACGCCGAATTTTGCGTTCCCGTGAACTGTCCGTTTAAAGTCATTTAATAATATCTTTTGAAAGTAAGATTTGTACATGCTATTGGATTCTTTTTAAGGATGCGCACCCCGCATTTTCACACACAAATAAAGTATTGTTTTCTTTGGTCTAGAACATTTTTTGAGTCGCGGCGATTTTGCTGGGCGGACGCGGGAGGGGAATCAAACAATATTTTATTTTGGGCCTTAGTTAAATCAATTAGTTTAATATAAGCAAATATAACAATAATACATGCAAAACAATATGCAACAAAGCAATATAGGGCACGAATAAAATGAGAACTGCAATGATTCTTTTAGAATTATTTAGTTAAATGTGCAATACAAAAGACCTGGTAATTCTTGCTGATTCATTGGATCATAAAAGGTTTAAATGAATGCACTGTTTACACTTGGAAGTGATGATATAAGGAATATATTACGTCAGAGCAAGTGATTACTTCATAAAAGTGAGTTTACCATGCCGATTAGTACAGAAAAACTTCTTTAACTCGATGTCACTTCGGGATGACAAAAATGCTAGAGTTATCGAAGGTCTTGAGTTGTCGAGGTGTCTATAATGATAAGTGAGAAATATTCACCAAAATGTTTAATCATCAGATTTTATTAATTATAAGTTGGCAACATGAATACTGGCAATGTTCAATTATTAACTATGTTTATAAAACAAACAATAAAGTACTCATGCAATAAAACTGCTAGAAGCATAACATGTTATGCAGTATATACCAATAAGGTAATAAATCTTATAACAAAAGCATATCAATTTTGTTTTTTAGGTTAAATAAATTCTTTTAATTGACATTTGTTGAAAACACATCCCCTTGATCAGTTTGCAGCTATCACAAGGTGTGAACGGTATGCCCTTGCCAGACAGTCACTACATAGAGGTGTGAACAACCTCCTCGAGTTATGGAGGGTTAATTTCAATAGTACACTGGATTAGGGACCGACATATGTGCTCGAGTTATCAATGCTCTAGTTCAGGGTGGTAATTTCTTCGGGACTTTGAGATTTGTTCGAGTTACCGTAGGTATTCGAGTTACCGATGCTCGAATTAAAGAAGTTATACTGTACATGTGTTACGTTAACTACTGTAATATAATTCGCGGATTATACTAATCACTGCTGTCTGAAGAATCGATTCACACGGGAACAAAGGTATGTACAGCTTTTGGAAGAAGCAAGGATCGCCTTTTCAAGAATAAGGAAACATTATGCATTTGCTTTAACTTGCAGCTACATTCAAACACCATTATTTTTAAGTCGTCTGGACCGGTGAAAAGTCTTCGTCATAACGATAAATTGAATTAAACATTTTTACCGTTTTTTACCCATTTATACAAACTGTATAAATAAATAAATATAGTTCCGAAAATAGAAAATTGATATAAAAATACTTTTAAAAATCATTGTTCTTAACCAGCGCACCTGACTTGGTATAAAGATACAAATAAAAGCCTTTAGTTATTTGGTTAACCTTTTTACATGCATGGATATAAGATTTTACCGCTCGTGTTCAGCTAACCGATTTGAAAGGCTTGCGTTAGCGGGACACCACTAAGAAAGTAGCAATAATTTTCCAGAATACCTTACTCAAACTTACACTGGTCGCACGTCACTTGCCTTAATGAGTGTTAATTGCACTCATTAGCAAATAACGGCCAATATTTTGACACACTCGGTCTGCAAATCTTTTCACCAAAGGTGTGAAAACGTCGAGTCCCAATAAAGATTGTGACTTCGAATTAACAAAAGGCAATTAAGTGAAAAAATATTCATGTGGGACAGAATTTTAGACTTTTAAATAATGATAATTTGTATTTAGAAAGTTCGAATTAAATTAGTTAATTTTATTCGAATAAAGAAGAAATAAATTCGGGACCAGTTAGAAAATAGTTCGAAATAATGCTGACTTCGAAATAATGATGTTTTAATGTATACCAGGCTGAATGTAATTCACATTTTAAATGTCGAAATGCAAATTTTAACATTTCGTGCTTCAAGTTTTGATTTAATGAATTCGGATAAAATAATTGATATTAATTTTGATAATTATGTACAATTAGGATTTGAATTTTTGCTATTGTCAGTTTTAATCACACATTTTTCTGCAACGTAATTCAGTTTTTTGTATCAAAGTTACGTTATCCAAGGAAATGTTGTTGTGCATAAGAACATGGCAAGATGAATCGACTGAGGTAAAGACATCTACTCTGACTGCTAAAATAAGCTCACTGTGACGATTTGAAGCTACATGAATTGTGGATGCCATTTTTGGTGTTTTCGTACAATACGGACCTAAAAACATATTAAGCATACAAATATCGACATTTTACAAAGATTTGATAGATGATATGTGAGTATTCATGACCAAATAGCTTTTAAATAGAATTATTGACAAAAGTGTAGTTATATCCCCACAAACGAAGTTTAGGGGGGGTATATAGGAGTGAGCTGGTCGGTCTGTTGGTTTTTCGTTTCTGGATGATAACTCAATAAAGGCTAGACATATTCAAATAATTTTTGCTACACATGTGTAACATCATAGAATACAGGTCAAGTTCGATGTTGGTTACAAACCACTAAATTTTGACTGAGTTATGGCCCGTTGTCAACTTAAAAATTCCCTAAAAACATGGTTTCCGGATGATAACTCAAGAAAGGTTTGACATATTCAAATAATTTTTTTGTACAAATGTGTAACATCATAGAATACAGGTCAAATTCGATGTTTGTTACAAACCACTTCTTTATTTTTTTTTAAACCTATTTATTTTAGCTCGATTGCATCGAAAGCCCAAGGCTTATAGAGACACTCTCGAGTCCGTTTCCTGGGTAGAACCAGTACTTGGTGTCTTTGGGGGAGATCTTGAGAACGCTCCCAGTAAGGTTCGAACCCGGGACCTCCCGATCGCTAGGCGGACACCATATCCACTACGCCACCGCGACCTAAAACCACTAAATTTTGACAGAGTTATGGCCCCTTTTCGACTTAGAATTCCATTAAAACATGATTTCCGGGCGATAACACTAGAATGGCTTGACATATTGAAATAATTCTTGATATTCATGTGTAGCATCATAAAATATGGGTCAATTTTGACTTTGGTTTTAAACCACTAAATTTATGGAGTTATGGCCCTTAATTTGACCTAAATTCCCTAAAAACATACTTTCCTGACGATACCTCAACAATGGCTTGACATATTTAAATAATTATTGGTACACATGTGTAGCATCATAAAATACAGGTCAAGTTCGACTTTGGTTACAAACCACTAAATTTTGACACAGTTATGGCCCCTTGTTGACTTAAATTCCCGAAAAACATGGACAATAACTAATGAAAGGCTTCACATATTTAGATTCTTTTTGGTACATAGGTGTATCATCATAAAATACAGATCAAGTTCAACTTTGGTTACAAACCACTAAATGTTGACAAGAGTTATGGCTTCTATTGAAATTAAATTTTTCCGAAAACACTGTTGATCATTCACAAATTAAAGCATTCTCTCTCTGTCCATGTCTTTCAAATGGATGCCATAGTTTTGTGACAAGGACATATTGTGGGGTTATATCCGTCACTTGTGTGACAATTCTAGTTTATATGGCAAATTACTGGTTTGTGACCCTTTAACTGAATTAGGACGTAGAGCTTAATTCTTATATATCAGAAATTCAGTCATTGTTTATTTACGAATAAACAATAACTATAAATATAAAAATATATTTCTTATTTACTGTGTTTTATCTCAAATGTAATATTTTGATGTAGAACAGAGGAGAGAACCTCAGAGCTACTTTTCATAGTTGTTTAACTCATTGCCTCTGTATATTTCTTGGCAGAACTTAACTTTATACTTCTAATTTCTTATGTGAAACCTTATAATGTATGTGTAGTTTTTACATATTTTTTAAAGGGACTATGTCAACGAAAAATTGGCTTCCTATTGCACTATTAATTATATTATTTGATAGAAATTGACAGCGCTTTGACCAACTGCGCTATCATGCTTGGTAAGGAGTTGTTTGTAAACTTTGGTTATACAAAATGCTCACAATTCTGACGTCAAAATGTAAACAGGAAAAGGACCAAACAAACACAATCCATATTATAAATAGATTTTTATCTCAGAATCTGTGCACTCTTTTCCCATTATATATACCTGTTTTAACCGTTATTGTATGCCAGTATTAATATATAAATTTTAGATTTTTTAAAGAAATTGCCCCATTGAGGCCCTTTTCGATGACATAGTCCCTTTAAAAGTCCAAAGTCATATAACTCCTTACTTAAAAAGTTAACTTTTCGTCTTATCATTTCAGTGTTTATCAGCATCACATTGTTTAAATGTTTAAAGTAAAATGTAAACTTTACTTAATTTCAGGTCTTCCTCAGATGTGAAATGATGTGCAACAGACCTTGAGTGACCATGGCTTTTCCTGGAGGGGCAGCTTAGTGACACAATCTGTAATGCCCAAGTCATTGATTCATTATCTCCACTGGCCGAAGGCCAGCGAGCTTATGCAATGGCGGTTCGTCCGTCGTGCGCGTGTCTGTGCGTAAACTTTTCCTTTGAATGATGTCTCCGACGAAACTGGTAGAACAACTTTCACAGAAATGTTCCTTGGGTGGTCCTCTACCAAAGTTGCTCAAATGGTTTTGGTCCGCTGCACAAGATGGCAGCCAGAGCTTAATAGGAAAATATTTATATCTCCTCGTTAACCTCTGGGTGGATTTTCAATTAATTTCACAAAAATGTTCCTTGAATGATCCTCTACCCAAATTGCTCAAATGGTTCCTCTCCGTTGAAAACCAAGGGGGTGTGGCCATTTTTTGGCGTAGCTGTCTAAGATCACTTTTGACCTAGATTTCTTGTAAATGTGTACCAATGAAAAGCTAGACATTTGGCACAGTAAGTTAATTAAGCAGCGGTAAAATTGAATACCTTTATTTTATTGGGCAAATTTTCTTGCATTGGAGAATTTTAGAGAATGCCAACTTACCACAATGGTTTAATGTCTACCAATAACTGTTGCATACTTTTTGGGATTAAAATTACAGAATTTTTTACATAAGTGGTTAAAATAAAGTTATAAACATATCCTTGACATACCCTCTAGAACTGAGGCTAATTATGAATTTCTCATTTTATGTCATGAACAGAATGTTACATTCATTCACATATAACAAAATAACTCTTTTGTTTAGCCTACATACTATAACATAAAGCGGCATGTTCTATAAATAGCAGTTGTACAATGTTTTCATGTATTCTAGTGGATTTTACACCCCCCAGAATCATTCTAAAAATAGCATGCGTTGAATAAGCCATTGTATATACATGCATCAATTTATTCACGGTACAGATATTAATAATAAATGAAATTATCGCAAATTTATTTTTGGGTTCGAGAAATTTTCTTATGTCCGAAATGTCTGGGGTCCGACGTCCTCTTATGAAGGTGGTGACCGAAAAATCTGGGTTCCGAGAAGTCAGGTAACCAATTTTCTTGGCCCTCTTTTATTATATTTAGAGTAAAAATGTCATCTCAATATTAATCTCAACGCCGATTGTCTTTTTAAAAGACATTTCTTATTCCTTATATGGCTATATTGAAAACTTATAAATTCTTTTGCTCAGAAATCTTTGGTTGGATTTCGAAACAATTTCACAAATATTCCTTGGGTGGTTCTCTACAACGTTGATCAAATTGTTTTTGTCAGAGACCACTCTTTGGATATCAAAATAATTTCACAGAAATGTTCTTTGGGTGGTTCTCTACCAAAGATGCTCATATGATTTTGCTCCATTGAAAAACATGGCCGCTAGGGGGGCTGGGCCAATTTTCCTTATATGGCCAAATTGAAAACTTTAAAAGTCTTCTTGTCAGAAACCACTGGTTGGATTTTGAAATAATTTTCATTGATGTTCCTTGGGTAGTCCCCTACCAAAGTTGTTCTAATGGTTCCACTCTGTTGAAAAATATGGCCGCCGGGGGAGGGGGAGGGGGGGCATTTTTATGCCCCCAAAGGAGGGCATATTAAAATCGAAACGTCCGTCCGTCCGTTAGTCTGTCCGATCAAGGTTAAAGTTTTTTATAATGTTGAATATCTTAAATACTATCAAAGGTATTTGCTTGAAACTTGAAATACTTCTTTACTATCAATGTCTTCAACAGGGAAAGCAGCCCCCAAAACTATTTTGTATTTTGGCAGGTTAATGCCTCTTTTTATGACTCCGGCATCTTGATGCGGGAGGCATATAGTGATTGTCCTGTCCGTCTGTCCATCCGTTAATTATTTTGTTATGAATTGTTTTGCTACAAATGATAACTTATATTATGCACTAAGTTGGTTTGATGAAAAATTGCGGGGATTGTTTACTAACATTTCTATATCTAAGTCAGTTTATGTCCGATTTTGGTAATTATTTTTAAAAATAAAGCTTACATTTGTAGGGGAATTTTAAGGTAAATATAGGGGAAAATAGATACTTGTTTAAGCAGGTAAATGGGGCTGAATTTGGGCCCCAAATTGGCCCTAAAAAACCCTATTGTTACACAGTTGTTACTTATAACCATTCGCTATCCACCTATATCACCCAACCTCACTTTGACCTTGACCTTGACCTAATTTGCACTTAGAATAATTTAAATGGGCTGTTTGTTGGTTAACTAGATTTCATCTAGCACCAACAACGCTTGCTACAACACTTAGATACTTACACAGTTGTTGCTTATGACCATCCCCAATCCATCCATATCACCCAACCTCACTTTGACCTTGTCCATGACCTAATTTGGACTAATAATTATTTAAAAGTGCCATTTCTTGGTTAACTAGATTTAAACGTTTCGTCTAGTACCAACACCGTCTACTACAACACTTGGATATTTACACAGTTGTTACTTATGACCATTCTCAATCCAACCATATCACCCGACCTCACTTTGACCTTGACCTAATTTGCACTTAGAATAATTCAAACAGGCTGTTTCTTGGTAATCTAAATTTTACTGTTTCGTCTAGCACCAACACCACTTACTACAACACTTGGATATTTACACAGTTGTTACTTATGACCATCTTCCCATATCCACATACTCGCCTTGAGCTTGACCTTATTTTGACTAAGAAATGGGCTATCCAGCACCAACCGGGGGCATGTGTATTCATCAAACACAGAATCTTGTTTAACTTAGAAATTTTGGTTAAAGTTTTTCATCAAGTCCTATATTTTGAATACCATCAAAGGTATTTACTTGAAACTGAAAATAGTTCTTACAATCAACATCTCTACGGGGGAAAGCAACCCCCATAACTCTGTTTTGTATTTGACAGATTTTTGCCCCTTTTTTAACTTAGATATTTTGGTTAAAGTTTTTCATAGGTTTTTCCAGAGCAGCCATTTTAACTGAAGTAATTAAAAATACATTTTTCATTCACCTTTATTTACAAAGATTCATTTTGGTGTCAATGTGGCACTTACTGAAAGCTTTTCCTGATAGTGACAGCACTTGATGTAACAAATAAATGCGAATATTTTGCTGGCGCTCATTGGTATTTAAGTGTATAACTAGTTATCTTCTTTTTGTTGTTAATGAAAATGTTTAGAGATTGCTGAAAATAAAACTATTTATCAAGATTTATCTTTATACGTACCGAGTGTTGTTCCTTTTATATTATGAAAGATAATCTCAAAGATAAAGTATAACCCCATCATTGATTTTGTAAATGTCAAACCAATATCTTAGAAATCCTCGTGTGTTTGTAAATTGTGATAAGTCGTGCTAAATTCACCTGTTTACTAGCCTTATGTCCTACCTACCCATTAATTTAAAACAAATTCAAGGAAGATATGAATTCACATACATCTTGATGTGGGTTAAAGTCTCAGATTCTTTCACATGAGAAAGCTACTCATCTAGCTTACACATGATCAGTGATTCTACCCAGGTGCCTGCATGTTGTTGGTCTTCTTCACCATGAAAAGCTGGAAACTGAATAATGAGTGTGACATTCAATCCAATAAACAGTAGCCAAAGAACGTCCGATTCAACTGGGAGACAACTTCTGAAAAAAGACTATTTATTTCAAAGTGCTTGATACTTTTGGTAGTAGTAACTCTGTGAAACATTGGAGGCTGGTTTGCTATTAATGTAACATATCCTGCAATTTATATTTTTTGTGTAGTCAAAACCTTATGTTCATATTGAGCTAGTTATTGGTATGTTTGTATTATTAGTTAATAAGTATAAAAAAAAACTATTCAGGATTTCGGGTTAGTGTTAAAAAATTCCTACTTTTTGAAGAGAAATGTATACTTTTTCCTACTTTTTTCCTACTTTTGAAAAGAAAGCTCCTTTTTTGTCCCCTACTTTTTCACTGTGGGCGATTTGACAGCCTGTGTGGGATTTAAAATAAGGTCACTGGGTCAAATTGAAGAAAAAGCTTGTGAACACTCTACAATCAACATGAAACTTGCTCAGAACATTTGTTCTTATGATATCTTGGCCGAGTTCAAAAATGGTTCCGCTCCGTTGAAAAACATGGCCGCCAGAGGGCGGGGTTGTTTTTCTTATGTGGCTATAGAAAAAGCCATGAACACTCTGGAAGTCACATTTTTTGCCCAATTAATATGAAACTTGCTCAGAAAATTCGTTCTTATGATATCTGGGTCGAGTTTGAATATGGTTCCGCACCGATGAAAAACATGGCCGCCAGGGGGGAGGACAGTTTTCCCTATGTGTCTATTGAAAAGGCTTGTGAACACTCAAGAAGTCACATTTTTTGCCCAGTCAACATGAAATTTGTTCAGAACACTTGTTCTCATGATATCTCAGCTAAGTTCGAAAAAATTTCCACAGCATTGGAAAACATGGCCTCCCCGGGGCGGGGCAATGCCAGTTTTACTCCCCAATCTTCATGAAACTTGCCAAAACAATTGTTCTTATGATATCTCGGACAAGTTCGAAACTGGGTCATGTGGGGTCAAAAACTAGGTCACTAGTTCAAATGAATAATAAGCTTGTTAACACTCTAGAAATCATATTTTTTACCCAATCTTCTTGAAACTCGCTTAGAACATTTGTTTCAATAATATCTAGAATTAGTCCAAAACCGGGTCACGTGGGTTCAAAAACAACGTCATCAGGCCAAATTGAAAAAAACCTCATGTGAACACTCTAGAGGCCACATTTGTAGCCTAATCATCATGAAACATACTCAGAACATTTGTCCCAATTATATCTCGTACGAGTTTGAAACTTTGTCATGTGGGATAAAAAACTAGGTCACCAGGCCAAATTGAAGAAAAAGCTTGTAAACACTCTAGAAGTCACATGTTTTGCCCAATATTCTTGAAACTTGCTCAGAACATTTGTTTCAATGATATCTTGGATGAGTTCAAAACTGGGTCAGCTCCATTAACAGTTGCACTTAACTGTACATCGAGAAAATATGTAAACATGTTTAATAGGTACGTGTGCAAGGTTTTGTTGTAATGCGACTAAAGATAATTGAGAAATTTGCATTTTATATAGTGGCAATTTAGAAATTTGGGCTAGTATAGTTTCAATCTGACTAAAGTGCACAATCTTCCAACAGGAGGATCTGATGACGGCCCATAGAATTACTACTTCTCGAAAATCTGGAATTTTAAAAAAGCTATTTATATCTCAGCCAATAAGATTGCTCCTTTTGAGAAGCATTATGTCGTTTGTTTTGCGTTTTATTTTACAACTAGATCGGTTATTTTCTATGTATAGCAAAGGAATGTTGCATATAATAGTTATTTCTACCACGAATTGTTCTTTTTGGCGTTTATCCCACAAATTGACTTCAAATAGTGTTTACATGGTAAACATTTTGAATGTTTAATACCTACATTATGGGATCCCAGTTAATTTCACTTTCACTTTTAAAACCATGAAAGCAAGGCTCTGATTGGCTAATTGAAAGGTTGTCAGAACGTGACCTTCTACTGGTCTTCCTCAGATCCTAATTCGTAGCATATTTTGGGATTTTATTTTAATCAGATTGGTAAAGTTTTAATTATGTTTTTGCAGATGCTTTTCCATAGAGGAGGATGTCTGCTTATTGCTTCATTTAGATCTGCACAACAGAAACTGTCTATGAGGATCCAGATCTGCACAACACAAACTGACTATCTGAGGACCAGATCTGCATAACAAAAACTGTCTATCTGAGGACCCAGATCTGCACAACAGAAACTGTCTGAGGACCCAGATCTGCACAACAGAAACGGTCTATCTGAGGACCCAGATCTGCACAACAGAAACTGTCTTTCTGAGGATCCAGATCTACACAACAGAAACTGTCTATCTGAGGATCCAGATCTGCACAACAGTAACTGTCTATCTGAGGACCCAGATCTGCATAACAGAAGCTGTCTATCTGCCCAGATCTGCACAACAAAAACTGTCTATCTGAGGACCCAGATCTGCATAACAGAAACTGTCTATCTGATGATCCAGATCTGCACAACAGAAACTGTCTATCTGAGGACCCAGATCTGCACAACAGAAATTATCTATCTGAGGATCCAGATTTGCACAACAGAAACTGTCTATCTGAGGACCCAGATCTGCATAACAGAAACTGTCTATCTGAGGACCCAGATCTGCACAAGAGAAACTGTCTATCTGAATGCCCAGATCTGCACAACAGAAACTGTCTATCTGAGGACCCAGATCTGCAAAACAGAAACTATCTATTTGAGGACCCAGATCTGCACAACAAAAACTGTCTATCTGAGGACCCAGATTTGCATAACAGAAACTGTCTATCTGAGGATCCAGATCTGCACAACAGAAACTGTCTATCTGAGGACCCAGACCTGCACAACAGAAACTGTCTTTATGAGGATCCAGATCTGCATAACAAAAACTGTCTATCTGAGGACCCAGATCTGCACAACAGAAACTGTCTATCTGAGGACCCAGATCTGCACAACAGAAACTATCTATTTGAGGACCCAGATCTGCACAACAGAAACTGTCTATCTGATTACCCAGATTTGCATAACAGAAACTGTCTATCTGAGGATCTAGATCTGCACAACAGAAACTGTCTATCGGAGGATCCAGATCTACACAACAGAAACTGTCTATCTGAGGACCCAGACCTGCACAACAGAAACTGTCTTTATGAGGATCCAGATCTGCATAACAAAAACTGTTATCTGAGGACCCAGATCTGCACAACAGAAACTGTCCATCTGAGGACCCAGATCTGCACAACAGAAACTGTCTATCTGAGGACCCAGATCTGCACAACAGAAACTGTCTAAGGATCCAGATCTGCAAAACAGAAACTGTCTATCTGAGGACCCAGGTCTGCACAACAGAAACTGTCTTATCTGAGGATGCAGATCTTCACAACATAAACTGTCTATTTGAGGTCCCAGATCTGCACAACAGAGACTGTCTATTTGAGGACCCAGATCTTCACAACATAAACTGTCTATTTGAGGACCCAGATCTGCACAACATAAACTGTCTATTTGAGGTCCCAGATCTGCACAACAGAAACTGTCTATCTGAGGACCCAGATCTTCACAACATAAACTGTCTATTTGAGGTCCCAGATCTGCATAACAGAAGCTGTCTATCTGCCCAGATCTGCACAACAAAAACTGTCTATCTGAGGACCCAGATCTGCACAACAGAAACTGTCTATCTGAAGATCCAGATCTGCACAACAGAAACTGTCTATCTGAGGATCCAGGTCTGCGCAACATAAACTGAGGACCCAGAATGTGGAGAATGATGTTGTTGCCTACTAGTGCATGTGATGTGGCATAAAACAGACATATCTATTTAATACTTCTTTTTTTGCGATGAATGATTTTTTTTGTGATGAATGATATTTTTGTGTGATGAATTATGGAAACAGTCAGTCTTGTATTTGATACTTTTTAGTTTCCAAAAATACATGCTTACTGTTAAACACAGCATTTAATGCAATTTTTACCAACCAAATAGGCGTGTATTTGCAGGATAGAAATTTTAGTTGAAATACGGTCCGTTTAATAGTTGTTTTGCTAGTCTATAAATGCGCAAGACTTTCCATTATTTAATTTGATCTTCACATGTTTTATTTTGTGAATGTGTTCTAAAATAGTATTTTGTTATTGTAAACATGTTTGAAACATGCTGTAAAAAGAAAAAGACAAAAGTACCTTTCTACTGCATGAGATTGATAGATTTTGACATGTAAATAGGTAGCCAGGCTAAAAATATGTTGAGTTTTATGCTCCCCGAAAGGGGGAGCATATAGTCGCCGCTTTGTCCGTCCGTCCAAATTTTAATTTCACCGCCATTCACTTTTTCTGTGTGTTAAACAAATTTGCCCGGCAATTTTATCCATCATACTCGATGTCCGTCTTTCTGTCCGTCCGTCTGGTATTTCGTTTCCGTGCGAGATGTCGGGAATTAATGACTCAAATTCAATTAAACTTTGTATGAATCATCCCGATAGGATGGACATGCGTTTATTGTTCCAGCCTGATGATTTTTCAGTAAGTTATTGCCCTTTGATTATAAATACGACATGTTACCCCCACTTTTTGAAAAAAGTGGGGGCTATATAGAAATCACGCATGTTGGTCTGTCAGTTGGTACGTCGGTATGTCCCATATTTCGTTTCCGCTCCATCACTTCGTAATGCCTGGAAGGATTTTAATATAACTTCAGATTATTATTCTCCATGACCAGGCGATGTGTCGCGTACTTGACCCATGCGTGTCTGTCTAAGGTCAAGGTCACAATTCAAGGTCAAAGGTCAAATACTTGTATTTTGTTGCCGCTCCATAACTTCTTAATGCCTGGAAGGATTTTAATATAACTAACGATAATTATTTCCCATTACCAGACGATGTGTGGCGTACATGACCCATGCTGGACCTTTAAAGGTCAAGGTCACAGTTCAAGGTCAAAGGTCAAATACATGTAGAATACATGTACTTGTATATTGTTTCCGCTCCATAACTTCATAATGCATGGAAGGGTTTTAATATAAATTCAGATTATTATTCCCCATGACCAGACGATGTGTCGCACACATGACCCATGTTTTCCAAACGTCACCGTCACAATTCAAGGTCAAAAGTCAAATACTTGTATATCATTTCGGCTCCATAACTTCATAATACCTAGTAAGATTTTAATATAACTTCAGATAATTATTCCTCATGACCAGATGATATGTCGCGTACATGACCCATGTTTGTAGGTCAAGGGTCAAGGTCACAATATAAGGTCAGAGTTTTAATATTGGCATTTTGTTCCTCTCCGTAACTTCTTAATGCCTGGAAGGATTTTAATATTATTTCATATTGTTACTCCACATGACTAGACCGTGTGTCACACACATGTCTCATGCTTATCAGTAAAGGGTCAAGGTCACAATTCAAGGTCAAATATGTGTGAATAATTTCCGCATGTACTCTTTCATCATTTTGCATTTCCAGCTTATTTTTCCTTTTATGCAGGTCATTTTGTCAGTCAACACATTGTTCCGTGTCAGAGCTCTACATCTGTGCCAAAGCTGTGTGTGAGGCTATTAATCACATTTCGTGATAGCTCTAATTTTAATAGGATATTTTCAATTCTGCGCGAGATTTCCGGAACAAAATACTCGAATTCAATGAAACTTTATATGCAGTATCCCTATTTAAAGGACATGCGCATATTGTCATGTTGTTCCAGTCTGATGATTTTTCCGGGAGTTATTGCCCTTTGATTATAAATTGGCTGTAGTGCTTTTTCTTACTTTAACTTGGCCATGAATGGAGGGATTTCAAAAGTACTTGGCACAAAGGTGTGCTGCCATGAGTTGGTGTGCTCCACTCATAAATCAGGTCTCTAGATCAAAGGTCAATGTCACATCTAGAGGTCAAAATTGGCACTCTGCTTGCCTGTGCTTTCATTTGCTGTGCTTTCATTTGCCATGGATTTTAAAACTACCTGGCACAAATGTTAACCTGAATGAGACGGCATGAAGTTCATATGAAACAGATCCATAGGTCAAAGGTCAAGGTCACACTTAGAGGTCAAAGGTCAAAATCGGCTTTTTGCTTATCCAGACTATGACTTGGCCATGAATTGAAGGACTTTCAAACAGCTTGGTACAAATGTTTGCCTTAAAGTGATGGCATGTCACATACATGAACCAGAACTATAAGTCAAAGGTTGTACTTAAAGGTCAAAAATCAAAATCGGCTGTTTGCTGGTCAGGACTTGCAACAAGTTGAATGGATTTTGATTCACTTTATTCAATTTTTTTTTATGACTGTGTGTCAAGATCTAAGGTCAAGAATTTTTGTATCGTTCCATAGCTTCTAAATGCCTGGAAGGATTCTAATAATACTTCAGATTCACAATTCAAGGTCAAAGGTCAAGGATTTTTGTTTCTGCTTCATCACTTCTAAATGCTTTTAAGGATTTTATATAACTTCAGATTATTATTTCCCATGCGCA
The DNA here is from genome assembly GCA_027627225.1 of Congeria kusceri. Lineage (NCBI taxonomy): Eukaryota > Metazoa > Mollusca > Bivalvia > Myida > Dreissenidae > Congeria > Congeria kusceri. The sequence continues at coordinate 42,616,647 of CM051029.1, read as the reverse complement.
GACGATGTGTCGCGTACCATTTCCATGCGCCTCGGTCAAAGGTCAAGGTCACAATTCAAGGTCAAATGTCGAGGATTTTCATTTCAGTGCTATAACTTTGTAAATGCCTGGAAGGATTTTAATATTACTTCACATTATTATTCCCTATGATTAGATGATGTGCCGGATTTAACACTCCTGCTGGTCTGTCAAAGGTAAAGGTCAATGTCGAAGGTCAAGCATTTTTGTTTCCTCTTAAACTGCTAAATGCCTGGAAGGATTTAAATTTTTATTTCCCATGCTTGTCTGCCAAAGGTCAAGGTCACAATTTAGGTTTAAAGGTCAAATATTTGTCGGGAGCATAATTATTCCCCCGAAGGAGGGCATGTTAAAATTGAACAGTCCGTTTGTCCGTCTGTTATTTCGTCCGGCCAAGGTTAATTTTAAATATTTTGAATACTATCCAAGGTATTTGCATTAAACTTAAAATACTTCTTACCACCAAAGAAAGCAACCCCCATAACCTGTTTTGTTTTTGTTAGATTATGCCCCTTTTTTAGCAACTTCCTACTCACCCTGGCGTCGGCGTCCGTGTCTGAATTTGGTAAAAGTTTATATTCAGAAGTTTGGTAACTTCAGAAATAGATAAGTTATTCACTTGAACATTGGAGTATACCTTTGTCATTAACTCCAATGTCAGGGGCAACATTCCCTATAACTCTGTTTCGTAGTTTGACAGAGTTATGCCCCGCCACATAGATTTTCTGTTTAAAGTTTATATTGAAATGTTTGTGACTGCATAACTACAACAGTTTTTCACTTGAAACTTGGAATATACCTTCGTAATCAATTCCAGTGTCAGGGGGCAACATTCCCTAAAACTCTATTTTGTATTTTGACAGAGTAATGCCCTTTTTCATATAGATTTTTTATATTCAAAACGTTTTTATCCGCAGAACTACATAAGTTATTATTTTGAAAATATGAACATAACTTTGTCATAAACTCCAGTATCAGGGCAACCACTATAACTATGTTTTGCATTTCTACGGAGTTATACCACTTGTTCACATATATTTTCTGGTTAAAGTTTATATTAAAAACTCTTATACCTTTAAAACTTCACAAGTTATTAACTACGTTAGATTTTCACTTGAAACTTGGAATAAGTTGATGAAATAATTGCCATAACTCAGTTTTGTATTATGCCCCCTCTACTTTCCCAAGTATGTACCAACTGAAACACTTTGAATAGTCGAGAGCACTGTCCTCTGACAGCTCTTTTTAAATTTTCTTTAACGTTTCTATAAATTCCAATATCTTTTATGCTAACAAAGATATTGAATTGAAACGTAGAATACTTCTTTACTATCAATGTCTTCACCAGGGAAAGCCACCACAATAATTTTGTCTTTTTACTGATTTATGCCCCTTTTTAACATAGAAATATTGGTTAACGTTTTTCATAAGTTTTTCTAGAGTAGCCATGTTGACTGAGGTAATAGTTCACATTTTTCATTCATTTTTATTTACAAAGATACATTTTAGTGTCAACGTGCTATTTACTGAAAGCGCCTTTGGTGCATGCCACCTGATAGTGACAGCACTTGTTCTGGCATGGAGGGACTTTCACCTGAAGGAGTTGAAAGGTCAAATTTAAGATTTTTTAATATTTTTCTCTGGGCCTGTAGTCTATATACAAGGAGGAATTCTGGTATAAATCAAACAAATTGATGTGAGTCCAAGGTCACACTTAAAGATCAAATATCAGATTGAACCTTTTCAAGGAAGCGTAACATTTGCCAACATATAAGAAATGTAATCTTAGTGAAACTTAATACATACATACCTCATATCGAGACCTCACTTGGGATTGCATACAGGGTCAAGGTCACTGTTACTAAAATATAAAAACGGTTTCTGCTCAAGAACTTGATAATGCATTGAGATATTTTAATGAAACTTTGTACATAAATACCTTATATCAAGACCTCGTTTGGGATTGCGTATAGGGTAGGTGGGGTCACGGTCAGGGTCACTATTACTAAAAATAGAAAAACGGTTCCCGATCAATAACTTGAGAATGCATTTAGTTATTTGAAAGAAACTTAATACATAGATAGCTTATAACGAGACCTCGCTTGGGATTGCATATGGGTGGGTGGGGTCAGGGTCAAGGCCACTTTACTGAACATTTTATTGATGTGCTGACTTGAATGCATTTCGTTAGAAAAATTTCCGTTTTCGTGGAATTTCCATATTCCTTGTTTTAGAAAAAAAATACCAGTAACTCTGACAAGCACAAGAAAAGTCGAGCGCGCTGTCCTCCGACAGCTCTTGTTTCGACTTACAATTTTCCTTTTAGTTCAAATTTCCCAATACATATTACAGGTATTAACTTGAAACTCAAAGTACTTGATCACAGTGATGAACTTAATCTGTAGACAAAAGGAGGTAACTCTATAAAGGACTTTGCTTGAGTAATTGCCCTTTTTTCAACCGAGAAATTTTGCTTTAGTTCAAATTTCACAAAGAAATAAGAGGTTTTGACTTGAAACGCAAATACTTGATTACAGTAATGAACCCATTCTGTAGACAAGAAGAGTTAACTATGGCAAGAATTTTGGTGGAGTTATTGCCCTTTTTTAACTTAGAATTTTGTTGTTTTAGGTGAAATTTCTCAATATATATGAGGTATTAACTTGAAATTCTGAATACATCATGACAGTTATAAACTTATTCTATAAACAAAAGCCCATAGTGCTATCAAATATGAGAAAGTCGAGCGCCCAGTACCCGTAGGCGGTGCTCTTGTTCGGTTGTAAATGTTTTACAAACAATGGGCAATAACTCCATTGTTTGAAGCACGATCTGGGCCATTTTTGTCGTCTGTTGAGATCTGATGGTCATACGCAAACTATGAAAGTTTGGTTAAGATTGGATGAAAAATAAAGTCAATATGTTGGAAAAAGGCATTTTGCAATTTTGTGCATGAAAAAGGGGCAATAACTCTGTAGTGTTACTGGTGTGATCTGGCCCAATAAAAACCCTGTCCGTAATTTTATAGTCATACATAAACTGTGCAAGTTTAGTTAAAATTGGATAAAAAGTGAAACTTCGATATCAGATGAGCTGAAAAAAGGATTAGAGTGAAAACTTTAAAAATCTTCCCAGAAACCACAAGGCTGAGAGCTTTCATATTTGGTATGTGAGATCTTCTAGTGGTCCTCTACAAAGTTTGTTCAAATTATTGTCCTCTTGTCAAAACTGGCTACGCCTTGGGGGTCACATGTTTTATATAGATTTAAATAGCAAAATGGCTTTAACAATCTCTGAAACTGCAAGGCCCAATGGTTTCTTATTTGGCATGGAACATTGTATAGTGATCCTCTACTAATATTGTTGAAATTATGCCCCTGGGGTTAAAAGAAGCCACGCCCCGGGGTCACATGGTTTCTTTAGAATAATATGGCAAGTGGACTTCCGAAAGCACGAGAGGTTTCGTATTTGGTATGTATCATTGTATAGTGGTCCTCTACAAAGATTGTTCAAATTATGCTCATGGGGTACAAAGTAGCAATTCCCCGGGGTTGACATGGTTTATATAGACTTATTTTATAGCAAAATGACTTTAAAAATCTCCTCTGAACCGCAAGACCCAGAGTTTTCGTATTTCGATGGTAACTTCGTATAGTGGTCCTCTACAAAGATTGTTCAAATCATGCCCCTGGGGTAAAAAGTGGCCATGCCCCGGGGTTGACATGGTTTATATAGACTTGAATAGCAAAATGACTTTATAAATCTCTGAATCGCAAGGCCCAGATGGATCGTGTTTTTTAATGTAGCATCGTATAGTCGTCCTCTACAAAGATTGTTCAAATTATGCTCCTGGGGTAAAATTGGCCACGCCCTGCGGGTCATATGGTTTCAATAGGCTTATATGGCAAGTGGGTTAAAAAAATTTTTCTCTGAAACCGCAAGGCCCAGAGGTTTCATATTCGGCGTAAAACATTGTGTAGTGGTCCTCTACAAAGACTGATCAAATTATGCCCCTGGGGCAAATAGTGACCATGGACCATGCCCCGGGGGGGGGGGGGGGGGTGTCACATGGTTTATATAGACTTGAATAGCAAAATGCCTTTAAAAATCTCCTCTGAAACCGCAGGGCCCATAAGTATTCTTTTTTTGTATGTATTATCGTGTAGGGTCCTCTACAGAGCTCAAATTATACCCCTTGGGTAGAAAGAAGCCACGACCTGCGGTCATATGGTTTCTATATACTTATTAGCATTAATTTAGTTTAAATAGTATTATATGTTCCAATTTACTACCGACAATGGACAACCACAAACTAATAATAATAATAAGCAAGCGGCTTTTAAACCGCAAGGCCCAGAACTTGGTTTGGAACATCGTAAATTGGTACTCTACATACATTGTTCAAAGTATGCACCTGGGGTAAAATTGGCTACACCCTGAGGGCATATTGTGTCCATAGACCTGTATGGCTAGTGGGCCCTAAAAACTCCCGAAAGCGCAAGGACCAGAGGTTTCATATTTTGCGTCAAACATTGTATAGTGGTCCGGGTTCTTTGGACTTGGCATGTGGACTTAAATCTTTTCTGAAACAGCAAGGCCAAGATAATTTGTATTTGGTATGTTACATTGTATAGTGGTTCTCTACAAAGATAGTTCAAATTATGCTCCTGGCGTGAAACGTGGCCACGACCTGGGGGTCATATAATTTAAATAGACATATGGCAGCCGGGCTTTCAAAATTTTCTGAGACCGCAAGGCCGAGAGGTTTCCCAATTGTCATAAAACATTGTATAGTGGTCCTCTACAAAGATTGTTCAAATTATACCCCTGGGGTAAACAGAAGCCACGCCCCGGGTTCAAACTGTTTCTACAGACTTATATGGCAAGTGGGCTTTAAAAATCTTCACCTCGGATACCGCAAGACCCAAAGGTTTCGTATTCACACTGGTTAGGATAAACGATCGACCTCCAGTTTGACGTAAGGGTTCTCGCTAACGTCACGCGCGACCTCCGGGTAAAAAATGGCCGATCATGTACACATTTCGAACGTGTGTATTCAGTATTTGTATAGTTCTCCGTTTTTGCAAAAAATCTTTTCCAACGACCACCATACGAGTCCCAATTACGCGTAAATGATTTAAATTAGAAAATATATGCAAATAATTATTGTTTACGTTTAGACTGATACACTTTTACGTGTTAATGAAAATGTTATCAAAACAAGTGAAAGTGAAAGTTGACGTATTTTGCATCCGGACACCACTTTCTAATTGTCTAATTGTCTATCACGACAAATTACTGAGTTTAGCGTTGCAATCCTGACAAAATCTTTATATTAATATCGTATACGAACTTAAATTAGTAAGTGTTGAAATACAACGAGCGTGACTCCCGTTGATTATATAACGCATGGTCTCCAGAACAAGAATGCAATGCTACACTCTACAAATAGTTTCCATCCGTTGTTCTGCATGCAAATTTATTTCAGATTTACTAAATATACTCACTTGTGATGAACACTAAATTTAAACTGCTAATACATTTCTGTGACCAGTCCCAATCAGCGGGGGCATTCGTGTCTTATGGCCAGATTTTCTAGTTGTATTATTTCCTTCAATAAAAGGTAACATGAATATAAACTGTTACAATGTATAAAACGCCATTGAAATCGCATCGCAACATCGGGATCGGATACAGTTTATTGATCCACTGTGAAATTGTTTATAACATGTCGCGGGTGTATGCCTCACTTCCCTGTTCGACACCAAAAGACGCACTAACGAGGACATGTGCACTGGTCACAGGAGAACATCAGAAAAGAAATCTAACTAGAGTTTGTTTTTTGAAAGAAAGACAACATACGGCGTCGGTATTCGCGTCTAAATTGGTTAAAGTTTTTATAAGCGCGACTTCTCGAAGAAAAAAAGTCGAGCTATTGTCGCCCTGTCGTCTGCGTTAAGTTTGTTGGTTAAGTTTTTTGTCAGAGTTCATTTCTCAAAAACTATCAAAGGTATCCATTTGAAACTTTCACTACTCGTTTACTATCAAAAGGGTACTCCATTATAACAATGCAGGTAACCCTGTGATTTGTATTTCCAGAGTTATCTGCTCTTGTTTGGACTTACAACTTAGCATATTTTGACAATTGTTGGGGTAGATATAAAATTTCTCAATAACTTACAAAGACAGGTACTTTTTTATGGTGCTGAAACCATTTTGCAGACAAGGGGAGGTAATTCTTTCAAGGATTTTGTTGGAGTTATTATAATTTTTTCAACTTACAATTTGCCTTTTCGGTCAAATTTCTCAACACCTCTATGAAGTATTGACTGGAAACTTCTTCTGTAGATAAGAGGAGGTAACTCAATCAATGATTTTGCTGGAGGAATTGCCCTTTTTCAACTTAAAAATTTCGATGTAGGTCGAATTTCTTAGTATGTATAAGAGGTATTGACTTGAAATTTAAAATACTTAATGACAGTGATAAACTTATTCTACAAACAAAAGCCTAGAGTACTATCAAATATGAGAAAGTTGAGCGTCCAGCACCTGTAGGCGGTGCTCTTGTTCAAAAGTCTTGTTACTTCAAAAAGACATAAGTTTTTCACTTGAACCTTGAAATATACTTTTGTTATCAATTTCAGGGTCAGGGGCAACATTCACCATAACTCAGTTTTGTATTCTGACAGAGTTATGCCCCTTTTTACTTAGATTTTCTGGTTAAAGTTTATATTCAAAAGTTGTGTAACTTCAAAACTACATACGTTATTCACTTGAAACTTGGAACTAACCATGGTCATCAGCTCTTGTATCAGGGGCAACATTACCCATAACTCTGTTTTGTATTTTGACAGAGTTATGCCCCTTTTTCACTTAGATTTGCTGGTTAAAGTTTATATTCAAAAGTCTTTTAACATCAAAACTACATAAAGTTATTCACTTGAAATTTGGAACTAATCTTTGTCACTAACTGTAGTACCAGGTGCAACATTCCCCATAACTCTAGTTTGTATTTTGACAGAGTTATGCCCCTTTTTTCACATAGATTTTCTGGTTAAAGTGTAATTATAAAAGTTTTGTAACTTTAAAACTACATAAGCTATTCACATGAAACTTGGAATATACCTTTGTCATCAACTCCAGTATCAGGATGAACATTGCCCATAACTATTTTGTTTATTTTGACAGAGTTTTGCCCCTTTTCACATAGATTTTCTTGTTGAAGTTTATATTCAAAGTTTTGTAACTTCAGAACTACAAGTTGGAATATACCTTTGCCATCAACTCCAGTATCAGGGGCAACATTCCCCATAACTCTGTTTTGTATTTTTACAGGGTTATGCCCCCTTTTTACATAGATTTTCTGCTTAAAGTTTATATTCAAAAGTGTTGTAACGGCAGAACTAAACTGCAGTTATACTTGGAATATACCTTTGTCATCAACTCCAGTATCAGATGCAACATTCCCGATAACTCGGTTTTGTATTTTGACAGAGTTACGTCCCTTTTTTCACATAGATTTTCTGGTTAAATGTATTGTTTGTTACTTAAAACATACATAAGTTATTCACCTTAAACTTTGAATGCGCCATTGTCATCAACCGCAAAAACAGGGGCAACATTCCCCATAACTCTATTTTCTGGTTAAAATTTATATTCAGATGAATTATACCTTGAAAACTACATAGGTTATTCATTTGAAACTTGGAATATAGAATATACCTTTTCCATCAGCTCCAGCATCAGGTTCAACAATCTCCAGAACTCTGTTTTGCATTTGTAGATGGGTATGCCCACTTTTTACATAGATTGTGCGGTTAAAGCTTTTGATCCAAAATCTTAAAATTTAGAAACTATATAAGGTTTTCACTTAAATGTTGTTCATTTCAACAAACGTATGCCCCTTCCACTAATCAAAATATGTACCAACCGACTTCGAATAGTCGAGAGCGCTGTCCAATGACAGATCTTTTTGTTTTTCATTTTAACTCGTAATATATATACCTGGACCTGTAATGTAACATTTCTGTGTGAGTGTTATAAAATAATAATTATAAAATCAAAATGTTGTAACATAGCAGTCAACACCCTAGAGAGTGTCAGTGCGAGACGGAGGTTCCAATGGGCGGTCGGCACTTGGTCAGGGGTATAGGGGGTGGGTGGGTGGGGGGGTCGGGGGCAGAGCCCCCCAGAAGCCAGTTAACGGCGGACTGTGGTTACAACACGAAATGCAGGCAATAAACAGTGAGATTACTCTTCCCCTGCGAGACAAACGTTTCTAGACATTTTACTTCAAAGACAAGGTAATTTTGGTTTTACAGACCCACAGTAATTAATTCTATGAAAAGGGGTGACTTTATCATGTAACAAAATATTTATTCCAATAAAACTGTTCCAATGCGATTTAAGAGTCTGGGAACATATTACGAAAAAGGGGTACATATCGATCTGCGACTGCAATTATGAGATTGTTTTCCACAATGAAATCCGTCATTAGCACTTTGGTCTGCTCTAGACACTTTGAAAGTTCGACTGGGTCGTTTGGAGAAACAGCATTATTTCTGATTTGGTTTTCCAAACTTGGAAGCCTAATTTGTATGTGCTTTCGTTTGACGATGGCGTCGAACATCAGCTTCGCCTTGTAGGCAACAACTAAACTCTCTTGAGCAAACCAGACAAAAAAACAGTGTCAGAAGAAGTCGCCTTAACAAGATACGATGTAGTCGATTTTGGGTCAAATATAGTGCAGCAGCCACCGACAGCTTGCTAGACCTTTTCGTGGGCGGACTATAATTCATTTTGCAAACGACAACAAAATTGACCGAGTAGGGCCTAACAAAATAACATTGACAATGTATGTTTGTTTCAGTACAGACCACACTCGTATACAATGAAATGTATGCTCCTTGTACAAGCCATGAATTGATCAGATTAATACGAATAGTTACGGAATCTCTGCTTGATTCTACCGTGCTATCTAAATAAAGTCAAAACGTCCTAAAATCGACATGAATACATTTAATGAACCAAAACTTAGCAAAAGCGCGAGAAACTCTCAGATAAGCGTGAGGGCGTGATTAGATGCTTAAAAGCGTGACTCTTACGCTTAAAGTGTGAGGCTTGACAGGTCTGTTCTAAAACATAAATCCTCAACCTCCTCACAGTGGTCTCCCCTAACACCCATGTGATGACTACAGTACATATATTAAGAAATAGTGATAGCAAAATCGTGTAAAATAAATCATTTGTAGCGCAATAAAACATCTTTTATTAGATATTATATAAGTACGTTTATCAAGCGTTGACTTTTTTTGATGCATTAGTTTGCGATTGATAACATTATATTGTCACTGCATTATCAATAAAGATTACGTCACATTGATTCTTATCAATGACGCTGACTGACGTCAATGGTCAATGTTTAACCCGAGCGGTCCACATACTGAAAAAATAGTGACCGGTCCACATACTATTTAGTGTCTCTGTCGCATTTTACGGACCTAAAACGGTCATATGGAGAAAGAATGACATATTCATGTAAAAGTACAATATAAAGATTTAAATAGCAAATGACTTCAAAAATCTCTGAAACCGCAAGGTCCAGATCTTCATACTCAGATAAGCGCTGTAGGGTCAAATGGCCCTCTTGTCTATGATATACTTTCGGTGTATTTATTTTTTTATGATGCGAGCATGAAGGTGACCGCTTGAAATTGAGCAAGGGCTACAGAGTTATGGCGTAGCCTTTGGGTCAAAAGTACATATAAGCACGGCAGCTAAATATAGATGTGACTGTTGTTATAAAATTGTAACCGCAGTTAAAAATTTATGAATGCAGTCTTAAATTTGTAACAGCAGTTACATTTACAGATATAACTGCAGTTACAATTTATACCGAAAGTAAAAAAATATGACAGTTGTCATAAAATAATAACTGCAGTTACACTTTTTTCTGATTCATTTATTTATAAAATATGTATCTTTTAAATGTTTTTATAATTTAAAAATTCATATTCAAATAAATAAATGCAATTTTGATAAAAAGGCATTATATAAGACGTGATGTAATTCGCCAAACAGACTTAGAGCTTAAGTTAAGCATTTGGTCAGAAAAATGTAAGCGCGGTTATAATTTTATGACGATTGCCATGTTTTATGACTGCTGGTATCAATTATTACTGCAGTTATATTTGTAAATGTAACTGCCGTTACATATATAAAACTGCAGTCATACAATTGTAACTATATTTAGCTGCCGTGCATATATGTACTTTGTACCCAAAATGTACGCCATACAGAGAGTCATAGGTAGCTGAGGAAGATTCTTCGATATATTCGATATGCAACTACGATAACGCACGTCAAGCCGTGATTTTTATAGAAAAAAGAAGCTGTTGTTGTTTTTCGTAGCGATTAGAGCCTATTGTTAATTCCTTTGCACAGAATAATCTGAAATAAATTGAATTATCGCATTTGATTAATAGAGAACATGTTATCAAGTAAATTGGCATATGCTGCATTTTAGGAATATTTCTGCATAAATTCTGTTTGTATTAGTTGCTGGTCACAATTGTAATATGATGCATGATAACTGTTTGCTTTTCTTGTTTTTTGTTTTTTAGTGGGGGGGGGGGGGGGGGATACATGCATGCCTGTAAGTTATACATCCCAGATATATCGCTATTTTACAATATGGATTTTATTTACTCGAACAGATGCACAAATTCAATGCTTATTAATTTCAACATATTTGTGAAACATTCTTCAATACCGTGTCGCACATATTTTTTATTGCATGCCGCTTGACTAAAGTGAAACTTGAAATAAGTCATTAATCCGAATCAATTTAATTAATCAGTTTTATTGGACCTTACTTTATTTTATATTTCATATATATGTGCACCCGGCCGTATACTAAAATTATCAGTACTGAACCGCAAATGCATGTGATGAGAATCATTCAAGCTTATTTTTGATTCAAAACTGCATCTACAGATTTTCGTAACACGACTTACAAACTTTGTATTATTTTCTTATTATAAAGGTGCTTTTTAAGACATCGGCCAATGTCATTATACCTGTAGGAATGATAAAAGAACACTCGTTCGTAGTTTCGTTAAATAATGTAAAAAAAAAAAAACGCTGTATGATTTTTACAATTGAAGTCATTGAAAGAATATGTCTTTATATATGTATTGATATGTTCACTTTACCCGTCTGAGTTCTTAGTACTGTCTACAACCCATTATCAAGTGTGCGACGACTGACGATGATCCTAAATATAAATGTTTTCAAATATGCATTACATGTTTTACAATAATTTGTAAATTTGCTTATTTTTTAATGAAGTGGTCTGGTGGTGTCGAGTTGGCTGATGTTCACGAAACCGAAAGTGAATTTGTAGACACAACAAAAGCGTCACAAAAAGGTTCACAAACGTCGAATTAGTTATAACGTTAAGAAATTTATATCCAGGAGAGGAGATACATCTGGAAGAAATACGTGTCGAGCGCGAAATGGGCGACAATATTTAGCATATTGTTGAAAAACCACTTAGTCTAGGAAATCTAGATACAGTCGATGAAACACTGTATTGTTGGCATTTCACGGCGACAAAGCGACACAGTTGTTAAATATACCTATACGTACTTCTAAACCCCAAAAAGGAAAAGTAAATTCAATAATCACTAACAATTGGTCTTGTTATTTTGAGCTGGTCTAGAGTAAAAAAAAATTGAATGTTAATGCCAGTATTAGTAATGTGACCTACGCAGCGCATATTATTACGGTCTAAAATAAAGAATATTAAAAAATACAATCATTTAAATGTTAAGAGAATATATTTATAAGAAATTCTTTCCACAACCATACTTATGTAATGCCAGCACCACCGGACCAGCTCAGCACCACTGGACCACCGCATTAAAAAAATTCCCAGAAAACTAAACAAATTCACAATGCATGCAATGCGGGTATGAAAATAATGTTATATGTAATGCATGACAGCTGTTGCACGCGTGAAAATGGGCAGTAGTATGGCCTCAGACCGGTAAAACATGTAAGAACATAGAACATTTTACAATGATTTCGACATAAAAATCCTACAGCCGTTATTTTTGTTGATTATTAACAAAGCTAAGGACGAGTGTTCTTATACCCTTCCTACTGGTAATGACATTGGCCGATTTGTTAAAATGCACCGTTAAAAGAAGAAAATAATACAAAATTGGAAAGTCATACGTAATGTTTACCGGACCAATTCGGAAGTCATCACCGGACATTTCTTAACACCTCGAAATGAAGTGGTGCCTTTGAAAACATCAATAAATAATCAAATATACGAATATCTTTTGTTCCAAACGACAGATTTTGTTAAAAAATTCCATATGCACGTATCATTGTATACTGAAACTAAACAGTGTTAAAAAATAGGGGTCACCGGCCTTTTTCCGGAAATTCTGGGTTTTGAATACGGTACCTGTCGAAGCCCCTTTTTTCAATTTGGATTTTTTTTCAATGTTTCAAGTATATAGGAGAGCTTTTTTCAAACAACGTAATGGTTCTTTCAACTGATATGTTTTCACATGTCTTGGTTGGCAATAAACAAGTATATTTTGGTTATAAAAAAAACGCTTTACCTAAAATTACTGTTAAAATAATAAATTTGACTGGACATTGAAGTAGGTCGAATGGGTACTAATAATACCTTCTGAAACGTCATTTTATTATGCATCAATATATTTTATTCCAAACGACAGATTTTCTTTAATTTTCGCACATACATGCACCAAATTGTATACTTACACCAAAACATTAATAAAAATAGCGAGTCACCGAACTTGTTTGGGAAATATTGGACTTTAAATAGGGTACTTGTGTAGCCTTTTTCATGTTACGTGTTTACGTAAACAACGTATCAATTGCCAAAATAGAATGGCGATATTTAACGGATATTTTTTTGAACTAATTTGTTTGGCAATACATTGTATACGTTGGTTTTGATTATTATAATGCTTTATGAACTTTTAACTATTGACTGGAACTTAATCACTTACAAAGATTTATAATTGATTGTAATTAGTATATTGTAACCTATACACAATAAAAAAAAATAATGAAGCAAAAGGAGAAATTAACCCATTTATTTTCTTTTTGTTGCGAACGTCTTTAAAGTACAGTCACCAGTCGTGTTTTGTATATACAAAAACACAGTTTCCGCTAAAATATCGTTCCATCGATTTTCCGTAACGAAAAGAATATATGTGTATTGAGGACCGATTGTATGTAAAATGCATTTCAATTTTAATAATATAATTGTCTTTAGTTTCAAATATCGTTCTGAACATTCGACCTTCCGGCTAGACGCTAAATTATTATCTGACAAGTTGTTGACATCAAGGAAAGGACCCGGGCTCGTGTATTGCGCAATATACACGTCTACCCGGAAACTGGTGTGAGTGTGTTAGTCACTAATTTCCGGGTATGTATGTATGCCCACATCGAACTCGCGGTCTAATTAGTTTTCATTCAACTCCGAAACACGAGGTAGGTTTCGTCTAAATTCTTTTTACAATTATAATGTATTTAATTCTATACTTCTTTTTAAATTGATTATATATTTCTTGTAGTAACATTTATGTGAAAAAGGACGCACGGAATAACACAGTGTAATATTGTTTTATTGATTATTGTTATTCATTATACACACAAAAGTGGAATGAGTGAATCGTTTTCAAGTAAAAAAGCATAATACACAAACGTGCATACTTTTGCGAAACCGAATGCAAGTAGTGGCTAGTCGGTATGCTCCTATACGCACATGCGAATTAAAAAGTAATTTTCGATGTAGAGTTTGTTATCGGCTAATAAACAACGATTTGGAGATATGATGCCTAGGAATTAAACCACGAGGGCGTTAGCCCAAGTGATTTAATATACCGCATCAGAACGATAATGCGAACATTATTTCGTTTCTAACATGACCTGACCACTTTTTCTGCATTTTCAATGCGAACTATATTTTACAGTTTCGGGTTGTTTATTGTTAGTTTAACAACGGCGAATTTTGTTCTTTGTATATAGAAAACTTTGCGCATGTGATGTTAACATATCTCGTAAACAAATTAATGTGGAAAAGCCAAGAGGCTGATAACAATTAATAAACGACAAGAAGAACCTGTGGTTAGGAATCAGGTTAGCACTATAGAGTTGTATCGCTTTATCTGAATGCAATGAGTACTAATACAACTGATATGGAACTACTTAAGATTTGACTTGCTCAATAAATTAAATGTTACTGATTTTGAGAATCAAGAAATTGCGGGAAACTAATTCATGGCTGTTTAAAAATGTGCGTATACAGAAATTTCAGCTAAGTTCACGGCTGACATTTGTTACTAAGTATCTCAATCTTAGTTCGGAACCCCTACAAACAAATCCTATACTATATTTAATTTGCTTAGTCATTAATATTATATTATCTCTTCACGTTCTTCTCCAGTTAAATCATGCGGTCGTTCACTATTATCGCGGTTGCCATGGCAATGGTGCTCGGAATGGTCCTCGCCGACGGTTACGGTTCGAGCTACGGACTGGACGGAGGTTACGGATACGGCTATGGGTACGGAATGGGGTACCCGGGCGCCACCGGTGTGGGCTCTCAGAACAGCGGCTGGCTTCGTGAGTGGTTTGACACTTATTGTTAGATATGTTATAATTATAATCCCTTTGAATATTTTAAGTGAAATATTTGTACACGCGTATTCTATAGTTTATAATATATAACCACAAAATATTACAGGAAAAATATCAACCTGAATTAAGTTTAATAATCATTTAAGAAACTACCGTGTATTGCATTATTCGTAAAAAAATTGCTCATGACGTTTGAGTGATTTGCAATGAGTATATAGATCGCATTATATATCGCCTTATGGCTGTCTATAGGTAGACAGAGTTTCAAAACTTGGCCTTTTCCCATGTAATAGGTTAGAATTTCTTAAAGGGACTGGTTCACAGACTTTTGTATTTTTAACTATGCCATTAAATGTCTTAACTTGACAGGTTTAATCATCGGAACTATGCTCAAGTAAAATCGTTCACGAAAAGGATAAAAACAGAAAAGAAAAAAAGTTGCTTCCACCGGGGTTATAAAGGCTAACGCCTTAACCACTCGGCCATTTCGATTAGTATATTTGAAACGGCGTTTGTTACTTTTTTTTTTATAAGTGAACCACGTTTTGTCAAAAATTTTAACGAAAACAACAGAAACATCCAAATTATTCCATCGATTAGCGTTACAAACGCTTTATAATTGTATCAATTTCAACTGATGATTGCTCATTAACGACACGGTATGTACAGTATATTTCTTTGTCCGTTGTGTTATTTGGCTCCTTTATATACACAATAATTTCATTTTGGAATCTGTGACAAAAAGTTGGAAAATTTACTAGTCGTCATTCTGTGAAAGGTACCTTTAAAACATTAATATACGGACGTGCACATGTGGTTCATCGTGTTTCTTGAGCTAAAATAATTTGAAATTGTCGAGAAAAAAACCCACATCCGTTCCGATGATTCACGAGTAATTTTAAATCCAGAATATTGAGCAGAACAGAGCAGGGAATTGTATTTAAGACTTGGACATCGTCAAAAAATATAAAGTACAGTAAATGTAAACAAGTCCACTTGACATCCAGAAGCATGCACATTCATAAGATGTTCGGCGTAATATTTTCTGTTATAAAATAAAAAAAAATCATGAACAGGTTTCATACACGATATAGGGACGTATTTCTGTGCTCCTTTTACAAGTATATGACACCTAAAATGAATAATGGATACCAATACATCCCCACAGCACCTTATTACAGCCACTTATTCAAAGATGTTCGTATTTTGGAAAACTGTCATTTATCGTCTAACCTGCAAACACGAAATCATTTGGACTTAAACATTCAAAGAAAATCATATGAAGAGAACAAATGGTGTATCCGACGTGGTTTCAACATGCGATCGATGGATCAAAAGTCACGCTGTTTTTATTTTACATGTAACAATATTCTCACGGCTTCTTTAAAAGGACCTATTCACAGATTGGCAAAATGACAATATCCAATTTTTTTTTGTCGCCGATTGCAAAAGGAAAAGTACATTTTTATGCTTTTCTGTACATAAAATATTTGAGATTGTTATTCCAGATGCTTTAGTTTTTACGTGAAGACATTAATTTTACCGATAAGGCGAGTTTTTTTATTTCTTGGTTCTCGGATCCGCCGACCCGATTTTTTCCAAAAAGCAAAAAAAAAAAAAAACAATTTTAGAATGTAACCAATATCGTAAAAATGACCTTGTGAAAGGGTTTCAACATGTTACATGGAATGCAAAAAAAAAATAATTATTGTCATGGTTATCATATTAATTAATGTTGCGTAATATGATTTTTGTAAGTTATTAAGTATTAAGATTTTAATATCAATGCCCATTTCCATTTGTGAAATTCTAGTCATTAAGTTACTCAATTCTGTGTTATTGTTGTTTATTATTATATTTTTTCCCTCCTCCAACTGGACACTTTTCCAAAAAATGTCAGAGAACCAAGAAATACAAAAATCTCTGGCCTAAGATCTATTCAAAATACGAAAGTCTTTCGTGCTTACCACTCGGCAGTTCTGACTTTCAATCGTTGTAGCGAATGTTTAACGCTATGTCAGTAATACACCTGTTTTCCAAAATACCGATGAAAAGCGCTACATGCATTTCAATCGTTGGTTTTTCAAAAACGACAATATATTTCCAATATATTTCTGTGTCAGTAGTGTTATTTTGCTTTTTTATATATAATGGATTTATGACAAAATTTTGAAAATCGTCAATTTGTGAACAGGTCCCTTTAAGACATTTACCGGTAAGACATTTGTTAAAATAAGAAACACTGTTAATAAGTCCCTTTCAAGGCTTTGCTTGACAGTATAATTATGTATAACATATGTGCCCTGTGTATCGCGTGTATGACGCTGTTGCTGTATTCTTCCAGTGGGCCTGATCGGTCTCCTGTTCGTGTTCATGTTGCTCATCCAGACCAGCAACAACCGAACACCCACCAGCGTCAACATCTAAGCGACGTCATCGTGACCTTGACTCTTCCCATCGCATCACCAGGGTGTGTATTTTCCTACATTATTTTTGGACCAGGGGCGCCATATCCACAAAGCTCCTAAGGAAAATCTTAACATAAGTCATATTTAAGTGAAAAATTCAAATAACATTTTCCTTAGGAAAATCAATATTTTATAATTGAAATATGGTAAATTAGAAGCATCTTTTCATTCTTTACTAGATTAAAACCATTTAAGAAAACTACAGTTCAATGCACCAGTCACGGACTTAAGGAATTTTATGACCTTAAGAAATTTAAGAAGTTTCTTTTCACTAAAGAGCTTTGTTGATATGGGCCCAGTTCCATAATTTGATAATTACTTTCCCAGATTTTGCAATTCCCTTTTTAATGCTCCTTCCTTTTTTTATTTCAAAGGCAATGGTTTACTTTTTAAATAGGTCAGCCTCTCACACTCTTGCTCCCAACCACCTCGCTGTCAGTTGTGTATCTGGGTTAAACCAGGGCCCGTATTCACAAAGCTCCTTATGGAAAACTTGAGGAAATTCCATAAATTCAGAAAACTCCTGAATTCTGTGGCTGTTTCATGTATAGGTCATTTTACATTAATATGGTCCAAACTAGTAAATAGTGTTTATGTCTTTCATATTTTACCAATTGGTAACATATATAATTGGATTTCACATAGACATTTTTATATGAAATGTGTACTTAAGTTCACTTTAAGAAACTTTGTGAATACCGTCCCAGAGTTTCCATAAAATTATCAGTGATTTATACAATTTATTTACTTAATCAATGCTTGTTAACATTAATTACACAAAGGTACACGTAGAAAAATGTGATACAATTGCTAACATAACGAATAGAGAAGCAAAGTTCTAAGAATAGATTGGGAGGAACTCACATTATTTTAGCGTTGTGCACTAAGAAACTTTTTACATGTACTATGACTTTTAATATGCCGACAATAGCTTCTTATTCAAAAATGTCTCTTTTTACCGTTTCAGAATCCGTTTAGCGCATGTCATACGACATGTACCATTGGCATCATTGTTGCACTGGATTCGAACCTCATTTTATATCCAATTACAAAATATTATTATAAAGCGCATACGAGTTGTGCTGTCACTCATTGCAACCCTTCATGGACACACACACATTTTCGTATTATTTGTCAACTACCGGTACAATATATTTAAGACGGTAGTTGTAAAATAAACTTCAAATATAACGTCTGATTTGTTGATTGTTAGTTTCTTACAATTTGGGCGACGTTTGTAACGTCTAAGCCATAATGAGGGCAAACTACACTAGATCTAACATTAAATGAGGCGTGTCGTGGATTAATCGGGCTTAGTGATTGTGATTAAAGTGTCGTCCTGGGTCAGCCTGTGCAGTCCGCACGGCTAATCCAGGAGGGCACTTTCCGCCTACAGTGAAATAATGTTTAGAAGAGACTTCATTGAAACAGAAAATACGATAAAAGATTTGCTACTTAAGTGAAAATTTAGGTACAATTTTCTATGTGAAATTTAAAGGGACTGAAGTCAACGAAAAATTGGCTTCCTATTGCAAGAAGTATATTATTTGATAGAAGTGCGCTTTACTAAGACATTTGCATTAAATAAATAAAAATACTATAATACACAATAAGATGTATTGAATTCATTACTTAGGAGCCCTACGAAGAAATGACAGTAGAGAGCGCTTTAACCAACTGCGCTATTCTGTAAAAAACAATGTGTATGAACTATGCTTTATATACAAAATACTCACATTTCTGACGTCAACATGTAAGCATGAAAAGTACCAAACAAACACGACCCATTTTATAAATTTATTTTTTATCTCAGAATGCGAAACCTTTTCCCCCATTATATATACATGTACCTTATTTTAACCGTATTATAATGCCATAATTAATATCTCGATTTCAGATTGTTTAGAGAAATTATCCCCTTGAGGCCCTTTTCGTTGACATAGTCCCTTTAAGTTCCGATTTTTTGTAAGGTAATAAATGAGTACGATTGAGTGTTCACATGGTGTGCGCTGTAAGACACCATCAGTCATGGAAAGGACAGAAATTTAGACGGTCATTTCGTTTAAATAAATACAGACAAAATATACGATATAATCTATTATATGCATGTATAATATCAAAACATGTAATATCTATTAAATAAAGTTAACTGATTAAAAGGCAAGTAATAAAACGTATACAAAACAACAGAAAACATAGTATAAAGACACTATTTAAATATACATCATATATCAGTTTGATAATTTAAATATCCGACCTATGATATGTATTATGCAACGAGAGTACACACAAGTCATGTTACAAAAATAAATATTAATTTTAATTTGATATAAAATGGTTAAACATGACGTTCAAGCTTCAGGGAGAATACAAAATGAGTTTAATAATGTCGTGTCGTGGGAAATCCGGGTTTAATGCATGTGCGTAAAGTGTCGTCCCGCATTAACCTGTGCAGTCCCCACAGGCTAATCTGGGACGACAATTTCTGCCTACAGTGGATTATTGTTTAGAAGAGACTTAAGTGAAACAGAAAATACGATAAAGGCGGAAAGTGTCTTCCTGGATAAGCCTGTGCGGATTGCACAGGCCAATGCGGGACAACACTTTAAACACATGCATTAAGCCCGATTTTCCCACGACAAGCCTCAAATATTAAATAACATATAGAACCAACACGGAATTGAGATTATCATGAAGTGAAAACGATGTATATAAATAAACCACACACGCATATCCGAACCTCTCAAGACAAAGTTCAACGTGTCTTCTAAAATATATACATGTACTTAAATCCTGTTTTGTACTTCTGATTGCGAATTCGTGCATTTTTTTTCACGGCCTGTACCCGGATAATCCTAACGCAGTGCAGCGGCCCTAACGCAGTGCCAATTTGGCGGATGGAAAGACGGTTCTACTTTGTTTTATTATGCATAGTTTCCTTATGTACAGGTTTGTTTTGGTCGTAATATCTGTCGCAATTGATAAAGTGAGTATTTATTTCAATAGATCTAATGTTTCCTCTAGCAAACATTGTGTTGTAAGATGGAATGCTGAGGAACAAGGCCAAGCATTTAATTAAACTATCTTTAAAAAAACTTAGAGGCTTTAAATGGCCATACTATTTCGCTGTTTGGAAGCAAACATATACTGCTTCAAAAGCCCGTTTACACTATAATGTTATACCACTGCATATGGACACAATACTCGTTCAAATGTGCAGACTGTGCGAAAATGAATAAAAACCTAAATTTCTAGTTGATAATTGATAATCTAGTTGATAATAACCGAATGCAATGTATAATAGGAACGGATAAAAACCAAACCAATGCTAAAAACGTGCAGGATAAACACCTAACCAACCAATAGTTTGCATAAATGAATTGATCTACCTGTAAGATGATAATAATAAGATAATAATTGGGTCAATAACAAACGAAGCAGGTTATTTTGGCTTTGTGTTCGTAACATGAATATCAGTGTCGCGTAACCTGTGTTACGGTATAGGGAGTAATATATTGATCGGGTGACGTAACAACATGGACGCTTACTGAAATGGTCGTTTTGATATTATTGAAAAATGGAATAAAAACACGTATTTGGGGAAGAAAATATGTTTGTTTTTTTAGTCTAAGGTTATTTTTTACTTTGTCATTGTTTATTGTCATTAGTTATTGGAAATTTCCTGTTTTTTTTCGCATTTTTCTAGTGAAAAGTATATCGTTGTCTACTTCTGGAATTACTTGCTAGAATTTGGAAACGCGCTACTTCGGCGCAGGCATTAATTCGATAGCCACGAAATCGATAAGGACCACGAAATCGATAAGAAACAACGATAATTGTGTTTATACTTCCAAAAGAAGGGGGGGGGGGACTGAATAAATATATATTACACGGTAATTTAAACGTTCGTGATGGCACATTCCATCTGAGTTAAAACCTCTCACGCTCTACCATTACTAAAACGAGAGTTGTTCAGAAATAACGCAGACTGTTGCTATAAAACTGTAACTATTATGGCATTATACATCAATTTAATTCGCATTTAATACAAATTAATTATTTTGGTACAAATATCTGCTCCATAAGAACGTTGAAAAACTCATTTGTGACTATGGCTACGCGTAGGCGGCGCAGTCCGAAAGTACTCACTAATTATCAAGAATAAGCTGTGTTTAAATGCCTTAAATAAATACCGGTCGGCGTAATATGCCGCGAATATTTGACATTGCGCATTGATGACAAGTGTGCTATTTCGACGTCATTTATACGTTCCAAACTTGGATAATCAACGTGTGATCGTTGTATTTTAACACATTGTACTCGTGAAGGCTTCAGTTAGATAAGGAACAGTATACTCACGAACTTCATTATTGCGTTCATCATTAATTACAGGTCAATTACTGTAGATATACAACATTGTACACACGAACTTTTTATTGCGTTCATCATTAATTGCAGTTCAATTAATGTAGATATAGAACGTTGTACACTCGAACTTCCTTATTGCATTGATCATTAATTATAGGTCAATTTACTGTAGATATAGAACATTGTACACTCGAACTTCCTTATTGCATTGATCATTAATTATAGGTCAATTTACTGTAGATATAGAACATTGTACACTCGAACTTCCTTATTGCATTGATCATTAATTATAGGTCAATTTACTGTAGATATAGAACATTGTACACACGAACTTCCTTGTTTCGTTCATCATTAATTACAGGTCAATTACTGTAGATATAGAACATTGTACACTCGAACTTCCTTATTTCGTTCATCATTAATTACATGTCAATTTACTGTAGATATAGAACATTGTACACTCAAACTTCCTTATTGCGTTCATCATAAATTGCAGTTCAATTAATGCAGATATAGAACATTGTACACTCGAACTTCCTTATTGCGTTCATCATTAATTACAGGTCAATTACTGTAGATATAGAACATTGTACACTCGAACTTCCTTATTGCGTTCATCATTAATTACAGGTCAATTACTGTAGATATAGAACATTGTACACTCGAATCTCCTTATTGCGTTCATCATTAATTAAAGGTCAATTACTGTAGGGGTTGAAAGTTACAGAAGCTTGACATATTCTTTATATGCAAAAATTTGACATATTCTTTATATGCAAACACTTGACATATACTTTATATGCAAACACTTGACAGATTCTTTATATGCAAACACTTGACATATTCTTTATATGCAAACACTTGACATATTCTTTATATGCAAACACTTGACATATTCTTTATATGCAAACACTTGATATATTCTTTATATGCAAACACTTGACATATTCTTTATATGCAAACACTTTAACAGTTTAACACCCATATACTGGGTAATTTTATTGAAAACAAAAAAAAAGTTTAATATATTTCAATGTCTATGAAGTACAAATAAAATTAAAGAAACAACAACAGTGTGTGGTCATGAAAAATGGTCCTTAAACAAATGACTGTGAACCAATAAATATCGTTCATACTCCTTTTAACGAATATTAATAGGTTTACAAAACCATTCAAAGTTGTCTAGTATAAAATGACACAATCCATTCAGTTTCATCGCAAGAATATCTGCGTAACAAACGCCATACAATCTTACTTAAATGTTATTGCACGTCATGAAGAAAACCAAGAGAATCACGGGGGTCCTGGATCGCTCAACTCTGTTTTAGAAAATATCATAGCACCTCTACACAATAAGGGAAATATGCTATAAATAGCGGCAAGGTTGTAATTGTACGAATCAATCTATATTGAAGATAAATTAAAAGGAATTTGGTACCCAAGAGAATTAAAAAGATAGCTTCCGTTTTACGTATCAATCTTTTTTTCAAGAAAAGCACTCATTCATCAGTTACAAAATTGTTAGATACATTTAAAGAATTGCTTAGAGGGTCCCCGAAAAGTCGGTTCGTATGAATTTAATTTAAAATTGGTCTGTTAATTTATATGAGAACCTTTTTGATCTAACAATATAACAAGAAACATAAGCAACAACTAAAAAAAACTCCCACCAAGCGTGCGTTTTTAGAGAAGATGTGTTAAGCATACTGATGACAACGCACGATGCGCTACCAGGGCCTATGGCGTACTTACATTGACTGTTTCCCGGGGGAGCTAAATGCTTTGCAAGAAATCGATATCTTGAAACCAATACACATGACTAATGTCTAAATTAGCTACATGCTACTCAGATTATAGTTCATTCTTCATAACAAAAATCCAGCAAAAATTGCAACATTCAAACTGAATGCAAATCGATTACATTGTACTACGTTATAAACAACCAATATGGTGTATACTACTGCGGTATAACCACAAGTGATATTAATACAGTGTCATTGCACTATTATACACGAATACAACACTACTTCGAACTACCCTGACCGTATCAGCAGTTCGACCGAACATATGGCCATTGACGTGATCATATTGTACCTGTAGATGCGGATATTTGCAAAGCCGCAAGCTGCTTATTAACTGGCTTGTAACCATTTTTGAAACACTTGGTGATCTTTGTCCCGTTTGTCTTAGTTCTATCCTGTAGGTTTAGCGGCAGTCTAGATCTGTGTATTTCAAGCCACGGAATCAGCAAGCGCGTTATTTTCCTCGGTTTCCACCGCCGCAGATTCTTCTGGTTCCCCAAGGCCCTTGACGTAGCAATACGGCTGAATCATGACCACAGCACTTAGAATGGCCATTGCCCCACCCAGCACAAAAGCCCACATGTACGTATTTGTGATGTCGTACATCGCTCCTGGAAAAACAACAACAACGACATAATTGTTTTTGGAATCGAAAAACACACAAGAAAATATTGCGATGCTTCTTCAATCCTTCAAGGGGTTGCAGCAGATGCGGTTACAGGATTTGGAGTTAGATGGGGGGGGGGGGGATCACAATACCTGCCAACCTACATATGTACAAATTGTATTCTTATATTTTTGTGAAACAAAGACAATTCAATAAGAAATTGTATTATTTTGAGGCTTTTGAGGATTCCATACGTGTTCTAGACGTGTCTGTGCATCATGACATGATAACAAAGCTAATAAACTAATCACTCGTTTTAAGACAATGTCTATGTAATACTAAGTTATTGTGAGGTTTAAAAAAAAATCGAATCTAAGACAATTATTCGGGGGACGTACGCAGTTTCCGACCCCTTTAAACCGCCTGTGCGCGGTGTGTTTACAAATTGTTCGTAATCAAACACATACTAATATAAGGCTGTTGGATTTGTGAGTTTGGGGCGCAAAACTAGGGGTTGATAAGCCATAAAAGTATGCACCATACTTTACCGTAAATCTCTTACTGCATACATAAGTTTTCTACAATATCCTTTTTAGATGGGCTAAAACACGTAAAGTCATTCTTCATCATAGCTAAGTTTATGTACACAGTGCACGCTCTCACCTGCACAGAACGCTCCGATCAGCTGTCCGCCAGCCATGAACAGTAGCAGACAGCCGTAGCCATTGGTGAACCTCTGGAGCCCCAGCAGACGTATCAGGATGGGAACCAGTAGCGTCCCAAAACAGCCGGACATCAACCCGAAGAACACGGCGCACGTCATAAGGGACCAGTATGACGTCATGAAGGGAACAATGCAAATACAAATCCCAGCGATCCCGAACGAGCCTGCATAGAGCAAGAAAGGGTCAATGGCCGGATGTTGCGCGATGACCCCGTATGCAAAGCGTCCAATGAGATTAGCGATGCCCAAACCGGAAATGAGCATGGCGCTACGGTCGGCGCCCATCCCTTGCTTCTCAGCGTGAGCCACGAGATGAATGTATAAGGCGGAAATACCACAGCAGAAGAGAAACACATTCACGCACAGCATCACGTAGCCGCGTTTCTTAAACGGGGTTAGGTCTAAAATAGGTCGGTTCTCTGTCATTTCCTGCCTGTTAACCGGCCGGATTAAGGCGCCAAACACGCAAATATTGAGCGTCAAACCGCCGAGGACCAGGAAACTGGACTTCCAGTCGAATATGTTTACCAGCCATCGGATGAGCACCGGGTATAGGAAGTTCCCGATGCCGACACCGGAAGCTGCGATACCGGAAGCCAACGCCAGCTGCTTGTTAAAGTAGAATGATACAGCAGATATGGATGGAATGTATACGATTCCTAGACCTACCCCTGCAAGTACAAGTGTACACAACATTACAATATATTAGGGAAAGATCTAGCATCTAAAAAGGTACAGGGTGCTGCTAAAAAGGAGCAGGGGGGAGGATTGGGAGGGGGAAACCGGACCAGTTTGTTGACATTTTCTAATAATTTACTAAATACAGGGTTTTAATATTTCCTATGCTTCTGATTAAGATGTTTAAACATGGTCTATTTATTTGTAGTTTAATATTTGTAAAAATAAGTTGAATTTCAAAAGATATTCAACATTTCTGTATTGACCAGCCCAGAGGGGCAGCAGGGGGAAACCAAAAAGGAGCAGGGTGCCTGCTATTCTGCCCTTGATCTTTCCCTAATATATTATATTAGAATTATTGCCATAACTGCGGGGTTCGTTTTCCAAAACACATCTTAAGTTAAATAATATCTTTAACCTTAAAATCATATTTTTCTTTACTTTTTATTCCATGTGTATGCCATTCAGCTTAGTCTGTATTACTTATCTAAGATATCTTCAATTAGTGTATTCAACTGTATTAAGGGATTCACAAATAAGTATGTCGCTTTCGAAATAATAAAGTAGAACTTTTTAAAAAGAGAAAATATTTTACGATTAACTTATTTAAGCTGTTTCTGGAATAAGGCTCAAGAAATAGGTTGAGAAATTGATTTGTAGTTAACTGTGTACCTTTAAAATGCAAAAGATTATCCTATTAGTCACTCAATCAATACATATCAGCATGAATTCCCTGTAACGGACCTAATACAGAATATATACCAGTAGGTTAATTTGAGTGTTTCTAAAAATAATTGTTAGAAAAAAAAGTTATTGTTAATTAAGTTGAAATTCTGTCTACGGTTAAAATGGAAGAACATTTAACCCGATTAATATTAGTATTTTAAAATGTACAAATAATTGTTTGCTCTGCTTATATCGACATATGTAACTTGTTGCCTCGGATACCACTCAAAATTCATCTGGGTTCCTCAAAACTAGATAATTATACAACCAATTATGATGGTCGTTTATGTTAATGTTTAGTTATAGATTGACACTATTGAAAATATTGTTATATGTGTTAAGACAATGAACATTGTATACGTCTCAATAAATATGCCATTGTCTTCTCTATATGCGGGAGCAAAAGACGTTTCCTTAGAAGGGGATTTTTGACCAATAATTTAATTATGTCCGTTCGTATCTTCCGTAAAGCATAAAAATATGTAATAAAAGTTCAAGGTTAATACCGTGCTAGTATATATTAACCTATATATCAAATATCCAAAACCGATGCTATTTTTACCGTAGCTGGTTGGTACTGGGAAGTGAATTGTGAAACATAATATATATGCCAATTGGTATTGTTGCTGTGGTACTACATGTTCGTACAAAAAAGTTAGTTTGATTTCACAACTCAAGTCCTTATACACTTGTTGAACTGACAATCGAGTTGTGGTTAAATATACAACTTTAACAAGAGCATCGCTTACAGGTGCTGGTCGCTCGACTTTCTCTATTTGATAGTACTCTAGGCTTTTGTTTATAAAATAAGTTTATCACTGTCATGAAGTATATTCAGGTTCAAGTCAATACTGAGATATTGAGACAGTTGACCTAAAGCAAAAAAATCTAAGTTTAAAAAAAAAATGAAAAAAGGGCAATTACTCAACCAAAATCCTTGAAAGAGTTACGTTAGCTTGTCTGCAGAATGGTGTCAGCACCATAAACAAGTACCTCGAGTTTCAATTTAATGTCTTTGATAGTTATTGATAAATTTTATATTTACCAAAACATTGTCAAAATATGCTAAGTTGTAAGTCCAAACAAGGGCAGTTAAGTCCGGAAATACAAATTACCTGTTATTTGCCTTGTTGTAATGGAATACCCTTTTGATAGTGAACAAGTATTTTAAGTTTCAATGGATACCTTTGGTAATTTCTGAGAAATGGACTAGGACAAAAAACGACAATAGCTCGACTTTTTTTCTTCGAGCTAAAAAGCTCTCGTATTTTGGCTATTTAGATCGTATACACTGACATTTACGTACAGTGGCATAGATGTGACATATGCATGTTTTTATTTATATCGTTCCCACGACATATTAAGTCGTGGGAACGAGATCTTATCGCGTGGGAACGACATAATTATGTCGTGGTAACGACATATTAAGTCGTGGGAACGAGATAATTAACTCATGAATACGACATATTAAGTCGTTGGAACGAGATCTTTTCTCGTGGGAACGACATAGATAACTCGTGGGAACGACATATTAAGGCGTGGGAACGAGATAATTAACTCGTGGTAACGACATAATTAACCATCAGAATACACGTTGTTTAAAAGCATGTTTCAAAATGGCTGATACAAGAGACTCTTACATAAATATCGTATTTCAATTCTGGATTAAGATATAAAGAAATTGTTTTTCTTCTGCGAGAGCAAGATGGAATTTGATAGGTTCATTAAGTCGTTCCCTCGACAAAATATCTCGTTCCCACGACATAATTATGTCGTTCCCACGAGATAAAATCTCGTTCCCACGACTTAATATGTCGTGGGAACGACATAATTATGTCGTTCCCACGAGATACGATCTCGTTCCCGCGAGATAAAATCTCGTTCCCACGACTTAATATGTCGTGGGAACGACATAAATAAAAACATGCACATGTCACATCTATGCCACCGTATTTACGTAATCATGTTATGAATATTGAGTTTACACAGATTTAAGCCCAATTGTCGGAAAACTGTAGTTACAAGCCCTCTGCGTACTGAATGTACGCGTTCAAATCTAACACTTTGCAATGTAAGGAATTTTGTTACCGATTTTGTACCCATCTGTATGCATACATAACATAAATAAAACGCGTCTCATGTTACTGTAAAATGATTTTGCAAACACAAAGATGATCCTTACCTGTTAAAGCTCCGAATGTAAAGAAGAGGTAGTACAGACTGGTTGCAAAGTAGCTAAGACACAGTCCCGCGCTGGCCAATACCCCGCCCACCATTATCACCGGCCGGAAACCAAACTTGTTGGAGAGCATGCTGGCTATCGGACCTGAAACCAACACCGGAACTTGATGCTTAGCAACCTCCTGCTTCCGGTATTGCCCGAAATATTGTACAAATGTAATGTGCTAGTCGTTCGAATACTAGTGTGGCTACTAACCTTTATTACAACACTACTTTGTAGGTTTCTTATATGATTATCATTCATATTGAACAAAACGACTTAGTTTTAGCATGGAACCATTTATATTGAACAAAACGACTTAGTTTAGCATGGAACCAGTCATATTGAACAAAACGACTTAGTTTTAGCATGGAACCATTTATATTGAACAAAACGACTTAGTTTTAGCGTAAAGAGATTCTAATATTTGCACTTAGTTTTAGCATGGAACGTGAAGGGATTCTAATATTTGCACATAACTACATGTATATGGCTATTTTGATATATAGACCACGGCTTATATTTTGCTCTTAAAATTATCTGATTATGGGACATTTATAAATTTGCTGCTGTTTAAAACGATGGAAAGGTTTTAAATAATTTTCTGCATAAATTGTTATTTTGGTGTTATCTTTATTGATATTTGTGATATTTGAGTTGCAGAGATTCGATGATTATTGAGTATTTCTGCCGTTGAGAGGCGGTATAGAGATATTTGTGGATTTAATACTAGTAACACGTACACTACACTACTTATTTCTATCAAGACGTTCATTAATTGTGATGTCTTTTTACTGGGGCAGGTTTTTCGAATTTGTTAAATAACACAGTGTAGATTAATCTGGCCTTGAAAACACCCAATATCGGTAGGCAAAAAGTCAAAAGACGGGTCACCTATATATAGGCTATGGTCTGATAAACGACAGAACGTTTGATCGTTAAAGGGACTTTGTCAACGAAAAGGGCCTAAATGGGGGTAATTCCTTTAAAAAACGAAAAAATTATGGTATTAAAAAATTAGTATATAATAACAGTTAAATTAAGGCGTATAAAATGGCAAAAGAGTATGCGCTTTCTGAGATAAAAGTCGATTTATAATATGGGTCGTGTTTGTTTGGCCCTTTTCATGTTTACATTTTGACCTAATAATTATGAGTATTTTGTATAACCATATTTTACACATATTTCCTTACAAAGCAGTTTGTTAAATTTAAGTGCTGTCTACTGTCATTTTCTCGTATGGCTCCTCAGACGTGAGTTCGACTCCCACTTGGGTATGTAAGACACCATTATATTCATTAAGTCATGTGTCAAACCTCACCGTGCACTCTCCTTTTATTGGGGAGGCGTATATGTCGCCTACGCAAGTGCCCGCTCTAGCGGACACGTGCCGTGCGTTGCAACTGCAGTTCAATTTTGCTTTTGGAAGAATTTCTAGATGTGTACTATATTGGATTCTGTGCAACATACATGTACCATGACAAGAAAGTTGATAAACTAATATAATTGTTCTCTAAAAGAAAACGCCTAAAATATTGTGAGGCACGACCTCTTATTAGCAGCACCAGGTCCCTTATATAAGGCAAGTGACCACTTCCCAATACAACACAGCACAATACAAAAAACAACAACACGTAACAAACGAAAACACAAATATGAATACAACTTGGAACGGTCAATGCAACGCATTCGGGGTTCAAACCGATTAATGGACGCCGGAACCTCACATAATTATTCACATGTAAAAAGATTTACCTCGTAGTGTCGCATTTCAAGTTAAATAGTAATTTAAAACAAGAGCACCGCCTACTAGTGCTGGACGCTCGTCTTTCTAACATTTGATCGTAATCTAGGCTTTTGTTTACAGAATAAGTTTATCATGGAGTATTTTGAATATCACTTCAGTACCTCTGACCGATATTGAGAAATTTGAACTTAAGCAAAACTATCTTAGTTGAAAAAAAGGCAATAACTCCACCAAAATCCTTGACATAGACACCTCAACTTGTCTACAGAATGGGTTCATAACTGTAATAAAGTATTTTGTGTTTCAAGTCAATACCTCTTACAGATATTGTGAAATTTGACCTATAGTAAAATTTCTAAGTTGAAAAAAGGGCAATTACTCAAGCAAAATCCTTGATAGAGTTACCTCCTCTTGTATTCAGAATAAGTTCATCACTGTGATCAAGTATTTTGAGTTTCTGGTCAATACCTCATATAGGTATTGCGAAATTTGGCCTGAAAGAAAAATTGTACGTTGAAAAAATGGCAATCTCATTGAAATTATCTCCAGTCTGACGCTACTATATTATCCGCTTTCTGGATCTGATGACTTCGCATTAGGGGTCACGTTCAGATGACCTTTTTAGGAGCCAATCTAACTGTTGCCTTCAAAATCTTGCGGTATAACTTCATATATAAACCACAAATACTATGCACGAAATTAATGTAAATTTGGATGTTTACTTGCCTTAAGTACCACTATATCCATTATTGCCCCCGTGAATATTAACTGTAAATGATTTATTCCCGAGGATCAGCTGGAAATGCATCACTTTTCCAAAACCGTGGCCAAACATTGCTGTGCAAAAGGCAATTTCATTGGACGCAGCAGAGCTGATTTTTTATTGTTCGGAAGGTCATTTGAACGTGATCTGTTATACGATGTCTTCAGATCCTTACAATGTTAGGATTTGATTTTAATGAGATTGAAAAAAGGGTAATAACTCCAACAAAATCCTTGAAAGAGATACATCCTCTTGTCTGCAGAATGGTGTCAGCACCATAAACAAGTACCTTTGAGTTTCAATTTAATGTCTTTGATAGTTATTGAGAAATTCTACATTTACCTAAAAATTGTCAAAATATGCTAAGTTGTAAGTCCAAACAAAGGCAGATAACTCTGGAAATACAAATCACAGGGTTAACCCAGGCGTTGATGTAATGGAGTACCCTTTGATAGTGAACAAGTATTGAAAGTTTCAAATTGATACCTTTGATAGTTTTTTAGAAATGGACTCTGACCAAAAACTTAACCAAAAAACTAAACTAACGCAGACGCAGACGACAGGGCGACGACAATAGCTTGACATTTTTTCTTCGAAAAGTTGAGCTAATACTTAAACATTAATGAACGTTAATTAAAGTAGTGCTGCCCGTGTTCCTACCTACTGCGTACATCATGGCTGTGGGGAGAGACCCGGCCCAGACCGTCACCGATTTTGGTTGACCGAACGCCTCGAGGAATATCACGTTGTATACACCTGCAAGTAAGAGGCATTTCGGTTGATATGTCGTTAAATGAACTACAACAAATGCCTCGAGGAATTTCACGTTGTAAACACCTGCAAGTAACAGGCATTTCAGATAGTTAGTCGTTAAATGTACTTCAACAAACGCCTCGATGAATATTACGTTGTAAACACCTGCAAGTAAAAGGCATTTCGGTTGAAAAGTCGTTAAATGTACTCCAACAAACGCCTCGAGGAATATCACGTTGTAAACACCAGCAAGTAAACGACATTTCGGTTATAAGTCGTTAAATGTACCACAACAAACGCCTCGAAAAATATCTCGTTGTTAATACATACAAGTAAGAGGCATTCTAGTTGGTAAGTCGTTAAATGTAGTACTAATGTTAATATTTTAACGAAGAAAACATGCATGCTTCTTATTACTTACTGCTCCGATTATGGAGATTGCGTAGAATGCTATGACAATGTAATGTACTTGCTTTATGCCATAGCCATAGCAACGTACGAATTCGAACAAGACGGTGAAGGTAAACAATTAATTTAATTAAATAAAAATAAAAGTTTTTATTGTTGATCGAAAATTCAATTATTGTCTGACTTTTTTTTCTAAACAATATAAATAACGTCTACATGTTTTAATTAAGCAAGAACAAGCAAACGTCGAACAGCGTGTCATTCACACACCTTCTAAGGAAATCTTTAGTAATACATTAGTGAACATTAAAGATCAAATTTTCTTTGTGAAATGGAATGATTTCTGTTAACAAAAGGGTAAACAATATATATGTCAGCAATATTTACTAGTCTGAAACATTTAATTTTAAATGACATATGCAGGAAACAAACACATATTTAAGAAATTATATGGATTTAAAAAATTTACTTAAGTGGTTTTTTTTCGAAGGAGCTTTGTGAATACTGGCCCTGGTTTAATTTAAAATAGCCAAAACACAGACCGGTGCTCCATGCGAGCCCGTACGTCATGACGTGAATCAGGAAGGAGCACATGACCACAATCCACGCCCATCCTTTGTCGACGTCATTTGAAGTCCTCATGACGTCTTGCAGACGTTGACGTTGCTTACGGTGGTATCATACGGCATCAAAATCACAGAGACTTGACCTACCAAGAAAAATGGTAAGATTTTCATATTTGATTTTAATGTGTGCGTGTAAACGATTTTCTGAAGTCAACTTATTTCTACCTAAATCGATAAAATGTCTTGAAATAATCTAGGAAACAAAACGAACATTTCAAACATGGACAAGTAGCGTAATTTCCGATTTATAGTCGAAACCTAAATACTAGCATAAATTTTACTCCATTATGAATCATAGTTATCATAGGCGGAAGTTAAGGAGGGGGTGGGACAGAAGCGGCGAATGTTCCCTCTAAAATTATTCAACATTTGATTGTTTAAAGCTCACGATAACTTAAACCTAGGCATTTCATTCCCAATGACGCGTTCTTCAATCAATTAAGTATTGTAATATTCAAATCCGTTTTGTGGTATTTTCGTTTAATTGTAAATACTGCACCATTCCGATATCCATTCCACATGTAAGAGAGTCGAGCAGCAACAAACAAAAAGTTACTGAATATTTCCGCCGCCCCACCCCCCTCCCCCCCCCCCCCCCCTCCAACAGCAAATCTCATTACTGCGCCTGGAGTTTAATAACGCATATCAATATTTTCAATGGAAGTTCGTATACACCACCTTTGATGTGAAAACTAGAAAGCAAAAGTTTTAATCTTGTAGGCATTTCACACAGTAAGTTTCCCGGTATAAACATGTAACGTATATAGCCGTACGGTGACCTGCTTTAAATCACATTATACCATGTTTTCTTCTCTTGCAACTAAATCTGTAATCCAATAACCCTACGAAAAGTAGTCAAAGCGAGTGGTAGAGTATAAATATATCAACTACATACACAGTATGTAGTTGAAAAGCCCACAAACCTGTATGATTCAATACATTTTTGTGACAACAGAAAAACAATGTATTTTATAAACAGTCATTTAAAGTTGTTTTTGTTTCTGGAAAGCATGCACGATAAGTACTCCGTTTATATTAGGTTCCCACTGTCGTGCGATCCGTCACGATTGGCCATTCGTAGCTGATTGCGGTATTTAGCAGAGATTTTAGGCTTGGATGCGGGTCCATACGTTTTGTTCGGTTCTGATCTGTTCAAGATTTGTTCAATACAGGTGTCACGATCTTTCACGGTCTTATCTCCAGTTTAGAAACGATTACATACTTTCCGTTGGGATTGTTTCTATCGAGTCCACGAGTAGGTCTCGATCAGACTTTATATACGACAATTTTTGTTTGTTGTTGATCAATTCTTCTGCATTTAATTTCTGCATATGGGTGATTTTCATTTAGGTGGTTAATAATGTATTTGAAGATTTTTCCCAGTAAAAGCAGGCATACATGTCGGTGAATCTGAAAACAAAAAGGGACGCACCCTCCAACAAAAAAAACAACATGATATTGCACATTTTATTTACATTAACCGTGCAAATAAATGTTGATGTCGCACAGGACGTTGTTTTGTAAAGATGATGTCATAATACGCCGTCATTTGCAAAAGACTATGTCAAAACGTTAGCTCCGAATAGATTTGTAATGCTATGTTCAGTGGATATTATTAAGTTTTTAGCTTACCTGAGCACGAATTGCTCAAGGGTGAGCTATTGTGGTCATTCTGTGTCCGGCGTCCGGCGTCCGTCGTCAACATTTTACTTCAAACACCTTCTTCTCTGAAACCACTGGGCGGATTTTAATCAAACTTGTCAGGAATGTTCCTGGGATTGTCCTTTACCAAATTCATTCAATTTATTAAAATATATTGAAAAAACTCTGGGTGGCATGGCAACCAAAAGCTTAAAAACTGGAAAACTTAAAAAACATAATCTACTTGTCAGAAACCACTGGCTGGATTTAAAAATAGTTTCCACAGAAATGCTCCTTGGGTTACCCTCTTCCAAATTCCTTCAAGTCATTTTGATTGTCAAAACATGGCCGCCAGGGGGCGGGGCAGTTTTCCTTATATGGCTATATTGAAAACGTTAAAAATCTTCTTGTCTGAAACCACTAGCTGGATTTTAAAATAATTTCACAGAAATGTTCCTTGGGTGACCCTCTACCATATTCCTTGACATTATTTTAATTCGTTAAAAAAACATGGCCGCCAGGGGGGCGGACCGGTTTTCCTTATATAACTATATTGAAAACTTAAAAAAAAAATCTTCTAGTCTGAAACCACTAGCTGGATTTCAAAATAATTTCACAGAATTGGTCCCTGGGTGACCCCCTACCAAATTCCTTGAAATCATTTTGATTTGTTTAAAAACATGGCTGCCAGGTTGCGGGGCAGTTTCCCTTATATGGCTATATTGAAAACTTTAAAAATCTTGTAGTCTGAAACCACTATCTGGATTCAAAATAATTTCACAGAAATGCTCCTTGGGTGACTCTACCAAATTCTTTCAAATCATTTTGATACGTTAAAAAACATGGCCGCCAGGGTGCGGGGGCAGTTTTCCTTATATAGCTATATTGAAAAGTTTTAAAATCTTATAGTCTGAAACCGCAGGCTGGATTTCAGAATAATTCACAGAAATGTTCCTTGAATTACCCTTTACCAAACTCCTTGAAATCATTTTGATTTGTTAAAAAACATGGCCGCCAGGGACCGGGGCAGTTTTCCTTGAATGGCTATATTCTAAAAATCTTCTTGTCTGAAACCACTGGCTGGATTTCAAAATAATTTCACATAAATGTTCCTTGGGTGACCCTATATCAAATTCCTTGAAATCATTTTGATTTGTTAAAAAACATGGCCGCCAGGGTGCGGGGCAGTTTTCCTTATATGGCTATATTGAAAACTTTCAAATCTTCTTGTCTGAAACCAGTGGCTAAATTTCAAAATAATTTCACAAACATGTTCCTTGGGTGACCGTATACCAAATTCCTGGAAATCATTTTGATTCTTTAAAATAATGGCCGCTGGGCGGGGGACAGTTTTTCGTATATGGCTATATTAAAATCTCAAACAATCTTTTTGTTAAAAGCCATTATGATGCTTTACACTCAGGTGAGCGACCTAGGGCCATCTTGACCCTCATATTTTTATTTGTGTTTGATTAAATGCACAGATAATCGACATCGCTGAATGATGTTATCTCATTTGCATTTTCTTTAGCGATGGGAAATTTTTATAATAAAAGTTGATTGTGATAAAACAGCCCTGCACCGGTGCCTCTGAAAAGAAACGTAAACGTGAGTTAAGATAAGCATTTAATTTACTTGATTTACTTGTCTTTTTGTTTTAATATAATTATTGAAACATAAAATAGTGTTTTAGTAACAATTTCATCAGCTGTCGTTTATTTATTTATGGACTTTTTAGCTGTGAAATATCATGTAAGTCGACTGGTTCAGTATGGATTTGCTGTGCACCATCATACGATATTGGAGTTCATATATGTATAATATTAATCGATTGTACTATTATTATTGCATAATTTATTTATGAATCATAGCTTTGAATAATTACTATTTGATTTAATGAAATTAAGGTTTTATGGTATAAATCATCAAAAACGGTAATGGCCCTTGCGCGATACCCAGTACGCTAAAAATGAATACAATGCAATACTCCGTACACGAGCATGCAATACTCAGTACACGGAGTTGGCATTGTTGAAGAAGTAGAACTTACTTAATACGCAACAAAAGTAGCTGAAAATGTCAGGAAATGTAATTTATAGTATTTGTAAACAATCGCTCGATTCATATTTTTCTAAACATGTTTAAACTCATCAATAATTGAAAGAAACAAGCGAGGAGCTGCATTTTTTTCAGCGAGCAGTTTACGTTTATTTACTGAGTTTTCACTGTTCATCTAATATATCGGTCAAAGTAAGTATATGACGGTCTTTGCAATTAAGTTGGCAGTCTAGGTCAGCAAGTACAAGTATAAAATTGTAAACAGAATACTTGAAATCAGTGTTTTACTTGCCGTTGTTGGAGCTGTTTTCTATATCGCTGCTTATTTTGGCTCGATAATTAGACAATATCCGGTGTCACGTCTTACGCAGTGTTAAATACCACGCCGTATAGTTTTTTTTTGGATGTTTGAAATGAATTTTAAATCATTTCATATGTTTTGTTGTACAGAAAATTACGCCAAGACTGCATTTGTGTCGACCGAGTTTAAAGATTACCATCTCGTAAATGATTGACCTGTAATTAATGAAATAAAAGATGCAAATCATGATTTTGTTGTTTGTTCTTGAGCTAAAAATCTTAAACGATTGTCTTTAACACCTTGAAACATTCGTGCAACTTGTGATGTCATTATTATTATTGTCAAAAAAACCATATTTTCACTCACTATTAAATGTTCTATTTTTTTCGTTGTTGTCTCTACCAAATTATTTACTTAAAATAAACGAAGTGCTTTTTGTGAACTGCTATTTTTGTCTTTAACAAATTATTTACTTATAAGCGAAGTGCTATTTTGTGAAATACGTATACAAAATGTTAAACTGTGTGTGGGTATAAATAATTCTTCTGCATACCCTACTGCCATGTAATGTTATGCATGCCTTTTACGGTTAACGCTTCATATACGTAATGGAAAATGTTATGTGAAGACATGTGCTTATGTTTCATTAATGTTTAATTAAATGTTTGTGTCCAAGAAATTTACTAAGTATAAAAGGCATATACAGTCTGCTTCCCCCCCCCCCCCACACCAAATAACGTATTTTTGTATCTGTTATATTTCCAGATTGCATGATGCAAAGCGAATTACAGATGTTATCTATTAAATTTACAAAAATATTACAAAAGACCCTCCGCCTGTTAAAAACTATAATATTACCACAATGGATATAATACATTAGTAACTATTCTACTTTTTTAACCAGACAAACTCCATGCAATAGTATATTAATATATAGCATATGCTTAATTTTTGTATCGCCAACTTTGAATTGCAAGCCTTATTATATATCACATCAGAGCCTAACACTCATTACATGTTTACACCTCATGTTATCATGTTTCATGATCTGAGTGAACAGAGTTTTGACTTGACTTGACTTGACTGGATAGGGTGCGATAAAACTGGAGCCTGTTTGTCATACTTATCGTGTTGAGGTAGGGGCATAGTACCGTACATACAGGAATTCTTAATTGCACTAATTGGCATAACAATAGATTTCAAATGCAAATGGTATCCAATTATCATAATTGGCACTAATTGACATCATACCCTTATTTTTTCAGAACACGACATTTATTATTGAGTTCCAATACAGTAATACGACTTAAAAACAACAACAGTGAAAAGATTAAGCAGAATTTATTGGTAAATAATTAAGACTGGTTAAGACTGGTTCCTTAATACGATAATTTCAACAGCATATTTGATATACGATTTCACAACCGGTATACACAAAAACACATGTGCGATGTGTCACCCGATTAACGCAAACAGGTTAGAATTCTGCCTAAAATACGACTGTCATATAAAATGTCCGAAAACTTAGATTAATTAATTATGGGTTAAAACAAGGATGTCCGAAAATATATAGTCACAAAAAATAATTATTTTGGTTAAAAAAGAGGGTGTCCGAAAATGTATAGTGTCCGAAAATATAGAGCTATTACGGTAATTACAGTTTTCAGCACATAAAAAATCGGTAATAAGACATTCATAATTGTGGGACTGATCAATGTTCGAGTAGTATACAATTATTCCACGTCAGTGTTGAGGCTTTGCTCGGTTGGTTGCAGTCTTTGTGTGTTCTGTATTCCGGGTTTTAGCGAGCAATGCAATGTTTTGTTGATAAACCTCTTACTGAGTACATGAACATATTCACGTTATGGCATTTACGGGGCTTATGCAAACTGTTAAAACAACATACCAATGAACTAGACAGGCAAAAGTTACACAAGTAATAATATACACTATAATATTTAAAAGCAATTCGAACGACAAATGACGTACTCGTACACCAAACGCTAACTCTGTCAAACTACGGTGAAATTACAACCCAAAGAGACGCACACCATGCACCGGCTGACTTACACCGATGAGACATCACAGCATGTAGTAAACAATACTCAGTACAGTAGCCTGCAATACCCCGGACACGAGCAACTGAATAAATCAATCCCCAGTACACCCGTCACAATAATATTGCAGTCCATATATCAGCCATTTATTAATCAAAATTACTGGAAATTGGAACATGTGTTCATTATAGCATATGTAACAATTGCTCGATTCACATTTGTCTATACAATTTAAAATATAAAATAATTGACTGAAATGAGCGAGGACCGGCAATTTTTCAGCGAGCATTTGTTTTTTAAACGACGATTATGTACTGTTCATCTACATCATGGTCATAGCAATTACACGAATGTCTTC
This sequence comes from Congeria kusceri, assembly GCA_027627225.1. Taxonomy (NCBI): domain Eukaryota; kingdom Metazoa; phylum Mollusca; class Bivalvia; order Myida; family Dreissenidae; genus Congeria; species Congeria kusceri. The sequence continues at coordinate 42,577,629 of CM051029.1, read as the reverse complement.
AAAATTTATTTGGCAGTCTACATAAGCACCTGTTTATAGCATATTATCAACAAATTAATTTAAATCAGCATAAAACTTACTGTTTGTGTAGTGAACCTGTTCTATTTTGGCTCGATAATTGGCCAATATCCGGTGTCACGTTTTACCCAGTGTTTAACAAGCACGCGCATTCATTAATCAATACTATCCGTGTATATTCGGCAAATCTGGGCGGAGTCGTTTCTCCTTGTTGCGGTTTTTAGGCTGCCCAGACATGTCATGTACTTCAGTATTATATTACATTTTATAGTATTTTGTATCAGTATTATATAACGTGTTTTGGCATTTTGAATAAATGCTTTTTTTTCTCTCATAAGGTGTCTTACTTATCTTTCTTCGCCATGACATGCTAGTACGCTCATGCTTGTGACCTTGACTACACTTAGGACAATACATAAAAAACGTTATACACCGGACAAATCCGAACGTAATTGCAATATTGATATAGTGTCTATAAATTTTCGGACACCTGTAATTTGGAAATATTTTTGTGTATCCAAATTTTTGGACACGAACATTTTAAATTATTGTAAGTATCCGGAAACATAGAGATTTAACGGTAGGCGTAAAAATATGTTTGTTTCAGGTTACCCAACCTACCCTAAAAAAATGTCCCGACCCTAAGACATTATATTGGGGTTGTCAGAATTGTTTTTTTCAGCAATTACATGTTGTTGTTTTGTGTTAAATAAGTGTTTAGTTTTGACAGAATCCACTTTAAAACAAGGTTTAAGGATATAACAGATATGTTTGAATATTAATTCAGTTTTAGAATCTTCAAGTTGACCACTTACTAAATAAAAAAACTAATAATAAAAAAATAAATTCCTCTCTACCTCATTTTTTTGGTCACGTAGCCTGAAACATACACTTTTTGATACGCCTTACAAGCCATTATAAATACATCTAGTTTTCATTGTACAGAGCTGTAGAAGCAAAAATACACAACGCACCTGTAGCTGTAAGCTGAAACATATTTAGTGATCTTTAGCAAATTTTATTCATTTAACTGATACATATTCCAGTCATCCTCGACAGTCTCGGTAAATACCGTAGTCATCACGTTATATAAGTACCTTAACGCCCACACGTCTCTGAAAAACATTCAGCTTGCGCTTAAAATTTTTAACTGGCACCATTCTGCATGCAAATAGTCAGTTTATTTTTAGGCACAGCTGTCCATTGCGTATTAAAATACATTTTAAAGGGACTTGTTCACAGATTTTCTCATTTTTTTAAGAATGCCATTAAATGTCTTAAATTGACAGATTTAAGCGTCGGAACTAAAAAGCTACAGTATAATAACAAGAAAAGTATTTGGAAAATAAAGAAAGTAAAAAATTGGTCCCCCCAGGGTTCGAACTCCAGACCTCCGGATTAACAGGCTATCGCCTTAACCACTCGGCCATTTCGACTTCTATATTTCACCTTGCATTATTTACTTTATGTAATTGTTCCACGTGATGCCAACAGTTTCAACGAAAACAACAGAAACACTCCAAATTATTCCATTGTTTAGCGTTATAAACGCTTTATAATTGTATCAATTTCAACTGATGATTACTCATATACGAAACGGTGTTTTACAGTATAGTTCTAGGTCCGTAGTGTTATTTTGCTCCCTTGTATACACTGTTGTTTTATTTTTGGAATCGGTGACATAAAGTTGAATAATTGTCAATTCGTCAATCTGTGAACGGGTCCCTTTAATGGCTGCCGTACTTAGTAAGAACACATTACAAGCCCCACTAGCGGCTTGCAAATGTCACGTTGACATTGTCATATTCAGTCGCAGCCCACCTTTTTCGACGGTGTAGGCTTCAGAACAATGATACGCCCTGAAGAAATCGGAATAGTTGGAAATCATCTAATCGTGACCATCGTCAAATAAAGCAATCCATTGACAGGTATACATTATTAAATTCTTGTCGATTTTTTGTTACAGTCAGGGCTGAAGAGATCTCACCGAAATCATGCATGAATTGCATGCAACGGCGTTTAAAGGAAGAAAATAGCAAACACCGGCATCACTTTATTTAGCAATAAACGTTTATCACACAAAATGACATTGTTGAAGCAGAAAAAACCCCAAAGAAACCCCCACATGCTGTAGAAAAGTTACCAGTATATATATCCAACAATTATATGTACTATGAAAGTGTTCTAGCATCGCCACGAATTCTCACTGAGCTATTTACCTGTATCAGTACTTCATGCTGTGTAGGACCATATTTTTCACAAATCCTATTTTTCACATCCGTAAAAAATATGATCTCATTCTTCACAGGTGTGAAAATTAAGATCTTATTCTTCACACATCACATTCGTATTCTTCACATTTTCTGTGAAGTTTGTGATTGCATCCACTTTTTGTTATGCAATAAAATCATATTCTTCTGTGATCTTCGCGCATACTCCTTGTTAGGCCAATCACATTCTTTGCACTTAAAAATGTGACAAATGCGATCCTATTCTACATAGCTGTGAAAACCACTACACCGTCACTGTACTAATAAATAAGAGCTTCTTTACTAGTTTACTAACTGTAGAACCAGCAGAATTGTGACCGATTCATTCTTGTTATTTTTTATATCAATTGATATGGGAGTAAGTTTTAAATACCGGCAAATCTTAATAGAGCATGCAAACAATTAATACAAGTTTGCAAGTTGCTGTTCTCGAATTGAGACACTCTCTGTGTTTAATAGCCAGTATGAAAGTGTATCTCTTTACACTAAAATGTGTTTTTTGTTCGAAAAAAAGTACATGTATTAATATTTCTCATGTCACTTTGCTGTGCATCTTTATTACATACTGTGCATTATTTCTAAATAACGCACGCTATATTAACAGGGACTGATGATAGACTTGGAAACACTTGACCGATTTAACAAGCGCTGCAACCCATTTCCCTGCGACATGTTATGTAAACGTTCGCATCGAACTTATCACTACAGGCTTCCGTAAACAATGTTGACTAAAACAGAAAAATGCATTTTAACCGTGATGCGTGACTTTAAGAAGAATGGCCTTATCGTTGCACTGCAAGATGACAATAAATAACAACAATACGTACTTATCCGGATTATCGCTTTATTCCGCTTATTGCACACGTGTATGTGTATGTTAGACAGTCAGTTAAAATGAAGCCAACCCAGTGTACACCTACACCCGCGAGTATAAACTGTTTAAGAGTGAACTACTTTAAGGACTCAATTACGTTGACCTGATCCTGCTGACCTCTATTTGCATAAATTTTCCGGTTAATTAACTATCTATTATTAGAGTCGGTTCTGTCCGTAAAAATATCTACGAATATGCACCTGGTCCACTATTGGTCCGAGTTAGTAATATTTGCTTTAAGGTGTTAAATTAAGCGAGAGTTTATCGATCAGTTCCACTGGCGCAGTAAGTAAACCCGAACATTTAGTTTTGTATAGTGAAACTTTTACAGTTGGGTATGTGGTTCAAAACTTAATCAGGTTACACAAAAATGTGTGATTTTGTGGCATTTTCTTCATTGTGTTTTCTTTATCCTTTTTTTTCATGTTCTTAATATTTGTTTATTCAACCATCCAATATTACATACCAAAATAACAAACAAAATATTACAGATAATAATATCGTTGTTACAAGTCGTCGGCACCATCATCAGCATCGGAGCTGTCGCCCGCAAGGTCGATGACTAGTTTGTCCATAACAGCAAGCATCAGAGCGACAAAGTTATTTTGATTCTAACATGATCTGACAACAAATATTCTTACAGTTGTAATGAGAACTACATTTTTCTACGCTGCGCTCAGAATCGATACTACTTTTTGAGTTGTTTGTTGTGTAGTTTAACAACGATAATTTTGTTCTTTGTCTATAGAAAAATCAGCCAGTATAATGTTACAGTATGAAGTGGATGAGAGGCCACAGGGGTAGAGAATTGTTCACCCTGGAACAATTATGAATTATGGAGTGAAATTCTCTAGTCGGCATCTTGAAACCCACAAAGATTAAATACGTCCAGCACTTTTGCTTATGTGTATCTTCATCTTTAAAAGTTTTAGCATTGTTCTAGAATAATTCGTCTGTTTGAGTTGTGGAGTCAAATATCAATCATGTGAAAAGCGGTGTATTTTATTAATGGATATATGGTAATTTGGTTGTAATGGAGTTTTTGCAATTTCTTCATACATAGATGTATTAACAAATTAAAGAATTCCCAGTTGATAGTATTTTGTTTGCCCGTGTCTCCTTTGTGTGAAATGTCCAGTGTTTTACCTACTTGTGTGAGCATTTTGACCTTTATTTTATGTTTTATTTAAGAAATAATTTTCGATTTTGAGTTGTTTATCTGTAAACAAATGATTGTGAGTTCTGATGCGTATGAATTAAACCATGCGGGCGTCTGAAATTTATTTTGATTCTAACATGACCAGACAACATATTCTGCAATTACAACGCAAACTATAATAAACAGTTTCAGAACATATTTTTTTTGGTTGTTTATTGGCAATTTAACAACGGAAATATTGCGTGTGTCATGTTAGAATTGCTTTTTAAATAGTTTAGTTTTGAATAAATTATGGATGTTGTTATTATGGATTTAATATGAAACTTGACTTAGTGTGTTGTATTTTTTCAGTTTGGTTAACTTTGTTTTGTAACCCTGAAGGCAGTTTATAACAAAACCTATTTGTAAAATAAAATCTAAATAGAAAGACAACAATTACCAGTACTGGTAAATATGATATGTATGTTTCATGTATGACATGTTGCATTATTTATTGACTGCCACTTGCATGTCAGGAATTTGATTGTTGGATGGATATTACCTGTTCTTTGAGACAATACAGTAATTTGAGGAAAAACTAATGCCTTTGGGGGCACTACTATGTACATTTTTGACTGTGAAACTAAGTCTATAAATATCCAGTGATGTGTCGGTTTTGAATGTGTTGCCCATAAATTATTAGTGGTTACCTCTGCCTGAGAATTTTTTTTTTGCCAGGTCATTTGTCGGTTTCTCAAATTGTCATATTTGTTTTGTTCGTTTACTTGAAAACTTATGCATGAATCTTTCTTGTTATGTTGGAAATGGGCCATTGAACACACAACTCTGATTTTGGTCTGAATTCTTTCAAGGATTTTTTTTGAACTATTCTTAGGATATATGGCAAATTGCCTTATTATGCTGTATTATGCTGTAAACTCATTTCATTTAAGTTGCACATGTAGTGGGAATGTAACTCACAACTGATCTATGTGTGAATAGTATATTTAAGCACCGGTGTCCAACACATTCATCCATTGTAGTACTTAAATCATTTCTGTTGTATTTATTTTACTGAAAAGCATAATTTCCTTGTATTAAATGCAGATAGTAAAATGCACATTCAAAATGTCCTTGAAAAACTATCCTTATGTTTTGTCATTGTATGGTGTGCATTGCAAGATACACTGTAAAGGACACTGATATTCAATGCTTGAATTCCAGTGTTAACGCATAAATTGCAAGCTAGCTGCAGACTATAGTGGTATGCTGTACCAGAGGGACAGGCTCAAATGGAATAGGCAGTTGAACACTTTACCTGCTACTGGTATTCCAAAGTGCTTCTTTGGAAAGACCAATTGTCTAACTAGCTTTCCAAGTGTCTGAAGACTGCCTGGGAAGTCAATAACATCTGACAGCACGGCATGTAACACTTAAAGAGTAGGAAGCTGCTTCCGAACTGTGTAAAATTCCGTTATCTTGTTTCGTACAATGGCCTGATCGAAACTATCGTTGCCCTTGTACGGCTCCCGTTTCCTTTTCATCGGAGATGCAAGACTTCCAGCTAATAAACCAAAAGTCTTTTAAAGGGACCTGTTCACAGATCGACGAACTAACAATTTTGCAACTTTTTGTCACAGATTCCAAAAACAAAAGAATTTTGTATATAAACTCGCGAAATAACACTACGGACATATAAATATACTGTAAATACCGTTTCGTTAATGAGTATTCATCAGTTGAAAATGAAAAAAAAAAAACATATTTAGCGTTTGCCACACTAAACGATGGGATAATTTGGAATTGTTCTGCTGTTTTCGTTAGAATTGTTGACAACACGTGGATCACTTATATCATGTAAAAAAATGTAGATTCAAATGTTTAATTCGGAATGACCAAATGGTTAATGCGTTACTTATGATGATGATGATGATGATGATGATGATGATGATACTGATGGTTTTTCTTTGATATTTAGTAAGCACCGTTATTAGTGAAATTTTTACTCTGTATTTATATTTAAAATGTACACATTTAAGACCAATGCCTATTTCGCTCAATATTTAAACATTATAATTTTATTGTCGATATTCACGATTTCCAATTCAGACCAAATGGTTGATAGCGATTTACTCATTGAAATTAAACACGGATATAGAGCCAGGTATTTGCTCTGGTATTTTATACACCGTATGTTGTATTTGGATAATGCACTATCGTAAGTGTAGACATAAACATCATAACAGTGTGCATAATTTAAACTGCACTTGAACCAAATGAAGAATCACCTGCCTGAAGACCAACATCATAATTTTACTAACACAACCATGCTTTTGAAATTGTATTTTTCGCATAAGTTTCATTTTATTTGTAGCCGGTTTAATTATTTTGAGGTCGGTTTTATTACTGCTTGTCCGGTTTAACTCGATTTCTAGAATTTTGCAGTGCTCGATCGGTGTGTCTATATTATGGCCGGTTTGACTTTATTTGAGACCGGTTTGACTTTATTTAGAGCCAGTTTGAATTCAGTTTATGCCGGTTTGACTTCATTTGAGGCCGGTTTGACTTTATTTGAGACTGTTTTGACTTTATTTGGGCCGGTTTGACTTCATTTGATGCAGAGGTTTTGATCTCTTGATTTTTTATTTTTTTTTTTTTTTTTATTTTTTGCTTATTAGCCGGTTTGTAATCCCTATAATATGTGACAGTTTAAAACATGATACCTAACAACGACCACGATTATTTCTCATAATTAAAGCTTTGCTCGTAAACTTACGACGATTTAATTTTGGAATAAACGCCTTAAATGAAAAAGCGAGAGAATGAACTAAACGAATGTCTGTCGAATAAGTACAGAACTGTCCATTTTAGTTAAGACTTGTACAAGTACATCGTCTACAACACATATAAATATAGTATAACAATAAGAAAGTAAGTGCTAATCTTTTGTCGATGCATACCGCAAGTACTAGTACTTCAGACTTTCACCAACACTTATTCTGAAAGCTAAGTATATCGGTTCAACATCCAATACTGGACACATTATGTGTTTGTTTGTTTGTTGTTGTTTTTTGCTTGGATTTTTCGCTGTTTTTAACAGTATTTCAGTCATATCACGGCGGTCAGTTAACCTACTCACACTTTTCCTGGGCAAACGATCTAAACTTTTAACCAGTATTAAATGCACATACATATGCCAGTAACTGACAACTGCCATACTTGAATCAGAGATAGTGGGTGAATGGCTGTAGAAACAATTTCATGACTAATCCCCACACAAGTTATGTGGCGGGGCTGGGGTTCGAACTCACGATCCCCGGATTGACAGTCAAGCGCTCTACCATATGAGCTAGCCGGCCCGGCTAGACACATTATGACTATGACTTATAGCATTTCTATAAAGTATACGTTAAGTCTTAGCACAAGAGCCAAATGAATTGAATAATTTCAAACATTCGATCTACACATTCTTAATGGAGTACTAAAAACAAGAGGGCCAGGATGGCCGCAAGCGCTCACCCCTGAAAACTGGTACAGATGAAGACCATACTGTTGTGACAGGTTTGAAAATTAAGGTATCTGAACAATACGCAGAGGGGGAAAGGATCAATTTTGATTTAAAACATCGGTTAGTGCAACGGGCTAACTAAAGTAAAAGTTGGGTAGTGGATGTGCGTTTTTTTTCCTAATGGTTCTCAAATCACTTTTCTCGATATTCTTACCTGACCCCTTTTCAATAAGTCATTGACAATTCTGGAAAATGCAGAAACAGTATTTTTTGATGTCTTTTTAGCAAACAGTTTTGGAGAACTAGTTGCAATGCGATAATTGTGATGCCTGTGCTATAAGGTAACGTTTTGCTTTTTCTTTGATTATTTTCTGCCCAATGATGATAAATGAAGTTAATGCAGACTCTGAAGATTTCAATGTTGCATGTACAACTAACTGCATGCACTTCTTGCAACTGTTGGAAATCAAATTTTATCAATCAATTTTTATGGTCATGCGCAAACTGTGTAAGTGTGGTCAACACTGAATCAAAAATCATGTGTGCAAGCCAATCATTGATAACTTGATGATGTTTTTTCCAAACACAAGGGGCAATAACTCTGTGTTTCTGGTCCGATCATGCTTTTATTCGACTTCACCTGCAGTCTTACGTTCATAGACAAACTGTACACGATTGGTGAAGATTGGACGAAAAATGAAGTCACTATCTTGAATAATGTCCATTTTTGCATATTTGTTTCACAAACAAAGGGCAATAACTCTAGTGTTTTTCGTCCGATCTTGCTTATATTCGACTTCACCTTTAATCTTATGGTCATAGACAAATTGTGCAAGATTGGTGAAGACCGCTTGAAAAATGAAGTCTCTGTCCTGAATAATGTCCATTGTTGCTTATTGTTTTCACAAACAAAGGGCAATAACTCTGGTGTTTCTGGTCCGATCATGCTTATATTCGGCTTCAACTGTAATCTCATGGTACCAGACAAACTGAGCAAGTTTGATGAAGATTGGATTAAAAATGAAGTCTCTATCCTGAAGAATGTCAATTTTTGTATATTTTTTTTAATAAACAAAGGACAATAACTCTGGTTTTTGACGCACAATCTGGCCCATTTTAGTGTCTGCTGAGATCTGATGGTCATACACAAACAGTGAAAGTTTGGTTAAGATTGGATGGAAAATAAAGTCTATACGTTGGAAAAGGGCATTTTTGCACTTTTGCATGAAAAGCGGCAATAACTCTGGTGTTTCTGGTATGATCTGACCCAATAACAATCGATCCGAGATTTTATGGTCATACACAAACTGTGCAAGTTAGGTCAAGATTGAATAAAAAATGTAGTCTTTATCGCGATAACGGTCCAAATTGTTGACGGCATACGGACGACGCCGGAGAGGTCCCCTATACCAATAGCTTACTAAGCACTTCGTGCTCAGGTGAGCTAAAACATCAGAAAACTGTCATATAATAACAGTTTAAACAGGGTATATATAACAGGAAAATAGTGTACGCATTCTGAGATAAAAATCAATTTATAATAAGGACGGTGTTTATTTGGCCCTTTTCTTATTGGCGTCAAAATTGTATTTTTTAACCATGGTTTTGACATGATTCTTTACCAAGCAGAATAGCGTAGTTGGACAAAGCGCCTTCTACTGTCATTTCTTTGTATGGCTCTTTTATACGTTGTGAGTTCGATGCCCACTCGGGGTTGTACGTTTTCCAAACTTTTACGCTAATTTGTTTTTATCAAATATCTCATTGTGCATTATATCATTTATTGTTTGTTCAATGCAAATGACTTAGTATAGCTCATTTATATCCTATAATAAAATTTACAGTGCAATAGGAAGCAATTTTTTTGTCGACAATGTCCCTAAAAAGGCTACAAAACGTCTCAGCGTAAACAGTATTTGAATGCAGAAAATGATTATGAGGCATAATTACATAAAAAGTAGAATGGTATTAGAACAGAAAACAATATTAAGATTAGAAAAGTACTGCTTTTTAAATACGCATTAGGTTGACGGAATTTAATGTGTAATATAACGTATATATATATATACAGTCGTTGGCCATAAATGAGTTCCCAACGTCACGACGACTTATATTTGTGTGTTGAATTATACCACGTGTAAGAAGGTTAAAGTACTCACAACTTCTTGATATTTATAAAAATTTTGAAATATATCATGTTTCCTTCCTTACAATAAAAATCCGCTCAGACAATGTGCGGTCAAGGCCAAGAATATAGCTGATAGACAGTCTACTCCAAATGCAGAGAACAGCACTTGTAAAGTCTCCTTTGAATGAACTTCGTTCAGTCTTATTTCTAGGAATCATTTCATCCTTTTCCATAAATTTTAGATTATATTCAGGTCAGGCCTCTTATTGTTTCTATATTGTTGTCAAATTTCCATTTATTCGTCTTTTTAGAAACATGACATAATGCATTATCTTCTTGAAAGATTCAAGGCTCATTTCTAAAACCAATATCAAAAAGCCTCCTTCTTAAGATCCTAGATGACACAGCAGACTCCGTTTGTGTATTAAATCTGCAGGTTAAATCATTTACTGTCTGTCTTCAAATAGATTTTTCCATACGACTAAGGTACCTGTCTGACTGTTTTTGATGTTATTTTCTGCCTGGCACTTCGCGGTTTATTTTCTATTACTCCCGTTGATTTGTTGTTCATTAAAATTTTGGAAAGTGTTCTACGATTCTTTCCAGTTAATTCGCCCATTTTTTAAGTGAGTACAGCCGTCATTTGATACATTTATTACTATTTACTTTGTATCGGAGGTAATTTCTTTACCGGGAGGAGCCATTTTAAATCACGCGCTGGTGTTCTGTTTACATGTTGCTAATAACGACAAACGGTGTGCATGGTAATTGTGATACACGCGCCGATGATCCTAACAAGTTTCACCGTAGTCGGATCTATATCTCACCTCCTACGTAAATGACGCGATCCGATTGGCTAAGAGCGGTCCCATGACTGGTGTCTTTTCCATACACCACGGCTAAATTTCAATACTCCATAAAAGTAAAAACAAATGGCGACTGCTGGATAATATGTTGTTTTGTTTAGTAATTTTATATCAACTTGACGTGGCATGGCATTTTGTATGTTTAAATACAAACAAATGCATCTTAATACTGTGAAAGAACTGTTTAAAGTGCCCCTACTATGGAAAAAGTCATCTTACCCCGGTGTTTTTGCTGTTTTAAGGTGTTTATCAACTTAGAAAGTGTGTCAGACAAAAACAGCTTTGTCATATTTTAATAAATCCAATTTAATAAATCCACTTTCACATGAGCATATAATTTCCACAGTTCATGTGCATCATTTCATTGATTTTCCACGATTAGTCTAGTTTAAATATTTTAAATATCCAATGTGTATACTTAAATAAATGACGTAGATCTACTGTTTTTGTCTGTTTCTTGGTAGACACTTTGCTTACAGTCAGTTCCAGTTTGTTAAAGGGACACTCTTAAATAAAATAACAACTGAATATTGTAATATTTTCACTAGCTTTACTGATTTGAACCATGAGTGACCATTAAACAAATTAAATAAGATTAATTAAAGCTGCTTTTATCAATAATGATTTATTACTCAATGATTAACATGGGCGTACCTAGATCAAATTAAGAGAAACCAATGAAAGGTAGTCGGTGAGATATATTCGTTACACTGTTAGTAACTGATGGTGTATGGGATATACACCCTCAGTGGCTTCATACCATACTCGAGCTGCGCTCTCGTATGGTATGTAGTCACTGAGGGTGTATATCCAATACACCATCAGTTTCTAACAGTGTAACTAATAATACAAAAACTGCTACTTAATATGGGATAATCAACGATTGGTACTTAATATGTGATGTACATCGACTGGTACTTATATGGAATACTCAATAACTGGTACTTTATATGAGATACTCAATAACTGGAACTTATATGCTACACTCAATAATAACTGGTACTTATATGGGACACTCAATAACTGTTTCTTATATGGGACACTCAATAACTGGAACTTATATGGGACACTCAATAACTGGAACTTAATATGCGATACTCAATAACTGGAACTTAATATGGAAAACTCAATAACTGGTACTTATATGGGATACTCAATAACTGGTACTTAATATGGGATACTCAATAACTGGCACTTTATATGAGATACTCAATAACTGGAACTTTATATGAGATACTCAATAACTGGAGCTTAATATGGGATACTCAATAACTGGAACTTAATATGGGACACTCAATAACTGGTACTTAATATGGGATACTCAATAACTGGAACTTAATATGGAATACTGCATAACTGGTACTTTATATGAGATACTCAATATCTGGTACTTAATATGGGATACTTAATAACTGGTACTTAATATGGGATACCCAATGACAATTACTTAAAATGGAATACCCCATAACTGGTACTTTATATGGGATACTCAATATCTGGTACTTTACATGGAATACTCAATAACTGGTACTTAATATTGGATACCCAATGACTCTTACTTTAGATGGGGTACTCAATAACTGGTAACTTAAATGGTATACTTAGTGACTGTTCCTTTATATGGGATACTCGGTGACTGGTACTTTACATGGCATACACAATAACTTGTACTTAATATGTGACACTTCCTGATGGACTTCTACTTATATCGGATACTCAATAACTGGTACTTTATATGGGATACTCAATGACTAGTACTTTATATGTTATACCCAACAACAGGTACCTTATATGGGTACACAATTCTTGGATCTTTATATATGATACTCAATGACTGGTACTTTATATGGGATACTCAATGACTGGTACTTTATATGGGATACTCAATGACAATGGTACTTTATATGGGTACACAATACCTTGTGCTTAATATGGGATACTCAATTATTGGTACGGTGTATGGGATACTCAATGACTGGTACTATATAATATGGTATACACAATTACTGGTACTATTTTTATATATCCATATCATTACTATAAATTATGAACTGTTACTTGTGTTAAGTGTCCAAATTTTCCAGTCAGTTTTATTCTTAACCGGCCATTGTTCATGGCCGAGGTAATGACCTATGGCTAGGTTAAGGACACCTGCCTTCAACTGTAAACATCTATATCAGTATCCACATGTCACCATACTCAAGAGTATACAAGCTAATCATATCCTCCGTGTCGTAGTAGTAGTAGTAGGAGTAGCAGTAGGAGTAGGAGTAGGAGTAGGAGTAGGAGTAGGAGTAGTAGTATGAGTAGGAGTAGGAGTAGGAGTAGGAGTAGGAGTAGGAGTAGTAGTAGTAGTAGTAGGAGTAGTAGTAGAAGTAGTAGTAGTAGGAGTAGGAATATGAGTAGTAGTAGTAGTAGTAGTAGGAGTAGTAGTAGTAGTAGTAGTAGTAGTAGTAGTAGTAGTAGGAGTAGGAGTAGTAGGAATAGGAGTAGGAGTAGGAGTAGTAGGAGTAGGAGTAGGAGTAGTAGGAGTAGGAGTAGGAGTAGTAGTAGTAGTAGGAGTAGTAGTAGGAGTAGTAGGAGTAGGAGTAGTAGTAGAAGTAGTAGTAGTAGTAGTAGTAGTAGTAGGAGTAGGAGTAGGAGTAGGAGTAGTAGGAGTAGGAGTAGGAGTAGGAGTAGTAGGAGTAGGAGTAGTAGTTGTAGGAGTAGGAGTAGGAGTAGGAGTAGGAGTAGTAGTAGTAGGAGTAGGAGTAGGAGTAGTAGTAGTAGTAGTAGTATTAGGAGTAGGAGTAGTAGTAGTAGTAGTAGTAGTATTAGGAGTAGGAGTACGAGTAGGAGTAGGAGTAGGAGTAGAAGTAGTAGTAATAGTAGTAGTAATAGGAGGAGTAGAAGTAGTAGGAGTAGTAGTAGTAGGAGTAGTAGAAGTAGTAGTAGAAGTAGTAGTAATAGAAGTAGTAGTAGTAGCAGTAGTAGGAGTAAGAGTAGTAGTAGTAGTAGTAGTAGTAGTAGTACTAGTAGTAGTAGTAGTAGTAGTAGTAGTAGGAGTAGGAGTAGTAGTAGTAGTAGTAGTACTAGTAGTAGTAGTAGTAGTAGTAGTAGTAGTAGTAGTAGGAGTAGGAGTAGTAGGAGAAGGAGTACGAGTAGGAGTAGGAGTAGTAGTAGTAGTAGTAGTAGTAGGAGTAGGAGTAGTAGTAGTAGTAGTAGTAGTAGTAGCAGCAGCAGCAGCAGCAGCAGCAGCAGCAGCAGTAGCAGTAGTAGTCGGAGTAGTCGGAGTAGTCGTAGCAGTAGTAGCAGTAGTAGCAGCAGTAGTAGCAGTAGTAGCAGTAGTAGTAGCAGTAGTAGTAGTAGTAGTAGTAGTAGTAGTAGAAGTAGTAGTAGTAGTAGTAGTAGTAGTAGCAGTAATAGTAGTAGGTTTAACAATAATAGTAACAGTAGCAGTAATGGTAGTCAATATTTCACTCTAAAATGACAACAGGAAGCCAAACGTTTCCTTTTTAAAGGCAATGAGACAATATTAGACCACCCATTCTTATTCTACATCTCAATATTAGACCACCCATTCTTATTATACATCTCAATATTAGACATCCCATTCTTATTCTACATCTCAATATTAGACATCCCATTCTTATTCTACATCTCAATATTAGACCACCCATTCTTATTCTACATCTCAATATTAGACCACCCATTCTTATTCTACATCTCAATATTAGACCACCCATTCTTATTGTACATCTCAATACTAGACATCCCATTCGTATTCTACATCTCAATATTAGACCACCCATTCTTATTCTACATCTCAATATTAGACCACCCATTCTTATTCTACATCTCAATATTAGACCACCCATTCTTATTCTACATCTCAATATTAGACCACCCATTCTTATTCTACATCTCAATATTAGACCACCCATTCTTATTCTACATCTCAATATTAGACCACCCATTCTTATTCTACATCTCAATATTAGACCACCCATTCTTATTCTACATCTCAATACTAGACATCCCATTCTTATTCTACATCTCAATATTAGACCACCCATTCTTATTCTACATCTCAATATTAGACCACCCATTCTTATTCTATATCTCAATATTAGACCACCCATTCTTATTCTACATCTCAATATTAGACCACCCATTCTTATTCTACATCTCAATATTAGACCACCCATTCTTATTCTACATCTCAATATTAGACCACCCATTCTTATTCTACATCTCAATATTAGACCACCCATTCTTATTCTACATCTCAATATTAGACCACCCATTCTTATTCTACATCTCAATACTAGACATCCCATTCTTATTCTACATCTCAATATTAGACCACCCATTCTTATTCTACATCTCAATATTAGACCACCCATTCTTATTCTATATCTCAATATTAGACCACCCATTCTTATTGTACATCTCAATATTAGACCACCCATTCTTATTATACATCTCAATATTAGACCACCCATTCTTATTCTACATCTCAATATTAGACCACCCATTCTTATTATACATCTCAATATTAGACCACCCATTCTTATTCTACATCTTACCTGATAGTAGATCTAAGTGAAATCACATCCTACCACTCGGCCTTGAGATCAAATGTTCGCCGATGTTCCCAACTTGTTCCATTGGCGTATTGCGAAGCTCTTTATTCTACGATCCTTCTTACAGAGAATTTCATAATTTCATACAGACGTTCGCATTTCAGTATTTGTAAACGCAACAGTGGTGTGTACACGAGCCTCTTACTAAACATATGCTATGTCGATTCAATATTCACTTTTTTGTATGACGAGATTTTACCAGCCCATGAGGTCGAAAGCTCTGTTTACTTTGTATTCAGTAAACCGAATCACCAATACACAGTTGCGTTCGTGGGCTTAATGCTATGTTGAGATGTGGGTAACGCACACGGCTGAGAAACGGCGCTCTGTTCTCCAAACTGATATACACCATTTACCATATGATTGAACAATTAATGGGCTATCAGCGTCATGTATTTAAGAAATAATGTTCGATGTATCGTTGTTTAACGGCCAATGAACAATGATTTGTAGTTCTGATGCGTAGGAATTAAACCACGAGGGCGTTTGCCCGAATTGTTTAGTAGCCACGCATCAGAGCGTTTGTAATCGGAACTACTTTTTACTATGCTCCTCTCAGAATCGGGACTTCTTTTTGCGTTGTTTATGGATAGTTTAACAACGATCATTTAGTGGTTTGTCTATAGAAAAATTGGCGAGTATCATGATAAAATATTCCTTTAATGTTTAAGCAACTCATTGGAAAGTAAATGATAACAATTACTGTGATTTGAATAAAAGTTATAGTGTTTTTCCGCTATTATTTTAGTGTCTATTCCAACTTTTGTTTGACCTACATGTACTTCAATCGAATTAGGTCAGAACCTCTAGACCAAGAATTACAATCATGGTAACGGTTTACACACGCTTAACTGTTCGTAAATAATTGAACTTTGTGTAATTGTTGCCATGACCGTAGTTTAAATTATTTTTATAGTTTCGTTTCAAATATTTTAAGCAATAATCCTAACTAAACGTGTTTTTTTTTATATCAATCTCTGCAATTTAATTGCCTGAAATAATACATGTATTAATGCAATTATTAAAGCAGACAAATATTAATTACTTAGTATATTATTTTTATATTTCTTAAATATTAGAAGTGAAATTAACATAACTGGTGTATTATATATTATAAGAAGTGGCGTATGAACTGTATTTTAACGTGTGTAATACAACTGAGTAGAACAACTAGATTCGTATACATCATTTTGCTCAGTTTATTATCTAAACAAACCTACCGGTGTTTTCTTTAACACAGTCAACATGCACACTGTCTTGGAAGATTCAATTTTAAACTTAAACATATAAGTTGCTTTCAATTATCAAAATCAATAGTGATGGACTGTTAAAATTCGATAGCGGTGAATGATTAGAAGGCGTACGTCACTATACAGAAATCATTACGCTACAAAACGAAAAAGGAAGCTTCGCTCATTTGAGTGTCCACCACGGTTTTGAACCATTTCTTAGAATATGGAGATCCATTTGTGTATTTTGTAGCTTATATGGTTCTTCCGCGCCGTAGCAGCACTTAGTGAGAATCCAGAGTGTGTATCATAGTTGCAATTTACAGCTATGTTATTTTGAACTGAAATATAATTTTTTAATTTAGGTGTGGTCCTGTGCTGTGGAGATGGAGTATCTGGTATGATCACCACTGACCAAATTAACATGAGCCGGGACCTAGAATTAAACCCAGATGTGTTGTCTATTGAGTGCACCGGGATTCTTTCCCATATTGCATCACCCACAGAAGACTTGTGAGTTGGGTTACGGGGATAGTTAAAGATACGTAAGACGCCCAGTTGCAGAGGCGACCCCGGGTCTTTTAGTGACAGATGTGAAGCACTAGTTTACTGAATTACTAGAAATACGTAATGGTCCTGTGAGCGAACGCAATAATATGCCCGTGTTATGCCTCTGCATACGCACGCAATAATATGTCCACGTAATGGCTCTGAGTACGCACACAATAATATGCTCACGTAATGGCTCTGCGTACGCACGCAATAAAATGCTCACGTAATGGCTCTGCGTACGCACGCAATAATATGCTCACATATTGGCTCTGTGAGCGCACGCAATAATATGCCCACGTAATGATTATGCGTACGCACGCAATAATATGCTCACGTATTGGCTCTGCATACGTACGCAATAATATGCCCACATCATGACTCTGCGTACGCACACAATAATATGCTCACGTTATGGCTCTGCGTACGCACGCAATAATATGCTCACGTAATGGCTCTGTGAGCGCACGCAATAATATGCTCACGTAATGATTGTGCGTACGCACGCAATAATATGCTCACGTATTGGCTCTGCATAAGCACGCAATAATATACCCACGTAATGATTCCTTGTACGCACACAATAATATGCTCACGTAATGGCTCCATGCACGCACGCAATAAGATAACCACGTAATTGCTCTGCGTACGCACGCAATAATATGCCTACGGAATGGCTCCATGTACGCACGCAATACGATGCCCACGTATGGCTCTGCGTACGCACGCAATTATATGCCCACGTTATGACTCTGCGTACGCACGCATATATATGTCCACGTAATGGGTCTGCATTCGCACGCAATAATATGCCCACATAATGACTCTGCGTAATATGCACGAAGATACTAGATTTTCTAAATAAATCTTCGTAACAAACGTTTTCATGCATAAATGTGTTATGAATGCAAATAAATAATACTTTAAGCTACGTTAACTCATTGATAAGGCGTCACACGGATTGATGAAAGTGTTTGACTGTAATTCAACTTTTTTCGACATCAAATGTGTCTGAATATTGACCTTCGCTTTACAAATCTGTGCTTCCGTTTTGTCCCGTCAAACATCACTACGTCGCACACTAAAATTATGCTGTTTTACAACTCAATACCATTTTTGCATTTACAGCAAAATCAAGAACTACACAAAATACAGCGCTTTATTATTACACACGCAGTTGATATAACAATTAATTTTAAACATTTTTGTTGAAAATACATCGAAATCATTGTTTTAGGAAAGATCGGATTCACTAGTCAACAGGACAGTCAGTCATAAAGGTCATTAGACAAAATATAAATTAATATTTTAAACCAAGACATTTCATGAATGGGGTGAATTTTACTTAAGAAATAAATTTCAATTTATCGTTGTTTATCGGCCTATAAACAACGATTTGGAGTTCTGATGCGTAGGAATTAAACCACGAGTGTCTTAGCCCGAGTTGTTTAATAGTCACGCATCAGCAAGACAAAGTGTTGTTTATTGACCGATAAACAAAGATAATGCGAAGATATAGCGAGTATCATGTTAGAATGTTCAATTGGGACAGGAAGGCTTCGTTCTAGTTAAGGCTGAATAGTTGCTTATTCGTGCAACAATTTTCGATTAAATTTCACATAGGACATTTGATGTGAAATTTTTACATTAACGATTGTGAAGACTGGCCCTGTTGTACTGTTTATAGTTTTCATTTTTATACTGTTGGCGAAAGCCAACGGTCTAATTGAGAGGGTAATTTCCAAAATAGGTATCGCGGAAAACTACTTCTTTTCTTTGCAGGCTATAAGTCAGTAAATCGAATTACAGTTTGCAAAAACGGTCAATTGATAAAAAATGACTTTAAACTAATAGCACCTCTACTTTTGCTATTTACTTGTATGTAACCAAAATATTTACAGGAGTGTCATGGAATAAGGCCACCAAATTAATGCACTACCTCGGTTATTTTTGACTCGTCGCGAAAGTGTTTTTTCTTGTTACCAATTTTCATTCTGAATATTTTGACAACAAATTACTGCAATTTATTAATTTTATTCAGCAGGCTAATCGAGAGCTTGCATTGTATGATCTATTTTGACTCAGTAACCTACGAACATGTTTATTTGTAGATCTTTGGCTAAGAAACACTAACTACTACGCTTCATCGGTTATTCATGCCGTTGCAGATTGTTAACTGGCATGTATATAATTCCGTATGCATAAACTAATTAGTTCGAACAAATTATTGTTCCGTTACTTACAAATTAGTTTTCATTATAATGTTCTATACTATTGGATAAGAAGCCGAATTATAAAGTTTAAAGGTGGGAAATTGAACTTCATTCAAACAAATGTTTCCTTTTAGCAAAAATGCACTCATAATTCACATGCTTTTAGTTTCTTTTGTCGCCAACAGTCTTTCTACGCTGTCAGCGTTTTGATTATGACACAGCTGCGCCTGTCGTTGTAGCATATACACCGTATAGAACCAGTTATATCCAACTTTATCCAGCGCTTACTGGATTAATCACGCATTGACACCAGTATTACTAAATGGCAACAATGCGTAAGTAAACTAAAGAATGCACACATGAATTGCGAAATGCCTTCGGTTTGACCGGAGTGGAATATGTTTTGTAAGATAAAACGCTTGATGTTTTCGTATAAAGCATGCATTTATAAATACATCATCATTTTATTGTTAACCTTCGAATACAAACATGGGTAAGTTAACTGAAGGTTTTCAAACGTTATAGCATATATATAACGTTAATGTAACATGTTGCCTTTGTACTGTATGGAAGCGTCCTGTGCCAGGTGTAAACATAAAAATTAATCAATATTAACAAACTTATCTCGTAATTACGTCTTAGTTTGTCGAAATTAAAACTTAGTATCTCGTAATGACATCTTTTTATCTGTAATTACGACTTAGTATCTCGTAATTACGACTTTTTATCGCGTTATTACGACTTCCATAGTACTAGGATTAACAAATAACAAACAGAGTTATCTTCCTTGAACTTAGGTAATATTGCATAGAAGGATTATATCAGTAATGTAGAATCACCAGACGCGTAATGCCGATGATCGGTATCAGAACGCTGACAGCAAAGAAAGACTGTTGGCGAAGAAAGAAACTTGAATAAAAGTTGAAACGTATAATTCACTTTATTCAAGTTACTTTTATCGCCAACAGTCTTTCTACGCTATCACATTTTAATTTAAACTGCTGGCAGAAGCTAACAACATGCGCCCAATGACAATGAAAAAAAAGATGTGGAAAAATATTCATTCAGTGAATTATTCTCTAAAATCAAGTATGTAGGCTTTGATCCATTGAACCGCTAACAAATTGTGCAGTTCTTTTCTCAACGGATCTAAGGGGCCATATTCCAGAAACATCATAAGTTTATCTTAAATATTTTCACTTAAGCTCCGATTTGGGTAAGGTAATATTTTTAAAACAACATATAAATTAGTGAATCAAATTACAGTAAAGTATATAGTAGTCAATAATAAGTTGATAATTAGTGAACACTAAGCTGACGTCCATGTATAAATGGAATAAAATGCGTTGATTCTATGTTTAGCGTCATTGGGCTGGTAGGTTTTCGGATGCCTGAACGAGAAATACAACATTTTTGACAATGTAAAAAATTGAGTTGGAAAGCGTATAAAATATGCCTATATTGACACACTTTGTGTGATTTCTTAATTTTGTAATCTCAGTCAATGAATGACATTGTAAATAATATAAGTCATGATGCTTAGTTCAAGTATTATTTGAGTTTTGAATGCATATCGTTTGTGGGCATATTGCATTTTGGGTATGTGTATCACTTGCAATAAGTTGATGATATTACACAATTCCGTTGTGGAATCTTGCATTTGTCAGTAACATTTTGAATTTGAATATTTGAATGTTTTCTCTTATTACTATTTTGAATTGCCCTTTTTAGAACATACTTTCAAATTTGTGTATATTCAGTATAAAATATGTTAAAACATGTTTCTATGATCATGAAGATGTTATTATCTACATGTATTCTTTGGTGTAAATTTCAGGGTTTTTCAATAACTTTATGATATGATATGACTTCACACAAAATGACTTTTATGTGTGTGTGTTTTTTTACCAATATTTGTAAAACAAGTGTGCAACAAGTCAATTTACTGTTAAATTACTCTGTTAACGTAGGTTCCCAATATGAAGATGAAGATGATAATTATATAATAGTTTTGCAAGTAACCATTTGCTTTAGCTTGTACCACTGCCACGAATAAGTTATCCCAAATAAAATTATCGGTCGCATTTTCTGGCCAGTCATTCAAAGATAATTTACTTACTTAATTAATTTAATTATGTTGTCGAACGTACTATTGATCATTGTTATAATTGGTTACCATACGTAAATATCGTCATGTCTAAAAGATAATGATGAGTTCATATTATGTTTGTTGCTAATTAATGGCCTAGAATATACTTGTAGCTTGGAAATACTTACCTGAAACAGACATTTACATGCAAAAATTTATAAATTATACTTTAAAGGAAACATTTGTTTGAATGTCGTTTTATTCCTGTAATCTCAGTTGTTCGATATACATGTACTGGTATAGGCTGGTATGGTATCTTTGACCTCGTTGAAGATGAAGATCCAGGCCCCATGACTACGAAATTTTTCAATCTCAGACTTAATTTCAAATTAAAATATTGTCCAAAGAGAATGCTTGGTACATTTGAGTTTTGAATTTTATTGGCTGAATGGTTAAGATTAAGACTAAGATTGATCTTAAGAATATTCGTACTCGTGGGACCAGGGCACTGTGAAGCCCAGCTTGAAATATCACCTCGGCCAATATCCACAAAGCTCCTAAGTAAAACTTTCTTAAAATCATAAAATTCCTTCGTCCGTGGCTGGATCATTTATATTTTATTTTGTCTTTAGTGGTTTTGATCAGGTATAAAGAACGAACATACACTTCTTATTTTACCATATTTCAAATATAATATATTGCTTTTCACAAAGACAATTGTATTTGAAATTTTCACTTAAATCAGACTTAAGTTAAGATTTTCATTAGGAGCTTTGTGGATATGGCCCCTGACCTGCTGTTCTTCTCCCAGCCACTGTACCCAGCAGAGCAGTAGCTACCTATTTTCATTTTTCGTGTTTCTCGTGCGATACGACTTATCACAACCTAACACGACTGATCCAAGTTATCAGAATACCATGATTTAGTGGTATCATAATAGTCTTTGTATAGCAAACTCTCTGTCTATCTACATGTAATGGGATAACTTCAACTAAAATTAACACAACGCGCTCTTGTTCATTTCTTTTATTTTTATTAATTAACTTCTAGTGTTATGGCCCCAGCACTTAAACAAAACCGAGGATTAGCATATAAACATTTAAAAAATCGTAGTGAGAAACAAAATTAGGTGTGGTCATGTTACATTGAACAACTAGGTGAAATAATTGCAGCAGAGAGATTTGAGACTTACTTCGCGGGGTTGTTGTTCTTTTCACGCACCAGCTTGCGACCCGTTGTGCATTTTATTGGAGTGTTATCTCCATGTGTGGGTGGGACATATTGGTGTTCTTTTCACGCACCAGCTTGCGACCCGTTTATCATTTTGATTGGAGTGTTGTCTCCATGTGTGGGTGGGACATATTGTTGTTCTTTTCACGCACCAGCTTGCGACCCGTTGTGCATTTTATTGGAGTGTTATCTCCATGTGTGGGTGGGACATATTGTTGTTCTTTTCACGCACCAGCTTGCGAGTCGTTGTGCATTTTATTGGAGTATTATCTCCATGTGTGGGTGGGACATATTGTTGTTCTTTTCACGCACCAGCTTGCGACCCGTTGTGCATTTTATTGGAGTGTTATCTCCATGTGTAGGTGGGACATATTGTTGTTCTTTTCACGCACCATCTTGCGACCCGTTGTGCATTTTATTGGAGTGTTATCTTCATGCGTGGGTGGGACATATTGTTGTTCTTTTTACGCACCAGCTTGCGACCCGTTGTGCATTTTATTGGAGTGTTATCTGCATGTGTGGGTGGGACATATTGTTGTTCTTTTCACGCACCAGCTTGCGAATCGTTGTGCATTTTATTGGAGTGTTATCTCCATATGTGTGTGGGACATATTGTTGTTCTATTCACGCACCAGCTTGCGACCCGTTGTGCA
The DNA here is from genome assembly GCA_027627225.1 of Congeria kusceri. Taxonomy (NCBI): domain Eukaryota; kingdom Metazoa; phylum Mollusca; class Bivalvia; order Myida; family Dreissenidae; genus Congeria; species Congeria kusceri. Next base: position 42,554,239 of record CM051029.1, on the reverse strand, counting down.
TTTTATTGGAGTGTTATCTTCATGTGTGGGTGGGACATATTGCTTAAAACGTGTTGTTGAAAACGTACATTTAAATCAACGTTTTTCATCAAGACTGGTGTACATTTATCCACGCAGTTTGTAAATGATGAGATGAATGGGGTATGTACTCCTTGGAACAACCCGCCTAAATTAAGAAATGGTTATGTTTTAAAGATAAAACAAATATACGATATTATAGGTAATCATTGATTTTAGAGCCTCGGATCCATGAATGACAATGAAAGATGACCAACCTGTTCTAAGAACGTTCTTAAACTTGAGATGTACATGTATGAGTACTAATAATTGAGGCGCGTCGTGGGAAATCGGGCTTAATGCATGTGCGTTAAGTGTCGTCCCGGATTGCAGTCCACACAGGCTAATCCGGGACGGCACTTTTGGCCTACAGAGAATTTATGTTTAGAAGAGACTTCCTTGAAGCAGAAAATACCATAAAAGCGGAAAGTGTCGTCCTGGATTAGCCTTTGCGGACTGCACAGGCTAATCCGGGACGACACTTTACGCACATACATTAACACGGTTTTAATACTATACACTTCATATGAACCTCTATTACCCTCTCCTTTCAAGTAGTGTAATATGATATGCAACTATATTGAAGTTGCACCAAACTATATAATTATATACACTATGAAATTTGTCAAACACCATTCGCAGTTTAACTAAGCAAAACTTACTTTTATATAACTAGAAAAATATTCTAATTCAGTCCTGAACAATTGTCCTTCAGTAAAAACTCATATAATGTACTCTGGAATGGATCTTTAAAAGCGATCTGTTCACAGTTTAACGAATTGACAAGTTCTCAACTTTTTGTCACATATTCCAAAAATAAAATAATAGTGAATAACACTTGGGCGACCATTGAAGGACTAGTGGATGGCAACCTATATAACTATGTATTTTATACAATAATTTGCAATTACTACGTATTCGAATGATTTACGTTGTGATTATTAATTTATGAAACAGTTTAATAGATAACTATTAGCTATTACGGTAACGTTAGCCTTAGCTGAACTAGCCGTTAAATTTTTGAGCACCAAGAGCCCGTAAGTCGGTAGTGCATACAAACATTCCCTACCGATTTTATCGTGGAGTGAACTTTATACGAGATCATCTAAATTTTAATGTACGAAAACATAAACAATGTCTAAGGTATATGTATCTGACATCAATTGCCCATAGAATTATGCATGAACATTATGTTCTGTTAGTAGTATGTATCTAGATGATCTACATGAGAAAGCTGTAATGAAATAACGGTTGGAAAACTTGTGGATTTTTCAAGTGTTACTTTTTTTTGCAGGTTGCTGTCTAAAACTGTATAGAATGACAATAACGATTACTAAAGGTACTATAAGACTATTTATTTAGTCACCTAACACGTTAATAGTTAAATATAAAGACAGTTATTATAGAAGCAAGTTGTACTTTATTTGCAAACATTCATAAACTGCAAAAAGTTCTCGATGAAACAATGGACAACATTTTCTCATGATGTTTTCAACCGTATTCAAAGGGCCTTCCAAATCGTAAAAAATGCATTGCCGACAAGCTCCAACGTTAGTCAGCCTTGATGAGCACCCCACTGAATGAAGACGAGCTCTCAAAAGTATCTGACAACGTACAATCCACCAGTTGGACTATGTTCCCAACATCAAGGTGCATATAGGCCCCATTGCTGACACCATAGCTCCCATTGTCTGCAGTCGAGTCTTGTGGGTCTATAGACGCCGTTATACCTGTAGACACACCATTTCTTCCAAGTTTACACCAACATCTATCTACTGTACTCAAACGTTTCTTTATCAAATGGAATGTGAAATAATACAGTCCTGGAACAGTGCACGTGAATGTTCCTTTTGACTTTTCATACAAGCCGCCAATGTTGGTGAGGACGTTGGCGAAGAGAAGAGGGGAGCCTGCTGGACCGCTTGCTGTGAACGCAATCATCGCGGGTTCTGAAACTAAACCCAGATAAACATGTATACACAACCGGCATATTGAATCTATAGAGAATACTAGCTTGGTGTTAAATGAAGATACGTTTACCTAGTAAGATGTAGCAACCTGAACCACGACTCATGAAGAGTGGTTCTCATTTAATTGGCAACAATCCCGTTATCACATTCAAGAACCAAGAGTGGTTCTCATGTATGTGCCGAGCAGATAAACTAACATCTTTGTTCAATATTTACATAATTATATAGCTTTTATTTTCCTTATCCTGTTCAGCATTTGTTTTGAAAATAAAAGAAACAGAACATATACAATTTATATAAAAATGACCTTTTTAAAAGTGTACCAAATGTATTCATTTATACAAATGTTAAAAGAAACAAAACGCGTGTTCCATTATTCTACTTTGCTTTTGACGACGTGTATTCACTAGATATTTAACGTTAGATTTAAGTTAATGCCAGGATAAAGTAGGTATATGCTATGCTTTATTAAAAAAGGTTCATATAAATATATAAATCGATGCAAAGTATTTGTGCAATGTATTGGCAACAATCCCGTTATCACATGCCAAGAAAATATGACAATAACATTGAATTTTTTCTCATTGCAAATAGGTACAACAGGACTGTATGCTTTGGTTTTGTCACAGGTATTGAACAATCTTCTTGTTACCACTAATTTTTTGCAGCTGTGAAATATAAAAAAAAAACACCGTCGTTTTGATGAAACGAATTTGCAGTTGTGAAACGTACTGCTACTAGAGTACCTACTTTGTCCCCTCAGTTCAGCTAATGCTGCATCGGCATTACTGATGCGTGTTTCCAAATCACGTGTCGCTGTAGACAGGAATGCATCTATCTTGTCCACTAGCGCCTGAAATTTAACTCCAAAATCCTTTATCTCAATTGAAGAGTTTTTGGCGACTTCCATCAATCCATGTTCCATCTTCTCCCTCACGTTTTCTACTGTCGCATTCGCTTTCTCATTCCTTATGTTTTCATTAGCTTCTAACGTGTGCATTATGTCGGTGATCTTCTTGTCGAAATTTTCAATGGCGTCTTCAAACCGCAGTATCTTGAGAAGCATTTTCTCGTCGTAGTCGAAACGTGATAGGCACATTGGTTCAGAAGTCATTATGTCACCTATGAGGTATGCAATCAGCAGAGCCTTATACACGATGCTACTGAGCGCCATGACTTGTTTGTGTGCAGGTCTGGCCTTCAAATGAACACATATTAAGCACGTCGATGTTCATATAAAGTGCTGTAGAGAGGATAATTTTCTCGTGGGAAAGAAATGGTACTTCTGGTGTCCGAGTGCTATACGTACTTATCAAGTACTACATACATGTATGTTACAATGCGCTAAGCACTTAATATGAACACAAGGCTCATTTATCATTGCCATTCTTTTTAAACAGCGACGTTCAGATTGTGAATATTTTTCTTTATATTTTAAAATTAAATGACGCGAGTGACAAGAGAGCTAAAATAAACCATTTACTCAACTGGTATATGTTTTGAAACGCAAAAATGAACCATGAATTATTTGCCCCCCTTACCTTCTGCTTCAGGAAAGTGCAACAGTGCATAGTAATAATATTAATGTAAATAAGATACAATGCAAGAAATATTGCACATGATAATCGTTTGTTTAATTTCAATTACCTGTAGATCTAACACACATTGATAAAACGCCAAAATAAAATGAAGACAATAGAGAGTATACGTGTTTCAGTTACAATCAAAATATACATCGAGCAAATGCTGACTATAATACGACATATAATTACAAAATTAAAATATTTCGAGTATGATGATCTTTTCAATTAATAGGTGTACCAACAATGCAGCTGGTGTCATATTTAACAATTTCAATGACCCTATGATTTCAATGACGTATGACTTCAGATAACTTTTAAACATCTGTCTTAAAAAGTTTTTAAACGTTTAAAACTATATAAAGATATGGTAAAAACATTTTTATATACGTTTAAAAGCAAAATGTAAACAAACTTCAAAAAGTAAGGTTACCTTTTTACGTTTGTTTAAATGTTGATTTCAATTGATGCGATATTTATTTTCATAATATGAGAATTATGACTATTGTTTTATTATTAAAACATATTATAAACTATATTTAACTGTAGTTAACTGTAGTTGTTGTCGGCAAAGTGTACATGTATTTCGTATTTTATGATGTTTTGAAGTGACATGTCCTTTTAAACAAATCCTCATTCCACAAAGCAAAACATCGTAAGAGTTAACACGTCATAATGTGTATATATGAGTTATTATACATGTAGTTATGCACTCTGGCATGAATATGCGCCAAATCCTATATAGGATTACTATCATATTATATTATATTGTTAATTAAATATTTACACGAATTTTTCAGTTCTTAAGCAGCCATGTGAAGCGTATATGCTTAAGTTTGGTTGCAACTGAATAGTCTTCTTTTTTCTTCATTTAAAGTTTCTGTTTTGAGTTGATGAGGAAATATATACTCAAACACTTGTTATGAGGGAAATTAATTATACTACATTGACTTAATTATAAGTGTTTCTTGGCAGAGACCAAAGTGTTCAAGTGTTTATTGGACCGCTAAAACAAAGATATGACTGTACACGGTCTTGTCATAGGCTTTCTTAGTGTTTCTGAATGAAATGTAAATAATGTTTGATTGTATACAATGTATTAGTAACTCAGTTAATAACGAACTATAAAAGTTAAGAACTTTAATATTATTAGTAAGTGTAGTTTCATATTTATTTTTTTAATTAAAGTGTAAATAATATTGGATTGTATGTAGTGCCCGTTGTATAAACAACTATAATAGTTACGAACTTTAACAGTATTAGTAAGTGTAGTTTCATATAAATTGGCTCATATCGTTAGCTACCTTGGAATAGACGTATCCACAGAATATCAATCGTCTGCAAAATCTAGTGTGTTATTCAATCGTCTGCAAAATCTAGAGTGTTATCCAATCGTCTGCAAATCTAGTGTGTTATCCATCGTTGCACTCGGAGATCACGTAATTTCTAAGATGTTAACCTACTTTCCACAAATAGCACGTGGTAAAGCTTGTAGATGTCAATAATAAGGAAATTAATTCTGAAAGGAGTTTAAAATGTAAGATGCAAAAACTGCAACGAATTGATATTTTACATTGTCGGTGATGTTAAGATATACATTTTACTGAAACAAATTCAAATGTGTTAGATAGAGCTCTTGCTTAAAACGGTAATAATCGTTTCGATTCAAAGTGAAACATCTAAAGCGATATAACATCATTTAAATCGAAAAAGAGGTGTCTGTATATCTTTTTGGTTTATCGGTTTATTTTTTCAAAAATAAGTCTCATTTTGACTTGTTCAATATTTGTCTAAGTATGTATCTAGAAACAGTTAAACGAGGAGACAGATAGATGGACGGTATAGGCTATTACTACAAATATATACTCCCACAACTAATTCCGTAAATAGTAGTGCATACATAGCCATTTTGAAACGGCCTTTCTCTGACAAGATACAAGAAGCACACGTCCGAGAGCTAACCCATTTGGGTGTTTAAATATAGTCCATCAATATAGATGAGACCCTGTGGATCAGCAAATAATATGTTAAATATGAAAAATGTGAAAAATGTGAAAATCCCCTTGACGCGTTTGACGCGAGGTACACGATAAAATAAGGGTCAACATCAGTATTCAGGGACGTAAGTCTGTGACGAATGCATCCGACATCGTATTTTGTGTATAACGTTTTTACTGCGACTTAAAAGCCATTAGTCTCACTAAATGGACTAATTTTGACTACAAATGTTCGCAATCTTAGGCTTGGTCTTGGTCTTAACTTACTTTAACCAACAAACATAGCTGTTATTATGAACTTTGATTTGTATTGTCAGACTTTTGCGTGTAAGGTTTAGTTGAAGTAAAACACCCTTTGTAGACTGTTATGGTAGTTATTTATTTGTATGTCATAGTTGAAACGTTGAAACTGAACAAAAGCCTTCTGCTTTAGAAAATAACAATGTAGTGAATTGTTATATAAACCTGTTCTGTTTGCGCACCTTCCATTTTCCAGTTAAGACAACCCACCACGAACTTCTGCTTTTATATTTAAATCGGTTGAACTATTGCAGTTTGCTTAATTGTAATATAATTTGGTTAGCTTTGAATCCGTCCAATTTGAAACTACTTGAAATTTTATCTAACGCATCTATACGTTATTTAGCAATCCAACGGATTCGGCATACAGCACGTGCATACATGGCTACTGCGTCTGGAAGTGCGATTCATATTCATGGAACAAGAAGGGCGATTCATATCCATTGCAAAATTGCTCAACATCCAACGTTTACTTAAACCATTGTTGTTTTACGTGACAATACCTATGAGATACCGTTGTATCTTTCAATGCGTTTTCGTTGCTTTGAAGAACTTTTAATTGACATAGTGTTCAGGAAATAATGTCAAGTGGTCGCCAAAATTCACTTCAAGTTTCTCAAGACGTGGAATGAGATGTAAGTCATCTGCATCGCCCGTGTCTCAAGTGCCAACATCCAGCTTCTCCAGAGTTGGTGTAAAGTTCTTCTTTTGACAGAGATCCTATGTATATAACTATATGTACATATGTTTAGAACCACAGAAAAAAACAAGACCAAAACTGAGGTCTTCAGCATCTCCTTTCCGAAATAAATGATGCACAATGTGCAATGGTTAAGCAATAACGTGCTTTCAACATGCTTTCGGATGACTTTTATATAACTCAATGCGGTTTCAGCACTCCATAGTACCCAGGGATAAATAACGTGAAATACCGAAGAGTTGAACAAAAAAAGTTGTATTTTTATACAATACACGAATAAGGCTTTAGATGAGGATGTGGTGCTGGTAGTTTGAACAACCAGGGGAAGTAATGTCAGCGGGTAGTTTTGAGACTTACTACGCGGAGTTGTTGTTCCTTTGACTCATTGACAGTGGCCCGTTGTACACCAACCTCCGCGCAAAGATTTAACTGTGTCCCAGCATAGCTGCTTTAAATCCCTGCCGGCACGAAGTTCCACGTGAACATGTATGTGTCATTGTTATTAAAGATAATGATAAAATTACAATTTTGTACAAGATAAATCTTCAATCTCCTCATAAGCCTCTCCCGTAAAATCTTCCAAATCTGTAAGTTTGTAACTCGTGGTGGCCGTGGCAGTACCGAAGAGTACCAATGGGGAAGTAGCCACTACGAGGAGTTTGGTTATACACTTTACGTAATACTAGTAGCAACGGTCGGAAATCTCCCATTAACCGGGCCATTATTGAATACAAAATATGTTATTTACGTACGCTGCGTTGTGGGTTCGAAAGTTTGTTTTAAATACATATTATTAGACGCTATTACTTATGTCTCACCCTAATCGAAGCTGATTACGTAGAGCATCGTGTCTTAAATTTAAAATAAAATCAACAAGGTAAGTTGGCATATGTCCAAATGCAATTATACACGCATATGTCAATATTATACACTTTTCACGAAGTGTAACTACTTGAGCATTATCGTTCATATGGTAACTAATTTACTTAAGTTCGTTGATAAGATAATCCAAGACTTTCGGAATAAATAATTCTTGGAAATACGGTTTGATGTTATCATTGAACATATGTTCGCTCATTTATTATAAACAAATTCATTTCACTTTCTCAATGCTTTTTAGTGTGAAAGAACATAAGTCCTTTCTGACGTTGGGACTGGTTTTTGTTTATTACCAGAAGGTTCAGAAATAGAGACGCGTGAAAAAGGTCTTCGATTTTACTAATTATAATTATGAATGTCGATATAGAACTCGCTTATAAACTTGCTTAGACGCGGAGTCATGTTCAGATACAAAGAATATAAGATGTGTGGAACATATATGAAATATATGAGCTGTACTGTTATTCACACATAGAATACTTCCACTTTTATGCAAAACTGAAAATTGTACGTTTATAATACCATTTTTGTTCAATCCAATGTCGTTGTGTCGTTTTTTGAGCACTTTTGTTAGGTTAGCCATAAGTTAATCTACTTCCTTCAAACCGATTCGAAGTTTGAGTGAATCTTCCATTAGCACGCTTGAATAGTTTTGTTTTATTTCTTTCAATATCTGCTCCATTTCTAACTTTGCATCATCTACCACCTTCTTCGCGGCACTGTTCCTCCTGTTTTCGTTAGCGTCCAATGTTTCTAAAATGTCGGTGATCTTCTTGTCGAACTTTTCAATGGCATCTTCAAACCTCAGTATCTTGAGAAACATTTCTCGTCGTAGTCAAAGCGGGATAGGCACCTAGGCTCATACCTTAATTCTACCAAAGAGATACGTGAATATCATAACGTGACACAATTGTCGCACATATCCCATCTTGACTGCTTGTGGGCGCCTCTATCTTTCAAATGCACAAACGTTCATCTACCTAAGAAATATATGTATCATGTACACTTGCCATTAAAGGTGTGTGTTTGAGTTTGTTGGATTGCTGTTCGTGACGGAGGTATATCATTTCTCTGCTGAAATAAATGCATCATACAATAAACAGATGCTCATTATACATGAACGAAAATATATTAACATGGAACCAACGAGATGAAGCGATATATAAATGCAATATGTCACATGAATATTGAAAATGATACCATTTAAATTGCATTAATCTGCATTCCGGATCTAAATATAATTAACGTCGTTATTACAACGTACAAACATATATTTCGCTCAATACCATATATTGATTTACTATTGTATTCCTTTGAAGTTGGTTTTTCTCGAAAAGGTTCCAACCTTAACATATATTTCGAGGAAAATAAGGTGTTTGCTTACTTAAAACAGATGTTCACTATATTTTACAGAGATTAACATTATGTTTTGTAGACAGCTACTTCATAAAGTTTAGGAATTGTGCACATGAAACTGAAAGTGTAGTCTTGAAGTTCTTTGTTCGCAAAATTTCGAAATTATGTCATGGGAATTTCCATGTTATGTTGAGATGATCTAAAACTTACAAAACCGTACGATTTGAACGTTTTGTGCGACGAAATGAGTTAAACGTATTATTTGTTCGTGTACATTTAGATCGCACTGAGAAATGTATTGCTGTGTATATATAAATATAAGTACAGAATATTTATGTATATAAACTGTAATTCAAATAAAGAGACTACATGTCAGGGGCGTCGGCAACTTTTCAACATTGGGGCGGCGAGGCGGGGGCCTTCAAGATTTTTTTCTTTGCATTTCAATTAGTTTAATATCTCATTTTAAACTGTTACATGGATCGTATTAAGGAATTTATTGGGGCGCAATAACTACAGGAATATAATATTATCTTATTGATTTTAATAGTGCAATTACATGATTGTATCAATAAAATCATATCTATAAACTGGTAAATAATATCAAGAATTGTCAGGTGTTAGGTGAAGCACAATGCCAAATCTATGGACTGGTCATAATACAACCGTTTGTTAGTTGCAAAACCACTAATGGTTGAATTAACGTTTTGCGGATTTTTTTTTCCCAAGGAACGTTTAGGAAAGTTGAAATTAGCTTGCTGATTTGATACATTCATATTTAAGGACGAAAATAGAATGATAAATTAATTCTGTTTTCTTGAAAATCTAAGTTCTAATTATAATATAGCTATAATAGTTATTAATTATAATAAGCGTTTTTTAAATCCCTTTTTTAAATTGCCAACAAATGATATTTTCTGTGTATTGTTTACAAACACTTTCCGTAACGCATCGTTTTCCTTAATAAGTGGCTTATACAAAGATAGAGGCGCTAATCTGCATCGCTAATTATCAATGTCATGATTTATCACATATGGGCCGTTGATTGCCACGGATAAGGGGCCAGCATGATGCATGATAATTTAATTGACCATACGGAACAGCGACCGACTTTAAACAATAGGGAGGTGCGATTTTCCAATTTTAGAGAATGGGCCGCGGAATTTATACATGACGGGCACTTGCCGAAATATTGGGGCGGCGGCTGCCGCCCCTGCCGCCCCATTGCTGACGCCCTTGGATGTCTCTTGAATGGTCGTTTTTCTGTGAAGATACTGTGAAAACTCTAAAACAATCTCGATGTTTATGGCCTACCGATTGTTTGCTGAACTTAGCTTTTCTTTTTATATAAAATACAAGAAATAAAATTCAATTTGTCCTTCGATCAGCCAGTCATCCTTCTGAGTTGGCTAATAATAAGTGTAAAAATTTGTATTAATTTAAAATGTACAATTTATTTTTCAATCAGTTCATGTCTGCAATGTCTCGCAGTGACATTGTACTTCTTAAAACACAATAAATCACCTTACTTTTGTCACACTGAACATTTACGGGACTACAACCATAAGAACAATTTATATATGTAGGAGTCTATCTTAACTCATGGTCAGAATATTCAGATTTTCAACAGATTATAAATGGTCATAGTCCTTCTCACGTTTTTCTTTCATGACTTATTTTCCAGCCTTTTTTTCTCTTCTGTTTCGCTTATTTCGTTTTTTTCCCAATTGAATTTCTCTTTTTTGTTCAGCTATTCCCTTGCGGGTCAAAATTGAATGGCTTTTTTTGTCAACAAATTTTTTTTTTGTTTCACTTCTACTTTCGATTTTTTTCGGCAGAAACACCTCACTTATACTTTCGTCAGGGGTATTTTCAAGTTTTATCTCCTTAAATATGTTGCCTTTACCATTCTCCAACAGTAGATTGCCGCTGAAAATTAATTCAGACAGCTTTGCAGGATCCGACAATTCAAGAACTGGGAGAGATATGGGAAACTATATGTTAAAAACATGGGACTGGTCTGAAGGAGCTTCCGTATCATCAGTCAATGGCTGCGATAGCGGTACAGCAGATTGGAGTTCAGGTGAAACCTGTGAGGAAAGAGAATACTTCTGACAGAGCTTCACATAAAGGGAAACTTGAAACGTTTGGTGATTTTAATATTTCTTTACTGCGTTTTGTCTTGCTCACCTAATCATATAGATCATGTCCGCAGATTATGCAAGCTTGCATTTTTTCTCGAAAAGATTTGCGTTCATGTATTGGAGGTCAAAGTTTTTCATCAGCGTATTGAATAAATTAAATTTATTGTTCACACCATTATGTCATGCAAACTGTACGAGTATTTATTATTCATAAGTAGAAAAATAAGTTTTGTATATGTTTCTATATATATTTTCAGCATTTTACAGCAACAGCATCGACATAATATACGAACCATGGATGACATAGATGTGACACCCGAAAAGATAGTTGGCAAGCTACATGTAGCGCAAGAGTTATTTATTGTAGTGCTGTGTTTGACGTTGGAAAGATGTGTTACCGAGGTGCTTACCGAGACGCTAGGAACACAGTTTGTTGAGTTGCGTGAAACAGGGAGGACATCTGTCATGGAACTTGGTATGTAAGTGCCACTTGGAATTGCATACCTGTTCAAGGGCCATATCCGACACGAGGCAACCCACTTTTTACATTGCTCTCCATGAAGGCATCATCCCAAGCTTTTGTGAGCAATGAATGGCAAAGTTGCTTGATAACAGCATAGAGAGGATGTTTGAACATGAACTTTGAGCACTTTGCGTTATACGCTTTCTTAAAGGGACCAAAAACACTGTGATCCAAAGGTTGCAAGTAGTGTGTAATGTGGGGCGGAAAGGACAAGAGGACAATGTTTTCTTCAATGACTCGTTCTATGATGGCAAGTGTTTCGTGTGACAAATGGCTATCGAAGGCTATAACTGGGGCTCTTCGGTCCACAGTGTTTCAAGAAAGCAATATTGAACATTTTCTCGCCAATTTCATCGGTGATCAATCCCTTCTCCTGGTAACTCCAGAGAGAATTACTTGGGGCATCTGTGGTCTTAAATACATGTAGTGATTTGACTGTTTTCCCTTTAGTGATAAATAAAGGAGGCAGTGCATCGCCTGTCGCGTTAACACATGCCATAATAGCTAAGTAACTTGACTTCTGACTTGTCTTGCTGACTAGTGTGGCTCCACGTTCGGCGACAACTCTCACATGACAATGCTCGATCCGGTCTCGTCATAATTCAATATATCTGCTGAGCTGATATTCATATCTTTAACAATCTTTCCCAAATCGTTGAAGTAGTTGTTGACCACTTCTGTGTTCAGTATCCTTGCCGGGATAGTTGATAGCTTCTGGTTTTCTTATCGTAATTTCTGGGTCCAGTCTCTTTAACCACCCCCCACCCCCACCCCCCTCTCCCACCAATCCTTCCCTGTCTTGAAATTTGTATATTGGTTCACTGGTAAGCACATTATTCCTAGCTATAATAATGTGTTTCCTACTTAATCCTATGCCCAATTTTGCAGCCGCCGTAACGGCTCATTTAGATAAAATCGACATGATATACGATCTCAAATAGAGCTCATAGGCAAATGAATTAAACAATTTAGTTCTATTAAAATTGGAATAAAATTAAATGAAAGTTATTAGTTACATGGCTTCTTACTGACCCCGTACGGCGTGATACAGGGTCAGTAAATTAATATTTGGCGAGAGCGTAGTTACATTTATGATGTTTATTTCATGTTTTAGAAATATAAGCATTGATCACTTTAAATATAATAATTTTATGCAAAGTGATTATAGTTTCAATGGTGGTTATTAGTGTTGCAAGTTTAAAAGAAATCCTTTTATTGGAATTCCTTTTTTTTTTTCTTTTTTTTTGTAACCAAACATAGAATATATACATATAGGCCTAATTACATAGAGATACTTTATTTTTTTATATAACTAAATACTCGATAAGCTCCATCTAGCATTTTTTAAACCTTTAGTTTATTCGTCCGATTTGTAACTACAGTACTAAATATATATATGTAAATCTTCGGACAATTTTTCTTAAAATTTATATTTATTTCCGGATTGCTTCCACAAACTATCAATATTTTTTCTTCAATAATTTAAGTATCGATATGTTAATAAACATACACGCTTTTTGGTAAAAAAGAAAAAGAAAATCACTGAACGCACACTAGGATTCAAATTATTCGCATTCTAAACAATTTCTTAATGTGCAAACGGGTGTCGGTGTCTCTGAATATAACTACAACCCTTTGGAATTGCTAAGGAAAATAGGTTGGATAAACTTTTTTTTTTCTGTCAACTGTCTGTGTTTCAACTATGTCCGACTTTCTACGGATTTCAGGGGTGTACCTGGGCCCAAAATCAGAATACGCACAATTAACATTGCAAATTTAGGTGGAGAAAATTGACATTTCTTCTGAAAGTCATAAACATTTACAACAATTATTAACAAATTAACAAAGGTTTGTAGCACACAGTGTTTCTAGATAAAATTAACACAAAGGCTATCCGTCGCCTCGGACAGTGCATTTATCGTACACGACCCTTTTTAGGTCTCGGTTTTAATGTATTTTTCATGTTTGAAGAACTATTCAATTCTACGTAAGCGTTACCATTTGTACGCACGGGCGTATTGGAGTATGCCTAGTTACGCCCCTGGATTTACCAGGTACACTAATAGGAGATTTATACACGATGTTACTGAGCACCATGACAATGTCTTTGTGTGCAGGTATGGCCTTTAAATGAACATAACTGCACGTCTATGTTCACATATAATATAGTATGTATATATACTGAACCAAAAAAGAAACTTTCGTAAACTACTTCCAGATCGTAACGTTTACGCAAGAGATGTACACACATAAATACATGAGGTTGTTGGAATATCGTTCTACTTCGCAAAATCGACCAGTTAATCCCAGTAGATTCATCAGACAAACTTTTACAACAAAACAACAACAACAGATTTCAGTCACATATATTCAAACGTTAAAAATTTATCCACATTCAAACTTACTGAAAGTTTTTTTTGGTTCAGTACACATGTATATCGAGATGTTAATTGTCTCGTGGCTGAATACTTGCCAAGTAATGTAATGTGCTAATATAATTAGGCTAAGCACTTCATATAGTTACAGAGGGTCATTTATCCTTGGCATTCTTTGTAGAGTAACGTACAAATTCTGTTCGACTTTATATTAAAACATAATTGCCGGAAATAACAAGTGAGCTAAAATAAATCGCTTTTTAACTGTGTGCATGTTTTGAAAAGTAAAATTAAACATTGAATTATTCGCCGCCCCCGCCTCGTCCTTCTGTTTTAAGAAAGTGCTAGAAATATTGCACATGATAATCGTTATAGTGAAATCAAATTACCAGTAATAAACATTGATAACAGATGATATTAACACATTACAATGAAGACATTACACGCGTTTCAGATAAACAAAATAAGTGTATTGCAGATTTTGAATCTGGTGTCAGACAGTTTAACAATTTACATGATCTTTTGATCTCAGATGACTACATACAAATGTGCACAACAGCTGTCAGTTAGTTACTTACGTAATTCATGTTGACTGAATTTGTTTGTGTTTGAAACACACAATGCACTGTACGTACACTGTTTTGCCATAAGTTAATTATAAAATAGTTTCTTGTTATATAAATAAATAATAATACTACAGTTTACTGCTATGTAGTGAAGTGTAATGCGATGCGAATCCCATACAATGCAATGCAATGCAATGTTACAAAGCAGTGTATGTACAAGACTGTGGGCGTGAAACTCTACTGTGCGCGCGGAGAGTTCCAATGACCAAAATGGCTCACCGAAGAACACATTTTCTTCTGTACACCGCTGAGTGCGCGGAGTTTCCCAATGCTTTGAAAAGCTCACCATACAACAGAACATTCTCTATAGGAGCCGGAGCTCGCAGGGTGTTCTATTAAGTGGTGTTGGCTGGAAATATAATCGATAGCAAGCATCATGGCAATATCCTTGCTGTGACCTTGGACTGTCTGGGTGTGGGATTAAACATGATGCACTTGTCTGTGATAGTACTGCTGGTATTTTTGCTAGGTAAGATGTGTTTTAACATTATGACTTAATTTTCTAGACTAAGAGCTGAAATAATAAATACGAAATGATAGTAATTTATATTTTAACATGTAATGTTTCTTTGAATATTCGAGTACTACAATAAAACAGTTAAATTTCAGCTGGAAACGAATTCATGTTCGTAACATCAAAATAAAATTTTAATAATAAAAAACAAGCAAACAGGACTCTTGTTTAAATAATCCCATTGACTATCGGGGCTATGGCTGTGGTGATGAAATAAATTAACAGTGTGAGATGTTGACTCACTCATTCGGGAATAAATCGATATCCCGTGGTTATAGTGTAGCAAACGGGCATGAATATCTTGCGTATTTCAGGGGTCAACCATTCTATGTCTGTAAACAGCAACTTTTATATATCATAATATTCGTTAGGGTCTGTAGTATATGAAACCAGATTTCGTTTAGTTTTTTTTAAAGTGTTGGAGTGACTCACAATCCAAAGTGGCGTCCAAGATGGACGCCAATATAATGAAAAATAGGCAAACACTATGTTATTGCTCTTTTAAAGATTAATATGGTAAACAATTATTTTTTCAGATGATGTACATAGAAATATATTTTAATATGCAATATCTCACTGATTTATTGTTCTGTAAATATAAAAAAAAAATACTTTTGGGAGGAAAACAATTCAAAACTTATCAAAAATTGACTAAATCCTCAAATTATACTTTTGGCAGTTATCTAAATTATACTGTTATTACAAATATGAAGGCATGGGGGTGGGTGGAGGAGGAAATCAACACGATAAAAGCCAGTTTATAAAATAACAACATTAAACAGAATTTACATTTACTTAAAAAATGACTGTTTATTCAGAAAATGTGGTAAATCTAAGCAGGTTCTGCTTTTATAGCTTTACTTAATTTATTTTTAATGGGTTAAACTGTCAAGGTCAACAAGAGGTTCAAGGTGAATAACAATTTTAACCTTAAAACATATGCCATATTTCAAAGGCTACAGGTGAATGCGTAATTGAAAAAGTAAAGACATGCTACATCAAGTGTTTAAACAGTGTCAGTATACAGTGTTGTAACAAAAACATCACACTAGAATGAAATAAATTAATGCTTTTGTATATTGTGCATTTATTTACATGGTTAAGAGTACATTGAGCAACAGGAATATCTTAAAATTATAGCATAGCAAGTTAAGAAATGTAGTGATATCAAAGAAATATATGTGCACAAATTTGGCATTTAACATGTTATATAAGTCTGGTATACAATCATTTGTTTCCTTTAGTTTTAAAGATAATGTCCAACCATATAAATATCAACAACACTGCAGGTTATAATTACTGGCTAACAAATATCAATGCGAAGCACTGAATACAGTATGTACACGCAGACAAAAAGCAAACTGATTATCATAAATAATTAAACATAGAACATTTATATCATATTTTAATAATAGCAAACAAATATTGGATTAATACATAAAAATCAAATAATCATTTCATACAGTGTAATTATTCAAAATATCGGTGATTGGCAAGTGTTACACTTCAGTTTGCAACACTGTTCTAAATACGATGTAATTCACGTGTTACCCAATACAATGTAAGTCAGATGTTAAAACATTATTGTTTCCTGTTTCAAGAAGATTTCAGTCATCAATTTCAGAGTCATTGTGGAAAACAGCGGATAGGATGTGCACATTACGTGACATTAGCACAGGCCATTTCATCTGTATCCATGTTTCCTGAGTACACAGATCTGGAAATAATTAAGTATAGTCCTCAATGTGGGTTGAGGTTATTTTATACAAGAGCTGTCGTAGGACAGCGCGCTTGACTTTTCTTGTGCTTGTCAGATTTACTGGCATTTTATTTTTCTAAAACAAGAAACATGGAAACTCCACGAAAACCAAATTTTTCAAATGAAATGCATTAAAGTCAGCACATCAATAAAAATTTTAGTAATGGTAAACTTGACCTTGACCCCACCAACCCCATATGCAATCCCATGCGAGGTCTCGATATTAAGTATCGATGGATTAAGTTTCATTAAAATATCTCAATGCGTTCTCACGTTATTGAGCGGAAACCATTTTTCTATTTTTAGTAACAGTGACCTTGACCCCACCCACCCCATATACCATCCCACGCGAGGTCTCGATATAAGGTATCTATGTATTAAGTTTCATTAAAATATCTCAATGCGTTCTTTAGTTATTGAGCGGAAACCATTTTTCTATTTTTAGTAACAGTGAATGTGACCCCACCCACCCCATATGCAATCCCAAGCGAGGTCTCGGTATAAGGTATCTAAGTATAAAGTTTTATTAAAATATCTCAATGCGTTCTCAAGTTATTGAGCGGAAACCGTTTTTCTACTTTAGTAACAGTGACATTGACCTTGACCCTATATGCAATCGCAAGTGAGGTCTCGATACGAGGTATGTATGTATTAAGTTTCATGGAAATATCTCAATGCGTTCTCAAGTTATTGAGCGGAAACCGTTTGTCTATTTTTAGTAACAGTGACCTTGGCCTTGTTCCCACCCACCCCATATGCTATCCCAAGCGAAGTCTCAATATAAGGTATGTATTTATAAAGTTTCATAAAAATATCTCAATGCGTTCTCAAGTTATGGAGCAGAAACCGTTTTTCTATTTTTAGTAACAGTGACCTTAACCCCACCCACCCCATATGCAATCCCAAGCAAAGTATCGATATAGGGTATATATGTATTAAGAGTTATTAAAATTTCTTAATACGTTCTAAAGTTATTGAGCGGAAACTGTTTTTCTATTTTTAGTAACAGTGACCTTGACCCCACCAACCCCATATATAATCCCAAATTAGGTCTCGCTATAAGGTATCTATGTTTGAAATTTCTTAATCCGTTCTCAAATTAGAGAGCGTAAAAAGGCCCATAATTTTGAAAAATTTTAAACTACAGTTACCAAATTTAGCCTATAGGTTCATTTAAATAAATGTTATATGTTTGAATAATATCCCTCAAGCCATTCCTGAGAAACTAGCTTACTGAAAAACTTGAACCTATAGGATGCTGCATGACGCCGACGCCGACGCCGACGCCGGGGGGAGTAGAATAGCTTGCATTTTCTTCGAAAAGTCGAGCTAAAAATGAAACTTGAATTTTTGTATGAAGATTTATGATGACACATATCTCATACATGTACATTAACGAGTTGGTTTCATATAACTAACGTGTATATTACTTCGCCATCAAGAATAAGGTTTAATAATATACAAACAATAAAAATGAATGTTTTTTTTAGCTCACCTGAGCACGAAGTGCTTGGTAAGCTATTGGTATAAGGGACCTCTCCGGCGTCGTCCGTCGTCAATGTGCCGTCAACCATTTGGACCGTTATGGCGATAAAGACTACATTTTGTATTCAATCTTGACCTAACTTGCACAGTTTGTGTAAGACAATAAAATCTCGGATGGGATTGTTATTGGGTCAGATCACACCAGTAGCACCAGAGTTATTGCCCCTTTTTCATGTAAAAGTGCCCTTTTCCAACTTACAGACTTTTTTTCCATCCAATCTTAACCAAACTTTCACAGTTTTTGTATGACCATCAGATCTCAGCAGACGTCAAACATGGGCCAAATGGTGTTTCAAACACCAGAGTTATTGCCCTTTGTTTATTAAAAAAAATATACAAAAATGGACATTATTCAGGATAGAGGGAGACATTTTTCATCCAATCTTCACCAATCTTGCACAGTTTGTCTATTACCATGAGATTACAGTTGAAGTCGAATATAAACAAGATCGGACCAGAAACACCAGAGCAAAAATGGACATTATACAGGATAGAAACTTCATTTTTCATCCAATCTTTACCAATCTTGCACAGTCTATGACCATAAGATTAAAAGTGAAGTCGTATATAAGCAAGATTAAACCAGAAACACCCGAGTTATTTCCCTTTGTTTGTGAAAACAAATGCAAAAATGGACATTATTCAGGATAGATACTTCATTTTTCATCCAATCTTCACCAATCGTGTACAGTTTGTCTATGAACGTGATAGTACATGTGAAGTCGAATATAAGCATGATCGGACCAGAAACACCAGAGTTATTGCCCCTTGTGTTTGGAAAAAAACATCAACAAGTTATCAATGATTGGCTTGCACACACGGTTTTTGATTCAATTTTGACCAAACTTACACACTTTGCGCATGACCATAAAAATTGATTGATAAAATTTGATTTCCAACAGTTGCAAGACTAGCATACAGTTATTTGTAGATGCAACTTTGATGTCTTCAGAGCCTGCATTAACATCATTTATCATTATTGGAAAGAAAATTATGAAAGAAAAAGCAATCAAAATCTACTGTTTGTGCATTTTCCAGAATTGTCAATGACTTAATGAAAAAGGGTCAGGTAAGAATATCGAGAAAAATGTTTTGAGAACCATCAGCAAATAAACGCACATCCACTACTCAACTCATACTTTAGTTAGCCAATTGCACTTACCGATGTTTTAAATCAAAATTGATCCTACCCCCACTGTGTATTGTTCAGATACCTTAATTTTCAAACCTGTCACAACTGTATGGTCTTCATCTGTACCAGTTCTCATGTGAGCGCTTTGGGCCATCATGGCCATCTTGCTTTATTTTATAATATCTTACAACGATCAGTGTACATTTCTATTTTTTTATAAACAATTTACATTTAATAATGTCAAATGACATCTCTGTCATGGTCTGGAATGATAGCTGATTGACCGTAGCACTCTGGTCTTATTCCATTGCTTCTGATAGAAAAATTGTAAAAATACCGTCAAGGCAAAAAATACAAATATGAACATAACATTGTAACAATATGAATGTAAAATTAGGCAGTAATTGTGTAAAGGCAGCTTGTTTATGCTCAATTATATTCATAGTGATACTAATCGCCCAATATTTTATGCAAACTGATTGGAATTTGTCGTATGTGCTCACTAAATTAAAGTGAAATACATATAATAAGAACGAGAAGATATTATGATTTAGGATTAAATGTTAAATCAATTCATTTACAATTTTTATGCTCCCCCTAATGGTCGCCGTTTGTCCGTCCGATCGAATTCTAATTTCGCTGCGATTCCGTTTGTCCGGGGGTGAAATGAATTTCCCCGATGATTTTATCCATAATACTCTATGTCTGTCCGTCCTTCCGTCCGATACTTCGTTTCCGCGCGAGATCTCTAGAACTAATGACCCGAAGTTGATGAAACTTTCTATGCAGCATCCTATAGGGTGGACATGCGCATATTGTCAGGTCGTTCAGTTCCGATGATTTTTTAGGGAGTTATTGCCCTTTGATTAGAAATAGGACATTTTTAGCTCACCTGAGCGTCCGTCGTTCGTCGTCAACATTCGACTTTTTCTCTGAATCGTTGAATTGAATGTGACAAACTTCGCATGTAGCTTCCTAGTAACCTCCTCTACCAGATTCCTTTGAATGATGTTGATCCTGGTATAAACTGTGGTTGTCGTGGCAACCAAAACGAAAAAGCTAAAAAATGTTTTTAGCCATAACTGCTCACGGGATTTCGAAATAATTTTGCAGAAATGTTCTTTGGTCAACCTGTACCAAATTCATTGACATAATTTTGATTTGTTGAAAAGTGTTTCCTAATATGGCTATATAAGCAACATTTACAATCTTCTTGTCTGAAACTACTGATCCGATTTTGAATTAATTTCAAAGTAATGTTCCTTGGGTGACTGTCTACAAAATTCCTTAAAATGATTTTGATTCGTTAAAAAACGGGGCCGTCAGTGGGTGGGGAAGTTTGACAGTAGATCAATATGCATGTACAGGCAACTTTGACCATCTTTCTGTCAGGAACTGCTCCCCGGATTTCGAAATAATTTTACAGAAATGTTCCTTGGGTGACTGTCTACCAGCTACCAAAACAATTGATTTGTTAAAACACATGGCCACCAGGGGGTGGGGAAGTTTGACCGTGTATGGCTGTAGAGGCAGCCTTTGACAATCTTCTTGTCAAAATGCACTTACTGGATTTCGATATAAATGAACTGAAATGTTCCTTGGGTGACTGTCTGCCTAATTCTTAAAAATAAATTTGGAATCGTTAAAATACATGGCCGCCAGGGGTTGTGGAAGTGTGAAATATATGGCGGTATAGGCAACTTCGACAATCTTCTTGTCAGAAACCACTAACCGGATTTCGAAATAATTTCACAGAAATGTTTCTTGGGCGACCCTCTACCAAATTCTTTGGAATCAATCATATATGTCTAAAAACATGTTGGAAACTTTAAAATCCGCTTTTCTAAAACTGCTTGCTGGATTTTGAAATAAAATTCATAAAACTGCTTATTGACACTCTACCAAATTCCTTCAATTTATTAATATTGTTATAAAATTATGGCCACCAGGGGACGGAGCAGGTTTCTTTAATCTTTATATGGCTATTTAGATTCTCTAAAAACATCGCTGTCAGTGACGTCCATTGTTAATGTTTAATGTGTCAATATTTTACTTTAAACATATCTGAATACGCTATTAACTTTTTAAAAGCCATTACCTATGGTTCATTGAACTCAGGTGAGCGACCCAGGGCCATTTGGCCCTCTTGTCTAAGGAAATTTTCGTTTCCGTGCGAGATCTCAGGAACTAATAACCCGAATTCAATGAAACTTTATATGTAGCTCCCTTCCAAGGGGACATGTGCATATTTTGGGGTCCTTCCGGTGTGATTTTTCAGGGTGTTATTGTCCGTTTTTATATAAAAAACTAATGCATTTTAATGGGATAGTTTCGTCTCCGCACGAGATCTTAGGAACTAACAACTCGAATTTAATAAAACTTTATATGCAGCATTCCTACCAAGGGGACATATTTTGTCAGGTCGTTCCGGTCTGATGATTTTTTCTTCAGTGAGTAATTGTCTTTTGATTATTCATTGGCTTATTTTGCTTGTGCACACTATAACTTGGCCATGAATGGAGGGATCTTAGAATTATTTGGCACAATTGTTTGCTGTAATGAGCTGGTTTGTACCACTCATGAATCAGGTCCATAGGTCAAAGGCTTAGGTCACACCTAGAGGTCAAAGTGCAAAATTGACACCTTGCTTGTCTGTGCTTTAACTTGCCATGTATTTGAAAAAGTACCTGGAACAAATGTTAACCTCAATGAGACAACATGAAGTGCATATAAACCAGATCCATACGTCAAAGGACAAGGTCACACTTAGAGGTCAAAGGTGAAAATCATCTTTTTGCTTGTCCTGACTATAACTTTGTCATACATTGAGTTATTTTCCAATTAAATGGCACAAATGTTAGCCTACATGAGACATGTTACAAGCATCAATTAGATCTGTAGGTCATAAGTCAGTGTCATAATTGGCCTTTTGCTTTTATTGGACTTAGAACTGTTTTAATGGATTTTAAGAATTTACACAAATGTTAGCCTCAACATGACAGGGTGTCTGTGTATGAATCAGGTTCTTAAGTTTAAGGTCAAGCCCACATTCAGAGGTCAAAGCGGCATCGGGGAGCATCCATCGGTTCTACCGATATTCTTGTTTTGATTCATCCAAATAAGTTATCTACTTTCGAGTATTCAAACTGCCAGCGAATAGGGTGCTTTCTGGCATTCAGATGAAAAAGCAGACTTTTGTAATAAAATAAGAAGACATGGGTACATTGATAACATAATAACCGTTAATAACTTAAAAATATACATTTATTACAGTAACACTGTGGAACATACTGGTATTTCAAATTTCAATTGTTTATTTAAAGCTTTTTTCATCACTTGATACGCATTACAACCATTCAAATGAAAAACTGTTCTACGAAAAGCTTTTTTTCTAAATTGTAATAACCCAATAGATTACGTTGCAATTCTACCTTTCTTAACACTCTTTTTCATCTTACTTGAACTGCAACCAGAAACATCTAGAAGTAATGTTAAAATATGAATATAATAAACTGATGAAAGAATTATAAATGGGCATGAAATGCATATGCGGGTATAAGTTCATATCCGAGTACTACTCAAGTTTTAAATAAAAAATGAAAAGGGATGACTTAAAATTAAAATTTCAAAAACCAAACCTAATATAATGTTGATCTAGATTCATAACAAGAATAAATTTTTTGCAAAAACTATTTCACAACAAATGATTTTTTACAAATAATAACATTATTCCCTGACCGGACATACCCTGTGGCTGAAATAATATTGTTTTACGTTTTATTGAATTGAAAAGAGATATTATTAAGATAAATTGCAAACTAAATAAATAAATAAACATTCAGTAACTTACCTATATTGTTTCAAAGAGAAAGAGACATTTCAGAGCCAACTCTTGCTCCAAAAGAAGAGTGACAATGAATCAAATGAATGACATTAAAGAATCAGATAAACTCATGACAAAGCTATATCAAAGGGCAACAACTGTTTTACTGTATATTCGCTTATATACAACTATTTTTTTCTAATTTGACTAATCTCAGAAACAGTTTTAATTATTGTAATAGAATGTAAGTGAGAGGTATTCAATGATTGAAGTATTATTAAAGATACTATATTATATTATAAAGTTTAATAAATATCACGATATCAAGCTTCCTAGATACTAATTTACTCCACCCACTAATTTTAGTTGTTTGTTGTTTTTTTCAAAATGCGTGGAGAAAAGGTACTAAAGTTTATTTTAAATTATTGATTAAACTCTGCACTTATTAAAATAAAAAAAGCTTCCCATTTTATAAATCTGATTTATAAAATATCAATGGACGGGATAAACAAATAAGGTATTTGTTTCGTCATTTTGTTTAAAATATTTAACTTTATTTTTTCATGAAAAGGTATCAATATGTATTTTTAATGTTTTACAGTACATATTATATATTTATTCTATTATTTAAGACAAATAAAATAATTTTTGATGCAAAAACAACTAAATTAAAACAAAAATTAATACTAAATGTATTTTTCATTATTTTGGCGGCCACCTTGGACGCCATCTTGGATTTTATGTAACACTTTTGACCGAAACGAAATCTAGTTTCATATACTACAGACCCTAACAAACATTTTGATATATAAAAGCTTCTGTTTACATACGTAGACCGGTAAACAGTCCTCCGTTTGCTACACTATAGCATTGCATTCGCCATTCGATCTGTGAGGAAATAGGGTTTTGTTAAATCGATAACAAGGATCAATTATGATCAGAAACATGTCATAAAGATTGGGTTGATTTAAGATTTTTACAATGATTATCTGTTGAAAACAAAAAGTCACCAATTTTAAAAATTATTAATTTTTAGTAACCAATTATTGTAAATGTAAAACTATTTTTTCGAAGGTTCAGGAGATGTTAAGTTGTACATCAATTTGCCTTGAATGTGCACAACTGATTATATGAGTTAGATGGGTTCTTTTTACTTTTATTTTTAACAAATAATATATTTGTCATATACAACATTTGCATGTTTTCGAATGTTATTTACTTGCTAGATGCGATAGTAAAATGTAAGTTATCAGTTGCATTTGAAAATATCCAAACACAACTCTGAGAATAAAACCTATACCATGTGTTTTATCTCTGTATATATACATGATAACGCTTTGATACTTACATCGTCTCGGTTATTGCCAAGTGTTTTCGGTCAGAAACATCGTCGAAACCTGGAGAACAAAATACATTAGGCGTGTCGTGGTAAACCCGGGCTTAATGCATGTGCGTAAAGTGTCGTCCTAGATTAGCCCGGGACGACACTTTCCGCTTTTATGGTGTTTTCTGTTTCAAGAAAGTCTCTTCTAAACATATCCACTGTAAGCGTTAAGTGTCTATTATTTTACTGAGTTGGTTTTAAGCACAGAGGTGTTAGGCGCCTCGAAAATTGATACAATAAATTTAAAGACGTTCGCAACAATTTCTTTCAATGTTTTCCCAACGACAGTTTGTTTAAAAATTTGCAAACCCAGGCGTCAATGTATCCTAAAAATAAAACAGTCTTAAATTGGGGACATTTTCCTGGTTCCGGAAATACTGGGTTTTGAAAACGGTACCTGTCGAAGCCCTTTTTTCAGTTTGTGTGACTAGCGAAGTGGAATTATATAAAGCGGTCACATTCAAACAAGGATGGAGATTTGTAAATGAATCTTTTTTTTAAATGTTTCGTTTGGCAAATACAAGTGCAGTTGAAGTATAAAATGTTACAATTTAAAAAATGACTTTAAATGAACGCTTAACCAGGTTAATTTTGCACTTAATATGCCTGCGAAAGCATCAATAAATTATCAAAGATACGAATATCTTTTGTTCCAACGACAGATTTTATTAAAAAAATCCCATAAACAAGCGTCATTGATTACTGAAACTAAAACAGTCTTAAAGAATAGGGGTCACCGGCCTTGTTCCGTAAATATTGGTACCTGTCGAAGCCCTTTTTTCAGTTTGGATTTTTATCAATGTTTTAAGTATATAGGTGAGTTTGTTTTTCAAACAAGGTTATGGTACTTTCAACTGATATGTTTAAACATGTTTTCTTTGGCAATATACAAGTGTTTTTGATATAAAAAAAACACTCTACCTACCTATGTATACTGTTAAAATGATGAAATTGGATGGTCATTTAAGTAGGACAAATGTGCACTAAATTATATAATGCTGAAACGTCATTTTCTTATCAAAAGCGTCAATATATTTTGTTCCAAACGACAGATTTTCCTAACATTTCGCAAATACACACATCAATGTAAACTTACACCGAAACTTTAATAAAAAGCATGGTTACAGAACAAGTTTGGGAAATATTGGACTTTAAATAGGGTACCCGTGTAGCATTTATCATGTTTCGTTTTAAGATTGTTTACGTAAAAAGCGTATCGATTGCCAAAATAGAATGGAGATATCGAATAGATCTTTTTCTGAACTGATTTGTTTGGAAATACATTGTATAAGTGTGTTTTGTATTATTATATTTGCTCTATAAACTTTCACTATTAAAACAATTTATTTGAATGGATATTAGAGATGGTCAAATACGAGAATGTACCGTATATACATGTTGAAACATCAAAATGCACATATGACCAAAATGTATGAATATATTGATTTCCAAATCTCAGATTTTCTTCAAACCTGTCTTAGACATGTGTCAATGTATACCAAAACTAAAACAGTCATAAAAAGTACGCGTCACCGCGCTCAATTGGGAATTAGTGGACTCTGAACATGTTAGCAGGTGAACCTGATTATCGTTCACGCTACGTCTTCGAAGTGTAACTTTTCGAAAGATGGGTTGAAAATATCTGTAGATTTTAAATTGGTTTCAGATGTTTTTTACAATATGTGAGGATTTTGTGATTAATGACACACTAAATAAACACTACCCATTGACTGGAACTTAAAAGACTTACAAAGACATACATTTATCGATTGAAATTAATACATTGTAACCTATATGCAATAAAGAAAAAATGAAGCAAAAGAAGAAATTAACCCAATGATTTTCTCTTGTTTCGAACGTCTTAAACAGCCATAAAAAACTCTATGTTTAATAATTAAAGTGTTATTTTCTAGACAGGATAGTAAGTCACAGTATGTTTTATCGTTCTAATGTATATATTTGGACAATTAAATATTAGTAATAACTAGCAGTATATTTTGTGATACATATTTGAACATGAATTGGGTACTTGTAATAACTTACTGTTTATTTGCATTATACATATTCGAACATAAATAAGGTACGAGTAATAACAAACTAGATTTTGTGTCACGTATGTGAAATACATGTAAACATATCAATGCATTTATATTTTGATTGGTGTTTTTTATGATTTATTATATAGTTTAACATAAATTAATTGTTAATATCCAACGAAAATACTTTTGTTTTATATTAAATTAATAAAAACATGAATTAGTGTATACATGAAAAAAATCACTGATGAGAACGTGCAAGTGTACATATGACAACGTTTATAACAGACATAGATATTTTACACTTTTCAATCTGCACTGTCTAACACACATAGACATTTTACACGTTTCACTCTGCACCGTCTAACAGACATACGCATCTCACACTTTTCAAACTACACTGTCTAACACACATAGACATTTTACACTTTTCATCTGCATCGTCTAACAGACATATAGACATGTTACACTTTTCAATCTGCACCGTCTAATAGACATAGACGTTTCACACTTTTCAATCAACACTGTCTAACAGACATAGGCATTTCACACTTTTCAAACTGCACTTTCTAACATAATAGACATTTCACACATTTCAAACTGCACTGTCTAATCTAACAGACATAGACATTTCACACTTTTCAAACTACACTGTTTAACAGACATCGGCATTTAACACTTTTCAATCTGCACCGTCTAACAGACATAGACATTTCACACTTTCAAACTACATTGTCAATATGCACCATCTAACAGACATAGACGTTTCACACTTTTCAAACTACACTGTCTAACAGACATAGATATTTCACACTTTTCAAACTACACTGTCTAACAGACATAGACATTTACACTTTTCAATCTGCACCGTCTAACAGACATAGACATTTCACACTTTCAAACTACATTGTCTAACATACATAGGCAATTCACACTTTTCAAACTGCACTGTCTAATCTAACAGACATAGACATTTCACACTTTTCAAACTGTACTGTGTAACAGACATAGACATTTCACACTTTTCAAGCTGCAAGTCAAACAGACATAGACATTTCACACTTTTCATACTGCACTGTGTAGTCTAACAGTCATAGACATTTCACACTTTTCAAACTGCTGTGCCTAACAGACATAGGCATTTCACACTTTTCAAACTGCACTGTCTAGTCTAAGAGACATAGACATTTTACACTTTCCAAACTGCATTGTCTAACAGACATAGACATTTTACACTTTTCAAACTGCACTGTTCTCAACGTTGGTACACATTCAGGCGATGATGGCGGGGTTCAAGGGGCCGTCACCTCTGCGGCGACGACCTACAAGCCGACGCCGACAAAGGGCTGCGTCGACAACAAACGGAAGGAGGTGGAGACGTGCATGAATACTCTAAAAGCGGACCTGGCGTCAAAGAAATCGACAGACGTATACAACTTCCTGTGCGGGTAACGTTTTTACGTCTCTTGAAATTGTGCGATCATTTTAATTGGAGTGTAAGTGTTTAAACTATGTGTTTAAGCTCGATTGTTTCAAACGCCGGGGGCCTAGCGATTCGAGTCTGTTTTCCGGGTAGATCTAGTACTTTGCGTCGTTTAACGAAGCTCTTTCGAACGCTCCCGGATAGGCATCGAACTCGCAATCTCCTAATCGCAAGGCGGGCACCATATCCATTACACCACTGCGATAGATTCGAGTGTATTTTTTGTTTGTTGTTGTTGTTTATTTAGAACATAAATGTGTTTATTGCAATACCGGCATTCTGATTTATCAAATCAACGTTTAATTCAAGCAAAACATTAAAAGTAAAAAGTGGTGTCTACGTGATTGGTTGACCTATACTATCCAGTTCTAAAATTCAAACGCTTTATAAGTTTATTCGTTTCACTTTAAATAAGATTTGGCTTGTATATACATGTATATACAGCGTTATTGTCTTTTTTGACGTGACACAATGCTTGAGAACCTGTCAATTTTACAATTCGTCAAGAGGTCCCTTTAAAGTAACACAGCCCTTGAATATATAGATTTAAGGCATTTATAGTCGTTCGTTGTTTGTTCCAAAACAATTGAATTAATAATCGGACTAGAAAAAGATGAAGAAAACTAATACATGTATACATGTGAAAATAAAAATTAGAGAGCAACAAAGGTTATCAATAACTGTTTATTAGAAAATAAACGAACTGATTATTGATATCAACATGAAATCAACATGTATTTCATTTTTTAGATACCGAATCGTAACATCAGCTAAAAGTATAATCTTGTTTAATTGAGGCGTGCCGTGGGAAACCCGGGCTTAATACACGTGCGACACTTTCCGCTTTTATGATATTTTCTGTTTCAGGGAAGTCTCTTCTACACATAAATCCACTGTAAGCGGAAAGTGTCGTCCCGAATCAGCGTGCGGACTGCACAGGCTGATCCGGGATGACACTTTACGCACATGCATTAAGCTCGGTTTTGCCACGACGCGCCTCAATTGTAATATTTACATGTCTATAGTAAATGAACTAAATATGACTTTATTTCACTGTTGGAAGCTAACACCATTACATCGCGCCCCCATGTTTCAGCCCTACACAGAAGGAACGCCTGGATTGCGTCATAAAGAACTTCCGGGAGTGTCCGGACTTCATCGCGGAGGACTTTCTCAAGGCCCTCAACCACACACCCACCAAGCTCTACGCCGAGGAGCTGTTCCTTATCCAGTCCGCGGACGAGTTCTGCAGTAGGCTATTACGTCTTTATTTATGTTTTATTTTAATTAAGAAATCATTTTCGATTTAGAGTTGTTTATCAGCTAATAAACAACGATTGGAGACCAAATGGTTTAATATACCGCATCAGAACGACGAATCGTTGTTTATTAGCCCATAAACAACGATTATGCGAAAAATATTTTGTTTATTACATGACCTGACCACATTTTCTGTGATTTCAATGCGAACTATATTTTAAAGTTTCAGAACTATTTTTGGGGTTGTTTATTGGTAGTTTAACAATGGTGAATTTTGTTCTTTGTCTATAAAGAAATCTCTGCGCGTGTCATGTTAGAATAAGAAATCATGTTCGATGTATCGTTGTTTATCGGCCAATAAGCAACGGTTTGGAGTTCTAATGCGTAGGAATCCAATCACGAGGGCATTTGTTTACTAATAGCGCGTCAGGAAAACAAGCAGTTGTTAATGTACAGTAAACAACGATACTATAAACTCTGTTTCGATTCTTACTTCACCTTACCAACAAATTCTGCAATTACATTTGCGAACTGCATTTTGCAATTACGGACAGTTTGTTCGCCTTGTTTTAGAGGGTTTAACAACGGTTAATGTTCTTATTTGTCTATAGAAAACTCTGCGCGTGACACCTTTTAATACATTATTTCGAACCTAGAAAACGCGCAGAGAACGCAGACCTCTGCCAATGCAGCTTAACTCCACCCCTCTTAAGGCCCAGTCACACAGCGATTTACGGCTTAATCACGGCCACAACTCGTCAAAAATTGATCTCCCGTGAAGCAGACGATGTTGTTCGCGTTGATGTCGAGTTTAAGACGAGCTAAAGTCGATGTTCAGACGTGGCAGGACGCGGGGAAAATTCGGAACTGCGTTGGACGCGGAAAAAAGTTTTGAACTGCTCAAAACTTTATACCGCGGACAACCACGGGTGATACACGTGGTAAAGACGTGCAAAACGCGTGAAACACACGTGATAATCCGTGTTCCGGCAGTGATTAAAACTTTGGAAGACGCAGTAAGACGCGAAAGTTTAGCGGGCTGTCACGGGCAGAGCACGGTCATCGGACGGGTGTTACGCGTTGGTATCAATGGAAATGGCGTGTGTTTTGCGGCTTATCACTGACAAGTGGGGTTTTCCGCGCACATAGCACTACCTAAGACCGTTTAAGCGACGTCTCGAACAAGTGCTAAATACGAATGTTCACTGCCTAATCACGTCTGTATCACTTCTGATTTGCGGCATATAAATACAGCAATTTTCTTAGACTTTGGCACTCTCAGTCTAGATGTCAAGGGGTGAACATGAACCTTCAACGCCGTGATGTTCTCATCTTTATGCTCCAGCACCAGCAGAACCAACTGATACAGGCCCAACATATCCTTGCTAAGAGAAGTAGAAGGGGGAGGTGGAGGAGGGTGGTACGGAATATCTGGGTGCGTGACTGGATTGCGAGGAGACCTCAGCTGGGGCTTTACGACTGTCTCATGGTCGAGCTGCGTAACGAAGATCCAAGAGCCGTTCAGAACTTTATGAGGATGCCTCCTGCGATGTACGATGAAATTGTGCAGAGACTGACACCAGCCCTTACCAAGGAGACCTCCAACTTGGGGAGGAGGAGTAGAAGGCATCACTTCTTCCACAATGAGTGTTTCTCCCTCCTCAAGGGCTTGGGGGGCGACTTCTCCAAGCTCCATGGGTGCCTCAGGGGCAGCAGCAGGGGTGTCAACAGAGGTAGGGGTAATGGTGGCAGCAGTGGTGGTGGCAGGAGGGATGGAAGCAGGGGTGGCGACAGGGGTAGCACCTGAACATGAAAAATAAATTCATTAAGTGACAATTTATTTAGTGACTTGCTTCTAATTTTCATTTCTAAATAGAAATTCGAAATGTAAATTTGAAAGTAACAAAATTTGCAAATGAAAAGACAGTGAATTGATTAAAATAAAATGTACTGACCATCAACAGCAGCCTCCGCTTCTCCTGGAGCAACAGGGTCAGTATCAGCCTGAGGGCCAGGGTCTGGACTGGCAGCATCAGCAGGAGGAGCATGGACCTCGGCCTGGACATGAACCGTTACCTGGGCCTGTGAGGCTTGAAGAGCCTCATCCTCAGCTGGGGCCTTGGCCTTGATCTTCGTATACTTAGTTGGCCTCTTCTTTGCAGGGGAACCCTTCTTTCTGGGCATTATTAAATTGAGAACAGCGAACGAACTTGGACTGTAGAAGATCGGCAACTGTGAGAACCAGCCGTGCGCGGCCGCTTTTATACATGGCAAGCTGCGCTTCCGACGAGGCCGAGCCGTGATTGGGCAGTGCTATGGCAGTGGAGTTCCCGTTTTACGATCGTGCTCAACACGTGATCAGCAGTGCTCCAGACGCGATAAGGCCGCGGCTAGCCGTGGTAACTTGCCTCTTTTTTCCCCGCGCTTAAACACGCGCGAACCTATTTCTAACCTTACACGTGGCTGGAAGTGGTTAGCCGTGCTTAGGCAGTGTTTCAGCAGTGGAACAGCCGCCGACGGCCAGACCACGTACAAAGCACGTACAAAGCACAGCCAAGCCAACATTGACCAGAAATTACCACGTACGACCACGTCCACCAGATTTTCAAAACTTTTTGTACGTGATTAAGCCGTAATGCGCTGTGTGACCGGGCCTTTATGGTGTGCATATCATGAGATATACAGGATATTGTGGCAATTTGGCCTATCTTCCAATAATACAGATTCCTTTAATAAATATGGATTCAGACAGTTAACCGGATCAGCACCAAAATCTTATTTTTGTTCTTTGTCCCATTCCAAGCCTTCACATAAAATTTCACATGCACATCTGTGAATAATGTATTGCGCAACAGTTGCTAACTAACAGACAGAGAAATCATCGCTGGCAAAAACATCAACTGGCGGAGGTTATTACTGAATCATTTATAAGGTTACAGTGAATATATTATTACTATTATTATTTTATTATTATTATTATTATTTATTATTATTTATTATTATTATTATATTGTTCCTTTTCACCAAGTGTGTGCAATGTGAGAAAATGTGCTATGTACCATAACCCATGGTCTATGTTTATAGATTAATGAATATCAGTTATTTATACATGTATTACTATCTTAGTCAGTTTGTCCACAGAGTGCGTGCCCACTCACCGCTGCCTCTCTGAAATCAATTTCGAGCAGATGTCAGTTGAACTAGAGCTAAAATACGAGCACCCCTGGAAGGCTATAGCCAACCCGGCCTATATCTGCGGGTAAGCTAAACCATAAAGATGTGTCATGAATATAGCCAGCCAGGCCTATATCTGCGGGTAAGCGAAACCATATAGATGTGTCATAAATATAGCCAAACCGGCCTATATCTGCGGGTAAGCTAAACCATAAAGTTGTGTCATGAATATAGCCAGCCAGGCCTATATCTGCGGGTAAGCTAGACCATATTTAGATGTGTCATAAATATAGCCAAACAGGCCTATATCTGCGGGTAAGCTAGACCATATTTAGATGTGTCATAAATATAGCCAAACCGGCCTATATCTGCGGTTAAGCTAGACCATATTTAGATCTGTCATAAATATAGCCAACCCGGCCTATATCTGCGGGTAAGCTAGACCATATTTAGATGTGTCATAAATAAAGTCAATCCGGCCTATATCTGTGTGTAAGCTAGGACATATTTAGACGTCATAAATTTAGACAACCCGGCCTATATATGCGTGTAAGCTAGACCATATTTAGATGTGTCATAAATATAGCCAACCCGGCCTATATCTGCGGGTAAGCTAGGACATATTAAGATTGGTCATAAATATAGCCAACCCGGCCTATATCTGCGGGTAAGCTAGGACATATTAAGATTTGTTATAAATATAGCCAACCCCGCCTATATCTGCGGGTAAGCTAGACCATATTTAGATGTGTAATAAATATAGCCAACCCGGCATAAATCTGCGGGTAAGCTAGGACATATTTAGATGTGTCATAAATATAGCCAACCCGGCCTATATATGTATGTAAGCTAGACCATATATAGATGTGTCATAAATATAGCCAACCCGGCCTATATATGCGTGTAAGCCAGTGCTATTTAGTTGTGTCATAAATATAGTCAACCAGTGATAGTTGGTTAGACACCAGTTAATGGCCGCTATATGGAACACCATACTCCTCGCATAGGTTACTTTCCATATGCGGTTTACAGAAACCACTGCCACCACGAGTAAAATCCTTCCAGATTTGTGAGGATTTATTTTTAGGATCGTTTTTATTTGTATTATTATTTTACAGAATTCCCTCCGAAAGCTTGCATTATTAGTCTACACATATAATATATTGAGGGTTAAAATAAAACTAAAAAGGTAAACACAACAACGCAAGGATTGTCCGCCATTTTTACTTACACCATGAGATTTGACTATGGACACGTGGAAGTTGGTCTTGATACGGATTTGATGCGAGCTATGTTCGGAACAAGTCAATCTCTATGCGAAGGTTGATGTAAAACGCGACATTTCACCTAACGGACTCTGGTTATATGTCTGTTTCCTGAAAGCATCTGAAATAAAAGAAAGCGACAAACAACGCCGTTTTTTTGCAATTTTATTATTTAACCCAATGGGTCGGTTTCCTTGGTCTAACTATTAGTATGTGTATAGCCAACCCGGCTTATGTCCGGGAGTAAGTCACGCGAGGAATTTACTAATGTAAAATAGTGTATAAGTTATTTATTTTAAATCCTTGTACTTTATTTCGGGGGGGGGGGGGGTGGTAGTGTTGCAAGAAAACAAATAATGTCGGTATCGATATGCTTAATAGTTGATACAATGTGAACGTTTTTATCATTAACTTTTCCCCAAGAAACTGTTTTTCTATTATCTTTGTTAGTTTTTGCCCAGTTATGTGGTACCTTATTTCTTTTCCCCGAAAATGTAATGCAGTTGCCAGTTGGTTTGCTGCCAACCAACTATCAGTATTGTTTTGTTTGTAACAGATTCTTAACCTGGCTGAATACGAATGAGGCGTGTCGTGGGAAACCCGGGCCCTATGCACGTGTATAAAGTGTCGTCCTGGAGCAGCATGTGCAGTCTGCTTTCCGCTTTTATGGTATTTTCTGTTCAAGGAAGTCTCTTCTAAACATAAATCCAATGTAGGCGGAAAGTGTCATCCCGGATCAGTCCGATTTCCCACGACACGCCTCAAGTAATTTGTTTTGAGTGATTTGGTTTGTCTGTTTGTTAGTAAGCAACTTAAGGCAAAACGTTATGAACGGATTTCAATGAAACTTTATGGGAAGGTTAGTAGTGCCTATGAACAAACGTTAAGATTGTGGTGGTGATCCGGATCACCGTCTGGATCGAGGATTATTATTGAGATATATTGCAAGGGAGGTAACTTGTCACTGGAATATTCAACTGTGAAGTAGAGTTACGTATTTTGACGGCTATCTGCGCTCTTCGATTGCTTTCCAGTTTAGTGATATTTTGTTTTTTTATCGTTTGAAGGAGGGTAGAATTGCATTATTAACCTCATTCTGACCAATTAACTGCCTGTTTTTAACCGGACACATATGTTTTGAAACATTTTTAACAGGCTGTCTTGATATACGTTTAATTTCAACCGTTTTTATACGTTTATCAAATCAATACAAATAACGAATTCCTTCAAAAGCAAACTTTCCAACGTTACAAAGCGATTATCATGTATATGGAACTTTTCCGAAGGTTGTGGTTTGTTTCTACCCAGCAGGCATGGTCTTGATACTTGTCAATGGTACTAAGTAAGTGTAACGCAAGGCATCTAATTGGGTGTAATGTCGATACACTTTTTTACATTTTGACGTCAACATTTTGAGTATATTGACTACCGGGTAATCGTAGTTTCCATTTGCATTGTCATAGGACACAATAGCGTAAACGATTAGAGCTTTTCTACTACATGTACACGTCCCTTTAACTAGAATCTGTATAACCCGTTCACAGGCTTGGCCGCAGTGGCATCGACTGCGTGCGTCACGCCCTGCCAGTGTGTACCCAGTACCTCCAGCACAAGCACAACAAGACCGTGCAGGATCCCAAGGTGAAGTCGACCTGGTTTCGCGTCTCGGACATCGAGTACGCCTACAACTTCGCAAACAGGTGGTGCAAACTGTGGCCCAAAGGTAGGCTAACTCGTGAACAGGTTGTTACTTTAAAGTCCCCTCTGACCCAGTAGGCTTGACTGTGAAAGTGCTGTGGCCCAAAAGTAGGATAGACCGAAAATCGGATGTTACATAAAACTTAAAGTTCCCTGTTGCCCAAAAGTATGATAGATTGTCAAAGTGTTGTTACTTTAAAGTCGCATATGACACAGATGTGGGTTAGATCGTAAACGGGTTGTTACTTTAATGTCCACTCTGGCTCAAGATAGGCTGGGTTGTTACTTTAAAGTACTATGTGTTCCGAAGGTAGGCTAGATCGTGAAATTGTTGTTACTTTAAAATACTCTGTTGGCCAAAGGTGGGTTGGATCGTGAAATGGTTGTTACTTTTAAATACACTGTTTGCCAAAGGTGGGCTAGATCGTGAAAGGTTGTTACTTTAAATTCGTCTGTAGCCCAGAGGTAGGCTAGATCGTGAAATGGTTGCTACTTTAAAGTCCTCTGTGGCCCAAAGTTAGGCTAGACTGTGAAAGGGTTGTTAAATTTAAGTACCATGTGGCCCAAAGGTGGGTTAGATCGTGAAATGTTTGTTGTTACTTGAAAGGTCCCAATCGGGCGCAAAATAGGCTAGTCTGTGAAAGGTTGTTAGTTTACATTCCCCTGTGACCCAAAGCTATACTAGACCGATAAAGGGTTGATATATTACAGTTCCGTGCGGCCCAAATGTAAGCTGAATCGTGAAATGGTTGTTACTTTAAATTCACTTGGTAACATAATTTTAAAAGTCTCATTATTAAGCAGACTTTTGCTTGTGGTGAATTAAAGAAACACCACGTATTTAGTTTCGTATTTGCCGGTAGATTCGATATCGTACGTTTCTTATCCACCAAAAACGAACGAACTTTCATGTCGCTTTATGTAAAATTATTGAAAAAAATTGTGTGCAGTGATACAACTACATATTGATATTCGGTTCATATATGATATATCCTTCAACGCATCAACATGTTTGAAAATCACACTAAATTCTAATGGGGCGATGTATACACTATACAGAAGCGGTTTGTTTCGTTTTCTAATTAAGTGAATTAAACGAGATCGTATGCGCTTATTTCTCCGTTGTTTTTAGAGTTATAAAGAGTTAAAACCTGATAAATAAAACCATTTTTATTAATATACATGTATACTCATATTAATGAATTATAGCATACAGGGACTTTAACGGTTTAATTCCCTGTCATTCAAGACAGACAGACAGACAGACAGACAGACAGACAGACAGACAGACAGACAGACACTTTATTTCGACTTGTACAAAGTACATCGTCAACAACATATAATGATAACAGTTCAGCATGTCAACGTGAGAGGAGCAAAAAGCTATATACATATATACAAATGAATCATATCTTAAGCGAGTAAGTGGCGTGAGCACAAATTCTAAGATTAACATCAAACAAAAAGAGGATGAGCATTATATATTATCTTCTTACATTCAAAATCAATGAGCGTTCTTTAAGTGATTCTTTTACAAAAAGACACACTTTTATTAATTCCGTTCTATTATTTGATTGCAAAAAAAATAATTATTTATGCATAGACGGCCTAATATAATAGCATTTTGTTAATATACTTTTTTCTTATATTTGCAAATGTAGGACATATACAAACAAAATGAAATTCATCTTCGATGTCGTTCGAATTGCAACACAAACAATACCTTTGATTTCTATCAATGTTATTTCTAGCATAACGACCGGTTTGAATATGTAATGGATGAGCAGACAGTCTTAATCTAGCAAAAGGAATCTCAAGCTTTTTGGTATTATATCTAAGTAAGATTCAAATTCAAAATTGATTTTGTAAGTTCTATATACATCTAACATTGTGCTATTATTCAATATTCGGTTCCAATCCTGGATAAAATCGTCATAAACTCTCTGTTTAAATTCTTCAATAAATATGTTAACATCAATATTTGTAACGTTGTCAAACACATAACTTAAACCATAGTCATCTAACATTTTTCTGACATTAAATATCCAGTTATGACAGCCTTTGTTATAATCAGAAATGGCCAAGTTATATACAGATTTAATAATTATATTTTCAGATGTACATAACTTGAACCAATACTTAAGAATACGAATGTATCTATGTATATACAGAGGGTACCTGCCTAGTTCTCCATAGACACAAGCATTACACGTATTAAGTTTTACTTTCAACAGTCGTTTACAAAATGTTAAGTGGATTCTTTCCAATTCCTTAGATTTAGTATAGCCCCAGACCTCTGAAGCATAGTTTTAAAATTGAACCAACGAATGCGTCAAACAATTGACAAAGCAGTTTAGGTTTTAAATCGTATTCTTTACATTTAGATAATAAAATATTCAACGCTTTTAATGCTTTCCCAGTCAGGTGTTCTTGGTTCAATGTAAAACTCCCAGTATAGTTAAACACTACACCAAGATAGTTAAAATCATTTACAGCATGTATGTCATGGCCATTGTAAATCCATTTTTCGTTGGGCAACAAGCCACCTCTTTTTCGAAATACCATGATTTTGGTTTTCTCTGTATTTACTTTTAACCCCCATATATTACAATAATTAAGTAGGTTATCCAAATGGTTTTGAATTTCATTGGGTGATTTGCCTACAATGGCCATATCATTAGCAAATAACAGTAAAATCAAGACAATCTCATCAATATGCAAACCTGAATTTACATCATTTTGTAAATATAACTCTAGGTCCTCTATAAACAGAGAAAATAATAGAGGGGACAATACCTCCCCTTGACGGAGCCCGACTGCATAAGAAAAATAGTCAGAATACGAAGGTAATGATTTAACGCAAGATTTGACTTTTTGATACATATCGCGAACAATTCTAAGAATTTTACCCTGAATACCACATTTATACATTTTTAACCATAAGGCATTTCTATATATGGTATCAAAACATTTCATCATGTCAACAAAAATAACATATACTCTGTTATTTTCAAATAAATAATTTTGAACTAGGGAGTAGAGAATAAATATAGCATCGGTCGTGGACCGCCCTTTTCGAAATCCGAATTGGGCGTCCGAAATAATGTCATTTTCATCACAAAAATGTTCAATGCGATTATTTAAAACGGTTGTAAAAAGTTTAGATAAGCAACTAACTATAGTTATTGACATCTTCTTTTGAACCTTTTTTATGTAACGGAACAACTATACCCTCAGTCCATTTTTCGGGATAATAACCTGAGTTCAATATACAGTTAAATAAGTCAGATATGTGCAATGCCAATATATCAACACTCTCAATAAGATATTCATTTAAAATATTATCACTACCGAATGCTTTGCGTCGCTTCAGTGACATTACAGCACTAATAATTTCTTCAACTGTAATTGGGTCATTAAGTTCAGGAAAAACACTGTTTGCTTTATTAAAATCATTACTATTATTAAAAAATTCAGCGTCATAATTATTTCCACTCGAAATATTTGTACTTATATTTTCAAAATAATTTTGAAATTCTTCAAGCGTAATATTAGTGGAAGTTTTGGACGATTTGGATTTAAAATATTTCCAAAATTCTCTCGGCTTGCTTTTACGCAAATTAGCAATATCGGTCATTCGTTTTTTATAATCAGTTTTTTTTTTCTTCTTTCTTACAATAATTTTATAATGCCTTTTGCATCGCATAAAATAGACCGGTTTGTATCAAACTTATCAATATTGAACAATCTGAGCGCCTGTAAGTACAGATTTCGAGCAACAATACAATCATGACCGAACCAATTTTTATCCGTTTTAGCATAATCTTCAAAATAAACATCATTTGAGTAATAACGATCTTTCGCAAACAATGGATCCGCCACATCACGGATGGTATTTGAAAACTTGTCCAACATAGCGTTTATTGATTGCCTGTTAGAGCAATTAGTGTTATGTACAATATCATTAAAAACTGGTAAATTCCGAATAATCCCCGAGCGAAATTGCTCACGTAAAGAGTCACTCCACTTATATTTAATCTCTGAGCGGTTTGATTCAGTTGAAAGATTGTTATTGCACAACAATGAAAAACACAAAGGCGCATGGTCACTACACTCATTAAAGGTTTCTATATTAAATTGCTGTATCAGCGAAAAACTGCATTCCTTTGTTAACAAATAATCAATCGCGGAACAGCCGTTATTTGACAAAAAAGTGTACTGATTAGTATTACCGATGCGACTGCATTCCTTTGTTAACAAATAATCAATCGCGGAACAGCCGTTATTTGACAAAAAAGTGTACTGATTAGTATTACCGATGCGACCGTTTACAATACGATAACCTGCGCCTTTGCAGACATCTAACAATTTTACCCCGTGACTGTTGTGTGACCTATCTATTGAGGCCCTGTCAGGTGTACAGTCTGAGTTATAATCTGGATTATCAATACAGCCATTAAATTTGTCACAAACAATATAATCTTTGTTGTCGCCAACTCTGCTGTTAAAATCTCCACATATAAACACGCAACCAAGATTATCATATAAACATAAATCATGTTCTAAAATATTAAACAAGTCAACATTAAAAGTGTTGTATATAGGGGAATCCTCACCCCAAATGTATGATCCACATAAATATATATCTTCTGTTGTATGAAAAAAAGAATGGTCAAGTTTCAGCCAAATTATAGTATCGTAATGATTTTTTATTATTTTAATTCCGTTATTTAAATGCTCTTTGTAAAATAAAACAATTCCACCGCTATTGCGTTTAGCATTTCTGTGTTGAAATTTGCGATAAAAGTTATGTGATATATATCCATTCAATTTAATATTACTTTTGGAGTCACACCAAGATTCATAAAGAAAGCAAATGTCATATATTTTAAAGATATTTACAAAGTCAATAGATTCTTTTTTGTCTCTAGTGAGGCCGTGAACATTCCATCAAAGTACGGCAATTTCACCCTCGTCGTGTTCCTAGGGTCGTACCGGCTTGCCATCTGCATACAGGGTATCGTAAGCGATCCGGGACCGCTTGCCCTACTTTCTGGCCTCCTTCATGCGGGGAACAAGTTTGCGACGCTTTTCAAGCACTTCCGGTGGCAGCTGTTCGTGCATTTGGTAGCTCGTACCTGACAAATGCTTCCATTGTCTTCTCACCAATTCCCTGTCCTTAAAGAATGTAAATTCAAGCAAGTTCCCAAATATGGAGACGTTCTTTCATTTTCTGTAATGTCCTGTCATGTCCTTGTCTGTCTTGTCATATCTTGTCGTGTCCCGTCCTGTTACTACCCACCCATCCAATCACATCCTATCAGTTACATCCTGACTGCTGTGTCCA
Organism: Congeria kusceri; assembly: GCA_027627225.1. Classification (NCBI taxonomy): domain Eukaryota; kingdom Metazoa; phylum Mollusca; class Bivalvia; order Myida; family Dreissenidae; genus Congeria; species Congeria kusceri. The sequence goes on along the minus strand of CM051029.1, from coordinate 42,513,312 downwards.
CGTTCACTTCCGTCTTGCAGACAACCACACGTGCACGGAGAAGAGGGTGCGATGGCAGTCCTTGGCCGCGTGCTACGACGGGGCGGAGAACATCAAGGACTCCGAGGAGAGGAAGTGCGGGTAAGAAGAAGTCACGGCGAGGAGAGAAAGTGTGAGTTAGGGGAGGGCACGAAGAGGAGCGGAAGTGCGGGAAAGGAAAGGACACGCGGAAGAGAGGAAATGTGGGTAATGACAGAACACGCGGACGAGCGGACGTTTGGGTAAGAGGAAGAAACGCTGTGGGAAGGAAGTTCGGGTAAAGGCAAGGCACGCGGAGGAGCAGAAATGCGCGTGAGGGCACGCGGAGAAGCAGAAGTGTGGATAGTGCGAGTAAGGGGGGGCACGCGGAGAAGCGGGAGTGTGGATAAGGTTAGGGCACAGGGAGGAGAGGAAGTGCAAGTAAGGGAAGGGCACGCGGAGGAGCGAAAGTGTTGGTAAAGGGAGGCTACGGGAAGGATTGAAAGTGCGGGTAATGGGAGAGAACGGGGAGGAGCGGAGATGCGGGTAAGCGTAGGTCACGGGGAAATGCGGAAGTGCGGATAAGGGTAGATCACGGGGAGGACACGCGGTGCACGTAAGTGCTGGTAAGGGCAGGGCACGGGGGACTTCCTGTTGGTGGATTGCTTCGGATGATAAATCGACCATTTTGCGAGGAAATATTGGCTAAAATCTGCTTCAATACTCCTAGATTTCAAATATTATTCCACAGAAGATGCACAATGTTTGTTAAACAAATATTTTATATTATTACAAAAAAATTTCAACAAACAAGAAAAATCAATCACCCGGTGCATTGAAGTTTGTTCCCTATAGTTTGATGAGCTTTTTCAATTTGTACTCCCGTTCCACAGTTTGTTTCTGGGTTATATGATAAAAGATTGTATAACTACAAACGATTATATTAAGCCGTTAATACGTGACTGAAATTTAACCAAAGACATTACACAAATCACTTTTCTTGGATTGATAGGTGCATTACAAATTAATCTTTTTATTGCCAATATTATCAGTCAGCATATAGCTTTCAATTTTCTGAGATGGTTAACATTGACAGCATTATACCAGTACATAGCTATAAACAGGTGATTATATATAGGTTGAAAGGTATACAATATATACTAGCACCTGCCTACTGTTTCCATAAAACTCTAGTGGATATATTTTGTGCAGATACGTGCTGCTACAACTCTTTTTTTTTAAGAAAAATATTGTTATGCTATGGGATCAACATCAAACTGTTATAACTGCGCACAATATCCTGAATGAGTCGAAGAAAAGTATTACAAAATGTTTAATTATAAAATGGCTATCAAAAAAATATGCCATGAAAGAAATTTATTACAATGCGGCGCTTGTATTACAAACCTATTTGTAACTTTCGGGCAGAAATGTATTACATTTGCGTTTTAATTGCAAGCTATATGTAGTATAATTTTTACAAAGTGGTGTTTTATTGCAAAACGGTTCGTAACATACGGACAGGAAATTATCACAAAACATTTCATTCCAGAAGGGGTTTGTTATTAATTATAAAAAATATGCCATGTAATACATTTATTACAAAGCGGTGTTTTATTACAAAACGGTTCGTAACATACGAGAAGGAAATAATTATTTAAAAAGCGTTTTTATTACAATATGGCTTTTTTTAATGCCACATAATAAATGTATTACCAATTTAAAGGTGTCTTTTTTATTACTAAGTGGTTTGTAACAGACGGGCAGGCACGTTTATTCGGTCGCTATTTTCAGCATGCGGAAGTGCATCGAGATCGACATGAGCACGTGTCCCCCAGGAGACATGAACTACTTTATCGACGCCATCAACGTATTCTCCGAGAACAAGGTCAAGGACACGCCCTGTGAGCTCTCCTTGGCGACCGTAACGATGGCAACGATTGCTACCATCTGCACTTCACAGATCATGGCAATGTTTGTTCATTATTAATAGTTTGCTACTTCTTAACACGTGGTTATGATGTTGTTGTTGAACACGATTATTAGAAAGGAGGGTGTGATATCCGAAAGGGCTCTAGATACGGGCTCCAGATAAGTGTTTACTTAAAGGGTGCAGGTACTCTTGCAAAAGGTCTTTACCAATTCTTATGCAAAAAAATAAATAAAGTACGTTTAATTATGCATAATTATTGCATAAAGCATTTCTATTCGATCAAATTATACAATAGTTTAGTCAGTATATGGTATGAAACACATTTTCCAATTAAAATGGAATAGAAGATATCCGATGCTCAATGAGACGGTCTCTGCACATCTTAATAGTCAATCAGGGCAGATTTAACTTAGTGTTTACACGTGTGTTAACTGTTCTTGTTAATGGTGATCTGTGTTCCTTTCTTTGATGTGTATCAAGATACCGCATATCTTATGTTGTCAATGTTTTCTTTGTACTAAGGTTTAGAAGTTTTATTGTTTTAACATTTTCTGCTTTATGGCTATTACTAAAATATTGTCACACGTGTTAAAGAACTCGTTTACATATTTTCGTTTTTTGAAAAGTGTCATTATACTACTACAAACACTAAAGCATATGTCCTTAAGAACTCAAAAATTGAGTTCTTTAAAAAAAAAAAGCATTAATTTAATGTTTTTGCATATGTGTGTTGCATTCATGCGTTCGTGACATGTATGCACCTCTTGTCAATGTACTTAAATACAATTTGTCTTATTGGTGTCGTTTATATGTTTAGGTATTATTACCTTTCGAAATTGATACATGTAGCTGTCTTTTTGCTAGATTTCACTCGAAGTTTATGTATTTTCGGCATCAGTAGAGTGTCTTGAAAACACGTTTTAGGACAACGAATGAGTGGTGTATAAGTAACAAGATTTAGTCTTCTAATCTGTATCTAATACGCACATAACAATGCGTGAAAAGTATCGGTGCGTAGGTATGTGTGGTAAATATGTGATTATTAATTTTTATATTTTGAAAGCTGTCGTTTCACGCCAATGCTTAGAATCGAACGGTTTGACAAGTGTCTTTTTTAGTTTAAACCTATATATTTTAGATCGATTGCATCGAAAGCCTAAGTCTCAAAGAGACACTCTCGAGTCCGTTTCCTGGGTAGAACCAGTACTTGGTGTCTTTGAGGGAGATCTTGAGAACGCTTCCATAGTGGAGATCGAACTCGGGACCTCCCAATCGCTAAACGGACACCATATCCAGTAGACCACCCGACCTCGAGTTTGTAACTTTCAAACAACATAACAACTGAATTTCATTGCCTTTAAGTGAACGATTTTGAAGCGCGTCTGAAGTTTAGGCATTATTTAAATACTGTAGAATCACTTGAATTCGCGGGGTGCAAATTTCGCGCACTTGCGATCGCTGACATATTCGCCCGGTCTTAAATTCGCGCAAATCCGCGACTGTGTTATAGAGGTATGAATCACTTTATTGTACAAAAACGATCACAATATAATTTCAAGAAATATGAATCATCCATCAATTACAATGTAGTAAGACATATTTAACTAAACTGTTTATGACGTAACATGATTAAAACATCGGGACAGTCACATATGCCTGCGTATATTTATGAATGATTACTAACGTACATTTGAACGAAAGTGTAAACTCCCAAGGCTAAATTACGAAATCGGTAAATATTTGCGGTGGACATAAAGTCGCGCAATGGCGGGAGGGAAAATGTGCAAAAATTAGACCACCGCAAAAATTAGTGATTCCAAAGTATACCTTAAATATAAAAAAAGAAAAGGAATAATCTATGTTGGATTACATTCCCCAGTTTATCTCATTTGCTCAGCGACTGACCCCGCCCCACCCTCACCCTGCAAAAAAGATATAGTCCACCATTTCACCAATGCTTATAACTTATAACGCTGTCGAGCATTGGTAATACCAAATAACACGAGCGCCATCTGACTTGCAACATTTTCAATTGTTCAGGATGAATTAGCTTTTATCGGTCTGCTATATACTATGGATTTAACTGGTTTAAAAATAATGAAGTTTATTATACTTACTCAATAAAAGATGTCGAAATGTGCAACTGAATGCAGTTCCATGACACAGTTACATAGGTGACAGACTGATTGTCAGTTTGCTCCAGATAAACAGGTTTTTTCCAAACGATTTTTACGCACCTTGAAGAATTTCCAAGGACCGTAGCCGATTTGTCCGTCCGTCATTCCGTCATTTCATAGTTCTGCCACACTTGCTGGTCCAGACTTTAACTTGGCCATTGGCCATGAATAGATGGATATGTAAATAACTTGGCTAAAATACTTGCTTCAATGAGACGGCATGCTGTGGGCATGATTCAGGTCCGTAGAAGCCAAAGTTCATAATTGGAGCTTTGCTTGTCCGGGATATAATAACCTGGTCATAGATGGGGGGTGGGGGGTTTTAAAACCACTTGTTAACATCAATGAGACAGCGTGAGACAGTAAGACGTCAAAGATGAACATTGGCAGTTTGCTTTCCGTAGTTTAACTAAGCAATTATTTCTTTCAAATTACCCTAGTTATCCTCATTAACTTTAAGCTGACATGGTTGTCTAAGCGGCATTTGGGAGCATTCATCTGTTCTACCGATATTCTTGTTCTTCCTTTGCCATTCCATCAATTACAACTTTGTTAATATTTTAAGTTGTGCCATTCCGTCGGCGATTCCATTGATTTTCAATTCATATTGAACACGGTATTTGATGCATTTCTTGTATATGTTATTGTTTGATGTTTTGACAATGTGTGGACATAGTTATTTTTATTTGAGTACATTGTTTATGTTACTTTAATTGCATGTGTTTAATAAATATTGTATTTTAAACTGTTATATGAGATGATGTTTTTTTTTCTAAAAACCACCCAACTGTCCATTGCAGCATTTCAACTTCTTCACGTTGACAATTACCGGTAAACGCATTGTAAATTAGAAACGAAATACGGTGTCGCATCATGCGGTGCGCAGTGATGAAATACATGTACACACAACGCTGGCTACCATGGGTAAATTGAATAAGCACAAGTATTGTATCCGTAGTACCATATTTGTTACCAATCATATTTCTCACATCTTGACGATCGGGATCTAATTCTTCAGTTGTCAGTATTTTTCACACACCATAATCTGATTCTTCACATGTACTGTGAAGTTTGTGATTGTGTTCAGTTTTTTATATGCAATGAGGTCATATTCTTCTGTGATCCTCGCGCATACACCGGTTTTGGCCAATCACATTCCTCACACTTAAAAATGTGAGAAATGAGATCATATTATTCAGAGGTGTGTGAAATATATGATTTACGAAACATATGATCCTACAAAGCACTGTTGATTGTCAACATTTTAAGCTCACCTTTACACGAATGCTCGGTGAGTTATTGGTATAGGGGACCTCTCCCGCGTCGTCCATCTTTCATATGCCGTCAACAATATACCAATATCGCGTAACGACATCATTTTTTATGTAATCCTGACCTTACTTGTGAAGCTTGTGTATGAACAAAACGACTCGAGTGGGATTGAAAATGGGCGAAATCGGACCAGGAATACTACAGTTATTGCTCATTTTCATTAAAACTATGCATAATGTGCATTTCTGCAACATAGTGACTTCATTTTCATTCAGTCTTTACCAAACGTCCAAGTTCCAAGGATTGTGTGTGACTATAAGATCTCAGCGGAATCCGAAACAATGGACCAGATTGGGCTACAAACACTTGACCATTAGATCTCAATGACCATTAGATCTCAACAGAAGCCACATATGGGGCAGATCAAGCCACATACATCAGAGGTATAGCCCTTTAAGTGTGACAATAAATGCAAACATGGACTTTACGGTATGCTGATCTGGGCCCAGTTGCTCAAAACTTTAACGGATAATTAAGCTAACAGCCGTTAACTTTTGGAAGAAGTTTTTGATGTGATGTGCTCAAATAATTGTCAAATGCTTCACAAGCGAGTTTCTTGTAATATGAGTTCTATTTACATCTAAAATTAACAGGCCGTTAGCTTAACCGGCCGTTAAAGTTTTTAGCAACTGTGCACAGGACTTGATTTTTCACCAAGTTTGGGCCAAATTAGCGCAGTGTGTCTATGACCGTAAGATATCAGGCGAACTCGAATTTAGGACAGGTAGATTGTAATACACCTTCACTTGGCGAATAAGCATAGCAAGCCGACAAACACGGCTTGTCCTTTTTAAAGACGTTGCTATTATGGTTCTTAACTGCATGCATCATCAACACTATTCATTCACAACAGTCTCCGAAAAGCTGGACACCAGGGTTACGAAAATATACCCGGTTCTATGGTTGTATTTTGTTTGTTTGTTTGTTTCAAAAGCAATGGTATGCCAGAGAGTTAAAGAACAATTATGACACTTAATCATTTAGACAAATGATTTAAAACCATGATGGCAAATGTTCATAACATGTGGTCCTACCTGTCACAACAATACGGTCTTCATCATCGCCAGTACTCAGGTAAGCCCTTTAGGTCACCATGTCCCTCTAGTTTATTGGGTCCTACCTGTCACAACAATAAGGTCTTCATCTTCGCCAGTACTCAGGTAAGCCCTTTAGGTCACCACATGTCCCTCTAGTTTATTGCGGGAACATCGTATCGTTTTCTTTACATATTTTATGTTTTCTTTTGTTTACATCAAACCAATTTTAATTTTTAGGGTATTTAGAATATTAAGAACAAAATAATAAAATGTGAATACATATATGCTATACTAGCTTTATTTTTTCTGGAATTTCAAAAGACAAATTAATAAAACGAACTATCCTACCCATATATTTTATTGATAATCATCTCGAATATGTACATGTACAAGAGCATAAATCAACATCATGTAGAGCTGCAACGATTCTTTCAATGCATCGTTAAATTGATTGTAAATGTGCCGATTCGATTGTAGATACTAAACCAACGATTTGATTCTCTTTCATATATTTATAGATGATTTGTCATTATATTGTTAATTTAAATAGTGCTGTTTGTGTAGAATAATGATGTTAATTGACCATGGCATCATGGTTGATGTTATATTTAACAAGTTATCACCGAATTTTCTATTGTTTTTATTAATATTGATATATAAGGCACATATATAAGGCACATAACATATATAAGGCACATATATAAGGCACATACGTTGACATTAACCAACACAATGACATTCATAATAACAATGGTAATCTTTACCATACTGCAAGTCATGACTCATGAATACGCAGAACAAACCTGTACTGGCGAAAACATGAATCCAATCGAAATATTCAATTAAATCATATTTTAAATCTGAAACAAATTAAGCCGTGGCTAAATCGTTGCAGCTCTAATAACATTCATAAAATAAGCATTTCCTGCTTGGAGCACATAAACGTTGCACAATGTGTCTACTTACTACATCACTTTACTATCAGATTAGTGTATATCATCCATTTCGGGATGGCATCTCCGTATGACGAAAATATTACATAGATTAATTCTATTTTGCGCGACCAATTCGTCAGTTCTACGTATTATGTAACCACTTCGTTGAGCCTAATTTCGTGACCACATTGACACGACGTTAGTTTTGTGACCATTTTGACGCGTCTTAAGTTCTAAATGACCGCTTTGAAGCGATGTTAAGTTCTAAGTGACTACATTGACGCGGCGTAAGTTCTAAATGACCTCTTTGACGCGACGTAAGTTCTAAATGACCTTTTTGACGCGACATAAGTTCTAAATAAACCGTTTTGGCACGATGTAAGTTTCTAAGTAACCACTTCGGCGCGACGTAAGTTCTAAATCACCGTTTTGACCCTACATGGATAAGTTCTAAATGATCTCTTTGACGCGACGTGCGTTCTAAATGACTTCTTTGGCGCGACGTAAGTTCTAGATAAACCGTTTCGGAACGATGTAAGATCTAAGTGACCACTTTGGCGCAGCGTAAATTCTAAATGACCGTTTTGGTGCGACGTAAGTTCTAAATGCCCGTTTTAATGCGACGTACGTTGTTCGTGATCGCTTTGACGCGACTATGCTACCAATTCAAAGCGATTCAAATTTGTACTCTTGTATCGCTACTTCCAGACAGAAATATGAAAGCAAGAGCAATAATGATATGAAGTAAATGTTCATCGTGTGCATCGCATAGATCTGAAGAATTTATTCCTTGAACTGTAAATATATCCCTTTTTAGTGCATGAACCCAATTGCATAAAACAGACAATAACCAAAATGTACGGAACCGTCTCCAATAGGAGTTACAAAATACAACATGTAAAATATATAATACAATTACATACTAATTCATGAAAAAGATATATACAACTTTTTGCTTATAAAATAGACTTGTGTTCAGATTAATACTGAGTGTTATAAAGTTTATAGAACGACCATTTTAATTAAACCAGCCAAATAAAGTATTCTTTTTTTGAACGTGTATTGGACAGTGTTAATGTTCATGATAGAGGGGCTACAATACGTTAACGTAAATATGCTCAATGAAAAAATGGTTAAACATGTTTCTTGACATGCTAAGGTCAACGTTTTCTTTGAACCTTAATTGATTTTGGCGCATATACCCTTGGTATTTACAAATAGCTCTACTAAATGATAAATTTACCAGGCTGTATAATGTAATATTATGTGACTCGTTCCAGAGATTCACAGTAATAAACAGATGTAATATAATTTTATTGACATTGTACTTTTACGTATATTAAATATTTCGTGAACAATGGACTATTTACAGAGGCATACGGCGTCAACGCGTAGAAATAAATTTATACATGCAAAAATACGAGTTGCAATTGGAAAGCCACTTCGATATAAACGAAAAATCGAGTGAAATATTCGAGAGAACCGTGTTTATTTTATGTAAAATATACCAGCAGAAAAAAGATTCTGGATATTTTTATTTTACTAATCACTAATGTCTAATGATGCGTTTGGTTGACGTTAAAGTCTTAATTTCTTAATGACTGATTTTTTTTCTGTTTTTTTTTTTTTTGGGGGGGGGGGGTATTAAAATTATTGATATATTCAATGTATAACCTAAATTTTGATACCTAATTCATCCATATTACAATCTACTAACAGATATAAATACGAAATGAAAAAAAATGCCCAGTTTCTTTTTCAGTATGTAAGATATAAAACAATTAAGAAAGTCGCGAATTATTTTCCACTTCGACATATCTGGAATTTCACCAGTCGCGAGTTGGAGATTGCGAAGTTCGGCTGGGCAACTATATATATATATATATATATATATATATATATATATATATATATATATATATATATATATATATATATATATATATATATATATATATATATATATATATATATATATATATATATATATATATATATATATATATATATATATATATATATATATATATATATATATATATATATATATATATATGTATATGAGGCGCGTCGTGGGAAATCCGGGCTTACTACATGAGCATAAAGTGTCGTCCCGGATCAGCCTGTGAAGTTCGCACAGGCTAATCCAGTTCGGCGCTTTCCGCTTTCATGGTATTTTCTGTTTCAAGGAAGTCTCATCTAAACATAATTCCATTCTTGGCGTAAAATGTCGTCCCGGATTATCCGGGACGACACTTTACGCACATGCATTAAGTCCGGTTTTCCCACGACACGCTTCATATATTTTAAAGTTTTAGTTAAGTATAATCAGCCTTCATGTAATTTTATACAGTCGGGTTCGGAACAACCGATAACATACTGCGCGTCATAAGAAGGCGATGAATGCATTAAAAGCTTGATGCATAAATATTTATTTAAGATATGTGCACATGAGGGCATGATCACAGATTTTTCGGATTTCTATTCAACAAGACAAATATGAAATCATGAAAAGCATGAACAAGCAAAAAAAAAGCGATGACGGCATTAAGACTTCTACCGTGATCTAACCCTCGACTTCCGGATCAAAAGTCGGTCAGGCTTACCACTCAACCAGATGGCCTTATATAAAATTGATGTGCATAGTTTATGTCATGTAAGTTATAAACTATCATAAATCATATACACGAGTTCCAAAGATTGTAATGAAAAGAACAGAGGTAGTGCTCTTATTGAATACTTTCAAACGCTTTATAATTGAGGCGAACCGTGGGAAAACCGGGCTTAATGCATGTGCGTAAAGTGTCTTCCCGGATTAGCCTGTGCAGCCCGCACAGGCTAGTCCGGGAAGGCAGTTTCCGCCTACCGGGGATTTATGTTTAGAAAATACTTCCTTGAAACAGAAAATACAATAAAAGCGGAAAGTGCCGTCATGGAATAGCCTGTGCCGACTGCACAGGCTGATCCAGGACGACACCTTACGCACATGCATTAAGCCCGCGACACGCCACAATTGTATTAATTGCAAGATTATTCCTATACGACACGTTATTTCCAATATGTTTCAGTGTCAAGAGTGGTATTTTGCTTCTTAATGTCATTATGTTATTTTATTTTTTATTTGTGCCAAAATGTTTGAAATCTGTCAACTGGCCACTCTGTGAATATGTCCCTTTAAACCCAGATAATACATAGACGCAGAGATAAAGGCATACGAACCTGTCGACCAGTTACACTGACTTCCTTTTTGTATTGGTGAAATAGGCAAAATAGGAGTTACTACAACAGAAGACTTGCAAGTCTTAAGTCGCGTACTTTTAGCATAAGCCCGGTTTCTCAAAACTTATATACCGTAATTACCCTAAGTATTGGGACACTTAAAAATATTTATTTTTGTATTGTCCAAATTTTAAGGGACATAAAAAATAATTCTTGAAATTGTGTCCCAACATTTAGGGCAATATATGATACAATTTATTCCGCATAATATCTATGTCTTTAACCCATTATTTATTTTTATTTCTTTGGGATAATAATCGCTACTAAAATATATTAAATATTTAATGATAAATAATTAGAAGGAATATTTGTATGTGACTGATTAATGATCAATTATTTCTTGCTTGGGACTTAATGGTAATAAATTGAAAAGCTTAATTGAGAAGACCATGCTCCAGTAGAGTACATAGTTTGCACCACGTGTCAACTACTTGAAAACACACCCCTGATGGTGTATAGATAAACAAGCGCGATATACCGTGTCACAAGTCGCTATGCAACCAGCGTAGTGGCAGGGTATGAAATGTTTGTACAATCATTCTTAATTTCAGATTGTTCATAATAAAGTTAAAATGTTACCATATGATTTGATTTCCATATCATATTGCAAAATTGAAACGTTTGTTAGCCTAAATGGCCGTTATAGTTCCGAGCAATTTAGTCCAGCTCACTATACGAGTCGTATCTAAGATACTGTAATTAATGAATACTATATTTGTGAAATGTGAACGCCTACACCCAGGGTCTGTATTCATAAAGCTCCTACGGAAAATCTTTACTTAAGTTACATTTACGTGCAATTTTCATATCAAATTTAAAATGCGAAATGTAGTCCTTTATGTTCCAATTATGGTAAAATAAAAAAGAAGAATTTTTACTATTTTTCACAATAAAGCCTCTAAATACCACTGCACTCTACATAAAACAGCCATAGACCTTAAAGGTCTAGTTTAATCCTTCTTTATTTGACCCCCCCCCCCAAACCTGAGGTATTATACCCCTATGTATTGGTACCCTACTGTGGTCACAGTGTGGTGACCCTTATCAGCTGAAATAAATACACTGCTGCAGAGGAAGAGATATATTGAAACAATGCACAAAGTCATTGCTCAGTCAGCTGAGAGAAAATATTGCAGATAATGAAAATATGTTCTATGGTGGACCTGAGTCCACTGAGTAGAATACTACATGGAGTGGCCAGACATTCCTTAAACTAGGCCTTTAAGTGTTATTATATTAAGAAATTCACTAATAGGTGTTCGTTTGTTTGTGTGGATTTTTTCGCCGTTTTTAACACTATTTCAGTCATATCACGGCAGTCAATTAACCTACTCACACTTTTCCTGGGCAAGCTTAGCCGATCTAAGCAGTTTACCAGTACTAAGTGCACATACTTATGCCAGTAACTGACAACTGCCCTACTTGAATCAGAGGATGGGGGAGAATGGCCGTAGAACTCACGATCCCCGGATAGACAGTCCAGTGCTCTACCAACTGAGCCAGCCAGGCGGGCAATGATTATAGGGGTTCAGTTTGGAGCTTTGTGAATATCCGCCCTGGTCTGCATACGGATGTGTCTAGGATACTCTAATCCAATGTTTTCTTCACATATATTGTACAACAATGCTTTCACTAAATATCCCTCGAACCATACTGCCTGAATCGGATGTCTTGAACGAACTCGATTTCTCCTTTCTGGAGTGAATCACAGTCACTGCTGGTGAAATCAAACCCTTTACTCCATTTTGATGTGTGCACGACTAGCTTGTTATTGAACTGTGTGTTCGCTTTTCCAGCGCTACAAAATTCGCTCGCCATTTTCCTGATTTCTGAAAAGTTTAGAAGCTCCTCGTCAAAATCGTCACCTTCTCTGCGAATCTGGTCCCTAAGTCGTCGGTAAAAGTACTCATAGAGGGCGTAGTCGACTTTGGCCCATCGTTTGTACAGCTGTCTGTCATATGGTCCTACAAGGGCCGTCACGTTTTTGGCCCTTGCAATATTCTTATCAAGGTATATGACGTCTTTGGTGGACCAGTTAAGATATCGCCTGAGCAGAAGAATGGATTCCTGGAATAGTTCCGCAATGATCACCAGCCCGAAATCTCTATCAACGCTTTTGATGAATTCAACAATTGTATTTGTGTCACTGCTGTTGATGACATCCGCAGTGCAACCAAACTCAAACGCAAGTCTGTTATTCGTGAACGAGACGGCCGGATCCTTTGGTTCGTATTTAAGGGGATCCTTTAAGAAGTCGGAACCGGGTGTTTTTGTTTTTATCTTGTTGAAAACATAACCTGGTTTCATATAGTTCAAAACGGACTTGAAATATTCGTACGGCTCGCGTATTATTCCAACATAAAACGTGTCGTTCGGCATGTACTGTCGAAATGAAGTTCGGTTATAGACCACGTGGTTGCACAGGATCTCGTGGTGTTTGCCCTCCGGTGGCGGCAGTGTATTCTTCGGCGTCATCCCCTCTGTCAGACTGATTATGTTTGGGTATTTGAACGCGTTCTTTGCGGGCGAGAGGACGAACGTCAGGTTGTGATTCCAACCAAACCTGGCGAATAGAAGGTTTGAAACATAAAGTGGGATGGTGAAAACTGCATAATTATACATGTACATCTACAATAGACGAGATATTATATAATTAACTTCACATTACACTTACACATTGTATATGACGAAAACAATTTTTTTTTCGTAATTCGGTCACTAGGTACATTATTTTAGGATCACACCATAAACAATAATTCATATAATTTATTGAATTTCAGTATTCAACTGTAAGCTGTGAGACAAAAAGAAAGCATGTACCCATCCACAGATATTGAAATTTTACAACAACTATGTTGTAAAACTGTAATAGTTCTCATTGTTTAATATTTGGGTCACAGAAGGTGTGGTGTCGCCTCTCTTAACTGAAACTGCATGCATAATTTATACAAAGATTAAACTATTTTGATATTTAAAAAGATGTAATAAATGAGTGTAACAGTTATGCATGGCGACTTGGTAAGGGTGAGTTGCCATTATGCTTGCTACATGTACTTTGTAACAGGGTACACATGATGTAGACATCTCCATTATTTTGCAACAACACGAATCTCACACCATCCATTGACATAGCTCACACACATTCCGCGCAGAGATATCTCTGGCTCCTAGAAAAGCTCAATACAAAATTCTATTACCACCAACGTTCACGTGACCATTAACGTTCATTAGAACTAATGCCAATTTAAGATGTATTGAATTGTATTATATGGACTGCGGCTTTAAGACATAAGAATACAGTATATTCTTAAAACTGTTCTTTTCTGTTAATTAGAATCGTTCTTGGTGCTCGCCAACTCAAATAACAACATTCTTTATTTATAACAATTAGTTAATGACATAAGCGACATTGGTGTTAACAATATTTACCACCACAAAAGTATATTTTTCCTTGAGTCTAAGTCTGTTCTTTATTATTTAGTCTAAGTATAGGTTGATGAATAACTGAATATGGGCCCCGATGTGGAACGATCTTGGTAGTGGCTTACTGGGGCCGCTAGGGGATGTAACCGCTGCGAGGAGACTCCGAATATGTCACAAACAGTACCAACCTGAGAAACATATTCTGTGCGGTAGTACTTCCGGTTTTGTGAACTTTTAGGAAGGCCACGTGGATCTTCTTGTTATCGGGGTATTTTTCTTTTACAGCTTCTTTTACTACCTTAAACATTGCCAAGAAGAAATAGGTTTTAATGCATGCATACATGTAGTAAAACTGAAAAACAATCTGCATTGCAAAAATATGTAATAATACTTCACTCTCGAATGAAATATTCGAATTATTTAGACCGGTCAGATTGACGCCGATCAAAATTGGTTGGACACACGTTGGCGTTGTCATTTGAACCGTTAAATGACACACTAGAGACTAGGCGCAGTTGAGAATATTGTCCTGCTTCAAAAACAAGATTAGAGCTACTTGAAATTGATTGCAAGATGACATAGATCTAGTTAAATTGCTAATGTTGATACTTTAGTAAATTTAAAATGTCGACATATACTTGCTGGAATATATATATCTCTCAGCACAAACACTAATTATGCAGGTTTTGCATGTAGACATCGATACTTAAATAATACTGCATTTGCCTCATGATGTACCGTGTTTTCCGTGTAATACACCCATTACGAATATGTTTATCTCACACATGTGATATTTCCATTGGCTAGACTCATCAAATAGAGTCTACATGTATACGTCACCATTGCAAGTACTCTTCCATATGACGTCATCATTTGCAGTTGACATTTTGGTTGAAATTGTTATTTATTGGTGTTCTTTGATATTTGAATGCATATGCTCTATCCATTAATCCATTAATCCAAAATTTAATACTAGGAAATGTTTACATTAAAGTCGATTTTACTCAGAACTTTTTTAAGAACAAATATTTCATTCCTGACATAGTAATTAGGCTGTCCAAATATTTGGGTCAGAAACTGTAGAGAAGTGATGAAACCTACCCTTTTTTGCTGTTTTGAGCATGTGATTAAACAGATCTGACATAGGCCTTTATCTTAACACCTGCTAGCTCGATGCGTGACGCAATGAAATGACGTCATATTTCGTAGTGACGTATAGGGGAGGGTCTCTCACCTGAAAAGAGGCGTCCTCTACACTGAGCCTGGCGTAGATGTCTCTGATAGAGGCGGACGAACGGACGCGGGTTTTGTCTAGCACCAGCAGGGACAGGATGCCGTACACAAGGATCACCACCAGAACCAGCCTGCCGAGAGAACGTAGAGTTATTGCTTAAAATAATTAATACCCCCACATACTGCCTTCAAACAAAGATGTTTTGACAACCTCCGCGAAGTGATTTGACTGACTCCGACATAACTCAAATCAAATCTCGGCCGTCATACCAAACTACATGATGGATTAAGATCTTCTACTTATTCTTTATGTTTTAAACTAGATTTTTTTTTTCTTTTGTTTCACTATTAACCTTAGATGATATATTCTTAGCCCATTGATGTAGAACGCAATGAGTTGCACTCAATAAGTCAAACTTACAAACACGAAATCCTTCGAGATCAGGAAGGATTTTACCTGTGATAGCACTATTATTAACCGATAGGAGAGGTAACCGCTGCGAGGAGTTTGATGTTTTGAGTAACATAATGACCTCCCTTTTAGCAACACAACATCGTGCCATGGGGATTAAAAATTTGCACACATATGAACTTCCTTCCAGGAATTAAGAATCTATTAAGCGCAAAAAAAATTGACCTTCAGTTGTGACCTTGACGTTTGACCGATAAACACGAGTCATGTACGCGACACTACTTCTGGTCATGGGGAATAATAATCAACAGTAACAGGAAAACTATTTTTTGGGAATTTAGTTATGTAGCAGATACGAAATATGGACGGGCGGACGGACGTTCGGACTGATTTACAGACGAAACAACATGCGTGATTGCTACATTGCCCCCACTTTGTGACACCCCCACTTTGTCACAGTGGGGTACAACAACACACGCGCAGCGAAATGCGTCCCCATAGTGAGTACAACATGAACAGATTGAGTTACTTACCCATGGCTCTTCGCCAAGTACTATTAACCAGAGCACACAATACAATACAAAACAATGACAATTCACATAAAAATTATTTTCATTGACGGAATAAATGCATTTACAAGTATGTACGTGTACCTTTCTTTGCAATGTGTGCACTGTGCTTCATTATTAACAAACGGTATTGAAACCTTATAAATAGCATATTATTTTTTTTAGTTTGGTTTACTTAAACATATGACAGTAGTGTGGGACTACCGGTACCTTGTATATTTATACAATTGCCATTTAGGGTAATTACGTATACGTTTAAAACGTGAGAATGTATTTCGTTGTGAACAGCGCATAACAGCCTTAAAGAGTTATTTATACGCTCTTATAGTTTGGCATGATATTAAATTCGTAGTCACAATGGAATATATTAAATTTGATTTATATTCCTTAAAGCATACAATAATTACCATGACAACAGACAGTGACCAAATGCACATTTACAGGTAGGCCTACGTTGACCTTTAAAATCACGAATGATGATACAATAGAATAATTTGTGAATATATATAATTTCGATAAAGTTACAACAACTCGCATTAATTGTATAAATTTTATATTAAAAAAACGTTTACCCTAAGTTTTTTGCACATTTTGCGAGTATTACATCGCTATAGTAAACACAATTTTTTGGCATTAATTGAAAACAAATTGTGTTTTCTATAACAAAGTAACCTCTTTGTATAAAGTCGAATTTATATGATTATTCAATAATATATGAGGCGTGTCGTGGGAAAACCGGGCTGAAAGCATGTTCGTAAAGTGTTGTCCCGGATTAGCCTGTGCAGTCCGCACAGGCTAATCCAGGACGGCACTTTCCGCCTACAGTGGATTTATGTTTAAGAGAGACTCCCTTGTAACAGAAAATACCATAAAATAAATCGTAATTGTCGTATGATTTTGAATAGAAATGCCACTTAAAAATAATTGGTAAACATTGGATGTTCAGTATTCATTCTATTCACCCAAGGTAGTGAAAGCTTTAAATATTTTGAGTATTGAATCTGTTCACGCATGTTTATTTTAGGAAAGTTTTACAAATGCAAAGTTTGTATTAGATATTAAGTAAATACATATGAAGATATTAATCAAACGACATTCCGCCACAATAATTGATCGAGAGGGAGTGTTTCAAATGAGTAATGTGGCTACGTGGATTGTGAAATGGAGTGGCCGCATGATTAATCTCAGTCTTAATACACCCTGAAAGGCGTTACAAATCGGTCGTATCCGCTTACCCTAAACGTTTTTTTGCCATCAATCATTAACTTTTTCTCATTTTCGGCAAAAAAATAGCAGTTTTCGCTTATATTATCATAAGTTTCTTGCCAGAAATCTCTTTTTCTATGACCTTATTGATAGTTAAGGTACCGTTTCTATGTTGGGAGGAGTTTTAACATAATACATGTAGTCCAATATACTTTAACAGTGTGGTGAATATGCGGCGAAGAAAAAGGTTATATTATAAGAAAACAAGTTATATTTTACCTCGCCTTTTTTGGAGATGTAAGCGGAAACTAACCATCTATTTTTGGGGTCAAATTGTTGCTATTTTAGTCGCAGATATTCCGACTTTAAAGGGACCTGTCCAAAGGTGGGCATATTGACAATTTTCAAAATGTTTGTCATAGATCCCCAAAAGAAAAATACATTACAAATAAACAAGCGAAATAACACTACTGAAAAAGAAATATGTTGGAAATATGGTGTTGTTAATAAAAAATCATCAATTGAAATGGATAAAATTATAAAGCGTTTGTAACGTTTATCATCGGTATTCTGGAAAACACGTGTATCACTTATATAGCGTTAAAAATTAGCAATAATGATTCTTAGTGAGAATGGTTAAGTGGTAAACGCAAAAGATTGTTTATTCCGTGGTCGTAGGATCGAGTTCCGGCGAAGGCAAATAATTTTTTTAATTATTTTTTTTTAAATATAATACGTGTTTTGGATAGTCCAAATGCTTTAGTGTTTGCAGTAAATACATTAAATTATTTATTTTTAAATACGAAAAGTCCCTTTAAAGAGACTTTACCCGTAAATTGCACCATTTTTAATCACTTTAATGCCAATTCAAATAATACCTTAAAGTATGTGGTGTTGTTATGGTAAAAAACATGGAAACAGAAATGCGATATTCCAGACCTATTTTGAAAACACAATCTCCGCCTATAATTATGAGAGAATTATCTATACTAGATTTTTGACTTTGCCGTATTAAGATAACTAGCCGCATGTTAGAATATATCTTATATCTAATTGTAAAAAATGCCTTTAAAATAAAAACATATTTGAGGCGTGTCGTGCGAAAACCGGGCTTAATGCATCTGCGTAAAGTGTGTTTCACACAGGCTAATCGAGGACGGGACAACACTTTACGCACATGCATTAATCCCCATTAATTCCTTTCGACATGTATTATTAGCTGGGTTATCAAAAATGTTGGTTTGAGGTCTATTAAACATATTATTAAAATGGATTTTTTAGTAAGAGGTGGAGCCAAAGCAATGGATGTGGCGCTCAGAACAGGAGGTGGAACTAATATAAAATATCATCCTTCCAACGCGTATACCTTCATTTTATCCATAAAATACCCCCATTTGTAAAGTAGAAATGCATATGTAATACTGACAAAATATACAAGATAATCCAAAGGGTTGTTACCATTTACTTTGTACTAACAAGTTGTATACATGTAATATATGGGTGAAAGTTTTCAGAATTAATACTGATTTCAGTATTTTTGAAAGTTTTTGTGCAACATAAAATATACACACACAAAAAGTTCCGTATTTTGAAAACCTGATATCAGTATTTTCGAACTACTGTACTTTCACCCATAGTCAATATATTCGGTATAGTGCAGCAAGCAGTTGTGACAAAATTTCTTAATATGAGCTACTAATGTCTCCAAAGCAATGTCGGGACGGGCGAAAGGTAATACACAGACAGGTATACTGTGTACTACGATGTCAAGCAAATCGATATCAACCAAATGAGCATATTATTAGTTTGTTCTTGTTTTTATTTGTCATTATATTTTTTTCTAGCACAGAAGATGTACATTATTTATCAGTTAAAAACACCATTAAGTATGCGCTATGATACCCGTCGACGACGAGCCAGGAAAATAATACAAATCAGAAAGTAGTGTCCTAGCTGCTACAGTGTAAACCTTTCTATAAATTGTCATTTTAATTTACTCTTGCTACAAATAATAAAATCAATACTTATATATAACTATTAGATTTCGTATAATATTCAACACAACGTTTGGGAAATGAGACGACTCTTCGTAGGAATGATGTTTATAAGGTTCAAATGTGTTCGATTTCTATTAATTTACATATCCTAAACGAGTCGTACACCTTACTTGAATTTGCAGTCTTGTTTAGCGTAACTGTATACATGTACTACAAAATATACTGCTTATTAAGTGATATTTGTGAAAATTCTAGGGATGGCAATGAATACCAAAACGCTATTCGAATTCAATATTCGAATAATATTCGAATATTCGTTCGTTTTTTTTAAATGTCCGAGTCTTTGTGTTTATTTATCCAGGATGTATAATAGGTAAACGAATTAATGTGTCGTTAAAAACCGTTCTTATCGTTGTCGACTCTATGAATTTAATACGAATTTTTCCATCATCATCATTATCATCGTCATAATCATCATCATCATCCGATACATTGATGTCATAATAAAACTAAATAGAATATAGTTCTTAGATTTTATTTCGAATCATTTATTAATAGTAAAACAGATATATACACTGCAAAACAGACACCCAATACACAAAGTAATCTGACAATTTAATAAACACGTTAATGAACGAGAAGGTTAATCTACATTAACAGTACATTTTTTATCGAGTGCACCGGGATTCTTGCCCATATGGCCCCAGAAGACTTGTTAGTCTTGTTAGATAGTGCAAGATACATGAGACGCCCCGTTTCAGAGGAGACCCTGGGTCTTTTAGTGCCCGGTGTGAAGCACCTAGTACACTGAACCTCGGTTTAACGGCTCATGCGAAAGACGAGTTAGGGTGTAGCGAGGGCTCGAACCTGCGACCCCTGGGTTGTGAAGCCAGTGCGTTACCACTAGACCACGGATCCGCCACTTGAGATTAATCGGGAAACACATAGAATATATACCAGTGCTGTTTTACTCATTTTTGTGTGTTATATTGAAGAACAGAACAGAACAGAACAAGACTTTTATTTTCACCCAAGTATATAACATATACAATTAGGGCAATATAACAAAGCAAAATTGTTAGTAAATTAGTAACTTCCGAAAATTTTTACGTTAACACAATTGTGTAGATGATATACGGGGGGTATTTAAATAATAAGATACATAGTCGGAACATATGATAATAATAATAATAATAATAATAATCATAATAATAATAATAGCAATAATGTGAGATCTATAATCAAAATCAAAATACCAAAAACTTGATAAAATTATCAAAATCACAATCATTATCATATCATATTCAAAATCATCATACTAATCATAATAATCATAATAATGATAATCGTCATAGTTATCATAATCATCATAATCGTGGCATTTAAGAAACAAATAATAGTACCGTTCTATAAGAGCATTTTAATACTAGCACTGGTAAAAATAATTTGTGGTTTGTGATCATAGTTGTGCGGTGACGTATTTTCGTTTGCACGCGGCGTTTCGGATTGAGAAATTGAAACGACTACGCGTTTTAAAAGGTTTACATTTTGCGTCAGAAATTTAATTCATTATCAATACTTAAAAGACATGTTGTTGCGAAAGACTGTGTGCGTTAGCGTTTATGGTGCTGGAGCTAGCTTTGTAACGGTTTCAGTCAACAGCAGTTATTTTTGTCCTGATTTACGCTTGAGTGCACCTGCACGCGAGGTCGATGTTGAACACAAAGGCAAGATGGAGGCCCTATTGTGTGTGGTAATTACTCTAATCAGCTTTGCATTGCAGGATTACAATGGAGAATGCCGTTATCTGAGGGGTTATCATTAAATGACTGATGGGGCAAAAGCAAATTATAATTTGTGTGCTGGATAAGTTTAAAGGGAACTAACAAAAGTATAATTATTAATTTATGTACTGGAACTGCTAGATTAATTAGGATACAGAAACAGGATTGTAGGTGAAATATAGGTATCAGTTGTACTCATTTAGAATGCAACAATTGTTTCCATTGCCTTAATTGAAATATAATATCAATATAGCAGGCAAAAATATTTAAAATGTTAACACTTGTACTTGAGTGGTACCATTTTGTACTACTCTTATATAATGCTGCAATTATTTCTGTTATATGAGTATAAGTATATAGCAATCTTACGTTAATATTGACATATAATTATGCAGTTATCATTTGGTACAAATACAGAATGAAGTTATTATTTACATTGCACAGTTTATATTTACATGCATATATTTCTAATTAAAGTAAATAATGTGATTAGTATATACATGCAAAAATATATACATTTGTGACCAGACAAATATTTTGATATATTGATTACACAAGTGTACACGGCCACTTATATTGAGATAATATGTAAATATGTTATGCTGTTAACAATAAAAATACATTGAAATAAAGGCAGTATTGTTACAAACTACACTATTAGAGTTGATGTATTAGCTGGTGGCATTGGTAAAAACAGGTAGTTAAATAGATAACTTGCTATCGCTTAAACTTACTGAATATGAAGCGAATAAATTTGCTTGTATTCTGTAATAGTTGTAAGGAATTAGATGTTAGGATTTTAATAAGAGTAGCATCCTAAAGATCATGTCCTAAGAATTGTTCTCTTTCAGATTAAAAAAAATCGCAGTTTAGTAGATAGTGATGTTCGGAGCCAACTTGACCAGAGTTACAAAGGCTGCATATTCTTTCCTCAAATGGGGTTCCATCGTATCGACCGGTTTCAACTGGTAACCAGTGATTTGCAGTTCTAAATTTAAAGATGTATGTATATTCAGTTTTTGTAAGTTTTATGAAGTAGTCTTCAAAGGATGGAGTTTTTTTGAAACTGGTATATATTTGTGCCTTATTTGTTTGCTGTAGTTGATTGTGCCATTGGGTTTTGAATTGGGTTAATAATTTGGCTTTGACTAAGCGGCAAATATTATCTTGGGTTGTTAGGAATTGGTTATCCCATAAGTTACTTAAGTTTACTGAGGTGAGGATTTCTTTAATTTTGTTGGCCCATTTAAAATTTGAGATTGGCAAGTTCATCATGTATTTATAGATTTGGATAGCGAATAAATGCTTTAAAGTCGGCATGGAAAATGTTGTGAATGCACCGCTAATTATAGGAATGAAATTAAATTAATAGTACCACCTAAACCGCATAATGCACCATACATTGTTCAAACATTTGTCTCCAATTAGCGTCAGTGTGAAAAAATCGGTCTCCAATTAGCTTCAGTTTAGCACCAAATAATGTTACGTACAAACTGCGCAAATATCGGTTTCTTCTTAGGGTCCGTTTACGACTCGATTGTCACAGTTTGCTTAATATGTTATCTCCCACTACGCGTACGGGTATCAATGGGTTAAATAACATGTCAACGTGTCAAATTAGGTAACTGTGAAAACATAATGATCGCGGATTATAGAATTTAACTAGTTTATTATGGAGAATTTTTTATTTAATTTATTTTTGACATACGAATACTCATTTAATATTCGAATATTCGGTCAAGTATTCCAATATTCGAATCGTTGACATCCCTAGAAAATTCAAAAGGTCAATTTGATTATAATGCTTATCACGAAACGTAGAATGAGACGTTATCAAAAGATGTCAATTTTTCAAACTGTATAATATGTATTGGCTCCACCTCCTGTTCTGAGCGCCACCAGGGGCGTAGCCCGGGTTGTAACATTTATATGCACACGAGAACATTCTTCATGGGGGAGGGTGTGAGAGGGGTCAGTCCCTCCCGCTGGTGGGGATTCGGAGGGTCCCCCCACCCCGGAAAAAATATAATAAGGGAGGAAATGGTGCATTCTGGAGCATTTGAGGCAATGATGCCCACCTCCATTGCTTTTGCTCCACCTCTTACTAAAAACTGCAAAATAACATGTTTAATCGACCTCAAACCTACATTTTTGATAACGCAGCAAATAATACATTTCGAAAGGAATTAATTTATGCCATAAATGCGTGTGTAAATAATGTCTTAACACGTCCAAATTTATCAATTAGCTGGCTCGATTTCCACCATGTCACGACTTATAAAAGTCTTCACGTTTTAAAATGCGTTGTGACTTCATACTTCTTTTTATTGTTGGAAAGGTAAAATTGTTTCCAAATCGCACTACATTGTCCGATTTTAAAACAGTGTGTAAAATTGTCATAAAACATAAAACCAACTCACCTTCTATTTTGTATTAATTTTTTCTACTACATTCTGTCATTAGCGCCGCCTCGGAAGTATTATTGGCTTTTTTTCCAATGCATCTCCAAACAGAGGTTGCGCGAGTGATTACAGACCGTGCAACACTGTTTATTCAAATCAACTTCCACCCAAGGATTTGACTGGTTCCGATCATAGCTCAAATCAAATCCCTACTGGCACCAACTTCCACGTGACCATGGTCAAATCACAAGGTGTGAATTAAAATAATGGACAAGCAGACGAAAACAACCACGCAGGCACCGTAAAATACTTGCGTTGAAATGTAATCATTTTTAGATTCTCTGTTGTTGTTATAGTTTTATATTTTTAAACCTCAATTTATATATTAATCCTCAAAAATCAAAAAATTATAAATATTATTTATAAAAATAAAACCTTACATATCCAGACCGATTTCACTCGTGGTGGCATTGGTAACTGCCAATCGCACAGGGGAAGTAACCACGGAGGGGGGGGGGGAGGGCAGTATGGTGGTTCAAATGCGTTCGTTGTATACATGGATTGTGGAATGTTAACAATCACAGCCTGAACTAAAGTCGGTAAACTTGAACATGATTTCAAATGACCTATTTAAAAAGTCGGTAAACGTCAACATGAATTAAAATGACCTATTTAAAAAAAGTCGGTAAACGTAAACATGATTTAAAATGACCTATTGAAAAAAAAGTCGGTAAACGTGAACATTAATTAAAATGACCTATTTAAAAAAGTCGGTAAACTTGAACATGAATTAAAACGACCTATTTTTAAAACAGATCGGTAAACATGAACATGAATTAAAATGACCTATTAAAATAAAGTCGGGAAACGTGGACATGAATTAAAATGACATATTTAAAAAGTCGGTAAAAGTGAACATGAATTAAAATGACCTATTTAAAAAAAGTCGGTAATACGTGAACTTGAATAAAAAGGGCCTATTGACATATAGGCAAATTGGCCATTTCTAAATTTGTTGCCACCGATTTCAAAAAGAAAAAAATACAAAGAACATAAAATGACACTCATACCACAGAATTATGATCTTGAATCTTGAATTATATTCGAAATAAGGTTTGTTTTTGAATAAACGTAAATTATAATGGCAAAAAATTAAAATTGTAAGAATTTGTGTCGTCGATATTTAAAAAACACTAATAAGGCGTGTCGTGGGAAAACCGGGCTTAACGCATGTCATTTATATGTTTTTTTTTCTGTTTGCTTTCAAGTTTTATTATAACTTTTATCTGCTGTTTTGAAAATAATTGATATGAAAAACACACTTTAATAATAATTAAATTATTCTCAAAGTAATTTGGCGGTCCGAGAAGTTTTCCTATGTTGTCCGAAAAACCTGGGGTCCGAGAAGTCTTCATATACAGGTGGGGACCAAAAATCTGGGGTCCTCTATTGTATTACGTTCAGAGTAAACATGATATCTGATATGATAATTTCAACGCCGACTGTCTTTTTTTTTATTATACATTTCTTGTTGCTACTACTACTTTTTCCGCTGGGAGGTTTTTATAGCACTTGAGTTCTTTAGCTCCGATGCTAATTTGTTAAGTTAAGACGTTTAATGGCGTAATTAAAAAAAACAAAACAAAAATATGTGAACAATTCCGTTTAACAGTTGAATTCCAGTGGAAGAGTACCTCCCTTGTCCTATGTCCCAATAATAAAGATTGCTTTTATATCCTGGATCCAGACGGTGATACGGATCACCATCAACGTTAAAACATTTTGTTCATTATATACCTCTAAATCGGGAAAAATGAAATTTTGCTAAACAAGGCCAAAAAAAGACACATTTCGGTTAAAAAAGTCATTGAACGCTATGTATTTCGTCATGATTAATTAATTAACCAGTGACACTTGGGCTACGTATATATCAACTGCGTTCTTGCATGTTTTTAAAGCACGGGATAAAGTTCAAAGTTCTATTGCCTCAGAGATTTTTATGGACACATGTATACATACACAGTAGCTAAAACATAATTACAATACAAAATTGAATATTAAACCAAATGTGCGATACAGAATAATTGCGCAATTAACATTTTAGTGCTATGTAATTGCATATATATATATACGTGAAATATGTCATTATGTTATAAAGACAACAGAAAGGTGAGTTTCCAGAAATGGTGTCTAAACATATATGTATGTAATTCTCCGCCAATAAGCTATTACAGAATTACTTATACCAGATTTGGTTCTTTGATACTGGAGAGCTAGCGGCTTCGATTTTAATTTTTATTTAATGAAAAAAACATATTGCCCTTTAAATCAGACTATATTTCAATGTATTTTCAACATTTTATTTATGATGTCATGCGTGTTGATTGGTATCTATTTTAATTTAAAAACGCTTAAAATTATATTAATAATCGTTACTCTATACTGACATGTGTTTAACAACTGGGTTGGCGATGTTAGATCAAGGAATCTCTCCGGGTGGGTATACAACCGGTCATACCCACACTAAAACCATTTCTTTTCCAAATAGTTTCTTTTCATTTCATACTTATCTGGTTTAATAGACGAGTTTCACATTCCCATTTTAGCGATTATCACGACACAATAATTTATCGGCGAATCAAAAACGAGGCTCGCGATGTATCTCGGGAGCACTGACTTCATGAATCTACTTGATAACAAGTGAAATAATTATCATTTAAAATAAAAAAATAACTTTAAGACAAAAATTTAATTTATTCGCAATTATCCTGATCATTTGCTTGAACTCATGACAGTTTATAAATGGAATGTACAAGTCATGTGTTTGTACACAACGTTTGAAGACACAACAACGATAATTAAAACTGCTTTTTAACGTTTTAATATTACATCATGATGTTTTATTTCTCAGTTATATATTTTTTTGTTTTGGTTCTATATCATTAGAGAGTACAAAGATAAAACGTCTTTGATTAATTCTGGCTAATAATAATAATAATAATAATAATAATAATAATAATAATAATACAATATTAATAATAGTAATAATAATAATAGTATTTGTAACTGTCAAGCTGTCCACTTCGCAGGTTGGGTCGTTAATTGGATGTTTGGTACCCGAAGCGAGGCCTGTCTGCATTGCACAGTAGATCGGACTTACGTAACTTCATTAATTAGACTGGTATCTGACTGCCACTGCGTTTTGCGACTAACGTTGTCGCATCCGCTAGCGCCGACGCAAACCCTTCATTAGGGAAAGGTCTTGGTCTACACAGAAATTTTGAATATCTTTTAAAATACCACTTTTTGCAAATATGCAACTACAAATGAATAGACTATGCTTAAAAACCATAATTGGACTCAAGAAAACCATGGATTTAGCATATTTTTTAGAAAATGTCAACAAGCTGGTTCAGTTTCCCGCCTGCTCCTTTTTAGCAGCACCCTGTACCTGTTGTAATCCGTATTATTGTTGACGCAAAGCCTCTTATTATTACTAAGATATTTCTGAACTAGAGAGTACAAAAAAAATAAAAAAAAAAAATTGGATCTACTGTGGAGGGCCCTTTGCGATATCCGAATTGCGCATCCGAGTACTGTAACTGTCGTTACATAAATTTTTAGTGAGCTTGTTTGGAATTGTAGTTAAAGCTTAGACATACAGCTAACTAGTGTAATGACTCGATAATTATTTACATCGTTTTTGTCACACTTTTATGTATTATCAAGCCTTCTATCCTGTTTTCAGGGTAGCATTCGGATATTAAAATACCGTTGAAATATTACATACATGTTTGGCCAGAATATCAATACATTCTATACAATACTCGTTTAATAAATTATCACTGCCTGAAGCAGGAGTCAACCAATAAGTTATTTTGACAATGAATTAGTTCTGATTTATAATATATACAGCTACAATTTATATACTATGCAGCTGCTTGTTAATACCATTAAAGGTGTATACATGACTTGTTGCGTCTGTTAGGACCATGAAAATAATCCGCCATGCGTGGTTTTGCGAATAACGATTAAAATAGCGCGGGTGTGCATTGTAAATAGGGCACGGTTAAATGGTGTGGTGTGTGTATAAATTGAATAAAAATATTGTAATCATTCTATATAATTATTCTTTATAAAATAATACGTTAAATATTCAAATCATGTTATCGGTCATGTCATAAAAATATCTCAAAGCTACCTGTAACTCTGAATCGATGAAGTCGATCTGACTAACTTTGATCGTTATTCCTCCTGTTCAAGTCATAAAGCAACGAGTTATTTCCTATTGAATTACAGATACATTGTTATTTCATGCCAGTGTTTAAAACTGTGTCGTTTATATTCAAGAATCAACAGAATGATGATTTTAGTATCGATTATATTTACCACCTCTTAAGACGTCAATACCCGATTTTTTTAAATCAAATATTTATCCAAGCACACTTATATGATAGAGTAACGGAAAACTTTTGAAGTCATCAAATACCCACACGAAGCCATAATAATATGCACAAAACAATCATATCGAAATGAATACCCAAGTAACGGCGAATTATTACAAAATGTGGAGATTTTAAACATATATATAACTGCAAGCACTATATACACCTGGTCAGTGATTGGAATTATTGATTCCATAGATCCCCATAGCAACGTAAATCTATCCGTCCTTAAATATAATTGCTATATGTGATATATATAAAACGAGCATATCTAAATATAAAACGAGCATATCTGTTTTTCTATTTGTTCTTATAGGTCTAAAATCTAGTTACATTGTTTATAATAATTGTCGGTAAATGGAAACGCTACCCTGACCGAAAATAAAGAAAGAAAGAAAGAAAGAAAGAGAAAGAAAGAGAGAAAGAAAGAAAGAAAGAAAGAAAGAAAGAAAGAAAGAAAGAAAGAAAGAAAGAAAGAAAGATTTTCCTATTTCGTAATATTTTCAACGACATTTACGATATGAAGTGAAATAATTAACAAGACATAATTCAGCTTACCATTTTTGGTTCATTTACGGGTCGTCACAAATCAAATTCACTTGTAACTTTGTGTAAATAAACTGAAATAAATGTTTAAATGTTTTATTTAATATTTCGCTACACTATCACATTTCCCAGTTTATGGCGATTATTAATGTGGTTGGTTTTACCAACTCCGAGACACTTTTAACGACACATGTTTTCAGTATATCAAGATCACATCAACGAGCTTAACACTAGAACCATTATGTTAGTATACTGGCAGAACGTTTTAATATAGCTTTCCGAATCAACAGGTATACCGCACCCATGTACCTATTCCACGTTATTAAATACGGTCAAAATAACACAATGGATATACCTATTCAATATTACGCTCGTATACCTATTATTGCCTCAAGGCACATTGGCCAACTGCAACCACGTCACCCGTGACGATAATTTAAAGCCTATGCGATCCAATAGTTGTACTGGTATATTATAACTTAAAGCTCCTGGTTGTTCGTATTTACGGTGACGGATAATAATAAATGCTAAGACATTTCGCTGTTAGCTAAGGTATAGCAAAGTATACTATACCACCAGGCTGCACAAAATAAATATTTGAACAGTTTCAAATTCAGTGTATTATTATTACTGACATTTGTTGTAATTCTCTTTGGATTGTGTATGTTATGCCAACTAGAAATATTAAAGTTTGTATAAGTTTCTATACATAAAACTATTGTAAACTGTGTAAATATGTACATATAATATATGAGATATTAATTGTCACCTGACCATAATTGTATTATTTCATTGGACCATGTCACGAGAAACATGTTTTTGCTTAAGTAACGGAATAAATATTTTAAATCTCTTTTGAAATGTTTGCTTGTTCAACTCTACGGAACAAACAACCCCTTATACAACGACGACCACGACAACAACAACAACAAGAACATTTATGGCGTTTAAGCATCACAACGTTTCTGGCATGATAATCATTTGATGCCTGCAACACACGATGCAGACAATCAGATTACATACCTTTTTAACAAACCTTCAATAAAAGAACCAACAATGTAAAAAGCGTTACGGCCTTATTAACGGTTACTGAAGTAATATTCATAAAAAATACAGCTTATTTTGTAATTTTGTAAATTATTATTATTATATACAGAAAATAACGCAACTCGCTGGATGTTAAAGCTCATGTTTGTCAACAGTCTTGTTTAAAGGATCTGTGTTGTCGCAAAAAAGTATCGGATAAATCAACTGTTAATTAAAGTAGCAATTGAATTATTTACTAATGTCATACAATTGTTGGTTAAATAATTGCAATAAATCAACAGACGTATATACTATTTTGATGCTAAATATGGCGAAAATACTCGTACTCGTTTTTATATTTTCAACTATTATTTGTGCATAGAGTCCAAACTTAGTTTTAAATTGTTCAGAACAGAACAAGACTTTTATTTTCACCCAAGTATATAACATATACAATTAGAGCAATATAACAAAGCAAAATTGTTAGTAAATTAGTAACTTCCGATAATTTTTACGTTACAACAATTGTGTAGATGATATACGGGGGGTATTTAAATAATAAGACACATAGTCGGAACATATGATAATAATAATAATAATAATAATAATAATAATAATAATAATAGCAATAATGTGAGATCTATAATCAAAATCAAAATACCAAAAACTTGATAAAATTATCACAATCATTATCATATCATATTCAAAATCATCATACTAATCATAATAATGATAATCGTCATAGTTATCATAATCATCATAATCGTGGCATTTAAGAAACAAATAATAGTACAGTTCTATAAGAGCATTTTAATACTAGCACTGGTAAAAATAATTTGTGGTTTGTGATCATAGTTGTGCAGTGATGTATTTTCGTTTGCACGCGGCGTTTCGGATTGAGAAATTGAAACGACTACGCGTTTTAAAAGGTTTACATTTTGCGTCAGAAATTTAATTCATTATCAATACTTAAAAGACATGTTGTTGCGAAAGACTGTGTGCGTTAGCGTTTTATGGTGCTGGAGCTAGCTTTGTAACGGTTTCAGTCAACAGCAGTTATTTTTGTCCTGATTTACGCTTGAGTGCACCTGCACGCGAGGTCGATGTTGAACACAAAGGCAAGATGGAGGACCTATTGTGTGTGGTAATTAATCAGCTTTGCATTGCAGGATTACAATGGAGAATGCCGTTATCTGAGGGGTTAACATTAAATGACTGATGGGGCAAAAGCAAATTATAATTTGTGTGCTGGATAAGTTTAAAGGGAAGTAACAAAAGTATAATTATTAATTTATGTACTAGAACTGCTAGATTAATTAGGATAAAGAAACAGGATTGTAGGTGAAATATAGGTATCAGTTGTACTCATTTAGAATGCAACAATTGTTTCCATTGCCTTAATTGAAATATAATATCAATATAGCAGGCAAAAATATTTAAAATGTTAACACTTGTACTTGAGTGGTACCATTTTGTACTACTCTTATATAATGCTGCAATTATTTCTGTTATATGAGTATAAGTATATAGCAATCTTACGTTAATATTGACATATAATTATGCAGTTATCATTTGGTACAAATACAGAATGAAGTTATTATTTACATTGCACAGTTTATATTTACATGCATATATTTCTAATTAAAGTAAATAATGTGATTAGTATATACATGCAAAAATATATACATTTGTGACCAGGCAAATATTTTGATATATTGATTACACAAGTGTAAACGGTCACTTATATTGAGATAATATGTAAATATGTTATGCTGTTAACAATAAAAATACATTGAAATAAAGGCAGTATTGTTACAAACTACAATATTAGAGGTGGTGTATTAGCTGGTGGCATTGGTAAAAACAGGTAGTTAAATAGATAACTTGCTATCGCTTAAACTTACTGAATATGAAGCGAATAAATTTGCTTGTATTCTGTAATAGTTGTAAGGAATTAGATGTTAGGATTTTAATAAGAGTAGCATCATAAAGATCATGTCCTAAGAGTTGTTCTCTTTCAGATTTAAAGAAATCGCAGTTTAGTAGATAGTGATGTTCGGAGCCAACTTGACCAGAGTTACAAAGTCTGCATATTCTTTCCTCAAATGGGGTTCCATCGTATCGACCGGTTTCAACTGGTAACCAGTGATTTGCAGTTCTAAATTTAAAGATGTATGTATATTCAGTTTTTGTAAGTTTTATAAAGTAGTCTTCAAAGGATGGAGTTTGTTTGAAACTGGTATATATTTGTCCCTTATGTGTTTGCTGTAGTTGATTGTGCCATTGGGTTTTGAATTGGGTTAATAATTTGGCTTTGACTAAGCGGCAAATATTATTTTGGGTTGTTAGGAATTGGTTATCCCATAAGTTACTTAAGTTTAGTGAGGTGAGGATTTCTTTAATTTTGTTGGCCCATTTAAAATTTGAGATTGGCAAGTTCATCATGCATTTATAGATTTGGATAGATAATTTATGATCTTTGCCTATTAAGATTCTATTCCAAAAAGGGATCATGCGACTTTTGATGTTAATTGCTATAGGGTATCTGCCAAGTTCACCATATAAAAAAGCCATTGGGGTTGATTTCCGAGCATTCGTAATTTTTCTAAGAAAGTTATTATGGACTTTCTCCAAGATATCTACATTTTCAAAACCAAAAATTTCTGAGCCATAGATTAAAATTGGTAAAACAGTGTGGTCGAAAAGTTTAAGAATTAAATCAATAGGTAGCTCTGCATTATTTGCTCTAGTATATAGAAGGTGCATTGCTTTTGTTGCTTGCTCGGCTAAGTGTTTCCGTGCATTGAGGAAAGAACCATTGCTGGAAAGGGTAATGCCTAGGTAGTGGTAACGGTCAGTGATTTTTACAGGGTTGTCACCTAATGTGAAATGGAAGTTTTGTAGTTGTCTTGCACCAAATATTACACTTTTTGTTTTGCTAAGGTTTATTTTTAAATGCCAGTTATCACAGTATTTATGGAAGGTATTTAAACTATTTTGGAAGTCTATTTTTGAATCAGATAAAATCACAGTGTCATCAGCATAAAGTAGAATAAGTAGTTTTAGCCAAAGAGACAAATCCAGGGGATTTTCTAGTTCTATGCCAGTTGAGCCATTGAGGTGCATATGTGTTTGAATTTCATTTAAGAAGATGGAAACAAGAATTTGAGATAGATTTTCGCCTTGTCTAACGCCAATTTCTGATACGAAGGGTTCTGAAATATTGCCGTTAATAGAGATACTCGATTTGATATTGTTGTACATGTTTTGAATTAAATGTAAAAACTTGCCATTTATATTTTGTTTAATAAGTTTGTGCCATAGGCCAATTCGCCAAACCTTGTCGAATGCTTGTGAAAAATCAATGAAGGCGCAGAATAGTTTTTGTTTTCTTTTTTTCAGTATTTCGATCAATGAATGTAATGTAAAAATATGGTCAGAGCAAGAGTAGCCTTTCCTAAAGCCAGCTTGATTTTCATCTAAAATATTATTTTCATTAAGGAATTTGTTTAATCTTTCATTGAGTATGGAAGTAAAAAGTTTACCTATACAACTAAGGATAGTAATTGGTCGGTAGTTATTGGGATCTTTAGGGTCACCTTTGTTTTTAAATATAGGTATGATTATTCCATTTAGCCAGCTTTGTGGAATGAACCCTGTTTCCAGTACACAGTTAAATAGTTTATGGTAAACAGGCATAAGTAGATGTTTAGTGGACTTGATATACTCATTTAAAATATTGTCAAATGGGCTAGGTGTTTTAGAATTTTTAAGCTCTGTGATACATTTTTCTATTTCTTCTTCAGTAATTGGGGTATTAAGCCTGTTGCTTGTGTCATTTTGTAGATGGGAGTTTGTGTCATTGAAGCGATTGTCCTCGATTGTGCTGGTATTAATTTCTTCGAAGTGAAAATGAAATTCATCTAATGTGGGTCTAGTTTTAACTTTAGTTTTTGGTTTAAGTTTATTTAAAAAGGACCATCATTGTTTAGGATTTTTGTCGGACATTGAACGAAGTTTATTTGACATGTTATGTTTGCTGGCATTAATGTGGTAGTTCATGGTGCGTTTATATTCCTTACAGGCATTGATCATTCTTTGTTTGTTGTCTATAGTTTTGTTTTTTGTGTAGTCATTTTTGGCAGTATGATAATTTTTTCGTGCTTTAGAACATTGAGGACCAAACCATGGTTTTTTGTTTTCTGGTCTATTATAATGAAATCGTTTTTTATTTTCAGGGTATGTGCTGGTGGAATCTTGATGGAATACTGATTGGAGTTGATCGGTTATGTGCTCAATTGTCTGCTGTGATTGTGGGTAAGTGTTAATTTGCAAGAGTATTTGGTCTATTATGTTAAGGTTAATATTGTTAACAAATTGGTTGGACAAGTCAGGATTCCATTTTGGTTTCAGATTCATGTCACTTAGATTTTTGGTGTAAATATTGGAGCATTTTCTGTGTGGTATGTTTATGGACAAAGTGAGGGCATTATGACCATCTGAGAACAGTGAATCTGTTCCAATGATATGAAAATCTGAGAGAAAGTAAAAGCAATCAGATGAAGCAATTACATAATCAATTGTAGATTTATTTCTGAAAGTTAAGATAGCACAATCATTACCTGATGATAATCTTCCATTGAGGATAAAAATGTTATTTTTGCATAAATCAATAAGTCGGAATCCATGGGTATTTGTTCGATGGTCTGTAGAAGTACGAATAAGTGGGATAGATAATTGTTCAAGGGTTTTATATTTGTCAAGTTGGCTCTGTATATCATCATCAATATCGAAAATGTCATTTAAATGGGGATCTGTAGTTATGTAATCTTTCATGCTTCCAACTCTGCTATTGAAATCTCCTGCAAGAATTACATATTTATGTTCATTACATTTTTGAGAGATTTCATTTTCAAAGGCCATAAACTCGTCATCGTTGAAAATTTGGAGTTTTCGGGTGGAACATATACAGCTCCTATTATAATATTTTCATCAAGTTTCGCTAATGAATTGCAAATGGATATCCATAGTACATATTCAGAGTTTGATTGTAGGACTTTAATTGAGGAAGTAAGTTGGTCTTTAACAAATATACCAATGCCACCAGATTTACGCTTATACTCTTGTTCTCTGTGTTTGGCTAAATATTCATAGTTATTTATTTTAATAATATCGTGTTCATCAGTGTGGGTTTCCGAGATACAAAATATGCCGTAATTACTAATGAGTTCAGTGAATTCTGGGTAATTGAGTCTTTTCTTGAGTCCACTAACGTTTAAGGTTCCTAATTTTAAGTTTTTCTCTTCCAGATTAGAGAGTGATTCGACCCCCCTCTGGCCTAGTGGGGATGGCTGCTGGCATCTGGAGCCCTGTTCAAATTTGGCGTCTGTGGAGTATTCCGGTTTTGTACAGACTCAGCAGTACGAGAGGTGTCCCATGGACGTTGTATCCCCTGCACAAAGGACTGTGCGCTCAGGGGAGTCCTAGGAGATAATGGCGGATGTTTACGAGTGTTTGCCCTCGAAGGATGAGGGGATACTGACTTTGTTCGCCTAGATATGTGCTCAGCGCCCTGGGCTGGTGTATCAGGAGTGTTGAGCACTGATGTGTTTCTGGGGATGACAGTGATCGTGTTGATAACAGGAGGATTAACGTTTAGGTTCCTGATATGGGAAGGTGGTTCGGAGTGTGCCTGTTTCGATTGGAAGGCTTGTTGATGGGGAATTATTTTCGGGTAGGAAAACAACGGGTGGGATTTTATCCGAGTACGTTAAATAGAGCGGGAGTGCTATTCAATTAAACACGCACAATTGCGTTTCTCACGCCAAAATATTGAACAGACAGTGGTAGATTTAGTTTTTTGTTAACATTACGTGGTCAATTTATTTAAAGGGACCTGTTCACAGGTTGACAAACTGACAATTTTCCAACCTATTGTCACAGATTTCAAATATTATTCCACAGAAAGTGAACAATGTTTGTAAAACAAATATTTTAAATATCTACAAAAAAAAATTCAACAAACAAGAACATTCACTCACCCCGTGCATTGAAGTTTGTTCCCTATAGTTTGATGAGCTTTTTCAATTTGTACTTCCGTTCCAAGGTTTGTTTCTGGATTAATGGATAAAAGATTGTATAATTACAAACGATCATATAAAGCCGTAATTGCGTGACTGAATGTAACCAAAGACATACACAAATCACTTTTCTTGAATTGATAGGTGCATTACAAACTCATCTTTTATTGCCAATATTATCTGTCAGCATATAGCTTTCAATTTTCTTAGATGGTAAACATTGACAGCATTATACCAGTACGTAGCCATAAACAGGTGATTATATATATGTTGAAAGGTATACAATATATACTAGCACTTGCCTACTGTTTCCATGAAACTCGAGTGGATATATTTTGTGCAGATACGTGCTGCTACAACTCAGATTTTTCAAAAATATTGTTATGCTATGGGATCAACATCAACCTGTTATAACTGCGCACAATATCCTGAATGAGTCTAAGACAATATTACAAAATGTTTTCTTTAATTATAAAATGGCTTCTTTATTATTTAAAACATATACCATGTAATAACTGTATTACAAAGCGGCGCTTTTATTACACAACTATTTGTAACTTTCGGGCAGAAATGTATTACATTTGCGTTTTAATTGCAAACTATATGTAGTATATTTTTTACAAAACGGTGTTTTACTGCAAAACAGTTTGTAACATACGGACAGGAAATAATCACAAAAAAATTCATTCCAGAAGGGGTTTATTATTAATTATAAAAATATGCCATGTAATACATTTATTACAAAGCGGTGTTTTATTACAAAACGGTTCGTAACATACGAGAACGAAATGATTATTTAAAAAGCGTTTTTATTACAAAATAGCTTTTCTAAATGCCACGGTATAAATGTATTACAAATTTAAAACTGTCTTTTTATTACCAAGTGGTTTGTAACAAACGGACAGGCACGTTTAATCGGCCGCTATTTTCAGCACGAGGAAGTACGTTGAGAACGACATGACCACGTGCCCCCCAGGAGACATGGAGTACTTCATCGACGCCATCAACGTATTCTCCGACAACAAGGTCAAGGACACGCCCTGTGAGCTCTCCTCGGCGACCGTAACAATGGCAACGATTGCTACCCATCTGCACTTCACTGATCATGGCAATGTTTGTTCATTATTAATAGTTTGCTACTTTTAAACACGTGGTTATAATGATGTTGTTTAACAGGATTATTAGAAAGGAGGGTGTGATATCCGAAAGGGCTCCAGATAAGTGTTTACTTAAGGGTGCAGATACTCTTGCAATAGGTCTTTACCAATTCTTATTCGAAAATAAGTAAATGAAGTACGTTTAATTATGCATAATTATTGCATAAAGCATTTCTATTAGATAAAATAATACAATAGTTCACTCAGTATATGGTACGAAACACATTTTCCAATTAAATTGGACTAGAAGATATCCTATGCTGAATGAGGCGGTCAATACACATTTAAATAGTCAATCAGGGCAGATTTAAATTAGTGTTCACATGTGTGTTAACTGTTCTTGTTAATGGTGATCTGTGTTCCTTTCTTTGTTGTGTATCAAGATACCGCATATCTTATGTTGTCAATGTTTTCTTTGTACTAAGGTTTAGAAGTTTTATTGTTTTAACATTTTCTGCTTTATGGCTATTACTAAAATATTGTCACACGTGTTAAAGAACTCGTTCACATATTTTCGTTTTTTTTAAAGTGTCATTATACTTCTACAAACACTAAAGCATATGTCCCTAAGAACTCAAAAATTGAGTTCTTTTAAAAAATAAGCATTAATTTAATGTTTTTGCATATGTGTGTTGCATTCATGCGTTCGTGACATGTATGCACCTCTTGTCAATGTACTTAAATACAATTTGTCTTATGGGTGTCGTTTATATGTTTAGGTATTATTACCTTTCGAAATTGATACTTGTAGCTGTCTTTTTGCTAGATTTCACTCGATGTTTATGTATTTTCGGCGTCAGTAGAGTGTCTTGAAAACACGTTTTAGGACAACGAATGAGTGGTGTATAAGTAACAAGATTTAGTCTTCTAATCTTTATCTAATACGCACATAACAATGCGTGAAAAGTATAGGTGCGTAGGTATGTGTGGTAAATATGTGATTATTAATTGTTATATTTTGAAAGCTGTCGTTTCACGCCAATGCTTAGATACGAACGGTTTGACAAGTGTCTTTTTTAGTTTAAACCTATATATTTTAGATCGATTGCATCGAAAGCCTAAGTCTCAAAGAGACACTCTCGAGTCCGTTTCCTGGGTAGAACCAGTACTTGGTGTCTTTGAGGGAGATCTTGAGAACGCTTCCATAGTAGAGATCGAACTCGGGACCTCCCAATCGCTAAACGGACACCATATCCAGTAGACCACCCGACCTCGAGTTTGTAACTTTCAAACAACATAACAACTGAATTTCATTGCCTTTAAGTGAACGATTTTGAAGCGCGTCTGTGGTATAGGCATTATTTAAATACTGTAGAATCACTTGAATTCGCGGGGTGCAAATTTCGCGCACTTGCGATCGCTGACATATTCGCCTGGTCTTAAATTCGCGCAAATCCGCGACTGTGTTATAGAGGTATGAATCACTTTATTGTACAAAAACGATCATAATATAATTTAAAGAAATATGAATCATCCATCAATTACAATATAGTAAGACATATTTAACTAAACTGTTTATGACGTAACATGATTAAAACATCGGGACAGTCACATATGCCTGCGCATATTTATGAACGATTACTAACGTACATTTGAACGAACGTGTAAACTCCCAAGGCTAAATTACGAAATCGGTAAATATTTGCGGTGGACATAAAGTCGCGCAATGGCGGGAGCGCGAAATGCGCAAAAATTAGACCACCGCAAGAATTAGTGATTCCAAAGTATACCTTAAATAAAAAAAAAGAAAAGGAATAATCTATGTTGGATTACATTCCCCAGTTTATCTCGTTTGCTCAGCGACTGACCCCGCCCCACCCTCACCCTGCAAAAAAGATATAGTCCACCATTCCAGCCATGCTTATAACTTATAACGCTGTCGAGTATTGGTAATACCAAATAACACGAGCGCCATCTGACTTGCAACATTTTCAATTGTTCAGAATGAATTAGCTTTAATCGGTCTGCTATATACTATGGATTTAACTGGTTTAAAAATAATGAAGTTTATTATACTTACTCAATAAAAGATGTCGAAATGTGCAACTGAATGCAGTTCCACGACACAGTTACATAGGTGATAGACTGATTGTCAGTTTGCTCCAGATAAACAGGTTTTTTCCAAACGATTTTTACGCATCTTGAAGAATTTCCAAGGAACGTAGCCGATTTGTCCGTCCGTCATTCCGTCATTTCATAGTTCTGCCACACTTGCTGGTCCAGACTTTAACTTGGCCATTGGCCATCAATAGATGGATATGTAAATAACTTGGCTAAAATATTTGCTTCAATGAGACGGCGTGGGCATGAATCAGGTCCGTAGAGGCCAAAGGTCAAAATTGGCGCTTTGCTTGTCCGGGATATAATAACCTGGTCATAGATGGGGGTGGGGGGTTTTAAAACCACTTGTTAACATCAATGAGACAGCGTGAGACAGTAAGACGTGAAAGATGAACATTGGCAGTTTGCTTGTCCGTAGTTTAACTAAGCAATTATTTCTTTCCAATTACCCTAGTTATCCTCATTAACTTTAAGCTGACACGGTTGTCTAAGCGGCATTTGGGAGCATTCATCTGTTCTACCGATATTCTTGTTCTTCCTTTGCCATTCCATCAATTACAACTTTGTTAATATTTTAAGTTGTGCCATTCCGTCGGCGATTCCATTGATTTTCGAATCATATTGAACACGGTATTTGATGCATTTATTGTACATGTTATTGTTTGATGTTTTGACAATGTGTGGACTTAGTTATTTTTATTTGAGTACATTGTTTATGTTACTTTAATCCGAAAACAATGGACCAGATTGGGCTACAAACACTTGGAGTTATTGCTTGTGGCAAAAATAGAGACTGATTTTTTCATTAAATCGACCAAATGACCATTAGATCTCAACAGAAGCCACATATGGGGCAGATAAAGCCACATACATCAGAGGTATAGCCCTTTAAGTGTGACAATAAATGCAAACATGGACTTTACGGTATGCTGATCTGGGCTCAGTTGCTCAAAACTTTAACGGATAATTAAGCTAACAGCCGTTAACTTTTGGATGAAGTTTTTGATGTGATATGCTCAAATAATTGTCAACTGCTTCACAAGCGTGTTTCTTGTAATATGAGTTCTATTTACATCTAAAGTTAACAGGCCGTTAGCTTAACCGGCCGTTAAAGTTTTGAGCAACTGGGCCCAGGACTTAATTTTTCACCAAGGTTGGGCCAAATTCGCGCAGTGTGTCTATGACCGTAAGATATCAGGCGAACTCGAAGTTAGGACAGGTAGATTGTAATACACCTTAACTTTGCGAATAAGCATAGCAAGCCGACAAACATGGCTTGTCCCTTTTAAAGACGTTGCTATTATGGTTCTTAACTGCATGCATCATCAACACTATTCATTCACAACAGTCTCCGAAAAGTTGGATACCACGGTTACGAAAATATACCCGGTTCTATGTTTGTATTTTGTTTGTTTGTTTGTTTGAAAAGCAAGGGTATGCCAGAGAGTTAAATAACAATTATGACACTTAATCATTTAGACAAATGATTTAAAACCATGATGGTAAATGTTCATAACATGTGGTCCTACTTGTCACAACAATACGGTCTTCATCTTCGCCAGTACTCAGGTAAGCCCCTTAGGTCACCATGTCCCTCTAGTTTAGTGGGTCCTACCTTTCACAACTATAAGGTCTTCATCTTCGCCAGTACTCAGGTAAGCCCTTTAGGTCACCACATGTCCCTCTAGTTTATTGCAGGAACATCGTATCGTTTTCTTTACATATTTTATGTTTTCTTTTGTTCACATCAAACCAATTTTAATGTTTAGGGTATTTAGAATATTAAGAACAAAATAATAAAATGTGAATACATATATACTATACTAGCTTTATTTTTTCTGGAATTTCAAAAGACAAATTAATAAAACAAACTATCATACCCATATATTTTATTGATAATCATCTTGAATATGTACATGTACAAGAGCATAAATCAACAACATTTAGAGCTGCAACGATTCTTTCAATGCATCGTTAAATTGTTTGTAAATGACCCGATTTGATTGTAGATACTAAACCAACGATTTGATTCTCTTTCATATATTTATAGATGATTTGTCATTATATTGTTAAGTTAAATAGTGCTGTTTTTGTAGAATAATGATATGAATTGACCATGGCATCATGGTTGATGTTATATTTAACAAGTTATCACCGAATGTTTCTATTGTTTTTATTAATATTGATATATAAGGCACATATATAAGGCACATACGTTGACATTAACCAACACAATGACATTCATAATAACAATGATAATCGTTACCAAACTGCAAGTCATGACTCATGAATACGCAAAACAAACCTGTACAGGCGAAAACATGAATCCAATCGAAATATTCAATTAAATCATATTTTAAATCTGAAACAAATTAAACCGTAGCTAAATCGTTGCAGCTCTAATAACATTCATAAAATAAGCATTTCCTGCTTGGAGCACATAAACGTTGCACAATGTGTCTACTAACTACATCACTTTACTATCAGATTAGTGTCTATCATCCATTTTGGGATGGCATCTCCGTGTTACGAAAATATTACATAGATTAATTCTATTTTGCGCGACCAATTCGTCAGTTCTACGTATTATGTAACCACTTCGGTGAGCCTAATTTCGTGACCACATTGACACGACGTTAGTTTTGTGACCATTTTGACGCGTCTTAAGTTCTAAATGACCGCTTTGAAGCGATGTTAAGTTATAAGTGACTACATTGACGCGGCGTAAGTTCTAAATGACCTCTTTGACGCGACGTAAGTTCTAAATGACCTTTTTGACGCGACGTAAGTTCTAAATAAACCGTTTTGGAACGATGTAAGGTCTAAGTGACCACTTTGGCGCAGCGTAAATTCTAAATGACCGTTTTGGTGCGACGTAAGTTCTAAATGCCCGTTTTAATGCGACTTACGTTGTTCGTGATCGCTTTGACGCGACTATGCTACCAATTCAAAGCGATTCAAAAGTGTACTCTTGTATCGCTACTTCCAGACAGAAATATGAAAGCAAAAGCAATAATGATATGAAGTAAATGTTCATCGTGTGCATCGCATAGATCTGAAGAATTTATTCCTTGAATTGTAAATATATCCCTTTTTAGTGCATGAACCCAATTGCATAAAACAGACAATAACCAAAATGTACGGAACGGTCTCCAATAGGAGTTACAAAATACAACATGTAAAATATATAATACAATTACATACTAATTCATGAAAAAGATATATACAACTTTTTGCTTATAAAATAGACTTGTGTCCAGATTAATACTGAGTGTTATAAAGTTTATAGAACAACCATTTTAATTAAACCAGCCAAATAAAGTATTCTTTTTTGAACGTGTATTGGACAGTGTTAATGTTCATGATAGAGGGGCTACAATACGTTAACGTAAATATGCTCAATGAAAAAAATGGTTAAACATGTTTCTTGACATGCTAAGGTGAACGTTTTCTTTGAACCTTAATTGATTTCGGCGCATATACCCTTGGTATTTACAAATAGCTCTACTAAATGATAAATTTGCCAGGCTGTTTAATGTAATATTATGTGACTCGTTCCAGAGATTCACAGTAATAAACAGATGTAATATAATTTTATTTACATTGTACTTTTACGTATATTAAATATTTCGTGAAGAATGGACTATTTACAGAGGCATACGGCGTCAACGCGTAGAAATAAACTTATACATGCACAAATACGAGTTGCAATTGGAAAACCACTTCGATATAGACGAAAATTCGAGTGAAATATTCGAGAGAACCGTGTTTATTTTATGTAAAATATACCAGCAGAAAAAAGAATCTGGATATTTTTATTTAACTAATCACTAATGTCTAATGATACGTTTGGTTGACGTTAAAGTCTTAATTTCTTAATGACTGATTTTTTTTCTGTTTTTTTTTTTGGGGGGGGGGGGGGGGGGGGGTCGGGGGGGAGTATTAAAATTATTGATATATTCAATGTATAACCTAAATTTTGATACCTAATTCATCCATATTACAATCTACTAACACATAAAAATACGAAATGAAAAAAATGCCCAGTTTCTTTTTCAGTATGTAAGGTATAAAACAATTAAGAAAGTCGCGAATTATTTTCCACTTCGACATATCTGGAATTTCACCAGACGCGAGTTGGAGATTGCGAAGTTCGACTGTGCAACTATATATATATATATATATATATATATATATATATATATATATATATATATATATATATATATATAT
This sequence comes from Congeria kusceri, assembly GCA_027627225.1. Classification (NCBI taxonomy): domain Eukaryota; kingdom Metazoa; phylum Mollusca; class Bivalvia; order Myida; family Dreissenidae; genus Congeria; species Congeria kusceri. The sequence goes on along the minus strand of CM051029.1, from coordinate 42,470,048 downwards.
ATATATATATATATATATATATATATATATATATATATATATATATATATATATATATATATATATATATATATATATATATATATATATATATATGAGGCGCGTCGTGGGAAATCCGGGCTTACTGCATGAGCGTAAAGTGTCGTCCAGGATCAGCCTGTGCAGTTCGCACAGGCTAATCCAGGACGGCGCTTTCCGCTTTCATGGTATTTTCTGTTTCAAGGAAGTCTCATCTAAACATAAATCCATTCTTGGCGTAAAGTGTCGTCCCGGATTATCCGGGACGACGCTTTACGTACATGCATTAAGTCCGGTTTTCCCACGACACGCTTCATATATTTTAAAGTTTTAGTTAAGTATAATCAACCTTCATGTAATTTTATACAGTCGGGTTCGGAACAACCGATAACATATAGCGCATCATAAGAAGGCGATGAATGCATTAAAAGCTTGATGCATAAATATTTATTTAAGATATGTGCACATGAGGGCATGATCACAGATTTTTCGGATTTCTATGCAACAAGACAAATATCAAATCATGAAAAGCATGAACAAGCAAAAAAAAAGCGATGACGGCATTAAGACTTCTACCGTGATCTAACCCTCGACTTCCGGATCAAAAGTCGGTCAGGCTTACCACTCAACCAGATGGCCTTATATAAAATTGATGTGCATAGTTTATGTCATGTAAGTTATAAACTATCATAAATCATATACACGTGTTCCAAAGATTGTAATGAAAAGAACAGAGGTAGTGCTCTTATTGAATACTTTCAAACGCTTTATAATTGAGGCGAACCGTGGGAAAACCGGGCTTAATGCATGTGCGTAAAGTGTCTTCCCGGATTAGCCTGTGCAGGCCGCACAGGCTAGTCCGGGAAGGCAGTTTCCGCCTACCGGGGATTTATGTTTAGAAAATACTTCCTTGAAACAGAAACTACAATAAAAGCGGAAAGTGCCGTCATGGAATAGCCTATGCCGACTGCACAGGCTGATCCAGGACGACACTTTACGCACATGCATTAAGCCCGCGACACGCCACAATTGTATTAATTGCAAGATTATTCCTATACGACACGTTATTTCCAATATGTTTCAGTGTCAAGAGTGGTATTTTGCTTCTTAATGTCATTATGTTATTTTATTTTAGGTATTTGTGCCAAAATATTTGAAATCTGTCAACTGGCCACTCTGTGAATATGTCCCTTTAAACGCAGATAATACATAGACGCAGAGATTAAGGCACACGAACCTGTCGACCAGTTACACTGACTTCCTTTTTGTATTGGTGAAATAGGCAAAATAGGAGTTACTACAACAGAAGACTTGCAAGTCTTAAGTCGCGTAATTTTAGCATAAGCCCGGTTTCTCAAAACTTATATACCGTAATTACCCTAAGCATTGGGACACTAAAAAATATTAATTTTTTTATTGTCCAAATTTTAAGGGACATAAACAATAATTCTTGAAATTGTGTCCCAACATTTAGGGCAATATATGATACAATTTATTCCGCATAATATCTATGTCTTGAACCCATTATTTATTTTTATTTCTTTGGGATAATAATCGCTACTAAAATATATTAAATATTTAATTATAAATAATTAGAAGGAATATTTGTATGTGACTGATTAATGATCAATTATTTCTTGCTTGGGACTTAATGGTAATAAATTGAAAAGCTTAATTGAGAAGACCATGCTCGAGTAGAGTACATAGTTTGCACCACGTGTCAACTACTTGCAAAGACACCTCTGATGGTGTATAGATAAACAAGCGCGATATACCGTGTCACAAGTCGCTATGCAACCAGCGTAGTGGCAGGGTATGAAATGTTTGTACACTCATTCTTAATTTCAGATTGTTCATAATAAAGTTAAAATGTTACCATATTATTTGATTTCCATAACATATTGCAAAATTGAAACGTTTGTTAGCCTAAATGGCCGTTATAGTTCCGAGCAATTTAGTCCAGCTCACTATACGAGTCGTATCTAAGATACTGTAATTAATGAATACTATATTTGTGAAATGTGAACGCCTACACCCAGGGTCTGTATTCATAAAGCTCCTACGGAAAATCTTTACTTAAGTTACATTTACGTGCAATTTTCAGATCAAATTTAAAATGCGAAATGTAATCCTTTATGGTCCAATTATGGTAAAATAAAAATAATTTTTTTTTTCTATTTTTCATAATAAAGCCTCTAAATACCACTGTACTCTACATAAAACAGCCATAGACCTTAAAGGTCTAGTTTAATCCTTCTTTATTTGACCCCCGCCCCAAACCTGAGGTATTATACCCCTATGTATTGGTACCCTACTGTGGTCACAGTGTGGTGACCCTTATCAGCTGAAATAAATACACTGCTGCAGAGGAAGAGATATATTGAAACAATGCACAAAGTCATTGCTCAGTCAGCTGAGAGAAAATATTGCAGATAATGAAAATATGTTCTATGGTGGACCTGAGTCCACTGAGTAGAATACTACATGGAGTGGCCAGACATTCCTTAAACTAGGCCTTTAAGTGTTATTATATTAAGAAATTCACTAATAGGTGTTCGTTTGTTTGTGTGGATTTTTTCGCCGTTTTTAACACTATTTCAGTCATATCACGGCGGTCAATTAACCTACTCACACTTTTCCTGGGCAAGCTTAGCCGATCTAAGCAGTTTACCAGTACTAAGTGCACATACTTATGCCAGTAACTGACAACTGCCCTACTTGAATCAGAGGATGGGGGAGAATGGCCGTAGAACTCACGATCCCCGGATAGACAGTCCAGTGCTCTACCAACTGAGCCAGCCAGGCGGGCAATAATTATAGGGGTTCAGTTTGGAGCTTTGTGAATATCCGCCCTGGTCTAGGATACTCTAATCCAATGTTTTCTTCACATATATTGTACAACAATGCTTTCACTAAATATCCCTCGAACCATACTGCCTGAATCGGATGTCTTGAACGAACGCGATTTCTCCTTTCTGGAGTGAATCACAGTCACTGCTGGTGAATTCAAACCCTTTACTCCATTTTGATGTGTGCACGACTAGCTTGTTATTGAACTGTGTGTTCGCTTTTCCAGCGCTACAAAATTCGCTCGCCATTTTCCTGATTTCTGAAAAGTTTAGAAGCTCCTCGTCAAAATCGTCACCTTCTCTGCGAATCTGGTCCCTAAGTCGTCGGTAAAAGTACTCATAGAGGGCGTAGTCGACTTTGGCCCATCGTTTGTACAGCTGTCTGTCATATGGTCCTACAAGGGCCGTCACGTTTTTGGCCCTTGCAATATTCTTATCAAGGTATATGACGTCTTTGGTGGACCAGTTAAGATATCGCCTGAGCAGAAGAATGGATTCCTGGAATAGTTCCGCAATGATCACCAGCCCGAAATCTCTATCAACGCTTTTGATGAATTCAACAATTGTATTTGTGTCACTGCTGTTGATGACATCCGCAGTGCAACCAAACTCAAACGCAAGTCTGTTATTCGTGAACGAGACGGCCGGATCCTTTGGTTCGTATTTAAGGGGATCCTTTAAGAAGTCGGAACCGGGTGTGTTTGTTTTTATCTTGTTGAAAACATAACCTGGTTTCATATAGTTCAAAACGGACTTGAAATATTCGTACGGCTCGCGTATTATTCCAACATAAAACGTGTCGTTCGGCATGTACTGTCGAAACGAAGTTCGGTTATAGACCACGTGGTTGCACAGGATCTCGTGGTGTTTGCCCTCCGGTGGCGGCAGTGTATTCTTCGGCGTCATCCCCTCTGTCAGACTGATTATGTTTGGGTATTTGAACGCGTTCTTTGCGGGCGAGAGGACGAACGTCAGGTTGTGATTCCAACCAAACCTGGCGAATAGAAGGTTTGAAACATAAAGTGGGATGGTGAAAACTGCATAATTATACATGTACATCTACAATAGACGAGATATTATATAATTAACTTCACATTACACTTACACATTGTATGTGACGAAAACAATTTTTTTTTCGTAATTCGGTCACTAGTTACATTATTTTAGGATCACACCATAAACAATAATTCATATAATTTATTGAATTTCAGTATTCAACTGTAAGCTGTGAGACAAAAAGAAAGCATGTACCCATCCACAGATATTGAAATTTTACAACAACTATGTTGTAAAACTGTAATAGTTCTCATTGTTTAATATTTGGGTCACAGAAGGTGTGGTGTCGCCTATCTTAACTGAAACTGCATGCATAATTTGTACAAAGATTAAACTATTTTGATATTTAAAAAGATGTAATAAATGAGTGTAACAGTTATGTAGACATCTCCATTATTTTGCAACAACACGAATCTCACACCATCCATTGACATAGCTCACACACATTCCGCGCAGAGATATCTCTGGCTCCTAGAAAAGCTCAATACAAACTTCTATTACCACCAACGTTCACGTGACCATTGTCAGATCACGTTTGTTAAATTAAATGGTGGGCATGCAGGAGAATACAAAATGAACACACTAAAACGATTTCGTTGTAAATTTTACCCTTCATTGATTTTTAAAATTTTTTAAGTCTCAATCTTATTTGTCTAGACCAATTATGTAAAACCTGTTTATTCTATTACTACAGCCGAATCGATCGGATAACAACCCATCGTATAAACTTTAGCTTTATCCGATCGCTATTTCTATCACTCGTTTATTCGATCGCAATTTGTAGAACGCTATGTATTTTGATGTGCCGTCATACCGACTGATAGTGTAAACCTATTTATTTAAGCTCGATTGCATCGAAAGCCTTAGGCTTATAGAGACACTTTCGAGTCCGTTTCCTGGGTAGAACCAGTACTTGGTGTCGTTGTGGGAGATCTTGAGAACGCTCCCGGAGTGGGGATCGAACCCGTGACCTACCGATCGCTAGGCGGACACCATATCCACTACGCCACCGCGACCGACTGATGACGTTAGTGTTAAACAAAAAACCCAGTGTTAAAACTGGGAAACCGACGTTATTTTTACATATGTTCACGCCTTTTACATGATTTATGAGCATAGCATAATAGGATAAATATAATATTAGGAGCGTGTTGGATAAAGATTAAGTTTGTTATGCTCGGCACAAAACATTTAAGCGTTCGCAAGCCTCGCGCTCATCCGTTTCTAAGCGTCGCATGATAAGCCTAATCCTTATCCAACACTTACCTAATATTCTCTAAATATTTGAGGTAGTTAAAGAAATAATAAAGATTTTGTAAAAAAGTATCAACGTCCTTTATGGGCTCGTATTCACCAACCTAGACTTAAAGCAGCAGTCCAGAAATATGTTAGTAAAAATAAAACTTTGCATCAATAATTTCTTATGGACATCTTACCGATCAAACGACAAAAAAAACGCATTGAAATGCCTCTGGAGTAAATCAGCATGCATGTGCATTAGTGTATATTCCCTTCGTACGAAACGTTTTCGAACATTGACATTATAAAATGCCTTTCGTAAATAAGAAACAGTTTTCAGTCAAATAAACGCCATTAACGTTCATTAGAACTAATGCCAATTTAAGATGTATTGAATTGTATTATATGGACTGCGGCTTTAAGAAATAAGAATACAGTATATTCTTGAAACCGTTCTTTTCTGTTAATTAGAATCGTTCTTGGTGCTCGCCAACTCAAATAACAACATTCTTTATTTATAACAATTAGTTAATGACATAAGCGACATTGGTGTTACCCATATTTACCACCACAAAAGTATATTTTTCCTTGAGTCTAAGTCTGTTCTTTATTATTTAGTCTAAGTATAGGTTGATGAATAACTGAATATGGGTCCCGATGTGGAACGATCTTGGTGGTGGCTTACTGGGGCCGCTAGGGGACGTAACCGCTGCGAGGAGACTCCGAATATGTCACAAAAAGTACCAACCTGAGAAACATATTCTGTGCGGTAGTACTTCCGGTTTTGTGAACTTTTAGGAAGGCCACGTGGATCTTCTTGTTATCGGGGTATTTTTCTTTTACAGCTTCTTTTACCACCTTAAACATTGCCAAGAAGAAATAGGTTTTAATGCATGCATACATGTAGTAAAACTGAAAAACAATCTGCATTGCAAAAATATGTAATAATACTTCACTCTCGAATGAAATATTCGAATTATTTAGACCGGTCAGATTGACGCCGATCAAAATTGGTTGGACACTCGTTGGCGTTGTCATTTGAACCGTTAAATCACACTAGAGACTAGGCGCAGTTGAGGATATTGTCTTGCTTCAAAAACAAGATTAGAGCTACTTGAAATTGATTGCAAGACGACATAGATCTCTAGTTAAATTGCTAATGTTGATACTTTAGTAAATGTAAAATGTCGACATGTACTTGCTGGAATATATATATATCTCAGCACAAACACTAATTATGCAGGTTTTGCATGTAGACATCGATACTTAAATAATACTGAATTTGCCTCATGACGTACCGTGTTTTCCGTGTAATACACCCATTGGCAGTTGGCATTTTGGTCGAAATTGTTATTTATTGGTGTTCTTTGATATTTGAATGCATATGCTCTATCCATTAATCCTTTAATCCAAAATTTAATACGAGGAAATGTTTACATTAATGTCGATTTTACTTAGAACTTTTTTAAGAACAAATATTTCATTCCTGACGTAGTAATTAGGCTATCCAAATATTTGGGTCAGAAACTGTAGAGAAGTGATGAAACCTACCCTTTTTTGCTGTTTTGAGCATGTGATTAAACAGATCTGACATAGGCCTTTATCTTAACACCTGCTAGCTCGATACGTGACGCAATGAAATGACGTCATATTTCGTAGTGACGTATAGGGGAGGGTCTATCACCTGAAAAGAGGCGTCCTCTACACTGAGCCTGGCGTAGATGTCTCTGATAGAGGCGGACGAACGGACGCGGGCTTTGTCTGGCAGCAGCAGGGACAGGATGCCGTACACAAGGATCGCCACCAGAACCAGCCTGCCGAGAGAACGTAGAGTTATTGCTTAAAATGATTAATACCCCCACATACTGCCTTCAAACAAAGATGTTTTGACAACCTCCGCGAAGTGATTTGACTGACTCCGACATAACTCAAATCAAATCTCGGCCGTCATACCAAACTACGTGATGGATTAAGATCTTCTACTTATTCTTTATGTTTTAAACTAGATTTTTCTTTTCTTTTGTTTCACTATTAACCTTAGATGATATATTCTTAGCCCATTGATGTAGAACGCAATGAGTTGCACTCAATAAGTCAAACTTACAAACACGAAATCCTTCGAGATCAGGAAGGATTTTACCTGTGATAGCACTACTAACTATTAACCGATAGGAGAGGTAACCGCTGCGAGGAGTTTGATGTTTTGAGTAACATAATGACCTCCCTTTTAGCAACACAACTTCTTGCCACGGGGATTACAAATTTGCACACATATGAACTTCCTTCCAGCAATTAAGAATCTATTAAGCGGAAAAAAATATTTGACCTTCAGTTGTGACCTTGACGTTTGACCGATAAACACGAGTCATGTACGCGACACTACTTCTGGTCATGGGGAATAATAATCAACAGTAACAGGAAAACTATTTTAGGCATTTAGTTACGTAGCAGATACGAAATATGGACGGACGGACGTTTGGACTGATTTACAGACGAAACAACATGCGTGATTCCTACATTGCCCCCACTTTGTGACACCCCCACTTTGTCACAGTGGGGTACAACAACACACGCGCAGCGAAATGCGTCCCCATAGTGAGTACAACATGAACAGATTGAGTTACTTACCCATGGCTCTTCGCCAAGTACTATTAACCAGAGCACAATACAATACAAAACAATGACAATTCACATAAAAATTATTTTCATTGACGGAATAGATGCATATACAAGTATGTACGTGTACATTTCTTTGCAATGTGTGCACTGTGCTTCATTATTAACAAACGGTATTGAAACCTTATACATAGCATATTATTTTTTTAGTTTGGTTTACTTAAACATATGACAGTAGTGTGGGACTACCGGTACCTTGTATATTTATAAAATTGCCATTTAGGGTAATTACGTATACGTTTAAAAAGTGAGAATGTATTTCGTTGTGAACAGCGCATAACAGCCTTAAAGAGTTATTTATACGCTCTTATAGTTTGGCATGATATTAAATTCGTAGTCACAATGGAATATATTAAATTTGAATTATATTCCTTAAAGCATACAATAATTACCATGACAACAGACAGTGACCAAATGCACATTTACAGGTAGGCCTACGTTGACCTTTAAAATCACGAATGATGACACAATAGAATAATTTGTGAATATATAATTTTGATAAAGTTACAACAACTCGCATTAATTGTATAAATTTTATATTAAAAAAAGTTTACCCTAAGTTTTTTTTGCACATTTTGCGAGTATTACATTGCTATAGTAAACACAATTTCTTGGCATTAATTGAAAACAAATTGTGTTTTCTATAACAAAGTAACCTCTTTGTATAAAGTCGAATTTATATGATTATCCGCCTACAGTGGATTTATGTTGAAAAGAGACTCCCTTGTAACAGAAAATACCATAAAATAAATCGTAATTGTCGTATGATTTTGAATAGAAATGCCACTTAAAAATAATTGGTAAACATTGGATGTTCAGTATTCATTCTATTTACCCAAGGTAGTGAAAGATTTAAATATTTTCAGTATTGATTCTGTTTATATTAGGAAAGTTTTACAAATGCAAAACTGGTTTGTATTAGATACTAAGTAAATACTTATGAAGATATTAATCAAACGATATTCCGCCACAATAATTGATCGAGAGGGAGTGTTTTAAATGAGTAATGTGGCTACGTGGATTGTGAAATGGAGTGGCCGCATGATTAATCTCAGTCTTAATACACCCTGAAAGGCGTTACAAGTCGGTCGTTTCCGCTTACCCTAAACGCTTTTTTGCCAATCAATCATTAACTTTTTCTCATTTTCGGCCAAAAAATAGCAGTTTTCGCTTATATTATCATAAGTTTCTTGCCAGAAATCTCTTTTTCTATGACCTTATTGATAGTTAAGGCACCGTTTCTATGTTGGAAAGGAGTTTTAACAGAATACATGTAGTCCAATATACTTTAACAGTGTGGTGAATATGCGGCGAAGAAAAAAGTTATATTATAAGAAAACAAGTTATAGTTTACCTCGCCTTTTTTTGGAGATGTAAGCGGAAACTAACCATCTATTTTTTTTTGGCCAAATTGTTGCTATGTTAGTCGCAGATATTCCGACTTTAAAGGGACCTGTCCAAAGGTGGGCATATTGACAATTTTCAAAATGTTTGTCATAGATCCCCAAAAGAAAAATACATTACAAATAAACGAGCGAAATAACACTACTGAAAAAGAAATATGTTGGAAATATGGTGTTGTTAATAAAAAATCATCAATTGAAATGGATAAAATTATAAAGCGTGTGTAACGTTTATCATCGGCATTCTGGAAAACACGTGTATCACTTATATAGCGTTAAAAATTAGCAATAATGATTCTTAGTGAGAATGGTTAAGTGGTAAACGCAAACGATTTTTTATACCGTGGTCGTAGGATCGAGTTCCGGCGAAGGCAAATAATTTTTTTAATTATTATTTTTTTAATATAATACATGTTTTGGATAGTCCAAATGCTTTATTGTTTGCAGTAAATACATTAAATGATTTATTTTTAAATACGAAAAGTCCCTTTAAAGAGACTTTACCCGTAAATTGCACCATTTTTCATCATTGTAATGCCAATTCAAATAATACCTTAAAATATGTGGTGTTGTTATGGTAAATAACATGGAAACAGAAATGCGATATTCCAGACCTATTTTGAAAACACAATCTCCGCCTATAATTATGAGAGAATTATCTATACTAGATTTTTGACTTTGCCGTATTAAGATAACTAGCCACATGTTAGAATATATCTTATATCTAATTGCAAAAAATGCCTTTCAAATAAAAACATATTTGAGGCGTGTCGTGCGAAAACCGGGCTTAATGCATCTGCGTAAAGTGTGTTTCACACAGGCTAATCGAGGACGGGACAACACTTTACGCACATGCAATAAGCCCTGTTTTCCCAAAACACTCCTAATATATTTTTAATTTTTTTAACATTTTATTTATTATGTCAGCAGAGTAGGCAAACATGAAAGTCAAACAGTCAAATAAATTAATTCCTTTCGACATGTATTATTTGCTGGGTTATCAAAAATGTTGGTTTGAGGTCTATTAAACATATTATTAAAATGTATTTTTTAACCAAAGCAATGGTGGTGGCGCTCAGAACAGGAGGTGGAACTGATGTAAAATATCATCCTTCCAACGCGTATACCGTCGTTTTATCCATAAAATACCCCCATTTGTAAAGTAGAAATGCATATGTAATACTGACAAAATATACAAGATAATCCAAAGGCTTGTTATCATTTACTTTGTACTAACAAGTTATATGCATGTAATATATGGGTGAAAGTTTTCAGTATTAATACTGACTTCAGGTTTTTTGAAAGTTTTTGTGCAACATAAAATATACAGAAAAAAACAAGTTCCGTATTTTGAAAACCTGATTTCAGTATTTTCGAAATACTGTACTTTCACCCATGGTCAATATATTCGGTATAGCGCAGCAAGCAGTTGCGACAAAATTTCTTAATATGACCTACAAATGTCTTTAAAGCAATGTCGGACTGGCGGAACCTAATACACAGACAGGCGGATTGGCGGGTATACTGTATACTACGATGTCAAGCAAATCGATATGAACCACATGAGCATATTATTAGATTTTTCTTGTTTTTATTTGTCATTATATATTTTTCTAACACAGAAGATCTACATTATTTATCAGTTTAAAACACCCATTTTTAGATTAAGTATGTGCTATGATACCCGTCGACGACGAGCCAGGAAAATAATAAAAATCAGAAAGTAGTGTCCTAGCTGCTACAGTGGAAATCTTTCTATAAATTGTCATTTTAATTTACTCTTGCTACAAACAATAAAATCAATACTTATATATAACTATTAGATTTCGTATAATATTCAACATAACGTTTGGTAAATGAGACGACTGTTCGTAGAAATGATGTTTATAAAGTTCAAATGTGTGTGATTTCTATTAATTTACATATCCTAAAAGAGTCGTACACCTTACTTGAATTTGCAGTCCTGTTAAGCTTAACTGTATACATGTACAACAAAATATACTGCTTAAGTGATATTTGTGAGAATTCAAAAGGTCAATGTGATTATAATGCTTATCACGAAACGTAGAATAAGACGTTAATCAAAAGATGTCAATTTTTCAAACTGTATAATATGCATTGGCTCCACCTCCTGTTCCGAGCGCCACCAGGGGCGTAGCCAGGGTTGTAAAATGTATACGCACACGAGAACATTCTTCATGGGGGAGGGTGTGAGAGGGGTCAGTCCCTCCCGCTGGTGGGGATTCAGAGGGTCCCAACCCCGGAAAAAATAAAATAAGGGAGCAAAATGGTGCATTCTGGAGCATTTGAGGCAATCATGCCCACCTCCATTGTTTTTGCTCCACCTCTTACTAAAAAATGCAAAATAACATGTTGAATCGACCTCTAACCTACATTTTTGATAACGCAGCAAATAATACATTTTGAAAGAAATTAATATATGCCATAAATGCTCAAACTGTTAGTAAATAATGTCTTAACACGTTCAAATTCATCAATTAGCTAGTTCAATTTCCACCATCACTTCATTGTTGGAACAAACAATAAAAAAATAATAAATATTATTTATAAAAATAAAACCTTACATATCCAGAAGGATTTCACTCGTGGTGGCATTGGTAACTGCAAATCGCACAGGGGAAGTAACCACGGGGGGGGGGGGCGGGGAAGGGCAGTATGGTGGTTTCAAATGCGTTCGTTGTATACATGGATTGAGGAATGTTAATAATCACAGCCTGATCTAAAGTCGGTAAACTTGAACATTAATTAAAATAACCTATTAAAAAAATTCGGTAAACGTGAACATTAATTAAAATGACCTATTTACAAAAAGTCGGTAAACGTAAACATGAATTAAAATGACCTATTTAGAAAAAGTAGGTAAACATAAAAATGAATTAAAATGACCTATTTAAAAAAAAGTAGGTAAACGTAAACATGAACTAAAATGACCTATTTAAAAAAAAAGTCGGTAAACGTAAACATGAATTAAAATGACCTATTTAAAAAAAGTCGGTAAACGTGAACATTAATTAAAATGACCTATTCAAATAAAGTCGGTAAACTTGAACATGAATTAAAACGACCTATTTTTAAAACAGATCGGTAAACGTGGACATGAATTAAAATGACATATTTAAAAAAAAAGTCGGTAAACGTGGACAAGAATTAAAATGACATATTTAAAAAAAGTCGGTAACGTGAATATGAATTAAAATGACCTTCTTAAAAAAACAGTCGGTAAAGGTGGACATGAATTAAAATGACATATTTAAAAAGTCTGTAAAAGTGAACATGAATTAAAATGACCTATTTAAAAAAAGTCGGTAATACGTGAACTTGAATAAAAAGGGCCTATTTACATACTGGCAAATTTACCATTTCTAAATTTGTTGTCACCGATTCCAAAAAGAAAAAAATACATAATACACAAAGAAATAAAATGACACACATACCATATAATTATATTCGAAATAATGTTGTTTTTTTTTAATAAACACTAATAAGGCGTGTCGTGGGAAAACCGGGCTTAACGCATGTGCGTAATGTGTCGTCCTGGATTAGCCTGTGCAGTCGCTTTATGGTATTTTTTTGTTTCATGGGAGTCTTTTCTAAACATAAATCCACTGTAGGCGGAAAGTTTCGTCCTGCATTAGCCTGTGTGGACTACACAGACTAATCCGGGACGACACTTTACGCACATAGATTAAGCCCGGTTTTCCCACGACACGCCTCAGTCTTGTAGCGACAAAGTTCGGAAGTCGTGTGTTCGAGCCCTGGGGGAGGCTTTTTTTTTTTTAAAAGGCTTTTCTTGACAGAGAATCATTGCGTTTTAAGACCAGATGCTTTAGTTTTTACATTTAAGACATTGTATGATATTTTATGAAAAATAGGAAAATCTTTGAACACGTCCCTTTAATTACGCTATTAGTGTTTAATGTTCAATCGTGCTTTCCATAGCAAAATGCAAACAGTTCATAATTTGAATGTCAATGACGGAAATTTACACAACTTATATTTTCATAAACTGTGTTTAAATGTTTATGAGTATAAATTTGTGCAAACGCCCATTTCTAAGGATATAAACCAGACCTACCATAAGTTCCGTCTGAATAAATTCTGCACTAGCTTGATCTGAAAAGAAATAATAATAAATGTGAATTGACATTGAAATACAAATAGACATCGCCGACATATAAATGACAAATGAAAGTCAAAAATCAGGAAATTATGCAAGTAGGAATGAAACTTATAAAGCAAAATATAACGCCGGCGAAAACATACATCAGATGACTGTATTTGAAACAAACCGGTGAAATGAAATTATAATTGTTTATTGCTAATTGCTTTGACAATGTATTGATTTTTTAATTCTTCAATTGTTGACTGACATTACTGAAATGTATAAAACCAACATTATTTTGAAAGTAAATCTACAAATGTTCTTTAATACCAGTTTTACAGTTTATCAAGCTTTAAAGCTGATCGTATGCGCATGTTTCGCTTGAATAAATGAACCCAGTGAATCTAAAATAGATCTATATGTATAACCAAAAAGTCATTTAAGATTTATAAGGTCAACACAAACAAATGGTTGGTTTCCGCTTACATCTCCAAACTAATCTAGGAGGGGAGGTAAAATATCACTTTTTTTCTTTAACTTTAGCATTAAAATGTAGACAACCTTTGTCGAAATATCATTTTTAGTCTATGCTAGTTTTGTTGAAAGTACATTTCACGTATAAATTATGTATTTACTAGGCAATTTATTAAATGAAAACTGTAAGTTATCTGCAAACTACAAAATAAATATAAAACACTAAAGAAAATACGATATAAAGGCGAAGATTCTCGATTAAAATACCCCACTGTCAATCTAAGTATTTCCTTGAATACCTTTTCTAAAAGCGGTTAGAATGCTATGGAGCGGACAAGCTTTGTGGTGGAAAGACACCCGGACAGCTTGTATACATAGTCGCTAAGACTAAACTTCATGGCGGGGGGGGGGGGTGGCGTTTGTAAACGATTCTCGAAGGCGAGGCTTACAATCTACTTTCGACAATAATAGCCAGGATTTATCAACAAAAGTAGCATACTGTTTAACACATTCCGATCATTCTAGAAATAGCGCGCATTTACAGACGGTGTATAGCTGCCTCAATTAGCTTCCAAAGAATCATAAGCCGCCGGAATATGTCAATAAATCATACAAATGGGGAATTCATATTTTTAAACTTACTGTACATGTTAACTTGAATTTGAATTGCGGTTACGTTTTATTAAGAGTTATTTAGAATTGCACATTTCTGTCGGCTTCTCCAGTGGATGCTCTTCAATAACAACTCTCGTCTGATATATAATAATTTTCCTTCATTCCCGCAATGATTTTCTTACATTGTTAATTTGTTAAATTTTCCTAACAACTTTAAATAACAATTATGTTAACAGACATTAGTTTGGTTTTTTATGTCTAACTGATGAAAACATGGGGTAGTATGATCGGCTTATTCACGGTACAAATATTAAAGTGTGCACGTAGGATCTTACAACAGATATAGTGACATAAATACAATTAACCAAATAAAGTTAATTAACATATATTTCTAATTAAAATGGAATAAAAGTTAAGAACAAACATTGCTTCTAAACGCACAATAAGCTAGTTTTTAATCACCAAATAGTTTTCGTCTGTACAAGCGGAAGCGGAAACTCAAATGTATATACGCTGACTTAACACTTGGTTTAGGTTACACTAATAAACGGTGCAAAAATTCGACAATAGTACTTGTAGGTCTATTCCATATTAAAGTGTTTCCGTTGTCATTTATATGGTTTTTTTCTGTTTGCTTTCAAGTTTTATTGTAAATTTTATCTGCTTTTTTGAAAATAATTGATATGAAAGACACACTTTAATAATGATTGAATTATTCTCAAAGTAATTTGGCGGTCCGATAAGTTTTCCTATGTTGTCCGAAAAATCTGGGGTCCGAGAAGTCTTCATATACAGGTGGGGACCAAAAAATCTGGAGTCCTCTATTGTATTACGTTCAGAGTAAAAATTATATCTGATATGATAATGTCAACGCCGACTGTCTTTTTTTAAAGACATTTCATGTTATTACAACTACTTTTTCCGCTGGGAAGTTTTTATAGCACTTGAGTTCTTTAGCTCCGATGCTAATTTGTTAAGTTAAGACGTTTAATGGCGTATTTAAAAAAACAAACAAAAATATGTGAACAAGTTCGTTTAACAATTGAATTCCAGTGGAAGATTACCTCCCTTGTCCCATCTCCCAATAATAAAGATTGCTTTTATATCCTGGATCCAGACGGTGATACGAATCACCATCAACGTTATGACATTTTGTTCATTATATACCTCTAAATCGGGAAAAATGATATTTTGCTAAACAAGGCCAAAAAAAGACACATTTCGGTTAAAAAAGTCATTGAACGCTTTGTATTTCGTCATGATTAATTAATTAACTAGTGACACTTGGACTACGTATATATCAACTGCGTTCTTGCATGTTTTTAAATCACGGGATAAAGTTCAAAGTTCTATTGCCTCAGAGATTTTTATGGACACATGTATACATACATAGTAGCTAAAACATAATTACAATACAAAATTGAATATTAAACCAAATGTGCGATACAGAATAATTGCGCAATTAACATTTTAGTGCTATGTAATTGCATATATATATAAACGTGAAATATGTCATTATGTTATAAAGACAACAGAAAGGTGAGTTTCCAGAAATAGTGTCTAAACATACATGTATGTAATTCTCCGCCAATAAGCTATTACAGAATTACTTATACCAGGTTTGGTTCTTTGATACTCGAGAGCTAGCGGCTTCGAATTAATTTTTATTTAATAAGAAAAACATATTGTCCTTTAAATCAGATTATATTTCAATATATTTTCAACATTTTATTTATGATGTCATGCGTGTTGATTGGTATCTATTTTAATTTAAAAAACGCTTAAAATTATATTAATAATCGTTGCTCTATACTGACATGTGTTTAACAACTGGGTTGGCGATGTTAGATCAAGGAATCTCTCCGGGTGGGTATACAACCGGTCATACCCACACTAAAACCATTTCTTTTCCAAATAGTTTCTTTTCATTTCATACTTAAATGGTTTAATAGACGAGTTTCACATTCCCATTTTAGCGATTATCACGACACAATAATTTATCGGCGAATCAAAAACGAGGCTCGCGATGTATCTCGGGAGCACTGACTTCATGAATCTACTTGATAACAAGTGAAATAATTATCATTTAAAATAAAAAATAACTTTAAGACAAAAATTTAATTTTATTCGCAATTATCCTGATCATTTGCTTGAACTCATGACAGTTTATAAATGGAATGTACAAGTCATGTGTTTGTACAGAAAGTTTGAAGACACACAACGATAATTAAAACCGCTTCTTAACGTTTTAATATTACATAATGATGTTTTATTTCTCAGTTATATTTTTGTTTGTTTTGGTTCTATATCATTAGAGAGTAGAAAGATAAAACGTCTTTGATTAATTCTGGTTAATAATAATAATAATAATAATAATAATAATACAATAATTAATAATAATAATAATAATAATAATAATAGTATTTGTAACTGTCAAGCTGTCCACTTTGCAGGTTGGGTCGTTAATTGGATGTTTGCTACCCAAAGCGAGGCCTGTCTGCATTGCACAGTAGATCGGACTTACATAACTTCATTAATTAGACTGGTATCTGACTGCGACTGCGTTTTGCTACTGACGTTGTTGCATCCGCTAGCGCCGACGCAAACCCTTCATTAAGGAAAGGTCTTGGTCTACACAGAAATTTTGAATATCTTTTAAAATTTCGCAACTTTTCGCAAATATTCAACTACAAATGAATAGACTATGCTCAAAAACCATAATTGGACTCAAGAAAACCCTGGATTTAGCATATTTTTAGAAAATGTCAACAAGCTGGTTCAGTTTCCCGCCTGCTCCTTTTTAGCAGCACCCTGTACCTGTTGTAATCCTTTATATTTGCGCTCTCCAAGTTTCCGAGTTCATGTGTGGGCCAATAAACAAGCAAACTGGACTGAAAATGGTTGGCGCAAACGCATCAACCGGCATTTATTAAAAACATGGAAAGAAAATTGTTTATATGCAAACATATCATACAAATTATGCAAAATTGTCCCATAAAGTTGCACGAACCACAAAGTCCTCTAAAATGAACTATAAATTGCCACAACTTATTATATTATGCAATGTAATATAGTTAGTATACAAAGGTTATACATGCAGAATAGTAAATTAATTGTACAATACAAAAGACGACGCAGGTGGAGGGGCCGGGTGGTGGTTAAAATTGAGCATGATACGAAATGCATCTGCGTTGTTCCGATCTTGTTGAAGAATGATTTAACTTCCGGTAATTTGGAGTAACAACGCAGTAATAATAATTAGTAAACATAGGTTACATATCAGGCACGACATTAACGAACTGCAAGCACGTTCCAATATAAATTAATTTATAACTCATGCGTCTTATAAATTATAGTTTTATCTTTCCCGCCTTAATACATGTCTCCGATTCCAACTCGCGATCGTATCTTATTTATATCGAAATGTTAACGTTAATTGTGTGTGCGGCCGATGAATTTAACATTGAATGTTCTAAATTTACAACTGAAGCGTGTGTATATTTTCCTACAGCCATTTAGTGTATAGGTTTCCTACATAGACATTAACATTCAAGGTAGATCCAACTACTTGTTCATCATTTAATATAAATGGTGGTCACTGCATGGCGAATTATTCAAGGAACTACGTTGGTTGGCATCTGACAACAGGTTTACCTTCCTCATTGGAACTATTGTTTATATTTTCTTTCTCGGTGCAATGCCCTATTATTTTAATGATGTAATTACTATCTCAAATAACAATGTATTCACTCCAAGATCTACTACCCACAACGATTTATCATTTATCATCTGTTCATTGAAAACCAACTATGGACAACGAACGTTCGTTAATGGTGCAAGAAATGCATTGAACTTTATTTCGATGAAAATAAGACAAGCGTAGACTATAGAAGGAAAGTAGAGGAAGTGCCAGGAAAGAAGAAGAAATAGAAGGAAAAATAGCAAAAATAAATAAAATAATAGTCCAATATATGACACTCTAGCGTGGCATACAATAATTTACTGTTGTAGGATACCTAACACGCCTTATATATAGTGGCGTTGATTTATCCTTGTCGCCAAAACTGGAAATCTTGTCATAACGATGAACACTGATAGATTTTAGACCTTACGACAGGTTTCTTTTGAAAACCACAGGTAACATGTATTCGGTTCCACCTGATTTATTTCGACAATATTCGTGGTACGCGTCTGTTCAAACAGACTTGCCATATTCCGACTCAAAATAAATTATTTTACTAGGAATGCATTTGTACAAAGGCGCTACCTTCACCCAGCAGTAGTTATTAAGGGTATAATCAGTAGATATACTTGTAACAGTTAAAGGTATGTCTGTATTATTATTTGGCTTTATTTAACTTTATCTCATACAACATGACTTAGATTTTATATATGAGGCGTGCCGAGGGAAAAACTGGCTTAATGCATGTGCGTGAAGTGTCGTCTCGGATTATCCTGTGCAGTACGCACAGGCTAATCCGGGACGACTGTCACGCACTAGAGCACGGGTGATTAATCACTCCAGACTCCAGTATGCAACAGAGGTTCTTTTGGACCAGATATGAATAGGGAGCACATTAATTAACACAAATACCTTTACATCAAAACTATTTATTTACAGAAACTGATATAGATCTACTTGATACACGCATGCAAATTAAGTATTCAACAGAATGTGATATATATTTTTCGAAAGTATCTTCATATGCAAACAATACAACAGCAAAAGTCTGTTTACCTATGACATCAGTTAATTGATTAAAACAACAATGCCTTTAATGTCCATTTACGTCATGATCCATGCAGCGTATATATATAACATAAAACCTTTAGTATTCGTTCTTGACGCACAAACGCTAATTTAAAGGAAGAATCTTTTATGTCATTCAAGTAAGAAAATAACACTCCAAATACTTCGCGCACATACGCACACAGCTAACCAGACTTGTTATCACCCATATCGAAACCACACCGGCTCAGGGGTGGCCACACAGGCTCTGGGTTTGCCATACAGGCTCGGGATTGCCACACAGGTTCGGGGTTCGGCACACAGGCTCGGGGTTGCCACACAGGCTCGGGGTTGCCACACAGGCTCTGGATTGCCACACAGACTCGGGGTTCGCCACACAGACTCGGGGTTCGCCACACAGGCTCGTGGTTGCCACACAGGCTAGGGCTGCCACACAGGCTTAGATATGCCACATATGCTCTATTCTTGACAGGTCTCCCCCACTACAAGCCACCTATAAACAAATGAAGTCGATAAACCTATGCCCTACATTATTCAGTTCAAGTTGCTACCCCAACACAACAACGCGACTGGACATTTATACACCCAATACATGAGCTTTACAAAATACACTTAACCTTAATTCCTCATACGTAAATGGTAGTACTATGACAATTAGATTGTGAACTGTACTTACATTGCACATTGCGGATCAAATATCTCACATCCCCATTTCCTCATATTATCACACAAAACTAACACTCAGTCATCTCCAACTGATCTGGTCTCTACGACTGTTTTTATTTCCAGACTGAATTGAAACAATGAATCTACCCCTCAGCCAAACAAAGCAACATCAGAAACTAGTCTAAATATCAACACCTTGTCACATTCAGAGCTATGATTAAAGCGTTTCCCTACCGTTATCAAAACATGGTCGTGGCATCAAAGTAAACTAACTAGGCTACACGTCAACATAACCACTAAACAGGAACAGAGTCTCACAATTTGCTGGGAAACATAGCAACATTTAGCCGAATAACGGGAATGTAAAGTATTGTATTAAAGGGGTATGTAGAAATTTGTGACATAGACACTTTCCGCTTTTTAAAGCATTTTATGTTTCATGGAAGTATCTTTTAAACATAAATCCACTGTTGACGGATTGCGCCGTCCTGGATTAGCCTGTGCGGCCTGCACATGCTGATCCTGGACGACACGTTACGCACAATGTCATGTGCATGCATTAAGCCCGCTTTTCCCAAGACACATATTTTCTTCTATAGTTTAGTTACGACGATCTGCATCAATAGCGTGAATCACAATTATATACTCCACCCTTACACCTAGACAGCTTCAAACGATGTCGCAATATCTAATCAACTCATACATAACATTAGTATACAAAAAAGTAATATGCAGACTTCTCTGTATAGATTAAGATCGCATGCGATAAAACTGATAGCAATCTTTTTGTATGACTACCGTATGCCTGAATTTGTTGTGTATCAGGTATGTCTCATATATTCAAATACTTACCTTGCAACATAAGTCCACAGACGATGTTACGAATTTAATCGTAGCGAGAATACTAGCGACACATGGACAGAAACCATAAGCAACGGAAATAGTAATGCAAAGTAGTTACAAAAGATACATCAAAACCATTCTATTGAATTTCTGACTAGCCATTTTACACAATAACCATAAAAAAAATTATTATGTGACCTACTTTCGAATTTTTGGAGTTTTGTCTCGTAACAGATGAGGATCTAGGAATATAATAAAGACCAGCATGCAAAATTTTTTGACCATTACCTTTTTTAAAAAGTTCACAATAACGTGGCGCCATAGTAATGCATGTTTCTTCTATTTCAATAATACGTACACTGCAATAACATCATAATCAAAATTTTGCATGCCAGTGCTGTTTCTATTTTAACAGTATCTATAAGGCAGTTGCATTATAATTAAAACTGTACACAGTTCTTTTTCGACATATGCGCACACAATGTAAACAATGAAGAATACAATGTACCGGTTTTGACTTCGTATCTAGGACGAACCTGTGTGGACTGCACAGCCTAATCTGGGATGACACTTTACGCACTTGCATTGAGCCACGACACGCCTCAATTATATTTTTTTAGGGTCTACAACTATTACAACAGATGCAATGAAAAAAGAAGAAAGACACAATATTTATTCAGTATGCATTCATAGAAGATGTTCAAGTCGGGTATTTGCTCTGCCAAAGATTTATAAATAAAATAATTGATATCTGGCTCTGTGGAATCAATGAAGACTGTAACCATGGCAACTGTGTAACCTTGGGTGGTGACAGGCGAAACTACTAGTATCCAATCAATAGCAAAACAAATTAACAACCAGAACATCAATAGCAGCAACAATAATGAACATTTTTACCAATAATAACAGCTCGTTATATCAACGTGATCATAATGAGGACACTATTCACGCATTGTTGCTGATTAAAGAGACCTGTTCACAGGTTGACGAATTGACAATTTACATTTTTTGTCACTGATTCCACAAATAAAAGAATATTGTATATATAGGAGCGGAATAGCACTGGTGACATATAACTATTTTGTTAATAACGTTTCGTAAGAGGACTCATCAGCTAAAATTAATAAAAATATAAAGCGTTTGAAACGGGAAACGATTGAATAATTTGGAGAATTTCAGTTGTTTTCGTTGAAATTGTTGAAAACACGTGAGTTACTTACATCAAGTAAAAGTTACAATGACATATACATTTATAAATCAGACTGGCCGAGTGGTTAGCGCCTAAGACTTTCGATCCGGAGGTCGTAGGTTCGAGCCCCAGCGGGTTCAACTTGTAATAATTGTTTACGTTTTTTTTTTCTTATGATAATAATACTTGATTTATTCAGTTCAGAATATCGAATTTGTTCAATTCAGACGTTCAATGGCGTATTTCACAAATACAAAAGTATGCGAACAGGCCCCTTGAAATTGTTCGAATGTCAGTTAATTATTGTATCATAATGCAAAGCAGAAATACCGAATATGTTTATGAACAATAGTCGATATTTGCTCAGTTAAGTTGTTCATTGTTTGCTTATAATTACATGTGCTTTTTTTACATAAAAGTATAAAATAGCCCACACTATCTAATCGCATTAATTGCGCGCAGTTATGAAAACATTTTTCTTTGTCAGATAAATAAACACGTTGAAAAATAATCTGTGTACAATTAGCATTCCAAAGGGTTTGACATTACGAAAACACCAAATCAGAATTATAAAACAGGCGTGCCGTGGGAAACAAATCCATTCCACAAATGAGGCGTGTCGTGGGAAGCCCTGACTTAATGCATGTGCGTAAAGAAGTGTTGTCTCGGATTCGCCTGTGCAGTCCGCACAGCCTAATCCAGAACGGCACTTTTCGCCTACATTGGATGTATGCGTAGAAGAGACTTCCTTGAAACATAAAATACCATAAATGCGGAAAGTGTCGTCCCGGATTAGCTTCTGCGGACTGCACAGGCTAATCCGGGACGACAATTTACGCACATGCATTAAGCCTGGTTTTATCACGACACGCCTCAAATGTATTTGAACATGTCAATCGCGTGCTTGGGAATATCAAGATTGTAAAATAATAACAATTACTGGGTTAATTGACGTTCGTATGCAAAGAAACCTGTTGTTTCTTCTCTGATGTATGGTAGAATTTGCCATTAGAGTTCTAGATTTTTTCTAGATTTTTTCAGCTTGCATGATCAGTGATGTCATTTAAGCTATAAATTCGATTTGAAAGACACCTAAAATGCAGTTGGAACGAAAGCTTACCTAAAATTTACATCAGAGAACTTAGTAGTAATGTCATATGCAATTTACGTTTTATTGAGCAATAAATCTGCCGGTTTGAAACAATGATGCATTTCATTCCTTTAAAGTTACGCTTTAATATGCCTACACAAACGATAATATGCATGTGCAAATGTAATGGATGTATTTTTTGTATTACTTATTACGCAGTATTTTCAGTTTACTGACATTGTCTTGAATATTTTCATTTGTATTTTATTACAAATTTAAACAGGATCACAAGAGTGCCTTACACTGGTTAGGCATCAGATTTTCATTCACTTTTCGGGTATGTATCTTATTTGTTTAACCATGGCATTTTTGTATGCCCGTGCGTACATGAATTCGCCTAAAACACGCCAATGGCATCCTATGTAAAATAATATCTTCCAGGTTCTTGATGTTCCGTCCACCATTGAGGAAGATCTGCTAGACAGGTTTTGTGTAGTTTTATATGATGGGTAGCCATACCCAGGGAGGATAATGGAGGTTGATGAAGATAGTGTAAAAGTTACTGCAATTCATTATGTTGGACGAAATAGGTTCTTTTGGCCACTGAAGTCAGATAAGTGCTGGTATGTAAGGGATAACATAATCACAATGTCGTCTGCTGAACCCGAATTAGTTACGGGACGACATCGAGAACTTCGGAGGCCAGTGTGGGAAGCAATTGCAGCTTATGAACATAAATTAGTCTGTTAGTTTAAAGGGGTGTATCGACGGTAGGTTGACACAAACATTTGCAAAAATAAAGTTTATTTACAAAGAAGTTATATTGTATGATTGTTAAATATGTTAACATTGCTTCTAACAACAGTAAGCACACGTATATAATTTTATTATATTAAGACTGGTAATCGGTGAAACTTTCGCGGGTTTAGGTAAATAAGTTGTAGTAAAATCAATAAGAATGAAATGTGCATGATCATCGATGCGCTATTAAATTAACTGTACATATCGTTGGGAAATTTTCAATGAAAATATGATTCAGTGGGCGTGAAATCGAAACCTGCTGGAACTGTCTATCCACAAAACAATTAGTTGTTGTAGTGTATATGTTTTCTTAAAGATGCCAACAATATACTGTTGGTAGATCTACCTGGATAATACGTTGGAGAAAATATCTTTTTTTACGATGTGTCTATAGCTATATTATTGTAAAATACCGTTAATGTGCCCCTTTAGTGAATGAACTGTTGTTTGTTTGTTTAAATGGTGTTTATGATTTTATTTCCATACCACTTGTAAAACACGTTATAATTTAATACAAGTACTGTTGTCAACTCCGTTACAATGTGTCAACACCGTTACGTTATGTCAACTCCGTTACGTGACTTTAAATTAATGAAATATGAGTGAGTATGTATGCATTAATAATATTAACATATTAAAAACCTCAAGTAAAGGCTTAATACAAATATAACAATTTATTGTATGTCCGAAATGTAACACTGTAATGATTATTCTAATTAGTAAACATATTGGACAAACAATATTGTGTTTTTGAATTGTAATATTTCTATGCTACTGAATGTACCATAATTCTGGAATGGCCCAACCATATAGAGAATACTAGGTTAATGTTGAATACAGATAAGTTTATTTAGCGAGGCCTAGAAAACCTAAATCACCAGCCTTGGCGAGTGGTTTAGGTTTTCGTGCCGAGCAAATACACGTATCTGTATTCAACACTTACCTGGTATTCTATTTATCCCATCACTCCGTCTAAAGTTTGAAAATCAACGATAGAAAATTGCTAAATATTACGAAAAACATCAAATGACGTCATGAAAATAAACAACATGACGTCATTATAATGCGCGTGTTTGCTGTATTCAACAAGGTGGAATACAGCTAAGTGTATCCCACAGGATGTTACTTCGTCAATGCGGGCGTAATGATGGGATAAAAATCTTTCTTTAAAACAAGGAAATACTTTATATTGAAATTAAATTAGTTCTACTATCGTTTCAATCGGCATTGATCGTTATATGTCTTGAGACGACATGTTATGAGGTGGCATTAGTTTATTTTACGTTCTCGCTGCGTCTTGTTCGTTATAATGTATATTTCGGTGGGATATATTTCTCTCCTTTTACCGTGACTTTAGACCGACAACATTGAACTGGCACTCATTTGTTTCCGTAATCTTCGTACATTTTCGTCGTTGTACTCGGGTATGTGCTCGTTAGATACTATTCTGTCACAGCTATATGGGCAAACATTATTCATCTGGAACGATAGTCTAATGGTAGAGTGTTTGCATACTGTTCATTGGTAATGGTGTTCATGTCAGGATTTCAATCAATTGAATCTTCTTTCTTTCAGATCAATATTAGAAAAGTGTATTTCCAGCTGTGATTGCTGTCCATTTAATTCCGAGATAACATATTTGTTTAGTCTTGGAGGAGATATCTCTTGTTTTTTATGTTTCAAATATTCAATTTATTGTTTGTGAAATAGAAAAAAGACGAAAACAAAAAAAATTCAAACATTATTTAATTCATTCTATGTACAATACAATCAGAAGACAGAATAACGACACAACGTAAAATGCGTGCTAATACTCTATGTATTCAAATTAAATAAAATATACAAAAATAAGACCGACAAGATATCCTAACCCGCAACACCACTATCCGTCATCTACTGCCTTAACCACTCGACCATTTCGTCGACAATTTTGCGCTAAATTTTATTAAACTTACATTCAATATGGTACGGGCGATGGCTTGTAAACATGTTTTACGATAAAAGGTTACGGAAACGAACGGAATATTCATGAGTGCCAGGTTTTCGGACTATACCAAAAAGGTATAGTGATGAAACACTTCTCTGTAAACATATAACATTGAAGAAAAACACATAAATGTACAAAGAAAGTTTAGTATTGATGTTAGGGTACAAATTATCATTACAAGATGTCAGTATGCATTGTTTTTCTTGTTCTTGTTTTTTGAAAGCATTGAATTCTCATTGATGTTATTTATTTATGACATACGAATATACGAGTATAACGACTCGCCCCATTAACGACACGCCCCATGTTGATTCGTACCGCTTTAAATGACGACTCGCCCCGTTTGTACAACGAATAGCCCCACTGTAATATTAATTAGCCCCATCATTATATGCTGTACACTGTTATAAAAATGAAATAAACTGCTGGAAATGGAATTGGTGTTTTACATAACATAATGATGTATTCTTAGGAAATCCCGTATCACACGCTAATTGTTATGTACATGTACGTTTTACATAACATAATGATGTATTCTTAGGAAATCCCGTATCACACGCTAATTGTTATGTACATGTACGTTTTACATAACATAATGATGTATTCTTAGGAAATTCCGTATCACACGCTAATTGTTATGTACATGTACGTTTTACCTAACATAATGATGTATTCTTAGGAAATTCTGTATCACACGCTAATTGTTATGTACATGTACGTTTTACGTAACATAATGATGTATTCTTAGGAAATTCCGTATCACACGCTAATTATTATGTACATGTACGTTTTACGTAACATAATGATGTATTCTTAGGAAATTCCGTATCACACGCTAATTGTTATGTACATGTACGCTTCTGTCATTTACATACAGATTCAAAAAGTTATATTTATCGCCAATACTTAAAATTAACTATTTTTAAAGTTAACATGCATCGGTTACACATTTCAATATTTTGTGTTTCCGGTCTTTGATATGACTGGAGAAAATGGATTTGATTTGACTGCACATGTCAGCATGAGTGTTAAACATGTTTAAATTATGGCCTTAATTATAAATAAATGAGGATGTGTTTAATAAATTTATTTTTATTACAAAAACTGTTAAATAACATGAAAAGAGTTTTCAGAGCTCAACAGGTGCTTCGTATTTAACTGGATTTCATTATAAAACATTGGTTTTAAAAAGGAAAATTGCAGTTAAGATTTTAGTTAAGATTTTCCTAAGGAGGTTTGTGGATATGACCCCTGGATGCCTAAAACAGGTAAGGCACGCTTGTGTTCGCATTTAAATTTTAAGACGAACCACCATGTCACTGAGCTGTTTAACTCATTTTTATTTTATGGTTTCCAGTAATTTATAGGGAAATATCAGTAAAATAAAATTGGCAATTCACTGTTTCGTACTGGTTCCCGATTTGAAACAGTAAATCAAACGGACCTTCAACGATGCCGGACTCAAAACTGTCAAATGAGTCCCGCGATATATTCCAATAAAACCCACTTAAACAGCAATTAAAATGAAAAACAAACGGTGGAAAAAAGCATAAAATAAAAAGAAAATGTGTTCGTTTCGGTAGAATATCGACTTTTAATTCACTCGTGATTAAAGAAAATACATATTTGTACGATCACTCATGAACTAAAATCGATAGTCTACCGAAACCAACAAATATCCTCTACATAATAAAGCGACTTAGTAGGGATGTGCTTATAAACGATAAATCTTTTATAAATTTAATGTTACACAGTGGAGGCCTACGAAAACTTACCTAATACTCGTGAACATACACACATAGGCACTTCCAACTGGACTTGTTTTGATTGCGGTTTTATTATTATTATTATTATTATTATTATTATTATTATTATTATTATTATCATCATCATCATCATCATTATTATTATTATTAGCATCATTATTTTGTTTGTTGTTGGTGTTGTTGTTGTTTTTATTTCAAGTATTTGTTAGTGTTTGTGACAACACATAACAAGATGTTTGTGGTCTTAGAAATTATTTGAGATTGAAATCTCGATGTTCATCTTTCTAAATAGCTGTATATCTTCCTATTAAATAAAACTACATTAAGCTCAATAAATTTGCATAATAAACTTACTTTATATGCGTAATGTCAGTGTATAGTTTAATAAAGCACACGATGTGAAATGTATTGTTAAATTACTTCTTTTCTGCTCAATTTCTTCCATTAAAATTATTTTGGCCATTAATGGAAGCATCTCACCGTGACCACTTTCCCACATGAAGTGTCGCACTAAATATTGTTTGTGTATTTTTGTATGCTTTTTGTGCTTATATATGCTCTCATTTTGTTACAAAATATTTATGTTTTGTAATCTGTGAAACAAATAAAGAATTGCTCTGTTCTGTTCTCAAAAATGACAAATCGCATCGGTTTCAAATTTTGCACAGCCCTATCATACACATATTCCGATACAGGTATGATAAAAATTGAACGGTACGATAAAAATTGAACAGTTCAGTGATCATTTATATTTCCTCGTGCTCTTGGGTGTCAAAACTAATAATTGCACGTGACAATCGTGGTGAATATAGAAATTTGATGCAGTTTATAATCCAAGTGTTTAACGACACTCCAAACAAAAAAACATATAACATCAATTATTTCATGCATAACATTATCCCACAATGAAAAATAGATATTTCAAAAATGTCAATCATGTGCAAATTAATCTGCAATGTCATTCAATCATTGTACTTGGATATCACGCGATTGACGTTTTACCTATTTTACACAAAGAACCACGTGGTAAACTTCTAATCTGTTTGTGATATTTGATTAATGTAAATTAATCCGTTAACAATAGTTAGTGAAAAGTTTAAAATGTTTGTGGCAAAACCTGGAAAGGGCGACTGTGCAGTATACAGGACACGTGCGCGCCATAAGAAGCCGCATTCTACGTACTCAGGTGTGGATTAATTCTTATAAGATAAAATTTCTCTTTATTAAAATTGAAATTTATTAAAGCATTATTTTAGAAGATTTTGAATCAAAATAAAAGAAAAATAACGAAAATATTTGCTCTTAATTTCTAACAATGAAATTGACTTTATTTCGTTTTCGCATTTTTGCGAATGTTTGTTTTGATATTATGTTTTATTTTGTGAAGTTTTGTATGAAAACAAAATTTTAGATAAAGGAAACTAAATACATCTAAGTCTTATATATATTAGTTTGGAGACATTCGGGCTAAAAATACAAAACTTATAGCTAATTAAGCGAAGGTCTTGTTAGAAGTGCCTATGGGTGTACAACCGCTGAAGTAGTTCGACTTCATAATTTATCCATGGCTTACAGGTCAGCACCATGTCAGCCGTTCTGAGTTATAAACTATGCAAAAGGCATGAGACTGAGCAATATATACGTAGTCGATATATTCGTGAAGACTCCGACTAAATATCAATATAAGATAAATGCAACCCCCTGAAATATCAACAGGAGAAAAACCGCAATAAACAACCTCAGGTCTTTAATTTTAGGCAAGTGACCAATTGCTAACAAACACAGTACCAATACAATACAAAAGTTCAATTTCCCACTTTTAAACTTGATAATATGGCTTCTTATTCAATCATATACGACATAATGATAAAAATTCATTTGTATACGAGTATAAACGAACAAATATTGTTCAAGCTAATTATGTAAGGCAAACGGAATTATATACATGCCAGTTAACAGGTCAGTCTGCAACGAGCCATGTAGAATAACCGATCAAGCGTGGTAGTTAGGAGCATCGATTGTTACAGTCTAAAATTAATACATTGCAGTAATTTGTTGCCAAAATCATAATTAGAATGTATAGGAAGAGAAAACTCTGTTGCAACAAGTCAAAAATAACCGATGTAGCGCATTAATTTAGTTGCCTTATTCCAAGACACCCAGGTTACAATTTCGGCTTCATACCAGTACATATCAATAGCGAAAATAGGGATTTCATTAGATTGACGTATGATTTTTAATAAACTGACGTTTTTAGAAACTGTAATTGTAATAAATCACATGATATATACATTATAATACACATGGCATACATTATGTTTAATTTAAATTAAAAGGTAAGAAAACAGGAGTGAAGTTTTGCTGTTTTGAAGAAGGACCTTTCAGGTTTCGATTAACTGACTCGTAGCCTGCAAAGAAAATAATAAGTTTTCCGCGGTAACCGTTTTGGAAATTACCCTCTCAAAAGACCGTTGGCTACCGCCAACAGTCTAAAAACTGCCATCCAATGACCTGTGTACGTTCGCTCAAAGCATGCTGGGATTGTGACTATTTTAGGTAAGATAACAGTAAATCATTGTGCATATAATGTGAATACTAAACAAGTATTGTTTTTCCTACCACCCACCTACCCACCCTTGTTAGCATAGTTCGCGGGTGGGGAGGGGGGGGGGACAAACATTGTTTTATTTACAGTCTATTCAATCCTTCAAATAAATCGATTATTGGATTAAAAAGGATATGCAATGTGCCTTCATCGTCGTTGAAGGGAGACTAAAATACAACTAAAAAAAACATTTTCTAAAATTATTATAATTAAAACGATTCACACATTCTTTGCCTAGTAAATATTTTCAAACCGCCATTTTTTAATCAAAGTGTACGGTTATGTTACCAAAATTGGACGAATAATTATTAAAATGTGCTGAATGTTACGTGACGGTTGCTTTTCATCGGGACACATAATATATAAAAGCTATTCTTTTGTATAAATAATATGTTTTAAATGTGTATACATCTGTATATTTTATAGATGAAAAATTATTTTCGTTTTAAATAAAACTATCAAAAAATAGTATTAAGTGTGTATAGAATATAGATCTAATCAGAAATGTGGAAACCACCATTTCTACAAATGCATAAAAATACACACACACACACAAAATAATACATATATTCTACATGCAAATTTTGTATTATTGTTGACGCAAAGCCTCTTATTATTACTAAGATATTTCTGAACTAGAGAGTCCAAAAAAGCTTTTTAAAAAAAACTGGATCTACTGTGGAGCGCCCTTTGCGATATCCGAATTGCGCATCCGAGTACTGTAATTGTCGTTACATAAATTTTCAGTGAGCTTGTTTGGAATTGTAGTAAAAGCTTAGACATACAGCTAACTAGTGTAATGACTCGATAATTATTTACATCGTTTTTGTCACACTTTTATGTATTATCAAGCCTTCCATCCTGTTTTCAGGGTAGTATCCGGATATTAAAATACTGTTGAAATATTACATACATGTTTGGCCAGAATATCAATACATTCTATACAATACTCGTTTAATAAATTATCACTGCCTGAAGCAGGAGTCAACCAATAAGTTATTGTGACAATGAATTAGTTCTGATTTATAATATATACAGCTACAATTTATATACTATACAGCTGCTTGTTAATACCATTAAAGGTGTATACATGACTTGTTGCGTGTTTTAGGACCATGAAAATAATCCGCCATGCGTGGTTTTGCGAATAACGATTAAAATAGCAAGGGTGTGCATTGTAAATAGGGCACGGTTAAATGGTGTGGTGTGTGTATAAATTGAATAAAAATATTGTAATCATTCTATATAATTATTCTTTATAAAATAATACATTAAATATTCAAATCATTTTATCGGTCATGTGATAAAAATATCCCAAAGCTACCTGTAACTCTGAATCGATGAAGTCGATCTGACTAACTTTCATCGTTATTCCTCCTGTTCAAGTCATAAAGCAACGAGTTATTACCTATTGAATTACAGATACATTGTTATTTCATTGCGCCCGTGTTCGATACGTCATGCCAGTGTTTAAAACTGTGTCGTTTATATTCAAGAATCAACAGAATGATGATTTTAGTATCGATTATATTTACCACCTCTTAAGACGTCAATACCCGATTTTCTTAAATCAAATATTTATCCAAGCATACTTATATGATAGAGTAACGGCAAACTTTTGAAGCCATCAAATACCCACACGAAGCCATAATAATATGCACAAAGCAATCATATCGAAATGAATACCCAAGTAACGGCGAATTATTACAAAATGTGGAGAGTTTAAACATATATATAACTGCAAGCACTATATACACCTGGTCAGTGATTGGAATTATTGATTCCATAGATCTCCATAGCAACGTAAATCTATCCGTCCTTAAATATAATTGCTATATGTGATATATATAAAACGAGCATATCTAAATATAAAACGAGCATATCTGTTTTTCTATTTGTTCTTATAGGTCTAAAATCTAGTTACATTGTTTATAATAATTGTCGGTAAATGTAAACGCTACCCTGACCGAAAAGAAAGAAAGAAAGAAAGAGAAAGAAAGAGAGAAAGAAAGAAAGAAAGAAAGAAAGAAAGAAAGAAAGAAAGAAAGAAAGAAAGAAAGAAAGAAAGAAAGAAAGAAAGAAAGAAAGAAAGAAAGAAAGAAAGAAAGATTTTCCTAGTTCGTAATATTTTCAACGAGATTTACGATATGAAGTGAAATAATTAACAAGACATAATTCAGCTTACCATTTTGGGTTCATTAACGGGTCGTCACAAATAAAATTCACTTGTAACTTTTGTGTAAATAAACTGATAAAAATGTTTAAATATTTTATTTAATATTTCGCTACACTATCACATTTCCCAGTTTATGGCGATTATAAATGTGCTTGGTTTTACCAACACCGATACACTTTTAGCGACACATGTTTTCAGTATCAAGATCACATCAAATAGCTTAACACTAGAACCATTATGTTAGTATACTGCCAGAACGTTTTAATATAGCTTTCCGAATCAACAGGTATACCGCACCCATGTAACTACTCCACGTTATTAATGTCATCTGCGAAATACAGTTTTCCGTCTTAAATACGGTAAAAATAACACAATGGATACACCCATTCAATAATACGCTCGTATAATTATTATTGCCTCAAGGCACAGTGGCCAACTACGACCACGTCACCCGTGACGATAATTTAAAGCCTATGCGATCCAATAGTTGTACAGGTACAAGTCCATCCTCTGGGCAAGTACTTTATTAAAACACACTTGTCGTAACTTTCTCTGGATTTTGTTTTTTGCTATGCGAACTAGAAATAATAAATGTTATTTGTTTTATATACATATTAGTATTATAAACTGTGTATATATGTACATATGTTATAAGGTGTCATGTGACTATTATTATTATTCATTGGATCATGTTACGAAAAACATGCATATGTTTAAGTAACGAAATAAATATATATATATATTATAACTTATAAGCTCCTGGTTGTGCGTGTTTACGGTGACGGATAATAATAAATGCTAAGACATTTCGCTGTTAGCTAAGGTATAGCAAAGTATACTATACCACCAGGCTGCACAAAATAAACATTTGAACAGTTTCAAATTCAGTGTATTATTATTACAGACATTTGTTGTAATTCTCTTTGTATTGTGTATGTTATGCCAACTAGAAATATTAAACTTTGTATAAGTTTCTATACATAAAACTATTGTAAACTGTGTAAATATGTAGATATAATATATGAGATATTAATTGTCACCTGACCATAATTGTATTATTTCATTGGACCATGTCACGAGAAACATGTTTTTGCTTAAGTAACGGAATAAATATTTTAAATCTCTTTTGAATTGTTTGCATGTTCAACTCTACGGAACAAACAACAACAACAAGAACATTTATGGCGTTTAAGCATGACAACGTTTCTGGCATGATAATCATTTGATGACTGCAACACACGATGCAGACAATCAGATTACATACATTTTTAACAAACCTTCAATAAAAGAAGCAACAATGTAAAAAGCGTTACGGCCTTATTAACGGTTACTGAAGTAATATTCATAAAAAATACAGCTTATTTTGTAATTTTGTAAATTATTATTATTATATACAGAAAATAACGCAGCTCGCTGGATGTTAAAGCTCATGTTTGTAAACAGTCTTGTTTAAAGGATCTGTGTTGTCGCAATAAAGTATCGGATAAATCAAATGTTAATTAAAGTAGCAATTGAATTATTGACTAATGTTACACAATTCTTGGTTAAATAATTGCAATAAATCAGCAGACGTATATACTATTTTGATTTTTGATGCTAAATATGGCGAAAATACTATATTTTCAACTATTATTTGTGCATAGAGTCCAAACTTAGTTTTAAATTGTTGATGGGGAATTATTTTCGGGTCGGAAAACAACGGGTGTGATTTTATCCGAGTACGTAAAATGGAGCGGAAGTATTATTCAATTAAACACGCACAATGGCGTTTCTCACGCCAAAATATTGAACAGACAGTGGTAGATTTAGTTTTTTGTTAACATTACGTGGTCAATTTATTTAAAGGGACCTGTTCACAGGTTGACAAACTGACAATTTTCCAACCTATTGTCACAGAATCCAAAAATAAAAGAACAGTGATTATAAAAGAGGGAAATAACACTATGAGCATAGAAATATACTGTAAAAACAGTTTCGTTAATGATAAATCATCAGTTGAAATTGATAAAATTATAAAGCGTTTGTAACGCTAAACGATTGAATAATTTGGAGAGTTTCTGTTATTTTCCTTAATATAGTTGACAACACGTTGATCACTTAAATAAAGTTTTAACAAATGCCGAAATAAAATTACAAGTCGGAATGGCCGAGTGGTTAAGGTGTTTGCCTTTTAATCCGAAGGTCCGAGGTTCGAACCCCGGTGGGAGTCACCTTTTTTATTCTGTTCTTTCTTTAAATATTTTTCTAGTTTACAGTTGAGCTGTAAAGTTCCGATACGCATTAATCTGTCAAGTTAAAACATGTAATGGCATACTTAAAACCCCCTACAAACGTCCGTGAACAAGTCCCTTTAACAATTTCTAATGTGTTTCCAACTCGTATAGGCGACAAGAAATGTCTTTAAAAAAGACAATCTGCGATGACATTAATATACCGAGATATCATTTTATCCCAAAACATATGATACAAGAGGGCCAAGATGATCGGTTATGTGGCTTCTCGGACCCCTAATTTTTTCGGTCCCCACCTATATAAGGAGACTTTTTGGACCCCAGATTTTTCGGACACCATAAGAAAATTTCTCGGATCCCAAAAGTAATTTGTGATTAATTCAATAATTATTAATATTTGTACCGTAAATAAACCGATCACACCGCCCCATGTTTTCACCAGTGATACATGAATAACCTAAATAATGTACGTAAACATAATTATTACATAAATTTGTCAGCCAAATTTAACAAATTGCAATGTACGAAAATAATTTCGGGAATGAATGACGCGTATAGTTATTCTTAAGTACTATACCCTACCTTCATCTTGGCAGTTATCTATGCATAATACATATACATTTCGAAGTCAATTAATCATTAATAGGCTAAAAAAGTTAATGATTTGTTTCTTATGGCCCGCCACGAACTTGATATAATGCCAAACAATAGTTATTTACTATTTTTTTTATCGCGCCCTGGTTTTAAAGTAGCAGTCCAGAAATATGTTAATACAAATAAAACTTCGTAGAAAGTGTTTCTAATGGGCATGTCATCGAAAAAAAATACAAAAACTACGCATTTGAAATCCGTGAATTATTAACATTTTGGTAACTTGCTGTCGTTTTTTTCTGTATGCGATAACTGGTGATGACTCTGGAGTAAACCAGTATGTACATTAAAGTATTTCGTTCCTACCAAGCGCTTTTGAACAATGCCTTTCGTAAATAAGAAACATATTTCGGACGAATAAACACGATAACGATCTATTGAATAAGATCCCATGGACAGCGGCTTAAAATTAAACGATTCCGCATTTTATTAACATTGCGGTAGATATTTCGGTATTTGCAGTAACTTTCTTCTCGTCTGAAATACTGTGTAAATGTTGAAAAAATGTCATATTCGATTGGGAACCTATATAAATATCGTCTATTTGTTGATTTAAACTTTTGTTTCGTAGATGCTGTTGCTTGTATAACATTAACTATTTCATTCCATATTGTTTGAAGAAAATATGTGTCAATATAAGTCCTATGAAAACAATCGAAAATGCCAACTGCATTGACAAGTGATGATTTTCCTTTTCAAAAATTATTGGTGATTTACTGCAAAAAGAATTCCTATGTTTGACAGTAATGAAAAATATGTATTACTAAAAGTTAAATTCTATCAACAGAAGTATTTTTATGCTGTTTGTGTATCAATTTGAAGGCACTTATGATAATGAAGAACATTCATGTGATTGCCTTTTTACATCAGCTTGCATAAATGACGGTTTGTGATTAATAAATCTATATTTAAAATTTTGTAAAAAGGAATGCTTATGTTGTTATTAAAACTTAAAAGTGTCTTTAATCTATACTTAATTATTTGTTTTACTGAGCCATTACATAGTGCCAACAAAAAAGAGTAGGAGAAACAAAATACTTCAATAAAAAAAACTCACCCTCCCTCCTGATTTTTTGGAAAAAGTGCCTGAGAAACAATTCATTCTTTTTGTAGGCCTTATACCGTGTATCCTAATGAAAAGCAATCTTCAGAGAACATTCAGCGTATTTGAAATAATGATGACTTCCAGTTTTATAGCAAAAAACATAAAATTTCATAAGACTATGGCGATTGAAAATTATATTCGGTAGGAATATGATGTATAAAGGGTTTCTGTGTATAATTGGTATTGCAAATCATGTATTAACGCAAATGAAGTAAAAGTAACATGAATAACATTTCGACGTATTCAGACTTATTTCACCACATTTTATTTATTGAAAGATATCTTTTTATAAGTTGGTTAACATCTACCGGAGAAGTTGATAGAAATGTGCAATTCTAATTAATTATTAACAGAACGCAACCGCAATTCAATTTCAAATTTACAGTCAGTCACAGTCAGTTTATAAACATAAATTCCCCCTTTATTGAAATATTCGCTCTGATGATTCTCTGGACGCTAATTGATGCATGTATATTATAACAACTATACACAGTCAGCTAAACGCGGGCTATTTTTAGAATGATCGTGAGCGTGTTGACTCGCTAGAATCAATTGTTACTTATAGTACGTACCGCTAGGCTTAACAAAAAAATAGTGTATTAATTCTGGGAATGAGCATAATGTTCTGTTCATGACATACAATGAGAATACATGTTCATACTTATGCTCAGTTCTAGAGTGTATATCAATAATATGTTTATAACTTTATAACTTTATTTTAACCGCTTATGTAACATTTTAATCCCCTAAAGTATGCAACAGTTGTTGGTATACATTAAACCATTGTTGCAAGTTTGCATTCCCTAAAATTAGAAAATTTGCCCAATTCTACTGGCATTCAATTTTCCCTCTGCATAATTATCGCAAGAAATCTAGATTAAAAGTGATCTTAGACAGCTACGCCGGAAAAAGATGTCTAAGCAGATATACATATGTTACGGGTGATAGGTTTTACGTGATACAAATACGGCTGGCGTCGACATCTGGATAAAATGCGTTTTTGTAACACGGATTAATTTAATAACTGCTTCAAAAGCGCATATTAACTCATATCATTCTGTCTATCTCCATGACGTCTTGGCATGTGATATTGGCATATGAGATTTCCAATTATCGACTGCTACGTTTTTAGACTGTTGGTCTTTTGATTTTCAAAACTACTTCTTTTCTTTGTGGGCTACGAGTCAGTAAATCGAAGCATGAAAGGGTCCTTCTTCAAAACGTTCTATTTTTACCTTTTAATAATTTATGGTAATGTATGTCATGTGTGTTATAATGTGTATATCTTCTGATTTATTACAATGACAGTTTCTTAAAAAGTCAATTTATGAAAAATGTTACATCAAACCAATGACACCCCTATTTTAGCTATTTATTTCAATTAGATTTGAATGTAGCAACCGAAATATTCACCTTGATGTCCTGGAATAAGACCTCTAAATCAAAGATCTATCAATATATGTTTTTTAATAGATCTCTGACTAAATTAATGCGCTACATCAGTTAATTTTGACTCGTTGTTAAAGTGTTATTACTTGTTACTGATATTTATCCTGAATATTTTGACAACAAATTACTGCGACTTATTAATGTTAAACTTTAGTATGGAAAATCGAGAGCACGCATCGGATGACCTACTTTTCATTCAGTAGGCTACGAATCACTAACAATCGATGCTACTAACTGTCACGCTTTATCGGTTATTCTACATGTCTAGTTGCATATTGACTTGTTAACTGGCATGTATGTAATTCCGTTGGCATTAGATCATTAGCTTGAAAAATATGTTTTCATTACGAACAAATAATGTATTGTTATTTTTGTATTAAATGCACTCTTAATTAACGTCCGTTATGTTTCTTTTGTCGCCAACAGTCTTTCCACGCTGTCAGCGTTTTAATTATAATTATGAACAAAAAAAAACAGACGGGGGAGGAATAATACATTATATTCTATTTGATTTAAAAAGAAACCCAGAAATAAACGTTTGCTTCAATCAATCGATTAAATCCCGATCTATTTTCTCCTCGATTAGCCTGAACTGCTATTTTGTTCACGCTTTAGTATTTACAGGCGTAATTCCCGCGTTGTGTCTACACCGGTCTGACTAACCTGTGTACTCACGCTCTCAGCATCGATATGTGACGTCATCCTTTGTGTATAGACTGTATTTATCGTTATTAGGTTTGACGGGAACCAATTTGAAACTCTTACTTTGATATGGAACCAACCAGAAAGTTGTTTCATGACCCAAAATACCAAATGCGCAAACTTTCACGAGTCATGTTTAGTCATGAAAAGATCTAGAGTGAAATAGCAGGGTGCTGCACCCTGCTCCTTTTTAGTTTACCCCTGCTGCCCCATTTGACTGGTCAACACAGAAACGTTGAATATCTTTTAAAATTCAACAATGTTTTGCAAATATTCAACTACAAATGCATATACTATGCTTAAAAACCATTGTTAGAGGCATTGGACCCAAGAAAACGCTGGATTTAGCAAATTATTAGACAATGTCAAGGAACTGGTCCAGTTTTTCTCCTACTCCTTGTTAGCAGCATCCTGTACCTTTTAAGATCCTACATGTTTTGTTCGAATAAGAATTGTATAAATGCACCATTCTTCATCAGCGAGTCTAAAATTGACGTTCGTTATTATAGTAAAATAACTGACCAGGGCCCGTGTTCATATAGCTCCTTAGTGAAATTTCTTCATTCATAAAATTTCATAAGAATCTGGTTGTTTCATGTAAAGGTCGTTTTACAGTAAAAAAAAATTTAATCTGTAAATATTGCTTTGATGTTTAGTACGTTACAAATTTGAAAACAGAAATCAATAAATTTTCATCTGGAATTTTCATTTAATACAACTACAACTACAGTTAAGATTATCTTATGAGGAGCCTTTTCGTTACATTTAACGTTTTTCTTTCTAAATCCTCTTCTTTTCTTAAACATGTTTTTTTATATTCTCTTCTAAAACGCTCTGACATGTATGCCGTACCCGCATGTACACGACACCTCTGACATGTATACCGTACCCGCATGTACACGACCGCTCTGACATGTATACCGTACCCGCATGTACACGACCCTTACATTGCTGAAGGAGGTAGTGAACACTCACACAAAGCTTTATGTAGATCTGGTTCATTCCAAATGTAAAACGATTAATATTATCACTTCAATCTATACCGATCGAGAAATGGTAAAATTACCATTATTTCGGGTTTTAGCGATGTTTGCAAATAATTTTAAATCATTTCATACGTTTGATTTTGTTTTACAGAAAATTACGACAAGACTGCATTTTTGTAGACCAAGTTCAAAGATGAATACATTAAGCAGAATTTATTGGTAAATAATTAAGACTGCTTAAGGCTGGTTCCTTAATAGGATAATTTCAACAGCATATTTAATATACGATGTCATTACCTGTATACACAATCGGGTAAACCCATTATTTATTGCACATGGTTCTGAACCCAATGACGCTAATGTAACGGTCCACCGCCTCCACTCATTCATCTGCC
Source organism: Congeria kusceri (assembly GCA_027627225.1). Taxonomy (NCBI): domain Eukaryota; kingdom Metazoa; phylum Mollusca; class Bivalvia; order Myida; family Dreissenidae; genus Congeria; species Congeria kusceri. The sequence goes on along the minus strand of CM051029.1, from coordinate 42,430,203 downwards.
AGGTTTTGTGACCTTTATCCGGTTGAAAAAACACATGTGCGATGTGTCACCGGATTAACGCAAACAGGTTAGTATTATGCTAAAATACCACTGCCATATCAAATGTCCGAAAATTAAGATTCATTAATTATGGTTTAAAATCAGGATGTCCGCAAATATACCGTGACAAAAAAAAATTAATTATTTTGGCTAAAAATGAGGGTGTCCGAAAATGTACAGTGTCCGAAAATATAGATATTTTACGGTACTTTACATACTTACATCGATCAACTGTAATAATGATAAATGACACTATCTGAATACATTAAAACATAGAAGGGTCTTCTTTTTTCGCCCAATGGCTAGTACCAGTCTTCATTTCGAAATACTACGAAAAGCTGTTATGTTATTTATTACTAATAGAAGGATAAATCAAACCTATGAGAAGCGTTCGTATAATATATGCCCTTATTTGTGTAACAAATAATTTATAAAGGTTAATAAATAATTGTCTTACATGGTGCATGAGTCTACTTACCCAACCAACCCATGGAGATATTCCATAAAGCATATACACAAGAAATTGCTTGACATATCCCCCTTAAACAATGATGAGCGTTCAAGTGACCCTGAACTCCCCAATACACAGGTGTTGATATTGTAATAGAACGGGTTCCAAATCTATCACCTGAATAGGCGCAAAGGGGACAAAACTAACATAGGGCAAAGTATTAAATCATTTATTTCTACAAGAATGCCAAACGTACCGTGATATAAGGTTTCCAAGCTGGAGGTTTTACTCCCTGAGTAGGTTAACTACCCAGCACAAATGGTTAATTCAACAAATATGTAATGAATGTATATCATTACAAAATAAGGCCAATATACAGGTCAATAACGATATAATAAATATAAAATATTATCATCAAATATGTTTACCAATCTTTTTAAGGGAAATACATATAAAGATGTTTCAATATAGAAAGGGAAGTAATTATTACAAAGGTAGGAAACCAGTCCTACTACATTCCTCCCCCCTTAACATAAAAATAAATGAATACTATGAATTTATTTTTAAGGTAAGCACTGTTTAGAACATCTTAGCAACAACACAATTTAGAACACACAAAATAAAGAGCACACAATTAACACGACACTTGCGCTAATGTTCGCACATCACAATTATTTCACTATGTCATATTATAGTTCGTGCACTGTGATCCATAGAAGTCAGTCAGATGTACAACCAGGCATACGGAACGAACACGGACCATCAAGCTAATGGCTTGTGAAGTGCCCTTATCAATCAAAAAGTCACGGATCATAATCCAGTTCATGAACCGCTGCCCACTGCTGAGTAAAGTACTCGGCCAAATCTTGGCTCTTGACGGCCTGTTCCCTTTCTTTCTTGGCCATCTCCCTCCGATTTTCAATAGCGGTCAGCGCCCTCTCATCCTGGGATGCCGCCCGTGGCCGCGGGGTGTCACCTGGGGGTTTATACCATGCGTTGACTATTTCTACAGCGGTACAGCAGTGGAGAGCACCATGATGCCGTCCATGCGCCCTAGCTTTAGAACGATTATAGGAGAAAAAGCAGCACTTCAGACAGTTATATCGTTGACTAGTTGGAACATGAGTCGTCTGCCAGTGACTATTGTAACGTTTCAGAGTCAGAAATATTTTTTTGCTGCAACCCTGTACCTGGCAGGTATAAGGACCACCATCCGAGAATATGGGCCTGGACAAATCCATTTCTGTAATACATTATAAAATTGCCATAATCATATTATAAAATACTATCTGCTCTACAAAAAATAGTTGTATATTAATAGATATAACCACATTTTACAACTACTGGCGTTTACTATATCTCAATTCCTAAATTGTAATTACTTGTAGCGACATAATAATTAATATTACACTACAATAATTGCATGTACATATTAAACTTGATTCAGAAGGGCGAATCAAATAGTGTAATATTCTTTACATAAAATATAATAAAGTATATATTTGTACACATTAATCAGAAAATAATGTTTCTGCAACACCTTAAATTTGCAACTAATTATTACAAGGCTATAATTTAATTGCCAGGCTAATTAAAATAATCACTAGGTTGACTCCAAGAATATAAACAAAACTCTCTATATTAGTATTGTAGTTTAATACAACTATATCTAGTTGTAATAAATACAACTACTCATCATCTAGCCATGATGACACACAAACTACTACCCACTGTCTATATACATACTTATATGGTAAATCAAACATATACAAATTAACCCATTCAGTTGCTCCAAACCGGACATTTACTCTCTATCTAGAGTTCTCTCTCAAACGTCAACTGTATCCATCTCTTCAGGTTTGACCTAGATGTGAAAAAGGTGCAGTACCATACACGACAAAAATGTAGCATAAAACCTCCGTATAATAACGCCAATTTTTATGCCAATATTTAGTTACATAATTATTTTCTATTTACAGCTTTTATATTATTGTTAGCTTGTGTGCTCTCCGATAATAGAATACAGTCTTGGCAAATAAAGTTAAAATCTTTCCTGTAGCAATGTGTACAACAAAAAACAACAATTTTTATATCCTTACATAAAAACATTGAATATGCAATACCGAATCCAATAATTACAACAGTTAAACAGATACATTCCCATATTTGACTTAACTTCTGAAAATAGTGTTCTCTGTTATACTTTTCAACTATGATACAAAAATCCATACCCTTTATCTTTCCGAATATATACAAAAGTCTCTATTTTAACCATTCATTCACTATCTAGCCTGGATCAAATATTTTCCGAGGTTTTATCAGGCGTCCACGTCTGGAACGAGGAACATATGGAATAACATCCTTGTCTTTTGGATCAACTATGCTATCTCCCAGTCCTACCTGTGAATTTTCACATGGTTTATTAACATTGTCCAAGGCACTTTTTCCCACAGAAAGATCATTCTCATTTATTTGTTTCAGATTTGCATTAATCCAGTTTTCAGGAGCTTGTGTACCTTCGTATGGTTTTAAGTGGTCCACATGGGTAACTATGCGTGGAGATTCTTCACTTTTTTGGATGCAATAGGTCAAGTTAGTGAGTTTTTCCAAGATCAAGTAGGGTCCTGTCCAGCCTAAACCCAGTTTTTGATTGGCTGTTGGTGGATACCATCTCCACACCCAGTCTCCTTCAAGATACTCCCTAGGTTTAAGATCACGATCATAGTACTTTTTCTGCCTGTCCGCCGAAATTTTCAAGTTATTATAAACAACTTCAAAAGCTTGTCGCATCGCGGTTTTCACCCATTCAACGTATTGGACAGGACATTCCGGTTGGGTTTGATTTGGGGTGGGACCGTACATTACATCAATAGGAGTGTCTACTTCTCTTCCTAACATCAACAAATTGGGGGAACAAGAGGGAGAGCTAAGGGGTATGAAAAAGGGCCGCCCAGACCAAAACCCTAGTTATGAAGAATTTGAGCAGCAAATCAATGATAGAAACTTTCATAGGGTTGCGCCCCCTAGAGAACATTACAGTGATCCTTATGAGACTAGGGCAGATTACACATTAAATAGGGGTTTTGAACATGAAGTAAGAACAGGTAGGGATTTCTTAGACAATTCAAACTCAAATACTAGACCCATCGGTAGAAGTGTTATGAAGCCAGATAAGTTTGATGGAAAAACATGGGAATGGGCTGATTATGTGGTTCACTTTGAACAAGTAAGCAACTGGAATGGGTGGACTGATAGAGAAAAGGGTTGCATGTTGACCATGTGTTTAAGGGGGGAGGCCCAACAAATTCTATCGACACTACACCCCTCCAAGTTACAAAACTACTGTGCTATAAAGGAAATATTGGACCAGAGGTATACACCTAGAGAGCGGGTCGTAGCATACAGATGTGAGTTTAGAGCTAGGAAAAGAGAAAGAACTGAATCTGTCACAGCCTATGGCAATGCTCTTAGACAATTGGGGAGCAAAGCTTTTCCAGAGATGGAACCTCGGGCATTAGAAACTTGTGTAATTGACCAGTATGTTCAGGGTCTGGGTAATTTTGAACTACAGAAACATGTCCAGTTTAGCCACCCTTTATCGCTTGACGCAGCGATCAGTGCAGCAGTAGAATACTGTGCATTACAGGGTTCATTAGATAGTAAACCTAAAGACCTAGAGTCACAAAACCAGACCCCACTGTATAGTGACCCAGTTGCATCCCTTAGATCATCAGTCATGCGCACAGAATGTTCGGTAGAAGACTTGCAAGAAATGTTTAGTTCCATTTTGGAAGAAAAATTTCAAAAACTGTCATCGAACCTTAATCAAGGTGGCAATAACAGAAACTTTCAGGCAAATGGTGGAAGTAATAGCGACCGTAATCAGAACCCTAGAAATTTTACGCCCGGTTTTAGTAACATACCTCCACAGAACTATAGTACCGAGGATAGGAATTACCAAGGTAACGTTCGAGACAATTCCTTGCGGCAAAACTTTCCTCAAAATCCCAGAAATAGTAGGTTTGAGAACACTAATGCAAGACAGGATGCCAACCACTATCCCAATAGGTACAATAGTTCTATCGGTCACCTGAATAGGCGCAAAGGGGACAAAACTAACATAGGGCAAAGTATTAAATCATTTATTTCTACAAGAATGCCAAACGTACCGTGATATAAGGTTTCCAAGCTGGAGGTTTTACTCCCTGAGTAGGTTAACTACCCAGCACAAATGGTTAATTCAACAAATATGTAATGAATGTATATCATTACAAAATAAGGCCAATATACAGGTCAATAACGATATAATAAATATAAAATATTATCATCAAATATGTTTACCAATCTTTTTAAGGGAAATACATATAAAGATGTTTCAATATAGAAAGGGAAGTAATTATTACAAAGGTAGGAAACCAGTCCTACTACATTCCTCCCCCCTTAACAGAAAAAGGCCTGTACTTAAATGATTCTTTGTAGGCTCTAGAACAGAGAAGTCAGTCTTGCAGTTTCCATTGATAAAGGCTGGAATGTACTTTTCTGAACTAGCGGGTATAATGATAGACTCCGATGTTTGAATGCGGGCACAACAAATAGACTGATACTTATACAATTTCACTTTACCCATTTTTGTTTTCAACATTCTCTTAGGCACCTTAATTGAGGCTTGTTGCATCTCTAAAAAGTCCATACCTAGAATGCCATACGATTCAGCAATATCACCCACTAAAAACTCATGTTCAAATGTCAGGTGTTCTATTTGAAATGACAATGTACATCTACCAATTATTTTAATTTCCCCTCCATTGGCAGCAATGAGAGGTCGTCTGGGATGCACCAGTTGGGGCTTATTTGTAATACTATCCCACCTTTTTCTCGAGAGAAGCGAGACATTGCTACCGGAATCAACAAGCAAACTTCCTTTTACACAAGGATCAAAGACAGCTTTAACATACAGACAAGTTTTCAAAACTTCTACGTCCGGTACCTCATTTACAATATTTTCACAATTGCTTGACCTATCTAAACCTAGAAGAGTGTCAACATTGTTCTGTTCTGTACTATCTGTTTCTAGGAGGTTTGTTTTAGCTGTTTGCACCTCACAGCTTGGCACCTCTTGTACCTTACTTTCTTCAGGATTGGACACATACTTCTGATTTGTTAGTAAAGCCTGTTCTTGACTACAGTTTCCTCCACCATTTACTGAAATAGAGTGATTACTGGAAACCTTATTATTACAGGATGTTTCAGCTGTTTCAACATTGTATAAGTGTTCTCGTTTACTTATCCTATTATCTACCTCATGCCATTTTGAGTCTACTACTACACAACCATTTTGAACATCACTACTATCTGCATTAAGTGGCCTATTTGATTGTTGGACTAGCAATTTGGCCTCGTTGCTAGTCAATGGTAGTTTTCCTGGTTCTTTACAGGGCAGCGTCTCTCTATATGGCCACTTTCCCTACAGTATCTACAAATTATTTCTCTGAAAGGGGTTTGGATGAGACCCAGATTATCATAATTCCTTGGACCCATGTAAGGATTTGCATTCTTGGATTGATAACCCTGATCAGAGGTCGCATAACCCATGTTACCATGATCAGGTCTAGAAAAATCAGGTCTGTAATTTCTCTCAAATCTCTGTTGATAGGGTTGTGGATTTCTACTATTCTGACCGATAGAACTATTGTACCTATTGGGATAGTGGTTGGCATCCTGTCTTGCATTAGTGTTCTCAAACCTACTATTTCTGGGATTTTGAGGAAAGTTTTGCCGCAAGGAATTGTCTCGAACGTTACCTTGGTAATTCCTATCCTCGGTACTATAGTTCTGTGGAGGTATGTTACTAAAACCGGGCGTAAAATTTCTAGGGTTCTGATTACGGTCGCTATTACTTCCACCATTTGCCTGAAAGTTTCTGTTATTGCCACCTTGATTAAGGTTCGATGACAGTTTTTGAAATTTTTCTTCCAAAATGGAACTAAACATTTCTTGCAAGTCTTCTACCGAACATTCTGTGCGCATGACTGATGATCTAAGGGATGCAACTGGGTCACTATACAGTGGGGTCTGGTTTTGTGACTCTAGGTCTTTAGGTTTACTATCTAATGAACCCTGTAATGCACAGTATTCTACTGCTGCACTGATCGCTGCGTCAAGCGATAAAGGGTGGCTAAACTGGACATGTTTCTGTAGTTCAAAATTACCCAGACCCTGAACATACTGGTCAATTACACAAGTTTCTAATGCCCGAGGTTCCATCTCTGGAAAAGCTTTGCTCCCCAATTTTCTAAGAGCATTGCCATAGGCTGTGACAGATTCAGTTCTTTCTCTTTTCCTAGCTCTAAACTCACATCTGTATGCTACGACCCGCTCTCTAGGGGTATACCTCTGGTCCAATATTTCCTTTATAGCACAGTAGTTTTGTAACTTGGAGGGGTGTAGTGTCGATAGAATTTGTTGGGCCTCCCCCCTTAAACACATGGTCAACATGCAACCCTTTTCTCTATCAGTCCACCCATTCCAGTTGCTTACTTGTTCAAAGTGAACCACATAATCAGCCCATTCCCATGTTTTTCCATCAAACTTATCTGGCTTCATAACACTTCTACCGATGGGTCTAGTATTTGAGTTTGAATTGTCTAAGAAATCCCTATCTGTTCTTACTTCATGTTCAAAACCCCTATTTAATGTGTAATCTGCACTAGTCTCATAAGGATCACTGTAATGTTCTCTAGGGGGCGCAACCCTATGAAAGTTTCTATCATTGATTTGGTGCTCAAATTCTTCATAACTAGGGTTTTGGTCTGGGCGGCCCTTTTTCATACCCCTTAACTCTCCCTCTTGTTCCTGATATCTTGGACGAGGAGTCCTGTTTTTACGCTCCAATTTGGGCATATCTGAATTTGAGTTTGATTTGTCTACGAAATCCCTACCTGTTCTTACTTCATGTTCAAAACCCCTATTTAATGTGTAATCTGTCCTAGTCTCATAAGTATCACTGTAATGTTCTCTAGGGGGAGCAACCCTATGAAAGCTCCTATCATTGATTTGCTGCTCAAATTCTTCATAACTAGGGTTTTGGTCTGGGCGGCCCTTTTTAATACCCCTTAACTCTCCCTCTTGTTCCTGAAATCTTGGACGAGGATTCCTGTTTTTACGCTCCAATTTGGGCATATCTGAAGCCGTTGCTTTACTCTTTTTATCAGTTATATCAGAGTGACCAGCTAAAAAGCTAGGTGTTGAAAACATGTTCAATAAACTCCCTATTCCAGCATTAATGGTAGTAAGTAATATCTGATTATCAACTTGCTTTCTTGAATTTGCATCAGAATGTGCCATTCTGACTACCACATTTTTCTCAATTGGCAATTACACGTGCAATAACTTGTTACCTTCATATACAGTCCATCTTAATCAAATGCCCTTAGATAAACACAACTGGTTTAAATTCAAGTGTATAAATGAAGTTTACAATCCCGTGTTGGAATCACTAAAACAACACTCAACGTCCCTGATTTACTGATCTAAAACCTAATTTGCCATTACACACACAGTCAATTCACAACCAGTCCTAATTCTCAATATCAAATCCTCGATGTCAATCTCAAATAATCCTAAATCACACAATCAAGCAACCTATAATCTCAATACCAATCACTTAAATCTCAATCTCACGCAACTTCAAATCTCAGTACCTCAATCAACTTAAAATATCAACCACAATGGACATTAAACCTCAATCTGAAGAGATCCTACCTTAATATCAACTTATCCTAAAACTGAATCTCAAATAATCATAAATCCCAATCTCAATGCACGATCACTCAAATGTCAACTTCAATCCACCTTAATCTCAATATCAATGAACTTTAAATCTCAATTTTAATCAACTTCCAATATCTTAATTTGCCCATCAAAGCCTTACTCCTTATTTTCCTTAAAATTTTAATTATCCCTTCAAAAAACTAATAGATTTTTAGATTTATATGTCCCTTTAAGTAGAAACCCCGGCATCTCCACCAATGTAATAGAACGGGTTCCAAATCTATCACCTGAATAGGCGCAAAGGGGACAAAACTAACATAGGGCAAAGTATTAAATCATTTATTTCTACAAGAATGCCAAACGTACCGAATCCCCGGCTCAAGCGGGCCGCGGGAAATGTGGTGTATAGGCGGCCGATTGGCGTCTCCGACCGGTCTTCGAGTCCTCCAAATAGAACGGGTTCCAAATCTATCACCTCCAAATAGAACGGGTTCCAAATCTATCACCTGAATAGGCGCAAAGGGGACAAAACTAACAAAGTATTAAATCATTTATTTCTACAAGAATGCCAAACGTACCGTGATATAAGGTTTCCAAGCTGGAGGTTTTACTCCCTGAGTAGGTTAACTACCCAGCACAAATGGTTAATTCAACAAATATGTAATGAATGTATATCATTACAAAATAAGGCCAATATACAGGTCAATAACGATATAATAAATATAAAATATTATCATCAAATATGTTTACCAATCTTTTTAAGGGAAATACATATAAAGATGTTTCAATATAGAAAGGGAAGTAATTATTACAAAGGTAGGAAACCAGTCCTACTACATTCCTCCCCCCTTAACATAAAAATAAATGAATACTATGAATTTATTTTTAAGGTAAGCACTGTTTAGAACATCTTAGCAACAACACAATTTAGAACACACAAAATAAAGAGCACACAATTAACACGACACTTGCGCTAATGTTCGCACATCACAATTATTTCACTATGTCATATTATAGTTCGTGCACTGTGATCCATAGAAGTCAGTCAGATGTACAACCAGGCATACGGAACGAACACGGACCATCAAGCTAATGGCTTGTGAAGTGCCCTTATCAATCAAAAAGTCACGGATCATAATCCAGTTCATGAACCGCTGCCCACTGCTGAGTAAAGTACTCGGCCAAATCTTGGCTCTTGACGGCCTGTTCCCTTTCTTTCTTGGCCATCTCCCTCCGATTTTCAATAGCGGTCAGCGCCCTCTCATCCTGGGATGCCGCCCGTGGCCGCGGGGTGTCACATGGGGGTTTATACCATGCGTTGACTATTTCTACAGCGGTACTGCAGTGGAGAGCTCCATGATGCCGTCCATGCGCCCTAGCTTTAGAACGATTATAGGAGAAAAAAAGCAGCACTTCAGACAGTTATATCGTTGACTAGTTGGAACATGAGTCGTCTGCCAGTGACTATTGTAACGTTTCAGAGTCAGAAAGATTTCTTTGCTGCACCCCTGTACCTGGCAGGTATAAGGACCACCATCCGAGAATATGGGCCTGGACAAATCCATTTCTGTAATACATTATAAAATTGCCATAATCATATTATAAAATACTATATGCTCTACAAAAAATAGTTGTATATTAATAGATATAACCACATTTTACAACTACTGGCGTTTACTATATCTCAATTCCTAAATTGTAATTACTTGTAGCGACATAATAATTAATATTACACTACAATAATTGCATGTACATATTAAACTTGATTCAGAAGGGCGAATCAAATAGTGTAATATTCTTTACATAAAATATAATAAAGTATATATTTGTACACATTAATCAGAAAAGAATGTTTCTGCAACACCTTAAATTTGCAACTAATTATTACAAGGCTATAATTTAATTGCCAGGCTAATTAAAATAATCACTAGGTTGACTCCAAGAATATAAACAAACTCTCTATATTAGTATTGTAGTTTAATACAACTATATCTAGTTGTAATAAATACAACTACTCATCATCTAGCCATGATGACACACAAACTACTACCCACTGTCTATATACATACTTATATGGTAAATCAAACATATACAAATTAACCCATTCAGTTGCTCCAAACCGGACATTTACTCTCTATCTAGAGTTCTCTCTCAAACGTCAACTGGTATGAACAAATGCAACAATATGTACAAGCAAAATAAACTAGCGTCTTTGTGCATTTTCTAATGCATAGATCCAGAGTTAACCTGGCCGCCAAAATGTGCAAGCTTCAACTCGCAACATTAAACATATAACAAATTTCAATTGGGATTTACTAATTCCAAAATGAGAAAAACACCTGCATTTAGTGCATTCAGTATTCATCTCTTCAGGTTTGACCTAGATGTGAAAAAGGTGCAGTACTATACACGACAAAAATGTAGCATAAAACCTCCGTATAATAACGCCAATTTTTATGCCAATATTTAGTTACATAATTATTTTCTATTTACAGCTTTTATATTATTGTTAGCCGGTGTGCTCTCCGATAATAGAATACAGTCTTGGCAAATAAAGTTAAAATCTTTCCTGTAGCAATGTGTACAACAAAAAACAACAATTTTTATATCCTTACATAAAAACATTGAATATGCAATACCGATTCCAATAATTACAACAGTTAAACAGATACATTCCCATATTTGACTTAACTTCTGAAAATAGTGTTCTCTGTTATACTTTTCAACTATGATACAAAAATCCATACCCTTTATCTTTCCGAATATATACAAAAGTCTCTATTTTAACCATTTATTCACTATCTAGCCTGGATCAAATATTTTCCGAGGTTTTATCAGGCGTCCACGTCTGGAACGAGGAACATATGGAATAACATCCTTGTCTTTTGGATCAACTATGCTATCTCCCAGTCCTACCTGTGAATTTTCACATGGTTTATTAACATTGTCCAAGGCACTTTTTCCCACAGAAAGATCATTCTCATTTATTTGTTTCAGATTTGCATTAATCCAGTTTTCAGGAGCTTGTGTACCTTCGTATGGTTTTAAGTGGTCCACATGGGTAACTATGCGTGGAGATTCTCCACTTTTTTGGATGCAATAGGTCAAGTTAGTGAGTTTTTCCAAGATCAAGTAGGGTCCTGTCCAGCCTAAACCCAGTTTTTGATTGGCTGTTGGTGGATACCATCTCCACACCCAGTCTCCTTCAAGATACTCCCTAGGTTTAAGATCACGATCATAGTACTTTTTCTGCCTGTCCGCCGAAATTTTCAAGTTATTATAAACAACTTCAAAAGCTTGTCGCATCGCGGTTTTCACCCATTCAACGTATTGGACAGGACATTCCGGTTGGGTTTGATTTGGGGTGGGACCGTACATTACATCAATAGGAGTGTCTACTTCTCTTCCTAACATCAACAAATTGGGGGAACACCCGGTACTTTTGTGTTGCATAGCTCTGTATGCCGACATAATATAGTCCAAATGATCATCCCAGTCACGGAAATTTTCCTCAGAAGAAACGAACATTTTTAACATTGCGATAACAGTCCTGTTACACCTTTCTATCATACCATCTGATTTTGGATTAAATGCACATGTTCTAGTTTTATCGATCCCTAACATTTGACACAAATTTGCAAATAATTTAGATTCGAAATTTCTGCCTTGGTCTGTATGGATTTGGGTGGGGAATCCAAATATCAAAAATACTCTGGTAACCAGTACTTCAGCCACTGTGTACGCAGTCTGATTGGGTATGGCAAACGCCATTTTCCACTTACTGTAATAGTCACCACACACCAAAATATACTCATTGTTCCTTTTAGTAGTTATGAGAGGACCCAATATATCAACAGCAAAGATTTGCATCACACGAGTAGCTTTAATCTGAGATAATTCATTTTTCCCTTTTCCAGGACCGGCTTTCCTCTGGCACATATCTCACATTCCTTCACCCACCTAGCAACATCACCGGATATACCAGGCCAATAGAAACGACGTTTGATAGATTCTATGGTTCGATCTCTACCCAAATGACCAGAGTAACGTTGCGTATGAAGTCCATCAAATATGTGTCATCTAAGTTTTGGAGGAGCTACCAGCAGAAGCATTTCATTTCCAATATTGTTTATGTTCTTGCGATATAGGATTTCATTGACAACAACAATCATTTCCCAAGATTGCCACATTATCATAACTTCATTACTTAAAAACAAAATCTCAGATTTATCCGGTTTACTTTGAAATAGTCGTTTAAGTCTTATCATCTCCAAAATGTCTTTATCCTCTTGTTGCAAAACTCTCAACTCATCATGTGACCATCTCTTTAACCAATTTGTCTCTTCTAGAGATAAGGTATCGGTATTTAAAGTATTCTGAACTGTTTCATCACTAAGTCCAAAAGAGTCATACCCACTATTAATGTCGTTTATTTCCATTTCCTCCCCATTATCCATTGAGTTTAAGATATTTGCTTGGACGTGATTTTCATTGACAGATGCTAGATTGCAGTCGGAACATTCCTTCAAATGACATGATCTTCTTATACGACGGGTTAGGCCATCTGCATTTTTGTGCTGGGAGCCAGCACGGTATACTATTTCATATTCGTATGATCCTAGAATGTTCAGCCATCTAGCTAAGAGTCCATCAGGGTCTTTAAAGTTCTGTAGGTAGGTCAGACTCTTGTGATCACACCGTATTACGAATTTCCTGCCTAGCAAATAGTGTCTATAAGCTTGAACAAAGTGAACAATTGCTAATAACTCTCTCTTCGTGGTACAGTAGTTGCATTGAGCCGTGTTAAGGGCTTTACTGCCATATGCCAAAACTCTTTCTACCCCATTCTGGACTTGTGAAATTATGCCTGAAATTGTGTCATTACTAGCATCAGTGTCCAACACAAAGGGAGCCCCTTCTTGTTCTGGAAAAGCTAGTAAAGGAGAGCTTATTAAATGATCTTTCAGGGATTCAAATGCAAGACTTTCAGACTCTCCCCAAGTAAAAACCTGACGTTTTCTTGTAAGTCTTGTCAAAGGCAGAGCAATCTGGGCAAAATTGGGAATCATTTTCCTATAGTACCCGCATACACCTAACCAGGACATTACTTCTTGTTTGTTAGTAGGGGTAGGCCAATCCCTTATTGCTTCTATTTTTTCTGGATCACATGTTATCCCTTCAGAAGAGACTTTATGACCCAAAAATACTATTTCCTTCTGAAAAAGTTTGCATTTAGAAGGTTTCAACTTCAGATTAGCCATCCTAAACCGCAGTAAAACTAATCTTAAGTTTTCTAGAGATTCTTGAAATGTTTTTCCCATGATGCACACATCATCGAGATACACTAGGCACTTGTCATAGGTTAACCCTGCTAAAATATGCTCCATCATGCGTTGAAAACTTGCAGGGGAATTTTTCAAACCCATAGCAACTACTCTAAACTGAAACTGACCTCGGCCGGGCACCCTAAAACTAGTCTTAGGAGCATCAGTTCTATTAAGTTTCAACTGGAAATATCCAGAAGCCAAATCTACACTATGGAAATAGTAACTTCCTGCAAGTGTATCCAAGGTCTGATCAATACGAGGTAGAGGGTATGCATCAAATACTGTCACCGAATTGAGTCCTCTCAGATCAACACAAAAACGGACAGATCCGTCTCGTTTTCTTACTAGACAGATTGCAGATGCCCACGGACTATTACTAGGTTCAATAACATTTTGTTCCAACAGCTTATCGAACTCCTTGTCTACTGTATTTTGCATATGTATGGGTATTCTCCTCGGTTTACATTGAATAGGAACTGCATCACCAGTATTTATATAGTGTTCCACAATATCTGTATACCCTAATTTCCCATCTGGGCCTACAAAGGTGTCAGAAAATGTTGCTAGGAGATCACTGATCTTGGACTTTTGCTGATCGGTAATCTCATCCGAAACTGAACTTAAAAGTGATTTCAAATGATCTGGCAATTCCGAGGTTTCACCAATTAATTTAGAACTTAAGGGCAAATCACGGACAATATCCTGCACAGGAGACAATTTCCCAAGTATCGTGTCAGATTTTATGGTTTTTGGGACATTAGTCACATTCATGACAGAAATTATGGTTTTACTACATGCTGTATCCACAAGTGTGCTTGCAACAAAAAGGCCTGTACTTAAATGATTCTTTGTAGGCTCTAGAACCGAGAAGTCAGTCTTGCAGTTTCCATTGATAAAGGCTGGAATGTACTTTTCTGAACTAGCGGGTATAATGATAGACTCCGATGTTTGAATGCGGGCACAACAAATAGATTGATACTTATACAATTTCACTTTACCCATTTTTGTTTTCAACATTCTCTTAGGCACCTTAATTGAGGCTTGTTGCATCTCTAAAAAGTCCATACCTAGAATGCCATACGATTCAGCAATATCACCCACTAAAAACTCATGTTCAAATGTCAGGTGTTCTATTTGAAATGACAATGTACATCTACCAATTATTTTAATTTCCCCTCCATTGGCAGCAATGAGAGGTCGTCTGGGATGCACCAGTTGGGGCTTATTTGTAATACTATCCCACCTTTTTCTCGAGAGAAGCGAGACATTGCTACCGGAATCAACAAGCAAACTTCCTTTTACACAAGGATCAAAGACAGCTTTAACATACAGACAAGTTTTCAAAACTTCTACGTCCGGTACCTCATTTACAATATTTTCACAATTGCTTGACCTATCTAAACCTAGAAGAGTGTCTTCAGGATTGGACACATACTTCTGATTTTTTTTTTTTTTTTTTTTTTTTTTTTTTTTTTTCTACGGGTTTCAAAAAATAGATTTTAATTGTGGTTCAAACGTCGTAAAGTTGTCCAACATCTGTAAATATAACATTATATTGATAAAATATTATATATATTAATTGTTCTTATTATCGATAATTATGACGTAGGAGACATTTCTAGCATTTTAACGTTGAGAGGTGTTTATTCTATATTAAAAGTCAGTTAAAAAGTCGCTGGGTTTAATGCTTCTTTAGTTCTGTGTAAATAACTTGTAATTCTAAAATAACACATGCATTGTGTACATATAACTTAATTTTTTCTTGTCTCACTTTTGGAAAGAAAACACGTCATAAATTAATGTACTGATTTTAAAATTTAATACATATACACAACATATAGGCCTTATTTCAAATAACAAAAAAATCATAAAAATGATCCTAAATGATCGCAATGTCAGTATTTTATAATTTTTTTTTTTTTTTTTTTTTTTTTTTTTTTTTTCCGTATATTTTATTTTCCTCGTCAATAGGTGTGTGGGGGTCGAGGGCATCCCCCTCCACACCGTACAAAAGTACATTAGATGCATGTATATACATATGTCGTTTATAATGTGTAATGCTACCAAGTGCTCCACGAATACCAATACCTATATATGTATAAACATTTTATTTTACAAACAACAACTTTATTATTAACAGTCACCTAATAGCACAGTATTTTTGTTCTAACAAAAAAGAGGTAAAAATATGCCCCATTTGTTATTATCACTTGAAGTATTAAAGTAATTTATTTCATTTAGTACATTATAGTGTAGAGCAAAATATGCCTTTGCCGTATTTGATGTAGGGATGGTTTTGTTCATTTTACAATTATAAATGAACATTTTAGTGAAAAGAAAAATTAAGTTCAAAGGGTCATTTTGATTTTTATGACCCAAAATAAAAGAAGACGGGTTAATAAGATCTGCGATACTTTCAAATTGGCCAAATAGTTCTGTTATTAATCTTTGAACATGATTACATTCCCAAAAGATATGCTCAATTGTTTCGCACATATTTTGACAAAAAGAGCAGTTGGCCGAATTTGTGTAATGGATTTTAAATAAGAACGAATTGGTACCTAGAATTCTGTGTATAATTCTATATTGTAACCACTGTAAATTTGAATCTTTGGTAATACAAAAAGGCATTTCAAAAATATGTTTCCAGTCTTCTATATTGATATACAGACTGGTAAGATTTTATTCTTTTTTAATACATCATACATAGGCCGAGTTCCTTTTGTGTTTTTTTAAATAGACTGTAACGATATTGGAACAAACGGTTTACAAAAAATAGATTCAAACGAGCTACAGGTTTTTAAATATTTTGTTAAAGTATTAACAATACCTATATAAAGCAAGTAGTTTGGATTGAAATTATACAATTTACAGAAGTCTTCATAGCTATAAAATGTAAGTAATTCTTTGTTGTTGACCAAATCCCCAATAAAGTGAACACCTTTTTCAAACCAAGATTTGAAAAATATACTTTTATTACCAATCATAATATTCGGATTATAAAAAATTGGATTTTGTAGTATGTATTTTGTATTTAATTGTTCCGCTTTGCAGAACTCAACAAAGGATTTTAATGTGTCTTTCCAAAAATTGTTTTGTATTCTATTGATTAAGTTCTCAGGATAATGTAGACCACAGTTATATAATTTATCAAAGTCTATCATTGTTTGTGCAACACTAATCCATTTACCATTTCCGGTGACAATTCTACGAATCCAAGAACATTTTAAGGAGCTTATGAAAGAGCATAGATTTATCATATTTAGACCTCCCTCAGCATATTCCTTTGTGATAACATTTTTGTTAACTTTTGATCTACCATTCCAAACAAAGTTGAAAAATAGGTCATTTAACTCAGTTAATATTGTGTTTGACGGATTTGGAAGCGAAGCAAACAGGTGATTGAGTATTGGCAGAGCTATTGTTTTTATCACTTGTATTCGGCCAATAGGCGTTAGTATCCTTCTTGACCAGTTTTTTAATACTGTTTTAACTTTTGATAATTTCTCCGTAAAATTAAGTTCCAACATCTTTTTAAGATCAATATGAAATGTTAGGCCAAGCATATCAAAGGTTTGCTGGTTCCATTTTAACTTCCATCGTGTTTTAATGCTTTCAGAACTAAACTTGTGCTTTCCTATCCAAACTACTTTGGTTTTATCAAAGTTTACTTTTAAACCTGACAACATTGTAAAAAGTGACAATACATCAAGCGTTTCATTAAGAGATTCTGCGGAGCCATCCAGGAGTATAGAAGTGTCGTTAGCAAATTGAGACAACTTGTATTCAGTATTACCTATTTTAATTCCTTTAATTTTGGGGTTAGACCTAAGTTTAATGGATAATATTTCAGCGCATAATATAAATATATAACAACTGAGGGGATCGCCTTGTCGGCATCCACGTTGTATATGAAAAAAGTCTGAAAGTAAACCACACTGTGTCACAGCTGAAATTCCATCTTTATACAAAACATTAAACCATGTTATAATATCTGGACCAAAATTGAACCACGATAGTGTTTTGTTTATGAATGACCACGACAAAGAATCGAATGCCTTTTCGAAATCAATCAGTAGAAGGAGACCTGGAATGTCATTTTCATCAGTATAGTTTAATATGTCGTAAATAAGTCTCGTGTTTTCCCCTATAAATCTGCCCTTAATAAATCCAGTTTGATCGGTGTTTATTAATGTATCAATGTAACGTTTTAACCGTGTTGCAATACAACCAGAACCAATTTTGTAAACAGTATTAAGCAACGTGATTGGGCGCCAATTTCTTAAAAATTGCCTAGGCTTATCACCTTTTGGTATACAAGTTATTATTCCCTGAGTCTGGGTTACAGACAACGTACCACTTGTAAAAGCGTGATTTAAAGATCTACAAACAAAAGTGCCTAATTTCGGCCAAAAAGCTTTAAAAAAATCTATTGTAAAACCGGACGATCCGGGGCTTTTATTATTTGCCATGTTTTTCAAAACGGCCGATGCCTCGTTAAGTGTGATTGGTCCTTCTAATGTTTTAGATTGTTTTTTCGATAATTTCGGTATTTCCATACCCGTAATATAGTTATTAAGATCATAATCAATGTCGATACAATCTGTGTTTTGGTATAAGGTTTTGTAAAATAAGGCCGTTTCTTTTAAAATGTCGCCTTGTTTATCAATAAGTATTCCTTCATCATTAATTAAACTATTTATAGTTTTTGTTGTATAGTTGTACTTTTCGAGATTACAGAATAGTTTAGAAGGTTTTTCGCCATACTGTATCCATTCCGCTCGCGATCTTATCATAGCCCCCCTTAAGTTTTCATCTTGGATTTTTTTAAGTTCTTCCTTTAATTCAGACAAATTTTGTAAGTTATTCTCGGAGAAAGTTTCTTCTTGTTTTTCAATTTCAAGTTTTAAATGCATTTCGCGATTATTACGGGACTTTGATATGTATGAACTATACGAAATGGCTTTGCCTCTAATTTCCATTAATAACGTGTCCAGAAATAGTTGATCATCTAATGTGAATTGGATATCTTGGTCTAATACTGAATCGACATTATCGAGGTTGTATACAGGTAGCATGTATTGTTTTTTTATTTCTTTTATTTTGTTATTTATTGTATTTATGTAGTTTATATCACGTAAAAGCTTATTATTATGTTTCCATAGCCCCTTGCCATGTGTAAAATTATTGAATTTAAAGGTTGTCATTACAATAGAATGATCCGATTGGTAGCTAGGAGTTATTTTGGCATCATGGACATATGGCAATAAAATTGTCGATACAAGAAAAAAGTCAAGACGGGCTTGCTGTATGGGATTGGTTCTTCGCCAAGTATATCGCCTAGTATCAGGATACATAATTCTGAAAGGATCAGCCGTGTCATACTCTTCAATATGTTTTAATACACACATTCTTGCATTTTTATTATTTATTGTTTTATAGTTATGATAATCTAAGACCGGGTCTAAGACTAAATTAAAATCACCACAAATAACATATGAATCATGTGCAAGTTCGTCTAGTATACGAAAAACCTTCATAAAGAAGTCTGGACTGTCAGAATTTGGCCCATAGATAGAGGCGACGGAGAGTCTGGTCTCGCCAACGTTTAGGTCTAAAATAATATAATTACCTAGCTCGTCGTAATGTACCGTATTTATTTTATATTCAAGCTTCTTCGAAAAAAGTATTGCGACACCCCGAGAATTGGAAGAGCCACAGCTAAACAAACATTCTGCGCCCCATTCTGAGTAGATAGATTTATATTGATCACCGACAATATGCGTATCCTGCAGACAGTAAATATCACACCCTATGTCTTTTAAATATTGAAATACTTGTAATCTTTTCTTTTTCCCCTGGATGCCTCTGCAGTTGACAGATAAAATTGTTAGATCACCCATAGATGAAAATAATAATGTAAACTTGTAATGGTATAATACAGAGCACTTGGAATAAACATTGTAATGCATCTATTGTTTTTGGTGCAGAAAGGAACATAAACAAGTAAATGATTGAACAAAATAACATCAAAAAAGAGAACATTTTGTTAGGCAGCTAACAGGGGTTCACTACATAATTTATAGCAGAAGGGCGGAAAAAAGCAGTGAATAGTGATTGATGAAGTATAAAGATACACACCAGTTTAGGATGAGAAGACAATAATTGAAACACTATGTTTTGGCATGTTATTTGGAAGTAACAAATAAAGTGGACATTACTATCCGGATTTTAATATAAGTTTAATGATTACGATCATAAAAAATAAAGGATATAAATGTTGTAGCTACATTTAATGAATAGGTTTTTAGAATTGCCATCGAACTAAAATGCTTATGTGTGTATTAAATATGTAAATACGCATTAAAAAAGGACCTTATCTATTATTTTAGATGCAAAATAATAGTACTCGTACACGCACAGAAACACGCATACAAACGCAAAAGAAGCTAGCACACAAACTTAAAAACAACATCACAAAAGCACACGCAACCTCAAAACCACAAAATAGTGCCAATACACGATCTTCAGCAGGATACTGATTTGAAAGGGAAAAAAAAAAAAAAAAAAAAAAAAAACGCACGCTAAAATGCAAACACCAATTGACTAGTCTATACAGATATTGTGTATGAGATTTTAGCTTTTAAATAAAAAACAAAACGACAGAAATGAACGTATTTGAAGGGCACAATGATGCGCCTACAGTTTCGCTCACAAAAGTAAGATACCACAAGCGCGCTAAATGCCATACTTATTTACGTTTAATATCAAGGTGAGGTTTATGTATACATATTTACTTTCATTGCATAATACGCATACAATCTATTAAAACGAAAACAGACACACAGTTACGCATGCACGCAGGGACGCACACGAACACACACACTTGTGCGCACGCACGCACACACGCACCACTCACAGGTTTATATTAGCTCGAACCAAAGAGAAAAAAAAAACAACAACATCAAAACGTGCAGCCCATGTGATACATCTTTTTAAACAAAAGATGCGTCAAGGCCACTGTTAATAGCGGAGTAATTTCAAACAAATAGAGAGGCGCTTTTTACAACCGAAAAACGAAAGAGTAAAAAGACCTCTTCTTTGGAGTGAAAAGTATTGTTAATATAATGCGTTTTAATCACTAACTGTCTATATACTACAAATATTTCTACACAATGATCACATGATAAAGAAATAAGCATATTTAGTACACATAAATTTAAATGAAGTCACAATGTGATGAAAGATACTCGTTCAGCACGGGCAATTCGATCCTATATACTATGAATGATTGAAAATCCTGCCGTATGACAAATAAACGTAATCAAACTTATTAAAAAGTGTTTAATAAAACAATGTCGACATACAAGTTAGAGTGGGTTTAAATGAAAGTTTCTACATTAAACAACCATAAATCGATAAAGGTAAAAAAAAAAAACAGTCGTTTTTACATATCGACGTTTGTATCGTTTTTTATATAGAAGTAATGATTCTGCCAGTAAAGGTGTTATCCTAATCTTGTCAGTATCGACACAATTTTAATTGAGCGAAATCCTCGCGCAGCACGTGGATTTCAACCTGGAATACGATATTTTTACAAATGATAGCTATTATAGTCTTAGAGTGCATCAACGTAGTAAAGTGTGCAAAAAAGGTAAATTACATACTAGTAATTTACATACTTCTGATTTGTTAGTAAAGCCTGTTCTTGACTACAGTTTCCTCCACCATTTACTGAAATAGAGTGATTACTGGAAACCTTATTATTACAGGATGTTTCAGCTGTTTCAACATTGTATAAGTGTTCTCGTTTATTTATCCTATTATCTACCTCATGCCATTTTGAGTCTACTACTACACAACCATTTTGAACATCACTACTATCTGCATTAAGTGGCCTATTTGATTGTTGGACTAGCAATTTGGCCTCGTTGCTAGTCAATGGTAGTTTTCCTGGTTCTTTACAGGGCAGCGTCTCTCTATATGGCCACTTTCCCTACAGTATCTACAAATTATTTCTCTGAAAGGGGTTTGGATGAGACCCAGATTATCATAATTCCTTGGACCCATGTAAGGATTTGCATTCTTGGATTGATAACCCTGATCAGAGGTCGCATAACCCATGTTACCATGATCAGGTCTAGAAAATCAGGTCTGTAATTTCTCTCAAATCTCTGTTGATAGGGTTGTGGATTAAGGGCATTTGATTAAGATGGACTGTATATGAAGGTAACAAGTTATTGCACGTGTAATTGCCAATTGAGAAAAATGTGGTAGTCAGAATGGCACATTCTGATGCAAATTCAAGAGAGCAAGTTGATAATCAGATATTACTTACTACCATTAATGCTGGAATAGGGAGTTTATTGAACATGTTTTCAACACCTAGCTTTTTAGCTGGTCACTCTGATATAACTGATAAAAAGAGTAAAGCAACGGCTTCAGATATGCCCAAATTGGAGCGTAAAAACAGGACTCCTCGTCCAAGATTTCAGGAATAAGAGGGAGAGTTAAGGGGTATGAAAAAGGGCCGCCCAGACCAAAACCCTAGTTATGAAGAATTTGAGCAGCAAATCAATGATAGGAGCTTTCATAGGGTTGCGCCCGCTAGAGAACATTACAGTGATCCTCATGAGACTAGGACAGATTACACATTAAATAGGGGTTTTGAACATGAAGTAAGAACAGGTAGGGATTTCGTAGACAAATCAAACTCAAATTCAGATATGCCCAAATTGGAGCGTAAAAACAGGACTCCTCGTCCAAGATATCAGGAACAAGAGGGAGAGTTAAGGGGTATGAAAAAGGGCCGCCCAGACCAAAACCCTAGTTATGAAGAATTTGAGCAGCAAATCAATGATAGGAGCTTTCATAGGGTTGCGCCCCCTAGAGAACATTACAGTGATCCTTATGAGACTAGGGCAGATTACACATTAAATAGGGGTTTTGAACATGAAGTAAGAACAGGTAGGGATTTCTTAGACAATTCAAACTCAAATACTAGACCCATCGGTAGAAGTGTTATGAAGCCAGATAAGTTTGATGGAAAAACATGGGAATGGGCTGATTATGTGGTTCACTTTGAACAAGTAAGCAACTGGAATGGGTGGACTGATAGAGAAAAGGGTTGCATGTTGACCATGTGTTTAAGGGGGGAGGCCCAACAAATTCTATCGACACTACACCCCTCCAAGTTACAAAACTACTGTGCTATAAAGGAAATATTGGACCAGAGGTATACACCTAGAGAGCGGGTCGTAGCATACAGATGTGAGTTTAGAGCTAGGAAAAGAGAAAGAACTGAATCTGTCACAGCCTATGGCAATGCTCTTAGAAAATTGGGGAGCAAAGCTTTTCCAGAGATGGAACCTCGGGCATTAGAAACTTGTGTAATTGACCAGTATGTTCAGGGTCTGGGTAATTTTGAACTACAGAAACATGTCCAGTTTAGCCACCCTTTATCGCTTGACGCAGCGATCAGTGCAGCAGTAGAATACTGTGCATTACAGGGTTCATTAGATAGTAAACCTAAAGACCTAGAATCACAAAACCAGACCCCACTGTATAGTGACCCAGTTGCATCCCTTATATCATCAGTCATGCGCACAGAATGTTCGGTAGAAGACTTGCAAGAAATGTTTAGTTCCATTTTGGAAGAAAAATTTCAAAAATTGTCATCGAACCTTAATCAAGGTGGCAATAACAGAAACTTTCAGGCAAAGGGTGGAAGTAATAGCGACCGTAATCAGAACCCTAGAAATGTTACGCCCGGTTTTAGTAACATACCTCCACAGAACTATAGTACCGAGGATAGGAATTACCAAGGTAACGTTCGAGACAATTCCTTGCGGCAAAACTTTCCTCAAAATCCCAGAAATAGTAGGTTTGAGAACACTAATGCAAGACAGGATGCCAACCACTATCCCAATAGGTACAATAGTTCTATCGGTCAGAATAGTAGAAATCCACAACCCTATCAACAGAGATTTGAGAGAAATTACAGACCTGATTTTTCTAGACCTGATCATGGTAACATGGGTTATGCGACCTCTGATCAGGGTTATCAATCCAAGAATGCAAATCCTTACATGGGTCCAAGGAATTATGATAATCTGGGTCTCATCCAAACCCCTTTCAGAGAAATAATTTGTAGATACTGTAGGGAAAGTGGCCATATAGAGAGACGCTGCCCTGTAAAGAACCAGGAAAACTACCATTGACTAGCAACGAGGCCAAATTGCTAGTCCAACAATCAAATAGGCCACTTAATGCAGATAGTAGTGATGTTCAAAATGGTTGTGTAGTAGTAGACTCAAAATGGCATGAGGTAGATAATAGGATAAATAAACGAGAACACTTATACAATGTTGAAACAGCTGAAACATCCTGTAATAATAAGGTTTCCAGTAATCACTCTATTTCAGTAAATGGTGGAGGAAACTGTAGTCAAGAACAGGCTTTACTAACAAATCAGATGTATGTGTCCAATCTTGAAGAAAGTAAGGTACAAGAGGTGCCAAGCTGTGAGGTGCAAACAGCTAAAACAAACCTCCTAGAAACAGATAGTACAGAACAGAACAATATTGACACTCTTCTAGGTTTAGATAGGTCAAGCAATTGTGAAAATATTGTAAATGAGGTACCGGACGTAGAAGTTTTGAAAACTTGTCTGTATGTTAAAGCTGTCTTTGATCCTTGTGTAAAAGGAAGTTTGCTTGTTGATTCCGGTAGCAATGTCTCGCTTCTCTCGAGAAAAAGGTGGGATAGTATTACAAATAAGCCCCAACTGGTGCATCCCAGACGACCTCTCATTGCTGCCAATGGAGGGGAAATTAAAATAATTGGTAGATGTACATTGTCATTTCAAATAGAACACCTGACATTGAACATGAGTTTTTAGTGGGTGATATTGCTGAATCGTATGGCATTCTAGGTATGGACTTTTTAGAGATGCAACAAGCCTCAATTAAGGTGCCTAAGAGAATGTTGAAAACAAAAATGGGTAAAGTGAAATTGTATAAGTATCAGTCTATTTGTTGTGCCCGCATTCAAACATCGGAGTCTATCACTATACCCGCTAGTTCAGAAAAGTACATTCCAGCCTTTATCAATGGAAACTGCAAGACTGACTTCTCGGTTCTAGAGCCTACAAAGAATCATTTAAGTACAGGCCTTTTTGTTGCAAGCACACTTGTGGATACAGCATGTAGTAAAACCATAATTTCTGTCATGAATGTGACTAATGTCCCAAAAACCATAAAATCTGACACGATACTTGGGAAATTGTCTCCTGTGCAGGATATTGTCCGTGATTTGCCCTTAAGTTCTAAATTAATTGGTGAAACCTCGGAATTGCCAGATCATTTGAAATCACTTTTAAGTTCAGTTTCGGATGAGATTACCGATCAGCAAAAGTCCAAGATCAGTGATCTCCTAGCAACATTTTCTGACACCTTTGTAGGCCCAGATGGGAAATTAGGGTATACAGATATTGTGGAACACTATATAAATACTGGTGATGCAGTTCCTATTCAATGTAAACCGAGGAGAATACCCATACATATGCAAAATACAGTAGACAAGGAATTCGATAAGCTGTTGGAACAAAATGTTATTGAACCTAGTAATAGTCCGTGGGCATCTGCAATCTGTCTAGTAAGAAAACGAGACGGATCTGTCCGTTTTTGTGTTGATCTGAGAGGACTCAATTCGGTGACAGTATTTGATGCATACCCTCTACCTCGTATTGATCAGACCTTGGATACACTTGCAGGAAGTTACTATTTCCATAGTGTAGATTTGGCTTCTGGATATTTCCAGTTGAAACTTAATAGAACTGATGCTCCTAAGACTAGTTTTAGGGTGCCCGGCCGAGGTCAGTTTCAGTTTAGAGTAGTTGCTATGGGTTTGAAAAATGCCCCTGCAAGTTTTCAACGCATGATGGAGCATATTTTAGCAGGGTTAACCTATGACAAGTGCCTAGTGTATCTCGATGATGTGTGCATCATGGGAAAAACATTTCAAGAATCTCTAGAAAACTTAAGATTAGATTTACTGCGGTTTAGGATGGCTAATCTGAAGTTGAAACCTTCTAAATGCAAACTTTTTCAGAAGGAAATAGTATTTTTGGGTCATAAAGTCTCTTCTGAAGGGATAACATGTGATCCAGAAAAAATAGAAGCAATAAGGGATTGGCCTACCCCTACTAACAAACAAGAAGTAATGTCCTGGTTAGGTGTATGCGGGTACTATAGGAAAATGATTCCCAATTTTGCCCAGATTGCTCTGCCTTTGACAAGACTTACAAGAAAACGTCAGGTTTTTACTTGGGGAGAGTCTGAAAGTCTTGCATTTGAATCCCTGAAAGATCATTTAATAAGCTCTCCTTTACTAGCTTTTCCAGAACAAGAAGGGGCTCCCTTTGTGTTGGACACTGATGCTAGTAATGACACAATTTCAGGCATAATTTCACAAGTCCAGAATGGGGTAGAAAGAGTTTTGGCATATGGCAGTAAAGCCCTTAACACGGCTCAATGCAACTACTGTACCACGAAGAGAGAGTTATTAGCAATTGTTCACTTTTTTCAAGCTTATAGACACTATTTGCTAGGCAGGAAATTCGTAATACGGTATGATCACAAGAGTCTGACCTACCTACAGAACTTTAAAGACCCTGATGGACTCTTAGCTAGATGGCTGAACATTCTAGGATCATACGAATATGAAATAGTATACCGTGCTGGCTCCCAGCACAAAAATGCAGATGGCCTAACCCGTCGTATAAGAAGATCATGTCATTTGAAGGAATGTTCCGACTGCAATCTAGCATCTGTCAATGAAAATCACGTCCAAGCAAATATCTTAAACTCAATGGATAATGGGGAGGAAATGGAAATAAACGACATTAATAGCGGGAATGACTCTTTTGGACTTAGTGATGAAACAGTTCAGAATACTTTAAATACCGATACCTTATCTCTAGAAGAGACAAATTGGTTAAAGAGATGGTCACATGATGAGTTGAGAGTTTTGCAACAAGAGGATAAAGACATTTTGGAGATGATAAGACTTAAACGACTATTTCAAAGTAAACCGGATAAATCTGAGATTTTGTTTTTAAGTAATGAAGTTATGATAATGTGGCAATCTTGGGAAATGATTGTTGTCGTCAATGAAATCCTATATCGCAAGAACATAAACAATCTGGGAAATGAAATGCTTCTGCTGGTAGCTCCTCCAAAACTTAGATGACACATATTTGATGGACTTCATACGCAACGTTACTCTGGTCATTTGGGTAGAGATCGAACCATAGAATCTATCAAACGTCGTTTCTATTGGCCTGGTATATCCGGTGATGTTGCTAGGTGGGTGAAGGAATGTGAGATATGTGCCAGAGGAAAGCCGGGTCCTGGAAAAGGGAAAAATGAATTATCTCAGATTAAAGCTACTCGTGTGATGCAAATCTTTGCTGTTGATATATTGGGTCCTCTCATAACTACTAAAAGGAACAATGAGTATATTTTGGTGTGTGGTGACTATTACAGTAAGTGGAAAATGGCGTTTGCCATACCCAATCAGACTGCGTACACAGTGGCTGAAGTACTGGTTACCAGAGTATTTTTGATATTTGGATTCCCCACCCAAATCCATACAGACCAAGGCAGAAATTTCGAATCTAAATTATTTGCAAATTTGTGTCAAATGTTAGGGATCGATAAAACTAGAACATGTGCATTTAATCCAAAATCAGATGGTATGATAGAAAGGTGTAACAGGACTGTTATCGCAATGTTAAAAATGTTCGTTTCTTCTGAGGAAAATTTCCGTGACTGGGATGATCATTTGGACTATATTATGTCGGCATACAGAGCTACGCAACACAAAAGTACCGAGTGTTCCCCCAATTTGTTGATGTTAGGAAGAGAAGTAGACACTCCTATTGATGTAATGTACGGTCCCACCCCAAATCAAACCCAACCGGAATGTCCTGTCCAATACGTTGAATGGGTGAAAACCGCGATGCGACAAGCTTTTGAAGTTGTTTATAATAACTTGAAAATTTCGGCGGACAGGCAGAAAAAGTACTATGATCGTGATCTTAAACCTAGGGAGTATCTTGAAGGAGACTGGGTGTGGAGATGGTATCCACCAACAGCCAATCAAAAACTGGGTTTAGGCTGGACAGGACCCTACTTGATCTTGGAAAAACTCACTAACTTGACCTATTGCATCCAAAAAAGTGAAGAATCTCCACGCATAGTTACCCATGTGGACCACTTAAAACCATACGAAGGTACACAAGCTCCTGAAAACTGGATTAATGCAAATCTGAAACAAATAAATGAGAATGATCTTTCTGTGGGAAAAAGTGCCTTGGACAATGTTAATAAACCATGTGAAAATTCACAGGTAGGACTGGGAGATAGCATAGTTGATCCAAAAGACAAGGATGTTATTCCATATGTTCCTCGTTCCAGACGTGGACGCCTGATAAAACCTCGGAAAATATTTGATCCAGGCTAGATAGTGAATAAATGGTTAAAATAGAGACTTTTGTATATATTCGGAAAGATAAAGGGTATGGATTTTTGTATCATAGTTGAAAAGTATAACAGAGAACACTATTTTCAGAAGTTAAGTCAAATATGGGAATGTATCTGTTTAACTGTTGTAATTATTGGATTCGGTATTGCATATTCAATGTTTTTATGTAAGGATATAAAAATTGTTGTTTTTGTTGTACACATTGCTACAGGAAAGATTTTAACTTTATTTGTCAAGACTGTATTCTATTAAAATAATAAAAAGCTAGGTGTTGAAAACATGCTCAATAAACTCCCTATTCCAGCATTAATGGTAGTAAGTAATATCTGATTATCAACTTGCTCTCTTGAATTTGCATCAGAATGTGCCATTCTGACTACCACATTTTTCTCAATTGGCAATTACACGTGCAATAACTTGTTACCTTCATATACAGTCCATCTTAATCAAATGCCCTTAGATAAACACAACTGGTTTAAATTCAAGTGTATAAATGAAGTTTACAATCCCGTGTTGGAATCACTAAAACAACACTCAACGTCCCTGAATTACTGATCTAAAACCTAATTTGCCATTACACACACAGTCAATTCACAACCAGTCCTAATTCTCAATATCAAATCCTCGATGTCAATCTCAAATAATCCTAAATCACACAATCAAGCAACCTATAATCTCAATACCAATCACTTAAATCTCAATCTCACGCAACTTCAAATCTCAGTACCTCAATCAACTTAAAATATCAACCACAATGGACATTAAACCTCAATCTGAAGAGATCCTACCTTAATATCAACTTATCCTAAAACTGAATCTCAAATAATCATAAATTCCAATCTCAATGCACGATCACTCAAATGTCAACTTCAATCCACCTTAATCTCAATATCAATGAACTTTAAATCTCAATTTTAATCAACTTCCAATATCTTAATTTGCCCATCAAAGCCTTACTCCTTATTTTCCTTAAAATTTTAATTATCCCTTCAAAAAACTAATAGATTTTTAGATTTATATGTCCCTTTAAGTAGAATCCCCGGCATCTCCACCAATGTAATAGAACGGGTTCCAAATCTATCACCTGAATAGGCGCAAAGGGGACAAAACTAACAAAGTATTAAATCATTTATTTCTACAAGAATGCCAAACGTACCGTGATATAAGGTTTCCAAGCTGGAGGTTTTACTCCCTGAGTAGGTTAACTACCCAGTACAAATGGTTAATTCAACAAATATGTAATGAATGTATATCATTACAAAATAAGGCCAATATACAGGTCAATAACGATATAATAAATATAAAATATTATCATCAAATATGTTTACCAATCTTTTTAAGGGAAATACATATAAAGATGTTTCAATATAGAAAGGGAAGTAATTATTACAAAGGTAGGAAACCAGTCCTACTACATTCCTCCCCCCTTAACAGAAAAATAAATGAATACTATGAATTTATTTTTAAGGTAAGCACTGTTTAGAACATCTTAGCAACAACACAATTTAGAACACACAAAATAAAGAGCACACAATTAACACGACACTTGCGCTAATGTTCGCACATCACAATTATTTCACTATGTCATATTATAGTTCGTGCACTGTGATCCATAGAAGTCGGTCAGATGTACAACCGGGCATACGGAACGAACACGGACCATCAAGCTAATGGCTTGTGAAGTGCCCTTATCAATCAAAAAGACACGGATCATAATCCAGTTCATGAACCGCTGCCCACTGCTGAGTAAAGTACTCGGCCAAATCTTGGCTCTTGACGGCCTGTTCCCTTTCTTTCTTGGCCATCTCCCTCCGATTTTCAATAGCGGTCAGCGCCCTCTCATCCTGGGATGCCACCCGTGGCCGCGGGGTGTCACCTGGGGGTTTATACCATGCGTTGACTATTTCTACAGCGGTACAGCAGTGGAGAGCACCATGATGCCGTCCATGCGCCCTAGCTTTAGAACGATTATAGGAGAAAAAGCAGCACTTCAGACAGTTATATCGTTGACTAGTTGGAACATGAGTCGTCTGCCAGTGACTATTGTAACGTTTCAGAGTCAGAAAGATTTCTTTGCTGCACCCCTGTACCTGGCAGGTATAAGGACCACCATCCGGGAATATGGGCCTGGACAAATCCATTTCTGTAATACATTATAAAATTGCCATAATCATATTATAAAATACTATCTGCTCTACAAAAATTAGTTGTATATTAATAGATATAACCACATTTTACAACTACTGGCGTTTACTATATCTCAATTCCTAAATTGTAATTACTTGTAGCGACATAATAATTAATATTACACTACAATAATTGCATGTACATATTAAACTTGATTCAGAAGGGCGAATCAAATAGTGTAATATTCTTTACATAAAATATAATAAAGTATATATTTGTACACATTAATCAGAAAAGAATGTTTCTGCAACACCTTAAATTTGCAACTAATTATTACAAGGCTATAATTTAATTGCCAGGCTAATTAAAATAATCACTAGGTTGACTCCAAGAATATAAACAAAACTCTCTATATTAGTATTGTAGTTTAATACAACTATATCTAGTTGTAATAAATACAACTACTCATCATCTAGCCATGATGACACACAAACTACTACCCACTGTCTATATACATACTTATATGGTAAATCAAACATATACAAATTAACCCATTCAGTTGCTCCAAACCGGACATTTACTCTCTATCTAGAGTTCTCTCTCAAACGTCAACTGGTATGAACAAATGCAACAATATGTACAAGCAAAATAAACTAGCGTATTTGTGCATTTTCTAATGCATAGATCCAGAGTTAACCTGGCCGCCAAAATGTGCAAGCTTCAACTCGCAACATTAAACATGTAACAAATTTCAATTGGGATTTACTAATTCCAAAATGAGAAAAACACCTGCATTTAGTGCATTCAGTATTCATCTCTTCAGGTTTGACCTAGATGTGAAAAAGGTGCAGTACTATACACGACAAAAATGTAGCATAAAACCTCCGTATAATAACGCCAATTTTTATGCCAATATTTAGTTACATAATTATTTTCTATTTACAGCTTTTATATTATTGTTAGCTTGTGTGCTCTCCGATAATAGAATACAGTCTTGGCAAATAAAGTTAAAATCTTTCCTGTAGCAATGTGTACAAAAGAAAACAACAATGTTTATATCCTTACATAAAAACATTGAATATGCAATACCGAATCCAATAATTACAACAGTTAAACAGATACATTCCCATATTTGACTTAACTTCTGAAAATAGTGTTTTCTGTTATACTTTTCAACTATGATACAAAAATCCATACCCTTTATCTTTCCGAATATATACAAAAGTCTCTATTTTAACCATTTATTCACTATCTAGCCTGGATCAAATATTTTCCGAGGTTTTATCAGGCGTCCACGTCTGGAACGAGGAACATATGGAATAACATCCTTGTCTTTTGGATCAACTATGCTATCTCCCAGTCCTACCTGTGAATTTTCACATGGTTTATTAACATTGTCCAAGGCACTTTTTCCCACAGAAAGATCATTCTCATTTATTTGTTTCAGATTTGCATTAATCCAGTTTTCAGGAGCTTGTGTACCTTCGTATGGTTTTAAGTGGTCCACATGGGTAACTATGCGTGGAGATTCTTCACTTTTTTGGATGCAATAGGTCAAGTTAGTGATTTTTTCCAAGATCAAGTAGGGTCCTGTCCAGCCTAAACCCAGTTTTTGATTGGCTGTTAGTGGATACCATCTCCACACCCAGTCTCCTTCAAGATACTCCCTAGGTTTAAGGTCACGATCATAGTACTTTTTCTGCCTGTCCGCCGAAATTTTCAAGTTATTATAAACAACTTCAAAAGCTTGTCGCATCGCGGTTTTCACCCATTCAACGTATTGGACAGGACATTCCGGTTGGGTTTGATTTGGGGTGGGACCGTACCTTACATCAATAGGAGTGTCTACTTCTCTTCCTAACATCAACAAAATGGGGGAACACCCGGTACTTTTGTGTTGCGTAGCTCTGTATGCCGACATAATATAGTCCAAATGATCATCCCAGTCACGGAAATTTTCCTCAGAAGAAACGAACATTTTTAACATTGCGATAACAGTCCTGTTACACCTTTCTATCATACCATCTGATTTTGGATTAAATGCACATGTTCTAGTTTTATCGATCCCTAACATTTGACACAAATTTGCAAATAATTTAGATTCGAAATTTCTGCCTTGGTCTGTATGGATTTGGGTGGGGAATCCAAATATCAAAAATACTCTGGTAACCAGTACTTCAGCCACTGTGTACGCAGTCTGATTGGGTATGGCAAACGCCATTTTCCACTTACTGTAATAGTCACCACACACCAAAATATACTCATTGTTCCTTTTAGTAGTTATGAGAGGACCCAATATATCAACAGCAAAGATTTGCATCACACGAGTAGCTTTAATCTGAGATAATTCATTTTTCCCTTTTCCAGGACCCGGCTTTCCTCTGGCACATATCTCACATTCCTTCACCCACCTAGCAACATCACCGGATATACCAGGCCAATAGAAACGACGTTTGATAGATTCTATGGTTCGATCTCTACCCAAATGACCAGAGTAACGTTGCGTATGAAGTCCATCAAATATGTGTCATCTAAGTTTTGGAGGAGCTACCAGCAGAAGCATTTCATTTCCCAGATTGTTTATGTTCTTGCGATATAGGATTTCATTGACGACAACAATCATTTCCCAAGATTGCCACATTATCATAACTTCATTACTTAAAAACAAAATCTCAGATTTATCCGGTTTACTTTGAAATAGTCGTTTAAGTCTTATCATCTCCAAAATGTCTTTATCCTCTTGTTGCAAAACTCTCAACTCATCATGTGACCATCTCTTTAACCAATTTGTCTCTTCTAGAGATAAGGTATCGGTATTTAAAGTATTCTGAACTGTTTCATCACTAAGTCCAAAAGAGTCATTCCCGCTATTAATGTCGTTTATTTCCATTTCCTCCCCATTATCCATTGAGTTTAAGATATTTGCTTGGACGTGATTTTCATTGACAGATGCTAGATTGCAGTTGGAACATTCCTTCAAATGACATGATCTTCTTATACGACGGGTTAGGCCATCTGCATTTTTGTGCTGGGAGCCAGCACGGTATACTATTTCATATTCGTATGATCCTAGAATGCTCAGCCATCTAGCTAAGAGTCCATCAGGGTCTTTAAAGTTCTGTAGGTAGGTCAGACTCTTGTGATCACACCGTATTACGAATTTCCT
Source organism: Congeria kusceri (assembly GCA_027627225.1). Lineage (NCBI taxonomy): Eukaryota > Metazoa > Mollusca > Bivalvia > Myida > Dreissenidae > Congeria > Congeria kusceri. The sequence goes on along the minus strand of CM051029.1, from coordinate 42,396,776 downwards.
GCCTAGCAAATAGTGTCTATAAGCTTGAACAAAGTGAACAATTGCTAATAACTCTCTCTTCGTGGTACAGTAGTTGCATTGAGCCGTGTTAAGGGCTTTACTGCCATATGCCAAAACTCTTTCTACCCCATTCTGGACTTGTGAAATTATGCCTGAAATTGCACACCAGCTAACAATAATATAAAAGCTGTAAATAGAAAATAATTATGTAACTAAATATTGGCATAAAAATTGGCGTTATTATACGGAGGTTTTATGCTACATTTTTGTCGTGTATAGTACTGCACCTTTTTCACATCTAGGTCAAACCTGAAGAGATGAATACTGAATGCACTAAATGCAGGTGTTTTTCTCATTTTGGAATTAGTAAATCCCAATTGAAATTTGTTACATGTTTAATGTTGCGAGTTGAAGCTTGCACATTTTGGCGGCCAGGTTAACTCTGGATCTATGCATTAGAAAATGCACAAATACGCTAGTTTATTTTGCTTGTACATATTGTTGCATTTGTTCATACCAGTTGACGTTTGAGAGAGAACTCTAGATAGAGAGTAAATGTCCGGTTTGGAGCAACTGAATGGGTTAATTTGTATATGTTTGATTTACCATATAAGTATGTATATAGACAGTAGGTAGTAGTTTGTGTGTCATCATGGCTAGATGATGAGTAGTTGTATTTATTACAACTAGATATAGTTGTATTAAACTACAATACTAATATAGAGAGTTTTGTTTATATTCTTGGAGTCAACCTAGTGATTATTTTAATTAGCCTGGCAATTAAATTATAGCCTTGTAATAATTAGTTGCAAATTTAAGGTGTTGCAGAAACATTCTTTTCTGATTAATGTGTACAAATATATACTTTATTATATTTTATGTAAAGAATATTACACTATTTGATTCGCCCTTCTGAATCAAGTTTAATATGTACATGCAATTATTGTAGTGTAATATTAATTATTATGTCGCTACAAGTAATTACAATTTAGGAATTGAGATATAGTAAACGCCAGTAGTTGTAAAATGTGGTTATATCTATTAATATACAACTAATTTTTGTAGAGCAGATAGTATTTTATAATATGATTATGGCAATTTTATAATGTATTACAGAAATGGATTTGTCCAGGCCCATATTCCCGGATGGTGGTCCTTATACCTGCCAGGTACAGGGGTGCAGCAAAGAAATCTTTCTGACTCTGAAACGTTACAATAGTCACTGGCAGACGACTCATGTTCCAACTAGTCAACGATATAACTGTCTGAAGTGCTGCTTTTTCTCCTATAATCGTTCTAAAGCTAGGGCGCATGGACGGCATCATGGTGCTCTCCACTGCTGTACCGCTGTAGAAATAGTCAACGCATGGTATAAACCCCCAGGTGACACCCCGCGGCCACGGGTGGCATCCCAGGATGAGAGGGCGCTGACCGCTATTGAAAATCGGAGGGAGATGGCCAAGAAAGAAAGGGAACAGGCCGTCAAGAGCCAAGATTTGGCCGAGTACTTTACTCAGCAGTGGGCAGCGGTTCATGAACTGGATTATGATCCGTGTCTTTTTGATTGATAAGGGCACTTCACAAGCCATTAGCTTGATGGTCCGTGTTCGTTCCGTATGCCCGGTTGTACATCTGACCGACTTCTATGGATCACAGTGCACGAACTATAATATGACATAGTGAAATAATTGTGATGTGCGAACATTAGCGCAAGTGTCGTGTTAATTGTGTGCTCTTTATTTTGTGTGTTCTAAATTGTGTTGTTGCTAAGATGTTCTAAACAGTGCTTACCTTAAAAATAAATTCATAGTATTCATTTATTTTTCTGTTAAGGGGGGAGGAATGTAGTAGGACTGGTTTCCTACCTTTGTAATAATTACTTCCCTTTCTATATTGAAACATCTTTATATGTATTTCCCTTAAAAAGATTGGTAAACATATTTGATGATAATATTTTATATTTATTATATCGTTATTGACCTGTATATTGGCCTTATTTTGTAATGATATACATTCATTACATATTTGTTGAATTAACCATTTGTGCTGGGTAGTTAACCTACTCAGGGAGTAAAACCTCCAGCTTGGAAACCTTATATCACGGTACGTTTGGCATTCTTGTAGAAATAAATGATTTAATACTTTGCCCTATGTTAGTTTTGTCCCCTTTGCGCCTATTCAGGTGATAGATTTGGAACCCGTTCTATTACATTGGTGGAGATGCCGGGTAATATCTGATTATCAACTTGCTCTCTTGAATTTGCATCAGAATGTGCCATTCTGACTACCACATTTTTCTCAATTGGCAATTACACGTGCAATAACTTGTTACCTTCATATACAGTCCATCTTAATCAAATGCCCTTAGATAAACACAACTGGTTTAAATTCAAGTGTATAAATGAAGTTTACAATCCCGTGTTGGAATCACTAAAACAACACTCAACGTCCCTGAATTACTGATCTAAAACCTAATTTTCCATTACACACACAGTCAATTCACAAGCAGTCCTAATTCTCAATATCAAATCCTCGATGTCAATCTCAAATAATCCTAAATCACACAATCAAGCAACCTATAATCTCAATACCAATCACTTAAATCTCAATCTCACGCAATTTCAAATCTCAGTACCTCAATCAACTTAAAATATCAACCACAATGGACATTAAACCTCAATCTGAAGAGATCCTACCTTAATATCAACTTATCCTAAAACTGAATCTCAAATAATCATAAATCCCAATCTCAATGCACGATCACTCAAATGTCAACTTCAATCCACCTTAATCTCAATATCAATGAACTTTAAATCTCAATTTTAATCAACTTCCAATATCTTAATTTGCCCATCAAAGCCTTACTCCTTATTTTCCTTAAAATTTTAATTATCCCTTCAAAAAACAAATAGATTTTTAGATTTATATGTCCCTTTAAGTAGAAACCCCGGCATCTCCACCAATGTAATAGAACGGGTTCCAAATCTATCACCTGAATAGGCGCAAAGGGGACAAAACTAACATAGGGCAAAGTATTAAATCATTTATTTCTACAAGAATGCCAAACGTACCGTGATATAAGGTTTCCAAGCTGGAGGTTTTACTCCCTGAGTAGGTTAACTACCCAGTACAAATGGTTAATTCAACAAATATGTAATGAATGTATATCATTACAAAATAAGGCCAATATACAGGTCAATAACGATATAATAAATACAAAATATTATCATCAAATATGTTTACCAATCTTTTTAAGGGAAATACATATAAAGATGTTTCAATATAGAAAGGGAAGTAATTATTACAAAGGTAGGAAACCAGTCCTACTACATTCCTCCCCCCTTAACAGAAAAATAAATGAATACTATGAATTTATTTTTAAGGTAAGCACTGTTTAGAACATCTTAGCAACAACACAATTTAGAACACACAAAATAAAGAGCACACAATTAACACGACACTTGCGCTAATGTTCGCACATCACAATTATTTCACTATGTCATATTATAGTTCGTGCACTGTGATCCATAGAAGTCGGTCAGATGTACAACCGGGCATACGGAACGAACACGGACCATCAAGCTAATGGCTTGTGAAGTGCCCTTATCAATCAAAAAGTCACGGATCATAATCCAGTTCATGAACCGCCGCCCACTGCTGAGTAAAGTACTCGGCCAAATCTTGGCTCTTGACGGCCTGTTCCCTTTCTTTCTTGGCCATCTCCCTCCGATTTTCAATAGCGGTCAGCGCCCTCTCATCATGGGATGCCGCCCGTGGCCGCGGGGTGTCACTTGGGAGTTTATACCATGCGTTGACTATTTCTACAGCGGTACAGCAGTGGAGAGCACCATGATGCCGTCCATGCGCCCTAGCTTTAGAACGATTATAGGAGAAAAAGCAGCACTTCAGACAGTTATATCGTTGACTAGTTGGAACATGAGTCGTCTGCCAGTGACTATTGTAACGTTTCAGAGTCAGAAAGATTTCTTTGCTGCACCCCTGTACCTGGCAGGTATAAGGACCACCATCCGAGAATATGGGCCTGGACAAATCCATTTCTGTAATACATTATAAAATTGCCATAATCATATTATAAAATACTATCTGCTCTACAAAAAATAGTTGTATATTACTAGATATAACCACATTTTACAACTACTGGCGTTTACTATATCTCAATTCCTAAATTGTAATTACTTGTAGCGACATAATAATTAATATTACACTACAATAATTGCATGTACATATTAAACTTGATTCAGAAGGGCGAATCAAATAGTGTAATATTCTTTACATAAAATATAATAAAGTATATATTTGTACACATTAATCAGAAAAGAATGTTTCTGCAACACCTTAAATTTGCAACTAATTATTACAAGGCTATAATTTAATTGCCAGGCTAATTAAAATAATCACTAGGTTGACTCCAAGAATATAAACAAAACTCTCTATATTAGTATTGTAGTTTAATACAACTATATCTAGTTGTAATAAATACAACTACTCATCATCTAGCCATGATGACACACAAACTACTACCCACTGTCTATATACATACTTATATGGTAAATCAAACATATACAAATTAACCCATTCAGTTGCTCCAAACCGGACATTTACTCTCTATCTAGAGTTCTCTCTCAAACGTCAACTGGTATGAACAAATGCAACAATATGTACAAGCAAAATAAACTAGCGTATTTGTGCATTTTCTAATGCATAGATCCAGAGTTAACCTGGCCGCCAAAATGTGCAAGCTTCAACTCGCAACATTAAACATGTAACAAATTTCAATTGGGATTTACTAATTCCAAAATGAGAAAAACACCTGCATTTAGTGCATTCAGTATTCATCTCTTCAGGTTTGACCTAGATGTGAAAAAGGTGCAGTACTATACACGACAAAAATGTAGCATAAAACCTCCGTATAATAACGCCAATTTTTATGCCAATATTTAGTTACATAATTATTTTCTATTTACAGCTTTTATATTATTGTTAGCTTGTGTGCTCTCCGATAATAGAATACAGTCTTGGCAAATAAAGTTAAAATCTTTCCTGTAGCAATGTGTACAAAAGAAAACAACAATGTTTATATCCTTACATAAAAACATTGAATATGCAATACCGAATCCAATAATTACAACAGTTAAACAGATACATTCCCATATTTGACTTAACTTCTGAAAATAGTGTTTTCTGTTATACTTTTCAACTATGATACAAAAATCCATACCCTTTATCTTTCCGAATATATACAAAAGTCTCTATTTTAACCATTTATTCACTATCTAGCCTGGATCAAATATTTTCCGAGGTTTTATCAGGCGTCCACGTCTGGAACGAGGAACATATGGAATAACATCCTTGTCTTTTGGATCAACTATGCTATCTCCCAGTCCTACCTGTGAATTTTCACATGGTTTATTAACATTGTCCAAGGCACTTTTTCCCACAGAAAGATCATTCTCATTTATTTGTTTCAGATTTGCATTAATCCAGTTTTCAGGAGCTTGTGTACCTTCGTATGGTTTTAAGTGGTCCACATGGGTAACTATGCGTGGAGATTCTTCACTTTTTTGGATGCAATAGGTCAAGTTAGTGATTTTTTCCAAGATCAAGTAGGGTCCTGTCCAGCCTAAACCCAGTTTTTGATTGGCTGTTAGTGGATACCATCTCCACACCCAGTCTCCTTCAAGATACTCCCTAGGTTTAAGGTCACGATCATAGTACTTTTTCTGCCTGTCCGCCGAAATTTTCAAGTTATTATAAACAACTTCAAAAGCTTGTCGCATCGCGGTTTTCACCCATTCAACGTATTGGACAGGACATTCCGGTTGGGTTTGATTTGGGGTGGGACCGTACCTTACATCAATAGGAGTGTCTACTTCTCTTCCTAACATCAACAAAATGGGGGAACACCCGGTACTTTTGTGTTGCGTAGCTCTGTATGCCGACATAATATAGTCCAAATGATCATCCCAGTCACGGAAATTTTCCTCAGAAGAAACGAACATTTTTAACATTGCGATAACAGTCCTGTTACACCTTTCTATCATACCATCTGATTTTGGATTAAATGCACATGTTCTAGTTTTATCGATCCCTAACATTTGACACAAATTTGCAAATAATTTAGATTCGAAATTTCTGCCTTGGTCTGTATGGATTTGGGTGGGGAATCCAAATATCAAAAATACTCTGGTAACCAGTACTTCAGCCACTGTGTACGCAGTCTGATTGGGTATGGCAAACGCCATTTTCCACTTACTGTAATAGTCACCACACACCAAAATATACTCATTGTTCCTTTTAGTAGTTATGAGAGGACCCAATATATCAACAGCAAAGATTTGCATCACACGAGTAGCTTTAATCTGAGATAATTCATTTTTCCCTTTTCCAGGACCCGGCTTTCCTCTGGCACATATCTCACATTCCTTCACCCACCTAGCAACATCACCGGATATACCAGGCCAATAGAAACGACGTTTGATAGATTCTATGGTTCGATCTCTACCCAAATGACCAGAGTAACGTTGCGTATGAAGTCCATCAAATATGTGTCATCTAAGTTTTGGAGGAGCTACCAGCAGAAGCATTTCATTTCCCAGATTGTTTATGTTCTTGCGATATAGGATTTCATTGACGACAACAATCATTTCCCAAGATTGCCACATTATCATAACTTCATTACTTAAAAACAAAATCTCAGATTTATCCGGTTTACTTTGAAATAGTCGTTTAAGTCTTATCATCTCCAAAATGTCTTTATCCTCTTGTTGCAAAACTCTCAACTCATCATGTGACCATCTCTTTAACCAATTTGTCTCTTCTAGAGATAAGGTATCGGTATTTAAAGTATTCTGAACTGTTTCATCACTAAGTCCAAAAGAGTCATTCCCGCTATTAATGTCGTTTATTTCCATTTCCTCCCCATTATCCATTGAGTTTAAGATATTTGCTTGGACGTGATTTTCATTGACAGATGCTAGATTGCAGTTGGAACATTCCTTCAAATGACATGATCTTCTTATACGACGGGTTAGGCCATCTGCATTTTTGTGCTGGGAGCCAGCACGGTATACTATTTCATATTCGTATGATCCTAGAATGCTCAGCCATCTAGCTAAGAGTCCATCAGGGTCTTTAAAGTTCTGTAGGTAGGTCAGACTCTTGTGATCACACCGTATTACGAATTTCCTGCCTAGCAAATAGTGTCTATAAGCTTGAACAAAGTGAACAATTGCTAATAACTCTCTCTTCGTGGTACAGTAGTTGCATTGAGCCGTGTTAAGGGCTTTACTGCCATATGCCAAAACTCTTTCTACCCCATTCTGGACTTGTGAAATTATGCCTGAAATTGCACACCAGCTAACAATAATATAAAAGCTGTAAATAGAAAATAATTATGTAACTAAATATTGGCATAAAAATTGGCGTTATTATACGGAGGTTTTATGCTACATTTTTGTCGTGTATAGTACTGCACCTTTTTCACATCTAGGTCAAACCTGAAGAGATGAATACTGAATGCACTAAATGCAGGTGTTTTTCTCAATTTGGAATTAGTAAATCCCAATTGAAATTTGTTACATGTTTAATGTTGCGAGTTGAAGCTTGCACATTTTGGCGGCCAGGTTAACTCTGGATCTATGCATTAGAAAATGCACAAATACGCTAGTTTATTTTGCTTGTACATATTGTTGCATTTGTTCATACCAGTTGACGTTTGAGAGAGAACTCTAGATAGAGAGTAAATGTCCGGTTTGGAGCAACTGAATGGGTTAATTTGTATATGTTTGATTTACCATATAAGTATGTATATAGACAGTGGGTAGTAGTTTGTGTGTCATCATGGCTAGATGATGAGTAGTTGTATTTATTACAACTAGATATAGTTGTATTAAACTACAATACTAATATAGAGAGTTTTGTTTATATTCTTGGAGTCAACCTAGTGATTATTTTAATTAGCCTGGCAATTAAATTATAGCCTTGTAATAATTAGTTGCAAATTTAAGGTGTTGCAGAAACATTCTTTTCTGATTAATGTGTACAAATATATACTTTATTATATTTTATGTAAAGAATATTACACTATTTGATTCGCCCTTCTGAATCAAGTTTAATATGTACATGCAATTATTGTAGTGTAATATTAATTATTATGTCGCTACAAGTAATTACAATTTAGGAATTGAGATATAGTAAACGCCAGTAGTTGTAAAATGTGGTTATATCTATTAATATACAACTAATTTTTGTAGAGCAGATAGTATTTTATAATATGATTATGGCAATTTTATAATGTATTACAGAAATGGATTTGTCCAGGCCCATATTCCCGGATGGTGGTCCTTATACCTGCCAGGTACAGGGGTGCAGCAAAGAAATCTTTCTGACTCTGAAACGTTACAATAGTCACTGGCAGACGACTCATGTTCCAACTAGTCAACGATATAACTGTCTGAAGTGCTGCTTTTTCTCCTATAATCGTTCTAAAGCTAGGGCGCATGGACGGCATCATGGTGCTCTCCACTGCTGTACCGCTGTAGAAATAGTCAACGCATGGTATAAACCCCCAGGTGACACCCCGCGGCCACGGGTGGCATCCCAGGATGAGAGGGCGCTGACCGCTATTGAAAATCGGAGGGAGATGGCCAAGAAAGAAAGGGAACAGGCCGTCAAGAGCCAAGATTTGGCCGAGTACTTTACTCAGCAGTGGGCAGCGGTTCATGAACTGGATTATGATCCGTGTCTTTTTGATTGATAAGGGCACTTCACAAGCCATTAGCTTGATGGTCCGTGTTCGTTCCGTATGCCCGGTTGTACATCTGACCGACTTCTATGGATCACAGTGCACGAACTATAATATGACATAGTGAAATAATTGTGATGTGCGAACATTAGCGCAAGTGTCGTGTTAATTGTGTGCTCTTTATTTTGTGTGTTCTAAATTGTGTTGTTGCTAAGATGTTCTAAACAGTGCTTACCTTAAAAATAAATTCATAGTATTCATTTATTTTTCTGTTAAGGGGGGAGGAATGTAGTAGGACTGGTTTCCTACCTTTGTAATAATTACTTCCCTTTCTATATTGAAACATCTTTATATGTATTTCCCTTAAAAAGATTGGTAAACATATTTGATGATAATATTTTATATTTATTATATCGTTATTGACCTGTATATTGGCCTTATTTTGTAATGATATACATTCATTACATATTTGTTGAATTAACCATTTGTGCTGGGTAGTTAACCTACTCAGGGAGTAAAACCTCCAGCTTGGAAACCTTATATCACGGTACGTTTGGCATTCTTGTAGAAATAAATGATTTAATACTTTGCCCTATGTTAGTTTTGTCCCCTTTGCGCCTATTCAGGTGATAGATTTGGAACCCGTTCTATTACATTGGTGGAGATGCCGGGTAATATCTGATTATCAACTTGCTCTCTTGAATTTGCATCAGAATGTGCCATTCTGACTACCACATTTTTCTCAATTGGCAATTACACGTGCAATAACTTGTTACCTTCATATACAGTCCATCTTAATCAAATGCCCTTAGATAAACACAACTGGTTTAAATTCAAGTGTATAAATGAAGTTTACAATCCCGTGTTGGAATCACTAAAACAACACTCAACGTCCCTGAATTACTGATCTAAAACCTAATTTTCCATTACACACACAGTCAATTCACAAGCAGTCCTAATTCTCAATATCAAATCCTCGATGTCAATCTCAAATAATCCTAAATCACACAATCAAGCAACCTATAATCTCAATACCAATCACTTAAATCTCAATCTCACGCAATTTCAAATCTCAGTACCTCAATCAACTTAAAATATCAACCACAATGGACATTAAACCTCAATCTGAAGAGATCCTACCTTAATATCAACTTATCCTAAAACTGAATCTCAAATAATCATAAATCCCAATCTCAATGCACGATCACTCAAATGTCAACTTCAATCCACCTTAATCTCAATATCAATGAACTTTAAATCTCAATTTTAATCAACTTCCAATATCTTAATTTGCCCATCAAAGCCTTACTCCTTATTTTCCTTAAAATTTTAATTATCCCTTCAAAAAACAAATAGATTTTTAGATTTATATGTCCCTTTAAGTAGAAACCCCGGCATCTCCACCAATGTAATAGAACGGGTTCCAAATCTATCACCTGAATAGGCGCAAAGGGGACAAAACTAACATAGGGCAAAGTATTAAATCATTTATTTCTACAAGAATGCCAAACGTACCGTGATATAAGGTTTCCAAGCTGGAGGTTTTACTCCCTGAGTAGGTTAACTACCCAGTACAAATGGTTAATTCAACAAATATGTAATGAATGTATATCATTACAAAATAAGGCCAATATACAGGTCAATAACGATATAATAAATACAAAATATTATCATCAAATATGTTTACCAATCTTTTTAAGGGAAATACATATAAAGATGTTTCAATATAGAAAGGGAAGTAATTATTACAAAGGTAGGAAACCAGTCCTACTACATTCCTCCCCCCTTAACAGAAAAATAAATGAATACTATGAATTTATTTTTAAGGTAAGCACTGTTTAGAACATCTTAGCAACAACACAATTTAGAACACACAAAATAAAGAGCACACAATTAACACGACACTTGCGCTAATGTTCGCACATCACAATTATTTCACTATGTCATATTATAGTTCGTGCACTGTGATCCATAGAAGTCGGTCAGATGTACAACCGGGCATACGGAACGAACACGGACCATCAAGCTAATGGCTTGTGAAGTGCCCTTATCAATCAAAAAGTCACGGATCATAATCCAGTTCATGAACCGCCGCCCACTGCTGAGTAAAGTACTCGGCCAAATCTTGGCTCTTGACGGCCTGTTCCCTTTCTTTCTTGGCCATCTCCCTCCGATTTTCAATAGCGGTCAGCGCCCTCTCATCATGGGATGCCGCCCGTGGCCGCGGGGTGTCACTTGGGAGTTTATACCATGCGTTGACTATTTCTACAGCGGTACAGCAGTGGAGAGCACCATGATGCCGTCCATGCGCCCTAGCTTTAGAACGATTATAGGAGAAAAAGCAGCACTTCAGACAGTTATATCGTTGACTAGTTGGAACATGAGTCGTCTGCCAGTGACTATTGTAACGTTTCAGAGTCAGAAAGATTTCTTTGCTGCACCCCTGTACCTGGCAGGTATAAGGACCACCATCCGAGAATATGGGCCTGGACAAATCCATTTCTGTAATACATTATAAAATTGCCATAATCATATTATAAAATACTATCTGCTCTACAAAAAATAGTTGTATATTACTAGATATAACCACATTTTACAACTACTGGCGTTTACTATATCTCAATTCCTAAATTGTAATTACTTGTAGCGACATAATAATTAATATTACACTACAATAATTGCATGTACATATTAAACTTGATTCAGAAGGGCGAATCAAATAGTGTAATATTCTTTACATAAAATATAATAAAGTATATATTTGTACACATTAATCAGAAAAGAATGTTTCTGCAACACCTTAAATTTGCAACTAATTATTACAAGGCTATAATTTAATTGCCAGGCTAATTAAAATAATCACTAGGTTGACTCCAAGAATATAAACAAAACTCTCTATATTAGTATTGTAGTTTAATACAACTATATCTAGTTGTAATAAATACAACTACTCATCATCTAGCCATGATGACACACAAACTACTACCCACTGTCTATATACATACTTATATGGTAAATCAAACATATACAAATTAACCCATTCAGTTGCTCCAAACCGGACATTTACTCTCTATCTAGAGTTCTCTCTCAAACGTCAACTGGTATGAACAAATGCAACAATATGTACAAGCAAAATAAACTAGCGTCTTTGTGCATTTGCTAATGAATAGATCCAGAATTAACCTGGCCGCCAAAATGTGCAAGCTTCAACTCGCAACATTAAACATGTAACAAATTTCAATTGGGATTTACTAATTCCAAAATGAGAAAAACACCTGCATTTAGTGCATTCAGTATTCATCTCTTCAGGTTTGACCTAGATGTGAAAAAGGTGCAGTACTATACACGACAAAAATGTAGCATAAAACCTCCGTATAATAACGCCAATTTTTATGCCAATATTTAGTTACATAATTATTTTCTATTTACAGCTTTTATATTATTGTTAGCTTGTGTGCTCTCCGATAATAGAATACAGTCTTGGTAAATAAAGTTAAAATCTTTCCTGTAGCAATGTGTACAACAAAAACAACAATTTTTATCCTTACATAAAAACATTGAATATGCAATACCGAATCCAATAATTACAACAGTTAAACAGATACATTCCCATATTTGACTTAACTTCTGAAACTAGTGTTCTCTGTTATACTTTTCAACTATGATACAAAAATCCATACCCTTTATCTTTCCGAATATATACAAAAGTCTCTATTTTAACCATTTATTCACTATCTAGCCTGGATCAAATATTTTCCGAGGTTTTATCAGGCGTCCACGTCTGGAACGAGGAACATATGGAATAACATCCTTGTCGTTTGGATCAACTATGCTATCTCCCAGTCCTACCTGTGAATTTTCACATGGTTTATTAACATTGTCCAAGGCACTTTTTCCCACAGAAAGATCATTCTCATTTATTTGTTTCAGATTTGCATTAATCCAGTTTTCAGGAGCTTGTGTACCTTCTTATGGTTTTAAGTGGTCCACATGGGTAACTATGCGTGGAGATTCTTCACTTTTTTGGATGCAATAGGTCAAGTTAGTGAGTTTTTCCAAGATCAAGTAGGGTCCTGTCCAGCCTAAACCCAGTTTTTGATTGGCTGTTAGTGGATACCATCTCCACACCCAGTCTCCTTCAAGATACTCCCTAGGTTTAAGATCACGATCATAGTACTTTTTCTGCCTGTCCGCCGAAATTTTCAAGTTATTATAAACAACTTCAAAAGCTTGTCGCATCGCGGTTTTCACCCATTCAACGTATTGGACAGGACATTCCGGTTGGGTTTGATTTGGGGTGGGACCGTACCTTACATCAATAGGAGTGTCTACTTCTCTTCCTAACATCAACAAATTGGGGGAACACCCGGTACTTTTGTGTTGCGTAGCTCTGTATGCCGACATAATATAGTCCAAATGATCATCCCAGTCACGGAAATTTTCCTCAGAAGAAACGAACATTTTTAACATTGTGATAACAGTCCTGTTACACCTTTCTATCATACCATCTGATTTTGGATTAAATGCACATGTTCTAGTTTTATCGATCCCTAACATTTGACACAAATTTGCAAATAATTTAGATTCGAAATTTCTGCCTTGGTCTGTATGGATTTGGGTGGGGAATCCAAATATCAAAAATACTCTGGTAACCAGTACTTCAGCCACTGTGTACGCAGTCTGATTGGGTATGGCAAACGCCATTTTCCACTTACTGTAATAGTCACCACACACCAAAATATACTCATTGTTCCTTTTAGTAGTTATGAGAGGACCCAATATATCAACAGCAAAGATTTGCATCACACGAGTAGCTTTAATCTGAGATAATTCATTTTTCCCTTTTCCAGGACCCGGCTTTCCTCTGGCACATATCTCACATTCCTTCACCCACCTAGCAACATCACCGGATATACCAGGCCAATAGAAACGACGTTTGATAGATTCTATGGTTCGATCTCTACCCAAATGACCAGAGTAACGTTGCGTATGAAGTCCATCAAATATGTGTCATCTAAGTTTTGGAGGAGCTACCAGCAGAAGCATTTCATTTCCCAGATTGTTTATGTTCTTGCGATATAGGATTTCATTGACGACAACAATCATTTCCCAAGATTGCCACATTATCATAACTTCATTACTTAAAAACAAAATCTCAGATTTATCCGGTTTACTTTGAAATAGTCGTTTAAGTCTTATCATCTCCAAAATGTCTTTATCCTCTTGTTGCAAAACTCTCAACTCATCATGTGACCATCTCTTTAACCAATTTGTCTCTTCTAGAGATAAGGTATCGGTATTTAAAGTATTCTGAACTGTTTCATCACTAAGTCCAAAAGAGTCATTCCCGCTATTAATGTCGTTTATTTCCATTTCCTCCCCATTATCCATTGAGTTTAAGATATTTGCTTGGACGTGATTTTCATTGACAGATGCTAGATTGCAGTCGGAACATTCCTTCAAATGACATGATCTTCTTATACGACGGGTTAGGCCATCTGCATTTTTGTGCTGGGAGCCAGCACGGTATACTATTTCATATTCGTATGATCCTAGAATGTTCAGCCATCTAGCTAAGAGTCCATCAGGGTCTTTAAAGTTCTGTAGGTAGGTCAGACTCTTGTGATCACACCGTATTACGAATTTCCTGCCTAGCAAATAGTGTCTATAAGCTTGAACAAAGTAAACAATTGCTAATAACTCTCTCTTCGTGGTACAGTAGTTGCATTGAGCCGTGTTAAGGGCTTTACTGCCATATGCCAAAACTCTTTCTACCCCATTCTGGACTTGTGAAATTATGCCTGAAATTGTGTCATTACTAGCATCAGTGTCCAACACAAAGGGAGCCCCTTCTTGTTCTGGAAAAGCTAGTAAAGGAGAGCTTATTAAATGATCTTTCAGGGATTCAAATGCAAGACTTTCAGACTCTCCCCAAGTAAAAACCTGACGTTTTCTTGTAAGTCTTGTCAAAGGCAGAGCAATCTGGGCAAAATTGGGAATCATTTTCCTATAGTACCCGCATACACCTAACCAGGACATTACTTCTTGTTTGTTAGTAGGGGTAGGCCAATCCCTTATTGCTTCTATTTTTTCTGGATCACATGTTATCCCTTCAGAAGAGACTTTATGACCCAAAAATACTATTTCCTTCTGAAAAAGTTTGCATTTAGAAGGTTTCAACTTCAGATTAGCCATCCTAAACCGCAGTAAAACTAATCTTAAGTTTTCTAGAGATTCTTGAAATGTTTTTCCCATGATGCACACATCATCGAGATACACTAGGCACTTGTCATAGGTTAACCCTGCTAAAATATGCTCCATCATGCGTTGAAAACTTGCAGGGGAATTTTTCAAACCCATAGCAACTACTCTAAACTGAAACTGACCTCGGCCGGGCACCCTAAAACTAGTCTTAGGAGCATCAGTTCTATTAAGTTTCAACTGGAAATATCCAGAAGCCAAATCTACACTATGAAATAGTAACTTCCTGCAAGTGTATCCAAGGTCTGATCAATACGAGGTAGAGGGTATGCATCAAATACTGTCACCGAATTGAGTCCTCTCAGATCAACACAAAAACGGACAGATCCGTCTCGTTTTCTTACTAGACAGATTGCAGATGCCCACGGACTATTACTAGGTTCAATAACATTTTGTTCCAACAGCTTATCGAACTCCTTGTCTACTGTATTTTGCATATGTATGGGTATTCTCCTCGGTTTACATTGAATAGGAACTGCATCACCAGTATTTATATAGTGTTCCACAATATCTGTATACCCTAATTTCCCATCTGGGCCTACAAAGGTGTCAGAAAATGTTGCTAGGAGATCACTGATCTTGGACTTTTGCTGATCGGTAATCTCATCCGAAACTGAACTTAAAAGTGATTTCAAATGATCTGGCAATTCCGAGGTTTCACCAATTAATTTAGAACTTAAGGGCAAATCACGGACAATATCCTGCACAGGAGACAATTTCCCAAGTATCGTGTCAGATTTTATGGTTTTTGGGACATTAGTCACATTCATGACAGAAATTATGGTTTTACTACATGCTGTATCCACAAGTGTGCTTGCAACAAAAAGGCCTGTACTTAAATGATTCTTTGTAGGCTCTAGAACCGAGAAGTCAGTCTTGCAGTTTCCATTGATAAAGGCTGGAATGTACTTTTCTGAACTAGCGGGTATAGTGATAGACTCCGATGTTTGAATGCGGGCACAACAAATAGACTGATACTTATACAATTTCACTTTACCCATATTTGTTTTCAACATTCTCTTAGGCACCTTAAT
Organism: Congeria kusceri; assembly: GCA_027627225.1. NCBI lineage: Eukaryota > Metazoa > Mollusca > Bivalvia > Myida > Dreissenidae > Congeria > Congeria kusceri. The sequence goes on along the minus strand of CM051029.1, from coordinate 42,380,717 downwards.
TGAGGCTTGTTGCATCTCTAAAAAGTCCATACCTAGAATGCCATACGATTCAGCAATATCACCCACTAAAAACTCATGTTCAATGTCAGGTGTTCTATTTGAAATGACAATGTACATCTACCAATTATTTTAATTTCCCCTCCATTGGCAGCAATGAGAGGTCGTCTGGGATGCACCAGTTGGGGCTTATTTGTAATACTATCCCACCTTTTTCTCGAGAGAAGCGAGACATTGCTACCGGAATCAACAAGCAAACTTCCTTTTACACAAGGATCAAAGACAGCTTTAACATACAGACAAGTTTTCAAAACTTCTACGTCCGGTACCTCATTTACAATATTTTCACAATTGCTTGACCTATCTAAACCTAGAAGAGTGTCAATATTGTTCTGTTCTGTACTATCTGTTTCTAGGAGGTTTGTTTTAGCTGTTTGCACCTCACAGCTTGGCACCTCTTGTACCTTACTTTCTTCAAGATTGGACACATACATCTGATTTGTTAGTAAAGCCTGTTCTTGACTACAGTTTCCTCCACCATTTACTGAAATAGAGTGATTACTGGAAACCTTATTATTACAGGATGTTTCAGCTGTTTCAACATTGTATAAGTGTTCTCGTTTATTTATCCTATTATCTACCTCATGCCATTTTGAGTCTACTACTACACAACCATTTTGAACATCACTACTATCTGCATTAAGTGGCCTATTTGATTGTTGGACTAGCAATTTGGCCTCGTTGCTAGTCAATGGTAGTTTTCCTGGTTCTTTACAGGGCAGCGTCTCTCTATATGGCCACTTTCCCTACAGTATCTACAAATTATTTCTCTGAAAGGGGTTTGGATGAGACCCAGATTATCATAATTCCTTGGACCCATGTAAGGATTTGCATTCTTGGATTGATAACCCTGATCAGAGGTCGCATAACCCATGTTACCATGATCAGGTCTAGAAAAATCAGGTCTGTAATTTCTCTCAAATCTCTGTTGATAGGGTTGTGGATTTCTACTATTCTGACCGATAGAACTGTTGTACCTATTGGGATAGTGGTTGGCATCCTGTCTTGCATTAGTGTTCTCAAACCTACTATTTCTGGGATTTTGAGGAAAGTTTTGCCGCAAGGAATTGTCTCGAACGTTACCTTGGTAATTCCTATCCTCGGTACTATAGTTCTGTGGAGGTATGTTACTAAAACCGGGCGTAAAATTTCTAGGGTTCTGATTACGGTCGCTATTACTTCCACCATTTGCCTGAAAGTTTCTGTTATTGCCACCTTGATTAAGGTTCGATGACAGTTTTTGAAATTTTTCTTCCAAAATGGAACTAAACATTTCTTGCAAGTCTTCTACCGAACATTCTGTGCGCATGACTGATGATATAAGGGATGCAACTGGGTCACTATACAGTGGGGTCTGGTTTTGTGACTCTAGGTCTTTAGGTTTACTATCTAATGAACCCTGTAATGCACAGTATTCTACTGCTGCACTGATCGCTGCGTCAAGCGATAAAGGGTGGCTAAACTGGACATGTTTCTGTAGTTCAAAATTACCCAGACCCTGAACATACTGGTCAATTACACAAGTTTCTAATGCCCGAGGTTCCATCTCTGGAAAAGCTTTGCTCCCCAATTGTCTAAGAGCATTGCCATAGGCTGTGACAGATTCAGTTCTTTCTCTTTTCCTAGCTCTAAACTCACATCTGTATGCTACGACCCGCTCTCTAGGTGTATACCTCTGGTCCAATATTTCCTTTATAGCACAGTAGTTTTGTAACTTGGAGGGGTGTAGTGTCGATAGAATTTGTTGGGCCTCCCCCCTTAAACACATGGTCAACATGCAACCCTTGTCTCTATCAGTCCACCCATTCCAGTTGCTTACTTGTTCAAAGTGAACCACATAATCAGCCCATTCCCATGTTTTTCCATCAAACTTATCTGGCTTCATAACACTTCTACCGATGGGTCTAGTATTTGAGTTTGAATTGTCTAAGAAATCCCTACCTGTTCTTACTTCATGTTCAAAACCCCTATTTAATGTGTAATCTGCCCTAGTCTCATAAGGATCACTGTAATGTTCTCTAGGGGGCGCAACCCTATGAAAGTTTCTATCATTGATTTGCTGCTCAAATTCTTCATAACTAGGGTTTTGGTCTGGGCGGCCCTTTTTCATACCCCTTAACTCTCCCTCTTGTTCCTGATATTTTGGACGAGGAGTCCTGTTTTTACGCTCCAATTTGGGCATATCTGAATTTGCTTTACTCTTTTTATCAGTTATATCAGAGTGACCAGCTAAAAAGCTAGGTGTTGAAAACATGTTCAATAAACTCCCTATTCCAGCATTAATGGTAGTAAGTAATATCTGATTATCAACTTGCTCTCTTGAATTTGCATCAGAATGTGCCATTCTGACTACCACATTTTTCTCAATTGGCAATTACACGTGCAATAACTTGTTACCTTCATATACAGTCCATCTTAATCAAATGCCCTTAGATAAACACAACTGGTTTAAATTCGCAAGTGAGAGGCCCCGTGTTCAGTCCCCGGCATCTCCACCAATGTAATAGAACGGGTTCCAAATCTATCACCTGAATAGGCGCAAAGGGGACAAAACTAACAAAGGGCAAAGTATTAAACCTTATGATCCCCGGCATCTCCACCAATGTAATAGAACGATTATAGGAGAAAAAAAGCAGCACTTCAGACAGTTATATCGTTGACTAGTTGGAACATGAGTCGTCTGCCAGTGACTATTGTAACGTTTCAGAGTCAGAAAGATTTCTTTGCTGCACCCCTGTACCTGGCAGGTATAAGGACCACCATCCGGGAATATGGGCCTGGACAAATCCATTTCTGTAATACATTATAAAATTGCCATAATCATATTATAAAATACTATCTGCTCTACAAAAAATAGTTGTATATTAATAGATATAACCACATTTTACAACTACTGGCGTTTACTATATCTCAATTCCTAAATTGTAATTACTTGTAGCGACATAATAATTAATATTACACTACAATAATTGCATGTACATATTAAACTTGATTCAGAAGGGCGAATCAGACCTTGGATACACTTGCAGGAAGTTACTATTTCCATAGTGTAGATTTGGCTTCTGGATATTTCCAGTTGAAACTTAATAGAACTGATGCTCCTAAGACTAGTTTTAGGGTGCCCGGCCGAGGTCAGTTTCAGTTTAGAGTAGTTGCTATGGGTTTGAAAAATGCCCCTGCAAGTTTTCAACGCATGATGGAGCATATTTTAGCAGGGTTAACCTATGACAGGTGCCTAGTGTATCTCGATGATGTGTGCATCATTGGAAAAACATTTCAAGAATCTCTAGAAAACTTAAGATTAGTTTTACTGCGGTTTAGGATGGCTAATCTGAAGTTGAAACCTTCTAAATGCAAACTTTTTCAGAAGGAAATAGTATTTTTGGGTCAGAAAGTCTCTTCTGAAGGGATAACATGTGATCCAGAAAAAATAGAAGCAATAAGGGATTGGCCTACCCCTACTAACAAACAAGAAGTAATGTCCTGGTTAGGTGTATGCGGGTACTATAGGAAAATGATTCCCAATTTTGCCCAGATTGCTCTGCCTTTGACAAGACTTACAAGAAAACGTCAGGTTTTTACTTGGGGAGAGTCTGAAAGTCTTGCATTTGAATCCCTGAAAGATCATTTAATAAGCTCTCCTTTACTAGCTTTTCCAGAACAAGAAGGGGCTCCCTTTGTGTTGGACACTGATGCTAGTAATGGCACAATTTCAGGCATAATTTCACAAGTCCAGAATGGGGTAGAAAGAGTTTTGGCATATGGCAGTAAAGCCCTTAACACGGCTCAATGCAACTACTGTACCACGAAGAGAGAGTTATTAGCAATTGTTCACTTTGTTCAAGCTTATAGACACTATTTGCTAGGCAGGAAATTCGTAATACGGTGTGATCACAAGAGTCTGACCTACCTACCGAACTTTAAAGACCCTGATGGACTCTTAGCTAGATGGCTGAACATTCTAGGATCATACGAATATGAAATAGTATACCGTGCTGGCTCCCAGCACAAAAATGCAGATGGCCTAACCCGTCGTATAAGAAGATCATGTCATTTGAAGGAATGTTCCGACTGCAATCTAGCATCTGTCAATGAAAATCACGTCCAAGCAAATATCTTAAACTCAATGGATAATGGGGAGGAAATGGAAATAAACGACATTAATAGCGGGAATGACTCTTTTGGACTTAGTGATGAAACAGTTCAGAATACTTTAAATACCGATACCTTATCTCTAGAAGAGACAAATTGGTTAAAGAGATGGTCACATGATGAGTTGAGAGTTTTGCAACAAGAGGATAAAGACATTTTGGAGATGATAAGACTTAAACGACTATTTCAAAGTAAACCGGATAAATCTGAGATTTTGTTTTTAAGTAATGAAGTTATGATAATGTGGCAATCTTGGGAAATGATTGTTGTCGTCAATGAAATCCTATATCGCAAGAACATAAACAATCTGGGAAATGAAATGCTTCTGCTGGTAGCTCCTCCAAAACTTAGATGACACATATTTGATGGACTTCATACGCAACGTTACTCTGGTCATTTGGGTAGAGATCGAACCATAGAATCTATCAAACGTCGTTTCTATTGGCCTGGTATATCCGGTGATGTTGCTAGGTGGGTGAAGGAATGTGAGATATGTGCCAGAGGAAAGCCGGGTCCTGGAAAAGGGAAAAATGAATTATCTCAGATTAAAGCTACTCGTGTGATGCGAATCTTTGCTGTTGATATATTGGGTCCTCTCATAACTACTAAAAGGAACAATGAGTATATTTTGGTGTGTGGTCACTATTACAGTAAGTGGAAAATGGCGTTTGCCATACCCAATCAGACTGCGTACACAGTGGCTGAAGTACTGGTTATCAGAGTATTTTTGATATTTGGATTCCCCACCCAAATCCATACAGACCAAGGCAGAAATTTCGAATCTAAATTATTTGCAAATTTGTGTCAAATGTTAGGGATCGATAAAACTAGAACATGTGCATTTAATCCAAAATCAGATGGTATGATAGAAAGGTGTAACAGGACTGTTATCGCAATGTTAAAAATGTTCGTTTCTTCTGAGGAAAATTTCCGTGACTGGGATGATCATTTGGACTATATTATGTCGGCATACAGAGCTACGCAACACAAAAGTACCGGGTGTTCCCCCAATTTGTTGATGTTAGGAAGAGAAGTAGACACTCCTATTGATGTAATGTACGGTCCCACCCCAAATCAAACCCAACCGGAATGTCCTGTCCAATACGTTGAATGGGTGAAAACCGCGATGCGACAAGCTTTTGAAGTTGTTTATAATAACTTGAAAATTTCGGCGGACAGGCAGAAAAAGTACTATGATCGTGATCTTAAACCTAGGGAGTATCTTGAAGGAGACTGGGTGTGGAGATGGTATCCACCAACAGCCAATCAAAAACTGGGTTTAGGCTGGACAGGACCCTACTTGATTTTGGAAAAACTCACTAACTTTACCTATTGCATCCAAAAAAGTGAAGAATCTCCACGCATAGTTACCCATGTGGACCACTTAAAACCATACGAAGGTACACAAGCTCCTGAAAACTGGATTAATGCAAATCTGAAACAAATAAATGAGAATGATCTTTCTGTGGGAAAAAGTGCCTTGGACAATGTTAATAAACCATGTGAAAATTCACAGGTAGGACTGGGAGATAGCATAGTTGATCCAAACGACAAGGATGTTATTCCATATGTTCCTCGTTCCAGACGTGGACGCCTGATAAAACCTCGGAAAATATTTGATCCAGGCTAGATAGTGAATAAATGGTTAAAATAGAGACTTTTGTATATATTCGGAAAGATAAAGGGTATGGATTTTTGTATCATAGTTGAAAAGTATAACAGAGAACACTATTTTCAGAAGTTAAGTCAAATATGGGAATGTATCTGTTTAACTGTTGTAATTATTGGATTCGGTATTGCATATTCAATGTTTTTATGTAAGGATATAAAAATTGTTGTTTTTTGTTGTACACATTGCTACAGGAAAGATTTTAACTTTATTTGCCAAGACTGTATTCTATTATCGGAGAGCACACCAGCTAACAATAATATAAAAGCTGTAAATAGAAAATAATTATGTAACTAAATATTGGCATAAAAATTGGCGTTATTATACGGAGGTTTTATGCTACATTTTTGTCGTGTATAGTACTGCACCTTTTTCACATCTAGGTCAAACCTGAAGAGATGAATACTGAATGCACTAAATGCAGGTGTTTTTCTCATTTTGGAATTAGTAAATCCCAATTGAAATTTGTTACATGTTTAATGTTGCGAGTTGAAGCTTGCACATTTTGGCGGCCAGGTTAACTCTGGATCTATGCATTAGAAAATGCACAAAGACGCTAGTTTATTTTGCTTGTACATATTGTTGCATTTGTTCATACCAGTTGACGTTTGAGAGAGAACTCTAGATAGAGAGTAAATGTCCGGTTTGGAGCAACTGAATGGGTTAATTTGTATATGTTTGATTTACCATATAAGTATGTATATAGACAGTGGGTAGTAGTTTGTGTGTCATCATGGCTAGATGATGAGTAGTTGTATTTATTACAACTAGATATAGTTGTATTAAACTACAATACTAATATAGAGAGTTTTGTTTATATTCTTGGAGTCAACCTAGTGATTATTTTAATTAGCCTGGCAATTAAATTATAGCCTTGTAATAATTAGTTGCAAATTTAAGGTGTTGCAGAAACATTCTTTTCTGATTAATGTGTACAAATATATACTTTATTATATTTTATGTAAAGAATATTACACTATTTGATTCGCCCTTCTGAATCAAGTTTAATATGTACATGCAATTATTGTAGTGTAATATTAATTATTATGTCGCTACAAGTAATTACAATTTAGGAATTGAGATATAGTAAACGCCAGTAGTTGTAAAATGTGGTTATGTCTATTAATTTACAACTATTTTTTGTAGAGCAGATAGTATTTTATAATATGATTATGGCAATTTTATAATGTATTACAGAAATGGATTTGTCCAGGCCCATATTCCCGGATGGTGGTCCTTATACCTGCCAGGTACAGGGGTGCAGCAAAGAAATCTTTCTGACTCTGAAACGTTACAATAGTCACTGGCAGACGACTCATGTTCCAACTAGTCAACGATATAACTGTCTGAAGTGCTGCTTTTTCTCCTATAATCGTTCTAAAGCTAGGGCGCATGGACGGCATCATGGTGCTCTCCACTGCTGTACCGCTGTAGAAATAGTCAACGCATGGTATAAACCCCCAGGTGACACCCCGCGGCCACGGGCGGCATCCCAGGATGAGAGGGCGCTGACCGCTATTGAAAATCGGAGGGAGATGGCCAAGAAAGAAAGGGAACAGGCCGTCAAGAGCCAAGATTTGGCCGAGTACTTTACTCAGCAGTGGGCAGCGGTTCGTGAACTGGATTATGATCCGTGACTTTTTGATTGATAAGGGCACTTCACAAGCCATTAGCTTGATGGTCCGTGTTCGTTCCGTATGCCTGGTTGTACATCTGACCGACTTCTATGGATCACAGTGCACGAACTATAATATGACATAGTGAAATAATTGTGATGTGCGAACATTAGCGCAAGTGTCGTGTTAATTGTGTGCTCTTTATTTTGTGTGTTCTAAATTGTGTTGTTGCTAAGATGTTCTAAACAGTGCTTACCTTAAAAATAAATTCATAGTATTCATTTATTTTTCTGTTAAGGGGGGAGGAATGTAGTAGGACTGGTTTCCTACCTTTGTAATAATTACTTCCCTTTCTATATTGAAACATCTTTATATGTATTTCCCTTAAAAAGATTGGTAAACATATTTGATGATAATATTTTATATTTATTATATCGTTATTGACCTGTATATTGGCCTTATTTTGTAATGATATACATTCATTACATATTTGTTGAATTAACCATTTGTGCTGGGTAGTTAACCTACTCAGGGAGTAAAACCTCCAGCTTGGAAACCTTATATCACGGTATGTTTGGCATTCTTGTAGAAATAAATGATTTAATACTTTGCCCTATGTTAGTTTTGTCCCCTTTGCGCCTATTCAGGTGATAGATTTGGAACCCCGGCATCTCCACCAATGTAATAGAACGGGTTCCAAATCTATCACCTGAATAGGCGCAAAGGGGACAAAACTAACATAGGGCAAAGTATTAAATCATTTATTTCTACAAGAATGCCAAACGTACCGTGATATAAGGTTTCCAAGCTGGAGGTTTTACTCCCTGAGTAGGTTAACTACCCAGCACAAATGGTTAATTCAACAAATATGTAATGAATGTATATCATTACAAAATAAGGCCAATATACAGGTCAATAACGATATAATAAATATAAAATATTATCATCAAATATGTTTACCAATCTTTTTAAGGGAAATACATATAAAGATGTTTCAATATAGAAAGGGAAGTAATTATTACAAAGGTAGGAAACCAGTCCTACTACAATATAATCGTTGTTTCCTGCAGTAATTTGGAAAGCATGTTGTTTCTTATGTATAAATTACACAGAATATGCATTTATTAACCAATTGATACCATGTTTTATTGCGATGAATAAACCGTAGCCTAGTTTCTGCAACCGGTGTTCAGGTAGATTTGTCAACATGTATTACTCATAAAACCCCGTTTCGGTTCATTGATCAGCATACAGAGTTGAAACGTTGGTTGATATACTGCAAATGCACTACTGTTCAAACACCAGTAAATAACAATCGAAATGGGAGGGTTGCAATTATTTTCAGAATCATTAATCTTAAAGTGACCCTGAACTACCAGTGATCCGGAATTCCTTCAATGGCTGTATATACAAAGAAAAATGATCTTGAATTGCGCCCGTTTTCGATACGCCATACACTTGCTATAAACTTTGTCGTTTGTATGCTAGAATCAACAGAACGATGATTTTAGCATATTATTTAACACCTCTTAAGATGTCAATATCCGATGTTTTCTTTTACATAAAATATTTATCCAAGCGTACTGATATGGTGCAGTAACAACAAACTTTTGACGAAATAATGTCATCAAATACGCACCCAAAGCCATATTCTCTTTGATACTCGCTAATTTTTCTATTGACAAAGAACACAATATCGTTGTTAAACTACCCCTAAAAACGCAAAAGAAGTTCCGATTCTGAGCGGAGCGTAGTAAAAAGTAGTTCCAATTACAATTGCAAAAACATGTGTCAAATCATGTTAAAATTGAAATACCGTAAGTTTCGCATAATCGTTGTGTATCGGCCAATAAACAACTCTTGGTCGTTCTGATGCGTGGCTATTAAACAACTCGGGCTTACGCCCTCGTGGTGTAATTCCTACGCATCAGAACTCCAAATCGTTGTTTATTGGCCGATAAACAACGATAAATCGAAATGACCCATATTGACATGAATACTCATATAACGGTCACTTATATCACATAATGGGGAGATTTTAAACATAGAAAAAACATTATATCCAACTGGCCAGTGATTATGATTTTTGATTCCATGGATCTCCATAGCAACTAAAATAAATAGGTCCTTAAATATTATTAGTAGATGTGATTTAGATAAAACGTGCATATCGTTTTTTCTATTTGTCTGAAATCTAGTTACATAGGTTAAAAATAATTGTCGGTTAATGTTTATCCCAACCCTAACCGTATTTAAAGTAAACGAAAAAAAAAAAATGAAACAAATGAAAAAAAAAATGAAAAAATAAACACTTTCATTGACACATGTTTTCAGTATATCAATATCACATCAACAAGCGTAATAACTAGAACTATTATATTCGTATACCGCGACTACGTATTTAATATTTACTATAGCTTTCCGAATCAACAAGTATACCGCACTAAGCTATTCCACGTTATTGATTATTGTCATCTGCGACAGTTTTCAGTCTTAAATAAGTTGGATAAAAATTTCTTTTATTTTGACCAAGATGCTTATATATGTGGCGTTTACGTATCGATTCACCAGCTTACACTATTTTTAATGTAGATATATTTGAAGTTTTTGAAACAGATGTTAACATGTATGACACGTTGGGATCTGTATATACAGTTGGGGATTTTAATAGTCGTGTTGGCTTGAAATGTGATTATATTACGCATGATAGAATGACAGAATGTATTGATGATGTTGATTATATCCCAGATGAACCACTGTACCGGGCCTCACCCAATAGTACTGTAAATAGCCATGGTGTTAAACTTATTGACCTTTGTCAATCAACCAGTTTACGCATCCTTAACGGTCGATTGCAAAATACAGACAAGTTTACATTTATATCGCATCAAGGGGCTTCAGTAATTGATTATCTGCTCACTAAAGAATGCAATTTTTCGCACATTAGTAGTTTTACGGTTGACGATCTTAACGTGTATAGCGACCATACACCAATTAGTTTTTCGCTGCATGTAAATTATACTTACCCTACGGAGTCGAATGAAAATAGCCTACGTGAAACTGAAATGGGATTTATCTAAACGCGATAAATTCAGAAGTGCCATAATCGCTCGATTAAAGGAACTAAAAATAATTTGACAAGTAGTGATAGCAATGATTTACGAAACAGGGAATCTATAAATACACTACTTAATACTTTTACATCGATTGTGCGTGAAGTAGCGGATCCACTGTTTTTAAATAATAATATGCGTAAGAAATTTAGCCCAGACGATGAAACGCATGTTAAGAATGCTGACTGGTTTGATAATGAATGTGTTCAGGCTAAAAATAAATATTTACATGCTTTGAGAGATTTTAATAATTGTAAAACGACTGAGCACAGACAGTTACTCTGCATGCAAAACAAAATTATAAATCATTATTAAATAAAAAGAAACGGTTATTTGAAAATAATAAACTATGTGAATTAGAAAAACTAAAGCATTCTAAACCTAAGGTGTTCTGGAAGCATTTTAAACAAAATAAGAATAAGAAAACTAGTAACATCTCCTTAGATGACTTTTATAACAATTTTTCTATTCTTAGTAACGATATTTCGCAATGCTCAAATGACGATGCGGAACAATTTTGTAGTTCACATGATTTTAATAATTGTGATTTTGCATTTCCGGAGCTTGATAAACCAATTACAACTGATGAAATTTTTAATGCCGTGAAGTTTCTAAAATCTGGTAAAGCATGCGGTAACGACAATTTGCTTAATGAATATTTTATGGAAAGCGTGGATGTTTTAGGATCTCATTTGTGTGATAGATTTAATGCTATTTTAAACTCGGGCTATTTTCCTGATAAATGGACAGAGGGGGTTATTGTCCCTATATATAAAAAGGTGATACCGGAAATGCAAGTAATTATAGAGGTATTACACTAGTTAGTTGTTTGTCTAAGTTATTTACCACTGTAATTAATAAACGTATTGAGTCCTTTTGTAACGAAAATAATAGTATTTCGGATGCTCAGTTCGGATTTCGAAAAGGAAGGTCAACTGTTGATGCCATTTTTATACTAACGTCAGTTATTCAAAATTTTCTTAACCAAAATAAACGACTGTATGTGATTTTTGTTGATATGTTTAAATGCTTTGATTCAAAATATAGGAATGCCCTTTGGTTAAAAATGTATAAGTCCGGAATACAAGGCAAATTGTTGAGAATAATACGAGACATGTACCAGAAAGTCAAATCATGTGTTAATTATGTAACAGTTATTCCGATTTTTTTTAATACGCAGTTGGTTTAAGACAGGGGAAGGTAATATCACCGATTTTATTTTCATTCTTTGTGGATGACCTTGAACTTCAGTTGCAAAATGATCCTAATTCAGGTTTAGTCATTGACGATATTGTGCTAATGCTTTTACTATTTGCGGACGATAGGGCAAGTTTTGCGAAATCTCCCGAAGAGTTACAAACCAATATCAACGTTTTACATTCGTATTGCAATACATGGGGACTTACTTTCAACACAGACAAAACAAACTAATGGTATTCAGAAAAAGGGCTAGATTGTTATCTAACGAACACTGGAATTTTGATGGCAAGGATTTAATGACTGTAGACGATTTTAATTACCTTGGCACTGTTTTTAACTACACTGGCAACTTTAAACTTAACCAAGAGTATTTGTCTGGCAAAGCTATAAAGGCCTTAAACGTTTTATTACAAAATTGCAAGAAGTATGATTTTAAGCCAACAATAAGCGCCAACTTTTTGATTCGTTTGCTGGATCTATATTTAGCTACGCATCAGAGGTTTGGGGATTCACAAAATCGAACGAGCTCGAGAGAATATACCTGAAATTTTGCAAACGTATTTTAAAACTTAAAACCAATACATCTAATGCGGGCGTTTATGGGGAATTGGGTCGATATCCACTGTACATAACAAGATATGTAAGAATTATTAAATATTGGAGTAAAATTATTGGCGCTGATAATAATATTATTAAAAAGGTGTACGAACAAGCTATGGAAGACTGCACCAATGGCTTTAAAAATAAAATTGGGTCCATAATGTAAAGTCGTTGTTAAACAATTATGCTGATCATGTCGATTTAAAATCATTCCTTGGTGTTTTTAAACAACGCATAATCGATACCTTCATTCAGGAATGGTCACAGAATATGCAGTCAAATATTGTTCTTACAAACTATGCCCTTTTCAAAGACAATTTATTATACGAAACATACCTTGATGTATTACCTACCAGCCTTAGACTGTTTTTCTGTAGACTAAGACTATCGGTGCATCCACTCAGAATACAAACTGGTAGATATGTGGTAGAAATAGGATTGCTAGAGATCAACGATATTGTTTACTCTGTAATTCACAAGATATAGAAGACGAATATCATTTTATGCTCATTTGTCGATGTTTCGATGAGTTACGCCAAAAATATATTCCAAACTACTATTAGAAAAGACCCTCGATGTTTAAACTTTTGGAAATGCTGTTTATAGATAACAAAACAAAGTTATTCAAAATTTCTCTGTTTATTAAATACGCATTAAATAAAAGAAATCTCATGTTAAATGTGTAATGTTATAACAGTACTGTAGCTAAAACATTTTACTAGCTTTAAGTTCATCCTCATAAAATACAAACATCAATCAAACTTTTGGTAACAGATATATAATACAAATCAAGAGTATTAAGAATTTTTAACGCAAACAAATAAATCGTACATAGTATTGTGTGCTACTATGTATTCATGTATGTTCCATATAAAAATATATATGATAATATATATCGAATCTATTCATATATTGAGTATAACGTGACTTAATTTGCTATAATGTTTTGTTTGTATTGTTATATTGACGATGTACATTGTGCAAGTCATAATAAAACACATGTTCTGTTCTGTTCTGTTCTCTTAAATATGGTAGAAATAACACAATGGACATACGCCACTTATTGCCTTAAGGCAAATTGACCAACTGAGATCACGCGTTCACCCGTGACGATAATTAAAAATATATTGCCCACCCGCCAACGCGATCCAAAAGCTCTACAAGTATTGTCTACGCTCTTAGTTGTGTGTCTTTACGGTGACTGATTTTAAATTATGGATAATAATAAATCCTAACGCTCTCTCCATTTGTGGAGATAATCCACCCCGATAATTTAACACTCTAGACAAAATCTCCCCTATTGAGACAGTTTTCAGTCATTTAAAATGTCTTTGTGAGGAACCGGAAACGAGGCTTGCAAACGGCGACTGTGCAAAACGTAAGCTCTCAAATAGATTTCGGATTAAGATTGATAAGGATTTACAAACATTGCTTGTGCTATTCAATTGTGATCTAAAAACTACATTTTTTAAAACTTGGATTGTGAATTGTGCGTAACATGTCGGATAAACAAAATAAGGGCAACAAAAGGGCCAAATGGCCCTGGGTCGCTCACCTGAGTTTCATTAGTAGATTTTTTTTACATGTGTTAGATTTTAAACGGATATGGATTTACTGATACGAACTGATGTAAAGGCGGTCTAATAATCATGGTTTGAAAAACTTAAGTGACAACAGACATTAAAAGTTTTGAAGTACATATTGAAATTGAAGCTTTTTCTTCAATTTGATCTAGTGACCTAGTTTTTGAACCCGCATGACCAAGATTCGAACTCGGTTGAGATACCATTGGGACAAATGTTCTGACCAAGTTTCATGACGATTGGGCAAATAATGTAACTGCTAGAGTGTTAACAATATTTGTTTTTCAATTTGACCTAGTGACCTAGTTTTTGACCCCACATGACCCAGATTCAAACTCGGCCGAGATACTATTAAGACAAATGTTCCGACCAAGTTTCCGAGATATCATAAGAACAAAGTTTCTGAGCAAGTTCCATGTAGATTGGGCAAAAAATGTGACTTCTAGACTGTTCACAAGCTTTTTCTTCAATTTAACCTAGTGACCTAGTTTTTGACCCCACATGACCCAGATTCAAACACGGCCGAGATATCATTAAGACAAATGTTCTGACCAAGTTTCATGAAGATTGGGCAAAACATGCTAATTCTAGAGTGTAAAACATGCTTTTTCTTCAATTTGACCTAGTGACCTAATGTTTGAACCCTTATGACCCAGATTCAAACTCGGCCGAGATATCATTGAGACAAATGTTCTGACCAAGTTTCATAAAGATTGGGCAAAAATGTGACTTCTAGAGTGTTAACAATTTGACCTAGTGACTTAGTTTTTGAACCTACATGACCCAGATTCGAACTCGGCCGAGATATCATTAAGACAATTGTTCCGACCAAGTTTCATGAAGATTGGGCAAAAAATGCTAATTCTAGAGTGTAAACATGCTTTTTCTTCAATTTGACCTAGTGACCTAGTTTTTGACCCCTTATGACCCAGATTCGAACTCGGCCGAGATATCATTGGGACAAATGTTCTAACCAAGTTTCATGAAGATTGGACAAAACATGTGACTTCTAGGGTGTTCACAAGCTTTTCCTATAGCCATATAAACCGGACCGGAACCATTTTTGAACTCGGCCGAGATATCATAGGAATATAGGTTCTGAGCAAGTTTCATGTTGATTGGGCAACAAATGTGACTTCTATAGTGTTCACCTATAGCCATATAAGGAAAACTCACCCCCCCCCCCTGGCGGCCATGAATTTTTAAGGACCGGAACCATTTTCGAACTCGGCCGAGATATCATAAGAACAAATGTTCTGAGCAAGTTTCATGTTGATTAGATAAAAAATGTGACTTCTAGCTAGAGCGTTCACAAGCTTCTTCTAAAGCCATATAAGGAAAAATGCCCCGCCACCTGGCGGCCATGTTTTTCAACGGAGCGGAAACATTTTCGAACTCGGCCGAGATATCATAAGAACAAAGGTTCTGAGCAAGTTTCATGTTGATTAGGCACAAATGTGACTTCTAGAGTGTTCACAAGCTTTTTCTAAAGCCATATAAGGAAAACTGCCCCGCACCCTGGCGGCCATGTTTTTCAATGGAGCGGAACCATTTTCGAACTCGGCTGAGATATCATAAGAACAAAGTTTCTGAGCAAGTTTCATGTTGATTAGGCAAAAAATGTGACTTCTAGAGTGTTCACAAGCTTTATCTATAGCAATATAAGGAAAAATGCCTCGCCCCTTGGCGGCCATGTTTTTCAATGGAGCGGAACCATTTTCGAACTCGGCTGAGATATCAAAAGAACAAAGTTTCTGAGGAAGTTTCATGTTGATTCGGCAAAAAATGTGACTTCTAGATTGTTCACAAGCTTTTTTTAATTTGACCTAGTGACCTAGTTTTTGACCCCACATGACCCAGTTTCCAACTCGGCCGAGATATCACAGGGACACATAGTATGACCAAGCTTCATGAAGATTGGCCAATTAATGTGGCTTCTAGACTGTTCACAAGGTAAATGTTGACGACGAACGATTCACGACGCACGACGGACGACGGACAAAAGGCGATCACACAAGCTCACTATGAGCACGTTGTGCTCAGGTGAGCTAATTAAAAAAACTATAAAGGGTGGCGCCAAACGCTCGAACAAAGCGCAAGCGGTGGGAGGGGTAAGTGCACAAAATTCGGACAACAGTGTTCCGTTTAGCCAGAACTCATTTACACCCCCCATCCTACCAGCAGCTTATCCACAGCAATACACAGCCCGATTTAAACACACAAATAATGATATACTTGATCAAGAGAATGGACACGAGATTAAAGTCTATTGAAAACGGTGTCTCCGAAATTGACTCAATCAAAATTGAAGTGTCGGCATTGAAAGCGGAAAACTACAATATGAAGCTAAACAACACAGATCTATGCTAAAATTTGCTTACGTAATCCAGGTATTCCGACAGTCTATTAGGGACTTCATTGACCTACATGTAAACGTGTTAGAACGGTACATTATTACGTTTGCAGTCCAAACTTGTTTGATTGTGAAGTTGATTTATGTAGTCCTGGAATTTTGTCATATGTTGTCTATTGTACAGTAATAACAATCTGGAAGTAGGAAATATTTAAGTTTTAACTTTCTTTTCTAATTATAATTTCTTTCAAGCTCAAGAAGCATCTAGAGCGGTGTTTTCACTCCATAATCTTTTTTTCAAAAATTGCTACAGGAATTAGAATTGTCATATAACATGCGAGATATATCTATTGGAGATGTTAACTGTATTCGTCAATATTGTTAAAAATGTATGTTTACAAAAATGGGTACGGGTGTCACAATATTAGAAATCCATATCGCACTATATTTATTTATTATTATTAATTTATGACGATATTTATTGCGATATATTGCGGCCTTTGTATTTGTGTATTTAATAAACTTAAGACTGATAAAATCACTATGGACAGCGCAATATTGTATTGGATGTTTTTTTTTTTACTTTGTTTACTCCATTTTTATGTTGATGGAAGGCGCAACGATAGCAACATATAAACAGCAGATAGTAAAGCAAAACAATTATGAGCAACACTCTCAAACCGTCTGTCGTTGCTGTTCATTGTATTTATTATATTACATTCAGAGTGATTTTTACATGTACAGGTACTCTATTCATGTTTATTTGTTTTGTGCATAAACTATGTATGTATTGCACTCTTTATTTTAACTGGAAACAATATCAGTTTTAATGTATTATTAAGCACAAACTTTTAAGAAAAAAAAAGTATACCAAACATAAATTATTATTCGTCGCAAGTACAGTCTATATATAATGGTCTGGCTTTTGATCTTTATCCCTACAAAAATATCAACTTTACAAAATGATACTGGCTTTCAATTGTTTATTACTGACATTAAGCATATTTTAATTCAGTCAAAAGTTTTGCAATCGACGTATTAATAACAAGAAAATATAAAAACTGTACAAATACCAAATAAATAATGCAATATATTGTAAAATATTGCAATATTTTATTGCAGAATCAAATGTTGCAATAAACCAATATGCCGGTATATTGTGACTACCCTAAAAATGGGCAAGCGATTTAAATAATCTACCCAAGCTTAGCAGTTATCGAATATTTAAAGCCAACCAGGCATATGATAAGTAATTATATGGTGTTGTTAATGATGAAGGTAGAGTTTGTATGGCAAGGCTTCGTTGTTGGACACATAAACTTTCAATGTAAGAAGGTAGATTTATAAATATACAAAGAACTGAAAGAAAAGGTACTAAGTGTAACATGGGTGTTATTGAAAATGAACACCATTTTTAGTAGTCTGTCCATTTTACAGAGATCTAAGGAATACATTCTTACCTAAATATTTTCAAGTTGGCCTCACTGCTCGAAAAAAAAAGCGTTTAATCATGACTTAAACTTAAATTAAATGCTATTATATTTGATGTTTAATGAAGTTTAATTTAATTTAATTAAACCTTAATTTCGATTTTAAGGTGAAGTTTAATTAAAAATTTTCTTCTAAATTTTACGTTCAGTAAACTCAACGCAAACGAGATTAAACTACCATTATAATTGAAAGTATACTTCATATAACTGCCAGACATGTGTCAACATTTAAAACCTCAGAAACTTCTATTAAACTAAAACAAATATGAAGTTTAATACACCACTAAATGATCATTATATACTAAATATAATTTACTAGCAAATCTACATTTTGTGTCATTAAACTCCAAATTGACATGTTGGTTGACAGAAATAAAAGATAAACACAACACTTATTTTACAAATTAACATATTGCTAGTAGAAAGAAGCATTAAACTGTAAATGAAAATGGCAGCTTTGTTTGTTTGTTTGGATTGTTCGCCGTTTTTAACAGTATGTCAGTCATATCACGGTGGTCACTTAACCTACCCACACTTTTCCTGGGTTAGGTTAGCTACGGAATCCGTTTAGTGCCATATGGAATATCGTGCCTCTTACGGCGAGGGCGAGACACGAGAATTGCGCGAAACACGAAGCGAGACACGATATTCCCGCGAGACACGAAGCGAGGCACGATATTGTAACACAAGATCTCGCACTGTCTCAGTAGCCCATACCACGATATCTCGTGGCAAAATATCGTGTCTCGCTTCGTGTTTCGCGCAATTCTCGTGTCTCGCTTCGTGTCTCGCGGTAAAATATCGTGCCTCGCTTCGTGTCTCGCGCAATTCTCGTGTCTCGCGTTCAAAGGTCGAGACACGAGATGCGAAGCGACACACGAAGCGATATACGATATTCAGGCGAGACGCGAAGCGAGGCACGATATTATATCGTTCAAATTTCGCCCGAATCTCGAGTATATCGCGGTAAATTTTCAAACCACGATACAGGAAACACGAAGCGAGACGCGAGAATCCGGCGACATGCGAAGCGAGGCACGATATTGTATCGTAAAATATCGCTCGAATATCGAGTATCGCGTCTACCGGTGCACCAGGAATTAATCACGTTGTAGTTGTTTGATATTATTTTGTAAAAATATGATGATGATATTGTTGTTGATGATGATGATGATGATGATTATGATGACAATGATGATGATGATAAGTAACACCGAAATTGAGTTGACACCAAAGTGCTTTGCTACCTAGGACAATAGGGCAATGCACCTATCTGCTTTAGTGCATGATGCAACCCCACGTCGTGTTGACCTACTTTCAGTGTGTGAAAGTTAATTTGAAGAAGGCCTTTAGTACACAACTATTTAACAACGCAACAGAAGTAATTGCAGCAGCAGTTTCTTCAAGACGGATGGGCGGACGGACGGACAGACGGACAAAGAGACAGTCTGACAGAGAGACAGACCGTTACTTCTACAGCAACAGGCTTTTCATAAAAATAAACAATAAGCATAAATAAAACGTAGTCATCATTAAAGTTAAAAAAAAAACAGTTATCAAATCGAGTAGAAATAGCCACAAAGCAGCAGTATCATCCAGGCGAATGGGTGGACTGACGGACAAAGAGGCTGACAAACAAACAGACAAACAGGCAGGCAGACAGGCAGACAGACAGTGGGCCGTCATGGACTGGGCCGTCAACGACTTGGGCCGTCCTGACCCGCATTCGTTCGTTAGGAAAAAGAGTGTTTCCCTGCTTTGCTTCCCTGCTTTCAAACCGCGAGTCTCGATATTCGGGCGATATTTGAACGATACAATATCGTGCCTCGCTTCATGTGTCGCCCGATTCTCGTGTCTCGCTTCGCGTTTCGAGTATCGTGGTTTGAAAATCTACCGCGATACTCGAGATTCGGGCGAAATTTGAACGATATAATATCGTGCCTCGCTTCGTGTCTCGCCTGAATATCGTATATCGCTTCGTGTCTCGCTTCGCATCTCGTGCCTCGACCTCTAAACGCGAGGCACGAGAATTGCGCGAGACACGAAGCGAGGCACGATATTTTACCGCGAGACACGAAGCGAGACACGAGAATTGCGCGAAACACGAAGCGAGACACAATATTTTGCCGCGATATATCGTGGTATGGGATACTGCGACAGTGCGAGATCTCGTGTTACAATATCGTGCCTCGCTTCGTGCCTCGCGGGAATATCGTGTCTCGCTTCGTGTTTCGCGCAATTCTCGTGTCTCGCCCTCGCCGTAAGAGGCACGATATTTCATATTGCACTAACCGGATTCCGTACTTAGCTGATCTAAGCGGTTTACCAGTGCTAAGTGCATATACTTATGCCAGTAACTGACAACTGCCCTACTTGAATGAGAGGTAGAGGGAGAATGGCTGTAGAAATCATTTCATGACCAATCCCCACACAAGTTATAAGATTTTTCATTTAGCGCGATAAATCACTGCGATTACCACGTCGCACAATGGGAATATCGCGAATTCACCGCGACTTCGCCAATCGGTGACACATCGCGAGAGAATGAACCTTAATACCGTCGATGTTCACGTCACCGCGTGTCATCGCGATTCAGTTATGTAATTTTCATTTTCAAACGAGTATTGAAGCACAACTGGAGTAATTTTGTATTAATGTTCATTTCATTTTTGTTGCGTTTTAACCTGGTATCGAGTTGTTTTGCAGGCATTTATACATCGCGGCGATGTCACCCGAATTACTTTTTCGCCGCGCCGGAGCCAGATCGCGGGGATTAGTAACAAATGCAATCTTAATGTGGTATGTACTGTATAGGTTGGACAAAACACATATTAAATGGACTTATTCACAGATTTGCATATTTTTTAGAAAATGTAAAAAATGTCATAACTGCAAAATGACATGTATTTTCAGGCATTAATGAAAAACAATACAGATGTCGAATAGTTATGTTTATATCAGTTGGTGTATACACATAATAATTAATTAACACACTATGTCCTGCATATTTCAGGCAGGTTTTTATTTGACTTCTTTATATATAATGTACTTTTATTTTTGGAATCTGTGGCAAAATAATGGAAAGTTGTCATTTTGCTATAAATATGTAAAATATGTAAATACATCTTATTTGTTTGCGTTATAATAATATAAGTATTATGCTAACATTTACATACATGTTTTCCGCAGTGGGAAATGTAAAATGAGTACAATAGTACATGCCGAAAATATATCTTTAATCATACCCTCTCGTTAAATACAACTATGTTACACGGTTTATTATAATTAGAAAGGCGACTAAGTTAATCTTAATTACTTGACAGTATTAAATATTTTCCTCTGATTCAACAGTTTATGCTGTTTTAAGAAATTCACATAAATATTTAAATTTATTAGAGTATCATATAAGTTTTGAAATGAAGTTAAATTCTATCGACTTCATAAAAAGACATTGACAATGAATTTGCATAAATTTTACCAAATATTTGCTAACAACATTCCATGAAGCAGGGTTTCCCGCAGGCCCGTATCGCGTGTCGGCGCCGACAAGCCTTCAAAGCAGAACCCTATTTGCCGACATGCTTTAATTTTGCCGACAACCCTTTTATTTCATAGCGACAAGCCTTAATCCGCTCGTTAAACACACGCATCATCGCCGCTAATCGGTGTATCAATGTGAGAATAAAGCTTAATTGCACAGCAAGACAGCGTCTGCACGTATTATTCGGCCCCTAGAACCATAGCTAGCCAATCAGACGCGCGTTAACAGGGTTGTCACTATTCCAGACGGAGTCAATTACGTTCGACAGCTTGTCAATCAAGACGATAAGAAGCTTGAAAATTCAAGCTACATTATCGTAAAAACAAATCGTTTAAAGATAATGCAAACGCTACGATTTGTTGGAAGCCTTTGAACGAATCGGCTGAATTTTATTTTCATAATTGTTTTAAACATAAAGCGTGGAAGTGAAACAGATACTTGTGGAAGAACTTAAAACACATGTGCATACATTCACGTCGTTTTTATTCACAAATTAAAAACAATTTGTCAGTTGTTATCATTTCTTTCAATTACACATATATGCACAGTGTCCAGATTCATACCCAGATGGTTTAAAACACACGGCAAAGTTACAGAGATTGCGATTTGTTCAATTAAAATTTCAAATTATTTGTAAATACTTGAAGTTGCAGCGAAAACAGACGACGCTCACACGACAGTAAGGAGAGACAAATGGCAAACGCCTGTGCAATTGCAGATTACATAGTCTTATTTAAGTTATCATTTTCATTCATTGTAGTAGAATGCGCTTCCGCCAAGTTCAACTGATGGAGTCTTACGTAAAGCACGTGGATATCGTGCGCATCATAACTTCTTGAACTTCGATAACTTATGCGCGATATCTTACAGAATAAATCTCTCTGATGGATATTCTTAATCAATTTTGAGTATTTGCACATACAACAGAACGCATCGAATCGCATACATACACTTTCCCATTTACGGCACACAAACACTAAAACTTTTTTTATGTAATT
This sequence comes from Congeria kusceri, assembly GCA_027627225.1. Lineage (NCBI taxonomy): Eukaryota > Metazoa > Mollusca > Bivalvia > Myida > Dreissenidae > Congeria > Congeria kusceri. Next base: position 42,358,345 of record CM051029.1, on the reverse strand, counting down.
GTCAAGATTGCTTGTGACACAATTATAATAATCGAACCAGGGTCGGCGTCACATCAAAGGCTTGTTTTTGCATTTTTGACGCTAAGTATAGCCCTGTTGCTTTATCAAAATCGTGTCAAAATGAGATTTTGGCATACTCACGACAGGTCATTAGCAAAAAGGTCCGCCAGGAAACATAATTATGATGAGTGAATTGTGTTAATAGTGGATTTTTAATGGAAATGAAGGTACGAAGTATGTTATTGTTGTTGTTTTGCTGTCGTTTTTGCGTGTGTAATGGGGGGGGGGGTAGGTGGTGGTGAGTAGAAAGATGTGGTCGGGGTAAGGGTCGGGCGATGCCGACAAGCCTTTCTGATCCACACCAGAGCGACGATCGCCATGATGACTATGAATCCCTGTTCTCTTTCCTGTTCTATCATCAGGAGTCAGGATGCAGTTCCTTTTGTTTATTCCCCATACGAAAAAGAAATGAAACAAACTACTAACGATTTACCAACAATGCACTTATTCTATACTGTTCAGTACAGTATTGCTGTATAGAGTTAGTATAGCAATAACAAGAAATGTCTTTAAAAAAGACAATCGGCGTTGAAATCAATATTGAGATGTCATTTTTTCCCCTAAATATATATAATACAAGAGGACCAAAATGATTGGTTGCGTGACTTCACGGACACCAGATTTTTCGGTCTCTACTAAGGAGACTTCTCGGAACCCAGATTTTTCGGTCCCTACTAAGGAGACTTCTCGGACACTAGATTTTTCGGACACCACAAGAAAACGTATCAGCCCCAAAATTAATTTCAGATAAACTCAATCATTATTAATATCTGTACCGTGAATAAACCGATCATATACCGTCCCATGTTTTCTCCATTGATACATGAATAACCTAAATACTAGTAATTTACGTAAACATAATTGATACATCAATTTGTCAGGCAAATGTAACAAATTAACATTGTCAGTATATAAGCGGGAAGTAAAGGAGTTATTGTAACGTGTACATAGTTATGTTAAATAATATACTATATGTATCATTAGTATTGAACATAGTGTATTCATGCTACGCACATCAAGTTAAAGTAACAAGAATAACATTTTGACGTATGTACGAGACTTCTTTCGCCTCCTTTTACTTATATAAAGATGTTGCACATTTTTATAACTTGAATAAACATCTACTGGAGAAGTTGATAGAAAGGTGCAATTATAAATGATTCTTAATAAAATGCAACCACAATTCAAATATAAATTAACATGCACAGTAAGTTTATAAATATAAATTCCCCATTAAATGAAATATTCGGGTTTGGGATTCTCCGGACGCCAGTTGATGCGTGTGTATTAACCGCGCGCTATTTTCATAATGATTTACTCTCCTGCTGTAGTTTGTTGTACTCGCTACAATTAATTCACTGGCACGACAGTCGGTCACAACGTACAATAATATTTTTACACAATAATAAATTAATAGGAAATATAAGCTCCATCAAGTTTGCTAATATGTTTTGCTTATTTGTCAGAAACATACCAGAAATTTACCACTTTATACTTTGTGCTTGTCACTTGAAACCTTAACACTATTGACAGGCAGACGTGACGCAAGCTCAACAGGCAACATTGTACGTTTTGGCCAATAGTGTGCAGCTAGTCAATTTACACTGTTAAATACTGTGTTGAAGTAGGTTCCCAATATGAAGATGATATATAACAGTTTTGAAGGTAAACATTCGCTTTAGCTTGTACCACTGCCATGAATAAGTTGTGTAATAATTTCTTTTTATCGATCTATGTTTTCTGCCTGGTTGGTAGGTTTTGAAAAATCATGGGGACGCTAAACATAGATTCAAATTTGTATGGCCTAATATATATATATATATATATATATGAAGCCTAAACAATATAGTTATTTCATTATGTGAATGAATATAATATTCTGATCATGAACAATGAGTAAAATTGTTCATAATTATGTTCAGTTCTAAAGTGTTCGTCGAAGATATGTTTATAACTTAATTTTAACCGCTTTTGTGAACAATTATGTAAATTGTAATCCTCAAAAGTATGCAACAGTTATTGGTAGACATCAAACCATTGTTGTAAATTTGCATTCCCTAAAATTAGAAAATTTGCCCAATTATATTGGCATTCAATTTTCCCGCTGCATAATTATCGCAAGAAATCTAGATCAAAAGTAATCTTAGACAGCTATGCTCAAAATACAATTGGTAATAACACCGAGACCCGGCATGTGTGAAGCAGTCATTTATTTAATACTTCTTAAAAAGAATTTTTTAAATAGTATACTGTGTTAGACGTTGATACGCCCCTCTAATCTTATTTAGAATAATCATAATTACATATACAATTGACAACACCTTGAATGTTACCTTTGTGCTTTGATGTCAACGTTATCAGCTGTGATCTTACGAAGGCCGCTAGCTTCAGTGACGAACGTTTCAATACAAAAGAAGAAGTGGTTGCATATTTGTTAGGTTATAGAAACGCTCAGGTTATCTTCGCTCTGGAACGACGTGACATTGACGAATCGGCGCAATATGCATGTATCCACACACAAGTAACCTCATATTCGCATCAAAAAAAACCCTCGCCCTTTCGTATTTTATAATATCCACACTTATTTATTTGCTATATTTAATAACTACAATAAAAAATAAACTGCGAAAATCAGTCTACAATACGCTAATATGAAATCGTAATCGGAAAAGCCTATCCAGTGTTACTGTTGTAGTTTCGTAAAATAAGCTGTATTGTTCTACATGCATGCCATGTAAAACCCGTGTTTTCTACAAAAGGGCGCGAAATGTCTGCTGACAACCACGACGTCACGTTCCAAGCATGGAAAGCGTGAGAGTACGGACCATATGCTTAACTAACATTTGACGCGCGTAGGCACAACGTGCACTCCAAGCATGGAAAGCGTGAGAGTACCGACCATGTGCTTAACTAACATTTGACGCGCGTAGGCACGACGTGCACTAGGAAATTTTCCCGCCATTTTTGCACGAACAAAGCATGTATTATATAAATCTATAATTTTAATAAAGATCGTTACAATTCAACAATTATCCAACCAGTACGATGAAACTTTATATACATATTAATCAACATGGGAACTTGTGCACCTGGGTATTTTGGTGCATTTTTTAGGATATCAGCGGAGTTATGGCCCTGTTTTAGTAAAAAATGGCATTTTTGGACTTGTGTCGCGTGTAGCTCACAAAGTATTGTTTCTAGAGTGATGAAACTTTATAAACATATTAATCAGCATGTGAACTTGTGAACCTGGGTATTTAGGAGCATTTTTTCCCGCCATTAATGGAGTTATGACCCTGTTTTTAGCAAAAAAGTGACATTTTTGGAATTGTGTCGCGTGTAACTCAAGAAAGTATAACTGCTAGACTGTTGAAACTTTATAAACATATTTATCAGCACGTAAACTTGTACACATGGGTATTTTGGTGCATTTTTTCCGACATCAGCAGAGTTTTGTAACAACCAGTGGAATGTGGGGGCATCCGTGTCTTACGGACACATGTCTAGTTTAATTTTAGTTCTCTTAATCTTCTATTGGCACTATGTAATGACTTATTAAAACAAGTGAATTAGTACAGATTAAAGACAATTTTATGTTTCAATAACAACATAAGCATCCCTTTTTATACAATTCTAAATATAGATTTTTTAATTGCTCATGTTTAAATGGTCAGTTTTGCAAGTTGAGGTAAAAAGGCAATCAATTTGAATGTTCATAATTGACATAAGTGCCTTCAAATTGATATACTATCAGCATTAAAGTACTTCTGTTTGTATAATTTAACTTTTCGTCATTCATATTTTTATAACGGTCAAACATAGGAATTATTTTTGCAATAAATCATCAACAAAGGAAAGGAAAATCAACACGTGTCAATGCAGCTGGCATTTTTGTTTGTTTCCATAGGACTAGTATTCACACAGATTTTCTTCAAAAAATATGGAATGCTATTACACAAGCAAAAGCATCTATGAAACAAAAGTTTAAATTAACAAATAGACGATATTTATAAAGATTCCCAATCGAATATGACACTTTATTTTCAAAGTTGAGATTAACACAGTATTTCATAATTCGTGAATATCCTATTTATATAATTAAATCAGACAGGAAGAAAGTTACTGGAAATACCGAAATCTCTACCAGGTTACTCTTCTTCCGCTATGTTAAAATGCAGATTCGTTTAACTTTAAGCCGCTGTCCATGGAATCTAATTCAATGCATCGTAATTTTAGTAATAGTTCTTACGATGGTTTATGGTTTTTATAACTCGTGGCCACGACATGATGTAGTGTGTAGTACATTTTTATCGAGTCCACCGGGATTTTCTCCCATATGGCCATCGCCTCCAGAAGAATTGTTAGTTGGGTTATGGGGGATAGTGCAAGATACAGGAGACGCCCCGTTCCAGAGGCGACCCTGGGTCTTTTAGTGCCCGGTGTGAAGCACCTAGTACACTGCACCTCGGTTTAACGTCTCATGCGAAAGACGAGTTAGTAGGTTAGGGTGTAGCCGGGGCTCGAACCTGCGACCCCTGGGTTGTGAAGCCAGTGCGTTACCACTAGACCACGGATCCGCCACACGACGACATAATAACTCGTTGCCACGGGATAATAACTTGTGGCCACGACTTAAGTATCCAATCAGAATAGTGTTTGCGGCGCAAAGAAAGCGTGCTGTTGTCAAATTAAATGATACATAAGGTAGGTTTTTCGTTGATACTGGTTTCTATATTTCAGGTTAACTGTATATTCAATATTAATTCATATAAAAGGAAACACATATGTAGTCTCACAAATCTTCAGAATTACTTCAAAGTATAGATTACTTCTTAAGAACCTGTATATTAATTGGAGTTCAAAAAGTAAATTTTATTTATTGTTTTTGATATTTCTCATTTTGATGTTAGACAATGACGTGTAAATAAATTAAATTACTTACTACATGTACATTTGTAGTCATCACAGCATTATAAAACAAATTAATTGCTTGTATTTTGCAGATCTTACAATGCTCCACGGAAGATGATTTCAATTACACTGTCAGCCGACACGCTGACTTGGTAATTGACCAGGGGCTTGTACCAGGAGTCCTGAAGTTCGACGATAAAAACCGTGTAGTAACATTCCTGTTTAAAAATGTTCTGTATTACAGGTATACAAAATCACTGGACATGTATAAATTGAGAACGTTTTAATCCATAAAAATGTAATTCGTTAGTTTATTAAAAGGACATTTTTGTTGAGTGTAAGGTCTGCATTTTTGAATAAAGAAGGCAAAACGACGGGACCGCCTCATCTGTTCGAAGTACACCTTCAATTCGCGTAATCGCAATTTCACTGTTGTTAACTGTCTTTACCAATACAAAGTAAAGCGATTTTTAATGTGAAGACATACATTTTATTGCGTACCCTAGAAGAACAATTGTTCCTTGTGCAAATTATACAATGTGACTAAACATTATATATAAACAGCATGTCATTTTATTGCAGGCACCACGCTGCAATCAGTCAGTTTGTCGAGGGATTGAATGCAGTTTGGGAGCTGCTTTCTAAAATTGTTCTTGCTCCATTGTATGTCTCTTCGTAGACAACAACAGCAAAATGACGCTCGAACAATTCAGGAATCTGTACCTTATCAACTTCAGTCCGGAAGGTTCCAACAACAGACGCCTGGAAGACGATACCGTGTAATGCCTGGAGGCTTTTTTGCTCGACTGCACTGGTAATCATTTTCAGACTCTTAAATTGTTACGATAACAGCCTGGATAACGTATATGTCTATTACTCTTTAATTAAAAATAATCAACCTGAATCGATTTAATTGTATTTTACTGTATGTTGATGCGTCTGGTACGGCAAAGTATTAAATGGTCAAATGGTACACGCACACGTGACTACATCTCTGTGAAAGATATAAATCGATATTAGATATACCGTAAAATATCTATATTTTCGGACACCTCAGAATAATAAAAAAAATTCGTGTCCGATCATTTGGATACACAAAACTATTCCAAAATTACAGATGTCCAAAAATGTACAGACACTATGACAATATTGCAATTACGTTCGGATATGTCCCGGTGTATAACGTTTTTTTGCCGAATATGCACGGATAGTATCGATTAATGATTTCGCGTGCTTGTTTAATACCACGCCGTAAAGTATTATTAATATATTTTAGCGATGTTTGCAATTAATTTGAAATCATTTCATATGCTTGATTTTGTTTTACAGAAATTACGCCAAGACTGCATTTGTGTCGACCGAGTTCAAAGATTAATAAATTAAGCAGAATTTGTTGGTAAATAATTAAGACTGGTTAAGACTGGTTCCTTAATAGGATAATGTCAACAGCATATTTAATATACGATATCAATACCGGTATACACAATCGGGTAAACCGATTATTTATTGCACATGGCTCTGAACCCAATGACGCTAATGTAACGGTCCCCCGCCTCCACTCATTCCTCTGCCAGGTTTTATGACCTTCATCCGGTTGTAAAAACACATGTGCGTTGTGCCACCGGATTAACGCATCAGGTTAGAATTCTGCTCAAATACCACTGTCATATTAAATGTCCGAAAATAAAGATTCATTAATTATGGTTTAAAAGTAGGATGTCCGAAAATATACAGTGACACAAAATATTTAGTTTAGCTAAAAAAGAGGGTGTCCGAAAATTTACAGTGTCCGAAAATATAGATCTTTTACGGTAGTTTATTCATGTACAATTTTACCATTATTGATAATATTTATGTTTCCTTAAAACTGTGTGTTTAAATGAATAATTATTAGAATTATTGCACAACCAATATACGTATTTCGTATTAATAAATGTTTTCTGAATCCAAATATCCAAATAAAAATTAATTCCGTTTCAATATCAAACAGTACAATTCAGTTGATATGTACATTACAATAGTAATTACACTTATAGGATAAAATTTCATCATTCATCAGTATGTTCATCACCCATATATCATTTTTCGAAGAATAAAAAACAACACAACTGTAAATTATACTGTATGGTGGCATTGTAACGCTTTATTATTATGCACGTCGCGTCAAAAACGTGAGTAAACGCGTATAAATATTATACCTTAAAGGGCTATATTTAAAACTTGGAAAATCATATTGTCAGAAACCACTGATTTTCCAATGCAAAGACCTGACAGCCTTTATGCAAAAATGCACACCACTCTTTTATCGCAAAAACGGTACCAATATACGTATAATAGAGTAGCAACGTTATTATACCCTCGCATGATGAAAATGTTGGTAGAAGAAAACGGCAAACTGTTTATCCGTCTGTCTGGCGTTAGACAGATTTCATTTTTACTTTTAACCTTAAACACAAAGCAACACATATTTAATGAAATTTCTCAGAAAATGGTCGTGTATGCTCAAAATGGATTCCAGTTGGAAAATTACCAATTAGTTATGTCTCTTCACAATTTTTTTTTTGTTACTACAGGTATTCAAAATTATCAGAATACGCTCTGCTAGACCGTGTACAGCTTCGCCGAACACAGCTTAATTGCGAGCTGTATACGTTGATTACAAAACCGTATACAGCTTGCACCGAATATACAGCTCATCGTAAGCTGTATACGTCAAGATGCTGCATATTACCGTATATAGCTCATGTCTAAAAATGTTTATTATTACCATCATGATCATCATTGTCATCGTCGTCAACAACATTAGCGGCAGCGTTATCAGCTTCAAAACAGTTTTGCAAATGCAAGTAGTTGTTGTTGTTGCTATAATATTTGCTTATGTTCGTAGTTGTCTTGTTACTGTTGCTGTTGAAGTAGTAGGTACGGTGTGTTTGTCTGTCCTTCTGTCTGTATGCCTGTGTTTGCCCGTCCGTCTGTTCTTTCCACTTTCATTTCGGAGTAACTATTCATTAAATATGACAGAGGCCATTACACCACCGTGGATGAAACTTCCTTTCCTCTGTTTCTTTCTTTTGTTTTTTCATTTTCCTTTGGTGTCACTTGACTTTGTCATAAATATTTTGGCATAAAAAATCTTAGTTGCACACATTGCTGGCGTCGTTGGACCGATTTATCTTTTATATATACTTCTACAACAACAACAACAACTACTACTACTACTACTACTGTTGTTACTGATGATAATGATGTTGCCGCTGCTACTGATGCTGCTACTACTACTTATAACAATTATCGTCTCTAGTAGTCACTGGCCATGTGAACTATATACGTAAAGACGAAAGACCTATTTCAAAAGTATATGTATGTATCCAACGTTTACACATAAGCTGTATACGTTGTCAACCCATGTATACAGCTCTCCCGTAAGCTATATACGGCGCGAGCTGTATACGACTAACAATGTTCGCTTCTCTGAAACGCACGCCCCGGCCCAAGGTCAACGAACCTGTAAAGAAGTAATCAACAGTTCTCTGAAACGCACGCCCCGGCCCAAGGTCAACGAACCTGTAAAGAAGTAATCAACAGTTATCAATCATCCTGCATCATCATCGTTTTTATATTCCCTGATTTTTATTATTTTATAAAATATTAATGTTAGTTTATTTTATGTGTTAAACGGACATACATGTCACTTATACGAAATGATTACTTAATGTGTTGTGCGTGGTAGCATAAAAACAATCGTTCTAGATACTCGGGTGTTAAATGAGAATCTACCGGTAGCCGCATTTATATAAACGCGTTTGCTTATGTTTTTATGCGACGCGCATTGTTAGACCGCATACAGCCAGCGCCGTATATAGCTTACGTGTGAGCGGTATACGTTGGTTGACAACGTATACAACTTACGGTGAGCCATATTCGTTGGTTGACAACGTATACCGCGTACGGTAGCTGTATACGTTGGATATATACATATACTTTTGACATAGGTCTTTCGTCTTAACGTATATAGCTCACATGGTGATTGACTAGTTTACAACATACATTATTGTGATTACTAGTATACTTAATCGTCATCACCATCTTCGTCGTAGTAGTAGAAGTAGATCTAGTAGCAATTCCAGTAGCAGCATCAGTGGTAGTAATAACAGTAGCAGTAGCAGAAGCATACGCAGCAGCAATTGTGATTGTGGATGGACGGACGGACGCACGACGGACGCCGGAAAAATAGGTCACCCTCCTCCACGGTAGAATAATGACCCTTGTATTTTTTCTAATAAAAGTTACTGCGATTGAAGGAAGAATGAACAGACGAACGGGCGGACGGACAGACGGAATGGCGGACGGAAGGCCGGACAGGTCGACAGACAGACCTCAGCAGCAACAACAGCAGCAACTACAAACATGCATTCGCAACATGGTGTTCATGACGACTTCTGCTGCTGCTGCTTATGATGATAATGACGCTGTTGCTGACGACGACGACGACAATGATGATAATGATTATGATCATCGTCATCTTTTAGTCATGATCTATATACGGCGATATGCATCATCTCGACGTATACAGCTTACGGTGAGCTATATTCGATGTAAACTGTATACAGTTTTATAGTCAACGTATACAGCTCACTTACAAAATATACCAAGTCACCGTGATGAGTTTACGAATAGTTTCTGACGAATTTTTTACTTTTCCGGGCTGAGCCTTTCGGCCTCCTGCTGACTGCCGGGTCATTTTAGGCATCGGCCGGGTGCCGGGTTTATTTTAAAACGGAGTTTAAATCTCAGCGACATTTTTCCATCGCCTACAGCTAGACCAATGTCGGCCTAAACATTTGACTCCATTGGACGGCACGGGTCAAATTGGGTCCTGTTCTTGGCGTTCTTTAGCAACCAATATTTTATAAAACTTCCTAAAACTGCATTATTGCTCCAGGGTACATATATTACTATATATTACGAGTTAGAATTTTAAAAAACGAGAAATATAAAAGCAAACATAACAAGACAATGATTTAACGTGTTTTCCTTCTGCTCGTCCACGACTTTAATTCTTGCCATAATGATCTGACTATGGACATTTGGAACTTCATTCCGGCATGGATTTCAAATCGAGCTATGCTCGGATCTAGTTACTGTAAAGCTTTGCGAGGAGGTTAATATCTGTCTGGTGCCGGGCTGGCTCAGGCAAGACTCCTTCTGGGTTCCGCGAGAAGTAAGTCCAACGAGGATTTATGTCATCTTTATATACGGTCAACATCATGAATACTAACAAGACTTCGCGTTAGTGTGTTTGACCGTATGCGAGAATAAGTTAGTAAAAAAGAAATATTTTTGTTCTGTATGGGTACGTCGTATTACCCAATGCTGGCTTCATACACGGGAACATAGTAATATTTTATCGAAAATTTGTTAATTTGCCTGAATTAATTACATATTTGTTTCTGGAAAACATAAGTTTCTAAGTATTTATGTTTGCAAAAAGTTTCGTGAACCAAATTTCAGATTATTTTATGCAGTAGCTAGTGGCCACTACTATAACTTTTTCTCTTGAACGAAATTGACCAAACAATTTTTCAAATTTCTTCAATTTTTGTGATAATTGTAAACGTAGAAGCAAGCTATCATACTGACGGAAACGAAGACCTGACAACGCATTGAAACATATAATAAAAAGAAATAAAGATACAAAGAATAAACACATGAAAAATATAATATAGAAATAAAGATAAAAACGAATAAACATACACAACATATGTCAGTGAGATAATGTCTTTTAAATAAAATGTGTCATATGCATGTCTTTGACACGATGCGTACATTGAGTAATGAATGTTAACACCTGTGGGTGAAATCATGTGACCTGAATTGTGAATTTTGACACCTGTAGAAGTCAGTTGACACTGGCGACCGGATATACCACAAGGTCGACTCTTATCTAGATCTAATTATGACATGAACTTTGGCTTTCATTTCGTACACTTACAATTACAAATTCGTTATATGTTTGGTCTATGTTTTTTAGTGAGGAAATAACATGGAAGTGGTCTTGTGTTCTGTTCTAAAAAGTCTTGTATAAAATTCTCAGGTAATATTTACAATATAAACACACAGCGGATATTATATCGGTCTCTTAGTAGAAAAGTCGGAACAAGCTTTATAAAAAACGCATATGATATGAAGAAAGGTAGAAAAAACGCAGACGATATGAAAACAGTAGAAAAATGCATACGGTATGACCATTGTAGAAAAAATGCAGACAATATATAAATAGTAGGAAAACGCATACGATATGAAAAAAAAGTAGAAAACAACGGAATTGATATGAAAACAGTAGAAACACGCAAACGATATATAAACAGTAGAAAAATGCATACGATATAAAATTAGAAAGAAAACGCAGACGATATATACACAGTAGAAAAATGCATACGATATAAAAATTGAAAGAAAACGCAGATGATATATAAACAGTAGAAAAACGCACACGCGATGGAAATTGTAGGAAAACGCAGACAATATATAAATACTGGCGCAGTGCCTTAATCCGCCACCCCATTCGAATTAGCTTTTTTTTTTTACCGGCGATTTCTATTTTGCTGATCTCGATCAATCAGATACTTTCCCTTTACAACACTGAGGAGTTTTCATCTTGATTTGTGCATAGATGAATATTTAAGCCAATTATTTTGTACATAACCCCTAAATGCAAACAAACTGCATGCGGGGAATCTTTTTCATACTGCGCACGCGCAATTTTGAGGCCCCGCATTGGTGTCCATGATAACATTAAATTATTGTGTTTTAATATCATGTCCATGTGAGCATGTGCAGCATAAAAATAACCATTATTTATAGGCATTACATACAATAAAATGCGGAAAAAAAACTGGGTATTAAGAGTGCAAATGTCTCGCTACTCAAACCCCTCATTATTTGTCCCACGAGCACGCAGGGCCTCAGTTTCAGAGCTATTTTTAGAAATACATATGAGTATTTGAAGAAATTGGTACATTGTATTAACAACAGACAACGAGCTGCTTAATACAGAAAATTTAATACGAACAATACGATTTTCACCAAGCAACTTAGGATCCCCGTGATTTAAACACTATAACATGAACCTTAAATAAACAAAAGTGGTAGTTTTGCCAAAAGAAGTTAATAAAAGTTGCTTGGAAAACAAAATTCATAAACAATAATTATTTTCGAGCAAATTCTACATTTTTAAGAGGGGTGGCGGATTTAGGCACTCACAAAATCAATCGGTAAACAACTTTTGAAAATATCGAAAAAATACCCCCCAAATGTGTCGGATTTAGGCACTGCGCCAGTAGTAGGAAAACGCATACGATATAAAAATTTAAGGAAAACGCATACGATATGAAAACAATTAAAACAATACGGTATGAAAATTGTAGGAAAACGTAGACAATATATAAACAGTAGAAAACGCAGACAATATATAAAAAGTAGGAAAACGCATACGATATGAAAATAGAAGGAAAACGCATAAGATATGAAAATATAAGGAAAACGCAGACGATATGAAAACAGTAGAAACACGCATACGGTATATGAAATAGTAGGAAAACGCAATGAAAGTAATAGATCACAGATATTGTAGAAGTACGGTTTTGTTAGTTTATTGTGGATAACTCTTTCGAAATAAGTTATTTAATTGCGATAATTTATGAATTTTGTTTTATTAGAATAAGGCCTAGATATGTTGCGCATTTGAAATACATTTGTTAATAGATTTTTCTTTTCCAAAAGTGAGACGAGAAAAAATGTTATTATATGAAAGAATTAAAGAAATGCATGTGTTATTTTAGAGTTACGGGTTATTTATACATAATTAATGTAAATAAACATTAAACCAAGTGACAATTTATATAAAATAAACACCGCTCAATGTTAAAATGCTATTAATGTCTCGTAAGTTATAATTCTCGGTAATAACAATAATATTACTATTATTTTATCAATATATGTTATGTTTACAGGTGAAGAACAACTTTACGGCATTTTAACAACAAATAAAATCTATTTTTTGAAACCCGTATCCAGTCTGCGTTTTCCTTCTTCGTTTATATTGTATGCGTTTTCCAATGTTATCTATATCGTATGCGTTTCTCGTATGCGTTTTAGTCAGTGCCCTTGTCGTAGCGTGTCGCCGTATAGTATCGTTCTACAACATAACACGAGTTCGCTGCAAATTTGGGAGACTTGCCTACGACATCTGCTCTTCCGTTTCTCGTAAAATGTCGCCATAAACTCGTACTCATGTCATCACAAGTCGTACAGACTCGTCCACACTCGTACATTCTCGAAGACAAGTCTTCGATTGTCGAAAATGATATCGTACACATATCTCGGCTGAACTCGTGATAAAATATGAGTATTGTACTTGTGGCGTGTTAATTTCGTGTCACGCTTGAAGAGAACTCGAACAAATGTCGTCTTGAAACTATTCCGCGACCAACTCGTCCACTTTACGGCGAGTTCTAACTCACCAAAACTCGCACAGAACTCGAAGCTTAAATTCGCCAGTGTGACAGGTCCTTAAACAAACGTGAAAAGGAACCGTACTTTTTGAGGTGTGTACACATGTTGCATACACCTAGTACAAATTGTTTTTACTATATCTAACTTATATCTTTGTATAAAGTCTGACTTTATGTACATGTACTGAATGATTACTACTTTAACAAGATGCTATAATTATTATACATGAATTTAGAACTTAATTTTATACTGCTACTGAAGGGTAATTCATGTTGAAATTGATATCAAAACGATACTTTGTGTTTAAATATCGGAGCAAACATTCGTCGGTGAATAATATGGTGTAAATGGACTTGTTCACATATTTTCTATTTGTTGGCAATGCCATATGAAATGTAAACTAATAAAGGACAAGGCGTAATCACTATAAAATATTTATTTAAAATCACCAGTGCATACAGCAGTGCTTCACTTTACGGACATGTTACGCTCAATGTCATGAATACTTTATACTTTGAAATGTAAAATAATAAAGGACAAGGCGTAATCACTATAAAATATTTATTTAAAATCCCCAGTGCAAACAGCTGTGCTACACTTTACGGACATGGTTACCCTCAATATCATGGATACTTTATACTTTTAGACATTTAGCGATTATTAAAATACATGTACTAGTATTTACATTAACGAGACATTGGTTTCAATATACAATGTCATTTATTTGGGTATCAGCAGTGAAGTTTCGCGTCTTTATATATATTGTACTCGAATAACGATCACATTCATAGTGGAATCTGCATAAAAAATGTTGCAAAATGTCAATGTGCCAAATCATGTACATGTATGTGAATACGCCACATTGAACGGTTGTTTCACATTATTATTCGCAGAGCTAGAAACCAGAAACAAAAATACTTCAAACACAAGATGAAACAAGAGATGTTTGTAAAACATGTATGCCGCCCCCCCCGACTTGCAGCCAAGTTGTGAATATGTGCAATTATTAAGAATTTTTTTTTAATATGCAATCCCAAGCGAGGTCTCGATATATGGTATCTATGTATGAACTTTCATTAAAATATCTCGATGCGTTCTCAAGTTATTGAGCGGAAACCGTTTTTCTATTTTTAGCAACGGTGACCTTGACCTCTGACCTGTTTACCTCTAAATGTATAGGCGCCTTCCTTTCCTCCCAAGTAACCAGCATACCAACTTCCATGATCGTAGGTCAAAGCGTTCTCTAGATATCGTGCGGAAACGAAATGGTCTACGGACAGACCGACCATCCGACCGACCGACCGACTGACATACCGACCGACCGACGGGCAGGTGCAAAGCAAGATACCCCCACTTCTTCGAAGGGGGGCATAATAATATTTTGTACACTTATAGTGTCAGATAAAAGGCATGTTTAAAATAATCACTGAAAGTAACATATTTCATTAGAATACCCTAAGCCACATAATCCGCGCTTAAGCCGCTGTCCTGCTTTACAAATTCTCATAGTACGCTTTATGCCCAGGAAATGCAGTTCTTTTCGAAACGAAAGACACGAAGGAATGGGTTCTACCCTATAAACAAACTCAAAAGTGTATCTAAAAGATATAACAAAACATGTACATACATGTATATGTATAAGCCGTATGTTATGCTTTCCAGCTCCAATATATACGGTTACAATTTAAGTACAGAACCAGATACATTTGGAGATAACAAAAGCAATAAGCATGTTATAAAACTGTTATAAAAATGCATAAACATTTAGACAAAAACAAATATGAAATTACATTTATGTAATACAAATTGTTAAAGGGCCTATAAATTATATTACATGAAATGCACCATAATATGACATGTGCATTAAATACACAAAAAAATAATATAAGACACAATAAGATATTTGATAAAAACATGTCAGCAAAAACGACTGGAAAATTAAAAACCCCGAGCGGGCATCGAGCTAACGACTTAGGAGTCATACGAAGTATTGACAGTAGGCAGCGCTTTAACCAACTGCGCTATCATGCTTGTTTACGAGTCGTGTATAAACTATGGTTATACAAAATACTCACAAGTCTGACGTCAAAATGTAAACACGAAAAAGGCCAAACAAATAAGACCAATATTATTTATTGATTTTTATCTCAGAATGCATACACTCTTTTTCCATTATATATACCATGTTTAAACTGTTATTATATGCAAGTATTAATATCAGAATTTCAGATTTTTTGAAGCAATTGCCCCCTTGAGGCCCTTTTCGATGAAATCGTCCCTTTAGGATTTCCACAAACAAGTTTATAACAAAATCCAAATGCATGCACAAAATGAAACAGCAAAACAATTTAATTAATAGTATTAGATACATCAATGGGTAATTTTTACTGAATACTGGAATGTATCATAAAAATAACCTGTTTCAAATGTTAGTCCAAATTTATCAGGTAAACCAATATCTCTAAAACAATAAGCATAATGCGAAAAGACCAAACAACAACAACAACAAAACAGCCTTCTTTTAAAAATTACACTTCAACAGTCTCCTCTTCAGAAATACCCCTGAACGCGTCTGCGTTCATCTGGAATCCTAGTTCATCATGATTCCTAAGAGGAAATGATTTTGTATTAACAGAGGAGTACCCACTTTCAGGGGTAACACCGTTATTGTTAATACTGTGTGACTGTACAGTCGGCCCAATGGTCAGTTTCAGAGCTTTGTTGTCCGTTTTCAGACCATCATTTACACCCTGTATAACTTTCACAAAAGTGTGTCCATCATTTTTTACTTCTCCACTATCTGAAAAGGAGGAAAGTTCCCCAGAAGGGAAACCATTGGAATCTGGTGAGCTTGCAGAAACCGACTGTGATGCACCCGACACACTGCCGTCTGCACCAAACGATGACCCAGTCTGACTTCTGCCATAACCACTGTCACTTTTAACGGAAACCCCACCAGAGTTACCTCCAACTGAAGATATTGAATAGGAACCAGATTTAAAGAAATCATCATTGCAGTCAGATGGGCTGGACACGCTGGCACTGGTAGGTGGTGATTCGCTTCCAGACGACATGAAACTCCTTTCACTTATGGGGCAACTTAAACCAACAGTCATGACATTGGCTGAAACACCATGAAAACCATTGTCATAGCTATTCTGTTTTCGATTGACCACAAACGAATCTTGAAAAACATTGTCATCCTGATGGATGTCTGCTGCAAGCGTTACTTGTTCACCCCTTCTTTCCAAGACTTCCTGAAACCCAGGCAATATGGTGACGTTATTTACTGAAGACTGACCTCTGACCTGGTTTATGGGTTCACTTAAGGTCACTGGTTGCTGATTGGTATGCTGCTCATCATTGTGCAGGTAAGTTTCTGCATTTAATGCACAACTGATATTTGCATTGTGAGCATGCTGTTCGGGATATTCAAACGCATTATCAGAGTTGGGACTAAACTCTTGTTGAGGCCCTATATAGCCCATAGGGGTAGCAGGCGGGGTATCCAATAGAGGTTTTTCAGATGATGAATTTCTTTCATTGGTCTCTTGACATTTAAGGGAACGTTTCGTCTTGGATGTTTCCATATTTTGAGGTCTAGGTTTGGGAAGCTTGTTTTGCAAGGAGCACCAAAAATTCTCCTGTTTTCTTTTAGAATCATTTTCAGTTGGAACCTTAACTTTCGGAAGACGCTTCCAGAACCCAATATCCTTACTGACAGACACTGTCTCATTTCTGTCCACATTTTCACCATCAACATCTAAGCCTTCAGTGCTGGCTTCCAGAAGAGGGCCACCATTCCCCGCTTGTACTTCCTCGATAGCGGTGATGATGTCTTTCGGCTCAAAGTCATTGATTTCAAGGCACAGTATATCTTTCCCTTCGTCCATTAGCATTGTCAGGAACCTGAGTGCCCATAGGTCATGTAGCAGGTTCTCTGTATACAGGAAGTGCACAGCTGCGCTCTGCTCAAAAAACTTTGATGTCGCGTTAATATAATCTGAAAATTACAAGGGCATTATTTTGAAACAGTTGCAACAAATTAATTGCATACTATTATTAGGTCTTTTTCCAAAGTCTGGGGAAGAGGCCCATGGGGAGCAAACAGGTGTAAAGTATCTTTTGTTTTTTTTATGTGCATGATAACTGTGTTGGGACGTAAATGCACAATACAATTACAATGTGAGAAAATAGTATTTGGATAGCAAGCTACTTCAACATAACCAGTAAGATAACTCGCAATGATGGAGATAACTGATATTATTACAAATAAGGCTGAAATAGTGAATTAATTTACACTTCGACAGATCCATACACAAAGCACAGGCTAACTACCAAACTTGGACCAATCAACAGCAAGAACTCCTATGTGAAACCAAATCAGGTGGGATTTTTTTCAATTGTACTTCAGTCAGGTTTTGTCAATCCTCATTTTAAATTGTGTTGTTACTCTGAATGTCAAAAACTTTCTGCTACGATTTAAGCTACCTGCATTAGCCTGCAAGTTTATTCCACACCATGTCATTATTTCATTGCACTAATTTTATATGTAAACTTTCACAAAAGACAACCACCTCAGCTAGCTGCCCAAAAAATAACACAAAAATTTCCTGTATATGGTTACATATTTATCACAGCTGCAACCAGATTGATATAATGGTACTTAAAAACTGCACAAATGCGGTTTACTGCACCAAAAGTGTCTATCATAAGGCTGCATGTGTTGATTTTTATTTCGTCAAATCTGTTAACCTGATTTTTTTTGCAAAAATACAAAAACAGCTGTTTTTAAAACAGTTATGCCCCATCTAAGTTATAAAACAGTTATGCCCCGTCGAGGTTAAAAGCAATCTTTAAATTATCAAGTTTAGTAAAGATCGGATGAAAACTCTTGGACATAGAAAGCGTTAGCTACTAAAAAGGTCAACTTTAGATAAATGAAGGGGCATAACTATGCAGTTCCTGGGCAATTTAGTTGATCATCAAAGATGGCTGCAATATAAGGCCTCAGTCTCAGACATTTTCATCATGTCAGGTCATGTTTTACTGTTAAATAGGCTAATTGCAGATAACTCCATACGGCTGATTTACGAACCTGACTGAGATTTTATGCACACAAATATTTTTATAAGATCATATAAGTTTCTTGAAGATCGGATAAAAAACTGTTGGACAGCATATGAAGCCAAATTTAGATAATTCAAAGGCAATAACTCCACAATTCCAAGGACAATTGGATGATTATCGACTTTGGCCAGATATTATGTGCACAGACATTTTCATGAATTTTGGTATGAAGTTGGATGAAAACTGTTGGACTAAGAAAGCGGATACATTAATATATAAAACCACTGATCTCCCTTGACAAGTGGTTTTGTCTAACTGTTATTGAAAGGAGACAATCCGGGACGACACTTTCCGCCTAAAGTGGATTTGTGGTTAGAAGACACTTCATTGAAACAGAAAATACCATTAAAGCGGAAAGTGACGTCCCAGATTAGCCTGTGCAGACTGCACAGGCTAATCCGGGACGACACTTTATGCACATGCATTATGCCCGGTTTTCCCACGACGCGCCTCATTTCTTTCCAGCTGGATACAAAAACCAAATGATTAATCACTCTCATTTATAACACTATCAACTAGTCTAAATGCTCTCTATTCCAACAAATTCTAAGTTGATTAGAGCAAGATGAAATTCTTTGGTTTTTATCCGAATTGGCGTCCTTTACAAAATATTGCACATATAAGGTTGACTATGTTAGCACTACCAGTAGCCAATATAGCCATCGGCTACTAAAATATCTCATTGGCTACTAAAATTTCTAATTGGCTACAAAATTTCTGAAAATAGTTGAAAATAAAGCACAATTTCAAACTTTCTGAAGAAAATATTTCTAAATAACAAAGTATATATATATAAATATCTAATTGGCTACTAAAATGTCTGAAAATATTTGAAAATGAAGCATATTTTCACACTTTCTGAAGAAAATATATCTAAACAAGCATATATGCAAAATCTAAAGTTTTATGGCTATTAATTTAAATTTTGTAGCGCCAAACATAGGTTGAGTGTGAAACTGTTGTATCTGCTAAAGAAATGTTGTTAGTCAACCCTTGAAATGTAATACACACATACTTGTGCCAGGTTTAATGTCATAAGATATGAACACAACATAGTTCCTCTCCATGAGGTTCGACTTGATGTACTCCGCTTTAACTATGTCAACATCGGCGTGGTAGAGGAACACGTGGTACTGGTACTTCTCCTCTGAAATGTTGATTGTGTGATATAAAAGTAAATTCTGAAAATAAATGTATTATGTTCACTTCCTTATAGTACAAGTTGTATTTAGTTTCGAAATGTTCTCTCATTTATCCAACGACAACAGAAACACGTTATTTAAGCATCTAGGTTGGAATGCTACATGACATCCTTCTCTCTATATAATATTTCCGTATCTA
Source organism: Congeria kusceri (assembly GCA_027627225.1). NCBI lineage: Eukaryota > Metazoa > Mollusca > Bivalvia > Myida > Dreissenidae > Congeria > Congeria kusceri. The sequence continues at coordinate 42,338,389 of CM051029.1, read as the reverse complement.
TTTACAGATGTTTTACTTTCGTTAATCAAACAGAATTTGCTTCTTTTATTATTTTCTTGTTAAAACAAATGGCAAATCTGTAACATTAAAGCTATTTTCTTTAAATTTAGTGCAACTAATGGAACTTCAAACAAATGTGTACAGGGCTGGTATTCACAAAGCATCTTAAGTTCAATTTTATCATTATCCTTAAATGTGGAATTTTCCTCAACTGTATAATTCCATACAGAAACAGTTTTGCACTCAGTTATACTTTTAAATAACATCATTATGAAAATGGAACATCAACAACATATGAATCTGTTTATTAAGTAAATAGATTATATATTATATCAATTTTTGCACTTAAGTGAAAATATTTAAGAAATTACTTAAGATGCTTTGTGAATACCAACCCAGGAATATTGAAGACTTAAAGCCCCCTTTTTCACTGCTTTGGAAATTGGTCCGATACCAGTCAAATTGGGAATTAAGTGACATGAAATCTTTCTAATTGAGAAACATTTAGGAAAGTCATGTAATTAATCATTTACATTAACTAGAGTTATATTGGATAACTTTGGTATTTTAATAATGTTTATCCAAAACCATACAAGTAATTTCATTATTGTCATCTTATATTCACATTTCCAATAATGTATTTAGTATTTTGCCATTTAAGATTTGGGATTTTTTTCATTCCAATAAGGAAAAACAAGAAACGTGGAAATGCCACGAAAAACCATTTTTGGAATGAAATGCATAAAAGTCAGCACAATAATGAAAGAAAGTTCTGGGTGCCATATGCATTCCTAAGCAAGGTCTCGTTATAAGGTATCTATGTATGAAGTTTCATTAAAATATCGCAATGCGTTCTCAAATTATTGAGCAGAAACCGTTTTTGTATTTTTAGTAACATTGACCTTGACCTTGATCTCACCCACCCCATATGCAATCCCAAGTGTGGTCTAGATACAAGGTATCAATGTATGAAGTTTCATTCAAATATCTTGATGCATTGTCAAGTTATTGAGCGAAAACCATTTTTCTATTTTTAGTTATGGTGACCTTGACCCCACCCATCACATATGCAATCCCAAGAGAGGTCCCACAATAACGTATCTATGTATGAAGTTTCATTAAAATATCTTGATGTGTTCTCAAGTTATTAAGCTGAAACCATTTTCTATTTTTAGTAACTGTCACCTTGACCATGACCACATCCACCCCATATGTAAGCCCAAGCAAGGCTTTGATATAAGGTACATATGTATGAAGTTTCATTAAAATGTCTCAATGCGTTCTCAACTTATTGAGCAGAAACCGTTTGTCTACTTTTAGTAATGGTGACCTAGACCTTGGCCAACCACCCCTTATGCAATCCCAAGCAAGGTCTTGATAATATGGTATCTATGTATGAAGTTTCATTAAAATATCTTTATGGATTCTAAACTTATTGAGCGGCAACTGTTTTTCTATTTTTAGTTACGGTGACCTTTACCTTGACCCCGCCCCATATGCAATCCCAAGCAAGGTCTCGATATAAGGTATATATGTATAACACACTATTATGTAAAGTAAGAATAAGACATCAAACATAGAATAAACTGTTTTATTACACCAATGTTTTATATGCAGTTTACCCTTTGTAATTTAAGCATTTTGCAGAGTAATTAGTGCAATAGACACCTGCATATATAACTGAATCAGTAAAATTGACTTTACCACAAAACTGTATACTTTTATGGATCTACAAACTTTTCACACACACAATGAAACTGTGTTCATGCGTGCGTGAACACAGTTTATAAATACAGTAAAAATGACCAAAGACACAATCAGTTGTAATTAAAAAGTCATGGAAAAATGCTAATTATACCAAAAGTATTGACAGAATATAAAAGACATACATAAACTGCATGAAATGCACACTTTTATGTGAAAAAAGAACACAAATCATGTCCATTCTATGTTTGATGTCTTATTCTAAGTTCACATAATACAGTGTTGTATGAAGTTTCATAAAAATATCTCGATGCGTTCTAAGTTATTGAGCAGAAACCTTTTTTTGTATTTTTAGTAACGGTGACCTTGACCTTGAACCCACCCACCCCATATGCAATCCTAAGCGAGGCCTCGATATAAATGGTATCCATGTATGAAGTTTCATTAAAATATCTTTATGGATTCTAAAGTTATCGAGCGGCAACCGTTTTTCTAGTTTTAGTAACAGCGACCTTGACCGTGATCCCACCCACCCCATATACAATCCCAAGCAAGGTCTCGATTTAAGGTATATATGTATGAAGTTTCATTAAAATATCTCAATGCGTTCTCAAGTTATTGAGTCGAAACCGTTTTTCTGTTTTTAGCAACGGTGACCTTGACCCTGACCCCACCCATTCCATATACAATCCCAAGCGAGGTCTTGATATAAGGTATCTATGTATAAAGTTTCACCAAAATATCTCGATGCGTTCTCCAGTTATTTAGCGTAAACCGTTTTTCTATTTTTAGTAACGGTGACCTTGACCTTGATCCCACCCACCCCATATGCAATCCCAAGAGAGGTCTTGATATAAGGCATCTATGTATGAAGTTTCATTAACATATCTCAATGCCTTCTCAAGTTATTGAGCGGAAACTGTTTTTCTATTTTTAGTAACGGTGACCTTGACCCCATCCACCCTATATGCAATCCCAAGCGAGGTCTCAATATAAGGCATCTATGAATGAAGTTTAATTAAAATATCTCGATGCGTTGTCAAGTTATTGAACGAAAACCGTTTTTCTATTTTTAGTAACAGTGACCTTGACCCCTTCCACCCCAGATGCAATCCCAAGCGAGGTCTCGATATAAGGTATCTATGTATGAAGTTTCATTAAAATATCTCAATCCATTCTCGAGTTTGAGAGCGGAAACGAAAAGTTGACGCCGCCACCCCGCCCGCCCCACAACGACATTACCCAATCTAATAACCGAAATTTGTATTCGAAAAATTTGGTTAATAAACTATAATTGGCATATGGAATGAGTCCTTTCACCCTGTAACATCTGGAACTATAGTAGTAACAGTTGGCTCAGGCGCCAAGAATGCTATATACAGGTACAATACAAATGAATGTACATTTTACCCTATTATAACATGTTGTGCATAACAATATGGGCTATGGAAATTTTTCTTACACAGTTTGAATGTCCTAATCTGGCAACATGGGGTAACTGTCTAGGCCAATTAAGTCCAACAGACTTATCTAGTACTGTATTCGACAGTACAGTACGAATTGTATATTTCAGGGGCGTACTAGGGCGAGATTTGAATATACAGTTGACTCCCGATGCCTCGAACTCGCTTGTCTCTAATTTCTGGTTGGCTGGAACTTTCTTCGCGGGACCGATTTTTTATTACTATATATTCATATAAATTTCTGTCGCTTGGCTCGAATTCGCGATGGTCGAATTTTCGGATGGCTCGAAGTGTTTGCCACTGTCCCAGTCATAGTTTTCAAACCTGAATTTGTTTGTTTGGCTCGAACTCGCTTCGGGTCGCATCAAGTCGCTAATCGATTAGACGCGCTTGATTACTGTCAATCGATTTGCTGTTGCAAACTTGTACGCATAAAAAACGTGTCAACTTAGGTACCACTTATTTAGTAGATAGCCTAAATGTCATAAAAATGTACTGTTTAAGCTAAATTAATAGCTCAGTTCAAATTGTGGAACGCTTGTTTCTATTAGATTAAACAAGGATATCAGTGACCTGATGGATGCTCCCCAATGCGCTTTGCAAAGTAATGGGAAAGCCACATAACTGTAAGACAAGAGGGCCATGATGGCCCTAGGTCGCTCACCTGAGTTTAAGGCATCATAATGGCTAATAACAAGAGGGCAAAATGGCACTAAACCCCTTACCAAAGTATAAAAATCTGGGCCTTGCAGGTTCAGAAGTTTTTTTAGTCTATATAAACCATGTGACCCACAGGGCGTGGCCACTTTCTACCCAGGGGCATAATTTGCAAAATATTTGTAGTGGACCATTATTCAATGTTACATACCAAACATGAAACCACTGGGCCTTGCGGTTTCAGAGGAGAAGATTTTAAAGTCATTTTGCTATTTAAATGTATATAAACCATGTGACCCCCAGGGGCATCATTGGAACAATCTGTGTAGAAAACCACTCCACAATGTTTCACGCAAAATATAAAACCTCTGGGCCTTACAGTTTCAACAAGGAAGATTTTTAAGGCCCACTTGCCATATAAGTCTATATAAACCATGTGACCCCCGGGTCATGGCCACTTTTTACCCAAGGGGCATACTTTGAACAATCTTTGTAGAGGACTACCATACAATGTTACATATCAAATACGAAAACACTCCGGTTTCAGGGGAGATTTTAAAGTCATTTTGCTATTTAAGTCTATATAAATAATGTGACCCCCAGGGCAGAGCCAGTTTTGACCCCTCGGACATCATTTGAACAATCTTTGTAGAGGACAACTATACAATGTTACATACCATATAGAAAACCTCTCTGCATAGCAGTTTCAGAGGAGAGGATTTTTGAAGTCATTTGCTGTTTAACTTTTAAGTCTATATAAACCATGTGACCCCTGGGGTGTGCCCAGTTTTGACCCCAGGGGCATCATTTGAACAATCTTAATCTTTGTCGAGGACCACCATACAATGTTACATCCCAAATAAGAAACCTCTGGGCCTTACGGTTTCAGAGGAGGAGATTTTTTAAGTCATTTTGCTAATTACGTCTATATAAACCATGTGACCCCCGGGGTAGCCCAGTTTGACTCCAGTGGCATCATTTGAAGAATCTTTGTAGAGGACCACTATACAATGTTACAAACCAAATATGAAACCTCTGGGCCTTGCAGTTTCAGAGGAGAAGATTTTTGAAGTCATTTTGCTATTTAAGTCTATATAAACCATGTGACCCCCGGGTTGTGCACAGTTTTGACCCCAGGGGCATCATTTTAACAATCTTTGTAGAGGAACACTACCGTAATTACTCAGTCATGAGTCGAGATTTTAAGCCTCTTAAATCGTGGTTATAAAGTACATTCGACCAGGGTTGGCATAAAACCCGGGTTTCATAGTATTGACCGGCCCGGGCGGGTAATACTGGGAAAAATAGGTTTTACAGGGTTTTACTGGGCAATACTGGGAAAAAAGATATTGCACAATTATGTTTACATTACATACTAATACTGAGTTTCTACATTATAAACACATATCTATTAACAATTATATACTGTAAAGTTACATTGTTTATTTCTATTTCATGTGGAAACATATTGATAATTTCTTTTCTTTTTCACAAAATTTATGTTTGATTTTGGTCAGTCTGGACAATACATTATTGCTTGGCATCTGTGGTTGAACTCTCATTCATTTTATTTTTCTCAGTATATACTAGTGTATAATGTAGCAGAATTATGTTTATGAAAGAAAAAGAAGAAATAAATGTATAAGAGATATTTGACAATTCTAACATATTTTATGTTATAAAATATTTTAGTCAATATCATGTTGCAACAAGACCCTATTGCAGCCCCTATTGCAGTACATTAAATTAATGACATAATATTGTGATATCATTTATGACCCATCCACAATATGTACACCCTCTTAAAAAAACACAAACATTGATTGAATTGACAGATGCAAGTGCTAAAAAAAACAATTAAACTAGACCCCTTGAATAAACATTAGACCTATCTCAATGAGGGGTCAGGCAAAGGCCCATGTCAAGTAGGGGCCTTCTCCAAACCATGAAAACATGCATTGATTGGCACCTTAAGTGTCTGATTTCTGCTGTTAATTGTGCATCAGTATAAAAATAATTATCCTTTATTGCTTCATCATTATTAATCATGCTTCGAAAGTGAAAAAAATTAAAGTAAGTGATGAAAATAGAAGATAAAAGTGATTTGTCCAGTAATCCCAGGTATTGCCCAATATCAGATTATAATAATATTGACCAGGCTGGGGTTATTGTCCGAACAGAGAAGGCCTCCCGAAGTTTTATTGTTTACCCAAAAAAAAATAGTTCAATGCAAGAAAAAAAGAAGCATGAATAACTGAAATAAGTGTAGACATATTTCAATATCAAGCAGAATCATTTCACAAACATTATAGAAAATATATGATAAGCGTTGCTATAAAAAATGAATGAATGAACCAGTGGATATGCGCAGGCACTTACAAAAATACTGTAACTATGCATATACTGGATCTGCAAAACTAAACAAGTCATTTCTTAATGACGTAAGTTAACTGAGCATTTAGATTTATAAAAATTAAAACTGCAAATTGACTGAAGAAAAATAGTATTGCCCAGTATTGCCCCGTATTACCCACTTTCAGAGAATTGACCGGAGCGGGAAAAACCGATAAAACCCGCCGAGAAAACCCGGGGGTGGGTAATTCGTGCCAACCCTGCATTCGACTCATGAGGCAGTTCACAAAAAATCGTAGCAGATTATATTGAAATATTTGTCATTTCTTACCTGCACATTTGCTAATCCACACATATTTATCACAGTTTGCCCTTTCTATTAATTAACGAAATTTAAGACAAAAATGCATAACTGTTTCATTATTTAATAAGATGCAAACTGCGAATGAAACTATCTACTCTATTTTAATTGACTTAATTTCCCCACTTTAGGCCCCAGCTAGACCATCAGCCACCAATAAAAAATCAATAAACCTGCAGTTGAAACCCATGATTTTTGTGTATAGCATATTGCTAATTAAACTGGCGGGAACCGGTTTTTGTGTACATCAAGATCTGTTAAAGAGGATTTGACAGTGATTTCAGCTTCAAGGCATGTACTGCAGACTGTACCATATACCTACTTACTAGGGCATACTCTGGCCAATTTTCAGATGGTGTTTTATGATCATTCTAACTCGACTTATGCAATGGTTATTATTAGAAATACGTTTCTGGAATGAATTTTAACTTCTTGACTTATGAGACATTTACACTTATGACTGGGTATTTACGGTATACAATGTTACATACCACATATAAAACCTCTAGGCCTTGAGATTTCAGAGATTTTTAAAGTGATTTTGCTATTTAAGTCAATATAAACCATGTGACACCCAGGGTGTGGCCAGTTTTTACCTCAGGGGCATTATTTGAAAAAAGTTTGTAGAGGACCACTATACAGTGTTACATACCAAATATAAAACCTCTGTTTCAAGCGGTTTTAGAGAAAAAGATTTTAAAAGTTTGATTGGTATCTTAAGTCTATATAAACCATGTGACCCCTGGGGTGTGGCCAGTTTTGACCCCAGGGGCATGATTTGAACAATCTTTGTAGAGGACTACAATACAATGTTTCATACCAAATATAAAACCTCTGGGCCTTGCAGTTTCAAAGGAGAAGACTTTAAAGTCATTTTGCTATTCAAGTCTGAATAAACCATGTGACCCCCCCATGTGGCCAATTTTGACCACAGGGGGATCATTTGAACAATCTTTGTAAAGGACCACTATTCAATGTTACGAACCAAATATGAAACCTCTCGGCCTTGAAGTTTCAGAGGAGAAGATTTTTGAAGTCATGTTGCTATTTAAGTCTATATTAATCATGTGACCCCCGGGGTGTGGCCAATTTTGACCCCAAGGGCATCATTTGAACAATATTTGTAGAGAATCACTATACAATGTTGAATACCAAATATGAAACCTCTGGGCCTTGCGGTTTTAGAGAAGAAGATTTTAAAAGTTATTTTGCTATTTAAGTTTATATAAACCATGTGACCCCAGGGGTGTGGCCATTTTTGACCCCAGGGGCATCATTTCAACAATCTCTGTTGAGGACCACTATACAATGTTACATACCAAATATGAAAGCTCTGAGCCTTGCGGTTTCATAGGAGAAGATTTTAAAAGTTATTTTGCTATACAAGTCTAAATACACCATGTGACCCCCAGGGCGTGGCCAGTTTTGACCCCAGGGGCATTATTTCAACAGTCTTTGTAGAGAACCACTATACAATGTTGAATACCAAATATGAAACCTCTGGGCCTTGCGGTTATTGAGATTTTTGAAGTCATTTTCTATACAAGTCTATATAAAGAATGTGACCCCCGGGGCATGGCCAGTTTTGACCCCAGGGGCATTATTTGAACAATCTTTGTAGAGGACCACTATACAATGTTACATACCAAATATGAAACCTCTGGGCCTTGCTGTTTCAGAGGAGAAGATTTTTAAAGTTATTTTGCTATACAAGTCTATATAACCATGTGACCCCCGGGGCGTGGCCAGTTTTGACCCCAGGGGCATTATTTGAACAATCTTTGTAGAGGACCACTAGAGGATGTCACATATCAAATATGAAAGCTCTGAGCCTTGCAGTTTCATAGGAGAAGATTTTTAAAGTTTTTACTTTTTAAATCTATTTTTAGCTCTGGTGACCTACCTATGCAGTGGACCGGAAAGATTTGAACACCTTTGAAAGAGGTCCACCCAAGGATCATTCCTGTGAAGTTTGGTGAAAATCTGCCAAGCGGTTTAGGAGGAGATGTTGTTTAAATGAAAAGTTGACGACGCGCGCACGCACGCACACACGCACGACGGACAACGGGCGATCACAAAAGCTCACCATGAGCACTTTGTGCTCACGTGGGCTAAAAAATCATTGAAGCGGTGCATCTTGGTACAGTGAACACCTCCTCTTGGTAATGAAGCTTCCCATAAACCATAAAGTTTCATTGACTATTGGCTAGTAGTTGCTGAGAATCAGTTCAGCCAAGAATTGCACACTATACACTAATTTCAGCAACCGCCAAAGCCCCATAATTCCAAGGAAAATCACTGAAGTTAACATCCTGTACTGTACACATGGCATATTTGTTTGGATAATTTCCCGGACTCGTTCCGCGAATTTCCAGGATTTTTTTCTGATTTTTCGGGACATGTATGTGTGTGAATTACTTGTCAGGTTTAAAATACGTTATTTATTCTAATAAAATGCAGTGCACAATAAAATCATTCATTAAAATGCTAAAGATTACAAAGTTATTGCACTATGAAAGTGTTATACTAAAAGTAAAGATTTCAAATTTCTTTCGCTACGAGGTTTTATTCCCAGTTGACACGTCTATATTTAGCAAAGCACATGGTCGGTACATGCACGCTTTCCATGCGCGGAACGCGACGTTGATGGTGGCAGCAGACATTTCGTGCTCTTTTCTACCAAAACACTGTTTTCACATGGCATACACTGACTAAAAAAAAATGTGTTTACAGCGCTTGAACAGTAAAATTTAATGGGCATTTTGGATACACAAACATTTATTAGCGAATTCAAAGTCAGAACTTTTGATGTTTTTATTTTGAAACAAATAATTATTTTACCCGAAATTTCAAGGAAAGTAATTAACAAGAGGGCCATGATGGCCCAAAGCGCTCACCTGAGAATACACAGAGGGGGTAGGATCAATTTTGATTTAAAACATTGGTTAGTGCAATGGGCTAACTAAAGTTTGAGTTGGGTAGTGGATGTGCGTTTTTTTGCTAATGGTTCTCAAATAATTTTTCTCGATATTCTTACCTGACCCTTTTTCATTAAGTCATTGACAATGCTGAAAAGCACAAACAGTACATTTCGATGTCTTTTTCGCAAACAGTTTTGGAAAACTAGTTGCAGTGCGATAATTGTGATGGCTGTGCAATAAGGTAAAGTTTTGCTTTTTCTTTGATAATTTTCTTTCCAATGATGATAAATGACGTTAATGCAGGCTATGAAGACATCAAAGTTGCATGTACAAATAACTGCATGCAAGTCTTGCAACTGTTGGAAAATCAAATTTTATCAATCAATTTTTATGGTCATGCGCAAACTGTGTAAGTTTGGTCAACATTGAATCAAAAATCGTGTGTGAAAGCCAATCATTGATAACTTGTTAATGTTTTTTTCCAAAAACAAGGGGCAATAACTCTGGTGTTTCTGGCCCGATCATGCTTATATTCGACTTCACCGGTAGTCTTATGTTCATAGACAAACTGTATACGATTGGTGAAGATTGGATGAAAATGAAGTCTCAATCCTGAATAATGTCCATTTTTGCATATTTTTTTCAGAAACAAAGGGCAATAGCTCTGGTGTTTCTGGTCCAATCTTGCTGATATTCGACTTCACCTTTGATCTTATGGTCATAGACAAACTGTGCAAGATTGGTGAAGATTGGATGAAAAATGAAGTCTCTATCCTGTATAATGTCCATTTTTGCATATTTTTTTCACAAACAAAGGGCAATAACTCTGGTGTTTCTGGTCCGATCTTGCTTATATTCGACTTCAACTGTAATCTCACGGTGATAGACAAACTGTGCAACATTGGTGAAGATTGGATGAAAAATGTCTCTCTATATCCTGAATAATGTCCATTTTGTATATTTTTTAAATAAACAAAGGGCAATAATTCTGGTGTTTGAAACACTATCTAGCCCATATTTGGCGTCTGCTGAGATCTGATGGTCATACACAAACGTTTGGTTAAGATTGGATGGAAAATAAAGTCTATACGTTGCAAAAGGGCACTTTTGCACTTCTTTTGCATGAAAAAGGGGCAATAACTCTGGTGTTACTGGTCCGATTGGGCCCATTATCGAAATCGTCCAAGATTTTATGGTCATACACAAATTGTGCAATTTTGGTCAAGATTGAATAAAAAATGTAGTCTTTATCGCGATAACGGTCCAAATTGTTGACGGCACCTTGACGACGCACGACGAACGATAGACCATGCCGGAGAGGTCCCCTGTGCCAATAAAAATATGACTTATTTTCATAGGGAATAAACTAAATGTGGATATTATGAACAACGGTAACAGATGTGTAAATTGCTTTACTTATTGTCGGGATTATAGGTACTAGTTCGTTATCAAGAGTATAACGCTGATTGAACTACCATTGTTCACGTCACGCGGCAAACTGAAGTACCTCTGTGATTTGATTGGTTAATAATATCGATTTTTCTGTGGGGATGAAGCTCCGTCAACAGGGCAAAGCTACTTGGTGACTGATAGCAACTTAAGAATGCAGTCGATTAGTGTGTGACAACTGCTGTTAATTGCTCATTTATGACAAGTTGCTTAATGGGGTATGCAATGCCTTAAAAGACAAATTTAGGGATAAGTGGTCTGTTAAAAATTCAATATACAATTGGCATGGTTTCAATTATTTACGGAACATCAGAACAAATTCTGGGACCGCGGGACGGGCATTGAATTTCCTGGACAAATCCGGATGGTCCGAAACATATTGCCTGTATGGTACACCTCATTTTGATAATGAAGCATCACATACAGTTTCATTGTATGATGGCCAGTAGTTGCGGAGAAATAGTCCGGGCAAGAATCACCATTCAAGCGGAACATCATGGTTCAGTGCACACCTCCTCTTGGTAATGAATCGTCCCATGAAGTTTCATTGAGTTCTGGTCAGCAGGTGCTGAGAAATACTTCGGACAAGACAAACGGACGGACGGACGGCAGAACGGACGGACAAAGCGGCGCCTATGTGCTCCCCCGAAATATTTTCCGAGTGCATAATAATACAATGTTGCCAATCTGAAAGTGCTGACTGTATTCTTTACAATTTTCACCTTTGACTGTCTTAAGCATCACTCCATTGCAATGCACATGTTTCGATTTATACGCACATGCGTGTGATGAGGGTTATACCAAGGTGTAAAAACATGCACATATACAGAAAAAGGTCAATTGAAAAAGGTCGCAGTGGTGTAATGGATATGGTGTTGGCCTTACAGGAGGTTGTGAGTTTGATCGTGGAACTATGAATGTGGCGCGTCGTGAGAAAACCGGTCTTAATGCATGTGCGTACAGGCTAATCCGGGACGGCACTTTCCGCTTTTATTGTATTTTCTGTTTCAAGGAAGTCTCTTCTAACCATAAATCCACTCTAGGCGGAAAGTGTCATCCTGGATTAGCCTGTGCGGACTGCATTAAGACCGGTTTTCTCACGACGCGCCACGAATGATCTCTCTCAAAAGACACTGATTCTACCCAAGAAACAGGCTCAAAAGTGTCTCAGTAAGACTCTGACTTTTGATACAATCAAGCTTAAATAAACAGGTTTAAACTAACAGATGAACACATATTTCTGTAAGACTGGGTGATGGAAATCTTGTACAAAGTCTCACCATCCATAGCCTTGCGACGACAGCAGGGGCAGTGCATGTAGAAGAACAGCTGCACCTGGGGCCCGTAGCACTTGTACATGCAGAGGCCCAGGAGGAAAGCTGTCAGGAATATACCCGCAACTATGGAGACCGCGATCACTATCTTCATTGTGGGCGGCTTTGGTCTTTCTGAAACAGTCAGAGAAAGGAACATACCAATAAAAGTTATGTTTGCTAATGTAGGCCTTTGTTTGGGAACATGCATTTATATTAAGCACTTCAAAGTAACTATAACTAGATTAATGCGTTATTTAAAACTACATAATTACAACAGAGCATTGTTCATGCGCAAAATAACAAATATTTTTTAGAAAACTTCCACTCTGTTTTATCACCCATTCTTAAATATGTTTTTATATAAGAGGCAATTAACTAAAGTACTACTTGCACAAAGAAACAGGGTTTGAAATATCACATGGTTGTGATCATCGGATATTGGATACTGACTATATTATACAAGTTCTAACATGATTCTTGTTGATTTTTCTACATACAAGGAACACAATTATTGTTGTTCAACTACCCATGGATAAACAATGCAAAAAGAAGTCCCGATTATGAGTGCAGCATAGTAAAATGTAGTTCCAATTACAATTGCAAGAAGAGCTGTCGGAGGACAGAGCGCTCGACTTTTCTTGTGCTTGTCAGAGTTACTGGCATTTTTTCTAAAACAAGAAATATGCAAATTCCCCGAAAACCAAATTTTTCCAACAAAATGCATAAAAGTCAGCATATCAATGAATTTTTTTGTAAAAGTGACCTTGACCCCACCCACCCCATATGCAATCCCAAGCAAGGTCTTGATATAAGGTATCTATGTATTAAGTTTCATTAAAATATCTTAATCCATTCTAAGTTATTTTTCGGAAACCGTTTATCTATTTTTAGTAACAGTGACCTTGACCCCACCCGCTTCATACGCAATTCCAAGCGAGGTCTTGATATAGGGTATCTATGTATAAAGTTTCATTAAAATACCTCAATGCATTCTCAAGTCATTGAGCAGAAACCGTTTTTCTATTTTAGTAACAGTGACCTTGATCTTGACCCTATATGCAATCCCAAGAGAGGTCTTGATATATGGTATGTATTAAGTTTCATTAAAATATCTCAATGCGTTCTCAACTTATTGAGCGTAAACCGTTTTTCTATTTTTAGTAACAGTGACCTTGACCCCACCCACCCCATATGCAAACCTGATGCGAGGTCTCGATATAAGGTATGTATAAATAAAGTTTCATTAAAATATCTCAATGGGTTCTCAAGTTACTGAGCGGGAACCGTTTTCCTATTTACAGTGACCTTGACCCCACCCAGGTCTCGATATTAGGTATCTATGTATTAAGTTTCATTAAAATATCTCAATGCGTTATCAAGTTATTGATCGGTAACTGGTTTTTCTATTTATAGTAACAGCGAACTTGACCTTGACCCTACCCACCCCATATGCAATCCCATGTGAGGTCTTGATATAAGCTATCTATGTATTGAGTTTTATTAAACTATCTCAATTTGCTCTCAAGTTATTGAGCCGAAACCGTTTTTCTATTTTTAGTAACAGTGACCTTGACCCCACCCACCCCATAGGTCTAGCTATAAGGTATCTATGTTTGCAGTTTCATTAAAATAGTTTAATCCATTCTCGAGTTAGAGAGTGGAAACGAAAAGTTGAAAAACTAGCTTACCGAAAAACTTGAATCTGTCCATATAACTCATATGTTAAATTTCTAAGTGTAAAAAGGCCCATAATTTTGACAAATTTCAAACTAGAGTTATCAACACTGGCCTATAGGTTCACTTTAATATAAGGAATAAGTGTTCTAAGTTTGAATGAAATCCCTAACGCCATTCCTGAGAAACCAGCTTACCAAAAAACTTTAACCTGTCCATATAGCTTATGTAAAATTTCTAAGTGTAAAAAGGCCTATAATTTTGACAAATTTCAAACTAGAGTTACCAAACTTGGCCTATAGGTTCATTTGAATGAAATCCCTCCAGCCATTCCTGAGAAACTAGCTTACCAAAAAACTTAAACCTAGCTGGGGCGCCAACGCCAGGGCAAGTAGAATAGCTTGCCTTCTTTGAAAAGTTGAGCTAAAAATGTATGTCAAACCATGTTAGAATCGAATCAATTTTCGCATTATCGTTGTTCATCGGCAAATAAACAACTCTTTGTCGTTCAGATGCGTGGCTATTAAACAACACGGACTAAGCTAAACAACGATAAATCTAAAATAATAACTTAACTGAAACACACCTCCCCAAATCCCAGGACAAGTACACTTAGGGGAGTACATGTACATATAGAAATAATAATATGTTGGGCAAGTGCAAACAATTAAAACAGTTAAACATGTAACAAATCGTGACATACAATTTTGTTCTTTGAAGCTCCACCCAACAACAGACTACAAGAGATGAAAAGATGAAGATAACAAGCATGTACACTGAGCTTTGCTATGTCAAACATGCTTATTTCTATTATCCGGACATGTCAAAGTTAAAATCGATTCCAAACTTTCTTCCTTCTTCGGGTCTCACACTGACATTCGCAAAAGCTACAAGTTCAAACATTTGACTAAAGAAATTTTCATTGGGCTAAAACCTTTTCTTCATCAAACCCAAGAAAATACCCAAAATGAGTAGGATTTCAATGCAGTATGACAAATACGGCTAAAGAAATTTTTAAGCCAGAGGGAGCCCTGCTTAGGTCACTATGTTCGTTGATTTTTCGTTTCGCAGACCCGCCGACCCTAATTTTGGTTAAAATGGAAAAAAATGAAAATTGAAAATATATATAAATGCAAGCTATTTTCTTCCTCGGACGAATGAAAAGTTGTTGTTTAGATAAATTTAGTGCGAGTTAAAAATGACAATTTGGTTTCATTTTTTCATTAACAAAACACTGCATTCTAACTACCTTGCAGTTATATTTCCAATTTGAACATTAATAATAACACCCGTTAAAACTGAGAAGAATGAAAGCGCGACGTCATCAATTAGCTTCTAAATCTGCAAGCCGATAGCAAAAGCCATAGCAACGGTGTCAGTTGGACTTGAAAGGTCTTTGACGTGAATGCTGAACTGGGTCCATCGTCTAGCGGTTTGTAGCAGTATGCATGTAACGAGCTTAGCACATGGTCGGTGAAAAAAGCATCAATCAATACTAGTGTACATAAACAACGCAAGCACTGTCGATCGAGCTTTAATGAATTAGCGTTAAAAATCAGACTGTTCTTTTGATGCATTGGATATATTGGAGATTTAAATGGGCGTGACAAAATATACATATATCTTGGAATTAATATTGATGTTAATGTGTTTGTGTTACTACAAAAACTTTATTGAAGATTAACATGGATATTTTCATTCAATTAGGATTATTATGTATTTCACACTTAAGGGTAATTGTTTGCATATTGATATTTACTAAAAAATGTTTATTTTATGAACAAAGATTTTGTGCAATATTACAGAACAACAACACCAACAAATATAGACAAAGCAGGAATAAACAAGAGGGCCATGATGGCCCAAAGCGCTCACCTGAGAACTGGTACAGATGAAGACCATACTGTTGTGACAGGTTTGAAAATTAAGGTATCTGAACAATATGCAAAGGGGACTAGGATCAATTTGATTTAAAACATCGGTTAGTGCAATGGGCTAACTGAAGTACGAGTTGGGTAGTAAATGTGCAGTGTTTTTGCTTCTGGTTCTCAAATCATTTTTCTCGATATTCTTATCTGACCTTTTATCATTGAGTCCGTGACAATTCTGGAAAATGCAGACACAGTAAATTTTTATGTCTTTTTCGCGAACAGTTTTGGATAACTATTTGCAACGCGATAATTGCAATGGCTGTGCTATAAGGTCAAGTTTTGCATTTTCTTTGATAATTTTCTGTTCAATGACGATAAATGATGTTCATGCAGGCTATGAAGCCATCAATGTTTCATGTACAAATAACTGCATGCAAGGTTTGCAACTGTTGGAAATCAAATTTTATCAATACATTTTTATGGTCATATGCAAGCTGTGTAAGTTTGGTCAACATTGAATAAAAAATCGTGTGTGCAAGCCAATCATTGATAACTTGTTAGTTTTTTCCCACACACAAGAGGCAATAACTCTGGTGTTTCTGGCCCGAACATGTTTACATTTGACTTCACCTATAATCTTACGTTCACAGACAAACTGTGCACAATTAGTGAAGATTGGATGAACAAGAGCTGTCAGAGGACAGCGCGCTCGACTATTCAAAGTCTTTCAGTTGGTACATATTTTGGACAGTGAAAGGGCCATAAATTTCTTAAAATACAATATTTTTAAGTGAAGCCTTGTATAGTTTATAAATTTTTGGAACAAAAACTTTAACCACAAAGTCTATGTAAAAAGTGGGCTTACTCTGTCAAAATACAAAAAAGAGTTATGGGTAATGTTGCCCCTGATACTAGAGTTGACGACAAAGGTTAGTTCCAAGTTTCAAGTGATAACTTATCTAGTTTTGAAGTTACCAAACTTCTGAATATAAACTTTAAACAGAAAATCTAAGTGAAAAGGGGGCATAACTTTGTCAAAATATAAAATAGAGTTATGGGTAATGTTGCCCATGGTACTAGAGTTGAAGATAAAGATTAGTTTCAAGTGAATAACTTATGTAGTTTTGAAGTTACAAAACTTTTGAATATAAACTTTAAACACAAAATCTATGTGAAAAAGGGACATAACTCTATCGAAATAAAAATAGAGTTATGGGGAATGTTCACCCTGATACAAGAGTTGATGACAAAGGTATATTCCAAGTTTCAAGTGAATAGCTTTTGTAGTATTGAAGTTACAAAACTTTTGAATATAAACTTTAACAAGAAAATCTAAATGAAAAATGGGCATAAATCTGTCAAAATACAAAAAAGAATTATGGGGAATGTTGCCCCTGACACTGGAGTTGATGACAAAGGTTAGTTCCAAGTTTCAAGTGAATAACTTATGTAGTTTTGAAGTTACAAACCTTTTGAATATAAACTTCAACCAGAAAATCTATGTGAAAAAGGGGCATAGCTGTGTCAAAATACAAAACAGAGTTATACGGAATGTTGCCCTTGATACTGGAGTCGATGTCAAAGGTTAGTTACAAGTTTCAAATGAATAACTTATGTAGTTTTGAAGTTACAAAACTTTTGAATACAAACTTTAACCAGAAAATCTAAGTGAAATAGGGGCATAACTCTGTCAAAATACAAAACAGAGTTATGGGGAATGTTGCCCCTGACACTGGGAGTAGTAGGAAAGCTCACCTATTCTTCGAATAGTCGAGCTAAAAATCCTGAATAATGTCCATTTTAGTATATATTTTGTCACAAAAAGCAATAACTGTGGTGTTTCTGGCCCGATTTTATTTATATTCAACTTGGCCTGTAATCACTTGGTCATAGACAAACTGTGCAAGATTGATGAAGATTGGATGAAAAATGAAGTCTCTATCCTGAATAATGTCCATTTCTGCATATTTTTTAACAAACAATGGGCAATAACTCCGGTGTTTTTGGTCCGATCTTGTTTGTATTGGACTTCAACTGTAATCTCATGGTCACAGACAAACTGTGCAAGATAGGTGAAAAAATAGTTTTTGTCCTTGTGCTCTGCACTTCCTCTCATTGTCCTCTATCATTATATGAAGTTTCGTTTGAATCCCCTCAATACTAATGGAGTTATGTTCTGCACAAGAAAACTAAAGCTTCACATAAGGAAATAAAAAAAAGTGCAATAACTCCGTAAATATTGCAGAAAGAGTTGTGGTCATTGTGCTTTGCTCTTCCTCTCATTGTCCTCTATCATTATATGAAGTTTCATTGCAATCCCTTCAATACTAATGGAGTTATGCTTCGTACAAGAAAATTAAACAAAGGGCAATAACTTCATAAATATTGAAGAAAGAGTTGTGGTCCTTGTACTCTGCACTTCCTCTCATTGTCCTCTATCATTATATGAAGTTTCATTTTAATCCCTTCAATACTAATGGAGTTATGCTCCGCACAAGAAGCGCGATGGATTGACGGACAGACGGACAGACGGACGGACGATGCGATTACTATATGCCCCCAAAGTTCCCTTTGGGGGCATAAAAATCTGAGAAATAAAAAACAAGAGGGCCATGATGGCCCAAGTGCTCACATGAGAGAAAATGACAGAGATCAGCTAAATGTCATCACCTACAAAATGACCCAAATCAGACAACCTGATCTGGCAATTGGACAGGTGCAATACAGATGCCTGTCCGGCCTTCTTCTGTAACTAACCTGGCAATCTACAGGCGATATACAGTCTCATGCCTACTTCTGTTATTTACCTGGCAATTAAATGGCGCAATACAGATGCATTTATGGTCGCAACTGTTAGGACCAAGATGAACCACAAGCAAACGATTATATGTTTACCATGCACAATCACACTTTCATTACACAGAAGTTGACATCCAATCTTTGCAATGGCAAACTTTTTAGGTTCAAACATCCAGCTGAATTCCATGTATGGTGCTTTGTTCTTATTTCCACAGAACAATAATTAAAACAGTCACAAAAGACAGCAATACAAGACAACTGTCAGCATTATGTATATCATCGATTAGGAATATTCATCCGAAATTAAAAATGCTGCCATCCGAAATTAAAAATGAAGTCTCCATCCTGAACATAGTCCATTTTTTGCTTCTTTTTTACAAACAAATATGCAAATAATTTTGATCTTTATACCCTATGTTTTGCTTCTTTTTTACAAACAAATGTGCAAATAATTTTGATCTTTATACCCTAATCAGCGCAAAACCTTGGTTTATTATGAGATCTTATGGCCATACACAAGCTTTGCAAGTATTATCAAGATTAGATGAAAAATGAAGTTTCTATGTCACACAAAGTCCATTTTTTGCAAAGCTTCTCACAAAGAAGGGGAAATAACTCCAGTGTTCCTGGTTCTATCTGGCCCATCATTGCACCTTGATGAAATCTTATGGTCATACACAAACTGCAAGTTTCGTCAACAAGGAATGAAAAGTTAATTCACTATGGAGACTGAAAGCCAATAATTGACAAATTATGAAGTTTTTTTCACAAACAAGGGGTCATAACTTTGGTCTTTATGGTCAAACAGTGCAAGTTGGTCAAGATTAGGCAATAAATGAAGTCTCTATACTCCACATTGTCCTTTTTTTCACACAAACAAAGGGCAATAACTCTGGTGTTTGTAGCCCAATC
This sequence comes from Congeria kusceri, assembly GCA_027627225.1. Lineage (NCBI taxonomy): Eukaryota > Metazoa > Mollusca > Bivalvia > Myida > Dreissenidae > Congeria > Congeria kusceri. Next base: position 42,318,910 of record CM051029.1, on the reverse strand, counting down.
TAGGCCATTTTATTGATTATTTTGAAATATTCAGTTCATGTACATGCTGTGCAAGTTTGGTCATATTCAGTGGAAAAATGAAGTTTGTATGTTGCACAAAGTCCAGTTTGCAGATTTACTCATGAAAAAGGGGCAATAACTCTGGTGTTCATGGTCTGATTTGGCCCATCATCTATCAGATATTTTATGGTCATACACAAACTGTGCAAGTTTGATAAAGATTGAATGAAGGTGAAGTTTGTATCACACCCACATGCCCAATTGTTCCGATGCATTTTTAAATTCCTTCTACGCTGGACAAAATTATGTTCCGGACAGGGTCTATGGCTTAAATTCTTATATTTGACCTTTGAACTTTAAGAGTAACCTTGATCTTGGACCTAGGGATATGGTTCTTGCTTGTGACACACCGTCCCACTATGCTTAAAATTGTGCCAAGTTATTTCAAAACCCTTCCATGCTTGACAAAGATATGCTCTGGACAGGGTCTATGGCTTAAATTCTTATATATAACCTCTGACCTTTAAGTGTGACCTTGACCTTGGACCTAACAACCTGGTTCTTGGGCGCGAAACACTGTCACACCATGCTTAACACTTGTGCCAAGTTATTTGAAATTCCTTCCATGCTGGACAAAATTATGCTCTGGACAGGGTCTATGGCTTAAATTTGTATATTCGACTTTTTACCTTTAAGTGTGATCTTGACCTTGGACCTAGGGTCCTGGTTCTTGTGCGCGACACACCGTATCATTTTGCTTAACATTTCTTTAAACTTTTTGAAAATCCTCCAATGCTGGACAAAATCATGCTCTGGACAGTGTGTATGACTTGAATACTTATATTGGACCTTTGACCTTTACGTGTGACCTTGACCTTGGACCTAAAGGACTTGGTTCTTGCGCGCGACACACCATCTCACCATGCTTAACACTTGTGCCAAGTTATATGAAATTCCTTCCATGCTGGACAAAATTATGCTCCAGACAGGGTCTTTGGCTTAAATTCTTATATTTGATCTTTGACCTGCAAGTGTGACCTTGACCTTGAACCTAAGGCCCTGGTGCTTGTGCGCGGCACACCATCACACACCAGTTATTCTCCGGACAAGAATCCGAACATACGTACATATGTACAAACATTCATACGTATATACGTACGTACCCTAGGACAGGGTAACCACAATATGCCCCTCATCACTGATGGTGGGGGCATAAAAACAGTGGCCTTATTATTGTATATAAAATATATATACAACTATATTGAACAACTTATTTTAGTTTAGGTTAAAATAGTTTTCTCTCCAAACTAGTATTTTCACACATATTGCTATATTTCTTATCTCCAAGTGTTTGCAATATGCTCACCCCTATTCCCAAGTTTGTCACAGATAGCAAAGATCTTACCACATCTGTTCAAAAATTTAAATGGTTAATTTTGTGTTAGCTTTAATTTAATTATTTATCACATGATTAAAATTCAGTATATGTGTATACTATCGCTAGTTTACCAGTATATACTTTTTAAAGTGTCATAATATTCAGAGGTTTCAAACATTTGATATCTCAAAGTCATTTTGAACTCCTGGGTACTTTGAGATGACAAAGTTCTGCTGTTTTTCAAGATAATGAATTTCAGATGTTCTTCACGGTTATAAAGTTAAGATGTTCTTCAAGATAATGAAGTTCAGCTGTTTGTCGCAATATTGAAGTTCAGCTTTTCTTTGAGATAATAAAGTTCAGCAGTTCTTTGAGAAATAACGAGGCTCAGCTAATCTTCGACTTTACAAAGTTCAACTGTAGTTGGAGAAAATTAAGTCCAGATGTTCTTTTAGATTATGAAGCTCAGCTTCCTTTGAAACATCAAATTTCAGCTGTTGTGTTCGAGATAATACAGTTAAGATGTTCTTGGATCATTAAGTTCCGCTATTCTTTGAGAAAATGAAGTTCAGCTGTTCTTTGAGATAATGTAGTTCAGATGTTCTTCGAGATAATGAAGTTCAGATGTTTTAAAGATAACAAAGTTCAGCTGTTCTTCAAGATAACTAAGTTCAGTTTTGCTTCAATATAATGAAGCGCAGCTGCTCTTTGATGAAACAAAGGTAAGTTTTGCTTCAAGATAACAAAGTACAGATGTACTTCAAGATAAAAAAGTTCAGCTGTTCTTTGAGATATTGAAGTTCAGCTGTTTTTCAAGATAGCAAAGTTCAGCTGTTATTCAAAATAACAAAGTTCAGATTTTTCTTTGAGATAGAAAAAAGTTCATTTGTTGTGGAACTTGCAAACCTTCCTTTGTTATCCATACCATCCTGGAGGTCAGGCCAGAAACCATTTGATCGTTAAAAATAGTGCACATGAACATCCTGGTTGTGTCCTCCGGCTGTACATTCTCTATTGTCAAGGTGAGGCCCAGTGTTGTCTTGTCTTCGCTGAATGTAAATATTCCAATACAATACAATAGGTTAATTTGTAATAAAGGCCAACAGCCCAGAATACACAGTTTCAACATATAAATGTATGTTATATATAACATAATCGTATAAATATGACATAGTATAATGATACATATTATGAACACTTAATTTCTTATTCAAATGTCATGAAATAAAGCAACATCACATATATATTATTATATCATAGTTACAAAATTATTTACACATATATAAATGTTGCCGTTTTCCATTTTCGCGTCATAGTCATTCATGTAAATTTGTAAATCAATGACAATGAATGGAAACATACATGCATTTGGGCTTTAAAGCTAGCTCATGATTCTTACTGGTAATATTAAAACACATCCAACATCAAATAAATTTCTCAAATTATACTTTTAACCTGTTAACTATCAGATCAGAAAATTACATTATGTGGCACAAGTACTCACAAACCTTTACTTTAAACAAAATAAGGACACACAATTTGTACTACAGTACAGAAATTTAAACTTATAACATAACCATTGCTTATTTATTTTTGAAATATCTATCAAAAATTTAGGGCTTTTCACTTTTTTCAAGGCTAGCTAAAAACAAGGTCACAGGATGTGACGTATGGCCCCGAAGCATATGTTTCTCAGAAAAAGGCAACACTATGTCAGTTACACGTTGGCACAAATGACGCTTCCTACAAAAAGAGCAATGGTCCTTGTACTCTGGACTACCTCTCAACATCCTCTATCAATAAACATGGTTTTATTTTAAGTCACTTCAATACTAATGGAGTTATGCACTGCAAAAGAAAAAAACTGAAGGGCAATAACTCCATAAATATCAATATATGTGGTGTTATATTAAATGCCTTCAGTACTACTGTACTAATTACATGTATCTGCAAAAAAAAGGGCAATAACTCTGTAAATATTGAAGAATTAGTTATGGTCCTTGTACTCCCCTCAACATCCTCTATCAATATATGTGGTTTTATTTAAAATCCCTTCAATACTAATGGAGTTATGCTCTGCACAAAAAATAGACAAAGGGCAATAACTCCATACATATTGAAGAAACAGTTATGGTCCTTGCACTTCCTCTCATTGTCCTCTATCATTAGAAGTTATTTCGTTTGAATCCCTTCAATACTAATGGAGTAATGCTCTGCACATAAAAAAATAAAACAAAGAGCAATAACTCGGTAATATTGAAGAAATAGTTATTGTCCTGCACTCTGCAGATCATCCTATTGTCCACTACCATTCTATGAAGCCTCATTTAAATCCCTCCAATACTAATGGTAGTATGCTCCACACACAAAAAAATAATGCTTTGCACAAGAAAATTAAACAAAGGGCAATAACTCCATAAATATTGAAGAAAGAGTTGTGGTCCTTGTGCTCTGCACTTCCTCTCATTGTCCTCTATCATAATATGAAGTTTTATTTTAATCCCTTCATTACTAATGGACTTGTGTTTTGCACAAGAAAATAAAACAAAGGGCAATAACCTTGTAAATATTGAATAAAGTGTTGTGGTCCTTGCATTTTGCACTTCCTCTTATTGTCCCCTATCATGATATGAAGTTTCGTTTGAATCCCTTCAATACTAATGGAGATATGCTCTGCACAAGAAAATTAAACAAAAAGCAATAACTCCATAAATATCGAAAAAAAGTGTTATGGTCCGTGTGCTCTGCACTTCCTCTCATTGTCCTTTATCATTATATGAAGTTTCATTTGAATCTCTTCAATACTAATGGAGTTATGCTCGGCACAAGAAAATTAATGCTTCACATAAGGAAATAAAACAAAGGGCAATAACTCAATAAATACTGAAGAAAGATTTGTGGTACTCGTGCTCCGCCCTTCTTCTCCTTGTCCTCTATCATTATATAAAGTTTCGTTTCAATCCCTTCAATACAAATGGAGATATGCTCCACACAAGAAAATTAAAGCTTCACATAAGGAAATAAAACAAAGGGCAATAACTCCATAAATATTGAAAAAAGAGCTGTGGTCCTTGTGCTCTGCACTTCCTCTCATTCTCCTCTATCATTATATGAAGTTTCATTTGAATACCTTCAATACTATTGGAGTTGTGCTCCGCACACGAGAATTAAACAAAGGGCAATAGCTCTGTTAGTATTGAAGAAAGAGTTATGGTCCCTACGCTCTGCACTTCCTCTCATTGCCCCTATCATTATATGAAGTTTCATTTGAATCGCTTCAATGCTAATGGAGTTATGCTCCGCACAAGAAAATTAATGCTTCACATAATGAAATAAAACAAAAGAAATAAAACAAAGGGCAGTTACTCCATAAACACTGGAGACAGAGTTGTGGTTCTTGTGCTCTGCACTTCCTGTCATTGTCCTTTATCATTATATGAAGTTTCATTTGAATCCCTTTAATATTAATGGAGATATGCTCCGCACAAGAAAATTAAACAAAGGGCAATAACTCTGTCAATACTGAAGAAAAAGTTGTGGTCCTTGTACTCTGCACTTCGTCTACATCCTCTATCATTATATGAAGTTTCATTTCAATCCCTTTAATACTATTTTAATAAGCGTGACGGATGGAAGGATGGACGGACAGACGGACGATGCGATTACTATATGCCACAGAAGTTCCCTTCGGGGGCATAAAAAAAGTTTCCACAAAAGACAATCATTTGCAAACCAATCTAGTGTTTGAGACAATCATTGCATTTGGACACCACATATTTAAACAGTAACATTTTTTACACAAAAGAGCACGTGGTAAAGTGTTAAAGAAGTTGGATGAAAGCAAACTGTCAACAACAGCTTGCGTCAATAACTGGAAACAAGAGGGCCATGATGGCCCAAAGTGCTCACCTGAGAACTGGCACTTATGAAGACCACACTGCTGTGACAGGTTTGAAAATTAAGGTATCTGAACAATACACGTTTTCCGCAAAAAGGGATAGGATCGGTTTGATTTAAAACATCCGTTAGTGCAATGGGCTAACCAAAGTACGAGCTGTGTTGTGGATTTGCGGTGTTTTTGCTTATGGTTCTAAAAGCATTATTCTCGATATTCATACCTAATCTATTTTCATCGAGCCAAAGACAATTCTGGAAAATGCAGAAACAGTATATTTTGATGTCTTTTTTGCAGACAATGTTGGAGAAGTAGTTGCAATGTGAGAATTGCGATGGCTGTGCTATAAGGTCAAGTTTGCTATTTCTTTGGTACTTTTCTGTCCAATGATGATACATATTCTTAATGCAGGCTCTGAAGCCATCAGTGTTGCATGTACAAACAACTGCATGTAAGGTTTGCAAATGTTAAAAATCAAATTTCATCAATCAATTTTTATGGTCAAACACAAACTGTGTAAGTTTGGTCAACATTGAATAATCAAAACGCTGATACCGTATAAAGACTGTTGGCGACAAAAAGAAACTAAACGCATTTGAATTATGAGTGCAATTTATGCTAAAAGGGAAACATTTGTTCAATTTCCCACCTGAAAACTGTATAACGTGGCTTCTTATTCAATAGTGTACAACATCGTAATAAAAAATGATTTGTAAGTAATGAACAAATAATTTTTTCGACCTAATTACTTATGCAAACGGAATTATATACTTGCCAGTTAACAAGTCAATATGCAACGGGCCAGAATACCTGATGAAGCGTGGTAGTTAGGAGCACCGATTGTTAGTGCTTTGCAGCCTACAGAGTCAAAAGTAGGTCATCAATGCAATATCTCAATTTTCCATACTACAGTTTAAAATTAATAAATTGCAGTAATTCATTGTCAAAATATTCACAATGAAAATCGGTAACAAGAAAACACTTTTTTGCAACGTTTCAAAAATAACCGATGTAGTGCATTCATTTGGTGGTCTTATTCCAGGACACTTAGGTGTTTATTTCGGTTACATACAAATAAATAGCAAAAGGATGGGTGTCATTAGTTTAAAGATACATCTTTAATACATTAACTTTTTAGAAACTGTATTTGTAATAAATCACATGATATACACATTACAATACATATTACATACATTATCTTATATAATTAAAATATAGGTGTGACATTTTGCTGTTTTGAAGGACTCTTTTTGGTTTCGATTCACTGACTATTAGCCTGCAAAGAAAGGAAGTAATTTTCCACGATACCTGTTTTTGAAATTACCCTCTCAAAAGACCGTTGGCTTCCCTCAACAGTCTAAAAAAGCATGTGTGCAAGCTATTCATTGATAACTTGTAGATGTTTTTTCCACACACAATGAGCAATAACGCTGGTGTTTCTGGCCCGATCTTGCTTATGTTCGACTTCACCAGTAATCTTACGTTCATAGACAAACTGTGCAGGATTGGTGAAGATTGGGTGAAAAATGAAGTCTCTATCCCAAATAATGCCCATGTTTTGTATATTTTTTCATAAACAAAGGGCAATAACTCCGGTGTCTGAAACACGATCTGGCCCATTTTTGACGTCTGCTTAGATCTGATGGTCATACACAAACTGTAAAAGACTGGTTAGATTGGAAGGAAAATAAAGTCGATATGTTGGAAAAAGGCATTTTTGTACTTTTTTCAATGAAAAACGAGCAATAACTCTAGTATTACTGGTGTGATCTGGCCCAATAAGAATCCCAAATGTTATGGTCATACACAAACTGTGCAAGTTTGGTTAAGATTGGATAAAAAGTGAAGTCTCTATCGTGAGAAGGAAACAAATTGTTGATGGCACACGGACGACATACGACGGACGACGAAGGAGAGGTCCACTATACCAATAGCTCACCAAGCACTTCGTGCTCAAGTGAGCTAAAAACTGAATAAGAGGGCCATGATTGCCCAAAGCGCTCACCTGAGAACTGGGACAGATAAAGACCATACTGTGGTGACAGATTTGAAAATTGGAGTATCTGAACAATACGCAGAGAGGGAAAGGATCAATTTTGATTTAAAACTTCGGTTAGTGCAATGGGCTAACTTAAGTAAGAGTTGGGTAGTGGATGTGCGTTTTTTTGCTAATGGTTCTCAAATCACTTTTCTCGATATTCTTACCTGACCCTTTTTCATTTAGTCATTGACAATTCTGGAAAATGCAGAAACGGTATATTTTGATGTCTTTATCGCAAACAGTTTTGGAGAACTAGTTGCAATGCGATAATTGCAATGGCTGTGCTATAAGGTAAAGTTTTCCTTTTTCTTTGATAATTTTAAGTCCAATGATGATAAATGATGCTAATGCAGGCTCTGAAGACATCAATCTAGCATATACAAATAACTGCATGCAAGTGTTGCAACTGCTGGAAATCAAATTTTATCAATCAATTTTTATGGTCATGCCCACACTGCGTAAGTTTGGTCAACATTGAATAAAAAATCTGTGTGCAAGCCAATCATTGATAACATGTGTTATCTATGTTTTTTTCCAAACACAAGGGGCAATAACTCTGGTGTTTCAGGACCGATCATGCTATTGTTTGACTTCAACTGTAGTCCTGTTAATAGACAAACTGTACACGATTAGTGAAGATTGGATGAAAAATGAAGTCTCTATTTTGAATAATGTCCATTTTTGTATATTTTTTTAATAAACAAAGGGCAATAACTCTGGTGTTTGAAACACGATCTGGCCCATTTTTGGCATCTGCTGAGATCTGATGGTCATACACAAAATGTGAAAGTTTGGTTAAGATTGGATGGAAAATAAAGTCTATACGTTGGAAAAGGGCATTTTTGCACTTTTTTTGGCATGAAAAAAGGGGCAATAACTCTGGTGTTACTGGTGTGATCTGACCCAATTACAATCCCGACCGAGATTTTATGGTTATACACAAACTGTGCAAGTAAGGTCAAGATTGAATAAAAAATGTAGTATTTATCGCGATAACGGTCCAAACTGTTGACAGCATATGAACGACGGACGATGGATGACGCTGGAGAGGTCCACAATACCAATAGCTCATTGAGCACTTCGTGCTCAGGTGAGCTAAAAAAATCAATTTACGAACCTATCTGTTGTCACAAGATGGTATCTGGGGCTGACCTCTGAAGCGTTTTTCTGCTGGATGGTGTCAACTGACCACAGAACAAGTCTTACGTCATTGTGCTTGTAACATCCAAAATCACCTGTGCAATACAGGTTTACATTCCCGCCATAGTCGTATATTGTTTGGTTTTGTGGAAATGGTTCGATGAGCAATGGTCCTCGTGGTACAGTAGAACAATCTATATAAAGAAATATGCATCAAAGTGGTATCACCTATATTTTCAATCCAACACTATGCATGAGAGTGACTCCTAATAATGACACACTTTCCGCTACTGACAAACAAACATGCTTTGCACTTCAAATTATGACACACTTTTGTGTTACTGACAAAACACAGTTTGCACTACTGCGAAGAGACACTTCACTTCTGACAAGACACATATTACTACTGACAAGACACATATTACTACTGACAAAACATACATTTCACTACTGACCAGACATACTCTGTTTGCACTTCTAATGATGACAAGACACATTTCCTCGACCAATGACAAAAGCCTGCAAGTCCAATGACACTTACGTGAGACATGCAGCCGAACAGTGTGATTCATCACTGCTGTACCGTTGACAAGCAGGTCACAACGGAACTTAGTGTTTTGCGATTCGACGGCGTGATATATCCTCAGCACTTGACCATCCTCCTCCGTCTGGGGTGCATCCGTCCCTGAGGAGTCAGGCGGGTAAGGCCCCCAGAGGTCACTCGCGTTCAGAATATACCACTGTATGGTGTTAAATCCCGTGGCACAGCACAACAAGGGTTTCGAGGCTCCATAGTTGATGTACTCAGCTACATTTAGCTCCTCGGTAAAGAATACTGGACCTGGAATCAGAAACAAGCGGGCCATGATGTCCCAAAGGGCTCACCTGAGTGCTGGCAAAGATGAAAACCTTACTGCTGTGAAAGGCTTGCGGGAATGTACGCCATAATGTCCTTAAATAATTTGTCTAGCTGATTTACTCTCATACATAGAACAAGTAAGGACCTGCATATATTTTCTCAACAATGGTATCCAACTTTTTGCAGGCCATTTCGGAGGAATAGTGTTAATGCTGAAGTTCTCAATGATAATGGTGACCACTGCGCAAAGGTCATGTCATGCTTGCCCGCTTATTTCAAAGAGTAGAGAGTATTGCCATTTACCTGTCCTATATTGAAATTTCACTATAGATTTTATGGTCATAGATAAATTGTGCAAGTTTGGTCCAGACGGGTTAAAAATGAAGTCCATTGAGATCTTCTGGCCATACAAAACATGTGTTTTAAAACAAGTTTTATCAAGACTGAATGAACAAGAGCTGTCAGAGGACAGCGCGCTCGACTATTCAAAGTATTTCAGTTGGTACATATTTTGGATAGTGAAAGGGGCATAAATTTGTTAAAAAACAATATTTTTCAGTGAAGCCTTGTATAGTTTATAAATTTGTGGAACCAAAACTTTAACCACAAAGTCTGAGTAAAAAGTGGGCTAACTCTGTCAAAATACAAAACAGAGTTATGGGTAATGTTGCCCCTGATACTAGAGTTGATGACAAAGGTTAGTTCCAAGTTTCAAGTGAATAACTTATGTAGTTTTGAAGTAACAAAACTTTTGAATATAAACTTTAACCAGAAAATATAAGTGAAAAAGGGGCATAACTCTGTCAAAATACAAAACATTGTTATGGGTAATGTTGCCCCTAATACTAGAGTTGATGACAAAGGTAAGTTCGAAGTTTCAAGTGAATAACTTATGTAGTTTTAAAGTTACAAAACTTTTGAATATAACTTTATATAGAAAATCTAAGTGAAAAGGGGGCATAACTCTGTCAAAATACAAAAGATAGTTATGGGTAATGTTCACCCTGATACTGGAGTTGATGACAAAGGTATATTCCAAGTTCCAAGTGAATAGCTTTTGTAGTATTGAAGTCACAAAACTTTTGAATATTAACTTTAACCAGCAAATCTATGTGAAAAAGGGGCATAACTCTGTCAATATAAAACAGAGTTATGGAGAATGATGCCCGTGATACTGGAAATGATGACAAAGGTTTGTTCCAAGTTTCAAGTGAATAACTTATGTAGTTATGAATTTACAAAACTTTTGAATATAAACTTTAACCAGAATTCTAAGTGAAAAAGGGGCATTAATCTGTCAAAATACAAAACAGAGTTATGGGGAATGTTGCCCCTGACACTGGAGTTGATGACAAAGGTTAGTTCCAAGTTTCAAGTGAATAACTTATGTAGTTTTGAAGTTACAAAACTTTTGAATATAAACTTTAACCAGAAAATCTATGTGAAAAAGGGTCATTACCCTGTCAAAATACAAAACAGAGTTATGGGGAAGGTTGCCCCTGACACTGGAGTTGATGACAAAAGTATATTCCAAGTTTCAAATGAATAACTTATGTAGTTTTGAAGTCACAAGACGTTTGAATAAAAAACTTGAACCAAATTCAGACGTGGACGCGTACGCCGACGCCGGTGGTAGTAGGAAAGCTCATCTATTCTTTGAATAGTCGAGCTAAAAATGAAATCTCGATGCACGAATATGGCAATTTTTGCATTTTTTTAACTAACAAAGGGGCCATAACTCTGAAGTTTGTTGCCCAATCTGACCCATTGTTGGCTTCTGCTACACTCGTATGATCACATAAAAACTGTGGAAATTTGGTCAAGATTGGAAGAAAAATAGAGTCTCTATGAACAAAAAAGGCAATTTTTGCATTTATTTTCCACATACAAGGGGACATAACTGCGGTGTCTGTGGCCTAACCTTACCTATTTTTGGCTCCTGCTGAAATCTTTTGGTCAAACACAAACTGTGGAAGTTTGGTCAAGATTGGATAAAAATGATGTCTTAATCAAGGTAAAATGGCAAATTTGGCCTACTTTTTCAACAAAAAAGGGGGCATAACTCTGGTATTTGTGGCCCAATCCAGCCCAATGTTGACTTCTACTGTGAACTTTTGATAATACACAAACTGTGGAAGTTTGGTCAATATTGGTAGAAAATGAAGTCTCTATGAACGAAAAAGACAATTTTTGCATTTTTCCCACAAACAAGGGGCCATAACTCTTAGGTTTCTGGTCAAATTTGGCCCATTATCAATACCAACCGAAATTTTATGATCTTACACAAACTTTGCAAGTTAGGTCAAGATTGAATAAAAAATGTTGTCTTTATCGCGATAAAGGTCCAAATTGTTGACAGCTAAAAATGTGGATTTAGTAATTGTTTTCCAAAACAAAAATAGAAGCCTGGGCTGATATTTATAAAGAATCTTAGCCCAAACTAAAGAAAACATCATAAAATGTACACCCTTTTCAACAATTTGTATTGGTTTCAAGACTTCTTTCATTTTTCCTACAAAAACAGCTTAACATCTAGGGGACCCTCATTACACAATGCTATTTTTGATATCAATTTACTGATAGTAACTTAACTGATATTTTCTTTACTTTTGTTTCCTTATTAAGTCATTAATCTATGAAAAGTCACTAATTTGAGGGTTTCCAGCTTATAAATTAACCATATATATATTATGCACTAACAATATTTAATAAAATGTTGAAGTTTTACATTACCTGTTCTATTAGACGGATCACAGATACGGCAGGTAACTTGTCCATGTAGCAGAAATACCGCAAGGACGATGAGGGCACATAACTGGGTTTGCCATTGACCCATGTCGGTCATTGGGTCCGTCAAAACATTATATCCTGCTGCAGTGAAAATCAAATCTTAAGTGAGTTATATACCATTTTGCATATCAACTACTTGCAACAAAAAAGCATGTCTATAGTATGTCACATGAAACAAGCTATAAAGAAGACGTTGTGTTCAATAAACACACATGTCCAGGGTTTCTGACGCACAAATCCTGCGTCATTGACGCATTTTTTCATCAAATGACCCCCAACATGAATTCCTTTGCTTCCATTTTGGGCCAGGAGTGTTTATACTCGTATGTGGCTACAAACAACTAACTTCAGCTAAACCACGATTCTACAAAATAATTGTAAAATAAGCGTGTGTTTCATGAAATTTATTTCATATTGACGCAATCGACTCGTTCAACAATGAAGCATCAACACAGCCAAAATGATCCCCTCATCCCCATCCCCCCTCTGGTTTTTTTTTTGCATTTTTGGCATATTAAAATTTGTCATCCCTGGAAAAAATGTATAGGCACGTGCCTATAGTGCCTAAAGGCAGCTACGCCCCTGGGTTTTGATGCTCCAAAATTTGGTATGACATGATTTTGACTCCTGAAAATCCACATGCAAACGTCATGTTGACTCACGTAAATATGGTACATAACGTCAGCCAGTACATGACCTATTAATATTTACATGATGTAAATCAACCAATCGTAATGCAGTAAATAACATCTAATAAACAAGGTAGAGCTATAGTTCTATTTACATATTCATTATTCAAACTGTTATTTGTACTGACTAATTATGTAATAATGCTCATTTAACTGACAGGTTAATTGCACATTATATTCAGGCAGCACATGAAGGTTTTCCATACCTGCTCACTAATTACACAAGTGATACAGGTGCAAAACTAGAAACAAAATGGCGGACATCGTGATTGTCTGTGAATTTTGGGTTGATTGTTTGCTATTTACTTATTGTTAAACTGAGATGAAAACAATGTTTTTATTCTTTAAGCAATGTTAAACATGATAGTTATTACTGAAAGTTTTTTAAGCCAAATTAAATGTCATTTCCGTCAGAAAATGCATGTAATGAAACTGAAAGTGAAAGTAAAAAATAAGTGACTTGCATGCAAGAGAAATGTCCTGAGTAAATGTGAGTGGATTTAAATGAATTATTCAAACAGTTTACTGATTCAGATAACTCAGGATTTTTCAGCACTTTGTTTTATGAAACTAGAAATCATTTTATTTTGTTTAAGCTGAAAGTTACAAATCTGAAAGGACTGTAATATATCAATTACATCCATCACTATATAATATTTGGCAATGTGTATTTAATATAGTTTGATGAATGACCCCCAACAGTTTCAAATGTCCCCCAGAATCCCAAAACATGGAGGTCAGTGTGACCCCCATTTTCAGATTTCAAGGGAAAACCCTGAATCATAATGTGATTCTGAAGTGGTAATATATTTAAAGGAACCTGAATCTGCATATTTTGTATACATTATTGGTCCGCTAATCACCCAGAAAATACAGTGTTAGTTTCCCCTTAAATGTCATTACTACCTGGTGGTCTACCCCTAGCCATTAACCAGGGGTGAGGATATATCAAAATTGTTAACTTGTCCATGGACAAGTTCATTGCAAAAATCTACTTGTCTGCAAACAACAGTCACTTGTCCAAACAAAAATAGTTTTTATTCCAGCCCTTCCTGATATATTTTTTCATTAAATTATAAATAAAACACAATTTGTCATTCAAATGTATAAGGATATAATAATATGATAATTAACTCCCAACTTAAACATCATTTTTACCCCCTGAAAATGTACTTGTTCATGGACAAGTACACAGGTGTTCATGGACAAGTACACAGGAAAAATCCATTTGTCTAACAGTAAAATTACCTGCATCGGACAAGTCATGCATAGGATTTCCACACACCCGCATTAATATTGACAACAAAAGCAGTTTTACTATGTTTTATATGATAAATACAAATGTACTTACTCAGTCAACATCATCTAAATTACCCTGTGTTTTTACAAGACTTGAACAGTTAGTCAAGTGTTTTTCATATAACCCAACATATTATTTAATGACATTAGCATGCAATGTACATGTTTTCTGTGCACCACAAGTACTTTGGACTATAGTTACAGTTGTACCAATCCCCTGCTAAGTGGGGCAATTTTGAAACACAAAACAATGCTTTGTTAGAAGGACTTATTGTTCGATGCAGCCACTGTTCACTTATACCAACATGGTTAGTCACTTGAGTGGTACGAAACAAATAAAGAAATCAATCTTTAGTGCTATAATTAATGAAAATAGCCAAGTTTTGTTTGTGTTGGTGGTTTGTGCCTTAGCCATACAAAGTTGATTCTATGTTTAGCATCCCCATAATTTTTCGAAACCTACCAATCAGGCAGGAAAAAACAAACGATTCGATAAAAAAATTTCTTTCACAACTTATTCATGGCAGTTGTACAAGCTAAAGCGAATGTTTACTGGCAAAACTGTTATATATCATCTTCATATTGGGAACCTACTTTAACACAGTATTTTAACTGTATAAATTGACTAGTTGCACGCTATTTTTACAAATACTGGTAACAAGAGGGCCACTATGGCCCTAGGTCGCTCACCTGATATCTATGTATGAAGTTTCATTAAAATATCTCAATAGGTTTTCAAGTTATTGAGCGAAAACTGTTTTTCTATTTTTAGTAACAGTGACCTTGACCTTGACCCCACCCACCACATATGTAAAGCAAGGTCTCGATATAAGGTATCTACGTATGAAGTTTCATTAAAATATCTCAATGCGTTCTTAAGTTATTGAGTTTAACCGTTTTTCTACTTTTAATAACAGTGACCTTGACCCCACCCACCCCATAAGAAAACCCAAGTGAGGTCTCGATATAAGATATGTGTAATAAGTTTCATTAAAATATTGCAATGCTTTCCTTATCAAGTTATTGAGTGGACACTGTTTTTCTATTTTCAGTAAAGTGACCTTGACCCCACCCACCCCATATGCAATCCCAAGCAATGTGTTGATATAAGGTACTTATGTATTAAGTTTAATTAAAATAGCTGAATGCATTCTCAAAATATTTAGCGGAAACCATTTTTCTACATTTAATAATGGTGAAAGTGACCTTGACCCCACCCACCCCATATGCAATCCCAATCGAGGTCTCAAAATAATGTATTTATGTATTAAGTTTCATAAAAATATCTCAATGAGTTCTCAAGATATTGAGCGGAAACCGTTTTTCTATTTTTAGTAACAGTGACCTTGACCTTGACCCCTCCAACCCCTAATGCAATCCCATGCGAGGTGTCAATATAAGGTATCTATGTATTAAGTTTCATTAAAATATCTCAATGCGTTCTAAAGTTATTGAGCGGAAACCGTTTTTCTATTTTTAGTAACAGTGACCTTGACCTTGACCACACCCATCCAATATGCAATCCCAATCGAGGTCTCGATATAATGTTTTAACCAAATATGAAACCTCTGGGCCTTGTGGTTTCAGAGAAGAATTTTAAAATCATTTTGCCATTTACGTGTATATAAACCATGTGAGCCCTGGGGTGGGTCCAGCTTTGACCCCAGGGGCATCATTTGAACAATCTTTATAGAAGACCACTACACAATGTTACATACCAAATATAAAACATATAGGCCTTGAACTTTCAGAGGAGAAAATTTTTAAAGTCATTTTGCTATTTGTCTATATAAACCATGAGACCCCCTGGGATGTGGCCAGTTTTGACCCCAGGGGCATCACTTGAACAATCTTTGTAGAGGACCACTATACAATGTTACATACCAAATATGAAACCTCTGGGCCTTGCGGTTTCAGAGAAGAAAAGTCATTTTGCTATTCAAGTCTATAACAACCATGTGACCGCGGGATGTGGCCAGTTTTTACCCCAGGGGCATCATTTCAACAATCTTTGTAGAGGACCACTTTACAATGTCACATACTAAATATGAAACCTCTAGGCCTTGCTATTTCAGAGAAGAAGATTTTTAAAGTCATTTTGCTATTTAAGTCTATATAAACCATGTGAGCCATGGGGTGTGGCCAGTTTTGACCCCAGGGGCATCATTTGAACTATCTTTGTAGAGCACCACTATACAATGTTACATACCAATTATGAAACATCTGGGCCTTGCTGTTTCAGAGGAGATTTTTAAAGTCATTTTCCTAGTTAAGTCTATATAAACCATGTGTGCCCCAGGGTGTGGCCAGTTTTGACCCCAGGGGCATCATTTGAACAATCTTTCTAGAGGACCACTAAACAATGTTACATACCAAATATGAAACCTCTGGGCCTTGCAGTTTCAGAGGAGAAGAATTTTAAAGTCATTTTGGTATTCAAGTCTATATAAACCATGTGACCCCCGGGGTGTGGCCAGTTTGGACCCCAGGGGCATCATTTGAACAATCTTTGTAGAGGACCACTTTACAATGTTACGTACCAAATATGAAACCTCTGGGCCTTGCGGTTTCAGAGGAGAAGATTTTGAATAGTCATTTTGCTATTCAAGTCTATATAAACCATGTGACCCCCGGGGTGTGGCCAGTTTTGACCCCCAGGGGCATCACTTAAACATTCTTTGTAGAGGACCACTATACAATGTTACATACCAAATATGAAACCTCTGGGCCTTGCGGTTTCAGAGGAGAGGATTTTTTCAAAGTCATTTGCTATTCAAGTCTTTATAAACCATGTGACCCCCGGGTTGTGGCCAGTTTTGACCCCAGGGGCATCATTTGAACAATCTTTGTAGAGGACCACTATACAATGTTACGTACCAAATATGAAACCTCTGGGTCTTGTGGTTTCCGAGAAGATTTTTAAAGTCATTCTGCTATACAAGTCTATATAAACCATGTGACCCCCAGGGCGTGGCCAGTAGAGGATGTCAGATATCAAATATGACAGCACCAAGCCTTGTGGTTTCAGAGAAGAAGATTTTTAAAGTTTTCAGTTTTTAAATCTATTTTTAGCTCTGGTGACCTACATATGCAGCGACCGAAACAATTTGAACAACTGTGAAAGAGGGTCACCCAAGGATAATTTCTGTTTAGTTTGTGAAAATCTGCCAAGCGGTTTAGGAGGAGATGTTGATTATATGAAATGTAGACGCACGACGCACGACAGACAAAAGGCGATCACAAAAGCTAACCATGAGAACGTTGTGCTCAGGTGAGCTAAAACACCAAGAAGTTTTTTCCCCACATTTTCCAAATTTTATTTGCACTTTCCAACTCCATTTTTTTATACTGTCAAAATTGTTATTGTTTTCGTTCAGGCATCCAAAAACCTACCAACATAGAATGAAACAATAGGGCCTGTTCAGTTTTCTCCCCCCAACAACTGGTTAGCACCTCACATGAATGACATGATACAGTCACATGACAGGGTCAAGATACTTGGAATTTGATGTCACTAAATACATGTAGGCTAACGACCAGCAAGTTCAATGTTTTAAGCCAAACACTATCAGAATATTTACTAGTATGTTAAATGTAAATGTAAAATAATACTTACTAGTCTCCATATCCAAATCTATTAATAAGCATAAAAATTCTATTGGCCTGTAGGGATGTTTAAAATCTTTGTTGATTAATAGATCTTTGTCCAAATTTCATAATATTTTTTAAGGAAATAATCAAACTGGCCTATCTTTTTTAAATAAGGCCATCAGATTTTAGACAATTGCCAATGTCTTTTTGTCTTTTGACCAAAATGAGGCTTTAAAAAAGAGTTTAAAAAAAAATCAATCCCGACCCTACTTAACTTTTCTGAGACCGTTACCCGAAACACACAATTCTTTTTTTGGCCTAAGAATAGATTTCATTTTATGCACGAGGCTTTGTCTTACAGCATGTGACCATTGTGAGAAAGCCTGCTGTGCAGTTCCAGACATATTTTCCATGTTTTGTCTTTTGATTACCATGAACGTTTTCTGCACAAAATCAGGTGGGTTGACAACAGGAAGCTATGTCTTTAATTAGTAGTTACTTGAAAATTCAGAAATGATCTTCCCAATTTAAATAACTTAATTAAACTTAAAGACCCAAATTCTTAATCATTCAAAATACTTAAATGTACTGGTACATGTACATGTTTTCTTTAGCAAGTTTTCTACAGGTAAATGAGGATTATACACAATAATTGTATAGGCAAATGCAAGAAAATTATGTACGCCAATCAGGTAAACTGTGTTATTAGTATAAAGTAACCTATATAAATATAACATATTCATATAAAACTGTATTTCGAAAGCTTTCATTGTCTTGGTATTACCTGTAGAAAAGTTGGAATAAACATCTGCAAAAGGCACTTTTTCGTTTGGCGCCAAAAAGTTCGGTTTTCCTAATGACAGTCGTGAATGAGCGGTTGCTTTCCGATCACTATAAATAGCCAAGAAGGCGGCGCTTGATTGACGTACATGTAGGCCTCTGCAGAAGTGTGTATCGCCTATTGGATGTATGCGCTCATGTCGGTATGTAAACAGAACCATGTTGCTCACACAGACGATAATTTATGTAATATGTTTACTTAATTTGACCATGATCAGTATTAAAAATAGTCACGGCAAGGAATTACATCGCATTTTTATCAATTAAAGTAATTTGGTAATGCTTGTACAACTATTATTTCAATAATTAGATCTACAAGTATAAGATTATGTATACATGTATGATGTATCTGGTGTGAGTACATTACACACAGTACATTACACACAGCTAAGTATTACTCTTATTTCCGAAAGAATGTATGCATGTTATGAACGATGTAAGGACTCTTATTCTGGTACCCGATCTTTACTGACTTCGTGGTAAAGTCTGGCATCACCCAAATCTCCTATGGTAACACCGGTCAAATCAAGATGGCTGAGGTACGTTACTTTCTATAAGCAATTTTAAACGAGCTTGACAATTAAGTACTTGTTTACCTCTCGTCGTAATATCGTTCCGCCTACATTCAACCTTTGTCTTGTCTGCTTATATGCATGCTTGCCATTGCAGTATAAATTGTAGTTTTGTTAAAAAGCACACCCAAATTAACTTGATGTCTATTTTGGATATTCGGATAAGTGTTCAGGGACTAATTCCGTGTATTACTAAGCGGTTAATGCGTATTGGTAGTTAATCTGATTTCTAATAATGCTCAAAAGACCAATCACATTACTGTATATTTACTTTGTGTTAAAGTAAAAAGTATGACAGCTAAAGTAAATGTGTATTGCATCACCATTTTTATAATTATTACATTTGGAAATACATTAACAATCTAGATCTAGTTAGTGGTTGTTGATGCAAGTATAACTTATTGTATAATTCTTGTTTTTGTATTTATTTTCAAGTTGCTGATTCATTCATTTAGAGATTGCTGGATTCAGTGTGTGTGCATGGCAGGATCTTGAAATTGACTGTTATATATTTAAAAATCAAAACGCTGACAGCGTAGAAAGACTGTTGTCGAGAAAAAAACCTACAAGCAAATGAATGAGAGTATTTTTATCATTAAAAACATTTATTGAAGTAAGTCACCTGTCTGTTATAAATATCATTTCTACAAAACAAATCTCGAAACTCATAACTATACACTCTACTTAAAATAATTGGTATAAGCTGGTATTTGATCTAATTGAAGATGAGGATCCAGGCCTCTGTATTTTGGAAATTAAAACTTATATAGTGCGCGTCTAATTCAAAGATTTTTATCTACGACATTCTCATCATTATTTTTGTAATTCGTGTGAGGCAAATATTTTTTGGGGCAAACTATTTAAAAAGCAAACAGAGTAATATGCATACAAATCAATCTACATCAAGTAAAAATAGTCAATGAAACGTATAAGTTTTAATCAATGCTCATGATTTTATCACAAGCGCTATGCTAGGTAAATACCAATTTAATTTAAACAAGGCTTTAATAGTATTGCAAGCAATACAGGAGTCCCCTACCGGTGAAAATCCCTACTAATTTAACATTGTGCAATACCGTCAAATCGCCCTTTATCTGTAGATGTACAAAGTTTCATATTCAAATCCATTTGTCACTGCAGTATTCAGTTGTTGTTTTTTCTATTTTAGTAACTTTGACCAGACATTCGAGTTACTTTTGAAGTTACTGCAGTACTAAACTGACAGAGGGAACTCATATAGTCCATTCTG
Source organism: Congeria kusceri (assembly GCA_027627225.1). Taxonomy (NCBI): domain Eukaryota; kingdom Metazoa; phylum Mollusca; class Bivalvia; order Myida; family Dreissenidae; genus Congeria; species Congeria kusceri. The sequence goes on along the minus strand of CM051029.1, from coordinate 42,298,567 downwards.
TGTACCAAGTTTCATGATCATATGTTATGTTCTTTTCGAATTATTACAGTATTAAGTTTATTTCTATTTTAAGTAACAGTCATGTGACCTTTGACCTCTGGTGAAAAATAAAGGGTTATGTACAATCCTCACCCTGCTCTTTCTAGGTATACAAAGTTTCATCAAAGTATCTTCAGTACTTTTTGAGTTATTGCAGGATCCAGGTTTTGGGGACAGGACAGACAGAGTGAGACCGATGGACGAACAGACAGACAGACGCACACAGACGGAGGGCAAACCCATAGTCCAATCTGTGTACCAGGATTCATGATCATATCTTATGCACTTTTTGAAATATTACAGTATTAAGATTATTTCTATTTTTAGTAACAGTCATGTGACCTTTGACCTCTGGTGAAAAATTAAAGGTCGTGCGTAATTCTCACATTGCTGTTGCTATGCATACAAAGTTTCATCAGTGTCTTCAGTAGTTTCTGAGTTATCATAGGATCCAGGTTTAGGGGACGGACGGACAGACAGACATACGGACGAACAGACAGAATGACATACAAACAGATGGCAAACCTATAGTTCAATCTCTGTACCAAGTTTCATGTTCATGAATGTAATTCTGTACAACCCATATGGCGAGAGCTCACATTGTTTTTAAACAGTAAACAAATATATATTGATCTGAATGTAAACGATATTGTTTTTGGTACTCAAAAAGGAGGCACTTATAATCAAGTGATAAACTATATCATTATTCTAATGAAGTCTTATATATTTAGCGCCAAATCAAGAGCCGAAGAGCTAAATATCGAGATTTTCAAAAATGCTCTAAGAATGAAAATAACATTAGAAAAGCAAATTGCTTTTGAAAAAGATAAAATTGATAAACATAACAAAAAATGGCACAATTTTGTCTAACTTCTTGATGAATCTTGCCTATATCCTCTTTATCTTACGTTTTTGTTTTTTTTATTACAAACTCTCTCTCTCCTTTATTATTTAACTTATCATCTCCCCTCTCCTTTTTAATCTTTATAAAATATTATAGCATCGTCTCAAAAATGTATTTTTTCTGGGAACTATATTAAACATATACACATGAATATTAAAGCAAATATTATTTTTTATTATATACCTATAATACTTGTATGCACATAAATAGTTATTATATATGATATTGAAGTATGATATAACTGACTAAATCCATTATGTACCTTTATATATAAAATCATGTTGTAATTGAGATGTATGTTGAAAATGAATAATAGAAAAAAAAAAAAAAAAAAAGTTTCATGTTCATATCATTTGTTTATTTCGAATTATTACAGTATTTAGTTTATTTCAATTTAAATAACAGTCACGTGACCTTTGACCTCTGGTGAAAAAAAAAGGTTGTGCATAATCCTCACATTGCCACATTGCCGTTTATATGTATACCCAGTTTCATCGAAAAAATTTCAGTACTTTTTTAGTTATTGCAGGAACCAGGTTTTGAGGACGGACAGACAGACGGACGCACGAACATACGGACGAGCAGATAGAGAGACACACAGACGGATGGCAAACCTACAGTTCAATCTTTGTACCAAGTTTCATGGTCATATCTTATGTACTTTTCGAATTATAACAGTATTTAGTTTATTTCTATATTTAGTAACAGTCACGTGACTTTTGACCTCTGGTGAAAAATAAAAGGTCCTGCATAATCCTCACATTGCCGTTTATATGTATACCAAGTTTCAGCGAAATATCTTCAGTACTTTTTGAGTTATCGATGGATCCAGCTTGTTTCAGTTTATTTCTATTTTTTGTAACAGCCACTTGACCTTTGACCTCTGGTGAAAAATAAAAGGTAGTGCATAATACTCACATTGCCGTTTATATGTATACCAAGTTTCAGAAACTTGAACGGACGGAGGGCAAACCTATAGTCCCCTCTGGTGAAACACCGGTAGGGGACTAATAAGACAAATTAGAAAAATACATTCAAAACTCTCTTTAGAATTACAATGCTTTTCCACAATTCTTATGCATACGTCAAAAATAATAGCAATCGTCAATCAAGTGGATTTATTGCTTTTATGTACAGAGTCAATACACTACATGTTGTTCAACTTACACAATATTATGTAATAGGCAGTTAACCAGTAAACAGCACACACAGATACGCTATCATACCTATGTGAATAGACATAACATGAATTCACTTGTAGATGTGGACTAAATGGATTACTATTATTGTTTATTAGTGTTTTAAGTCGGATTTAGTTCTTGTCATCTATTCTTAGAAAGTAGCATCACTAACAAGAAGCCTCACTGCTCAGCGAGCGAAGCACAGTAATTTATCGATTTACTGGCTAGTAGCCTGCAGAGTAAAGAAGTAGTTCCCTCAAGACCAATTTCTGAATACAACTACTAAATCCTGTCTAAAAATAAGTTCTTCTGCACACTTGTTGTTTTTTTTATTTATGTTTCATTATTACCAGTATTAATTAACAAATCATATACACCTTAGGTATTATAATTAAGAAGGTAAAAAAGTAGGCATGCCTTACAGAGAAAGGAAATTGCATTTAATTTATACAATTAATGAAAATGCCTTGAAACTTATAGCTTAAACACTGTACATGTCAGTCACTCATTACAGTGATATGACTGGAAATATTGACTAAATCATTTTATGCATAAGACTTATGCCAGCTTATAAGTGATTATTTGGGCATACATATAATTAACAAATTTTAATTACACTGCTTTAACCTTTATTTGATTTATAATTTCAGATAAAAAAAATAATAACACAGTTAATTCACACATAGATTCTTATGTCTTTTCTACACCAAAACAGCTACATATATATATATGTCTGGTTAATAATGACACAATGCTAATGTACATAAGTGCAATACATGTTCTTCAGTGAAATACAATAGTAAATGTATTGCATACAATATATTTTAATGACTGAACATGTTTACTTTCACAATCAATGTATACATGTGAAGTATTATTAATATATATTTGCAAATCAACAATTTAACTGTATACAAATAATGGGCATATTCCTAAAGTAAAATATCTACATTAAAATCTTCCCTGAAATAATTGTATGCAGTATAGGCTCAGACAATGCACACCATCAAACAAATCAGTACTACATAATTGAACATAACTAAATTTAATTGCTCAATGTTTTCTAAAGCTACAGATAAAAGTAATTAAATTATAATTTCAAACATAGAATAAGTTTTCTTTCACCTTTCAAAACGACAACACATGCTTGGGGTATGTTGCAAAGTTTGTAAGATGTCCTCAGTATTGCTTTGTTTGCTACACACTGTTCATATTCACATTTTACAACTTACTCATATAAAATTCTAATTGTAGAAAGTTGTTTTTCCATTTGACATTTGACAATCTCATGAAAAATCCACTAAATACAATAGTAATCACACAGATGAACAGCGAAATTTCTGTTTATGAACTTTCTTGTCTTGTGAAGTTGGAAGAGAACTGTATCACACATGTTGTGGCTATTTTTCTGTTCTTTCTATCTTCTAACTATTGTATTGATGCCTTTGAGTGGAAACTGCTCGCTGAAAAAAAGTAACATATTATTAATATCAATAAATTAATCATTTATTTATTTATTTATTTTTAGTTTGTTTCACAAATTTTTCATATTATTTTAATAAGGATAATGATCTCTATTAACATAAGATTGAAATTTATTCTTTGTAGTTAATTATTTAAAATAATAGAACAGTGTATTTAAAGATCTATAAATAAGCATTACTAAATTTGGTGTATTTATTCAATAGTAAACAACACGTCCGAATATCCGAAATATATGTATGGATGTTCAGACAGGTTATTCTGTATATTAAATCGATATACATTCAACGAGATTAAAATCACTAAAAGATCGTGATATACTAAAATGAAATATAATGTTTGGTTACAACGACAGGTAAAACAATTTAGAAAACTATGTTTTTATGTATGACATACCGTTAGTCCGCCATATTGTATTGTCCAGGAGTAATCCGCCATGGATTGGTTGACGTCAGACTATAAGGACTCTATGCATTCCTAACAGCATGGTGTTATAAAATGACAGCTAAGTTGTACTAAAACTATTTGTTGTTAATTTGTTTATCTACAGACACTGGATTAGACAAGCTGCTTCCAAACAACAACTCAGGTGAATTGTGCAGTAGATAGGTAGGCCTGATCATATCTTTAGATAATGTAGATTTCTAGATACATTTTGTATGTCTGTCAAGCGTGTGTGTCAGAGAAGTAATGTAACCAGATGGCCAGAAATATTGTCATAAAACTGAATTGTCACAAATACTTCACCTGTAGACAATAACAATAGGCAATAACAATTGTGTATGCTGCTTTCAACAAGCCATAGAAAATGAACCTGCACATGTTCCACCAGTCTTGCAAACATCAGAAGTATTAAAACTACAAATGGAAATTAACTATTTTATGAATTGACAAACTGTTTGGATGTTATTAGAACAAGTTTTATGTACAATTATTTGCTAGATATAGCAGTGGACAGCACATGCACGTTTAACGATATAGCAGTGGACAGCACATGCACGTTTAACGATATAGCAGTGGACAGCACATGCACGTTTAACATCATAAGTTTGAATTGCCTCATTTGTTTTCTACATACTGTATCCATTATTAGATTATGGCAATAATTAACTTACTATGGATGTAAAGGTTACTGCTATAAATGTACAACTTGTGATGTTTACACCAATTTAAACACATTGATGATATCTCACAGTTACATTAGTTTTTGTGATATTTTTAGATGATGGCTAACCATGTCATGAATTAGTTTTCCCTCCTATGTACCAATGATGTGATTGAATTGTAAAAAACTATGATCTGCATCTTCACAAGCGTGAAGCGTGAAACCAATTACCTCTAAGTAAATATTGGTTAATAATAAGTTGATAATTGATGAACATTTAGCAGAATTTCATGTATACATGGAATAAAATGCTAAGGCTACGATTTCACTTAAGATGTTTCTGGAATATGACCCCTGTCTTGTGTTATTACATAGATCCTGTAAGTCTGTCATGTAGGTATTTACACTTGGGTAGTTGTATTACATTAAAAATTACCATACATATAATGAACTTATTATAAAGAAAATAAATTACTGAACTGTGCAAATCTATAGGTTCGTAACGTGCCACACTTCTATCAAAACAGTTCTATAAGCTTGATAAGAGTTAGTTTGTAATGACATGAATGAGGAAATAAACATTAAAAATTGTCTAATAACGATACCTATTAGTAATTAGTAACAACACATTGTGTGTATACACCCAATACATCGAGTTGAGTCGGACGATCACAATGAATACCTTTATATTAAAGTGTAAAACTGTAGAATCTGTAAGATTTATAGGATTAACGATGTTATAAAAAATCATTTAAAATATCCAATACGCAAAAAACGGCAAACTTGGTGCGTAAAGTGATCGACGGAAGGGTACTTGTTGGATACCTCGTTATATGTACATATAATTTCTTGATTATTTGTCGATAAAATGATGTGTTCACTAGTTCTTATCATAGCCACGCGCTAACCACCTGTGGAAATATTCAGTAAGATTTTTTCCACATTGGCATGAGATCTCCTAAGTAATCGATGGTTGAACGTGAAACTGGTGTATCTGCTGAAATATTTTCAAAATTTATCCAGAGTTTAGTTACTTATGTGTTGAGATCAATATGCAGATTTAGTTTTTTGGTAACATAATTTAAAGTACACAAATATTTTTTCAGTACTCAATTATTTTAAATATGATGGGGGTAATACCCAATTCTGACTGAATCCTTATCTGTTGCTCTGTGTATACACAAAATTACACATATTTCCCAGTAGTCATAAATATGTCATTTATTAGACATTAATAAATAGTACTGAATGTTATTTTGCTTGTATTTTTATGAAAAATTTCCCCTTTCGGGCTCCTTTCATTGCAATAACCTCTTTAATATCAGAAAATTATTAGGAAAAATTTCTTTTCTTTTTTAAAGATTGCATAATTCTTTTCAACAAGAAATAATAGTATGTAAAGTCACACTTTCAAACATTAAATCTGGAATTTCCCCAAGCAAAAATGACCATGAACTTCCATGGTTTACCATGGTAGTTATGCTCATACAATCATGGTATACCATGGTAGGGTACTAGACCATGTTTTGTAAAATGGCACAATGATTTTTCAGGGCATTGGGCAACCATGGTGACTAACAGTTCTTGGCAGAGGTATAATAATAATTATGTTGTCTTATTATTATTGTTTGTTTATATATATATATATATATATATATATATATATATATATATATATATATATATATATATATATATATATATATATATATATATATATATATATATTATGAAGTGTGATTAATTGCAGAAACATAATAATAATAAAAATAATAATAATCTGCCATTATCATCATATTAATAATAAAAATGCAAAAATGAAACTAAGTAAACCAAATCATGCAAATGATAGTATATCAGTTTACCTTTTGGAAATAGTTTTGTTGTGGTTTATTTTGGACTACAGTTTTGTTGTTGTTTTTTCCAGTTCAGCCAACCAATATGTGTAAATTTTTTCCAAGAAAAATATGTGGCATACTGTATGCCTTAGTAAAACTGACCACTTCTTCAGGACATTGGTAATATCCGAAAAGATTACAACTGAAAAGTTAAATTAGTTAAAAAATATATTCTACTTTGGACACTGTCAGAACAAACAACTAAGCATAATAAGCAAGAATTATCTTAATTAAAAACATATTACACTTGCTTTTTAACTTTAATTTCTGGGAAGCCATGACCCAACCTGTAAAAGCATTACTTACCAAATTAATATTTTCTAAAAATGATCCAAATTATGATTGCCTAACTTACTTCCTGATTTGAGGCCTGTTCGATTAACGTCATTGTAATCATTTAATCGATTATTATTCTCGTTGAGTTAGCAGGTTACGATATTGGATTTTTTTAGATAATTATTTATTAATTTGTTATTATTATTAGTTGTTGTAGTAGTAGTAGTAGTAGTAGTAGTAGTAGTAATGAATAAAATCAGTGACATAATCCAGGTAATATTCAAATATAGGCCTTACAAATTGATTACGTAATTTCTACGGAAATTGGAATCCCTAACTGAGAATTTCGAATGACTAGGCCGTATCTATTTAGGATGGTAAGTCATGAAATAGCGCATAGCTTATATGTATCATAAAGCGAATTTTACACAAGGTTTGTTTTTATTGATTTATTTATTGTTTTTCTTCTTTTTCTTCTTCTTGTTATCATTATTATTTTTATTATTATTATTGATTGATTGATTGATTGAAGGGTCTGAGGTTTGGCCAAGTTGTACAATTACCAATTTTAAGAGGGGCTGTGTTTTATAGACTTGTCCGCAAATACTACACGTAATACCAAATGCTAACAATAGTGTACGTACAATAGTATAAAACACCAGTCACTTTCTCTAACCATGCAAGAAGCCGGGGCTTATTACACATCCCAACTACTACACTATCATTTATAGGAGAGATAAATCACACATATCATGCGGTGATAATTTCATTTATTCAGCTTACAGGCGCTGCTGAAATGGAGGCTCAATTCGTTATACCGTGTATATTTCTGTCGTGGGTACTACAGGCAGTTGGACAGCCATGTAGCGCCAACCTCAAACGTAAGTTTATAGTATTAAAGAAATATATCGATGGGCCTATGCTATATAACATGTATTCAACAACGACTATTAAAGAATAGTTTGCGTTGATTCATCGATATATACTTGTATATACATTCAGATTAATTAAATTTTCTGTATATTGGGAGAATGAAAAGGAACATATTGGAAATTACTTACACTGTCGTAAAGTCGTGCCGTGCCGTGCTGACGGGTGCCTTGTGCCAAAATGATGTCCACTACTGTCTCCGCGTAATTTTAGTAAATGAGCATTTCTTTTCTTAAATTAATTTAAGTAAGATAGAAGTAAGTACAAATAGAGTGCTGAAGCTCATTCTTATTTGAATACCATACGCTCATATGATCCTTTCATATCTTACTTTTTTATTTAAAGACGAACTTAATTTAAATCATCAGTAATCAAAAAGCACTTGATGTACCTGAATAGAGTGCTGGTATTGGTACAAGCGTTGCATGATCAGACATGGTAGAATTAAGGGACTAGATGTATGGATGGCATATAAATTGAATTTTAACTGATTATTTAAAAAGCGCACAGCCTTCAAGCATTTAAAACTATTCATCACGCGCGTAGCTATGCTTACGCACTTACGCACGTGCGTAAAATTATTCTAATAACAGCGAAAACAACAATGAAAGAAAAAACGCCAAATATGTAATGGAAATCATTGCCTTTGGGGGGGGGGTAGGGTATTAGACATCGACCATTGAGGAAAAACAAACAAAAACATAATACAGAGGTCGTTAAAAATTGCGTTTGCCTGAAATCTGAAAGTTGTGTATAAGATTAACATAGATCTACTTCCACTTTCATATTGTAAATAATTTTTGCGATCTTATTGTTTTAATACTTTAATTCATGGCAGACAATATGAAGCAGGGACTGGGAGATCCATATTTAGAATGTTGTTTATACTTAAGGTCGGGACGCCGTGTACATTCGCACAACACAGACCTAAGGACCCCATCCATAAACATCACTCATTCACAGATGAGGCTTGTCATAGCACAACCAAACAAAAAAATGCATGTTAGTGGTATATTTCGTTCGCCCTGTGTATTAAAAGTGCACAATTTATTGGATTAGTTAGGTTTGTCTGACCATTGGACTATGCATAATGTCCAGCCGTCCAATAGAGATTAGCATTCAAGAATGGGGACGCCATGTACACTCGTACAACACAGACCGAAGGACCCCATCAATAATTATCACTCAGTAACCGATGAGTCATGTCGTAGGACAACCAAACAATTCAAAAATGCGTGATAGTGGTATATTTCGTTCGTCCGGGGTATTAAAAGTGTACAATTTATTGGATTAGTTAGGTTTTTCTGACCAGTTTTTTAAATGTGAGAATATATAAGAAATATATTACATTTGAGCAATACTTAACTAGTATTCCTTATTACCTAGCGTCTTAATTTTTAAAATTTAGATGCGCTAGTCATAAACTAGCAACTGAAAAAGAGCGTACTATAATACTATAATAAAGATCGTTATAAGTGCCTTGTGTAATACCCCCACCAGTACCTTGTGTAATACCCCCGTCAGTACCTTGTGTAATACCCCCGTCAGTACCGTGTGTAATACCCCCGTCAGTATCGTGTGTAATACCCCCGTCAGTACCGTGTGTAATACCCCCACCAGTACCTTGTGTAATACCCCCGTCAGTACCGTGTGTAATACCCCGTCACTACCGTGTGTAATACCCCCACCAGTACCTTGTGTAATACCCCCGTCAGTACCTTGTGTAATGCCCCCGTCAGTACCTTGTGTAATACCCCCGTCAGTACATTGTGTAATACCCCCGTCAGTACCTTGTGTAATACCCCCGTCAGTACCTTGTGTAATACCCCCGTCAGTACCGTGTGTAATACCCCCACCAGTACCTTGTGTAATACCCCCGTCAGTACCTTGTGTAATACCCCCGTCAGTACCGTGTGTAATACCCCCGCCAGTACCTTGTGTAATACCCCCGTCAGTACCGTGTGTAATACCCCCGTCAGTACCGTGTGTAATACCCCCGTCAGTGCCTTGTGTAATACCCGCACCAGTACCTTGTGTAATACCCCCACCAGTACCTTGTGTAATACCCCCGTCAGTACCGTGTGTAATACCCCCGTCAGTGCCTTGTGTAATACCCCCACCAGTACCTTGTGTAATACCCCCACCAGTACCTTGTGTAATACCCCCGTCAGTACCGTGTGTAATACCCACGTCAGTACCTTGTGTAATACCCCCGTCAGTCCCTTGTGTAATACCCCCGTCAGTACCTTGTGTAATACCCCCGTCAGTACCGTGTGTAATACCCCCGTCAGTACCTTGTGTAATACCCCCGTCAGTCCCTTGTGTAATACCCCCGTCAGTACCTAGTGTAATACCCCCGTCAGTACCTTGTGTAATACCCCCGCCAGTATCTTGTGGTGATACCCCCGCCAGTACCTTGTGTAATACCCCCGTCAGTACCTTGTGTAATACCCCCGTCAGTACCTTGTGTATTACCCCCCGTCACACCAGTTGGTGTCCTAACAGCGACCCAGTCATTTTTCTTTTGGGAAACGCAGATAGTCGCATTAAGAACGCCAATATTTGTTCTTAGAAAATTCCAAATTTCGTTAGTTACACCGGGGTCCTTCGGTCTGTGTTGTGCGAGTGTACCCGGTGTCACCATCGCGACCTTATTACGTCTTTTGCGTTTGTATTGCGTTTACATTGCGTCCCTACGGCGTCCACACGGCGATCATCGGCGACGGCACTGCGACTATACAGTCAATAACCGATGAAGCATGTCTACGATAATGTATATAAAATCATCACAAAGACTGATCCATATACTTGTTACCACTAACGATATCACATAGTGCTTAATCTAGATTTAGGTCCAGCTACGCGCCTGCTGTTCATTATTTCACAGATTTTACCATTCAGGCTGTCTCTTGAATAGCCTTTATTTAACATATGAAGCGCAAATGTATAGTATATTTATGTACATGTATATGACTTTTAAAGACTTATGACTGATATGAAACTGCTTCGTACTGAAAACATAATGTATGAAAGAACATGTAGATCTATAGCTCAGTATATTGACATTATTTGCAGAGTACGTGTATAACAGGTACGGTCAGTACCAGGATATGCAGTGCTGTGATAGTGACAGTGCTCGTGGGTCCGGCATTACGTGGTTCAAGTTCAACGACGAATCTCAGTCATGGACACCTCTATCCGCAGAAAAATCCGACATTCTGTTTCTTGAAAGAAACGCCACTCTGGCCATTAAGCACTTGCAGTTCTCAGACAGCGGTCGATACAGGTGCGCGCGCACCGACGGGAATTTCCTGCACCCAGACGACTCGGGCATGGAGTTCGTTCTAAACGTAATCGCCTGTGACCAGCTCGCACGTGGTCCATTCCCAATAGCGCCATTGCCGTGCGGTGTGACGTCAGCAAATGTGGGCGCTCTCGTGATGATTCCGTGTACCGGATACTTCGGTTGCGATACGGATGACGTCAGAATCGTGTCGTGGTTCGTGAAAAATAAGTCGAGCTCCAACAGCTCGTGGGCAGAAGTTTCTGCAGCAGACGACAGAATTACGCAAACTCAGATTGACTCGTAAGCGTCACTATTCATTATACATTGAATTTATTTTTGAACTGCAATACAATTTCAACTTTCATGTTCAAAGTATCATACACTTATATTCATATTCATGCATATACATCATATTCATATCCAATTCATGCAGTGCAAAATCAACAAATATGCAAACTCATGTGCATATTCACAATATTCACATAAGAGGCTTTTGCGTACTCATCCTATAGCATACACAACTTTTTATATTGTATTGTGCAGTCACTAAATTCAAATGGACACTTTATTTTATGTAAAGCAATAAATGTAAATACATGCATTTCTCCACATAGATATTTTCTGACAGTTGAGGCGACACACAAATAACGACCGGTATTTTATAACTGTGCGTATACTCAAAGCACGGCCAGGTACGCCTCTGACATGGGATCAAATATTTATCGAGTTGTTATTGTTCAATATAATATATACAAACTGTCCAGCAACTGTTGAATTTCACATCGATTTGGAAATTTCACTTAAAAGTACCTAAAGTTAAGATTTCTCTTAAGAGCTTAACAAAAACCCAGCCCTGACGTTTGTTTCAGCCACGATGGCGTACTTGCGTCAAACCTGACCGTCACCAATGTTAAGACGAAGGATTCGGAGCTCCAGTTCATGTGTGTGCTCTACTCTACACAGTATCTGGAGGGACAGACGAACGTGTTCACGTCACTCAATGTTGTGAACGGTAAGCAGCTTTAGCTAGATGTGTTCGCGTTGAGCTATGTTGTGAACGGCAAACAATTAAGCTCTGTGTTCACACCACTCTGTGTTGTGAACGGTAAGCAGTTTAGCTCTGTGTTCGGGTCAGTTATGTTCTGAATGGTAAGCAGTATAGCTCTGTGTTCGGGTCACTCATGTTGTGAACGGTAAGCAGTTTAGCTCTGTGTTCGCGTCACTCTATGTTGTGACCGGTACGCAGTTAAGCTCTGTGTTTGCTTCGTTCTATGTTGTGAACGGTAACTAGTTTAGTTCTGTGTTCGCGTCATTGTATGTTGTGAACGGTAAGCAGTTTAGCTCTGTGTTCGCTTCGCTCTATGTTGTGAACGGTAAGCAGTTTAGCTCCGTGTTCGCTTTGCTCTATGTTGTGAACGGGGAGCAGTTTAGCTCTGTGTCCGCTTTGCTCCATGTTGTTAACGGAAGCAGTTTAGCTCTGTGTTCACGTCCCTCTATGTTGTGAACGGTAAGCAGTTTAGCTCTGTGTTCGCGTCACTCTATGTTGTGAACGGTAAGCAGTTTTGCTCTGTGTATACGCTTCGCTCTATCTTTTGAACGTCAATCACTTTAGCTCTGTGTTCGCGTCATTGTATGTTGTGAACGGTAAGCAGTTTAGCTCTGTGTTCGGGTCACTCTTAGTCTATGCTGTGAATGGTAAGACGCTTAGTTCTGTGTTCGCGTTACTCTTAGCCTATGTTGTGAACGGTAAGAAGTTTTACTCTGTGTTTGCGTCACTCTATGTTGTGAACGGTAAGCAGTTAACTCCGTGTTCGCTTCGCTCTAAGTTGTGAACGATAAGCAGTTTAGCTTTGTGTTCGCGTCATTGTATGTTGTGAACGGTAAGCAGTTTAGTTCTGTGTTCGGGTCACTCTTAGTCTATGTTGTGAATGGTAAGACGTTTAGCTTCGTGTTCGCGTCACTCTTAGTCCATGTTGTGAAAGGCAAGCGGTTTTACTCTGTGTTCGGGTTACTTTATGTTGTGAACGGTAAGCAGTTTAGCTTTGTGTTCGCGTCACTTTATGTTGTGAACGGTAAGCAGTTTAGCTCTGTGTTCGCGTCACTTCATGATATGAACGGTACGCAGTTTTGCTCTATGTTCACGACATTCTAGGTTGTGAACGGTAATCAATTTAGCTATGTATTCACGTCACTCAATGTTGCGAACGGTAAGCAGTTTAGCTCTGTGTTCGGGTCACTGTATATGTTGTGAACGGTAAGCATCCATTTATGATTGATGCAACCTCTTCATGTTTCCATCGTTTCTTTTTAATTCGTTTTATGAAACGTCCCTTTTCTACGCCCTCCAGATAAGCAGACAGTGGCCGGCGCCTCTATGTTGGTTCCGGTAATCATCATAGCTGCAGCTTCAGCGGCAGTCGTCGTGCTGACACTACTAGCCATGTGTGCTTGTCACATGAAAGCGATGCGGAAGTTAAAAGCTACATCAGGACAGACCGGAAGTGACGTTTACGAGGTCATTCCTAAACGGAACGTCAGCACTGAGGCAGTCAAACTAGTTTGAACAAACAATGAAACACACAGTCCACAGGCGGTTTATATGGGGGAAAGGGGGCAAGCAAAAGCGGCGTACCCCCCACTCTCCCTAAAATTGTTCAACATTCCATTTTTAAACCTGATAATATCTTAAAACATGCATTTCGTTGCCAAAGACGTGTTCTTTAATCACTTTATATTGTAATTATCAAATCAATTTTTGGTATCTTTGCTGATGTGTTGCTTTTTGTCGATATCGCACCTCTCCGACACCTATCTCAAAGACCAACGAGAGACCAAACGTAATTTGTTAGGGGCCTTTGTCAGTTACTCAATATTTCCGTCCCTCGAACTAAAAAATGTACCCCATGGATATATTTATTTGGCAATTAAGAATATGTACTTAATAAGAAAGAAATTACAAAAGATCTGATCTTCCGAATAATAATATTGACTGATGAATAGTTTAGGCGTACACCGTATATATTGAATGATACGCAAGGGTGCGAAATACACAATATATTTTTTAGTACATGTACACGTTGGATTGCGATAGATGATGCGAAAACATCAAAATTATATAAAGCTACTTCCCACGAACTGTCGGTCCTAATTGTTAATAAGTCGCGTATGTGCATAATTACATAATTGTGTTATAATAACATTTTGTTGATATGTATGTTAAATGTATATATATTATTATGTAGATATGTATATTTGATACATAGTGGAAAAGATTTGTAATGTTGTATACATATTAAGTTATCTTTAATAAACTTAAACTGGTTTTTTCTATTATGTGCAATAGTATGCAGCTAGGAGACATAATTTTATCACTTATTTCATTCAGACAGAAAGGCAGATAGCGCTGGTTGTATATAGAACATTTGTCATTATATGTCTAACATTGACCTTGTTTTTATGTTTCTCTTACATTTCATCATTTTCTATTCTTATTTATGCGTTACGATTTATACGCATGTGCGTATAGAAGTATGTCTATATTACGTCCCTGGTACATATGAGGCATATCGTGGGAAATCCGGGCTTAATGCATGTGCGTAAAGTGTCGTCCCGGATTAGCCTGTGCAGTCAGCACAGGTTAATCCAGGGCGGCACTTTCCGCTTTTATGGTATTTTCTGTATCAAGGATGTCTCTTCTAAACATAAATCCACTGAAGGCGGGAAAGCTCAGGCTAATCCGGGACGACACTTTACGCACACGCATTAAGCCTGATTTTCCCACGACACGCCTCATAAATCGTAGCACTGAGTCTCAGAATACATGCCAGCTAGAATATGGGAAATCCTTAATGCTTGTAGAAATTAAACAACATTGAGAACTGATTACATGTAAAGCGACGGTCAAGCATAAAATCCAAAATCAAGATATAACTATTTTAAAACGTAAACGCAACGAGTGTTATTAAAAGTTAAAACAATAAATGTCTTTAAAAAATACAATCGGCGTTGAAATTAATATTGAGATGTCATATAAAAATTACCTAAACAGACGGCCAAGATGATCGGTTACGTGACTTCTCAGACCCCAGTTTTTTTGGTCCCCACCAATATTAGGAGATTTATTGGACCCCAGATTTTTCGGACACTATAAGAAAACTTCTCGGACCCAACAGTTAATTTGAGATAAATTTATTAATTTAAAAATTAAATAAAATTATCATTAATATATATGCCGTGAATAAACTAATCATACAGTTCCATGTTTCTACCAGTGATATATGAATAACCAAAAATAATTTAGGTTAACATAATTGTTATCTGAATTTGTCGAGCCAATTTAACAAATTAACAATGTCAAACAATAATTTCGGGAATGAATTAAAATTATTATGTATCAGACGAGTCTATATAGTTATTTATAGTACCGGTATACCATTCATGTTAGTTATGTAATATAATAACGATTTGAAGTCAAATACGCATTTATACTGTGTATCCCAATAGAAAGCAATAGTCAGAAAACATTCAGCGATTTTTGAAATTTTAAGACTTTATTTTTGATAACGCAAACATAAAAATTCATTAGACTATGACGATTTTAAATTATATCAGTAGAAATATGATATATCAAGGGTTCCTGTGTATAATTAGTATTGCAAATTATGTATTCGTGCTATGCGAATAACAATTCGACGTATTCCGAATCTTCTTTCATAACATTTTATCTATAGAAAATGTAGCATCTTTTTACAGATTAAATAACATCTACTGGAGAAGTTGATAGAAAGATGCAATCATAAATAATCGTTAATAAATCGTTACCACAATTTTATTTCAAATTAACAGTAAGTTTATAAATATAAATTCCCCATTTATTGAAATTTTTAGGTTTATGACTCTCTGAACGCTATTATTGATGCATGTACGAGTATTATTAACACAGCTATACAACGGTTGCTAGCTACGCGCGCTATTTTTAGAATGGCACTATTGTTTCTGGAATTTTATGAACTCGCTAGAATCAATTGGCTACATGGAACGGCAACTCTGCGAATGAGATTTATGAATGGGAACATTGCACACTTGCTATTTATAGAGCGTACTGCTTATATAAGTGTAGGCTAAACAAAATAGTTATTTCGTTACGTGAATGAATACAGCATTCTGTTTATGGCATACAATGAGAAAATACGTTCGTAATTAGCCTCAGTTCTAGAGTACAGTATATGTCGAGGATATGTTTATAACTTCATTTTAACCGCTTATGTAAACAATTATGCAAGTTTTTAATCCCCAAAAGTATGCAACAGTTATTGGTATACGTTAAACCATTGTTTGAAGTTTGCATTCCCTAAAATTAGAAAATTTGCCCAATTTTATCGGCATTCAATTTTCCCGCTGCATAATTATCGCAAGAAATCTAGGTCAAAAGTGATCTTAGACAGCTACGACGAAAAAAACACTGAAATGATTCCGCAGATTTAATGTAGCTATTCCTGTAAACTTACGATTTTAGAGAAATTGTTAACTTCACTGGCATATAATATCCAACTGTTACTGTGCGTACAGGGGCGTACCTAGACCGATTTCGTGTACACACAAACGTTTATTATATACGGTTTAATAATACTAGTGGTGTTATGTCTTTATATTATTGAGGCGGTTTTTATAAATCAAAACACTACGGTAGCATAGATGTGACATATGTGGTTTTTATGTCGTACCAACTACTTAATATGTCGTTATCACGAGTTAATTATCTCGTCCCCACGATTTAATATGTCGTTACCACGACATAAGTATGTCGTTCCAACGAGATAAGATCTCGTTTCCACGACTTAATATGTCATGGGAACGACATAAATAAAAACATGCACATGTCACATCTATGCCACCGTACAACGCACACACGTGTTTCGTGTATTCTACAGGACGTCTCGTCTGGTTTAAAGCATTCCGGGTAACAATGGATTGACGGTCTCAGTATACTATTTCACACAGGATATAACATTAGGTGGCAATTGACCGATCGCTGTGTTTTGATTGACAGCTGCATCTGCGCTACAATTTATTCACCGCGGTTAACGTCATTGTTGACAGACACGATCTCCGACATCTTGTGTTTTTTTTACGGAGAACTAGAATTTCAGAAAAAAAAATGGTGAAACGATGTTGCTGGGGGAAATGTAACACCGATTCAAGATATCCAGACAGGTTAACGGATGGCATAGGGTTCATCCCGTTCCCTAAACCGGCCACTAAGCTCGATGAATGTCGATAGTGGATACGCCTCTGTGGTCGACCGAGGCCGAGGGAGCAATTAACGAAGAAGTGCTTCGTGATCCTTAAAAAAATTAACACTTTTATGTTTGTTCGAAGGTAAAGTGTTCTGCATTTGATTTTCGTATCAAGTAGTATTTGAATACAATTGTTGTATCTATTGATAATTATGCCGTGTCGCCCTAATTTCGTGGGTCTTATTTACGATTTGGCGCATGCGCGTTAATACATTCTGTTATCTCACCACTGAGTTGGATAAAACACAATTTGCAATGTGCTCTTTGCAAACAAAGTAATTAAAATACCGATTTTTGTTGTTATTTCATGTACTTGTTATGTTATTGTACCTGACCCTGCTGATCTATATTGTCTGGAAGATTCTCATAATTTCGTGGGTTCTGATTGGCTAGCCTTCTTTGGTTGGGAAACAGTGTTTACAGCAGCAATATACTTTCACATTGTTTGTGCTAGAGCATGTGCTGACAAAAGAACGAAAATCTTGGTGAAAAGTAGTGTTTTTGAAAATGTTATCATTAATAATACACAGTCCTTATAATATTTTTTAAAAGGTTATGGGCATGACGAAATCTACACACTTGTTACCTGTGTAACACAGTGTGTAGTGTTTTTAACTGTTTTTAATTCTTAACACTGTTGAGCTAGTACTGATTGGATAATTGTCTGATACATGGTGAAGACATATCTTAGAGATTGATTGAAACTGGGTTTAGTTAGTTCTGAGTAAAATTTATATTCCTGATTGGGACTATATAGATCTTGATTTGTATCAATTTTTGGCCATTGAAGTAATTTAGCAGTTGAAACAGTGAATTTCTATTCCTGTGGTATTTGTATATATTTCATTACTGTATCTGTCTGGCTTTGTCCTTATGAAATTTTTTTGGGGAATTAAAACATCGAATTTGCTCGTGAATCGTTATAAATACGTTTTCAACGACAATGACCCTGTAACAAATGGCGATCCCGGCAGGACCACTTCTAAAAAGCCAGACAGAGTTGTAGACGAGGAGGACGGGCACGTATCTACATAGGCTGCCTAAATCCGGAAGTCTTCGCAGTCTACATTGAAGATTATTCTTTCTTCTGTTAACCAGATGTTTAACACGCCACTACTGCTGCAGTGCTGCTGTTGTTGTAACTAACAACAGACGTTATACCTTGCGGTTACACGCTGGTGGACGTAGGCAGTACCTTGATCACGATCGATCTCCGTGTGTGCTGACCATTCGTCGTGGGTGTGTATCCCGATCACCAACCCTGATGATTCCTGTGTGGCATGGATATTTGAACATTACGTTGGCTGTGCATTGGATTATTCGGACGTCATAGGCGGGCCAAGAACTTTCCATACCAAGGACCACGCCAAGAAGTCATTAACAGATGTCTTCAACAGATACTGTATAGACTGTATACTTGTGACAGTGAAATTTTTTAGTGAATGTGATTTTGTTTGTGCATGTGTTTATTTGGATTAGGACTATAGAATAGGACATATCTCAGTAAGTGCTGCTTATTTATTTATAGATTACTATTTATAAAAGCAGAATAAATTTTGCATTATCATGAATAAAATTTCATAACATTACTACTTTATTGATAGTATTTTTACCAACTTGCAGAAGTTGTAGTTTTTTTGTGTGTTTTTTTCATTACTATTTAATTTTTGCTTATAGATTGTAACTTTTGTTATTTAAGATAGTCAGTTTATTTTCTAAAGATTATATTTATTGCCCGTTTTTGTGGGATATTTTTGATGTGAGTAAATTGCTGAATGTGGAAAAATTAGTGTAAATTTTTAATAGTGTCCATATCATTTCAATTGTTTTTTGCAATTTGTAGTTGTTTTATATGTAATTGTTGAATTGTTACTTTCATGATGGCTGAAGGTAGTAATTTTCAGAAATTACAGACCCCTAAAGTAGTCGGAAGGGGGCGTGGATTTCTGAACACATCTACTCCAGAAATCAATGGTCAGGTAGATCATGGGTTAAGGTATAGTATTGCTCCTTTTATACCCAAATTACCTTGTTTCTCTGGTGATGAACCATTACCAAAAGGCGATGTCGCTTATAATGAGTGGCGTTTTGAAGTTAGATGTTGTCTGAATGATCCAGATATCACAGAAAATGTTTTAATGCAAGCTATCCGACGTTCTGTCCGAGGTTCTGCACGTAAACTGATTATTCCTCTTGGTGAATTTGCTTCTGTGGAAGATGTTTTAACCAAATTGGATGCTATGTTTGGTGATATTTCCACCAAGGACAGTTTGATGCAAGAATTTTTTAATACTGTTCAGAAACCTGATGAATCTATTACTTCTTTTGCTTGTCGTCTTGAAACATTATTGCAAGTTGCCATTGAAAATGATCATTTGACAAAAGATGCCAAAAATGATCTGTTAAGACACAAATTTTGGACCTCTTTAGTTTCAGAGAAGTTGAAGTCTCAGACCAGACACAAGTATGACACAATCACTGACTTCAATGTTCTACTCAGAGAGATTCGTATGGTTGACAAGGAAATAAGTATTTCTTCTCAGTCATCCTCTTCTAAAACAAAACAGTGCCATGCATCTTCTGTTGTTTCAGATCAAGGAGAATCTATTGACTCAAAACTTTCAAAACTTGAATTGTCTTTGAAGAATGAGATTTCGGCGGTTGAATCCAGACTTGATGCCAGATATAGTTCTACACTGGATCAGATTTTAGAATGTTTTACATCACAAAAGCAATCAATGCATGCTCCTTCTTTTTCTCAGTCACATGGTGACAAGGAGTTGAGAATCCTCCGTTTCAGAACAACAGATCCAGGCCGTTTAACAACCGTGGTCGAGGCAGGGGCATGAACTCATACAGAGGTCGTGGCTACAATTTCCAGTCGCAGTCGCCAAAAGAGTGACCGCCCCTGTTATGGGCCAAACGGGGGTAGGTGAGTCTAATGGCCTTGCTGATAGAATAGTTGGTGTGTCGAATAGTTCTATGGTGATGATCAATGGTGAACCATTGAAGTGTCTCATTGCTACTGGTGCTATGGTTTCTACTATTTCTGAATCAGCTTACATGAATTTATCAGACAAATCAGAGATTTTTGATATTGAAAACCTTGGTTTAGAAGTTTCTACAGCTGATGGTTCAAAAATTCATTATCTTGGGTATATTGAATGTTCACTTTAAATGTCATGCTTGGAGTCACCTATTTATGCGCCAATTTTGGTTGTCCCAGACAACAAATTCAACTGTTCATGTCCAGTGATTTTGGGTACAAACATCATTCGACTTGTCCGTGATACTATCCAATCACAAGATGTTCCTGAAGAGTGGCAATAGCAATCGATAGTTTCAAATTATCGAATTCAACGCTAAGCTGTCAGGTAAAAAGTCTTTAAAACTTGGACCATTTGAAACTAAGAATATCAACTGTATTGCCAGATATATTAATCACAATATTTCACAGGTCGTAACAGAAAATTTGGAATGTGGCAATCCAAAATATACAGTTTGCCCCAGGGTAATTCAGTTGAAACAGTCCGGTTCACACACATAAGTTGTTGTTCGTGTGTGCAATCTGTCGGTCAAGTGTGTCACTTTTACTCCAAAAACCAACATATGTAAACTTTCTGAAGTTTCAGTCATTGATGATCTTTCATCTACATTACCCAAACAGATGCCTTGTCATGATTCTCCTATTTCAGATTTGGGAATCAAGATCAACAAAGAAAATCTGTCTCCTGAACAACTTCACAGAGTGTATTAAGTTCTGGGTAACTGCAAAGAGGTATTTTCCACTGGTCCTACTGATATAGGTCGCACTGATATCTTAAAACACAAAATTGTTTTAGATGATCCAAAACCTTTCAAACAACCTTACAGGAAAATCCCTCATGGGATGTACGAGGAGGTGAGACAGCACATACGAGAGATGCTGGATGCAGGTGTGATCCGTCGCTCTGAAAGTCCTTTCTCGAGTAATGTTGTTCTTGTTCGTAAGAAAGATGGCAGTTTGCGTTTTTGTATAGACTGGCGTCAGTTGAATTCCAAAACTAGAAAGGATGCTTACATGTTGCCTCGTTTTGATGACATTACTGATTGTTTAGTTGGTGCTACCTTGTTCTCCAAAGTAGACCTCCGTTCCGGCTATTGGAATGTTGAGCTTGAGGAGGAATCCAAACCATACACTGCCTTTTCAGTTGGTAATCTTGGATTCTATGAATGGAATCGTATGGGTTTTGGTTTGACAAACGCGTGTGCAACATTTCAAAGATTGACTGAGCGTTGTATGGGAGACCTTAATATCCGAGAATGTCTAGTGTTCCTCGATGACATTTTGATTTTCTCTCGTACGTTTGATGAGCATTTGACACGGCTTTCTTCCGTGCTCTCTCAGCTAGAATGTCATGGTTTGAAGCTGAAACCTTCAAAATGTGAACTGTTCATGTCTTCAGTTTCATATCTTGGTCATGTCATTTCAGTTAAAGGGATTCATACAGATCCAGAAAAGGTTGCAGCAGTCAGAACCTGACCTGTGCCCCAGAATGTGAAAGAGTTGAGGCAGTTTCTGGGTTTTACCGGATATTACAGAAGGTTTGTCAAAGGTTATTCTTCTATAGTTGAGCCTTTAAATTCTCTTCTGAAAGGTCATTGTCTGAATGATAAACCATCGAAGAGACGTAAAACGTTGGTTCCTTGCAAGTGGGAGTGGTCAGCAGCACAGCAAAAGGCATTTGATACCTTAATTTCATGTCTTACATCTGCCCCTATCCTTGCCTATGCAGATTACACACAACCTTTTATTCTGCACACTGACAGTTCTACTTCTGGCCTTGGAGCTGTTTTGTATCAGGTTCAGAATGGTGAACAGCGGGTGATCGCTTATGCTAGTCGTGGTCTTAAGAACAGTGAAAAGAAGTATCCTGCTCATAAACTTGAATTCTTGGCACTCAAGTGGGCTGTCACGGAAAAATTTCAGGATTATTTAGCTGGTGTTTCTTTCGAATTGGTCACTGATAACAATCCGTTAACCTATGTGTTGACCACTGCAAAGTTTGACGCTACAGGTCATCGTTGGATAGCAGCATTGTCGAATTATAACTTTTCTATATCCTACAGACCTGGGAAGTTGAATGCAGATGCTGATGGTTTGTCTCGCATTCCTCAGCAGATATTTCCAGTTGTAATCAAAGCTGTGTGTTCCGGTGTACAAGCGGATGTGGCATTGGCAGATTGTGTGGCTACAGCAAGTGTTCCTCCTGAAGCAGAAAAGGTATGACATGATTTTCAGAACACTGATCAGATCGATTGGAAGAAAGGGGTTATTGACCTTCTGAGTAGTAATTCTCGTCCCAGAGGAGAAATGTTGAGTCAGGAGAGTCCTTCTGTTCAAAAATTCTTAAGAGAATGGAACAGTTTGTTTATGCAAAATGGAATCCTGTATCGTTCTTCTACTCTAGATGGTAATGGCATAAAACAATTAGTTGTACCTTTGTCTTACCGTGATATGGCTTTGCATGGTGTTCACGAAGAAGTTGGCCATCCTGGTAAAGAGAAGTCTCTCTGGTTGGCAAGACAGCGATTCTATTGGCCTGGTTTGGAAAATGATTTGAATAATCGTATCGAGCATTGTGATCGTTGCATTCGTAGGAAATCCCCGGTGAAACTTGCAGAGTTAGTCCCAATTCAAACTACACAGTCAATGGAACTTCTGTGCATTGATTTTCTAAAGTTAGAACCCTCTAAAGGCAATATCGAGAACATATTGGTCATTACAGATCATTTTACTCGCTATGCTCAAGCTGTGCCTTGCAGAAATCAAACAGCTGTAACTACCGCAAAAGCTCTCTATGAAAACTTCATTCGTTTCTATTCTTTTCCAGAGCGATTACACAGTGATCAGTGACGGAATTTCGAGAGCAGAGTTATCAAAGAACTGTGCAATTTAGCAGGTGTGACCAAAACACGCACTACTCCTTACCATCCTATGGGTAATGGAAGTTGCGAACGTTTCAATCAGACTCTGATTAAAATGTTGGGTACTCTAGAACCTCATCAAAAGTCTGACTGGAAGTCTTATATAGGTCCAATTGTGCAGGCGTACAACTCCACTAGGAGTGATTCGACTGGTTATTCACCCCATTTCTTGATGTTTGGGTGGCATCCCAAATTGGCAATCGATGTTGTCTTTGGTCTTAATTCGAATGAACAGCAGAGTTCTGACAAAACTGTTTATGTGAAAGAACTACGTAAACGTTTAGAAATTGCTTACAAGAATGCTTCAGATCATGCTTCAAAATCTGCAGATAAGGCAAAAGATCATTATGATAAAAAGGCTTCAGCTTGCAAATTGGAAGTTGGTGATCTTGTCTTGGTAAGGTGTGTAGGTTTGATTTCTGTTGGCAAATTGTCTGACAAATGGGAAAACAGTCCTTACAAAGTCCTTTCTATTCCCAACATTGATTTACCAATTTACGTTGTACAACGTGCAGATGGGTTAGGACCTAAAAGAAAACTTCATCGTAATATGTTGTTGCAGTTTAATGCTTTACCAATTGCAGATGATGTCATCAGCGATGCCAAAGTCGAGAAACCAATTGTTAAAAGAAACAGATTGATCTCAAAATCTGATGTATTAAGTTGTACTTCTGAATCTGAATCAGATTCCGATGTTTCAGTGTATGTGACTCCTCAGCGTAGGAAGGTCATTCTCCCTATTACGAGACAATCTGGAGTTTCTAATTCCCCTCCACGTGATGCAAATATAGAGCATAGTATTCCCACGAATAGATTTGTACATACAGAGTCTGTGTTAGACTCACCTGGTCTACGTCCGACCCCTGTCCCTAGGCCTAGGAGAACAAGAAAACCCCCTGAAAGATACGGTAATTGGGTTTACAGTCCTATCATTGCTGATGTAAAACAGGAAGAATATTTTGTGTGATTCACTGTTTTTATAATTGTTTTATTATAAACTGAGAAATGGAGTCTCGATAATGGGTATATACACATTTTTGTTTGACTATGAATCTAATTGAATCATTGTGTACATCATTTCGATTAAGTAAGTGACTAAATTCATTTACTACTTGGTATTTAAATTGTTATGCATTATTTATAAATCCTATTTGCATAATTATTTAAATGTCATTCTGATATAGATGTAGAAATAAGTATTACTTTATTTCTTAATATATCAATAGTTTATATTTGTAATGTATGTATTAGTTTTTTTGTGTGTTTTGTATTGCCAGGAGACAATATTTCCTGGAGGAGGGAGTATGTTACCTGTGTAACACACAGTGTGTAGTGTTTTTAACTGTTTTAATTCTTAACACTGTTGAGCTAGTACTGATTGGATAATTGTCTAATACATGGTGAACACATATCTTAGAGATTGATTGAAACTGGGTTTAGTTAGTTCTGAGTAAAATTTATATTCCTGATTGGGACTATATATAGATCTTGATTTGTATCAATTTTTGGCCATTGAAGTAATTTAGCAGTTGAAACAGTGAATTTCTATTCCTGTGGTATTTGTATATTTTTCATTACTGTATCTGTCTGGTTTTGTCCTTATGAATTTTTTTTGGGGAATTAAAACATCGAACTTGCTCGTGAATCGTTATAAATACGTTTTCAACGACAATGACCCTGTAACACACTTGTTCAATTTTAGTTGTGCAGGTTTAACTGAAGGCTTCATTAATCTATAAATATTTCTATTGTGTTAGTTATTGTTCATAAATATTAAATAAATGATACAATTACACGTAGCGATTCATGTGAATGCTAACTTTAAGTTAATATTATGAAAATGTCAGTCAACTTTAGGGAAGGGGCTTTGTTAATATTTGTTTACCGAAAATAACAAAATTCATATGAGAAATAAACACAAAGGAGATAATCATACATTTGCAATTATCTTTAGAAAACTGTTCTAAATACACGATTTTTAGAACGAAATTTAATGAATTTAATTGCAAAATAGTTATAGGGTAGTGAATTCTTTGTGTATTTTATATCATACCTTGGTGATTTAAATGACCAAGTCACCTACTTGTTGACATTTAATAGGATTTCCTTTTCAGATACTGCAAAAATATACAATTCACTTAACGGTTATTGTTATTCGGATAATGTTTTCGGATGCACGAGCGAAAATTCTATTCGTTTTAAACGGCCACGAAATTATGGTAATTAGGCATATATTGAGTAAATATATATGACTATTATTATTTCGGATAGTACTTCTCTAGCGATAACAGAGGATTTTTTTTTTAATTTAGAAAAACTTATAAAATTATATACCATTTTAAAGGTTATTCTTTCAGAAAAACAAAACTGCAAACCAAATTACTGTATCTTGAAAAATAACAAAGTTATTTGTATCTGAATAAGGTAACCCCCCACATTTTGTTCTGTCAAATATGTAAATTCTGTCAATACTACACCTGGCAGTTAAACAGGTTCAAAGTAATATTTTCATGTCACTTTATGCTTTGTTAAGTAAATACTTCACATATTTTCACAGTCTTTCATACATGGTGACTTATAAAAGACAGCAAATCATTTAAAATGGAATGAGTATTAAAGCCAAATGCTCGACTGAATCTGGCTAAAACACAATGTCTCTAGAACTGCGTCAAAAACATTTGGCATTTACAAACTGCAAGTAAAAGATGTTATATACATTTATAAAGCTCGGTTATATATATATTATATATCTTTAACATGCTTAGTACATAGAACAGACTAATTTATTTCAGTATTTGGAACAGTGAATTCATTAATTCTAAAGGCATACATCTGACATCATCTCCAGTTTTAAGACCACCCTTTCTGGAAGACCAAAACACAAAGTAATACATTTTACCTTTCAATTTTGCCAAAAAGATCATGTACTCTTCAAAGTAATTAAAAAATGGCCACACAACTGTAAATACGTGTATTGAACAACATGCGGTCTTGATGAAAGGTGGTCTTTCAATGCAGCTTTTGCTTTAGGAACTTTTTGGAATACTAATTGTTCAATCATTCAAAAGAACTCAAACCATACATTGAATACAACAATTAATATGGTTCAAATGCTGAACAATTTTTAAGTGATGATCAGAAAATACTTGAAAAGAACATAGTCTTGTGATGACTTCTTGGCTGAGCATCTTGAAAACAACCTAACATGAGAAAGACTGTTAATTTCTGTCTTCAAAAGCCACTGTCTCCACTGTCTCGTTTTTCCTCTATGAACAGAAGACTAAAAAGCAAAGCACAATATCTTTCAAAAACTGAAGCAATCCTGAAATTAATATATGCAAAAGCAAATCATGCAATACTTTGGACAAACATGTATATGCAAAACTGTAGCTGCTTAACAGCATAACTCGAAACCGGAACAAGGGACGGGTAAACTGACAGGGGTATACCTTTGAAATGACAACACCTTTAGAAATATTATTTAAAGTAAACCAAAGCATCAATGTATGAATTTATTTTTTAAATGCTGTTATTAACATAATTCTATGAAGTATTTCTAGTATTGCGGTTAATTAAAATATCAAGCATGCAGAATACAGTAAATGTTGTTACAAGAACTATGACCTGGGTTAGGTGACTATAGCAAATCTGATTTAGGTGCATACACAGGTTATAAACATATACAATCTGCACCGTTAGCACATGCCTAATGCACATACCAGTCAAGTCACACTTACTGCATGTGTGTCTCATGCTTTATGGTTGAAATCATGCCATGCGATTATCACGCATTTTTTATATATTGAGTACAGTGATCAATTATAAATTAAAATTAACATGACAGGCTTTGCATTTCAGGTGTGTACACGGTGATGATTGTGGATCAATGCTTTGCTTTTAAATCGAGGCAGAATATTTCTCGTAGTTGTGTTTGACAAAATTTTTCTAATCGTCGTCCAGTTTCACTTTCAGTTTCACTATCTTCCACGAGCTTTACCATTGTAAATCTTACGTCAAATCAATATATTAACAGCAAACATGCATGTACAACACGTGGGATAATGTAAAAAATTAGCTTTAATCTTTTTTTTGTCAAAACCACCTGTTCAACGTTCAATAAAATTCGTGAAGCTGTAAACCTCATGTCGCGAAATCCGAGGACGTTACTCTTACGACGTTATCGGAAAACCACGAAGTTGCACTCGGCTTAACTTCGGTTATAGTTCGGGAGACTGTCGGAAGTGGCCGATTGCTGCTTATAGGGTGCCTTCGTTTCGTCACAAAGCGCTAAAAAGCGCTAACACTTATTTTACAGGAAACTATACCATCGAATTGGCGAAGTATTGCACTTTTGTAAGCTACTTTTGCTTTCTTTTGCTCGGCTTTAGTTTTTCCACAAAAGGCTGATGAAAAACCATTTTTCGGCTCGCATTTCCTCCTGAACCATAAGAATTGCATAAATTATTTTTTAACCAATGGAAAGCTTAATATTTGCTCTTTCCATTGACGTAAAAAAGCATCAATGTAGGTTAAGCGGTTGCTGAATTATTCATGTCCGAACCACATGACTATCAGGAGCTAAACAAATATGGCGGGCGGCATAAATGAGGAACAAGCGAGAATTGACATAATTTACCGATCGGAATAACCCATTTAACGAATGTAAACCTTAAAGTAAACAACATTTATATAAAGAATAACATCTTATCTATCAAATAATGCTATTAAAATAATTTTTATGTGTAGCAGTAATTGGGAAGGATGTTGATAAAAATGTATCCTTACAGTAACAATGGTGACAGATACGAGATTGCGGATTCGGCATTCCTCTGTTATCGCTAACTTCTCGGACGCTGATCGTACTGACACATAATGTCGCTATAACCAACTATTTATCGACACTTTCACATATTTTCTATACTCCACCCCAAGTATCAAGTTAAGCGTGTGCTAGCTGACCAAAACATTCAGCAGTGGCATGCGGAAATGAACCAATCTAATAAAGGCAGATTTTATTACCCGTTTAAAACCACACTCGAATTTGAGAATTACCTTAAAATACTACCTAAGTCTAAGTATTTACCTATTTTTAAGCTCCGCACAGCTAACCATCACTTTCCAATAGAGACTGGTAGATGGAATGGCACACAAGAAAGAAACAGACTTTGTACTTTTTGTAATGAAAATAACATTGGCAATGAAGAACATTATCTATTAAAATGCACCCATTTTACTACAAACAGACATGAAATGAGTGAAATCTCGAGACATATTTGCAGAGACAATAAACTTAAGTACATAATGTCTTTAGAAAATTGCGATACACTTCATAAACTAAGTAAATTTGCAATTACTTTGTTAAAAAGTGTCAGATAATGTGTTATACTATTTGTGTCTTACTATTTATACATTTATATTTACTTTTTTTTTGCTAAATTTTTAATTGTGAAAGTGCCCCCATTAATGCAAATATAACTTTCAAGTACGCTTGTTCCTCCAACTATTGTATAACCAAATGTATATTGTTCCTCTTACTGCATACTTGTATGCCTGAGATGTAAATAAAGTTCTGTTCTGTTCTGTACAGGGGGTGGTACACTTCGTCCTAAAATGGTACACTTAGGCACTGGTACGTTTCAGAAATGGTACGCTTCATCCTGCACCCATATTTTTAATTAATATTGGAGGCCCATGTGATATAATTTTAGTAATTCATCTAACCTATAACATCGTGTTACAAGAATGTTTTTCTGAAGTGACACATTGTTGTACTGTGTGTTAGGAAATGAAAATATTCATAAATTAATAAATCAAATATTATCTTCCAGC
The DNA here is from genome assembly GCA_027627225.1 of Congeria kusceri. Taxonomy (NCBI): domain Eukaryota; kingdom Metazoa; phylum Mollusca; class Bivalvia; order Myida; family Dreissenidae; genus Congeria; species Congeria kusceri. The sequence continues at coordinate 42,269,374 of CM051029.1, read as the reverse complement.
ATTTCAGGGACGGTAAACCTACAGCGCAGTTTCCATACCCAGAACATGCACTTGATCACAACAAAAATACCCCTGTTCGCCCACCGCCTAAACGTAGAGGCAATTCTGAACCACCAAAAAAGCGAATAAAATTTGACACTGGAATGCAAATGTAACTTAATATTTAAAATATCAGTATACATTGTTAAATAACTTGTTTGTATTGTTATGCAAAATCAATTATATGTACTGTTCAGCTGGCCCCAGTCTACACATAAGTAAAATGCACAAAAGCCCCACATTTACATTGTAATTGCATAAGGATTGATCGATTACTTCGGATTAGCAGCAAACAGCAATTTAATAAAAATACCTGACCACTAATTGGAATTAAGCAAAACTAGGCAATATTTCGCAACCCATGAGATATATATATGTATTAATATCATTACAATATATAAGAAAAATACAATCATTGGTTGAAACATTTATTATTATTGTTTGTTTTTATGTTGTTCAGTTGAGATAGTTCCTGTTTTTTTTTTTTTTGTGGTTGTTGTGTTTACATTTACATTTTTGTTATTTTCACAGTTGCCAGTTTCTTTGGATGCTATCTAGCTAAACAACAATCAGGTAAACTATTAGATGTACAATGCATTTTGCATAGTGTAATTTTAAAGAAAAACATTAAAATATAGCATATAACATACAGTAAACATAAATAGATATGTTCTGTGCGGTGTATACTTCCCAACTGCACCAATTTCTGTGTAATTCATATGTAGAATGTCTGATTTATTTCACATTTGAAATGTAAATAATTATCAAACCTGACAGACAAAATACAGATTACATCTCTAACAATACTGGAAAAAAAAACAATATAACAAACAGATTGTTAATGTATTTAAATCCAGCATCCAGATTATAATATTTAATATATTTATTTCCTCTAGGGAGGCTGATTATGAGCATGACAGCACCAATTCTGTCACACAGGATGACAACACGACCACCCACGAAGCAGTCGCGAGTACTTCAAGTACTAGTGCATCTAATGCAGATAACAGTATGACAAGTATGTACATAAGGCATCAACATAATCTGACATGTTTAAAATTCCATTACTCAATTATTTTCAAGAATGCATGCTTCAGTAGTAAAGGCATTATTGTTTTAAAAGACTTTCATCAATTCGCGCTTTGCTAATTGAATATGACACTCCTTACACATTAATATGTTCCATATTATGTATTGTTTATGAAATTAGATTACTTAATGGAAACGGCAAAAAAGTCATGCAGCATTTGTTACCTGTGTCGACTTTTTAAAGATATTTGTCATTTACATAGTATATCGATAGAATAAATTTTTTTAAGGTATTAAAATTTTGGTAAACCTGTGAACAAGTCTTTTCATCGGTACATGTTGTGGTAAATATGCCCCGCATCAAAGATGGTGTGGTATGTTGGTTTGATAATGTCGGTCAGTCAGTAGATCGGTCGGTCAGTTGGAAGACCACTTTTGCTTCCGTTCTCTAAGTCAAGAGTTTTCATTTGATCTTCACCACACTGCATGAAAATGTATATATTGCTTTATTCAGTTTAAAACACACAAGCTTATTTCCGAATGGGTCCTTTTTGGGGTCCTTGCATGATGTTGATTTTGTGATTAATCCAAGGTTGATGGGCATTACATCTAGGCCAAGTACATTAATCAGCCAACATGCCTCAGGAATTGTTGAGTTATGGCCCTTGAGTTACCTATTATTGGCTTTTTAGCAGTTTTCGTTCTCTATAAACAGTTTCATCCAATCTTAACCAATCTTAGTGAGTGTATTTGGGCATAATATCTCGACCAATTTAAATAAGCAGCTAAATCAGGTCAGGAACTGTAGTTTTATTGCCCTTTATTATACACCCACTAAAAAGGTTTAAGGGGGGGGGGTATATAGAAGTGAGCTTGTCGGTCTCTTGTTTTTTTTTGTTTTCTGGATGATAACTCAAGAAAGGCTTGACATATTATTATTCAAAATTTATTTAATAATTTGTGGTGCACATGTGTAACATCATAGAATAACAAACAGGTCAAGTTTGAATTTGGTTACAAACCACTTAATTTTGACAGAGTTGATATTTTAAAGATTGATTTTAACTTAGAGTTTGCATAAGTTTTTTACAAATAGCTATTGTTTAAATTCAAATGAATAGTGAATGTGACCTTAGTGGTTTTAATGTCCTTATTTTTCAATATTGGAAGCAAATGGCGGAAAGTGGTTTACATGTGTCATAACTTTCAGCATGGCATTAATCACATCGGTATCTGGATCAATGACCTGTATGTGTAAGTCTTTTTTTGTGTATGTCACAAAGTGACACTCTGAGGCATCTAAAACTAATAATTGCCCTTGGACTTGGAAGTAATGTTTATGATTTGTTCAAAGAGTAATTTGATTGTCAATGCTTGTCAAGAAGAAGTCCTTAATGCCACTGACAGCTTCTGGTATGGTCATATCTCTTGCAGAGAAAGGACATTTGACCTCCACAATGACACATTTTCCATCTTTGCAAGCAATGGCATCAGGACTTGCACCAATAAGAGGACAATTTGGATTAATCACAAACCATCATGCAAGTGAGCACCAGTTTGCTTGATATACATTGATTTTGCAGTGGTTTCATTCACTGTGCCATATGAGGTGGCTTTGCTTTTAATTTTTTTTTTAGCAAAGGTGTTGTGTAAGAAAGTTATTTTAATATCTTTCTTTCTTGTCATAAAAGTACCAAAAACAGAAGCAGTTATTCTGGTAGATCTCTGAACATGCCAGCCACTGCATAATGACTGTTTTCTTGTTGATCGCTCGATGCTGTACGCTTCGTCCCATGTTACTGACACATTTTGCCATTCATGCTTGTTGGTTTGTAGTAGTTCATCGGATTCTTGGGTCAGCCTAACCTGTTTTGGGAAGACGACATCCCCACATCCCTGTTCATTCCTTGGTGCATGAAGAGGTTCTATCAGTGGTGCCTTTAAAGAATAAAAAATAATGCATGTTTAATATCTTAATTCATTGTACATTATTTTCAGCTTGCTCTCCATTGGACATGCTGGCTCTTGCGGCGGAGAATCAGGCGCTGAAACAACAAGTGGCAAAGCTGATCCTCTCAAATGAAGAATTGCTACAAACTTCGACACAGAATGAAGAGAAGACCAAGAGCAATCCAGAACATGTACATTCATTTAGTATTAAGTCATTGAAAACTACTAAAACAAACAATGAATTTATGTATTACACAGGATTCAAGCAAGAACAGTTTAATGCTATTTTTTATTTTCTTGTTCCCTCATGAGTTATGCCATTTACTATGTCAAAAAATCTAAGTTGTGTTTAAACTATGTCTCTTGAAGATGAGTTGCTAATGGTTCTTATGAAACTTAGGCAGGATTTTGATTTTACACATATTGGGAAGTTATTTAATTTGTCATCACAAAATTGTAGCAGTATATTCGGTATATGTATTTCAGGTTTGGCTCAGTGTCTATTTGGCCACATAGAGATGTTATTATTGAACATATGCCACAGAGATTTAAAGAAGATTTTCCAAACACATTAGTCATTATTGATGGAACCGAAATCAAAATACAAAAACCAAGTTCTTTAATACGGCAAAGTCAGTGCTATTCTGATTACAAATCATCCACTACATTGAAGGGTCTTGTTGGTATAGACTCCAGAGGTTCAATTATTTTTGCATCCATGCTTTTCAGTGGTGCTATTTCTGATAAAGAAATAACACACAGTAGTGGTTTTTTAAATTTATTAGAAAGTTTTATTAAAATGGGAAAAATTAAGGAAGGTGATGGAATTATGGCAGATAAAGGTTTTCGCATTCATGATGACATTGAGAAACTTGGACTGCAATTAAATATTCCCCCATTTGCTACTTCGGGTGTTCAGATGAAACCCTCGGATGTTATTCTTACAGAACAAATTGCAAGACACAGAGTTCATGTCGAACGAGCAATTGAAAGAGTAAAGCAGTTCAAGATATTAAGTGGCAAAGTTAAACTTGGCATTTTTAGCATAATCAATCAGATCTGGTTTTGTTGCTGCTTTTTAACGAACTTTACGCCTTTTTCAATTTCATAGAATGTACTCAATGTTAAATACAATCATTCCAGCCTTATACATATTGTGCTTACATTGAGCTTTAATTCAGTCAACCACAAGATTTGATTGACAGTGTGTCTGGTCTTTCAAAAAGCTGAGTCTTCATTAATTAAAATGTCTTATAAAATGTGTAGTATGTACAGTGTATGTAAGAGTTTCAATTGGGTGGGAACGTATTTTTATATACACATGTCATCTACCATTTGTATTTGGTTTTCAAATGCAACATTGTTGTTTACAATATACATGTATGTATAGAAAATATACATTGTCCTATTCATGGAAATTAATATGATCGTGCTAAGATACAATTACTTACATTCCATGATACTTACATGGTATGAAAGCCCTGACCCAATTACTTTAGTACCATACTGAGTGCTGATGTGCACATCTGATTCTTTACTGTACTCGACCAGGTACGAAATTGGAGACTGTTTTAATTCCTGTAGGGAGGACATGTCATCGCTTGTCACCTGTATTTTCCTGTAAAATAAATCACAACTGTGAACATCGTTATTAAGATTATTTTAGGTATGTTGGTTTACTCATAGTAAACAAATGGAATGGTGTATGCATCTGTATGTCTCTGGACAATACTGTTAATGAGATTGTTTTAAAGCCAGTGATTGTATGTGAAAATACTGAATGCTGCAAATAATTAATTGAAAAAACATTGAAGAATGCGTAAATTTCATCATGTTTGACCGATTAGTTACGAATATTTTTGCTTGTTAAAGAAATATTAACTATTATTATTTGATGAAGGACAAAACATTCTGTTAAAATATTTTATATATATTTGCATATAAATTCATAAAAATGCAAATTATGTCATACATTATGGGTGTCTGACAAAATTTTTAGTTTGACTTAAGTTTGTATGGTGAACTCATTTTGGTGCATGATATATGCATTACAAAAAATTAAAACTGCTAACAGCATTCTCAACATAATTATTAACAAAGAGTCATCAATATTACATTTATTAGTACCAGTATGCTATGTTTTGAGTATGTAGTATAGATTACAAATAACCAAGAGGTATGACAGAGCTTGTAGATATTGTCTTGTCAGTAAAATTATGAAAACACACACAATAGCTTATTGTCCAAGAGTATTTTATTTGCATTTATATGGTTGAAACTATGCAAGAGAAAGCATTCTGAATGTATGTTTTATTCGAACAGGTAAACATTACAAAATTGTAAACTATTGCCAACATGGATTTAATATATACACTGTTTTTATCACAACATGTTAAATAAAATTAACAGATTATAAATGTGTTGTTCGTTTATAACCGTATGCACTTTCAGGTTTAAAATCTTGATAAACCGGTAGAATAGCATTGGAAATCTGTTTCGGCTAGCATCAAGCCTCATCAGCAGTGCTTCTGTACACTGGCCAGATTTTAAATCATATACGGTATTCAAATAAATGTGCAATTACTGATATACAATAAAAACAAGCAATATAATAATGATCATTCCTAATAAAATTATAGAAATGCTTTCCAAAGGTAGTACAACACTGTAATTATTTCCCGCGTTTTTTTTATAATATCGGCCGATATCGCTGACTGTCGACGGTAAAAACTTAAAATAAAAGGGCGTTGTCAGCAGTAAAAAAAAAAAAAACAGGGCTTTGTTGTCAGTAAAAGCTGAATAATGGGCGATGTCGTCGGTGCAAACTGTAAAGTGGGCGGTGACGCCGGTAAAAACTGAAAAAGGGGCTTTGTCGACGGTAAACATTTGTCGTCAGCAAAATCTGAAAAACAGGGCGGTGTCGGTACAGACTGAAAAAGTGGGCAGTGTCGTCGGTACAAAGTTACAAATTGGGCGATGTCGGCGGTAAAAAAATGAAAACAGGGCTTTGTCGTCAGCAAAATCTGAAAAAATGGGCGGTGTCGTCGGTGCAAGCTGAAAAGTGGGCGGTGACGTCGGTAGAAACTGAAAAAGTGGGCGATGTCGCCGGTTAAAACTGAAAAAGGGGCTTTGACGACGGTAAAAATTGAAAACCTGGGCGTTGACATCAGCAAAATCTGAAAAAGATGGGCGTTGTCACCGATAAATGCTTAAAATATGCGTTGTCGTTGGTAAAAAATTAAACATGTTATACATTTAACATTCTCTAAACAACATCACTTCATTGTTCTGATCACCTTTCAATATTCCTGATTTAAACAAAGAAGTCCATGAAAAACACGAGACGTTATATCTTGACATTATTCTTTTTTAAACTACTGAAAGAGCGTGACGTCATGAAGTAGCCTTTTATTTGATACTGCAAACTGTTTACAACACCCAAAGCAATAGGGTCAGTTTTTTTCAAATGTCTGTGACATGTAGCCGAACTGCGGTTATAGCCTAAAAAGCGTTTTACACGACTGACACGAGGACTGTAATCATCAATCGATACTAGCATATCTGAACAATGCAAGCTCACTCGATAGTGTGTTTATCAATGAACTGGGACAAAAAGACGCTGATATTTTACTATTAAAGTTACACTTTCAAGTAGAACTTTACTTCCAAAACTTAGTCAAAGGGTTATTGGAGCTTTAGTTTTTTTAATATAATCAGTGTTCAGTGATGATATTGAACAGCTCTTTCATTCAGAAACAATGGAAGATCAAGTTTCTCAATTTTGTTTGTTTGTTAATAAATGAGTTGCTCTATGAACATTTGATGTGACGCGCTAAACATGATCAGCGTACGCAAATTGTGAACATATGTTATAATCTTCAAACACTGTTTAATTCTCAAAAATAATTATTATATTAACTTCTTTTTATTTGTAGTAATTTATTTCTTATTAGGTGCAAAAAGCATGCCGATAACGAAGCATACGTTACGAAAATCGTGTTACTGTTTATTTGCACCGTTACCAATTAAATCGAGGGCATGATAAACGTTCTACAGATACACCATAGCTCCAGATAACGTGCGTAAAGGCGTAAATACGCATTTAGATTAACAGAAAATGGTTTAGATTTAAAATCTATGCGTAAATTTACATTGCCTTATTGTTCTTTGTAGCAACGCACTTTGGTGTCAACTCAACTTCGGTGTAAAATATCATCATCATCCACATCATCGTCATCAACAACAACAACAACATCATCATAGTTTTACATAATAATATAAACAACTACAATGTGATAAATTCCTGGTGCACCGGTAGACGCGAGACTCGATATTCGGGCGATATTTGAACGATACAATATCGTGCCTCGCTTCGTGTCTCGCCTAAATATCGTGTATCGCTTCGTGTCTCGTGTATCGTGGTTTGAAAATCTACCGCGAGACGGATATTTTACCTAACACTGAGAAGTATGGCGCATTAGGTTGGGTGCACATATACTGGAAAGTTTTGTATGTATGTTGTTAAAGATGTAGTGGAAAACAATCAGTTATTGAATTGTTTTTAAATATGTTTGCAGCTGAAGGAAGAGAATTACCACAAATCACTCGGAATGCTTCACTGTGGGTCAAACCTGGTGCTCAACACAGTACACATGTTTTTCTGACTGTGCCACATCGAGGCGAGAGAAAACAATAAGAGGTTGAAAACGTTCCCCAGGTTGACGATGAAAACACATCGGATATTTAGTCCTTGGTCTGATAAACATTCACAAAGGGAGAAAACTAAATATGAATTCGGTGATCGATGTGTTTGCCAAAAAAGGAACGACGACAAGCGCTATCTCGTACTCTTCCGTGACATTTTATTGCCTACCTATAAGGGTAACTGTGTTGATGTTGTTTGTGTTATATTTGTTCATGGAACGAGAATAAACGTTTGTTGTTGTGAAATGTATATTCATTTTTATTTTAATCCAATAGTAAAAATTAAGCCAATAAGTACAACGATAAAGACATTTATAATGCACGCCAAATGTCTTCTGTGATCGTCTAGAAGACAATAATTTTCCGAAGGGGGCATGCCCCCGGACGCGCCTAGAATGGTGCTATCTCGTTCTCTTCCGTGACATTTTATTGCCTACCTATAAGGGTAACTGTGCTGATGTTGTTTGTGTTATATTTGTTCATTTAACGAGAATAAACTTTTGTTGTTGTGAAATGTATATTCATTTTAATTTTAATCCAATAGTAAAAATTAAGCCAAGCAGTACAAAGATAAAGACATTTATATGCACGCCAAATGTCTTCTGTGAGCGTCTGGAAGACAATAATTTTCCGAGGGGGCATGCCTCCGGACGCGCCTAGAATGGTGCGTAATCGTTATTTGGGTCCAGCTACGCGCCTGGGTGGAAGAAGTCACAGGTCTAAGCTTGTGGGAAAATATATTGTAATGCCTGTAAATCTATATATAATACAGAGCTTTATGTCGGATTTGTTATAAACTAATGAGCATACACCCCAATGTACTTGAGTAACAGCGGTTAACAAATTTTGGGAAGAACAGAGACGTTTAAAAAGATCTATAGACGCAATATACCAAACTTTGAACTTGTTTTATGTCTAGGACCATTTCGGTAAGCTATCACCATGGTTGACAAAGTTATGTGTATTTTTGTATCGGGATAATGAAAAATATTCATAAATCGTCCGTATTTGTATGGTTTAAGAACATTCCTGATGTGCAATTTCCTGAAATAATTATTTAATGAGAATGATCTCCCCTGAGTGCGAGGTTACCGATGACGTCATCGTATTACGTAATTTAAAAAATACAAAAACTTTCAAAATTGCAGCGTTTCAATATCCCAATATGTGGAATATACTGATGATCTTATCATTATTTGCTCTTCATAACGCAGCTGCTGGTGAAAGTAAGTGGTTATTTTGTTTTGATACTTGACAATGTTGCTAGAAGCCAAATCAGGCTCTTGACACTTGTCTGACTTGACACCCCCTTTGGTGTGAACAAATTGCAGGCACACGAGCCTCTTTTATGCATTTTTCGGCCTTATTCCACCTTATGAAAAAGTATGTCTTTCTCCTATTTTAACCTAAAAAATCCCATCAGAATGTTTACTTTATGTAGAAAAATATTTACTAAAATCAGTCAAAATTTTTCCAAGATAGACGAATTTTCGTGATCAATGTAACTCTCTTTTTCAAGAAAGCCAGTTGGATGCATTTAATAAATTGTTTAACATAACAACGCCCTAAAATCGGTGGCATAGCGTTTGTCTTCATAATCAATAGATCTACGGACTTCGTGAACATGAAAGGAGCCAGGTTGAGGTTCTTGGTTTTTTTCAAACATTTTGTGGGTGATTTTTGTTGAACATTTTACTCTTCAGCGCAAGGTCATCTCAATGGTGAGCTATTGTGTTCAGTCATAGTCCATGTGATATCCACAGTTTTAGCTCACCCTAGCACAAAGTGCTCATGGTGAGCTTTTAGGATACCGTGATGTCGGTCATCCAGCGTCCTTCGTGCGTGTGTTAACCTTTTCATTCAAATAGCATCTCCTGTTAAAGCGCTGTCGGCAGATTTTCACGAAACTTCATAGGAATGATGATTGGGAAACCCTCTTTCAATGTTGTTCAGATTGTTCCGGTCTGCTTCCAGAGCTAAAAATATATTAAAAAAGTAATGCTCAAACCTCCCATGTTAAACAGCAAAGCTCCGAGCTTTGATATTTGGTATGTGACATCCTCTAGTGGTCCTCTACAAAGGTTGTTTAAATTATTTCCCTGGGGTCAAAACTTGCCACGCCCCAGGGGTCACATGGTTAATATAGCCTTAAATAGCAAAATGACTTAAGAAATCTTACCTGAAACCGCAAGGTCCAGATGTTGTATATTTGGCATGTAACATTCTATAATGGTCCTCTACAAAGATTGTTCATATTATGCTCTGGGGTCAAAACTGGCCACGCACCGGGGTCACACGGTTTATATATACTTAAATAGCAAATTCATTTTATAAATCATCTGCTCAGAAACCGCAAGGCCCAGAGATGTCGTATCTGGTATGTACGATCCTATAGTGGTCCTCTACAAAGATGGTTCAAATCATGCCCCCAGGGTAAAAAGAAGCCACGCCCCATGGCAAACAGTCTTTTAAAATATTCTCCTCTGAAAACGCAAAGCCTAAAGGTATTGTATTAGGTATGTATAGTAACAAAAAATGTTCAAATTATGCCCCATGAGTAAAAAGTTGTCACACTCAAGGGTCAAATGGTTTATATAGACTTAAACAGCAACGTGACTTTAAAAGTCTGCTCCTCTGAAATTGCACGGCCCAGATCTTCATACTCAGGTGAGCGCTTTAGGGCCATTTGGCCCTCTTGTTACAATTTTATGAATGAAAGTGACGTAACAAAAATTTGTATCGAAAAGCATTGTCGTAGTAAATTGGGAGAGCTAAATAAAGTGGATAAACCCATACGCATCATTACTCCAAACCGTTTTTTATTAGACGAAAAACAACGATAAATCGATTATAATAAATAATTATCCAATCTTTTAATTGCAAGATACCTTATGTTTAACGTTGCAGACCACACACTAATGAAAATTATGTTTCAACTTTCAAGCGACATTAGGTTTATGCCTTTATATTTGAATCGTGTCGTGGGAAAACCATCGTCGAATACCCACGTGTGATATGCCGCTACACTCTATAATCACTGTAGTATACGTAATGAATCAACCCTGGGTTACCAAGGATGTGGGAAAACTGGACTTAATGCATGTGGGTAAAGTGTCAGTTTTAATGTATTGAGAATTTTTTTTTTTTCGGTGCAGTTCATTGCCGGGGCTTTATATACACCATTCAGGATGTGACTGGGGTGCCGTACAACTACTGCTGGAACCTAAAACTACACCCGTCCGACGGGAAACTCGCTCCACTTGTCTGCAAAGTTAAACAAGGACATCCTCCGGCGGTGAATTCCGTAGCCAAGGCAACGGTCATGAATAACTATATCAAAAGTAAGCGCATTGGTCGTTTCAAATTAATCATTGATTCTTAATGATGATTTACTTGTATTATATTACCGTATTATATGTTTTAAATTGTTTGGGCACAACAATATTTTCAATATTTAAATCATAATAATGTTGTCGATGTGCAGTATGCACCCGGAAATATTTTCAAGTGACATGACTGAGTTCTCTTTGAACTGTTCAGGGTACTACCAAACTGAAGTACCCAGAATCGAAGTCTGGCACAAGGAGACCGAAATCTTGATATCACCAATAAACGACGGCGTGTGGGAGTCAACTGGTGAAAAGGTCAGCAGACATTCCAAAATGTGTCTTACTCAAGGACCTTAATTTACTGGTTATCTTCCAGCCGGTCCTGTGAAAAGCCAGAAATAGATTTACCAAATGCGATGTAAAATTTGCACTGATGCCAGAAAATGTATGGCATTTGATTTCTAGAACTTGAATCCTGTATAGCTTTCACTTGCAATAGCATTTAATAAGATCTACTGACACAATTTCACAAAATACTGGGTATGGCTGCTGTTTTAATAATACATTTTTATAAATCAGATTAATCTATTTTTATGTCATGTGAATGTGAATTCGGTATATAATTCTGACGCAACCGCATGACCAAATGTCCAGTAATCCCCAAACACTTTTCGAAATGCCTGCAGGTTAGTCTTTGTTAAGATTGTATTCACTATGTCCAAACTATTTTTCTGTCGTGCATGTCTCACATAAGACACAGTTACTGAAATTGATTTTGCCACGATTTTGCCATTTCTGGAAAAAAATTGCAATGTCGGCTATAATTTTAACGATTTAAAGGCCACTTTTAGCAAAATATAATTTAATATTTACTTACTTTGTCCGGTGTGTATTTCACAAATTGATGTTTGTCATTTGTACGTACAGTAATGATGTGGTAAATGCTGGCAGTATTTCACTTGTACGTACATGGTCTGGGCCAAGCAGGGCCAGACTGACATTGATTTGCCATCTCTGCCTGTATTAAGGCATCAATTGGGTGTAAATTGCTGTCAAAGTGATGATATAAGCCTGTTCATTGTGACTTAGATCTGTGTCTTGAGTTTTCACGAACTCTTGACGTGCTTATTGCAGGTGTCCTATGAAGCCTCATCCGAGCCTGATGGGAGCGCTAGCGGAAAGAGGTGCGTGGTGTTCTCGCGCGTGACGGCCAAGTGGCGGTTCGTGGACTGCAGCGAGGGCCACCCAATGATGTGCGAAGAGGACGACCACGAATACCCGTACGAAAAACCCGGTATAGTGACAACATACTGCAGTGTTGGTGTTTTCCAGGTGCACATATGTATAACATCACAATATTGCGGCGGTACCTGTAAAAACTAATTTAGTTTGGTATCAGTAATTAATTTGCATGTGTGTTATTTTCTACAAAACTTTGACGTATGCATCCGGAACACACTGGTCTGACAATCAGTTGTCATTTTACATATTATGTAAATGGCGTAATTTGATATTTTACTTAATTTCAACTTAAGAAACTGCATGGGATATTTATTAATATGCACCGATCAGATATAACGGTACATTTTTGTACTTAAAAGATTGCAAATGTGTGAACAGTCAATGCAATAGTAGTAGAACTTTTAATACCTAGCCCCATTGAAAATACTGAACCCCGGTGGCTGTATAAGAATTATCACCCGGATGAGTTTTTTAAACGGAGCATAAACTTCATGCTTCTATAAAACAAAATTGTAAAAAATGAAATAGCAAGCCTCTGAAAAACTCAATTCAAGAAATAGCAGTCCCATGTTGATATTTTAGCATTCGATTGTTACATGCCATCAAAAGAGTTTCCTGATGTTAATATAAAAACCTGTTGTAACTGTGTCATATTGAGCATTTTAATTTGCTACGTGTAACACTTTCAATGAGTGGTTATACGTATTTTATCCCCAGAGGGCAGGTTTGGAATACAATTGTCACACTTTCAATGAGTGGTTATACATATTTTATCTACCATAGGACAGGTTTGGAATACAATCGTCACACTTTCAATATGTGGTTATACATATGTTATCCCCCATAGGGCAGGTTTGGAATACAATCATCACACTTTCATTGAGTGGTTATAACATTTTATCTCCCAAAGGGCAGGTTTGGAATACAATCGTCACACTTTTAATGAGTGGTTATACATATTTTATCTCCCATATGGCAGGTTTGGAATACAATCGTCACACTTTCAATGAGTGGTTATACATATTTTATCTCCCATAGGGCAGGTTTGGAATACAATCGTCACACTTTCAATATGTGGTTATACATATGTTATCTCCCATAGGGCAGGTTTGGAATACAATCGTCACACTTTTAATGAGTGGTTATACATATTTTAGCTCCCATAGGGCAGGTTTGGAATACAATCGTCACACTTTTAATGAGTGGTTATACATATTTTATCTCCCATAGGGCAGGTTTGGAATACAATCGTCACACTTTCAATGAGTGGTTATACATATTTTATCTCCCATAGAGCAGGTTTGGAATGCAATCGTCACACTTTTAATGAGTGGTTATACATATTTTATCTCCCATAGGGCAGGTTTGGAATGCAATCGTCACACTTTTAATGAGTGGTTATACATATTCTATCTCCCATAGAGCAGGTTTGGAATGCAATCGTCACGCTTTCAATGAGTGGTTATACATATTTTATCCCCCATAGGGCAGGTTTGGAATACAATCATCACACTTTCAATGAGTGGTTATACATATTTTATCCCCCATATTGCAGGTTTGGAATACAATCGTCACTTGGATGATGGTGCTTGAATATTGTACTACATTCTCGGGAAATGTAAAATAATGAAAGCATGCTGTTTTAAATAATGAAAGCATGCTATTTTATAGGGACGCCCATTCCGAAGCTAGTGTTTCCTGATCTACTCACAGCTCCAGCAACAGGTAAGCCATGTTCCATTTGTTTTGCTCACTTACATATTTGGCAGTTGGATAATGCTATAAAAATATAAATATCGGGTTTTTGTTCTAATTTCGTTTTAAGAAACATTTCTAGTGATGAAAGAATGTTTGTATACGGAATGCTGTTTATGCAAAAAATTTATCTATACAAGACAGCGAAGATGCAACGCCAAATTTATTTCGCATCTGCGCTCTCAGAACTTTGATACAAATACGAACTTTGGACGATAAGTATTGTCCTGGCATTTTCACACATATCACACTTCAGGGTCTCCCACAACACACTGTTTGTCATGTTTTTCATGGTCACACGTATCACGTTCAATGTTTTGTTTACATGGCAGTCCATATCACACTGTGTTGACAATTTTAACATCATTATGTTTACATCAGGGTTGGCAAAATCGACCGCACCCGGTTTTAACCAGCAGTTTCAATCGGTTGAAACCAGCCCGGTCAATAATCCCAAAGTGGTCAATAATGGTCGATTGAATTTTTTTAAGGAATTTTTTTGGCCAAATTTGTTATAAAATCCATTTTATACCTTGCTTTGTAGTACAAAGACAGTCAATTTCTTAAATAGCACGAAACATTAATTAAAGATCTAAATAATCCAGCAAATAATACTCAGTTACAATATTCCTAAAGCAGTCGTCAATACTCTTCATTAATTATCAACTGAGCTTTTTATGCCACCAACATCAATGATGGGGGGCATATAGAGTTTACTCTGTCCGTGGGTACGTACGTGTGTACGTATGTATACGTATGTTCAGATTCTTGTCCGGACAGTAACTTTGTCCAGCATTAGAGGATGTTTAAATAACTTGGCAGAAACGTTAAGCATAATGAGACTGTGTGTCGCGCGCAAGAAACAGGTCCATAGGTCCAAGGCCAACGTCACACTTAGAGGTCAAAGGTCAAATATAAGAATAATAAGCCATAGACCCTGTCCAGAGCATAATTTTGTCCAGTGTGGAAGAATTTTTCAATTACTTGGCAGAAATGATAAGCATTCTGAGATGGCATGTGGCGTTCAAGAACCAGGTCTGTAGCTGCAAGGCCAAGGTCACTTGTCAAGGTCAAAGGTCAAATAATTGTCCAGAGCATAGTATTGCCATGCATGCAGGGAGTTTCAAATAAATTGGCAGAAATGATCACCATCACCAGATGGTGTGTCGCATCCAAGAGCCTGACTTGTGAAGTAAGTGAATTACTTCCATTTATTGATGAGTGTGCAAATCATAATTCAGATATAATAAAAGGCATTTTATTGATTCTGCACAGAATGATCTAAGTTAGCAAGAGTAAGTGAAGCACACAAGAACCAAATCTCAGAATTGCCCACAATTTTAATTACTACCCTTATTGATTTTTTGTCTAAAACTATTTTGTGATTACTCAGCTTACATCACAGAATAAGAGAATACATTTAATAAAGTACAGTATAAAAGTTCATACCCTTTTGCAAAATAATTTGTATGCATACAGACAAAGCGGCGCCATGTAGAAATGGCTGCATAGGTGGGGGCATCCTTGCCTGCGGACACATTTCTAGTTCAAAAGATATTCTTCCCAAAACTGTAAATAATTTCTTATTAAAACCTAGTTTTGCTTACAACAAGACAATGTGTTATTGTTCAGTTAATTGGGAAAAAATGGCGAGAAACAGTAGTGAAAGTCAATATGTTACAATACTCCCAAAAATTGTCATTTTACTAAGTGATCGATTAACCATTTTCAGTAAATTATGTAAAAAAATACGATAAGTTCCATGTAGATACTGTAACCGTGCTACAAATGTGTTTTCAATACTGGTCACCAATGAAAAAAACAAACAATAAATGTGAATTTGTTTTAACAATCTATAGTTTCATGCTGTAACCTTGCGGTCAACTGAACATTTTCAATGAATTTTTGTACAAATTTATAATTATCTCCATACTGTTACCTTTAATACCAAGGTAAATTGTACATGTACTGTAATTAAATTCATACTGTAACTTAAATGAAAGCTTGGTATTATTTTTAGCTGTCAACAAATTCTTTCTCAGTTACTTAATTTCTTCTTTTCTTTGGGTATTAAAAAGGAATTTGATACTACATTTTAAGGTGTGTTTGATAAGCTTTGCTATTTTAATGATCAGCGTACTTCAATTAAATTATTGAAAATGACCATTTAAACTGCCTTTTAGGTTTTAAGTTTGTATTCATGCAGTAACTTTGTTATGTATTATGCTGGTGATTAATTATCTAAAGGCCCAAATAGGGGAAAGTCACATGTACTGACAATGTCTTGTGTTTGTAGTAGTGGGTACACTGAACAATTACATAACTATGCCACATAAGATAAGGACCAAAATGTCATTTTTTTTATAATATAACAATGGGCATATGTTTATTTAAGAAAAGGGCCCTATGTCTGATTAAGGCCCCATTTAGGCATAACGGGCCATATCACAGGCCATTTTAAGTAATTCATTCGTTTTTTGTCAGTTGTTTTCAATATTGATATAACAATGAAATTTTAGAAATTTTTAATTCTAAAAACAATAATTCTTATATTTTAATACATGGATATTCAATTCTACATCTTAAGAAGTGATTGATATATAGTATATTAATTTTTAGAGTGAGCAAAATTCAAATGACCAGTATTGACCACAAATAACCAGTATTGACCAGTTTTAACCAGTATTGACTGCCGGCCCAGTCAATACTTAATCAACCGGTCAATAAGCCGACCCGGATTTACATGGTTACACATATCACATTATATGATTTTCCCTTACGAAATTTCACTGTATTACCGGTGTGTTGTTGGTTGAAATCCAGTATATTGTCAGGATATTGCCAGTGTGTTGTCAAACCTAATAATTACCAGTGTGTGTGAGTGTGTGGCCAGTGTGTTGTCAGGTGTGCCAATAGACTGGCAATACACAGGCAACACACTGGCATCGGACTGGCAACACTAAAAAACTCATATTCAATCAGTCTCATCAGGGGCTCTTACGAAATTTCAGTGTACAGCCAGTGTATTGCCATTGTGTTGTCAGTTGAAATCCAGTGTATTGTCATTGTATTTTCAGTGTATTGGCAGACCTGACAACACACTGGTAATAATTACCAGTGTGTTGTCACTGTGTTGCCAGTGTGTTTTCTGGTCTGGCAATAAACTGTCAACACACTGGCATTACACTGGCAACACAAAATACTTCTCATATTCAATCAGTCTCATCAGGCAATCATAAAGTTACATTTATTGAAAAATAAAGTGGCAAAGTTTATCAGAAAAAGTCTTACAACATACTGCTGACAAGAAACTGGTTTCACACTGGCACTAATAAAAACACTGGTCATACACTGACAATACTCTGGTTTTGGTGTGTTTTTTGGCAATACACTGGCAACAAACAGGCAATACAATATTAATACACTTGCAAGAATAACAAAAAAATATTGCTAGTGTTGCCACTGTATTGTTGGTCTGACAACACACTGGCAACACACTGGAAACACGCTGGCATTACACTGGCAACACACTGCCAACATTATGCCAACACACTGGCAACACACTGGCTACACACTTGTAATGCACTGGCAAAAAAATGGCATCACACACTGCCAGTGTAAATCCAGTGTGTTGTCAGTGTATTGCCAGTTTGCCTCTACGGAGATTTGTTTATAATATATTTTATAAATGCATGTATTTAATAACATAATTAATGTTTTATGTACAGTTGCAATACTAAATCAAACATATTGCAGAACATTTTATTGTACATGGATCTGAGCAAAACACAGGGTCAAATTATTGGGAAGATATAGTATTGAACATAATATTAAAGTTTATAGTGAAACTGAAGACATGATGATGATGATGGTGATGATATGTAACAACTGTATGTATTTTTTTGCTGCATTATAATTATTAAGTTCTTGAAGTTCAATGCAGCCCTATAAAATTGAAATATACCAGCATTCACATTTTTTGTCGGAAATAATGGTAGATCTATATGTCAAAACTAAATTAAATACATTGAACCTTATCACAGTTTCTTGAAATAATTCACACCAGAATTTATTAAAATAAAAATGTTTACAGAAAATGTGACATATTCTAAGGAGCAGCAAATTATCTATTTTATTTATATACCATAAATAAAGATCCATTTCCCCTTTATGTGAACAATATTAAATTGACCTGTCAGAAACAATGTGTTTGTAAAATAGAACAAGGTTAAAAGCCACTCAAAGAAGATTGTAATTAAATTCAAATCCTATTTTTGGATAGCAATCTGAAACAAAACATACATTTTGTATTTAAAGTATTTCCCACATTTGCAGATACATTATTTGGATGAAATTGCATGAGTTGCCAGTTACCAAGTTTTATTAGCTAAGTATTTTGTTGCCAGTGTAGTGTCTGATGTTGCCAGTGTATTGTCAGATGCAATAAATGTTACCAGTGTGTATCCAGCTTATTACCAACCTGTCAGAAGCTGATAACTCACTAGTAATATTGCCAGTGTGTGGTCAGATATGGAACAATGCTGCCAGTGTATTGTCAGTGTATTGTCACACAGACGTCTGTTACCAGTGTATTTCCAGTGTGTTGTCAGTGTATTGTCAGAAACACGATTTCGGGAGGCATATATTCCCCGCTTTGTCCGTCTGCCCGTCCGTCTGTCCGTCCGTCCTTTTTTCCAACCGACTGGTCTTCGATCCGTCCCACTTGTTTGTCCGGGCCATTTCTCAGCAACTACTGGCCGGAATTCAACGAAACTTTATGTGATGATTCATTGCTAAGAGGATGTTTGCATTTTACAAGGACGTTCTGTTTCAGAGGTTTTTTCTTAGAGTCATGGGACTTTGAAGATTTCTGAAATAAGTATGTAGAGCACAATTTTTGTCCATGCTATTTTCCAGCAAATATTTGCCAGAATTAAATGAAACTTTATGGAAGCTTAATTTCTAAGAGGAGGTATACATAGTACCAGGATGTTTTGCTCCAATGTTTTTTCTTGGTGATATGGGTGATTCTATATTTTGTTGAAATAACATATTGCATCTTCCATTTAAGAACATACAATTTCCGTCAAAATAGCTCCCTAAGAATTTTTTTTCTTCATATAAAAAAACTGCAGTTTTTTTTATATAGATGATAAGATTGCTATAATATTATGCCAAACTCATGAAAATAAAAATTATAGCAGACTTATTTTTAATTTGAATCCCTTTTTAAATTTTATGTTGCTAATGTCATAATTTGACAGAATATTTGACGGATATGTTTATGTTCCCAATTTTAAAAAGGTAGAACATTTAAGTGTTCTCATTTTTGTAATAAGCAACATTTATCAAAAGTAACAAAAAATTGAAAACTGTATGTAAAGGAAGTACTATTTCTGCATAGAACCTGTCAGATACGGATTTGCTAATGTCAATTTTTGACGGAAGAAATTGTTACTAACATCATTTTTTAACGGAACAAATTGTTGCTAAAATCATTTTTCACGGAACAAATTGTTGCTAAAATCATTTTTCGACGGAACAAATTGTTGCTAAAATCATTTTTCGATGGAACAAATGTTTGCTTACATCATCTTTTACAGAAATGTAGATTGTAATAAACAGTTTTGCGACACAATATATGTAATATATATATATATATATATATATTGTGTGTATTCTCCTGTTGTATGCACCTATTGGCTATTAACACCCTTCTGTAGAATGCTAACCTGCATAGTAACATATCTGCATGGGTGGTGGTTTACTCATTACCATTTTAGTCATTAACCAGGCAACCAAAGAGGTAATTGAACCTGGGGGTTCAGGTTAGGAACAGGTAACAACATGTACAAAATGTTCAACAAATGCCGTACTGGCATAAAAGGTAGTCTCCAGTGGCACTGCTTCTTTACTGTCCGTAATGTTTACCTGTATCTGAACAGAATGCCTTAACCCATCATATGCTAAATTGTTGTATGCCATAATAGATGGAATGCAAGATAGTCCTAAGTGCGTATTAAGTGGGAGGCAGGCATGTTTTATTTTGTCAATCAAAATAAACAAGCAATAAAAACATGTTCTGTTTCACACAGCAAGATTTCTATTGTTTTCAATACTCCACTCAGATGGAAGGTAATTGATGCCTGCCTCCATCTGTGTACGCACTTAGGACTATCTTGTTGTCATGATAATTCACATGTACCGGTAGTTATATATCTGTAAAACTTTTATTAGCGAATTAATGCATATACAGTAAATGGCTATTAAGGTGCAACTTTATCAGATGCAAAGTTGCATGTACACAGTAACTGGCCAGGGTTAACTTAACTTAACACTTAACAAACATTTTTCATAAAATGTTAACCGAGTAACAACAGTCTTCTTCAGTTTTCTTCAAATAGAAATATCACTGATCAGTCAGTGTTACAAAGTTCTTCTACATTAGCAGCATATTTTTCAATGTTTTTCACATCTTTACAATGGTTACAAGAACACAAATCTCAAACTGTTACAAGTAAAGTTTTCAAAGAGCAAACAAGTAAAATATGTATATTTACTTGAACACATTATCCAAAATTAACAGTCAGAACACTGACCATAAACTGTCATAGGCAATAATACACTATGAATTACACTGGTGTGCAAAAGCTCCAGTCATCATGTTAGACCTGCCCTTCTGATGGGCTAAAAAGTTGTAACTGTACATCAAACACTCACAATTTGTAGTATAGTCTGGAACCATGCCTAGACAGTAAAGACAATTGTCTTATAATATCCTCCCAACAAACAAAGAACTAGTTTTCCTCCAATGTCCATAATTGTTGTTTTGATTTCTTCTTGTAGAACTGGACCCACAACCCTTTGATTTTCTTCTCTTTGTCCAGCTTATGGCTTGGAACCACCTGCAAATGATGTATAATCAATGACTCATTTCACCAATTACACAATCGATCAAAGAGGCCAGACTGGACTGAACGAATCAACTATATTTCCAAGTATTCACAACTGGTAATGAAGTCAAGCTGATTGACATTCTAATATTTGCTTCATATCATCAACATTATCAATTTTAACACGAAGAAAACACTTTAAAATGCTTATACACGTGTATAAAAAATAAGATTTGCACATAAACGGGCAACTGTTGCACCTGAATCAGCAGTATATGGGTGACAGTGGCTTTATAATTTAATAACATATGTTCATGAAATAAATGTTATACGACTGGAGCTTGAACTTAAGTTGTATTGCTGAGGCTTGAACTCATACATTCCAGAGATGTATGTCTGATTGCAGATCTTACATAACAGCACTAGTGTTAGAGTGTGTGTGTGTGTTTGAGAACTTTAAAGACTTATCAATTGGACACAGAGAAATGGCATGGCAGAGGATCAATTTTACGACTGTCAAATTAAAGGCGAGTGCAATTGTAAACCACTTTCATAGGGTGAGTATACAAAGAGAAAAATTGTAATTTACTATTCCTAGTTTACCTTTTGCTCGGCAGCTTGTATACCACTGTCAGCCATCAAACTGTCGGCCATAGCATTGGCACTAGTCTTCAAACGCTCGAAGTCACTGCAAACAAACAAGTTTTGTTTGTATATGGCAAGTGTTCTTAAGTATTCCAACACCTAGATATTAAAGGAATTGTCAGATACATGCCTGCAAATTTTTAGAAACACAACTTAAGCATGAGAAAATAGAAAGCATGATGTAATATACCAAGTTATTCCGTTTACTTTTGCTCTGCAGCTTGTATACCACTATCATCCATCAAACGGTCAGCCCTACCATTGGCACTAGTCTTCAAACGCTCGGAGTCTCTGCAAACAAACATTTTTTTTTTTACATGTTAAGTTTACTTAAGTATTCCAACACAAATAGATAAGGAATTTTCAGATACATGCCTGCAAACTTTTAGAAACACAACTTAAGCACGAGAACATAGAAAGCATTATGTAATTTAGCAAGTAATTCAGTTTACCTTTGCTCGGCAGCTTGTATACCACTGTCAGCCATCAAACGTTTGCTTTAATATGGCCCGCTTGGCAAGGAGTCGTGCTGCAGGCTTTACTGAACTGTATTGAATGTTTGCCCTTTCTTCTCATTGTTTTGCGGTTTTGCTGAATGAACTATCTTCTTATCTTCTTTCTTCTCAACCATTTCTTTTTCACTGTATCATCCTTCTTCAAATCATCTAACGCCTGTCTTTTTCTTGGGTTGGCCCTCTTTGCAATGTTATTTAGCACTTTAGAAAATTTTGTCGGTGTATCAGGCATCATTGCCCTTACTTTACTTGTAATGCTTCATTTAGTTGTTTTGATCCTGAAAGGGCTTGTTGACTGAGTTGTAGCACTTGGCTTTTTACACATTCTCAAATTAGCTTTTCTTTATCTGTCTTTTTTCCTGATCCACATTTTTTTTTGGTAAGACATCCTTGACTTTCTTCTTTTTTTTGTCTTGTTTCTTTTGTTGGTTTTCTTTTTGGTGTAGTACTGACACAACTATTTGTCTCCGTCTTTTTCTTTTCTAACCACCTCTTTGTCTTTCTCT
Source organism: Congeria kusceri (assembly GCA_027627225.1). Taxonomy (NCBI): domain Eukaryota; kingdom Metazoa; phylum Mollusca; class Bivalvia; order Myida; family Dreissenidae; genus Congeria; species Congeria kusceri. The sequence continues at coordinate 42,246,767 of CM051029.1, read as the reverse complement.
TTGCATCTGTAATTCATGTTCTTTTTTCTGCTTTGCGACTGGATTTGGATTTCTCTTTTGCAATTCTTTTTTAAGCTGCTCTCTCCTTTCCTTTGCTCGTACCTTTTGATTGTTCAAGTACTCCTGGTATCTTTCAGGATCCTGTTCCTTCATCCGACTTCCGAATGCTGCAGATCTGTCCATCTTCAGTTAATTGAACCGTAAACAATGAAAATATATCTGTTCAAACATTAAATGCATTTTCATTAGTGAAGGGCTCAGGACTTGTAATTAAAATTATCATGTTTGGTTATGATTTCATAACTGGTCGCAGGTCCCATGAAATTTAACAGTCAAACTGAAACAAAACATCCTAGACAAGTGCATATAGAGCGAAATTTGGTTGATTGATGTTTTCTTTTACATCTGCATGTTCATATGGTATTTTTGTGGCATGCACTGTTTTGATGACAGATTTGGTCCTGCAGTTCTAGTGATTTTTTGTCATTTAAACATTTCTGCCTTCTTATTGCATTTATATTGCTTGGCAAAGCGCAATGGGGAACATTGGTCAGTTTTACTGATATTCTTGTGTTTACATGGCAGCCAGTATCACACTTTGTTGTTAACAAATTTAACATGCGTTTTCTACGTTATGTTTACAGGGACAGTACAACCATCGAAGCTGATTAACCATGTTGTACGGCACCCGCAACCGTTTGGTAAGTGGGGCACATTCACCTTTTGGCTTTGATACAAGCTACAGTGGAAGAGAAATATAAATTGTAATTAGGGCAAAACAAGAAAGTTCTGTGTTTCGGGAAACCTGACCCTACCTAGCAACCCCCCCCCCCCCCCCACCCCCCCGACCCTAAAGTTTTTAGAGACGATTATTTCCGGTGAAATCTGAATTCGTCAGATTTTTGTTCAACGACAATAAACGTGATTAGCTAGAACATCCGTGTCGAAAAGGCGCTTAATATTAACAGAGTATTCTGGATCTCTTCATGGATTAATAATATTGCCGGTTAGGTGCTTGTCATTCATTTATGGCTAGACTTCACAAGAAATTTCTTTAAAAAAAAGACAATCGGCTTGGAAATTAATATTGAGATGTTACTTTTTGCCCAAAATATAATACAATGATCAGGATGATCGGTTACGTGTCTTCTAAGACCCCAGATTTGTCGGTCCCTACTAAGGAGACTTCTTAGACACTAGATTTTTCGGACACCATAAGGAAACGTATGGGCCCTAAATTAATTTGAGATACATTCAATCATTTCAATATCTGTACCTTGAAAAAAAAACGATCATATACCGCTCCATGTTTTCACCAGTGATACACGAATAACCTAAATATACTAGTAATTGACGTACACATAATTGATACATGAATTTGTCAGGCAAATGTAGCAAATTAACATTGTCAGAAAATAATAGCGGGATTTAATGAAAATTGTTATATATCCGACAAGTGCACATAATTATGTTAAATAATATACTAAATGTATCATTAGTATTGCAAATAGTGTATTTATGGTACGCAAATGAAGTTAAAGTAACATTAATATTAACATTTCCACATATTACGAGATTTCTTTCACCACATTTTACTTATAGAAAGATGTTTAACATTTTTATATATTGAATAACATCGACTGGACAACTTCATAGAAAGGTGCCGTTATAATTAATTTTTAATAAAACACAACCACAATTTAAATATAAATTAGCATGCACCGTAAGTTTATAAATATATTCCCCCTTTTATTGAAATTCTTGGGTTTAGGATTCTCCGGACGCTAATTGATGCGTGTGTATCAACACAGCTTTACCGCGCGCTATTTTTAGAATGATTCACTCCCCTGCTGTAGTGTGTTGTACTCGCTAGAATTAATTCACGGAGACCCAAGTCGGTTGCAACGTGCAATAATAATTTTTACACAATGATACAATTATGGGAAATATAGGCTCCATCGAATTTGTTAATATTTATTTGCATATTAATCCGAAAAAATACCAGCAATTTACAACTTCATATTTTGTGCTTGTCACAAGAAACCGTAACACTTTTGACAGGCAGACGTGTCGCGAGCTCAAACAGGCAAGATTGTACGTTTTGACCGACTGTGGTCCCCGTAAATTGTAGCATTGTATTTTTTATTTACAGAGCGCGCCGATTATGTAGGCTAAACAAAATAGTTGTTTCATATTGTGAATGAATATAACATTCTGATCATGACATACAATGAGTAAAAGTGTTCATAATTATGTTCAGTGTATGTCGAAGATATGTTTTTAACTTTATTTAAACCGCTTATGTAAACAATTATGTAAATTTTAATCCCCAAAAGTATGCAACAGTTGTTGTACATTAAACCATTGTTGTAAGTTTGCATTGCCTAAAATTATAAAATTTGCCCAATTCTATTTGCATTCAATTTTCCCGCTGCAAGAAATCAAGGTCAAGAGTGATCTAAGACAGCTACGCAGAAAAAAACAACACAACCCCTACCCTACCTAACTTTTTTTGAGACCGTTGCCCGAAACACACAATTTATATTTTGTTAGCCATATAAAGATATGCTTTTGGACATTCAGTATGGCACAGGTACGTGAATGGCTTCAAAATTGTTGATGTTATTTTGATTCGACCGTAATGAATAGTTACTTTGCTTTTTTCTCAGTTGTTTTATATACTTGTGATGATCTGAATGTTTCTCGCATCATGCAGGACCAATGCAGGTTGAAATATTGATTACACTTTAACAAGATCTGGAGAAATGTATTACTAATACTCAACTAAAGATATGTTTATTTGTTTAAAGAATAATTTTGTGTCGTACTGCCAGGACTTCCTGTGTTCATTTGTATACCCCCACAAAGTGGGAGGCAGTTAGCATTGCACTTGTCGGTCCGTTCATATATCTGTACGGACGTACGTCCCAAAATTGTGTGGACTCAACACCCCTTTAACTGCGGATTAAGCTCAAACTTTCACAGCTAAAGAACCTTAATGTTTCCACTATAAAATATATCCTTCCAGAAATTGTATGGACTCAAATCCTCTTGAACTGCTGGGCAGATATCAACTTTCACAGCTGAAGAACCTTAACGTGTAGGTGATCGTAAAGGAAGGAATTTGTCAGCGAACAGTTATGGCAGAAAATTGGCACTTTGTCATTTTTCCAGTATAGAATATTTTAATCAATTAACTTTTGGAGGCAAATATTAGTGTTGGTGACACGGCCTTTGTTTGTGTTGAAACATGTGTCGTAGGGGCATCCGTGTCAATGATACATCTAGTTTGTTCCTACTTGTCCTACTTTTTCCTACTTTTTTAACAGGTTCCTACATTTTCATACTTTCTTGCAAAATCCTCCTTTTTTTCCTACTTTTTGAGTATCATTTAGTGATTTAGAGTATATATTTTACCATTTTTCCCATTAATGTGGGAAAATGCTGTAGCTGATGATTCACTGGCAGTAAACAGATATTTTCAGGAAAATGCTTACCTTAATACCTCAAAGTTTTTAATCAGAAACTTTACTGTAGATGTATGTGACTACAGCACATTATTGTGATGATTTTTCTTTTGTTATTGACTTCAAAACATGCAATTTTGTTAGTTTTTATTGTCTTTCTTCCGACTTTTCCTACTTTCCAGAACAAATTTTTCCTACTTTCTCCTACTTTTTGACGGAATACACTCATACTTTTTCCTACTTTATCGTCGAACCTTGCTGGAAGGCCTGTACTGCCCATGTGTTGCTGTTTACATTCCAATCTGGATAAGTATTCTGTAATGTCCAGTGGTGAGTTGCTCAAAACTTTAATGACCAACTAAGCTAGCAGCTCTTACCATTTGAATGAAATTATTGATATGAATTAAGTGTTGAAACTTTCTATTGTGATTTAATTCTATATAAACCTCAGGGTGGTCACCGACTCTGGAAACCAGGGAAAACAGGGGAAAAGTGAAAAATTTACTGCAAAAATCAGGGAATTTGAAAATTTAGCAAAAATCAGGGAAAATTCTGGAATTTGACCAAAAGTGTTGGAACAAATCCAAATTCAAAAAGTGAAATCTATAACTTTTTACTTATTTGACAAAGCAAACTATAAACATTTAAGCAATAAATTTGTTTAGAATAAGAAGTTAATTATAGTAAAAATGGCTATAAATGGAAAATAGTGGTCATATATTTATGTACGATATCACTTGTTCACACTAATTTTTCCGGTAATTTGACACTATCTGTCACGAAAAATCAAATTCCGGTCAGGGAAAAGTCAGGGAAACATCAGGAAATTGTACTTCGGAATTTTAGTAGCCACCCTGTACAGTTATGCTGATATAATTTTAAAATGTTTGATAAACGACTTTCTTGTAATGTTAATTTTATTTAAATCTAAAATAAACGGGCTTTAATCTTAATTGGCCGTTAAAGTCTTCAAAGCTCACGCCTGGATTGAAACTCTTTGAGGCGAATAGAAACATGTGGGTAAACATTAACTGTATAATAGTTGCCAGTGGTGTTGTTTGGAAGAGTTCTTGTAAATCTATTGTAAAAGTCGTGTAAGTAGCACGGGACAGCACTTGAATATGACCATTATACAAGTAATTGTACTACGGTAGTATAGCTCGGATACATTAACCTGACACTGACCTTTATGTATAGATATAATTATGACCCCTTCGAATAAGCGGGTGTATATTGCGTTGCAAATGTCGGTCTGTATGTCCGGTGTTATGTCGGTAAACCAAACCTAGACGGGGCGATAACTATGGATTCATGATACTTGGAAGGTAGGTTGGTTATGACTAGTAAAGCATCCTTTTTGATTTTGGGGTCAGTAGGTGAAAGGTCAATATCAAATATAGAATAGTTGTTTAACATTGTCCGGACAATAATTACAGAATCACTTGTCCTAGGTTATTAAAACTTTGTGGTTAGGTTGGTCATGACATGTAGAGGATCCCATTTGATTTTGGGGTCCTAGGGTCAAAAGTCAAGGTCAAACCCACCCAATAATTGTAACAGCTTGTCCGGCAATAACTTTGCAACCCTTCGACCTAGGTTATTTAAACTTGGAAGGTAGATTGGTCATCTCCAGCAGAGTATACGAATTGACTCTTAAGTCAGTGGATCAAAGGTCAAGACCAAAAGATGTACACACTGACCAATAGATGCAAACACTTGTCCGGTCAATAAATACAGAACCCTTAATAGGTTCTTCTAACTTGGTAGGTAGGTTGATCATGACTAGTAAGTATCCCTATTGAGTCCTTGGCTCAAAGGTCAAGGTCAAACTGACCAAAAGTTGTACAACCTTGTCCAGTCAATATCTATGGAGCCCTTAAGTCTGGGTTCATACAATTTAGTAGGTAGATGGGTTATAACAACAAGTAGATTCCTATAAATTATTATTTATTGGGTCCAGGGTCCAGGTCAAACTGGCCAAAGGAAGAAAAAAATACGCATTTCATTTTATTTGTCATTCTTGCAATTTTGTTCAGAGATTGCTCTCAATCTAAACATTAAAAGAGCCATGCCTGTTTAACAATTTTTGTTACTGGTATTATAAATCTGTTACTGTCAATATATTGACAGGTCGAAAACGGTAATGGCGCACATTTGTGTAACGTTAACAACACCAGTTTGAGCTGTGGTGTTTGTTAGTCTCCCCGAAAGATTTCGGAGGAGCGCATGTAGTCGTTATGTGGCCGTACAAATACATGTTCTACCGTTGTACTTACCGCATGAATATTTCGTGTTTCATGTATATGGAATTGTAGGTAAAATTATTATCTCATTAGGTTAAAAGCAGATTACCTGCATCAGACTCTGCGACAGTCGTCAAACCTCGGACAAAAGCCAGCAACACTGTACGAGGTCCAGTTAAGCTGACCAGATCACTGGCCCTCTTGTTTAGCTTAATTTTGTTGAGTGGCCATTAAAATGGAGTTTGGGCCAGTAATTATTAAAAGATTACCAGACCTTGTGGCCAGTAAGGGATTTTGGACGTTCGCGTACTCTGTTGCTTACTATTATCTTTCAACTGAATCAAATGCAATTTATGACATTTTAAATACTTATCAGAGCGTCTTGGAAAATATGGAGAGTTTGTCAGTACATAGAGCAGTGCTTGAAATGGAATGGAACGTAAAAGGATCGGATGGGATAGTATAGGATATTCATTGTTATGATAATAATGTTTTACAGCAAACAAGCTGGCAGACCACGAGCAGCTACACAAGGTACAGCCACACCACGAGCAGTCACACCCCGAGCAGCCACACCACGAGCAGTCACACCCCGAGCAGTCACACCCCGAGCAGCCACACCACGAGCAGTCACACCACGAGCATCCACACCATGAGCAGCCACACGACGAAGAGGCACACCATGAGCAGCCTCACCATGAGCAACCACACCACAAGCAGCCACACCAGGAGCAGCCACACCACGAGCAGCCACACAAAGAGAAACCCCACAATGAGCAGCCACACCATGAGGAGGCACACCACGAGCAGCCACACAAGGAGCAACCCCTCAATGAGCAGCCACACCACGAGGAGGCACACAAGGAGCAACCCCACAATGAGCAGCCACACCACGAGGAGGCACACCACGAGCAGCCACACAAGGAGCAACCCCTCAATGAGCAGCCACACCACGAGCATCCACACCACGAAGGAGGCACACAAGGAGCAACCCCACAATGAGCGGCCACACCACGAGCAGCCACACAAGGAGCAACTCCTCAATGAGCAGCCACACCACGAGCAGCCACACAAGGAGCAAACCCACGATGAGCAGCAACACCACGAGCAGCCACACCACGAGGAGGCACACAAGGAGCAACCCCACAATGAGCGGCCACACCACGAGCAGCCACACAAGGAGCAACTCCTCAATGAGCAGCCACACCACGAGCAGCCACACAAGGAGCAACCCCACAATGAGCAGCAACACCACGAGCAGCCACACCACGAGGAGGCACACAAGGAGCGGCCACACCATGAGCAGCCACACAAGGAGCAACTCCTCAATGAGCAGCCACACCACGAGCAGCCACACCATGAGGAGGCACACAAGGAGCAACCCCACAATGAGCGGCCACACCACGAGCAGCGACACAAAGAGCAACTCCTCAATGAGCAGCCACACAATAAGCAATCCCACAATGAGCAGCCACATCACGAGGAGGCACACAAGGAGCAACTCCTCAATGAGCAGCCACACCACGAGCAGCCACACAAGGAGCAACTCCTTAATGAGCAGCCAGACCACGAGGAGGCACACAAGGAGCAACCCCACAATGAGCAGCCACACCACGAGGAGGCACACAAGGAGCAGCCACACCACGAGCAGCCACACCACGAGCAGCCACACAAGGATCAACCCCACAATGAGCAGCCACACCACGAGCTGCCACACAAGGAGCAACCCCACAATGAGCAGCCACACCACAAGCAGCCACACCACGAGGAGGCACACAAGGAGCAACCCCACAATGAGCAGCCACACCACGAGGAGGCACACAAGGAGCAACCCCACAAAAAGCAGCCACACTACGAGCAGCCACACAAGGAGCAACCCCACAATGAGCAGCCACACCACGAGGAGGCACACAAGGAGCAACCCCACAATGAGCAGCCACACCACGAGGAGGCACACAAGGAGCAACCCCAAAATGAGCAGCCACACCACAAGCAGCCAAACAAGGAGCAACCCCACACTGAGCAGCCACACCACGAGCAGGCACACAAGGAGCAATCCCACAATGAGCAGCCACACCACGAGCAGCCACACCACGAGCAGGCACACAAGGAGCAATCCCACAATGAGCAGCCACACCACGAGCAGCAACACCACGAGGAGGCACACAAGGAGCAATCCCACAATGAGCAGCCACACCACGAGCAGCCACACTACGAGCAGGCACACAAGGAGCAACCCCACAATGAGCAGCCACACCAAGAGCAGCCACACAAGGAGCAGCCACACCACGAGGAGGCACACAAGGAGCAACCCCACAATGAGCAGCCACACCACGAGCAGCCACACCACGAGGAGGCACACAAGGAGCAACCCCACAATGAGCAGCCACACCACGAGCAGCCACACATGGAGCAACCACACAATGAGTAGCCACACCACGAGGAGGCACACAAGGAGCATGATCATCATAAGCAGCCACACCACGAGCAGCTACACTACGGGCATCCACTCAACGTGCATCCACCCTTCGGACGTCCACTCTTGGGGCATCCACTCCACGTGCATCCTTTCTACGGGCTTTCAAACTTCTGGCATCCACTTAACGGGCATCCACACTTCGGGCATCCACACTTCGGGCGTCCTATCTTTGGGCATCCACTCCACGTGCATCCTTTCTCTGGGCATCCAAACTTCGGGCATCCACACTACGGGCATTTACAGTTCGGGCATCCAAACTATGGGCATCCACACTACCTGCATCCACGCTTACACTATGGAAAATGACGATACTAAAGCTTCTTTATGGGAACAGTGAGGTCAGGATGCTGTCTCCTGAATTACCCGTGTGATATCACATTTTTATGAAGTCTAGCACAGCGACCTGTTTTCATGTTTATGTATGATCTTTTTATCAACACATTTTGCAATATCGTTAAACTGTCGTTGTTTAAATAAAAACAACACATTGTTGCTCTCTTACCCAGAGATAGTGCAATCGTTAACAGAGCTGTCGGGTGACAGTGCACTACACATTTCTTGTCCTTGTCAGAGTTACTTATATTTGTTTCTTAAACAAAGTGTTTGGGCAGTTGGGGCAAATTAAACAAAATTAATTTTGTTCTCGAGCTTCTGAGTGAAAAGCATTTTCAGATTTTCAAAAACAGTGACCTTGACCCCACCCACCCCTTATTCAATATCATGCAATTTCTCGCTATACGTTATATTTATTATATATATAAGTTTCATTAACGTATTTCAATTTGTTCTCTAGTTATTGGGCATTATCTGATTTTAGCCCATCTGGGACCGTATTCCAAAAACATCTTAAGTTTATCTTAAATTACATTTGCTTGAGTTTCGAACTTTGTATGGTAATATTTTTAAAACTTCATATAAATTAGTGAATCCAATTACAGTAAAAAGTAGTTAATTATAAGTAAATAATTAGTGAACACTTAGCAAAATTTCATGTATGCATGGAATAAAATGCTAAAGAAAAATGATAATACATTTGTGGCGCGTCGTGAGAAAACCGGTCTTAATGCATGTGCGTAAAATGTCGTCCCAGATTAGCCTGTGCAGTCCGCACAGGCTAATCAGCGACGGCACTTTCTTCTAAACATAAATCCACTGTAGGCGGAAAGTGCCGTCCTGGATTAGCCTGTGCGGACTGCACAGGCTAATCCGGGACGACACTTTACGCACATGCATTAAGTCCGGTTTTCCCACGACGCGCCACATTTTAAGGCTAAGGCTAAGATTTAACTTAAGATGCTTCTGGAAAACAACTCCTGGGCACTTCTTGCTCGATGAGCTATTGGTAAAGCGGAACTGCCACCTGCGGCGTCCGTCGTCCGTTTTTGCGTCAATAATTGGGCAAACTTAACACAGCTTGTGTATGACCATAACATAAGTTCGATAATGGGACAGATCGGACCAGGAACATCAGAGTTATTGTCCCATTTTCATTAGAAAAACTGCAAAGTAAACTGTGTGCAACACACATCATTTTTCTTCCCGAATTTGACCAAACTTCCACGGCGTGTGTATGACCAGAAGATTTCAAATTAATCCAAAAATAGCATAGATTGGGGTGCAAACACCAAATGTATTGCCCCTGTGTGTGTGAAAAATTTAAACAGGACAATGTGGAGAATAGAGACTTCATTTTTCGTTTAATCTTGACCAAACTTGCACTGTTTGTGTATGAGCGTAAGGTCTTGGTCACTGTCCAATCTGGATTAGATCGGACCAGATTTATTGCCCCTTGTTTGTGAAAAAACAAATCCATAAATAGTCAATAATTAGCTTTCAGCCTCCATATTGAATTAACTTTTCATTTCTTGTTGACTTAACTTGCACAGTTTGTGCATGGCCATATGATCTCATCTGGGTGCAGTGATGGGCCAGATAGAACCAGGAACACTAGGATTAGTTCCCCTGTTTATACGCCCGTTTAAAAAACGGAACGTATTATGGGAACGCCCATGGCGGGCGGGAGGGCGGCGGGAAAATTATTTTTCCGGAGCATATCTTTGTCTAGCATCAATGGATTTTCAAATTACTTGGCAGAAGTAATAAGAATAGTGAGACGATGTGTCGCGCGCGAGAACTAAGTTCCAAGGTCAAGATCAGAATTCAAGTAAACATATATAAGTCAAATATAGGAAATCAATCCTTAACAGTTTTTCCGGAGCATAACTTTAAATAACTGAGCAGAAGTGATAAACATGGTGAGACTTGCATGTCGCACACAAGAACCAGGTCCAAGGTTAAGGTCACAATTCAAGGTCAAATGTAAGAAATCAATCCTTAACACGTTGTCCGGAGCATATCTGTGTTCCCAGCATTGATGGATTTTCAAATAACTTCGCAGAAGTGATAAGCATGGTGGTTAGGAGAGTCGCGCGCAAAAACAAGCTCCATAGGCCCATGGTTAAGGTCACAGTTAAATGTCAAAGGTCAAATATAAGAAATCGATCCTTAACACTTTGTCTGGTGCATATCTTTGTCCAGCATGGATGGATTTTCATATAACTTTGCAAAAGTGAGAAGCATGATGTCAGAAACGGCGTGTCGCGCGCAAGAATTTGGTCCCTAGGTCCAAGGCCAAGGTCACAATTCAAGATCAAATATTATATATAATTCCTTAACAATTTGTCTGGAGCATATCTATCTCCAGCATGGGTGGATTTTGAAATAACTTGGCAAAAGTGAGAAGCATTGAAAAAGCAGCACGCAAGAACCAGGTCCCTAGGTCATAGGTCAGTTTGATCATTTGAGGTCAAAAATCAAATATTAGAAAACAACCCTTAAGACTTTGTCCAGCATGGTTGGATGTTTAAATAACTTGGCAGGAACGATAAGCATGATGAGACGGCGTGTCATGCGTAAGAACCAGGTCACTAGGTCAAAGGTCAAATGTATGAAAACGTTCCTGAACACTGCCTGGAGCATATCTTTGTCCATAGATGGATTTTCAAATAACTTGGCAGAAGTGATAAACATTGTGTGACAGCGTGTCGCGAGCAAGAACCAGGCCCCTTGATCCAAGGTCACAATTTAAGGTCAAAGGTCAAACGTAAGAAATCAATCCTTGATACTTTGTCTGGAAGATAACTTTGTCAAGCCTGGACGGACTTCAAAAAACTTAGCAGAACTGATAAGCATTGCGAGGCGGTGTGTCACACGCTAGAATTAGGTCACTAAGTAAAAGGTCAAAGGTCAAATATAAGAAACGAATTTTTTAGACCTTCCTGTTCATATATTTGTCCAGCACGCAATGATTTCCCGAAAACTTGGCAGAAGTGATTAGCATTATGAGACAGAGACTAAGATGCCTTGTCCATGGTCAAGGTCACACTTCAAGGTCAAAGTTCAAATATATTTTTCGAACCTAATATTTTCATGCATGGAGGTACTATTATGAGAAAGTATGTCGCTCATAAGAACCAGGTCCCTCGGGATTTTCAAATAAATTTGAAGAAATGGTTGCCATCATGAGATAGGGAAATGAAGCATACAAGAACCATAACTCATTATTACGCAAGTTTTATTCCTTTTTTTTTAAGGAATATATATGGAATAGTTTTAATACCTCATCTCACCTCTCACAGCGTGGCTATGGAGATGAACTAGATGCACACATACCACAGTGCATAAACCAACCGTATCCGATCAGGATGTTGCGATGCGATTTCAATGGCGGATTAAGTACACACAGGTTGGTACAATAATATGAAAAGAACTAAGCATATATTCGAAAACGTAAAGGCAGGTTGTAAATATTCAATTTTATAATTAATTATGCTATCATTCGCATATAATTATTTTCTTCTGGCATGGTTGCTCATGTTACCAAAAGTCACTGAAAATCACTGATTAACTTGTTTGAACAAAATGTACATCGGCTACTTTTTAATTTCATTTCCATTGTGATCGTACAAGTTAAAGTTCCCTTATTGTACATAATACAACATGTATTACATTGGAATATAAATTGCATGCATTCAATTATTTTCAAATTGTTATTTTACTGGGATTGAGGCCATAAATCATATGGCTATGTAGCGTCATGCCTTATTGCATCGAGTGTGTGTGTGTTTATTACGATTCTTTATATTGAATATGTATGACTTGTTGCAATTTGTTAATCGTGGTTTGGCCAAAATCGATGAATTATTGTGATAAGTCATAACGATTTTGTAACTTTTTTCAGGAAAAATGTACGAATACTAGTGCATATATTAACGTTCAAAACAGAAGACTTTTGTATGGGTTTTACGCATTGCTACGAAGTGCACGAGGGACTTAATTTAACAATCTAAATTTTGATTCATAATTTAGAAAACAAAACAAATATCATCATCTTCAAAAGATTTTATAATTATGTCAAAAGACATTAAAGCTTTGAAAAAGACAATTGTTGCTAAAGTTGAATCAAAATCAATTAGAATTTCAAATCTTCCTGATGTGTACCCATTTAAGAAAACAACGACATCGATTTATATATACCTTACGAGTATAAATAATTATCCAACATTCAAAACGTGCCTGTAAATGGCAAACATTGCTTGTATTCGCAGTTTTCAGATGTTAACAGTGTATCTAGCTTTATTTCATAACACAGCCTTTGTACTCAATGAATGATTTCCTGAAACAGTTATTGTGTTGTTTAAGGTTTCCATATCCATACAATAAGGTATTTTTGCTATTTGAAAATAATTAAGTACAATGATAATGGTGTTCTTGACTGAATATTTCATGTAAGGCACTGAACAATACTAAAAAACTTGGAATCATTGCACTTCAATCGCAGTAAGTCATACACATTTATCGCAATAAAGGGACAGATCATAGGTTTTTGTTTAAACCAAATGTACACCGGCTGCTTTTTAATTTCGTTTCCACCATTGTGTTCGTACAGGTTAAAGTACACTAATTGTACATAATATATCAGGTATTAAAATACAATTTAAATTGCATGTATTAAAATACGTTCAAATTGTATTGAACTGTGTTTGAGGCCAAAAACCATACAGCTATGTAGTTCCATTTTTTGATAAATGATCTCTCCCGTTATAACGATCAATGTGTGTGATGTAACATGTTATGTAAAGGCATAATATGAGGACTACACATTGAACTTGTTCTCTAATACTGATGCAGCTGGTGTTTTGTTGTACTCACATTTTATATAAAGCTATTGCATGCATTGTTTTGTTTTACATTGCTCGAAACTCTGGATTGCAAAACATGGACATAATTTTAACAAACTTTGTAGAGGAGCACTATACAAGGTTACATACTTAATACGAAACCTCTGGGCTTGTGGTTTCAGAAGAGAAGATTTTGAATGTCCACTTGCCATATAAGTCTACAGAAACCGTGTGTCCCCCAGCGCGTGGCTTCTTTTTACCCAAGGGGCATAATTTGAACAATCTTTGTAGAGGACCAATATACAGTGTTTCAAATATGAAACCCCAGGGCCTTGATGTCTCATAGGAGAAGATTTTTAAAGTCATTTTGCTATTTAAGTCTATTAAAACCATATGACCCCAGGGCGCGGCCAATTTTACCCGAGGGGCATATTTTGAACAATCTTTGTCGAGGACCACTATACAATGTTACATACCAAATACGAAACCTCTCAGCCTTGCGGTTTCAAAGGAGATTTGTAAAGCAAATTTGCTATATAAAGTCTATATAAACGTTTGTGATCCCCGGGGCGTGGACCTTTTTTTACCCCAGGGACACAATTTGAACAATCTTTGTAGAGGACCGCTAGGTGATGTTACATGTATACCAAATACGAAACCTCTGGGCCTTGCGGTTTCATATGAGTAGATTTTTAAAGTCATTTTGCTATGTAAGTCTATATAAACCATGTGACCCCCGGGGCGTGGCTAGTTTTGACCCCAGGGGAATAATTCGAACAAACTTTGTAGAAGACCGCTAGAGGACGTCACATATCAAATATGAAAGCTCTCATGCAGCCTTGTTGTTTCAGAGGAGTATACTTTTTTAAGTTTTCACTTTTTAAATCTATTTTAGCTCGGGCGACCTACATACGCAGCCGACCGGGGCGATTTGAACAATTTTGAAAGAGGGTCACCCAAGGATCATTCCTGTAAAGATTGGTGAAAATTTACCCAGCGGTTTAGGAGGAGTTTTAAAGAATGAAAAGTTGACGACGGACACTACGACAGACGGACGGACGAACGGAAGCACGCACAGACGATGGACAACGGACAAAGGGCAATCACAAAAACTCATCAGGTGCGCAGGGTCCGTATTCACAAAGCTTCTTAGTGAAAACTTAAGTAAATTCCTTAAATTCATGGAATTCCTTAAGTCGAGCTGGCTGTTTCATGTATAGGTCTTATACCATTAAAATGTTGTAAACTTGTAATTATTGCTTAGATCTATATGTTTAGTATTGCAGCCTTCAGAAATCAGTGGATTTTACATAGAACATGTGATCTGAAATTTTCACTTAAGTGCAACTTAATTAATATTGCCCTTAGGAGCTGTGTGAATACCAGCTAAGAGCGAAAACAAATTACTTGACAGTGATCTCCCCTGTTACGGTGTTGTGCTTAAGTGGTCATTAATGACGTCATGGTATTACGTCATCTATCAAGTTATATACAACTTTCCGACATGTTGCAGCGAACCATAGTTAGGAAAATAATGATGATTTTGTTACTGATTGCTCTTAATTATGCAGCCGTTGATGCAAGTAAGTGTTAGGAACTTCTTTACCTGCAAAAATCCATTTGATGCATCTATCAACGCAATTGCTACTTTAGTGTCATTTTAATTTGTCATTCAATTTTCTTATATCGATTTACTGGTCCACAGCCAGCGATATCATAAAATACCCCCCCCCCCCCCGACCCCACCCCCAGGACATTTGGATGGTTTAATGTGTTAATATAAGTTTGTTCTATTATTCGAAACTTTGTTTATGACGATATTAACAAGAAAATAAGATTTGAAAAAATACCCCATATATCCTGGTGGAATCAGGTTCGGACGATGTTAACAATCAAATGAAACATTTTTGTTCATTAAGCTCTAAAGGATGCAATGTTTTGTCACATATAAAAACTTTTTACATTTTTCTAACATATAATATTGCAAAATACAAGTTATTTTGTTTACAACTTGTCAAAATAACAATAAACATGGCGGCACCCATTTCTTACCTAAACGAGACTGACGTCATCAGTTTTGGACGGTGTACAGGGTATGTGCAAAAGTGAGTCTATAACAAGCTGATAACACATTTTCAAACTATAAAACTTTTTTTATTGTTGTTTTCTTTCATTAGGTAGAAAACAACAATACACTTTTTCATAAAATTATGTCTCAATTTGGTTGATACTCCACACTGCATTATAAGAACGCAAGTACGTCGACTTATATTAGAATTAAATAAGAAAGGGCAAGTAGTACTTATATTGGGGAACTGAACTACAAGTCTTGTTAGATGAATATGAAACCTCTTGGGCAACACATTCTACTGGTAGACACTTTTTGAACCAATGTGTATAGATCTGTCATGTCTTGGGGGAAATATGTCAACCTGTTTTTGTTTTTTATCATGTTCATAATGGTTCGGAACTCACGCACTATGGGTTTTTCCAATATTGGAGCGCGTGCGGGGGTTACAAACAGTATCAGCCATTTTTGGGACAACGGATCATGTCTGATTTTTCGTCACATTCAGTTGCGGATTTAAATAAGTATTTGAAATACAGGGGTGTGTTTTTTTAGTGGACGTCGAAAGGCAGAGCTTGTGCAGCTATGTAAGACAGCAGAAAAACTTGATATAGCTGTAGACCCGGATGGATTGTCTGAAAATAAAGCACATGTACTGTCGCAGAAACTCTTCACAGGTGACTGCATTTTAACCTCTCCACATTTGCTTGAAGGAACTCCTGATATATCCATTCTTCCCGGAGTCAGTATTTTGGACATATACAACTATCTTATATCCTATGAACAATTTAACCATGCCAGTATCGGGGAATATCACAAGTTGGAGGGATTCTGCATGTTTAAAGATGGCTATGTTCTGCAGCTGGAAACAGTCTCCTATGATGGGACCGGTAGGTTATATTAATACGTACACATGTTAATTTGAGTAAATTGCTACCTAACATAATGGTTTAAACAACTGGAGTGGTCAGTAGATGAATAGTTCATAAACAGAGGTACAACAATTTAAATAATATTTGGTAGCAATGCCACTGTGTTAAGTAAACAAAGATGTACATGTACTCATTAATCCTAACAATTTCTCATAAATCCTAACATTCTCATGGTAGATAAACCGGTTAGGGACCGGAATCTATATGCATCGGGACACTAGTCATAATTACTACGTTCTACCCATGTAAGTTTATTCTTACAGCAAATATCTTAATTATTGATTAAGAGCAATGAAGTCTTTCTTGCCTTTTACTACTTACTTTTAAAACAGAGTACAGAAACCAGTACAATTGAGCATCTGGTGCTGGACTCAAACTGACAAGTACCAAGATAATAGTTTTGCACTCTACCATCAGAGTTATGACATGATTATGGAGAAGTACATTTATGTATTACAGTTATATATAAAAGTATAGTACATATATAGTACATTATATATAAATATATAGTACATTATACATAGTAATACATTAGAAATCATTGTGATAGAATGTATTCATAATGGAAGTTCCATTTTGAACTTAGTCAATAGCCCTGTTTTTATGTGTTTCGTTCAATTTGATATTACATTAATTTTCATTCTTTCAGACTTTGTTTCCATCAAATCCAATGTGAAACCGAGAACAAATGATAAAGACCCTGTGTCGAAGAAAGGCTTCTACAGCTCTTGGATCATATTGAAGAAAAGTTCTGAAGCCTGCATACATTCTGCATACTGTACTTGCAAAGGAGGGTAAGAGCAAACAATGTAACTTTAATTTCACTGCAGATACACTAGTAAAACATTTTTATATGACCTTAGACGCATTTTGGTCCTTAAGTCAATAAAAGTATGCACAGCCAAGTGCAATACACATAACACATGACTAGTATGTCATAGATATTTTAATAATAATTGCCCTTTGTTGAGTTTGTTGTTCTTGTTTTTTTCTGGAACATAATTTCATAAGTATTAAAGCTATCTGTCAGAACTGGAATAGTCAGTGCTGACATTATTTTTATTATAGGCACACTAAACTTGATAAATAACTACTGGTTTGCTTTAACTATGTTTTGTGTGTCTCTGAACATCTTAATCCTGTTATTTACTGTATAAAAAGTGTTCATTTTCAATATTCTTACAAACAAATATTTAATGTAGTAGAAATAAATTCACATATAATGAGACATGTACACTTTTTCAGAATTGATGGGTGCTGTCGCCATGTGGTTGCCACACTATTTGAGATCAATGACTACCAGAATGACTCTGAGAAAAGAAGCTGTACATCACATGCTTGCAGCTGGGTTCGGAGATCTAGCCAGGCTGAAAACATTGGAAAGCCTATTCCTGCAGCAGACCTTGACACTTCAGTCTTGCCATCAAATCGGTACAGTTGAGAAAATACATCAGAACTTGACTTTTTACAATTTGCCAAATTTCAACTTATAAAGTGATGTAATAAGTATTTGATTACCCTCAATTTTTAGAAGAAATATGATAGCAACAGAGCTCAAAAATTAATTGCATGTGCAAAAAAATACCGTACGCCTAGATTCTGATAACAACTTGATTACATAACTCTTGTTTGCATTTAATGCAAGTCATGACCCTTTTTGCACCTTGGCTGTGCTTGCAAAGTTTTAAGTGCCCATTTCTGTGACTAAGCGATCATAAAAAAGTCGAGCATGCTGTTGTATTGATAGCACTTGTAAAGTTGAATGTTCTTTAAAGCTGAATCAGTTGCAGTTAGCATGGCGTGAAATATTGATGTCAATTCAAGTACTAACTTTTTTAATGCCTAACAAGATGTTTTAATCTGAATTCTACATAAAGTTTTTGTATGATGACCTTTCCTATATTTCAGTTCCACTCCAAGACCTCTTTACTCACCATTACCAGAGCAAACACGTAAACCAGACCCAACTGTCTTCTTGGAAAAATTGAAGGTACTCTGCCCTTCAGCTTGTGGCCTGAGATTGCAATACATCTACACAGATGAGGTTGAAAGCACCCCTCCATTGACTGTGGAAACACCAATGTAAAAAGATTAATCAGTTCAAGGCACAGCATGTTTGCTGTAATGACAGCTGTAACTGTGCAAACATATTTATTTTTTATCATTTATGTTACACTGACATTGAGTGAAATGAGATTGAAAAGTGCACCCGTGGTCAGTCAACAAACAATCATTGGCATGCTATGAGGAAAGGATTGCTTACTGCCTCCAATTTTCAGATCTGCTGTTCTACAAACTCAAGTAACACTGCAACACAACTTTTGAAATGAGGGTCACTGAATGAAAATTGCGCAGCTATTTTGTTTGGCAGACGATATGAATCCAAAGCAAGAGAACTGTTAAAGGGTCACAGATTTAGGCATCGCCAATGTAAAGTAGATGTTCCAGGACTCGTTATGAGTGTTGACACACCCTTTTTAGCATGTTCTCCAGATGGCATTGCAGATTGCAATGTGTGTGGAAGATTCTTGATTGAAGTGAAATGTTTGTTCAAGTACAAGTGCTTTCATCCGAGCAATGCTTTAAATCTTTCGAACATATGCACAAAAGACGAAAATGGAAAACTTCAGTTGAAACGCTCTCATAAGTATTATGACCAAATTCAGGGGCAAATTGCCATTACTGGTGTTAAAAAAAGTGTCTTAGTATGTTACACACACAAAGGAATTTCTACTGTTGATGTTGAATTTGATGAAGACTTTTGGAACTTATGTGTGGTTAAAATGTCACAGTTCAATACAGATGTGTATTTTCCCATGTTAAAGTCATGATTTAGAAGAACATTGCCATTGTGAAAAGTCTATGCTAGTATGGATGTTTGTGTAAGGATCTTGTTACAATTTGATCCCTGTTTGTTATTGTTCAAAACAAGTATTGCCATACATTTAGTATTCACATTACTGGATTATGATTATTGATACTTAACAATATTAATAGAACATATAATTCTATATTATATTAAAATAGAAGATAAAAACTGACATAATGGTTTATGACAAATTTTATTGTTTGCCTTTTTATATATCCATTTTTTATGTTGATGTATACAGTACATGGCAATAATTTCATGCATTAATTATAAGATATATTCACTTTACAATGTAAAACTTGTTCATTGCCTATGAAAAAGGCAGACTTTTTGGAGCTGTTAACACTTTTTGTAGTTATACATTGAGACTTAATAAGAATGTTCAAACTAGCATGATGTCTTCAATATTTAACTATATTTCACAATTACTTTATTTAAATATACTTTTCAACTGAAACTTTGTAGATTGATTTGTTTACTATGTGAATTGATGTAATAAATTCAACAACTAACACATGTATGTTCATAATGCTTCCTTGGTCCTTTTGGCTCTGTGCACACAGCTTGACTTTGTAATTCAAGACTGTCAAGTTATGCTAAACATTGCTGAAAATTGTACAAACCAGCAACAATTGTTGTTATTTGTCGTAAAAGAAATCTAAATTTCAAAGGAATTATGCCACTCAAAATCTTAAATGTTTTCATTCTTCTTATTGCTCGTTCGACATGAATGCGCACGCTTGCTATTTTTCTGGACCTACGAACTGCCTTGTGGCTCAAAACTTTGCCATGTGTAAACGCGGGAATGTTCAGCGTAGCTTTTTTTGGAAGCAATAAATGTCTAATATTGAATCCTCTGTCTGCCATTATGTCGTCGCCTTCTTCAACTAAATCAACAAATCCAGATTCCTTTACAATAGCAACATCACTGATTGAACCAGGAAATGTGATAAAAAATTGATAGCACCATTTGGTGGAATTGAAACAAGTTATTTAATAGTGTTCGAATGTTTATAATTTGACCAAGTTGCCTTTTGAGCTGCTGGTCTTAATGGTTTCTGTACAGTCTATTACTGCCCTTGTGTTAGGGTATTGGTTGAAACTTGATGGTAAATTTTCCTTTGACAGTTTCTTTTGAAGGCCATATCAATAGATCTTTCAAACATTGGTGTAATAAGTTCACCCAGGCAATAAAAATCTTTGGTACATGACCAAACAGAAACACTAAACAAGAAAGATAAATGTTGGTTATCAAACCCAGTTCTTATTTTTACAAGGCAAATGATCATTTCCTTAAATATTGTTTCCATTGACCGTGTTCTTCCACCCTTTCTTCCAGGAATATGTCTCCTTTTGCCATCCCAAAGTTTGACTGCTAGTGCCGCGGGTAATAACCTTTCAAATAACCACTGTAAAAGATTTAAATTTGGAATTCCGGTGTAAAAGAAACAAGAATCATCACCACGAAGGACTTCTTCCATGAAGGGGTTAACAGGGTCTGTGTTGACAGATTTGTGTATTCTATCACTTACATTGGTAACTTCATCTGCATCTATTAAAACAGAGTTGTCTTCAATGTCGTCGTCACGAAAGGTTTGCAGTGTGGGTAGTCGATTTTCAGGAACATGGTCTGGTTGAATTAATTGTGATTTTGTTACTCATTTTTTCTTAACGACACTTGTAAGATTGGATACACTCCTGTCTGTGGGTCTTTTCCGGGAAACTAGGCGTAGATAAGGGGCATGCCGACACTGGATCTGTGGCTCCATCAGGAAAATGCTAAAAATAGAATGCACAGATCAACTTATTATTAATACATGTATAATGTTCCTATAAGCATAACAAACCCTATAATGCACAGATAATTATACTACAAGCGTTTATACCATGACAAATCTAAACATTATCCATATATGATATGCATATAAAAATGGGCCCAGAAGCCAACGCCCTTTGATTTTGTGCAGGTCACGTTATGATCATAAATGAAAATTCTGAGCTTGGCAACTGTGTTTACAATGCAAGTTTGTTTGTATCCCTGTTAACAATTTTAAAAACGATATATTTAATGTTTCCGTTTTAATTTCATTATAAATGTAGATGTTTCGGTACGTTTCATAACATTGAACATTATTGTATGGTAAAGCTGTTCACATGTACATGTACAGTGTACATGCAGCCTTATCAGGTCACATTGTTTTCAAACAAGCAAAATATGAAAAATGTGGCTTTTTATTTAAAGAAAAAAGATTGCGCATGGAATTTTTAATAAACTATTACTAACCTTTGAGCAAACAAAGTGGTGTTTCCCGATGTTTTCAGCTGACAAGGTCGAGTGAGGACGTGCACATTGTCTTATCAAGTGTAAATATCTATCCATGTCAACATTTTGGCTTTGGAAATGGATAAAACGTTATATTGTTCATATGTGGCTTGTGGTAGTAACGGCTGTCACTGTTACATGTTCCCCAGCTGCATCTTTTTGTTGGCATTATCACTTTTTTCAGAGAAAACACACAGCGAAGTTGTTATATCTGCCGGTACTCTTGGTTTAAATATTCGCGCCAGATGATTGTTTGTACCGGCCGCGAGTGCTCAAATATCGGAAAAACCCAAAATGAGGAGTTCCGAATAACAACTAATTAATCTCGATCGTGAACGTAACAACAATTCATAACACATATGTAGGTGATAAATAACATTGTACCAAGCGTGTTTTCATTTACGTCACATTGAAACATAAATTCGTGGAAATTGAGATTTTGTCAAAAAATAATAAAAATATGGGAAAATATTGAGAAGCATAAAATGCACATCAGGAAAGGTAGTATTTTTAAACTACATTCGAATTTTAATACATTTTTTACTTTCTGATCTCCATGTATGCGAATAAAATGATGCAGACCACGAAACTCCGCCATGTGGACAAAGTGTGCAAAAATCATGGGTCAAATTCCGTTTAACGAGAGGTTATTACGATGTCAACAAAAACTGTCTGAAACTCATGTACGTCCGAAACTGATGCCGTGACGATATATTAATTATATATGCCCTCCGTTTTAAAACATGGTTTCTAGGGGGGGCCCAGCAGTTTTCATTACATAGCTATGTTGAAAACTTCAAAAAACTTATTGTGAGTAACCGCATGCTGGATTTCTAACTTATTTCACAGAAATGGTCCTTGGGTAACACTACTAAATTACGCCTTTGACCATCGTGCGTCGTTCGTCGTTTTTTCGTCAACATTTACCTTGTGATAACTCTATGGACCATATTTATTGCCAAAATCTTCATAATAATGTGCCCAGAAAATGTGTTCCAATGATATATTGGACGAGTTTAAAACTGAATCATGTGGTGTCAAAAACTAGGTCACTAGGGCAAATTGAAGAAAAAGCTTGTGAACACTCTATAGGTCATATGTGTTGCCCAATCAACGTGAAACTTGCTCAGAACATTTGTTCTTATGAAATATTGGCCAAGTTCAAAACTGGATTATGTGGGTTAAAAAACTGAGGCATCAGGGAATATTAAAGAAAAAGCTTGTGAACACTCTAGAGGCTACATTTGTTTCCCAATCAGCATGAAACTCGCTTAGCCCATCAGGTGAGCCATCCGGGGCCTTAGGGCGCTCTTGTTGTGAATAATGCCCGTTAGTACATTTAAGGTCGTGTCTGTGATAGAGGCCTTCAGCTGCTAAAGGGAGGTTGTACTTGTATGATGGAGGTGAACATATTTAATTACAGCAGATTCCATGTATGCTTTGTTTTAATCATTAATTCTTTCATGATTTGAATGTTAACATAGAAATACAGTTAATTATTTCATGATTTAAAGGTTAATATAGAAATACAGTTATAATTCTTAATTGATGTAGGAAGGCCTTTGTATATGTTAACTGTCTTATAACACACAGTGATGATATTGCTTGATGTATGACTTTGCCATGAATAACATTTCACATGGCTAGTGTGCTAGACTTAAGCTGTGTCCTCTGGGTACTAATTGGTGGAGGTGACCCTTTGGACTCATTTTCACTTTGAGACTATGAGCAGATAACTATTCATTGTTATGCCCCTGAAGGTAACTTCGGGGGCATATAGTGATCGCATCGTCCGTCAGTCTGTACGTCCGTCCCGCTTTTTTCAGGGAGTATAACTCGAAAAGTATTAAAGGACTTGAAGTGATACTTGATATAATAATAGAGGACGTTGAGAGGCAGAGCAGAGTACAAGGACCATAACTCATTCTTCAATATTCACGGAGTTATTGCCGTTTGGTTGATTTTCTTTTGCGGAACATAACGAAGTAGTATTGAAGGGATTTAAAACAAAACCACATATATTGATAAGAGGACGTTGATAGGACGTGCAGAGTACAAGAACCATAACTCTTTCTTTGATATTTATAGAGTAATTGCCATTTGGTTAATTTTCTTGTGCGGAGCATAACTCCATTATTATTAAAAGGATTTAAAACACATATATTAATAGAGGATGTTGAGGGAAGTGCAGAGTACAAAGACCATAAGTCTTTCTTCATTATTTACATAGCTATTGCCCTTTGGTTAATTTTCTTGTGTGGAGCATAACTCCATTAGTATTAACAGAATTTGAAATAAAACCACTTGTATTGATAGAGGAAGTTGAGAGTAAGTGCAGAGAACAAGGACCATAAAACATTCTTCAATATTTTTGGAGTTATTGCTTATGGTTTATTTTTCGTGTGCAGAGCAAAACTGCATAGTGTAATTTTCTTGTGCGGAGCATAACTTCAAAAGTATTGACGGAATTCAAATGATACTGCTTATAATAGTAGAGGCCTTCGAGGGGAAGTGCAGAGTACAAGGGCCATAACTCTTTCTTCTGTCAAAACACTTCTTTGTGGGCATTTGTCACAGTGACAACGCTTGTTATTTTAACAATAGTCTAGGTAGCCACTTACCTTCGAAGTCTGTGAATTATCAGGGAAATCTGGATAAAGGTCAGTGAAAGCATGCTTAATGTGATAACCTTTACAACATGTCAGTGTATTGCCAGTGTGTTGTCAGTTGAAATCAAGTGTATTGCAAGTGTATTGTCAGACATGACAACACACTGGTTATAATTATCAGTGTGATGGCAGTGTCTTGCCAGACCTGACAACAAGCTGGTTTTACACTGGCTATACCCTGGCAACACTAAAATACTTCTTTTATTCAATCAGTATCATCAGGGAGTTTCGCAATAATTCAACAATAAATGAGCTTTTTATAGGGAAAAGTATGGCAACACACTGATAATACACTGGTTTCACACTGGCACAAAAAAACACTGACAATAAACTGAAAATAGCTTGATTTTGGTGTTTTCCAGTGTGTTGTCAGTGTGTTTCCAGTCGACCAATACACTGGCAACACACTGGCAAAAATCTAACCAAACAAAGTTGCCAGTATATTACTTGTCTGGCAACACACACTGGCATCACACAAGCAATTCTCTGGCATCACACAAGCAACACTCTGGCTTGACGCTGGCAACACACTGGCATTACACTGGCAAGAATCCATTTAACAAAATGTTGCCAGTGCGTTGACAGCGTATTGCCAATTTGTCTAGACGAAGAATCGTTTATAATATATTATATAAATGCAAGTATTTAATAATATAATTTATGTTTAATATAAAGTCACATAAAACATATTGCTAAGAGAACATATTATTGCAACAGTGAATCTCAGCAAAACATCGGGTCAAATGATTGGGGAGATATGGTACTAAAAATAAATTAATATTTACGTTAATAGTGAAACTGAGAAATCGACGATGACGACGATGATGATGATGATGATGATGATGATCATGATATGTAACAATTGTGTGTATGTTTGTTGAGCATTATAATAATAATTAAATTCTTGAAGTTCAAAGAAGTCCTATAAATTTAAATATACCAGCATTCTAACTGTTTGTCCTAAAAATTGGTATATGTCAAAACTAAATAAAATACATTGAACCTTATGTTTATATGTTGCTTGATAATAACAATTCCTTGAAATTATTAACATCACAATTTATTCAAATAAAAATGTGTACAGAAAACGTGATCATTATTTTAAGAGGGTGCAAATTATATATTTTCTTTACATACCATGCAGTAAAGATCCATTTCCACCGTATGTAAATATTTGAAATTGAGAAATCAGAAACAGTATATTTGCAAAATGGTACAGGCTTAAAAAGCAAATCTAACAAGATGGAAATTAAATACAAATCATATTTTTGGACTACAATCTGAAACAATACATATATTTTGTATTTCATATATTAGCAGATACATAATTTGGATGAAATTGTATGAGTTGCCTGTTGACAAGTTTTATTAACATGAGGTTCATCAGATTTGTTTATTTGTGTTGCCAGTGTATTGTCAAAACACATTTTTTTCGAAGTGTTTCGTTGCCAGTATATTGTCAGAAAAAAAGTTCTTACAAAAAACCTTAGTATTTAGTTAGCAGTGTGTTGTTATTCAGTATCCGCGAAAGTCGTGAATTTATTACTGTCCACCAGGACTTGGGCTTGGTTGGCCAAATTGCTAATTTAAATCACTGTTAAATGACCATCCCAGAATAGTAGGGGTTTTAGCTGTAGCATCCTTTCATAAGTGAACACATGTAAAAACTATAACATTTTTGACCCAACAAATCGCACGATCCAGATTTCTTGATCATTGGACATGCAATAACCCAATTAAATTGGCCATCTAGTCAACAATCTATATATATTTTACTAACAAAATAGCAAATGAACTTATTATAATCCAAGGTCGATCTGTTATTCTATTTATCTCACCACATTCTGATAAATTCGAAAAATAACCTACAAAATCAAACAAAACACATAAAATGACGTAACGAAAATAAACAAAATGACGTCATTGTTGCATGTAAACAGAAAAGAACGCTGTGTAATGCCGGTTTCACTGTTACCTGTACAGCTTTCAATGCACATGTCGGGAACCAAAATACGAATTCCAAAAATCTATTTTTATCCCATATAACATGAATTTAGGTAAGAGTTCTGTTTCCCATTGCTGTGTGTGAATTTCTATGTGCAAGCCGGGTAAACATTTTGGAAAATCCACAAATCTATGTTTAGCCCATAAGACATGAGTTAAGGCCGTGCGACATGTTCTGACCAATGGGAGAGCGTCTATTTATAGATTATATAACAATTCTTACTACATCAGTTGGATACCTACACTCTTTTTGCTTATGACCCATCCCAAGCCACCCTTATCACCCAAACTCACTTTTACCTTGACCTAATTTGGACTTACAATCATTCAATAGTTCATCACCAACTGTAAGCATCTGTGTTTATCATTTGTTTACAGAGAACACATGATGAAATTCAACAAAAAATATATTTAAGCGACATCGACGCACAGATTATGGCACTTATTCCGCACCATACTTATGATTTCATTTTATAATCATTTATGACTTCATGTGTATGACGTCAGAATACACAAACGTCTGACGTTTAGGCTTATCTCGCGCAATTTTAATTATTTATTTTCCAAAAGCATAAAATAAAACGAAAATGTGTTGATTTCGGTGAATTATCGAATATTTATTTCACTCGTGGTCATAGAAAACTATATTTTAACTCGTGGCCACTTGTGAAAATATTTTTTCTATGACAACTCGTAAAATAAAATTCGATCATTCATCGAAATCAACAAATATCCTCTGTTTATTTAATGCTAAGTAGTAAAATATAGAAAAATATCAGTTACATATGTCCATATATCACTCATAGTGAGGGACTATTTTTTAGGTCCCGATTTAAAACAGTAAATTAAATGGCCCGTCATTCCATGCCGGGCTCAAAACTGTAAAATTACGCCAATATTGTGACGTCATTACGTAAGATTCCCGTGATATTTTCCAATAAAATGAAAAACAAACGTTAATAAAGCTTTAAATAAAAATAAAATGTGTTAGTTTTCGGTGTGAAAATATTAGTTGTCTCCATTTCCGGTAATAATATCACGAGTTATCACAGCGAAAACAAACAAATATCCTCTATATATTTCCACTGTTGGAGCAGTGAAAATATAAGATTTTATATTTTCACGGCTGTGAAAATATAACATGAAACGCACAATTTTTCTATCAATAGCATCGAGCTACCAGTAGTGGTTTACCTCCCTTGGCAATAATATATTCATGTACAGAATTTACATACATTTGGTTAAAGAAAACACATGCCAAAATTCAACAAAAATATCATTTACGACGCACAAATTATGCCACTTTTTTCCCACCATACTTATGATAAACATTTTTGGAATCATTAATACACAAACATGCGACGTTGGCAGAAGTGACAAGCATGGTTAGATGGAGGAAGAACCAGGCCACTTGGTTTAAGGTCAAGGTCACAATTCAAGGTCAAATATAAGAATTCAATGTCGCGCGCAAAAGCCAGGTTCCTATGGAGCCAGGTTCAAATTGCATGGCAGAAGTGACAAACATAATGAGACGGAGGAAGAACCAGGCCACTAGGTCTAAGGTCAAGGTCACAATTTAAAATCCAATATAAGAAATCAGCTCTTTACACTGTCCAGGTCGTATCTTTGTCTAGCATGGATGTATTTTTTCCTTAATCGTTCGTCGTTAATCGTTCGTCGTCCACATTTATTTTTTAACCCTCTATAGACCACATTTATTGCCCAATCTCCATGAAACTTGCCCAGCACTTTTGCACCAATGATATCTCGGACGAGATATCTCGGACGAGTTCGAAACTTGGTCATGTGGGGTGAAAGAATAAGTCACTATGTCAAACGGAAGAAAAAGCGTGTGAGCGCTTTAGAGGCCATAGATTTTGCCTAATCAACATGAAACTTGCTCAGGAAATTGTGTTCTGCTGATATCTCCGCTGAATTAGAAAATTATTGCGTTGAAAAACATGGTCGCCAGGGGGAGGGGCAATTTTCCTTATATGGCACTATTGAAAACTTTAAACCTTGTGAGCACACTAGAGGCCACAATAATCGCCCAATCTTCATGAAACTTGCACAGAACATTCGTCCCAATGACATCTCAGACGAGTTCAAAGCTGGTTTATATGGGGTTGAAAACTAGGTCACTAGGTCACAATGAAAAAAAGCTTGTGAACTATTTCTTGCCGAATCTTCTTGAAACTTTCTCAGTACATTTGTTCTTATGATATCTCTGCTTAGTTAGAAAATGGTCGCCCTCCGTTGAAAAACAAAGCCCCTAGAGGGTGGGGCAGTTTTCATTATACGGCTATTTTGAGAACTTAACAGCTTGTGAACACACTAGAGGCCAATCTTAATGAAATTTGCTCAGTATGTTTGTCCAAATGATATCTCAGAGGAGTTCAAAACTGGTTTATATGGGGTCAAAAACTAGGTCTCTAGGTCAAATTGAATAAAAAGCTTGTGAACACTCAAGAAGTCACGTTTTTATACCAGTCTCCTTGAAACTTGCTCAGTACATTTGTTATTATGATATCCTGGCCTAGTTCGAAAATGGTTGCCCTCCAATAAAAAGAAATAGCCGACATGGGCAGGACAGTTTTCCTTTTATGGCTGTATTGAAATCTTACAGTCGGAAAACGATTGCTGGATTTCAAATTAATTACACAGCAATGGTTCTTTGGGGACAATCTACCAAATTCCTTCAAATAATTTTGATTCGTTTAAAAACATGGTCGCCAGGGGGCGCGGAAGTTTTCCTTACATGGCTCTTTAGAAAACTTTGTAAATCTTCTTGTCAGAAACCACATGCTGGATTTTAAACTTATTTCACAGAAATGGTCCTTGGGTAATACTCAACTAATTTCCGTGTTTTGTCTGTCGTGCGTCTTTTATTTCGTCAACATTTACCTTCTGAACACTCTATAGACCACATTTATTGTCCAATCTTAATGCTATTTGCCTAGAACATTTGTTCTTGTGATGTCTTAGACGAGTTTGGACCTGGTCATGGTGTGTCAAAAACTAGGTCACTATGTCATATTGAAGAAAGAGCTTGTGAACACCCTAGAGTTCACATTTTATCCCAATCAACATGAAACTCGCTCACAACATTTGTTCTTAAGACATCTCGGTCGAGTTCGAAACTGGGTCATGTGGGGTCAAAAACTAGTTCACCGGGGCCAATTAAATGAAAAGCTTGTGAACACTCTAGAGGTCTCTTTTGTTGCCCAATCAACATGAAACTTTCTTAGCTTTTCAGATGAGAGACCTAGGGCCTTACGGCCCTCTTCTTTAGCAACGAATGACATTTTGGGACTTGTGTCGCGTGTAACTCGAAATGTATAACTACTCAAGTGATGAACCTTTATAGGCATATTCATCAGCATGTGAACTTGTGCACCTTGGTATGGTAATTTCATATAGTATTGTGACAACCATTGGAATGTGGGGGGACCCATGTCTTTCGGGCACATGTCTTGTTTCCTTATGTAGAATAGCACGGTCTTTTTGCTCCTGACACTCCATACTTAATAAGCCAGTGGAAAAAGACGGGCACTCGTGTGGCTCTTGTTTCACATTGCAAACTTCAGCTTTGCTATTTCAGTATTTAAATATATGCATGAACATGATTTTTTCTTGATTAGTAAAAACTTTAGGGTGGTGGATCTGTTGAACATTTTCTTAAAAAATTGGCTTTTATGTAGTTGGAATGACACTGCAAAGGTATAGCTCTGGGTAAAATACTGTTTCATTTTGCAGGGGAATGTCCTTCTTTGCAAAAGCCAGCCCATGGTTATGTGGACTTTGAAGGCAATTTTGCTGGTTTCGCTTGTGAGACAGGGTATGAAACCATAAAGGATTACGTCTACATTGTCTGCAACACGGGCACTGGCGTCTGGAATCGCGAGCCCCTGGAATGCCACATCAAGGGTGAGTGGATGCTGTGAGTAGCAGGGGTGGTCTTCTTGTTGGTCTGTGGTCACTGGTAAACCATCAGTCATCAACCGTGTCAGTCCTGTGACAATCCATCTAACATACCATATAATCCCATTATCAGTCGTGTGGCAAATAAATCATGTCATTTATGTGCTAAACAAAGCCAGTTGCTTTATCAGTCATATGATAGAGCAAACTTGTCATGTGATAGACCATACCAGTCATGTGATAGACCATATAAGTCATGTAATAGACCATATCAGTCATGTGATATAGCATATAAGTAATGTAATTGACCATATCAGTCTTTCTTGTGATAGACCATATCATGTCATGTGATTGACCGTATCAGTCATGTGATAGACCATATCAGTTATGTGACAGACCATCTCAGTCATGTGGTAGACCATATCAGTCATGTGAGAGACCATATCAGTTATGTGATGGACATATCAGTCATGTGATAGACTATACTATTCTTGTGACAGACCATATTAGTCATGTGATACACCATGACAGTAATGTGACAGACCATATCAGTCATTTCACACACCACTTCAGTTATGTCACACACCATATCAGTCATGTCACACACCGTATCAGTCACGTCACACACCATATCAGTAATGTAACAGACCATATCAGTCATATGATAGACCATATCAGTCATGTCACACACCAAATCAGTCACGTTACACACCATATTATTCATGAGCCAGACCTTATCGGTCATATGATTGACCATATCAGTCATGTGATATACCATTATCAGTCATGTGACAGGCCGTGTTAGTCATGTGATAAACCATATCAGTCATGTGATAGACCACATTAGTCCTGTGACAGACCGTGTCAGTCATGTGACAGACTGTGTCAATCATGTGACAGACCGTGTCAGTCATGTGACAGATCGTGTCAGTCATGTGACAGACCGTGTCAGTCATGTGATAGACCGTGTCAGTCATGTGACAGACCGTGCCAGTCATGTGACAGACCATATCAGTCATATGGTAGACCATATCAGTCATGGGATTGACCTATCAGTCATGTGGTTGACCATTTCAGTCATGTGATAGGCCATATCAGTCATGTTATAGACCATATCAGTCTTGTGGCAGATCATATCAGTCATGTGCCACATCATTCCAGACATTTGCCACATCATTTCAGTCATGTGATAGGTTGTTTACGTCATGTGACACATTAGATTAGTAAACAGTGATTTGGCAGATTATAAGTCATGTGTTAGACCATAACAGTAATGTGACTGACATAACAGTCATGTGACACACCATTTCAGTATTGTGGCACATCATAATAGTCATTTGACAGACATATAACAATCATGTGACACACCTAATATGTCATGTGACAGATCATACCTGTCATGTGACTGACACGACAGTAATGTGACACACCATATCAGTCATGTGGTAGATCATTATCATCATGTGACAAGCTGAAATATAACAAGTCAAACATTTCAGACATTTGCCATTGACAGATTTCAATCAAATCATAACAAGGGGTCAATATTGTTATATATTCCCATGTATGAAAACAAATTAAGTTATACATGTAGTAATGAACCTTAATTTATAGATACCGTAGAGTGGGCTTGCATGTGAGGTGGGTGGGATCAAGGTCAAGGCCACTGTTTTGAAAATAGAAATGAGAAATAGAAATAGTTCCCACTAAATAACTCGAGAACAAATTAAGATTTTGTAATGGAACTTTGCATATTGGATAGGTGGGGTAAAGGTCAAGTCACCGGTACTAAAAATATAAAACATTGTGTCTGCTTGAAAACGCTAAAAACAGGAATGGTGCTATTGAAATGAAACTAAATATGTAAATATTTTTTTTAAACAGCGGGGGCCAAATTTAACTTTGTTTAAGCCCTACTAGCCAAACATTTTGTTTCAGAAAAAAATGGCAATATATCTGACAAGTACAAATAAAAGCGCTGAAGGCACTGCAGTTGTTCGCTGTTGCGTAACATTGGGCACAACTCACTATATTCAAAGTTAATAGCAAGTTTAAATTAAACAGAACATATTCAAACGAGTTATTGAGATCGTTTTTAAATGTAAATCTGTCTGCAGTTTTGAATATTAGAAAGCAAGAATAAAATTTAATGACTGTTACACCCTTCGTTTGTACTAGTAGTTATTTAAAATGTTAGTGCGCTGTTCAATATTATAGCGTCCGATGGATCTTATCGTCTCGTCCAAATAAATTAGTGCAATAGGCACTTAAGACCCTTTATGGTGTATTTTGTAGAATGTTTTGCAAATATATTGAAAAAACAATAATATTAAAAGTGTATATTACAACCAGTAAACAGACTCGAATTGCATGAAGTTACCTAAATGACCATATACTTACTTAAAATAAAAAACCCGACGCGTTATCATGGACAATCTGTGCAATTAGAGATGCATGCCACCTGAAATACAGTGGTTATAAATTTATTAACGTTTTATTGGTAAAATATGATAGTTACGCTAATGGCTTGTTCAGTGTTCTTATGTGAAGAAAATAAAAATCACTGAAATTAAATTCTGGTTAAGACGCCAGAGCCAACAAACACGACGTATTATACATGATAATATTTTCTTTCCAAGTAGTCAGTCATTAAACGAAAATATTCGTAAAATTTCGTTAACTAGTTAAATCCTTCATTCCGTGTTTTACTATAATATATGTGTCAACATTATAAAGATAACTTAAACAGAGACATTGCTAGGCGATTAATAATCTTCAAAATGCGACGTTAAAATAAATATTGCGACGTTAAAATAGATATTGCCACGTAATTAAATGAGATTTTAAAATATATATCGCCATAGTGTAGTTAGGTTAGTTTTGGTCTCTCTATAATGCCGATTTGAATTGTATCTGTTGTCAAATGTGCAGCTGATAAATTGAGGTCCATTGCAAAATTTACGCCACTAATTAAAACGGTAACAGGTGTGAAAACTAGACAGTTGCTTACAGTAGCTAACAATACTATGCACGAATTATATATATAAGGCCTGTCAAAACAACTTTCAATTGAACATGAAAAATATTGTTGGGCAGGCAACCTGATTTGCCAAATTGTTTGTCCGGTGTACAATATCATGGTCTTTCTTTGGGCTACAAACATAATTATCATACTTGTATTGGCATTCCGACATTATATCATTACATTTTCATAATCAACACATTCTCCAATTGTATCCACCGGGTATATAGTGAAAAATGATGGTTATCAGTTTTATTACCGGGCAATCAGTTTTATCAGATTTATTACCTATGGAAGACAGTTGATTAATTTGCCGAAGAGAAATAACCATGGCGTAAAGCAAAACTCAATTAATACCTTAAAAACAAACACTGCTAAATATTAAAAATATTTAACATCATTATAAATGCAACGACAGTGTTAAGCTTTTCGACCGTATAAGCAAAGTTGTTGCGCGATAATGTTTGGTTATGTTTTAAAATGCTTAAAGGAAGTTACTCACAGAATATTATATTTTAGAAATGTCTTCTTTTTTTTCAATTCATAAAGCATCTGGAGAAGCAAACGCTTATATTCGGTGAATCAAAAATAAAATAAATAAAAAAGAGAAAAAAAAATACAGCCTGTCATGGCGATCGAAACGCGTTACCACTCGGCCACAGAGTCTCTTCCCATATGCACTCTAATTTTCTGAGAAGCTTAATAGAGTTTAACCGACCGCTATTGCTAGTACCTGTTCTTCGTAATTACCGATAAACTTTGAATTCCATTGCGTTCTTTATTATTATTATTACGACAAAGAGAAGTATACAATAAGTAGTAAAATAATTCAGGGTAAAATGAAAAGTTACACATTTGTAAACACCACACATAAACACCTTAACTAGCATCGTCAATAAGCGAGATGAATATGTTAGGATAAAACTATTTATCAATAAGTTCGAACGCTTCATAGTGGACTACTTTCTTCCACGATATTTATTCTCAAAATTTGATTCTACACTGAAAGCTGTGAATTACCCGACGGTTTTTAGTATGTTTTGAACATATTTTGTTCTAATCACATTCTTCATCAAAATGATGGTTGCATGGGAAACGTTCGTGATATTCAAACGGCATTTCTTATTGTCGCGTAATAATAACTGTGTTAAAATCATAGTGAATTTCACCTTCGGATTTAAGAAGCGATACATATAGTTGTTCTGCGAACAACTAAAAAGTCAAGCGTGCTGTTCTCCGACAGCTCTTGTGTTATAAGCATTGTTATTTCAACTTTAGCAAATCTAATTTAAAGTTGTCTGAAAAGGTATATATTCGTTTAGCACATATGAGGTTTATTTATTTATAACTGCATATTCTGCTTTTATACTTCTCGTTCTTCGTGTACTTACTTATCCTGGCAGTAACGTGGAAATTACTGTAACTTGAGTGGAAAGATTTGTGTTGTTTTCAGGCTTTGTGCAGCTGGATTCAAAAACTGCTTAGTGTTATCAGGCTCGCTTATTGCAAAGCCCCTAAAACACCACGAAATCATTCCGTGAACCAAAAACATGGATGCAATGATTGTCGTTGTTTGTTGTATTAGAGAATCGAGACCAGTGCATTGTGTGAATTATATTACAGACTGCGGTAAACCCAGCAGCCCACAGAACGGATACACAAATTACTCAAACACCACGTATGGGTCTGTGGCAGAGTCCGGCTGCAACGAGGGCTATGAGAAAACTGTCGGGGCAGCCGGTGTCACAAGAACGTGTTCAAACGAAAAGAAATGGATAGGAGGAGTTCCAACATGCACCATCATACGTAAAGCAGTTTTTTTTTCAGATCTTACATAGACTAGAATAATTATAAAAGTGACAATTTCATTATAATATCAATAGTGACATACTCAGATGATGTTTGGACTATTTAAAGATACTTGTATACATATATTTAGCTCCACTGGTCTAAGGCCAGCGAGCTTATGCCATGGCCATTTGCCCGTTGTGCGTGCGTGCGTCCGTGCGTGCGTAAACTTTTTCTTTAAACGACATTTCCAACGAAACCGTTAGACCAACTGATGAAACTTCGCTGAAATGTTTCTTTGGTGGTCCTCTACCAAAATTGCTTAAATGGTTCTGGTCCGCTGCACAAGATGGCCACTACGTCTATAAATAGAAAAATCTTACAACGACATCTCCTTCGAAACCCCTTGGGTAATTCTCTACCAAAGTTGCTCAAATTTTACTGCTTCGTTGAAAAACATGACCGGCAGGGGGCTGGGCCATTTTTCCTTATATGGCTATATTGAAAGTCTTCTTGTCAGAAACCACTGCTTGGATTTGGAAATAATTTCAAAGAAATGTCCCTTGGTTGTTTTTTCACCAAAGTTGCTCAAATGGTAACGGTCCGTTTAAAAACTTGGCCGCAAATGGGCTGGACCATTTTTCCGTATGTGGCATTATTTAAAACTTAGAAATCTTCTTGTCAGAAACCATTGCTTGGATTTCGATATAAGTTCACATGATTTGATAAATGTTCCTTGGGTGGTTCTCTGCCAAAATACTTTTGATTATCTTGATTTGTTATACAAAATATGGACGCCAGCGGGGCCTTTTTACCTTTTGTAGAATATTTGTAACGGTCCTTTCGCTTCTGACACTCCTTACTTAATAATCAAGGGAAGCAATATAGGCACTCGTGTGTTTCTTGTGTTCATGATTTGTTCCACATGGATTTTGACTGTTTTTTTATATATTGTATATTAAATAAGTACACAGTTTTTATTTTGTTGTCACTATTGTTTTATTTACTGTTGAACTAAATTTTATTCATATTAACACAACTTTGAACGATAATGGTGAACAAGTACAAAAATGTCTTAAATACGACTATAATATTCATCCTGAATTAAGGGTAATTCCGTCAAATGAGGAATGTTTCGTAAAATCTCCATTAAATTAGATGGTCAAAAATAGCCTTTATTTGCTTTTTAATTTTAATGGAATCTCCGTAAAACGTCGAACCTTCATAAAAACATCTATTTTCATTTAAGGGAATTTGTCAACGCAAATGGCCTCAAGTGGGTAATTTCTTTAAAAAAATCTCAAATAAAGATATTAATAGTTGCATATAATTACGTTTAAAATAAGGTATGTATAATGGGATAAGAGTTTTTGCATTTTGAAATAAAAATCAATTTATAATTAAAAAGAATAAAAATTCATGTTTACATTTTGACATCAGAATTGTGAATATTTTGAATAACAATTGTTGACTCACGTTTCATAACAAACAGAATAGCGCAGTTGGTTAACGCGCTGTCATTTTTTAGTATGACTCTTAATTCGTGAGTTCGATACCCGCTAGTTTTTTTTTTCAAACATTTTTTGCTGACTGGTTTTTATCAAATATCACACTATGTATTATAATTTTATTATTTATTCTTTATTTAATTTGTATGTCTTAGTATAGCGCAATTCTATAATCTATTATCATTTTTTGTGCAATAGGAAACCATTGTTTCGTTAACATAGCCCGTTTAAGGTCTGCTATAAGACCTGAGTTGCTTGTGATGTTAAAGTTTTGAGAATGTGGATAAACACTTGCACATCAACTTGATAATGGTTACTAGTGGTTTTGTTTATAAGAAAAAGTACTAATAGTTTCATTGTAAACGGTGGACGGGTGCACTAAGTAGCACGGGGCATCTTTGCACTGTGAATCTTACCTTTATAAGCTGTAACACTACTACCGTAGTACCTAATGATTATCTCATTAGGTTAAAAGGAATTATCTGCATACTATTATATTTCAACTAAATTAAATGCATTTTATGGCAGTGCTTGGAATGGAATGGAACGTAAAAGGTTCGGATGGCATAGGATAGGATATTCATTGTTATGATAATAATATTCTTTTGCAGCAAACAAGCAGGCAGACCACGAGCAGCCACACAATAAGCAGGGTCACTACGAGCAGCCACACAAGGACCATGATCATCATGAGCAGCCACACAAGGACCACGAGCAGCCACGCAAGGAGCATGAAAAGCCACACACGGAGCATGAGCAGCCACACAAAGAGCATGAGCAGCCACACAAGGAGAATGAGCAGCCACTCAATGGGCAGGGTCACCACGAGCAACCACACAATGGGCAGGATCACCACGAGCAGTCACACAAGGACCATGATCATCATGAGCAGCCACACAAGGAGCATGAGAAGCCACACAATGGGCAGGATCACCAGGAGCAGCCACACAATGGGCAGGATCACCACGAGAAGCCACACAAGGACCATGATCATCATGAGCAACCACACAAGGAGCATGAGCAGCCACACAAGCAGCATGAGCAGCCACACAATGAGCAGGATCACCACGAGCATCCACGCAATGGGCAGGATCATCACGAGCAGCCACACAAGGATCATGAGCAGTTACGCAAGGAGCATGAGCAGCTACACAAGGAGCATGAGCAGCCACACAAGGACAATGAGCAGCCACACAAGGAGCATGAGCAGCCACACAATGGGCAGGATCACCACCAGCAGCAACACAAGGACCTTGATCATCATGAGCAGCCACACAAGGAGCATGAGCAGTCACACAAGGAGCATGAGCAGCCACACAATGACCATGAGCAGCCACACACGGAGCATGAGCAGCCACTCAAGCATCATGAGCAGCCACTCAAGGAGCATGAGCAGCCACACAAGGAGCATGAGCAGCCACACAAGGAGCATGAGCAAACACACAAGGAGCATGAGCAGCCACACAAGGAGCATGCGCAGCAACTCAAGGAGCAAGAGCAGCCACACAAGGAGCAAGAGCAGCCACACACAGAGCATGAGCAGCCACACAAGGAGCATGAGCAGCCACTCAAGGAGCATGAGCAGCCACACAAGGAGCATGAGCAGCCACTCAAGGAGCATGAGCAGTCACACAAGGAGCATGAGCAGCCACACAATGACCATGAGCAGCCACACACGGAGCATGAGCAGCCACTCAAGCATCATGAGCAGCCACTCAAGGAGCATGAGCAGCCACACAAGGAGCATGAGCAGCCACACAAGGAGCATGAGCAGCCACACAAGAAGCATGAGCAGCCACACAAGGAGCATGAGCAGCCACACAAGGAGCATGCGCAGCCACACAAGGAGCATGAGCAGCCACACAAGGAGCATGAGCAACCACTCAAGGAGCATGAGCAGCTACACCAGGAGCATGAGCAGCCACACAAGCATCATGAACAGCCACACAAGGAGCATGAGCAGCCACTCAAGGATCATGAGCAGCCACTCAAGGACCATGAGCAGCCACACAAAGAGCATGAGCAGCCACACAAGGAGCATGAGCAGCCACTCAAGGAGCATGAGCAGCCACACAAAGAATATGAGCAGCCACACAAGGAGCATGAGCAGCCACTCAAGGAGCAAGAGCAGCCACACAAGGAGCATGAGCAGCCACTCAAGGAGCATGAGCAGCCACATAAGGAGCATGAGCAGCCACACAAGGAGCATGAGCAACCACACAAGGAGCATGAGCAGCCACTCAAGGAGCATGAGCAGCCACACAAGGAGCATGAGCAGCCACTCAAGGAGCATGAGCAGCCACACAAGAACCATAAGCAGCCACACAAGGACCATGATCATCATGAGCAGCCACACAAGGACCATGAGCAGCCACACAAGGACCATGATCATCATGAGCAGCCAATCAAGGACCATGATCATCATGAGCAGCCACACAAGGACCATGAGCAGCCACTCAATGGGCAGGATCACCACAAGAAGTCACACAAGGACCATGATCATCATGAGCAGCCACTCAAGGAACATGAGAAGCATCATGAGCAGTCACACAAGGAACATGAGCAGCCAATCAAAGACCATGAGCTGCCACACAAGGACCATGAGCAGCCACACAAGAATCATGAGCAGCCACACAAGGAGCATGAGCAGCCACACAAGGAGAATGAGCAGCCACTCAATGGGCAGGGTCACCACGAGCAACCACACAATGGGCAGGATCACCACGAGCAGTCACACAAGGACCATGATCATCATGAGCAGCCACACAAGGAGCATGAGAAGCCACACAATGGGCAGGATCACCAGGAGCAGCCACACAATGGGCAGGATCACCACGAGAAGCCACACAAGGACCATGATCATCATGAGCAACCACACAAGGAGCATGAGCAGCCACACAAGCAGCATGAGCAGCCACACAATGAGCAGGATCACCACGAGCATCCACGCAATGGGCAGGATCATCACGAGCAGCCACACAAGGATCATGAGCAGTTACGCAAGGAGCATGAGCAGCTACACAAGGAGCATGAGCAGCCACACAAGGACCATGAGCAGCCACACAAGGAGCATGAGCAGCCACACAATGGGCAGGATCACCACGAGCAGCAACACAAGGACCATGATCATCATGAGCAGCCACACAAGGAGCATGAGCAGTCACACAAGGAGCATGAGCAGCCACACAATGACCACGAGCAGCCACACACGGAGCATGAGCAGCCACTCAAGCATCATGAGCAGCCACACAAGGAGCATGAGCAGTCACACAAGGAGCATGAGCAGCCACACAATGACCATGAGCAGCCACACACGGAGCATGAGCAGCCACTCAAGCATCATGAGCAGCCACTCAAGGAGCATGAGCAGCCACACAAGGAGCATGAGCAGCCACACAAGGAGCATGAGCAAACACACAAGGAGCATGAGCAGCCACACAAGGAGCATGCGCAGCAACTCAAGGAGCATGAGCAGCCACACAAGGAGCATGAGCAGCCACACAAAGAGCATGAGCAGCCACACAAGGAGCATGAGCAGCCACTCAAGGAGCATGAGCAGCCACACAAGGAACATGAGCAGCCACACAAGGAGCATGAGCAGCCACTCAAGGAGCATGAGCAGCCACACCAGGATCATGAGCAGCCACACAAGGATCATGAGCAGCCACACAAGGAGCATGAGCAGCCACACAAGGAGCATGAGCAGCCACTCAAGGAGCATGAGCAGCCACACAAGGAGCATGAGCAGCCACACAAGGAGCATGAGCAGCCACACAAGGAGCATGAGCAGCCACTCAAGGAGCATGAGCAGCCACACAAGCAACATGAGCAGCCACTCAAGGAGCATGAGCAGCCACTCAAGGAGCAAGAGCAGCCACACAAGGATCATGAGCAACCACACAATGATCATGAGCAGCCACACAAAGAGCATGAGCAGCCACTCAAGGAGCATGAGCAGCCACACAAGGAAAATGAGCCACACAAGGAGCATAAGCAGCCACACAAGGAGCATGAGCAGCCACACAAGGAAAATGAGCAGCCACACAAGGACCATGAGCAGCCACACAAGGACCATGAGCAGCCACTCAAGGAGCATGAGCAGCCACACAAGGAAAATGAGCAGCCACACAAGGACCATGAGCAGCCACACAAGGACCATGAGCAACCACTCAAGGATCATGATCATCATGAGCAGCCACACAAGGAGCATGAGCAGCCACTCAAGGATCATGAGAAGCCTCTCAAGGAGCACGAGCAGCCACACATGGACCATGATCAGCCACTTAAGGAGCATGACCATCATGAGGAGCCACACAAGGAGCATGAGCAGCCACTCAAGGAACATGAGCAGCCAGACAAGGAACATGAGCAGCTACACAAGGAGCATGAGAAGCCACACAAGGAGCATGATCACCATGAGCAGCCACACAAGGAGCATGATCACCATGAGCAGTCACACAAGGAACATGAGCAGCCAATCAAAGACCATGAGCTGCCACACAAGGAGCATGAGCAGCCACACAAGGATCATGAACAGCTACACAAGGAGCATGAGCAGCCACACAAGCAGCACGATCACCGTGAGCAGCCACACAAGGAGCAGGCACACCACGAGCAGCCAAACAAGGAGCATGCACACCACGAGCAGCCACACTACGGGTATCCTCTCAGCGGGCGTCTACCCTTTGGGCGTCCACAGTTGGGGCGTCAACAGTTCGGGTATCCATCTTACGGGCATCCACAATATGTGCATCCACACTTCGGGCGTCCGTTATTTGGGCATCCACTCCAGGTGCATCCGTTCAACGGGCATCCAAACTTCGGGAATCCACACTACCTGCATCCACGCTTACACTATGGAAAATGACGATACTAAAGCTTCTTCATGGGAACGTGAGGTAACGCTGCTGTCTCCTGAATTACCCGTGGGATTTCACATTTTTATGAACACTAGCGCAACGACCTGCTTTCTTGTTTATGTATAATATTTGTATCAACATCGTTACACTGTCGTTATTTAAAAGTTTATTAAAAACAGCATATTGTTGCTCTCTTACCCAGAGATAGTACAATCGTTGACAGAGCTTTAGAACAAAGCGCTCGACTATTCACTCCGATTTGATAGTAATGACCATGAGAATGTATGTGAAATTTCAAGTAGTTACAGAGATATGTACTAGCACACAAACTTTAACCTGAATATTTCCGATTACCGGTACAAAAAGGGGCATAATTCTGCTAAAATGCTGGTCACAGTTATGGGCATTGGCCAGTGACTTTATATTCAGACCCTAAAGACATGTATGAAGTTTCAGCAGCTGAATATCTGTAGTAGTTACAGAAATACTTAATTGCACGCAAACCTTAACTTAAGTTTTTTAAGTACAAAAAGGGGCATGATTTGCAGGTTATAGTAATAGGCCTTAGTCAGTGACCCAACATAATGACCAC
Source organism: Congeria kusceri (assembly GCA_027627225.1). Lineage (NCBI taxonomy): Eukaryota > Metazoa > Mollusca > Bivalvia > Myida > Dreissenidae > Congeria > Congeria kusceri. The sequence goes on along the minus strand of CM051029.1, from coordinate 42,204,843 downwards.
GAAGACGTGCGAAGTTTCAATTGAATATCTGTAGTAGTTACAGAGATATATTGCTTGTTTCACGCAAACCTTAACCTGAATTTTCTAAGTACAAAAAGGGGCACAATTCTGCTAAATTGCAGGTCAGAGTTATAAGCCTTTGTCAATGACCTTACATTATGACACCGAAGACATATGTAAAGTTTCGCTTGAATATTTGTAGTCGTTACAGAAATATCGACTTGTTGCACGCAAACCATAACCTGACTTCTCTTACACGCAAACCATAACCTGACTTCTCTTACACACAAACCTTAACCTGACTTGTTTAAGTACAAAAGGGGCATGATTCTGCTTAAATGCTTGTCTCAGTTATGTGTCTTGGCCAGTGACCTTATATAATGACCCTGAAGGCATTTGTGAAGTTTCAATTGAATATCTGTAGTAGTTACAGAGACATGGACTTGTTGCACGCAAAACTTAAAATGAATTTTCTAAGTACAAAAAAGGGGGCCTAATTCTGCTAAATTGCAGAGTTATGGGCCTTGGACAGTGACCTTATATAATGACCCCGAAGACATGTGTGAAGTTTCAATTGAATAGTACTTACAGAGATATGGGCTTGTTGCACGCAAACTTTAACCACAGCATTACGCCGACGCTGGCGCCGACCAATGGGTGAGTAGTATAGCTCGAACTATTGAAGAATAGTCGAGCTTAAAATGAAGTTGAATTTCCCTTTTCTCCATCTTTTTTTAAAATTTAAATGTGCGACTATGGACTGACTGACACATACTCTCTCTCATTGCTTGTTTTGTCCCGAGACTAACATTGTCACTGCATAGTTTTCGTTTTTTCATTTAACTCGCCGTGATTTTGACATCATGGGCGATAACATTTGAATCACCCAGATCGCCACTTAAATAATCTATGTACGAACGGTGTAACTGATATTGCGCTGCGGTTTAACGATAATCCCAATCAATGCTTACCGGTTGAGAGAAAATCGGTGATTTTTGGAGAATCTGTAACACCACATATGCACGTCGCCGCATAAAACCGCTGAAACCTTTGGCTGGATTTAAAATTAATGTCATGTTCCTTGGGTTACCCTCTTCTAAATTTTGGGATACCCTCTTCTAAATTTCTTGACATTATTTTGATGCGTTAAAAAATGGAGGCGGGCAGCTCCGTATAAGGCTATATTGAAAACCTACAAAATGTTGTCTGAAACCACTGGCTGGATTTTAAAATAATTCTAAAAATGTTCCTTGGGTGACCCTCTACCAAATTTCTTCAAATTATTTTGGCGGCACAGTTTTCCTTATATGGCTATATAATGTTAACAATCTACTTGTCTACAACCTATTGCTGAATTTTGAATTAATTTAACAAAAATGTTACAGTGGTGAAACTCTACCAAATTTCTTCAGATCATTTTTGATTCTTTATAAAAAAAATATGTCCTCCAGATGGCAGGGCAGTTTTCCTGGTAAGACCATATAGTGCACTTTGAAATGTGCCTTTGCTGGAGATCTACCAGATTTATTCTATTTTTTTATTCATTAGAAACCAATGCCGCCAGAGGCGGGACAGTTTTCCATATGTGGCTTCTTGTCTGAAGTTCCTTGGGTGACTAAACATTCCATTAAATTAGTTTGCTTACTAAAAAAACATGGCTGTCAGTGGTCCATTGTTGACATCTGTTGTCAACTTGAATCAAACATCTTATCACGCGCGATGAAAATTTTGCAAGTAATTATTTATATGTTAATACACGGATGTGGTGCGCCTTTATGCCGTAATAGGCGCACCTTCGGCAATATTAGCCCGAGGGTCAATACTTCGGAAGGTGCGCCTTTTTAATACATGCCTTCAACGCAAGTCGATGAAAAAATAGGGCAGCTAGCAATACGTTTAACTCCTCTGCCGGAACCTCTCCTTCTTCACCCTTGCTTTTAATTTTGAAGCCAGTTTTTTACTCGATTGACGTCCGATTTCGTTTCGTTTTTCTTTTGGTTATTTCATTTTTCATGGAATCAACAAATGTTTGGATAGGCCTATCAACTTTTGCTCATTGTCTTTAATATGGCTGTCCAAATTCCTACAAGTAAGCTGCTACAACTTTTAGAGCACGTTGCGCGACAGCCATTTTGACGTTACTAATGATGTCAAGCGCAGTTACACAAGCACTCCGTGATATCGATCGTGCGCCATGTCCCATCCGGTATCAGGCACACTACTGGAACACAGTTTTACTTCTGATTTACTGACTGTTATGTGTTCAGTGTCGAGGGTCGTCCTTCAAAGAATTGAATTTACTAGAAGGCTGTCTTTGACTTTTTTCAAATTCTTCACTGAATTATTATTGTGAAACGGCTTAGCAGTTTATCATGTATAGTAAATTCAGGGTAAGGCAGTTTTATTAACCAAATGTTTCGAAAAAAACATTCGGTTATAAGATTGGGGTATGTCGTTTCCAGCGGACGGGCGTAATGGCGGCGTCAACTTTTGGTTTCCGCTGTCTAACTCGACAACGAATTCAGCTATTGCAATAAAACTCCACACATAGATACCTTATATCGAAACTTCGCTTGGGACTGCATATAGTGTGGTGGGGTGAAGATCAAGATCACCATTACTAAACTATTTATTTAAAAAAACGGTTTTCGCTCAATAACTCGATAACGTATTGAGCTATTGCAATGAAACTTCATACATAGATACCTTATAGCCAGACCTCGCTTTGGATTGCATATGGGGTGAGTTGGGTCAAGGTCACCGTTACTAAAAATAGAAGAACGGTTTCCGCACTATAACTCGAGAACGAATTGAGCCATTGCAATATCAAGTCCTTGCATGGGATTGCATCTGGGGTGGGTGGGGTGAAGGCCAAGGTAACTTTTACTAAAAATAGAAAAACGGTTTCCGCACTATCAAAATGCAATAGAACTTCATTCATAGATACCTTATATCGAGACCTAGCTTGAGATTGCATCTTCTGAGGGTTGGGTCAAGGTCACCGTTACTTAAAATAGAAAAATGGTTTCCGCTCAATGACTTGAGAGGGAATTCAGATATTGTAATGTAACTTTTAATGTAGATACTTTTTATACAGACCTTGCTTGTGATGTTGGATGGGCTCAAGGTCACCGTCACTATAAATAAAACGAACAGTTTCCGCTTAATAACCCCAGAACGAATTGAGCTATTGTAATGAAACGTTATATTTAGATACCTTATATTAAGACCTTACTTGGGATTACTAGATGGTTGGGTTCCAGGTCAAGGTCACCATTCTTATATATAGAAATAAGGTTAGTGTATGTAGATACCTTATATTGAGGTCACTCTTTGGGATTGCATATGGGATGGGTGAAGTCAAGGTCACTGTACTAAAAATAGAAACATGGTCTTTGCTCAACGAGTTATGTTATGTATGCTTTACCTTAGCTGTATGACCTTCACCGTGCAACATTTCTTTTATTATTGTGCAGATTTTTATGCATTTCGTTAAAACAAATCGTGGAATTTCCACGTTTCCTGTTTATATTACAAATACAGAAAATGATCACTTTTTATTGCGGTAGTCATCCTATCCAGAGATCAACTCTTTTTTTTACCAATGTTCAATGCTTAAAACATGTAATTCATTATTTTTTTCCCCTCTAAAAGCATGTTAATTACATATTAATAATAAGTTATTAAGTTATAATCATAAGCAAATAAAGTATTATTTTATGGAAAAAAAGTTTACGTTTATCAAGAAAAATTTGTTTCAAAAAGACTTCTACAATCATCCAACTTTTCTGTAAAAATTATATGCAGTCTTTACTATTTTTAAAAAATGCATGTATTTAACTATTTGCCAGGGAATTGTCCCTGGGGGATTGATTCAAAGAAAAAAGAAGAACTGGGCACCTTGTGTTGGGGATCAAACCTGGTTCTACGACATGGGATGCAGGCACACTCACCGATGTCGCTAAAGGGAGTGTTTGAAGTTGCTTCTAAGCCAGTCACAAGATCTACAAGTCCAACATTAATGTTCCTTCACCAAAATGGAAACTAATATAATCTTGGGACAGTGTTCTGGATCTGGCCCAGTGTCAATAAAGCTCTGTAGGACCATATTTTTCACAAATCATATTTTTCACACGTGTGAACAATAGGATCTCATTTTTCACAGGTGTGAAAAATAGGATCTCATTCTTCACCCATCGCAATCTCATTCTTCACATTTTCTGTGAAATGTGTGATCGAGTCCAGTGTTTGATAAGCACTCAAATTACATTCTTCACACCTTGAAAAAAGTGTTCAAATTTTCAAAAAAAAGTGAATTTGTTACAACAAAATCCTATTTTTCACACTGTATGTGCCCGAAAAATAAGGGTATGATTTACGGTACGGTGCGGTATGCATGGTATGGTACGATATGGTGCGGCATGGCATGGCATGGCATGTAAGGTATGGTTTGTAATGCTATGGTATGAAAAATTACGGTACGGTTAGGTACGGTACTGTTAGATACGGTGCGGTACGGTTAGATACGGTACGGTTAGGTACGGCACGGTACGATACTGTACTGTCCAAACGTACGTACCAACATGTGCGGAGGTTCTAATAAGGTCAATATATTACCGTCCGTGTATACGTATATTCTAGTTCGGGCGGACATATGCATGGTTATTTTGGTTTTGTTAATCCAAAATAAGACGTTTTTTTAGTACGTACGTTCTGATGTGTGCATTTGTTAATATCCCAATAAAATGGTGTACATTCGTATGGATGTACGCGAGTATGCATTCTATATCATAATTAGACCGTACAAACGTATTAACTAACGATTAAGCGCATGCATACATTAGCATATATCTCCTAAATAGCGCTTAGTTTCTCATTGTGATAACAATACTGATGATGACGTTAACTATAATGATAATAATGGTGATGACGAGAATAATTTATGACGATGATAGTGATGATGATAGTAATAATGATGATGAGTACTGTATAATGATGCTCCAAATAATAATTTCATCGATTGTAACGATACAATTTCACCATAAAATATGTGAAAAATATTAACAGTACGCATACCCCGTTTTTGGCCAATCACATTCTTCACACTTATTAATGTGACAAATGAGATCCTATTTTTCACATGCGTGTAAGAAATATGATTTGTGAAAATATGATCCTACAAAACTCCTTAGTTAAAACTTTTTAAATGTCCTAAAATAATGAAATTTTATAAATCTGGCTCTATCATATATAGTGCAATTTGCATTAAGATATTTTATTCTAGTAAACATCAACAAGTGAATAGCTGATTCTTATTTATAAGTGAATATTTGATTCTTATTAGTTTCACTTTGAATAGAAGTAATTAACTCTCACATATGAAGCACCTATCAATATTTTCCCCCAGGTGGGGAGCAGCGGCCATATACGGGACTTTAGACTGAAAGCAATTCCCCATAGGCGGAACTTTGACACGCCGAATGATTCCGGGTTCCCGGGAAATATACTTTGTTCGGATTTTAGATTGGCCCCCGGACCATTTGAGGCACCAGTTAAGCATCCCCCATTGAGGGTATTTAGACAAAAATGCTTGGCTCTAGGGTGGGGAATTAGACCCCCCCCCCCCCCCCCAAAGTACAATAAGTCTAATTCCCCTGGGTTTGCCCGCCGCTACCCCCCCTCCCCCCCCCCGGGGGGGAAATATTGATAGGTGCATAACAATCTGAAATTTCACTAAATTAAAGGTGAAATTCAGTATTTCCCTTAGTAGCTGATTTGTGAATACCAGGCAAGACAACGCCAACACTCTTGAACTTCTACAAATTTCATTGTATGATTTGTATCTAATAATGGTAGAATGTAGATTGTATTTGTATTTTACAGCAAACAAATAGTATTAATATAATTATCTATACATGTAATTTTAATAATGCTCATTATAGAAATGGTAGTGCAATATTATACTGAAATTAAAATTAAAAGTTATTTCAAATTAGGAATGATTCAAATGCAATAACAGTACAATGTAAAACCGAACTGTTTATAGAGGGGAACTCTCTGAAAACCGAACAGACGCTCCGGTCCCATTTGTTTTTAAATGTTAATTATACTACTGAGCATGATGCTCAATGAACGAGCATCTAGAGCTACTCGTAGAATCGAGCATGATGCTCAATAAACGAGCATGATGCTCGACCTAAAGAGCATGATGCAGGATTTTAGGAGCATGATGCTCGTTCATTGAGCATAATGCTCGATAGTACTAGGCCGTACGAAGAGGGTCTTTATTGCCTAACCCAGCATGATGCTCCAAAAACAAGCGTCACGCTCGAATTGACGAGCATGATGCTCGATCTTATGAGCATGATGCTCGGCCGAAAGAGCAAGATGCTCGTTTACTGAGCATCATGCTGGTTCATTGAGCATGATGCTCGATCTTACGAGCATGATGCTCGTATCTACAAGCATGATGCCGCCTAAGATAATTAAAGACCCTAATCGTACTCCATATTTCTTTTATCCTTAACATTTACTTCAGCATTCCATTTTGCGAGTGATTTCGTCACAAAATGATGACGTTTGTTACTGTATGACGTCACAGTTTCATCTTGGCATTCTATACACAGAGGATGACGTCACACGCCAAACCTCTGTACTTAACCGTACTATTTCGCCCCAAACGGCGAAATGTGCTTACGCATGAAGTAATCGCGCGTATGAAAGTTGTTTCATTTATTGATACCATTAATCAGTTTAATATTAAGTTAATACTGGTAGTATAATATATTTCTGTTCGTTCGTGTTTAACGCTGTTTAGCGTGTTTATTATAAAAAGCTACTTTCACTTTCGTTTTGTGTGAAAATTCAAGGTTAGATGCCAGTAAATCCGATTCCCATAGGGTCCCATTATCAAACGGCGAACTTTCAGATTTCAGTTTGTGCAAGCTTGCTGTTAGTTTAAAGATGAATATTTCCTCTTCCAAAAATTGCAATAAAAATATATGGCATGTTACTTCTAAGAAAATGCGTCTCACCTGAATGCAGACACCGGTAGAAACTAGCGTTTCGGCAGTCATATTTCGACAAAAGCCACAGTAAACACACCCCAAAAGCTCATCTTTTAAGTTAGCGTCCAAAGAAATGCACAACAATGTTCAAAACACACAGAGGATATTAAAAATAACAAGGAAAGAAATGTCTGACATTGCTAATTGCTTTTCATAGCAGAAGAAACAAGGAACTCTAGTAAACGGCAAATTTTCGAATGTAACACGGAGGGAAACACATTGATTTACCGGTATCTAACCTCAATGCGATGTTAAATCAACCATTGCGAGGTACGATGGAAAGTAGCGCATATCTATAATGCTTAAGATTTATGCCTGTGACAAGTCCAAGAACCCTGGCTTACATAATTCCAGAATTATTGCCCCTTTTGATTTTTTTAAACGGCGATTCCTATTTTGTTGATCTCAATAACTCTGATAATTTCCCTTGACAACGCTGACGAGTTTTCATCTTGATTCGTGCATAAATGAGTCCTTTGTGAATGGGGCCGGGGACCTTTGAATTGTGAAAATAAGCGCCGTAATACCATATTTTGTGAAAATAACATTTCAAACCATTAGGTATCATATGAAATTTTTCTTAACAGGTTAAATTACACCATTTTAATTGAATTTCAACATATTATATGCATTTTGATGTAAATTTCTTAATTGGTCTAGTAGGAAACCTTTGCACGGAATAAAAATAAAGCACACAAACAGTTAAACGCAAACTTGCTAGCAATTGTGAATTTTGGATTTTAAAAAAAAAGGTGAAAAAGGGTACTTCTTTCGGCCCCAAATTGGTTAGAAAAAATCACTGATTGTTATTTATGTTTGGATTATATTTATTTAATTATTTACATGTTGTATTTAAATTTCATTGTGTACACTAACCAAAATGAAGTCTTACTTAGGTTTGTTATAAGCTTTATTTGATAAACCTGTATCATGTGATTAAAATGCCATATTGTTAGTAGTTTAATAACAGTATAGTATTATTAGTTTGTTAGTATAGCATTAACCTCACTTGCATGTCATGTTTTTACTAATTATATACTAACGATATACAGTATAGGATTAGTTGTTTGTTAAAGTCTATTGTTACCCTGTTTTTTCGTATACTTATCAACTTCAAAAATTGACCGCAATCGTACTTATCAACTATTTTTCAAAGTTATTTTTCATAATAATCGATACAAAAATACAATAATTGAAGGAATTCCGAATCACTGGTAGTTCCGGGTCACTTTAAGATTAATGGTCCTGAAAATAACTACCACCCTTCCATTTTCTATTTTGAGTAACTGGTAGTTTAACAGCAATACATTTGCAGTAAATCACCAAAGTTTCATATCTGTATGCTGATCCATGAACCGAAAAGGGGTTTTATGAGTAATACATGTTGAAAAATCTACCTGAACACCGGTTGAAGAAACTAGGCTACGTTTTATTCATCGCAATAAAACATCGAAAATGTCCGGTAAATGGGCACATTTATGGTATCAATTGGTAAATAAATGTATATTCCGTGTAATTAATACATAAGGAAACACATGCTTTCATAATTACTGCAGAAAACAACGGTTATATCAACACATGAGTATTGGGGTGTTCCGGGTCACTTGGACGGACATCATTGTTTAAGGGGGATATGTCAAGCAATATCTTGTGTATATGATTTATGGAATATTTCCATGGGTTGGTTGGGTCAGTAGTCTCATGCACCATATAAGACAATTATTTATTGACCAATATGAATTATTTGTTACACAAATAAAGGTATATTATAGGCATGCTTCTCATAGGTTTGATTTACCCTTCTATTAGTAATAAATTACATAACAGCTTTTCGTGGTATTTGAAGCTGAAGACTGGTGCTAGCCATTGGGCGAACAAAGAAGACCCTTCAATGTTTAAATGTTTTCAGATAGTTTATCTCATTAATATCATTAGTACAGTTGATCGATGTAAGCATGTATAGTATACGAGTATGTTATATGCATTGCATGAATTCAAAAGTTGTCAGATTGTTAAATAGTGTCTTTTTAATAGAAGCAGAGACTGTGAGTTCCATATTTATCATGTTTTTTTTAAATACTTTTTTATACAATGATCTATAGTGTCCTCCTCATAATAGTCTAGAGTACCATTCCGCTTTATGTTTACAGTTTACATATCATCATTTTGCTGTATTATTATGTATTTCAGAGTGTTGAAGTTACCATTGGAATGGTGCTACCGGCATATCTTCTGCTAACATTATGTGTTTTGTTACTCTTATATTCTTAGGTTGTTAATTAAATCAATATGCTTATGATTGTTATCATATTGTTGATCTGGTTGTTAATGGTGACAGATGTATGTTTAGAAACTATGTACAATTAACACATTGCGTACTACGTAAATGCATTTTGGATTGTTTATCGCGTTCCGGATAATGTACAGATTTCATTTATTTCGCGGATTATTTTAATTCTTTTAGCTGGTAATTTTATGTATAATTTTACCTGTCAAAGGAATTGACCAGCGTTGATAAATTATAAGATGATTTATTGTTGCAGTCTAACATCTGAATAACCATGTAAGCTATATGGCTGTGTACCTGTTTATATATTGGCCCACACCCTACATGAAATATAAATAAGATGAAAAAAACGTGGGAAAATCGTCAATAGGCCCTAACTATTATGTTGTGATTATTTGTTGCCCGGTTTCTATAAATGAATATATCTTCGTAGTGGTGTTGTTTGACAAAGTTCAACTAAGTCAGAATGACAGTTAAAAATGCTTTTAAAACAAACATGAAAGGGAACTATAGCAGAAGTGTCAAGTGACCCGGAACACACGTCATTGATTCGGAACCCCCGCTATCAGTGCATTCACTTCAATAAAATATTCAACAACAATACTTAAAATGTTTCAAACACGCATATTGAAGATGAGATATCTGTCTACCAACGTATATTTAGGTTTACGTGATTGAAAGTACATTTAAAATGAAGACAGCGGTTTTGTCGTTAGTGACCCCGGGGGGGGGGGGCCGTTTTATAAACAGATCTTAGGACGGTCGTACGTAAAATTATGTCGTACGTTAGTCGTTAGAACGGTGGACCGTTTTATCAACTCAATCGCAGCTACGACGTCGTAAGATTTTTGTCGAACGCTAAGACTAGGTAAGACCACTCTTAGCGTTCGTAAATATGGCGGCCATCGGCGCGTTCGAAATAGCTCGGCCGAGGGAACCGAGGTTTTTTCGCGAAAAAAAGGGGTTCCACGACCTCAGAGACGCGGAAATATTGAGCCGCTATCGTCTAGACAGACCAACTATACTTCAGCTAGTAGAATTGCTAAAGGATGATCTTACTAAGCCAACGAGAAGGTCATGTTCCATACCTGTTCTCACTCAGGTTAGAGTTTAGATATACTAACATACCGATTTTATAGCCCACGAATCATTGTACCTAAAAGTAATTTGTTTGTAAGATGTGTTTGATAACGCCAAACAAATTCGCTACATCAAAACCGGTATTCAGGGGGGGGGGGGGGATAATCATTTCTTCGAGCATTCACATTTAGATGTACTAAGCCTACGTAAATCGACAATGGCAATATAATTATGACGGATTAATGCAGCCGTGAAAAGGATAAGTATTCTGTTTCATGTTTCACTTTTGTCAAACACAGTGTCTGCTAATGTTGTTTTAAGTATTATCTTTTAATAAGAAAGTTGTTGTAGGATCTTAGTATAATTTTCGGACCAGTTCATAGTTTGGACGTTCGGACTAATGCAATTTTTTCATTTATTTGATGTTTGCACATGCATTTGTACCGAAATGTTAATAGTCGTCATTTTTAATATGTCATTTTTTGTCATGAAAAAATATATCTTAAGATATATAACTCGATTGTCTTCAGTTTGATGATACAATGAAGTAGTGACATGAACATATTAATTTTATCCTATTTATTTTAACATACTGTACTTATTATTGGAAAATTGGTACGCGAGTAAGAACGAGCACAAGTAATATTACAAGTAGCACATCCCTGTCACAATATAGCCACATCGTTTTGTATGAAAGTAAGACTGAATCTGTAATTTTCAGGTGCTTGTGGGTCTACGGTACTTGGCAAAAGGTGATTTTCTGTCTGAAGTAGCTGATCTTCATGGAATAAGCAGGTAAACCTTACTCTCTTTTCCATCTTACACTCTCATTAATTAATTGAACTGTTTAATGTACAAATACTTATGAGGCATGTCGTTAACAGTTTGAAACCGGGCTTAATGCATGTTGTCTGCAGAGAGCAAATCTGGGACGACACTTTCCGCCAACAATGGATTTATGTTTAAAAGATACTTTCTTGAACCAGCATATATAATAAAAAGCGGAAAGTGTCATCCTGGATCAGCTTGTGCGGACTGCACATGCTGATCTGGGACGACACTTTACGCACATGCATTAAGCCCGGTTTTCCCACGCCATGCCACATATATATTTAAATAAAATATACACACAATGACACCAACAAAACTTTTAAATCAATTAACATTTCAACCAATGATATATAGTTATACATGTCTAACACTCTGGGATGTGGGAATATCAAAATTGTTTTGTCATGTACAAGTTCATTTTAAAAATCTGCTTGTCCGCAAGTGACAGTCACTTATCCGAACAAAAATATAGATTTAAATCCAGGCCTTCCTGATATATTTTTATTAAATAATAAACAAAACACAATTTGTTATTCAAATGTATGATAAATAACTTCCATCTGTTCAATCATTTTCACACCTCGAATTGTACTTGTCCATGAACAAGTAGACAAGAAAAATTAAGTTTATTGACAGTAAAATTACCCATGTCTGACAAGTCTTCGTAGGCTTTACACACCCCTTTGTTGTATTAAAGAACGCCTTTGTTATATCCAAAAAATAATTTGGCATTTAATAAAAACGTGGACACATCTCAATAATATAAATCTTATCAATATGTATTCTTTTTTAAGGTCCAGTGCATGCCATATAGTTGCAGCATTTGTGAATGCTGTCAATTTACGGATGGATAATATTAGGTAATCATTTCTGTCCAAGTGGTTAAAACAAATGTGAATTTTCAAATTGATGTATAGAAAAACCTTCCAAGTTGCTGGTCAAACAAGTGACTTAAAACTGCCCACACAAATTCTAGTACTGGTAGGTTTTGTATACTTACCATATCCTGTTTTACATGTCTGTCTTGTACTCGCTATGGCATTTATTGTATGCTAATAACTTTGGAAATGTAAATGAAATTGAGCAGAATTGTGCCACTTTTTGTATTTATAACTTCAATTTACAGTTTGCATGCAAGTACATATCTCTGTAAGTACTACAGATGTTTAATTGAAACTTCACAGGTCTTCATGTTCATTATGTAAGGTCACTGGCCCAGGGTCACAATTGTGACCAGCATTTTAGCAGAATTATGTCCCTTTTTTGTAGTGATAAAGGCCCATAACTCTGTCAAAGTGGTTGAATAGTCGAGCGCATTGGCCTGAGACAGCTCTTGTTAAAATTGTTTCTGCTACGCTTGGTGAGTTTCAATTAGAAAATATTGCACTTTCTTACAGGTTTCCAACTGGAATAGCACTGGTTGCTGTGAAGCAAGGATTTTATCAGAAATGTGGCATACCTAACACTGTGGGAGCAGTTGACGGCACACTAGTGCCAATAATTGCACCCTCAGCCAATGAAGCAGTGTTTGTCTGCCGCAAAGGGTTTCATGCAATTAATGTGCAGGCTGTGGTTGATCACAACGCCAGGTATACAAAAAAATTGATTTAATGTTTTAATAAATGTATATACAGCAAGGCATTGTTGCAATATATCGTGGACACAAAAAAAGAAGCAACATCTTCCCCCCTCCGCCTCCCCCGCCCAAAAAAATATTTAATTATGAACACTTAATAATTGATTATTATGCATAGCAAACACGTCAATTTTGGTGATTATTTTGTGTGTTTCTTCTGATCTATTTTTTTCATATAAAATGCACAGATTTTAACATTTTAATTTGTTAAAGGGACTATGTCAACAAAAACTTGGCTTCCTATTGCACTATAAATTATCCCTTGAATATTCTAAAAACCATGGAACGTTATAAATTATTTCCACTTTCACGTTGTTTGTTGATATGTATGCTTTGATATTACATTATTTATTTACAGATTTATTGACATTGTGTCAAAATGGCCAGGGTCCACGCACGACGCCTCTGTCTTTGAGAACTGTAGTTTGAAGGTATAAACATATTTTTTGCATTGATTTCTCCGAAACTTACTGAAATGTTATAAAACTGTTGGCTGTGTACTGACAAGTGATTGTCCACCATTCCATTTATATTGAACTGTTATGGATTGATGAATTGACAGTTTACAAAATGATAATATAATGCAGATTATTACTGTATGTTTAGAAGTTTGATGAAATCACCTGCAACAATTACAGGACATAACAAAATGCACAAACAAGTATAATACATCGGAATGGTCACACGATTAGCATGTTATTCTTTTCATTAGGAGGTGGTGGGTTTGAAATCATGTGGAAGCAACTTTTTTCTGTCTTTTATTATGATGGTTTTCTTGGTACATTACTTGAACTGATAATTTCATATGTAATATGTCCAGTTCGTACGTTAAATGGCATATATGAAACACACAAAAATAACATTTATTTAAAAGTCAGTATTACAATGAGTGTAATACTTCTGTTGTTGTTTGTTTTTTAAATTGAAAAATAGAAGAGAAACAGAAACAACATAAATTGTATTAAATTTGCCAGCATTTGGCAGTCATTTTCACATAATCCTTATTAAGCTTGCAGGACGCAGTGAACACTGTGCAAGACAATTACATGTTCGTGAGCATCCTCTTGTTATAATCCGTGAACAAATTTCATTTATATCAGACATTTCTGGAAGAAAACCATATAGGACATCTCCTTGGTGACTCGGGCTATCCATAAAAAGAGTACCTCCTCACGCCGTCAAATGATGCAGAGATTAGATACAATAATGCACAGTTCAGTGGACGAATGGTCATAGAGAGGGCTTTTGGCCTGCTAAAGAGTAGATTTAGGTATACCATTTTGATCTATCAGTATTCCATATTAAGTTTTTTTATTATCCCGAAAAAAATTCAGGGGACCTTATAGTCGCCTCTTTGTCCGTCATGTCGTCCGTCTGTCCCGTTCTCTTGTCGAGATTAATTATTAGCACCTACTGGCCAGAATTCAATGAAACTTAATGCGAAGCTTCATTACCAAGAGTATATATGTGTGTGTGCATTGAACCAGGATGTTCCGCTTCTAAGGGTTATGGGATTTTAAAGATTTCTGAAATTAGAATATAATGTACAATTCTTGTCTGGGATATTTCTTTGCAACTACTGGCCAGAGAATGAAACTGTATGTGATGCTTCATTATCAGAATGAGGTGTGCACAGTACAGGGCTTTCCCTTTCAATGATTTTCTATTAAGTATTGGGACGTTGATTCCCACTAATGGGCAAAGCGCAGTTCACTGATATCATTGTTTTATCATGATAATATTTATAATACTAATTTAATTCTGTACATTGTATGTGTTTTTGCCAAATATGGTAACACTCCAAATGTTATGAATGTGCAGACAGCTGTTTTTTTGCCCTTTAAACATAGCTAAAGGGACTATGGCCTATTTCACTATACTTTATATTTTTAAAGGGAATCAAATCGAAGTTTGTAAGTTTAGCATCGAAATTTAGAATTGGGTCATTAACAATCCATTTATTAACGAATCACTTATGGGACTAATCTATAGGCATGCAGCCCTTTTTGTTTCTAAAGCATTGATTTGGTATATTCTGACTCAGGTGCCTTCATAAAACTGGCGGATGTCTGTACATGAAGCCAGAAAAGTGCTGCCGGACAGTAGCCGCCTGCATGAGACTACACAACTTGTGTGTTGACCAGCAGGTGCCATTACCAGACCAGCAGAATGATCCGCCGGAGCCGGATGAATTTGTACATGCTGCTCCCCAGCCGAATCGCATTGCCGCTGCTTATCGGCAAGACATTATTAATTTATTTGTATAATGCGTAAAAAAAATATGTTTGTTTCAGTTTATGTCCCCCCCCCACACACACACTCCCCAAAAAAATAGGGGAACTAGGTAGGAATTTTTCTTTTCATGTTTTGGTAAGTGGTGAACTTGAAGATTAAAGAACTGAAAAAATATTCAAAACATGTCTCTAATATCATAAAACATTGTTTTGAAGTGGATGCTATCAAAACAAAACACCTATTTATCCAAATAACATTTAACTAATTTTTGATAACAAGTAAAATAAACAAAAAAACATATCTGACTCACTCAATAAAATGTTAGCATCAGGGCTGTTTTTAGTGTAAGTTGGGTAAACTGAAACATATTTTTTTTACACCTAACTGCAAACTAGGGGATTCTTATGCAAAGCTATTTATGTTTTTAGCTCCACTATTGGAAGAATAGGTGAGCTTTCCTACTAGCCCCTGCGTTGGCGTCCGCGTTTGAATTTGGGATAAGTTTTTTAACTTCAAAACTACATACGTTTTTCACTAGACTTGGAAATACCTGTTTCATCAACTCCAGTGTCATGGGCAACATTTCCCTATAACTCTGTTTTGCATTTCAGCATAGTTATGCCCCTTTTTTTCACATAGATCTTCTGGTTAAAGATTTTACCGGTATTCAAAAGTTGTGTAACTTCAGAACTAAATAATTTATTCACTTGAACATAGGAAAATACATTTGTCATCAACTTCAGTATCAGGGGCAACATCCCTATAATTGCCATAACTCACTTTTGTATTTCAACAAATATTTGCCCCTTCCACTTTTAAAAATATGTACCAACTGAAATACTTCGAATAGTCGAGCGCACTGTCCTCTGACAGCTCTTGTTAGCTCGACTATTCACCCAATATTTTGAGCTATACTACTCACCCGTTCGTTGGTGTATTGTTTGCATACATGTATCTACTACAGATATTCAAGTGATACCTCCCACATGTCTGCGGGGTCATTATGTAAGGTCACTGACCAAAGCCCATAAATCTGACAATTCAGCAGAATTATGCACCTTTTAGTACTGAGAAAAATCAGCTTAAGGTTTGCATGCAAGAGAACATTAAAGTTAAGGTTTGCCTGTAACAAGTGCCCATCTATGCATATAGGGTACTACAGATTTTCAATTGATTACAATTTTCTTCTGATGCAGAGTATATCTTTAAAAGTCGTGAAGAATGAGAGTTATTAAAGAGTACAAGGAACATAAATTAATTCTTTAATATTTATACAGTTATTGCATTTTGATTAATATTATTGTGCGGAGCATAACTCTATTAGTATTGAAGGAATTTAAAATACAATCACATATATCGTTGACAGATGTTGAGAGGAAGTGCAGAGTACAAGGACCATAACTCTTTCTTCAGTATGTCTGGAGTAATTGTCTGGGGACAAGACTAAGTGCAACCTTTATTGTTGATTAGTTTTAAGTAAAAACACACAGATTATAAACGTGACTAAATGTCGTACACGTTTCCTCCACAGCTACTGAAGAAGTAACAAAGTCTAACAGAAATTTCTCTCCTTTTATATTTCCATTTATGGTAACAATACATTGGTGACCATAAACATACCATGGTTCGGTTGTGTGGAAAACTATCTGAAATCAACAACATGCGTATGAATTATTAATCAAGAACAGTTGCGTGTTATACCTAATGAATTTGTTAAACATTAAGAGCTGTGTATTGAATTGTTTTGTATTTTAATATTGTTTTTATTTAGTTTTGACATTGGTTGTTGAATGGACTTTTGTTAATTGTATATAATTATTTGTTATTTCATTTCGTTACGATATGATTCTAATATGTTTAATGCTGCTGCAATTTTTTTTTTAAAGAAATGTAGCTATTTAAACATACATACTGTTCTAAAAGGTATCCAACAGCATCTTGCGTCAAACTCTTTTTCGTTCCAACTAGGAAGTACTGTTCAGCAACGTGTAAGGTTTTAATTTGCTGCCTCATCAGACTTTGTTTGATCTTCGATGTCTCTGTTTGTTCGATGAAGAACATGTACTGTACCTGTAGCACATCAGATGAGGTTCTGAAGAACCTTTCAAAAATGAAAACTGTTTTTAAACAAAAGATAAATTGTGTTGTTCATGTGTCTTTGCTACAAAATGGGCATTATAAAATCAGTTGATTTTTAAACACTAAGCTGATTTGATTGTAGTTTTCTTCCTGTGGAGTAATCAGATTACAAATATTTAAACAAATATCAGATTTATGACAAATAGCTGTCACAATTTAAACAATGACATGGAAATACATTTTTGTAAATATAATTTTTTTTTTCAATGACACTTACATTCTTTTCCGTTTCTTATCTGGTTCGTCACAGTGGCTTATTTCATTGTCACTTTTGTACTCTTCGTCCTATTACAGTAACATATGGCAAAGATAAAAAAAAAACTTATTTCAAACATACCTCACATTGTCCCTAACCGATTTTTGACTTAGAATAATTAAAATGTCTTTCTTGGTTAACTTTTTTTTTTTTTGCATTTTCAAACTGTTAAATGAATATTTTCTCAAATATTTTTCCATTATCTATATCATTTTAAAGGTAAGCCAACTTCATTTTATGTGTTTATTGTATGTTCTTTATTTCTTTGTATGCATACTTACATGGTTAACACTGTAAATGCAAAAACTTATAAATGAGCTATCAGTCATTATGAACTGTAATATATCCATATAATGAACAAAACGGACATTTTCTGTAAATAAAATGATACAACTATTTTGATAAAAACCATATAGTTAGTGTTTCAAATAATACAGTAATTTATTACACTTACTAGTTCAAAATATTAAAAGAAGCTTTATAACTTTTTTGGCATACCTTTATTTCATAAACCCATTATCTGTCAAAGTTTTGCATTGTTTGTTAACTTGTTATTATTCTTTTATGACAGTGTTTATCATACACCTAGAATAGTGTGCTAATAATAAATAATTTATAACAAAAATGAGCTGATGTTTTTGTGCTATTTCTCTCGCCACGAAGTGTTCTCGGGATGGGCCAGCTGATGTTGTTTCCGATGTTTGCTGTACACTTAAAAATAAATTGAGCCTACATGTATGTACATTTAACATAAAAACAGAATGAATCAAGCACTAAAGTGGTTAAAATTTGCTGATAGTTACATGAAGGATAACTTGAAATTAACAATGTGTTAGGTCAGTACATACTGGACTGAAAGGTGTCAACTCCACCAGCTATTCCCAGCAACGCCTCTTCAGGTAATATGGTGACAATCTGTAATACAGAAAACACATTTTCGAAAAATGCCAGTTTTCAATATATGCAATTTAAATTTACCAATTAAAATATGTGTGTCATGTACATTGAATATGCTTGCTACATTTCTTACCTTTTCCTCCCAATCTAATAGAATTGAACTGGCACCACCGCCCCCAGTTTGTTGTGCCTCTCTGAGGCGCGTCTGTTCCTTCTTTTTGGTGTTACTCTTATGCAAAATACACCAATTGTATATATAGAGATTAAGAGAGATCTATATACATTAATGTACAAAGCACAAATCCAGCAACATGTTATTGAATAAATATTTTGATTTACAAAATATATTTTTATTGTGATAATATACAAAATGTGACATTATTAAACATACTTTCAAGTCTGTCCATTTTTTCATCACTTCTGACACCTCGCTGGCACACATCCCAATGCTGTTGATTTTGTAAATTAAGAGTCAGTTTCGTGTAGCTATAAAACTTTTGTTTATAACTTACTTATTCAGTACAAATCATTAAGATACCAACCATAAATTATGATATTAATATTAAAACATAACAAATATATACAGTATAAATGGATGCAGCTGATTATAAATTTGAAGCTGAAATAGTACTCAAACAGAAATAACCTGTTGGACAGTCAAAGAGGACTAATTTGAATACTTTAATTACCTCCCTGTAAATATTGTTTTTACATAGTTCTAAATGAAAGACGATTGAAACAGAATATTTTTGATGCTTTGCAAAAATAAATACTATATGTACTAATATTGAATGGTATTTAAATATAAGTTGCATTACTAAAATCACTATTATATTGTAAACCGAACGACACGGATGTGAACGTAATGTAAAGTGTACACCGCGGAAAATTTTAACTTATAAATCAACGTCGATCATAGAAACAACAAGAATGCAAAAAAATACACAAATCTTATAGAATTATTTGAAAACAAAACATGTCCAAGTAGATCTATGACAAAACACTGAATAACAGATAAAACGCATCTTCAATCAACTGATAACTAAATCATTTTGACAATGGCAATTATTTTCCCAAACAAAGATTTGTGTACGTACTTTTCACATGCGTCAGCCCAAAACTCGTCCTTCTTCCTTGAAGTGACAGCATCTGTCAATTTAGAGATGATAAGTTCGTGGTTGTCAACGCATTGTACCAGAATGACGTTTTCGGCCTCAGTCCAATTTGGTTTCCTCTTGGCAGCCATTTTGTTTATTATGACAACAGACGATATGGCTTTTACGCGGGAGATCGCGTGACAGTTGATGACGTTTTCAGACTGGTTAGCGATTTTTCAGATCGTACACCCAATTCAAGTCTTAGCTGCGATTTGAGACTTACGATCGCCGTCATAAAACGGACGTTCGCTAATCGCAGATGCAGTCGTAAGTCTCGGATTTAAGATAAGATCAGCTTAAGATACGATCTGTTGATAAAACGGCCTCCCGAAACTACTCAATTGATAGTACAAATAACTTTGTCAAACATGGTGATACTGCAGCTTACTGAAAATAACTGTTAAGTGAAGTCACAAGTTCTAACCATAAAACTGGTTCTTTAGCTTTACTAGATTACATGGAGCGATACATGCAATTTCCTAAAATAATTATTTAATGACAGTCATCTCCCCTGAGTGCGAGGTTATCAATGACGTCAACGTATTACGTCATTTTAAAGTTACAAACAACAGTACTGTCAGACATTGTTTACAGCGTTTCAATACCCCAATATGAGGAATATACTGACGATCTTGTCATTATTTGCTCTTCATAACGCAGCTGCTGGTGACAGTAAGTGGTTATTGTGTATTGATACTCGATAATGTTGCTAGAAGCCAAAATCAGGGCTCTTAACAGTTAACATTTGCATGTGCAACAATCTCGCTTAGAACTCAGCTGGGCGCAAAAATCTATACTTCTCACGTAAAATTTACATTGATTTGATATGGAGCGTTAAATATTATTTGCCGTAACTTCCTTATGTTTTTACTCTCAGAAAACTACAGACGGATTTGAAAAGAGAATTTAATGCTCTTTAACATGGTACCATTTATTTAATTTTATTTAAAAATTTAGGCGGGGGAAATCTGCACTTTTGTCACATCACCCTATTTCCTAAAGAAATCAATAGAAAATCGGTCGAAATTATGGTGCATTTTTAACTTTATCGCATAAAAAAATAAACTTCCCCTTGTTTGTCAGAAAACTACAGACGGATTTTGAAAATGCATTCTTTGCTTGTTCGAGTGGTGTTAATTTTGTTTAATTATTAAAAATTTTAGACGGGGAATTCAGAAATGAGGTACCTACAGTTTAAAATTCATTTTCGTGACTCGATACGGAAATAAACGAGCGTTGTCGAACGATACCGAGTTGGTACTGTTCAAGCAGTATATGTTCCTCGCGGCGTTTATTTGAGGTAATAAACAGATAAGAATATTGATATCATAGACCTTATAATCTGCAGTTTAGTTTATTTTAGATAATGAAATCCAGAAGGAAATTTAGATGTATTTTTTTTATAACAAGGCATTAGCATTATATTTGACATCGAGATAGTTAAGACTATGCATGTTAATTGATAGCAAAAAACATACTTTCAATTGTTGTTTAATTAAAGATAAGAAATTATGCCTTAATATTGTGATCCAAAAACAAAACGTCAGCATAATGCCCGGAATTAATGCAAGAAACAAAGGAAAAATAAACAGTTGTTGTAATACGCGTAACAATAACTCCTTTGTTAAATTAAGACAAAACAAGCTAGAATAACTGAAATTACAAAGTTATGATAATGTAAACATTAAAATTTATAACTTGAAATGATTTAACTTTAAGTTTCTATATTAATTAAAGCATAATATATCAAATACAAATGGGATCATGTAGGCACTATATGTGTCGGTGGTATAATCAGCTGATAACGATCATTATACATGGGTGCTGTCCTAATTGTTCTTAAAATTCTATTGTTGAATCCTAAGTGCCAAAGTGATTATGTTTTGACAAGGGTGCGCAAACTTGTTTGAAAAGGGGCTCTATACCTGGTCTCCACGGATAGGCGAAGGTGACAAATGGCTTGAACTTGAACGTGAAGTCGTGAACAAATTGCAAATTTGAGGCACACAAGCCCCTATATACCATTTTTGGGGACGAAATTCGGCCCCATTCCCCCTAATGAAAATTATGTCTTTCTCATATTTTGACCTAAAAATTCCCCTGAGAAGTATTACTTTATGTAGAAAAGAATTGACTAAAATCGGACAAAAATTGTCCAAGATTTCCGTGATCAATGTAACTTTCTTTTTCAAGAAACCCAGTTGGATGCATTTAATAAATGTTTTACATAACAACCCCCCAAAAAGGCTGGCACAGCATTTGTCTTCGTCATCAATGAATTCATCATTTGAGATAGATCTACTGACTTCGTGAACATGAGAGGAGCCAGGTTGAGGTTCTTGGTTTGTTATCAGGCATTGTTCGGGTGATTTTTGTTGAACATGTTACTTTTCAGCTCACGGTCATCTCTAGGGTGAGCTATTGTGGTCATTCGTAGTCCGGCGTCCGTCGTCCCGTGTTCATCGTCCGTGTCTACATTTTTCTTCTAACAACTTTTGTGAAAACGCCTTGTGGATTTTAACCAAACTTGGCAGGAATGTTCCTTGGTGTTCCTGGACCACATTAATTAAATTCAAAGGAAAATTTTTTAAAATCTGGTTGCCATGCCAACCAGTTTTTAAAAAACTAGAAACTTTGGCGATCTTTTTGTCAGAAACTACTTGCTGTGCAAAAATGTTCCTTAAGTGACTCTCGAATAAATTCTTCAAATAATGTTGATTCGTTAAGAAATATGGCCGCTAGGGGTGGGGAAGTTTTACCACATATGACTGTATAGGTGACTGTAGACAATCTTCTTGTCAGTAACCACTAGCTGGATTTCGAATAATTTCACAGAAATGTTCCTTGTGTGACCCTGTATTTTTTGTTGTATTTTCTATGTAAAATAGTTGTTAAAAGGGAAACCAATGCTCTTATTCTTAACAACACTGTCACAGTTAACCCCTTTTTATTGTATTTTACCTCATTCTCACTTGTTCTTTATATAGCAATATAGACAATTTTAATGTAAAATAACGAAAGCATGCTATTTTATAGGGACGCCCATTCCGAAGCTAGCGTTTCCACATCTACCCACAGCTCCAGGAACAAGTAAGCCATGTTTAATGTGTTGTGCTCACTTACACATTTGGCAGTTGGATAATGCTATAAACATGTAAACATGGAGGCTTTGGTCCAATTTCGTTTTTGAGAAACATTTCTAGTGATAAAGGAATGTTGTGTACGGAATGCTGTTTCTGTTAAATTTTGCTCTATACAAGACTGCGAAGCTGCAACGCCAAATTTATTTCGCATCTGCGCTTTCAGAACTTTGAAACAAATACGAACCTTGGACGATAAGTACGTCCTGACATTTTCACCCATATCACACTTCAGGGTCTCCCACAACACACTGTTTGTAATGTTTTTCATGGTCACACGTATCACGTTCTATGTTTCGTTTACCTAGCAGTCCATATCACACTGTGTTGTGTTGACAATTTAAACACCATAATGTTTACATCAGGGTTGGCACCAATCGACCGCCCCCGGTTTTAACCAGTTTCAACCGGTTGAAGCCGCCCCGGTCAATACTCCCAAAGTGGTCAAAAAAATCCTACAAACATTTCAATCGACCACTATTGACCAGTATGATCAATAGTGGTCGATTGAAATTTTTTATAGGAACTTGTTTGCCAAATGTATAATTAATTCCATTCTTAAACCTTGTTGTGTACAACAAAGGCAGTAAATAGCTTAAACAGTACTAAATATTAGTTAAAAATCTAAATAATCAAGCAAATAATACTTAATTACAATATTCATAAAGCCTTCGATACTCTTCATTAATTATCAAGTGAGCTTTTTGAATAGACATTCATCCAAAATATGTAAATAATTTCTTACTAAAACCTAGTTTCGCTTACAATACAATGTATTATTGGAAAAAAATGGCATGAAACAGATGGGAAAGTCAAAATGTTACAATACTCCTAACAGTGGTCATATTACTAAGTGGTCGATTAACCATTTTCAGTAAATGTTCTCACAAAATATACCATAAGTTACATGTTAATACGGTAACATTGTTGTGCTACAAATTTTTTCCAATACTGGTCACAAGTGAAAAAACAATTACAGTGAAATTTATTTTACAATCTATAGTTTCATGCCGTAACCTTGTGGTCAACTGAACATTTTTAATGATTTTTGTACAAATTTATCATTATCTCCATACTGTTACCTTTAATAACCAGGTAAAGTGTACATGTACTGTCATTAAATTCATACTGTAACTTAACTGAAAGCTTTGTATTATTTTTTAACTGTCAACGAATTCTTTCTCAGGGTTACTTAATTTTTCTTCTTTACTTTGGGTGTTAAAAAGATTTTGATACACAGTTTTAAGTTTTATTTTATAAGCTTCACTATTTTAATGATCAGCGTACTTCAATGAAATTATTGAAAATGAACACTGCTTTAAAGTTTTAAGTTTCTAAACAGTTACTTTGTTATATAGTTCTAAGAGTTCTAAGCAAGATTGTTGCACATGCAAATGTTAACTGTTAAGAGCCCTGGTTTTGGCTTCTAACAACTTTATCGAGTATCAACACACAATAACCGCTTACTTTCACCAGCAGCTGCGTTATGAAGAGCAAATAATGAAAAAAAATGGGATCATGCAGGCACTATATGTGTCGGTGGTATAATCAGCTGATAACGATCATTATACATGAGTGCTGTTCTAATTGTTCTTAAAATTATATTGTTGAGTCCTAAGTGCCAAATTGATTATGTTTTGACAAGGGTGCGCAAACTTGTCTGAAAAGGGGCTCTATACCTGGCCTCCACGGATAGGCGATGGTGACAAATGGCTTGAACTTGAACGTGAACAAATTGCAAATTGCAGGCACACAAGCCTCTATTATACCATTTTTGGGGACGAAATTCGGCCCCATTACCCCTAATGAAAAATTATGTCTTTCTCATATTTAACCTAAAAATTCCCCCCCCCCCCCCCCCCCGAAGTATTACTTTATGTAGAAAAGAATTGACTAAAATCGGACAAAAATTGTCCAAGATAGAGAAATTTCCGTGATCAATGTAACTTTCTTTTTCAAGAAACCCAGTTGGATGCATTTAATAAATGTTTTACATAACAACCCCCTAAAAAGGCTGGCACAGCATTTGTCTTCGTCATCAATGGATTCATCATTTGAGATGGATCTACTGACTTCGTGAACATGAGAGGAGCCAGGTTGAGGTTCTTGGTTTGTTTTCAGACATTTTTCGGGTGATTTTTGTTGAACATGTTACTTTCCAGCTCACGGTCATCTCTAGGGTGAGCTATTGTGGTCAGTCGTAGTCCGGCGTCCGCCGTCCCGTGTTCATCGTCCGTGTCAACATTTTTCTTCTAACAACTTTTGTGAAAACGCCTTGTGGATTTTAACCAAACTTGGCAGGAATGTTCCTGGGTCTTCCTTTACTACATTAATTTAATTCAAAGGAAAATTTGTAAAAATCTGGTTGCCATGCCAACCAGTTTTTACAAAAACTAGAAACTTTGGCGATCTTTTTATCAGAAACTATTTGCTGGATTTCAAAATAGTCTTTGCAGAAATTTTCCTTAAGTGACCCTCTAACAAATTCCTTCAAATAATTTTGATTCGTTAAGAAATATGGCCGCTAGGGGTGGGGAGGTTTTACCACATATGACTGTAAAGGTGACTTTGACAATCTTCTTGTCAGTAACCACTAGCTGGATTTCGAATAATTTCACAGAAATGTTCCTTGTGTGACCCTCTATTTTTTATGTATTTTCTATGTAAAATAGTTGTTAAAAGGGAAATCAATGCTCTTATTCTTAGCAACACTGTCACAGTTACCCCCTTTTTTATTGTATTTTATCTCATTCTCACTTGTTCTTTATATAGCAATATAGAAAACTTTAATGTAAAATAACGAAAGCATGCTATTTTATAGGGACGCCCATTCCGAAGCTATCGTTTCCATATCTACCCACAGCTCCAGGAACAGGTAAGCCATGTTCCATGTGTTGTGCTCACTTAAATATTTGGCAGTTGGATAATGCTATAAGCATGTAAACATGGGGGTTTTGGTCCAATTTCGTTTTGAGAAACATTTCTAGTGATAAAGGAATGTTTGTGTATGAAATGCTGTTTCTGTTAAATTTTGCTCTATACAAGACTGCGAAGCTGCAACGCCAAATTTATTTCGCATCTGCGCTTTCAGAACTTTGAAACAAATACGAACTTTGGACGATAAGTATCGTCCTGACATTTTCACACATATCACACTTCAGGGTCTCCCACAACACACTGTTTGTAATGTTTTTCATGGTCACACGTATCACGTTCTATGTTTTGTTTACCTAGCAGTCCATATCACACTGTCTTGTGTTGACAATTCAAACACCATAATATTTACATCAGGGTTGGCACCAATCGACCGCCCCCGGATTTAACCAGTTTCAACCGGTTGAAACCGCCCCGGTCAATACTCCCAAAGTGGTCAAACACAATAAAGTTTGGTCAATAGTGGTCGATTGAAATTTTTTCTAGGAATTTGTTTGCCAAATTTATAATTAATTCCATTCTTAAACCTTGTTGTGTACAACAAAGGCAGTAAATTACTTAAACAGCACGAAACAGTAGTTGAAAATCTAAATAATCAAGCAAATAATACTCAGTTACAATATTCATAAAGCATTCGATACTCTTCGTTAATTATCAACTGAGCTTTTTCAATAGACATTCATCCAAATTATGTAAATAATTTCTTAATAACCTAGTTTTGCTTACAACAAAACAATGTTTTATTGTTCAGTTAATTGGAAAAAAATGGTATGAAACAGAAGTGAACGTCAAAATGTTACAATACTCCTAAAAGTGGTCATATTACTAAGTGGTCGATTAACCATTTTTCAGAAAATGTTCTCACAAAATATACGATAAGTTGCCTGTTTATACGGTAACGTTGTTGCGCTAAAAATTTGTTTTCAATACTTGTCATAAGTGGAAAAAAACAATTACAGTGAATTTGATTGTACAATCTATAGTTTCATGCCGTAACGGTCAACTGAACATTTTCAATGATTTTTTGTACAAATTTATAATTATCTCCATACTGTTACCTTTAATACCAAGGTAAATTTGTACGTGTACTGTCATTAAATTCATACTGTAACTTAACTGAAAGCTTGGCATTATTTTTAGCTGTCAACGAATTCTTTCTCAGGGTTACTTAATTTTTCTTCTTTACTTTGGGTGTTAAAAAGAATTTGATACACAATTTTAAGTTTTATTTTATAAGCTTCACTATTTTAATGATCAGCGTACTTCAATGAAATTATTGAAAATGAACACTGCTTTTAAGTTTTAAGTTTCTGTACAGTAACTTTGTTATATAGAATGCCGGTGAATAATTATTTAAAGGCTCTTAAAGGGCAAAGTCACATGTACTGACAATGTCTTGTGTTTGTAGTACTGGGTACACTGACCAATTACATAAATATGCCACATAAGATAAGGACCAAAATGTCATCATTCTGATTACATAACAATGGACATATGTTTATTTAAGACAAGGGCCCCATGTCTGAATCAAGCCCCATTTAGGCATAGCGGACCATATCACAGGCCATTTTATAAGTAATTTAGTAATAACACTGGCAACACAAAGGCAAGAATTCATGAAACAAAATGTTGCCAGTGTAAATCCAGTGTGTTGTCAATGTATTGCCAGTTTGCGAAGACGGAGATTTTTTTAATATATATTACATAAATGCATGTATTTAATAATATAATTAATGTTTAATGTAAAGTTACAATAATACATCGAACATATTGCAAAACATTTTATTGCAACAATGAATCTGAGCAAAACACAGGGTCAAATGATGGGAAGATTTGGTATGAAAATAATATTAAAGTTAATAGTGAAACTAAAAAAAAGTGATGATGATGACGATGATGGTGATGGTGATGATGATGATGATGATGATGATGCTATGTAACAACTTTGTGTATGTTTGTGCTACATTATAATAATCAGTAAGTTCTTGAAGTTCAAAGCAGTCCTATAAATTTAAATATAACAGCATCCGAATTGTTTGTCAGAAATATTGGCATATGTCAACACAAAATTAAATACATTGAATCTTACGTTGCTTGATAACAACAATTTCTTTAAATAATTCACACCATAATTTATTCAAATAAAAATGTATACAGAAAATGTGAAATATTATAAGAAGCAGCAAATTATAAGTTTTATTTACATACCATGCAGTAAAGACCCGTTTCCCCTTTATGTATATCAAATTGATAAATCAGAAACAATGTGTTTGTAAAATTTAACAAAGTTAAAAGCAGCTCTAAGAAAATGGAAATTAAATACAAATCCTATTTTTTGGATAGCAATCTGAAACAATACATAATTATATTTTGTATTTCACATATTTGCAGATGCATTATTTTGATAAAATTGTATGAATTGTCTGTTATCAAGTTTTATTAACAAAGTATTTTGTTGCCAGTGTGTTGTCAGAAAAAAAGTTCTTATGAAATACGTAAGGTTTTTGTTGCCAGTGTGTTGTAATTGTAGTGTTGTATCAAATATATTGCCAGTTTATTGCCAGATCGACTAAATATTGGTGTTTTTGTCGCCAGTGTATTGTCAGATGTTCCCAGTGTATTGGCAGATGCAATTAATGTTAAGAGTGTATCCAGTTTATTACCAGCCTATTGTCAGAAGCTGACAACACACTGGTAACATTGTCAGTGTGTTGTCAGATATGTAAAAATGCTGCCAGTGAAATATTATTGTATTGCCAGACAGACTTTTCTGTTACCAGTGTATTGCCAGTGTATTGTCAGTGTGTTGTCAGAAACTCGATTTCGTAAGGGTTATGCTCCCAGAAAAATTTCGGGGGGAGGCATATAGTCGCCTTTTTGTCCGTCCGTCCATCCTTCCTTCCGACTGTCCGGCCTTCGATCCGTCCCACTTTCTTGTCCGGGCTATTTGTCAGCAACTACTGGCCGGAATTCAACGAAACTATATGGGAAGATATATTACTAAGAGGAGGTGTGCATTTTACAAGGACGTTCTGTTTCAGAGGTTTTTTCTTAGAGTTATGGGACTTTGAAGATTTCTGAAATTAGTATGTAGAGCACAATTTTTGTCAGTGCTATTTCCCAGCAACTACTGGCCAGAATTGACGAGACTTTATGGGAAGCTTAATTTCTAAGAGGTGGTATGCATAGTGCCAGGATGTTTTGCTGCGATGTTTTTTCTTGGTGATATGGGTGATTCTATATTGCTAAAATGAGTATATAGAGCACAATTTGGTTTATTGATGTTCTTTTTTACTTTTTGCTTCATCTGGTATGTTTGTTGCATGCACTGTTTTGATGTCAGATTTGGTCCTGCAGCTCTTCTGATTTTTTTGTCATTTTAACATTTCTGCCCTTCTCATTGCATTTATATTGCTGAACAAAGCGCATTGGGGAACATTGATCAGTTTTACTGATATTATTGTGTTTACATGGCAGCCTATATTACACTTTGTTGTGTTGACAATTTAAAAGATCGTTTTCTATGTTATGTTAACAGTGACAGTACATGTACGACCACCTAAGCGGATTGATCATGTTGTAGGGCAAAGGCCGCACCCGTTTTGTAAGTGGGGTATATTCACCAGTTGACTTGGTTACTAGCTACAGTGGAAGGAAATTATAAATAGTAATTAGGCCAAAACAAACAAATTAATTGTTTCGGGCAACCCGACCCTACCTAGCGAGAACCCACCGACAAAGCGCAATTATAAACACTGGTTAGTTTGACATATTCTTGTGTTTACATGGCAGCCCGTATCACACTTTGTTGTGTTGACAATTTTAACATGCGTTTTCTATGTTATGTTTACAGGGACAGTACATGTACGACCACCTAAGCAGATTGACCATGCTGTGGTGCGATTTCCGCACCCGTTTGGTAAGTAGAACTTATGCCATATTTCAACGAGTTTTCATTGTTCTGCGGTATTCAATAACTGACATATATTGGTTAATGGTGGGCGGAGCCTTATATGCGAGCTTACCGTGCAATAAGTAGAGTGCAGTATATTGAAATTTAGTTGTAATTTCAACGCACGTTACTTATTGCACTGAATGATTGCACTGAGTGAATATATTGAGACAGCGCTAAACTTGGCAATGACACGCATGCCAAGAATGTCGGACATCGTCGAAACAGAACAAAGTTGCGATGTGATTGGTAAATATGGTATAAAACACTTGTAGCATCCTTTGACCTCAATATGTTAATTATTTAATCTCGCCCTGTTCAATAACTTACATATTTCGGCCAAAGTGTGCTACAGCTATTACTTATTCAGGATGGAAGAATAACCGCCACGAGATACTCGATAAACAGCCTACAGCGGTATATAGAAATATATAGGGAGTAATATTTAACTCGTCATTACTTTATTATCGTTTAAATGAATGCTTAGGTGCAAATGGTTTTCTTAAATTCAATCTTTTATCTATTCATTGGTATATTTTTAAATATTTTAAAGTTAAATACTTTTTATCCTTTTTTAGTTTGAAATTGATTACCATCTCAATTTACTATAAATTCCTACTGAAAATCGGGATTTTCTGTTTAGTTTTTACACCAAATTTTTTAACGTTTTGCTTCGCTGTTCGAAAAGTATTTCCCCAGAAGCTTAAGTGCAAATGGTTTCACAAAATATAGTATGTCGATCATACAATATGTAAATTTCATGAATTTTTTAACTAGTATTCTTTTAGTCCTTCTTGCGTTTAAAATTAGTTGGCGTTATTCCTTTTTGGTTTCCGTTAAACTTCGGCGATATATGCCCGAGGATGACCAGATTAACTGATAAGATCTAGGATATTGGTTTGATCGGGTAATAAAATAAGGACCATATAAGTGGAAACTGAGGGTTACCCTGACAGAGTATTTGAAATGTTGTTTCTTACCCGTTGCAAATACAGAAGGTCACAGCAAAATTTAATGAAATCTAAACCTTTTTAATAATTATTTAGTGTACTTTCAGACAGAAGGTTGACGTTGTTAAATAAAGAATATATTCGAATATTTATACATTGTTATTGACATGTCTTAAACAAACACCAATAAACAAAAATACATACTGTTCAGTGGAGATAGCGAATACATCTAAATATATTTGTAAATAATCATATTATTTAAACGTGCGTGTTACGAACCTTTTTATTTTTGAACGTTGTTTAATGCATGCATATAGATTTTGTTGCATGTTTTTTTTTTCTTACAAATTGAACAAATAGCAACTTATAGTCAAACAATAAACGTACGGGTGATGAGCGAACTTTTACAAATGGAACAGATAATTCAGTAAATGTGAGTGGATAACTCTAGATTGCTATGTAAAATGGACTATGTTTATTTCATACATGTGAGTGGATAATTCTAGATTGCTATGTAAAATGGACTATGTTTATTTCATACATGTGAGTGGATAACTCTAGATAGCTATGTAAAATGGACTATGTTTATTTCATACATGTGAGTGGATAATTCTAGATTGCTATGTAAAATGGACTATGTTTATTTCATACATGTGAGTGGATAACTCTAGATTGCTATGTAAAATGGACTATGTTTATTTCATACATGTGAGTGGATAACTCTAGAAAGCTATGTAAAATGGACTATGTTTATTTCATTTTGTCTATTTAAACTGTTCTATTTATTTCTCTCTCTTTTCCAAATTTTCTACTTATTTGCTTAACGGATTTTGTTAGAATTTCAAATAATAAGAATAATGACATTTTTGACGATTATGAGTGCACGGATTAAAAATATTCCTGTGTAACTGTTACTGCATATAAACTATTTTGAAGAAACATGATCATCTGATAGTTTGACCCTCTTTTATGTCGCCCCACTTCCGACGTCAACCTAATCCGATAAGATTTTACGACGGTATCATACAGATAGCTATGTGAATACGTCGATTATTATCAATGATAATCTTATCCGTTATGGAGGAATTATAGTTATTAATTAAATAAGAAAGTTACCATATTAATTAAATGAAAGTTCATAATGCGATACAAAAATTTGGGTATTTAAAAGGGATGAACACTATTGATGATTAACAACTGAAATAACTGATAAAACTGTATTTATTAAACCTGAACAATATACAGTAACAATATACAACTGTTTATATAACAACATTACCTCTCGAAATGTCACATGATAAAGTAGGAAATTCGCATGTCTACATTTTTTAAAAAGAATTTTACTAAAACATGATTGTTTTATTAAAACTATATTATTTTGATTTTATAGCTTCTTTCAATAAAATTATAAAATATTTTGAAGATAAATACAAAGCAATTAAATATCAAGTTCTAATTGGTCTGCCTTGTTTTTGTTTCTTAGTAAACCATTTATATACAGTTAAGAAAACAACTTATTCAGCTGATTTCAGCAGCTTCATCATTCTGAAGTATGATTCCGTTATTTAATTAAACAACGTTCTAATCAATTGATTAATGCACAAAATGTAGTGTTTTTATTCTCACAAATCTCGACTCAATTTAATGTTATCCTTTTAAGAACGATTCTTGCGGCTTAACATTGCAATTTTACTTATCCGTATCTTATCTGTTTGCCTAGGGGCTACATTTGTTGACCCCTAGGAAAGCAGTTAACATCGGAAAACGACACCGGGTTTCGGCAATGATCGGCTGCAATCGCCGATGCGGCTAGGAGGATTATTGGATTTCCAATAGCGCATCAGAGTGGCGGTTATTCTTCCATATGACATTTCGAAAATAAAGAATAGCTATGTTCCGTTTTTCTCATTCGATGCACAGTTTTATATTTGTATATAAATCTAATTGTTGCTGGCATCATGCAGGACCAAACAGGTTGAAATATTGATTACACTAACAGGTTCTGAAGAAATGCATTTACTAATGACACCTAATGATGTTTTCAGGGGGACATCGTAAGCCGCCTTCTAGTTCTCATACAATATACATTAGATATGATTAGTTGTTTTTAAAAAAAAGGCATTGCGCAAAATATCTGCGATGTCAAATGTTGGCGTTTTTAAATTGTTCTGAAATGTCGGTGTCATAAATTGGCGCAAGTTTCAGCCAAATTAAAACCATTACCAATCCATGGGCACCTACTTTTCTTATAATAATAATGGAGAAAAAATACGTGATACTGATGTAGCTTCATTGTTTTTTTCCCGGTTTCCACACGTTGATTTAAAGTCGCTATAAACTGGCTTGTCACTTGAATTGAATTACATTGAATATAATCTTTCATCAATTTTCTACAGTTGTGATCAAATAGTTAATGCAAAAATACTCTGTTAAACTAAAGTTTTCTAATAGACCATACATGCGTGCTTACTATACATTACTACTCTTTGACATGTGTTCAAACATAGATAGTGGGTTACCTTCCGTAATGCAGAGCATGCTAACTTTCCGTAAAAAAAAGATAAATGTAGAAAATTAGTGCCACGTGATCTCACGACCATGTGACGTCAGCGATTCTGAATTCGACAGCACATATACTGATATGTTTTGTACGGAAAAAACTGAAAGATAAATGTACACAATAGACATGCACGTAAACCATCGCTTGTTTCCCCTTAATATTTCTCTTAATTCTCTAACGAATCAACGATCATTTTGAAATTGTGTGTACATTATTCAAGTCGACGTTGTAACATCTTTATTAAGACATGAAAACAAGGAAGACGTTATGCTGAGTAAAATAACGTCGCCTGGAAATTTTACTAGACAAAAGTAGAGGTAAATGGCGGAGGCAATTGTGTATGGCTTTAATAAAAAAAATACATTTCTAGATAGCAATGATCATAACATTATTATGCCCCCTTTTGAAGAAGCGAGGGTATATTGCTTTGCAAATGTTGGACCGTCTGTCCGGACAATAACTAAAGAACCTTTAGGCATAGGTTCTTCAAACTTGGTAGGTAGGTTGGGTATGACTAGTAGAGTATTGATCTGCGGGTTGTTGGGTCAATGGTCAAGGCCAACTGACCAAAAGTTTTAAAACAAGGCTTGTCACAGGATGTGACGTTTTCCCCCGAAGCATATGCTTGTCAGAGGAAGGCAACACAATGTCAGAGTACAAAAAATGTTATGCCCTGGACAAATACCGTGAGATTTCAGCAAAAGAGCGTTTTGTTTTGTGTGACACACTGCCTCATAAATATTCTGAAGTAAAATTAAAATCCTTCCAGGCTTTTGGAAGCTTTTGATTTTGGGGTCCTTGGGTCAATTGCCAAGGTCAAACCAACCGTAATATGATTATAAAAACTCACCAATAACTGTAACCTTGTCCGGGCAATAACTACGCAACCTTTCAGCCTAGATTCTTTAACCTTGGTAGGTATGTTGGTTATGTCTAGTATAGTATCCCTATTACTTTAAGGGTCATTGTGTCAATGGTCAAGGTCAGACTGACCAAAAGATGATTAACTAACTCAATACTTGTAAAACCTCGTCCAGGCAACCTACGCAACCTTTAGGCATAGGTTCTTTAAACTTGGTCGACAGGATGGTCATGGCTATTAGAGCATCCCTTTTGATTATTGGGTTCATGGTTCAAAAGTTGTAAAATCGTGTCCAGGCACTTATTATGGAACCCTAAGGTCTAGGTTCCAAAAATGTGGTCGATAGATTGGTTATGACTATAAGTAAATCCCTATTAGTTATTGGGTCATAGGATCAAAGGTCAAGGTCAGATTGACCAACAGTGTTGAAATATTTCCAGGCAATCACTATGGAACCCAAAGGCTTAGGTTGGTTAAGACTAGAAATGGATCCATACTAATTATTGGGTCTATTGGGTCATAGGGTCAAAGATGAAGGTCAAACTGACCAACAATTGGAAAACCTTAATCGGGCGATAACTTTTTTAACCGTCGGCCTTGGTTCATAAAACTTCGTAGTTAGGTTTGTGTGTACAATACTTGCAAAATGTATCAACATATGTTTTTCAAATGTTGATAGGTTAGTTATGCCATTGATTCACATCACATGTCATGAATCAATTCACCCATTCAGTATCAATGTACCATGGGGGACATACATCACTGACACTGATAGTTCTTGTTAATTATGTAATTTAAAAAAAAGAGAGGTGGCCAAAACATCATAACATTTAACGCTAAATTCATTTCGCGGAATGTCACAAAATGGAACATTTTTTCCTAGACATATTTAACGTTTAAAAACACGTATACAGACACATTTACTTTTTACCATAACAAGACAGTTAATACTGTATCATTATTCGTGATGTAATTACCATTTGTAATATGCACGGTTTCAACGATATAAAGGACCTGATATTTTGTGTATACACAATATATAGACAATTACGCCCCAAATTACACGACCATATCGCGGACATTTTAAAGTGGCGTCGTTTGGCGGTGAGTGTAAAATCAAAGCACTAAACGCATTTTAGTTTTTCGCTATTGAGAAACACTGTGCAAAATTCAGTCTTTTCAAAGGCTCATAGCAACACAAAGTAAATGGAATACCGCATGTTTAAAATTGTTGATATTCTATCTAAAAGAATATTCATTTGCAGTTGTGTATATTTTATGAATAAAAAATAAATTAATGATTCAGATTGCATTCATAACTAGTTACTAAACATGTTAGTGCAAGGTGTTCATATATTTTCAATACAGTTTAATAACATATTACTTATTACGTCCGATGAAACTTATTGCTTCGTGTAAATAACTTATCCCTATTGTCACTTACATTCTAATGCCCGTTATGGTATGTTTTGCAGAATGTTTTGCAAATATGTTGAGAAAAAAACCCACAAAAGTATTAAACGTGCATATTAAAAACAGTAAATCAAATCCCTTTTGCAAGTTAGCAAAACATAAGAGATATGCTTTTATGCATGCATTCCACTTACTGCTTATCATGTCTCATATAACAATGTTCCACCTACAAAATTCACTTCATCACATCTTCTCTATAAATACACTGCGATAAGTTTGTAATTTTGATTTCATTTTATTCAGTGAAAATAAAATCAATTTTCTGAAAACACTACGTTTTTCATAGCAACATATTGAACATATCAAAGATACTTTCCAAGCTGGCTAGGATTCTTTAGCACTACCCCAATGTATGCGATTAACTTGTATGGGGATTGGTCATGAAATTATTTCTACGGCCATTCTCCCCCTACCTCAGATTCAAGTAGTGCAGTTGTCAGTTACTGGCTTAGGTATGTGTACCTAAGAAAACTTAATAACCTTATTATAAGAATGAATAACCCAACCCCTTAAATACCGTGTTTACAAATGTCGTCTGTGTTTAATTTGGGAAGTATAATAATAGAAAAAAATACAATGCCCAGTAAACTATAAATGTGTCCAAAGGACACGGATGCCCCCGATGATGAGGACTTGTCAAAGAAATGTATTAGCAGTTGTATGTTCATGAAAAGTGAATGTATTTAAATTTATAAATAAATGTGCTTGCAGAACAATGGGTGGAAACTATTTGCAGAGTTTTAGTATTCAAGATACAATAAAAATGCAGAGATATTGGTTAGATCCTAAGATAAACAGTTTTAATTGTATACCACGTGCTTCATTATACAGTTGCGTGCATTTCAATCATAATATCCATATAGAACACAATGTTCTCACCTGTAGCATATAGCTCTGTTGGCAATGATGTAGATACAGGTAAAACATATTTTGTAAAAGATAAAAGATACATCAAAAAATGATAAAGAATGTATATGAGTGTTCTCAAAAAGCCTTGTGACCAACTTAATCCTTTCATCAATGCTTTATAACTTGCTACTTTATTCTTCCGCGAGCAAACTCATAATTGATCAGTAGATACTTTAAATCAAATAATAAGTTGACCAATTATGGGTTTATATTTCAGTGGTAAATAAAAGCACACGGTTGCATAATCCAATCAGTTTACTTAAAATCATTGGACAAACAACCTTAGACAAACAGAAATGCGGAGCGATCTATGCTTTTTCAACTGGTTAATTGGATCCTACATTGAAAGTAATGATCTTTACTAAACAAGTCATGTTCTAATCAAAGTCATTATCACGATGATTACAATTTGGCAAACGTACAGGATATTCAAAACGGCACTTCTTACTTTTGCGTAGGCGAATCTGACTTGTTTATGTATAAACTTCTGAAAAACTTAATTTGAGAAATAGCCCTAAATTCAGAGATTAAAGTGCACTCCGAATGTTGAGATTCCAGCATTCGATAGTTAAATACCATCAAAAAAGTTCCCTAGATGTTTTAATGAATTATTATTCGTGCTGTTATGTGTCATATTGAGCATTTAAATTGCAAAGGAGAACACTTTGAGATGGGTGGTTATTCATATTTTTCCATCCGTACGGCAGGTGTGGTATAAACACGTCACTCGGATGATGGCTCAACTGTTGTTCCACTTTCTCGGTAAATATAAAATAATGAAAGCACGCTATGTTATAGTGTAATGAAAGCACGCTATTTTTTTTAGTGACATCCACTCCGAAGACAGTGCATGTGTTTCCTGGCATAGGAATGGGTAAGTCATGTTCCATGTATTTTACTCACTTCTATTTGGCAGTTGGATAATACTACAAACGTAAACATCGGGTTTTTGCTCCCATTTCGTTTTGGGAAACATTTCTAGTGATGAAAACATGGTTAATTGGATCCTACATTGAAAGTAATGATCTTTACTAAACAAGTCATGTTCTAATCAAAGTCATTATCACGATGATTACAATTTGGCAAACGTACAGGATATTCAAAACGGCACTTCTTACTTTTGCGTAGGCGAATCTGACTTGTTTATGTATAAACTTCTGAAAAACTTAATTTGAGAAATAGCCCTAAATTCAGAGATTAAAGTGCACTCCGAATGTTGAGATTCCAGCATTCGATAGTTAAATACCATCAAAAAAGTTCCCTAGATGTTTTAATGAATTATTATTCGTGCTGTTACTGTGTCATATTGAGCATTTAAATTGCAAAGGAGAACACTTTGAGATGGGTGGTTATTCATATTTTTCCATCCGTACGGCAGGTGTGGTATAAACACGTCACTCGGATGATGGCTCAACTGTTGTTCCACTTTCTCGGTAAATATAAAATAATGAAAGCACGCTATGTTATAGTGTAATGAAAGCACGCTATTTTTTTTAGTGACATCCACTCCGAAGACAGTGCATGTGTTTCCTGGCATAGGAATGGGTAAGTCATGTTCCATGTATTTTACTCACTTCTATTTGGCAGTTGGATAATACTACAAACGTAAACATCGGGTTTTTGCTCCCATTTCGTTTTGGGAAACATTTCTAGTGATGAAAACATGTTTGTTTACGGAATCATGTTTCCGTGAAATTTTTGCTCCATACAAGATTGCGAAGATGCAACAACGCGAAATTTATTTCGCATCTTCGCCCTCAGAACTTTGATACAAATACGAACTAAGTCTTTGGACAATACGTGTCGTCCTGACATTTTTTAACTATCACCTATATCACACTTCAGGATCGCCCATATAAAACTGTTTGTTATGTTTACATGGTCACACATATCACTTATTATATTTTGTTTTCATGGCAGTGCCTGCCACGATGGTGATGGCAGACCCATATCACACTGTGTTTTGTTGACAATTTTAACACGCATGTTCTATGAAATGTTTACAGGGCATCCACATTCATCTAATTGGAACCCGTTTCATCGAATCTTGGGGCAACCGTCTGGTAAGTGAGACATATTCACCGGTTGGATTCTTTAGTATTACAAGGGCCTATCTGCACATTTTAAACATGTAATACACCGATCAGGGTTTTGCCACGAATTGTTGAAACTCCTCCCCAGCTATTTTTAAAGGATTAATGTTCATTCATCGAAAAGCACAAACATTACCACGTGCTCATTTGAATATCACAAACATTATGCACGTGCGCTTTTTTATAAATTATTTTAAC
Organism: Congeria kusceri; assembly: GCA_027627225.1. Lineage (NCBI taxonomy): Eukaryota > Metazoa > Mollusca > Bivalvia > Myida > Dreissenidae > Congeria > Congeria kusceri. The sequence continues at coordinate 42,166,187 of CM051029.1, read as the reverse complement.
CGCTAAACACGTGATATTCAAGTGCAATGATTGGACAATATTGCAGATTAATTTGAATATGACTGACATTTGTAGAAGCGTCTATTATAAGGTGGTGAAATTATAATTATAAACATTTTATTTTAAAATTCAGTATTGCAGAAATGTGTGACTGGCTTCACAATAACTGTTGTTATTTTGATTCGATCATTAATGATACTAGTAGCTTATTTCCGTTTTTCTCAGTCGTTACACAGTTTAATAAATGTATCTATTATCAATCACGACCATTTATTATGCATGTTGAAAAATTAATTACACTTATAACAATTTCTAAGAAATGCATTGCTATTGACGTGACCATCCGTTTGCAGGACGGCATCGTTTCCCTTCTCGGACCTTTCATGTTCCAAAGCCACAAAAGACAGCAGTGACAGGTATGTAACTCGGACAATACACCTAAGATATTGATATTTGCTTAAAGAAGACATTTATGTCGTACTGCCCGTTTCTAGTGGCTTAAATTCCGATATATGGACAAAAATAAGTATTCTCTAACGTCCTGTGGTGAGTTGTGTGGTGAGTTGCTCAAAACTTTAACGATCAACTAAGCTTACAGCCCTTAAAATTTGGATGAAATTATTTAATAATAATTATATTTTTTTACTGATTTCATTCTATTTACATGTATACAGCTATGCTGAAATAATTTCACATTGTTTGATAAACGAGTTGTTTGTAATGTTAAATTTATTTACACCTGAAGTTAACAGACGTTTACCTTATTTTGTCGTCAAAGATTTGAGGGGCTCATCCCTGGATTGAAACTCTGAGTGATGTAAACATGTGGTTTAACACTTACAGATTAACTTCATAGTTAGCTATGTCTATAAATAAATCCCTGCGGGCACGAACTTCCACGTGACCATAGTCAAATCAAATGGTGTAAATTAAAATGGTGGACCAATAGAAGAAAGAAAACGTGGACGACATAAAAGTCTTGCTTGGTTGTGTTTTCCGTTTTTAGTTATCTTTTTTTGCTTTTAGCCCACCTGAGTACAACGTAATCGCCTTTTGTTTGTCGTGTGTCGTTTGTTGTCAACATTTACCATATGAACACTCTATAGACCACATTTATTGCCCAGTCTTCATGAAACTTACCCAGAACATTTGTTCTAATGATTTCTCGGACGAGTTCGAAACTGGGTTTTGTGGTGCCAAAAACTAGGTCACTAGTTCATATTGAAGAAAAAGCTTGTGAACACTCTAGAGGCCAAATGTTTTGCCTAATCAACATGAAAGGTGCTAAGAACATTTGTTCTTTTGATAACTCGGTCGAGTTCAAACTGGGCAATGTGAAATCAAACACTCGGTCATGGAAACTAGATATTTTCACTCGTGAAAACATTGTTTCTATGACAACTCATGAAATAAAATATACGATCTTACACTGCATAAACGGATATCCTCTATTTCATTTTTCAAAACATGCACAGTATCTGTATGATCATAAGATCTTAGTCACGGTCAAATATGGGTTAGAGTGGACCAGAAAGTCAAGAGTTACTGGCCTTTGTTTGTATGGATTAATGCCAATAGCTTGTGCAGGATAGAGACTTCATTTTCCATCCAATCTTAACCAAATTTGCACCGTTTGCGTAGGACCATAAGGTCGCAGACATATTCAAATTTGGGCAGGTTTGAACAAGAATCATTAGAGCTATTGTCCTGTTTTTATCAGGAAAATAATGGAGTGTGTTTATATAAATACTTCATTTCACATGCAATCTTTATCAAAACTGTACAGAATGCACATGACCGTTATACCTCAGAAACACGCAATAGTAACCAGATTAGAACTAAGAACAGAAATTCTGGAGCTTTATCCCTGTTTCATACTAAAAGTATTTAGAATGGCAAAATGGGCCTCTATTAGACTCCATCAATAACAAGGAACTGATAATCAATTGCTATTTCAAGCCACTGTGTTCCATCAATTTCTACTGTTTGGATCATCTGAACACAATGTACTGACTGTATTTTTAAGGATAACATAATTTGCATAAGTTACATGATCTGGTAAATAATGTCTTGGGTGATGAGATAATGGCTAGTTCTAACATACAGACAATGTCTGACATGTCTGCACCATGCAGCTTTTGAAAAAACGACATATGTAAAAAAAGGAGATGTTCCCTTACTGCTTTAGTAGTTGCAGCTGAATTGAAATATATTTTTCTTTTTCATTTCAAAATCTTTCAAGTCCAGAAATAAACATTTGAGACGCAATGTCTTACTACAGTATAACTAATCAAAACACTGATTGCTAAGTTTGACTGTTGGACAAAAAAGGAAAGAAACAAATCGCTGGAAAAATATGAGTGCAAAATATTGCTTATACAAAAGAAAGATTTGTTTGAATGTTATTAAATTTCTGTAATGCCATTTTGCACAAGAAAATAAGATCGGATTATTGTACTATCTGCTTTTGTTATGTCCCCCCCCCCCCAATCGAAGATGACGGTGTATATTGGTTTGCTAACGTCGGTCGGTCGGTCTGTCGGTCGGTCGGTCGGTCGGAAGAGTATTGATTATCAGTGTTTCGTAGCCTCCTCCCTTCAACCAGTCGCCAATCAATAGCCGATAGAGCATACAAGTTAAGAGTATTGATCATCAGTGTTTCGTAGCCTCCTCCCTTCAACCAGTCGCCAATTAATAGCCGATATAGCATAAAAGTTGAGAGTATTGATTATCAGTGTCGTAGCCTCCTCCCTTCAACTAGTCGCCAATTAATAGCCGATTTAGCATAAAAGTTGAGAATATTGATTATCAGTGTCGTAGCCTCGCCCCTGCAATCAGTTGCCAATGATAGAAGATCTTAATCCAGACCTGGGTTAGACATTAAGAGGTGCCCGGAACAACTAATTGCTTATCAGGCAAATAATTTTGTGTGCACACATTTTTTGTCACAGACTGAGTACTGTTTCTGCAAATGCCAAAACTACTCTTAACATAATTATTATTACCGGTTATTTGTACGTTACTTTGTTTCTTGAAACATTAAAAACAAATATGTGTGCTGTTTAGTTTCTTAAGGATTACCTAATACAATTAAAATATAAATATCCAAAGTAAATCCTTCCAAATCTGGAAGATTTGTTCGCTGGCATAGACACTCGGGTGTGTGTTTTTATAAATTGTGGTCGCAACTTAATAACTTGTGACCACGACTTAATAACTCTTGGCCACGACTTCATAACTCGTGGCCACGACATAATTACTCGTAGCCACAATGTAATAACGCGTGGCTACGACATAATAATGGCCACGAATTAATAACAAACCCACACATGTCCCTCTATGCCACCGTAGTACTGCACTCGTGGTCGCAGTGGTTACTGTACACCGCAAAGGGGAAATAACCGCTGCAATTATTATGGCATATCTTGTGTTACGTGCCTATGGTATTATCGCGGTAAAATAATTATCTCATTAGTTAATAGCATATTACCTGCATATAGTATATAGTATATATTTCATTCCAACATGACACTCGCTAATTTTTCGATAGACAAAGAACACAATTATCGTTATTAAATAACCCAAGGACAACGAAAAAGAAGTCCCTCCTGGTTTAATTCCTACGCATCATAACTCCAAATCGTTGTTTATTGGCCGATAAACAACGATAAATCGAAAATTATTTCTTAAACTGAGTGCATTTTACGACATTTTAATTACATATTCGAGTGTCTTAGAGAATATGGAGAGGTTGTCTGTGTAAAGAGCAGCGCATCGAATGGAACAGGATCGGATGAAATAGAATACAATATAATAGGCTATATTATTATTATATGGTATAGGATAGGATATTAATTTGAAAAATTATGTTATTTATTTACAGCAAACAAGAAGCCATACCATGAGCAACCTTACAAAGGGAAGCCACACCAGGACCAGCAACACAAGGAGAAGCCACACCAGGAGAAGCCACACCATAAGCAGTCACACAAGAAGCCACACCAGGAGCAGCCATACAAGAAGAAGCCACACCAGGAGAAGCCACACCATAAGCAGTCACACAAGAAGCCACACCAGGAGCAGCCACACAAGAAGAAGCCACACCAGGAGAAGCCACACCATAAGCAGTCACACAAGAAGCCACCGCAGGAGCAGCCACACAAGGAGCCGCCACATAAGGAGCCACACCAGGAGCAGCCACACAAGGAGAAGCCGCACAAGGAGCCGCCACACCATGAGCAGCCACTTACGGAGAAGCCACGCCATGAGCAGCCACACAAGGAGCAGCCACACAAGGAGAAGCCACACAAGGAGCAGCCACACAAGGCGAAGCCACACCAGGAGAAGCCACACCAGGATCAGCCACACAATGTGAAGCCACACCAGGAGAAGACACACAGTGAGCAGCCACACCAGGAGAAGCCACACAAGGAGAAGCCACATCATGAGCAGCCACACAAGGGGAAGCCACAACATGAGCAGCCTCACAAGGAGAAGCCACACCAGGAGCAGCCACACAAGGAGAAGCCACACCATGAGCAGCCACACCTTATCGCGGAAATTGTAAGGTGGCGTCTATTTAGGGTGATTGTAAAATCAAAGCACTGAACGCATTTAAGTTGTTCGCTATTGAGAAACACTGTGCACAATTCAGTCTTTTCAAATGTTCATAGCAACACCAAAGTAAATGGAATAGCTGAGTTTTAAAATTGTTGATATTCTATCTAAAAGAATATTCCTCTGCAGTTGTGTATATATTATGAATGAAAAATAAATTAATTATTCACATTACATTCATAACCAGTTACTGAACATATTAGTGCAAGGTGTACATATATTGTCAATACAGTTTTATAACGTATTAATTATTACGTCCGATGAAACTTATTGCTTCGTGTAAATAACTTATCCCTATTGTCACTTACATTCTAATGCCCGTTATGGTATGTTTTGCAGAATGTTTCGCAAATATGTTGAGAAAAAAAACACAAAAGTATTAAACATGCATATTAGAAACAGTAAATCGAATCCCTTTTGCAAATTAGCAAAACATAAGAAATATTATACAAATTTTAGCTGTGAATATGAATTTTGCTGTGCACCATTACATGATATTGCACAGCTAAAAAGTCCATACATGTTTTATTATATGACTTATAAAATAAATGGCTTTTAAGAAAAAAGAACAAAACACATTTATTTGTTTCAATCATAATATCAAAACAGAAATATATATTTCGGTTACTTCCCTTGTTCTAATTGTAAAGGGAGCTCACCGTTTCGGTTCACGAGTATTACCGACCCGTACATCGGGACAAGACGTAATTAAACGAAAACATTCTCGGCAAAACTTGCAAGTTTGTTGGGATTCCAAATAAACTGTTTTTAGCTAGTGTGCAATATCATCTGATTTGCACGATGGAAGTAAAAACTGTGCACCATCACGTATGATTTTCTTTCGATGGTGTGTCGCTGAGCCAATCAAATAACGTTTATTTATAAGTTATATTATAAATTGCTTTTATGCATGCATTCCACTTACTGATTATCATGTCTCATATAACAATTGTCCACCTACAACATTCACGCGATCACATCTTTTCTATAAATAAACTGCGATAATTTTATAATTTTGATTTCATTTTATTCAGTGAAAATAAAATAAATTTGCTGAAAACGAAAACACTACGTTTTCATAGTAACATATTGAGCATATCAAAGAAACTTTCCAAGCTGGCTAGGATTCTTAAGCACTTCCCCCAATGTATGCGATTAACTTGTGTTGGGATTGGTAATGAAATTATTTCTACTGCCATTCTCCCCCTACCTCACATTCAAGCAGGGCAGTTGTCAGTTACTGGCTTAGGTATGTGCACTTAATGGTAAATAGCTAAGATCGGCAAAGTGTACCCAGGACAAGTGTGAGTGGGCTAACTGACCGCCGTGATATGACTGATGGTTAATGGTTAATAATGGCTAAAATTAATGGTTAATTTTATGCTGCACATGCTCACATGGACATAATTTAAAACACGATAATTAAATTGTATCATGGACACGATGCGGGTCCTCAAAGTTGCGCATGCGCAGTATGAAATAGATTCCCCGCATGCAGTTTGTTTGCATTTAGGGGTTATGCACAAAATAATTGGATTAACTATTCATTATGCACGAATCAAGATGAAAACTCGTCAGCGTTGTTAAGGTAAAGTATCTGATTGATCGAGATAAACAAAATAGAAATCGCCGGTAAAAAAAACAACACGCTAATGCGTATGGGGTGGCGGATTTAGGCAAGTGGCGGATTTATGCACTGCGCCAGTATTCTGTTTCAATAATATGTATATGGATATCGCAGCATTATTTACATTTTTTGTGTGTTAAATTGCTGCTTCTGTTTCATTAATATGCCCCTGATAGCCACATTTTCATGTAATTTTGTATGTATTTATTACGACCAAACGTATTATTGTTGCAAACTTTTCATGCAATAGGAATAATTTACATAACGGTTAACAGATCAACTAATCTACAACAGGCGCAATAGCCGATAGAGCATACAAGTTGAGAGTATTGATCATCAGTGTTTCGTTGCCTCCTCCCTTCAACCAGTCGCCAATCGATAGCCAATAGAGCATAAAAGTTGAGAGCATTGATTATCAGTGTTTGTAGCCTCCTCCCTTCAACCAGTCGCCAACCAATAGCCGATAGAGCAAACAAGTTGAGAGAACTGATTATCAGTGTTTCGTAGCCTCCTCCCTTCAGGTTACGCATGCGCAAATAAATTCATTCATTGTTACATATAAAATATACAATGTTTGATTTCAATTTTCACCATGACCAAACTACTTTTCAATATATACGGAATATTATGCTAGTCCGTTGTTCCAAGAGTATGTATTAGTCGAGTGGCTTGTGTGATGACGTATCACACGATTGGCGGAGCCTCGAGTGTGATACGAAATAACGCAAGCCACAAGACTAATACATACTCTTGGAACAATTGACTAGCGTAATATTCCTTTTATTATATACCACGATAAACTTCAAATGTGCATTTACCTTATTTTATTTGTTTAAAAACTACACTAACGACTAATCATTGTAGGTATAAATTACATTCGTTTACATAACTCTATGATGACGTCATTAAAAAAGTAGTCCGGCTAGTATGGTAATACGGGATCGGAAAAATAGCGAGTAGCATAATACGGGATTTTGTTTCTGACGACATGTATTGCACCGATTGATACAGCATGTATTTTGTTAAGATTTTAAACAGGTATATAATAAATCACCATACATCGTTGGAAAGATAAGGCCATAACCTTTTGAAAAAAAACAGATGTCAAAAATTCTATGTGTTGTAACTCAAAATATTTACCTTAGAATAAACACACCGGTTTTGACGGGCATGGAGGCTGCCATTTTGTGCATGAATACATGGGCCAAAAGTTATGAAGCTGGGACCCACGAAGAACAAAGTAGTGCCAAAAAAACTTTTTCTTATTTCTTTCATATATACCTTTAAATTGATACCAAAACATATCATTTACACTGTATATACAAATCATATGCATTATACACTGAAACATATGTATTTATTATCTAACTGACAATGTAACCCTGAGGATGTGACTTCCGTTTTGGGGTAATTAGACCTTTAACAGAACCCAACCCTTTCAAATTTGAATAAAAACCACATTTTTCCTAAATCTGATCTATTTCGAGAAAGAACATTAAGTCCTATCACACTGGTATAAGGATTTATTGGGGAAAAAAATAATTAAAAATACCACATATAAGCATTTCGAGACAAGAATTTAGACAGTAAACACGTACTTAGTACATCATGGAAAACATTATTTTAACTCAGAATTAACCATAACTTTGAGTTTTAATAGGCATAGCAGATGTAATATATAATATCAGAAGTGAAAACAATCTTCACTAGCATTCTAAATGCTAAAGAACCGGTTTTTAAGCTGTTTTGAGCAAAAAAAATAATTTTCTGCATTTTTGGGGGGTAAAATCCATATAAAAGTAGCATTTCAGATCCCATGATTTGTACGCTGGCATAGATGTGATTCGAGTGTATTTTTATAAATTGTGGTCGCAACATAATAACTTATGGCCATGACTTAATAACTCGTTACCACGACTTAATAACTCGTGGCCACGACTTAATAACTCGAGGCCACGACATAATTACTCGTAGCCACGACGTAATAACTTGTGGCAGCGACATAATACTGGCCACGAATTAATAACAAACCCACACATGTCCCTCTATGCCACCTTTGTACTACACTCGTGGTCGCAGTGGTTACTGTACACCGCAACGGGGAAATAACCGCTGCAATTATTTTGGCATATTTTGTGTTACGTGCATATGGTATTATCGAGGTAAAATGATTATCTCATTAGCTAATAGGATATTACCTGCATATAGTATATAGCATATATTTCATTCTAACATGATACTCGCTAATTTTTCTATAGACAAAGAACACAATTATCGTTATTAAAAACCCCAAAGACAACGCAAAAAGAAGTCCCTCGTGGTTTAATTCCTACGCATCATAACTCCAAATCGTTGTTTATTGGCCGATAAAAAACGATAATCGAAAATTATTTCTTAAACTTAGTGCATTTTACGACATTTTAATTACATATTTGAGTGTCTTAGAGAATATGGAGAGGTTGTCCGTGTAAAGAGCAGCGCATCGAATGGAATATGATCGGATGAAGTAGAATACAATATAACAGGCTAGATTATAATGATATGGTATAGGATAGAATATTTATTGGAAAAATTATGATATTTGTTTACAGCAAACAAGCAGCAACACCATGAGCAGCCGCACCAGGAGAAGCCAAACAAAGAGAAGCCACATCATGAGCAGCCACACAAGGGTAAGCCACACCATGAGCAGCCACACAAGGGTAAGCCACACCATGAGCAGCCACACAAGGGTAAGCCACACCATGAGCAGCCACACAAGGAGAAGCCACACCACGAGCAGCCACACAAGGAGATGCCACACCAGGAGCAGCCACACAAGGAACAACCACACCATGAGAAGCCACATCAGGAGAAGCCACACCAGGAGAAGTCACACAAGGAGAAGCCACACCAGAAGAAGTCACACCAGGAGAAGCCACACCAGGAGAAGCCACTCAAGGAGAAGCCACACCAGAAGCAGTAACACCAGGAGAAGCCACACCAGGAGCAGTCAAACCAGGAGAAGCCACACCAGGAGAAGTCACACAAGGAGAAGCCACACCAGGAGAAGTCACACAAGGAGAAGCCACACCAGGAGGCCCACACCAGGAGCAGCCACACAAGTCGAAGCCACACCAGGAGAGGCCACACCAGGAGCAGTCACACCGGGAGAAGCCACACCAGGAGAAGCCACACCAGGAGCAGCCACTCAAGGAGAAGCCACACCAGAAGCAGTAACACCAGGAGAAGCCACATAAGGAGAAGCCACACAAGGAGAAGCCACACCAGGAGAAGCCACACCAGGAGAAGCCACACCAGGAGAAGCCACCAGGAGCAATCACACAAGAAGAAGCCACATCAGGAGAGGCCACACCAGGAGCAGTCACACCGGGAGAAGCCACACCAGGAGAAGCCACACCAGGAGCAGCCACTCAAGGAGAAGCCACACCAGAAGCAGTAACACCAGGAGAAGCCACATAAGGAGAAGCCACACAAGGAGAAGCCACACCAGGAGAAGCCACACCAGGAGAAGCCACCAGGAGCAATCACACAAGAAGAAGCCACATCAGGAGCAGCCACACAAGGAGAAGCCACACCAGGAGCAGCCACCCAAGGAGAAGGAACACCAGGAGCAATCACACAAGAAGAAGCCACACCACGAGCAGTCATACAAGTGGAAGCCACACCATGAGCAGCCACACAAGGAGAAGCCACACCATGAGAAGCCACACCAGGAGAAGTCACACCAGGAGCAGTCACACCAGGAGAAGTCACACCAGGAGAAGCCACACCATGAGCGGCCACACAAGGAAAAGCAACACCAGGAGCAGCCACACCATGAGCAACGACACAAGGAGAAGCCACACCAGGAGCAACGACACAAGGAGATGTCACACCAGGAGCAGTAACACAAGGAGAAGCCACACCAGGAGCAGTCATACCAGGAGAAGCCACACAAGGAGAAGCCACACAAGGAGAAGCCACACCAGGAGGCCCACACCAGGAGCAGCCACACAAGTCGAAGCCACACCAGGAGAGGCCACACCAGGAGCAGTCACACCGGGAGAAGCCACACCAGGAGAAGCCACACCAGGAGCAGCCACTCAAGGAGAAGCCACACCAGCCAGAAGCAGTAACACCAGGAGAAGCCACATAAGGAGAAGCCACACAAGGAGAAGCCACACCAGGAGAAGCCAAACCAGGAGAAGCCACACCAGGAGAAGCCACCAGGAGCAATCACACAAGAAGAAGCCACATCAGGAGAGGCCACACCAGGAGCAGTCACACCGGGAGAAGCCACACCAGGTGAAGCCACACCAGGAGCAGCCACTCAAGGAGAAGCCACACCAGAAGCAGTAACACCAGGAGAAGCCACATAAGGAGAAGCCACACAAGGAGAAGCCACACCAGGAGAAGCCACACCAGGAGAAGCCACCAGGAGCAATCACACAAGAAGAAGCCACATCAGGAGCAGCCACACAAGGAGAAGCCACACCAGGAGCAGCCACCCAAGGAGAAGGAACACCAGGAGCAATCACACAAGAAGAAGCCACACCACGAGCAGTCATACAAGTGGAAGCCACACCATGAGCAGCCACACAAGGAGAAGCCACACCATGAGAAGCCACACCAGGAGAAGTCACACCAGGAGCAGTCACACCAGCAGAAGCCATACCAGGAGGAGCCACACCAGGAGAAGCCACACCAGGAGCAGCCACACCAGGAGAAGCCACACCAGGAGCAGCCACACAAGGAGAAGCCACACCAGGAGCAGCCACACAAGGAGAAGCCACACCAGGAGCAGCCACACACGGAGAAGCCATACCAGGAGCAGTCACACAAGGAGAAGCCACACAAGGAGAAGCCACACCAGGAGAAGTCACACCAGGAGAAGCCACACCATGAGCGGCCACACAAGGAAAAGCAACACCAGGAGCAGCCACACCATGAGCAACGACACAAGGAGAAGCCACACCAGGAGCAACGACACAAGGAGATGTCACACCAGGAGCAGTAACACAAGGAGAAGCCACACCAGGAGCAGTCATACCAGGAGAAGCCACACAAGGAGAAGCCACACCAGGAGCAGTCACACAAGGATAAGCCACACCAGGAGCAGTCACACCAGGAGAAGCCACACAAGGAGAAGCCACACCAGGAGCGGTCACACAAGGAGAAGCCACACCAGGAGCAGTCACACCAGGAGCGTTCACACGAGGAGAAGCCACACCAGGCGAAGCCACACCAGGAGAAGTTACACAAGGAGAAGCCACACCAGGAGCAGTCACACCAGGAGAAGCCACGCCATGAGAAGCCACACCAGGAGCAGTCACACAAAGAGAAGCCACACCAGGAGCAGTCACACCAGGAGAAGCCACGCAAGGAGAAGCCACACCAGGTCTAGCCACACCAGGAGAAGCCACACACGGAGAAGCCATACCAGGAGTAGTCACACCAGGAGAAGCCACACAAGGAGAAGCCACACAAGGAAAAGCCACACCAGGAGTAGTCACACCAGGAGAAGCCACACAAGGAGAAGCCACACCACGAGCAGCCTTACAAGGGGAAGCCACACCATGAGCAGCCACACAAGGAGAAGCCACACCATGAGAAGCCACACCAGGAGAAGGCACACCAGGAGCAGTCACTCCAGCAGAAGCCACATCATGAGCAGCCACACAAGGGTAAGCCACACCAGGAGCAGCCACACCAGGAGAAGGCACACCAGGAGCAGTCACACCAGGAGAAGCCACACCATGAGTAGCCAAACAAGGAGAAGCCACACAAGGAGAAGCCACACCAGGAGCAGCCGCACAAGGAGAAGCCACACCAGGAGCAGCCACAAACGGAGAAGCCATACCAGGAAAAGTCACACCAGGAGAAGCCACACAAGGAGAAGTCACACAAGGAGAAGCCACACCATGAGCGGCCACACAAGGAGAAGCAACACCATGAGCAACGACACAAGGAGAAGCCACACCAGGAGCAGCAACACAAGGAGAAGTCACACCAGGAGCAGCCACACAAGGAGAAGCCACACCAGGAGCAGCCACACAAGGAGAAGCCACACCAGGAGAATCCACACCAGGAGCAGTCATACCAGGAGAAGCCACACAAGGAGAAGCCACACCAGGAGCAGTCACACAAGGATAAGCCACACCAGGAGCAGTCACACCAGGAGAAGCCACACAAGGAGAAGCCACACCAGGAGCGGTCACACAAGGAGAAGCCACACCAGGAGCAGTCACACCAGGAGCGTTCACACGAGGAGAAGCCACACCAGGCGAAGCCACACCAGGAGAAGTTACACAAGGAGAAGCCACACCAGGAGCAGTCACACCAGGAGAAGCCACGCCATGAGAAGCCACACCAGGAGCAGTCACACAAAGAGAAGCCACACCAGGAGCAGTCACACCAGGAGAAGCCACGCAAGGAGAAGCCACACCAGGTCTAGCCACACCAGGAGAAGCCACACACGGAGAAGCCATACCAGGAGTAGTCACACCAGGAGAAGCCACACAAGGAGAAGCCACACAAGGAAAAGCCACACCAGGAGTAGTCACACCAGGAGAAGCCACACAAGGAGAAGCCACACCACGAGCAGCCTTACAAGGGGAAGCCACACCATGAGCAGCCACACAAGGAGAAGCCACACCATGAGAAGCCACACCAGGAGAAGGCACACCAGGAGCAGTCACTCCAGCAGAAGCCACATCATGAGCAGCCACACAAGGGTAAGCCACACCAGGAGCAGCCACACCAGGAGAAGGCACACCAGGAGCAGTCACACCAGGAGAAGCCACACCATGAGTAGCCAAACAAGGAGAAGCCACACAAGGAGAAGCCACACCAGGAGCAGCCGCACAAGGAGAAGCCACACCAGGAGCAGCCACAAACGGAGAAGCCATACCAGGAAAAGTCACACCAGGAGAAGCCACACAAGGAGAAGTCACACAAGGAGAAGCCACACCATGAGCGGCCACACAAGGAGAAGCAACACCAGGAGCAGCAACACAAGGAGAAGTCACACCAGGAGCAGCCACACAAGGAGAAGCCACACCAGGAGCAGCCACACAAGGAGAAGCCACACCAGGAGAATCCACACAAGGAGAAGTCACACCAGGAGCAGTCACACCATGAGAAGCCATACCATGAGCAGCCACACAAGGAGGAGCCACACCAGGAGCAGCCACACCATGAGCAGCGACACAAGGAGAAGCCACACCATGAGCAGCCACACCAGGAGCAGCCACACCAGCAGAAGCCACACAAGGAGATGCCACACCATGAACAGCCACACCAGAAGCAGCCACACCGGGAGAAGCCACACCAGGAGCAGCCACACAAGAAGCAGCCAAGTGTGCCAAGATGCATAACAGAGTTGTGGGGATTGCTGCACCTGACTGGAGTTGATGGCTAAGATATATTTCAAGTTTCGTTTCAAGTGAATATCTTATGTAGTTTCGAAATGGTAGGAATTTTGAGTATTAACTTCAAACTAAAAAATCTATGTCAAAAGGGGCATAATTGTGTCAAAATACAAAACAGAATGGATGATAAAGGTATAGTCATGGTTTCAAGTGAATAATTTATGTAGTTTTGAAGTTATACGAGTTTTGATTACAAACTTTAACCTAAAACACTGTGTGAAAATTGGACATAACTCTATCACGAAACAGGATTATGTGTATTGTGGCACCTGATGGTGTACTTGATGACAAAGGAACATTCCAAGTTTCAAGTGATTTACTTATTTAAGCTTTGAAGTCTCGAGACTTTTGAATAAAACCTTTACGCCGAAAATGAATGTGAACAAGTGTTGTCACTATAAAAATGCGACATTTGCCCCCGAATGCTCTTTGGTCAAAACGAAAACAAATTGATGGAGATTGTTTTCCATGGTTGAGACGTTGACAGTTAAGAAGTATTCGAAGTTTCATTTAAACACCTACGATAGTATTCAATATATTGGGCTTTATGTAACACTTTAACCGAAGTAAGTAAAATGGGCGTGCATCTGTCGAAACACAAGCAGAGTTGGGGGGGCTTGCTTTCCATGGCGAAGTCTCTGATAGTAAAGAAGTATTTTAAGTTTCAAGTAAATACCTGTGATAATATTCACAATCGTCGACTTAATAACAAAACAAACCAATATTTCTAAGTTTAACAATGAGCATAAAAAAACAACGGAGTTATTGGGGCTGCTTTCTCTGGTGGAGACATTGACGTGGATAGTAAAGGAGTGTTTTAAGTAAATATCTTTCACAGTATTGAAGATATTCGACTTTATGACAAAACTGTAATCTTGGTTGGACGGACTAACGGACGGTCTTACGGGGCATAAACTTGGCATAACTCTGTCAAAATACAAAATATAGTTATGGGAACTTGCACTTGAAGCTGGAGTTGATGACCAAGGTACAGTTTTATTTGCATGCAGTTTTGAAATTATTATACGATTTTTGAATAAAAAGTGTAACCAGAATAGGATTTTTTTTTGGGGGGGGGGGGGAGTAACGGCCCTTTGAAGTATTTCCCACAACAGACTTTGTCTGCGCTTGTTTTCCGTAACCCCTGGTCGTATTTTGGCGAAACTTCACAGGATTGATCAGTGCCAAGTCTAGTTGTGCAATTTGTGCGCTTGTTCTCCGTAACCCCTGGTCGGAATTGACGAAACTCTACAGGATTGATCAGCACTAAGTCTAGTTGTGCATATCGTCGGCATGTCGTCGTAGGTGGATTTTTGGCGGGGTTATGGCCCTTTGAAGTTGTTGACAGAATAGACCTTGTCTGTGCTCTTTGCCGTAACCACTGGCTGGAATTTAACAAAACTTCACAGGATTGATCAGTACCAAGTGTGGTTGTGCATATCTTCGGAATGTCATGATAGGTGGATTGTGGGCGGAGTTATGGCGGTGCGTGGGGGAGACATGTTGTTTTTTTTTCAAAAACAAACTCGAGTTATTTACAAATACATATCAACACAATATACACGCTTCGCAGAAACCCCTTTGCCGAATGTATTGAACATTCAGGTTTTTTTCAACTTAACTTAATTATTAATGTTAGTTCTCATAACGCGTTAAAAAGGCGCAGTCATGCTACATATAAGAACGATTGCGATCACATATATACGACTTAATTAAATTGCATAACAGGAACACATAATATTGATAATTAAATAAACTAAAATAAACAAAAAACATTTTCGTAAAAAAATGCAAATTTAAAAGGTCTAGGATAAAAGAAAGGGAAGAAGAGCCTGACAACTCGGTATACTCTAACCAATGCTAAGTTGAAACACAGACCACGTGGTTGGTTATTTACAAAAGTGTCACTTAATACCGGAAGCCTTTTTAACGTCGGGTATGTTTAACAATAAAATTTTAGGCG
Source organism: Congeria kusceri (assembly GCA_027627225.1). NCBI lineage: Eukaryota > Metazoa > Mollusca > Bivalvia > Myida > Dreissenidae > Congeria > Congeria kusceri. The sequence continues at coordinate 42,150,568 of CM051029.1, read as the reverse complement.
TGTCGTTGGAAAACCGGGCTTAATGCATGTGCGTAAAGTGTCGTCCCGGATTACCCTGTTCCGTCCGCACAGGCTAATCTAGGACGACACATTCCGCCTGCAGTGGATTTATGTTTAGAAGAGACTTCATTGAAACAGAAAATACCATAAAAGCGGAAAGTGTCGTCCTGGATTAGCCTGTACGGACTGTACAGGCTGGTCCAGGACGACACTTTACGCACATGCATTAAGCCAGGTTTTCCGACGACACGCCTCATTTAGCTATAATGCTATTTACAGTCATAAAACATTTCGATGTCTATCGTGTTTGCCGTGCATTTGCGTGCAAAATTATATGCAACTTGCGGCGTTTGCATTATGTATGAATTGAAACAGTGCAAATGTGTGATATATTGATGTTTTATGGAGGTACGTACCACCAGCATTATACCGTGGTCCAGTCGTTATAAATGTATCGTCATTTTTATTCAAAGATTAAACGGTGACCATAACCACCTATAACAGGTATACATGTACATCGTATATGGTTGCTTACAAGTGTGTACGATTATTTATCCGTTTGTTGGATGGATGGACGGACGGATGGATGTGTGGGTGGAGGGACGGACGTATGGGTGGACGGACGGATGGATGTATGGAGGGACGGATGGGTGGAGGGACGGACGGACGGATGGGTGGAGGGACGGACGGATAGAGGGACGGACGGGTGGATGGATGGACGGACTGATGGATGGACGGATGGGTGGAGGGACGGATGGAGGGAGGGAGGGAGGGAGGGAGGGAGGGAGGGAGGGAGGGAGGGAGGGAGGGAGGGAGGGAGGGAGGGAGGGAGGGACAGACGAATGTATGGAGAGACGGACGGACGGAAGGGTGGAGGGACGGATGTATGGATGGAGGGACGGACGATTAAGGATGGAGGGATGGACGGTTACAGACGGATCGATGGAAGGACGGGCGATTGCGAACGGAATGATGGAGGGACGGACGGCGGTAATATGAGATGCGAGTGTAATCGTTCGGGCCGCCAATGGGGTGAATCGATCTACGTTAAATATTGTGTAATACAATATAATAGTTACTTCCACTTGTAAATAATGCGCATTCTATTTATAGTATTAGTATTTAAAATGGACATTCTTTGAAATTAGAAAGTGCGATTATAGGCAACTCCAGTTCCGAGAAATATAACACATACACGTACAAAATGTTACTAGTTATCTATAGCTGGTTGACATCACCACCTATTACGGCATTATTTAGAAGCACTTGGTTCAACTTTGAAAACTCCTAATTTTGATTGATAGGCTTACTCACGTTGAGTAAAATCGAATCGCTTTACATTCACCGCCACCCCACCCCACCCCCTCCGTCATGGGGTAACTTGAGTGCGATGATGCAGGAGTTTAACTAGTCTGTTGTAAATGTTTATTAGTCCAACGGACAACAACATTATTTATCAAATATACATAACATAACAATTCAAATTAATACAACATTATGACATAATTATATGTATATTGAGCGAATTTCTCAAATCACAATTTCATTTTGGAAGTTTTACAAATCACAACATGCAATGGTTCAACTACCCGCTATGTACAAATTGGTCTAACCTAACACTAGTGTGATTAATGGTTCGGTTTGGATTTGATGAGAAAACTTCGGAGTTCCCCATAAAGGGGTGCTAGATCTTCATTAACTGTCAAAGACTTGACGTGATGTAAATGCGATAGTGACGTTTCCGTGACGTTTAAAACTGTCTGGTTAACACTCCAGGCACGAACAAAATCCCAGAGCGGTATTTTATCACTAGACGGTGAACAAAGTACGTTCCCCGCCGGAAATGCACAATGCGGCGCCTTCCGGTGTAAAACGAGGCTGGTGCCGCGATGTTCTAGATCATTCGAAACTAACTGTCTAAGGCCCACGACTGTCAGATCACACGGGAAAGGTTTATGTTGTAATATCTGTAACTTCGGACTGAATTCTTCAGACCGGTGTTCTACCGAGAAGACAAGAAGTTTATTCTGAAGGTGCTCATTTACAACCATGCTGTTGAGCGTTGCGTGGGTAAAACGCTGCTCCACTATCGCCCCCACAGTGGCCTTGTACTCGACCTGTATAGCAAACTCGGTCCGTGTCAGCACGCGCTCGGTCACACCCTGCCCCAGTCCTTTCTTGTCGTCTCTGAACACGTTTCTATCAAGCATCACCTCGACCCAGCCGTCGTTAAGGGAGGCAACTCCGTGCGGCTGCGCGGAATGAAAAGTTATCCGCTTTTCCTTGTCCTCTAGTACGGCCATCGTCGTCATAGGGTAATAATTGGTCTCTATCGGCCGGTCTCGGTTGTTTCTGCGGCCCATCAACGTGAACCCGTTCTGGTCGGTGAAAAATTGTTTTTCATTATCCACGTCGGTTTGCAAGCGCATGATTATTTCAGAATTCACTAACGATGGTTCTATTCCCATGGTTATTTCATTCGTAACGAACACCGATGTCGCCTTGACGTCATCCACATTGTAAATAGTGAATGTCTGTGAAAATCCGGATTTGTAAGACAAACTGACGTCCGAGTGCACCTTTCCACTGGTGATCTTGATCATAGCCATTGTATCGTACAGAACACCGATCTCTTCGGCCTGCCCCTTGGGTTCAAACAAGTATGCCCCACTCTTGCCTGGGACGTACTTATAGAACTTAGATCTGACCACTGTAGACTTGCCACTCTTCTTGTCATTTATTCTCTCCAGGTTTCCCGATCTTGCGTCAAACTGAACTTCAATGTGGGCGTTTTCAATTGATATGTATTTCGTAGAGATTTTGCTGTTCTCGTCAAAGATAAAAACGCTTGATTCGACAACGTCATTATGGTTTGTTGCAGATTTTGAGACTGTAAACGTCCTAACTTCATACGGTAGCAATTTCACCGAAAATGAAATTATACTAAGTCCATTATGTGTTTGGTGAGTGGGTTCGGACGTCTGATACTGCTTTGTGTTTCCTTCTTCATCAGTTAAGACGACCGGACCCTGCGCGATGCATACACTGACCACGTCCTCCCGACCATGCTCTACTGGATTTACAACAACGATTTTCAATTTTTCACCCTGAAATTTTAGTTCACTCAACAACAACAGTGATTTGGGATTGTCTTTGTTCAAGTTGCTTCTCAATGCCGTTGTCGAACTTACTGACCCTTTTGTAAGCAAGAGCGCGAGCGAGGACGCCAGCGCCTCCCTCGCCTGTCGGAACGCGTTGGACAGCCGCTCCTCGTAGTCAGAGACGACGAACGGAAGTGACGTACCGGTAATCCCGTCATGATGCTGAAACATACCAACGTCCCGTCTGGCATTCCGTAGCTTGCCCATGATGTCTTTGTATGCTTTGGAGAACTCCGCACAAGCAGCTTTGGATTTAGAGCACTGGTAAAATGCTGACACACTAAACACGTCTGCGGCGCGGATTAATGGCTCAATTTCGCGTGTAAACCTTTTCATCCATATCCTTGTTGTAAAATAGCCCGTCCATGTGTCATTTTCAAAGTCGGAATACGGGAAAAAGTCGCCACTTAAGACTGGGAAAGCACTATCCGATCCTTTTGACAGTTTCAATTTAGACTCTACATTTCGAATGCTCTCAAAATAATCCCTGATCGTCCCGAATTGTATGTTCATTTTCCAGTCCTGTTTTGCGTTTATGTACTGCATCAGTTTGCCGTAATTAGAGTGCGTGTCTCGGAAAGCGTTTGCCAAATCGTATGACGCATCCTCGCCAATGAAAATCACGAGGTTGTTGTAGCCGTACAATCTAGAGGTAAATCTGTACGCCTTGTATAATTTCTCCGATAAATCCTTGACGTTAGCGTCTGTCACAGGCACGGCTTCTGAGGAGGCCATCATGTGCAGAAAATTAAACTGCTTGCAAATGTTCTGGTCCGGACCACACACGTCACCATTCCAGTACCCCGGATACGGCATCAGATTGGTCAGTATATCATTTACGTCATCGGAGTTCCAATATGGCCGCCACATGAAATCCATTGCCCGCTTGCGCATAAGCGTAGCTTTTATTGCTTGGTGAATTCGTAAAATGACCATGTTTTGAATTCCAGCTTTTTTCCATAGATAAGGCATCGTCGAGGAATAACCAAACGGGTCATTTATCCAGGCATTGACGGGTTTGACGCCCAGGTTTTCATCGAGCCACTGGTGTCCCTCTATGAGTTGGTCGACCACCGGCTGGTAGTGTGTGACCGCCTCGTCCGGCATCACCCAGCCGCCCAGAACCACTTCTAGCTGGCCGCGTTTGATCAGCTCCCGGACCTAAACAGACATTGGAGAAAAACAAATTCTTAAAAAAAAAAAATAATTCTGAAACGCTTTTTAGAGTTACGGAAAATGTCATAACGATCCCAAAATAACAATCATTATTTAGGCCAATGCAAACGACAAATATGTTAAACACGTAAATGCTTCAAATTCTTACATACATTACATTTTCTAACAGAGGACATTTTAAAATAAGTTCTACAGAAAAGTATGTTTCATTAAATCACTCATTGAAATCAAAGAATGGGGAAAAACTATATCATATATAGAGGATATTCGTTTGTTTTCGGTGTGATAACGCGTGATATCATCACCGGAAAGGGAGACAATTAATATTTTCACGAGCGCTTGCGCGAGTGAAAATATGTAAATTGTCTCCCTTTCCGGTGATGATGTCACTCGTTATCACACCGAAAACAAACCAAAAAAAATTTTTTTGATGCTGTACTAACTTTTGTTTTACATTTTTGTTGGAAATATCGCGGGAATCATAACGTCATAACGTCAAAATAATGATGTCATTTCACAATTTTGAGCCCGGCATCGATGATGGTCCGTTTCATTTTTTGTATTAAATCGGGATCCAAAAAAATTAGTCAGTCACTGTGAGTGATATAGGGCTATATCGCACTGATATTTTTCTATATTTCACTACTTAGAATGAAATAAAAAGGATGAGCGATGAATTTAAGCTAACGATAGAATACAGTGCTCTCAGTTTTTACTGAATTATAACTATTTGTTGAATGGATATTCAAATTTATAGAGCGAATTCTCCAATCTTTATAAATTATATATTTATAACTATAAGTAATATATTATTTACTGTTAACCTTTCTGATACTAGTATAGACACAGAAGATCATGGACAATGCTTGTGATGTAATGGGAAAGCAATTAATAGAAAATTGAGGAGCGTCGTGGGAAAACCGGGCTTAATGCATGTGCGCAAAGTGACGTCCCGGATTAGGCTGCGCAGTCCGCACAGGCTAATCAAGGACGGCACTTTCCGCTTTTATGGTATTTTCTGTTTCAAGGAAGTCTCTTCTAAACATAAATATACTGTAGGCGAAAAGTGCCGTCCCGGATTAGCATGTGTGAACTGCACAGGCCAATCCGGGACGACACTTAACGCACATGCATTAAGCCCGGTTTTCCCACGACATCCCTGAAATTAACACTCTACTAACAGCTTGGGTGGAACTTAAGTTATAAGAAGCAAACACTGGAATCTATGCTTGTCATTCGACTTTTAAGAACCAAATACTCAATTGACGATAACGTTTAAAAAGGGCATTGGTTTGTTTGTCTGTGTTTCTGTCTGTTTGTTAGTAACCTTACGCAAAAGATTAATAGCTGCATGAACTTTTATATAATAAAAAGTTGGAAATGGGCCAATGAACAAATGACATAGGTGGTGATCCGGATCACCGTCTGGATCCAGTAATTGTTGAAGGATTCTCTATTATTAATTCACAGAACAATTAGAGGTGAATACTCTGTTAAAACGACTGTTCAAAGTATGTTAACATTAAATTTCACTATAGTGACGCGCTTTGTTGGTGCAGATTGTTGTAACATACATTTGACGTCGTTTTTACATCTGAATTTCCCGTACGTTTTACTAGACAAGCGCTGTATTACTTTTTGCAAGGACATTTAGTGTATTTTTATATTCACAAATTATATAAATTATATAAATGATTACAGCATAATGTAATAAAATCTGATACAAATGAATCTCATTGTATAGCTATGTCAAAATTTATTTTGAACTTATCGTCATAATCAACATAATTTTACCCCTATAATTTGCTAACGAGAATTCGGCGATTTCGTGATGCTATGTTTATTTTGAATGGTTATGTCCCATTAACACACGGAACCCACCTGATCCTTGGTGCTCTCGGGGATATCCCGGAACCAGCGCTCCAGGAACACCGCTTCAGCCCACTGGAACGTCATATTCCGGTTCTCCGTCAGGAAGTTCACCATGTTTCGGAACACCTCTGTCAAATACGCAGTAAAAGGTCAGGAGGTGTTATCTGTTAAGTTAATAGATGCCATGAGGGTTGAGCGTGAAACTATTGTATCTGCTTACCATTTCTATAGCAGATACAACAATGTCACGTTCAACACTCGGATCACTACCTAAACAGAAATGCAATGTTCCAGATTATGTCAGTGGGTGAACGAATATATTGAACTATAACAAATGCATTTGTTAGCGGCTAAGCGCTTGGCATGTGATCTGTTCGTTTAGGGATACAAGAAACACACTGCATTCCTTTGACATTAAAGCGAAGTACATTGCGATGTACGTAGTAAAGTATTAACTACATGTATTTGTTGTTTTTGCAGCTGATAACGAGTGGGTGACGTTTCGATAAATAGTGTGCAGCGACGTTAATAATATGGTGGCTGATTTCTGCCATGTCGTTTTGGCGTATTGGCGCCTTTGAAGGGCGCCAAAACGACAAAACGCCAGAACGACAAATACCTGCTTTGTCGTATCGGCGCGCATAATTATCGTTCTGGCGTGACGGCGTGTTGGCGGCCTTCTAACGCGCGCCAGAACGAAAACACGACACTTAAATTTCTCGTTATGGCGTGTTGGCGCCTCATATTTGGCGTTCTGGCGGATTTGAAGGGCGCCAAAACGACAACACGCCAGAACGACAAATAAGCGCGCCGATACGACAAATCAGTTATTTGTCGTTCTGGCGTGTTGTCGTTTTGGCGTGTTGGCGCCTTCCGCTAAGCATGCACGCCAAAACGAAAGGACAAATACCTTATTTCTCGTATCGGCGCGCTTTTTGTCGTTCTGGCGTGTCGGCGCGTTGGCGTCCTTTAAACCAGCCAGAACGCCAGAACGACAAATCCGAGGCGCCAACACGCCAAATAATGGGCACCAGAACGAGAGATTTATGTGTCTTGTTGTCGTTCTGGCGGGTACAAACTTGTCGTATTGGCGCTCTTACTTTGTCGTTCTGGCGTGTTTGAAGGGCGCCAACACGCCGACACGCCAAAACGACAAGTACCTTTATTTGTCGTATCGGCGCGTATATTTGGCGTATCGGCGTGTTGGCGCCCTTCGAGGCGCCAACACGCCAGAACGATATGGCAGAAATCAGCCACCATAAATAAGCGTTCACTGACACATGTTGGTATAATAATAACGCAGAATATGGGTCGGCTTATTTTGCAAACTACAAAATTGAGGCGTGTCGTGGGTAAACCGGGCTTAATGCATATGCGGTAAGTGTCGTCCCGGATTAGCCTGTGCAAACCACACAGGCTAATCCAGTACGGTACTTTCCCCTACAGTGGATTTGTGTTTAGAAGAGACTTCCTTGAAACAGAAAATACCATACAAGCGGAAAATGAAGTCCTGGATTAGCATGTGCGGCCTGCGCAGGCTAATCCGGGACAACACTTTTTGCACATGCATTAAGCCCGGGTTTCCCACGACACGCCGCAAATGATGTTGAGTAGGCATAATATACGTACGACTAAATCGCTGTGAATAATAGCCTTCAAATGTCATCCCGTATCCGGGGTCAGCGTGGGAAAACGGCACGAGGATCACGTTCACGTGCTCATCACGCGTCGCGGCACTCTCGTCTGCTGCGTAGAATTCGGCGGGAATTTTATAACGGCCGTTCGCATTTAAACTATAGTCCGTCTCTTTAGGTAAATCGAATGTAGAGATTTTGCCTGTCCATGGCACTATTCGACGGCATACGTCCTTCGCACGGACTACTTTCACCTTCTCCAAATGAGGCATGATGTGTCCATGCGCTTTGATAATGTAGTCCTCTTCGGACGCCGGCGCTGTTTTGGCGGTTCCGGTCATCATCCAGACGCTGTGTGCAAGCAGCACCACGACCAGGACGAACACGATCACCTTCAACTTCCGCCAGGGTATTTGGCGTATCATGTTCATGTCGTCTGCAACAGAAAAAAGTGTCAAAATGAATAAACAGGTGTCGCTTTTACTGCAAGCCCATTAACATGCATTTGACACTAATCTTCAATGTTTCGTAAGTAGAACAATTCGGAATTTACTTTTTTTTTCTTTTTTTTTCTAATCCCGACGAACAATTATTATGGTAAGTTTTGTCCACATTTCACGAGGTATTTTTCAAAATAAATTATACCGATTATAGGACATGTAAATACCGGTACACTGATTGAAATGTAATTGAAGTATACGAGTTTAAATAATAATATAACTTCACCTTATACTCGATACACAGTTATATTTAAATTAATTTTGCCGTGATTCAATTTTATATCGAGTATATTGTCGTGTAACAAAAAGTATTACACCAAGACGGATTCTAATCTATACTGGCAGTTAACTTTGTTATACTTACACTATGCATGCATGCATTAATTAAGAAATAATTTTCGATTTATCGTTGTTTGTCGGCCAATAAACAACGATTTGAAGTTCTGATGCGTTTGTTCTTTGTCTATATAAAAATTAACGAGTATCATGTTAGAATACTCCTTAACCTATGATATAAGATATAAAACCATGACAAAAAAATATTATTCTGAAAAACAAAACTATATTTTTTATACTATAAAATCATGTCCAAACCCGGCAAAACGTGTGTCAACTACTTCAATAATCATGCAAATATAAATTATATCTAAGTAATCATTATACAATCTCAAACGCTAACTATTGAATGTTCATATACTACTGACAACTCTTTATGCATCTGAATGTGCATCACACAATGCACCCATTAAATCCAACTGACACATAATTAAAGGGCATTTCAGTTATCCGTCAATACAATATTTTCATTACATTCCTAATTTCAGTTTCGTATTATATGTGTATGATATATAAAGCAGCAGTAAATGAAACAGAACAAATTAATAATCACCAGAACTTTTATCCAGGATCGATGGATGCTTTATTCAAAACAGAATCCATTTCAACCACACATCGGTTTGCATGTTCTTATTGAAAAGATTTCAAACATGATCTACAAACTAATACATTTTACCATATAAAAATAACCCATCCACACAATTGATGACTGCGTAAGCGGGTTTAGAAGGGGTGGAGTGGCGTACGCCCCCTCTGAAATTGTGAAACATTCGATTTTTGAACCTCATAATATCTTAAATCATATGAGGCGTGTCGTGGGAAATCCGGGCTTAATGCATGTGCGTAAAGTGTCGTCCCGAATTAGCCTATGCAGTCCGCACAGGCTAATCCAGGACGGCACTTTCCGCTTGTATGATATTTTCTGTTTCAAGGAAGTCTCTTCTAAACATAAAATCTACTCTAATAGCACAGGCTAATCCGGGACGACACTTAACGTACAAGCATTAAGCCCGGCTTTCTAACGACACGCCTCATATGCATTTTGTTGCCAATGACGTGTTCTTCGATCAATGTATTGCAATAATCCAACCCATTCTTCGGCATTTTCGTTTCATGGTATCTGTTTGTCGATATAACAACTTTCCGGTATCTATCCCAATAATTATGTAAGAGAGACTAAAAGCTGTTTGTTGGCAGCCTTTTTCAATACTGAATATGTCCAGCCCCCTATAACTCTAAATCCTGTTTACGCACCTGGAATGAACTGTCATATTCAACAAGATTAAGAAGTTAATTTAATAAAGGTACTTTAAGTTCCTGTTGATGTTTTCGCCTGGCAATGATATCAGGTATTTGAAACAAATAATACCTTTATCTTGATACGTGTTCAATGTCTGCTGTACATGTATACGAGTTATAAAAAGTTCGGTATAGCTAGGCATGTGCATGTAAACATACCAATAAAATTCCTTTGATTTTCCCTGTACGTTTTGCGTATAAAAGAAATCACCCATTCCTGCATATGTAAATAACACGCGTACTTCAGTTCTCAACTTTTCAACTCGCGTTTCCGCATCAGACTCATTGCTATTCAGAAACACTCACGATTCTATATAAGGCCAGACTGTGTTGATTTTTAGTTTCTCGGATCCGCCAACACGATTTTTTTCAATGCAAAAAAGAACACAATTAATATTGTTAAAAATAAACCAACATTTGATAAACAATTGTTTATTTCCACTTATGCTGTATTCCGTATGGTGATTAAAAGTAAGTTTTGAACTCGATCACAGTTGTGATGCAAAACACCGTGAAACAAATATTAATTCAACGTAAATGGTGTGGCCTTGTTAATGCCTATTTTTAAATCACAATCGTTGCATTGTATAAGTATTGTTTTTGTTAAGTATATTGCGAAAAAAATGTGTTTATAATAGAAATTTATTTTTAATTATTTTACTTCCGCTTTCAACCGGGTTTTTTTCAAAAATGTCGGAGAAACTGAAAATTAACAATCTCTGGCCTATAGAAAGCTATACAGACCTCTGCAGTTTAAAAATAAGTACCCAGACCACCACAGATATCGATCCTTAAATTGTTTGTTATCTTTGAACCATTAACTCTTCAAGCAGAAATAATCTGCTGTCTATTAATTTCACAGATCGCTGCTAATGGTTTGCTGGAATCACATGCACACGAGTTTCATGGGGAGGCTATCGATCATCTAGAGCGTTGCGATGTTTTCAATAACTTCAATGCATATTTCAGTGAAATCACTTTAAAACGCTGTCATTTATAAGGAAGATCCGTAATGACTATTTGTGACCATTTGCAGCACATGTAATTCCATGTTAAGTGCATAACTATATATTTATATAACAGATAATGCTTACATACATTTACATTAATACACTTAAAGACATATATGATCTCCGTGAGAATACAGTCCACTCTCAAAGCCCAGAACAATGCATGCTAGACGCCTATTACATATGTACGAGCATTGTTCAGTCAATAAAGTTTCCTAACTCATGCAAAATAAATGACGATTTCTTCATTGAAAATCCATTATTTTCAGAAAATATAAGAAATTGAAAGCGTTATTAAGCATGCCTCCACAAAGAATACACATTTCCAAACAGTTGTATACGCGTTTACCAATGAATTGCAAACACGAATGCGGGATTAATTTCCGCTCGTTAGTTCACAACAGGCTTCATAATTTCCCTGCTAGATGTTCGTGTCACGTTATCAATGTCAGCGGTAGAAGGCTACTTGCAGCGTCATTAAATATCGATTTCTTTGACATTCATTACTAAAGGTAGCAAAGGAAGAAACGGCACCATCCACGTGCTTCGTTACTGACCACCGAAGCCTCTATATGAGGCGTGTCTTGTGAAAACCGGGCTTTAATGCATGTGCGTAAGTGTCGTCCTGCATCAGGCTGTGCAGTCCGCACAGGCTAACACAGGGCGGCACTTTCCGCCTACAGTGGATTTATGTTTAGATGAAACTTCCATTAAACAGAAAATATCATAAAGCGGAAAGTGTCGTCCTGGATTAGCCTGTGCGGACTGCACAGGCTGATCGAAGACGACACTTTACGCACGTGCATCAAGCCCAGTTTTCCCAAGACACGCCTCATATGTCTGGGCATTGTGCCGTTTAAATTGGTTGATGGTCTAATATCAGACAGGTGAGTTTCCTAAGGGTATTGAAGGTACAGATGATATTTGTTGGTTTCAGTGTAAAATCGTATTGATTGCAACATAATAAGTGCATGCAATAATGGTGTTTGATATTTTCTAATAAGCGTGTGTTATAAAGCAAAACTACTTAAAATTATCAACTTGGACATCAACTTCTAGCTTTAATAATCATCCACGTAATTCTCGTCGGAACATGCACTTTGTTATGCAGGTTGTGTTCGACAATGGTACTGAATAAAATTCGACAGTATTAAGGCTTATATACCGTAATTACTCTATATGTTGGGACACTTAAAAATAATAATTTTTTTTGCTATTGTTAGAAGCAGAACAAATAATTTTTCTGAATGTGTCCCAACATTTAGAATCTCCAATTGAAGTAAAAATAATAAGATTCGATCGCGTAATGGGTGTGAATATTATTCCCTATAAAACAAGCAAATCACAATAATAGATTTTTAACCCAGGGAATAATTTATGACACGCAGAAAAGCGGCCACGTTGATGGGGAGAGCTGCCATAAAACACGAATATATGGAATATTCACATGTGCATTTACAACCTTGACAGTTTGCCAACTAATACATTGCAATTTATCGGTGCCTGTAAATAACAGTTAGATGGTGACTTTAAATTGCTGACTTAACGGAAATTTACACTAAATTGCCAATTTCAAAAACAATGTCCCAAAAATTAGAAACATCAAAAATTCAAATTTTTAAAGTGTCCCAAAATTAAGAGTCGCGAAAAATAATTATTGTATCACATTTAAAGGGTGTCCCAACATTTAGAGTGTCCCAACATATAGAGTAAATACGGTAGAACGACAACACTAACATTAACTTTATCTTGTATAACAAGTTTCTTTTTTACGGATGAACAACTTTCAACAAAGTTTCAAATGTGTTAACTTGCAATACTACTCTCCACCACGAAACCACTTTACTACAGATGATATTGTGTTGTATACCAATATAATAGACATATGATCGCGGATGAAAATACTAAAGAATATAACATCCTGACAATAATTAAATGTTTTGCAAGTTTCGTTGGCCAGGTTTCAATTTCAGATTTATAATAATATTTTTAAGGGACCTGTTCGCAGATTGGCGACTTGATAATTTTCAAATTATATTGTCACAGATTACACAAAATAAAAGAATACTGTAAATAAAGGAGCGAAATGACACTAAGGAAATAGAGACATTTAACGGCATGCTTCAAAAAATGCATAAAATCTGTGAATAAGTCCCTATAATAGTAAAATGATAAACGAAAAGCTCATTTACCGGCAGTTTAACGATGTCCGGAAAAAAGGCAATAATCCTATATCCAATCAACTATTGGAGTTGGTAATATTATAAACAAAATGCAGTTTGGTAGATCCACATGAACACAATAAAATAACGTCAGTATTAGAAGATGGAGCACAAAAGTTACTGAAGTTTCATATAAAGGCAATTTAGCAACTACAGGTATTCTCTTTTTTGTTCGCGTCAATTCTGCCTGAAACATATTTCTTTTCCTTTTATTCTTCGGGGCATATTTTACGCTTTTAGTGTTCTTCCGTAAGCCTATACTGTCCGGGATGTACTGTGCGCGCACACGCTGTAAACATCAGGCTACAACCAGGTTTTTATCGCAGTCTAACAACTGAACAGGCGATAATAAAAGCGATTAGACGACATTTAGGCTAGAGTATTATTATTTATTGTGTTACGGGATCTCCAGGCCTAAATATCCCAAAAGGTAAATAAAAATAAAAATTTTAATAGCATTTTTTTTCGACGATGGAAGCAGGATTCCTTATATAAAAATAAATATTGGTGTAATGTAACCCTTTTTCTGTTTACATTAATGAAGTGCGTAAAGTGATCTAATCAACCGCAAAACAAGAGCTCACGAGATTAAAAAAGTTAGGAGAATTATTCAAGTCCATCAATAAGAAACTATAAGAAGTACTATAAAAAAATAATGAAGATCAATTTAAATCCAAATCAGAGAATAATTAAAAAACAAAAGGGCCCTGAGGGCCATAGGACGCTCACCTGAGATCTTGTAACCCAATTGGAATTTGCATCCCAGAGGTGTGGCTTATTTTTATCCCAGGGGCATAAGTTGAACAACCTTGAACAAACCTCTGTGCCTTGCGGTTGAGGTATAGTTTTTTTAAGTCATTTTGCTATTTAAGTCTATATAAACCATTTGACCCCTCGGGGGGTGGCCAGATTTGACCCCCGGGGTATAATTTGAACAATCTTTGGGGAGGACCACTATGCAATGTTACCTATCAAATATAAGAAAGCTGTGGGCCTTGCGGTTTCAGGTAAAGATTTTTTAAGTATTTAAGTCCATATAAACCATGTGACCCCTCGGGGTGGCCAGATTTGACCCCAGGGGCATAATTTGAACAATCTTTGGAGAGGACCACTATGCAATGTTACGTAACAAATATAGGAAAGCTGTGGGCCTTGCCGTTTCAAAGGAGAAGATTTTAAAAGTCATTTTGCTATTTAAGTCTATATAAACCATTTCGACCCCCTGGGCGTGACCAGTTTTGACCCCAGGGGCATAATTTGAACACTCTTTGTAGAGGAATCACTATACAATGTTACATACCAAATATGAAACATCTAGGCCTTGCGGTTTCAGAGGAGAATAATTTTAAAGTCAGTTTGCTATTTAAGTCTATATTAACCATGTGACCAATCGGGTGTGGTCTGTTTTGATCCAGGGGGCATAATTTGAACAATGTTTGTAGAGTACCACTAAAGGATGTTAAATACCAAATACGAAACCTCAGGGCCTTGCGGTTTCAGAGAAGAAGATTTTAAGACATTTGCTATATAAGTATATATAAACCATGTGACCCCCTGGGCGTGGCCAGTTTTGACCCCAGGGTTTTCATTTGAACAATCTTTATAGAGGACCACTACAGGATGTTACATACCAAATATGAAACCTCTGCGCCTTGTGGTTTCAAAGGAGGAGATTTTAAAAGTCATTTTGCTATATATTCTATATAAACCATGTGACCCCCAGGGTGTGGCCCGTTTTGACCACAGGGGCATAATTTGAACAAACTTTGTAAAGGACCACTAAAGGATGTTACACATACCAAATATGAAACCTCTGGCCCTTGCGGTTTTAGAGGAGAAGATTTTAAAAGTCATTTTGCTAGATATTCTATATAAACAATGAGACCCCCGGGGCGTGGCCAGTTTTGACCCCAGGGGCATAATTTGAACAATCTTTGTAGAGGACCACATAGGATGTTACATACCAAATATGAAACCTCTGGGCCTTGTGGTTTCAGAGGAGAAGAGTTTTAAAGTCATTTTGCTATATATTCTATATAAACCATGTGACCCCCCAGGACGTGGCCCGTTTTGACTCCAGGGGCATAATATGAACAAACTTTGTAAAGGACCACTAAAGTATGTTCCATTCCAAACATGAAACCTCTGGGCCTTGCGGTTTCAGAGAAGAAGACTTTTAAAGTCATTTTGCTATATATTATATATAAACCATGAGACCCCCGGGGCGTGGCCAGTTTTTACTCCAGGGCATCATTTGAACAATCTTTGTACAGGACCACTATAGGACGTTACATACCATATATGAAACCTCTGGGCCTTGTGGTTTCAGAGGAGAAGATTTTTAAAGTCATTTTGCTATATATTCTATATAAACCATGTGACTGCCCGGGGCGTGGCCCGTTTTGACCCCAGGGGCATAATTTGAACAATCTTTGTAGAGGACCTCTAGAGGATGTCACATATCAAATATGAAAGGTCTGAGCCTTGCGGTTTCATAGAAGAAGATTTTTAAAGTTTTCACTTTTTAAATCTATTTTTAGCTCTGGTGACCTACATATTCAGCGGACCGGAAAGATTTGAACAACTTTGAAAGAGGTCCACCCATGGATAATTCCTGTGAAGTTTGGTGAAAATCTGCCAAGGGATTTAGGAGGAGACGTTGTTTGAATGAAAAGTTGACGACGCACGCACACACGCACGCACGCACTCACTCACGCACGCACGCACACACGCACGACGGACAACGGGCGATCACAAAAGCTCAACATGAGCACTTTGTGCTCAGGTGAGCTAATAAACATACTTTTTAAATAAAAAGTGACTTTAATTATTTTATTTTATTTATTTTTCCCGATGCTCATATTTTTAACTTTTATTTATATTTTTCCCTCCTGGAGGTCATCTCTTCAGAAATTTCCCGTAACACAAGACATAAAAAGACTCTGGCCTTAGTACAATTATGATCTTCACTTGGTCTGAACAACGAGAACCTGCAGCGAGTGCTGTTATGCAAAGGTTTTGCATTTGTGTTCCATATTGGTACTGAAACGCAGACGAAATTGTATAAGTTGTATAAATTCTTTCAAAGAAAATGAAAATTAATCAGTCTATATTTGCGATAAGAAGTCACGAAAGTTTATTTGAATGTTAGCTAGGTTTTTGTTTTATGAATCCTCGGTTAGGCCAACATTCTTTTATGTTTTGTTTTACGGGAACTTTGTTTTTTAAATTGAGTCGGGGGGGGGGGGGGGGGCTTGTAATAAAAATAAAAATAAAATCACTTTCTTACAGCAATCGACAAAAAATATACATTATAATTTAAAAGAGGCGCATTATTTTTATTTCAAACTGAAGACATTGTTAACAGTGAAGGCTAAAATCAAGCTCTTTAAAGACATGCTAGTTTAAAAGTTAATTCATTAGTAAGAAACTCTTTAAATAAGTATTAATTTAAACAGATACAATTATTACTTCATACTTTTCCAAACATTTATATGTCCTTGTAACTAGTACATGTGCTATAAATAAAATACCAAGTCGAAGCGGAAATTATACAATGGTTACTTTTATTTTTTGTATTTGTGTTTGTTGAAAATTAGGGCAGGAATTACCGTAAAACACAAGATAAAAGAAATGTTGGCCTTAGGCAACGACTAAAGCTATTGCACAACAGCAAATAAACTAGAACGGGCGAAATTCTTTAAAATTAAACAAAATAAAGAAAATGTATGCTCGCAAATCCTACTAATGAATAATAATAATACATATGCAGGGTGGCCATTGAAATTCCGAAATAAAATTCCCTGACGTTTCCTAGACCGGAATTTGATTTTCCATGACATTTATTGTCAAATTACCGGTAAAATTAGTGCAACGTGGTGATAGCGTACATAAATATATGATCACATTTTTCATTTTTAGCGTTTTTATTCAAAAGTCGTAAAAGGACATAAATTATTCGCTTGAAACTTGGAATATATCTTTGTTATCAACTCCAGTATCAGGGGCAACATTGCCCATAACTCTGTTTGTAGTTCGACAGAGTTATGCCCCTTTTTCACTTACATTTTCTGGTTAAATGTTATATTAAAAAGTTTTGTAACTTCAAAACTACAAAATTATTCACTTAAAAATTGGAACTAACCTTTGTCATCAACTCTAGTATCAGGGAAAACATTCCCCATAACTCTGTTTTGTATTTTGACAGAGTTATGCCCCCTTTTCATTTAGATTTTCTGGTTAAAGTTTATATTAACAAGTTTTGTAATTTCAGAACTACGTAAGATATTCACTTGAAACTTGAAATATACCTTTGTCATCAACTCCAGTATCAGGGGCAATATTTCCCATAAATCTATTCTGACAGAGTTATGCCCCTTTTTACATAGATTTTCTGGTTACAGTTGATATTCAATAGTTCTGTAAGTGCAGAACTATATAAGTTATTCACTTGGAATATACCTTTGTCATCAACTCCATTATCAGAGGCTACATTCCCTATAACTCTTTTTTGTCTGGTTAAAGTTTATGTTCAGAAGTGTTGTAACTGCAGAAGTGCACAAGTTATTCACTTGGAATATACCTTTGTCATCAACACCAGAATCCAAGGCAACATTCACTATAACTCTGTTTTGTATTTTGACAGAGTTATGCACCTTTTTCTTATAGATATTCTGGTTAAAGTTTATACTTAAACGTTTTGTTACTTAAAAACTACATAAGTTATTCACTTGAAACTTTGAATATACCTTTGTCATCAACTCCAGTATCAATGACACATTTTGTATGTTTTGTGTTTTGACAGAGTTATGCCCCTTTTTCGCATACATTTTGCGTTAAAGTGAGTGTATATTTAAATGCCCTATAGCTTCAAAACTTCAATAGTTATTCACCTGAAACTTGGAATGCACCTGCAGCATCAGGGGCAACATTCCCAATTACTCTGTTTTGTATCTTGACAGAGTTATGCTCCTTTTTTGCATAGATTTTCTGGTTTAAATTTATATTCAGAAGTCTTGAAAACTACATAGGTTATTCACTTAAAACTTGGAACATACCTTTGCAATCAACTCTAGCATCAGGTTCAACAATCTCCATAACTCTGTTTTGTATTTTTACAGAGGTATGCTCCAAAATCTTATCTTTGACTTTAACTATATAAGGTTTTCACTTAAAAGTTTTGTATTTCAACAAATTTATGCCCCTTCCACTTTCCAAAATATGTACCAACTGAAAGACTTCGAATAGTCGAGCGCGCTGTCCTATGACAGCTCTTGTTACTATTGTTAACTTCTTATTCTAAACAAATATGATAATTGTATTGGTTTATTGTTGAAATATTAATTAAATTCTAGATTTCACTACAGTCTACTTCATTTTGGATTTATTCTAACACTTTTGGTTAAATACCTTGAATTTTCAAATACCTTGAATTTTGCCAAATTTTCAAATTCCCTGATTTTTCCCCGCAGGGAGTTTTTTTCACACGTTTTCCGTTTTCCCTGTTTTCCAGAGTTGGTGGCCACCCTGTATAAGAGCTATTTATAATCTGGCCCTTTTATACTAAGGCTTTAAACTGTATTATCAATTTAACTGAAACCAAAAACCGTTGCATACAACATAACCGTAAGTGAAAGTATTAACAACTTGCATTAAAGGGACATTTTCACAGATTTTATTTTATTTTTTTAAATATGCCATTAAATGTCTTAACTCGACAAATTACAGCATATAAAATAAAGAGCTCCAGTACTATAACAAGAAAAAACATACAAGAAAAGAAAACAAGTTGCTCCCACTCAGACCACCGGAACAAAAGTTTAATGCGCTAACCTCAGACGGCCATTTCGATTTCTATAATTGCAAGTGTATTTTTTTTTACGTAAGTGAGTCACGTGTTTCCAATAATTTCAACGAAAACAACAGAAACACTCCAAATTCGTTACAAACGCTTTCTTATTGTATCCATTTCAACTGATGTCGGTAGTGTTGTTTCCCTCCTTTTAATACACTACTCATTTATTTTTGGAATCTGTGAAAAAAATGAAAATTGTCAATTCGTCAATCTGTGAACAGGTCCCTTTAATGTAACACAAAACCTTCATGGGAGTTGCTTGCAATTATATACGTATTCGACTCAAATTTCTCATTTAAACGCGCGCAAATCCGTCTTTACCCGAAATGTATAGCGATATAATAAACAAAGTACCTTCATAATTACTAACCACATTAACTTCTCATAAATATTCCGGGTATCCGAGTATTAGTTGAGTTCACTCACCTGTCATGTCCATATTACTTGGTTTATAAACCACTTTAAACCGCTGCCAATTACATGCACGTGTAAGCTAAGCTAGCAGTTGTGTCTAGCGAGCAGGTGCGCGTTTAATTGAATCTCGACACACGTCACTGAATCACATTGTATTATTGCCGGTGACGACCCACCACCTACGTGTAGGCATATATTTAAAGGTGAAAGGCCAAGCTTCTAACAAATGTTATTTATTCTTTAGAAACATAGTTTTAGCCATAACAAATCAACTTCTCGTATCAGTTTTCATAAATAACGATTTTATAAGCGAGTATAACATAAAAGACAACATGATTTTGCGCATATTTTCATTGATACGCCACTCTGTTTCAAACCGGAAGTGACGTATATTCTACCCGTTAATTGTTTATTTTATATAGACTGTACAAATTACTTCAAAACTCGCGTTATTTCATTAAGTTACAATAACCTAAGACATAATTTATATTAAGTAGGATGTGTCAGATAAATGTAGGTTATAAAAACATATTCTAAATTAAGTATTTGGCAACATTTGATAAAAATAGACAACACATTGTTCTTACTTTCTTCGTCTTAGACATCTGCTATAGGGATCGTTTACTTAGTACCACTTTGTGTTATCAACTTATCAGTAATCTTAACCACTAGACAACTGATATAAATAATTTATTTGAGATCAATGGAAATGGATCCTTAGTAGTCTGGGCTTCCTGCTGTCACCACGACCGAGATCATATCGATGACCAAATCCTGTGTACTCCTACACAATAACGTGTCAAAAGTAATATGAAGGTTTGACAAGTTGTGGGCATGGCAAATCCTGATTGTCGATTGGTTGATAGGTTTACGAATTATAATTATACTGGACTTAGACGTAATCTGATTTGTTGCAGTAGTTCAGCCTTATGCATTGGCAATTTAAATTCAACTATCTTTATAATCAAACAGTAAGAAAAAAAATGCAGCGTTTTGTTGTAAACGTAGTCAAAATAAAATAAAAAAGAATAGCATTTTTCATGTAGTCTTTTTATGTTTTTCAAAGACCTATTACTGAATTATTTCAATACAAATGTTGTAGATAATTCAGATTTATGACTATATAAGAAGCCCGTCTAATAAAATTGTACAAGATTGTAAAGGACGATGTTAATATAATAATATACAGCCTGTTGCTGAAACATTGACATTATTAAATATGAGAAAATAGTATATCCAAAAAAGGTTTCACGATCCCGATTATAGATATACTGAACATATATTGTAAGCAATATTATGATAATCTGCAGTATGCAGGTATTTTTTGAAAAGTAGAGTAACGCGTGAAAATAAAACAATACATAAATTGTCGGCATGTATGTGCATTAGCATATCACATGCATATACTTTTTCTATGTGAAACATCATGAAATGGGTATGTTTTTTAGTTAAAGTGCATGACAAATGGAAAAAGACACACAAATACTTCACATTCATAAACTTTCACTGCACGAACATATTTCTTTTGTAGATGCTAATAATTATAGTCATTACACTTAGCAAACTGAAAGCGTTCTCGCACATTTGTAAGAGATGTATCCAATTATCAAATCAACATCCTGTTTGTCACATGACATAATAAGGGGTCGTAAACAAACTGCCATTCATTCAAGGCATGATGACACATCGACTGTGAAAAGTGACATCTTGAATATAGTTGAAAGTGAAAAATACAACGGTTAAATAACAATCGGTTATAAAAAATTAATATAAATGAGCAACATAAACAACTAAGAGGATTAACTACCAAGCATACGATTGTGATCTGTCTGAAAAGTGATGGGAGTTTTCTATTTTAAATCGTATTTCTTTATTATTATACTTGTATGGAAATATAAAATAATCAAAATAATTATGGATAAGCTAGATTGAAGATCAACGAAAAGGTAAGTAATACAAATTAGCATAATCTACTTATAAATGATGCATGTGCTAATTGTCATTTACTCGTCCCGCAAGACGTTGTTTAAATACGATAAAATTCATTTTAAATAGCTGTTGTGACATGTTAAAAGCAACCACAACGACTTACAATACCTAAACACAAAATATTGTCATAAAAGAATTGTTCAAATGTCAATTTTTGTTAAAGAAATTTAGTAAGTAATAATGGCGACCTATCTTATGGTTACAGTATACTAAATATTTCAGGTGTGCAATGCTATACTCTCTAAATAAATCAACACCATTTATTTGAAGACACAATTTTCTGTATAGTCACTTGCCATGACTTTATTTTTGAATATTTCTTTGTACGTGTGGTAGGAAAAACATTGTTGTGTACTAAAAATTCACTGTTTCGCTTGAAGGTTGGAGACTACATGACGAGACTTTGACAGTTGGCAGTATACCTTCAACTGGAGAGTAGCCGGTAAAAAGATGGCCGTAAAACAGTGAACTTTGATTCGCGTCGAGTTCTTTCTTACATATCACATGACCTATCTTTTTTATTGTCTAAATCAATTCGGCTCGGAATGCTCTTTAAGAAAAGGTATGGTTATGAGGGTCTCTACGCGCAAAATGTTGAGTTTATTTTTTGTTGAATTTATTGCTTTTACATTGAATTTGTTAAGGAAATCTTTTAGTATATTGTGACCTTATTAATGGAGCGTTGGGATTTAACAAAATCATCAAGAAAATGGCGGCGGAAATTATCGAGCTGCGTACGGAAATTGCCGATAAACAAAATCATCGTTTTTAAGCATCACACTAATAATTTTCAAATTTTACATAAGCAACACTGTAATCTACTGACTTTTATCTACAAAATATCAAAAGTATGTCAAAACATGGCCGTTCACCTTTAAGGTTGAGTCTGACGAGGTTCAAATTTCGACGTTTGTTGATACTAAATGCCAATATATATGTTCGGTATGGCAACTTCTGTTCAAACGGCTGTCCGGCTAGCGCAGTGGTTGGTACACGCGCTTCTCACCTAGGCGGCCCGGGTTCGCTTCCCACTCCCGGCGCATGTGAGTTTGGTTGGTGGTCACCATACCGGGCAGGTGGAGTTTCCTCCGGTTTCCCCCCACAGCACAAGACCACACCAAAATTAAATATCTTTCAGTAAAAAATAAATAGCTGGAAATGGCAGCTATGATTCAAAATTCGTCCCAACTTTCGTAAGTCTCTAGTAAATTAATTAGGTAGGAGTGCTGGGACACACTCCGGGTCCTCACACAATGCAGCCTCAGGCGCGGAAGGACCTCATAAACTTCGAAATACACACACACACGTTTCTGTTCGAACTTGAACGCAGTTCACACTAAATGCACTTTTACAAAAGTGGTTATCAATCTTGCGCATGGTGTAACGTGATTATTGAACATTTGTTTAACTTTCAGTCAAGCCCCATCCATTTTTTTATTGTATTACTTGTAAACGTCATGTTGCGCGATTTGTTGCGCTACATTTAATTCACGTTTTTAATTCATGTGTTTTGTTACTTCGGAATGCGAAATTGGAAGTGTCACAATAACGTACTCTGCACACATGTTTGTCAATTAAATAAACCGCGTGTACATAAATTTGCATTCGTGTGTGATTAAACCACACAAACAAAACAAACAGTTTAACAAAAGATGGCTAGTATACTGAACAAAATACGAGGTTTGTATGATAAGTTCATAGACTTTGTTAATAAAATGAATATTAGACGCTTATCAGCAAAGAAAATTATATCGACATAAAGCTTGATAGAAGTGAAATAATATTCAAAAATAAAATTTACAGTACTGTGAACTGTCAACAAATATCAAGCCAGAGTAAAATGGACATAAACCTAACCCGGAGAACGTCATGAAAATGCTTTTTATGAGCCAAACTAATTGCACGTGAATTGTAGTGTTATTTTTTTTTCTACACAGCTTATAAATGCACCGACTTTCCATACCCCTAGAATTTACTTATTACATGTTTCTATGTTGTTTTTGTTTTCTACACAGCTTATAAATGCACCGACTTTCCATTCCCCTAGAATTTACTTATTACATGTTTCTATGTTGTTTTTGTTTTCTACACAGTTTATAAATGCACCGACTTTCCATTCCCCTATAATTTACTTATTACATGTTTCTATGTTGCTTTTGTTTTCTACACAGCTTATAAATGCACCGACTTTCCATTCCCCTAGAATTTACTTATTACATGTTTCTATGTTGTTTTTGTAATCTACACAGCTTATAAATGCACCGACTTTCCATTCCCCTAGAATTTACTTATTACATGTTTCTATGTTGTTTTTGTTTTCTACACAGTTTATAAATGCACCAACTTTCCATTCCCCTAGAATTTACTTATTACATGTTTCTATGCTGTTTTTGTTTTCTACACAGCTTATAAATGCACCGACTTTCCATTCCCCTAGAATTTACTTATTACATGTTTCTATGTTGTTTTTGTAATCTACACAGCTTATAAATGCACCGACTTTCCATTCCCCTAGAATTTACTTATTACATGTTTCTATGTTGTTGTTTTTTGCAAGAGAATCAATAACGTTCTGGATTTCGAGTTCGAGTTCTTTAACTGTAACACAACGGATATTTTACGACAACGTCATCGTTTTTCTATTCAACAAAGATTGATTGATCTCCCGTAACTTCAGTCATCAACCAAACTTGTGATTACGCATCGCCAGCAGTCATACCTGTTCAAAGCAAGGATTGAGCTTCTATTTGGCTAATTTTTCGGCGTAGCTGTCTAAGATCACTTTTGACCTAGATTTCTTGCAATAATTATGCAGCAGGAAAATTGAATGCCAATAGAATTTGACAAATATTTTTTTTTTTTAGTGAATGCAAACTTACAACAATGGCTTAATGTATACCAACAACTGTTGCATACTTGTGGGGATTACAATGTACATAATTGTTTACATAAGCGGTTAAAATAAAGTTATAATAATATCTTCGACATACACTCTTGAACTGAACATAATTATGAACATATTTTCTCATTGTATGTCAAGAACATAATATTATATTCGTTCTCATAATTAATTCACTGTATGATTAGCCTAGCCTAGCCTAAGAACAATCGATTCTAGCGAGTTCAACACAATCACGATCATTCTAAAATTAGCGCGCGTTTAGCTGCCGGTGTATAGCTGTTATAGTATACATGCATCAATTAGCGTCCAGAGAATCATAAGAGCGAATATATCAATACATGGAGAATTTATGTTTATAAATCTACTGCGCATGTTAATTTGAAATTGAATGGCGGTTGCGTTCTATTAAGAATTAAATAGAATTGCACATTTCTATCAACTTCTCCAGTAGAAGTTAATCAATTTATAAAAATATATATTTCAATAAATAAAATGTGGTGAAATAAGTATAGGTATACGTCGAACTGTTATTCATGCTACTTTTACTTTATTTTCGTAGCATTAATACATTATTTGCAATACCAATTATACACAGAAACCCTTGATACTCATATTCCTACCGAATATAATTTTAAATCGCCATAGTCTAATTAAATTGTATGTTTGTGTTATCAAAAATGGAAGTCATCATTATTTCAAATGCGCGGAATGTTCCCTGAAGATCGCTTTTAATAAGGATACACAGTATAAATGATTAACTGACTTAGAAATGTAAATGTATTATGCATAGATAACTTCCAAGATGAAGGTAGGGTATATTACTTAAGAACAACCTTACGCGTTTGATACAGAATAATTTTCATTCATTCCCGCAGTTATTTTCGTACATTGTTAATTTGTTAAATTTGGCTGACGCATTTATATAATAATGATGTTAACGTATATTATTGACGTTATTCGTGTATCACTGGTGAAAACATGGAGCGGTACAAATATTAATAATTATTGAATTAATCACACATTAATTTTGGGATAGGAGACGTTTTCATATGGTGCTCAAAAAATCTGGGGTCCGAGAAGTCGCCTTGTCCAGGTGGGGACCGAAAAATCTGGGATCCGAGAAGCCACGTAACCGATCATCTCTTGTATTATGTTTAGGGTAAAATGATATCTCATTATGAATGTCAACGCCGATTGTCTTTTTAAAAAGACGTTTCTTGTTCACTTTATCAAATGTCTGCAAATGTGTTTTAGCGAGATTTGTACAAAACAGCAGTTTCACCTTGGTCTCGATGTCAGTAAACGGTCTTTTGAGAGGGGAACTTCCAAAACACGTATCGCGGAAAACTATACTTCTTTTCTTTGCAGGCTACGAGTCAGTAAATCGAAACCTGACATGGTCCTTTTTGAAAACAGCAAAATTTCACGCCTATTTTATTACCTTTTAATTATTTAAGATAATATATGTCAGGTGTATCATAATATGTATATCATGTGATTTACAGTGACTTTGAAAGGATTTTTCAATATGAGATAATTTCTCGTCTCTACACAAATCTATGGGATATTTCAAAAATCTATGGGACTTCCTCTTATTTTTATGGAATTTACAGCAATTACATTTTGTGAAGGTACAACTTAACACTTTACGTGTATGAAAGCAACCATGAAGTTGAAATGTCTATGTTCTTGTCAGGAAATATGATTTATGGTCAGATAACATCTTATCGCATTCTGACAAAACTGCAAAGCAGACCGAGCATTTTGTATCGTACTGCAGAGTTTTTAGATTCGTACTCGAAAATGTCGGTGCGACGTAAAATCGCATCGATTAACATTTCTTGGCGATTGTTCTCAATTATATGCGCAGAGATCGCATTTCGCATGGGTTTTCCAGTCATTGGATTTATTACAATTACAGTTACTAAAAAATCGTCAATTTATTAAAGAGGGTATGTACGATTTCATCAAATTTTAATAGAAAAATATGAAAGTAGCATAAAACCTATAAAACATATGAATAACAAACTAGAATAAACGTTCAGAAGAAATGATATTCGAAAGTTCTCGAAATTAGAGCTTTACTTCATTGAAATAATTTTCGTCTTCCAGTCGATAACTCATTCATGTACATAAGACATGTACAATTTTGGGAAATCCCCAATACTTGTTGCGCGTTGACTTAAGTTCTGTGCAGATTGTTCATACGACACATGGACACGTTTTTTTTATTTCTCTCACAAATACCATTAAAGTTGTCGGTATCGGCGTAGCACAACCTTGATACTAGAATTGATGACAAAGGTTAGTGCCAAGTTTCAAGTGAATAACTTATGTAGTTTTGAAGTTATCAAACTTTTGAATATAAATTTTAAAAGAAAATCTAAGTGAAATGGGGGCATAACTCTGTCAAAATACAAAAAAAAGAGTTATGGGTAATGTTGCCCCTGGTACTAGAGTTTAAGAGAAAGGTTAGTTCCATGTTTTAAGTAAATAACTTATGTAGTTTTGAAGTTACAAAACTTTTGAATATAAACTTTAAACAGAAAATCTATGTGAAAAAGGGACATAACTCTATCAAAAGACAAAACAGAGTTATGGGGAAAGTTCACCCTGATACTGAAGTTGATGACAAAGGTATATTCAAAGTTTCAAGTGAATAGCTTGTGTAGTATTGAAGTTACACAACTTTTAAATATTAACTTTAACCAGAAAATCTATTTGAAAAAGAGACATAACTGAGTCAAATACAAAACAGAGTTATGGGGAATGTTGCCCTTGATACTGGAGTTGATGACAAAGGATAGTTCCAAGTTTCAAGTGAATAACTTATGTAGTTATGAAGTTACACAACTTTTGAATATAAACTTTAACCAGGAAATATATGTGAAAAAGGGGCATAAATCTGTCAAAATACAAAACAGAGTTATGGGGAATGTTGCCCCTGACACTGGAGTTGATGACAAAGGTTAGCTCCAAGTTTCAAGTGAATAACTTATGTAGTTTTGAAGTTACAAAACTTTTAAATATAAACTTTAACCAGAAAATCTATGTGAAAAAGGGGCATAACTCTGTCAAATACAAAACAGAGTTATACGGAATGTTGCCCTTGATACTGGAGTTGATGACAAAGGTTAGTTACAAGTTTCAAGTGAATAACTGATGTAGTTTTGAAGTTACAAAACTTTTGAATATAAACTTTAACCAGAAAATATATGTGAACAAGGGGCATAACTCTGTCAAAATACAAAACAGAGTTATGGAGAATGTTGCCCTTGACACTGGAGTTGATGACAAAGGTATATTCCAAGTTTCAAGTTAATAACTTATGCAGTTTTAAATCTACAAGGCTTTTGAATAAAACACTTGAACCAAATTCAGACGCGGACGCCGACGCCCACGCCGGGGGTAGTAGGAAAGCTCACCTATTCTTTGAATAGTCGAGCTAAAAATGTACGTCAAACTAATGACACCCATATTTTCGCTATTTACTTGCATGTAACCGAAATATTCACCTGGGTGTTCTGGAATAAGACAACTAAATTAATGCACTACATCGGTTATTTTTGACTCGTTGCGAACGTGTTATTTTTGTTACCGATTCTTATTCTGAATATTTTGACAACAAATATCTGCAATGTATTTATTGTAAACTGTAAAATGGAAAATCAAGAGCACGCATCGTATGACTTACTTTTGACTTAGTAGGCAAAGAATCACTTACAATCGATGCTCTTAACTACCACACTTTGAACATCGGTCATTCTGCATAGCTGGTTGCAGATTGACTTGTTTGGCATTTATATTATTCCGTTTGCATCAGATAATTATCTTGAACAATATTTGTTCGTTACTTACAAAATAATTTTTAATATGATGTCGAATAATATTAAATAAGAAGCCATATTATCAACATTTAAGAAATGGGAAATTGAACTTCATTCAAACAAATGTTCCTTTTTAGCAAAACGCACTAATAATTTACATGCTTTTAGTTTCTTTTGTCGCCAACAGTCTTTCTACACTGTCAGCGTTTTGAATTTGTCAAGGTGTTAGACACTTTTCATAATTTCTTTGTACTGAATCAACATACAGTGCTAAGATTTTACAAAAAATGACATTCAGACAATGTTTATTTAAGTGACAAGGTTTCACAACTGAACGAAAATTGTATTGTACAAAGTATAATAATTTCGCGTTAATTATTGTTTATAAGTATATTCTAACGGAGTGCTCCGGGTCATGTTTCCATGGCTGCAGTACCATGACAATATAGCTCTGACATGCGTACTGAGCTGTGTCTAATCATTATTGTTGGTGATCTGTTGTTGCATCATATATGTACAATTCTGTTGTTGCATCATATATGTACCATTTTCAGATATAAAGGAATCTTATCAACAGAAGTATATAATGATAAAATGTAGTAGTTAGAGGGAGAGAATACATTCAGAACCTACCAACCTGTAAATGTATACATTGCACAGTATCAATTTTAAGCATTTGAAGTGATTCGAAACATTTACTTAGGATTCTGTGCAACATAACACGGTAAGAAAGCGGGTAGACGTAAGTTAGTCTTCGTTGAGAGAGAATGGCTAAATAATTCTAAGTGATTGTGAGGTTTACAAAATCGAATATTAGACAATTTTACCGGGGTGGGACGTACGCCGCTCCAGCCCCCTTTAAATCATTCACCTTAGCACAGTGTACCCCGAATGCAATCCCATAATATGCAGGTATTGCGTTAACGTTATAGTTGTACCGGGTTTCATTTATACACGAATATGCCGTAAGTATATGTCATATTTTCTTAGCTCTCAATATGTGTGGAAACAATAAAGTTAGAGAAACCCGCTCTCACAGAGCCATATAAGGCGGACAGAATAAAATAAAATAAATAATAAAGTCCTTGGGAGAAAGGTGCAACGTATTTATACAATGTGCTTATATTTGATTAGCTCTAAACTTCAGAAGAAATTAAACAACTAACCCGGTGATATCTGTCTAAAACTCCTATCCGACCGGTAACACTACACATTTGAAAATACCTGTAAACGCTTTGTTGACATAAATCTACCCGGGTTCTATTTCTATTCAATACGGGTAGTGAATGTCAGACTATCTACACAACGCCGTTCTGTATACGCGTGTGTGGTTACGGTACTCAATGGTGGAAGGCTATCGTTGAATATCGATCGGATGTTTAATCGTCAAATAAGCTAATGGGAAGTACGGTGTCCTGTTAAGCCATCGTAGTTTCGCGACTTCGACCTGTGTTTATGAAAGGTCATTGAAGCGCCGACACGATACGCCGAAGCGCCGAGACGATGCTCCGAAGCGCCGACAGGATACGCCGAAGCGATATAAACGTCACAATCTCGTGTGTTTTTAGACTGTTGGCGCAAGCCAACAGGATTTAGTAGATGTATTCCGAAATCGGTCTTGAGGGAACTACTTCTTTATTCTGCAGGCTACGTGTCAGTAAATCGATTATTTACTGCGCTTCGATCGCGGAACAGGGAGGCTTCCTGTTATCGATGCTACTGTGTATGAACAGATGACAAGAAATAGATCGGATTAAAAAAACAAACAAACAACAATAGTAATCCATTTATTCCATATCTGCAAAGGCATTAATGTTATGGCTATTCACATATGTATGATAGCGTCGCTGTTTGTGCTGTGTACTGGTTAACTACGCATTACAACATATTGCAAAAATTTTAACAACGGTATATTTACTCAGTACACATTATTATAGCGGAGTAATCGTCACCACTCGATTAATGATTGCTATTGTTTTTGACGTATGCATAAGAATTGTGGAAAAGCCTGGTACTTTTGCCTAGAGTTTTGAATGTATTTTAACTAATTTAACTTATTTTTAATTAAATTTGTATTTACCGAGCAGAGCGCTTGTGATGTAAAACACTGAACATTGATTCGAACTTATACGGTTCAAAGGCTATTTTTACCCGTTGTAGATTGACCTGTATGCATTTAACTCTGTTAGCATTTTAAATAATTTGCACAAAATATTTGCTTCCCACGAATTACAAAAAAATAATTATGAGAACGTAGATAAATAGCATTTAATTAGACGCGCGTTGTATAAGTTTTAATTTACAAAAGACAGTGGCCTGGATCTCCAACTTCTAGGTCAAATACCAGCTTACACCAATTTATTTTAAGCAGATTGTATAATTATGAGTTACGAGATTATTTTGTATACATTTTATTACAGACAGGTGATTTCATTTAAATAAATGCTCTTAAGATAAAAAATACTCTGACAATTCACTTGCTCTTAGTTTCTTTTCTCGCCAACACTCTTTCTGCGCTGTCAGCGTTTTGATTTTCATATGTGGCTATAAAATTGGGCGAAGATACGACGATACGACGTTCATATCGCTTCGGCGCATCGTGTCGGCGCGTAGGCGTATCGTCTCGGCTCGGCGCGTCGGCGTATCGTCTCGGCGCTTCGGTGCCCTTTAATTTCTGAGGTCGCCGACGCGCCGACACGATACGCCGAAGCGCCGACACGTTACGCCGAAGCGCCGACACGATGCGCCGAAGCGACATAAACGTCGTCTCGTCGTATCTTCGCCCAATTTTATATGGCGTATCATACGTATTAGTCAAAAGTGAAAAAATTATTATGAACGAGTACAGTTGCTATAACTAATTATACCTGCAGCTGTAAAATTTGTGCCCACAGGTGAAATTCTGTACTAAATTTATTGTTTACTTGTTAAATTTACTTATTGATATGCGTATTTAATATTAACATTGAAGTATTATACATTAAAAATAAAAACAATGTTGCATAAAGACTGCTTAATTTTGGTTTGGGTCAGAAAATATACCTACAGGTACAATTTTAGTCCGGGTATAAATTTATACCTGTAGGTACAAAAGTATGCCTGTAGCTACAACTTTTTATCTGCAGGTCCATCTATTTATTATGGTGGCACAGAGGTGACCTGCACTTCTCTTTTTCAATCTCGTTCCCACGAAATGCTAACTAGTGGGAAAAGGATACTAACTCGTGGAAACGAGATACCAACTCATGGGAACGAGGTATCAACTCACGAGAACGAGATACTATGTCAAGGGAACGAGATACTATGTCGAGGGAACGAGATACTAAGTAAGTCAAGGGAACGAGATACTATGTCGAGGGAACGAGTTAGTATCTCGTTCCCACGAGTTAGTATTTCGTTCCCACGAGTTCGAGAACTCATCAAATGTTTCCGTATATATGTTTTTATAATAACCATGGCCGACAAAAACGAGCATGTTTGCGGATGGTACTAACACGTTCGATCGATTTAGTATCTCGTTCCCACGAAATAGTAAGTCGTTCCCTCGACACCAGTCGTTCCCATGAGTTAGCATCTCAGTCCCACGAGCTAGTATCTCGTTCCCTCGAGTTAATATCTCGTGGGAACGAGAAAAAAAGTAGTGCCTCTGTGTCACCGTAATTTATAGCTGTTGTGTTTACATTTACTGTAGACTCAAACGGTACTGCATAATTGTATAGCCACAGACGAAATAAATACACGCGAGATTGCGACGTTTATATCTCTTCGGCGCATCGTGTCGGCGCTTCGGCGTATCGTGTCGGCGCTTCGGCGTATCATCTCGGCGCTTCGGCGTATCGTGTCGGAGCTTCGGCGTATCATCTCGGCGCTTCGGCGCATCGGCGTATCGTCTCCGCGCGTCGGCGTATCGTTTCGGCGCGTCGGCGACCTCAGAAATGAAAGGGCATCGACGCGCCGAGACAATACGCCGACGCGCCGAGGCGATACATTGACGCGCCGACACGATACGCCGAAGCGCCGAGACGATGCGCCGACGCGCCGACACGATGCGCCGACGCGCCGAGACTATACGCCGACGCGCCGACACGATGCGCCGAAGCGCCGAGACGATACGCCGAAGCGCCGAGACCATACGCCGACGCGTCGACACGATGCACCGAAGCGCCGAGACGATGCGCCGACGCGCCGACACGATGCGCCGAAGCGATATTATACTACAAGTGTTTTATACCATATTTAGCGTGCAGTATATTGAAATTTAGTTTTAATTTATACGCACGCTACTTAATGCACGGTTAGGCTCCTCCCACCAGTGATATCACAGTTATTGAACACCGCTTAACAAAGAAAACTCTCTGAAATATGGTATAACTACATGTACTTGTTTATTTTTAGATGTAACAATTATTGCATTATGAGCGGAAAACATAGTTTACATTTAATTAAAAATGCTATCGTCTTAGTTTATAACAGTTAATTGTTCACATTTTTAACACAACGAAACTTGTTAACGAAACTTGGGGAAGTCCGTCGTTTTTTATTTGAATATCGCGCAGCTCGCCAGTTTACTGTAAAACAACGCTGTTATTTATATAAATTATAACATTTACCCAGCCTGATGAATGTGTTGTACTTTCAGGACAGGTTTTAAATGGTGAATTCAATATTGTGTTCAATGCATTACTGAATGCACCATTAACTGATCAGGAACGTGTGAAAACCTGTAAACAGATAGACAAAAGTATATCAGCTGGACCTGATTATCTAGTTAAATGAGATTTTTTTAATTTGGTATTAACAGTAAAAGGTTTTTAAATGGTGTGTGTAGTTTTTTTTAAACAAATTGTCTGAGTGTGAAGATTTGCCAAATATTTGGTCTGTGGGTTTTATTGTTCCTTTACATAAAAAAGAGATACGGGTGATGTTAATAATTATATGGGAATAACATTATTAAGTACAATTGTTCACTATCACTAATAATAGATTGAACAATTGGGCTGAAACTATCATGTACTAGAATATATAATTGCAGGCAGGTTTCATGTAAAATTTGGGAACTATTGATAATTCATTATCACATGATAACATGGTTTCATTATTTATTTATTAAATGACAAAAAGAGCAAGCATGCTGCATTTGTTGATTTCACTAAAGCATTCGATATAACCTGGTGAGAGATATAATTTGGTACAAATTATTGAAAGTAGGCGTTTGCGGAAATATGATTTATATTATAAGGCTAAAAAATAATGAATTGTTTCTCATGCACTTTTCCAATCAAACCGCTGACAGCGTGGAAAAACTGCCGGCGAAAAAAGAAACTAAAAGCATGTGAATTATGAGTGCATTTTTGCTAAAAAGCAAACTTTCTTATGAATGAAGTTCTGTTTCCCTCCTTTAAACTTTATAATTTGGCTTCTTTTTCAGTATTATACGACATCATAATAAAAGCTAATTTTTACGTAACGTACAAATATTGTTTTCGAACTAATTAAGGCTTTTGCAAACGGAATTACGTACATATGTACATGCCAGTTAAAAAGTCAATCTGCAACGGGCCAGAATAACCGATGAAGCGTAGTAGGAGCACCGATTGTTAGTGCTTCGTAGCCTACTGAGTCAAAAGTAGGTCATACGATACAAAAATCTGTTTATTTATAGATCTTTGTACGATGCAAGCGCTCGATTTTCCATACTACAGTTTAACATTAATACATTGCAGTAATGTGTTGTCAAAATATTCAGAATGAGAATCGGTAACAAGACAAAACACTTTCGCAACGAGTCAAAAATAACCGATGTAGCGCATCAATTTGGTGGTCTTATTCCATGACACTCGGGTAAATATTTCGGTTACATACAAGTAAATAGCGAAAGCAGGGGTGTCATTAGTTTCAAATTTACATTTTAATAAATTGACTATTTTAGAAAATGTAATTGTAATCGATCACGTGATATACGCATGTAATACATATTACATACATTATCTTAAATAATTAAAATGTAACAAAACAGGTGTGAAATTTGCTGTTTTGAAGAAGGACCCTTTCAGGTTTCGATCTACTAACTAATAGCCTGCAAAGAAAAGAAGTACTTTTTTACGATACCTGTTTCGGAAATTACCCCCTCGAAAGACTGTTATCTTTTTTCTCCTACTCTTTTCTATTGGCACAATGTATACATGACTTATTAAAACAAGTAAATAAGTACAGATTAAAGACAATTTTAAGTTTTAATAACAACATCCCTTTTTATGAAATTCAAAATAAAGATTTATTAATTGCTCATGTTACAAAAGGTCATCTTAAGCAATCAGACGTAAAAAGACAATCAATTTGGATGTTCATACTTAACACAAGTGCCTTCAAATTGATATACCATCATTGTAAAAGTACTACTATTGATAGACTTTAACTTCGTAATTCATATTTAATAACTGACAGAAATAGGAATTATTTCTGTAATAAATCACCAACAATTCTTTAAAAGAACAATCCTACTATACTGCAACAATTGTCAATGCGGCTGGCATTAGGGCTTATTGACACAGATTTTCTTTAAAAAAAAGTATGGAAATATGGAAAAAAATTAATGGAATGCTATTACAAAACAAGCCAAAGCACCTACGAAACAAAAGTTGAAACCAACAAATACATAAGATTTATATAGGTTCCCAATCGAATATGAGTTGAGTTTTACACATATTTTTCACAATTTCTGTATATCCGATTTTATTACATACCTTACTATAAATAGTAAAAAAATGAGTTGTGACAGATATCGGTTGGGACATAGCACACAATCGATTTCACGTGCCGTCATTTGTAACGTCAAAATGGCGTTTGTGTTTTACTTATTTTATGCTGTTTTGGTGTATTAAAAACAGTATTTGTCATTTTTGGGGATTTTTACTTTAAAGATATGGACACACGAGACACTCAACACCCACTGGTAGAACACAGTACACATTCAGGTACTTATTTTTCATATGTTAAGTATGTGTGTTTCAAGGCTGTCTGAAATTGTTTTTTTTCATTATAGTTCACGTTTGCGTTTGTTAAAAATCTACCTAGGGTGCATTTTGGGTTATTTTTAACGGAGAGGTTACCGATTCGTTTTAACGCCGTGGTGTACATATTTAGGAATTGTATTCACTACAGGAGGAACATTTGAAGCAGTATGACGGAAAAAGACCAAACATGTTAAAATTTATAGAATTTTTGCAATCTTGTAATGTAAATATTAACATAAACATATCTACGTAACTGTTCATTCTAAATTTGGCCAAATTAATCGTTTTGTGGCTTTAAGTATTGACGGAATTATGTGAGCGAAATGTAAATGTGAATTAAACAATTGTGCGTAAATGTAAGAGTTTCACTGTTAATTAAACGATTGTGTATAAATAACTGTGGATTATCATCTTCAAAAATAAGGTTTGTAGTCCAGTAGCTGTGTTACGACTTCCAACATACTATCATGTCTAAGCCAATTACATTTAACATCAGCACGGCTAATGTTTGGTAGACCAGCGTTCATCCTTGGTACCGTTCCAATACCGTTTAGTATTATTTTAGTGTAGTGTCGTTTGGTAATACAAATGTAATCAGATATAAGAATACAGTTATGTTCACGAGCGTCTAATCTATTCGTGCCATTGATCTAAGAAACTGTTACATAATTATTATTTTTGTAAAATTGAAACGAATTGTTTCGTGATTATATGTCGCTCTTAACACTTGGCCATGATCAAATCTGTTCGACGGACACATGAACACTTAAAAATCAGACGAAAAAACTAATAAAACCGTGCATTTAACCGGTTATATAATATCTTAGTGTAAGCTAAATTACATGTTTCTGGGTGTATACTAACTACTATGAGTACTCCGAAACGACCACGAACTGAATCATTCGCGGTACACCAGTCATACAAGCATACTCGTAAATGTTCACAGGTAGACTGTGCTATATCTTTTATTACTGGCGGCTAGCACCATAAAACTTGTTTCCATGAGAGCAAAAACTTCCATTATTTATTTCGGCAAGTACTTACGTATGCGATCCATGTCGTCCCACAGAAGATGCACTAGTTATTCATATACGTATCCAGTGATTCAATGCTAAAACATCTGCAATAGTGTTTATTGAACGTTCCTACTGATAGTCAACGTAATCCACGGTGACCCGAATTACCAGATAACGCCGCACATGCCGTCCCGACATTTAAAAGGACCTATTCACAGCTTGCCAAATTGATGATGTCCAAAATTGTTGTCAACGATTCCATAAAGAAAACTACTCTACATATAAATGTGTAACACTCGTGATAAGAAATATAATCAAAATAATGTGTCGTTATATATATATATATATACGTCATTTTACCACGTTTGTTTACGTTTTGTATATAATTAAGTTTGTTTGTATTTACCATATTGTGTTTGTATTTGTATTTACCATCGAAGACTTCAAGTTATGCATGTGTATTATTTTGACATTATATACATGTACACAATATTACGCAAATGTATTATAAATTTGTTTAGTAATTTTATGCTGAGTTTGACTTGGAGTGTAACTTTAAAGGTGTGTTTGACGAAGTCAAGTTAGTGGTTAATGGAACACCGGAGCGACAAGGCCGACTACAGCGAAGTTATCTTCAAGGGTTTTTATCAAAGTTTCACGCTAACAACCTGCTCGTCAACTTACGCATTTTATACCAACGAAAATGTAGATTAGCGTTACTAAATGCCCTGTAGGACCATATTTTTCACAAATCACATTTTTACGGTAAGGAACGATATGGTACCGTACGATACGGGAGGTACGGTACGCTACGCTACTGTACTGTCCAAACGTACGTACTAACATGTGCGGAGGTTCTAATAAGATCATTAAATTACCGTCCGTGTAAACGTATATTCTAGTTCGGGCGGACATAAGCATGGTTATTTTGGTTTTAATAATCCAGAATAGGACGTGTATTTGTACGTGCGTTCGGATGCGTGCATTGGTTAATATCCCAATAAAAAGGTGTACGTTCGTATGAACGTACGCGAGTACATATACATTTTTATCTCCTAATTAGACCGTACAAACGAATTGACAAACGATTAAGCGCATGCACACATAAGTAGCTCCGAAATAGGGCTTAGTTTATCATATTGATGACAATACTGATGGTGACGATGGTGACGATGATGGTGATGATCATGATGATAATGATGATGATGACGATGATGATGATTACTGTATAATTATGCTCCAAATAATGATTTCATCGCTTGTCGCGATACAATTTCAGCTCCTAAATAGGGCTTAGTATCTCATAGTGGTGACAATACTGATGATGGTGACGATGATGAATATGATGATGATGATGATGAAGTTACTGTATAAGTATGCACCAAGTAATGATTTCATCGCTTGTCGCGATACAATTTCACCATAAATTATGTAAAAAATGTGATCCGTACGCATACCCTGTTTTTGGCCAATCACATTCTTCACACTTATAAATGTGACAAATGAGATCCTATTCTTCACAGGCGTGTGAAAAATATGATTTGTGAAAAATATGATCCTACAATGCCCTAATGCTTCATGTACGTACAACACGGTAGGATGTATGACGTTTTAGTTAAGAAATAATTCTTCATTTATCGGCCAATAAACAACGATTTGGAGTTCTGATGCGCAGGAATTTAACCACGTGGGCGTTAGCCCGAGTTATTTAATAGCCACGCATCAGAACGAATTATTTCGATTCTAACATGATTTGACTCGTATTTTTGTAAATGTAATTGGAACTTCTTTTTACTATGCTCCGCTCAGAAGCGGGACTACTTGCGTCGTTTATTGGGTAGTTAAACAACGACAAATGTGTTCTCTGTCTATAGAACAATTCGCGAGTATTTTGTTAGAATGACCGATAAACAACGATAATGCGAAAATTATTTCGATTCTAACATGATTTGACATAATTTTTTGCTATTGTAATTGGAACTACTTTTTACTAGGCTCCGCTCAGAATCGGGGCTACTTTTTGCGTTACTCATTGGGCAGTTTAACAACGATAATTTTGTCCTTGGTCCATAGAGAAAGTATCGAGTATACTATAAGAATATTTGATATAAAATTAGTCTATGACATTTTTATGAGCCCAGCATTACATGTATATTAATTATCTATACTACTAAACTAACGGACTAAAGTTTGTGCCCCATTTGCAAACAAAATCGAGCACAATACCTAGTTAATAGGCGAACAGGTACACGTACCTATTTTAGATACGGCGATTCTTCATTTTGTCCTCGAAAAAAAACTGAAAATGAAATTGTCTGTGTCAAAATGGAGGTAATCTGAACGACGATAGAATAATATTCCAAGATTCCATTGTATCTATGACTCGTTCGTAACCTGTCTATAGAACGACTGTTCTCACCATTTATATTCACGTCCTTCCTTTGACAAATTAGGAATGGCCCTACGCCCATAGATTTACATCCAATTGCCTTCATAACGGATCTGTTGAGATTGGATGACGTTAACGTTTTAATGATTTATCTATTGACTGGGTCATTAAAACTATTTATTAGCTCAATTTATAACATAAATTTTGTACTCAAATTCATTTAAATCTAAAAATATATAAAAATACGAATAAAATCATGTCCATTTTCTTTTTTCTATTAGTATACATGAGTATATGCGAGTTTGTGAGCAATAATAATTGGATGGAATCGCCGCACGCTGCACACCTCACACTGACATGAATAATTAAATTATTTATATTAAAGAACTAGACAGCTCCCAGAGTGCGCAGACCTCCCATGACCAAGGCAGCGAATCCCCACATAACTAGACAGCTCCCAGAGTGCGCAGACCTCCCATGACCAAGGCAGCAGAACCCCACAGAACTAGACAGCTCCCAGAGTGCGCAGACCTCCCATGACCAAGGCAGCGAAACCCCACAGAACTACACAGCTCCCAGAGTGCGCAGACCTCCCATGACCAAGGCAGCGAAACCCCACAGAACTAGACAGCTCCCAGAGTGCGCAGACCTCCCATGACCAAGGGAGCGAAACCCCACAGAACTAGACAGCTCCCAGAGTGCGCAGACCTCCCATGACCAAGGCAGCGAAACCCCATAGAACTAGACAGCTCCCAGAATGCGCAGGCCTCCCATGACCAAGGCAGCGAAACCCCACAGAACTACACAGCTCCCAGAGTGCGCAGACCTCCCATGACCAAGGCAGCGAAACCACACAGAACTACACAGCTCCCAGAGTGCGCAGACCTCCCATGACCAAGGCAGCGAAACCCCACAGAACTAGACAGCTCCCAGAGTGTGCAGACCTCCCATGACCAAGGCAGCGAAACCCCACAGACTTAGACAGCTCCCAGAGTGCGCAGACCTCCCATGACCAAGGCAGCGAAACCCCACAGAACTGGACAGCTCCCAGAGTGCGCAGACCTCCCATGACCAAGGCAGCGAAACCCCACAGAACTAGACAGCTCCCAGAGTGCGCAGACCTCCCATGACCAAGGCAGCGAAACCCCACAGAACTAGACAGCTCCCAGAGAGCGCAGACCTCCCATGACCAAGGCAGCCATGACCCACGTGTTGTGCAGCTTGAGAGGAGAGTTATGCAGCACATTTCGGCAGGTTGCCCTTTCTCCCAATCATAAAGAATCCCAAATAATTCTACGATCCAGACGGTGACCCGGATCATCACCACAAACCATTTTTTTCCTTAGGCCCATTTCCTATCGATGGGAATGTATGCAAATTCGTTCGTTCTTGCTTGCATAAAGATGCTAAATATCAAACAAAATAACAAACCAACCCAGGCAAAACATTAAGCCCCTTTGGCGCAGGTAACCATGGATATTACCACGTGTGAGCAATTTATTGCGTTCTTTGCCATGGGCTCTTCAGCTCACAGTTGTGCAGCCTTTAGAGACAAGTGCGTGGATATTAAAACAATGTACGAGTGTGTGAAGTGACACGCGTCCCACATCCATCAGATGCACTAGTAAAAGCATTACAGATACGCATGTGTCCATGTTTGTGTGCATGATGCGTCACAAGCTGCACATCTTATGGTAAGTGAAACAGTCACTAGATGGGTCCGGTCGACGTTGTTACGTTACTAGTATTATGGTAAGTGAAACAGTCACTAGATGGGTCCGGTCGACGAAGTTACGTTACTAGTATTATGGTAAGTGAAACAGTCACTAGATGGGTCCGGTCGACGTTGTTACGTTACTAGTATTATGGTAAGTGAAACAGTCACTAGATGGGTCCGGTCGACGTTGTTACGTTACTAGTATTATGGTAAGTGAAACAGTCACTAAAGATGGGTCCGGTCGACGAAGTTACATTACTAGTATTATGGTAAGTGAAAGAGTCACTAGATGGGTCCGGTCAACGTTGTTACGTTACTAGTATTATGGTAAGTGAAACAGTCACTAGATGGGTCCGGTCGACGATGTTACGTTACTAGTATATACCCTTTGGACTTCGGTTACTGTTATTGCCCCAGCACGGGTGGTCTAGTGATAACGCACTGGCTTCACAACCAAGGGGTCACAGGTTCGAGCCCCCGCTTCACCGAATACGAATATTTTATTAGCATTTAAAGGCCACCAGCCCAAAATACAGCAGTGTAATTATGACACAGTATTGCATTTATGATATACATACAATATAAAACAATAACAAATAATTACAATATTGAGTTTTAACACAACACCTGTTGTTTTAATACGTACATTATAATAGACTTAAAGTAATTATTAACCGTTAAGCAATAGCGCATGTTAGTGCAAGTGTCTTTCCTCAAAGATGTGCACACATAATTTATTTTACTGACTGAGGGTGTGACTTTTATTAAAGTCGTCTCTTACTCATCGACATTTAAATAAATATTGTATCTGAAGTATCTGTTTATCATTTTTATTTGACATTACCATATTTAATAAATGAACAGTTTTTATTCGAATTAGCCACTGCTGCATAAACATCGTCCTTCGTAGGGTATTATAAGCCCTCGTTACACCCTAACCAACTCGTCTTTCGCATGAGGCGTTCAACCGAGGTGCAGTGTAGTAGGTGCTTCACACCGCAATAGCGGAACCACGGGGGTCGCACCTGGCGCCCCCCCCCCCCCCCCAATACGTCCTTTCCATACATATAAGGGCGTATATAAAACATTAACAA
Organism: Congeria kusceri; assembly: GCA_027627225.1. NCBI lineage: Eukaryota > Metazoa > Mollusca > Bivalvia > Myida > Dreissenidae > Congeria > Congeria kusceri. Next base: position 42,109,143 of record CM051029.1, on the reverse strand, counting down.
CTGGATAAATAGGCTAAAAAAATCTTTCGCTCGCTTCGCTCGCTCAATTTGGTAAAAGACACACATCAACTTCAGAAAAACATACTCGACCTAGACCGCCCCCTACGATTTCTTACGTACATTGCCAAAATTCATCGAAAACGATAAACTATAGACAATGGGTATATACACCTTTATTTGTGGATTATTTTCTTTTCTAAATTCCTAGTTTATATAAACATGTCAGAAGCAATACACCCGTGACCGTTGGCACAGGATACTAGTACCACAAAAAAGACATTAATAAGTTGTGAATAATTATGATTTAAAGTCGAAATTCAAGTCAAATCAATGACTACTTTCGAGTATAAACAGCTTTGTCTCAATAAATAGTTTAGTTCGAAAAGAGACCATTACAATTCGGTAAATGAATAATAGAAAAATTATCGATGCGTGTGTTTTTGAATTTACTGATTGTATATGTTTAAAGACGTTCCTGATATATATAACGATAAATGTCATATACAATTAAGTGGATAGGCACATCAAACAAGGGCAATTTACTGGAAAGCAGGTGTACGACATACAGAAGAACCAACATGTCTTTCGAACATATGGTGAAGTATTAATTTATTCAGTGAAACAAAGTGCATTTGATGATGATGATGATGATGATTATGTGCAAAGATTTATCCTATATAAGGATCTGTAGCGGATCACTGCAAACCCACATACAACATAATCGGGTTATAACTGCGAAATCACAAGTTTACGCCCCCTGATCCCGAAATCCTGGATCCGCCCCTGTCCCGGGCACTAAAAGACCCAGTGTCGCCTCTATTACGGGGCGACTCCTATATCGTGCACTACCCCCCGTAACCCAACTAACGAGTCTTCTTGGGGCGATGGCCATGTGGGAGAGAATCCCGGTGTACTCGATAAAAATGTACTACACACACACGAGTCCCGTACATTTCACACTGGTTTTATCTCCTGTATTATTGGTGGTCCATAGGCGTAGGAACCAGTTTTCCCGTTCGGCCAGCGAACCTGCAATCAGAAGCGGTTGTTAACTTTAAAACTTTTTATTCGCTATTACCAAGTATGTAAAGTATCATAAAATAAAATATTAGCGATAACCAATACTGTAATTTGCAATACATGTTATTACCAACTATGTACATTATAATAAGTGTGATTACCAATGATGTATTTATAATAAATGTGATTACCAATGATGTATTTATAATAAATGTGATTACCAATGATGTATTTATAATAAATGTGATTACCAATGATGTATTTATAATAAATGTGATTACCAATGATGTAATTTATAATAAATGTGATAACCAATGATGTAATTTATAATAAATAAGATAACCAATTGTGTAATTAATAATGAAATCAATTACCAATTATTTAAATTATAATGTATGCGCTTACCCATTACGTGAATTATAAAACCAGTAATTACCAATAACGTTAATAAGCGTGATTATAGCATCGAATGTACAAACTGTATCCGAGTGTATAAAACAAATGCATACCCAATTAATAACAATTAAAAAAGTACATGTAATATAATTAGGAATACACTATATAGCCATGCACACATAATGAGAGAAAAACAATCGTGAAAAATCACTTTTCTTTTTATGAAATTGTCATTTATCATAACATACGGAACCAACTTACCGAGCACGTCACGCGATCAGCGTCATGTTGAACTGACGTCACGACGCCGACGTGACCTGGACCTCCGTCAGTCACGTTGTCGCACCAGTCTTTACCTGAACACAAACAACAGCGTTCATCCAGTTTTAAAGGGACTGTTACACAGTTTGGGTTTGGAAAATATTTTATCTAACAAGAGGGCCACGATGGCCCTAGGTCGCTCACCCGAGTTTAAGGCATCCCAGTTTTGACCACAGTGGCATCATTTGAAAAAATCTTTGTAGAAGACCAGTATGCAATGTTACATACCAAATAGGCAACCACACAGGGCCTTGCGGTTTCATAGGAGAAGATTCTTGAAGTAATTTTGCTATTTAAGTCTATACAACCAATGTGACCCCGGGGCGTGGCCAGTTTTGACCCTAGGGCATCATTTCAACGATCTTTGTGGAGGACCCATATACAATGTTACCAACCAAATAACAAACCTCTAGGCCCTGCGGTTTAGCTATTTAAGTCTGTATAAACCATGTGACCCCGGGGCGTGGCCAGTTTTTACCACAGGGGCATCATTTGAACAATCTTTGTAGAGGACCATTATGCAATGTTACATACAAAATATGAAACCTCTGGGCCTTGCGGCTTCCGGGGGAGACGATTTTTGCAGTAATTTTGTTATTTAACTCCATATGATCCATGAGACCCCGGAGCATGGACAGTTTTGACCCCAGGTGTATGATTTGATCAATCTTTGTACAGGACCCCTATACAATGTTATCAACCAAATACCAAACCTCTGGGCCCTGCGGTTTCGGAGATTTTCAAAGTCATTTAGCTATTTAAGTCTATAGAAACCATGTGACCACCGGGGCGTGGCCAGTTTTGAACGCCTGGGGCATCATTTGAACAATCTTTGTAGAGGACCACTATGCAATGTTACATACCAAATATGAAACCTCTGGGCCTTGTGGTTTCAGAGGAGAAGATTTTCAAAGTCATTTTGCTATTTAAGTCTATATAAACCAAGTGACCCCCGGGGCTTGGCCAGTTTTGACCCCAGGGGCATCATTTGAACAATCTTTGCAAAGGACCACTAGAGGATGCCACATGCCAAATATGAAACCACTAGGCTTTGCGGTTTCAGAGGAGAGGATTTTTGCAGTAATTTAGCTATTTAAGTCCATATAAACAATGTGACCCCCCGTGGCGTGGCCAGTTTTGATCCCAGGTGGATCATTTGAACAATCTTTGTAGAGGACCACTATACAATGTTATCAACCAAATACCAAACCGCTGGGCCTTGCGGTTTCAGAGAAGAAGATTTTCAAAGTCATTTAGCTATTTAAGTCTATATAAACCATGTAACCACCGGGGCGTGGCCAGTTTTAACACCTGGGGCATCATTTGAACGATCTTTGTAGAGGACCACTATGCAATGTTACATACCAAATGTGAAACCTCTGGGCCTTGCGGTTTCGTCGGAGAAGATTTTTAAAGTTATTTTGCTATTTAAGTCTATATAAACCAGGTGAACCCCGGGGCGTGGCCAGTTTTGACCCCAGGGGCATCATTTGAATAGTCTTTGTAGAGGACCACTATACAATGTAACCAACCAAATACCAAGCCTCTGGGCCTTGCGGTTTCAGAGAAGAAGATTTTCAAAGTCATTTAGCTATTTAAGTCTGTATAAACCATGTGACCATCGGGGCGTGGCCAGTTTTAACCCCAGGGGCATCAGTTAAACAATCTTTGTAGAGGACCACTATACAATGTTACATACCAAATGTGAAACCTCTGGGCCTTGCGATTTCAGAACAAAAGATTTTTAAAGTCATTTTGCTATTTAAGTCTATATAAACCATGTGACCACCGGGGCGTGGCCAGATTTGACCCCAGGGGCATCATTTGAACAATCTTTGTAGAGGACCACTATGCAATGTTACTTACCAAATATGAAACCTCTGGGCTTTGCGATTTCAGAACAAAAGATTTTTAAAGTCATTTTGCTATTTAAGTCTATATAAACAATGTGACCCACCGCGGCGTGGCCAGTTTTGACCCCAGTGACATTATTTGCACAATCTTTGTAGTGGACCACTAGAGGATGCCACATACAAAATATGAAACCACTGGGCCTTACGGTTCAGAGGAGTAGATTTTTGAAGTAATTTTGCTATTAAGGTCTATATAAACAATATGACCCCTTGGGCATAGCCTGTTTTGACCCCAGTGGCATCATTTGAACAATCTTTGTAGAGGATCACTATACAATGTTACCAACCAAATACCAAACCTCTATGCATTGCGGTTTCAGAGAAGAAGATTGTTAAAGTCATTTAGCTATTTAAGTCTATATAAACCATGTGAACCCCGGAGCGTGGCCAGTTTTGACCCCAGGGGCATCATTTGAACAATCTTTGTAGAGAATGTAACATGCCCAATAAGAAACCTCTGGGCTTTGCGGTATCAGAGGAGAAGATTTTTAAGTTATTTTGCTATTTAAGTCTATATAAACCGTATTACCCCCCGTTGCGTGGCCAGTTTTGACCCCAGGGACATCATTTGAACAATCTTTGTAGAGGACCACTAGAGGATTCCGCATACAAAATATGAAACCACTGGGCCTCGCGGTTTCAGAGGAGAAGATTTTTGAATTAATTGTGCTATTTAGGTCTGTATAAACAATGTGACCCCCGGGGCATGGCCAATTTTTACCCCAGGGCATCATTTGAACAACCTTTGTAGAGGACCACTATACAATGTTACCAACCAAATACCAAACCTCTAGGTCTTACGGTTTCAGAGAAGACGATTTTTAAAGTAATTCAGCTATTTAAGTCTATATAAACCATGTGACCCCCGGGGCGTGGCCAGTATTGACCCCAGGGGCATCATTTGAACAGTCTTTGTAGAGGACCACTATGCAATGTTACATACCAAATGTGAAACCTCTGGGCCCTACGGTTTCAGAGGAGAATATTTTTAAAATCATTTTGCTATGTAAGTCTATATAAACCAGGTGACCCCTGGTGCGTGGCAAGTTTTGACCCCAGGGGCATCGTTTGAACAATCTTTGTAGAGGACCACTAGAGGATGCCAAATACCAAATATGAAAGCTCTCAGCCATGCAGTTTCGGAGAAGATTTTTAAAGTTTTCACTTTTTAAATATATTTTTAGCTCTGGTGACCTACATATGCAGCGGACCGAAACGATTTGAACAATATTGAAAGAGGGTCACCCAAGGATCATTCCTGTGAAGTTTGGTAAAATCTGCCCAGCGGTTTGACAGGAGATGTTGTTTGAATGAAAATGTTTACGCACGATGGACGACTGACGCCAGACAAAAGGTGTTCACAAAAGCTCACCATGAGCACGTTGTGCTCAAGTGAGCTAAAAATGGAATTTTAAAACAGGAATTTGGAGAATCTGTCGAAACGTTTGGTATTATGCTGTTTTGATTGCAAATAATGTCCTTTTCCAGCCTTGAAATAGGACTAATACATGTATTATATAACAGGAAAAGTAAGTTTTATAAAATTATTTCTCACAGCCAAAAACTGTTAAACTGCACCTTTAATTCACACTAAAATTATACTTTGATTTGAAATGATGTGAAAACCGAATAAAGAGATACACTCTATTTATGCACATATCAATATTTTACCCCAGTGGGGGGCGGCGGGCAAACCCAGGGGAATTTGATTTATTGTATTTTTGGGGGTCTAATTCCCCACCCAAGAGCCAAGCAATTGTGTCTAAATCCCCTCAATGGGAGATGCTTAATTGATGTATCAAACTACTCGGGGGTAATATTAACCGGGATCTAAAATCCAAACAAAGTCTATTTCACGGGACCCGGAATCATTCGGCGTGTCGAATTCCCGCCTGTCGGGAATTGCTTTCAGTCTAAATTCCCGTTCATGCCCGCCGCTCCCCCACCCCCTGGGGGAAAATATTAATAGGTGCATTAATGACATACTAACAATATGTTGGTTACCGTGCAGAATCTAAGTCCTCGCAATGGTTTTGACTTACTGGAAGTTAGACTGACTAATATAACTCTGTCTATCAATATGGAAAAGCTTACCTCGAGTAACATGCGTATTTTGCTGAATATTTGGAAATACTTCTCTGCTAGGCCGCGGAGCCGGAGATGGGCGTGGCTTTGTTGATGACGTAGTTTTATCTGATGATGACGTAGTGTTTCCGGTAGGTACTGGTGGCGCATTTCTAGCGGGTCGCATCTCTGAAATGAATTACATCTGTTAAATACTAAATAAGACTTGATAAATTATCAGGAGAATGAAACGATGCAAAACACACAACGAATATTTAAAGTTAAATATTCACGACAGGATATAATAGAATCAATGTGAATTGTAATTAGTTCTTAAATGACCGTTCAGTATTTTATTAGATACGTTTATAGAGACGGTTCCCAAATGCATGGAACTTATATCGGTAATATATACAAGGATTCAAAATCAGCATATAGTGTGATCCGTGTATTGCGCTAAAGTTCATCGTCTAAACCTGTAAACTAGATTTTTGACCACGATGCTGCCCATGGCTAAGATAACACAACGGTGCTTTATAAATGACCTTTTTTACTTTACAGTCGTCAATCATAGCATTTTAAAATGACACCCCAAGTAACGTCACCTTCTTTGGGCCACCGCCATGCTACAGTTGACAATTCCTTGTCCAGCGAGCACGTGACCAGTGTGACGCCATCCATTCCTTTGACGCGAGGCGTATAGTCCAAATGCTCGTTCGCCAAAGCTTCAGCTATACCACGTGACTGCTCGATGTATTTCTGCGTCCGGAAACATATATAGTGATCATAATATGTTTCACAGCACACTATATATGTATTAAACGTACCAGAAAATATATATCATTACATTTTAGAAAATATGTAAACACATGTTGGGTACGTTTATTTAGTCGCGGATGAAAATACTGATCTTCACATCCAGATACAAACTAAAATTTAATATATTATATTTAAATATGCAAAACACAGTTTCCTCATAAAAAATTATTCATAAGTTTTTAATACTCTGACAAAATTCTGTTTATTTTCCGTAACATGTTTCTGGGCTCTGTTCATGTGATCGAGGATAACTTTCTCTTTCCGGGACATGTCGTCTGCTTTGCTCATGTACGTCTGCACCGCCTCTTGCTCTCGTCTGTCGATCTCGCTTCGCATCTGAGATTCTCGTCTGTCAATGACGTCACGCAGCCTGTTGAAATATGACGTCAGTTCCTGCTTCTTGTTTTGTGCGTCCGTCTTAAATCAAATCAAAACACAAGTATGAATATTAGTTTTCGATCGTATAAACATGTATTTTAACAGTAAATATGTGTTGTAATGTGTAAATTGCACAAATACTACTTTAACTTCGGTCGTTGTGAAATATGCTGTCATCTTTTTGTGTAATATTTTAACGACTTTCAAATTGAAATATTTAGATCTAGCATCATTGGCTATTTTAAATGTTGAGAAACGTGGAAATAGCAATTTATATGACGTTAAATGACTATTTAAAATGCAATGGCATTGCACAACGAAGTCACAGCTAATGAAAACTATGTGACAGTCGTGTATCTATTCTTTTTCAACGGACCTGTGTTTTCTGGGCCAGGTGCCTGCATGCCTTCTGCGTAGCTCTTAGCAGCATGATCCTCGCGTCCAGCTTCGATATAGCCGCCTTGTTCTGGTCCTGAAGAGAATGTTGGTATCAGTGTAAATTGTGAACATTGGGTATAGAATTACACAAGAGAATTATAAGCATATAGATCTACAAATAGTGAGATATTTACTCGCTAATGGCAACGAAAGGCAAACATTAAATATTATGTTCAAATGTAAAGGTGTCTATTTAATTGTCAAAGATGCAAATGCTTAATGTGTTTGAACACTGAACAAGAGACGTTGAAACTTTCCTCAAAACCTTAATGCGTTCAATTTAAAATCACGATTGTTTATCGAATATATAATCAAGAATTCTTACAGACGTTATGTCGTAAGCGTCTGGAAGTGTAGCCAAACTATGCCCAACATGGTGATTTACAAGGCACTCCGTGCAGACCAACTCTGCACAGGAATGACAGTACAAATTTAATAGTCTGTCATGTTCCACACAGTAAGGTTCAGATCTATCCTTGCCGTCTGTAGATACTCCGTACTTTGTTAGTATGTTCAATCGATGTTTTGAATGGTTTTCTGTTGTAAAACACATTGGGCACACATGTTGAGAACACGTTTTACACAGGATTTCACACGTCATAGAATGCTGCGTACAAAATGGCTGACTGCCACATCCGTCCACGCGGCCACGCGCCTTGTCGCTATTTTCTTTCTTGTAGCTTTCCACAATACCTGCTAACTGGAAGTTTTTCGGAAGATTACCAATCCCGTTTTGTCCAAGGTCAATCTCTTTTCGACACTCTGGGCATTTCAATGTCAAAGAAGAAGCGTATAATCTCTCAATGCAATGGCGGCAGAAACTGTGCATACATGGCAGAGCGAGAGGGTCCGAATACAAATCCATGCACACCGAACATGTCACGTGGTCAGTCAGGTCCGACATCTTCTATATGCAGATGAGAGAGGAAATTATCCAACACTGTGGTGAAATATATTAGCAATTACATATTGTATACTATACAAGAAACTATTGAAAGTAGCCTATTTCAGTTAATGCATTTTTTTTAAGTGCATGGGGTTTGAATCTTTGGAAAATACAAAGCTGAGTTAAGGCAATAATTATTGCACCGGATGCTAAAGTTGATGACAATGTAATAATCCGAGTTGCAAGACTTAGTGAAAACCTTATATAGTTTTAAAGTTAAAGGACTTTCGTACCTAAAATTTATTCTGCAAAATCTAAGCTAAAAGGGGATATAACTCTGTCAAAAACCAAACTGTGTTCTGGGGATTGTTGCACCTGATGCTCTTGAGTTGATAACAAAGGTATATTCCAAGTTTCAAGTGGAAAACGTATGTAGTTTTGAAGTTATAGGACCTTTTAACAAAAATGTTTACATGAAAATCTAATTTAAAAGGGTACATAACCCTGTCAAAACACAGAATAGTTATGGGGATTGTTGCACCTGATCCTGGAGTTGATTACAAAGGCATATTTCAAGTTTGAAGTCAACAATTTATGTACTTTTGACGTTATAAGACTTTTTAATAAAACTTTAACCAAGTTAAGACGCGGACGCCGACGCCAGGGCGAGTAGGAAAGCTCACATATTATTCGAATAGCCGAGATAATAAATTAGTGTTAATGTTAACAACTATTTAAGTATACAGATCTATAACCATAAATGTTTAAGTTAATTCGTCAAATGATAGACGTAGTGCGTGAACTGTTCGTGTAACTTACGTATTTTTTTTTTACATATAAACAAGTTACTATATGTAGGTTATGTAAAATTTAATGTTGCATGTATGGAAAATAGAGAACACATTCCGATAAGCCAACACAACAGCGTACGGCAATAACTTGACCATATAAAATATTTTGATACAAATTACAAACAGCATTTAAATTTATTGATACATGCATATAAATAATTGGTCGTTCGTAAGGCAAAAAAAGCCACAAACCTTGCAATTATTCGCTGTTTAAGTTTAAATCCTTCCGAATAGGCAGATCTATATACAATCAAAGCTCAGTAATGCATCCATGCAAAGTTAAATAAAATGTTTTGTCATTAATGTCACTTATTAACAGGCACAACTCTTCTTAATATGGCACAACTACCTTCAGCTATGTATTGATTTTGTCAACAATCTCCGTGTTCACAGTCTGGAAGGCGGTAGCTATACATTTATCGACTACACTTCAATAACATGTCGAATTCACCGATAACTAATGGCTAAATCGATAGTAGGCGATTATTGGTTTTGAATTGTAACTTTATAAACTTGATAATAGCGGTACATTGTACACCCGATACGAAAAAGAATACACCGCTTCAAATAGAAGTTGCAGTAAACCAATTTTGTTTTAGTAAGGGCCATGATTAATAAGGGCAATGAAGCATAATGTGGACTGAAGTTGTTGTATCCCTTCATCCTGACATAATTTTATTGGCAAACATAGATAACTGTACCAACTGTGGACTGAAGTTGTGTGCCTTCATTCCTACTTAATTGCATTGGCAAACACTGATAACTGTACCAACTGTAGACAGAAGTTGTGTCCCCTCATCCCTACTTAATTTCATTGGCAAACATTAATAACTGTACCAACTGTGGACTGAAGTTGTGTCCCTTCATCCTTACTTAATTTCATAAAGAAGTTGTGTCATTTTATCTTTACTTTATTTCATTGGCAAACATTGATAACTGCAACAACTCTGGACAGAAGTTGTGTCCTTTTATCCGTACTTAATTTAATTGGCAAACATTGATAACTGTACCAACTGTGGACAGAAGTTGTGTCCTTCCATCCCTACTTAATTTCATGGGCAAACATTGATAACTGTAACAACTGTAGACAGAAGTTGTGTCCTTTTATCCTTACTTAATTTCATTGGCAAACATTGATAACTGTACCAACTGTGGAATGGAGTTGTGTCCCTTCAGCCCTACGTAATTTCATTGGAAGCAATTGATATGTACCAACTGTGGACTGACGTTGTTTCACTTGGTCCCTACTTACTTTCATTGGCAAACATTGATAACTGTACCAACTGACTGATGTTGTGTCCCTTCATCCAATCTTAATTCCACTGTAAAACATGGATAACTGTACCAACCAGTCCACACAGTTCAGATATCCGGTATTTCACTAGTTTCGTGACTTTTATGGCAGACGGTTCGATCGAATCACACTGTGCATGTATAGGTACTTAGGTAGGTATATCGGTAGGTATGCCTCATGTATAGGTACTTAGGTTGGTATATCGGTAGGTATGCCTCATGTATAGGTACTTATTAGCTATATCGGTAGGTATGCCTCATATATAAGTACTTAGGTAGGTATATCGGTAGGTATGCCTCATGTATAGGTACTTAGGTTGGTATATCGGTAGGTATGCCTCATGTATAGGTACTTAGGTTGGTATATCGGTAGGTATGCCTCATGTATTGGTCCTTAGGTAGGTATATCGGTAGGTATGCCTCATGTATAGGTACTTAGGTAGGTATATCGGTAGGTATGCCTCATGTATAGGTACTTAGGTAGGTATATCGGTAGGTATGCCTCATGTATAGGTACTTAGGTAGGTATATCGGTAGGTATGCCTCATGTATAGGTACTTAGGTAGCTATATCGGTAGGTATGCCTCATGTATAGGTACTTAGGTAGCTATATCGGTAGGTATGCCTCATGTATAGGTACTTAGGTTGGTATATCGGTAGGTATGCCTCATGTATAGGTACTTAGGTTGGTATATCGGTAGGTATGCCTCATGTATAGGTACTTAGGTTGGTATATCGGTAGGTATGCCTCATGTATAGGTACTTAGGTTGGTATATCGGTAGGTATGCCTCATGTATAGGTACTTAGGTTGGTATATCGGTAGGTATGCCTCTATCTGAGACAATGGTTCAGCCAATCTTGGACTCCAACCCTGGTCCTCTCATTTACAGGGCGACTGATCGCCGCGTAAACTTATATTGGCCCCGCACGACTTCGACTCTATAGGGACAAGATTCCAAACGTTACAGGTAAAAACACATCCGCCAGAATACGAAATCAAGAATAGGGACGCTCTTAGATTAATCCAGTGTAAACCAACTTTCTCACGTCACCCGAAACATGATGTACATTTGTACTTATTTTGCGGATCAAACTTTCATAAAATGGCAAGTTATCATTTATCGCTGACTGACAAAGTAACTAGTATAAAAATTAAAGATGCACGATGTAAAAGCATGAAGTAGAGAGACATAATTATGTTCTTGCTTTATTTCCATACTGATATTTTTTATGGATTAAAAACAAGATATTACTCACTAGTATTTATATCTTCAACAAACGACAACAAAATGTGCAAATCGAAATGCAGAAGTATCGTACTTATGAAATGCACCATTTTTTATCCTCATAATACTTATTGTATTTTTGGTATAAACAAGGTGTTTAAAACTACATAAACGTGTTTAAATCACATATTCACAATGACATAGGCAAACGTATTTTCAGTTGTTGCTGTTTCTCAAGTAAAAGTCCATGCACTTGACTATGACACCTGGCGACTTAGTAAAGTTTTCTGTTTTATAAAAAAATATAATTATGCATTTGAACTAAAATTGGATCTTGATCACTCCGTTATATAATTATTATTCAAGAAGCGAACAGTATCGTGGTATCCCAAATCGTAATAATACAGCAGCACGTCACGTGGAGGCGGGAATAGGCAGTGTCGCGCACGTTTGGCGTTCTTCCGGTTTATCACAAACGTCTGGTTCTTCATCCGGACCGTCAGTGCGCTGCCTGTCTGGTCGCCGGGGCAGATGTCCTGATCCCCGCTGAATGGGGACACCGTGATTGTGCGACCCTCTTCGAAAAACACCAGGTTGTTCGTGAGGCCACTGTCACTATAGTACTGCAATGAGTCGAATATTGAAATACTGAGGACGCTAATGAAGGTGGTGGGTTAGCGGTGGTGGTGAAATGGATTTGGTGTCAACTCTCGACCAAGAGATAGTGAGTTACTATAGTAGATCACAACTAGGGTAGCGTTCGAAATACCTTTGGCAACCATATACAGGTACACGTATATACCAACTTGACCAAGTACTAGTTTTGCACAGATACAGGACTCAAATGAGTCTCAGTAACTCCCAGTGTCAGCTTTGCAACTGAGTGGTAGAAGGTTTGATCCCTACACAGATACCAGACTCCAACGTGTCTTAGTAACCACCGGGCTTAGACATTTATCGAGCTCAACTTTGTAAAGCATGTAGTTTAAAAAATGGTAAAGTCATACACATTGTGAGGTTTCCAATATATGACATTTAAATACAGAAATATGTTTACTTCGTATATAACGATGTATGCTAATGACATAACACTTTTTCAGTACAGGTGTACCTAGGTCCGCTTAAGTGTTCCTATTTACATTTGTTACCGAGTAAGCAAACATGCCTGTTATTATGAAATGGGGTATTTAAATAGGAGCTATGAGTTCAAAGACAAATTATTCTTCCCTGTCAACTTAATGATATGTACCTTTCCGTTTAATTTGGGCAATATGAAGCCGACGTATCCGGGTATAAAACAGCTGCAAATAAGGCACTGAAACGAAATACTGCGTATTGTTTTAATGACATCATTATTTTTGTTCCATCATGGAGCAGAATTAGTATCAGCGTTGTTGACGCTTGTTTTCTAATCCAGTTTGTATACAATGACATGCCAAAATATGCTTGTTTGTCGAAATAAATACGTTTAAACTAAGTTCCATCATTATGGTTTTAATTTTTCCAACATGATGCGTGCCAGACCCAACTCGTCACTCGCCATGGTATTCACTTGTATCACACTTACAGTGGAAATTTTTCAGTGTACGGTAAACGCTGAAGATTTCTTTAAAAAAACAAACTCACAAGCACCCCGATATGAATGGAATTAATCTCTCTATACGAATAAGTCTGTCCTGACAACATACAATTTATTCATTATTTTTAAATTATCTGTTTCAAAATTAAACTAAGTGATCGCCTTACCTGTATAAGCTCGTCGTTTGATGAAAATGACGACACAATTCTGTTCTGAGGCAAACGAAATTTCTCTAATAAAGTCAATGACACATGGAGAACTCCATTTGCTTTTTGATAGGCGTTTTCTGACACAATATCCGTCATAAATTCCTTCACTGGTTTCAACAGATGGAATGAGGGTGAAAACGTGCGCAAGTGTCTTTTGCGCACATCCTCTGCCAGATCCAGGATAAACAGCTTACAGTCCTGTACAGTAAAAAATACGAGTACAGTGTACATAAAATTAATCGTACGCCTTACACAATTTCTATCTAGAACAGCGTCAGTCTTCTAATAATGCGAATCTTAATCATACGAAATCAGGTTTCCGGTTAATACCGCCATTCATACTGTTTTTTTTTAATATGTGCAATGGAAAAGACTTTATGACATTTGGATACGTTACGAATATTTTAATCGTTAAGGCATGTCAATAATTCTAAAACCTCTAACATTAGTAAGAAACATTACAGCAATCTACGGGCCTACATACATGTATAAATAGTTCACGTTGTATAGCAAGTATCATATTATATTTTTTTTAATGTACAAATTGAAATGTTTAACTTATTTAAATTGTTTAAGGTCAGGGTAAAATTACACTTTTTTATGTTTGATGCCACTAAAGAGTAACTTTGACGTCATTCCTTCACAAGTGCCAACCAGTAATATCCCTGTCACACTATACCGCATTTCCACTGCGTTGGCACGGCGTTGTATAATTTTTCAGAGCGCCGTGAGATCGCAAGAAAAATCGGATACTTTTCGTGAAGATGGAGATGTCACGGCGTCCTCACAGCGACCAAGGCGTTGCTACGGAGCTCCCATAGCGTTATATCGCGTTCCCATGGAGTTCTTGTTGGCGACTTTCTGCGCTCTCACTGTGCTTCCACCGACTGCACTGCGCTTTCACGGTGCTCACACTGCGCTGACGGCTTGTTGAAGACGTTTTTGTTCGTTTTTGTCATGCAAACGCCGATGGACGCGGTAGAAGCGCCTTAAGAGCGCAATGATCGCCGTGACAGCTCCGTTCAATCGTTGTGAGAGCGCGGTAAAATAAATAACACTCCGTATAAGCGCCGTAGACGCGTCGAATAAGCGCGGTAGAGACGCAGTGACATCTCAGAGAATCATCGCGCAAGCGCCACCGACAACCACAGTGTTCGCACTGCGACCTCTGTGCGCGACCGCGGAGACCTTACTGCGCTGCTATGGCAACCTGATGGCGACTCCACTGCGCTCTTATCAGAACGCCGAGCGACGGCGTTTGTTCGGTGCATGCTCAAAGTGCGCGCCGTCGCTCGGCGTTCTTTGCGATCCCAACGCGTCTACTGGCGATGCCACTGCGTCGCTGCGGAGATTCTTGCGATCGTACTGCGCGCACCTCGGCGTTCTTCATTTTTCTTGGACGCCGTGAGATCGCCGTGAGAACGCGGCCCTAGTGTGACAGGGGTTTAACATGTAACACATCGCTCTTTTATAGTATAAATACATACTTAGAACTTAACTTCATTCGATTATCTTAGACATAATTAACAATTTTGTTGTAATATGAATGAGACAAATAATTCAAATAATCACTTACGTCGAGCCTGTGCGGTTCGCACAGAAGAATAGCGCCTGTCAAAGCGCCTCCCGACGCCCCACCCACCTTTTCTATCCCCGACAGAAATTTAGGTGCTTTTGTGATCAATGCTTTCAGGGATCCAATTTGATATATACTTAGAAATCCGCTTCCACAAAATGAAATGTTCATTTTATAGAAATCTGAAAAAGGTTCAAAATACGCAAACTAGAGCTGAGGTAACATAACGTGTCGCAAATCCCGGTATACCAAGTCATCCGCATTATAGTTTGTAATTGTTAAATACTATCCTTCGTATAATTATATTTTGTACAACTTATTTATTTATGTATCAATAATATACGCCTTAACAGTTTATAATGTAATCCTAAAACATAACTTTCATTTTAATTTATAAATTATTTACAACATATCATAAGGACTTCACTAAAAATACCGTCACACTTACTGTGACAGCAGAGTCCGAAGCAAAGGACAGTACTTCAACATAATCACGTGGTTAAGAATTCACGAAGCATGAAAACTTTTTTATTATGTGTGACATTGAAGTTAATGACCGTTCAAGAATATTCGTGAGTGAATTTTCGTTGTTGTCGTTTTTTTAAAGGACTTACATTTTCCTCTTTGATGAAATTTTTTTTATTTTTTTTTTGAGTAAAATCAACGTATTTGATTAACTGCCACTGAACACGCGTAAAACTCAAAATTTACTTATTTCATGGTTGTATTCAATAAAACTGCAATACACAAGTATATGATATTTAAGTATTTGGTAATGGATCGGCGATTTAAAATACCAGTACTCCACTAACTAAATATGGATTGTGGTTACACGTACTGTCTGATCCGACGAATACACAAAACATAGAATGCAATTAGCCGGATTAAGTAATTTTAAAATAGTTCCTTGTTTACCTCAATAGTTCCTTGAATATTTTTTTTATTACATGAATATTTGATTGATTTTAATAGATCATAATATATTTTAAAGTGTTTCACTTGTATATTATTGTTAACATATAAATCTGATTATACTTCAGAACAATTTACGGAATTCGTGCGCAGTCTGACAGACACGCGCAAACTGTCTCACGAAATTTTGGTATTTCATTTAATTCCTGAAAATGTCTGGCTGGGACGCGTACTCCAACAACATAAAAGCATGCGGCTTTGTATCCGGTGGAATTTATGATCACGCAGGAAATCCTTGGACGCAGTTTTGTGACAATGTAAGAACTTGGTTTACCGGTTACTCACTTCCGTGTTTTAATTCACGTCGATAAGTCACTAACTTGTAGCACAGGTACTTGACCTGTGCTACAAGTTAGTGACTTATCAATACATTTTGTATTTTCCATATGTATATACAATATAATAAGAGAGGAAATCGGGGGAATTGGCGGTTTTAGTGAACTGTACCAAGACGTGCGCAGAGCTCCAGCTAATTTTTTCAGTCGAGGTGTTTTTCACTCATGAAATTTTTAGTGAGTAAAATTCAAACACCAAGTTTTCATGAGTATTTTGTTTCACCCTCAAAGCATCATAACAAATGCACATTTGAGTATAATACCTGATGCATAACTCTCGCTATCAATTCTAAGCCATGGAAAACTGATTTTCCAGCTGGACAGAATCTTTTAAGTGACTTTGTTACCATCATGTTCCTTTTTCTGGACACATATTATAACGTCAATTAAAAGATTATCAGCAATGGCACCGATCTATTCTGAACTCGATGTTGACTGAAATAAATCGAGCATTTTGATTTGGCTCGCCATGATCTGTCAAACTTGTAAGACACAACATGCAGACGCTCGTCAAAAAAGGCAGCGTATCTGTGACTGATACTATAATTTTGGACGAATGCGGGTCAGGATGGCCCTAGTTGTTGATGGCCCAGACCATGACGGCCTAAATATCCAACCAAAAGGGACATAAAGAAAGTGGGCCGCTGAAATGACAATGATATAATGCGTGAAAACAAAAGCTTTGGCAAAACCCGACAATATGCACACAAAGGCCGAGAACCAGTCTTATTAACATGAAAGTGCAATTTTGAAACAGCTGATAGAAAATTTGTACGAAATAGGCAATCGTGGTACGCCTTATAGCACATGATGCTTATGGTGGATTTAACCTTTTTTTTTTACTAACTGGATTTTAAATTCATTGGTATTTTTAAAAATTTCATGCATATTTCACGCATATACGCATCTTACCTGGACTTCTGCGTGAGGTGACACTAAAATTGGCGTTGTTTACCTTCCTCTTGTTATAGTGTATAGATACGTATCGAATATTAAAAATTTATTGTTACAAGTACCTGTGACTTGTAGTTGGCTATCGGATGATATTTATTTTTTGGAATCAATTTTATGTGTCTCTTAATGACATCCAAAAATTCTTGCAAACAGTATCTCATTATTTCATAAATGACATTATTTAATACCGATTAAATACAATTTTATAGTAACTGGCTTTGATTGAGGTTACAGTAAACTGATATTATAAATACAGGTTATTTACAACGAACAAGAGGATTCCATTAATATTTGTTAACGTACATTTCCAGCCCAGTCTGCAGTTTAAAGGAGAAAATGTTCCAAAAATACTTAAGGTGTTGAAAGATGGACCTGGGTGTGGAGAGTCCATTCATGCAAATGACCAGAAGCAGCAGGTTATCATTTGTGATGACAGCACAGGGACTTTAGCTGGGAAACATGCAACCTCATCGTCTCTTGTAGCTATGCGCTGTAAACAATGTAAGAACATGGAATCAAATGCCATTGTGATGCAACATGTTCTAGATGTCAGTTTAGACTTCCGGATATCATACATGTTCGCAGAATTCCCTTCATTTATGTTTGAACATGTTATGAATTTGAATAACTTTACCACAACTACATTTAAAGAAGTTAACAATAACAGTTTTTAACTGTACAAAAAAGTTACAGATTTTCAAGTGTGAACAGACTATTTGTGAACATAATATTTTATCTTCATACTATTAATGAAAACAATGTGCAAATGCCTCCATAAATTTGTAAAATAAGCCACTATCATAGAAAAAAGCAATTAACGTGCCATAATGTTTTAGATTAAGTGATGTGTTTTAATTTTTATTTCAGGTGTAATAATTGGAATTGGTGGTGCACAATCTGAACCTAGACAATTACTTGCAAAATTGGCAGGCATTGCTGAATATGTTTCCAACAGTGGATATTGATTGTAAGTTGTTCTTGCCATTGTCTTTAAAGCAACAGTCCAGAAATATGTAAATAAAAATAAAACTATCAGAAATTGTTTCTAATGGATATCTCACCAATCCAGATACAAAAAAAAGCATTGAAATCTGTAAAATAATAAAGTTTTGGTAGCTTTTTATCGTAAAATTACCAGTATGCGATAGCTGGTGATGCCTCTGCAGTAAATCAGCATGTACATTAGTGTACATTCTTGTAAGAAGCATTTTCGAAAAAAATATAAAATGCCTTTTGTAAATAAGAAACAGTTTGCAGTCGAATAAACGTCATTAATGTTCATTAGAACTAATGCCAATTTAAGATGTATTGAATTATATTCTATGGACTGCGGCTTTAAATTCTGGTAAATATTTGTAATGTTTCTTCACCATACAAACATTATTTTTCATAAGAGGAATACTATTGCATTAATATAAATATATAAATAAATAAATAAATATAACTATCCCCATGTACATTGATGATTGTTAGCACATTTTGATAAATAAACACTTCTCCTTTGTTATTGTCTTGAAGTCTCGGCAAAAGTCTGTTAGACCTCTGACAATACCAGTATAACTGTACAAGGTCCATGAGAAATAAGCAAAACCCTGGTTGCTCCAGTAATACAGCGTTTGGAACCTGCACATGCATTGTTTTGTTTTGCAAGTTGGGAAAAAAAAATTGAGCAAACATAGATTTCAAGACCTTGTGTCCAGTAACTGATGCATGCTTTTAGTGGATACAGGCCTGGCAATTTATTTTGGCAGTTAATATTAACAACTGTATTACAAGAAGATTTGTGAAAACATGAAATTGTCTGAATACAAGTTTTATGCACTTTTACTTCATTTTCAGGTTGTGGCTGTTAGACAGGTTTCAAATGCAACTTAAATCATGTGTGACTATGCATAATTGGATCATCATTGATAGATGGTGGACTTCGTGACAAAGAAGTGATTAAGGGGAGCTTATTGGTCATCATTATCGGTACCAGTTAATGATCTTTACCACACAATAAATATGTTGATTTGTGTAATTTAAATGGATTTATGTCTAGTTCTCAACATGGTACTTCTGTATCTTAGTTGCCTTAAAGGTAGTGTTTTACTGGTTTATGTTAATTTTAAGATGGGAAACACAATCATTTGATGGGTGAATATTGTGTGTCCTATGTTATCAGGTTGTGATTTTTTTTCTGGCTTATTCTGTAATATCCTTTAATTTTGATCGGTATGAAATTATAAAGTGTCAGTATACATGCTTTTTGTTTCCATGGTCACTGTTAGTCTAATAGTCGAAAAGTCATGGTTTAACTGTATTGTAAGTAATTTTGTAAAAACATATAATATGATTTATTACACACAAATTGCTTACCTTCATTTTAATAGTGCAGTATTTATTAAATATATTAAGTATTAATCGTCTGTTTTTTACTTGCTGGTTATATTTTCATGGGTACCTAACAAACAGGGTTGCTCTACCAGTATTTGCATTCACATATCATTGGAATGGATAATAATAATTGTGAAACCCACTTTTTATAACCCTGAAATATGTTTTTTCAATTAAAAATATCAAGTGTATCATTAAACTTCACCCAGAGTTTAATATAAACCGTGTATAGGAAAACCAACCCACATGTTATACTTTATTTTCAAAATTATTTGAACATTCAACATCGAATGTAGAACTTAAAATTGCTAAAATTATTTTCTTCGTTAAACGTGACAAAACAGTTGTATTTTTGTACTTGTTAGTAGCTAGAATAACACCCTTTTGTGATATTTCTAGTAGTATCATGTATGTTATTTTGATTTCCTATTTGAAAGTGCTATTTGTCTCATTTTATTGTTTTGTTCATAAAGTGCTAGATTTAACTGATAGTATTTGAAACACTTGTTTGGGGCCAATTGATCGAGTGAAGATCTTTATGATTTCGGCAAGATCAATGATATATAAACATGCATAACTTCAGGCATATGGGCTTACAGGTCAAAATGATTGTGCTTAAAATCTGTTAAAATTAATGTCTGCAGTATTTAATTAGTTGTCATATGCTGCAAATTGTCATGGGGCACTTTATTCATAACCAGATATAGTTACGTTTTCTTTCATGGAGTTGTGAGTTGCCTTGTCAGTATCATTTTAATGTTTAGTTGTAAAATGAAACTGTTGTGTAATAACTTCTTGTGTGTTCCATGCTTATTGTATATTTTCCTGATAAGTCTTACTGAACTTGTTTTTCGATTTTGTTACCATGTTTTATGCAGGTAGAATTTACAAGGTTGATAAAAGTGATATTTTTATTTCATGCTTTTGCAAACTACTATATTTTGAAGTAAAACTATATAAATGTAGTAATTTCCCAGCCAATCGCTTCATTTTGGAAGTGACATTGTGATGATAATGGTTGGCATTTTGCTTTCTTAGGAAAGTATTAAAAATGGGAATTTATTTATTCAACTTTTAATGACAATTGGCGAAAATGTCAATCAATTCTAAAAGTTCTTTTGTTTACGATTAACTATGGATAATTGATCTTTTTTAATTAACACATTTTTTAAGAATGATTTGTAGTACACCTCATTTACCAGTTTGAACTCCATTCCATGTTGGATTTGAATAAACATTAGAAGAATGTCTTGTTTTTCTTCTGCAAGATGGCTGAAAGTTAAATGATTGCGTAACCATTACGGGTGCTTTACAATTTAAATGAGGAAATTCTTTTAAAACAGTCTGTATACAGATTTAATTGATTGAAGCACAGGTAAAGTTACACTGCATTATTGTACATTTTTTTAGCTAGACTGTTCCTCAAATGGTCAGAGCTGTTCTACTCGTCCATTTGTGGGCGTTATGCTCTGGTTAAACTTAACACATGTCTTCAGGGTAAGTATGAGGTCACTGGCCAAGGCCCATAACTGTGACCAGCATTTTAGCAGAATTATGCCCCTTGTTGTACGTGTACATTTTCAGGTTAGGGTTTTCATAAAATACATATCTCTAACTACTACAGATATTCAATTGTAATTTGACACATTTGTTCAAGTCATTTAATGTCACTAAGGCCCATAACTCTGACCTGCAATTCAGCAGAATTTTGCCCCATTTTGTAATTCAGGTTAAGGTTTGTGTGCAACAAGTTCATATCTATATCTACTTCAGATATTCAATTAAAAATTTACACGTGTCTTCAGGGTCATTATATAAGGTCACTAGCCAAGGCTCAACACTGTGACCTGCATTTTAGCAAAATTATGCCCCTTTGTGTAGCTTAAGTGGAAGTACACATCTCTGTAACAACTATGGATATTCAATTGAAACTTCACACATGTCTTCGGGGTAATTATTAGTCACTGACCAAGGCCCATAACTCTGACAAAGAGGTATGAATAGTTGAGCGCGTTGTCCTGAGACAGCTCTTGTTGTGTCACCTTAAAAGGAAGGTTAAGTTAGGTTTTCGGCATAATTGCTCTTATCGTGCTTTAGTTATGCCCCATCAAGCGACACATCCGACTCGCAGACTTCTAGTTTTTATAATTGGGCAGGCCACATCTTACTTTGGAACTATACAATTAACTACCTTTTATATTGTGACAAAACATTAAAACTTTTGACATTACAGGTTGAATGTGTTTTACAGTTTGAGGGCATGAAATATGCATGACACATTTTTGGACAATTAACTACTAGTACTATGCATTTTGTAAGTCAGTATGGCGAATGTTATTATGAAATGTGCCTGCTGCCGCAAATCTTGCAAAATAATTACTTTAAAGATGATATCACAAAAAGAGAAAAACGGGACTGGTCTACAACACTTATGTATAGAAACAAGAAATCTTTGTTTAGACAACAGCTTTATTCAGCAAATGAAGTACTAAGTACTTGTTCTTTTGTGTGTGCCCTACATTTTAGGACAAAACAATTTAATATTATATAAAAAAAATACAGGTTTTCTAAATGGAAATTTCTGCACATGTCTTATAGCAAATGGCACATTCATTGCAAGTCTTGAATGAATTGTTTATAAGTTAGAAATAGCTGTATGTGTACAGGCTATGGCACATTACATTTAATGAACTGCTCGTCTTAAGAACATCTTAGTTTGACAGTGCACATTTCCATCGCACAACAGACACATCCAAACCAAGAACAAACAGTTTGCTTTCATCAGGCACTACAGAAATATTAATTTAAATAGTTAATTTTTTACTGTTTTGTAGCCTGTTTTTTGTTTCAATAACCTATCCTCTGACTGGTATGATAAAATACTGATTAAAAAAGATCGTTCCTTTTTAACTGGCATTCTTAAAGATTTTGAAAAATAAAAATACCAACCAAATTTGAGTACATCTAGTAAGTAACCGACAACAGTGTTACTGTTTTGTTTCTACTTGCTTGAATGACAATTGTTGTAAACTATTTAACCATCACACAAGGGTTGTAAAAGATGTGTGCCCATTCCAATGTTGGAATACTGCCAACTGTTAATCAATCATAGTTTCCATGGATAAACAGTTTACAAGCACAAAGTACAAAGGTCTTTCTACTATGTTCATTAAAGCACTGCAACACTGCTTCTATTTTTGCTTCAACACCTGACAAATTGGTCTTGAGTTGTCGTACTGCGAAACAATCAATTTGAGATCAATTTGTCAGCTGCATCATCAATTCCAGGTGGTTATCTCAATAAACTGAATACCAGGTGGTGATCCCAATTACCTAGGTGGTCATCTCAATCACATCCTCAATTCTGGATGATCATCTCAATCACATGCTCAATTCCAGATGGTCATCTCAATTACATCCTCAATACCAGGTGGTCATCTCAATTACATCCTCAATTCCAGGCAGTCATCTCAATCACATCCTCAACTCCATATGGTAATCTCAATCACATCCTCAACACCAGGTGGTCATCTCAATCACATCCTCAATTCAAGGTGGTCATCTCAATAACATCCTCAATACCCGTTGGCCATCTCCATCACATCCTCAATTCAAGATGGCCATCTCAATAAGATCCTCAATACCAGGTGGTCATCTCAATCGCACTCTCAATTCCAGATGGTCATCTCAATCACATCCTCAATACCCGTTGGCCATCTCCATCACATCCTCAATTCAAGATGGCCATCTCAATAAGATCCTCAATACCAGGTGGTCATCTCAATCACACCCTCAATTCCAGATGGTCATCTCAATCACATCCTCTGTACCAGGTGGTAATCTCAATCACATCCTCAATTTCAGGTGGTCATCTCAATCACATCATCAATCTTTATCACACCATCAATACCAGGTGGTCATCATAATCACAGTGTCTATACCAGGTGGTCATCTAAACCACATCATCAATATCAGATGATGATTCAATCACACTGTTAATACTAGTACAAGGTTGTCATACCATCAATACCAGGTGGTCATCTCCATCACAACATCAATACCAGGTGGTCATCTCGAACACACCATCCTCAGTACCAGATGGTTATCTCAATCAAATCATCAATACCAGGTGATAATCTAAATCACATTGATACCAGGTGATCATCTCAGTCATTTCGTCACTACCAGGTGGTCATCTTAATCACATCTTCAATATTGGGTTGTCATCTCAATCACATTGTCAATACCAGGTGATTATCTTAATGAAGACTTAATTACACCATCAATACCAGGTGACCATCTCAATCACACCATCAATACCAGTTCATAATCTCAATCACATCATCAAGACCAGGTGGATGTCTCCATCACCAACTATATACCACATGGACATCTCAACCACCGCCTATGTAGTAGGCGGACGGTTTTATCACAACTTTATTACCAGTTCATTTATCATACTCAATAGCAAATGGATGTTAATATGTTTCTGCCAGTTAGACATTTCAGCCCTAATAGCCCATTAAGTAATATACCAGGGGTGTGGAAATGTTAACATGTCCATGGACAAGTTGATTGCAAATATCTACATTGAACTTGTCCGCAAACAACAGTCATTTGTCCTAACAAAATAGTTTTTATTCCAGGCTTTCCTGATATATTTTTTCATCAAATTATATATAAAACACAATTTGTCATTCATATGTATAAGGATATAATAATATGATAACTAACTTCCAACTTAAACATTATTTTTACACCCTGAAAATGTACTTGTCCATGGACAAGTAGACAGGAAAAATCCATTGTCCGACAGTAAAATTACCCGCGTCGGACAAGTTGGACATAGGATTTCCACACCCCTGAATATACTGTATATTCTAAACGCACCCCGGGGCTTTAGTTTCCGAAAGGGGGGTGTTTAATAGGAGTCCAATTCTTGCTGGCATGTCATTAATACCAATATACAGAAACATGATAATTTGACTGGGCAGCTCATTCTGTTAACATTTTGTTTCAAAGGTGTTTGGCATGAATTTGCACTCGATGTTTAAGGCAAAACGGGGGCAGGCATCGAGCTTTTTGGGGGGGGGTAATAGAAAATTTGGGGGGGTATAAAAAAAATTGGGGGGGTGGGGGGCGTTTATTAGAGAAAATACCATAATATAACAGTAACAACAGTTTATAGCTATAAACATGAATGTATTCTATTATCATTCTTCTACATCACAACATATTCTCTTTAAATAGTGCCCTTGTTGACATCAATTTATACAGGTTTGCTTTCGTTTGCTAATAAAGAAAATCTAATAAAATTTGCTTAGCAAATTGTTTTATTGTTACAAAAACAACAAATCCATATGTTTCACACTATGTTTTTTAAATTCAATGTGCAATATTATAATTCAATGGGCATTTGACATTCTTTTAATAGCAACCTTAATACCATGTGCTTGTCAATCTAGGGGGATGTCATAAACACAATCATCATACTACTTGATGTCTCAAGAAAACGGTAATTTTAGCTTGGAATTGTATAAACAACTATGTAAATAGTCTATCTAGCATTCACAAGAACGTTATATGAACATATTATCCATCTTGCATTTTGAAGGTTGAAGGTACAGTGGATTTGCCTCATCAAACAGCAATATATATATATATTTTTTTTTTTTTTTGATTATCAATAGTAGTGAGAAAATAAGTTACATTCCTGCACTGGTTAGTTTCTTGCAACAAATCTGTAACAATGACAAAGTTACCATGATGGCATCACATATATTCCTAACCTTTGGTAACATTATTAATGCTACAGTTAATCAAATTAGTGTTAATACATGCTATACATGCACTAACAGGACAATCCTGTTAGTGAAATCCCAAATAAAGAATTCTCATTAATTATAGCCAGTTGCTGCCAATTTGTTTTAATTATTCTTGCCATCCCAACACCAAAACAAGCACCAATAGAGCGCGAGACTTGGATCTTCACGATGCTATGCAAACAGGTTAGGTTGTGAAGTGACCAGCACTCATTTCTGTTCCTTGTAGTGGCGGTACTCGGGCTTCAGTTCGTACATGTTTCTGTGAGGAGCCTTCATATTGTAGATGCACAGGTCCTGCAGAATCTCTTTCAAATACGTCTGAAACGAGAAACATTCACTAGTTCAATCAATTGGTCACGATTCAATACCACAAATCCTGTTAATCTAGTAAATCCTTTAAATAGATCTGAAACGAGAAACATCAGTAGTTTAAGTAATTGGTCACAATTCAATACCACAAATACTGTTACAGTAGAATCTCCTTTAAATACGTCTGAATCAAGAAACATTCATTGGTTTACAAAATTGGCCACAATTCAATGCCGCAAAATCCTGTTGCAGTAGTCACAGGTGGCGAAATCTATTGTCCATATTGTCCAGTTTGTCCCAGAGCATGTATGGACTAGTGAAATTTTGCCAAAATTATACCCCCACACCCAAAGTTCAGAGAGGGGTATATAGGAGTGAGCTTCTAAGTCCAAATTAGGTCAAGGTCAAAGTGATGTTGGATAATATGGGTGGATTGGGAATGTTCATAAGCAACAATGTGTAAGTATCCAAGTGTTGTAGTAAGCGGTGTTGGTGCTAGACAAAACCGTACAATTTAGTTATCCTCATACGGATGGACAGACATGACACTTAATTGTTCTAAGTCCAAGCTAGGTCAAGGTCAAGGGCAAAGTCAGGTTGGGTGAAACAGACGACTGGGAACGGTCATAAGCAACAACTGTGTAAGTATCCAAGTGTTGTAGTAAGCGGTGTTGGTGATGAAATGGAACCTCGTACAAATGGACAGGACAATCGCTATATGTGTCCCGCATCAAGATGTCATGGGCATAAAAATAAAAGTAGCGACAAAACCCTAAAAACATGGGAAACGAGAATTTTAGTTGTGAAATTAATGCAATAACTTGTATGTTTACGGATGAAAATATTAAAATACTGAGTTCAAACAATATGTTAATAGTTAACATAATTAAATACTCTAATAAATGTTATCATTTTTTTCACAATAAGCAAGATTTAAATGTGTTATGCCAACATTCCCAATCTGAACATTTCCAATCTAATGGGTATTACACCCACTTCTGGAAGTTTGAAGTTCACAGACAGTTTAGGAAATCAATAGATTATCTGAGAAATAGACTCCAAACAATAGATTAACTGAGAAATAGACTCCGAACATGATTCAGCCAGACAGCAACTAAGCATTGATTACAAGAGAACTGGCAGACGAATTTCTGTGTTGCACAATGCCTATTGTTCGTATTCACCTGGTACAAAAACATCCCAGACAATGGCAAATTGTTGTTCACAACCCATTTATCAGTGTTCTTAAAGTTGCATCAGTCACAGCATGAACTTGGTCACTTTAGGAGAGAAGTTGTGTAGTGGCCCGGTTAGCTCAGTCGGGAAAGCACTCGCACTGAAAGCGAGGGGTCACAGGTTCAAGTCCCAGACCGGCAGCACAATTTTCTCACCCTATGACATTTGCCGCCCAACAAGGAACCGTGATGTTACCTGGGTATACTCTTACGAGGCCCATGGTTAATTATTTAACATCCTGAATCCCTGAACTCGGGGACAAATTCGTATTCGAGCGAGGGTGAATGTCACAGCATGAACTTGGTCACTTAAGAGAGAAGTTGTGTGGTGGCCCGGTTAGCTCAGTCTGGAGAGCACTCGCACTGAAAACGTGGGATCCCAGGTTCGAGTCCTGGACCGGCTGCACAATTTTCTCACCCTATGACACACCACTACGGCTTAGCATAGAGTCCTGTGTTGCAATAAAAAGCAGTGTGCACACATTGTAACATTATTCAGAAATCCTGTATAACGTGTATTTTTGAGTTTTATGTGCATCTATGTGTTGGATGATTAACTTGATGTTGCATCATATTAAATACATTTAGTTCTAACTGTAAAATAAAACATGTACCTTTCAGCGCATGCATTAATATCAAGATTTTTCTCTCGTAATTTGACAGCGTAAATTGAATATGATTAACATAATGATACAATTGAAAATATACAATAGCTCAATAAGTTTGATCATTACAGACTCTACTTTTGTGTTGTTGTTTATCATTACAGACTACACCTTGAGCACATATTGACTAAAGATAAAAATTATGAGCGTTCAATGCCTGCGAACATTAGTAAATAAGATTAGAGCAACATGCCTTATAGCTCATGCAGATTTTATGTGGGATTTTATCCCAGAAATGATTTAAATAAGGATATGTTAATAGTTACAATAAGCAAATCTGCAGATACAGCATTATTGCATTTTTAATACAACACAATAAAGCCTAGAAACAATAGAAACGGTGTTTTAAACAAATACAATGTCAAAAACTTAGAAATATTAAAAACTATTCTGCACAATACTTCAAATACATAATACAGCCTAGACTCTCATAAATCATACAATCTAATCACACAATTACCTAACCCAATAGTCAATCAACCCCGCAACCATACAATTCAATCAAACAGATATATTGACCAAAATTCAATCACCCTGCCAGCACCCACACAATCTAATGTGACAAATTGGTGACACCCTAACAACACTCATACAATCCAATCACACAGACACCTCGACCATAGCCAATTACCTCTTCAACATTCACACAATCAAATCACAAATCATCCTCAACCGTTGCCAATCATCCTGTCAGCACTCATACAATCCAATTACATAGCTGTGGTGACCAAATATCAATCACTCTCTCATTTATCATACAGTCCAATCACACAGCAGCTTTGACACATGGCCACTGGCACTCTTGTCTGTCATACAATCCAATCACACAGCCGCTTTGACCAATTGTCACTGGCATTATTGTCTGTCATACAATCCAATCACACAGGCACTCCAATCAATTGTCGATCACATTCACATCAATTTTACATTCAAAACATCAAGATATTTTTATCCATTGTCAATCACACTATCATCAATCATACAATTCTAGTACATTATTATTAACCGTCTCCGTGGCCTAGTGGTTTGGGCATTCGCATACGGAACAGGAGGTCGAAGGGTCGAGTCCTACACAGGGCGAGTTCTGATATGGCCGGTTGCCTACCCAGCAGCTAGTTAAATCAAGGGGTACCGACTGCCTTCCTGCCAAGCGCCCGGCATATAGGATAGGAATCGGGAGTAAAGATGTTCATCAGTAAAGGTGTCTCATAAGACAAAACTGGCTGGCCCTTAATCGCGAGGGATGACACTATAATAAACAAACACACACACTTTTATTTGATTATGATTACTGTCAATCAATTGTCACCAATCACACCATTCATATTGCCGTCAGCCATATTGATCCCTTATTAGTTACTCTAATTAGAAAATCACTTTGATACATGGCCAAATCACATTATAATCAGTCATACGATCAAATCACTCTTTCACTTTCATTTATTGTCAATCCCACTGCCATTTATCCTGCCTTACGTACCTACTTCTTTGTTTCACTTGGGTCTATATTTATGGAAAGACCTGCGAGAACAATACAATCTTCGTGCGCTGGTCTATCTTTTTTGCATGTGGACAGGTGTTTCCAATGTAATACCAGACCCGTCCACGGGCAAAAAGATAGACCCATGCACAAGCAGGTCTTTCCAATGTAATACCAGACCCGTCCACGGGCAAAAAGATAGACCCATGCACAAGCGGATGTTTCCAATGTAATACCAGACCCGTCCACGGGCAAAAAGATAGACCCATGCACAAGCAGGTCTTTCCAATGTAATACCAGACCCGTCCACGGGCAAAAAGATAGACCCATGCACAAGCAGGTCTTTCCAATGTAATACCAGACCCGTCCACGGGCAAAAAGATAGACCCATGCACAAGCAGGTCTTTCCAATGTAATACCAGACCCGTCCACGGGCAAAAAGATAGACCCATGCACAAGCAGGTCTTTCCAATGTAATACCAGACCCGTCCACGGGCAAAAAGATAGACCCATGCACAAGCAGGTCTTTCCAATGTAATACCAGACCCGTCCACGGGCAAAAAGATAGACCCATGCACAAGCAGGTCTTTCCAATGTAATACCAGACCCGTCCACGGGCAAAAAGATAGACCCATGCACAAGCAGGTCTTTCCAATGTAATACCAGACCCGTCCGCGGGCAAAAAGATAGACCCATGCACAAGCAGGTGTTTCCAATGTAATACCAGACCCATCCACGGGCAAAAAGATAGACCCATGCACAAGCAGGTGTTTCCAATGTAATACCAGACCCGTCCACGGGCAAAAAGTTAGACCCATGCACAAGCAGGTGTTTCCAATGTAATACCAGACCCGTCCACGGGCAAAAAGATAGACCCATGCACAAGCAGTCTATTGTTCAGAAAGACTTGCCCACGAGAAATGTATAGTTCAATAAAGTGTCAATTCATATTGTTGTTCTAAAAAACATACACGTGTATGTACAAATTGATTTTTTGCACTTTCTTCATATTTCTGCCGTTTACAAAATAAAAGACCTGTACAAGGGCTGCATGAAAAACCTGGAGCACTCCGCGCTCTCGGTTTCCCATGCTGCCTGTGGACAGCGTCTTTCCTACGCAGAAAGACCTCGTACTCGGTCAATATCCTATACATGTTTGGACTTTCACCGGTCCCCTATCAGTTACCTTAATGATGTAGTCACTTTTATACATGGTCAATAGCACTGTTGTCAATTATAAAAGCATGATGAATCACTCTGTCACTTTCATTCTTTGTCAGCCATCCTTCCAATCATCCAGTGATATTTTGTAATTTATTGAAACTTCAATGCTGAGCTTTTACCTCTTTAAGTCAATCGCATACTAGTAATTTTAGTCATAAAAAATGAATGAAGCAATCACAGAGCTCAGGCTCCTCAAACACTTCGAGACGCATGTATTTATTATATGCTTTTCAGTGAAATATCTAATTTTATTGGTGGAATAAAATTTTATATTTTCATTGTTTAAGCAGTGAAAATATAAGATTTTATAGTTTCACTGCAGTGAAAATATAACATAAAACATACTATTTTTCCATAAATAATATCGATCTACAAGTAGTGGTTTACAACCCTCGGCAAATTTATTTATCATACCACTATGCTGATATCGGCCTGATACAAAGGTGCCTGATATATTTTTTTATATCAGGTCAGGAGCGTTTATATTAGTCAATATTTGAAGGTACGTCATATTACTCGAAATCCACTTCTAAAGTCAACATTTTCAGTAAAAATGATTCATATTTAACAAAACAAACAATTTGATACCAAGAACGTATATAGTTTATTATTTGTATTCGTCATAAATGACAAAACTTTATTTTTTAAATATTCACATAAACCCGCACTTTGGTAGTGGTATGACGTCATCAATGGAACAATAAATCATCCATGTACAGTTATTTCAATACAATTTTAAATGAACTGAAAGTCACTACACAGATCAGTTTATGTTGAGTCTCAACCATGTGTTGACCAAAAATTGAACACGCAATAGTCATTATTGAAACGATCTTCAAAATGTCAATTTCAATGCACAACTCCAAAATCATGACAAAGGCGTCTCAAAACAATTTGTCGATGCTTGTTCTCCGATGAAATTGACCGCTGCAATCCATTTCAGTTTGTGTTTCCGATATTATATGAATAGACGTGTGTGTAATCGATGTATTCGTAGTGAAAACAGCTCATTTATCTTTATGAAATGTTAATAATAAGGTATTATCCAGTCAACTTTTAGAAATCCATAACTACATGTACGTGAACGTGTAAAAGCCGGCTCAGTAAAATCAGCGCGGCTCTTAGTTTTTAAATATGTAAAAAAAAATCAGCTGGTTTGGTGTAATTTTAAGAAAAACATGGTATGATAAATAGAAAAACAGGTTACTGCCTGGTCTTGTGTAATATATCAGGTTCGGCACGATTAAAATAACGGCTCGGCAAGCCTCGCCGTTATATTATTCTAAGCCTCACCTGATATATTACACAAGACCAGACAGTAACCTGTTATTCTCTATATACATGATGCATGTGTTTACATGAAACACATTATAAAATTCAACAAAATTATAATTTAGCGAGAACGACTCACAAAATATGGCACTATTTTCCCACCATACTAACGAGTGACAGTTTTGGGATCATTTATGACTTCATTTTTATCACGTCAGAATACACGAACTTGTGATGTTGAAGCTAATCTCGCGCAATTTTATTATTTATTGTCCAAAAACATCAAATAGAAAGAAAATTTGTTGATTTTGGTGTAAGATCGTACTTTATTTCACTCGTGATCATAGAAAATAGATATTTTCACTCGTGGCTGCGCCACTTGTGAAACTATCATTTTCTATGAATACTCGTGAAATAAAATACGATCTTACACTGAAATCAACAAATATCCTCTATGTCAACTGACATCTCCTTACAGAGTCTCCCAATCAAACCATCAACCCCGGAGCATAATTACTTGTCATTTCACATTGTGACAATAACTGCTTCAAGCCCTACAGCTCTCATTAACGCTGCACAATTCCATTAGAATTTATTCCCATAACATCTGCACAAGACTGCATTTAAAGGGGTGTATGAACGGTGGGTCAACAATAACCTTTGCAAAAATAAATATCATTTACAGAGAATAAATATTGCAACATTGTTAAATACAATAGTATTGTTTCTATTAACAATTGAAACACATCTTATTTTATTTTAAAAACATAGGTCATCGATGACACCTTTGTGGCCATGGGAAAAGAAGTAGTAGTTTTTAAATAAATATTAATAAAATCAATCTAAGTAGGGTGCATGATCTCCCTAAAGCATACTGTATTTTAGAAAGTGATTTTAATTTCATGAATAGCATAATGTTGTAGGCCTTCATTTGAAATCGTACTGGAACCATGTATCCAAAACGTTTTTTTAAATATTTTTTGAATGTATTTTTTTTTTCTTAATGATTCCAGTAATATATTACTGCTACTTGATGAATATTTTGGAAAAAATAAGAAATTATACTGTTTTAATGTGTGTTTATATTAGTGCAAAATATTCTCGATATGCCCCTTTTACCTTATGAAAGACGCTCATCTGTAAATGCACTGGGGACTCCAATGTTACAGATAGCTAACTACCAGCTATGTTTTATGATGTATTGTAAAAGATCAACTTTTGTACTACAAGTTTAGCAATTTAATGAGAAAATTGGTTTTTAAGATAAGATACAACGCAAAGAAATACCAGTATTACTGAAGTAACATTTTATAAAATACAATACTTGCAATGGAGATATTTAAACAGTATTTAT
Organism: Congeria kusceri; assembly: GCA_027627225.1. Lineage (NCBI taxonomy): Eukaryota > Metazoa > Mollusca > Bivalvia > Myida > Dreissenidae > Congeria > Congeria kusceri. Next base: position 42,076,172 of record CM051029.1, on the reverse strand, counting down.
GAAATTAATTAAAGATTACCATTAAAAAGAAATGCATGTTTTAAAATGTTCAAAAATATTGAAAATCATAATACATTTCACAGACAACAATATATAAGAAGGTATATTTTATTTATTATGCCAGCCAAAGTTTTTTACCACTGTACAATAGCACATATCAAAACTTAAGTTTTATATCATGATCAGTAAAATAGGAATGGGTGCACAATAATATTAGTACAACAGGCATGGTTTTGAAAAAAAGATGTTTTAAATATTGTTTGTATTTAAACAAGAAATGTCTTTAAAAAAAAGACAATCGGCGTTGAAATTAATATTGAGATGTCATTTAAAAATTACCTAAACAGACGGACAAGATGATCGGTTAAATGGCTTCTCAGACCCCAGATTTTTTGGTCCCCACCAATATTTGGAGACTTGTAGGACCACAGATTTTTTGGACACTATAAGAAAACTTCTCGGATCCAAAAGTTAATTTGAGATAAATTTATTGATTTAAAAAATAAATAAAATAATTATTAATATCTATGCCGTGAATAAACCAATCATACAGCTCCATGTTTCCACCAGTGATATATGAATAACCATAATTGTTATCTGACTTTGTTAAGCCAATTTAACAAATTAACAATGTAAGAAAATAATTTCGGGAATAGATTAACATAATTGTTATCTGAATTTGTCAAGCCAATTTAACAAATTAACAATGTAAGAAAATAATTTCGGGAATAAATTAAAATTATTATGTATCAGACGAGTCTATATAAATATTTATAGTACCGGTAATATACCATTCATGTTAGTTATCTAATATAATAACGATTTGAAGTCAAATATGCATTTATACAGTGAATCCCAATAGAAAGCAATAGTCAGGGAACATTCAGCGATTTTTTTAATGTAACGACTTTATTTTTGATAATGCAAACATAAAAATAATTAGACTATAACAATTTTAAATTATATCAGTAGAAATGTGATATATCAAGGGTTCCTGTGTATAATTAGTATTGCAAATTGTGTATTCATGCTACGCGAATAACAATTTGACGTATTCCGAATCTTCTTTCATTTATCTATAGAAAATGTAGCATGTTTTTACAGATTACATTATCTCTACTGGAGAAGTTGATAGAAAGATGCAATTATAAATAATCCTTAATAATCGTAACCACAATTTTAATTCAAATTAACAGTATGTTTATAAATATAAATTCACCATTAATTGAAATTTTTAGGTTTATGATTCTCATAACGCTTATTATTGATGCATGTACGAGTATATTAACACAGCTATACAACGGTTGCTAGCTACGCGCGCTATTTTTAGAATGACATTACTGTTTCTGGAATGTGTTGAAGAATCAATGGGCTACATGGGGCAGCAACTCTGTGAATGAGCTTTATGAATGGGAACATTGTACAATTGCTATTTATAGAGCGTACTGATTATATAAATGTAGGCTAAACAAAATAGTTATTTCGTTACCTGAATGAATATAGCATTCTGTTTATGGCATACAATGAGAAAATACGTTCATAATTAGCCTCAGTTCTAGAGTATATGTCGAGGATATGTTTATAACTTTATTTTAACCGCTTATGTAAACAATTATGTAAAATTTATTCCCCAAAAGTATGCAACAATTATTGGTAGACATTAAATGATTGTTGTAAGTTTGCATTCCCTACAATTATAAAATTTGCCTAATTCTATTGGCATTCAATTTTCCCACTGCATAATTATCGCAAGAAATCTAGGTCAATAGTGATCTTAGACAGCTACGCCAAAAAATGTGTTCGATTAGAAACAACTTTCAATAAAATGTAGATTTGCAATTTGCTCAAAGCCTTTTAACTGGTTACAGATTCATTTTTGATATCAATCTGATGTATATTGTCTTCCCCAAGTCATTCTGGAATACATGAATCCATCCAGTAATCAAAAACATCTCATACATCTTTCAATAATATGCTTGATAAGAGGCCAGGAGGTTCCACACATGCCAGAATCACTTAATGTTTCTTTGTAGACGTGCTCTGAGTCAACACCAGGAACCATCTGTAGCAACGGAAGGTAATTTGAAATACTGATATTAAACTAATCTCGGAAGGTAATTTGAAATACTGATATTAAACTAATCTCGATAAAATGGTCCAACTGGAAAGAGAGAATTTACTCAGGTTGATTTGTAGTTTTTAATCATGTTAGTTCTAATGACCAATTATGAATAACAGAAATGTTATTTATAAAGTTTTCTACCTAACTCATTTTTTATTTCAGTCAGTAAGAATATTTATGCTGAGATCTCTTGCTTTATGTGTTTCAGTTTTAAGCAGTGCTCCAGATAAGCTTTTGTACTGGGGGTAAACCTATGCGTACTTCTGAAAATTTGGGAGTAAATGTACACTTTCTCCAGAATTTATGGGGGTAAATGTACAGTTTATATAGGATATTTGGTGGATAATTGACATCCATAAAACAGTACACTATGTGGGAAAAAAACAGATCTAGATCTAATAAATATCCAAATAATGTATAGCACCACCATTTGAAGACAATAATGTTACAAGTAAGACTTTTGAACAGTTTAAAACTTTGATTGTTAGCCTATCGACTGAACCATGTGCACATTTAATAAGGCAGGCATGTCAAAACTCATATTTCCTGTCTTCCAGGCACTAAAATGTGACGTCATGTACGCAAACACGAGAAATATAGTGCGTAAATGTACAACCACAATTTAATTTCTCTGCGTATATGTACACCCAAATGCTATATTTCTCTGCGTATCATTCCGTTTTTGTGTGTGCCTAATTTACGCGTATACGCACCTTATCTGGACATCTGGTTTTAAGTCAAGCATTTGTGATATTCATTTTAAGCTTGAGACACTTTATTTATAAGCACAGGCCTTTTTTATACCAGACTCACTCTGCATTTACACCAAACATTCAAACAGGTTCAAATTTAACATTTGGCTCTTTCAAATTCTGTTTATCAACAAGATGTAACTGTTATTCACAAACTCTATTAAATATTCAAAAAAATTATAGCATTCCAACATAGTATAATATATTTGGCAAAGAAATACAACTCAATTTTAGCCAGGGTGATCCCCATTATGACTTATAAACTGTAAACCAAAACACATACTTAGCTTTTTGAATGTTTCTTCAAGAACAATTTATGAATACGATGTTCCTTTTATGCTTGCCAAGTGCAACAGACCACTGCTGGTATTCACAAAGCATCTTTAGTAATTTCTTAAATATTTTCTCCTAAGTGCAAAATTTGAATATATTATATTTCTTTACTTATTAAACAGATTCATATGTTGTTGATGGTCCTAAAATAACATGTTCATAATGATGTTATTTTAAAGTATAACTTAGTGCGAAACTGTTTGTGTAAGGAATTATACAGTTGAGGAAAATTCCATATTTAGAGATAATGATAAAATGTAACTGAAGAACATTTACCCACAGATATTCCATGCAGCTAATCTGAGAAATTCAAGGTGGTAACTTGTATAACAACAACTCAAGCAGAGCGAGGGCCATAACCTACATACCTACAGTCTGTGATTAATAAGAAATGCGATTTATCATCAGAGCATACTGAATGTTACTAACTAGTAGAAATAAGCCGTCATGGAGAGTGCCAGCAAATGTAACGTATATTTTCACCACATTTTGCTACCGCAATGTCATAATTTTATGACATTGCAATAAGATGAAGCCTTATGTATGACATTTGAAAAGCTTGATCTACATGTAAACAGATTACATTAATAAAGTCAATTTAATCACTAACAATGGGGACATGAACAAAGAAGTTTTAGAAGGGCCATTAACAAAGAAGATTTAGAAGGGCCATTAACAAAGAAGATTTAGAAGGGCCATTAACAAAGAAGACTTAGAAGGGCCATTAACAAAGAAGATTTAGAAGGGCCATTAACAAAGAAGATTTAAAGGTAACTTTAGCCTTTAAAGAAGACATGTTTACAATACATAGGAACATAAACAAAGAAGATATAATGGGAAAATAAACACAGAAAATCTAAAGGGAATATTAACAAAAGAGGTATAACGGGAATATTAACAAAGAAGATCTAAAAGGAATAATAAGAGAGATCGAAAGAGAACATGAACAAATAATATCTAAAATGAGTATTAACATAATTTCAATGAACATTAAATTACACAGATCTAATAAGCACAAACATTAACAAAGCCATAATTTCTGTTTGAACAATTAACACATATCTGCAACAAGAAACACATGTATATGATTGCTTTAACATCAAGAACTGACATTTTTACTTTCCATCTATTACATTCTGTCCTGCTAACACTAAATAGTAAATACAGTAATTACTGTGACATTCATGTAGTCATTTTGCCTTTATCCAATACAATGTTACAGTCACTTGATCTGGACATTTCATATACAATGAAACAATGTTGACTGTATTTGGTATATGGCGGGAGTAGCATAATTAAGTTGTATGAACATCAAATACATAATATTATGATTATTATCTGAAATCAAACTTGTGATTTATATTTTCATGGCAGATTTTGCATACATTTTGGTACAGCTTTATTGAGCATATATAATGTGAAATTCAAACTGTATACCCGCTATAACAAATCTTATCACTAGATAAATAGTTGTTTGCTTTCACTTTGTCAGGCTTTTAACTTTTGTACCGAAGTATTGGATATAAATTATTTTCTTTTGAAAGATAACAGCTTTGATATATTCCAATGCATTATTGACAATTTAACAACGCCATAAACAAAAGCAATGGCTGGTTAGTTCTATTTATTGCTATAACGCTACTATAACTAGGACAATACAGTTAATGTAGTCAAGCTGTTTGAAGGTGTAACTAAAATGAATAAACAACAACATCTATTACACTGTATAGCTCTAGTCACGCAAGCAATTTAAAATAAAATGTTCCCCACAGTCACTAGTATTTCTTTTGAAAGATAACAGCTTTGAAATATTCCAATGCATTATTGACAATGTAACAACGCCATAAACAAAAGCAATGGTTTACTTAAAAATTATCTGCCCTGCATTCACTCTAGAATTATCTGCCCTGAATTCACTCTAGAATTATCTGCCCTGCATTCTAGAAGTATCTGCTCTGCACATGCTCTAGAATTATCTGCCCTGCACTCAAGAATTACCTGCCCTGCACTCTAGAATTATCTGCCCTGCACTCACTCTAGAATTATCTGCCCTGTGCTCACTCTAGAATTTCCTGCCTTGAGTCACTCTAGAATTATCTGCCTTAAATTCACTCTAGAATTATCTGCCTTAAATTCACTCTAGAATTATCTGCCTTAAATTCACTTGAGAATTATCTGCCTTAAATTCACTTGAGAATTATCTGCCTTAAATTCACTTGAGAATTATCTGCCTTGCATTCACTCTAAGTGAACCAATTATTCCACCCAGAAAAATGAACCAAGTGTTAACCTAGAATCATGATTCTATAAACCCAGTGTTTATCCCTTAATTATGAACCCAGTGTTCATCCCATAACTATGAACCCCAGTGTAATTCCCATAACTACCAACCAAGTATTCATCCCATAATAATGAACACATGTTCAACCCATAACTATGAACAAGTGTTCATCCCATAACTATGAACCAGTGTTCATCCAATAAATATAAACCAGTGTTCATCCCATAACTATGATCCAGTGTTCATCCCATAACTATGATCAAGTGTTTATCCCATAACTTTAAACCAGTGTTCATCCCATAACTATAAACCTAGTATTTATCCCATAATAATGAACCAGTGTTCATCTCATAACTATGAACAAGTGTTCATCCTATTACTATGAACCCAGTGTTCATCCCATAACTATGAACCCAGTGTTCATCCCATAACTATGAACCAAGTGTTCATCCCAAAACTATAAACCAAGTATTCATCCCATAATAATAAACCAGTGTTCATCCCATAACTATGAACCCAGTGTTCATCCCATAACTATGAACCCAGTGTTCATCCCATAACTATAAACGAAGTATCCATCACATAATATTAAACCAGTGTACATACCATAACTATGAACAAGTGTTCATCCCATAACTATGAATCAGCATTCATCACATAACTATGGACCATTGTTCATCCCATAACTATGAACCCAGTGTCCATCCCATAATAATAAACCAAGTATTCATCACATAATAATAAACCCGTGTTTATCCCATAAGTATGAACCAGTGTTCATCCCATAACTATAAACCAAATATTAATCCCATAATAATGAACCAGTGATCATCACACATGCCACCAGTGTTCATCACATAATAATGAACCAGTGTTCATCACATAAATATGAACAAGTGTTAATAATATAACTATAAACCAGTATTCATCCCATAACTATGAACCAGTTTTAATCCTATAATAATCACTGGGGGCTGACAGTTTCTCAACGACAAAATGTGTGTGTTTCTTAACGAAAACTAATACATAAAGCGTGGTTCATTTCCCAAATTTTATAATGATTCGTTGTAAAACATACACACTCTTCGGTGTGTGTTTATCAACAAAATCATTATAAAATTCAGGAAATGAAACATGCTGTTTGTATAAGTTTTCGTTAAGAAACACAAACATTTTTCTCGTTGAGAAACACTTTAAGTTTACAGTCAGCCCCCAGTGATAAGGGACCAGAGTCCATGACATAAATATGAACCAGAGTTCATCACATAACATTAAAGCAGTGTGCATTACATAACTATGAACCAGTGTTCATTACATAACATTGAAGCAGTGTGCATTACATAACTATGAACCAGTATTCATCACATAACTATGAACCAGTGTTCATTACATTACTATGAAACAGTGTTCATGACATAACTATGAACCAGTGTTCATGACATAACTATGAACCAGTTTTAATCAGAAAGCTATGAACCCAGTCTGCTCCCCATAACTTTAAACCAGTGTTCATCCCAAAACTATGAACCCAGTGTGCATCCCATAATTATGAACCAAGTGTTCACCAAGGGTCCATCTCATAACTATTAACCAAGTGTTCATCCCATAACTATGAACCAAGGGTCCATCCCATAACTATTAACCAAGTGTCCATCCCATAACTATTAATCAAGTGTCCATCCCCTATTTATGAACCAAGTGTCCATCCCATAACTATGAACCCCGTTTGCATTCCATAACTATGAACCAGTGTTCATCCTAGAATTATGAAGTGTCATCCTAGAATTATGAAGTGTCTGCCGCACACTCCCCTAGTGTGTTTACAATAAACATAAATACTGTCATGTACCTTGTTCACAAATGCATGACTTTAAGTCCAAATTTAGCAAAATGCTAACCCATTACATGTCTGTCAATAATATGAATTAGATCCACTCCCTTTGATTCATTCAAACATTCAATTGCATGCATTTTTTTATATCGATAATAGGTTTGCAACAATTGACATGAAACTATCTTCTTTCTTCAGATAATTGTTTGACAAGTCTGGTGTATTGCAAGCTTTTAAAAGCTTAACTTTGCTTATTTCAATGACTCATTTACATTCAAGACGATTTCTGCTGTTTTTTTCCCTTTCGTGAAAATTTTTCATCTTTACATGTTCTGCAGATCGTTCAAGGCCTAATACAATGAAACCATAAAGATGGGGGTCACCGCATTAGATTTTTTGGAAAATGCATGTAAATGACCTACCCGTGAATGCATTTTAGGAAATGTTGACGCTGTTTTTGTTTTAGCAAAAAAATAGTATTGACCATTAATTGGTAAAAAATAATTGATTGAAATGGGTAATTGTAAGAAAGCAATCCTTTACATAGTGAAAAAATAATATTATATTTGCCAAGAAATGCTTTTTCATCCTTTTTTAAGGAAAAAATTCTACATTTTGTGATCATATAAGTTTGGTTTTGACTATAGAAAAAAATCTGTTCCGTGAAAATTCCTGAATTTTCTATATTTATTATATAATCATGTTCTTAACAAATTGCAAAAAAGAAAACAGGGGGTCACGTTGCTTGTTTTCGAGAAAAAATATGTAGTTTACATGTGCATATTGGACATTTTTCTGTAAAAAACAGGATGGAATGACAGTCATAATTTATAACAATAAACTTAAAAAAGTAAATAGATATATATTATATATAATTATTTTAGTAACAGCAGTTGATTATGACTAAGTACAAAACAGTATTACAGCACTTTCACAATAATCGCAAGCATGTGCACAGCTATATGCGAGTCCAATGTTCAGTCAGCGTGTTCCTACTTTCGTTTTCAGTGTATTATCAAACTTTCGCAAACAAAATCGAGTCACAAGACACTCCTACTATGATCATGGCAATTATTATTAATATATTTGAATCTAGTTGGTAATTACAGTGTACACAATATTTAATAAATATTATTATCTGTCCAAACACTTCCCATTATGAAGATTTAAATCAACTCCACTGATGCGCAAAAAGATGCGCAGAAAAAACTACCAAAATCGTCTTTAAAACATAATAACATAATAAATCAACTATCACTATGAGACTAAGAGATGTTCGCATTGAAAATCAACTATCACTATGAGACTAAGAGATGTTAACATTGAAAATCAACTATCACTATGAGACTAAGAGATGTTAACATTGAAAATCAACTATCACTATGAGACTAAGAGATGTGAACATTATAAATCAACTATCACTATGAGACTAAGAGATGTTAACATTGAAAATCAACTATCACTATGAGACTAAGAGATGTTAACATTGAAAATCAACTATCACTATGAGACTAAGAGATGTTAACATCGAAAATCAACTATCACTATGAGACTATGAGATGTTAACATCGAAAATCAACTATCACTATGAGGCTATGAGATGTTAACATTATAAATCAACTATCACTATGAGACTAAGAGATGTTAACATTGAAAATCAACTATCACTATGAGACTAAGAGATGTTAACATTGAAAATCAACTATCACTATGAGACTAAGAGATGTGAACATTATAAATCAACTATCACTATGAGACTAAGAGATGTTAACATTGAAAATCAACTATCACTATGAGACTTAAGAGATGTTAACATTGAAAATCAACTATCACTATGAGACTAAGAGATGTTAACATTGAAAATCAACTATCACTATGAGACTATGAGATGTTAACATTGAAAATCAACTATCACTATGAGACTAAGAGATGTTAACATCGAAAATCAACTATCACTATGAGACTATAAGATGTTAACATCGAAAATCAACTATCACTATGAGACTATGAGATGTTAACATTATAAATCAACTATCACTATGAGACTAAGAGATGTTAACTTTGAAAATCAACTATCACTATGAGACTAAGAGATGTTAACATTGAAAATCAACTATCACTATGAGACTAAGAGATGTTAACATTGAAAATCAACTACCCCTATGAGACTAACAGATGTTAACATTGAAAATCAACTATCACTATCAGACTAAGGTCAATGAAATAAACATAATTATGTATTTATCACTAAAGAAATATAAACAATATAGCATTTATAATCTCAAGTAAAATGACAGAAGCAACAAGCTACATAATACAAAATTGTCTGTATCAGGGGCCAAATACACAATGCTTCTTAGTGAAAACTGAAGTAAACTTCTTAAAATAATAAAATTCTAAAAGTCTGTGACTGGTTCATTTAAAGTTTATAAAGTCAAATTTAAATATGATTTTCACAAGGATTTTTTTGGAAGTTTTCACTGAAATAATTATGACTTAAGTTAAGATTTTCTAAAGAAGCTTTTTAAATATGGCCCCTGTGCTGTAGATTTACAAGTAAGTATGGCCCCTGTGCTGTAGATTTAAAAGTAAGTATGGCCCCTGTGCTGTAGATTTAGAAGTAAGTACGGCCCCTGTGCTGTAGATTTAGAAGTAAGTATGGCCCCTGTGCTGTAGATTTAGAAGTAAGCATGGCCCCTGTGCTGTAGATTTACAAGTAAGTATGGCCCCTGTGCTGTAGATTTAGAAGTAAGTATGGCCCCTGTGCTGTAGATTTAGAAGTAAGCATGGCCCCTGTGCTGTAGATTTAGAAGTAAGTATGGCCCCTGTGCTGTAGATTTAAAGGTAAATATGGCCCTTGTGCTGTAGATTTAAAAGTAAGTATGGCCCCTGTGCTGTAGATTTAGAAGTAAGCATGGCCCCTGTGCTGTAGATTTAGAAGTAAGCATGGCCCCTGTGCTGTAGATTTAGAAGTAAATATGGCCCCTGTGCTGTAGATTTAAAAGTAAGTATAGCCCCTGTGCTGTAGATTTAAAAGTAAGTCATGTAACTTGCATAAGCAATAGGGAAAGATCTAGGATCTAAAAAGGTACAGGGTGATGCTTAAAAGGAGCAGGGGGGAAACCTGACCAGTTGGTTGACATTTTCTAATAATTTGCTAAATCCTGGGTTTTCATGAGTCTGATGCTTTTGATTTAGGTTTAAAAGCATAGTCTATTCATTTGAAGTTGAATATTTGCAAAAATGTATTGAATTTCAAAAGATATTCAACATTTCTGTGTTGACCAGTCCAGAGGGACAACAGGAAGGAACCAAAAAGGAGCAAGGTGCAGCACCCTGCTATTTCACTCTAGATCTTTCCCTAAAGCATGCAATTTAAGATTTACTAACAATGTTCATTGTTAGAGTTAGAAAGTGCCATGTCCCAAATTATCCAATTGTTATCAATCTGAATATGTAGTTAAGAAAATTATGTTTTATTTGAAAAACAAAAAACACTTAGATAATAACCCCTAAATCAGCTTCAATTAGGCCTGATACATTTGGTTAAACTACAGCTTTCACTGAAGGTGATTAATACCCCCACATACCGAATGACACAGATTAGAAAGTTTGTAGCTATGGTGCATTGACACAGTACCATGTTTTAAGTGACAAAATGACCAATACATTCTAAGAAAAGTGTACCTTAACCAAAAAAAGCATGTTAAAAAGGGCCATAAATCGAAATCCAAAGAAGAGTTAAGTTTTTTCCCATACACTTATCTTATCATACTGAATAAGTATACCAAGTCTTAAGCCTATTGATTCAATTGTTTTCTGTAAAAGTGGACTTAAATGAATAACCTAACGAAAGGGCCAGAATTCAATTAAATGCATGACATAGTTATGCTTCTTGTCCTACAGACTCATCTCATAATGCTGCAAAGGTTTATAAAGTTTGAAAGCTATAGGTCAAATTGTTTTCAAGACAAGTTGATTTAAGTTTACAACTTAATAAACTTTAAGTCCAAAAAGGGAAATAATTCAATCAAAATACACGACCAAGTTATGGTTCTTGTCGTACAGACTCATCTCATCATGCTGAATAAGTATACCATGTGCGAAAGATGTAAGTCAAATAGTTTTCAAGAAAAGATAACATTTCCGGATGTGACAAAACAGGACGGGACAACAGACTTGCAGAGGCATGTTGTTTCTAAACTACTACTTACCACAGGTTGGTTGGTGAGACGCACCAGGTCCTGAATGTTGTAGTACTGGTGTTTCTCAAATATATCAAACAGTTTGTTCATAACAACGTCCCGCTCATCTCGTATTCTCTTCCCGCCCTCTTTAATCTTCTTGTCATGCTCAATCTAGAAGAAAAACAAACTTTGCACCAAAATAAATAAATTCTGAAGAATTTTAAAACAAAAGAGAAACAAAAGTTATTTGGCTTTCTCAATACTGCTTGTTGTTGTTTTTGTTTTGTTTATTTTTTTGAGCGGGTGTAGGATTTTGTTTTCCAATTTATTTAAAATCCAGGTTACAATTGTAAATCAGGACTTGTTTTTTTTTTTGCTTAAGAAGATCTCTTTTACTGTCCCTGTTTTCCCACGACACGCCTCATAGGCATTTAACTTGCAACCTTCTGATTGTTAGATGGACATCTTATCCATCATTCCACTGTTGCTTATTTATTGTCACTGTGATGTTTTAAATCGTTTGCCTTGTCATAACTTTTTCCAATATAGCCAATACGTAACATTATACCAGTATACAAGTGTATCGCAGTCTCATGATGATATATGCCAGTATGTATCAGATCTCTCGACAACTTTTTGTACATATTGGCTCCAAAATACAATGCTGATAATAATGATGCAATGGCTTTCAAGCAAAACATAATTTTTCCTAATATACAAATGTAAAAGTATCATACTTGTGTCTGTGTCACCCTATTTTAACAAAACGATAAGGTTGAAAACTTGTTTTGCTTTAAAATTGAAAACCTTCATACTGTTATAGGAAGAGAAACTATGCATTTTGGGCAATATATCACAGTATATATTGTGATATCTTGCAAAATATTGTGATATATTGCGATATGAGTCAGTGATATCATTACACCCCTATAATGCCAGTTGCTACAAATGTCTATATTTACAGTTGCTAACAGTAAATTATATTTAACCAAAACACTGATTTCTATCACATATGAGTCACAGTGGTGTTATGGATATGCAATCCGTCTAGTGATCATGTATGAGTCACAGTGGTGTTCAGGGATTATCCTAGAGGGCGACTTGGGCGAAATCGTCACCCTATGGTGTCTGACTTCGCCCTGTGATCTGATCAAAGTGAAATCAAAATCGCCGAAAATTTTCAATACTAATGCTTATTCTTCTAATCTTATGCCCACTACTGTCATGGTTAATCTGATTGTGGAGATAACGATGCTACAATTATCCGTAATCGATCTGTACACAGCGTGAGAAAGTTTGTTACACATCACTGACCTGGCATTGTGTTAATCAATCAACCAATAGGCTAAGGTTATTCCAATTGCGGTTCCCAACTTTGCTTACTTGCTTTCAAAGTAAATCCATTATTAGCAAAGGCTGTCGGGAACCAAGAAAGCGAGTGCACACTGGGCGATATGATTAACCGGTTTACACTAGAATTTACAGTCATTCAGAGTTAATATTACCGTTTTACGTACTGTAAAAGAACTTATATTCAGGCTATGAATATTTGCTGATTGCTTAATTGCGATGTTTGACCTTAGAACTGACAATTAATTTAAAATTAAAACAAAAAGATACACTGATAAATTATTTTCCATTTCCGCAATTAACACAATCGTAACAAACACCGCGTGTGAAAAGTAACAGATAATCCAATTCCCATTTTGTAGTAAATGACGTCATCCAAACAAAAGCATTGAACAACACGCGACACCATTACAACGTTATTTCATTCTCGTGTGGTTTCTTTGTTCTGACGCCGACTAACGGCGGGAAAATTATGTTGCACGATTTCCACGTGCAGCTTGCTGACAACCAAGTGGTGTACAATACCGGTACTTGTCTACCTGAGCGATGTATAACGTAGCGTTATTAGGAGAAATATCAAGGGCGTTAATAATTTACATTGTAACATTTACTCTTTATATCATGACATTATTTTAAAGGAAACCAGTGACTGCCTTATGAAGTGTAAGTATCAATTGTCATAAACATAAACATGAGTGCTTGTTTTTTGAAAATAATGTTTCTAATGCCAATGAAACTTATTAAGCTATTTTGTTTTTATCTTTCATTACTACAGGTTGTAGTCTTTGTAATTAATTAATTATACATAATTCAATTGATTGATTGGCTAAATAGCTGCTTTACGCGCCAGTGTCAGTTATCGATAAACTTCTCCCTGAATTCGGCAAAAGGAGAAGTCACTTCTCCCTAAAATTTTGGGCTAGGATGATCCCTGGTGCTATGGATATGCAATCCGTCTAGTGATAACGTACGAGTCAAGGGGGTTATGGATATGCAATCCGTCTAGTGATCACATATGAGTCACAGTGGTGTTATGGATATGCAATCACATATGAGTCACAGTGGTGTTATGGATATGCAATCACATATGAGTGACAGTGGTGTTATGGATATGCAATCCGTCTAGTGATCACATATGAGTGACAGTGGTGTTATGGATATGCAATCCGTCTAGTGATTACATATGAGTCACAGTGGTGTTATGGATATGCAATCGTCTAGTGATCACATATGAGTCACAGTGGTGTTATGGATATGCAATCCGTCTAGTGATCACATAGGAGTCACAGTGGTGTTATGGATATGCAATCACATATGAGTCACAGTGGTGTTATGGATATGCAATCAACCTAGTGATCACGTTTGAGTCACAGTGGTGTTATGGATATGCAATCCGTCTAGTGATCACATATGAGTCATAGTGGTGTTATGGATATGCAATCACATGAGTCACAGTGGTGTTATGGATATGCAATCCGTCTAGTGATCACCTATGAGTCACAGTGGTGTTATGGATATGCAATCCGCCTAGTGATCACATATGAGTCATAGTGGTGTTATGGATATGCAATCACATGAGTCACAGTGGTTTTATGGATATGCAATCACATATGAGTCACAGTGGTGTTATGGATATGCAATCACATATGAGTCACAGTGGTGTTATGGATATGCAATCACATATGAGTCACAGTGGTGTTATGGATATGCAATCCGTCTAGTGATCACATATGAGTCACAGTGGTGTTATGGATACGCAATCCGTCTAGTAATCACATATGAGTCACAGAGTCACAGTGGTGTTATGGATATGCAATCACATATGAGTCACAGTGGTGTTATGGATATGCAATCACATATGAGTCATAGTGGTGTTATGGATATGCAATCACATGAGTCACAGTGGTGTTATGGATATGCAATACGTCTAGTGATCGGGAGAACACGAGTTTGATCACTACTCGGAGAGCATACATATGAAGCGCGTCGGTGGAAAACTGGACTTAATGCATGTGCGTAAAGTGTCGTCCCCGATTAGCCTGTGCGGTCTGCACAGGCTAATCCGGGACAACACTTTCCGCTTTTATGGTATTTTCTGTTTCAAGGAAGTCTCGTCTAAACATAAATCCACTGAAGGCGGGAAAGTGCTGTCCTGGATTAGCCTGTGCAGACTGCACAGGCTGATCCGGGACGACACTTTACGCACATGCATTAAGTCCGGTTTTCCCACGACGCGCCTCATATAATCTATCTCAAAAGACCAGTCTTCTAAATAACCAACTTGCCCGAAGCCCGGGACAAGTAAAAACCTATTCAGTCAAGTTAAAATTTGGACCTGTCTGTCCGAAACTTCAAGTACAAGAAGGATGAAAAATTATGAATAAAAAAATTCATTACCAAAAATACAACAATTTTCAGAAAGTTCCTCTAAATATATCATTATCATCTGATTTTCGTTCCATATAAATGTGGTCATGATCATTTGAACTGATTTGGTCATCTTTATAGTTTACATTTCCATGTCGGACAAGTTCAGGTGGATTCAAGCAAGTTGAAATCGTATGGCTAATGCCAAAAACGGAAAGTCCTTCCAAAACCTTATTGTTTAGACTGAAAGACACTAAGTACTGGTTCTACACTGTACATAAGAAACAGCCCTGGGCCCGTACTCACAAAGCTCCTTAGGGAAAACTTAAGTAAATTCCTTAAATTCATAAAATTCCTTAAGTCTCTGGCTGCTCCATGTATAGGTCTTTTAACATTAAAATGTTGTAAACTTGTAAATATTGCTTATATGTTGAGCATTGCAGCCTTCTTTGCACAGAAATCATTGGATTTCACATAGAAAATTTGATCTGAAATTTAACTTAAGTACAACTTAAGATTTCCCTAAGGAGCTTTGTGAATACCGACCCTGAAAGTCACTCAATAAGGCTCACACTTTTAACACAATCAAGCTATGATAAATAGGTTTAAATTAATCCCATACGAGATACTCTATCCCTGTGTACGTACATTTGCTGCATGGTTGCTGACAGGCTTGTATGTGGTGACCACGCCCGTGATCTGCTTGATTTCACGCTTAGGCTTGTTGCAGTCCTCCATGTGCTGTCTACAAACAACAGAGGAGAGCAGTTGGAATCTAGAACATACCTACACAAGACGGTTAACACATTGATATGTGGCATCCAAATTTACAATATCTTGCATTGTGACTGTATATCACTGTATGATTCATATGAACTGCTCTCTATTATTTTATCCATCATCCAACACTTAAAGTCAGAAGAAAATACGCAACAAATCAACGACGTTCGCAACAATTTTTCCATTTTTCTTAAAAATTTGCACAAAAGTGTGTCAATGTATCCTAAAACTATAACAGTCTTAAAAAATAGGGGTCACCGGCCTTGTTCCGGAAATATTGGGGTTTAAATACTGTACCTTTCGATGCCCTTTTTTCAGTTTGTGTGACTAGCGTCGTGCTAATGTTCAATTATATAAAGCGTTCATATTCAAATAAGAACAGAGATTTTTAAATGCATCTTTTTTTAATGTTTTGTTTGGCAATATACAAGTGCAGTTTAATGATAAAATATGCTTTATCTATAGTTACCATTTAAACAATTACTTTTAATGGACTCGTAATGTGGTTAATTATGCATTTAACATGCCTTTGAAAACATCAATAATTAATCTAATATACGAATGTCTTTTGTTCCAAACGACAGATTTTGTTAAAAAAATTCCATACATATGTGCCATTGTATACTGAAACTAAAACAGTGATAAAAAGGGGTCACCGGCCTTTTTTCGGAAACATTTGATTTTAAATACGGTACCTGTCAAAGCCCCTTTTTTCAGTTTAGATTTTTTATCAATGTTTTAAGTATTATAGGAGAGCTTTTTTCAAACAAGGTTATGGTTCTTTAAACTGATATGTTTTCACAAGTTTTATTTGGCAATATACAATTGTATTTTGGTAATAAAAACGCTTTACCTACATTTACAGTTAAAATAATGAATTTGACTGGGCATTAAAGTAGATCAAATGGGTACAAATAATACCATCTGGAACGTCATTTATTATGCATCAATATTTTTTGTTCCAAACGACAGATTTTCTTAATTTTTCGCACATACATGCACCAATGTATAGTTACACCAAAACATTCATAAAAAGAATTTAAATAGGGTACCTGTGTTCATGTTCATGTTTACATAAACAATGTATCCATTGACAAACTAGAATGAAGATATTTAATGGATATTATTTAACTAATTTGTTTGGCAATACATTGTATACGTGTGTTTTTGATTATTATAACGCTTTATTAAATTTTAACCATTGACTGGAACTTAATGACTTACAAAGATTTATATTTATTGATTGAAATTAGTATATTGTAACCTATATACAATAAAGAAATAATGAAGCGAAAAGAGGAATTAACCCAATTATTTTATTTTTGTTGCGAACGTCTTTACGATTGTATGAAATACACATTTATAATTTTATTTCAATATTATAATTAACAAATTTCATTGATCTATATTGATTTATTAATAAGATATATTCAGTCAGTTTTCACTTCATTACTGTTATATACTGTTATTCACTTCACTGCTGTTATACATATCGTGAAAGGCCCTAATTCTGAGTGGGTCCATATTCCGATGATCCATTGTTTTAAATAATCAGTGCACTTCTGGGTAGGATTATTTATTTATTTTGTTGAAATTGATTTAAAAACATGCATGACAGAAAAAAAAATTAAAACAATATTTATTTAGAGTCATTTTTCATGAAGTATATAAAACAGCCACATTTTCTGTTATTTTTCTCACGGTGTCTACTATTGTGAATATCTTTGAATAGATCAGTTTCTTATGTCATCGGAATATGGACACTCCAGGATAAAATATGGCACCTGTCCAGAGATATCTGACATCGGCCTACAGTGTTTAAGAGTGAGCATATTTTAACAGTATTTTTTACATGACAAACACTGCCTTTTAATGTTACTGTTATTGGAATTAATGTCATGGTTATCATGCAGTGATTACGTTAATGTTGTGTTATATGGTTTTTGTAAGTAATAATTTGTACAGATTTTAATATCACTGCCCATTTCATTTTGTGAATTCTAGTTATTAATTTACTCAAGTCTGTGCTATTCTTTACTTTTATTTTTTTTTTCCCTCCTCCAACTGGACACTTTTCCAAAAATGTCAGAGAACCAATAAATAAAAAAACTAATGTTCTTAAATGCTACGACATTACGCAAATTAACACTAAATGTAAGAATATTACGTAACTAGCGTAAAAAACATATAGCTTGCAAGTAGGTACTTGACCAGATTTTTTCCCCAGCCAGGAGGGCCATTGTTCTGGTCATTTTTACTGGACCTTGTACAGTTTTACTGGCTGTGTCCGAGGTCTGACAGACTTACGAGGAGACTGCTATCAAGCTACTATAACCTACTTCTTCAGTTGCATGTAGCTCTCGTCGACCACCGGCTGACACTCTGCCCTCTGTATCACCTTGCCTTCTATGGCTATACGCTCGGCAATATCTGCAGCTGTTGTGCCGTCCCCTTGAAAAACCACAGTGAAAATTAAAGGCAGTCCTCGAAATAACTTGCTTAAAGCCAGGGAAAAAGTAAAAATCAATCCTATCAACTTAAAGTTATGACCTGTCTGCCTCGAACAACCAATAAAACAATGTTCAAAATAAAAAAATAAAAAAAAGCACTTAAAACAAAATACAAAAATGTTTCACCTCTACAATGTATTGTGTTTCAAACTCAGAAAACTGTGATTTATGATGTTAAATAATGTAAAGAAATCATCTTTATATCTTTCCATATTACACCATTCATTTCACATTATCACTACAATTTGCAATTTCTATACTTTTTATGGACAAGCTGAAATTCTGTGATTCATGCCCAAATGGGCAATTACTTCCAAAAAAGCAGAGACTGAAAGGTGACTGAAACCAAGTGCTCACCTTTTTGCTCTGAAAAGACAACCAAGTTTTGATTGCCGACACCTGTCAACTTGAACTTGTGCTCTTTTGGCGTGGCAGAACCTCGACCAGGGACCTGTATCTGACTCTGGGCCTCATTCATGGAGAACGTCACTTCTGGTTGGGCACCTGGGATTCTAAAATTGAGGACTTATGTTCAATGAAGGCGAACTTATATTAAATTTGAAAATCTATAAAATATGTATCAAATTATGTTTATTACAGCATTGGTGTAATTTGCCGATTCCCATTTGGTTTAATAACTAGACCTTCTAAATGTTGTTTTTTTTAAAGCAAAATAAAGTCCTGACATTCTGAATGGCTAACCAATATGTTACTTAAATACTGCTGATCTGTTGTTGGTAATTTCATGTACATTAAAGTGTCATAATTGAAAAAACAAATAACATACATTATAGACAATCTCACTAAAATCAAATCCTAACATTCAGACAGCGTATAACAGGTCACGTTCAAATGACCTTCCGAACAATAAAATATCAGCCCTGCTGCACCCAATGAAATTGCCTTTTGCACAGTAATGTTTGAACACGGTTTTTGAAAAGTGATGCATTTCCAGCTGATCCTCGGGAATAAAAAATCATCAACAGTTAATTTTCACGGGGATAACAAAGAATTTAGTGGTACTTTAGGCGAGAAAACATCCAAAGTTCACGTTAATTTCGTGCATAGTGTTTGTGGTTTATATATGAAGTTATGCCGCAAGATTTTGAAGGCAACAGTTTGTTTGGCTCCTAAAAAGGTCACCTGAACGTGACCCTTAATGCGAAGTCATCAGATCCAGTCAGCGGATAATGTAGAAGCATCAGACTGGAGATGATTTCAATGAGATTGACATTATAGGTTATTTAGTTTTAACGCTGGGTTTATAATGCTTTGCTTATGTTATTAGAGGATCAAGAATCAATCACAATATTGCATAATTTATTTATGATCTAGGTTGGATTATCTGACCAATTGAGAATAAACTTATACACTTTGAAGCATGATATCAACAAAGCAAAAATGTATTAAAGAAATAATTGAAGGCATTAATTGTTTCACCACAAATAACAGATGTGAAAGCATACTTGGTGCTGATGATCTTCAACTTGCCTACTTCTCCCTTTCCTGAGGCTCTTTTCCATTTCTCAGAGAGATACTTCGGGACCTGCAACCACAGAATAATGACTGATTCTAAATTCTGCTAAGGTTGGTGTATGAGTGTATATTAATTTGGGATGCTAATCTTGATATCCGAATACGAGTGATGTACCCAAATACCAGTCAAGTATCGGTATACTAATAAAGGGCTATGGAAAACTTATCGCGTTAAAAAACTTTTGTAAATTGGATTACTGTCATTACAAATGTAATTGCAATCTCTGTTTTGATACACGATAATCTATATAATGTGTATGCCATTGACAAACTGACATTAATCTACACTAATTTTGCATACTGTACACCAAGTATCATGCAGAATTAAATCACACCCTATCAGTAATGTTAGTCTTATTTATAAGACATGCAACGAATGTAGTGTTACTTTTCATATAGGCCTAAATTTGTTGGAAAGACTTATCGCCAAAGGACCTTTTTAATGGTGGAAACCTGAAAGTTTGAATTTTCTTCCATTCCTATTATTTGCAACAATAAAGTTATCCATTGATGTAGTTTACATAGAAAACACCTAAATTGCTTAACATATGCCGAAATTTACCTAGGACATGCATAAATTCCGATTTAAACCCGTGTATTCATCTACTACATTTTTGTACGGACCACCATTATTTTGCCTTGTACACCTTTAAGTTTATTAACTGAATCAACTGACCAACAGAAATGACCCAATGCCCTGAGATAGCAGATTATCAATAAAACTGAACACACTGTTACACAGTGGCAGTTACCGAGATTTATTTTAAAATGCAATGACGTGTAGGTTTAAATTGTTCATGCATCCAAAATGAATGTGTCATTATAAAAATATTTAAGGAACATTAATTAAGAATGGTTTGTCTGGTGCTACAGGAATCTGCCCAGGTATGTAGCTTTTATAATCCGTTTACATCAACTATCTTATTGCAGGACGTGAAAGTTGCGATCAAAATCCTGTCAGAACAGTATAGACCAAGAAGGATTATTTTCCACACAAAAATGTTCATTCCCCGGTTTGCTTCAGCCGTATATTGCCCATGTAGAATGTAGCTCAATATACGCCCAGCGCTGACAAGTTCTGCTACAGTAAGGTGTGAACAACAATTGGTATGCTTCAGCACTGGTACAATTTGGCACTGGTATGCTTCGTCCTTCATCCGTGTGACTGTCGACACCTTTAGTGTCTTGTGATGTTAAAACTTACAAGTAATAATCCGAAACATCAAATGTCCGAATGTCATGAAACCGGACAAAAGGGTTTAAAATTCCTTATTACCTTGACTAACCAAACACCTCTCTCTGCAGCTCTCAGATCAACATCTCGAAGTTGTCGAGTGCTTTCTTCTTCTGGAGGTTGAGACATTTTAAAGTTTTTAAACTAACAAATCTGCCTACTAACTTTGTTGTTGTTCTTAATGTTGTTGTTGTTGTATATGATACGGTTACAGTACAATATAAAATATTGCTTCCACAGAAAATAAACAATGCTTGACATTAAATGCAGACTATAGATGGGAAAGTATGATGCTCATAACGAATTATATTAACTTATTCAAATAAAGATATTAATCTGCAGAGTTATTCACTCAAATTTTACTGGCTCTGAAATTGGTTGGTGATGTGTAACCTAAATTGGCGGGACTAAAAGGTAGGCACAATGCTGACAAATGTAGTCATACACAATAATTTAACAACTTCAATAAAGAAATCCATTCGTTATATATAAAACAATATTCAATCGCTGGTATGTCTGTAGCTTATAATCATGTAGTAGATGTCAATGTCAACACGTCATTTGTTTTCGCGACATTACGAATGTAAAACGGTTTGTCATTAAATTAAATTGTAAAGGCTCCAAATGCACACTGGACATACAATATTTTACAATATTGTACAAAGTAAACCACTGAATAAACAATGACTCGTGTTACTCATGATTACACAGTCTGTCAGTAGACCACTTTCGTTTTCATCTGATCTTCACCAAAATTCATGAAAATGTTTGTGGGCATAATATCTAGGTCAAGTTCGATAATCAGCCAAATCGCGCGAGGAATTGTAGTCCAAATAATTGGACGTAATCTGTGGATTCTGAGGTATTCTTTGTATGGGCATAATCGACTCGACGTTTAAACAGTTTATCAAACTTTATGCTTATTTCCTGTAGCAAAGCAATTTGCCGGGCTGGCTAGCTCAGTTGGTAGAGCGCTGGACTACAAATCCAAGGATCGCGGATTCGATTCCCAGCTCGGCCACATAACTTGTGTGGGGATTGGTCATGAAATTATTTCTAAGGCCATTCTCCCCCTACCTTTGATTCAAGTAGGGCAGTTGTCAATTACTGGCATAAGTAATGTGCACTTAGTACTGGTAAACCAGCTTACCCAGGAAAAGTGTGAGTAGGTTAACTGACCGCCGTTATATGACTGAAATACTGTTGAATACGGCGAAAAATCCAAACAAACAAACAAAACAAGCAAAGCAATTTCACATGAACTTACGATTTTTCTGGGTAAAATTCAAAATATCAATAGTGTTATGCATATAATGATGTTATTAATCTATATTGTAGAAGAAAACAGCACATAAATCAAGCAATTATCAACAAAACATCGTAATGTTGTAAAATAAACTACACTCGCCTATACACATTTCTGTAATGAAAGTGGTCAAACCAATTTCGGTTTTAAATGAAATCTATTAATAGCAGACACAGCTTTCAATTGCGCACATGGTAAAATATTTTGTTTAAAGATTTGATTCTATAGCCATATGCGATCCGTATTTTTACTGACCAATGAAAAAGCAGTATGCAAGTTTCACATTACTCAGTGCAATATGGAGGACTTGACATAGAATTTGAACAGTGCATTTGTTTAAGGATTAAGTTTTAAAGTACCGTAAATACTCAGTCATAGGTCTATCTGCTCAGGGGTGTAAAAAATTGTAAGAAAATTGACAAATTTGTGTATGTTCACTCCATAAGTCGGGTCAGAAATTTACATTTTTTAGGCAACATGAAATTCGGCGGAAGCGTAAATATTAACTATACTATAGCCAACCGGTCAGTCAGACAATGAAAAGACGTAAAAATGTCTATAGAACGTTTATCACGCCCTCAATCTCATTTGAATCGGTAAAGTACATGTATGTTTTAACACCTTCTTTTAAATGGTATTTCCCCTAGCTTTTCACTGACCCCAAACTCACGTTCAGCTGCACTGTTGTTGGAATTCTCTGCATATTGGATCACACGTATTTTAAATGTATTGTCATACGCCTGGCGTTTGCATTTGCCAGGCATTTTTACAAATTTCACTATGTCCTGTTTAATGTATTTGTATCCAAGTTAAATATTCCAGAAATTACTGTGCACTTAAATCCACACTAGTAATATTCCACAGGCTATAATTAATACTCCACAAGTACACTTTTAATTCCAATCAAACAATTTGGTCACAGTAATCCACTCTATTACGTTTTAATCTGACTGTCAAAACAATTAAACACGTAGTAATAAATGCGATTGTTATAACAATGATTGACATAAACTCACCTTCGTGTTCTGAAAACGATCGAAAGGCGGAGCTAAAGACGTTCTGATACATAATTGGACGATTGCCACTAGAGTAATAAACGCCCGATTGGTTTACCTTGTCATTGGATAATTGCTGTAGACAAAGGAAGCAAATTTAACCGACGCGTTAAGTGTTATTTATGGCTTGTAATTGACAGCACCTTCAAAGCAATCGGCTACACTTTGATGATGTCAAACTGTTATTTCGAACAGGTTGCGTTTTTCGAGATGGGTTCTATTGCCTTTGTGTATGATTTCACAGTTTTAAACATAATTACTCATAGCAAAATTCGGATATTAAATTAAAAAGGTAATTTTGCAACTGCGATTTTATTAATTTGTAAGCTTGGGTATAATTATTTAATAAAAGATCTTTTGTTTATTATTCCAAGAGATGCTGAAAGAAATTTTTACAACAACAGCAACAACAAAACACGGTTGCGATTACCGCGATGGTCGATCTTTCTTGAAAAAATGTTTATGAACCGCTTCATAAGTCGAGGCTATCATTTTTAAAACGATTTTTGAAAGCAAAAAATCTCGACTTATGACTGAGTATTTACGGTAAGTTTTATGTTGACTTTTTGGCATGCAATTGGTAAATTAATGTTTATACTTAATGTTGAATCATTGTTAAATGAATAATGAGTGGTAAAATATGAAATAGCAGCTTGTAAAGCTTCCGACATGAATACCGACCTCATATATATATAGGAGTACTGAAATTGTGGTGTTTTGGCCCTCGAATTATCTGAAATCGGCCTTTTAGCCGTTTTCGCTCTTTAAGTCTAACAGTTTTCATCCAATCTTCACCAAACTTCATGAAAATGTTTGTAATAATAATGTCTATGTCAAGTTCGATAATCAGCCAAATAACCACAGGAATTGTGGAGTTATGGCCCTTGAATTGTCTAAAATTAGTCTTTTTAGGCGTTTCCGCTCTCTTAAGTCCAATAGTTTTCATCCAGTCTTCACCAAAGTTTGTGAAAATGTTTGTAGTAATAATATCTAGGCTAAGTTCGATAATAAGCCAAATTGCTCCAGGAATTGTGGAGTTATTGCCCTTGAATTATCTGAAATATGCCTTTTTATTGGTTTCCGCTCTCTAAATCCAACAGTGTTCGCCCGATCTTCACCAAACTTCATGAACATGTTAGTGGGCATAATATCTTGTCCAATTTTAATAATCAGCCAAATAGCCTCATTAATTGTGTAGTAATGGCCCTTGAATTATCTAAAATTGGCCATTTTAGCAGTTTCCGTTTTGTAAGTCCAACAGTTCATAGCCGATCTTCACCGAATTTGGTGAAAATCTTTGTGGGCGTATTATCTCAGTTAAGTTTGATAATCAACCAAATCGTCCCAGTCACTGTAGACTTATGGCCCGTGATTATCCAAAATAGCTATTTTAACCTAGGGGGGGCATAACAAACATTTACAAACAGCTCTTGTTTTATTAACAGTCATGTAAGGTGTTTGAGATTGGCTGAAGTCCCAATAGAATTCTAGTTTTTACCTTCTTCGGAATATTGAATTTTAGATGCGCAAATTAAAAGTTACTGTACTTACAAAAAGGCTTCTCTTTTCAGATCTTCATCATGCAAGCATTTTTAAAAACGGGCTCCCTTGGTTCAAGTACAAAAGAGAAAACAGATGCTATCCAAGGCAGCTCAAAGGATTCTAAACAGAAGAAGAAACATGTCCCATGGGTAGAGAAATAGTGAGTATGGAAGTACATCTAATGCACAGGTGAAGCTGCATCAATACCCATATGCAAGCAGGGCTTTTTTTTCACCTCCTTGGGATGGGGTGCTCTGTCCTCATTTTGGGGGAAAATAGCATTATTTTTGGCATTTTGGGGGGAAATTTTCATAGGGGAATGAAAAGTCCTGGGGTAAGATCAGTTTTAATGGAAAACTGCATGATCTTAAATAATTTTTCTGAGAGGATAACACCTTTTAATGGCCCCTACTATAGAAGGAAAAAAAAGCCCTGGCAAAGTCATGACTGTTATTTTAATAACATCCATCAATTGACCCACTCATATAATCAGTTAGGCGGCCAAATATCTGGTGCTTATTGGTATTTAAAAAAAAAATCCTGATCCAGGTCTCAGAATTTCAAGAGAGTGCCCTATAAATAGTTTTGTGTCCCCTGAAAAGGCGACTTAAAGGGGTTATTTTGGCAGCGGATTCAGTTTGTGCAGACAATCACTTGAGAAGTTTTTGTGCAATCATTATGAAACTTTAAGGAAGTGTTAGTAGGCATAAAAGGAAGTTTAAGTTCGGTTTTCCGCATAATTGCTCATATCTTACTTGAGTAATTCCCCTTTAGGCGACACATCCGACTCGCAGAGTTTTAGTTAGTTTTTTATTATTATCTTAATTTTGTGTTCAGAATCACACAATATTTTTTAGTCGACCAAGAACTATTGATGATGTGGCCTACCAGGAGGAAGTCGTTGCCGTGCTCAAGAAGTCTCTGCAGGGATCAGATGTATGCTCATCGTATTTGAATTGTAACACATGTATACTTAGTTAAACATTACAAGGGACAAACAATCATTTCCAGATGTATGCCCATGGTCTTATTTGAATTGTCCCGGTATACTTTGTTAAACATAACATTGGGACAAACAACAACTTTCTCATCATATTTGAATTTTCCTTCATACTTTGTTAATCATTAAAATATCACTTCGGAATGTTTTTAGTCTCGAACATACTTTATTAACTTTGTTGAAACTGTTATACTAGCATTATATATGGACATTTATGATTAATAATTCCATTGCTTACAAGTTTTCACTGCTGTTTTGGAATGTAATTTTTCTTTTTCCAAAAAAAAAGTGTGGTTAACTGTTGGACTTCATTCTTTATTTTATTACAGCTGCCAAATTTGTTGTTCTATGGACCACCTGGTACAGGAAAGACCTCTACAATTCTGGCAGCTTCAAGGGAGCTGTTTGGGTAAGGTGTCCTCCAGTTCATGTTTTGCTGATGTGTTCCTTTTTGACATTTTCTTCTCAGTAAGATCATTTTCTGTTCAATTCTGATGTGGAAATATTTTAAGATTCTCGGTAAACTGTATGTGCGTGTGTGCATTCATCCATGCTTGTGTCCATCCGTGAGTGTCTGGACTGTTACTTCATCGTTCATCAGGGAATTTAAAAATAACTTGCCACAAATGTTCACCATGTGGCGACGGCGTGTCACGCGTAAGACCTGTGTCCCTAGCTCAGAGGTCAAAGGAGAAGATCTGCTTGTTAGAAAATGCGATTTTAATATAATAACAATATAAGTTACTTTCTTGGCTCGACATGTTGCCAACAGGCATCTATTTGTTCTATTTTAGTGACATATACAAAACCCGAGTATTGGAGCTGAATGCCTCAGATGAAAGAGGGATCAGTGTAATACGAGAGAAGGTGAAGACATTCTCCCAACAATCAGCGAGCAGTGTCAGACCAGAGTAAGACACAGTGTATAAGTTGAGATCTATATATTGGTGTGCAGTTTTGAGGACTTTCAAAGTTGGACAGTAAATATAAGATAAAAAACCCAGCTCTGTCAGCAGGAGAGAAATCAAAATTAGCACGTAATGGCCCGTTATTTAATAGTCAGATATACAAGAACAGCTAACCTTCAATTACTAACGCTTGATTTTTGTTGTTACATTGACTTGGAGAATGATTATATAGTTGCATTTTATTGAAACATCATCCATCATCCTTTTATTTTACAGATTATGAGATATATGTCTATGTGGTGATATGTAAAAAAAAAAAAAAACACTTAAATTGTGATTTCCATTCCATGTTTTTAACACATTTCAATTAGATTAACCTTTCTGTGTGCATTGTTAAGACTTAAGTGTTTTTAAATATATTGGAGTTTTGTTGCAGCCCTAGTAAAAATACAGTTGAGTGTGATTGTGTTGCAGTGGTAAGCCATCAGTTCAATGTGTGTTTGTCTTGCAGTGGTAAGCCATCAGTTCAATGTGTGTTGGTCTTACAGTGGTAAGCCATCAGTTCAATGTGTGTTGGTCTTACTGTGGTAAGCCATCAGTTCAATGTGTGTTTGTCTTGCAGTGGTAAGCCATCAGTTCAATGTATGTTTGTCTTACAGTGGTAAGCCATCAGTTCAATGTATGTTTGTCTTACAGTGGTAAGCCATCAGTTCAATGTGTGTTTGTCTTACAGTGGTAAGCCATCAGTTCAGTGTATGTTTGTCTTACAGTGGTAAGCCATCAGTTCAATGTGTGTTTGTCTTACAGTGGTAAGCCATCAGTTCAATGTGTGTTTGTCTTACAGTGGTAAGCCATCAGTTCAGTGTATGTTTGTCTTACAGTGGTAAGCCATCAGTTCAGTGTGTGTTTGTCTTACAGTGGTAAGCCATCAGTTCAGTGTGTGTTTGTCTTACAGTGGTAAGCCATCAGTTCAGTGTATGTTTGTCTTACAGTGGTAAGCCATCAGTTCAATGTGTGTTGGTCTTACAGTGGTAATCCATCAGTTCAATGTGTGTTGGTCTTACAGTGGTAAGCCATCAGTTCAATGTGTGTTTGTCTTACAGTGGTAAGCCATCAGTTCAGTGTATGTTTGTCTTACAGTGGTAAGCCATCAGTTCAATGTGTGTTTGTCTTGCAGTGGTAAGCCATCAGTTCAATGTGTGTTTGTCTTGCAGTGGTAAGCCATCAGTTCAATGTGTGTTTGTCTTGCAGTGGTAAGCCATCAGTTCAATGTGTGTTTGTCTTGCAGTGGTAAGCCATCAGTTCAATGTGTGTTGGTCTTACTGTGGTAAGCCATCAGTTCAATGTGTGTTGGTCTTACTGTGGTAAGCCATCAGTTCAATGTATGTTTGTCTTACAGTGGTAAGCCATCAGTTCAATGTGTGTTTGTCTTACAGTGGTAAGCCATCAGTTCAGTGTATGTTTGTCTTACAGTGGTAAGCCATCAGTTCAATGTGTGTTTGTCTTACAGTGGTAAGCCATCAGTTCAATGTGTGTTTGTCTTGCAGTGGTAAGCCATCAGTTCAATGTATGTTTGTCTTGCAGTGGTAAGCCATCAGTTCAATGTGTGTTTGTCTTACAGTGGTAAGCCATCAGTTCAATGTGTGTTTGTCTTACAGTGGTAAGCCATCAGTTCAATGTGTGTTTGTCTTACAGTGGTAAGCCATCAGTTCAATGTGTGTTTGTCTTACAGTGGTAAGCCATCAGTTCAATGTGTGTTTGTCTTACAGTGGTAAGCCATCAGTTCAATGTGTGTTTGTCTTACAGTGGTAAGCCATCAGTTCAATGTGTGTTTGTCTTACAGTGGTAAGCCATCAGTTCAATGTGTGTTTGTCTTACAGTGGTAATCCATCAGTTCAATGTATGTTTGTCTTGCAGTGGTAATCCATCAGTTCAATGTGTGTTTGTCTTGCAGTGGTAAGCCATCAGTTCAATGTGTGTTTGTCTTGCAGTGGTAAGCCATCAGTTCAATGTGTGTTTGTCTTACAGTGGTAAGCCATCAGTTCAATGTATGTTTGTCTTACAGTGGTAAGCCATCAGTTCAATGTATGTTTGTCTTGCAGTTGTAAGCCATCAGTTCAATGTATGTTTGTCTTGCAGTGGTAAGCCATCAGTTCAATGTATGTTTGTCTTGCAGTGGTAAGCCATGTCCCCCATTCAAAATTGTCATTTTGGACGAGGCAGACTCCATGACAGATGCAGCACAGGTTTGTGAGAATCTCCCTGTATTCTTTGGTAGACACAGTTGAACTCTGCTTATTTCATAAACTCGCTTATTTAAAGTAGAAGTGATTCATGTATTGAGGGTTGGGCGTGAAAGTGTTTTATCTGCTTAACGGTTCTATGGCAGATACAACAGTTTCACGTTCAACCCTAGATATGTCTCCATTTTTGCCTGTTCCATTTCAATGTTTTTGTCAAAATTTTCAACTCAATTTTTATCATTTGTCGAAATGGTTTCTTGTCTGAAAGTGTTGACAGCTGTGGTCATAACTGAAAACCATGATCCAAGCTTGTTACACACTGCAGATATGTTCACTCTAATAAAGTATTTGGGAAATTGTGTACACTGAAATAATGTGAACTATTTTTTGTCTATTTTAGGCAGCACTCAGACGAACTATGGAAAAAGAGTCCAAGACGACCCGTTTCTGTTTGATCTGCAACTATGTGAGCAGAATCATCGAGCCGATCGCCTCAAGGTGTGCTAAGTTCCGATTCAAGCCGTTGGCTGAAGAAATACTGAAGAAACGGCTGAGATACATCTGTGATGAAGAGAAAATAGCTTGTGAGAATGAGGTAATGTTTTCTTGTGTAGGATTTATTTTCAAACCTATACAGTCAATCACTAAATCGCAGTTTTACGAATAGTCACCAGAGCGCCACACTTATACATTAAATCTTTATTCAATCAGTATTTGGAAACAGATTATATATGAACTACCATGCAACACGACACTATGTACGCCTAAATTACTTCATGCCCAAACAAACAAGTCTGCTTGTGGTTTCTCACATGTGCTGAAGTTGTTAAAATCTTAATAATATGATATGCCAGAAATAATTATGGCGATTTTGAGCTGACTGCATCTTTTTGACACGTAATTAAATTATCTGCTTGCATTCACAACAAATATTATTACTGGTATGTATTCAAACATTTGTGTTATAGGTTGCAGTGGTGTAATCGATATGGTGTCCGCCTTTCAATCGGGAGATTGTGAGTTAAATCCCTGCTAGAGGAGCATTCGAATGATCACTTTCAATGATGAAAAGTACTGGTTCTACCCAGGAAGCAGATTCGAAAGTGTCTTCATAAGCCTCAGACTTTTGACCCAATGGAGGTAAAATTAATCGGTTTAAGCAAAACTAACACTTTGGTTCATCATTGGGTTTTTTAGGGCCAATTTGGGGTCGAAATTCGGCCCCATTCCACTTCCAGATAGGTATATATTTTTCCCCTATATTTACCTTACAATTCCCCTCAGAATGTAAGCTTTATTTTTTTTTAAACTTGACCAAAATTGGACAAAAATTGACTAAGATATGGGACTTTTCGTAATAAATTCCAGCAATTTCAAACCATGTTTGTGCATAATCTAAGTTATCATTTGTAGCAAAACAATTGATTCATGTTTTATAACAAAGTAGAATATAAAAATGTTATAATGCATTTCTACAAGAACAATTCCCCTTATGCTGTAAAATTCCACGTCTGAAGGGCCCCGCCACCTTTCCTCCAAAGGTGAAAAAAAACACTGTTTCCAGGCCCTGACAGCCCTGTTGTACACGTCGGAGGGTGATCTACGGAAGGCCATCACGTTCCTGCAGAGTGCCTCCCGACTCAAGGCAGAGGAGGCCATTACGCAGGCGGATATCTACAACATTGCTGGGGTTGGTGCTGTCTTTGAGTCAGAGTAGTCGCTGTGTTGAAACTAGCTTCATTATTTAGGGTAGCCTAGGGATGGCAAAATCAATTGTCAGTATAGTCGCAATGTTGAAACTAGCTTCATTATTTAGGGGTAACCCAGAGATGGCAAAATCAATTGTCAGTATAGTCGCAGTGTTGAAAGTAGCTTCATTATTTAGGGGTAACCCAGAGATGGCAAAATCAATTGTCAGTATAGTCGCAGTGTTGAAAGTAGCTTCATTATTCAGGGGTAACCCAGAGATGGCGAAATCAATTGTCAGTATAGTCGCAATGTTGAAACTAGCTTCATTATTTAGGGGTAACCCAGAGATGGCAAAATCAATTGTCAGTATAGTCGCAATGTTGAAACTAGCTTCATTATTTAGGGGTAACCCAGAGATGGCAAAATCAATTGTCAGTATAGTCGCAGTGTTGAAAGTAGCTTCATTATTTAGGGGTAACCCAGAGATGGCAAAATCAATTGTCAGTATAGTCGCAGTGTTGAAACTAGCTTCATTATTTAGGGGTAACCCAGAGATGGCAAAATCAATTGTCAGTATAGTCGCAATGTTGAAACTAGCTTCATTATTTAGGGGTAACCCAGAGATGGCAAAATCAGTTGTCAGTATAGTCGCAGTGTTGAAACTAGCTTCATTATTTAGGGGTAACCCAGAGATGGCAAAATCAATTGTCAGTATAGTCGCAATGTTGAAACTAGCTTTATTATTCAGGGGTAACCCAGAGATGGCAAAATCAATTGTCAGTAAAACCGCAGTGTTGAAACTAGCTTCATTATTTAGGGGTAACCCAGAGATGGCAAAATCAATTGTCAGTATAGTCGCAATGTTGAAACTAGCTTCATTATGCAGGGGTAACCCAGAGATGGCAAAATCAATTGTCAGTATAGTCGCAGTGTTGAAACTAGCTTCATTATTCAGGGGTAACCCAGAGATGGCAAAATCAATTGTCAGTAAAGTCGCATTGTTGAAACTAGCTTCATTATTCAGGGTAACCCAGAGACGCGAAATCAATTGTCAGTATAGTCGCATTTTTGAAACTATCATCATTATTCAGGGGTAACCCAGAGACGGCGAAATCAATTGTCAGTATAGTCGCATTGTTGAAACTAGCTTCATTATTTAGGGGTAACCCAGAGATGGCGAAATCAATTGTCAGTATAGTCGCATTGTTGAAACTAGCTTCATTATTCAGGGTAACCCAGAGATGGCGAAATCAATTGTCAGTATAGTCGCATTGTTGAAACTAGCTTCATTATTCAAGGGTAACCCAGAGACGGCGAAATCAATTGTCAGTAAAGTCGCATTGTTGAAACTAGCTTCATTATTGAAGGGTAACCCAGAGACGGCGAAATCAATTGTCAGTAAAGTCGCATTGTTGAAACTAGCTTCATTATTCAGGGGTAACCCAGAGAGGGCGAAATCATTTGTCAGTATAGTCGCATTGTTGAATCTAGCTTCATTATTCAGGGTAACCCAGAGACGGCGAAATCAATTGTCAGTATAGTCGCGTTGTTGAAACTAGCTTCATTATTCAAGGGTAACCCAGAGACGGCGAAATCAATTGTCAGTAAAGTCGCATTGTTGAATCTAGCTTCATTATTCAGGGTAACCCAGAGACGGCGAAATCAATTGTCAGTATAGTCGCATTGTTGAATCTAGCTTCATTATTCAAGGGTAACCCAGAGACGGCGAAATCAATTGTCAGTAAAGTCGCATTGTTGAATCTAGCTTCATTATTCAAGGGTAACCCAGAGACGGTGAAATCAATTGTCAGTATAGTCGCATTGTTGAATCTAGCTTCATTATTCAGGGTAACCCAGAGACGGCGAAATCAATTGTCAGTATAGTCGCGTTGTTGAAACTAGCTTCATTATTGAAGGGTAACCCAGAGACGGCGAAATCAATTGTCAGTAAAGTCGCATTGTTGAAACTAGCTTCATTATTCAGGGTAACCCAGAGACGCGAAATCAATTGTCAGTATAGTCGCATTTTTGAAACTAGCTTCATTATTCAGGGGTAACCCAGAGACGGCGAAATCAATTGTCAGTATAGTCGCAATGTTGAAACTAGCTTCATTATTTAGGGGTAACCCAGAGATGGCGAAATCAATTGTCAGTATAGTCGCATTGTTGAAACTAGCTTCATTATTCAGGGTAACCCAGAGATGGCGAAATCAATTGTCAGTATAGTCGCATTGTTGAAACTAGCTTCATTATTCAAGGGTAACCCAGAGACGGCGAAATCAATTGTCAGTAAAGTCGCATTGTTGAAACTAGCTTCATTATTCCGGGGTAACCCAGAGACGGCGAAATCAATTGTCAGTAAAGTCGCATTGTTGAAACTAGCTTCATTATTCAGGGTAACCCAGAGAGGGCGAAATCAATTGTCAGTATAGTCGCATTGTTGAATCTAGCTTCATTATTCAGGGTAACCCAGAGACGGCGAAATCAATTGTCAGTATAGTCGCGTTGTTGAAACTAGCTTCATTATTCAAGGGTAACCCAGAGACGGCGAAATCAATTGTCAGTAAAGTCGCATTGTTGAATCTAGCTTCATTATTCAGGGTAACCCAGAGACGGTGAAATCAATTGTCAGTATAGTCGCATTGTTGAATCTAGCTTCATTAATCAAGGGTAACCCAGAGACGGCGAAATCAATTGTCAGTAAAGACGCATTGTTGAATCTAGCTTCATTATTCAAGGGTAACCCAGAGACGGCGAAATCAATTGTCAGTATAGTCGCATTGTTGAATCTAGCTTCATTATTCAGGGTAACCCAGAGACGGCGAAATCAATTGTCAGTATAGTCGCGTTGTTGAAACTAGCTTCATTATTGAAGGGTAACCCAGAGACGGCGAAATCAATTGTCAGTAAAGTCGCATTGTTGAAACTAGCTTCATTATTCAGGGGTAACCCAGAGACGGCGAAATCAATTGTCAGTAGTCGCATTGTTGAAACTAGCTTCATTATTCAGGGTAACCCAGAGACGGCGAAATCAATTGTCAGTATAGTTGCATTGTTGAATCTAGCTTCATTATTCAGGGTAACCAAGAGACGGCGAAATCAATTGTCAGTATAGTCGCGTTGTTGAAACTAGCTTTATTATTCAGGGGTAACCCAGAGATGGCAAAATCAATTGCCAGTATAGTCGCATTGTTGAATCTAGCTTCATTATTCAGGGTAACCCAGAGACAGCGAAATCAATTGTCAGTATAGTCGCGTTGTTGAAACTAGCTTCATTATTCAGGGGTAACCCAGAGATGGCAAAATCAATTGTCAGTATAGTCGCATTGTTGAAACTAGCTTCATTATTCAGGGTAACCGAGAGACGGCGAAATCAATTGTCTGTTTTGCCCAGCTTGTCCCAGGGCATGTACAGGCAAGTTAACATTTGCCAGAATTTGTTTATAATTAATGTACTGACAAGTGTCAAACAGCATAACATTTTGTTATTAATGGACAAGAAAGACAATATAAAGTCTAGAGCTTTCCATGGCTGTATTTTTTCTGTAAATAAACCAAAGTAATTTTCTTTAAATAGCCAAATTAACCATACATTGTAAAAAACAATTTAAATTGTAGCCATACATTATTTTCCTTAGCCAAATAATCAGATTCGTAGCCATTGGCAAATTTAATGATTGGCTGTGTGCCCTTGCAAAACCTGTTAGGATCTAGGGAAGTTTCCTCTTCCCAAGTGTTTTTGAAGTGTTTTGGCGAATTAATGCAACATACAAAATGTAATGGTAGGTTTATCAATGTCGCATGCAATTAGTTTTCCTAGCAAATAAACATAGCAAGCAAAGACTAAAATGCTGGTAAGATTTGTTTCAGTCCAGTTTCTGCTCATTTTTTGAAAATATTGGTCAAGAGACCCAACTTATCCAGAATTAACCAGTAGACGAACATAGATTGCTCTGCCTTTCTGTTTGTCCAAGGATTTGAAGTAAATCAATCGGACTATGCAACCACGTGCTATTATTTACCAATGAAATTTATACCCATAATTGGTCAACTCACTTCTTGATTGACAAGTATCTACTGTTCAATTGGAAATGCTCCAAGCAGAATGTGACTTGATGGTACTGTAAGATATATAGGATTTCACCACCCGATGCACCCATTGTCTGTCTTGTAAAAAAAAAATTCCAGATGTCTGGGTTGACAATATTATGTCAGGGCATAGGAAACCTTTGTAAAAGTGACAAGAGTATATCATGTATCGATACTTTTGAGAACCGCACACTGAATTTTGAACCACAAAAACTCTGGCGAACAGTGTTCCTGTATTATATCTTGATGAAACCCTGTAGAAATTGTTCTTGTTGTTGCAGGTCATCCCAGATGATGTCATTGACAGCTTGATCACAGTGTGTCATTCCAACTCGTACGAGAAACTCCAAGCTAATGTACAGGTACATTTACACTACATTTATATGATTTTTAGCTCGACTTTAAGAAGAAAAAAAGTCATGCTATTGTCGTCGCCCTGTCGTCAGCGTCTGCTTTAGTTAAGCTTTTTGGTTAAGTCCATTTCTCAGAAACTAACAAAGGTATCCATTTGAAACTTCTAATACTTGTTCACTATCAAAAGGGTACTCCATTACAACAAGGCAGGTAACCCTGTGATTTGTATTTCCAGAGTTATCTGCCCTTGTTTGGACTTACAACTCAGCATATTATGACAATTTTTGGGTAAATATAAAAATTTCTCAATAACTATCACATTAAATTGAAACTCAAGGAACTTGTTTATAGTGCTGACACCATTCAGTAGACAAGAGAAGGTAACTCTTCAAAGGATTTTGCTTGAGTAATCACCCTTTTTTCAACTTATAAATTTCGCTTTAGGTAAAATTTCACAATATCTGTAAGAGGTATTTCCTTGAAACACAAAGTACTTGATACCAGTGATGAAACTACATGGAGTTATTGCCCTTTTTTCAACTTAGATATTTTGCTTTAGGTCAAATTTCTATAAGAGGTATTGACTTGAACTTCAAAATACTTCATGACAGTGATAAACTTATTCCATAAATAAAAGCCTAGAGTACTATCAAATAGGAAAAAGTCGAGCGTCCAGCGCCCGTATGCGGTGCTCTTGTTTTGTCTTACATGTCAGGTACTGCTTATTAATTCATAATTGTTAAATCCAACCCAGAAAACACTGATATTTTCAGTTACATGGACATTAGACATGTCGGAAAATAGCTTAATAGCTTATATTGAAATGTGTTATACAAGCCGATATTAAATTGAGTATCTTGTACAATGTCTTTCAGGAACTGATGAACGAGGGCCACGCGGCCTCCCAGCTCATCCTACAACTGCATGATAAACTGGTCCAGCTGGACGATCTCAGTGACAAACAGAAGTCTGTCGTGCTGGAGAAACTGGCAGTAAGTTGAACCAAACTAGAACTGTCATGGCGAAAATATCTCTCCCCCCGCATGCCGAAGTTTTCAGACAGACAGACAAGCTGGTTCCAGTATACCCATCTTACAACTTTAATGTGCATGGGGGGTATATAGAGACCCCCGAAGACACCAAGTACTGGTTCTACCCAGGAAACAGACTCGAGAGTGTCTCAATAAGCGTAAGGCTTTCGATGCAATAGAGCTAAATAAATAGGTTTAAAACTATAGAGACCTTGGTAGCTTTTGTGATTACTCTACTCCAAGAGCAGGTATGCATTAGGACGAAATAAACTCTCATTAGAAAAACTTGGCTTCGTTTTCGTCAAATTTCAGGACATCAATAAAGCTCAAGAGTGTAGTCCAATAATGTCATTTGTTTATTTTACAAACATCCCTCATGTTTTCAGAGTTGTTGTGTTATTTAATTCTTGAACTTTTTAAACAGAATAATAACAAATGAGATGGAACAAATTGAATACCGATACAATGTAATTGTTGAACTAAGACAAGTTTATCCTGCTTGAAAACGTGTACTATAAGCCAAGGTTAATGGTTCAGGTGTTCTTAGCGTCTCTAGGTAAATCAATCTTCTTGATTCCATACTGACGTTGTGTTCTCTAATTTAATAGCAAGTCCATAAGGGCATAACTCGAGTACAGTAAGAGAAATTGTGCCGAAAACCAAACTTAATCTTCCTTTTATGCCTACTAAAACTTCCCATAAGTTTCATAATGATTGCACAAAAACTTCCCAAGTTATTGTCTGCAACAATTAAAGGGGACGCCGCCACCGACACTACCAAAGTAACCCCTATATATTGCCTTTTCAGGCAACACAAAAGTTATTCATATTGGTAGATCAATAGGACTGCATGTAATGACCAACTTCTGTGTACCATACATTGATCATGTGTCTATGTTCATCTATTTACAGATTGTAGACAAGTGTTTGATGGACGGAGCCGATGAGTTTCTACAGCTGATGTCCCTCTGCTCAATTCTTATGAAGCAGATTTGTCAACCGAATAAATGAACAGATTCATTCTCTCCTAATTTGCATTTTCTATTGTATAATGTTTTGCATTGTAATATTTAAAGCAAAATAAAAATGTGTACACAGTGCCAGTTTTGTATTGGAAATGGTTAGTGAGGAAAATCCCTCAAGAGCCAGAACATTTTATCAGCATTTTTGCCAGGAAAGCTGATGACCTAACTTTCAAAAGACTAAATATTTAAACTATTATTTTCACTTTCAAGGGAAATATATTAAAGCTATTATTATTGGTAAACAATTGATTTAGGAATTGAAACACCCTGGTAAGCTGTATTTGTAACTCTCAAACAGCAGGGTGCAGCACAACCAGTTATTCTAGAGCAATATCGAACCCGTCCGCATGCAGACGGAATGACCCATGCGAGAGAATTGTTCATACTGGTCGCTTAATGTTTTCTAAAACCCTAATACAATAAAGCTTTCGAGTGTGTTGGGAAAATGTTTTGAAACTTCCGTGCAATATTATACCCTGGGTAAGTATTCACAAAACTTCTAAGCGGTGTTTTTTTTCACCTCTGGGGGAAAGGTGGTGGGGCCCTTCAGATGGGGAACTTTACGGCAAAAGGGGGATTTTTTTTTACAAAAG
This sequence comes from Congeria kusceri, assembly GCA_027627225.1. NCBI lineage: Eukaryota > Metazoa > Mollusca > Bivalvia > Myida > Dreissenidae > Congeria > Congeria kusceri. The sequence continues at coordinate 42,038,054 of CM051029.1, read as the reverse complement.
CACTTACATGTTTATATTCTGCTTTGTTATAAAACAGTAATCCATTGCTTTGCTACAAATGATACGTTAGATTATGCACTAACTTCGTTTGATGAAAATTTGCTGAAATTGTTTACGAAAATTTCTTATCTTGGTCAATGTTTGTCCAATTTTGGTCAATTTTTTCTCTTCAAAATAGAGCTTACATTCTGAGGGCAATTTTAAGGTAAATATAGGGGGAAAATATATACCTATTAAGCAGTGGAATGGGGCACAATTTCGGCCCTTAATTGGCCCTAAAATAAACACTGCTAAGGCAGAACTTAAGTTACACTAGATTGAAATTTTCAGATCAAGTTTTCAATGTGAAATTCTACAACTTACAGGCACAATATATTGTTACGATAAGCAACATAATTATTATATTCAGTCTTAACAAGAATAAAACAGTTTAATGCAAATAAATGACACAAAGAATTTTCAGATTTTAAGAAATGTACATAGTTTCTCATTTCCTTAGGAGCTTAGTGAATATAGGGCCAGAAAACCCCAAACGGGCATTTAACCTTTGTTTGTTTGGATTTGTTGCTGTATTTAACAGTATTTCAGTCATATAACGGTGGTCAGTTAGCCTACTCACTTTCCTGGGCAAGCTTAGCCGATCAAAGTGGTTAACCAGTACTAAGTGCACATACTGATGCCAGTAACTGACAACTGCCCTAATTGAATCAGAGCAATGGGGAGAATGGCCGTAGAAATTATTTCATGACCAATCCCTACACAAGTTATGCGGCCGGGCCGGTGATTGAACTCACGAACCTCGGATTGAATTTGACAGTCCTGCGCTCTACCAACTGAGCTAGCCAGCCCGGCATGCTAACCTTTGTACTAACACATCACTAATGGAAGTCTTGAGCATAAATCACTGTTAACATTACTGAAATAATGTCGATAAAAACACAAAACAAACCATTCACATTAAAACCACAAACCTATATACAGATTAACATTTATCCTATTTGATGTTATTTTATACACATGCATGATGTTCATTTACATATCTACAAAACAAATGTACTTCCATCTACTATAATTATATTCAGAGAGTTTTCTTTAACCTAGAAAAACAACTTAAGCATTCTGTACAACAAAACCTTTGGCAACAATTTCACGATAGATGCTTATGTACTTTCCAGCTTTCTTTGTTATCGGTAGAATGACCTTTTCACAAAAAGATAGCCTGTCTCTCAAACATTCATAGACATTCTCTAATTCTTGTGTTTGCAAAAAAGCTAATACAAAATCGTAACAGTTGTGTAGCACATCATCATAACGTGCCTTAGTCCAGCGCGCATCAATCGAGTGATTCCTCAAACTTTCATCCCATGTTTTATACATCTCGCCAGCAGAGTCACAAAGTTTTATTCTCAGACACTGAGACCAGTCTTTAGCTCCGACCGTTACTCCACGCTCGTCAAATTCATACACGACACCTCGGGAGCTTGTCACACCTACGTGCAAGTTGGAATGGTTTGTGAAGTCTTCAAGAAAGCTTCCGCTTGTTGGTTTAATGACCACACAGCACTGGGTGATGTCGGCACTGACAAATGGAGATTCAATGATGAACGGTGGAATGCGCATCTCTGTGCTGACCGTGTCTTGAGAGCACAAAGGGCACACCAGTGGAATGGAGAAGCAAAGAATGTTCTTTTCCCGTGTGCAGTGCTGGAAACACTTAATTTCTTGATCCCCCATATTGCTTCTCTATTCAATGCAATTATCACAAGCTCAGAAGTGGCTGTTAAAACATAGAGCTACAAGCACTTATTCGAACAATTTATCAATGTTATAACTGTAAAAGTCTTGTAAGTTTTTAAGAAATTAACACTATTTCAGTAGCATATACATGTAACAAGTAGATTGAAGGCTGAAGTGCAATGTGACTACAAGTGTAAAAACATATTTTACGCTTGTATGTAGATAGTGCTCAAAAACAGCTTAAAGAGCAATATGCTTATCAGATCTGCAGTATGCATGTACATGTATATTTATACTACACAGCAATCCCCTTGCTTACTGAGTCCCACTTCCAGCCTGAGACATAGGTGGGAGGGAATAACTCTTGGTCAGCTGAAGAACTTTAGGCTTTGTGTCTGTTCGTACTTTGTCCAGTTCTTCTAAGCGTCTCTTCACGTGAGCGTGTCGATGATAGCTCATCTGCAGATCTTTCTGTGCAGCGTAACACGAGCCCTCATGCGGCTGACCTATGATGAAAACAAGTTACCATAAAAACAAAACCTAACTGAAAATGTTAATGGTATCATTCAGATAGGGTAATACGCCATGAATGGGAACAGAGATTTTAAAAAATCAATGAAAAAAAGTAAAATATAGAATCTTACAAGTAATAATGCTGTTGAGACAACAATACAACAAACATAATCATAAGTCACTAGAAAGGTAGAATGGTAGCAATATATTTATATATGCAATTGTAACTATAAAATAATACTGGTAGCACAAGTAATCCATTAAATTCAAATATCAAGATATGTCACATTTTGTAAGGAAACTACACAGAACTATAAGAGATTTTTTCTCTGGAGTTGCATGTAAAATAATACATTTACAATAATAACGCTGTTGAGACAACAATACAACAAACATAATCATAAGTCACTAGAAAGGTAGAATGGTAGCAATATATTTATATATGCAATTGTAACTATAAAATAATACTGGTAGCACAAGTAATCCATTAAATTCAAATATCAAGATATGTCACATTTTGTAAGGAAACTACAGAGAACTATAAGAGATTTTTTCTCTGGAGTTGCATGTAAAATAATACATTTACAATAATAACGCTGTTGAGACAACAATACAACAAACATAATCATAAGTCACTAGAAAGGTAGAATGGTAGCAATATATTTATATATGCAATTGTAACTATAAAATAATACTGGTAGCACAAGTAATCCATTAAATTCAAATATCAAGATATGTCACATTTTGTAAGGAAACTACAGAGAACTATCAGAGATTTTTTCTCTGGAGTTGCATGTAAAATAATACATTTACAATAAATCTACCCTGTAATGATTTTTTTTTCAACACTCACTGTACCTCATAGCACACATACGGATGAGTTAAAATTGAGTGTAGTTCTTCCATCACAATGTACGTTGTATGAAAACATATGTTAAGAAGTATTTGTGATGCTTCTTTAAAGGGACTTATTCTCAGATTTTCGCATTTTTTAAGTATACCATTAAATGTCTTAACTTAACAAATTTCAGCATCGGAACTAAAAAGCTTATGTATAATAACAAGAAAAGTGTTTAGAAAAAAAGAAAAGAAAAAAAAAAGGTCCCACAGGTGTTCGAACCCAGTACCTCCGGATTAAAAGGCAATTGCCTTACCCACTCGGCCATTCCAATTTCTATATTTCACTCTGCATTATTTAATTTATGTATGTGTCCCACATGATGTCAACAGTTTCAACGAAAACAACAGATAGACTCCAAATTATTCCATCGTTTAGCGTTAAAAACGCTTTATAATTTTGTCAATGTCTACTGATGTGTACTCATAAACGAAACGGTTTTTACAATATATTTCTAGGTCCGTAGTGTTATTTTTGCTCCTTTGTATACACTTATTTTATTTTTTGGAATCGGTGACAAAAAGTTGAACATTTCTTAATTCATCAATTTGTGAACAGGTCCCTTTAATATCCAGATTCTTGTACCTGTCGATACTTGGGTAAGGTAGTTGATCTGATTCATTAACCCCTTCTCAACACTTTCCAAAGTCTTTGTGAAGCCGGTTGTGTGGTTTTCTATTGATTTCATAACAGGTTTATCTTTAGCTAGTTCTTCTAATGCTTTCCCTGTAAAGAAAAACATGTTTTAAACTAATCGGACATGTACATGTATGGGTTCAGTAACAGCATACTTTTATTGTCATTTTTCAGTGATACTTCCTAAGAGAAACTTAGAAATTATCAAAATCATTGATAACTCCATTTTGCGGTTTTGTCAGTTTGCATTTTGATATTTTAACAAACATTTAAAATGCTAATTGTATGGAAAACAGTTCATCACAACATGGAAGAAACACAGACAATGTATCAGAATTAAACTTGATAAACTCTAGTTTTCACTAATAAGATATAAATAAATATAAATTGATGTCATCTAGATAGGTAATATATGCGGACAGCTTTTACCAAATGGTGCCAGAGTTTTATCAATGAAGTACAGAAAGACTGAGTAGCAGTTGTCGACAATCTTATTGCAGGTGACGTCGGCAGGTCAGAATGGCATGCATATATGAGTATCGTGTAAATATCCCTAATTCTTCAGATACTGATCTATCTTAGATACCGTTTCTTCACAAGATACTCTAGAATAACAACATGTTCGGTATCCTTACAATCCGGAAATATATGCTTTTATGCAGACATCATCTTTCAGTAAACACAAGCCACAAAATCCTGTTAAATCAGCAAAATATCACTCTTTTAATGCGCCACATTCATATTCTGCTCATGTGTTTAACAGCAGTGCTAGTACCCCTTTTCCATCGATATTATACGATTTTTCGAACTTAAACGGAAAAGCATTTCACTAAAATTGATATTGATAGCTCAGTAAGTTTGGAAAGAACACTAGCACATGCACCAGCCTTAGATGAAGTCATAACCCAAACAAAGACCAGAAACCGTATCGAAAGACGCTTGTTTGTTTATGGGATATCGTTATGGATGACCTGTTCTGACTGCTGTCATTTGTTTATAAAGTGAGATTTTACAGATTTTGTATTTTAAAATTAAATTTATATATTTTGTTCATGTTTAATATGTTTTCAGAATGAGTATGGTCAAACCTATTTTAAGTACAATTTCATAGTGTCGTTACGAGAACGGTATCTAAAGAACAGAGAATAAACTATGCGCAGTATACGGATTAGTATTGAAATGAGCATTGACCTGATTGGTTCCCTACCTACGGGCAGCTTTGTACATGGCACTGTGGGCAGTGGGCAAGGAAAGGCCTAGTTTATGGAATGTCTGGCGTCTCAGTGGGGTATTTCAGTTGGTGCACAATAAAATCTGTTATCATTATCTGCAATCTTTTCACTCAGCTGACTGAGCAATGGCTAAGTTCACTGTTTCCTTTGCACCAGTGTATCGATATCAGCTGATAAGGGTCGTCACACTGTGACCACAGTATGGTGCCAATACACAGGGGTACAATACCCAAGATTTGGGGGGGGGGGGTGAAATAAAGATGGATTAAACTAGTCATTACGATATAAATTATGCTATTGTCTAAAGATACAGTGCTCATTACTGACAAAATGAATTATACATAAATTAATCTTGAACATGCTTGTTTTTAAAACATAATAAATGCAAATTTATTTTTGGTCAAACTGTCTATGTACGAAACGTCCAGTTGCAATTGCCATGGTACGATACCATATCCGAGGTATCGGGTTAACTCGGCCCGAACACTAACTCGGCCCGGTCCTATTTGGTCTGGTCCAACGGCCCACTATTCATTTAAGATAAAAAGGATAGTGTTTTTCACGTGTTTTAGAAGGCGTTAGAAACTGCACAAAGGGTGTGAAATGTTGGGAATGCATTGGTTCTTTGGTGTGCCACCGAATAGAAACAAGCCACTTTCAGTTCTATTTATAATATTGCAATAAAATGAATATTTTGTAACTATATATTATATACGTAGAAACAATTATAATGTTAACATAACAGTATATGTTAAAAGTATTTCCCATATGGGTTTAAATAAGACTAAATAATTTTTCATTGCAATTCAATTAAATCCTGTTTAACATAAACTATATCAATACAAATTACATAGATGAATCAATCCATTTTTAACATATTTAAAAAAAGTGGGACGAGTTAGTATTCGGACCGAGTAGACCCTGATTCGTATCCGAAGTCAGTGTTCTCTCCGAATTAATTTCTATTTCTTTTGTTTCAAAAAGTCTCCATTAATTATGTTTCAAAGAGTCTCCATTAATTATAATTAAAATATAACGTTTATAACGATACTGTGTGTAATAATATAAATGATATATATCGCATTTGATCTACCTGCACTAGCTATGGCATTTGCGATGTCTTTTTCTATATTTTCTAACAGTTGAAGCTTTTCCATCGGGCCATTGCCGGCCATCTTGAAAGCTGCGCTGGGGACCGTCTCATAATTGCACAAACATATGTTACACACCAATAAGGTTGGTTGAATGTACTCCAATACCAATTTGTTTCTTGTGCCGACAATAAATATGTGATAACTGAATTTTTCAATCCATCGGGAATTATAGCATCGTCAGTGCGTCCGATGCATAAACTGCCCCAAAAATGTTCTTTTTGAAAATGAAAGTCGAAACTCCCTGAGATGGGCAATGGAACTGACGTGCAGATGCAATAACTGGGACTTTTTGCCGTTAATTGAAAACCGTAAATTATAATGTTTAATTGTTTCTGAAGTAAACCGCCTGCATGTGATAAGAATTGAGTTGGTATTGTGTCAACTCTGCCCGGATACTAACTTAGCGCGGTCCTATTCGGTCCGGTCCAACTCGGCCAACTATTCAAATAAGATGATAAGGAGTGTGTTTTTCACACGTTTTGGAAGACCACGATTTAAATTTCATAACATCTTTAGCAAGGTTCCGAATATCGTCAGACACAAATTATATAATAGTATTTGAACCTTTCAGATTAACCCTTAGCTATAGAAAAGTTTTCTTTTATTTACTAAGTAATGTTTGTCTTGAATTATGAGGTCTCCAACATCCTTTGTCTTCGTTGTTCAGTCAACTCGAGACTTTCTGGTACAGAACTTCCTCGATATATAAATAATCATGGCACGTTAAAGCAAGTACTCATTTACGATGTTATTATATTGCGATATAAAGTTATCTCGGCATGTAAATTCAACTAAATCATGGTTATCGTTAATTCCAATGTTTTGATTTTTCCTCAGATGCGATTCCAAATTATCTTGGAATGTTAGTATCCGTTTGTTTTCATATATCATAAGACATATACGAGATTGACAATTGTTTTTCATCGCTTTTCTTAAGAATGGATTTAGGAGCGGAATCGTGTAATAATAAGGACCTTAATGTTAGCTTGATAATTATTATCACCCACAGTTCTTAAGTATTTATTTCAATTTTCGGAGTTTCGGTCATTAATAACTAATGACTATTTTAACTGTGCATCGGGGACTGGAACCGTTTCGTCTCATTGTCACAATCGTCTTTCCTACCTTTTTCGTACCACACTTTTGTTGTTGGTGTAGTTGTTTTTGACGAGCTTTTTATAAGTTGAATGAGATCCTATTTCTTTCTTTGTTAGGTATAAGCATTCCGACGGAAGCATACCGGCATTATATGGTAACAGCGCATAGTTCGTGGACAGTTTCGCTTGGAAATAATGTTTACGGAGCACATTTTAGACCCCTTTACCTTGCTATATATCCTAATCTAGATTTTGACATGTAAAGGACCTCGGTTGTTTAAAACCCATTAAGGTATAGGTTAATATATCAACGGCATCATTATAATTAAGATATCTATCCGTTTAAAAAAGGGGAATTTTGTTCCACCCATTCTATCAATATTGTTTTCCTACAAACGATTTGCAGTTAGTGGCAATCGGTCTTTACTGACAAGAAATTTCTTCTTGGTTATACATACATACATCTTCGACACCTTCGACGAACAATACATTATATATACGTAGAGACATATGCTCTATTTATACCATTGTAATTTACGTTTATTATTTAATTACAACGTTAAAGTGACATATTTTGCCATAAGGGTAGGAGGAACAGTATTTTTACATACAAAATTACTTATTACTGACCGTAATCTCTCAATTAATGATGGAGCGTGTTCAAATATTTATTATTTTCTACACAGATCCAATATTTTAAATCCCGAAAATGACAACGTTGTAATATCATCACTATTCGAGTTATGATATATGTACATGACCTTTGCTATGTCCAGATATTACTGCCATGTCACAATATATACATAGAGAACTATAGTATTAATAATCACAAAAAGCACTGTCGGAACAGTTGGTGGCTAGCATGAATAATACTGGATTGAAAGACAAACCTTACATGTACGATTTAAATATAAGACGTTTAGGTACTCGCAAAAAGATAATAACTGGGGGGGGGGGGGGGGGAATGTATAACGATTGCGTTTTACTAAGAATCACAACTTTCTATAAGCACTTTGTGAAGTTTCTCAACCTGTTTCCGATCGCCTTGATCTTTTCAATGTGTAGTTAGGCTGTTGGCATCGTTTTGGTTTCATTCACGCATTAAATAAAATGTGTTTAATATAATACCAGTGTCCCAGTAATCAATAAATATTGACTGTTGGTGTTAGCTTAGTGAGTGTTGAGGATATTCTTGACATTGCATGTTTTCAAGTATCATAACGCAGACATAGTCAACTTTATATATATGATAATGTAATAGTGCATTTTTATGATTTTGTAAATATAATATATGAATGAGTTATAATTGTTAATTAGCAGCAAATATAATTATTTCCAGATGTCTTTGTACAAAAGACCATACATAATATTTTATATTAAAACTAAATGAAAGTATCCTGTGCTTTATATTTATTTTATTTTTGGCATCAATATAACAAATAAAAAAAGATAAAATCTTAATAAGATTTAGGCCAGCAAATAAACATAGCAGGGAATAGAAACACATAGTATAAATAATTCGACGTAATCGGTGGAGTCTGAGTTATTTTTTATGGGGCAGATGGGCCAGTACGTCGATATTCACAAAACATATATAACATGAAAAATCATTAAAAAAAAATAAATGTAAAACGATGAAAAAACAATATCGGACTTTTTATGTATAGAAGTTAGAAACACATTAGTACATGTACTGTCTGAGTCTATATTTATTGCACGCGCACTTAGAATGGTATAGATCAAACTAAAGCACAACCCCCCCCCCCTCGGTATACATCGTGTTGGTACGCCAATGTGTGAAAGGGGCCCGCAGCCCACCGCATAATAGCTAAGAACGTTTGCTGTTCTTACTGAAACGACCCCTTAACCAGGAAATTGTTCTCTGACAGGTAGGATACTTGACGATACGAGCACACGACGCATTTCTTATTAGAACAAAAATGTTCAGAACGGTGGCAAAGGCTTCATCAGGTGTAGGCATCCAGCATTTACTCGCAAGATCAGTTTTAAGGAGGTAAATTTCACGTTTCCATTTGTTAATATCGAATGTTAGGTTTGTTCGTTATCATTAATAACCCTTTCTACGCCGTCGTTATGCTTTGTAACCTTCGTGTTTCATAACGTTCACTCAATAAATAGCACATAAACACATATGATGTAATTTAAGCTGAATAATAGGGTGATCATGTTAGGTTATTAACCTAGCATGACGTTGAAGTAATTTAAACAAGTCATTGCATTTGACCAGCCATTATACATGCATCTGTTTATAGTTTGTGTGTATATAGCGATGCCAAAGCAGCGAGAGTAGTGTCCCTTGGAGGAAGCTCATGAATATTAATTAGTAGCGAAAAGCGGCCCAATGCTGGGACCATTTTATTTCGGTCTTACATTCATATAAAACGTAAATTTCTGGAACCAATCTACTTTGCATATAGTAATACGATGATGAAATACCAGGGAAACCATAAAAGAATCCACGTAAGTATTATTTTTAGATACGAAAATTCCGCAGAAAAAGTGTAAAATCCAATATTTCTTAAAAACAAGACGATTTCGCTGGATTTCAGGCTACATATTTAACAATGAACTTGGTTTTTATTAAATGCTACCTTTCTTTAGAACGAATTTAACCGGAAAGTTATTGTTTATTGGTCTTTTCCGAACCCATGTTAAACTGAACGCAATTCCAAGATGGCGGCGGTGTGTACGAATAACAATACCGTGAATACGGAAGAAATATCAATATTTGAGATATATTTGCTGTCGACACACTAGTAGGGATATATTGCATGTATTAAGATGGATCCTATATGTTAAACAAGGGCATATGCGTTGTCAATTGTTTAATTATTTGAATTATACAACCAATTACGTCGAAACAATTCGTACCCATTCGGTTCGTACATTTGTCAGTCTGGTATTTCAATTAATGTTTAAGTGGATATTTACGAGCAATCGCTATAAATTTTCCTATTGCTGAAATATACACCGTTTTACACATATCTTTAGAGTATGGTTAAGAACTAAATTGGGGCATAATAATTGTTGACTATATATCATTTTTGTATGTAAAAATCATTGCGGCAAAACAAGTCACATAAAGAACAGTTGATTTTTATAAAACTATCAATAAAATGTAATGCAAGAAACATGAACAATCATACCAACTAGTATTTAAAATTAGGCTGCACACATGGACATTATGTATTCAGCCTAATAATAAAAATTCATAGTTGGTATTACTGTTTATGTTGTTTTTGCATTACATTTATTGCACCTTTACGGATGATGTACAAAAATAGTCATAACAACACTTCTATGTGAGATAAATTAAATTTTATTTCAGTTTTGTAATCAGGAAACATGCACCTTTACAAAATTACATTTTGGCAAAGTGTATTATCTTAATAATGAAAAAAATGACAGTAGTCTTAATTTTTCATGTATTTTCCCAATTTGCGTCTTATTGTAGCCTTACGGGTGGTGTACAAAAATAGTCATAACAACACTTCGAAGTGAGATAATTATGATTTTATTTCAGTTTTGTAATCAGAAAACATGCACCATTTAAAAAATACATTTCCCCCCATAGCTGTTAGCTTTATAAACACAAATTCATAGTTGGGCTGACTTTTCATGTTTTTTTCTTGTATAACGTTTTATTGCACTTTGACGGGTGCTCTACAAAAATTGTCATAACTTCACTTCCAAGTAAGATATTGTCATGATCATTTCAGTTTTGTAATCAGAAAACATGTACCTTCTAGGAAATAGATTGGGATTCATGATCAAAACATCCCCAAAAAATCATGTAGCCATGCTAGTGTATAAAAAATACCATCTTCGCACTCTGTTTTAAATAATATGATATATAGCAATTCACCAAATACTATTCTTATGTTGATATTTGCAATCACACATATTGAACAGTTTATAAACAAACAATATTATACACGGTTGTATGACAATATCCCAACTAAACTTAATATTTTGTATTCTAAAAATCCTTATTAACTACTATTAACATGACATAAGTATATTCCATTCAAGTATATTCCATTCATGTATATTCCATTCAAGTATATTCCATTCGGTGAACTTTTGAAGTACCTGCGTGATAATTTGTTAGACATAATTATTGATGTATGTTTGATAAAAACACAATAAAACATTCACCAGAGATTCCTACCTTGTCATGTGTACATTTTACAATGTTGTGTGCATGGAGCATTGGTTATTATGTTACAGAACTTACTGAACTTGTCAGTCTGAAGTGCATCGTTTTAATGTTCATATTCTTCCATTTTCAGGCCTGAGATTCTTGGTGTGATTCAGTCTAGAAATGTTAGTGAGGAATCCAAGGTAACTGGGGAATGTTTTAAAAATATTACACTTCACCTTAAAGGGTCACTACATTAACACACACATTAATTATAACACAGTTTTATAACACACCCTGAAACAACAAGTACACAGTCTCTGAAATTACAAATAAATTTCATCAGTTTTATGTTATACCATACTATGTTTTTAAAAGATTTTCTTTGATATGATGCAGGTAAATATTTATAATATTTTTAATGCTTAATAGACGACTTTCAAATTCCCATTTTTAGTGATTGTCCTGACACTGTAATTTATCGGCGAGTCGAAAACAAGGCACGCAATGTATTGATAGTGGTTAATACTGGTTGCATGGCGGGCATTTAAAGTTTATAACTTATAAAATGTTTTAAATATTCACTAATTTTACTTCTTAAAACACACAGCAATGACATGGTACATAATGTAATTATGATAAGAAAATTCAGTTTAATTAGTATATCGTTGCTAAACATGAAAAAAAAAGCAAATTAAGACTGAGGTACTTTCTCTGAGACTGACAGAATTCTAATTTTCCAAACGTGGTCTAATAAATTATAAGATCATAATCTTCTATCAATCTCATTAAAATCGTCTACAGACTGACGCTACTATTTAATCCGCTGACTGGATCTGATGACTTCGCATTAGGGGTCACGTTCAGATGACCTTTTGAGGAGCAAATCAAACTGTTGCCTTCAAAATGTTGTGGTATAAATTCATAAAAAAAAAGTCAGTGCACGATACATGTATTAACGTGAACGTAGGATGTTTGCTCACCTTAGGTACCACTATGTCCATTGTTATCCCAATGAAAATAAACTGTAAATGATTTATTCCAGAGGATCAGCTGGAAATGCATCACTTTTCAAAAACTGTGGCGAAACATTGATGTGCAAAAGGCAATTTTATTGGGTGCAGCAGGGCTGATATTTTATTGTTCGGAAGGTCATTTGAGCGTGACCAGTAATACGATGTCTTCAGATCCTAACAATGTTAGGATTTGATTTTAATGAGATTGAATCTTCTATAGACATATGATCATAATTATGTAACCAGAATGTGTATATTCAGGTCCTAATCTTAACATAACATGTGGTACAATGACCCAACCAACATGCTCTACATCCAATTAGTAGAGTAATACGAGGGTGATTGTCTTGGCAGCTATGCCATTGACTTCAGGAATGTACTTGATAACAACTGTCAAGCGTAATAACAGTATCATTTAAAATAACAAACTAACTTTATTAAAGACAAAAATATAATTTAATTGGCAATAATCCTGATCGTTGCTTGAACTCATGATAGTTTATAAATGGAATGTACATGTTTTTGTACACGAAGTTTGAGGACATATAACGATAATTAACACTGCATTTGGTGTTAAATAATGATGTTTTATTTCTTCATTTTCATTTTTTTTACTAAATCACATTTTTGTTTTGGTTCTCTATCATTAGAGAGTACAAAGAAGAAAAGTATTTAGGTATTTGATCAATTCTGGTTAACTCGGTAGCAGTTGTTTCACTGAGATGAATAAAAAAGCATACTCCGTGCCACCTCTTTCTTGCCCATACTGCATAATAATAATAATAACAATAATAATAATAATAATAATTTCAATCATTACAAAAATAATTAAGATCTCAATATGAAAATGATTGAAAAAGTAACATAATCATGATGTCAAACAGTTTAGTTCGCAGATATGGCTAACTTGTGACTGTTAATAAATTAAATTTTGCAGTATAATTTAACAATTTGAAACCCATCCATGTACACATAATTCAGTTAACAAAACAGACGACTTTAATAAAAAAACAAACTTCATTTTATTAGTTATTCTACATTTTCTCTACTGAACATCATTTTCCTGTATTGACAATTACAGCTAATACATCGTCAGCCTCATTCTCCATTCACTGCATCAAGGGAGACAACTCCTTCAGCACTCAATAACGGGAATGTGAAAGGGGTCTATTGAGAGGCCTATAATTAATGCCCTTTTTGTTTTTAGTTATGTAAATGCTTAGGTACACATTGTTTGCACCAATGGTTTATTACTATTTTCAGTCATTTGGTCTTAATCTGTTTCGTGGCCAGAACAGACTAGAGCAAGTTTTCCCCTTTCCAGATGGTAAGTCCTTTTAAGCTAACTGTACGCATAAGAAATCATTTATAACTCAGTTTTTGTTGTATAGGATATTTCAGTTTATTATAATTATCTACCTCCCCATTTCCCTTCGAATACAAATTGCTACCAAGCTGTTTCTGTATTGTTTAAACAAGAATGTTAGAGACCAAATGGGAAATTATTTTTGTTTAATTGTTTGATTTGTGTTATACTTGCAAATTAAGTCATGCATTGTAGTAAATGTTTGTTTTACTTGCAGTTTTGCAAGCAGAGCAGAAAGAAAACCTACAGATGTTGGTAGACCACACCGCAAAATTCTTTGAGGTAACAGTTTTGGAATGGTATCACTGGAAACTATGCGGAAGGTGTTTTTCATTGTCAAACAATGTTAATTTATTGTATTGAATCCTTCATGCAATTTTCAGATGCATTATTAAAGTTGCTCAGTGTAAGAAAAGAAATACAAGTTAATTGTATTGTCGTCTTGAATTCTTCTTCATCATGTAAATCTGTTTCTTAGAAGTCCTTTACTTTATGATTGTTTTTACTCTGTCAAGGTGGTATATGTTATGCCTTTGCTGATATTGTTATACCCCCACAAACGAAGTTTAGAGGGGGTATATAGGCGTGAGCTTGTCGGTCCGTCGGTCTGTTGGTTTTTGGTTTCCGGATGATAACTCAAGAAAGGCTTGACGTATTCAAATAATTTTTGGTGCACATGTGTAACATCATAGAATACAGGTCAAGTTCGATGTTAGTTACAAACCACTAAATTTTGACAGAGTTATGGCCCCTTTTCGACTTAAAATTCCCTAAAAAATGGTTTCGAGATGATAACTCAAGATAGGCTTGACATATTCAAATAATTTTTGGTACACATGTGAAACATAATAGAATGCAGGTCAAGTTCAATGTTGGTTACTAACCACTAAATTTTGACAGAGTTATGGCCCCTTTTCTACTTAAAATTTCCTAAAAACATGATTTCCATACGACAACTCAAGAATGGCTTCACATATTGAAATGATTCTTGGTATACATGTGTAGCATCATAAAATACGGGTCAAGTTCGACTTTGGTCACAAACCACTAAATTTTGACAGAGTTATTGCCCTTTATTTGACTTAAATTCCCTAAAAACATGGTTTCCTGACAATAACTCAACAAAGGCTTGACATATTTAAATGATTATTGGTACACATGTGTAGCATCATTAAATACAGGTCAAGTTCGACTTTGGTTGCAAACCACTAAATTTTGACACAGTTATGGCCCCTTTTTGACTTAAATTCCTGAAAAACATGGACAATAACTCATGAAATGCTTCACATATTTAAATTATTGTTGGTACATAGGTGTAACATCATAAAATACAGAGCAAGTTCGTCTTTGATTCCAAACTGCTTAATGTTGACATAGTTATGGCTCCTATTGAAATTAAATTTTTCCAAATACACTGTTGACCATTCACAAATAAAAGCATTCTCTCTCTATCCATTTCTTTCGAATGACTGCCATAGTTTTGTGACAAGGCCATAATGTGGGGGTATATCCGCCACAGATGTGACAATTCTAGTTTTGTTTGTTAGCAACATCATACACAAAGTTTTGAATGGATTTGCATGAAATTTGCAAGGTTGGAAATGGCATATGGGCAAATGAATATATTTTGGTGGTGATTTAGATCACAGTCAGGACTCAGGAATTTGTAAAAATATTCTTTATTATTGGGAGAATGGGCTATTTGCCACAATACCAGTATGCTGTATAACTTATTACCATAGTTGCACAACACATGGGAAAATGACCCTCCATGCTGTTATCTGCACTCTCTGAGCATGAAGTCGGCCTTGTGCCGTCAACAATTGGGTTCATTCTCAAGCTGAAGACTTCACTTTTAAGCTCCACTTTTAGAAGAAAAGGCAAGCTATTCTACTCGCCCCGGCGTCAGCGTCCGAGCTAGGTTAAAGTTTTTCGGTAAGCTAGTTTCTCAGGAATCGCTTGAGGAATTTCATTCAAACTGTTAAAAAAAAAATTCCACTTTAAAATGAACCTATAGGCTAAGTTTGGTAACTCTAGTTTGAAATTATTCAAAATTATGGGCCTTTTTACACTTTACATAAGCTTTGTGGACAGGTTAAAGTTTTTTGGTAAGCTGGTTTCTCAGGAATGGCTTAAGGGATTTCATTCAAACTTTGAACACTTATTCCCTATATTAAAATGAACTCATGGGCCAATTTTGATAACTCTAGTTTGAAATCTGTCAAAATTATGGGCCTTTTTTACACTTATAAATTTTACATGTAAGCTATATGGACAGGTTAAAGTTTTTCGGTAAGCTAGTTTCTCAACTTTTCGTTTCCACTCTCTAACTCGAGAATGGATTAAGCTATTGTAATGAAACTGCAAGCATAGATACCTTATAGCAAGACCTCACTTGGGATTGCATATGGGGTGGGTGGGGTCAAGGTCAAGGTCACTTTTACTACATTGTATAAATAAAAAATGGTTTCCGCTTAATAACTTGAGAACGCATTGAGATATTTTAATGAAACCTTAATACATAGATACCTTATATCGAGACCTCGCTTGGAATTGCATATGGGGTGGGTGGGATCAAGGTCACTGTTACTTAAAATAGAAAAACGGTTTCTGCTCAATAACTTGAGAACGCATTGAGATATTTTAATGAAACTTTAAACATACATACCTTATATCGAGACCTCGCTTGGGATGGCATATGGGGTGGGTGGGGTCAAGGTCACTGTGACTAAAAAGAGGAAAACGGTTTCCGCTCAATAAATTGGGAACGCATTGAGATATTTTAATGAAACTTTATACATACATACCTTATATCGAGACCTCTCTTGGGATTGCATATAGGGTCAAGATCACTGTTACTAAAATAGAAAAACAGTTTCTGCTCAATGACTTGATATGGGGTGGGTGGGATCAAGGTCACTGTTACTTAAAATAGAAAAACGGTTTCTGCTCAATAACTTGAGAACGCATTGAGATATTTGAATGAAACTTTATACATAGATACCTTATATCAAGACCTCGCTTGGGATTGCGTATAGGGTGGGTGGGGTCAAGGTCACTATTACTAAAAATAGAAAAACTGCAAGCATAGATACCTTATAGCGAGACCTCACTTGGGATTGCATATGGGGTGGGTGGGGTCAAGGTCACTTTTACTACATTGTATAAATAAAAAACGGTTTCCGATCAATAACTTGACAATGCATTGAGATATTTTAATGAAACTTAATACATAGATACCGTATATCGAGACCTCGCTGGGATTGCATATGGGGTGGGTTGGGTCAAGGTCACTTTTACTAAAAAATTTATTGATGTGCTGACGTGAATGCATTTCGTTATAAAAATTTGGTTTTCGTGAAATTTCCATATTTCTTGTTTTAGAAAAAAAATGCCAGTAACTCTGACAAGCACAAGAAAAGACGAGCGCGCTGTCCTCCGACAGCTCTTGTTATCCAATCTTAACCAAACTTGCACAGTTTGTGTATGACCATAAAATCTTGGATGGGATTGTTATTGGGTCAGATCACACCAGTAACACCAGAGTTATTGGGTCAGGTAACACCAGAGTTATTGTCTCAGATCACACCAGTAACACCAGAGTTATTGTCTCAGATCACACCAGTAACACCAGAGTTATTGTCTCAGATCACACCAGTAACACCAGAGTTATTGCCTCAGATCACATCAGCAACACCAGAGTTATTGCCTCAGATCACATCAGCAACACCAGAGTTATTGCCTCAGATCACACCAGTAACACCAGAGTTATTGTCTCAGATCAAACCAGTAACACCAGAGTTATTGTCTCAGATCACACCAGTAACACCAGAGTTATTGTCTCAGATCACACCAGTAACACCAGAGTTATTGTCTCAGATCACACCAGTAACACCAGAGTTATTGCCTCAGATCACACCGGTAACACCAGAGTTATTGCCTCAGATCACACCAGTAACACCAGAGTTATTGTCTCAGATCACACCAGTAACACCAGATGTATTGTCTCAGATCACACCAGTAACACCAGAGTTATTGCCTCAGATCACACCAGTAACACCAGAGTTATTGCCTCAGATCACACCAGTAACACCAGAGTTATTGCCTCAGATCACACCAGTAACACCCGAGTTATTGTCTCAGATCGCACCAGTAACACCAGAGTTATTGTCTCAGATCGCACCAGTAACACCAGAGTTATTGTCTCAGATCGCACCAGTAACACCAGAGTTATTGTCTCAGATCACACCAGTAACACCAGAGTTATTGCCCCTTTTTCATGCAAACGAGGTGCAAAAATGCCTTTTTCCAACGTATAGACTTTATTTTCAATCCAATCTTAACCAAACTTTCACAGTTTGTGTATGACCATCAGATCTCAGCAGACGCCAAAAATGGGCCAGATCTTGTTTCAAACACCAGAGTTATTGCCCTTTGTTTTTTAAAAATATACAAAAATGGACATAATTCAAGATAGAGACTTCATTTTTCATCCAATCTTCACCAATCTTGTACATTTTGTCTATTTCCATGAGATAACAGTTGAAATCGAATAAAGGCAAGATTGGACCAGAAACACCAGAGTTATTGCCCTTTGTTTGTGAAAAAAATCTGCAAAAATGGACATTATTCAGGATAGAGACATCATTTTTAATCCAATCTTCACCAATCTTGCACAGTTTGTTGATGACCGTAAGATTAAAGGTGAAGTCAAACTTAAGCAAAATCAGGCCAGAAACACCAGATTTATTGCCCTTTGTTTGTGAGAAAAATATACAAAAATGGACATTATTCAGGATAGAGACTGCATTTTACATCCAATCTTCACCAATCGTGCACAGTTTGTTTATGAACGTAAGACTACAAGTGAAGTCCAAAATAAGCATGATCGGGCCAGAAACACCGGAGTTATTGACCCTTGTGTTTGGAAAAAACATCAACAAGTTATCAATGATTGGCTTGCTCAAAGTGCGTATGACCATAAAATTTGATTGATAAAATTTGATTTCCAACAGTTGCAAACCTTGCATGCAGTTATTTGTACATGCAACATTGATGGCTTCAGAGCCTGCATTAACATCATTTATCATCATTGGACAGAAAATTATCAAAGGAAAAGCAAAACTTGATCTTATAGTACAGCCATCGCAGTTATTGCATTGCAACTAGTTCTCCAAAACTGCCTGCGAAAAGACATCAAAATCTACTGTTTCTGCATTTTCCAGAATATTGTCACTGACTTAATGAGAAAGGGTCAGGATAGAATATCGAGAAAAATGATTTGAGAACCATTAGCAAAAAAAACGCACATCCACTACCCAACTCGTACTTTAGTTAGCCCATTGCACTAACCGATGTTTTAAATCAAAATTGATTCTATCCCCCTTTGCGTATTGTTCAGATACCTTAATTTTCAAAGCTGTCATTACAGTTTTGTCTTCATCTGTACCAGTTCTCATGTGAGTGCTTTGGGCCATCATGGCCCTCTTGTTTTTAAGTAATTTGTGTATATGTTGTCTGGTAAATTTTAGGAACAAAATAACAGTGACAAGAATGATGCTCTTGAGACAGTAGAACCTGAAACCATGGAAGGTCTCAAGGCCCTCGGGGCTTTCGGTCTGCAGGTGCCACACGAACACCGTATGTTTTGGTTTGATATTGCATAATAGTTGCATACTTATGTGAACTGTAAACATTTGGGTAGTTTTCATTATTAATCTGTTCGAGTATTCATTTATCGTTCCAATAATATATATTTTTTATAGTTATAGAAAATAATTGTTAATAATAAAATAAAAATTAAACAACACGTTTAGAGTTTTTATGCCTTTTTATCTTCATCTTTTCATTTGTGATTATTCAACATTTTCTATGTACTTCAAATCCATTGTGATATAATACTATACAATTTTGCTATTTGCAATTTTTAATATGCAAGTATAAATACCAGTATGAACACTGTTAGTTTTGCTATATATGACAAAATGTATGATACATGAATACTGGCCTTGTTGCTGTAGATGGTGTTGGCCTCACGAACACACAGTATGCCCGACTGGTGGAGATAGTTGGCGCCCACGACCTGGGGGTTGGCATCGTCCTAGGGGCACATCAGGTATGTGCACAGTTTCAGTGCTTTTCACTGTGATTTTGTAGCTTTTGAAAACCAGGTGTCAAATTACCCCTAGTTTAAAATTTCGGGGAATCAAAATGACAATTTCAGTGGTCAGAGTACTGAAGAAACAGGAATTTCGGTTCTGCATATGTGTTTAATGCTCTGCAAATTTTAGTTTTTGTGAAAACTTGAAAAAAACATACAATAAAATGACAATGAGTATGATATGGAGGTATTTTTGTCTAGTGCTTTTGAAGTTGGCAAATGGAAAACAATTTATTCATAATGATGCAAGGCAGATATTTTTCTCGAGTCAATAGTGTGAAAAATGCAATTGCTTCAAAAAGCAGGATTCTGCATCTATTGAAATACCTGTTGTATAAATGTGTACATTGTAATGTATATGGTTGCTATTGTATTGCTTGTGTTGCAGCTGGTTATCAGAATCGGAGCTAGCAGGGTTTTGTTTAATTTTACCGAATACATGTATCGCAGTGTGTCACCAGCAATGTGGCTTTGTGTTTGTAGAATTGTGCAGGTTTTTGTGGGGTTTAAAAGTTTGAATGTGTACTTTGAATTGTAATCCAGGGTTGTCCTACGTAAATAAATGTACTTGTTTTGCAGATGGTTATCAGAATCGGTGCAATTAAAAAAAAAAATTATTATGTGTATTTTTCTTGGGTGTCCTGGTATAATAATTTTAAATTGAACCAAACAGATATTTTACAAAGAGTTTTGCTAATTTGTTTCTACAAAGAGAATTGTGACGGCTTGAGTAAGTGAATTGATGATAACAATACTTAACATGTTTCAGTCGATTGGGTTCAAAGGTATTCTGCTGTTCGGAACTGATGAGCAAAAGGCCAAGTACCTTCCGAAGTTGGCCACAGGGGAACAGATGGCGGCATTTTGCCTTACGGAGCCTGCCAGTGGATCTGATGCCAGCGTAAGACTTTATATCTCTTGAGTACGAGGCAAAAATACACTAATATTAGTATGTAAGCAATCTTATTTGATGATTGTTTCATTGAAAATTTACATTTGGTGACCTTTGAAAAAAAATCTGTTGAATATCATACTTATATGATGGGTCCCTAACTTTTAAACCCAAGGCAAATTTTATATATGATGGGTCCCTAACTTTTAAACCCAAGGCAAATTTTATCCATCATATAGTTAAGAAAATATGGTGATGAATTGCAATTAGAAAGCACAGATTATAACATAAAGGTATGTTTCAAGCAAATAATCAAGGAACATAGTAATGATTGTTGTTATTAAAGGCATTTCAGTCAATCTTGACCAAATTTGCCCAGTTTTCATGTACTGCAAAACCACTTATATTTGTCGGCATGAAATTTCGTGGTTTGTTGAAAAATGACAATTTTGTTGGCACTTAAATTCGTGGATTTTCAGTTTAATTAATTAAAAAACCCATCTAGAAATGCGTCAATTGTATTGCTGTTTTCTGTTCGTAACACCTTACAGTCATAAACGGAGCATCCCTGCGGTAAGTGGGCCCTATTATCGACCTGTCAATTAAGCGATAGACCCTTGTTATGAAACAATCACGACACGTCACTGTGGGAAGTAGGGTTCGACTCCAAATGTGTGAATAAAACAATGGGCCCGTCGTCTGCCAAAAACCGAAGTCATAAAATGTGGTTCATGCTTTTTGCATTGAAAGTGTTTACTTTGCACATAGATCTTTACTAGTCTATCTGAAACAAGATAGCAATGCATATACAGTGTTTCTGCATAGGCAGATAAATCGGATATGTCAGGTGTCAATAAGGTACACAATATATAGTACACCGGAGCCTCGTTTTGAGTGTATGCAGATTAGATAGGGGCTACTTGTCACACAAAATATAAACTCGATATTAAACTGATTCACTTATGATATAAATGCACATCATGTTTCAGGTAATGTATTTATCATAAAAAAACTCTTATACTTCATTTAACTACATTAAACATTATATTTACATTGTCTTCATGTAGGTTTACGTACTAGAAAACTACATCTTAGAGCGCAAATTTGGCCGAAAAAAATGCTAGCCGAATAATTATTCGTTGGAAACTTAAATTCGTGGATCGTTCCATCCTCGAAATCCACCAAAATTGGTGCCCCACGATTATCAATGGTTTTGCAGTATGTCAATGGCTTAAATAAATTAATATCAAATCTCGATATTGTCAAAAACTAGGAGACCTGTGCAGTTCCTGATTTTTAGATTTTCTTCTGTCATGGAAAGTCCATCAAAAATGGCACATTAAAATTCTGATTCTTTGTAACTTGGTAATATGCAAGAACTTTTTGTGCAGTCTCTGTGAAAGTCTGTCAGACCTCAGACAAAACCAGTTAAACTGTACGAGGTCCAGGAAAACTAAGCTGAACACTGGCCCTCATGGAAGCTGCAAAATTCTGGTCAGGTTAATAGTTGCAGGCGAAATTGATTTGAGAGGCCTATGACACGGAGTTTGAGTCATTAGTAATAAGCAGTTTACCAGACCTTGTGGCTAGTAAAGGATACATGACTTTGCATGGAGACTGTTGTGTGTGTAAGCTTTTGAAGGGGTGTATTGATGGTAGATTGACAATAAAATTTCCAAAAATAAAGTTCATGTGAGAGAATTAATAGGAAAACATTGTTAAATATGATGACCTGGTGTCTATAAACAGTTGACACATGTAATTTTTATACATAAACAATGGTAATTGGTGACACTTTTGCGGGCGGGGGAAAATATTTTTACTTATTGATTCCATCAATATATTATTGCTCAGAGAACAATATATTCAAGAAAAATGAGAATATATCTTGTTTTAATAAGTGTCTATATTTATGGGAAACCCTGTTAAAATGCCCCTTTAATTTACTGGCAGTCTATAAAGACGAGAGTGGTTCTCTCCCCTGACGGCAAGCACTACATTCTCAGTGGCGGGAAGATCTGGATCAGCAATGGTGGATTGGCAGAGGTCTTCACTGTGTTCGCTAAGGTTTGTTGGAATATAATAATCATAATAAAAATAGTTATAGTAATGATAATAATAATAATGATAATGCTGATAATAATAATAATAATAATGCTAATAATAATAATAAGGATAATAATTATGATAAGTATTATTTTGTGAATTAATAGCTAATGATGTAGAAAAGAGCTTATGTTTGGAAAGTTCTAGTTATAGTTACCCTTGCTTCTTTTTTTCGATTTGATTTTCCCTGGATACATGTACAGGTTTCCAGCAATGAAGAAAACACACACAATTTAATATGCCAGTACTGATATCATTTATCTGTGAATATTTGTGTAAAAGATACAGGAAAGATATACTAATTTATATTGGATATTCAGTTCTGGTTCAACAGGAGCATTATGGTTAAGAGCCCTGGATATGTAATTATTCTCCACGACCGTGTGTTTCAGATGGAAGTGAAGGACGAGGCTACAGGCGATACTAAAGACAAGGTCACAGCCTTCATCGTGGAGAGAAGCTTCGGCGGTGTCACCAGGTATGTTCTGGGCCCGTATACACAAAGCTCCTTAGGGAAAACTTACGTAAATTCCTTAAATTCATAAAATTCCTTAAGTCTCTGGCTGTTTCATGTATAGGTCTTTTAACATTAAAATGTTGTAAAATTGTAAATATTGCTTATATGTTTAGTACATGTATTGCAGCTTTCTTTGTACAGAAATCATTGGATTTCACATAGAACATTTGATCTGAAATTTTCCCGCAAGTACAACTTAAGTTAAGATTTCCCTTAGGAGCTTTGTGCCCTCGACATGTCATTAAAGCCTCATATACATGCTAGCACAATAGCAGTCTACCCCTGGTTTAACAATTTATTTCCTACTCAGAGTATATTATACATTTACCCTACTGATTTGGATATTTTATAGGGTTTTATGATATAGTCTAACCATTCTGATTTTGGTGTTTTATAGGGTTTTATGATATAGCCTAACCCTACTGATTTTGGTGTTTTATAGGATTTTATGATATAGCCTAACCCTACTGATTTTGGTGTTTTATAGGGTTTTATGATATAGCCTAACCCTACTGATTTGGGTATTTTATAGGGTTTTATGATATAGCCTAACCCTACTGTTTTTGGTATTTTATAGGGTTTTATGATATAGCCAAACCCTACTGATTTGGGTATTTTATAGGGTTTTATGATACAGCCAAACCCTACTGATTTGGGTATTGTATAAGGTTTTATGATATAGCCTAACCCTACTGATTTGGGTATTTTATAAGGTTTTATGATATAGTCTAACCATTCTGATTTTGGTATTTTATAGGGTTTTATGATATAGCCAAACCCTACTGATTTTGGTATTTTATAGGGTTTTATGATATAGCCAAACCCTACTGATTTGGGTATTTTATAGGGTTTTATGATATAGCCAAACCCTACTGATTTAGGTATTTTATAGGGTTTGTGATATAGCCAAACCCTACTGATTTGGGTTTTTTATAAGGTTTTATGATATAGCCAAACCCTACTGATTTTGTTTTTTTATAAGGTTTTATGATATAGCCTAACCATACTGATTTTGGTATTTTATAGGGTTTTATGATATAGCCTAACCATACTGATTTTGGTATTTTATAGGGTTTTATGATATAGCCTAACCATTCTGATTTTGGTATTTTATAGGGTTTCATGATACAGCTAGCCCAACTGAATTTTCTATAGCCATTTGTTCAAATGTGTATGTGTTGGCTAATTTTATGAATGAGAGTGAGCCCAGAATAGACAGTGATTGAAATTGTATTTCTGTCTCGGATTTTAGCTTTTGTTTTATCATGCTATGATGAACAACTATTTTGCTCAATTTTTTTATCAGATTATATTCAATATACAATTTCATCAAAAAAGTTAATGTGTTCTTTTTTTCTTTTTTTTTAAACATAACTAAGTTATCATCACTCCCTTGTTTGTCTTGCAAAACTTTTTACTCCAAAGTATAAAGCTTTCTTGCTAAATTTCATTTACCATACTTGGTATAAACATGTGATATTAAAACCAGCTGTAGGGCACATCTAGGCATATACCGACACCATTCTTAGTATATACAAATCATATTCTCTCTTCAATCATACAGTAATTGATTTTTCTTCAGTGGTCCCCCTGAGAAGAAGATGGGAATCAAATGCTCCAACACGGCTGAAGTGCACTTTGATAACGTAAAAGTCCCCGTGGAAAATGTTCTTGGAGGCAAGTAGTTTCTGATTGTATTGTAGGGTAAATCTTGTCTTCTATTCTTGTATGTTTAATTACAAAGGTTATCGGCTTTCCAATGTTGCTGTGGAAATCATCCTTGGTAATCTGGGCCCATATTTATAAAGATTCTTAAGTCATTCTGAACTTAAGTTGAACATAAGTCAAAAACAGAATTTGTGTTTAAAACACTATGCTTTGGAACATTTATGTAAATGCTAGATATTAATACACTTTGAATTATATTGTAATTGTGTGTCAAGATCTTCCAGAAATGCATTACTTTTTCAGAAAGTCCAATAATTAAATTTGAGAATTTTAAGATTTTCTTAATTTTCTACTAAGATTCTTTATAAATACCAGCCCTGTACTCTTTTTCTGTTGGTCTGAAAGACAATTTTGTATTGAAGAAATTCTTTTGAGTTTGGTTGGAGAGTTAACCAGAATATGGTTGTCATGACTTAACAAATTGCCAATATAATTGAGATTAGATGGCATGGTTTATTTTCAAGACATATTGGGGATTTTTTTCCCTCGTTAATTGTTGCATATCAGTTTATCGAAAGCTTAGCTTAGAGAAAACATTAACATTATTGGGAGCCATGTGAATTTGAAGAAATCCTTAAAATGTCTGTGATACCTGAAATTGCCATGATTTAGAGCTAAGTTTCAAATAATTCCTAAAGGAACACACGGTCTGCCATTTGTGCAACATAATAACCTAAGTGACAATTAAAGAAGAATTTGATAACAATGAATAGTTAGTAGTAATAATTTCAATAAAATATTCAAATCAGTGTAATTACTATACTTGTACAATTTTTTTTTTTTTAATATTTCAATCGCACACTACACATTTTTGATACTGGGTTGATAGGAAATTAAAGGATGAAGTGTTGTTTTGAAACGATTTTACATCATGTTATGTTTAATTTTCTAGTTAATAAGTATGTTTTCTTCAGTTAATTTTCAAAACATTGGCAGAAAACGATTTGATAAATAAATAGCGGTAGGTAAGTGAAGAATCAAGATAAGTTAACGGCTTGACATGAAAAAATGTAAACCATTTGCCAAGGCTCTGGGACAGATTTTCCAAGCTATGTAGGTAAATGTTTTTTATTAATTACTAACAGAGTATTCATTATATATCCATTGCAACTCAAAACAAGTTAAATACCCCGGTAGTCACTGTAATTTTAATAGAAACAGTGGTCAAAATTACCACATGTCTGTAATGCACCTATCAATATATTCCCCGGGGGGGGGGGGGGGGGGGCGCCTGGCAGACAGGGGAATTTGACAAATTTTATTTGTGGGGGTCTAATTCCCCACTCTAAAGCCAAGCATATTTGTCTAAATCACCTCTGTGGGAGATGCTATATCTCTATCAAATGGCCCGGGGCGTATATCTAACATCCGACCAAAGTCTATTTTCCCGGGACCCAGAATCATTCAGCTTGTCAAATTCCTGCCTTTCGGGAATCGCTTGCAGTCTAAAGTCCCCTATATGCCCGCCGCTCCCCCCTGGGGGAAAACATTGATAGGTGCATAAGCCCTGCAAGATAAATTTTGGTCTAGGCCTGCTCAGATTCTCACTTTTATATAGGTGAGCTTGTAAGATTTTATTGCCCACTAGTAATAATTATATGGAGTGACTTGTGGGGTGGGGGGTTTAGATTCTTTGTAATATATGGGAGCTTGTAACATTTTCTTGCTGTCAAGTAACTGCTAATTTAGTTGAGTAATTAGAAGAACTGGTATTAAGAATTGTTCTATATTACAGGGGTGGGTGGGGGATTCAAAGTGGCCATGAACATTCTGAACAACGGCCGGTTCGGGATGGTGGCGGCATTGGCTGGTACGATCCGGTACAGCATCCACAAGGCTGTGGATCATGCCGCTCAACGGCTGCAGTTCGGGAAGAAGATCCATGAGTTTGGAGCCATCCAGGAAAAAATTGCCCAGATGTCCATTCGTCATTATGTAACTGAAGTAAGGGGACAAAAAGAAGTTCTGTTAATGTCTATTTATTTTAGCAAGATTTTGACGATAACCTGAGGCGTAATGAAACAATAAGATGCTGTTTACTGGCTAGAAGCAGTACTGAGTGTCTGGGAGAGATCATGTTACTAATTGAACTCACATTCTCACAATCACCAGGTGGACATCATCAACATGTCATCACTGTGAACTCATAAGCAAAGTGTTTGATGTGAGGTCATGTTTTATTTTGCTTCCATGGTGACACAGGCTTTAGCTGTGACTTAAGCTGAAAATTCTGAATTAAAAAAACCCACAAAGGTAACATTAACTTTCTAGAGTTATAGATATTAAAGTCTTTCCTGTAACTGCTGATGTTGGATAGTATGGGAGAAAAGAACACATACAGTAAATATTTATCATTGCAGGGCGGAGGTTGTTTTCAAGCTCTAAATTTGATTTAGTTCTTTAATATTTCAATAATAACAGGCAATCAACTGTTTAAGATAAATGAATGTGTAATTGACACAGTAGCTTACTTTTTTGTTTTAACTCACTCCAACATGTTGAGAATAATGCCAATTGCTGTTTTTTCCTGATTTTCAGCTTCTATAAGTAGGTAACACTGTAAATCATACAGTTGAATGGGGCATCAATGACATTACGCAGCTCGGCCATTTTGTCCTGTATGTCATCATCTATACAAGATGCCCATTGTCATAATTGTTGGTCATGTGTGTGTTTTAGTCTATGGCCTACATGATCTCAGGAAACATGGATGCTGGCTTCCAGGATTTCCAGATTGAGGCTGCCATTGGCAAGATCTATGCTTCAGTGAGTAGCCTTAGCTTAGATGTATATACTTTGTAAAGTACTTCCAAGCACATACGGTGTTGATATAATGGAGAATAATTTACAAGTGACGTATATTAAGATTCATCAGATCATGCTAATTTTGTTAAAGAAATTGAATGGATTCATTTTGATTGGTTTGCATAAAGAGTAATTTACTGTAAACAAGTTAACCGTATAGATGTCACTTAAGGACAATGAACAAAAATGTACGCCTTGTGCAAACTGTGAAACCGTTGTCACAACATGGCCCAGTTTTGTTATTTGTGGATACAATGCGTCACATTCGCGCCTCCTACAAACCGTTAATTCGCGGCCCTTGTAAAGACGTGGCCCCCCTGCCAATTATCAATTGTCGTTAATTGGACATGTTTGGCATGTGTTGTAAAAACGTAACACTGCCCCCGCCCATTTGCTAGGCAGGAAATACGACTGGAATTCATGTTCACTTTGCAATCAAACTGGAAAAGAACATGATTTTTTAAATGAAATTTTGTTCTTTAAACAAATGTGAAAAACAAATATTCATATTCATTTTTTTATATTCGAATATTATCCGATATTCGAGTATTCGGTCCCATCCCTAGTATAAATGGAGAAATTGAAAACTAAAATACTTTAAAACTATAGCACATGTATATACAGTGTCTCGACGTGTCAGACCAATTGTTCGGCATGTGCAGTTCTTATTTTCCAATTCAAAACCCTGATACTTGTTGCACAAACTGAATGAGACTGTATTTTATCACATTGTTTTCAGGAGTCTGCCTGGTTCTGTGCCGACGAAGCCGTGCAGATCATGGGGGGAATGGGATACATGAGGGTATGTCTGTTATTGTAAAGTCATTTAATGGGATACATGAGGGTATGTCTGTTATTGTAAAGTCATTTAATGGGATACATGAGGGTATGTCTGTTATTGTTATGTCATTTAATGGGAGACATGAGGGTATGTCTGTTACTGTAAAGTCATTTAATGGGATACATGAGGGTATGTCTGTTACTGTAAAGTCATTTGATGGGAGACATGAGGGTATGTCTGTTATTGTAAAGTCATTTGATGGGATACATGAGGGTATGTATGTTACTGTAAAGTCATTTGATGGGATACATGAGGGTATGTATGTTACTGTAAAGCATTTGATGGGATACATGAGGGTATGTCTGTTACTGTAAAGTCATTTGATGGGATACATGAGGATATGTCTGTTACTGCAAAGTCATTTGATGGGATACATGAGGGTATGTCTGTTACTGTAAAGACATTTGATGAGAGACATGAGGGTATGTCTGTTATTGTAAAGTCATTTGATGGGATACATGAGGGTATGTCTGCTGCTGTAACGTCATTTGATGGGATACATGAGGGTATGTCTGTTACTGTAAAGTGATTCGATGGGATACATGAGGGTATGTCTGTTACTGTAAAGTCATTTGATGGGAGACATAGGGATATGTCTGTTACTGTAAAGTCATTTGATGGGAGACATGGGGATATGCCTGTTACTGTAAAGTGATTTGATGGGAGACATGAGGGTATGTCTGCTGCTGTAAAGTGATTTGATGGGATACATGAGGGTATGTCTGTTACTGTAAAGTCATTTGATGGGATACATGAGGGTATGTCTGTTACTGTAAAGTCATTTGATGGGATACATGAGGGTATGTCTGTTACTGTAAAGTCATTTGATGGGATACATGGGGGTATGTCTGTTACTGTAGTCATTTAATAGGATACATGAAGGTTTGTCTGTTACTGTAAAGTCATTTGATTGAATACATGAGGGTATGTCTGTTACTGTAAAGTCATTTGATGGGATGCATGAGGGTTTGTCTGTTACTGTAAAGTCATTTGATTTTGTGATGTCTAAATTTCATGCATTCTTGAAAAACATACATAGGACTTGTTCTAAAAAATTATAACATCTGATAAATAGATACATGCAGTATACATTTTATGTTGTCAAGAGTGATTATATTAATGCAATCACAAGCTAACCATTTGTTTTCTGCACATATTAATTGGGTTATTGTGTAGTTCCAAAGTTTGCTTAGACTGGTATGTTAATCCTTCCTACATCTACTCTGTTTAAAACTACATATATATTGTATACTTGCCCTCCTTCCATGACCTGGTTTTATATCTGGGTCAAGTTCTGCGTCAGAATTTTGTGTGGTAATACAATGTGTTTCTATTTCTTTATTTGCTAAATCAGGCTTCTGGTATTGAGCGAGTGATGCGTGATCTCAGAATATTCCGCATCTTCGAGGGCACCAACGACATCCTGCGCCTCTTTATAGCCATGACTGGCATGCAGTATGCAAGTGGGGACCTTAAAGAAATCCAGAAGGCCCTTAAAAACCCCATGGGAAACTTAGGTGTTATCATGGGAATGGGCTCAAAAATGATGAAGAGGTAATGTTATCCTAATGGCCATCTTGTTGGGCATTTAATCATTTATTTAATTGAAAGTTACTTATTGCCTGAAAAGCTTTTTTTGTTGTTGACTTTAGTTGCAATATTTCTTGAGATAGTTTATATGGTCTCTGATAGTAAATATGGTCTCTGCTGTGTCACTATAACAAATAGAACTAGTTGTTCTGCTCCATTGTACTGAATTTAGCAACAAGATATTAAACTGAAACTTTCTTCATGCTATCAAACTACTTATATCTTAGTCGTGAGGACCTGATGAACTCTGTTGAACTTTCTTAGCCAAATTCTGTATTCAAATGTGTAGGCCTTGGCTAATTTGGTGAATGGCAGTGTAAGTAAGACCTGACTTTAACTATATAAATGTATTAAATGTATAAATGAATATTTAAATGTATAGGCGATTGCTAATATGGCGAATGACATTGTGAGGCATGACTTGATTTAACCTGATATTGCAATGTGTAGGCTTTGGAAAATTTGGTGAATGAAAGTGTAGGACCTGACTTTCTTTAACTTAATATTTAAATGTGTAGGCCTTAGAAAATTTGGTGACTGACAGTTTGAGACCTGACTGTCTTTAACCAATATTCAAATATGTAGACCATGGCTAATTTGACGAATGACAGTATGAGACCTGAATTTCTTTAACATAATATTTAAATGTGTAGGCCTTAGATCATTTGGCAAATGACAGGTTGAAACTTGACTTTCTTTAACCGAATATTTAAATGTACAGCCCATGGCAAATTTGACGAATGACAGTGGAGACCTGGCTCAGCAACTTCGGAAGTCCTTAATCTGAAACTTAGTCTCAACTTAAAATATTGACCAGCTTTTAATTTCATTGGCTTATACTTTAAGTTGAGGTTACGTTTGAGATTTACAACGTTGGTAATCGTAGTCGCCTGACTTTCTAAAGAAATATTAAAACCAAATATTAAAATGTCTTGGGCTTGTCTTATTTGGCGACTGGCAGTCATGGGGCCTGATTGTCTTGCAGGAGGATGGGTCTCAGCACGGGCGTGTCCCTGCAGTCATTCGTGCACCAGGACCTGTCCGCTGCCGGGAACCAGACGGCACAGGCCATCGAGAAGTTTGGAGGCACCGTGGAACAGCTGCTCATGAAATACAAGAAGTCCATTATCAGTAAGTGTTGTTATTACTGCACCTTGATATTAATATTGTAAAGGTAATTTTCCACGACTTCTTGAGTGGCCGAGCTTATCCATGAATTTTATTGCACAAAGAATCTCTTTGTCTGAAGTTGTTTATCAAAAACATCCTCGTAGTATGCCATGTTGGTACACATTTTGTTGGGAAAATCACCAGTGGCATTTTCAAATATGGCAATGTACATTTGCATAGAAGTCTAAAGATGTGATTTGTTCCAAATTTACAAAATTTAAGTTGTCACAATGAAAAGTCAGTCTCAGTACCGGGTATTCTTATTTATTCATTTATTGATAGAGTACAACTGCACACGGTGCCAGTACAATGTCTAGCTTACGATAAATCCTTTCTATGAAAATGGTGGAATCCTGATGAAATATTGCACAAGCAAAGTAGTTGTTTTCTAATGTGAGACGGAATGATATTAATTATTAATAATTGCAGCTTGGAGATCCAATTGTGAAAGAGACTTATTCACAGATTTTCGTAATTTTGAAAAATGTATTTTAATGTTTTCAATGCATAAACTAAAGCATCTGGAGTTTCCCAAAACAAATTATATATGAGGCGTGTCATGGGAAAACCGGACTTAATGCACGTGAGTAAAGTGCCGTCCTGGATTAGCCTGTGCAGTCTGCACTTTCCGCCTCCAGTGGATTTATGTTTAGAAGAGACTTCCTTGAAACAGAAAATACCATAAAAGCGGAAAGTGCCATTCGGGATTAGCCTGTGCAGACTGCACTTTACCGGGACGACACTTTACGCACATGCATTAGGCCCGGTTTTCCCACGTTGCACCTCATATAAAGAAACATTTTTTTAAAGATTTGTTTTTGGTGGGGTTTGAACCTATGACCTTTGTGATAAAAAATCAGACGCGCTCGGCCATTCAAATTATCAATTGTGGAAATGTATTCTTTTACGCTATATAACTGATACACGTGTTGTCGAAAATATCGACGAACGCGTTAAAGCGCTTTTTAATTTTATCCTTTTCAATTTAGCATTGTCCATAAAGGACACTATATTTACGATATATTTCTTTGTCAGGAATGTTATTTCGCTTGTTTATATCTAATGTATTTCTCTTTTTTGGGATCTATGACAAAAAAGTTGAAAATTGTCAATTTGCGAACATGTTAATAGGTCCCTTTAAAATACCATGTAGATATTTTTGCAGATGAGCAAATGGTGTTGAACAGAGTTGCTGATGCTGCCATAGATATCTACGGCATGGTGTCTGTGTTGTCAAGGGCAAGCAGGTCCCTGAAGAACAACAGTCCCTCGGCGCAGTCAGAGTCTTACATGTGCCAAGTGTTCTGTGAAGAGGTATATTCTGAAGGATTTCAAGGCAGTTATCAATGATTTGATTACCAGATATAGAGAGTCCTAAGTTTAATAATTGATAAACTTATTTTAATAATTGATAAACATCGTATCATCCGAGGAAGCCTGCTATTTATCCCATCATCGAGTTTGCACTCAACACCCATTGGATAATCTTTGCTTTATTTCATGACTGTTGGATAAAGCTAACAAATGCCATCTAACAATGTCATTGTTATATTTTTCAAGTTATATTTCATTCATCTTTAATTAAGTTTCAAAACAAATGCATAAAGTGATAGGAAAATACATGTACAATACTAGGTAAGAATTTAATTAATAAAAGTTTAACTTATCTCTGTAACAAAAATGTGAACTGCTGCTATTCTCAAGTGTTATTGGTTCAGGTTTTAAGCCTCACTAGATAAACACTAGCCTCTCTCAACTTGAAACATTTCTGAATTTTCAATTTCATTGTAACAAGTTTTTGTTGTCTTGCAGGCTTCTATGCGAGTGGACAGTAACTTGGCGATCGCAACCTCCGGCACCGCCCATAAACGATTTGAAAAGATGTCTGCCATTTCGGACCACGTCATCCAAGCATGTGGAATTGTTCAAGAACATCCTCTGGGCTTTTAATGATAACTTTGCTTAGAACATTTTCTTTCGATATTTTTGTATTTGGAATATTACCAGTATTTTTATATTATCATAATGTGGTGACCAAAATATGAGAATTATTGTTTCTGTTTCTGTTATATTTCCTTATGTATGTTAGTTTAAATGTTGTATTTTCTGTCAGATGTTGTGAACAAAATTAAACTATTTGAGAATGAGAAATGTGAATTTTGTTCTTATATGATGGCATATGATGGTACTTGTCAAGTTATACATTGTCAATGTTACATTTGATTTACATGTGCCTCTCAAAATGTACTTCAAAATATTCTTGATTAATCTTTTTTCTCTTTATGTTGGTTTACCAGTAAATAACAGTTAAATGTTCATACATGTATGTCTGTCTACCTCTATATGTACAATGAATTGAAACATTGACTGCGTTCAACTTATTACATACAAGTAAAGTGTAAAGTGCATATTATTTTGATAACGTTGAGATTCTATCCTGGGGAAATCTTTAAACTTAGATAGTTCAATTTACAAATGTGTTGTATTCACAAAGGGTGTCATTTAATGTTAATTTGACAACGTGCCTTAAAAGTTTGAAATGTTAAAAAGTAGTTTTCATCTAGTTAGGTTTGAGATAAAATATTATTCAATCAAATGTTAAGAATTTAATTGCTTAAGTCAGCATTTCACAGTTGGTGTTAGTTATAATGATGCAAGATAAATGAATATTTCTCTATACTAGTTTGTTAAATGGTGTGAGAATGAAACAATTCATGTTAGACAGGGAATTGTCATTGGTATACACTCAACAAAAGTTATAATGCACCAATTGGAAATTGTTGTAATTTCTTCATTTATAAACACGAAATTCTTTCGAATTTTTTTCATTATTGTGGTATGAACACATGCATGTATAACTCAAAAAATCATAGCTGGTATTTCAAGCTGAAATTCTTATAAATAAAGAAAATACAACAATTTCCCTTTGGTGCGTTATTACTTTTGTTAAGTGTATATATAATTGCTATTGTACTTTGTTTGTTTTTCTACAATTTGTTTTTGTAAATTTATTAGTTTTTAATAAAATATCAAACTTTTCCTGATTGTTTTTGAGACAACAGTTTACTGGGTTGATTGCGGACGTCGCTAGTAGTGGTTTTATGTTCATAAAAATTAAAATTATTGTTTATAAAAATGTGTTAATTCAGATTAGAAAGATGTGTCATTATTTAAGTATTTATCCATATTGTTGTAAACATTTTATAGAATTAAAGTAATTGTCACAATTGATGATCATTTAATACTACCATTACACAGATAATTTACTTCTTTTTATATTTCACTAAATGATTCTTCATTTCATTGACAATAACAGTCAAATCAGATTTCATCCACTGTGTACATTTCTGCTTCGGGTACATGTTAAGATGAAATTCTCAGACAGTGGTTTCAGTCCTTATTGTACATGTGTTAAATGATCTACAACCAGGGTTTTTAGCTCGACTATTCGAAGAATAGATGAGCTTTCCTACTACCCCCGGCGTCGGTGTACGCGTCCACGTCTGAATTTTTTTAAAGTTTTTATTCAAAAGTCTTGTAACTTCAAAACTACATAAGTTATTCACTTGAAACGTAGCATATATACCGGTGTCATCAACTCCAGTGTCAGGGGCAACATTCCCCATAACTCTGTTTTGTATTTTGACAGAGTTATGCCCCTTTTTCACTTAGATTTTCTGGTTAAAGTTTATATTCCAAAGTTTTGTAACTTTAAAACTACACAAGTTATTCACTTGAAACTTGGAACTAACCTTTGTCATCAACTCCAGTGTCAGGGGCAACATTTCCCATAACTCTGTTTTGTATTTTGACAGATTTATGCCAGTTTTTCACTTAAAATTTCTGGTTAAAGTTTATATTCAAAAGTTGTGTAACTTCATAACTAAATAAGTTATTAACTTGAAACTTGGAAATGACCTTTGTCATCAACTCCAGTATCAAGGGCAACATTCCCCATAACTCTGTTTTGTATTTGACAGAGTTATGCCCCTTTTTCACATAGATTTTCAGGTTAACGTTAATATTCAAAAGTTTTGTAACTTCAATACTACGAAAGCTATTCACTTGAAACGTGGAATATACCTTTGTCATCAACTCCAGTATCAGGGTGAACATTCCCCATAACTTTTTTTTTGTATTTTGATAGAGTTATGTCCCTTTTTCACATAGATTTTCTGTTTAAAGTTTATATTCAAAAGTTTGGTAATTTCAAAACTACATAAGTTATTCACTTGAAACTTGGAACTAACCTTTATCATCAACTCTAGTACCAGGGGCAACATTACCCATAACTATGTTTTGTATTTTGATAGAGTTACGTCCCTTTTTCACATAGATTTTCTGTTTAAAGTTTATATTCAAAAGTTTTGTAACTTCAAAACAACATGAGTTATTCACTTAAACTTTGAACTAACCTTTGTCATCAACTCTAGTATCAGGGGCAACATTACCCATAACTATGTTTTGTTTTTTGACAGAGTTATGCCCCTTTTTCACTTAGATTTTCTGGTCAAAGTTTATATTCAAAAGTTTTGTTACTTCAAAACTACTTAAGTTATTCACTGAAAACTTGGATCTAGCCTTTGTCATCAACACTAGTATCAGGGGCAACATTACCCATAACTCTGTTTTGTATTTTGACAGAGTTAGCCCACGTTTTACACAGA
Source organism: Congeria kusceri (assembly GCA_027627225.1). Lineage (NCBI taxonomy): Eukaryota > Metazoa > Mollusca > Bivalvia > Myida > Dreissenidae > Congeria > Congeria kusceri. The sequence goes on along the minus strand of CM051029.1, from coordinate 42,001,767 downwards.
CTTTGTGGTTAAAGTTTTTGTTCCAAAGATTTATAAACTTACAAGGCTTCACTTAAAAATATTGTATTTTAACAAATTTATGCCCCTTTCACTATCCACAATATGTACCAACTGAAAAAACTTCGAATAGTCGAGCGCTCTGTCCTCTGACAGCTCTTGTTGTTAGTAATGTTATTCAATGCAAGCCGTTCTTCTTTCATCATACTTTTTATGCTGTATATGTTAGTATAGCTTTATGCAAGTTTCATAGTTCCCATATTTGAATATACACAAATGCCACCCTGTTTGTTGTTTATGTTCATTACAAGCTTCCCTGCATTTTGAAGTATACACACATGCCTTATGATGATGGCTCTTCTTTGTATGTTGTTTTAATGTCAAGTATTTCATCAGTTTTGTTTATTTATCAGACCTGGCAAAGGTTTTATGCAGGATCGAGTTCCCAAAAAGGTTATTCTCCTTATTGCAAGAAATTATTCCTTTGAGGTTATATAAAAAATCACTTTCGATGAAAGTAACAAATGTAGTAACAATTGACATAAAATCTTTCCGAACTCTCAAAATTTCTCGATTTTCTTTTCCTAGAATATGAAAATATTGATATTAAATCATTATTTATTTAAATTACCTGGTTTACATGTATTGAAGCAAAAGAGTGATTTCTTTTTAGAAATTTTTCTCATCAACATTTATTGTATGAACTTTGTGTTATGCATTACAATGTAGGTGCTTTAAATCCCTGCCTGGTATATAACAACAGTTCTATTGGTCAGGATCCAATGAAATCCCTGCCTGGTATATACCAACTGTTCTTATTGGTCAGGATTTAAGATTTAGACTAACATTGAGTTTGAGAAGTTTTGTTCTCATGGGGTCTGGCCCCACTGCTACAAACATTCTTAAGCTGAATCTTAGTCATAATCTTCAATATTTAACCAATGGAAATCAAAGCTCAAGTTTTACAAGCATTCTTATTGGATATTTAACCAATGGAAATCAAAGCTTAAGTGTTACAAGCATTCTCATTGGATATTTAACTAATGGAAATCAAAGCTCAAGTGTTAGAAGCATTCTTATTGGATATTTAACTAATGGAAATCAAAGCCCAAGTGTTAGAAGCATTCTCATTGGATATTTAACTAATGGAAATCAAAGTTCAAGTGTTAGAAGCATTCTCTTTGGATATAGCTCAAGTGTTACAAGCATTCTCATTGGATATTTAACTAATGGAAATCAAAGGTCAGGTGTTACAAGCATTCTCATTGGATATTTAACTAATGGAAATCAAAGCTCAAGTGTTACAAGCATTCTCATTGGTCAATATTTTAAGTTGAGACTAAGTTTAAGATTGAGAACTTTTGTATTTGTGGGGCCATGCAGGGTTCATAATTTTGAGATCTTAAATGTTATATTTTTCTTCTATGGAAATATGCAGGCAAGTCTTATTATTTATTTGTGCATTTTGCATTATTTATTTTGTGCATTTTGCATCCAGCATTCATTGTTTTACTGTCTTCAGGTAAATAGTGTGAGACTACAGTTGTATTTTATGTATTGAAGGTTATTGGTTAATTAATGCTTTTGAATTATTTGTTAGACTATGTATTCTATTTGCTATCTAAAATATCTGGGAATGAAATAGTGTAAAACTGTTTGTCCCAATTATAAAAATGCAAAAAAGCCTTTTGAAATTAAACATAAAACACTGTGTTGTATAGTATTGGTATCAATTAGATTTTTATATGATAATGTATTTCTTTTATAGCCTTCCATTTTGAAGCTGTTTGTATTCAATCTTAAATTAACAATAGATAAATTCCAGTTTAAACCTGTCAAATTAGATCTGTTTATCTTTATAAAGTCAGTATTGTCCACTTCGATAGTTTATAGTAGATTAGATTGTACAATTTGTTCAATGAGAAGTTCAAGATTTTAATACAGAAATTCCTCCATGGCCCATATTGTGTTTGAGATGTTGTAAAAGTGGGACTTCATATCTCTGATCGTTGTCATCATTAGCAGCTACGTATATTCATCAACAGAGCATTTCTGTGTGAATGTATGCTAATAGATGGACATGACTTCATTTTACTGAAAATTTTAATTTTCGTATATGATATACATATGATTATGATACATTTATGAAATGAAAGCAGTGTTGGTTGTTTCTCGTTTATTATTCCCAGTTCTGCTTGCTTCTGATGTAAGCCATGTTTCTACAATAGTTAAATGCGCCTGTTCACAGATTGAAGAATTGACAATTTTTAAACGTTTTGTCAGAGATTCCAAAAAATAAAAGAACAGTGTTTATCACATGTTATACCTTGTTTTCCGTGTAATACAGTAATTACGAATATTTTTATCTTACACATGTGTACGATAACATTTTGAGGGTTGTCAAAGCCCAAGGCTCGCTTACTAACGAAATTCCTGAACTTGTTAATTAAAATAAGGTATGAAATGACAACTTGTGTCAGATCCTATATAAACAGCAAAGTGAAACAACGGACATAGAAATATACTGTAAATACCGTTTCGTTAAGGAGTAATCATCTATTGAAATTGATAAAATTATAGAACGTTTGTAACGCTAAACAGTGGAATAATTTGGAGTGTATCTGTTGTTTTAGCTACAATGGCTGACAACACGTGGGTCAATTACATAAGGTAAAAATCGCAGCGATAATATATAAATTGGTATGGCAGAGTGATTAAGGCGTGAGCTTTTTAATCAGGAGGTCTGAGGTTCAAACCTCGGTGGGAGCATTTTTTTTCTTTTCTGCTTTTTAGCTCACCAGAGCACAACCTGCTCATGGTGAGCTTTTAGGATCGCCTTTTGTCCGTCTTGTTTCAACATTTTCATTCAAAGAACATCTCCTAAACCACTGGGCAGATTTTCACCAAACTTCGGAGGAATGATCCTTGGGTAACCCTCTTTCAAAAATCTTCTTCTATGAAACTGCAAGGCTCAGAGCTTTCATATTTGGTATGTAACATTGTTTAGTGGTCCCCTACAAAGATTGTTTAAATGATGCCCCTAGGGTCAAAACTGGCCACACCCCGGGGGTCACATGGTTTATATAGACTTGAATAGCAAAATGACTTTAAAAATCTTCTCCTCTGAAACCGCAAGGCCCAGAGGTTTCATATTTGGTATGTAAGATTGTATAGTGGTCCCCTACAAAGATTGTTTAAATGATGCCCCTGGGGTCAAAACTGGCCACACCCCGGGGGTCACATGGTTTATATAGACTTAAATAGCAAAATGACTTTAAAAATCTTCTCCTCTGAAACCGCAAGGCCCAGAGGTTTCATATTTGGTATGTAAGATTGTATAGTGGTCCTCTACAATGATTGTTCAAATGATGCCCCTGGGGTCAAAACTGGCCACACCCCGGGGGTGTCGTGGTTTATATAGACTTGAATAGCAAAATGACTTCAAAAATTCTCCTCTGAAACCGCAAGGCCCAGAGGTTTCATATTTGGTATGTAACATCCTAAAGTGGTCCTCTACAAAGATTGTTCAAATGATGCCCCTGGGGTCAAAACTGGCCACACCCCGGGGGTCAAATGGTTTATATAGACTTGAATGGCAAAATGACTTTAAAAATCGTCTCCTCTGAAACTGCATGGCCCAGAGGTTTCATATTTGGTATGTAAGATTGTATAGTGGTCCTCTACAAAGGTTATTCAAATGATGCCCCTGGGGTCTAAACTGGCCACACCCTGGGGCTCACATGGTTTATACAGACTTAAATAGCAAAATGACTTTAAAAATCTTCTTCTCTGAAATTGCAAGGCCTAGAGGTTTCATATTTGGTATGTAACATTGTATAGTGGTCCTCTACAAAGATTGTTCAAATGATGCCCCTGGGGTCAAAACTGGCAACACCCCGGGGATAACATGGTTTATATAGACTTGAATAGCAAATGACTTTAAAAATCTATTTGAAACCGCAAGGCCCAGAGGTTGCATATTTGGTATGTAACATTGTATAGTGGTCCTCTACAAAGATTGTTCAAGTGATTCCCCTGGGGTCATAACTGGCCACACCCCTGGGGTCACATGGTTTATATAGACTTAAATAGCAAAATCACTTAAAAAAATTTCTCCTCTGAAAGTTCAAGGCCTAGAGGTTTTATATTTGGTATGTAACATTGTGTAGTGGTCGTCTATAAAGATTGTTCACATGATGCCCCAGGGGTCAAAGCTGGGTACATCCCCTGGCTCACATGGTTTATTTAGACATAAATCGCAAAATGATTTAAAAATTCTCCTCTGAAACCACAAGGCCCAGAGGTTTCATATTTGGTTAAAACATTATATCATGACCTCGATTGGGATTGCATATGGGATGGGTGGGGTCAAGGTTACTGTTAGTAAAAATAGAAAAACGGTTTCCGCTCAATAACTTTAGAACGCATTGAGATATTTTAATGAAACTTAATACATAGATACCTTATATCGACACTTTGCATGGGATTGCATATGGGGTGGGAGGGGTCAAGGTCAAGGTCACTGTTACTAAAAATGGAAAAACAGTTTCCGCTCAATATCTTGATAACGCATTGAGATATTTTAATGAAACTTAATACATAAATACATTATATTGAGACCTCGATTGGGATTGCATATGGGGTGGGTGGGGTCAAGGTCACCATTATTTAATATAGAGAATTGGTTTCCGCTAAATATCTTGAGAACGCATTGAGCTATTTTACTGAGACTTAATACATAAGTGCCTTATATCGAGAGATTGCTTGGGATTGCATATGGGGTGGGAGGGGTCAAGGTCACCGTTACTGAAAATAGAAAAAGGGTTTCCACTCAATAACTTGAGAAAGCATTGCGATATTTTAATGAAACTGAATACACATATCTTATATCGAGACCTCACTTGGGTTTGCTTATGTGGTGGGTGGGGTCAAGGTCACTGTTATTTAAAGTAGAAAAACGGTTTACGCTCAATAACTTAAGAACGCATAGAGATATTTTAATGAAACTTCATACATAGATACTTTATACCTTGCTTTACGTATTTGGTGGGTGGGGTCAAGGTCAAGGTCACTGTGACTAAAAATAGAAAAACAGTTTTCGCTCAATAACTTGAAAACCTATTGAGATATTTTAATGAAACTTCATACATAGAAATCAGGTGAGCGACCTAGGGCCATCGTGGCCCTCTTGTTTGTTCGTTTCTTGCAATTATACTTGAGCTCTTTAGTTCTGATGCTTAAAACGGTCAAGTTAAGACATTTACTGGCATACTTAAAAAAAAAATCTGTGAACAAGTTCCTTTAAATTATTTGCGGAGATTATAGTTTATATTGGCAATTTCACACCCTTAAATTTGGCATGTTTTTTTTTGCAAATACCAGTAGGTATTTACAATAAAACCAGGAGGTTCAGGAAGAATGTAATTTACGATTGCCCACTTCTGCCACTTTTGCCTCTAGTTAATATATTCCATACAGACCCTGCAGACTGTTGTTCCCCAGAATTATTAAGATATCTGGGTGTTGGTTGATAATAAATTTTATTAAAGTAGGCTTAATTAGGAGATAAAAAAAAAAGTTTTGGTGATCATGTAGATATGCACCAATCAATATTTTCCTCCGGGGGAGGGGGGGGGGAGGGGCGGGCAAACCCAGGGAAAATAACTATTCGCAAAATCCTTATGATATTCTCTGTTCTATACTTTTTTTCATATAAGTGAAATAATTATTTCTTAAATCCTTCTGAAACTCTGTCCTTGACTTCAGTACCCACTCAAAATTATTGGCGACTTCATACCTTCACATCATTTCTAAACTGTTACACTCACACGAGGATATTGAATGAACAGAGAAACGGACAGACTACATCAAAGATGCTATAATCTGAGCTCATAATATATAGAATTTATAATATTCTGGTTGATAAAACAACAAAATAAAATACGAAAGTTCTATATTACGAGTGTAGTACTATTTAACTTTTCTGTTGATTAATCTAGGCAATATTTTTCCTCGGTTTTCTCAGAACATGAAGGGCCTACTTTATATAGAGTACTTTGAGAGAGAAAATTATCTTTTCATTTTGATAAGATGTAACATTCAAGATGTATTAACACCTGTAAACAAATATTTTGTCTGATAACCTTCTAACAGAACCACATCTGCAGCATGATAGTACATGTAACCAGACACATGTATAGTCGGTTTAAATTTTGTTGATAATGCGGGAATCAACCATTGATTGTAAATTGGGGGAATCATGGTTTTCTGCTTACAAACACGCTGTAATCGTCTGCAATTAAATCGTTTATTTTACCTGTATCGATTAGTCCATGTTTATAACGGTTCTCAATTGCATTTGTACGGACTGTAGTAATATAGATTTGTTTGACAATTATGAGATAATAGGTCTTAGTTTTAATTTTAATTCCCTTATCGTTCAAATGAGAGGATTATCTTGGTTAATTTGTTTCACAAAGGATTTGTTTTCAAAATAAAACTTACACTAGTTCTGCCTTTTGTAAACATGTAAACACATTTTATTATGTTTATGAGTGTTGGTGTCTTTAATACGTGGCACATACATGCATTTTGTCCCGGTCAACCACAAAAATCGATTTTAGTATGTTTTATTGGGTCAACAATTAACTTCACATCGTTAATCTCTTAATTGGTCCCTATGACAACAATGCCCGTCAGCCGCGCGTCAAAGAGGAGCAGTAATTATTGTCCGGTTTGGTCCGGATTTTCGTGGGTACAATGCTCGTCATTGACACCTGTATTTTGCGAAAAACATGCACCCGACCCGCGCAACATCACGGTGCATATGGTCACCGCATACTGCTGAAATAAAATTGGAATGCACAGTATACTTCGTGGGAAAAGTCGTTGAAAAGGCAAGATATACCTGTATTTAAATTCAAATATTTAACAATCCATATACTCTTTAATAAAACCACGAGTTGCACAGAAAAAAATATGATTTAATTTGAGTAAAATAGTGCTTGCATGGTGTAGATCTTGGTCAAAAACAAGTACTTGTATTGAATGATATGCATAATTCGCATTTAAACCTTAAGTTTCAATATAAAGTTAATATTTTCAAACGTATTTTTTCAACAAAAACACAATGATAAGATCACAGAAACTTAAATGAGCTTCTATCACACAAATTATAGCCATCATGGAAGAGAAATCTGAATAATATATCTGAAAATTCGCTTCATGAATAAAAGACATACACACGAGGGACGAATTTCAGGAAAATATGTTGTAAGAATATTTAGTAGCGCTATCCACTGTGTTCCGTAGAACTAAAATGTGTGTCATATAATGATGAAAACCCTGAGAAATTAACATTTTCTGGCACTGCACTCTGCTTTTTTGTCCATAAGTATGCGGTGCCCATCCATTCATTATAAAAGTAACGTAGTTGTATTACATCCGCATACGGTGACCATATACAACGTGAACATCAGGGTGTAACAGTTTGACGTCATCAGCTAATATCGCATATGCCATCCATGGCAACGTATTTTCTCGGCTGTCGCTCTGATTAGCAGCCGAATTACAGTAATGGGTCGTGAAAAACGTGTTACACGTGGAGGTCGTTTACAGTAACTGTAAATCAATACTAACCTATCTGAACGACAATATAATTATCGATGCTGCGTAATTAGATCTACTTGTTATTGTAAAGGAAATGTTTATGGTGACAAAAGACTGAGTAACAATATGTACTGCTCATCATTCGAGATACCGATACCCAATTTTGTTGTTTCGCGCTACGAAAGTTGTATACAAAAGTAAAGATTTCAAAATTCTTTGCGCTACAAAATTTTTATATCGCGGTCAGTACACCCACGCTTTTCTTGCGGACGACGTGGCGTTGTACATATCGGCATAATTTTCCCGCGCTTTTCTAACAGAACACAAAGTTTATATGCAATGCATGTGCATCTTAACTATGAATAGAACTTGTGTTTACATCGCGTGAACAGTAAAATTCAGATAGGCGTTTCGGATTACGATTTTATTATATATATATCATTTTATTATACGCATGTTCATACGTGATGTTATAATTACTATATAGTTGAAAATATTTATGTTACACATTATGGACAACAATGAAAAACGTCGTTGTGAGTAAATTACGTTAACTTTTTTTATGTCGTGCAAATAGGCTAGTGTATACATAGGTGTCCCGCTCAACTGTCAAATGTCCAGGCGATTTTTTGTCAATGTCCCGTTTTGGCCTGAAAAAATTTATAATGGCATGTATGATACGTGGTCTGTAACAAAAGTTGTGTTTGTGAAAGAATTATTATTTGTTGCATTCATTTCAAGAGATATCCCTGAAGATCACCTTCAGTAATATACATATCACTTCAAGTACCGTGCAGTAGAAAAATATCTATATATGAATATGTACACACACAATAATTCTAACAGATCTTGTGAAAAGAAATAAAAAGAAATAAAAGAGAGACATCTTCATCAGCACATTTAAAATATCTTATGTGTTAGATTATTGCATTTTTATTTAGATGATTATATTATTCTTTAGATTAACTAGATACAATTGTGTATATATTTACAGATACCGCAATAGCAAAGAACAAAGATATGTTCATACAAGTTTGATAAGGAACATAATTATGTACTTACGTTTTTTTTATAAGCCCGTTTATAGTATAAATACGTAACAGAACGTTTTTAATAGTTTTGATCATTTTAACATTAACACAAATGCAGATTTTTGTTACCGGTAATAATACCTAAGCCGTATTTTTGGCTATTTCAATAGTTTCGTAAGTGCCTAAGCCTGGATCGACACGCCCCTGATTATTTCAAGACGTAATTACACTCTTACCTTAATATATTTTAGTGTTGTTATTAATATTATTTAAAACAATTCATTTTAAAAAAGAAATCAAGTTCTTAATTAAGAAAATATCTATCCCGGTTCGATTCACAACTTGTATACAGTAATGTAGAACCTATGTTTTTAATATTTTGTTATATTTTGAAATGATTTGTAGATGCAATCAAATACGCAGTAAATCTACACTATTCTCCTGAAATATTATAACCAACACATTAATATCTTTTGCGTTTATTTAAGTTGATAAATTTTCGATAAATGATGACGTTTCATCAACATATATTTAGTCGCCGATGCTGATGAAATTGTTTTATACATGTCTGCACGATTTGCTAAAAATAGCTGTGGGATTTCCTCATTTTGGAAATCCTTGACGTCACGAATGAAAATTATTGATCACGTGACAAACCAAGGCGAAATGTCATTCTGGTGTGTGCTCCGCATTAATTGTGTTTTAATTGCTTTTGCGTGATAAAAGGATCGTTATCCACTATCTCATTCGTGCTGCGTAAGTTACAGACCCATGCGTGTAGTGACAACGAAGCTGGATGTCGTATCATCACATAGTGAACAGAAATCCGTGCATTGTTGACCGAATTCACGAATCCGGAATCTTGTTTTAAATTTTAGCTTCACGTCACTTTTGGTTAGAGTACATTGGCAATTTCTGTGATTATCCATTAATTTGTTTGTTCCGGGCCTCGGGTTTCGTGCACGACGTAACGCAGACGGACGATATCAAATTGCGCGTGCATGCATGGACGAGATAAATAAAAGTAACACGGGATTTCCTGTTTAATGTTGTGTGAACTGGAGATGCCTAGCTAGCTTTCAAGTATAGATACTGTACATTAAGTGTTGATAAACTGTGCTAAAGGAATCTCTTCACCACGCTACTACTCTCTGTCTCAGGATTATGTTTATATTTCATTGCAATAAACGCACAGCTGTGTTAAATGTGGTGTCTTCATTTTGAGACGGTTATTAAGATGTGTTCAAGGTTTATTTATGACTCGTGTTTCAATTAAGTTGTTGTGGAATTGCACTTCTTGTTTTGTCAACTGAAACGAATAATTTGCTTGTTAAGTGGATTTAATTTGCTGTGTCAGTAATATGCGTGGACGTGCTGTCGGAATTGTTTAACTTTTAATTTGAATGTTATTTTTTAAGGTGTAAACAGAATTTGTGTATGTGAGTTGTTATATACATGTTAATGTATTAAGGAAAAAATAGTCACTACTAGTGGTCCATTTCAAGAGGTTAAGCCATTGTAAAACGAATACGACCATAAAGATCTCATCGGTTTGGAGTTTCCTCATTTTGAAGATCAGGTTTGGATAGCTGAATAAACAAATGGATGAATCAGACTCAAAACATAAACAAGGAACAAGGTAAAGTATACACTTCTTGTTCGAAGATCAAATAAACCTCAATATATCTTTTACTTACAAATGAAGTCTTTTGACCCTTAATATTTTTGATTATTGGCATTTAAACAGTGAGCAACAAGGATTGGCCCAAAAGATGTTTTATTTCGGTCCCATTAGTTCATAATTAATGTATGTATTATACATGTTTATCGTGACTGGTTTACTTCCTCAAGCCAAGGCTTGGTTCACAATGCACAGCAAGCAGCCATCTCCTTCAGTGACATGTCTCGTTTGTGAGCATTTGTTGTACGAGTATTTGAGAATGTGAAGATTCATCAATGCACTGGTACTTAGTTCAACTAGTTTGTATCAGACTAGGGATTTTTTAGAACCCTTGAACACCATCAGTGTTTTTTAAGGGGCCAATTTGGGGCCAAAATTCGGCTCCATTCCCCTGCTTGAAAAGTATATATTTTTCCCCTATATTTACCTTAAAATTGCCCTCAGAATGTAAGCTTTATTTTGATGAAAACTTGACCAAAATCGGAAACAAATTTACTAAGATACATGAATTTTCGTAAACAATCCCAGCAATTTTTTTTATCAAACCAAGTTTCACTTTGTGAGTTATCATTTGTGGCAAAACAATTGATTGATGTTTTATAACAAAGTTGAATATAAAAATGTTATAATGCTTTTCTACAAAAACAATTTCACTTTTGCCGTAAAATTCCCCATCTGAAGGGCCCCGCCACCTTTCCCCCAAAGGTGAAAAAAACCGCTGGACATGTACTTGAATAGTCAATAGTATTTCAATAAGCAGTGGAATCAAAAGTTGTGGATTTTTTAAAATGTGCAATTGCAATTTCAGTGCAGTTTTTTTGGTAAAAAACCTGTGAACATATCTTACACCAAAATCAACAAATTTTCTTGTTATTTTATGCTTTTGAACAATATATAAATAAAATTGCGCGAGATATCTTAAACGTCACAAGTTCGTGTATTCTGACGTCATAAAAAACTCATTCCAAAACTGTCACTTGTTAGTATGGTGGGAAAAAAGTGCCATATGTTGTGAGTCGTTGTTGCTAAATTATAATTGTGTTGAATTTTGTAATGTGTTTTATGTAAACACATTCATGTACATACTGTACATGTATATACATTTGCCAAGGATTGTATCAATTGCCTTGGTAACAGAGAACACTTGTGTATGAGTTGCCTTGGTAACAGAGAACACTTGTGTATCAGTTGCCTTGGTAACAGACATCTAGCATTTCGAGTATAGTTTTTTTATAGGGAAAGAAAAAACTCGCAGTTAAGCAACAAAAATATTGTGGTGTACGCTTTCATACATGTATTTATTAATGAAATGTAAGTATGCTGCTTTCTATTTATAACAATAATGATATTAATTATCTTCTCGAACTGAATGTTTGAGTTATCATTTGCATTATGCAGTGTTGTTTTCTAATAAAATCATTGTTAAGCATCCCTACTCATCAAGTATGTTAGATGTACCGTTATGTATTCTATTCCCTTGAAACAAGATTTACCGTTTTCAATGTACAATGTTAAGAAACAATCAAAAGAGGTTTGGCAAAGATCAAAATGAATTTTGGCAAACCAGTAGAAGTATGTCAACATGGGTGATTGCCTTACTTTGAGATTAAATGTTTAAATGTTTTCACCTCATCTCTCCTGCAAATCTGTTTATGTATAAAATTGAAGAAATGGTTTCATCTGCAAAACCTATGATAAGCCCCAGTATGAGAAGCCCCCCATTCGGGCTCATTACTTTATTAAAGTAATGAGCGGGAATATAAATTTTGATGTTCATTTTGCTTTCCATTGCTAACGTTGCTGTTGTTTAGGCCATTCATTCAAAAGCTGAAAATGGTGCAGGTTAATTATTCTATGCCAACAAGACTTAATGATAATTAATCATGCTTAAAATAAGACAGGGTCGGAAACAAAACTATTTTGATTTTAATGCAAAGTGATGTGTTTGTCTTTGTTGTTAAATTTGTTGCTTGCAATCCTTAAATCATGTAGCATTGACCCTTGCATCTGTGGCATAGAAACGACTCAAGATCCAGTGCTACTGAGGTCAATTCTGAAAGAAAGCCCTTCTGTATTCATATTGACAGGTTGACACTTTTGCAAAACACTGAAATTAAATAAAACTTTTATCGTGACTTGAAGGCAGTTGACCAAGTGTCTTCTATCATGAAAACAGACTTCAGTTTTCCATGACGCACAAGGAAGCCAATTTTCCGTAGCAACCGACAAATTTGAATTTTTTTCTCGCAGTGGAAGCTAATCGTGCCTTGTTATGTACATTAGCTTTAAAAGCAACAGTTGACAGTTTTAAGCATTGAGAGTCATTATATATTTTATGGTCGACACGACAGGAACTCGAAAGATCAAAGACATATTAACTAGAACAGAGAGCAAACTGAGACTCATAGAATTAGACATAGAAATAGAAATCACGAAACATTTCGCATCAAATGGTGCACAATAGAAATCTGTTTACTGATAAAAAAAACAACAGTTGATGTCTTGCAAATAAAAGTCCAACTTGGATGATTTGTCTTTCGAGGTCATCAAAATAAGCAATTTTTTTTTATTTTTAAGCAAGCTCAGATTCTAGCATTATTACTTGAGAGTTTACGAAGAAAATGTTACGAGCCCACCTATTTAAAACTGAGAATCTCCCAGCAAGCCCAGTTCTGAGAATCTCCCAGCAAGCCCAGTTCTGAGAATCTCCCAGCAAGCCCTGTTCTGACAATCTCCCAGCAAGCCCAGTTCTGACAATCTCCCAGCAAGCCCAGTTCTGACAATCTCCCAGCAAGCCCAGTTCTGACAATCTCCCAGCAAGCCCAGTTCTGAGAATCTCCCAGCAAGCCCAGTTCTGACAATCTCCCAGGAAGCCCAGTTCTGACAATCTCCCAGCAAGCCCAGTTCTGACAATCTCCCAGCAAGCCCACTTCTGACAATCTCCGAGCAAGCCCAGTTCTGACAATCTCCCAGCAAGCCCAGTTCTGACAATCTCCCAGCAAGCCCAGTTCTGACAATCTCCCAGCAAGCCCAGTTCTGACAATCTCCCAGCAAGCCCAGTTCTGACAATCTCCCAGCAAGCCCTGTTCTGACAATCTCCCAGCAAGCCCAGTTCTGAGAATCTCCCAGGAAGCCCAGTTCTGACAATCTCCCAGCAAGCCCAGTTCTGACAATCTCCCAGCAAGCCCAGTTCTGACAATCTCCCAGCAAGCCCAGTTCAAAATATACTGGTACTAGTGCAGGGGTTACATGCTTGTGCTAATTTCGACCACTGCTTGCATGTAAATTTAATCAAGATACTAATGTTTGTTTGTTTGGATATTTCGCTGCAATAAACAGTATTTCAGTCATTAAATGGCAGCAGTCAGTTGACATACCCACACTTTTCCTGGACAAACTTAGCCAACAGTGTTTTTTATGGCCAGTTTGGGGCCGAAATTCGGCCCCATTCTCCTGCTTAAAAGGTATATATTTTTCCCCTATATTTACCTTAAAATTCCCCTCAGAATGTAAACTTTATTCTGAAAAAAAAACAACAACCAAAATCGGACTAAAATTGACTAAGATAGAGGAATTTTCGTTTTCAAACCAAGTAAAAGCAGTTATCATTGGTAGCAAAACAATTGATTAATTAATGGTTAATAAAAAAAGTAGAATATAAACATGTACAATTACTAATAATGCTTTTCTAAAAAAAATTCCCTTTTTGCTGTAAAATTCCCCATATGAAGGGCCCCGCCACCTTTCCCCTAAACGTAAAAAAAAAACACTGGCCGATCTCAGCGGTTAACAAGTACCAAGTGCATAAACTCATGCCAGTAACTGACAATTGCCCTACTTGAATCAGAGGTAGGGGTGAATGGCCGTATAAATTATTTCATGACCAATCCCCAATTCCCCACACAAGTTATGTGGCTGGGCTGGGGCTCGAACTCCCGAACCCCGGATCGACAGTCCAGCGCTTTACCAAATGAGCTAGCCAGGCAATGGACAATTTGAAAGTTTTTATTTAAAGATTTTAAAAATGTTCAGATTGTGCTTTGTTTAGTAATATGTGATCTGGTGTTTTCTGTGTATTGTTGTGTAAATCAGAAAAACTTTCTCGGTTTGGGTAAACTGCATGGCTGCTTGTTTATGCATTCCATCGGGTTAAGACTGACTTGAGGGTGGTGTACGACCACTGCTGGTCATTTACATCGACATACTTCGATCCTCTTGTGTATATTTGTTTGTCTGCTGTAACATTTTGTACTGTTTCCTTTAGTGCCTAGATAGCATATCTCGTAAGTGCATGGCTTCGGTGTCATACACATTATTGTATAACAGAATAATACACATTATTGTATAACAGAATAATACACATTATTGTATAACAGAATAATACACATTATTGTATAACAGAGTAATACACATTATTGTATAACAGAATAATACACATTATTGTATAACAGAATAATACACATATTGTATAACAGAATAATACACATTATTGTATAACAGAATAATACACATTATTGTATAACAGAATAATACACATTATTGTATAACATAATAATACACATATTGTATAACAGAATAATACACATTATTGTATAACAGAATAATACACATATTGTATAACAGAATAATACACATATTGTATAACAGAATAATACACATTATTGTATAACAGAATAATACACATATTGTATAACAGAATAATACACATATTGTATAACAGAATAATAGATCCCGAAATTTCCATAAACTTAATGTCAGTCATAATCAAATTAACTAAACTTATGTAATTTGTTTGAACTTAGTTGTCACATGATAAGTGTTAACCTAGTAATAAGTAATAAGGGAAGTCTGGGAGTTATTAACTCCCAGTTTATGTCGCATGACTTCCAAAATTGCAGCCATAGAAGTTCCCTGTAAGAAAAAGTCAGTATAAGAATGTTTCATCTAAATGTAGACCTCTTTCACTGAATTAACTAGCATATAATCACCAAATGAAAAACTCGAAAGAAATGACCTTAAACAAAACTTGAATTTTATACTTAATTTCACATCTGAAATGCTCCAGACTTCCAATATCCAACACTTGGAAATCAGGACTTCCAAAATCGTTATCTTAGTGCAAAATCCGATTCATATTAGGCATTAAAAAAAAGTATGTTTGTTTTAGGTTACCCGATATACCCTTAAAAAATGCCCCGACCCTACAACATTGTATTGGGTGGGTCAGATATGTTTTTGTTTATTTTACTTTTTTTTCCAATAATTATGTGTTTTGGGGAAAAATAAGTGTTTTGTTTTTATATGATCACTTCAAAACAATTCATTCAGTTTTAGAATCTTCAAGTTGACCATTTACCCAAAGAAATAAAAATAAAAATTCCCTGACTACCTACCCTAATTTTTTGGGCATGTATTAAACCTGAAACAAAGATTTTTTATTACGCCTAATAACTACCGGTATATTGCACTGTACATTAGTTATTTATTTTCTTGTGTATTTCCATCTATTCAGAGCATTAAAATAAGAGACTGTTAACAGTTACAGGCAATAAAATTCCAACATTATACAAAGAACAAAATGGTTTTAAATGCTGCTCTCGTGATAAAATATTCATGGAATTATTAATATAATCTGATCATGTGTTATTAAATTTCCATTTACAGTGTTCTCAAAATGTAGAGAATCAGTTAAAATAAAAATGTCAAATTTAGAAAGCAATTTGCCACGTTGTTAATTTAATGTAGAAAGCAATTTGCAATGTTGCTGTAAGACCACTAAAAGTGGCAAGCGTGTTCATGGATAATTTGTATTCAGAGGTTCATAGATAATGAAGATAATTATACCATTTTCTACTTTCTAGCTGTCTTTTAATGCTGTTTTAATTTGCCAGTTATGTGAACAGTTGTGTTAAATACCAGTGCTCCAGCTAGGCCTAAATAGCAGGGCGCAGCGCCCGTTCCTCTTTGCCCCCCGCCCTGCCGCCCTCAACTCTGCCCTGCCCTCTTTGATCTCGGGTTATACTAGTTTATTGAGCCGCCGCGTCTATATACATGTACTGCGCAATGAAGCAAAGCGGATGCACGCTGCGTCCAGTTAATCTCCAGAGTAAATACTGACCGACAAAAGGCGTGCATACATGTATATTACGTCATTTATCTCGCCTTTGATCAAGTAGACCATAAGCGCTCGATAATTTTGCCGATCTGATCTTGACACTCAGACATTATCAATTAAAATCGCTATTAATGTACCATATCGTCACTGGACGTATCCGTACACAAAATTAGTCATGTATATGCAGTTTCTGCATCTGGAGAATGCACGCAAGTTTTCCATGAAGTGTTCTTGACCAGGGTTGGCATGAATTACCCACCTCCGGGTTTTCCCGGCGGGTTTTACCGGTTTTTCCCGCCCCGGTCAATTCTCTGAAAGTGGGTAATACTGGGCAATACTATTTTTTCTTCAGTTAATTTGCAGTTTTAATTGTTTTTATAAATCTAAATGCTCAGTTAACTTATGTCATTAAGAAAATGACTTGTTTAGTGTTGCAGATCCAGTATATTCATAGTTACAGTATTTTTGTAAGTGCTGCACATATCCACTGGTTCGTTCATTCATTTTTTATGGCAACGCTTATCATATATTTTCTGTAATGTTTGTGAAATGATTCTGCTTGATATTGAAATATGTCTACACTTATTTAAGTTATTCATCCTTCTTTTTTTCTTGCATTGAACTATTCGTTTTTTGTGTAACAATGAAACTTAGGGAGGCCTTCTCTGTCTGGACAATAACCCCAGCCTGGTCAATATTATTATAATCTGATATTGTGCAATTATACCTGGGATTACTGGACAGATCACTTTTATCTTCTATTTTCATCACTTACTTTTTTTTTTCACTTTCAAAGCATGATTAATAATGATGAAGCAATAAAGAATAATTATTTTTATACTGATGCACAATTAACAGTAGAAATCAGACACTTTAGGTGCCAATCAATGCACGTTTTCATGGTTTGGAGAAGGTCCCTACTTGACATGGGCCTTTGCCTGACCCCTCATTGAGATAGGTCTAATGTTTATTCAAGGGGTCCAGTTTAATTGTTTTTTTTAGCACTTGCATCTGTCAATTCAATCAATGTTTGTGTTTGTTTAAAAGGGTGTACATATTGTGGATGGGTCATAAATGATATCACAATATTATGTCATTAATTTAATGTACTGCATGGGGCTGCAATAGGGTCTTGTTGCAACATTATATTGACTAAAATATTTTATAACATAAAAATATGTTAGAATTGTCAAATATCTCATATACATTCATTTCTTCTGTTTCTTTCATAAACATAATTCTGTTACATTATACACTAGTATATACTGAGAAAAATAAAATGAATGAGAGTTCAACCACAGATGCCAAGCAATAATGTATTGTCCAGACTGACCAAAAATTCAAACTTGAATTTTGTGAAAAGAAAAGAAATTATCAATATGTTTCCACATGAAATAGAAATAAACAATGTAACTTACAGTATATAATTGTTGATAGATATGTGTTTATAATGTAGAAACTCAGTATTAGTATGTAATGTAAACATAATTGTGCCATATATTTTTTTCCCCAGTATTGCCCACTATTGCCCAGTAAAACCCTGTAATACCAGGTTTTTCCCAGTATTACCCGCCCGGGCCTGTCAATACTATAAAACCCGGGTTTTATGCCAACCCTGTTCTTGACCTTGGAGAATTTGGCGTGACATTCTAGCAAAACACGTTTTTATCATGGATGTCAGAAACACGATACACGATACACACGTGTTCGTGTAATGAGAAAATCTTACTAAAATCTATCGTGAGCAGTCGAGACGTCATTTACAAATTAAGCACATCAAACCCACAAATCGCCTGTATGTTAATCAAAATAAGTTAAACACTTACCGTATTATAATCTATTTTAATCCGATATAAATTATCCATAAATAGAAAACCACAAGCATATTAAAATGAAACACAACAAATTGCATCATAATTCTGTACTTTCCCATTTACGGCACACAGATACTTAAACATGTGCATGTTTGCTTATGGCACATTTTACATTTTTGATCAGTTACTCGTCGAACGGATGTCGGCTTTAAATCAAAGGCGTGATTTGCACCTTGATACTCAAACAAAGTCGTGTGCAGCTTACTAGTAATTAAAATGGCGTAAAAAGGATTTTGGAAGTACTCAAGTCAAGTCAAGTCAAGTCAAGTCAAGTCAAAACTCTTTATTTCACTCAGATCATGA
Source organism: Congeria kusceri (assembly GCA_027627225.1). NCBI lineage: Eukaryota > Metazoa > Mollusca > Bivalvia > Myida > Dreissenidae > Congeria > Congeria kusceri. The sequence continues at coordinate 41,983,158 of CM051029.1, read as the reverse complement.
AGACGTGATAACATGAGGTACAAACATGTAATGAGTGTTAGGCTCTGATGTGATATATAATTATAAGGCTTGCAATTCAAAGTTGGCGATACAAAAATGAAGCATGTACTACATATTAATATACTATTGCATGGAGTTTGTCTGGTAAACAAAGTAGAAGAGTTACTAATGTATTATATAAATTGTGGTAATATCATAGTTTTATCAGGTGGAGGGCATTTTTTAATATTTGTGTATTTAATAGATAACATCTGTAATTTGCATTGCATCATGCAATCTGGAAATATAACAGATACAAAAATACGTTATTTGGTGGGGAAAAAAATTAAAAAGCTGACAATATATGCCTTTTATACTTGTAAATTTCTTGGACACAAAAATATAATTAAACATTAATGAAATAAAAGCACATGTCTTCACATAGCATTTTCCATGACGTATATGAAGCGTTTACCGTAATAGGCATGCATGACATTACATGGCAGTAAGGTATGCAGAAGTTATAATTATGCTCTATACAATTTAGCATTTTGCATACGTATTTCACAAATTTCACAGAACAGGTCCTCAGGTAAATGCCAAAGTGTGAATTTTAACAATGAATGTTTCAACAGTTGAATTTAATGTGTAAAGAATGAAATTAAATTGGATTTTAATGGAAATGAAAGTATTTTTAATTTGATATATTTAAAGAGCCGTTATGAAATTTGGGTTCTCACGTTAATTACCAAAGCGGAGCATCAAATTAAAATAATTTCATAAAAAATGTTTTGATGCCCAGTTACATGTATATTAATAACAATTACACATCTCCGTGTCCAAATTGTGTTTTGTTGGAAAAACGTGCAAACTATTACTTAACGCTAGCGACGTCATGAAATACTCGTGGAAAATGCGCGTGTAAAGCGCGTACTATTTCCTAACGCCAGCGTGTGTACAGCTGCTGGTAAATGCTTTTGTACATGTATTATATTTACTACAACCGTGTCCTGTAACAAGATCACGTTAAAAACGGACAATGTTCCGTTATGTCAATATTCATGTAAGTTTTTTACGTAACGGCAGTTAGCGCGAGTTCGTTCGGGTTCTGACTAAAGCGTTTTGAAATAAATTAATCGGTAAAAAAAATCGGCAAATTAGCGTTGGAAAACGTATCAAAATTTAAATACAAAATAAACATGTTGTTCGTTATTTGATAAATTGTTAATTCATTTGATTTATTGTAGTTACTTCTTCCACAACTGTATACAACTATTGAAGTGTCTTTGTCGGTTCGATTACCAATATGAATATAGTGTTTTATCCAAGCCCATTTTGCGTGGCGCGGCACCATGCCCTTTTTTTCAAACGCCACTTTGCCTTTTTCAAAGGCAAAAGCCGCCACTCGCCCTAATCGATAACGATCTTAATTGCTCTTGACCACTTTTATCTGCCCTATGTCTGCGAAAGGGGCACCCACTGTTATCTGTTATTATCGCTCTGACTGTGTTCGATTTATTGCACACATGCATTTCTAACCGATTTGATTAAATCGTTTACTGTGCTCGATTTATTGCCGACACACGTTTCTGAGCGATTTGATTTAAGCGATTACTGTACTAATGATTGTCAGCTTGATTCTTTAACCTTATTCCTAAACCGACCAAAGTGGTGACATTAAGGTCTAATTGATAATGCGTATATGATTAACTTAATGATACATAACGTAAACTTGTAGATTGGACAAATCCCCATCTCGCTATCTATGTTTGTTACGGATCGATTTTTTTATTTAATACAATTCATTATTTCAATTGACAAATACTTTTAGCACTGCGAAAATGTAAAATAACAAATAATTACCTTAAGTAGCTTAACTTCGGGTCAAATACCGGTCATCTGTTGTCGGTTTCTCTGTCTAGAGACTTGATGTGTGAAAGGGAACCAAGTTGTATATTGGTATGCGTGTCAAATTTGACTTACCTGTCAACATCTTTTGGGCCCCAAATGTAAAAAAAATATTCGCCCCTACAAAATATTCCCAGACGTGTGATTTGAAATGGCCTCACACAGAAGTTATCATTACAGATTATATTTTATTTTCAAACTTCCCTAGTCAAAACCCTACATACGTAGAGTGCATCAGTGCATTGGACATACAGTAAATTATCTTATTGTATATTGTTTTTGTACTTGTGTGTTAAATCGTCGGATAATAATTTGTGAAAAAGTTTTTTTGATTAACTTGTTGCTTATATTTGTGAAGACGGAAAGACGGAAAATGCCGTCGTGCAAACGGAGGTTGGCACAAATTCGAAAGGAGAGTGTAAAAAGTGGTAAAAAATACCATTAGTTTATTAAAATTTGTGCAGATGACAGACGACAGACAGAACTGAAAGGTAATTATATATTTGCTACGAATCTTATCGATCTATAATTACTAAGAATATAATTAATGTGATCCACAGAATTTTTTCCCGAATTTCTCCATACGTTACGGACAATCAAGTTTATATTAAAACAAGCCGCGTACTACAATATGTTGTTCTCGTTAGTTTAATCCGTGTGAATATTGAATATTGCGTGTGCCAAAACTTGTATTTGGTACAAGAGTGTGCTAACATGCTTTTATATGTTTGTTTTTTTTTTTTTTTTTTTTAATTTGTATATATAAATATGATACCCATAGCCAACACACTGACACACATGGGCCCGTTTAAAAGAACACAACGCGCTAAAATGCCCTTTTTGAATATATTGCGCCATGCCCCTCTTCCTTCCTGGATAAAACACTAGAATAGTCAAACTCTGTATTTTGTAATAAAATGAATGTTTTCCATTTTGTTTTGAAGTATTTAATAAGTTTCCAGTCACATATTTAAGTTTTATATTGAAATACCAATGTATAGAACATTTTGATTATTTTATGAAATGTACATTTTTTCGGACATTTCATTTCGGACGTATGTTTGTATGTTTGTACATAGCAAATACAACCCAATGCATTTGATTATATTTATACTAGCTATGTTTGTACATAGCAAATACAACCCAATGCATTTGATTATATTTATACTAGCTATAGTTAAAAATGTTGAATTTAAATGCTATTGATAATAATTGGGGGTTATAATTACAGTTAATTTTTTTTAAATAAATATATTTGTTTCTTATACAAAACTTACAATAATTTTGCTTGAAAATATGATGGTATATTATATTAGAAGAATAATGACTATTCTTTTAAACCATTTACAGGTATTATGCTTTATATAGAGAATGGAATTTTTAAGTTATATAATAATATAATAGTACAGTTACTTTATTTAGTTTAATTATTCAAAATAAATATTAAGTATGTAAAAAAAAATAAAAAAATATATATAACCTATGTTTGTGCATTTTTTAAAGCACATATATTGGTATATCCCCTTGCACAAATAAGAACGCACGCAAAAGTGCCCTTGTCAGGATTTAGCACCCTGCCCTTTTGAAATCCTGGCTGGAGCACTGAATACAATATATATAGTACAACTATTCAAGTTATAAAATGCACCATTATGTGTAAGGTGTATTGCAAACTGTAAAGAATAAACAATCCTGCTGGTAGAAGAAAAAATCTTTGGGTTAGCCTCTTGCCGACATTAGTTAGGTATTTTTGGGGGAAAAGATAATTAGGCCAGTAGATTGGGAGAATATAGCAGTAAATTACCGTATATTCCCTAATAAATACCCAAAATATAAGTCAAGTTCTTTGTGCTTTGTCATAATTATACTCCATTATATAGTATAGAAAACATAAAAAATGACAGTGTAGCTCACTCTACAAACATTTCTTTAAAAGATTTATTTAAACAGGTGTTGAGCATGCATTTGCATTGAGCATTTATTGTAAATTGAAGGCATGAATCTTAGACTTAGACAGGTTTAGGTATTATAAAATATGGGGGGGTGGGCGATTAGGGAATATATGGTAGGTAGGATTAATGTTTACATTCATGCAAGTTCATGGGAAGTAATTATGTTGGTGGAATGATTTGGTAAATTAATTGTGTTAAATTCCTAGCATTCAGACTGCTTTAATGCTATCCAATTTCCAAAATTTTAATATTTTTACTTTGCTTATGATGTATTACAGTATAAGTACACCCTTAAAATAATATGATGTACTGTTAGTACACCATAACATTTTCCAGGCCTTGTCTAAAATTATTGTGATGTCTTTCCTATTCTCCTACAAGTAACTATGGAAAAAAAAAATTCTTTGGAAATTTTGCTAAGGAAATATATTTACAGGTACGTTGCACTTACAGTACAGTATAGTGATATTTTATATAGAGTCATTTATACTAATTAGGTACATTATTGTTGCCATGGATAACATCTGATCATCACAATACAAAACATTAATGTTCGCATGCTGCCATTTATTTGCGTTAAAAGCAGTGTACGTACATGTACGTGGCAGGGTCACATAATGCCTGTTTTCAGTCAACACTATCGCACATTTAAATCTTCCTACCAAAGTTTTGTGTGTGCAAGATATACATTTGGCTAAAAAAGATAAATAAGGATGGCTGCTGTGTGTTTTTGTGTTTGAATGCAACATAAATTATGATATATTTTGCATTTAAAAAAAAAGTGTAAGATATATTGCATTTAAAAAAAGGAATAAAATTTTATTTGCATTAGTACAATTGTGCATGTGCTCGGTTAGCTAGATTTGACCGTTTCGTCTAGCACCAACACCGCTGACTACAACACTTGGATATTGACACTGTTGTTAGTTATGACCGTTTCCAATCCACCAGTATCACCCGACCTCACTTTGACCTTGACCTAATTTGGACTAAGAAATGGGCTATCCAGCATCAACTGGGGGCATGTGTGTTTATCAAACACAGAATCTTGTTTTATAAAGATTTTCCATGTCAGCGTGCGGAGCGCAGTTATAATATACATGACTGTATTCTTCTGTAATCCAGCTGAAAAAATCCCCAAGCCCCAATGGGGATCGAACCCAGGACCTCCTGGTTCTCAGGCAAACGCTCTACCGCATTGCTATAAACGCTAGCTCATACAGTAAGGCAGTATAAGTGTCCCTTATACGTCACCCTTACTACACTTCAATCAGTGATATGAAATATTTGTTAAATATTCTAATTCTGTTTATTTCCTACAGCTAGGCATGCTCTGCTTATCAGATCATATAATCATATTTCATCTGCAAACAAACTGTGTATTGTGTGCCACTGATAACAGCAGTCAGCTCTCCATCTTTATTTACATTTCCACCTCTTCAGGAGCAGGTTGGTGAACATTGAATTCTGTTTCTCTGCCTCAGGAGTTGTAACGATCTAACTAAAATATGTGAAGTGAAGAAATCCATGCAGTCAGCTTCTATATTTGCATGACTGTGGGGTTGAAAAACAGGACTTAATCGTTAGTGAACGTACTAAATTGTAGAAAAACTTTACTGGGTTAAAGCTAAAGATATAGCCAAAACCTGGAGTATTGTCACAAATATGCAGGGATCTCGGAAATGCAAAATCAAGCGTATTTGGACGCATATTTTTTCAAAAGGACGCATGTCAAACCCATGCCAGGACTCCTTGGGACTCATTATTTTTGGCTTACTGCATATACCCTTTTACTTAACACATACATGAGTGCCTGCAGTAAACTCGGCAGTAGTCGCGATAAAATCAATATCGGCCCCAGTACACTCTGCAGCTGTCAAAGTCTAGTCCTTAAGCTCTGCCCACAGCAGTCTCTTAGCTCCGCCCACACCACTTCAGACATTTACTGTTAATTTTCATTGGTAAATTACATTTGTCACTCATTGCTGTGCTTTAATGCACAAGTCAATTAGAACGTGCGAAATCGCCGAAATGTGACAAAAGGCGTCCTCAATTAAGAACAGTTTTGAACATATTTGACAACTTAAAACAAACAACATTGTTAAAATGAGTGAAAAACAGCGTCAGCTTATTTCATTTATTTATATTGCCAATCCTATTTCATGAATAACAACTAAATCTCAGTAATACGGTGATAGGAATTTTTGTTTTGACAGAAATTTTATACGAAAATCTAGGGCTGAATTTTATCAGGAATATAAAAGCATCGATCAATCATTATACATAACGGAACTTTCTAGTATACAACACCTATGACAAGACATAAGTTAACAATACTGGTGGTAATTGAAGTACAAAATTTTGCAACGTCACATATTTTCGTCGCCGATTTTACAGGTCACAAACATGTGTAAAACTCATGCAAACACATACTTTGGTGTTTAATATCACCAATAATTGCTCCTTTAACAATGATGATTATTATTTAATTTGTAACTGTCATATATTGTATAAATAAATAAATTAAAAATTGTAAAAAATGTAAAAATTCCATTCACTTTCGCGCGTCACAAACATAAATTTTATTTCTTTTCTACTTGGGACTCCTACTTTTTATGGGGAAGGAGTCCCAGTACTCCTATTTTAAAATCCTAGTGAGATCCCTGATATGCTTCAGTCCTGTAATTGTTGTATTAAACAAGGTATACCGGTATACATGTACATGAAAATATTTGGACTCCATGTTTAATACTAGAATGGTAAATGCAAAGTATGGTATGTTTTTTTCTTTCGCTTTTCTTGAAAAAAAAAAAGTAAACCATCAAAAGTTCATGCAGTTGAGCTCTGAGTTTATTGGGAAGCCATATAAACTGTTACTTTGAAGAACTGTCCAAACCAGCATCACACTTCTGTGTCAGTTGACATTGTCTTCCATCACATTTTATTTAGCAAAATATGCAGTTTACACATATTACATCAACTGGGGGCATGTGTGTTTATCATGTGTTTTATATTACACAGCGTCATTATAAAAACATCGATCATCAATACAAAGGTTATTAAGTGCCAGTAGCTCAATTACTTAGCGAACATAAGAAGAACAAGAAATGTCTTTTTTAAAAGACGATCGGCGTTGACATTAATAATGAGATATCATTTTACCCTAAACATAGTACAATAGGGCCAAGATGATCGGTTATGTGGCTTCTAGGACCCCGGATTTTTCAATCCCCAGCTAGACAAGGCGACTTCTTGGACCGCAGATTTTTTTAGCACCGTAAGAAAACTTCTTATATCCCAAATTAATGTGTGATTAATTCAATAATTATTAATATTTGTACCTTGAATAAACCGATCATACCGCCGCATGTTTTCACCAGTGATACATGAATGACCTTAATAATTTACGTTAACATCATTATTATATAAATTTTTAAGCCAAATTTAACAAATTAACAATGTACAAAAATAATTGCGTGAATAAATTAAAATTATTCTGTTTCAGACGCGTATAGTTATTCTTAAGTAATATACCCTACCATCGTCTTGGAAGTTTTATCTATGCATAATACATACTCATTTCTAAGTCAGTAAATCATTTAAACAGTGTATCCTTATGAAAAGCAATCTTCAGGGAACACTCAGCACATTTGAAATAATGATGACTTCCATGTTTGATAACACAAACATAAACTTTCATTAGACTAAGTCGATTTAAAATTATATTCGGTAGGAATATGATGTATCAAGGGTTTCTGTGTATAACTGGTACTGCAAATAATGTATTAATGCTACGAAAATGAAGTAAAAGTAACAGTTTGACGTATTCCGTTTCTTATTTGACCACATTTTAATTATTGAAAGATATCTTTTTATAGGTTGATTAACATCTACTGGAGAAGTTGATAGAAATGTGGAATTCTATTTAATTCTTAATAGAAAGCAACCGCCATTCCATTTCAAATTAACATGCACAGTAAGTTTATAAACATAAATTCCCCATTTATTGCAATATTCGCTCTTATGATTCTCTGGACGCTAATTGATGCATGTACATTATAACAGCTATTCACCGGTAGCTAAACGCGCGCTAATTTTAGAATGATCGTGAGTGTGTTATACTCGCTAGAATCAATTTTTTTTTTATAGAGCTTGCCTCTAGGCTAAACAAAACAGTGGATTAATTCTGAGAACGAATATAATATTCTGATCTTGATATACAATGAGAAAATAAGTTCATAATTATGTTCAGTTCTAGAGTGTATGTCGAAGATATGATTATAACTTTATTTTAACCACTTATGTAAACAATCATGTACATTTTAATCCTCAAAAGTATGCAACAGTTGTTGGTATACATTTAACCATTGTTGTAAGTTTTCATTCCCTAAAAATAGAAAATTGGCCAAATTCTATTGGCATTCAATTTTCCCACTGCATAATTATCGCAAGAAATCTAGGTCAAAAGTGATCTTAGACAGCTACGCTGAAAAAATGAGCTATTTAACTGAAACATACAATTAACTAGGCATTGCAATGAAGGGAAATAACAGTGAACAAGTTTTAAGCCAGAATTCCTAAGTTCATATCTTATTCTGAACAAAAAGCAGAAGTTGTAAATTTAACATTAAATGTCATGTAGACAAAAAATATGCAATTTATTATATATTGATATCGAATGTATAACAATTCTCCCCACTTTGCAAGATTTTGCAGCACAGAATTTCCCCGATTTGATGGTTACCAGACATTTTGCAATATCATTGAAACAAATTGCTTGATGGTTCAGCACAAACAATAAATCTGTATACATGACAGTATAATTCAAGGGTTGAGGTTGAAATGGTTGTATCAGTATACATGACAGTATAATTCAAGGGTTGAGGTTGAAATGGTTGTATCTGTATACATGACAGTATAATTCAAGGGTTGAGGTTGAAATGGTTGTATCTGTATACATGACAGTATAATTCAAGGGTTGAGCTTGAAATGGTTGTATCTGTATACATGACCGTATAATTCAAAGGTTGAGGTTGAAATGGTTGTATCTGTATACATAACCGTTTAATTCAAGGGTTGAGCTTGAAATGGTTGTATCTGTATACATGACCGTATAATTCAAAGGTTGAGGTTGAAATGGTTGTATCTGTATACATAACCATATAATTCAAGGGTTGAGGTTGAAATGGTTGTATCTGTATACATGACAGTATAATTCAAGGGTTGAGCTTGAAATGGTTGTATCTGTATACATGACAGTATAATTCAAGGGTTGAGCTTGAAATGGTTGTATCTGTATACATGACAGTATAATTCAAGGGTTGAGCTTGAAATGGTTGTATCTGTATACATGACAGTATAATTCAAGGGTTGAGCTTGAAATGGTTGTATCTGTATACATGACAGTATAATTCAAGGGTTGAGCTTGAAATGGTTGTATCTGCTTAAAGCCGTGCTGTATCTGCTTAAAGCCGTGCTGTATCTGCTTAAAGCCGTGCTGTATCTGCTTAAAGCCATGTTGTATCTGCTTAAAGCCATGTTGTATCTGCTTAAAGCCGTGTTGTATCTGCTTAAAACCTGCTTAAAGCCATGTTGTATCTGCTTAAAGCCGTGTTGTATCTGCTTAAAGCCGTGTTGTATCTGCTTAAAGCCGTGTGTATCTGCTTAAAGCCGTGTTGTATCTGCTTAAAGCCGTGTTGTATCTGCTTAAAGCTGTGTTGTATCTGCTTAAAGCCATGTTGTATCTGCTTAAAGCCGTGTTGTATCTGCTTAAAGCTGTGTTGTATCTGCTTAAAGCCATGTTGTGTATCTGCTTAAAGCCGTGTTGTATCTGCTTAAAGCCGCACAAAAGGTGAAAATGGCCAATTTCAGACTCTACAATAAAACAGTTATCTTACTGTCTGTCTTAGCCAGTGTTTACGTTTGTATATAACCTACATCAGAAACGTTTAGTTTGCTGGATACAGTTTATTAAAAAAAACAACTGATCCTCTAAGTAAAACTGTTTTCAAACACTAGCTTTATTTACTGCCGCATTTCGTGGCTATGCGGATTAAATCCGACAATTCACGGTTAACATTCGGCTAGCTGCTTTTTTTTTTACATAAAACACGAGGAACTTCAGCTAGTTTCATAGTGTTGGAAATGTAAACACCGAACTGACCTTAAAACTGTTTGAATTCATTTATGTCATGAAAATGTGCATACGTTTTTAGCTCATAATGCATTATTTCATATGTTGGTTATCTTAACATTACACTTTTAATGTTTAGTTTAACGTGTATCGCCTTGTAAGTGCCTTTAACATTTCTATATCACCTTGTAAGTGCCTTTAACATTTCTATATCACCTTGTAAGTGCCTTTAACATTTCTATATCACCTTGTTAGTGCCTTTAACATTTCTATATCACCTTGTTAGTGCCTTTAACATTTCTATATCACCTTGTAAGTGCCTTTAACATTTCTATATCACCTTGTAAGTGCCTTTAACATTTCTATATCAGATACAATAGTTCCACGCTCAACCCTTGATGTTTATGTATTAGTGCCACTATTCAGCTGATGCATCGACATTAGGTATAACCATTGACAGGTTATTGACGCAGTTCGACAAGATTTCCAATTCCGGTCGGGAAAACTTATTACTGGTTTTGTCCAAAGACAATGTGTAATCGACAAGTTTGACCTTTTGTATGAGCTGCCGTTGAGCTAAACTAGATTTGTTCGGAATCCAGCAAAATCTCTGTTATCTTTCGGACTGAGTAATAATTTTTTGTTATTGTTTTGCGCGGAAATTGTTTGCAAAAATGCAGGATTGCACATGCTTGTCTCTAGAATTAATCTCCTGCTGGAAATACAGCTAAGTCCTCCCATGGCAAGAAAAAACTTGTATTTTTTTTCTTGCAAATAATCTCCCAATTTCACGGCCATGAGAAATTGACAGATCACTATAGGATTTGTAATCATGTCTGTTCAGTTCCATCTCCAACAAATGCCATTTACCAAAAAAAAAGTAAATAAATAAATAATCCAAAATAAAATACCTGATCAGCATTATTAAATGATACTGATTCTGTTTATGTAGTCATATGGAAAGAAACAAAGATGAAAATCATGTTATTTATTTGGACAGTTAAAAAGCCCATAAAAATTATGTGAATTGGTAAAATAAATCATATGACATTATAACAAAAGCAGTGGCATCATTCTGTAAATGCCACACTTGTTCCGTTTACCAGTTCTACAAATCCACAGGGCCTGGTTGTTTTGTCAATTTTGAATTAACGCACAGTTCTTCCAAGCCAAATGAGATTTAAAGTTCAAGTGGGCGTCCTCAGAAATTGATAGCTAACCTGAAGTATTGTTGTTCACATGTCACGAAGTATTTGTAACCCATCTCACAGGGAGGGGTGGGGCTGGGCAGTCACAGATATTGGAAAATTTAAGAACTGTGAAGCTTTGCAAAGTTCATTAGCTGCTGATGCCTGAGAAGTGGCAAGTCAATTGTTCAGACAATGTGCTTTTTCTCAGAAATTATTGGTATCTGCATGCATACTATTGGTATTATTGTGTTGCCACAGCACTATAGGCTTGGAAATCATACCCTGTGCTTTGATGCATGCAATGATGATTTGTTGTTGCAATAATCAATCTGGTTGTCATGGTATTTTGTCAGATTGGACTTCCATTGCTAAAGAGGTGTATTGGTTCATTAACCTTGTGTGTTATTTGCTGCACAGTTAAAATACATGGTATGTCAGCGTCGTAGCCACACTGAGGCAGCTGCCTCCGCTAAGATGTGCGGACCAAAAAAGTTATCAATTACTTTCAAAATCATATAATGTCAGAATAATGTCAGTAGCTGCATGTTCACAGAAATTGAGGCAATTTGAGGCACTATCTTCGCACCCGACATTATACCAAATATTTTACGGTTCCATAAATCCCGAAAACGCACCTCAGACGTTATAGGAACAAAATATGGAAAATAGGGGGTATGTGCTATAATAACGGCTATTGATTCTAAGTATTATGCAGAAACTTAAGAAACTATATAATTTTCAAATTCCATAATTCTTTTTCATCTTTTAGTGACAATAATTATTTAGTAAGTTGTATGATCTTTTATTTCATCAATATATCGCTAAGTAATTATCCAAAACAAAATAACAACTGTAAAGAAATAATAATAATAAAGTTATATATATATTTTCAAATTTTTGCAGAAATTACAAAGTGTGACTTCTGATGAAATACTGCCATCTAGGTCCTTTAGATGATTGTATCTCGAAACAATTATCCTGACACTTATCCTTCATGAATGTCATGCAACATTAGTAATTAGCCATTTTTAAATAAATATCGCTAAGTAATTATCCAAAACAAAATAACAACTGTAAACAAAATAGTAAAAAAAGTTATGTATTTTCATATTTTTGCAGAAATTACACAAGCGTGACTCCTTCTGAAATACTGCCATCTAGGTCCATTAGATAATTGTATCTCGACACAATTATCCCGACACTTATCCTTCATGAATGTCATGCAGCATTCTTTCATTAATCGCATATTAAGTTGTTGACGTTTGATAGGAAGTTGACTTGGTTTTATTTGATGCTTTCATATTATGAATCCCACTTCTGCCAAACCAGGAACTGTGTGGGAAAACACTCAACATCCATTCAGTGGTCGCGAAAACTTGAAAAATCTGTCTGTCATTAGGTTTGACTGGCTTTAATTATTTGTCAGTCCGAATGAATATCTGTCAGTCCGACTTAACAAAAAGTAATAACTTGTAAAACACAACAAAAATGAGGCAACTGTTAAGCTTTATTTTATTTTTCTATTGTTGATGTGCGGGTTGATACATTTTTATTTAGATTATGTAATCATAGTTACTTTTGGAAGTTAGAGTTTACGTTTATTACCCGGCTTTGCACCATCATAGTATTTTAACGGTAAACCATTCCACATTTTCAAGCTCTTTATAACCAATGCTATTTAATCTACAAATATTAATGAGATGTTAACAATAAAAATATGAAAGCGAAATCACCTAGCAAAATCCTCTAAAATAGCCGAAATGGTGTTGTTTATTTTGTAACTGTTGTTGTTGACTTCGAAAGTGAACGTGCCTCGCGAAAACTGAATATTATTTTTCTCGATATGATTGGTTAACAAAATTCAAATGCATGTTTTAACGGCCCAGACAAAAACGACCCAATCCAAGATGGCCTAATTTTGTGATTTAAATGTCAAATACATTTTAAAATTTAATTATTGCAATTAGAGTTAGTTTGTATATTATGCTTCTATATTTATGTGTAATTCCCTTTTATTAATTTAAATGTTCCAAATGAGTATGATACCGAATGGTTAGTCGGACTGATTTTCTTTCAACTTTTGTCGGTCCTGTACTAAATTTATCAGTCAGGACCAGCCGACTGACGGTTTTCGCGGAAACTGTCCGTTAGTGGTGCCAATATGTATCTCTTTGTATTCACAATAAGATTAGTGTCATGATGATCATGAACTAAAGTGTGAAGGTGGTTTCAGTGTCAATACCATTTGTTTTATATTTCATGTAAGCCCCGTTTTTCCATGACCACTAGTTTTTCCATGACCACTAACATACATGTATATATATTTTCCACTTCAGTGAAAACTTTTTATAGAACCGATTTGTTTTGTATGTACGTTTTGAATGATCCCAACCCCAATTATACGGCAACCCGCTATTCCATATTACGACCACATATTCAAGACCGAAGATATGGAATAACGCTCAAAATGACCCCAATATTTGGACCAACTTTAAGTGTCATTTGATTGTTCACAGTTTACGCCATCAGTTAATAAGCATACATCATATGTTAGTTAATAATGTAATTACATATAACATAAGAGTAGCTAAGAAAAGGTTAGTGCCAGATGGACTTCAAAGTATTAAGACCACAAATTCAAGACCGAAGATATGGAATAACGTTCAAAATGACCCCTATATTTGGACCAACTTTAAGTGTCATTTGATTGTTCACAGTTTACGCCATCAGTTAATAAGCATACATCATATATTAGTTAATCATGTAATTACATATAACATAAGAATAGCTAAGAAAAGGTTAGTGCCAGATGGACTTCAAAGTATTAAGACCACAAATTCAAGACTGAAAATTTGCAATAATGCTCAAAATGACCCCTATATTTGGACCAACTTTGATTGTTCACAGTTTACACCATCAATTAAAAAACATACATCATATGTTAGTTAATCATATAATTACATATAACATAAGAATAACCAAAGAAAATGTTAGTGCCAGATGGATTTCAAAGTTGGTCAATGAAATGTAAAACAGTCGGACAGAGGATACATTTTGAATGTAAATAACATTTAGAACAATGTTCACTGTAAGCAGTGTTTTACAGAGAACATTTCAAGTTTCAGCCATAATTTTCATGTCAAAGATAGATTTAGAATATTTAATGCATGCGTTTTGAGAAATGACATCACAAGTTGACGACTACGCATACATAATGATAGGCTTTAATTGGGAATTAATTGAGGGGGCCAACTAGGCCGTATTATATTTCTTCATTGACGTTGTACTTAATGAATTTTTGAATGGATTATTCATGTTATGACAGACATGCTCATTGTTTATTCATTTGCCCGTTTCGAGGGCTGAGCGTGAGACTATTGTATCTGCTTAACATTTCTATATCAGATGCAACAGTTTTATGCTCAACCCTCAATTTGCAGAACGGAATGCAAGGATAAATGAATTGTGAAGTGGTCCATTGCTTCAAATGTACCAGTCCTAGGTCCCATTGCCATTTATTTGTGCAAATTTGTAATGCTGTATATTCCCTAATTAACGACCGTAATAAATGCCCCCCCCCCCTAATTTTTAATAAAACATAAACTGCCATACCTAAACTAGAATGCCCTCACTTTGCTTTGAACACTTTGCTATTGAATGTGTGCAGGACACCAGGTCGTCCACTGAATGTAAAAAGTCATGTAACTGACATTTTTGTACAATTTGACTTGTTTTCATTTTTGAGTTTATGTTGGTGAAATACATCAACTATTAACATATTAAGACTACATTTTGGGATAAAATGATGTTTTTGACAATTTTCCTCAAATAACATTAGTGAAAACAAGTATTTTAATTATTGAAATAACTGACATAAGAGCACTTACATAACAATATTTGAAAGAAATACATGTGGTGATAAACTGTATGTGCGCATACTTTAATTTTGACATTGAAAGTTACAGAGTCTGAAATAACGTAACTGCATTTTCCAAAGGGAAGTAACCCAACTTAAGCAAAAACAAAATTAAATGCAAGAAATCATCTAAGTGCCAAAAAGATACATATTTTTAAATCTATTGCTTTTTTCAATGATGTTGTATTAACTGATAAAGCTGTACAATGTGTATACGAATGTTGGATTACACTTAAACTTAATTATGCATATTAAGAATGCGGCCAAAAATTAAGAGCACTTATTGAAATCTTAAGTCACAAAACACATTAAGATTACTTACGTGATTTTTTGCATAAAAAAACAACTAATAACCTGTTTTAAAGTAAGAGCACTTATGTGACATAAGAATTGAAATCTTAATTTAAGTCACAAAACATATAAAGAGCACTTACGTGAATTTTACGTGAACTATTCTAGCGTTTTAATTCAGGTAACTGTCTATTTTTAGCTCACCTATGCTGTCGACAATTTGGACCATTATCGCAATAAAGACTACATTTTTTATTCCATCTTGACCTAACTTGCACAGTTTGTGTATGACCATAAAATCTCGGATGGGATTGTTATTGGGTCAGATCACACCAGTAACACCAGAGTTATTGCCCCTGTTTCATGCAAAAAAAGTGCAAAAATGCCCTTTTCCAACGTATAGACTTGATTTTCCATCCAATCTTAACCAAACTTTCACAGTTTGTGTATGACCGTCAGATCTCAGCAGACTCTAAAAATGGGCCAGATCGTGCTTCAAACACCAGAGTTATTGCCCTTTGTTTAAAAAAAATAATACAAAAATGGACCTTATTTAAGATAGAGACTTCATTTTTAGCTCGACTATTCGAAGAATAGGTGAGCTTTCCTACTACCCCCAGCGTCGGCGTCGGCGTCCACGTCTGAATTTTTTAGAAGTTTTTATTCAAAAGTCTTGTAACTTCAAAACTACATAAGTTATTCACTTGAAACTTGGAATATACCTTTGTCATCAACTCCAGTGTCAGGGGCAACATTCCCCATAACTCTGTTTTGTATTTTGACAGAGTTATGCCCCTTTTTCACTTAGATTTTCTGGTTAAAGTTTATATTCAAAAGTTTTGTAACTTCAAAACTACATCAGTTAGTAACTTGAAACTTGTAACTTACACTTTTCATCAACTCCGGTATCAAGGGCAACAATCGTATAACTCTGTTTTGTATTTTGACAGAGATAAATGCCCCTTTTTCACAAAGATTTTCTCGTTAAAGTTTATATTCAAAAGTTTTGTTACTTCAAAACTACATAAGTTATTTACTTGAAACTTGAAACTAACCTTTGTCATCAACTTTGTTATCAGGGACAACATTACCCATAACTCTGTTTTGTATTTTGACAGAGTTAGCCCACTTTTTACATAGACTTTGTGGTTAAAGTTTTTGTTCCAAAAATGTATAAACTATACAAGGCTTCACTTCAAAATATTGTATTTTATCAAATTTATGCCCCTTTCACTATCCAAAATATGTACCAACTGAAATACTTACCGTCTCCGTGGCCTAGTGGTTAGGGCGTTCGCCTACGGAGCGGGAGGTCGAAGGTTCGTGTCCTACACAGGGCGAGTTCTGATATGGCCGGTTGCCTACCCAGCAGCTAGTTAAATCAAGGGGTACCGATTGCCTTCCTGCCAAGCACCCGGCATATAGGATAGGAATCGGGAGTAAAGATGTTCATCATTAAAGGTGTCTCATAAGTCAAAACTGGCTGGCCCTTAATCGCGAGGGTGACACTATAATAAATAAACACTACTTAGAATAGTCGAGCTCGCTGTCCTCTGACAGTTCTTGTTCATCCAATCTTCACCAATCTTGCACAGTTTGTCTATAGATGACCACAAGATTAAAGGTGAAGTCGAATATAAGCAAGATCGGACCAGAAAAACCAGAGTTATTGCCCTTTGTTTGTGAAAAAATATGCAAAAATGGACATTATTCAGGATAGAGACTTCATTTTTCATCCAATCTTCACCAATCATGTACAGTTTGTCTATGAACGTAAGACTACAGGTGAAGTCGAATATAAGCATGATCGGGCCAGAAAAACCAGAGTTATTGCCCCTTGTGTTTGAAAAAAAACATCAACAAGTTATCAATGATTGGCTTGCACACACGATTTTTGATTCAGTGTTGACCAAACTTACACAGTTTGCGCATGACCATTTGATTTCCAACAGTTACAAGACCTGCATGCAGTTATTTGTACATTGATGTCTTCAGAGCCTGCATTAACATCATTTATCATCATTGGACAGAAAATTATCAAAGAAAAAGCAAAACTTAACCTTATAGCACAGCCATCGCAATTATAGCATTGCAACTAGTTTTCCAAAACTGTTTGCGAAAAAGACATCAAAATCTACTGTTCCTGCATTTTCCAGAATTGTCAATGACTAAATGAAAATGGGTCAGGTAAGAATATCGAGAAAAATGATTTGAGAACCATTAGCAAAAAAAACGTACACCCACTACCCAACTCATACTTGAGTTAGCCCATTGCACTAACCTATGTTTTAAATAAAAATTGATCCTATCCCCCTCTGCGTATTGTTCAGATACCTTAATTTTCAAAAATGTCACAACAGTATGGTCTTCATCTGTACCTGTTCTCAGGTGAGCGCTTTTTGTTTAAATTATTTATATTTAAAACAAGAAATGTCTTTAAAAAAAGACAACCGGCGTTGACATTAATATTGAGATATAATTTTTACCCTCTATATAATATAAGAGGGCCAAGATGATTGGTTACGTGGCTTCTCGGACCCCAGATGTTTCGGTCCTCATTTAGACAAGGCGACTTCTCGCACCCCAGATTTTTTGAGCACCATAAAAAAACTCAGATCCCAAAATTAATGTGTGCTTAATTCAATAATATTTGTACCGTGAATAAAGCGATCATACCGCCCCATGTTTTAACCAGTGATACATGAATAACCTAAATAATTTACGTTAACATCATCATTATATACATTTGTCAGTCAAATTTAACACATTAACAATGTACGAAAATAATTGCGGACATGAAAATTATTTTGTATCAGACGCGTATAGTTATTCAGATCTTAAGTAATATACCCTACCTTCATCTTGAAGTTATCTATGCATAAAACATACACATTTCGATTTCAATTTATCATTTATATTGTGTATCCGAATGAAAAGCAATCTTCAGAGAACATTCAGCGCATTTGAAATAATAATGACTTCCATTTTTGATAACATAAACATAAAATTTCATTAGCTTATGGCGATTTACAATTATATATGTATCAAGGGTTTCTGTGTATAATTGGTATTGCAAATAATGTATTAATGCTACGTAAATGAAGTAAAAGTAACACGAATAACATTTCGACGTATTCCGATACTTATTTCACCACATTTTATTTATTGAAAGATATAGATCTTTTTATAGGTTGATTAACATCTGCTAGAGAAGTTGATAGAAATGTACAATTCTATTATATTCTTAATAGAACGCAGCCGCAATTCAATTTCAAATTAACATGCACAGTAAGTTTATAAACATAAATTCCTCATTTGTTGAAATATTCGCTCTTATGATTCTCTGGATGCGAGTTGATGTATGTATATTATAACAACTATACACCGGCAGCTAAATGCGTGCTATTTTTAGAATGATCGTGCGTGCGTTGAACTCGCTAGAATCAATCGTTATTTATAGAGCTAGCCGCTAGGCTAAACAAAACAGTGGATTAATTCTGAGAACGAATATAATATTCTGTTCTTGTCATACAATGAGAAAATCTGTTCATAAATATGTTCCGTTCCTGAGTGTATGTCGGAAATATGTTTATAACTTTATTTTAACCGCTTATGTAAACAATTATGTACTTTTTAATCCCCCAAAGTATGCAACATTTGTTGGTATACATTAAACCATTGTTGTAAGTTTGCATTCCCTAAAAATAGAGAATTTGCCAAATTCTATTAGCATTTAATTTTCCTGCTGCATAATGATCGCAAGAAATCTAGGTCGAAACTGATCTTAGACAGCTACGCCGAATAAAGATATTTAAATATTTAGTTTTGCTGTTATTTTCACTCGTCAATATAACCCCACACAGAAATTTGGTACACTGAAAAATATGTTATCAATGTAATACATACATGCCATAAATTTTTCAGGCCAAAACGGGACATTGACAAAAAATGGCCGGGACATTTGACATTTGAGCGGGACACCTATGTATACACTAGCCTATTTTCACGACAAAAAAGTTAACATAATTTACTCACAACAACGTTTTTCATTGTTGTCCATAAATGTGTAACATAAATATTTTCAACTGTATAGTAATTATAACATCACGTATGAACATGCATATAATAAAAAAAAATAAAAATAAAAATATATATATATATATATATAATAAAATCGTAATCCGAAACGCCTATCTGAATTTTACTGTTCAAGCGATGTAAACACAAGTTCTATTCATTGTTAAGATGCACATGCATTGCATGTAAACTTGTGTTCTGCTAGAAAAGCGCTGGAAAATTATGCCGATATGTACAACGCCACATCATCCGCATGAAAAGCGTGGGTGTACTGACCGCGATATAAAAATTTTGTAGCGCAAAGAATTGTGAAATCTTTACTTTTGTATACAACTTTCGTAGCATGAAACAACAAAATTGGGTATTGGTATCTCGAATGATGAGCAGTACATATTGTTATTCGGTCTTTTGTCACCATAAACATTTCATTTACAACAAGCAGTTACGCAGTATCGATAATTTTATTGTCGTTCAGATAAGTTCGTATTGATTTATGACATACAGTTACTGTAAACGACCTCCACGTGTAACACGTTTTTCAGGACAAATTGCTGCAATTCGGCTGCAATTCAGAGCGACAGCCGAGAAAAGACGTTGCCATGGATGGCATGCGCGATATTAACTGATTACGTCAAACTGTTACACTACGATGTTGCGCGGGTCGGGTGATTGGTTTTTGCAGAATACAGGTGTCAGTGATGAGCATTGTAGCCGCGAAAATCCGGACCAAACCGGACAATAATTATGCTCCTCTGTGACACGCGGCTGATGGGCATTGTTGTCATAGGGAGCAATTAAGAGATTAACGATGTGCAGTTAATTGTTGACCCAATAAAGCACACTAAAATCGCTTTTTGTGGTTGACTGGGACAAAATGCATCTGAGCGGGACGCCGGGACAAACCTCGCGAAAGCAGGACAATCCCGACGAGACCGGGACATATGGCATGTATGATGTAATAAAACATTTGTTTGCTTCTCCTGTAAAAATTTTGAAATGTCAGTTACATGAGTTTTTACATTCAGCAGATGACCTGCTTTTATAAACCATTAACAGAAATGTTCTTACAATGAGCTACAGAGTCATACACACTGTAATACTGTTTTCCATATACTGATATATATGACAGAAGACCATGAACTGAAAACATTGAAAGCCCTCCTTGGAAAAATGTAAAGCCCCCCGATGGCGTTTATTAGGGAATATACGGCAACTAGGCAAATTAAGTGATCCCCATTGCAGGTATTTTATTACATTGCATCATACTAATGTGTCAGCTGCGTAAGTTTAATTCCTGTATGTTCTGTATAAATATTTAAATTATGATGCGTGTCGTGGGAAACTCAGGCTTAATGCATCTGCGTAAAGTGTATTCCCGGATCAGCCTGTGCTGACTGCACAGGCTTATCCAGGACGACACTTTCCACCTACAGCTGATTTATGTTTAGAAGAGACTTCCTTGAAAGGGAAAATACGATACAAGCGGAAAGTGTCATCATGGATTAGCCTGTGCGGACTGCACATGCTGATCTGGGACTACACTTTACACACATGCATTAAGCCCGCTTTTCCCACGACACGCCTCATATGATGAGGTTCCATATACATCATCATGAGAGAAACCTTTACCAACATTCTATGGTCCTTTAATTCATTGGCTATCATTATAATTACCGGTATTATATTATTTCATATCTTCATTATGATTTGGAAGGTTGTGTATCTTAAATATTACTGATACATGTGCACGCAGAATCGGATGTTTGCAAGCCCTTGAGTGTTTTCAGGGTTAAGTGGTCCTTAAGAAGACACTATGATCCATCAACTGACATTAAGGCAGTTTATTTTGTATTAATTGTTTAACATGTGATTTTGTTCCCAGTGTTGGACAAGAGTTTGGACAAAAATCTCCAATCTTCTTATTCGAATAAGTGTAGAGTTTCAAAACATCTGGAAAGAAAAAACATTGGATAAAGCAAAAATGGAAGATGAACAAATGATATTACCTTGAATCTATTTTATTCTTACAAGGTCTCAATCTGTTTTTGTTGAGCCCGCTTGTGGTCAGCTCTTAGTTGTCACTATGACGGTTCGGTGTATGTGCGCGAGTGCATCTTGTCCGGGTTGTTAATTCATCATTTGCCAGGGAATTTTAAAATAATTTGCCACAAATGTTCACCATGTGGAGACAGCATGTCACACGCAAGACCTGTGTCCCCTAGCTCAAATTTCAAGGGTCACACTTAGAGGTCAAAGGTCAAATATGGGCATAAAAAAAAACTTTAAGATCAGATGTTCTTCATTAATTTGTGAGTGGATTTTGACATAGTTTTGCACAAATGTTCACTATTTTCCTGACAACAGGCTCGACATTTTGCCAACAGGCATCTAAGTTTCCATGTTTCTTTTGAGTGTATTTCTTAATTTTTTTTTTTTTTCAGTAGATCTATACACACAGATTACAAAATGTACAATTTCAGCACCACTGTTTCAGAGTTTTGCATCAGAAAAAGAGATATAATGAGGCGCGTCGTGGGAAAACCGGACTTAATGCATGTGCGTAAAGTGTCGTCCCGGATTAGCCTGTGCAGTCCGCACAGGCTAATCCGGGATGGCACTTTCTGCCTTCAATGGATTTGTCGGCAGATCCGTTAAACCATTTATTATAAAGATAATGGCTGAAGTGTGTATGATGAATGTATATTATTCGCATGTACAACCTGCGACTGTCGAAACAACAAGGTCAAATTGTGACAGTAGAGTGTGCGTGTGTAGTTTTCACATTTAAACATTGTAGTGAGCATTTATTTTCCTTAGCATTTGTCACATATACATGTTGCTTGTAGTTACTATAACAAAAGAAAAGTCGAATTCATGTAATGTTTATATATTATGTTCTTTAAACCTTCAAGTTTATCATCAAACATTTTTGCTGGCTCAGCATTAACATTGGCATAGTAAATTCCTTGCATTCTTATTAGCTATTCATTTAACTTTTTTTTCAAAAACTATGTTTCGCTTATATATTCATTCATCTTTCTTTTTCAGACAAAAATGATCAAAACTTTATCAATTAAATTTTGCTTTAAAGACTTGTAGAATTCAAAATTGTATTTACCATGAGGTTCTATTGAAGTAAACATCAACAATCAATCAAACAGATACACGCGGTCAGGAACCAGAAATCAACTCAGTTTTGTGTCCGCATTACCACTTGCAAGATCCAGGCATTGATACATTGTTTTTCTTGCCAGTGTCTGCTTAACATGGTTTGCTTTAAGAAGTGTCTCATGTCCCAAGATGCCATTAAGATCTTTAATGCACATTTACATTTCCATATCTTCAGGCCCTGGGAGAAATGGAGGCATTTTATGGGCAGAGAGATGCATCGGATTGTCTTTGTTTTATTACAAAGCGATCATGCAAAAAACACGACATTTTGTTTTACTTGGTAACAGAAAGATTTATAAGCGTAGTGTGCCTGCTAAAACTAATCTGATTTGTTACTACAGTAAACATATTGTAGAATAAAAAATGTATATGAGGCAAGCCGTGGGAAACCCGGGCTTAATGCATGTGCGTAGTGTCATCCCGGATTAGCCTGTGCGGGACGAAACTTCCCACCTAAGGTGGATTTATGTTACCAGAGACTTTCTTGAAACAAAGAATTATAAAAGCGGAAAGTGTCGTCCCGGATAAGCCTGTGGGGACTACACAGGCTAATCTGGAACGACACTTAAGCACATGCATTAAGCCAGGGTTTCCCACGACATGCCTCATATATGTAAGATAATGATAAATAACAACACCATTCATTGTGAGTTTTATTAGGATTCTTATGTTATGGCTGGGATAACATTTAAAAGTTTAACTGATGCTAGGTACATATTATATCTCAATATAAACTATATACCACTTAAGTCTGACATAAAAAGCATTTAACCCGGTGCATGGTAGAACAATATGGTATATCTTGTTGTGTGGCTTAATGTATTACATTATTATTTAAACTGTGTTTATAATAACCAGGTCTATTTGCAGGTTACTGTGCAGCTAGAATATATATGTAGTCGGATATTGCTTTTAGCTCACCTGAGCACAAAGTGCTCATGGTGAGCTTTTGTGATCGCCCGTTGTCCATCATGCTTGCGTGCGTGCGTCGTCAATTTTTCATTCAAACAACATCTCCTCCTAAACTACTTGGCATATTTACACCAAACTTCACAGGAATGATCATTAGGTGACCCTCTTTCAAAGTTGTTCAAATCGTTACGGTCCGCTGCAAATGTAGGTCATCAGAGCTAAAAATAGATTTAATAAGTGTAAACTTTAAAAATCTTCTTCTCTGAAACCGCAGGGCCCAGAGGCTCCATAATTGGTATGTAACATTCTATAGTAGTCCTCTACGAAGATCGTTCAAATTATGCCCCTGGGGTCATAACTGGCCACGCCCCGGGGGTCACATGGTTTATATAGAATATATAGCAAAATGACTTTTAAAATCTTCTCTGAAACCACAAGGCCCAGAGGTTTCATATTTGCTTTGTAACATCCTATAGTGGTCCTGTACAAAGATTGTTCAAATTATGCCCCTGGGGTCAAAACGGGCCACGCCCCGGAGGTCACATGGTTTATATAGAATATATAGCAAAATGACTCAAAAAATGTTCTCCTCTGAAACCACAAGGCCCAGAGGTTTCATATTAAGTATATAACATCCTATAGTTGTCCTCTACAAAGATTGTTCAAATTATGCCCCAGGGGTCAAAACTGGTCACGTCCCGGGGGTCATATGGTTTATATAGAATATATAGCAAAATGACTATAAAAATCTTCTCCTCTTAAACCGCAAGGCCCAGAGGTTTCATATCTGGTATGTAACATCCTATAGTGGTCCTCTACAAAGTTTATTCAAATTGTGCCTCAGGGGTCAAAATATGCCCTGGGGGTCATATGGTTTATATAGAATATATAGCAAAATGACTTTCAAAATCTTCTCCTCTGAAACCGCAAGGCCCAGACGTTTCATATCTGGTATGTAACATCCTATAGTGGTCCTCTACAAATATTGTTCAAATGATGCCCCTGGGGTCAAAACTGGCCACGCCCCAGGGGTCACATGATTTATATAGACATAAATAGCAAAATGACTTAAAATCTTCTCCTCAGAAACCTCAAGGCGCAGAGGTTTCTTATTTGGTATGTAACATCATATTGTAGTCCTCTACAAAGATTGTTCAAATGATGCCCCTGGGGTCAAAACTGGTCAAGCCGAGGGGGTCACATGGTTTATATCAACTTTAATAGCAAAATGTGGTTTAAAATCTTCTCCTCAGAAACTGCAAGGCCCAGAGGTTTCGTATTTGGTATGTAACATCCTCAAGTGGTCCTCTACAAAGAAAGGTCAAATTATGCCCCATGGGTCAAAACTGACCACACCCCAGGGGTCACATTGTTTATATAGACTTAAAAAGCAACATGAGATTAAAATTCTCCTCTGAAACCACAATGCCTAGAGGTTCCATATTTAGTATATTACATCCATATAGTGGTCCTCTACAAATATTGTTCAAATTATTACCCTTGGGTCAAATCTGGTCACGCCGCGGGGGTCACATGGTTTATATAGACTTAAATAACAAAATGACTTTAAAAATCTTCTCCTCTGAAATGGCAAGGCCCACAGCTTTCCTATATTTGATACGTAATATTGCATAGTGGTCCTCTCCAAAGATTGTTCAAATTATGCCCCTGGGGTCAAAACTGGCCACACTCCGAGGGGTCACATGCTTTATATAGACTTAAATAGCAAAGTTGCATTAAAAATCTTTACCCGAAACCGTAAGGCCCTGAGGTTTGATTGAGGTCAAGATTGTTCATATTATGCGCCTGGGATAAAAATAAGCCACGCTTCAGGGATGCAAATTCCAAGTGGGTTACAAGGTCTCAGGTGAGCGTCCTAGGGCCCTCAGGGCCCCCTAGTTTTAATAGGTTTAGAGGGAAAATTATCACAACACATTTGGTATATATAAAAAACAACGTAAAGTCAACTTTTAGGGAAAAGTGCATGATTTTAAAAATTAAATTTCACTTGGGAATGATGCCTGTAATCAGCTTCTGCTATATGATCAAAAATCCTTATAGTTGTAAAGAACCCAGAATGTAAATTTGTTTATGTGTGTGTCCTGTATCCAGTTTGAAATCAATCATTATGTGCTTCACATAGATCTGAGCTCTAATTTGGCCCCTTAGGAAGGCTGGTTTTATCCCCATCCATCTCATCTTGTTAACGGGCACGATAATTCCCGTCATACTCCTGTGAGGATTGCTTACGGTACTGGTATAGTGTTGTCTCACATTTTGTACCACAGTCTTACAAGAACAGGGCTTTTTTTTCTTCAATAGTAAGGCGTCATCCCCTCGGAAACATTCGTTCAAATCATGCAGTTTTCCCCTAAAACTGATCCTACCCCAGGATTTTTTATTCCCCTGCTATGAAATTTTTTCCCCAAAATGACAAAAATAACGCTATTTTTTCCCAAAATAAGGGCAAAGGGCCCCATCCCCAAGAGGTGAAAAAAAAGTCCTGAAGAATATTTCAAGGGTTGAGCGTTAAACTGTTAAATCTGCTTAATATTTCTATACCAGAGACAACAGTTTCACTCTCAACAATAAAAATTTCATTTTTGTTTGCTTAAGACATTGTCTCTTACCATGCCCGCTAATGTCTTCACGACTTTTGTGCTTATAAAGATGTTTGAATTAATCTTGAATTAATGGTATTTCTGCTTGCTCTATTGCATGTTTACATGTACTTGCGAAAATGTTTATACCCAAAATTGGACAGAAATGCTGGGGTAGCAATTTTTTCTGGGTAAATGCAACATTCTAGAAAAATATGGTTTGGAAAAACACATGTAAATTGTCTGTAGTAGGTAAAATAGACCCACCATTTGTCATTCTGACGGAGTACACAACATTGCCTTGTAATTTAGCGGTCATTTGTCTGTGTTCTGAAAACCCAGTACAGCGTTTAACTGAGTAAATTTCCTGTACAGAAATATATGGCCATACTTCACAGCTAATTTTGTAGGGGGACTCAGTCTAAGGCTATGTCTATATACTAACTTGATAATTTCTGTGAAATCAATAGACAGAGATAGTGAGAATTATTCAACGCAAGTGGAGATCCCCGAAGTGACAGGCCTCCATGGGGCTCTTGTTGTTCCATTATTGTTATTACGTTCTGGTCACAGCAAATTCTCAACAGACTCCTGTGTTCATGGTAAATAAATCTGTCATAAATTGTCCACAGATCGGGCTAGTCTTTGTTAATGTCCATGCGGAATATCCATGGATTGAGAACACTGGAACTCCATTATAATGCAGTGGACATCATAGTCCAATATCCTGCTCTTATATAGAGAATATTTGGTTAGTGTTGAATAAAGATAAGTTTATTTAGTGACTGCGAGGCTTAGAAAACGTGAACCATGCGACTCGGTATTCTATTTATCCCATCATTATTTTTTGTCTTTATTTAAAAAATAAACGAAATAAAAGACACTAAATATTTCGAAAAATGAAGTCACCAAAATCAACAATGGGACGTCATTTAAGACCGCGCTTGTTTTCTTTATCCCACAGTGTGTGAATAAAGCTAAGTTTATTCCACGGGGGTTTATGTCGTCAATGCACACCTGATGATGGGATAAAAGTTAATTTTGTTTGAGGAAAAATTTTATACAGTCAAAAACTCGTTATTTCGAAGTCGTTGGGACCGGAGAAAATACTTCAAAATAACGATTATTCGAATTAAACATTTCTAGATTTTCTTGAGAAAAAAAGGTTGTTGTAAAAATCGCATAGTTATATAGTAGAGATGCGGTTACACTACAAACTATGATTGAACTTATAAAAAACCAATAAATACGATAACTTGATGTACGTGAGTTTATTTTATAAAATTCCTCAGCGATCATTTTCTTTACACCACTTTACACCACGCTCCACTTCCATGATGGCACCATACTTTTCTTGGTAGGTTTTCGATGTATGGCGTCGTTTAACGCCCTTCCCTGCTGCCAATCGGGATATCCTCCCAGGTTGGTTACCGGGCCCTTCTCCAGATTGCTGGACAATGGGATTGATGTTTTCTGTATTTATTACTGCTTCTGACATCGTGAATATTAGCACAAGTAAATACGAACTGATGATCTGACAAATGAAAGTCTAACTTAAATACAGAAACCTAATAATTGCTCAAACGTTTTGACATCCGTGTTTGCAATTAAGTCTTGTTAAAGCAATAGCTTGCCACGCTTTAATTATACAAACACAACAGCTTGGTTAAATCGATTACTAACTCCGGAAAGTTGTGAAAATCAAGCAGAGAGCAAATGCTGTCACAGTTGATGTGGTTAAGGTAAAGGTGTGAAAATAATCTCCATCTCTATTATTAACGCTTCGAATTAACAATTGATAAATGCACTGAAAAACAGGTGTTGGGACCGGATTAATGGGTTCGAAATAGCGATAATTTTAAATAACGGAGTTAGAATTAAACATCAAAATTCTAATTAAAATACGAAGGAAAAAATCGGGACCAAAAAAAAAATTCGAAATACGAGGAATTCGGATTTACGGTGTTCGAAATAACGGTGATCTACTGTATATGGGTATGATTTGCTTACATGTATGATACTTGTCTAGCACACACAATATTCGCCAGTGTAGATATAAGTATTCTGTATTACATTACAGTTGAAACGCGATACAACGAATCGCGATACTATGAAATGACGGGATACTACGAATAAGGCTGCAGGTCCCGTCTGAATTCCTTATATATTTAACTATAAAAAGATGCGATACTACGAAATCGCGATCGAACGAAAAATGCGATTTTACGAATTGATTTTCTGGCCCCATCGTTAGATTTTCATTCAAAATTAACGTGATACTACGAATAAGTTTGCAGCTGAGACTTTCGCACCTTATCGAGAAACTTTTCACACCTACCCCAAGCCAGTCGTTTTGTTGAAAGGATATCGCTCATGGTAAACGGCGTTATAAACAAAGGCACAGTCATTTATACCGTAAACTAAAATATCACACTAGAATGTAAACGCATGTGAATCTTAACTGGATGGTGTGTTTGTTTTGGGTCTGTATACATTCTGCATGTATGTATTAAAATGTTGTTATAAACTTTAAAATAAAATATATTAAAATTTATTTAATTCATGGTAACTATTATTCATTCTAAATTTAGGCTTGCAGCACAGGAGTGCACAACACTAAAATATTTAAAAGAGGCGATACTACGAAAGATGCGATACAACGAACAATAATGTATCTCCCTTGACTATTCGTAGTATCGCGTTTTGACTGTATATTGATAATTGTTGAATAATTAAATGAGAAAGTTAGACTAATTGAACTGATCGCTTCAATAGCTACCCCTGTCGTATATACATACATTGTACTGCTACATTAATAGCAAAAAAACAATAATGATGTACATGTTAACAAATAGTTGTGGTAAAATATCCAAAATAAAAGTTATATTCAAAGAACACCTATTTGCAAACCAAGTGAGCCAAAAAAAAATTACTAACTTATAGTACAAACAAGAAATGTCTATAAAAAAGACAATCGGCGTTGACATTAATATTGAGATACCTTTTTTACCCTAAACATAATACAAGAGGGCAAAGATGATCTGTTACATGGCTTCTTGGACCCCAGATTTTTCGATCCCGACCTATATAAGGAGACTTCTCGGACCAAAGATTTCTCGAACCCCAGATTTTTCGGACACCATAAGAAAACTTCTTAGATCCAACAATTAATTATAGATCCAATAATTATTAATATTTGTACCGTGAATAAACCGATCATACCGCCCCATGTTTTCACCAGTGATACATGAATAACCTAAATAATGTATGTAAACATCATTATTATATATATTTGTCAGCCAAATTTAACAAATAAATAATGTACGAAAATAATTGCGGGAATGAATGAAAATTATTTTTGATCAGACGCATATAGTTATTCTTAAGTAATATACCTTACCTTAATCTTGGAAGTTATCTATGCATAATGCATACACATTTCGTAGTCAATTAATCATTTATACTGTGTATCCTAAGGAAAAGCAATCTTCAGAGAACATTCAGCACATTTAAAATAATGACTTCCATTTTTGATAACACAAACATAAAATTTCATTAGACTATGGCGATTGAAAATTATATTGGGTAGGAATATGATGTATCAAAAGTGTTTGTGCATAATTGGTATTGCAAATACATGTAATGTATTAATGCTACGCAAATGAAGTAAAAGTATCATGAATAACATTCGACGTATTCCGATACTTATTACCACATTTTATTGATTGAAAGATATCTTTTATAAGTTGATTAACATCTACTGGAGAAGTTGATAGAAATGTGCAATTCTAATTAATTCTTAACAGAACCCAGCCGCAATGAACGGTAAGTTTATAAACATGAATTCCCCATTTATTGAAATATTCGCACTTATGATTCTATGGACGCTGATTGATGCATGTATATTATAATATTAAGCTATACACGGGCAGCTAAATGCGTGCTATTTTTAGAATTATGGTGAGTGTGTTGAACTCTCTAGAATCAATTGTTATTTATAGAGCGTGTCGCTAGGCTAAACAAACTAGTGGATTAATTCTGGGAATGATTATAATATTCAGTTCATGGCATACAATGAGAAAATATGTTCATAGTTATGCTCAGTTCTATAGTGTATATCGAGAATATGTTTATAACTTAATTTTAACCGCTTAATATGTAAGCAATTATGTACATTTTAATCCCCACAAGTAGGCAACAGTTGTTGGTATACATTAAACCATTGTAGTAATTTTGCATTCCCTAATATTTGAAATTTGCAAAAATTCTGTCGGCATTCAATTTTCCCGCTGCATAATTATCGCAAGAAATCTAGGTCAAAAGTGATCTTAGACAGCTACGCCGAAAAATGAGGCCAGGAACTTGAAAAAACAATGATAAAAGAAAAATAAAGCACTAAGGACTTGAAGCTAATGCGTCCAATAAATTCCTGAAAATTGGGCATAAAGAACAAATGACTCCACAACAAGTGGATGCAGTGTGTTTGTCCAAATAACGAGACTATTGATATTTTCTTGTAAATCAATAGACAGAGAGTGAGCAGAATCTCGTTGGTCGTCCATTCACCACCAGCTAGCCAGAGGGTGACAGGATTATGGGCTTACCTGACGTCCTTTTGCAGTTTTTTTAAAGCCAATATTAACAGTCCAGTGATTATGGCCTGCTTGTTGTGGACTCAAATTGGTTCCATAGACATCCGTTTCCATAGATTGCATCAGATTCGATATTCTCCTATCAGTTCGTGTCTGTCGGTTGATTGGTTTGACATGTAGAATAATGTTGGTTGATTGGTTTGACATGTAGAATAATGTTTGTTGATTGGTTTGACATGTAGAATAATGTTGGTTGATTGGTTTGACATGTAGAATAATTTTGGTTGATTGGTTTGACATGTAGAATAATGTTGGTTCTGAAAAAACTTTCATGACTCACAAATACGGTGTTTATTTTTTTCATACTGGTATTTCATTAATTTTGTTGTTGTTGATCTCAATTTTTTATTGTAAATAGAAAGTCATTTTTGTACTTCATAAACATTGAAATAAAAAAAAATTCATGTATCATAAGGAGTAAGAATTTAAAAAAAAAAGGAGTGGAAAATCTTAGTGAACATTTGTCAGTATCATTCTATATTTTTACGAAGTATGTTTATTTCATTGTTCTTATTATCAGTAAATGCTAATTTAAGCAATTTTAAAAGACATACACAAATGTAAAATAAAATACTAATTTTGTGCATTCTATAAAAGAAATTGGCCATATGACGTATGTTACCTCTAAGTTACCATAAGACAATTGTGTTTTTCTATTTTGCTTGCATTTGCAATTGAAAACTAAACCCCTGCAGGCATTTAATTAAATACATACAGATGGAAATAATGCAACACATGTTACATTTTTAACGAACTTATTTGAGGTTGGTTTCTATTTGTAATGAAGGGAGACAATTGTTTCATGATCCACTGGTAAATATAAATGACAGGGTTGTTTCCCTTGGAAGAAAGTTTCTTAAAAAAAAAACTAAACAGCAAATCAACAACAGTATTTCATTCATTTGTTGGCTTTTGCTAATATTATATGATACATATAAGTTGCCAGTTTAATTAAAGTGTATCTTTTTCTGGTTCAGATTATGTGTTTAACATTAAATTTGACTGTATTTACATAGATGTTTAAAATCATTTGTAACATTTGTAAAAGAACTAATTTTAATGCACAATTCGATAACTTAACTTGTGTGGGGATTGGTCATAAAATTATTTCTATTGCCATTCTCCCCCTAACTCTGATTCAAATAGGGCAGTTGTCAGTTACTGGCATAAGTATGTGCACTTGGAGTCTCTTGGGATTTATTTGTTGTTGATCATGCACAACAACAGAAGATAGATATCAGGGTTGCTGTCAGCAGAGTTTCCACTTTGCAATTGTATTTTGCTCAGCTTTTCCAGCCCTCTGTTGTAAGCACATTTAAATGTGTTTTGAGTGACCATTTTCCAGAAGTTACATGGTTCCTGTAGCTACCTTTATGTTTAATACTTTATGAAAAGCGTTGCTATAGAAACAAAATGTTCTGACTGTGTTTTATTATACTCGCTCAAAGTTTGAAATTTTATTCTGTATACTTTGCTTGATCCACAATGACAGAATGTAATTATGTTTGTCACGGTTATATACCACACAAGGTCACTTCAAGGTCGAATACCACACAAGGTCACTTCAAGGTTGAATACCACACAAGGTCACTTCAAGGTAAAAACCCACACATGGTCATTTCAGGGTCAGAGGTCACAAGAGGTCACACAAAGTAATTTAGATATTCAGTTTCTTTTTACAATCCCTTCAAGTGTTTATATGTCCTCCTTGTAAGGAACTTGGTTGTCTCCACTGTCTGAGGAAATCAATGGCACACATCCGTTTCTCTTGCTGTTACACGGCTTTTCTGCGTGTATTACTGTAGCTTTCTTTCTGAAATACAGCAAACATTAGTCACAAAAGCATGTTGGTTTGATGTGATTTTATTTTATGTGCATTTTGAATTTCCTATGCATATTTCCACAAACACTGCATTTCGTATTACATACTATATGACATTGTATTACCTTGAAACATAATAATAATGAAAATGTATAAAAATGTTTAACTGCTAATTTTAAAATGTCCCCATTTTGACAAAAATAGTTAATTCTGTGGGCAGGGCAACACAGGAATGTTGAATAAAATTATCTTTTGAAATTAAATATATTTATACAAATATTCAATGATAAATCAAGAGATCATGTTTACAACCCTGAACTCTTTAACTGGATTTAGCAAATTATGAGGAAATGTCAAATAATGGGTCCAAATTTCAACCTGCCCCTTTTGAGCAACACCCTGTACCTCTTGTCTGATCTATTGCCTTTTCCTTTTATTAGTGATATTTAGAGTATTACAGCTAAAGCATAGGTCATATGAATACCAATTTTAATTACAATGCCTTTAAATCAAAGTTATTAAACTGCAGCTTGTCAATCAGACTGGTGTATGAAGCTAAATGACAATATTATAATAATTATTATGTCACCTCCTACCTTAAACATTGCAATATTTCTCCCCAGAGGGGGAGAGGCAGGCAATCCCAGGGGAATTTGAGTAATTGTATTTTCGGGGATCAAATTCCCACCCTAGAGCCAAGCATTCTAAATCACCGCAATGGGGGATGCTTAATTGGTGTATCAAATGGCCCGGGGCCAATATACCAGGACCTAAAATCCGAACAAAGTCTATTTCCCGGGACCCAGAATCATTCGGCGTGTCAAATTCCCGCCTGTCGGGAATGCTTTCAGTCTAAAGTCACGTAAATGCCGGCCGCTTCCCCCCTGGGGTAATATATTGATAGGTGCATAACTTTTCAAATGTTGTGAATGAATATTTTAATTGTTTATTCGTTGAAGGAAAACAATAAACATATATATAACTGTTGGAAACAATATCCTTACAAAACAAATAATTACACTAAATGATTGTTCATGTCTTCCAGAAAATTTAACTTATGTCATCTTTGAACTGAAATGGACAATGGACAAATTGTTAGGGATATTATCAACAAAGAAATATTGCAAAATGCAAGGGTTGAGCGTGAAACTATTGTAGCTGATATAGAAATGTTAAGCAGACGCAACAATTTCACACTCATTATATCTAGTGAGAATTTCTTCTCAATGTACATGTATCTAGAGAGATCTTCTATGTGCACATTTTTATTATCCATATGTTGTACTTGCCAATAATAGCACATACACTATGTATAACATTGAACCCAGTGAAGGGTAC
This sequence comes from Congeria kusceri, assembly GCA_027627225.1. Lineage (NCBI taxonomy): Eukaryota > Metazoa > Mollusca > Bivalvia > Myida > Dreissenidae > Congeria > Congeria kusceri. The sequence goes on along the minus strand of CM051029.1, from coordinate 41,949,217 downwards.
ATAGATGAAATGTATTATACCTCTAAAATTAAGTATTGTAACATTGTATTATTGTCAAAGCTGGTTCATGCAGAAAGCTTTTGACCAACTTAGTGTATTGTAGCCTGTAATGTTATCCAAATCCCACACAGCACCATAAACCTAATAACTTGGTCTGGAGGTTAAGCCTAGGCTATTAACTTGTCAGCAAATGTAACAGGCAGTTGTCATAAACTGTCAAACAAGACAATAGGACACAAATCATAGTGTCCTGCATTATTTATTGTTTAGTTTTGTCCATGTGATACTTGCTGTTCTTTGAAGTTGAATTACTGGTAGAGGTGTATGAAATGTATATGTATGGCTATGCTTCTGGTATTTAAACAATGCTTGTTGCAGAAAGAATGGCACAATGACATGCTTGTTAGTTTGATAATGATTCTTTCTCTTTAATACAGGTGTATCATCAGTATTAGCAGTTGAATTACTTGTTTGATAAAAAAATCATTTTAAAATCATCATCATCATCATTAGATCAGCATTATTTTCTCAATATCATTATCCTCCTCCTCATCATCATTCCATCATAACCATCATCATCATCATCATCATTGTTGTCATTGCCATCATCATCATCATCATCTCTTTTTCCTCATCCTGATAAAATCTCTTCAGTTTTCAGTGTATTATACCTTTATTATTTCGAATCATCAATGAATTTACCATTATTTTTTTGTTATCAACAGTTTTGTGTGAGCATACCTGTTTCATAGTGATGGTGGTTTATCTTAATGAGCAATGCCTGAATGAAAAATGCTCATAAAGCTGTCACCCAGCAAACATTTTGTGTACATCATGTTTTCTTAAGGTAACGAAGCCTTTGACATGTGAAGTGTTAGGTATTACACTGGACAAACAGATTGTTGTTGGACTAGAACGGACATGGCTGAATAAGTGACACCAGTATTTGGGATTATGAACAAATGAGATATTTTTGCTTTTCATATCCTGGTCTTGAATTGGGTCAGTCACGAAGTGTACATTAATACTTGATGAAATTTATAGTTCAAGGAACTCGTGATGTGAAATTTGATTAATTGGAATACATTTAATTAGCTTGATGTTAAAAGGTAAATAACAAAAATGACAAGGATTTCTTCCAGTTCTTAGAGTATCATGTTTTAAACTGCATAGTGGTTGTTAGCCATTAAGAAAAAACATGTTAGTGACATTTATTGTGAAAACAAGGCACTATAAACCTTTCATTGTTTAAATTTGTGATACAAACTTGTAGCTGGGAAAAGGTTAAAGCATCTACATTGTCATTAGTTCTAAACAGCAGTTTTGGAATACTTCATTTTGGAATTAGGTTCAGATTGTGAGTGTCTAAAGTCCACAAGGGTGTGTGAGTAAAAAAAAACCTTAACATCCGTTTTCAAACACTTAGATTTTTAACCTGATATGTGCTATACTCGGATTGTGAGTGTCTCAAGTCCAAAAGGGTGTGTGAGTAAAAGAACTTGAACATCAGTTTTAAAACACTTGGATTTTTTTTAATCTGATATGTGTGATACTACTTCCAATGCCACAAAAGTGGTCCTTGGCTCAGGGCAATCCGAATGGTACATGGATATCTATCAATACAGTCCGGTAAGTCCAATGACATAGATATCTATCAATACAGTCCGGTAAGTCCAATGGGACTATTGGTCCATTGATGTTAAAGTCAATTTAAAGATTAATTTATCTTCAAATTCATTAGGAAATTATGAATTGACTATGCTTATAATCATATGTATATAATATAGTTAAAACTATGAAAGTAACACAACAGTGTAAGAAAGTATGAAAACACAACAAGGGTTGGCAAGATCAATTGTCCGTATTGCCCAAATTGTCCTAAAGCAGGTACAGATCAGGACATTTTGCCAGATTATTATAACTACATATATAAATACTGTACGCACAAGTGGCCAACAGCATTTGAGGCGCTTCACGGGAAAACCGGGCTTAATGCATGTGCGTAAAGTGTCGTCCCGGATTAGCATGTGCAGTCCGCACAGGCTAATCCAGGACGGCACTTTCCGCCTACAGTGGATTTATGTGTAGAAGAGACTTCTTTGAAACAGAAAATATCATAAAAGCGGAAAGTGTCGTCCCGGATTAGCCTGTGCTGACTGCACAGGCTTATCGGGGACGACACTTTACGCACATGCATTAAGTCTTGTTTTCCAACGACGCGCCTCATTTGAACAAACGGACGAGTGAGGCAATATCATAATATTTCGCCACCCCTGCACAAAGTGAAAAGTAAACAAAGACATAACTTAGAGTTACAGTCTATAAAAATACAAGTGAGAACCGTTATAAACATGGATGCGTCGATATAGGTAAATTAGACGATTTATAACTGCAGACGATTGCAGCGTGTTTATAAACAGAAAACCACAATTCCCCCTGTTGACAATAAATGGTTGGATCAACAAAATTTAAATCGACTATAGTAGAAACAATACTTGTTTGTTTGTTTTCTCAGTATTTTCCATTGCAAGAACAATAAATTGCAATTAACATTAAAATCACATTATCATATTATATATTAATTCAAATTTATTAAACAGTAAAACAAAAACTAAAATAGGCATTGCCACTGGATGGAGTGTTTAATGCATGGTAAAATGATGTTGACAAAACATTTCTGTAAAAGTAAAATCTTATTGGTTGTAGTGTCATTGATGCAAAACTAATCATTGATTTTTACAACAAATGAAATTCCCACCACCATTTGACATGATTATTCTGATATGGAGAAGTATGCCAATCATTTTATTGTGCTCATCCCCCCCTTACTTCCCATTATGCAATGGCGAGTTTTTCACAGGACTCTGTTATCGGGCACCATGGCGAGTTGTTCACAATACTCTGTTATCCGGCACAATGGCGAGTTGTTCACAGGACTCTGTTATCCGGCACAATGGCGAGTTGTTCACAGGACTCTGTTATCCGGCACAATGGCGAGTTGTTCACAGGACTCGGTTATCCGGCACAATGGCGAGTTGTTCACAGGACTCGGTTATCCGGCACAATGGCGAGTTGTTCACAGGACTCGGTTATCCGGCACAATGGCGAGTTGTTCACAGGACTCTGTTATCGGGCACAATGGCGAGTTGTTCACAGGACTCTGTTATCGGGCACAATGGCGAGTTGTTCACAGGACTCTGTTATCGGGCACAATGGCGAGTTGTTCACAGGACTCTGTTATCGGGCACCATGGCGAGTTGTTCACAGGACTCTGTTATCCGGCACACATAGCTAAAGAACAACGCATATGTCCAATCAGTTGTTGATAGGAACCTATAGATTTTCTTATAAAGAGTCTTTTCTGTCGGGCAGAAAATCACAGACTAAGTAGAGAAAATACTGCGAATACTAGAGACCAATGTACATACCTTGTGCCTAGTGATATTAATAGCCACTCATGGGGTGGGAGTGGGAATAAAAGGACCTGTGAAATAGAATTTCCAATGTATAGAACATCAGCGAAAGGTGTATATTAAAATCATATTGGACTACAGCAGTTCTGTCATGCTTTCAGCATTTAACTGCGCTTCTTTTGTGCTTGTGGTGTTTGTATTCTTGCCATGGAGTAATGAAATATTTTGAGCTTAAAATATTAATGTTATTTTGTTTTTGTCTTTAAACAAATTGGAAAGCAATTTTAACTAATATAAAAAAAAGTTACATGCATTAACAGTAACTTAAGGTTACATGTAATCAAAATAAAAGAATTCATAATCATTAAAGTGTTTTAGTTGTATGCAAATTACGTGCGATTTTGGCTTGTTATATACATATGCATCTTGCTATGTGTTCTGTAATATTATGTATAATTATTCAGCATAGCACCGTTTATACTTCTATCTAAAATTAATTATTTAACTTAAATGCATGTTAAATTAATAGCGAATATATTTATTTATGACATTACTTTTTGCCTTTGCAGGAAGATAAGATCATGAATCAATAAGCATTCGGAATTACAAAATGTACTTGTACTAGTATATATGCTAATAAATACCATTGTAAGCATTATAGGACATAGGAAACATAGTAAACAGGAAATAGTGTCATAATTGTTCGCACAATGGGGCTCGCTGAAGGATCCTCGAAGAATTTAAATTCCAGGTTGCCCAAACGGTAGGTGGAGGAAATTATCATTTATTTTATGCTGTCCAGTAATTTATACGGATATGTCAGTGAATTAAAATGGGTAATTCACTGTTTTCAAACAGTGAAAATTACCACCGATCTAATACAGTAAATGAATCGGAGTGTCAACTATGCCGGACTCAAAATGGTGTGGAAAAGGCATAAAATAAAAATAAAATTGGTTGTTTTCGGTAGAATATAGATTTTTTATTCACTTCTATGATCACTCGTGAATTAAAATCGATATTCTACCAAAACCAACAAATATCCTCTGTTTATTAAAGACACCCTTGATGTTATTATAATTTGTTCTTAATTTAAAGAAAAAGTTTTTAAACTTACAGATTTGCCATTTATATAATGCCACTACAATTTAATATGCAAATTTTAATTGATTTACTTAATTAAAGGACAATAGCAAAGCATCTATACATGTAAATACATGTCGACAAAGAGACTAAATAGAGAATGTGTCATATGTTCCCCTAGATATTATTGTATCGTGTTCACTGTTGGTGTTTTTTGTGGAAAATGAAAGATCTCAGTTGTATGCAGTGCTCCAAATAAATATTTGTACTGGGCATAAATGTACGCTGAATTAGGAAAATTTGAAAGTAAATGTACACTCGCTAAAGAATTTGTGGGGGTAAATGTAAACTATGTATGATAAGTGGGGTAAATTTTCATCCAACAATACATTACGATATGAGCAGAAGACCAGAGTATTATAATAATAACTTTTTATAATGCAGTCATTCGAATACAATAATGTTACTAGTACGAATTCTGAACATTCTCAGATTTTTATTGCTAACTACTGAACATTCAGGTAGACAGGCTTGTCAAAACTTATCTGTTTCTGTTTTTCAGTCACTAATGTACGCAAACATCGAAAAAAATTGTGCGTACATGTACACTTAAATTTTTATTTTCTCTGCGTATCTTCCAATTATTTGTGCATATTTTACGCGCCTTATCTGGGCCTCTGCTTGTATGTAGTTTTAATATCAAATCTAATATTTAGTTCGAAAATTATTATACTGTAATCTTTATGGTATGTAAGGGTTACGGTAAAATACATTTACGATATTTTGACAACCCAGAAGCAAGATTTGACTTCTAAAGACATACAGGACCTTTAAGACTTTCACGTTTTAAGTTGTTTAGCTGTTGGTGGAAAAACAATTTCTGACCGAGGGAAAAGTTTGAATATCAAAATAAAGAAACATGTATTTCTGCCGTTTCATAATTCTAGAATTAAAAGTTGAGCTAATTTCGAATTATTATGGTGTCTCTAATTTAGAATGATTTGTTTTTCATAAGCAGCAAAGAACAAGCACTTTATGTTTTGTGGCTATTCAGGGGTTGTATTCCAGAAGCATCTGAAGTGAAATCTTATCCTTAGCCATAAAATCGTCATTTTTCTTAAACATTTAAGTCCATGTATACATGAAATTCTGCTAAAAGTTCACTAATTGTCAATTTATTATTAACAACTATTGACTTAACCGCAATTGGAATCATTAATTTATATGTAGTTTTAAATTTATTGCCTTACAAAAATTTGAACTTAAGTGAAAATATTTTAAACTTAAGATGTTTCTGGAATATGGCCCCAGTTCTGTTTGCAGGGCTTTTTTCAGAAAATGAAGATCTGCGGAAAATATCACAATAATTTTGTACAGGGGAAAAATTATTTAGAGCAAAGTCATATTGTGAGGAAAAATTAATGATTATTGAGAATTTTGCTTGGGGAAATATGTCGTCCAAAACCTTTAATTGAATAAGGAAAAATGCCCTGGTGTTTTACAAAAAAGCCAAGTACTAGCTTGTACTGACTTCTGAAATATGGACTTGAAAGAATCTAGTCCATATAAGTTGGACTGCACGTAAGAACCGACTGTAAGCATAAATTCCTGCTTTAATCGAACTGCAGGCTGGTTCAGTTTGTACAAGTAAGAAAATGTGCCATTTGTTAACTTTACTTGCATTACAAATTGCAGCCTTGATTTTCAGAATTCTTCTTTGTCAGTCTTCTCTGATTAATGACCCATTATAAAACAAGTATTTCGGAGAAACAATATGGAGAAACAATACGTAAGGCAAAAAGTTTTGTCACAATTAGGATGGAATCAGTGTGAAGTTAAAATAAATATGAGGCGCGTCGTGAGAAAACCGGTCTTAATGCACGTGCGTAAAGTGTCGTCCCGGATTAGCCTGTGCAGTCCGCACAGGCTAATCCAGGACGGCACTTTCCGCCTACAGTGAATTTATGTTTATTCCTTGAAACAGAAAATACCATAAAAGCGGAAAGTGCAGTCCCGGATTAGCCTGTGCGGATTGAGATGACACTTGACGCACATGCATTAGGCCCGGTTTTCCCACGACGCGCCACATATCCATAAAATGATTGTGCAATTACTTAAAAACCGTTATAAATTGTACTTTCCTGAACTGCTTTCCGCACCGATCATCTCCACTGTTAAATCAGAAAATCTATGTCCACTTTATTGTCCATATGAGAAAGTGCATCTTGAAAACATGTTGTGCAAGATTCTGATGTTTTTAAGTAGTATTTGTATTATCAAAAAAGGTCTGGTCATAACTTTTTATGCTTGTATTAATTATAATGATGCTTGTTGTGATCAAAACTGTTGTTTTGGTTTCAGAAATAATCTGGTTATTGAAATAATTAAAATATTCCTAGCTTCAATAATAGATAAGAAAACTATTAGAATGCTTCATTGTTTCATTACACTTACTAACAATGGTGTCACAAGCACAAAAATTAGTTTCTATAACTACAGAAATAAAAAGAAAATAGTTACATGCTATCTGAAAATATAACTTTACCAGTAATGTAGTTCTAGAACAGTTGGTTTTCAGCACATCAGTATATCTTGAAAGTCTGCTGCTTCAAAAGATATTTCATTGACCCCACATTTCATGGACCCCACATTTCATTGGATTAAGTAAATTGTGGGTGTAGCAAGGATCTGGTGATGTCTGCAGTGGCTATGCCACATGCTAATTGTAAAGCAAATTAGTGGATGTTTGCCTACACTTGCTTGCCAGTACAGGCATGGCGATTATCAGATGGTGCCATGGAAGGTTACGCATGCACAAATAAATTCCTTCTTTGTTACATATAAAATATTCAAAATTTGATCTCACTTTTCACCATGACCAAGCTACTTTCCAATATATCACCATACATTGTTGGAAAGATGAGGACATAACCTTTTGAAAAAACAGCATGTCAAAAAATTTTATTTGTTGTAACTCAAATTATTTACGTTAGAAAAAACACACTGGTTTTGACGGGCATGGAGGCTGCCATTTTGCGCATGAATACATGGGCCAAAAGTTATGAAGCTGGGAACCACTAGACAAAAAGTAGTGCACAAAAACAGCCTTTTTTCTTATTGCTTATGTATATACCTTTCAAATGATACCAAAACATATCATTTAAACTGTATTTTACAAATTATATGCATCCTGCACTCAACCATATGCGCTTATTATCTAACTGACAGCATGTAACCCTGAGGATGTGACTTCCGTTTTGTGGTAATTAGACCCTCCTGGAAGATAATTAAAATACTGATAATAAAGAAGGACTGTTCACAGAAAAGGAAAGAAACCACAATTAAGAGAAATTGAGTGCTAACAATTTATAAAAGAAAGGACACATTTGTTTGAATGAAATTTCTGCAATGCCATTTTTACACAAGACAAATTGAACTACTCATTGGTATACTTCCTACTTTCAACATATTGGTAGATATATAGGTTTGTATGCAAACTACTTATATGCAAACACAATTTAAGCATGACATTCAATGTGTCGACTATTCCTTAATGGGCCGAAATAGCCGATAGTAGCATATAAATCTGGGGGTATCGATTCTTAGTGCTTCGTAGCCTTTAAAGTAAAAATTAGGTCACAAATTTAGTCTTTCGAAATCGCCCTACTAAAGATCATTGGCTTCTGCCAACGTATTAAAAATTACAAACTAATGCAATAGGTACTTGCCTGTAGTATTTTTCATTTCAATCATTGCAATGTTCATCCATGTTGAGGCTTGCTATATATAGCTCAGTGTTGGTCATCCCTTCTTTCTAATTTTGATCTATATTACAAAAAAAGCTGGAATATTTTAGAGCAGTGTTTGAAATATCTAACTTTTTAAATTGTTCAAAAAGTTTGTAAATTTTGATTGGCATGCTTTGGTACGGTTCTTTTACATGAGGAGTACCGACATTAAATCTGTTGGTCCGGATGTCACTTTATGATTTGAGATACAGTAAAACCCTGCTAATGCTACCACTTGGAGTCAAATCCCAGGGTGGTCGTATTATCGAGGTTCAGCAGACGACCATGACAGTTACGTGCGTATGTATGTGTCATATAAAGTAATATGTTAAGACATTTAACCTTATCACCTAATGTTAGGAACAAATGTTTCAACTACTGTGCTTAGCAAATTGATTTTACTCGCAAAATAATGTACCTGGGAAATATTGTTATTACTATGGAACTAATAATGTGGCGAAACCACAGTTAGTTAGCTATACAGCTAATAATCGGGTGTTGGGTGGGGGCATTTGTATAGTTCTACTGTACTATAATGGACAATGGTATCACAGCTGCAAATGCTGATATTTCTTACATACAATATCTGGAAATATGTGTTAGTACTATAGTGCTAAATGTACTGACTTCCTGTTTAAGACTACTTCACAAGCTATGAGCCGTTACATGTCCAGAAATGCCTGCAAGTATAAATAATAATGTGTGGTATTTATGAATTTATTTTCTGGTTGTTTTGAAATACATCTGAAACTGCCGGTCATTATATTTGAGGTGTGTCGTGGGAAAACCTGGCTTAATGCATGTGCGTAAAGTTTTGTCCCGGATCAGCCTGTGCAATCTGCACAGGCTGATCCAGGATGGCACTTTCCGCTTTTATGGTATTTTCTGTTTCAAGGAAGTTTCTTTTAAACATAAATCCACTGTAGGTGGAAAGAGCTGTCCTGGATTAGCCTTTTTCGGCCTGCACAGGCTGATCCAGGATGACACGTTAAGCACATGCATTAAGACTGGTTTTCCCACGTCTCATTTAAACTAATGATAAAAGACAACCCCACTGGGTGCAACCCTCCAAGTGCATGGCTGGAAGGCCTGGGGTAAGGAAAACTGCAGAAGTCAATAGAAAATCTCTGCTTTACAGCTTGCTACAGCCTTGCAGCCTGAAAACAGAACCAGTAATTGGCATGATCAGATCAAGGCTTGTAGGCTTTCATTGTAATTAAATGAGCTTTCATTGTGATTGAACCCTGTCTTGTTCCATGGCTGTATTATTTTAACATTATTCTTTCAAAGGCTTTATTTGAGGAAAGATCTGGTGTCAGTTGACTGGAAAAATTCCAGTTAACAAACCACCAGAACATAAAATTAACCATGTTGTCTTGCAGTGAAATGAAAAATGTCTCTGTCCCCTACACTGCCCCCAGTAGAAAATTGTGATTAAACTGAAACTTCACAGGCTTTTAATAAGAATTAGCATAGTTTATTGTCTAATAAACAATGATTTGGAGTTCTGATGTGTATGAACTAAATCACAAGGGTGTGTTTAATATACTTGCATCAGAATGACAAACTATTGTTTATTACCCAATAAAAAATTCTAAATCGAAGATTATTTTGATTTTATCATGATCTGACTAATAAAGTTTTGCAATTACAATGGAAACTATGTTTAACTATTTCGGACACTTAAAAATAATTAAAAATGTTCGTGTTCGATACACAAAAATATTCCCAGGTGTCCGAAAATTTATAGACACCTTTTTTGCCTAATATACACGGATAGTGTTGATTAATGATTGCGCGTGCTTGTTTAATACCACGCCGTATAGTATTATAAATTTTTAGAGATGTTTGCTATGAATTTGAAATCTTTCCATATGTATGATTTTGTTTTACATAAAATTACGCCAATACTGCATTTTTGTCGACCAAGTTCAACGATTACCATCTCGTATATTATTTACCTGTAATTAATGAAAAAAAAAAAGCAAATTATGATTTTGTTGTTTGTTCTTAAACCAAAAATCTTAAACGAATGCCTTTAACACCTTCAAATTTTCGTGCAACTTGTGATAGGGTGCAATAAAACTAGAGCCTGTTTGTCACACTTATATTGTTGAGTAGGGGCATAGTACCATAGATACATGAATTGTTAATTGGCATTAATTGGCATATTTATTATACGATATCACAACCTGTAAACCCATTATTTATGGCTCATGGCACTTTACCCAATAATGCTTATGTAACGGTCCACCGCCTCCACTCATTCATCTGCCAGGTTTGGTGACCTTTGTCCGGTTGTAAAAAACATGTGCGATGTGTCACCGGATTAATGCAAACAGGTTAGAATTCTGCTAAAATACCACTGTCATATAAAATGTCTGAAAATTTAGATTCTTAAATTATGAGTTCAAATCAGAATGTCCGAAAATATATAGTGACAAAAAATATTTATTTTGGCTAAAAAAGAGGGTGTCCGAAAATTTATAGTGTCCGAAAACATAGAGCTTTTACGGTATGTTTAACTATGCAGCGCCTCTCTTTCTGCATGAACGTTCAAACGTGCATCTCTGCTGTTGCAAGTGACGTCATTCATTTATACAAATTCATAATGATGAATAACGTCAAAATCAGAACTACTTTTTTTGCATTGTTTATGGGTGAATTTACAGCGGTAATTTTGTTCTTTGTCCATAGAACAATCTGGGCGTGTCATGTTAGAATTTTCCTTTAACTATATAAGTTGTAACAGTCATGAAATTCAGAAACTCCCATTGTTTTTTTTATGGCCAATTTGGGGCTGATTCCCCTGCTTAAAAAGTTATATTTTACCCCTATATTTGCCTTAAAATTCCCCTCAGAATGTAAGCTTTATTTTTTTTAATGAACAAAATCGGACAAAACTTGACTAAGATCGAGGAATTTTCGTAAAATATCCCAGTAATTTTTCATCAAGCCAAGTTAAAGCAAAATCCAAGTTGTCATTGGTTACAGCAAAATAATTAATGTTTTATAACAAAGTAGAATATAAACATGTAAATTTATTTAATAATGCTTTAAAAAACAACAACACCCTTTTGCTGTAAATTCCATCAGAAGGGCCCCGAAAAAAAATACTGACTCCATTACTTAAATGCATGAACCACTCGAATATAATTTAGTTGTACATGGAACATCATCTTTGCTGATAACATTTTGTTCTTCTAGATCCTTGCTGTTGTTTCATTAATCTCCTAATTGCAGCTCTAATTAATTGTCAGTGTTGCATGATCATGGTAGTGGAGCTGAGAATTGACTGTTTGTTATTAAAGTTTGCCAGTGTCTCCAGGTGACTTCTTCACACCTGCTTGGAGTTCTGTCATGTATGCCTCACTTGACCTTTTGCTAACCTTCAAAATTCATTCCTAAAGGCATATTTGGAAATATTGGCAGACTTTTGTAATTGTGCCTATTGGATTCATTTCATGATATTTATTTTATTTTATTTTTTTCAGCTGACTTTAAGCAATTTATTTGCTAGTTTGTATAGATTTTTGTTTGTTTCTGGAGAACAGAAAAGTGCCTTTCTATGGTTGGATGAAAGGCAGTATTTCAGCTGGATAAATGTGTACATAGATTTAACAATACCGTACTATTAGACAGCAAACAGACTTGAATGTATATGAATATACTCAGAAAGGAAGCACCAAAGTACATGTATTTATATTGACTGAAATAGAGGCAATAATTTCTAAAATAGTTATATGGTGTGTTTGAATTCTTAAAGGAATAAGTCTCTTCAAGTCGCAAGCTGGAGTAAGTAGTGTTCGTACATTCTTCGATATTTTGTAACTAGTATGTCTAATAAAGGAGTTATAACAATTATGCTACCACTGTATGTTTTAAAGATGCAAGATGAATTTAGAATGACACCAAAATCAAGATTGTGTTCATTGTTTTTGCCCCAAATAAACTTGAATAATGTTAGAAAATTTGTAACTGTATTATAGAACATTTAACAAAAAACGATTATAATATATTCCAGTGTACTCCCTCTATAGAGGGAAACCGGACTGGACCAAATGTTCGGTTTTCAGGGAGTTCCGGTTTACTGAGGGTTTGAGGCAAAATACAATAATGCATATATATTATATTAATTTATTCGTTTTATTCAGATTTATTCAACTATAGCATTTTATGACAAAAATAATTTAACACGTAACGCATTATTATAACATACAACACATTTTGAAATCATTGATTAAACATAATACAAAACCAGCACACATCAATTTTAACACACCGCACAATCAAATGAATGTCACAAATCAGCATACATGTATCGGCTTAACTTAAACAATGTACGATAATACATGTAGACAATGTTTATACATTTTATTAAGACTAATAAAATCCTGACATAATGTGGCATAATATGACGGAAGTAACATAACACATAATAATAAAGTGCAGCACATTTTAAAATCATGACCAAGGGGAATGCAAAACCAGCACACACACAGTCACATGAGCATCACTCATTAGCCTATAATTTACACTTTGCTCAAAAAGTCACTGATAGTAATCTGCTTTGTAGCGCACCCAGCCTTGACAGTCTTCTTCTCTGTAATTGTGACCAACATCAATCAAATTATGTTTTAATTAAAGCAATCATGAATAATTATTACATCATTAATAGTTATTACCCGAATTATATAAATTGTTTGTAAAACGTTTAAATATTTTCTAAACAAATGAAAACAGTCTAATTAACATACTGTTTGTTGTTCACACTTTAGCGACTAATCACCCTTATCGGGAGTCCTAATATATTATGTTGAACTGTTGCCCCGAATTATCGGATTAAGCGTGCAATCACCCTGCGACGAGACAATCGCGAGCTAAAGATAATCGAAAACAGCATATTGTCACACATGTTCGGTTTACAGAGGTCAATTTGTACTCCGAAACAAAGCGATGTACCGCTCCTGCTGTTCGATATTCGAAGTACAGAGGCTTCGGTATACCGAGGGTTTTCGCACATTCAACATATAGGCAAACAAACGGACCGGAGCGTCTGTTCGGTTTTCAGAGAGTTCCGGTTTATAGAGAGTTCGGTTTTAAGGGAGTACACTGTATAATTGTTATGTGTTTGCCTAATTGTACAGTGGATTTTTTTCTCTGCTAATTGTATTAATGTTTTCCCACCTGGACTACATTATACAATATGTTTACTATACTATTTTAGAGAAACATTGCATCAATTGTATCAATTTATTTCAATACAGTGTTGTCACAAGTAAATATGGTAACTATTTTATTGATTATGGTAGCTGAAAGGTGGGAATACACCAATACTTGAACTGCCCTTCGTTATTAATTAATGGTAGACCTTTTGATAATGATGTGTTTAAAACCTGTGATAAACGACAGGTGGGGTACGATTGCTAGACATTGGGTGTAAATGAGTTATTAAAGCTTTTGTCTGTACCTTATACAATTGTAGGCAGATGTATTGGGATGAAACATTCTTTTCAGCAGCATATCTTTTATAATATAAGCACAAAAATAATTAATTTATTAGTTAAACTGAAGCATATTTCTTACCATTTCTTAAAAAAATGGTGCTGGTTGCTTAAAAGTTCAGTAGACGTTATTATATGTTTAAACTGGGTTTATGATTTTTCAAAGTTTAGAATACGTTTGTTGCTTCATATTGCTAAGAAGATATGCTCAATTATACATTTATAAACATATGGTTGTACAAATGTAATGTATTTTTTCTTGTGTTTGACATGTATACAGCCATAGTAATGTCTCCTGCGTATTTTGTCATTTCAGAGTGTTTAAGAAGAGCAGTCCCAATGGCAAGGTCACAGTGTACCTGGGGAAACGAGATTTCATTGACCACCTTAAGCTCATTGACCCAATTGGTAAGCATTCTCTCATTGGAGATTTCATTGACCATCTTATGCACATTGAGTTGGTAAGCATTCTCTCACTGGAGATTTCATTGACCACATTGGGCACATGGACCCAGCTGGTAATCATTCACTCATTGGAAATTTAATTGACCATTTTACGCCCATTGACCAACTGGTAAGCATTCTCTCGTTTGAGATTTCATTGACCATCTTTTGCACATTGAATTGGTAAGCATTCTCTAATTGGAGATTTCATGGACCACATTACGCACATGGACCGAACTGGTAAGCATTCTCTCGTTGGAGATTTCATTGACCATTTATGCACATGACCAACTGGTAAGCATTCTCTTGTTGGAGATTTCATTGACCATCTTATGCACATGGAATTGGTAAGCGTTCTCTCATTGGAAATTTCATTGAACACATTACGCACATGGACCCAATTAATAAGCATTCTCTCGTTAAGCATTTCATTGACCATCTTATGCACATCGACCAACTGGTAAGCATTCTCTCATTGGAGATTTCATTGACCATCTCACACACGTCAACCAACTGGTAAGCATTCTCTCATGGAGATTTTATTGACAACCTTACGCTCATCAACCCAATTGGTAAGCAGTCTCTCGTTGGAGATTTAATTGACCACCTTACGCTCATGGACCTAATAAGTAAGTGTTTTCTTGTTGGAGTTTTCATTGACCACCTTACACTCATGGACCCAATTGGTAAATGTTTTCTGGTTGGAGTTTCCTTGACCACCTTATGCACATTGGCCCAATTGGTAAGTACTTTCTTGTTGGAGTTTCCATTGACCACCTTACGCTCATGGACCCAATTGGTGTTTTCTTGTTGGAGATTTCATTGACCACCTTACACACATCTACCCAATTGGTAAGCATTCTCTCATTGGAGATTTCATTGACCACCTTACACACATCGACCAACTGGTGTGCATTCTCTTGTTGGAGATTTAATTGACCAACTTACAGATATCAACCCATCTGGTAAGTATTCTTTCGTTGGAGATTTCATTGACCAACTTACACACATCAACCCAATTGTCAACCCCTTGTTCGAGATTTCATTGACCGCCTTACACACATGGACCCAATTGGTCAACCTCTCGTTGGAGATTTCATTGACCATCTTATGCACATCGACCAACTGGTAAGCATTCTCTCATTGGAGATTTCATTGACCATCTCACACACGTCAACCAACTGGTAAGCATTCTCTCATGGAGATTTTATTGACAACCTTACGCTCATCAACCCAATTGGTAAGCAGTCTCTCGTTGGAGATTTAATTGACCACCTTACGCTCATGGACCTAATAAGTAAGTGTTTTCTTGTTGGAGTTTTCATTGACCACCTTACACTCATGGACCCAATTGGTAAATGTTTTCTGGTTGGAGTTTCCTTGACCACCTTATGCACATTGGCCCAATTGGTAAGTACTTTCTTGTTGGAGTTTTCATTGACCACCTTACGCTCATGGACCCAATTGGTGTTTTCTTGTTGGAGATTTCATTGACCACCTTACACACATCTACCCAATTGGTAAGCATTCTCTCATTGGAGATTTCATTGACCACCTTACACACATCGACCAACTGGTGTGCATTCTCGTGTTGGAGATTTAATTGACCAACTTACAGACATCAACCCATCTGGTAAGTATTCTTTCGTTGGAGATTTCATTGACCAACTTACACACATCAACCCAATTGTCAACCCCTTGTTCGAGATTTCATTGACCGCCTTACACACATGGACCCAATTGGTCACCCTCTCGTTGGAGATTTCATCGACCACCTTACACACATCGACCCAACTGGTAAGCATTCTCTCGTTGGAGATTTCATTGACCACCTAAATACACACATGGACCCAATTGGTTAACCTGATGTTGGAGATTTAATTGACCAACTTACACACATGGACCCAATTGGTTAACCTCTCATTGGAGATTTATTTGACCATCTTATGCACCTGGACCCAATTTGTAAGCATTCTCTCATTTGTGGCTTTTTGAAATCTCTTTTATGGTTCTGAATCCAGTTGGAGATGCTTACTCCAGACAGTCTAATGGGACTGGGGAAATGTGAAACCCATCTGTAATTCACGAAACAAAGGTTTTACACCATGTCAAATTATTTGGACAGTTTTGGCAAAATGTTTTAGATGAATATAAAAGAGATATTGGTGAAAATGTAATAAAATATCTGTGTTGCAAAAATGCAATATGTATTATTGAAGAAAGATCTTTACTAAAATTGTCAGCTTTGTTTCAATTAACATTTTTTGGCTGACTTATTAGTTGTTGTAACGCAATACCTTGAGTGGAGTGTACTATTTTGTTAGTATAGCTAAGTCAACGTTATATTTCATATGTGGTGGTAAATATAAGTGGGAGATAAATGATGTGGGAGGTAAATATAAGTGAGAGGTAAATGATGTGGGAGGTAAATATAAGTGAGTGTCCTTTCTGTCCGTCCGTGATTCTGTCCATACGAGGTTAACTAGATTTTACCGTTTTGACTTGCACCATACACCACTTACTACAACACTTGGATACTTGCACAGTTGTTGCTTATGACCATTCCTAATCCCGAGAATAATTCAAATGGGCTGTCCGGCACCAACTTGGGGCATGTTTGTTTATCAAACACAGCATCTTGTATACAAATTATTTTTATATTTGCGGGATCAGTTTGGAATGATGAGTTTTGAGAATTTTCAGTACTGGGAGAAGTTTTCTCCTCTGAAGTTATTCTGAAATCCAACCCTGAATAAATTCATACATCAAAATCGCATCAAAATACATGAATCAGTGAGGTAATGTTGTGGGCTATGCTGATCAGAATAGCTTTTTACAGACTGTTTATCTGATCAGAATAAACAGATTTTACTCTGATGATATATCCAGTCTGGCTGCATTATCTGTTACATTATTCCCATGCGCGTGTGTGTGCGGTGAGACGTGTTGATGGCATTTTGGCGTATATATAATGAGAACGTAGGGACTGCGGACATGGCTATTTTCTCATAGTTGTAGATCTTTTCATGAGAAATTTGATAAAAAACTGACAAAAAGTATAACAAGCAGTTTAAAGAATATTGAAAATTACATTTCCCGGAATTTTAAGCATAGTAAGGATTTCTTTCTTTCTCATTTTGGAATAAATAGCTGTTTTAACTGTTAGATTTCTGTTGAATATTGTGGAAAGCATTATCACTGTTCATACTGTATTTAGATGGAAAATTGAAGGGATTCAATAGTTGGTACAAATGAAGTAAAATCTTACTGGTTAAGAAGGGGCGGGATGCAATTGTACAGGAACATGTGACTAATAGATGACCATATATGGTAATCAGTACTACAGATTCTGATGCAATTGTACAGGAACATGTGACTAATAGATGACCATATATGGTAATCAGTACTACAGATTCTGATGCAATTGTACAGGAACATGTGACTAATAGATGACCATATATGGTAATCAGTACTACAGATTCTGAGAAGGTGATGTTCCAAAAGCTAATCAAAAGCCAGAAATAGCATCCATAAAGAACATGCTCTTACATAACGATTAAGTGGTTCACTTAATGGGTGCAGTCCAGCTCTGTCATGTAGGTGCTTGGTTGTTCAACAAATAAAAAATCGTTTTTCTACATATATAAATGCACAAGGTAGCTCACTCGCCATTGTCTATCGTAACGGAAGTCGACTGGCTGGTTTCAAGGTATAAAATTACATATTTGGTTCCCAAAATCTACATAGCCCATGCATTTAGGTCCGGGTACTACTTAAAATTATAACCAGTCAATCTGTCTCAATCAATTTCCGTTACGATAGAAAATGGCGAGTGAGCTACCTTGTATAGATTTATACTATAGGGAATAGGATTATTTTTTATGTGTTCAACAACAAGCGCCTATGCTCTGTCGTTGGCTCAGAATGTAGGTTACTTTCCAAGATATGACAATTATAATTCTTTGAGGTTTTAAACCAATGTCATGCTAATATTTTACTGTTCACAGATGGAGTTGTGCTTGTGGACCCAGACTACTTGAAGGAGCGTAAAGTTTACGCCCATGTGCTAGCAGCTTTTCGCTATGGACGCGAGGATTTGGACGTACTTGGTCTCACCTTTCGGAAGGATCTATTTCTTGCCTCTATGCAGGTTGGAAACTCAATGCATGCTCATTGCTTCTTAAACAGACATTCGTTGCAGGCTTAATAAAGTACCTGGGAAAGTTTTGGTGTGTTGGAAAAAACAAGACTTTGGCAGTATACCAGTATTAGATATTTTCCCACTTTTTGACAGTACATCAAGTGTATCTGTCCTATCAAAAGTTAATCGTGTTAAATCATCATCTAACTCTTATTTACTAATATCGTGTGAATTCAAGGTCTGTGATTGTGAATATGATCAAGATAACCAAAACGATGTAATGTCTTTTTTAGTTTGAGTAATAACTGCATGTAATTGATAAAACAATACACTTCATATATACCAACATAGCAGTATTAGCGCATTAATTCACAAAGACATATGCCTGTATTTGACATGTTAATTAATATTTTAATTTACAATGTTCCCAGGTGTACCCTGCAGTGAAAGATCAACAGAAGCCCTTGACCCGACTTCAGGAGCGCCTTATCAAGAAACTGGGCCCCAACGCTTACCCCTTCTTCTTCGAGGTATTTTTCGCCGCAGTATAATTTCTCTATATTCACGACCATAACACTAAAAATGAAATCGCTAATATATTGTGGTAGAAATTGTTCGTGATTTTCCACTTACATTCAAAACGCGAAAATTGCTGGTTAAATGGTATATAACATTATTCAAAAGGCGAAAATTACTGGTTAAATGGTGTATACAATTACATATATTAAACATATTAAAAAGTTGTTTTCAGTATCTTTCAGATTGGGAACAGTTCAGTGTGTTACAATGCAGTGGGGCTGAGGGGGTAATTTAAAGGGGTATAACCAAGCAAATTACCCACTACACATGCGCAATAGATACATGATTGCATATCCTAACTAGAAAGAACTGGGCCCATTTTATTCTTCATCTAAATATTAAATCAACGTGTAAGGAGATAACATCGAAACCGTGTCATAATGATTGGACTTTAAAACCAGTACATACCCTATGTGTAAAGTTTGTTCATTATATGATCATTAAATTCCCAGCTGTTTCATGTACATCCCCTATGTGTAATGTTTGTTCATTATATGATCATTAAATTCCCAGCTGTTTCATGATGAACACATGTCATGGGTAGCTATTGGAATAGTCTGTAGTGATGATGATGATAATTCCCAGCTGTTTAGTGATGAACACATGTCATGGGTAGCTATTGGAGAAGTCAGTAGTGATGATGATGATAATTCCCATGCGGTATCATGTGTTACTGTTTGTGTTTCAGTTGCCGCCCAATGCCCCTGCGTCCGTCACACTGCAGCCTGCCCCTGGGGACACAGGCAAGGTAGGCTCTGTCAGTCAGCGAAATTAGCAGTTTGGCCAAGGATTCCGCTCAATAACTTAATAATGAATTGGGATAATGACTGTAATGAAACTTCATATATAGATACCTTATATCAAGACCTCACTTGGGATTGCATATGGGGTGGGTGGGGTCAAGGTCACAGTTTCTAAAAATAGAAGTATGCTTTCCGCTCAATAACTCTACACTGAATTGAAATATTGTAATGAAACCTCACATTTAGATACCTTATATCAAGACCTCGCTTGGGATTGCATATGGGATATGTGGGGTCGAGGTCACTGTTACTTAAAATAGTAAAAATGGTATCCGCTCAATAACTCAAGAACGAATTGAGATACTGTTATGAAACTTCATATGTAGATACCTTATATCAAGACCTTTCTTAGCATTGTATTTTGGGATGTTTCAAATCAAAGTAAAGGCAACCATTACTAAAAATAAAAGTATGCTATCCGCTCAATAACTCAATAATGTATAGAGGCGTGGCTACGATTCTAGTTTTATAATATTACTGACTTTTAGGCATTGCTTTAGAAAAATTTGGTTTTCGTGGAATTTCCACGTTTCTTATTTTACCATGTGCTTGTATATTTTCAGCCGTGTGGTGTAGACTATGAACTGAAGACCTATGTGGCAGAGAATCTTGATGAGAAGCCACACAAGAGGTAAAAAGCAGTACTCGTTTCTACTGTACATCGTAGTTGTGTAATGGATAGGGTGTCCGCCTTGCCATCGGGAGGTCCTGAGTTTGATCCCTACTCTGGGAGCGTTTAAATGAGGTGTGTTGTGGGGAAACCGGACTTAATGCATGTTCTTAAAGTGTTGTCCCGGATTAGCCTATGCAGTCCGCACAGGCTAATCCGGGATGGCACTTTCCGCCTACAGTGGATTTGTGTTTAGAAGAGACTTTCTTGGAACAGAAAATACCATAAAAGCGGAATGTGCTGTCCCGGATTAGCCTGTGCAGACTATACAGGCTAATCCGGGACGACACTTTACGCACATGCATTAAGCCCGGTTTTTCCATGACGCGCCTCAAATGATCTTTCTCAAAAGAACCCAAGTACTGGAAATAGACTCGAAACAGTCTCCATAAGCCTCAGGCTTTCAGCTCAATCAAGCTAAAATAAAGAGGTTTAAACCAGTTGTGCAAAGCAAAGGAATTTTAAATATTGTAAGATGATCAAATTTTAGTATAATTTAACGCTTGAATTATTTCCTATCTATTTATAATCAGTTTAGTATATGTGCATGCATTCATTTGTTTATTGACACCATAACAGTTCTAGTTTCAGTGCAATAATATTATATTGATTTAACACAATTTAATCTGATGGAAACTAATAGATTTATCATAATCCGTTTGTAATATATTCAGGATTTTTGTCTCTTTTAAGGTAAACAATTAGAAAAAACTTGTTATTATGTGTAAACTTTGTTTACTGTATACAGACTATTTAAAACATTTAATTTCATTGTTTGATCATTTTGCAAGTTGTTACTTACTATTAATCTAGCAGACTTGTTTGTTAATGCATGACGTCATGCTTCAAAGCTTTGTTCACTCACGTATAAATGATTTCCATTTATGTTGTCCTTGAAGCAAAGTTACAAGTTCTCAAACTAATTACTTGTCATTGCATTGTGTTTTAAATTTAATGAGGACATTGTGTTTAATCTCATTTTTCACGAAAATTGTATTATATTCATTAGGAAATTTGATGTAACAACTTGGTGTTTAGATTTTCCTGTCAAAAAATATGAATTTTCCCAGAATTGCGGATACAAAATTACTACTTATTATTTTTAAATGTATGTCTGTTGAAATTCTTATTTCATGTTGAACAAATTTTAAGCCAGTTCATTAAATTTAAAGTAAATTTGAAAACAATATAATATTTATTGCATTAACACCAAATATTTGAGTAACAATTCTATATAATTATAATAATATTAAGAGGAGCAGCATTGTTTTTCCCAATTACTGTTATTGGTATGATTACCGAAGTTGTGTTGGAAACAAAAGATCCGTATAATAATTGCAATTTATTGTCTTATTGAAGCAAACACCGACATGAAGTGGTGTAATGTGGTATTATGTTGTCTTCGAGAGTAAAAGTCCAACATATATCACTTAACATGAAAACCAGTTATACTGGAAATCACAATATTTTAATACCCCCAATTGTTTTCTTTTAGTGGTATATGGTATCCATGTCACAATATGTCTGAACTAGGTTATTAAAATAAGACATTTTGCAATTATAAGAACTGCTAGTGAATTGGTTGCTGGATTCTCTGTCAAGTGTTTCATCCTTAAATAATTATTATGATCCCCAAATGGGCTGTTATATAACATTTGCAATTAATATGCCTTGTTTGGATTTACTTGAATATATTCAACCCTTTGGGCTTGGCATCCTTCGATCAATTTACTTGACGTTAGAACTTGTATATTATATTAGTCTGTTTTGTAGTTTTCGTCTTACATATTCACTGTACTGGTATCCCAATGGTACCTCACTCCTGGACTCTGAAGTCTAAAGAGCTTTGGAGGCTAGCCTGTGGACGTTGCCATTACTGTTAACATCAGAAAAATAAACTGTTATCATATTCTTGTCATAGAATAGCGGTAGTCACGCTGTGCAGATATTGTTACCTATTGAATGTCACAGTTGAATGGCCCCTTTGATAATACTGCATTCCAGGAAAAAATGACTAAAACCGTAGCCAACTTGGGGTGCATAATGTTCACAACTATACATTGTAAAATGACTTTAAGAGGAATGGCATTTAATGGCAAGTGTTTTTAACCAAGAAAATGAGGGTTTTATAGAGTTTTCCATGATCCTCAAACAATTTCTTCTTTAGTTTTTAATTCAAGGCTGCCGTAGATATAGAGAATACTAGGTTAGTGTTGAATAGAGATAAGTTTATATAGCGAGGCTTAGAAAACCTGAACCCCGAGCCTTGGTGAGTGGTTCATGTTTTTGTGCCGAGCAAATAAACTTATCTTTATTCAACATTTACCTAGTATTTTATTTATCCAATCATTTTCTCTCTTTGTTTTGAAAATATACGAAAGAAAACACACAAAATATTACGAAAAACATAAAATGACGTCCCGAAAATCAACAAGATGATGCTGAGTGTGTGAATAAAGCTAAGTTTATTCCACGGGGGTTTATTTTGTCAGTGCACACCTGATGAGGGGATAAAACTTGTTGATGAATTGGTCGGTAAATCCTTCATTACTCAGTGCCAAATATTGACATTATGTAAACTAAACAGAGTAGGTAAAATTATATACCAAGCTAAAAACTTGTCTGTACCAAGACAATAGGTATTGTCATTCTGCTAGTTGTTACCTACCAAGACAATAGGTATTGTCATTCTGCTAGTTGTTACCTACCAAGACAATAGGTATTGTCATTCTGCTAGTTGTTACCTACCAAGACAATAGGTATTGTCATTCTGCTAGTTGTTACCTACCAAGACAATAGGTATTGTCATTCTGCTAGTTGTTACCTACCAAGACAATAGGTATTGTCATTCTGCTAGTTGTTACCTACCAAGACAATAGGTATTGTCATTCTGCTAGTTGTTACCTACCAAGACAATAGGTATTGTCATTCTGCTAGTTGTTAACCCTACCAAGACAATAGGTATTGTCATTCTGCTAGTTGTTACCTACCAAGACAATAGGTATTGTCATTCTGCTAGTTGTTACCTACCAAGACAATAGGTATTGTCATTCTGCTAGTTGTTACCTACCAAGACAATAGGTATTGTCATTCTGCTAGTTGTTAACCCTACCAAGACAATAGGTATTGTCATTCTGCTAGTTGTTACCTACCAAGACAATAGGTATTGTCATTCTGCTAGTTGTTACCTACCAAGACAATAGGTATTGTCATTCTGCTAGTTGTTACCTACCAAGACAATAGGTATTGTCATTCTGCTAGTTGTTAACCCTACCAAGACAATAGGTATTGTCATTCTGCTAGTTGTTACCTACCAAGACAATAGGTATTGTCATTCTGCTAGTTGTTACCTACCAAGACAATAGGTATTGTCATTCTGCTAGTTGTTAACCCTACCAAGGAGGTCATGTTTTTGTCACCACGGGTTAAGTAAAAATGTCTGTTGTTCACAACTTTACACAAAAAGTCCTGAACAAATTTGCATGAAATTTTCTGAGAATGTTGGAAATGGGCCAGTGAAGAAATGATAAGTTTTTAGTGGTGATCTGGATCACTTTCTGGATCTAGGAATCTTAAAATGAAGTGTGTCATGGGAAAACCGGGCTTAATGCATGTACGTAAAGTTTTGTCCCAGACTAGCCTGTGCATTCGCACAGCCTAATCCGGGACGACACTTTCCGCCAACAGTTGATTTAGAAGAAAATACCATACAAGCGAAAAGTGTCATCCCAGATTAGCCTGTGCGGACATTAAGCCCACTTTTCCCATGACATGCCTCAAATGTTCTTTATTATTGGGAAATAGGGCAAGGGAGGTAACCTTTCACTGGAAAATTCAATTGTTATGTAGGGTTTTCTATCTTGGCAGAGGTCTGCACTCTCCGAGAAAGAAACAGCCATTTGTATTTGCAGTCTTCATAGGTCCGCAAAATTCCCAGATTTGTTTCTGGCAAAGAGGACATATAAATGGCCAAGTATTTCTGGCCCGTACAAATTATTTCTAGCAAAACATTATGTTTTGTAATCAAGTCACCCCAAGAAAATATCATTTGGACAGGACGACCAGTATTCTTGAAGATATTAAGGACCTCCTGAATTTTTTTCTGCAATGTCCGAGGGCTTAAGGTTCTTTCTGTAAACTGTGTATTGGTCTTATTTAAATTTAAGGCTAAGATATATTTGGATGACGTTCGTAGTCAATGGTAACTGTTTATTTCTTCCAGGAATTCAGTTCGCTTGGCCATCAGAAAGTTGACTTACGCACCAGAGGAGCCGGCCCCACAGCCTAGCGCGGAGACGTCAAAAGATTTCATGATCAGCCCTGGGAATATCAAGCTGGAGGCATCCTTGGACAAAGAGGTAACCATGGAAACCAGATATTGCTACTTATGCCTCCCCCCAATCAAAGATGGCGGGGTATATTGCTTTTTATGCCCCTCTCCGTATCAAATATGGCGGGGTATATTGGTTTGCTAATGTTGGTCAGTCTTGTCTGTCGGTCTGTAGACCACTTGCGTTTCCGCTCTATAAGACCAACAGTTTTCATCTGATCTTCACCAAACTTCATGAAAATGAGAAAATCGCAAGAATTATGGAATTATGGCCCCTGCTTTGTTACTTTTGTTCCCTAAAACGTGTTTGTCTTGATTCCATGAAATCTGTTGTTACTTTTTTCACTGGATCTTGCACACTTTGTTGCATAAACTTGTTGTTACTAGATTCTTTGAAACTTGCTGTTACTTGATTCTTAGAAATTTGCTGTTACTTGAAATTTGCTATTTCTTGATTCCTTGAAATATGCTGTTACTTGATTCTTTGAAATTTGTTGTTACTTGATTCTTTGAAATTTGCTTTACTTGATTACTTGAAATTAGCTATTTATTGATTCCGTGAAATCTGCTGTTACTTGATTCCTTGAAATCTGATGTTACTTGATTCATTGAAACTACTAAGTCTTTATTCATTAAAAATTGATGTTAATAAATTCCTTGAAACTTGCTGTTACTTTCTTACAGAAGCTTAGTTTTACGGTTCTTATTGAAAGCTTTAACTTAAACATTATAATACGAAAATACTATTGAACTACTTTCTGTTACTTCAAGGAAAATACATTATTATTATTTGTAAAAAAGTTATATATTTTATAATTACATTATCTCTCACTGTTTGACCATGGTGTTGTCTTTAAATTGTTCTGAAAACATTTCGTTGTTAGCAGTTAATTCAGAATTATTCAAGGTGTTTGCAGAGTTATGGCCCTTAGGCGTAAAAAAAAAATAAGTTTGTTTCAGGTAACCCGACCTACCCGAAAAAAATGCCCCAACCCTAAAACATTTTATTGACCATTTGCCCCCCCCCCCCCCCCCCCCGATGTGGTTCAGCATCATTGTCACGTTCACACATGTACAGTTGTATAGTATGACCATATGCATCAAATAGAAAATGGTATGGTATTTCACGACTTGTTTGCAAGCAAAATACATTAAAGGCGTGTAGTGGGAAACCCTGGCTTAATGCGTCTGCGTAAAGTGTTGTCCCGGATCAGGCTAATCCGGGACAACATTTTCTGCTTTGATGGTATTTTTGGTTTCAAGAATGTCTCTTCTAAACATATATCCACTGAAGGCGGAAAATGCCGTCCCAGATTAGCCTATGCGGACTGCACAGGCTAATCTGGGATGACACTTCACGCACATGCATTAAGCCTGGTTTTCCCACATCTTGCCTCATTAAGTTTTGTACAATGCTGAGGCTTTGTGCTGTGTTACTACAAGCATCATGAACACAACATTTTGCACAGTCATTATACAGGAACAATTTGATATATGACATTACTTCAACGACTTTTTGCCAGACTGTGTATGCTTAGAAATATCAGAAGGTCATATGTGTCATGCAAATCATCTTACGTGGTTCTCAGTACAGGAGAACATTTGTCAGACGGAGACTCGATTCACGTGCCTCATGAAGCATTGCATGCAGAGTCCTCATTTATCAAGGAGAAATCTGGTATTAAAACGGAACCCGTCCGCACAAATAATACTCAGAAAATTAGAAACATCATTTCGTTTTAAACCGTAGGACACGCAGTTTGCCTTTCCTGCTAATTAAGCAGTGCACTGGCAGTCAGTTTAAAAATCCAGGCCACTGCCTGGGAGCACCTTGATTGCTGGTTGACAATCGATAGGATTGGAAGTCATGGCAGAATGTTTAGCCAACTCCTATGCCTGTGTTAATTTGTTAAAAATCCGCTTGTTTTGCTAAAGAATTTTTGACGCAGTACTCATTACAAAACAAAAACACAGATAA
Organism: Congeria kusceri; assembly: GCA_027627225.1. NCBI lineage: Eukaryota > Metazoa > Mollusca > Bivalvia > Myida > Dreissenidae > Congeria > Congeria kusceri. The sequence continues at coordinate 41,922,484 of CM051029.1, read as the reverse complement.
TGAGTAACAAGATGAATTTATGTGGTGCACAGCACATCTCAGATTGCAAAATTGCATGAATGACTTCACTTTTTCTCTTATTTTTTTTAAATTAAGCACTGTTGAAGCCAAAAGAAGCATATTTTCAAGCATTTTCAAACTGTAAAGATGCACATAAGCATTTTTAGCACTCTCAGGCCATTATAAGCCATTTTCAAGGCTTTTTGCAGAATTGAATGTTTTCATGTTAGCTAGGAAGTTATTGTTTAAAATGGTGAGTTACAGATGATCACTTGATTGAAAGCATATGTTCTATATAATGCTCAATTTTTCTTTTATGAGTCATGATGCAGTGATTTTTTTAGCTAATTTTAATGCCATTTAAAGGCAGTTTCCCCCAAATTGTCCATTTTCTTCCCCCAAGTAATTTGTAGTATTTTACAGATGGGTGCATCATAAATAGAAAAGCAATTATTGAATTTGCACCATTGTCACAAAAGGTATTCAGTATAGATGAAATTTTTTAAATATATTAATCGTTAAAAAGCAAAATAACCACATATTTAATGGAAAATAACTTTTAAAAACTTTCCCCATTTTGAAATATGTCGTGATAAAGTTCCCAATTACATGGGCACAGGCAGTTAGGAAATTTTGAAAAAAAAAATCACTGTGACATATAATTATCAACTGAAATTGTGCATGACTGATTTCAGCATCAGCTGGATTATAAATTTATTTAATAACCCTTTAATTAACCTAATGGGCGTTAGTCGTGTAAGAGCCTTTTACATATTAAAAATTGCATCAGAAGTGAAAATCATTAAATCTGCAGCCTTAGATTGTTCCCTGGGTGAATTGATCCCATTCAGTGGTAATTGGCCTGTTGTGCTGATTTAAACATTTCTGTCAAAATACAAGAAATTTTAAAGCAAACTTTAATACTATTAGTACAAATGCCTCAAAAATCTATTGAGACATGCTTTTTAGTACTCACAAGAGCATGTGTAACAAAGATCCTAGGTTTTGACATTTCACTGATTCATTAGCTGACCTGGATTATGGGTGTGGTGGCTCTAGGGCGGGGATTGCTGTCAAAGGTTGATTGCAGAAATCTGATTAAGACATGATTGTCTACTTTGTGGATTAGGCTGGGTGGAATGTTCTTACTTAGATTAATTAAAGTAAGACAAACATAGGCCAAGCTGAATTAAGTCTTTTTCACTTATTTTTCTTTGTAGTGTAATGCTAATTAATGTAAAGTATGAAAATCGTGTATTACCATGGAAACAAAAAGCTTAATAAAATCATAAAATTTCTTGCCATAGGAATAGCAAATTGTTTGTAATTGATTTACATGCAAATTGTTTTTGCATTAAATCAAATTGTTTCGGTTTGAAGTCCATTTCAATGCAGTGAATTGAATGCAGTGGGGAACACTAAAGTTCTGAAATAGAGAAAATAGATATTTCACCAGGGGAAATGTGCTTCGTTTTAAAGCTTGTAAATTATTCAGATTGAGTTTAACATTTGTGCATGTGTTGTAGAGCTGCAACGATTCATCCATTGCTCAATTCGATTTCAATTTCACATATCATTTAGTTAAATATTTCGATTTAATTATTATTTACTTTATACAGGCGTATTTTTGCGAATTCAGGAGTCATAATATAAGAAAGTTTATATTTATTATTATTAATGTCATCGTATTGTTAACGTAAACGTATGTACCTTATATATATAAATATAAATACAAACAGTGGAAAATTGTGATAATGCTTAAGAAAACTAATTTAGAATAACAGCAGCCATGATGCCATGATCAATTTACATGACAACTCTACACAAAACCATAATTGTGATTAATAGTTTTATGACAACTCATCTATAAATATATATAAAAGAATCGAATCGAACTTAGCTAGTTTAGTATCGACAATCGAATTGGGCCATTCAAAATCGATTGATCGAAGCATCGAAGGAAATCATTGCAGCTCTAATGTGTTGTGATGCAGAAATGTTGGTACTGTTGACAATTTCGTAGCAGTTTCTAAGAAAAGCAATGTACACACAAGAACGTTTTAGAACCTTTTATTGCAGTTTCTAAGAAAAGCAATGTGCACACAAGAACTTTAGAACTTGTTATTGCAGTTTCTAAGAAAAGCAATGTACACACAAGAACGTTTTAGAACTTTTTATTGCAGTTTCTAAGAAAAGCAATGTACACACAAGAACTTTTTATAGCTTTTTATTACAGTTTCTAAGAAAAGCAATGTACACACAAGAACTTTTTATAACTTTTTATTGCAGTTTCTAAGAAAAGCAATGTACACACAAGAACTTTTTATAGCTTTTTATTACAGTTTCTAAGAAAAGCAATGTACACACAAGAACTTTTTATAACTTTTTATTGCAGTTTCTAAGTAAAGCAATGTGCACACAAGAACTTTTAGAACTTTTTATTGCAGTTTCTAAGAAAAGCAATGTACACACAAGAACTTTTTATAACTTTATTGCAGTTTCTAACAAAAGCAATGTACACACAAGAACGCTTTAGAACTTTTATTGCAGTTTCTTAGAAAAGAAATGTACACACAAGAACTTCATTTAACTTGTTATTGCAGTTTCTAAAAAAAGAAATGTACACACAAGAACGTTTTAGAAACTTTTATTGCAGTTTCTAAGAAAAGCACTGTACACACAAGAACTTTAGAACTTTATTGCAGTTTCTAAGAAAAGCAATGTACACACAAGAACGTTTTAGAACTTTTTATTGCAGTTTCTAAGAAAAGCAATGTACACACAAGAACTTTTTATAGCTTTTTATTACAGTTTCTAAGAAAAGCAATGTACACACAATAACTTTATAACTTTTTATTGCAGTTTCTAAGTAAAGCAATTTACACACAAGAACTTTTTATAACTTTTTATTGCAGTTTCTAAGAAAAGCAATGTACACACAAGAACTTTTATAACTTTTTATTGCAGTTTCTAAGAAAAGCAATGTACACACAAGAACTTTTTATAACTTTTTATTGCAGTTTCTAAGAAAAGCAATGTACACACAAGAACGCTTGAGAACTTTTATTGCAGTTTCTTAGAAAAGAAATTTACACACAAGAACTTCATTTAACTTCTTATTGCAGTTTCTAAAAAAAGAAATGTACACACAGGAACATTCCAAGTGACCATGCAAATTAATCCGAGATTTCTAAAGTTTTTAAATAAAGCAAATGTTGTTTTAAATAAAACTTATTTAATTCATAATTCTAACATGACACGCGCATAGTTTTTTACAGACCAAAAAAATGGTTAAATTGCCAATAAATAACTCAAAAAAGTAGTTCTAAAACTGTGAAAAATAGTTTGCTTTGTAATTGCAGAATATGCAGTCAGGTTATGTTAGAATCAAAGTAATTTTCACTTTATCGTTGTTTATCTGTCAATAAACAATGATCTTTCGTTATGATGTGTGTATATTAAACAACTCAGGCTAATGCCCTTGTGCTTTAATTCCTACGCATCTCAAAATCGTTTATTAACAGATAACAACTAAAAATCTAAAATTATTTCTTAAGTATAAAACAAAAGTGTTCCAATTTATTGAAGTAAGTCTAGTTATGCCCCTGCAAATCATTGACACTGCCTGGATATATGTGATAGTTGCTAAGCACCAAGTTTCATTTCATGATTTTGATGGTGATGCTAATGAATATGCTGATGATGATTGTGATGGTAGTGATAATGGCAGTGATGGTGGTGATGATGATGATGATGGTGATGCTAATGAATATGCTGATGATGATTGTGATGGTAGTGATAATGGCAGTGATGGTGATGGTGGTGATGATGATGATGATGATGGTGATGCTAATGAATATGCTGATGATGATTGTGATGGTAGTGATAATGGCGGTGATGGTGATGGTGGTGATGATGATGATGGTGATGCTAATGAATATGCTGATAATGATTGTGATGGTAGTGATAATGGCAATGATGGTGATGATAATGATCATATGATGGTGATGATTGTGATGGTAGTGATAATGGCATTGATGGTGACGGTGATGATGATGGTGATGCTAATGAATATTCTGATGATGATTGTGATGGTAGTGATAATGGCGGTGATGGTGGTGATGATGATGGTGATGATAATGAATATGCTGATAATTATTGTGATGGTAGTAATAATGGCAGTGATGGTGATGATAATGAATATGCTGATAATGATTGTGATGGTAGTGATAATGGCAGTGATGGTGATGATGGTTACCATGATGCTAATGAATATGCTGATGATGATTGTGATGGTAGTGATAATGGCGGTGATGGTGGTGATGATGATGATGATGATGGTGATGCTAATGAATATGCTGATGATGATTGTGATGGTAGTGATAATGGCAGTGATGGTGATGATGATGATGATATGATGGTGATGATTGTGATGGTAGTGATAATGGCAGTGATGGTGATGGTGGTGATGATGATGATGATGGTGATGCTAATGAATATGCTGATAATGATTGTGATGGTAGTGATAATGGCAGTGATGGTGATGATGGTGATGATAATGATCATATGATGGTGATGGTGGTGATGATGATGATAATGATGGTGATGGTGGTGATCATGATGATAATGATGGTGATGCTAATGAATATGCTGATGATGATTGTGATGGTAGTGATAATGGCAGTGATGGTGATGGTGGTGATGATGATGATAATGATGGTGATGCTAATGAATATGCTGATAGTGATTGTGATGGTAGTGATAATGGCGGTGATGGTGGTGATGATGATGATAATGATCATATGATGGTGATGATTGTGATGGTAGTGATAATGGCAGTGATGGTGATGGTGGTGATGATGATGATAATGATGGTGATGCTAATGAATATGCTGATAATGATTGTGATGGTAGTGATAATGGCAGTGATGGTGATGATGGTGATGATAATGATCATATGATGGTGATGATTGTGATGATAATGATGATGATGATGATGATACTGATGCAATAGTGAACAATGTTTCCTAATGATGGTGATGATGATTATAATGGTGATGCACTAATATGAAATATTTATAAATATCTATCTAACAATAACCTCACGATAACAATAATTACAGTGGCAATCCTAACATTGATGTGTTCTCATTTCAGAAATACTACCATGGAGAAAGTATAGCTGTGAACGTGCTAGTCGATAATAATACTTCAAAGACAGTGAAGAAAGTCAAGCTATCAGGTAACTTTATGCCAGTGTGTTAACACATTTGTTATGCAGAATACAACAATTCACATTGTCAATTTGTGTTAAATAGTAATAGTATCTAAAGCAGTGCTTATTTGTAGCAACAATAAGTTCTAAACTAGTGCTGAGACTAATTACCGATTTGGATGAGTTTTCACTGTTTTTGGATATTTGTTATAAAATTTCTGTCGCGACGTTTCATTAAATGTCCGAAAAAATAATTTAAATTAATGTTGAGACCCATATACGAGACAGATCTTATGTCACTTGTGTAATCTGTTGTAAAAAATCTGCATAAACAGTATTTTGTTAAATGTCCAAATAATAAATTTATATTGATTAAGACCCTTAGCATATACAGATCTTATGTCAGTCATGTAAACTGTCGTGAAATATCTGCATTATCGACGTGTTATTAAATGTTTGAAAATAATTTAAATGTTATTATAAGACCCACATGGAAGACAGAGCTTATGTCAGTTATGTAAATGGTTATGTAATACATATGAAGCGTGTCGTGGGAAAAACCGGCTTAATGCATGTATGTAAAGTGTTGTCCCGAATCAGCCTGTGCAGTCCGCACAGGCTAATCCGTAATGACTCTTTCCGTCTACAGTAGCTTTATGTTTAGAAGAGATTTCTATGAAACAGAAAATACCATAAACGAGCGGAAAGTGACGTCCTGGATTAGCCTGTGCGGACTGCACAGGCTAATCCGGGATGACACTTTACGCACATGCATTAAGCCCGGGTTTCCCATGACATGCCTCATATTGTTGAATATTAACAATCAGTCCATCAGGAGCAAAAGATTGTTTTGCATGAGACGAACATGGCGTAGATGGAAGTTTGTGAATTAGAGACGACGTAAGCTGCTTCTACGAATGCGGAGTTACTGTGTTTCAACAGTTCTGGCACCACGACAACAAACATTCTTAAGCTCAATCTTAATCTTAAATATTAACCCAATGGAAATCAAAGCTCAAATGTTACAAACATTCTCTTTGGTCAATATTTTAAGTTGAGGCTAAGTTTGAGATTGGGAACTTTCATAGTCGTGGGGCCTGGGTGTTTGGAAATTAATTGCAGATTTTCTGCTGCAAAAGATGTGTCACCTTTTTTACTTCTATAAGTGGTGCTTGCAAAATTACCTACTCTAAATCCCTAGTGGTACATCTCTTCCAAAATGACCTCCTCTAAATCCTGAGTAGTAAATGTTCTTCCAAAATGACCTCCTCTAAATCCTGAGTAGTAAATGTTCTTCCAAAATGACCTCCTCTAAATCCGGAGTAGTAAATGTTCTTCCAAAATGACCTACTCTAAATCCTGAGTGGTAATATGTTCTTCCAAAATGACCTACTCTAAATCCTGAGTGGTAAATGTTCTTCCAAAATGACCTACTCTAAATCCTGAGTGGTAAATGTTCTTCCAAAATGACCTACTCTAAATCCTGAGTGGTAATATGTTCTTCCAAAATGACCTACTCTAAATCCTGAGTGGTAATATGTTCTTCCAAAATGACCTACTCTAAATCCTGAGTGGTAATATGTTCTTCCAAAATGACCTATTCTCAATCATAATCCTTATTAGATAAACAGTTTGTACATCAGAATAGTTTTATTGGCAGTACTTTCTATTCAAAACATAACAAGGCAAAACATAAGATAGTTTCAAAAAAGCCTACCAAAATGAGAGGTTTCGAAATGAACATCCCAGTACAGTAATTGCATGCATGGAAAGCAGCTTTGTGGAATTAGGAGAGGAAGTTGAAAGAGGAATGGTTGATTAATAAAGATAGGAGATTGATCGCTGCCTTGAAGACACCTAATGCACATTTGTGTTGCGTAACTTTAATAAGCTTCTAGAGTTCCAATTTATCATTGTGATGTCACTCATAGGGACTAAATTAGATGAAACAGACATAGGAAGTCATTGGGGACAGCGCTGTTTCATTACTCAGCTACTGTTAACTATTATAATATAAAACCATACAATGTTCTCTTTCCCATAACAGTGACTAATATAGACTCATTGACAAAGTGCAACACCAGGTTAAGTCCTTATGTTTTACACAAGAGTTGTCATTATTTTGTGCTGAGCGATTGGGCATGATGTTACTGTTGGAACACTGGAAACTCCTTTCAAGAAATAGCAGTTGTAGTTTATATAAAACAACTGCATGGCCATGCGTTGTCCTATGTATATAAAGTTCTGTTTATTACAGTTTCTTCCAGCACTTGAAATATATTATGAAGCTTTTACTACTTTTACAACAAATATGACCAATGTTGTTTATTACATATTCTAACATGACATGCGCAGAGTTTTCTATAGACAAAAAACACAAATCACAGCTGTTAAACTACTAATAAACAACACGAAGAATAGTTCCGAAGCTGTAAAATGTAGGTCACATTGAAATTGCAGAAAATGTGGTCAGGTCATGTTGGAATCCAAATGATTTTCACATTATCTTTGTTTATTGGCCAATAAACAACTCTTTGTCGTTCTGATGCGTCGCTATTAAACCATTCCGGCTAGAACTCCAAATTGTTGTTTATTGGCCAATAAACAACGATAAATTGAAAATTATTTCTTAAATATATATCTGTTTAATGTTGTCTTCATATACTGCTTAGTACAGCTCAGGCAAACTTAGAATACCTAATTATTATACTACATGTATAGTTAAAGAAACTGTTTAGAAATATTTCACTACTTTTACACACCCAAGTATTTCAAGTTTAGACTGTTGGGCACTCGGTATTTTATGTTTTCTTATCAAACCCCATGTATATTACTGTATAATTTGTAACCAATGTGCAATGTATTTCTTTCCCAATCACAGTGCGACAGTTTGCCGATATTTGTTTGTTTTCGACTGCCCAGTACAAATGCACAGTAGCAGATTTAGAAAGCGAGTAAGTTTGGTTTGTTATTTTATCTCTGTAGAGGATAATGTTGGTTGAGCGCAAGACAGTGTTAACTCGTTGTATATTATATACAAGTTATCACAGTTCTGCGCCTAGTCATCAGTACAAGGCTGCCCGTTCACTGACTTATATACAATTTCTTTCTGTAGAAATAGACACGGTCATTTTTCATGTTTTAGCAAAATTGACTGTTGAACTGATTGGTGAAAATTGTTCAGAAATACCTACAAAAACTGTATAAGTGTTAGGATATACTTATTTCCCTATTTTATAATATATTACAGGAGCCTAGGTTGAACTAAGTATAATATACCCACAGTAATAGTGCACATTTTGCTGAGTGAATTATCTGAAAGTATATATAATATATTAAGTGAGCACATAATATTTAAATAGCCGTTTCTGAATTCATATAAAGTGATACCATGTAATAGTACTGATCTCATGCCTTAAATAAATGCCCTTTGACTTTGCATTAATAGCTTCTTGTGGCACTTCCTTTTTGCAAGTATTATGATTTCTGGGCATGTGCATTTAGGAATTTGCCAGTGTAATCAGTTTACATAAATTCAATTGAAATAAGTGTAATTGGCAGCTTTCAAAATGCATGTTTTATAATTATATACACTGCAGATCCGTTATATCGCAATTCGCGGGGTCCATGGATCGCGATCGCGATATAGCCGGATCGCGATATAACTTGTCAGGTCATTCATGTACATATAGCTATACATGTATATACTAGCCAATATTCACGATCTCAAAACATAAACGTAATTAACTCAACTTTTGCAATGTTGTTAACATCCACCATGTGTTATATCCATATGTAAAATATTCCATTTGTAAATAAAATTAAATATTATTCCTTGTAATTAATTTCGAATTTCGTATATTAAATTCCAAATCCAAAACGCCTATCCGAATGACAGTTCACATGACGTAGACACGATTTCTATTTACATTTAACCTGCACATGTATTTCATGTAAATCCTCTGTCTGCTAGAAAAGCGTGCGAAAATTATGCTGACATGTACAACGTAACCTCATCCTCATGGAAAGCGTGGGTGTATTGATTGCCGTATAAAAACTTTGTAGCGCCGAGAACATTGAGATCTTTACTTTCGAATAAAATTTCGTAGCGCATAACAACAAATTTGATTATCTATATCGCGAAGGATGTGCAGTTAGTACTTTAAAACAAAAAAGAAACAGAAAAAATGTTATGCCATATCGATAACGTTATTGTCGTTCAGATAGGTCAGTATTGATCCATGACATACGGTTACTGTACACACCCTCCACGTGGACGGCGTGTAATTCAGCTGCTAATTAAAGCGACAGCAGTGAAAGGACATTGTCATGGGTGGCACGCACGATGTAAGCTGAAGACGTCCAACTGTTACACTATAATGTTGAGCGGGTCGGGTTATTGTTTGTCGCACTACAAGAGTGTGAATGAAAGAGTAGCGATGTAGGCGTGAAAATCCAGACCAAACTGGATTTATGTATGAACGTCGTGTAAAAGTAAAATATTGAAGTACATGGGAAAAAATCGGGATCCACGGCCGATTCGTGATATATTTGACATTGCGATATAATGGATCGCGATATAACGGATCTGCAGTGTAATATATCTTATGTAATATTCTGTACATTTTTAATTTTCAAGCATAATGTAAAATGGTAAATCTCCCTTAGCTCAGATTTCCGCACTGAATTTCAAGAAGCGGAAAAGATGTGGAAATTTTGCGGAAAGCTTCAGTTTCCACAGATTCTCCGCAAATGTTCCGCAAAAATGATTTTGGCTTTGCGGAGAAATTTCTTATATGCGGAGAACATGCGGAATAATGACACTTCGAAATTTTACAGTTGCGGAAATTCTGACTTAGACTTTTTCAGATGCGGAAAAGTTATAGTTTGAAAAATCACAAGCTTGTTAAATCTGTTTATTCAAACAAGAGCTATTTGTAAAACATATATGCCCCCTCTAGGTCAAAAACAATCTTTAATATCAATTTGGTGAGAATTGTTGAACACACACCTATGAAACCACAAGTCTGAATTCTGTTTAATCTCTATCTGAATAGATACTGAATACAGTCTGATGACATAACCTGGGACATAACCTGAACATCTATGAGAAAAAAGGGGCATATATCTGTCAAAATACAAAACAGAGTTATGGGGAATGTAGAACTTTAAGCAGGAGTTGAGGACAAAGGTATGTTCTCATTTTCAATTGAATAACTTATGTAATTTTGTAGTTACAAAAGTTTTAATTATAAACTTTAACCTCAAAATCTATGTGAAAAAGGGACATAACTATGTCAAAATATAAAACTGTAAAACTGAGTTATTGGGAATGTGGCACTTGATGGAGTTGATGACATTTAAGGTATATTCTAAATTTCAAGTGAATAACTTTTGTAGATTTGAAGTTAAAGAAGTTTTGAATATAAACTTTAACCTGAAAATCTATGTGAAAAAGGGGCATAACTATGTCAAAATAGAAAACCGAGTTATGGGGAATGTGGCACTTGATATTAGAGTTGATGACAAAGGTATATTCCAAGTTTCAAAATTATAACTTATGTAAATTTGAACTTACAAAAGGGCATAAATAATTTTATGACATTTACAGTACACCATACCATGCAATATGCTATGCAGGATATGATGTCATTTATGATGTCATCATTTGACTTTCATTGCTTAAGTCTGAAATGATTTAAACATGACTGTGATTTTAAAAAAGAAATATCTATGAATACTGAACACTTGGAACCTGTGTCTGTAAGTATTATTTCATTTAAGTTACAAACAAGTCAATAAACTATAACTGATTTTGCACATTTGAAAAGGTTTGACATTTTTAAGCAATTGTAATATATTTTCGCGACCATATGCCAGAGGCTTAAGCTGCATGTCTTCTTACTACTCACAGTTATGTTCCTTTAAACAACAATCGCTTGACTTATTATTATTGTTTTCCTTACAATATAATCCTTCCATCAATGTTCTGTTATATAATGAGTTTGCAAAATGGAAACTCAGTACTTTATCATTTGTCTGTATTTTAATGTTAACTATGGAAGCACAATTGTACCATAAAATTGTGAAAAGTTGCATAATCATTATACTGTTTACTGTTCCTAACCACATTGTACTTTAAGGAGATTTTTAGACATAATAAACTGGAAAATGGAAAATAATGTATCTGTTATACTTGTCTGCACAAAATTATGTTGTTTTGTTGATTTATATTAGCACAATTGTACTGTATCATGAAAAAATTTGCATTATATTCATTTCCAGTTGGATGTTTATAATATTCACATATTATTTAATGTCTGACAAACCATTTTAGGGGAGTAAACCATTGAACCTTAATAAATATCAAGTGCCACCTGAGTACTTAGTGTAAAGGTCATAATAATTACTGTATCTGTGGTTATAGTCTGAATGCAGTCTGAATAACTTGTTGGAATAGCCCTTTGAATATTGTCTGGACTCTTATGAATTTTGTCAGAATTGTTCCATTTTAAGTCTTTTCAGCAATGTCAGAAATAATAGACGCATCCACAAATGTCAATTACATTCAAATTAATCTGCAATATTATCCAATCATCGCACTTGGATATCATGTGTTTGGCGATTAAAATATTTTATACAAAAGAGCACGTGCTTAGTATTTGTGATATTCGAATGAGCACGTGGCAATGTTTATGATTTTCGATGAATGGAAATTAATTCTTTAACAATAGCTGGGGTGTAGTTTTAACTATTTGTGGAAAAATCCAGTTCAGTCTATTCAAAGATAAGTCCGACTCAATTCAGACAGTACTTTTTCATGAGGGTAGAGAGCGGGAATAGCTTAAAAGGCCAATTTTACATAAATTTACCCTTTACCAAATTTGATCAATACCATTCTGCACCACTGAACAAGATGGCCACCAGAGCTAAAAATAGAAAAATCTTAAACTATAGCCAAGGGAAGATCACCCAATTATTCCCTGAGTGTCAATTTCTGCAGATTATTTCCACCTGCTGAACAACATATTTTCCCCAAAGTTCCGCATCTCCGCATTGAACGCGGAGAAAAATACGCATTTATTCCGCAGAAGTTCCGCATCTGCGGAAATATAATTTTCCGTATTTTTTGCGGAGAAAAAAGGTTCCACGTCCGAATACTCCGCATTCCGCAACTTTTCCGCAATCTGGTAATTCCGCATGCGGATCTCCGCGTCCGCATACTCCGCATTTATTCCGCATCAATTGCGGAAACATTTTTGCGGAAGAAATGTGGAATTCCGCATTATTTGCGGAAATCTGAGCTAAGGGATATTTGCCGATACATTTGTTAATAAAGGTAAATGTTTATATTTAATGTTTGAATACTATTCATTTCGTCCACAAGTTATTAACAAGATTTTAATTTATATTGCTTATTGGTGACATTGATAATTGTCGCCGAGTGCATCTAAAAGCACTAAAGCAATGCTTATTGAATGCATATTAAAAAATACAATTGAACAAATCCTTCCTACATCAATTACAACGAAGGTAAAAGAAGCTTCGACTAAAAAAGTATCATAAGAGTGAAACAAATTGTGTCTAGCAGTGGATTGTTACCTCCACAAGTGACCATTTATAGGCAGTGGTTGCATAATTTCCAATTCCACTAATTTGAACGTCTAAGAAGGTTTTTAGGGAAATCTTTTCCTGAGTATTCTTATTATTTCTTAATATGGGTAATACAGAGCAGTAATGTATATTGATTTTGTTAAGTCGCTTGACTAGGCGCTTCATACAGTGTCTGTATTTTCCGTCTTAACATTGGTTGGAGGTAACTGTGCATAATGGAAGTACATGTAGTTAACGCCATTGAGGGGAAACTTGTCCTTTTCGAATCCAGCTACATGTATAACAAATATGCAGAAGATTATTTAAACAGGTTTAGTCATTGGTTAATCCAAGGAAATGGTATTGAAATTGTTTTTATGGGTATGTTTGTATGTTAGGGAGTTTTGGAGACAATTTAGATTTAAATAGGTTTTACTACAACAAATTCTCTATTAGAAAACATAATACAAAGTATTGCCAAATATGTTTGGTAAATCTGTAGTATGATGTCTTATTTGCCTCAAATACAATCTTTAGTGTTCTTCATTTGAATAATTGGCATGTATTTGCTTCAAACAAGAGCAATTACAAGAATTTTTCATATAGTTTGTCATTGATGTGTGGTCAATTCTCAATTATTTCCTGTGCGTACAGAGAGGGATTCCCCATTCAGCCTAGTCAGACCGGGTTTTGCAAAGTGTTTCACCTTACGCCGCTGTTGTCTAACAATCGGGACAAACGAGGTCTCGCACTCGATGGGAAGCTGAAACATGAAGATACCAATCTGGCTTCGTCAACTATGTAAGTGGCCAGGGCCCATTACCTGTACATAGGCTGTATTCATAAATCTAAGGAAAATTGAAAAATTTCATATATGTTGTTCACAAATATAAGTGGTCAAAACCTAGGGTATTGTTTGCTTATTTTATCATGTTACTGGTGTTACTGTACTAAATATGTGTAGTATTGACCACAAACTTGTATGTATTAATAATATGTGTTTCCATCACAAACCAAATTTACACACACATTTACACCTGTTGATTATTTCAAGTACTACTACGTCCTTGTAAACAGGTACATGTACATGTGAAGTACCCAACTGTTAAGTATTTCAAACACCACTACTTTCCTGTATACAGCTAGAAGTTCATTACCCACATGTTCAGTATTTCAAGCACAATACAGGTACATATTAAATACCCAAATGATGAGTATTAATTTGAAGCACTGTTGTTTTTTTTTATTTTTCGCTGTTTTTAACTGTATTTCAGTCCTATCACGGCAGTCAGTTAACACTCACACTTTTCCTGGGCAAACTTAGCTGATCTAAGCGGTTTACCAGAACTAAGTGCACATACCTATGCCAGTAACTGATAACTGCCCTACTTGAATCAGAGGTAGGGGGAGAATAGCCGTAGAAATAATTTCATGACCAATCACTACACAAGTCATGTGGCTGGGCTGGGGTTCGAACTCACGATCCCAGGATTGACAGTCTAACGCTCTACCAACTAAGCTAGCCGGGCCTGGCAATTTGAAGCACTACTTCTATGTGTAACATAATATTTTAATAACTACTGTTTCTGAATGTTTTCAGTGTACAGGACAATGTGCCAAAGGAGAACCTTGGTATTGTTGTTTCTTACAAGGTCAAGGTCAGGCTGATACTTGGCTTTGGGTCAGGGTGAGTAGTATTTCTTATGTTTCATGTAACATATTAAACTATTAGGTGTGTAATTGACAGTTTTGTTGACATTTGATTGCACAACAGAGATACAATAATTAATGTTCTTGTTTGCGCGTGATATCTATGAGCTGAGTTTATAATTATCAGTTGCTGCTGGCGAGCAAGTCTGTTGTAGAATTAAGAAATAATTTCTGATTTATCATTGTTTATCGGCCAATAAACAATGATTTGGTGTTCTGAAACGTAGGAATTAAACCACAAGGGCGTTAGCCAGAGTTGTTTAATAGCCACGCATCGAACGACAAAGAGTTGCTTATTGGCTGCAAAACAATTATAATGCAAAAATTATTTTGATTATAACATGTTTTGACATATATTTTTGCAATTGTAATTGGAACTACTTTTTACTCCGCTCAGAATCAGGACTTCTCTTTGCGTTGTTTATTGGGTAGTTTAACAACAATAAGTTTGTTCTTTGACTATATACAAATCTGCTCACATCATGTTAGAATAGGCATTCAGGATATTAATATTATAAATATATGGAAGTCAATTCATGTTATATTTTATTTAATTGAATATCATCATTGTCATATTATTGGATGTAAAGAAACAAATACCTTGTAAGTTATTTGGTTTACAGTAGCAATCATTCAGTCATGACCTATTTTATTACAGGTATTTTTATTGTTAATAGTGTTTGTGTATTGATTTTTAATATGCATATGGAAAATTTGCATATGTATGTAGGTTCTCGTTCACACATTTGTTGTTCCGTCTGTTCCCACAGAGATCTAGCTGTGGAGCTCCCATTCACCTTGACTCACCCGAAACCCCCGGAGAGCCCGCCACCTTCAAGGTCATTGAGCATCAGCAAGCCCTCTGGCGAGAGCTCTGAACAGCCCGTGGACACAAACTTGATACAGCTTGATACAAAGTAAGTGATGTTTATATAAAGTAGGTGAACTTGACAGAGATTTATACAAAGTAAGTGAACTTGATACAGCTTGATACAAAGTAAGTGAACTTGAAAGAGATTGATAGAAGGTAAGAAATTGAACTTCATACAAAGTTAGTGAACTTGACAAAAAATAGGTGAACTTGATACAGCTCAATACAAAGTGGGTGAACCTGATAGAGGTTGATACAAAGTAAGTGAGCTTGATACAGAGTAAGTTAGCTTGACAGGGCTTGATATAAAATAGGTGAACTTGATACAAAGTAAGTGAATTTTATAGAGCTTGGTACAAAATAGGTGAACTTGATACAAAGTAAGTGAATTTTATAGAACTTGGTACAAAATAGGTGAACTTGATACAAAGTGAGTGAATTTGATAGAGCTTGGTACAATATAGGCGAACTTGATACAAAGCAAGTAAATTTGATAGAACTTGATATGAAATAAGTAAACTTGATACAAAACAAGTGAACTTGATAGAGCTCGATGCAAAGTAAGTGATCTTGTTAAAGCTCAATGGAAAGTAATTGAACATAATACTTCTTGATGCAAAATAAGTGAACTTGATAAAGCTTGGTATCAATTGAGTGAACTGGGTCTTGGAAACAGTTTGTTGAGTACAGGTGAAATTTCAAGGCCAAACATAGTTGGTGGTTGTTTATACATATATTTAAATATGCAAGTTCTTACTTGTTTACATTCCTTAGATGTCTCTTCATTACAATGCTATTCCCCTTTCAACCATGGAGAATTGAATAAAATATTTTTCCCAATCATTTGTAATTACTATATTTTAATACCAAAATTTGCCCATTTGCTATGGAATTGTTCTGCTTTTTGCTCTTCAATAACAATTCAATGGCTAATCTTTCACTTTGTGCCATTTGCATGCTTTTATTTGTGTTTTATTTCTCAATCTAATACACAATTACACTGGGGAAGGTATTTTATAATCCATTTATACAAAAGGTACACCATATTCCTAAATGCTATATATACTACATATACCCTGTACATAACACTTAAAAGTATTTATACTTACATATTGGATGTTGTGGCTTTTACAGTAACACAGCAATTTGACAGTTGTTAAAAATATAGTTCACAAGTGCTGTCACTATCAGGTGACATATGCCCCCGAATGCACTGTCAGTAATTACGACCTTTGACACCAGAATGAATCTTTGTGAATTAAAGTGAATGAAAACTGTAAACTTAATTATTTCAGTCAACATGGCTGCTCTGCAAAAACGTATGAAAAACTTTACAAAAATTTCTTAAAATATTATTGTTAAACATTCTACAACAAATATTAAACAGAGTTATGGGGCTTTCTTTCCCTGGTGGAGACGTTGATAGTAAAGAAGTATTTTAAGGTTCAGATAAATACCTTTGATAGTATTCAAGATATTTTTTTTGGACTTTATGAAAAACTTTAACCAATATGTCTAAGTTAAAAAGGGGCATAAATCTGTTCAAATACAAAAGAGAGTTATGGGGGTTGCTTTCCCTGGTGGAGACTTGATAGTAAAGAAGTATTTCAAGTTTCAAGTAAATACCTTTGATAGTATTGAAGATATTGGACTTTATGAAAAACTTCAACCAAAATGTCTGTTAAAAAAGGGGCATAAATCTGTCAAAATACAAAACAGAGTTATTAGGGTTGCTTTCCCTGGTGGAGACATTTATAGTAAAAAAGTATGTCAAGTTTCAAGTAAATACCTTTTATAGGATTCAAGATATTTCTGTCTGGTTTCCTATAACCTATGGTTTCCTATAACCTATGTTCTCTAGATTAGGTCTGCTGAATTTTCTTAACTACATGTACATGTATATAGCATGTGTTCTGCATATAAGGCTTGTTGAATTTTCTGTATTGTTTCCAATGGACTCACCGATTAATGTCCCAATTATATTGGATGATATTAGTTTAGCTGTGAAGGTCTGGTCATGTGTGTTTTCAGAATCAATCCCTATAACAAAATGTGTCATACTGTATAGAGAATGTTTACAGATACATTGTAGAATAGTCTCCCCTTCTCTGTCATATATACATACTGTATAGAGAATGTTTACAGATACATTGTAGAATAGTCTCCCCTTCGCTGTCACATGCATACTGTATAGAGAATGTTTACAGATACATTGTAGAATAGCCTCCCCTTTTCTGTCACATACACATACTGTATAGAGAATGTTTACAGATGCATTGTAGAATAGTCTCCCCTTCTCTGTCACATACCATGCCTATATTCACTGTATACTAGAATGGTAGTCGCCAATGTTCCCATTAATATCAAAACTATTTTGTCGACTTCATTTTCTTACAATTCAGTTTGTTGCGGCAATGTGTACAATGCTATTTTTTTATTTAACAACTTGGCATTTTAATTCAGAGTAGGTTTGGACAAGAATTCTCAATTTATTTCCACTGAAGTTGATTCCTTGAATGTAAAACTAATGTTAATACAATATTTTATGAGCTTAATCCTTCAGTGTAGTAACATCAAGTGGTTTGAATGGATGCTACTTTAAAAGATGTTTAATATTTGCCGCATATTTACTGCATTTTAAACTGGTTACATTTTGCATCCTTATACTTGATGCCATAAATTAATCTCAACACTAACCGTTTGCAAATATTTTGTTTCAGTGATGAAAGGTATGAATATCGGGATGACGACTTCATATTCGAAGATTTTGCTCGACTTCGTCTCAAAGGTCACGATGGGGACGACACAGAGGCATAGGTCATAGATCATAAGCTAATCATTGCACCTTTATGACCTTTGACCCTTCATGGTCGCCCCGAGGTCATTGCAATTAAGACCATATTTATATCGTTACTACGGAAACAACTGCCTGGGCAGGGCCCAACTTTGTGTTTGATGTCAATATATTTCTATATTAGTGTTTTTACTGATTGTATTGTTGTTTATTTGTATACATGTACTGTAAAAGATGTTTATTTCCTAGGGTCTGTTGGTAATTTATTTGTGTGGTGAACATTGAAATGTTAATGGTACTCTTGGGGAAGTATAATTGTATGTTACAAAGAAAATTGTGTTCATTGAATTTTATGTCTACTTAATGCTTTATGAAAACATAACACTTGAAAGTAAATGGTCAAGCAAGATTTTCTTAACTGTTCACCAAGAGTAATTGTTGCCCCTGCTAAATTCAGCTATATTGTCTGTTTTTATGCAAGAGTAATGTAAGAGTTTGGTCACGAATGACAATAACGGCCCCTTCTGTTGGCTGTTGTAATGTAAGAAATAAAGGAATGTATTAAAGTGTGTGGAAATTAAAATAAATTCAACTGTTGGTAGAGAAATTTAACATGAAATCAAGATTTTTTGTTTTAAACTTTAAGACTCAAAAGAAAAACCAACAATATCAAAAAAATCTAATTTTTTGAATGAAAAGTAATTGAGGACATGCTTGACAGAATTGAATGGAAAAGAGCAAAATATTAATATTATTGGAAATGAATCAAATGATATTTTAAGAATTTGGTTAAAAGATAACTTCAGTGCTTTGTCGTTAAACACTTGAGTTATCCTTTAAGTTTTGACTGGAAAACTGCATATGTTCTTTTTTTTTCAAAATAAACTCAAGATAACATGTCTAACTGATACCGTTCTGACATGATAATATTTTAGTCCAAGTTACCAAAGCCTCGTATTCACTATTCCACTGTATGTGCTTTTACACATGAGTAATGTAAGAGTTTGACTGGAAAACTTTAAAGTGTGTCCATGTTCTAATTGAATAATGTCGTACTGTATTTAGCAAGAAGCGATGTCGAAGCTCTGTCAAAATTCCTCCACAACAGTCGGCAGGTAAAGAAAATGCAGGTGACAATAGTGGAGTCTTTTTGGGATAAAACTTTTAATATATTTTCATATTTTGTTTGTATTGTCAAACTTAAGCCAGACCTTTGTGTTTTGATTAGTGGAAAAAAAAAAAATATATATATATACATTTACATGTTTTTTTGTCTTTTTGTAATATTTACGTGATTACGATTTGTAATGAAATTTCAGTCAGTTCTTGGAATGTTCAAAAATGAAATTTGGTAAATATTTTTATTTGAAGCATAATAACAAACGATGATCTGGCTGTAAAAAGAAACAAAGATAAAATGTTTTATGCCATAAATTTTTTTGATGGACATTTTACTTACAAAAACTTAAGCTGGTGTAACTCGCAGCAAGTACATGTACCAGTCAAATTAAATTTCATCCCAGGTGAAAATGGGTGTATTCTAAATAGTACTGTTCAGTATTTGAGATACAGATATAGTGTTTGTCCCAATCACACGCACGTACATTATGCCAAATTTTGGCCATTTGTTTGTTTTTAAATCTTTTGAGGTTAATTTTGGTATCATCTGGTTAATTTTGGTATCATCTGGCAATACAAAACAAATATAACACTGTTTGAAAAAATAATGGTAAAATGATAGTCCTTTTTAGGTCGACTATTCGAAGGTGAGCTTTCCTACTACCCCCGGCGTCGGCATCCACGTCCACGTCAGAATTTGGTTAAAGTTTTTGTTCAAAAGTCTTGTAACTTCAAAACTACAAAAGCTATTTACTTGAAACTTGGAATATACCTTTGTCATCAACACCATTCCCTATAACTCTGTTTTGTATTTATGCCCCTTTTTCACTTAGATTTTCTGGTTTAAGTTTATATTCAAAAGTTTTGTAAACTCCAGTATCAATCGCAACATTCCCTATAACTCTGTTTTGTATTTTGACAGAGTTATGCCCCTTTTTCACATAGATTTTCTTGTTAAAGTTTATATTCAAAAGTTGTGTAACTTCAATACTACAAAAGCTATTCACTTGAAACTTGGTTTATACCTTTGTCATCAACTCCAGTATCAGGGTGAACATTCCCCATAAATCTATTTTTATTTTGACAGAGTTATGCCCCTTTTTCACATACATTTTCTGGTTAAAGTTTATATTCACAAGTTTTGTAACTTCAAAACTACATAAGTTATTCACTTGAAACTTGGAACTTACCTTTGTCATCAACTCTAGTATCAAGGACAACATTTCCCATAACTCTGTTTTGTATTTTGACAGAGTTAGCCCACTTTTTACATAGACTTTAATGTTAAAGTTTTTGTTCCAAAAATTTATAAACTATACAAGGCTTCACTTAAAATTTTTTGTATTTTAACAAATGTATGCCACTTCCACTATCCAAAATATGTACCAACTGAAATACTTCGAATAGTTGAGCGCACTGTCCTCTGACAGCTCTTGTTCATTTTATAGAGAAAGTATATTTATTGTGATAAAATATTATACCAAGCGAAAAATGGAATTCTTTGTGAACACTTTTTTGTAATTTTGTACTGAGAATTTCTGAATACATATAGTGTTGAGGTATTTGACTGTGCGTGTAGATCATACTGGTATTTAGTGCTGTTAATTCAGCTTGTGGGCAGATAGATTAGGTTTATTGCATAAACTCATTGATAATTTGATACTTTTTTTAATGTTGTTTGATGTTGGGTGTTGTAAAACCTGTAAGATGGACAAAAATATGTTGTTGCATATTTGTCTGTGCGCTATCTTTATAAGCATAAATAGTTATACAAATAATATTGGTATGAAGTGGCAATTCTACATGACAGGAGTGATTTCATGGGCTTTATATATAATAACAATATTTGCTGGACTAGTTGCCCTTTCTTGATTTATGAACTCGTTTTAAAATAAAAAAAATAACCCTGCATGTTATAAACCTCCTTATAAACTGGACAGTTTTACAGTTTTTGAATCATGTTGTCAATAGTTTTAAATTACCTTTAAAACCTTATTTTGCCTCGGTTGAAAAGTATACAAATCAAGTTTTAAAATAAAATATGTTTGCAACAAGTAGTTGTGCATTGACATTAATAGCATACTTTGGGTTTGGTAAGGTTCAGTCCATTCTGCCGATAACACTGCGCGAATCTCACATGGTAAGTTGGCTAACATGACACAATATTTCACGCATTTCAATCCTCTGGCCCACGATTTCTAAAAAAAACAGAAAGTAAAAAAAATTCTGTATGTTGTCACAGGATTAGCTTAAGCGCGCTATTTTCGTATTAGTGTGCACATATAATATTAAGAAGATATGTTACATTTTGCAAGAAAACTTGTATGTCAGATAATCACATTTAAAAATTGTTTTAACATCAGTTTTTTTTAATAAAAATTCTGGATGATGAAATTAAGAGACTTCAGTCTGTTGTGCTTAAGAAAATTGGAGAGATTGGCCCCTGCAGATTTTCCATTTATTAACATCTTTTAGACTTTGTACCTTCATTCAAACTGAACATACATGAAGTGTTATTTACATGAATGCTTTGTTTTACCTACCACACTAGTTTTTCCTCTTCGTGAAGAACTGTGTACGGTGTAGTGTTAGACAACAAATTATTGTATTTGTTCGTGGAGGGGTGATCTAAACATTTTTTAGAAATCGAGAGCTTGTTCAATGTTTTATTATAAAATATGTACCCATTTTGTTTATCATAAGATGTAATCATGTATAAACATTGTAATTTGTGTTGTATAAGTACTATTTGATTCGCGTGAGATCCCCCTTAGCGTAATACTGGTGCTTTGTACAATTGTGTGACCAATATTATATTGTTGTTCATTTTTCAGGTGTTATTATATTCGAGCATAACATAAGTTACATGTAAGCACATTTTTGTGGGTGTATTGAATCTTGAAATTGTTGGCATTAATGATAAATATCAGGTGTCACATATGTACATGTTGTTACTGTATGGCATTTGATGAAATCATTTTATTCCTATATTTCCAAAGAAGCATTGTTGTTGTTTTTCACGGAAGTTAGAATGGAGACATATTTTTATTCTCTTTACATGTAAAGAAAATTAAATACTTCACAAGGGTATAACAATGGCAACTAATTGCCACTTCTAACCAAGAGGCTTGGCAAAATAAGTTAAACAATTGGAAAATAATGAAGAAAAAAACGAGAATGACTCTGTTTTGACAAAGGTGTTTTGTAGTATTTGCTTTCTGAGAATTGGTATCACACCCATTTCTGCTTGTCATGTAGTATCAACCAATAAAAATTATAAAATAGAGTAAGAGATATGTGTAATATTTTTGTTATGTATATAATGTTGTTTTTTTTCTTGTAGATAAATATAGGCTAAATAGGCAATAATTTAATTTATATGAGGCGCGTCATGGAAAAACCGGTCTTAATGCATGTGCGTAGTGTCGTCCCGGATTAGCCTGTGCAGTCCGCACAGGCTAATCCAGAACGGCACTTTCTGCCTACAGTGGATTTATGTTATGAAGAAACTTTCTTGAAACAGAAAATCCATAAAAGCGGAATGTGCCGTCCCGGATTAGCCTGTGCGGACTGCACAGGCTGATCCGGGATGACACTTTACGCAAATGCATTGTCAGTTTTTCCCACGACGTGCCTCATATCATGTTTTAAGTTATATACGTAACCTACTCTAGAATGTAACTTTATATTCGGACCTCCTAACTATGTTACTTGTTAATGTAATGAAGCTTTTCTATTCATGCTGTCTTATCTATAGTTGTTAGATCACCTCTGTACTATGAATAAAATGTGCAAGAAAAAAACTCGGGGATTATTGTTTGACAAAAACATGAGCATTTGTTAACAGATTTTAATAAATAAAAGGCCTCGTGCCGTTCTTGTTTTGCCAAGGCAATTATTAAGCCCTGCTCCCTTGCTGCCATTTATTAACCTCTCAATAAGGGATTCAAACGTATGTTTGTTATTTATTTAAAAAAGCTTTTGTTGAAGAACAGTTTATAAGGGATTCAAGTTTGGTGAATGATACGACTGTTACACATATATTAGTATATAATTTCACATGTATTAGAGTGAAACACTGAACACCGTTATTTATAACCAAGGATGGCATCAAATGCCACTTTTTTATGACTGGGCGAGTGCTAATAGGAATTATATTTAGGATAATTCTGAAACTGCACGATAATACCCTTAGTAAACTGTATTTAAATATGTGGATTTAAACCAATCTGTTTTTGGACTCTTTAACAAATATAAAGTGTTCAAATATTTAGAATCACAAAAAATAATTGTTCGAAATCAGTCATAAAACGTTCTGAGTTCGAAATTAGTCATAAAACGCTCTGAAATATTTCAATGTCGAAACATACCCAAACAAGGTCATGTTTGTTGGTCTAGTTATCTGTGATTATTATATTATACGAACTTTGTAATCCATTTAATGAAGCACACAACAGCAGTATGTTCTTGCTATTAATTGGGAGTATTTATAAGAATAAAATTAGGCTATTTAACACAGCAATATTTTTCAGAAAAATATTGTTACTGTTGGATTGACAGATGCCTATTTGAACAGTCTGTACACAACTAACATACGAGAAAACAAACATGTTATTTTATTTCCTGAACATTTATTGTGCATTCCTTTTACATCGTACCAGAGTGAAGAGATAAGTAACTATCTCTTAATTTAACGAGCCAGCATATCTTTGCCAAGTCATCTTAACAAAATGTATTGTAGAATACCATATGCAGTTGTTGCAATTAAACACATGTAGTGTGACTGCAGTAAAACATTCTCGTCAGAATAAACACAAAGTTAATGTTATTTAAATGATCACTATGGTGTTTCATCATTTATAAATGTAACATGATTGCTAAACAATTACTTTTGCTACAAATTCTATACGAGAGAAATTAGTTTATGTTGAATAAAACCAAAATGAAAAATCCAAATTTATAGTTCTTAAGTGGCATAGTCTTCGATGTTATTGTTACGTGTATTACATGAACATGTTAAATTTGTCATTAATACTATTACTTTTCTGCACATAAAAATTCAGATCCAAAGAATTTTTTTTAAAGAAGACTTGAGCACATTAATACTAGGAATAATTCTTCTACTTTGTATATCAGTAACAAACATATAGGATAAACAATAACCGAGATTTACTAATGTAATGTCCCATGATAAATGATGAATGCATGATGAAGCCAGATTATTTTTACAATGCACATTATGGTGAAAAAGCCAATGTTTACAGCCTGTAGCACAGCTTCAAGTCTCCGGCCCTTCACCTCCTGGAACCAGCTGAAAAGACAAATTATTGGTACAAAACAGACCACAAAAACTTTAGATGTCATTAACTTGGCTGGCACTAAGAATGTGTATTAGTGTCCAAAGGCCAAAAATTCCGATTTTTGCAAAGATTCCCATTATTTAGAAATATTTTCCTCAGTAAGTGTGAATATATGCTTCGCTATAAACTAATTTACGAAATTGTAGTAGCCAATGAGAAATTTTAGCAGCCAATTGCTATTTTGGCTTATGGTAGTGCTAACATAGATTTACAGTTAGTTAACCATAGAACTATACAACATAACTGTTAAACAAGGAACACTGTATAAGTTAATCTAATATTTACAAATTAGAACTCCGCGAGTCGGATGTGTCGCCTGACGCCGGATAGCTTACGTGAATCCAAATGAAGAAGCACTTAAGATTAATGCTCAATTTTTTTTTAACAGATTTATTGAAATCTTCAAAAGCACTGCACTGTGGCCAAATGCAAAGAAAAGACTAATTAAAACCAAAAATGTGACACAAAAATAAATATGAAATTTTACAAAGGGCAATAACTCCGAAAGTTTGAGGTGCTGAGTAACGGCTCTTGTGTACTGCACTTCTCCTCAATGAGATCTATCTACCTATGAAGTTTCAAGTTGATAGCTTTCATAGTCTTAGAATTGTGCTCCGGACAAAAATTAAGTATGAAAATAAACAAAGGGCAATAACTCCAAAAGTATAAGGTGCACAATAACGGTTCTTGTGCGTTGCACTTCCCCTCAATGAGATCTATCTACCTATGAAGTTTCATGTTGATAGCTTTAATAGTCTAAGAGTTATGCTCCGGACAAGTGAAAGGTGACGCCGCCGCCGACATTTCCGACATAAGTAACACCTATATGTCGCCTGTTCAGGCGACACAAAAAGCTGTTTCTTATGAGAAAATTTCATATTTATAATGATTTAGGTTTCTCTTTATGTATGAAGCAATACAATTAAGTTTTGTGATACTTTAAGACTGAAATGCACAACTATGCATTAAAATTCACTATCAGACAACAAAATTGTTAAGCATATTATTAATATTATTGTCTGCGCTGTTTATTAATGTTAATTAAACAATGCAGTGTTTTTTTAGGGTCAATTTGGGGCCGAATTTTTCTTTTTCCCCTATATCTACCTTAAAATTCTCCTCATAATGTAAGCTTTATTTTGAAAAAAAAAAAGACCAAAATCTGACAAATATTGACTAAGATACAGGAAATTTCGTAGACAATCCCAGCAATTTTGTTATCAAAACGATAGTGCATAATCTAAGTTACTAGTATCATTTGTAGAAAGACAATTGATTAATGTTTTATAACAAAGTAGAACATAAACATGCAATAATTATTCTCTAAAAAAAAAATCCCCTTTTGCCGTAAATTTCCCCATCTGAAGGGCCCCGCCACCTTTCCCCCAAAGGTAAAAAAAGCACCGCAATGTGACCTTAGATCAAACAGAACATTTGTAGTTGAATAAAAATACCCATACTCACCATAGTGATGTTGTTTCCATTCAGCAAGATTTGATCCAGTTTGGTGACCCGTCTTCCTTCTGGCGTGCTTTCACTATAATCAAGAATGAACAGGTAACCAATTGCATGTTGCATGTTTTTGGTAACACTTCGCTTGGCAGGCATTAAATAGAGGATATTTGTTGATTTCGGTTTATGATCAATTTTTTTGTCAAGAGTGGTTAAAGAAAAAATATTTTCATGAGTGGCATAGGTATTACCCATTTATTGTAAATACAAAACAACAATAATGTTTGTGTAGATGTAAACAACAATGAACTGTTTTCTATTATTCATCTAATCTATATAATCAAGTAACTGTTAATAGTATAAACAGTATTGATAACATTTCACATGTATCAGTTGTTTTCTATGTTTCTTCTACTCTATACCTAATGTTAACTGTATTAACAGTACTGATAATGTGTCACACACAACTGTGTAATTGTACAATTTAATTGAAAGACAATATTGATAATTATAATATGCAAGAACTATAATTGGTACAAGTTTTATTTAAAACATGCAATAACTATTATACTTACAACTCTATGACATCTTCTAATACCATATCTGATTGGAGTTAAGGAGTCATACTATAGAAATTAGCTGAAATATATATTTTTTAACAAAGAACCAATTTTATTCACAACTTAAACAAGGTATGTGAGTTATCTGTAGATATATTAGCCAAAGGGTAATTACAATTTTAGACATTGCTTGAAAATGAGGCATATTTATAGCAAATTCTTGGGAAAAAAGCAATTTTATTTCAAAATGATTTGTATTTTTGCAAATTCTAAACATTTAGCTACTTATTTATTTTTCAGTACCAACCTATAACAAGTACTCTGTAGAGTTTCACCCAAAAGGATACTGACATAATCATCAAAACCCAGAAGTATTCCAACTAGCTCTTTGTCATTCTTCATAATAATATGAATTCTTGACCCAATACATTTGTCCACCAACTCTAAAATACAAAAACAAACACATATTACCACCTTATTAATCTTATTTATAATAAGTTGTTTTATGAATTTAGAGTAACTTCTTGCATATAGGGCTAAATTCGATGTAAGGTCGTATCATTAAAAAACATTTTAGTGGTAGAAAAGTGAACATAACATTCATAAAGTTGGCTTGTATTCCAAGAAAGTCAACATGTTATGCTGTTTTGATGAAATCTTAACATAATTTAAATTGCTCTCGATATGTTCCTTTGAACTGACTTTGAATCTGTAAATAAATTTATGTGGTGTATGTTAGAACAAATAGTATATCACCATTTTATTAGCAAATGTGTATACAACATACCAATCAGATTGATGGATGGTTTTAACCTGTGGTGCAGTATGTGTGCATTTAATGTTACATACTGGTACCATAGGTATTACGATTTGCCACACTAGTAATTTTCATTCAATGATACTGTTTAGCATGTTAAATTAGTTGTTTGTAACACAGATAACTGGTGCTTATTAAGATTGGTGTGATTGACGCTTGTGTCCAAGTTGTGAATGACTGCAGATCAGTATCTTAATGATCAATGCATTATTAATTAATAAATGCTGTAAGTAGTGTGTGAGGATAAAAAGCAGATGGTAAGCTTAGTGGTAGAGCACTAAGCTAGTGTTTTGGCAGTTGTGGGTTTTAGCCCTGCACCAAAGGCTGGAGTGCCTGGAGTTGGCATAAAAAGGTTAATAGTAGAAGTGTGAAGTGTGCGTGGGTAAGAACCAGCTGCCTGGTTAGCTCAGATGGTTGAGCGCCATGCTAGTGCTCCTGGCGTTCGTTGGTTCGAGTACAGCACCATGGCAGATGCACTTTTCCTCCCAGGTTTACTTTTGTTCCAGTATTCAATTGAAACAGACTATATCACAATATCTTGTGAAATTTAATCCTGGACATTAGTGATTAAACATGGAGCTTGCTGGAATTGCGCCACCTGTTATGAACTGGGATGATTCTAATCCTGCAGTAGCATTAAAGAAATTTCAACGACATGTCTATGTTGTGTTTTCCGGACCATTGAAAAGTAAGACAGAAGAAGAACAAGGCAGTCGAAAGGACAGCTATATCCCCCCCGTGATCATTCATTAGATTTTAAAGGTGACTTTGAAGTATTACACTGACCTTAATCAGTTTCATGAAAATTTCTCAAAGGGCATAGGAGATATGGAGCTGACACGAAAATGGAGGCTCAAAAATTTGACCTTTAAGTGTGACCCTTGATCTTGAGGTGGCAAGACTGCTCCATGCCTTCTGCACATGGCCTCAATGTGATAAACATTTGAGCCAAGTTTTATGAAAATCCTACAAAGGGCATAGAAGATATGGAGCAGACACAAATATGGAGGCTCAAACATTTGACCTTTAAGTGTGACCTTGACCTTGAGGTGGCAAGACTGCTCCATGCCTTCTGCACATGGCCTCAATGTGATAAACATTTGAGGCAAGTTTCATGAAAATCCTTTAAAGGGCACAGGAGATATAGAACGGACATGAAAATACAGGCTCAAACATTCAACCTTCAAGTGTGACCTTGACCTTGAGTTGGCGTGACTGGCTTATGCCTTCTGCACATGGTCTCAACATTTGAGGCAAGTTTCATGAAAATCCTTCAAAGGGTATAGGAGATATGGAGCGGACACGAAAAACGGACACGAAAATGGAGGCTCAAACATTTAACCTTCAAGTGTGACCTTGACCTTGAGCTGGCGTGAAAGGGCCATGCCTTCTGCACATCGTCTCAATGACCTAAACTTTGAGCCAAGTTTCATGAAAATCCTTCAAAAGGCATAGGAGATATGGAGCGGACACGAAATGGAGTCTCGAATATTTGACCTTCAAGTGTGACCTTGACCTTGAGCCGGCGTGACTGACTCATGCCTTCTGCACATTGTCTCAATGACCTAAACATTTGAGCCAAGTTTCATGAAAATCCTTCAAAGGGTATAGGAGATATGGAGCGGACACAAAATGGAGGCTCGAATATTTGACCTTCAAGTGTGACCTTGACCTTGAGGCGGCGTGACTGACTCATGCCTTCTGCACATCGTCTCAATGACCTTAACATTTGAGCCAAGTTTCATGAAAATCCTTCAAAGGGTATAGGAGATATGGAGCGGACACGAATGGAGGCTCAAACATTTGACCTTCAAGTGTGACCTTGACCTTAAGGCGGCGTGACTGACTCATGCCTTCTGCACATCGTCTCAATGACCTAAACATTTGAGCCAAGTTTCATGAAAATCCTTCAAAGGGTATAGGAGATATGGAGCGGACACGAAATGGAGGCTCAAACATTTGACCTTCAAGTGTGACCTTGAGCCGGCGTGACTGACACATGCCTTCTGCACATCGTCTCAATGGCCTAAACATTTAAGCCAAGTTTCATGAAAATCCTTCACAGGGTATAGGAGATATGGAGCAGACACGAAAATGTTACGGACAGACGGTCGGACGGACAGAGGGACGGACGGATGGACGAAGGGCATTCCTATAACCAGCCTCCCGCTTCGCGGCGGGGGATTAAAAAATCAGTTATTTATTGTTGTGGATTGGCGAGAAGGGCAGAGACATACATAGCACTTAGCAGTTGAGTGAAGCAGAAAGCAAGAAATTGGACACTTATTTTGAAAAGTTTGCATCACATCTACAGCCCAAAATCAACCCAATATTTAGCAGATTTAAATTCGACAATCAGAAGCAAGAATCGGACACCATAGATCAGTTTGTCACCAGACTTAGGCTGATAGCCAAAGAATGTGACTTCAAAGACAGTGATGAAATGATTCGGGACCGAATTGTCTTCAGCACCGATTCATCAAGAATCAGAGAAAACTGATTAATGAAGGTGCACACCTTACGTTGGACAAAGCAGTGCAAATTGCTCAGTCGTTCGAATATAGTCGCGAGCAATTGAAATCGATGCAATGTACGGCATCAACTGACGTCGCATCAGTCATGAAACCAGGGCAGAGAAAACACTCCAAGGGAGCTACCGCTGGATCGAGGGTCAAGGATTCCGGGATGGCCAGTCAAACGTTACCAAAAAGTGACCGTGGCATTCCACATCGTAGCACCAAACCGAGCAAGAAGTGCAGACGTTCACATACGAAACGGAACTGACCCGCTTATGGAAAAACATGCCATGCATGTAACAAACTGAATCATTTTGCATCTCAGTGTAGGTCAGTGAACTGTGTCGGTGACAGCCAGTGTAAGTCAGTGAACTGTGTCGGTGACAGCCAGTGTAGGTCAGTGAACTGTGTCGGTGACAGTCAGTGTAATTCAAATTGTGAGGAAACAGACTGTGATACTATCATTGGTATGGTGAGTACAAGTTTTCCAGATAGAGCCTTTGTTAAACTTTTGGTGGGACCTTCTGAAACAGCAATACATTTTAAAATTGACAAAGGATCTGCTGTAAACATACTGCCAGTTATACAATTCAAAGCTATGAAGATTTCACACCCATTAGAGCCAGCAGTTCACACACTTACAAGCTATACAGGCAACACACTTCCCATACTAGGTAAAATCAATCTCAAATGCCGATACAAATCAAAGATGATTCAGAATGATTTCTACATTGTTGATAGCAAATTACGTCCATTGTTAGGTATGCAATCTTGCCTAGATCTTGACGTAGTGAAGTTGACATTCTCAGTTGTGAATAAAGACCTTGACCGTGACACAGTTTTGACTGAATACGGCGACTTGTTTAAAGGCATTGGGGTAATGCCTGGTACATGCAAATTGTACTTGAAACCAGATGCTGTTCCTGTAGTTAATCCGCCTAGGGGAGTCCCTGAAGCCCTCAGCACAAGATTTAAATCCAAACTAGACTGTATGGAAAAGGAACAGATCATTACAAAGGTCAATGAACCTACTGACTGGGTTTATTCCTTAGTAGTAGTTGAAAAACCTAAAACAGGTCATTTGAGGGTATGTCTAGACCCTAAGTATCTTAATGAGGCCATTAGACGTCTACATTATCCGATGCGCACAATCAATGACGTCACTAGTAGGCTAAGTGGCGCAATGCACTTTAGTGTCTTAGACGTTACACATGCATATTGGTCAATTAACTTGGACACAAAGTCTTCTTACCTCACAACGTTTAGTACACTGTTTGGACGGCAGAGGTACTTACGTATGCCATTTGGTCTGAACTGCAGTCAAGACATTTGGCAAAGGACCATTGACCAGACATTTGAAGGTCTTAACGGGGTAGCATGTGCTGTTGACGATCTCTTGATTTGGGGAAGTACAAAGTCTGAGCATGACATCAATCTTCTCGCTTTGCTTGACAGGGCACGCAAGAAAGGGGTACGTTTCAATCCTGAGAAACTCATGATAGACGTGAAAGAAGTGCCATTTTTTGGTCATGTCATTACAGACAATGGTCTTAAAGTTGACATTACTTCTTTACAGTACCCGAAATCAAAGGCAGAACTTGAAACAGTCCTTGGCATGGTGAATTACCTGCACAAGTTTTCACCGCATTTGGCTGATATTACCAGCAGTTTACGTTCTTTACTGAAAAAAGACGTGGAATTCATATTTGACCAGCCACAAATTGACGCATCAACAGAATGAAAGAGGTAGTGACACAAAGCCCAGTACTTGCATATTTTGACAATAAGAAGCAGGTTACTCTTGAACATGACGCAAGCAAACATGGTGTTGGTGCAACCATTTTGCAAGAAGGTAAACCCATTGCTTATGCAAGCAAAACATTGACCCCTACACAAAGTTCATATGCAAACATCAAACGTGAGATGTTAGCAATAGTGTTTGGCTGTCAAAGGTTTCATCAGTATGTATATGGACGCAAGGTTATAGTTCATTCTGGCCACAGGCCAATTGCAGCCATCACGAGAAAACCTCTGTCTGCAGCACCACCTCGTTTGCAGAGAATGTAACTCATGATTCAGAAATATGACATTTAGGTCAAATATGTGCCTAGGAAACAAGTTCCCATTAGGGACCTGCTGTCTAGACAACCAATGAGTCATATGCTTGACGAATTTGATGGGCTTGACTTGCATGTTCACACAGTTTTAAAATGTTTGACATTTATAGACAATAGACTGGAGCAGTTGAGAGTCGACACAAGTCGTGACTGGCAAAAGCAAACATTGAAACAGACTATAGACACTTGTTGGCTGGAAACCAGGCAGGGCTGTCATAGCTCCATAACTGAATTTTTCAATCACAGAGACGAGCTGTCAGCAGGTGATGGTTTGATATTTCGGGGACAAACAATTTTCATTCCCAAGCAGTCACGTGCAAGACTTGATTGAAAAAATTCATGTTGGTCACATGGGCGTAGACAAAACAATAAGCAGGGCCAAAGATGCATTTTTCTGGCCTGGGATGGTAAAGGAAATTACATAATATGTACTGAATTGTCCTATCTGTTTGAAACACAGAGCATCCAATGTCAAAGAACACATGGTGTCACATGAAACACCAACAAGACCTTGGCAATTTGTCCACAGCGACATATTTCATTTTGATGGGAAAGATTATCTGTTGATAGTTGATTCCTACAGTAGACATTTTGAGATATACTGGCTACCGACCGCCAATTCTCAAACGGTCATACAGAAACTGCGTGCACATTTCAATAGATTTGGTGTGCAAGATGTATTCTTCAGTGATAACGGAAGTCAATACACATCACAATCATTTCTTGAATTTGCAGTGGAATTTCACATGCAAAACTAGTTCTCCCACAAGAGCACAGTCAAATGGTTTGGCTGAATTCATGGTCAAAACAGCCAAACGCAACCTTGTCAATGCAAAAGAAGCCAAGACTGACCCATATATTGCAATTCTTGAGTATAGGAATACTCCATTGCAAGACATAGGATTTTCACCTGCAGAGTTGTTGCAAGGTAGACGCATAAGGTCAATCATTCAAGTTAGAACTGAGAAATTGATCCCTCAGACAGTAAATACATCAGTTGTCAAAAACAAAATCAACATGGCAAAATCAGTTGACATCACTCTCACCGAATCAGTGTGTCAGACATCAAGCTGGTAAAACATGGTTGCCAGCCAAGATTATTTCTAAACACAATGACCGATCATACAACATTCAAACACCTGATAGAGCTGCATACTGCAGAAATCGCCAATTACTCATGAATACAAATGAGAAATTTCAAGACCCTAATGTCACTTTAGAACAAATGAACGCAAACACCAGAACAACAGCAGTTTACTTCACCTAATAAAAACAATGCTGCAAATCCAATCCCTGGGAACAAAACTTGCCTAATAACAACAAGATCTGGAAGGCTTGTAAAGCCAAATCGTCACCTTAGAGCAAGAACTGATTATCTGCAATTTTCTAATTTTACAGGAGATGCCAAAAACTGAATATTGTTTTAAAAAATATACTGTTTTCCATAAACATTATATTGTATTAAATCAAACAAAAAATTTATGTATTCTTAAATAGTTTATTTTAGTAAATGCAACAAAGGAAAGAGATATTTTGATAATTAGCACTTACCAGTTTTTGATGCTGAAATTTTTTGGTGGAAAAACTGCATAAGTGCTCTTATCATGTTTTTGCAATAAGTATTTTTGGTGCAAGAACCAGTTATGATCATTATTTCAAATAATAAACAATTATTTTATGCATTTAACTTGTTAAATTATTGTGAAATAACACATCATCATAAATGGTACTATGTGATGTAGGTTACTCTTTAAAGAACACTGTTACCAATATTATGACTGTCACATTAATAGAAATTCCTCTAAATATATTGTGATAAGACTGGTAAAAAAATAAATTATTGTATTACTCCAAAAGTAACATGAATTAACTTAGTTCTATGTAATTTATATGCATTTAGTGTAAAATACAAACATAAATTGATTGTATTTCGAAAATAAATTCACTGCAATTGAACAATAAGTGAATGACAAGTCGTAAAATGCTACAGTTTTATTTAACAAATATGGAACAAACATAACACATATTATTATAATAATAAATAATTTTATACAATATTTGCTAAAATACGATATAATGCAATAATTATTTAGTATATAATAATATTATACATTTCCAAATTATAGTTTATTCAACAATATTAAGCTATCATAAATTAATGTTGGTCTACAGTGTTATTTATATGGACCTTCACACACCATATTAAATTTTATAGTACGCATGATCGGAACGAAAACATAAAGAAAGTTTTGATTAGTTAAAACAATTTAACCCGCATTTTGATTTTTTAAAATTTCATCACAGCAAAGCCGTATGAAAATCTACAGTGTTGTCTTTTAATTATTCTTGGCAATTTCATTTCACATTTGACAAACTCTTTATACCTGCTGCCATTTCAACAATATATTGTAAAAACATATTTTAAAGTATTAAATACAGTAATGTTCTCCAAACTACATTAACAATTAATGAACTGTAACTTATATTACATGTTATATATGTTTCAATTACAACCCATCATTTCTGGGGTTTCTGCATTTACATATCAACTGGCAAATTCTTGTAGAACGAGTGATATGCTGTAGGAATAATGTCCTTGTCACACAACTTTTTGAGATCCTCATATTTAGATTTGGAAATTTTGGGCTGGTTTTCATTTCTAAAGAGAGGTTTGAGAGTTGGCAATGGTTTGTCATTGTTTCTCAGGCTAGCCTGAACATTCAAGTATGTAAACGGACCATCACAGTCATACTGAATAGCTGCTGTGTCTGGAGATGCACTGCTAAATGAAAATGTCTTAATTTCTAACCATTTTATTTTTAACCCTTGACTGTCAGTGTCTAAGTTGCGTACTTTGTAACTGAGATTTTTGAAGTCATAAAACTGAGCATCATCCATCTCAGTTACAAAGTATGGTTTGGAGCGTCTATCCATTTGTATACATGTTACCCATTGGGAAGTGCTGTAAATTAATATATTTTTACAAGCCCTTTCAATAGTAGAATGAACTGAATCGTTTTCATTCTGTGTGTGTCCACGTTCGAGGTACTGATGGCACAAGTAATCAAATTTCAGTGCTTTAACACTGTACCACAGCGTTGTCAAAAAAAATCTATTGCGATTTTGCCCAGAACAATTATCTGAAAATGTAGTAACAGACTTTTTATTTTTCCCTGCCACAGTCTTTAGGAAATTAAATACACATGAGGCTACCTCACATGATCCCCGACTTGCAACAGTTTCATTCCATACATTACAATATGCCTCATTCGTACCTAGACAATATATTGACAAATTGTAATTATTTAATTTCCAACTGTAATACATACAGGACTCAAAAGATTTGGGCAGTGTCATAACTTTCTGCAAATCGAAGCAAGCTGCACAGATTCTTCATGCTGAGAAGCTTCTTTTGCAGTTTGCTTAGCATTTCTTGCTAAGGATTTGTTTTTAAGATGTCTCTCAAATTTGTCTTTAGACCTAAGTTTGTCTTCAGCACTCATATTCTGATATTGTTGGCAGAAATCACACATGTCTTTAAGAGGCTTATTAAAGGCAATATTAAACTGAGTATTAAAAACCTCTCTATACATGGATTCCTTTACAGGGCAAACATTATTCTGTCACATTGTTCAACATCTTATTTATACATTGTAGATAAATTGAGCTGACCCTCCAAATATTCTTTGGAAGTTGACGCTCTGTAGTAATGGGATTCAACACGTGGGAAACTTGAAATATGGTCCTTAACATCTTGAATAACTGTATCTGGAATTTTATTGGGCCTTACGGTATGTTTACCCCTCCGGTCTTGACTACTTACATGGTACGATTCTGCAGCTACTGCTCCTGTTACAGCAGAAGGAGAAATGTCAAGAGTGTCAACATAGAATCGCTGGCAAACAGAAATTTCTTCGCCATCAACAATAAATGTGTATTTCCTATAACTGTTCCGTTCTTTAATAATTTTGTCCCTTATGGTAACCCGCTTAACCCGTGACATCTTAA
This sequence comes from Congeria kusceri, assembly GCA_027627225.1. Lineage (NCBI taxonomy): Eukaryota > Metazoa > Mollusca > Bivalvia > Myida > Dreissenidae > Congeria > Congeria kusceri. The sequence goes on along the minus strand of CM051029.1, from coordinate 41,886,352 downwards.
CTGTATTGAATATAAATTCCTATTGTTTAGTATAGCTGGCTGCTCTCCAAAAATCATGAAATATATGCTCTCTTTGTTCTTTATTTATCTTGCTATGACATTGCTTTTTACATTTTTCCCCACATCCATTTTTAAGCAACCTCGCTCTTTTGATTTTTCCTGAGGAAGTTACATAACTCTGACCAGAATTTTTCCTTTTCTGTTTTATGTTTCTTTTCCAAGTTTCTACTCTTCTGATACGCTTTCGGCATCGTTTCCCAGACTGATGGGTAACATTAGTTTGGTCAACGCTAGATTGGTCAATGCTTGATTGCTCAGCACTAGCCTGGGCAATAATAGACTGATCAGCACTAGCCTGGGCAACAATAGACTGATCAGTACTAGCCTGGGCAACAATAGACTGATCAGTATTAGCCTGGGCAACAATAGACTGATCAGTATTAGCCTGGGCAACAATAGACTGATCAGCACTAGCTTGGGCAACCAAAGACTGATCAGCACTAGCCTGGGCAACAATAGACTGATCAGCACTAGCCTGGGCAACAATAGACTGATCAGTACTAGCCTGGGCAACAATAGACTGATCAGCACTAGCCTGGGCAACAATAGACTGATCAGTATTAGCCTGGGCAACAATAGACTGATCAGCACTAGCCTGGGCAACAATAGACTGATCAGCACTAGCCTGGACAACAATAGACTGATCAGCACTAGCCTGGGCAATAATAGACTGATCAGCACTAGCCTGGGCAATAATAGACTGATCAGTACTAGCCTGGGCAATAATAGACTGATCAGTACTAGCCTGGGCAATAACAGACTGATCAGTACTAGCCTGGGCAACAATAGACTGATCAGTACTAGCCTGGGCAACAATAGACTGATCAGCACTAGCCTGGGCAACAACAGACTGATCAGCACTAGCCTGGGCAATAATAGACAGATCAGCACTAGCCTGGGCAATAATAGACTGATCAGTACTAGCCTGGGCAATAATAGACTGATCAGCACTAGCCTGGGCAATAATAGACTGATCAGTACTAGCCTGGGCAACAATAGACTGATCAGCACTAGCCTGGGCAACAATAGACTGATCAGCACTAGCCTGGGCAACAATAGACTGATCAGCACTAGCCTGGGCAACAATAGACTGATCAGCACTAGCCTGGGCAACAATAGACTGATCAGCACTAGCCTGGTTAACAATAGACTGAACAACACTAGGCTGGGTAACAATGGACTGGACAGCACTAGCCTGCTCAACAATAGCCTGATCAGCATTAGTGTGATTAACAATAGACTGATCAACATTAGCCTGGTTAACAATAGACTGGTTAACAATAGACTGATCAGCACTAGCCTGGGCAAAAATAGATGATCAGCACTAGCCTGTGCAACAATAGACTGATCAGCATTAGCCTGGTTAACAATAGACTGATCAGCATTAGCCTGGTTAACAATAGACTGAACACCACTAGCCTGGGCAACAATAGACTGATCAGCACAAACCTGGTTAACAAAATACTGAACAGCATTATTCTGGTTAACAATAGACTGATCAGCATTAGCCTTGTTTACAAAAGACTGATCATCACTAGGCCGAACAACAATAGACTTTTCAGCACTAGCCTGGTTAACAGTGGACTGATCAGCACTACATTGTTCAGCACTAAACTGATCAGCATTTGCTTGGTTTACAACAGTATGGTCATCATTAGACTTGTCAGCATTAGATTGGTAGACACTAGCCTGGTCAACAATACAGGGCTCAGCCTAGGGGCAAATTTTAGGGAGAAGTCACTTCTCCCTCAGTTCAGTTTAGGGAGAAGTGAGGCCACTTCAAGGAGAAGTGTTTTCCAAAAAGCGCTTAACCATAATTTTGCTTTTTATTACCATCATCAGACCATGTCAATCATTATCATAGTACCAAGTCCATCATCATCATCATCATCAGGTCATTATCATCATCAAATTCTCCATAAATTAATAACAAGATATTTTCAAGTTGTATTACATTATTCTATTTCCAAGTTTGTTTCCAAGTTTCCATTCTAGCAATACACACATCAATAAAAGTTTAAATTTAAATATATATATTTGTTTTTATCGAAATGTTCACAGTGCATCATAAAACATTGTTTTTTTTAGAATTAAAAATTAATTATATATTAATTATATTTTGTTAGGTATTAATTCATTTTTGTCTCAATCACTTCGTTAAAATTACCTTGCAATTATTTATCTAATTTGAACAAACAATAAAATCCGTTAAAAACGCAGTCATTAATAATAACACATGTTAAATCTAAGAAGAGTGACAGCGTGATGTAATCAATTAGATGGGCTTTCAACAACAGCTAATAGCAACAGTGTGGGTTTGACTTCAAAAAGTCTTTGATGTGACTGCCTAGATGGGGCCATTGTCTAGCATTTTGTAGAACTAAGTGTGTAACATGATTAGCATGTGGTCAGTGAAAAAAGCATCAATCAATACCACTGTACCTGAACAATGCAAGCACTGTTGATAGAGCATTAATGAATTAGTGTTCCAGAGGAAATGTCAAGGGTGTGAACAAAATCAGACAGTTGCTTCATTGCATGGAATAAAATGGATATTTAAATGGGGTGATGAAATAAATGTCTTGGAATTAAAATGGAAACTGTATTAGGAGGGAAATTATTGGATATTAACATGAATATTTACATCTAGTATGGATTGATATGTGTTTTGCGTATCAGGTAATTATGTGCGTTTTTGAAATTTACTTTACGTTGTTGACTTCAAAGCTTTTATGACTGGTGTTTGATTTATAATTATTACTACTCACACTGGATACATCTGACATTGTTTCATTAATTAAGAAGAGACGACAGACAAAGTCACCATCACTTACTTATGAGAATCCCTCGAAATCTGACTGAATGGTTGCTGAGCTATCAACAATAATAGAAACTTTGGCGACTTCAAAAGGAATGTCTTTTGCCGTATCGAGTACAGCAGACAGGTGTCGAATAAACAAGCACAATGCGCGCAAGTTCTTGTGAGTAGTCATGATGGCACAACCATCTGGTGTTGGCATCCCCGATTCATTTCGTGAATGGGGATCAAATACATAGTAACAAGACACATCATGGTTTATTGCCATACTGTAACTGGGTGTCCTGCTTCCCATTGTAAACATACATGCCGCATGATTAGAAAGTGTTCTACTGAAGGATTCCTCTAAAGTATAATAAGGAGGATTGCTGGCTCGAAAATCCATAGTCCTTCCCGTCAAAACATCCCCAAACAAAGAGAATGATAACAACCATCGCACTCCTGTTTAAAATCTTCTAACATAAAATAATTATGAGAGGTATGATTCTGTGCATTATAAAGTTCATCCCCCCTTTCAAGAATATGGTCCAAAGTCTCTCCAGTCCATGTGTGAATAGGGGTTATCATTGACTCAACAATCACAGCAACAAAATTTGCCATGCAGCTTCTGCCATTTGACCGGAATTTTGAATTTCCTCGGTGTGAAGTGGCGTGTATCATTTTTACCTACAAAGAGATTTGCGAGGACATGAATGTCCGCATTTCCTAAGCGTTGTCTGCTAATTTGAATTGTTTGATAAGATACAAAGTACTACACATTCAAACAAACGATGTACCGGTAAGCCCTGTGACTGTTAACGTTCTATTTACATATAGATTAAATGAGAATAAGAAAAAGAAACACAACAGTTACTGTTACTGATTAGACTAAATGTGGAATTGAAAGGAACTTTTTCATATTACTTTTTCCACAAATATAAAATACATTTATGTAATACCAGTCAGATTTTTTAAAAATTCTTTCTTTCTTGTTGTAATTATATTTATGTATTAATTTATAATAAAAGCTAATAGCCTTATTTATTGACAAAATACTATTAAAAAGTAGTATATTGTGATACACTTACTTGGATATCTCAAACAAACTGCCCAAAATATGAATAACCAAGATCTTCAAGTTGATCTTGAGTTCCAAGAATTGTCTGCATATTCCAGTTTAAAACAGACAGCTTTACAATATGATGATGTCATATATTGTCATAATGAGCTTAATTTTGACTTCTTACACTCAAATATCTAAATATAGATGAACATGTTTTGGAGCAAGAAGTAAATATCTGCCAATATTTACTTTTTGCACCAATTTATTTTTAGAATGTACAAAAATATTTTGGTGTAAAAAGTCAATAAGTGCCATTATTGACTTTTTCTACCGAACATTTATATCATTGCAGATATTCAGTTTTGGTTTTGAATACCAAATATCTCTTTTATGGCAGATATTATTTGTAATAATTTTTTTAGACATGTGTCACATCATTGTGGACCATTTTATGCAAAAAAGTTAAAAATTGCACTTAATCAATTCTTGCTCTAAGGTGACGAAATAAATTGTTTTTATGAGTGAAGTAATTAACAACAACAATGTTGTGAGTGCTATCTGACATTTAATGGTGTTAAATGATAACAGTCGTGCGTAGAATGAGTTTCACTTGAAACATGATCTACATGAAGCGTGCCATAGCTGATAAACTTGATTGTTTTCAGTATGGAATGTTGTTACTGATATGAAAGAGTTTATTATGAGAATGTGCGATTTTATTTCATGAATGTTTTTCTTCTTAATGATTATACTTGATTTTAAATAGCACAAGTAGACATTATGTTATCATTAGTGAAATAATTATTTGTTTATTTCATGTGTCATATATTTGTCATTGATATTTTATGATATAATGTGTTCAAAGAGTTGTTTGCATCTCGAAAACTTATTTCTTATAAAAGGAGGGAGATGTTCCAGTATTCAGTTTCCTATTACATGAAACAGACTATATCTAATTGCATGCCCAATGCAGACAGCCCGCACATTCAGAGTCTGTTAGTATTTGTTAGTAGATGTAGAGCAATGCTTAGCTTTCATTAAAATGCTAGAATAAAATATATAACTTCACACTTGTGTTGTTGCTAAGTCATTTGACTAAATCCAAGTGTATACCAGAAACCTACAACACTACAACATACGATATTATAACAACTTTATATATCACATTTGTAATTTTGCACATATTATGGCAGTGATTGACAGTTACAAGTGTATTAAATTTTAGATTAAGTTATAAACTGTTTGACACAGTTGTGGACTTCGTATATGCCATGTAAAACAATATTATTTACACACATTCGTCTACTTCAATAATACTCATTTTCATAAGCGTTTGAATGACATTGATGAACAGCAGGTTTTTTGCGTATACCGACCAATAAACACCAATTCTTTACAAAATTTTATGGATTTTATATTCATGCTATTATAAATTAAATAACCAATTTAAATTTTACATTACACGAGTAATCAAATGCATTTAACCTAATGGCAACAGTTGAGACGGGTTCGTGAAAGTCGCCATGTTTGTACATCAGGATCGTGAAACGCTTGTTCTCTCACGGTCACAACGGTCTCAATTCAGAACGGTCAAATATTTTCATTTAAAACTCGAAACCCAGACTAAATGGGGGTGGTTACACGGTGTTTATTATGTGCTAATTCGAGGTATATGAAACCACCAATTAATTATTACCCTGCATGTATAAAACAATGACAAGATTTTAGATAGATTGCACTGAATATATGTGCATACACAACGATATAATTATTTGTTGTACTCCGTAATACACGTTTCGTAATATCAAGATATAACTTCTAGATTCGATTATACACATATCCATGTTTTTATGCAAGGGAATGCGTCTTGTAATTTTTAAATAAAAAACGAAGCGAAACTAAAAATATTAATTTGCAAAAAACATTCCGACATTTCATTCACAAACGGACTGGCATAATTCAAGTACACAGTGCCACATTACGACAAGGGTGAGGTCGTTTTGAAAACCTTCGTATAACTTTAAATTAAAAACCAGGGCTTTCGTTAACGTTTGAAAACTGGAAGTTTGAACTTCCTGGCCTCTGATTGTGGAAGTTTTGCTAATAATTTTTGGAAGTTTGACAATATCGCGCGACATGAATATGAGTATTGTACATTGCCATTTTTACAGAATATATCACTACTCTAAAGCTATTATTTTACCTTAGTCATATGTTTCACTCCCAGCTAAATAATGCATACATTCAAGAACAACACAGATTTGTTGCTACTTTTAATTACAGACAATATTATTACCAATGACTAATGGACTATAAAAAAAATAAACAGAAATAGATATCAGACTCAATAAATAAGAACACGTCAGTCTTGAGTAAATAAACTTTTAAGCTGCACTCTTGGTGCATTTTATATTAGAATGCAAATCATAATCATATACAATGCATAATAATACTGAAATAGAACCCAGCATGATCCCTGAGAAGAGAGCTGTATTGTCTACGATGGACCGGCCTACCTACACATAACGTGTTAATTTGGTGTGCCCTTAAAATTACAATCGATCTGTGACAAACACAGCAAGTGCGGCGTGTCATCTGTCAAAACAACTTTTTGTGTACACATATCGTGTTAATTTTGTGTGCCCTTAAAATTACGATCGATCTGTGACAAACACAGCAAGTGCGGCGTGTCATCTGTCAAATAAATGTTTTGTATACATGTCAGTACATTTAGCGTGCAGAATTAAATCACGTAATCAGGTCAAGATGTAATAAATTAATGTACAATTCTGTACATCGATATAAGTAAATCAGAAGATTAAACTACAGACGAATGTTTATTTGCGCAATAAATCACGATTCCCCCCCATGTTCAGAAAATGGTTTAAACCCACATTCCATATAAAATTAAATACTATTTACTACATTGGTCGCTTTTTTAAAATATTACCTTTGTCCGATGCGCGCACATCACTGTACGTTATTTACACATGTTCAATAGGAATACCCCCCCCCCCCGTTTCGGTTGGTCGTAAAATATAGCAAATCTTTAAATAGTAACATATCCCGAAATTCACGAAACCATTAAGAAAAATGGGGAACGCTTGTGTTTATGTAATTTGTAAACACATTTACATCGGTCATATTTCGCTTTTAAAAATGGCAGTCGTGAATAAAGGGATTATCGGGTAATCGATAGAGTCGGGAAATGTATGTGAATGGGCAATATCTCAGTCAAAATCGAGCAAGACGATACGTTTGCATGTTTACAAATGGACTTTCCGATATTTTTTTTGGACGTACAGAAACGTCCGCGGGTAAGATTTTCGGCGTACAGCGACAATATTTGGACGTAAATTACGTCCGTACCCCGCTAACGAAAGCCCTGAAAAACGCCAATCAAAACGCTTTTTTACCGGCGAAAAAAAAAGTGACGATTTCGAGAAAACTGACACTTAGCCCACACCACATCCTCCATCTATATTCTTTGTATTCGGACTGCGCAGCTTTGATGTAAAGCACTTCAACGTAGCAAATAAGAAGGCACTTTGTTTGATCAAACCGGTCCATTGTGCTTGACTAAACGAGGTTCATGGCGTAAAAATAGCGTGGTTGGTAAACAACCTTCCGTTACGGAAGTTAGGCGTAAAAAAGGTCAACTTGAAGATTCTTAAACTGAATGAATATTCCAAACATGTCTCTAATATCATAAAACATTGTTTTGAAGTGGATGCTATCAAAACAAAACACATATTTTATCTAAAAAAAACATTTCAGTTTTGGAAAAAAAGTAAAATAAACAAAAAAATATCTGACCCACTCAATTAGCCATGTTGACCAACGGGAAACTAAGAATATATTTTTTTATTAGGAAGGTATGTTTACAGTTGCGCTCCACCTGAGAATGTGAATTATTGAGCAACCAGCATGATTAAGATGTTTGTATCATTTACGATAACTTGTAAATCTATGTATATGTGTACCTTCGTTAGTTTACCAGAGTGATTTGCCGTCATGCCGGATTGTGTGTATATATCAAACTCTGGAAGCTCAGTTCAATTAAGTATATGTTCAGACTCAGAATCTAATCGAGTAAAAGCCAGTTACGGCAGCTCCCGTATGGGAATGGCGTCGGTTCAGTCAGTTATTGTTTTGATAAGTGTTAGACAGCTGCATTTATGTCATCCAACCGTGTTTATTTGCGAGTAAGCTCTCGCACCCTTGCGATCAAACACATACCTTATTTGCACAACTTATAACAGATTTGACAAGAAAAAAAAAGTTTGTGCCCCATCTATTTAGGACAAAACAAAAAAGTTCCGTGATTCGGGCATCCCGACCATATCTAGTGAAAACCCCTCGACCCTAAAGTGTTGAGAGACTATCGTTTTTGGCATCCGTTTTTGGAGGAATCGGAATTCGTCAGATTTTTATTTTCAAGGAAGTTAATCGTGATTAACAAGATAATCCGTGTCGAAGAGGCGCTTTATGTTATTAACTGAGTGTTCTAAATCTCTTCATGGATGAATATTATGGGCGGTTGAGCGTTTGTGATTTGTTTCACTTTTATGGCTAGACCTAAGAAACAACAACAACATAATTCCTTTTTTTGAGACCGTTGCCCGAAACACACAATTTATTTTCTGTTTGCCGTAGTGGCAAAAATACTCCATATGCACAAAGTTATCTACCTTTGTTGAACATTGCGCTTGGAATACAATAATTATTTTCTCAGCCATGTTGGAGCGTGGTGTTGTTTTTTTTTGAAAATGAAAATTTTAAATTTAATTCCAACCACGCCTTAAATGTCATTTCTTACAAACATAATGTATACAACATATACATTTCATGTGTAATATTTTATAGCGGACCAATGGAGAGAGTGAATCATATACATTTACATACCGACGGACGTATACATTCGATTTGGACTCGGATACGCCTCTAAAACGTAACAGAATGCTAATTTGCAGGCATCTGATGTATACAGTTAACCAGCCCATTCAGAAAACACCTTTGATTTTATTAAACAACACGAGAATGTTTATGCATTGCAACGTCGTTATACAATTACAATTAACCCCCATTTGATATTTACGACTCACACTGCCACGTGGGTTTCCAATAGTCAAGTAAAACTCGATATGCCCATTTTGAATGCATAATTTACACATGTTGTTGCGTGAGCCATGCATGCATTTACTTCCCAAGGACATATCGACCCACACTTTAGGATTTACCACTTAACTCCAATGTTAAACGCGCGAGTCTATAACTACGAAAGTTATTGAAGTGTATGACCTATTTTGACGCAAAAGATAAGCGTGTTTAAGTGTTTATAAACTGACTACTGAAAGGAAAATAGCAGATCGAAACGTTTAAGTTGCTTTCTAATATATTGGATTTGAAAAAATGGCGGAAATAAGTGACAACGTAAGGGAACGCCATATTAAATTGAAAACCGACATCGTGGCCGAGATTGTCACGGATAGCCCTGAATATAACGCGTTTGTTGAAAGCTTCAAGATTGCCGGGATCGCCAAAGGGATACTGGGCAACGCGAAAACGCTCTTTGACAAGTTAACTTTATTGGAAACAAAAGGAAAACTAGCACCTGGCAAATATGACATGCTTATTTCTATAGCACAGACAAGCGGACAGCAGGATCTAGTGGAGCTAATTAAACGAGCTGATGCAGATATACAGTCAATGAGAGACGATTGTTCTGAAGGTATCAACAACTTTCATGCTAATTTCAGTTTTTGATGTCAGACGATTGCACTATTAAATAGTGTATTATATAAATATCGGTATATAATATATTTTCATATTAATAAATAGGCCTGTATTAATCGCTTTATTCACGTTCCAAGTAAATATTATTGTTTTATTCATGATAGCACAGTTAATTATACTTTATTTTATTGTACATGTTTACATAAACGTGTCGATATTTCTATTTATAGATTAAAATATAATACTGTTGAGCTCGTCGTTTATTGTAAAGGCATAGAATGGCTAGTCCTTAAAATTACTGAATGTAATACTACCATTGATTGTGCAACAACATGTTTAAACGCGTTGTTGATAGTGATGGTTTCAATAGAAACAGTTACATGCACACATTTCTCCATATATCGTGTGCTTTATTTTGCAACCTCCGCGCAGAGATTTGACTGGTTCCGAGCATAGCTCTAATCAAATCCCTGTCGTTATAACAAACCACGTGACAATGATCGATTTAAATCTAGATATTATTTATGGTTTTAATTAGTTATTTTATTTTTCTGTTTTCATTATTGACTGCAAACGATATATAAAAAGTCAAATTATGTAGAAAATTGCACCGAGTTGCATTAAATAAGAAAAAGTTACAAACATGTAATCTGTAAGGATTTTTACTTGTGATGGCAGTGGTTACCGTTAACCGATAGGGGAGGTAACCGCTGCGAGGAGTTTGTTATGTTGCTTCCTCATTCGTTATCTTAGGTTCAAAATAGTTTTTGTTTCAATTTCCTCTCGTTATCCTTAAAGGTTTCATATTCAATAGAAGGCGATTAGTCGTTCGGCACATTCTTCTTCGGTTATTTTGGCATTCAAGCGGGATAAGACACATGTTTACATATCTTGGACTTCAAGCCACTAATTAGGGGATATATTGCACAGATCTTACGTGTTCAGATTAAACAGTATAGACCTGTTTTTTTTCCAAGTTTTCAAAACGATAATATTCAGCAACACAAACCCATGTTAAGCCTATGGTAGTAACACTTGATTCTCACCACAGCATTATACACCCAACCAAACGTATCAGATCTTGCCACTTTACAAAACAAAGGCATTCGATTAGACCTTTAAAATATAACACACTTGGTATAGGCCTAATTTTTGCATTATTAAGAGTAATTATATACATAAACGATCAATACTTACATTATTTTTGTAATTATATAGTATATAAATATGCATAAACTTGAATCTAACATGATACTTTATTACGATGGCTAAACGGAAATCTATTAAATATGTTGGTAAATGAACTCGATTAAAACATTATGAACTGAGGTACAATAAGCATATATTCAAAAGGTCATGAACAATTATCATCCATATATATAAACGTGTAGCCATACATATCCAAACGTTCGTCTTACTTTCTATACTAAAATGAATAGGGAAAATTGTCATTGATGAAAATTATCGAGATAGACTTAATCCAAGACAGAATGGCCCCAACCAAAACCAAATAAATTAATGCGCCGTGGTTGTTCACACAGACAAGCCGGGTCCCAGCAGCTCCAATGGCACAGGTACTAGCAAGAGAGCCGCCACGGACCAGCCAAATCATCAAGGTACAGCGATCTTCGTAGCTTTGTGGTTGGCTTTCATGAACATAAAATTATAATGCAATAAAAGTACATCTTGTACTTATATTCGTGTAAAAATGACTGCTTTCCTGAAATAATAATTCATGTTGTTTTAAATCTATTCATATCCAAATGGTTGTAATGTATGTTGGAATAAAGTACTGTTTTCGTCGAAAGGAGACTTCTTAAACGAGAGTGTTAATAAGAATGAACGTAAAGTAACAAATCAAATATTTCATTTTTGTATGAACAGCCAGGGAACTCATTCAAGAGACCATGACCTTTTTGCAAAGTGCACCCTACCTAATCGAGCATTGCATCGCGTACATGTACTACTGTGTTGCTTGTGCATAATGATTTAATGTATTAATATCAAATTTAATCACCTTGCATCTTGCAGAACCCAAGAAAGCTCGCGTTTCATCACAAGAAGGTACGTACGTTACTCTGGAAACTTAAATGCACAATATTTGCTAGACGATTGCACGAAAACACACAGGAAGTTTGTTTTTCTAGCATTTTACAATTCTAGTTGTACTTTTATATAACATACAAGGTGTCACTGTTCCACATTTTAACTTAGTTTAACTTAATTCTATATTTGTGTTCAAGGAGTAAACACAACATACGTTTATGCTTTATATATTCAAACGCCGACAACTTAAGTCTTAGGCAAACTATTTTACAGCCGATGAAGAGGACCCCATATGGGCTCGTGACGACAACAGACGCGGTTACTATGACTACAAAGGAAAGCGAGGCTATCTACTGATAATAAGCTACTCAAATGGACGTAAAGGTACTTGTTCAACCATTATTTTTTCCATAGTTGTACATACATCCGTAATTGGACACAACCAACACAACGAAGACAAGAATAACGATAAGAAACAAGCAATATATTAAACAAAGTATAAATAATTATTTTGGATTTATCGTTCTTTATCGGTAAATAATGAACGGTTTAGAGTACAAATGCATAGGAATTAAATCACAGTTATGTAATAACCGCGGATCAGAACGAATAATGACCATTGTTTATTTACAGATAAACAATCATACTGCGAAAGCTATTTCGATTCTAGCATGATCTGACATTAAATTCTGCAGTTGCAATGCGAACTATATTTTACAGGTTTAAACTCTTTTTTTGCGTAGTTAATTTTAGATTTAACAACGGAAACTTGTATTCTTTCTCGATAGGAAGCTCTGCGCCAGTCATATTACAATAAAGGCTAATGTATCGAATAACACGTATTTTGATGATAACGGTCATGATAATGAATTACACAATTTACACTATAAATACAGCTGCCAAAGAAGATGTTCTAGCAGTGAAGACTTTCTTCAGAGACGAGCTAAACTTCGACGTGGATGTCAACGATGAAGATCTCTCGCTGGCCGAACTGAATGAATATTTGGAGGCAGCAAAAAAGAGACTCAACGACGTTCTAGGCAAAAACATATACTGCTTTGTATGCATAATGATGGGGCATGGAAATGAAGTAGGTGTTTGTTGCTATGTCAGGTTTCTGGTTTGCTTACTTTACATATATCTACACGATATCCTTGTAAATGTGTATATTTTTAAATTTTATGTTGTTTTTTTTGTTTATATTTAAGATTAAAACATTATTTGAGACTTCCAATGGATAAGAATTTCAATAGTTGCTTCCTTTATAAACAGAAAGGGATTGCCACAACCGACGGCCAGTTTAAATCCCCCGAGCAAATTCGGATCGAATTCAGGAATCATGAAATTCCCAATTACACAGGTATTTTCGTTATGATATCCAAATAGCGTTGCAAAATCTTACGTTTTGTGTTTGTTTGGAAATCCATTAACGCACATGATATGCAATACAAATCATAAATAAAATCTAGTGAAACTATGCACGTGTGCACACGTCTAAAAAGCCGATGGTATAGGTAACACATGCTCAAAAAAGTACTTACCACACAGGTGTATTACAGGTCGGCCAAAAGTCTTCCTGATTCAGTCATGTAGGGGTGAAGATCGTCAAGATGGAGTAGAAATAGACGAGGATGATGACGAACCAAAAAATCAGGATTCGGAAGCGGAAATTGACGAAGATGACCTCGTTAAAGTTCCTCACGACGCGGATACACTTTTAGCATTCTCGACAACGCCAGGTGAGTAATGTTGCGTCACATACATGTTTTGACTGCAGTAATCATGAAAATATGTATTTCGAATGTTAGTAGTACAAATACTGAAAACACATAAATCATCAACAACTAGTCGACGCTTATGTTATTTTCTAGTAGTGGCGGCTTGGAGGAGGGGTATTAAAACACTATCGGTTGGTTCGCTCAGTGGAACAACAGAGTTACCGCATTTTTCTGTTTTAAAGGCTACAACTGGAGTTTCGCTTTGTTTATATTTAAAGGCTACACGTCCTTCAGGAAGACCAGTGGTACACGGTTCCTGGGTTCTTGGTTCATTCACTTCTGTGTGAAGGTGTTTAAAGAATTTTACAAATCCGACCATCTGGAAGACATGTTGATCACGGTCAGGGAACGCGTGGCGGCCGAAGAGCGTGCAGACGACCGGAGGAAACAGATGCCATGCGTCTGGAGCACACTGACTCGGCGTCTGTACCTTACAAAGAGCACGTCATGATGTGTGATGCATGAAGAATTATTATTATACATATAAGATATAAGTGGAAAAAAACTGCAGCAAAACGATAAAATTGATCTCCGTTAAAATATATTTAGTTCTTTAAGCAACAAAAGCAATTTATAAACCTATATATAATCATATTTACATAACATATATTAGAGTAGTTTTACTTTGACATCAAGCCAGAAGTGGCCATCAGCAGTCTTGGTACATATGCTGATGACACCTTCTGGCTTTCAAGGGACAACATATCGAGGGTTTAGCGTGAAACTATTGTATCTTATATAGAAATGTTAAGCAGATACAACAGTTTCACGCTCAACCCTCGATATGTAACCCTATTTAATGAAACCTCGGAATGGGTGATCGGAATGCCATGCATGGTCAACATCAGTCATAGGAATGTATACTACTTAGAGTTCTGAAAGTGTATGTTCCTTTGAGTACAGTTGTATTCAATTATAGGAATGTATACTACTTAGAGTTCTGAAAGTGTATATTCCTTTGAGTACAGTTGTATTCAGTCATAGGAATGTATACTACTTAGAGTTCTGAAAGTGTATGTTCCTTTGAGTACAGTTGTATTCAATCATAGGAATGTATTCTACTTAGAGTTCTGAAAGTGTATATTCCTTTGAGTACAGTTGTATTCAATTATAGGAATGTATACTACTTAGAGTTCTGAAAGTGTATGTTCCTTTGAGTACAGTTGTATTCAATCATAGGAATGTATTCTACTTAGAGTTCTGAAAGTGTATATTCCTTTGAGTACAGTTGTATTCAATCATAGGAATGTATTCTACTTAGAGTTCTGAAAGTGTATATTCCTTTGAGTACAGTTGTATTGAAGGACCGTGGGATAATGAAATAACAATGTCACATATCTAAATGGAGACCGTTATTTCATGTTAAACACAAAGTCAAACGTTGGTCAAGTGTATTTTGGTGTGATCCCAGCACGTTTGCATTATGACATAATATCGGTGCCATGGTAAAAACTACAAGTGTTGTAAAATAATGTTAATCTGCAAGATTTCATGAGTTGTGCACATACATGTCATAATAATTGCCCTTCATTTCCTTTCACGTATTGTTTCAATGCCAAAAATGATGTCAGTCAAATACAGATTTTGTTAGTCATATCGTAGCATCTAAAATAAACTAAGCATAATCACATGTTGTTAATAAGGATACGTACCGGTAAACCTATCATACGTAAGTCCATACAACCATATTTTAAAGTTTACCAAATAATTATCAGATTTTGTGTGTTTGTTTTATATATTCTTACATATAAAAACGTTGTAATCCAACGTAAATGTACGTGTTTTCCTTTACTAAACGACTTCAGATTGTATCGTTTTTTGTGTTTTGTTTTGCAACACCATCGCAGTGGTTTTCATTAAACTAAAACTTTGAAGAAATCGTTTCTTATGGATATCGTACCGATCAAATAAACGCATTGAAATCGATGCAATGATAATGTTTTAGAAACTTTTCATCGTATATTTTCTGTATACGATAACTGGTGATGCCTCTGGAGTAAACCAGCATGTACATTATTGTATATTCCGTTTATACCAAGCGTTTTCGAACATAGAAAGGAAAGAATGCCTTTGAACAAGTATAATCATTTTGAATCGTCACTTTATATATATACTGCGTTTTTCTGTAATACACTTGCATTTGCTCACCATGGTATTATCATGAGTAGTACATAGCTCTGTTGGTTACAGAGCTAGAGCCTTGAGATTGCTACGGTATCTGAAAGCTGCACGCACGTTCACAGTAAGATTTTCTTGACAAAAGCTAACGTTCTACCTTGCGCTGCAGTATGAGATCTAGCTGTCGGCCGTTGGGGTTTATCGGGTTCTGGTTTATCGTGGGGAGTTTCTGGAGTTCCGTTCATGCCATTCAATATAAAGCAAAGAAACAAAACGCAACAACATATACACAGTACAATTACTATGAATAAACATATATTCGTAATTATGTTAAATGATACGTAAGAAATGGATGTATACAATGACCGATATTATACACATTTGGTGATATAACCATACTTGTTGTGCCATGTTTTCCGTTCACTGCATTCACTCGCTGCCGGCGTCTTTTAAACACTAAATCTGAACCGATTACTGGTAAAATGTTGGCAACTAAAGTTGCCAAGGGGTAAATTAGTTTTCTGTTCCATGTTCTATAGCTTTTTGTGATTTTCTAATAAAGTTGGGTGTGCAACACAACAAAAAACATTGTTAAAGGGGCTATGTCAACATTCTTCCTATTGCACTTTAAATGATATTATACTCGAGAAATGAGCTATACTAAGACATTTGGATTAAATAAATAAAAACTTGTATAATACACAATGAGATATTTGATAAAAACAAATTAGCAAAAAAATACGCACAATTGTGACGTCAACAGGTACACAGGAAACGGGCCAAACAAACACAGCCGTTATTATGAATGAATTTTTATCTCAGAATGTGTTCGCTCTTTTCCCATTATATTTACCTTGTTTTAACTGTTATCATAGGCCAGTATTAACATCTTAATTTCAGATTCGTTTTTCAGAAATTGCCCACTTGAGACCCTTTTCGACGACATAGTCCCTTTAAAGTAACCTCTCTGCTTTTTTAAGCCGTCAAGTCGTAACCCTTTGTATAAATTGTACTTCCTGTTACTTTTGATTGGTTTTGTATTGAAAACTATGCAGGTGTCCTTTGTTTTATGTTAAAAGTATATATGTTGTTTAAATTAATTATTTACATATATTTCTATGTATTTTCTATGACATGTCAGATTCGCTTCACATGTTGACACAATAAATCTTTCACATTGGCTGCTTTCTTTACAAAACTATCAAGTCAGAAATGAATGCTTGTAAAGCCCTGATCGCATACACAAATTTACTTTGTTTCCAATCATTCCCCCTTCTCGAAAATGAATTTTCTGGACATTTTCCGACACTTTTACATGTATCCATTTCAAACCCGTTTCAACTTTGAATGTACATCTGTTTTATCAAATGGACTTTTACTTGTAGAGGCAAACTCTTTGATTTCTTCCAACATTTTTTCCTGTAATGATAGCTCTGCCTGACAGGCAGTACATCGTTCTGTTAATGTTACAGATTTTTCAATACCTAATGCACCAATATCTCCGGAATTGGGGGTTAATCCTTGTTTTATTTTGTCCCATCGAATGTCAATCACACAGATGTATTCTGAAGTGCGGGGGATATTCCTTACTTTTCATATATGCCTGGCTTTCGAATACCCTTGTAAATAGTACCATATGGAAAAACCATTTGAATGATCCCTTTCCCTCATACGGCAAAATGTATATATTCCCAGTTTCTCCACATACCACTTGCAACAGTCTTTCATAACCAGTCATGAATCAGATAAATAAACCTCTAAATTACTGCTGCCAAGTTTATAAACAAACTTAGTTTCATCTGTGTACCGCACTGATGTGGTTAGTTCATGTTTGTACGAATTTACCACTTCCGTCCATAGGAGAAAAGCAATGTTATTCAGAATATTAGGATCGGATATTTCTTTTCGAAAAGAATTCCAGGAACCAAGAAACACATTATTTAAACGACGTTTATATAATTTATTAATAACGAAAGGTGTTATATCGATCAATTAATTAATTTCGTGTTATTTATTTTATTTTGTTGTGTCTGCATAAAGTGCTGTACAATTCTTGTTCACTGTCTTAAAAGAATACATTGAACACGACAGGTAGATTACATAGTATGATAGTGGGTACTATTGTTACTAATTAAATATAAGTTAATTATTTATTAAATTATAGAGGTTCTTGCAATCGTGAACGCATAGAATAGACGTGATTACAAGGACAGTTTGTTTGATATTGAGAAACAGAGACATATGCAAATTTGAAAACTTTGCTCCAGGCTGTTAAATACCAGATAATGTCATTTGAAAAACTGATAGTATAAACACTCTTATAATTTATAACGTGTCACTGCATTCTGACACTTAGAACAACACAATTAAAAGTTTAACATCTGACGAGTACACTTTTACGGTAATCGTTGACTCGTTCTGTTTGTTATAACATCATGCCTTAGTGTCCGCGTCATGAGAAGCAGGTACATCACTGGCACACTACACATACTAAGTACATATAGTTTTACATGATTGTAAACGAAGACAAAATGAAAACTTTCGCTATCACTTTCTTCATACATGTATGTTCAAGAAAATTGTGATCGTTTGCAGTATACTGCGGTGACAACAAAGCGTGGCCTTAAAATTAGTTTGAGCTATCTACAAAAAATCGTGTTTTTTTTTAAAGAAAATTGCACCGATGGATTTGTCCAAGTTGCGCTATCTACCAGAACCCTTGTTTTCTTAAATCAAGCCCCCATTTCGAAGTTCGCGGGTCACAACTTGAGCTAACTCGATGGTTCACAACATTTTTTTTGCGTTATTTTAAGCTATGTAACGTGATAGCGCACTATAACATTAAATTTGAAAAAGGCCAATCTAAAAGCAGCTTTATGTCACGTGATTTGATATGCACATGAAAATTAAAATGAGCTATGTATGATCTATCCAATAAAATCTGCCCTTTGCCTCACGTGACAATGGCAGCCTCACCTATCAATGGCAGCCGTTAGGACAATATTGTGTAAGATGTGATTCTACTCAACATGAGGTTTAACTTAAAATGTAAGTATTATGGAATATATTTACGTCTTAGAATACAGTTTACCTTTGATACATGATTATATCACCGTTATTTGTGAAACGTGTCTACTAAAACACTAGAAGCATGTAAATGTAAGCCTAATTTCGGACGGACCTAAATTCGGATGATGTTCACCGTTTTATGAAAAATCCCTGTTTTTTTAAGATAATTTTATCAGTATGCAAAATATGTAGTAATCTGTGCTTATCTTAAGTAAAT
This sequence comes from Congeria kusceri, assembly GCA_027627225.1. Lineage (NCBI taxonomy): Eukaryota > Metazoa > Mollusca > Bivalvia > Myida > Dreissenidae > Congeria > Congeria kusceri. The sequence goes on along the minus strand of CM051029.1, from coordinate 41,867,468 downwards.
GGTGGTGGTTATGCAAAATGTGACGCTACAAGCAGTCACGGCTATTTTAGTTAAACATTTACTTGGTTATTGTTCATTTGTTTTTTATTTCAGGGTCCTGCTGACATCACTTCCCGACAATGTGCTGGTGAAAATTTTTGGGTATATTACACTACAGGAGTTATTGTTATCAGTGAACAGGACTTGCAAAAGACTACGTTGTTTAATCAGTGATACACCTGTGCTTTGGGAGGATTTTGTGTTCGATAATCAACTAAATATTAAGAAAGAAAATCTTGAAACTATTTTGTGTCGTTCGCCTGCATTTAAAAGATTAATATTTTCTCCATTTGATGTGCAATGTAAGAGTTACGACATAGACCTATTATTTTCTACTTACCTGAAAGGTAGAAAATTGAACTGGCTGTCGTTGAGTGATCTGCCAATTTCAACGCTTTGTTTTACCCTAAATACTCCAAACATTCAGATACTGAATTCGTCGGGGTGCAAAACACTCGTAGATGCTGACTTTCTTGTATTGAAATATCTTGCTAAACTGGTCAAACTGTATATGTCATTTACGGACATATGTCAAAATACACTGTGTGAAATAGTGGAAAGAAAATCTTTAAAGTTGTTGGATGTATGTGGAGTCAACCAATCCATAGAAACGTGCTTAGGTGCTGCCAACATTCATTACTGTTTTTCCATCTTTCAGTAGACCACACCGTGTCTGAACTACAGTTTAAACGTCCAATAAGAAACGCATTTGTGGACGTCAGTTTACGTATATACAAACAATGAAGAAGTTTAATTTAACTCATGCGCTGAATTTAATACAGAATGACACTGAAAATGACTCTACTATTGATCATGAGGATTCTGATGAAATTATCCACGCCATTGATGTAGTGGACAACGGCCAACTGATTGAAAACAATACCGCTATAGAAATTACAAATAATGACGTAACAGTGTACATTGATTAGGAACCAGTCCTTGCCAGTGAGCCTACAGGTGATGACACAGAAGATGTGCATGAAAACATCACATTATTTGCACCTGAATTAGTAAATATTTCTGACAGTGGAAAAGCTAACAACCCACATGAAAGTGCTGAAAATGAGATTGTCACAGTGAGCAATACTGACGACAACAATAATGTCAGTGCAAAACGAGGAAGAAAACGAGTTAGAGACGAAACACACTGGAAACAGAACATACGAAAACGAAGGCGACAGGGTGGTCTGGAGTATATCACCACCCGTGGAGTAACAGTTAGAGCTAAAGAAGTGAAAACAGTGAAAGATTGTGACGGGAAATGTAAATTTAAATGTGCTAGATATTTTACAGCGAGAGAAAGAAAAGGAATTAATGATGGATTTTGGGCATTGAATGATTGTGAAAATAACACATGTTATGCCAACACCACAGACAGAACCTTGAAAGCAACAAAAAGAACTTTAACTGAACATTCAAGAAGAAAACACACTATTAAGTATTACTTGCCGAAGGGTACATATAGAATTCGGGTGTGCAAAGAATACTTTTTGTCAACGCTGAACATAAGTCCTAAAAGAATATTTGTACAAAAAGCACGAGGAAATTATTGTTCCAGATTACCGGGGGAGGCACACCAAGAAACGTATACCAGAACAAGATCGTCATGTTATACGTGAACACATTCGTACATTTCCCAAAGTGCCTTTCCATTACTGTAGAGCCAGTTCTAACAAGGAATACCTAGAAGCTACTTTGACAGTGGCAAAAATGTTTAGATTTTATAAAGAGCAGTGTGCAAATCGTGGAATAGTGCCACAGAAAGAGAGTTTGTATCGCTCAATTTTGAAAACAGAGTTTAATAAAGGTTTTTTCAAACCAAAGAAAGGCAGATGTGATTTATGTGAAGAATATTAAATGAATGGCCCAGGTGACACACCCATACTGAAAACAAAATATGAAGATCACATAAGAGACAAAGAACTTACAAAAGCTGAGCGAAATCATGACAGAACCAATCAAGACCCAGATGTGATGACTGTCTGTTTCGATATGGAAAAGGTGCTTACTTGCCCAATGGCCAATGTTTCAAACTTTTACTACAAAAGAAAACTGAACGTATACAATTTAACAGCACACTGTTCGACAAGCAAAACAGCTTATAATATTATGTGGAACGAGGCAGTTTCTGGACGGGGGGCGAATGAAATCGCCAGTGCACTACTGATAGTTTTGGCAAATGTGGTTGCATCTCATCCAGAAGTCAACAAATTAATCTTGCGGTCAGGTTCCTGTGTTCCACAAAATAGGAACAGTATCATGAGCTTTGCCATTCTTTCATTTATGCAAAGGCATCCTGAAATAGCAAATATTGAACAAAAGTTATGTACACCAGGCCACTCAAGTATCCAAGAAGTGGACAATATTCATTCTCACATTGAACGCGAGATCTGCAAAACAGAAATTTACAGTCCACTCAGTGAGAGAGGTGAGAAAAGATGCAATGGTCATTCGGCAGATCAAAGCCAGTGAAATGGATGATTTCCAAAAATCAGCTTCAGTCGCAAACTTGGATTTCAAGGACAAACCGTACACAAAAACTAAATCTCTTTCCTACGTCAGCGCTCTGCCATTCACAATTATATACAGGGTTAACTTTGAAAGTGATTGTCCGGCAAAGGAGGCCAGAGTCAGGTTTGGTATACGAAGCCGAAGGTCGATTAAGGAGAACCCAGTATTACCAACCCCAAAGCTTTTGAACAAAACACCAGATATTAGCGCTGACAAGAAAGGCGATATACAGAGCATGCTTAAAGTAATGCCCGAAATCGACCGACATTTCTTTGAACGGTTACTGAAGATGAATTTTGAGATATATTAGATCTCAGTTTGTTAGGAGAAACTAATAGAAACTAATGCTGTGTGACCCCACATACATCTAGCAGTAACTCTTAAGCAGTATTATGCCGAAATGCTATAGTTACCTCTAATAATTATGCAGTGACAAAGTAATTATAATCTGTTTAGCTTGCTCAGGCTCACGGTGTCAATTTGTTTTAATGTTTTTGAGATATATATTTGTTTTACATCAAGTAAAACTGTTGTTCAAGTCCTAGGTTAAGCTCAGTTATGGAATTGTGATGTTTTTTAGAGAGAACATTTTTGTTAGTTTGATAAAAAAAAAACTAACTGGTAATAATGCGCAGAGAAGAGCTCTGTAAAATGTCCGTGTTCAAGATTGTTTTCTGTTTATCAGCCAGTTAAACTGTTGTTCAAGTTCTTGGTTTACGCTCAGTTATGGAATTGTGATGTTTTCAATAGAGAACATTTTTGTTACTGCGATAAAAATTACAGACACTTAGTGGTAATAATGCGCGGTGTAGAGCTCTGAAAAAATGTTTGTATTCAAGATTGTTTTCTGTTTTTCAGCCAGTTAAACTGTTGATCAAGTTCTTGGTTTACGCTCAGTTGTGGAATTGTTATATTTTTAAAAGAGAACATTTTTGTTAGTTTGATAAAAATTGCAGACACTAAATGGTAGTAATGCGCATTGTAGAGCTCTGTAAACATGTATGTCTTCAAGATTGTTTTCTGTTTGACAGCCAGTAAAACAATTGTTCATGTTTTTGATTTTCGATCATTTATTAAATTGTGATGCTTTTAAGAGAGAACATTTTTGTTAGTATGATAAAAATGACAGACACTGGGTAATAATGCGAAGCGCAGAGCTCTATCAAAAGGTTTATGTTCGAAATTGTTTTCTGTTTTACAGCCAGTAAAACATGTTGTTAATTTTAATTTATTGGTTTACGCACAATTATTAAAGATTAAAAAGCGAAATCGTGGTTTTCTTCATATCACCATGCATTATATTAATAGCTCACCTTAGCGCACTGTATTCATGGTGGGCATATCGTATTGCCCTGTGTCCATCGTCTTTCGTTGGTCATTATTAATTGTGGTCACAAAACTTCATACAGATCGTCGTTAGTTGGTCCTCATCCAATGCTGGAGATAGCTCAAACATGCAAAATAACGTGATGTGTTTCACATAATTAATAACATCTTAAGCTATGTCCTCATAGCTCACCATAATTATACATTAAATTATTTTTTTTATACAAAACTGAGCTATCTCAAAACATATTTTTCGATTTGTAGACACATCTATTGCATGCAGGTTATTTAAATTAATTTTGCATATATCGTATCATATCACAAATCGTAGCATTTTTTAAATTTTATTTTAAATCGGTCCATAATAAGCAAGATTTTCATATCTGAATGTTTTGAATGCTTTATCTCGAAAGGGGAAAAAGTGTAGTTAGCTCGGAATAATTTTAAACCGACGAAACGATGAATGCTTCAAGCCAGTACAGGATACAATCTTAGTGTAGTACATTTGTGTTACTTTGAACCACAGTTTGTTGCAGCTTACCATACAATAGTTCGTGTGACTAACATATATTTAACAAATATTGTTAGGAAATAAAAATATAAATATAAATACACAAGGTGTTGAAGAAATTCGGTTTTAAAAATGTATCAGCTTGCTTGTAGATAAAGACAAATGAATGTTGAAAATGTTGAATTATTATACACTGCATATAATCTGGCATGTACACTTACCCCAGTTATGTTAATAAATTAGCGATAACTTTATTAAAATAAGTGTAACTATACTAGTATATAATGTCTACTTATAGTATTCCCTGAACGTTTTTAGAATGTTTCACAAAAATACATTTAACATTTTTAAGTGCAAAATATACAACTAATTTTAAATGTACAATTGTATTTAAGGGATGGGAAATCCTCCCCCCCCCCCCCCCCCCCCCGAAAATGACTTGGCTGAATCAGTGAGAGTGATATATCTTTGCCCTTGTTTGCTTGATGTCGTCTTCAAGGTCAGAAATGAATACAATTGAAAAAGAGAAAGCTTATGTTAAACGAATGTTATGTACTAAGGGAACTGTAAAAGTCAGTGATAAGTATTATAAATGCCTGTTTGTACTGTATACCGAGTTCTCAATAGTATATATTAAGAAAGAAATGAATTGAACACCAAAAAGGTGAAGAGTGAACAGGACAATTGACATCTACTGATCAGCCACGATCACAGACAGAGAGTACAGAAACTCAGATAGGAATAACTTTATAGTGGTAGGGTTCTTGTATGTAATGAGACAGCAGAACAGAACTGCAATGGTGGTATTGTGTAAAGAAGAAGGGAATTCCATCACCTCCATTGACATCTACTGACAGAAGGAGCTCTGGTATCTGGTCATCCACAACCACAGGATAAGTGTACAGAAACTTTGACAGGAATAACTTAAAGACGTTCGCAACAAAAAGAAAATAATTGGGTTAATTTCTCCTTTAGCTTCACTATTTCTTTATTGTTTATAGGTTTCAATATACTAATTTCAATCAATAAATATAAATCTGTGTAAGTTATTAAGTTCCAGTCAATGGTTAAAAGTTCATAAAGCATTATAATTATAAAAACCACACGTATATAATGTATTGCCAAACAAATTAGTTAAAAAGAAAGATCCATTAAATATGTTCATTCTATTTTGGCACGTTGTTTACGTAAACACGAAACACGAAAAACGGCTACACAGGTACCCTACTTAAAGTCCAATATTTCCCAAACAAATTCGGTGACCCATTCTTTTTATTAATGTTTTGATGTAAGTATACATCGGTGCATGTATGTGCGGAAATTCAAAAAAAAATTAACAAAACCTGTCGTTTGGAACAAAATATATTCGAATATTTGATCATTAATTGATGTTTTCAAAGGCATATTCAATGCATAATTAACCTCATTAAGTGTCCATTAAAAGTCATTTTTTAAATAGTAACTATAGATAAAGGGCGTTGTATCATTAAACTGCACTTGGATATCGCCAAACGAAAGATTTAAACAAAGATGCATTTAAAAATTTCCGTCCTTGTTTACATTGCTAGTCACACAAACTGAAAAAAGGGCTTCGACAGGTGGCGTATTTGAACCCCAATATTTCCGGAACAAGGCCGGTGACCCCTATTTTTTAAGACTGTTTTAGGTTTAGGATACATTGACACATGTTTGTGCACATTTTTAAGAAAATCTGTCGTTGGTAAAAAATTGGACAAAACTGTTGCGAACGTCTTTAATAGGGGTATTGTTCTTGTATGTAATGAGACAGTAGAACAGAACTGAAATGTTGGTATTGTGTAAAGAAGCAGTGAATTCCATCACCTCCATTGACAGATGCACAGAATAAATGTCGGGTTTCATGATGTTTAGAGAACAGAGAGTTTGTATACCTAAAAGTTCTGCCAGCCATGTCCTTTTGTTAGAGACAAAAAGCTTTCAAACTAACGAAACTAATGTCAATGACTATTCATGTTAATAATACTACATTAAAAAGATTGAACAATTTGTATAACACTCAAATTATCCCGAAAATACGTTATATATTTAGTCTTAAATACCTGGTTAACGTCTAAAAGGCAGCCGAACAGTTTTGACGCGTTGCCTTCCGTCGGTCTTTTGGCCACAGCGTTGAGGGGCGTATTTGGTTTTTACCAATGAAAATTAGTATAAAAAAAACATGTACATAATATCATAACTATGTCCTTCAATTTCTGTAAAAACAAAACAAAAAAACAAACATATTGTTTCAAATCTGATTGTTATAACATATCTTTAATTACAATAAAAAGTTTACTTACCAACTGCATCACAAAGGTTACTGACATCATTTTAGGCATGATTTTTTAAGTGGTAGGATATTTTGATGGCGTGTAGCGGGTTGTCGCCAATCGAGTTTATACCAAATTACTTTTCTTTACATTGGAGTGCGTTCTGTGTTTCTTACGGGTGGCTGTAATAAAAAAAAGAAGAATTTTCTTAGAAGTAACGTAACATTGATTAATTTTAAATGTGGAAAGCAGAGACAACCATCTCTCCAAAAAGACCATACCGACTCGTTATATCTGAAATACAGAATATTGGCGAACGATGCCAGCAGATTTTGTTATTTTACGATAGGATTTGAGTTACTGGTTTTTAAACTGTTGTTCGAAGCCAATGATCTTTTATAGGGCGATTTCGAGAGATTGAATTACGTGACCTAATTTTTACTTTGCAGAATACGAAGCACTTACATCGATACCCCAACATGTATACGCTCCATTGGCTATTTCGGCCCGTTTAGGATTAGTCGACACGTTGACTGTTAGGCATATTATTGCGTTTGCATTAAATAGTTTGCAAACAAACCAATATATATATCTATCAAAATTTTGAAAAGTAGGGTGTATAACAATGCGAAGTTCGATTTGTCTTGTGTAAAAATGGTATTGTAGAAATTAAAGTTCATTCAAACAGATGTGTTATTTTCTGTTATTTTTTATTTTTTTGCTTTCTACCGGTTTTTTCCTTTTCTCGCAAAGAGTCTTTCTACGCTATGAGGGTTTTGATTAACCTATTATTTTGAGCGGGACTTTACCTGCTTTTGCGGTGTGTAAACTTTCGTATGCACGTGCGCAACGACTGCCACTCTTGAAATTGTTCCTAGTATCTGATATATTTGAATAGGACAATATCGGAATTAAGTGATAACGTAAGGGAACGTCATATAAAATTGAAAACCGACATTGTGGCCGAGATTGTCACGGATAGCGATGATTATAACGCGTTTGTTGAAAGCTTTAAGATTGACGGGATCCCTAAAGGAAAACTGGGCAACGCTAAAACGCTCTTTGACAAGTTATCGTTATTGGAGACATACGGGGAACTAGCACCTGGTAAATATGGGAAGCTTATTTCTATGGCACAGACGAGCGGACTGTATGCACTAATGGAGGTAATTAAACTAGCGGATGCAGAAATAAAGCCAATGATAGCCGATGGTTCCAATGCTAAGAACTACTTACAACATGTACTGCTGCGAGTTTCAGTTTAAAACAGTGTTTAGAGCTAGTGTAATGGCAAACATGCACACGGTTACTGTGTTATATAAATATAAGGCAAAGTGTTCCTGTTTATATTTATGTTTTACTTTGTGAGATTTGAATTAAAATGTCGATACTTCAATTTAAAGGCCCTCGGAAATATTATGTTGATAATTTTCTAACATCTTAATCATTATTTATATAACTAACGTTTAACAATAAATCGCCCACTTATGTTTACAAGGGCCTATCTAACATGTTTTAAAAAAGCAGATAGCAGATAGGCAATTGTAATACTAAGGTAGATTTTTGTCAAACCATTTACTTGCCATAAAGTGTCGCTATATTATTGGGGGTATATCGCTTACTCATGGAAATCAAGTAAGTGCCCGAAGCTATGTCCGTTGTCATGATTGCTTATCTTGCATCGGTTCATCGCTCTAGTATCTGTTTATTTGTAACTAACTTTAAACTTTTCCAAAACGTATGCTAATATAGTAGAAGTGCCAGATGAACTACCGGTATAAGTATCACTGGATACTCTCTGGCATCCGGCGTAACACTTTATATGTCACAATTTTCGTGAGATCATCATGTAACTTTGTCCGAATGATGTCTCCTTCAATGTACGGTGATTCATGGAAATGGGTCATATTTGGTAAAATATTGAATAAGCCACAAGGTCAAATATAATGAAAGCCTTTTTACCCATAGGACTTTAAATCCGGTTAAAACTTGGTCAGACTGTTGTCTTTTACGAAATCTAGTTTCTGGTAAATTATGAATCACCTTAGGTCGGAAACAAGTTCACAAAGTTATTTGACACAATAGCAAGTTTTTTCGAAGTTATAAGTGACGTTTACGATATAACGATTTGTCGTAGTGTTAACCGCGATTAAATGTGGATTCAGTTCGCATATTGATATGTGGATTGAAAACCTAGGTCATTATGTCAAATTCAGTATGAATTATTGTGTACACTAAAAGAGGTATGTTTTTCAACCGAGCAGGTTAGAACTTGGTGAAATTGTTATCCACCATAAAATCTAGGTTCTGATAAAATTAGGGTCGTCTGTGTCAAGAACTAGGTCACTCAAAAAAGTAAAGACCATTGTAACATTCTAGGGACCAAATAAGGTCAATTGTTGTAAAAAACACCTCTTTGCACTGTATGGAACTTATTTTCATCAGTTTAGAGCTTAATCATTGTTGTAGTACATATGTTGGTTTCCTGTGGCATACATTCTGACTTTTTAAGTTGTGTTTGAATCTAGGATCAACACTTCACGATACTGAACCAGGTGAACGATATAGGGCTATCTGAATCTTATTGGATGAATTCTCATTTAACAAACCGGTAAACCTCCTGGTATCAAACCACCTGTAATTGTATAATAGTATTTTAAACAGTCGTTTCATTCAAATCTCACAGTAACAGGTCTTACGATGCAAGTGTTAGCCTTTCAAGGTACTCGAATTTGATTTGTTCACCGTTCTTTATCAGAATGGTATTGCCATAACAGACGGCCAGTTTAAATCCGTCGAGCAAATCCGGATGGTATTTAGGAACCACGAAATTCTCAATTATACAGGTACATGTATCTTCTTTCTGACGTTCAGCCAGCTTTACAAAATCGTTTTGTGTTTGTTTGGAAAATTACATGTGATACAAGAATACACGCACCTAAAGCCGATGGGTAAAACTGAACAAATGAAAATATACTTACCACACAGGTATATTACAGGTCGGCCAAAAATCTTCTTGATACAGGCATGTAGGGGTGATTACCGCCAAAACGGTGTAGAAATAGACGAGGATGACGACAAACCCAAAAATCAGGCATCGGAAGCGGAAACCGACGAAGATGACGTCATCGTTACAGTTCATCACGACGCCGATACACTTCTAGCATTGTCGACAACTCCAGATGAGTTGTTTGTGTTATATCATGGCATCTTCGTGAGTCTCGTTATAAGGACGTGAAAAAAAACAATTTTGGATTTTGGCCTTTATCCTGAAGTTAAGACAACATGTAACTCCTTCGACTTAGTATCTCGTAACTACGACTAAAACACTCAAAATTAGTTTTTACCTGGCACTAAGAATTAACTGCCATATCATATACATTTAACTGCAATATTAAGGAAATATCTGTATCGAATGCTAGTGCCGTAGTAATTTAAGTTATTTGTGGAGGTGGCGTGGCTATTTAAACACTCTTGGTTGGTTCCCTCAGTGGCACAATACAGTGACCATGACATTGTGAGCATTTTTCTATTTTAAAGGGTACACAAGTCCTTCCGAAGCACAAGCGGTATACGGTTCCGAGGTTCCTGGTTCATTCACTACTGTGTGCAGGTGTTTAGAAAGTATGACAAAATAGACCGCCTGGAAAGACATGCTGATCACGGTAAGGTGACGCGTGGCGGCCGAAAAGCGTTCAGACGATCGGACAAAACATATGCCATGCGTCTGGAGCACACTGACCCGGCGTCTGTACCTCGCAGAGAGCACGCAATGATGTGTGATGCATTGAAATGTATTATTATACATATAAGATATAAGTAGAAAAAAAACCGCAGTACAAATGACGAAATCGATCTCCGTTAGATTTCGTTTAATTCTTTCGCGAGAATGATTCAACAACAAACGCTACTTATAAATAGATCTAAGTACTACCATATTTACATTACATCTTATAGAGTCCTCTCTTGAAAGCCAGACTGAGGGGTCATCAGCAGTCTTGGTACATATGCTGATGTCACCTTTTGGCTTTCAAGGGAGGACGTAACCTTATTTAATGAAACTTCGGAATGGGTGGTTGGAATGCCATGGTCCACATCAATCATAGAAATATATATGACTTTGAAAAGGTTTTGAAAGTTTACAATGCATTTGTGACAGGGGTACAGTTGTTTTCAAGGACCGTGAGATAAAGAAATAACAACGTAACATATCAAAGTGGAGATTGTTATTTATGTTAAAAACGAAGTCATAAAAACTATAAGTGTTGTAAAATAATTTTAATTTACAAGATTTCATGAGTTGTGCACATACATGTCATAATAATTTCATTTCTGTCAGTTGCGTACACATATTGTTTGAATGCCAAAAATGATCTCAATCAAATACAGATTAAGTCGTATCAAAGCATTTAAAATAAATTAAGCATTATAACCTGTTGTGTGTTAGGATACGTACAGTTTAACCTAGTATTCGCCAGTCCATATTTTTAAGTTTACCCAATAATTGCCCAATGTTTTATTTCTACATTTTCATTTACTTCTTATGTTTTTCCTATACAAAAATTGCAATCCAACGTACATATACACGTTTTCCTTTAATAAACGACTTCAGGATTGTATTATGTTTGTGTTATGTTTTGCAGCACCGTTGCAGTGGTGTAATGGATATGGCGTATGCCTTGCGATAGGACATTATGTCCCGACACAGAAATCGGAATTGAAAGTGTTTCCGTTTGTTTGGTTTTATCGCCGTGTTTAACAGTATTACAGTCATATAACGGCGGTCAGTTAACCTACTCACACTTTTCCTGGGCAAGCTTAGCCGAACTAAGCGGTTTACCAGTACTAATGTGCACATACTTATGTCAGTAACTGACAACTGCCCTACTTGAATCAGAGGTGGGGTGGGTGGGGGGGATGGTCGTCGAAATAATTTCATGACCAACCCCCACACAAGTGATGTAGCCGGGCTGTTGTTCGAACTCACAATCCCAGGATCGATAGTCTAGCGCTCTACCAACTGAGCTACCCGGGCTCGGCGGAATTGAAAGTGTCCAGGACCCCATCGGACAAAAAGCTTTCGAACTTTCATAGGCTATCCTATGTTAATTACTACTACATCGATCCCAAATCACAAACAAGACACAATGTTGTCGCAGAATGTTAACTATATAAATAAGCCCCTATATAAGACACCATATAGAACACAAACAATATTTTACACAATATTGACACAATAATTTATCATTAGGTTAAACACTGACACAGGTGAGATGGTACGAGGACATGGGCATCCGCTCTGAATTTGTTTGGTTTCCCGAAGGGCGAACATACATGTATATACATTAATCATCTTGTCAAATATCCTTTCAACTCAATCTAATAACTTAAAAGAGGTACGGCGGATTATTTTCATCCTTTAAAATGTGTTAATGTATTCAATAGAGACATTTTTGGTTCTTTCACTATACAATGGTTAAGTAAAACTGCACATCCGAACGTTCAAATACTTCGCAGATAACGACCTTAACCTTGTACCGGCATGACCAGTTAATCCCAGTAGATTCATAAGAAAAACTTATACAACAAACATATTTTAGTCAAATCTATTGAAACGTTAAAAATTATCTACATTCAAACTTAGCGAATTTTTTTTCTTGGTTCAGTATATTATGTAAATGCCTTTTCTGTTGAACAAGCTGTTCGTGTAAATATACGGTTAGAAACCAGTAAAAAGTCGGCATTTTCCATTTACCCCACCTTGAAATTAGACCGTTTATAAAAGTGTTCGTTGTATGTCCCACAAAGTGGGAGTCATTAAGATTTGCACTTGTCAGTCTGTACGTCCTTAGGTTCGTCCGAACGTCTTAAAATGTTGTGGACTCTAACTGCATGTGCGTATTTCGCTCAAACTTTCACAGCTTAAGTACTTTAATAGCGTGTAGTTTAGGAAGGAATTAATTTTGGCTGAGACCAATTTTGTCAGAAATATGACCCTTTGTCATTTTTTCCCCACCATAGAATAAATATTTTCCAAATTCTCGTGGACTCAACTCCTCTTTAACTGCTTGGCGGATTTCGCTCAAACTTAAACAGCTGAAGAACTTTAATGTATAGGTGATTCTGGCCGAGATTGTCACGGACAGCGATGAGTATCACGCGTTTGTTGAAAACTTTAAGATTTCCGGGATTCCTAAAGGGAAACTGGGCAACGCTAAAACGCTCTTCGACAAGTTAACTTTATTGGAGACATACCGGAAACTAGCACCTGGTAAATATGACGCGCTTATTTCTATGGCAGAGACGAGCAAAATGTATGCACTAGTGGAGAAAATTAGACGAGCGGATGAAGAAATAAAGTCAATGATAACCGATGGTCCCTCAGTTAAGAACTAATTTTACTACTGCTGCGACTTTTCATAGCCACCGTAATGGCAGACATGTACACGATTTAATATTGTATTAAATAAAAAGTAAAGCAATGTGGTCCGGTTTTTATTTCTATACAAACAGTGTGAGCAGTATATATCGAGTGTTTCATTTTCCAAGTTAATATTAAAAACTGCTATTATAAATGTTATGTACTACCGGTTTACATTAAAATGTCCATATTTCTATTGATAAGCCCTCGGAAATATTATGCAGATAATTTTCTAACACGTTGTATACTTAAAAGACATATCATTATTGTAATATACATGTACTTAATCGTTATTTATTTTAAATACGTTTAACAAAAAATGAGAGATTTTTATCAAACCATTAACTTGCTATAAAGTCTCGCGTTATAATTTGACTTACATCGCTTACTCATTCTGCGCTGGTTTTTGTTTCAAACTTGTTTTTTCTCTTTATTCTAAAAAGTGTCTCAAATCATGTTCATGTAGCATAGGCCTAGTTATGTTTTTCAATCAGGCATCCCTCTTATGTTACCATTCAAACTGGTCGTGTTATCATCCAAACTTAAGTGTTTAAATATTGTTTCCTGTCCCAGCTAATGTAGCACACACAAAAACAACGTTTAAACAATGTGGATATTGTATTATGCAAGTGATAAACACCATTACGAAAATGTTGAACAATAGCAGCCTATGTTAGTTCAAGATGTTCTAATTATGTTCATATCCAAATGTCACATCATAGTGGCATTTTTTTCATGGTGTTATCATTAAGTTCATATGTAGAGCTTTTTCTTTTTTTTTAGAAGCAATAAAACTAATAACACACGCCGTTTTGATAATGTTAATACACACCCAAATGGTCATGAAATAACATAGCATGATGATCTAAATATGTTTATTTTTAAACAATGCATTTCTACCGTGAAACAATGAATAAAGTAAAACACGTGAACTTTAAATTACTGACTCTGTAGATAGGGACAAGGGTCTTTTCCGTATTCATGTAGTGCAGTTACACTTTCCGTATTCATGTAGTGCAGTTACACTTTCCGTATTCATGTAGTGCAGTTACACTTTCCGTATTCATGTAGTGCAGTTACACTTTTTGTTCCTGTTGCATGTTAATTGAATGTACAATTAGACAATTTAGTCACCTAGCTGTGTTGTTGCAGATCCAAAAGAAAGCTCGTGGTTCACCAGATGAAGGTACGTTAGAGCGTAAAACATAATGGACAGTACAGTACTGTATTTGTTAAACAATTGCACTAACCAAACCAATACTGTAGTACGTTGTTTATCGAGCTTTCCACAAGTCTACTTGCACTCGTAAATTACTGCAGTGCATAACAGTGATATTGTTGCATATTTCAACTTAAATTTGAATTAATTAACATTTTGTGTTTAGGAGGTAAAACACCCAACATTCTTACCCTTTTGTATGAAAAATGTGGATACCTTTATAGTCTAACGTAAAATATATTGACAGCTGGTTACTATGACTACAAAGGAAAACGAGGCTATCTGCTAATTATAAACTACATGTACCCAGACAAGCCGAATGAGCGCAAAGGTACTAGTTATTCCAAAGTTTTACATACCGTAAATGGACACAACTTAGACAAAACCGTAAATGGGCACAACCAAGACAAAGAACAGCGGAATTAATAATAAGCAATAGATAAAATAATAATAATGAATATCATACTTATACTAATGCTTAAACTAATACTAATACTATTACTGCTGCTGCTGCTGCTAATGATGATGATGATGATGATGATGATGATGATGATAATTATAATAATAGTAATAATAATAATAATAATAATAATTATTATTATTATTAATATTAGTAGTAGTAGTAGTAGTAGTAGTATCATTATAATAATAATACTAATACTACTGCTACTACTACTACTACTAATAATAATAATAATAATAATTAATTATTATTATTATTATTATTAGCATTATTATACAATAAAAATACACGCAGGTGCCGAGAAGGATGTTCAAGCACTCGAGGATTATTATTATTATTATTATTATTATTATTATTATTATTATTATTATTATTATTATTATACAATTACAATGCACACAGGTGCCGAGAAGGATGTTCAAGCACTCGAGGATTTCTTCAGAGACAAGCTCAACTTCGAGGTGGATGTCAACGATAAAGATTTATCGAAGCACGACCTGGATCAGCAGCTGCAGAAATCTAAAGAGAGGTTCAACAGCGATCAAAACATATATTGCTTTATATGTGCAACCATGGGGCGTGGAAATGAAGTAAGTGATTGTAAGTACATCGATTGACATGGCTGCTTATCTTGCACATATACACTATTCTAGTATATGTTTATTTGTAAATATCTTTAAATGAAGTAAGTCAATGAAAAAGGCATCAAGGGGGTAATTTCTTTAAAAAATATCAAATTAAGATATTATTAATGGCATAATAACGGTTAAAATAAGGAATATATAATGGGAAAAGAGTTTACGCATTCCGAGATACAAAAATCAATTTATAATATGGGTCCTGTTTGTTTGGCCTTTGTCATGTTTACACTTTGACCTCGGAATTGTGAGTATTTTGAATGACCTTAGTGTACGCACGTTCCTTTACAAAGCAGCATAGCGCAGTTGATTGAAAGCTTGTAGACCAACTGTCATTTCTTAGTGCGGCTCCTGAGTTACGAGTTCGATACTCGCTTGGGGTTTTAATTTTTTCAAACAGTTTATTTTTATCTAATATCACACTATGTATTATAATCTTTATTCTTTATTTAATGTACATGTCTATTTATAGCGCATTGCATTTAATCTATAATCTATAATCGTTTATTGTACAATAGAAAACCAATTCTTCGTTGACATATTAACGTATTTAAAATAAATAATGATTAAGTACATGTATATTACAATAAAGATATGTCCCTTTAAACTTTACTAAAAGTTTTTTGCTCATATAGTGGTTGTGCAAGATGAAGTACGTAGAGCCACGCTTGACACTCTACAGGTCACAATTTTCATCGGATCACCATGAAATTTTGGCAGGATGATGTCCTCAGTGCATATCCAGTGTTTAATGAAATTGGGTCGTGTTTGGTAAATAAATAGGCAACTAGATCAAAAAAGAATACTAGGTCAAAATCAATGAAAACCTCTTAACGCCCTATGACATTAATCAGTTTCAAACTTTGTCTGATTGTTTCTTCTCCATGAAATCTAGGTGCTGGTAAAATATGGGTCACCTGCAGTCAAAAACTAGTTCACTAGGTTAAAGACATAACAATAATGTCTTTCGACGTTTTACGATCTAGAGACTTAAATACTTAAAGAGCTACGTTTTTTTTACCAAATTCGCTTGAAACTTGGTCAGAGTGTTATCCTCCATAAAATCTAGGTTCCGGTTAAATATGGGTCATCTTTGGTCAAAAACTAGGTCACTAGGTCAAATACAGTAAAATCATTGTTAACGCAGGAACCAAATTAGGTCCAATAATGTAAAAATCTTCTTTTCACTGTATGTATTATTTTTATGTAACATCAGTTTGAAACAGATTGTGGTCCTTCGTGAAATCTATGTTATGGTTAAATATTAGTCTACTGCGGTTATAAACTACTAGTAGGTTGAATGACATAAATGTCTGCTTACTGACATTTTAAGTTGTGTTTACTGTTTTGAATCAAGGATCATCACATCACGCTACTGAAAGAGGTGAACGATGTAGGGGCATCTAGGGGCATCTATCTCTTGTTTTAATTCTCATTTAACAAACCGGTAAACCTCACGGTATCAAACCATCTGCAATTGTATTATAGTATTTTTAACAGTCGCTTACTTATAATCTTTTAGTAACTGGTTTTACAGTGCCCTGCTAGACTCAAACTCCTCGCAGCGGTTACTTCCCCTATCGGTTAACAGTAACTTCCCCTATTGGTTAACAGTAACTTCCCCTATTGGCTAACAGTAAACACTGACGTCACAAGTAAAATCCTTCCTATCTGGAAAGATTACGTGTTTGTAACTTTTACTTATTTATTGCAAATCAGTGCAAATTTTTTCTACAAAATCTGACTTTTTATATATCGTTTGCAGTCAATAATGAAAAAAGGAAAAGAAAATAATTTAAATAACTAATTAAAACCATAAATAATAACTAGTAGATTTCAATTGATCATCATCACGTGATTTGTTATGACGGCAGGGATCTGATTAGATCTATGCTCGGAACCAGTCAAATCTCAGCGCGGAAGTTGTGAAAGACTTTCTGTGTACTGTCATTTGATTGGTTCACTTTTTTATTATCAGGAAGGTGTTGCCATAACAGACGGCTGGTTTAAATCCATCGAGGAAATCCGGATGAAATTCAGGAACCACGAAATTCCCAATTATACAGGTATCTTATATCAGCTTTACAAAATTGTCTGTTTTGTGCGTGTTTGAAAAAGCATTACTGCATGTACCTGTATTCGTAATCTAGTGAAACTATGCGCAGGTACGTCTTGAAAAACAAATACGCAATGGTACTTACCACACAGGTATACTACGGTCGGCCAAAAGTCTTCCTCATTCAGGCATGTAGGGGTGAAGAGAAGGATGACGAAGATGACGTCATCTCCTTTAAAGTTCCTCACGACGCTGATACACTTCTAGCATTCTCGAAGACTCCAGGTGAGAGGTTTCGCGTCACGTACATTTTTACTGCAGTGTTCATGCAATATCTACTTTGAATGGTAGTAGTGCAAATAGGCCTACTGAAAACATACCAATCATCAACAGCTAGTCGACGCTTCCGTTATGTCTATGGTAGTGGCTGCGGCTTGGAGGGCATGGGCGTCAGCACTCTTAGTTGACTCTCTCAATAAGACTAGCCCCCCTTATGGTCTCAGGTGTCTAGCATTATCTTCTTTAACGTAATCATTTTGATGTATACTCACGGGCGTATAGGAGTATGCTTGGTTACGCCCCTGCCCATGACCGTGCGTCTGGAGCACACTGACCCGGCGTCTGAAGCTCGCAAAGAGCACGCAGTAATGACTGATAAGTCGATAGTTAATTGATATAACAAGAAGAAAAAGCACGACGATTGATATGATCTTTTTGAAATTGATTTAATTATTTGGCAAGTAAATTTTCCAGATTTTGCAATGCAACATTTTAATATTTTTGAAGATAAAAAAAGGGGCAACAAAAGCAATTTTCCTTAATTATAATTAATATTATTAATTTATATTACACATATGTAGCAATTTTACTTTGTACGTTATCAATAATTCTGTTTCAAGAAACTTTTGAAGGTGTGCATGGGTATGCCATGGCCAACATCATGTGAACGAATATACAAAGTCATTTATAATTACATTAAAGTCTGATCAAACAGTTTTTACTAAATCCATTTCGTTGAGAAAATATTTGTGACAAGTGTTACCGAGAGATAAAGAAATAAAAACATCACATATCAAAAGTGGACCGTATTAAGTCATTTATAATTACATTAAAGTCTGATCAAAAAGTTTTTACAAAATCCATTTCGTTGAGAAAATATTTGTGACAAATGTACCGAGAGATAAAGAAATAACAACATCACATATCAAAATTGGACCGTATTATTTCATGCAAAACACAAAGTCAAACGTTTGTCGAGTGTTTTCCACTGAGAGTCAAGCACGTGTGTATTGTGACAAAATGACGTTGCGATAGTAAAATAAATAAAATATACATAAGTAGCAAAACATCTAGCTGTGCATGTCATAATAAGAATTTCATCTCTTTCATATGCGCACATGTCTTGTTTCCACGGCCAAAATGATCTTAATACAATAGAAAGTGTGTTACTCGAATCAAAACATTAATTTAAAAAAATATATTAAGCATTATCAATCAAGCAGTAAACGCACTGGTACACATAGCATTCGCAAGTCCATGCATCCATATTGTTAAGTTTACCCAATAATTGCCCGATGGCCCAGTGTATGTTTTAATTTGGTTTACCTATTGTAGTATTCGTTCCTATAAATATACGTGTATCTATTAATAAACGACTTCAGATTTTATTGTGTGTGTGTATTATGTTTTTCAACAACATCGCAGTGATTGTGAGGTCAAATACTGTCTCAGTGCAGGATATGATGTCAGCATTGCGACCGGGGATTGTGAGGTCAAGTACTGTTTCTGTGCAGGATATGATGTCAGCATTGCGACCGGGGATTATGAGGTCAAGTACTGTTTATATCCAGGATATGGTGTCAGCATTGCGACCGGGGATTGTGAGGTCAAGTACTGTCCCTTTTCAGGATATGGTGTCAGCATTGCGACAGGGAATTGTGAGGTCAAGTACTGTCTCTATTCAGGATATTGTGTCAGCATTGCGACAGGGGATTGTGAGGTCAAGTACCGTCTCTATCAAGGATATGGTGTCAGCATTGCGACCGGGGATTGTGCGGTCAAGTACTGTCTCTATCCAGGATATGGTGTCAGCATTGCGACCGGGGATTGTGAGGTTAAGTACTGTCTCGATTCAGGATATGGTGTCAGCATTTCGACAGGGGATTGTGAGGTCAAGTACTGTCTCTATTCAGGATATGGTGTCAGCATTGCGACAGGGGATTGTGAGGTCAAGTACTGTCTCTATCAAGGATATGGTGTCAGCGTTGCGACTGGGGATTGGGAGGTCAAGTACTGTCTCTATTCAGGGTATGGTGTCAGCATTGCGACAGGGGATTGTGAGGTCAAGTACTGTCTCTATTCAGGATATGGTGTCAGAATTGCGACAGGGGATTGTGAGGTCAAGTACTATCTCTATTCAGGATATGGTGTCAGCATTGCGACAGAGGATTGGGAGGTCAAGTACTGTCACTATTCAGGATATGGTGTCAGCATTGCGACAGGGGATTGTGAGGTCAAGTACTTTCTCTATTCAGGATATGGTGTCAGCATTTCGACAGGGGATTGTGAGGTCAAGTACTGTCTCTATTCAGGATATGGTGTCAGCATTGCGACAGGGGATTGGGAGGTCAAGTACTGTCTCTATTCAGGATATGGTGTCAGCATTGCGACAGGGGATTGTGAGGTCAAGTACTGTCTCTATTCAGGAATCGGAATGAATGTGTCCAGAACCTCATCGACAATGAGCTTTCTGGCACTGATGGTACTATCATGGTTAATTAGTGACTATATGGATCATCAACAAGACACAATGTTGCCGTTCAGGGTGTTAATATATATGAATAAGCCTTAATAGATATGTATGACATCATATACACAACAAACGATATTTACATTATTATTAATTATTTTACATGCATGTATCTACTGCGTTTTTCTTTTATACACTTGCATTCGCTCACTAATACGTAGTACATATTTCTGTTGTTACAGAGCTAGAGCTTTGTAGCCGTAAATACGATGACTACGGTATCTGAAAGCTGCACGCACGTTCACAGCAAGATTTTCTTGACAAAGACTAACGTTCTACCTTGTGCTGCTGTATGAGATATAGCTTCCGGCCACTAGGTATGCTGGGTAAACGTGTTCGGTTAAGATCGGTTTTATCTTCGGTAGTTTCCGGAGTTCCGTTTGTGTTCCTTCTTGAAATTGGCGTAAGCACTCGTTTCAGATCGTTTTTATCCGAATTCAGATTTCCAAATAAATCCACACTATCTAAGCTAGACGGACGACTGCCAGCCTCCGGACGACGTTTATAGAGGTTGCTTTGAGAACGGTGAAGGCTGTTTGACCTCGAAAGACCCTGCACGGGGGTAAATGATTCAAAGAATTCATCTTGATAGCTAGGGGTGGTGTCACGTGACATGTACGATCCTTCGAAAAGTTTGTTTTCCGGAATCGGGGAACCCAACTTCCGGCTAATCAAAAGCCGCGATGCGTTTCTAGAATGCGGAGTGTTTGTTCGTGAAATAAGTTGGTCATCCTCCATGAGTCGCATTAGACCGATCTGATTCTTTATCTGTTTCGCGTTCGCCCCTCCCTCGCTCACCAGAATCCTGCAGCATTCCGCCATCTGCAGTTTGACGCTCAGCTCAAGGGCGGTGAGTCCATTTCTGTTGCGCAATTCCAGATCCGCCGCACTTTTCATCGACGCCGAGTTCACCAGCAACCTCAAGGCCACCAAATTGCTGCACGTTATAGCGTGCATGATTGCGGTATCGCCGTCAGAATCTCGAATGTTAGCGTCGCAGTACTTACAACGGGCCAGAAGCCTCACTATGTCTATTTTGTCGACGTCCATAGCGGCAAACATGAGGGCTGTACGACCGGAATAGTCGGACGCGTTGACGTCACATCCTTGACGTAACAACAACCGTACGATCTGCGTTCTTGCATCGTCTTTCGCTTCGCAGACAGCGTATATCAGCGGCGTTTTCCCATCGTGCCATCGCGATTCTATGACATAACGATTTCCTTTAACGCTTTCGTTGATCGGACGTAAACCACCCTGAGATATTAACGTGAAGATATTCATCAAGACAGATAAACGTCAACGGTAAGCAAATGTCTTTGAAGTTTTAAGTAGTATTTCCTGTATAATGCTTATTATTAAAGGTTTTCGCATTTTCCGCACAAAGTTTATGCCATAGAAATAAAATATAAGCACGTTCTTCAAGGACTTTTTCAATCTGCATATATGATATAAATTATGCAAACAGTATTATTGAAGATAATGCGTCCTCATCTCCCGATCACAATCCGAGAGTCACATTGTCGTCTAAGAAAACTCGCGTCTTGTGACACGTCGTGGTGTCCATTGATCGTGCATTCATTTGACTCCTGTAGTTATGTTTGTTGTAGAATTTCCCATAAAATAGCACAATTTCCATTCAAAAGATGTTAATTCGTTTGTATTGTTAACACCATAGGTGACTTAACTTTTCTAATGTTCATCGTCGAGAGATCTTTGTCTCAGTGACACGGAACGCTATCATAAAACACGAAGCACATTCCTTTCCAGAATTTCTCTAAATTACAATTTACTAGTAACCTACAACTGGATACATTTTATTTTTACGTGCACTAGAGACGTATTCTTCTCTTTGTACTTCGCGTCTTTTGTTACACGCATCCGATCTTGGCAAATGAAGCAGTATTTTGCATTTATTCAGTGATTGGTCCGCTCAAATACGCTGTCGGCATTAAAGGCATTAGATCGGATTCGTTTAATCGTTACTAGTAAGAATGTAAGTATATGGATACATTTCTTTTCAAATTTATTCGAAAAAGAAAAAACATAACTAGACTGACGGACATTTCAGTGCGTATGATTGTGGTCAAAAAGCTAATATGTACAGGTATCTTATGTAATTTACTTCGGGATTTTATTTCAGGTTTCGTTTTTTACAAAACAAATCAATTCAGTCACAACAACGATATCAGTAAAACTGATGGATGCTCCCCAATGCGCTTTGTCAAGCAATGTAAATGTAATGAGAAGGGCAGAGATATTAAAATGACTAAAAATCACTAGAACTGCAAGATCAAATCTGACATCAAAACTGTATGTGAGCATACCACAAAAATACAATATGAACTTGCGGTAAAATTGTAAGCATACAATAAAAACAAAATAAAATAAATCAAAGTGATGGATCATTTCTGTAATACCGGTATGGTTATTTAAATTTCTAGTATTTAGTTTTCCATCAAGCATCATTGAATTCATAGACCAGTTCCTGAGTAATAGATGTGACACAATTGACATCTTCGAAGTCCCATAACTCCAAGAAAAATCACTGAAGCGGAACGTCCTGGTAATATGCTTACCTCCTCTTGGCAATGAACCTTCCCATAAAGTTTTATTAAAATCTGGCCAGTAGTTGCTGAGAAAAAAAACCATACAAGATTTGTGCACTATAAACTAATTTCAAAATTCTTCAAAGTACCATAACTGTGAGAAAAATCATAGTACCTAGTAATATGCACAACTCCTCTTGGTAATGAAGAGTTCCATTGGGTTTCAATGAAATCTGTCCAGTAGTTGCTAAGAAAAGGCCCGGACAAGAATTGTGCACAATATACTACCTTCAGAAACCTTCAAAGTCCCATAACTCCGAGAAAAATCATTGAAGCGGAGCATCCCGGTAATATGCACACCTCCTCTTGATAATAAAACTGCCCATAAAGTTTTGTTACATTCCGCCCAGTAGTTGCTGAGAAGTAGACCGGACAAGAAAGTCAAGAATTGTTCATTATATACATATTTCAGAAATCTTCAAAGTCACATAAATCTGAGAAAAATCGATGAACCGGAACGTCCTGGTAATATGCACACCTCTTCTTGGTAATAAAGTTCCCATAAGTTTCGTTGAATTCCTGCTATTCGTTGCTGAGAAATTGCCCGGACAATAAAGTGGGAAGGAAGGACGGACGAACAAGGCGGCGACTATATGCTCCCCCGAAAAATTAAAGGTTTGTCGCATGGTAAGCATAATAAAATGCATGTGTAAAGTATTTGCATATATATGTACCGATAACGCGAAAATTCATGCTCATTAAAACAAACTTGAAAACTGAAAGTCTTTTTAGAAATTAAAACAAAATAGCACAGTGTTTATACACCATTTCCAACAATAGCTTTGATTACACAAGACAAACGCCCTTACTGTCACATAGATTACTAGTAATATATTGAGGAATGAAAGATTTCGGTCTTCAGTAAGTATATCAGAAAAGACCAGTTGATTCAATACTAAGCTAACAAATTGGTCAAAATTTCATCCACATATATATTCTGTTGGGTTCAGGATATCTTTGCAATACATGTCATTAGATATATCTGCATTATCGAATCAATTATATAAATATGAGACATTCTCTTTAAGAAACACACAATAATTCAACGTCTGTATTCTTATGACGGATTACCAAATCAACGGCCAATATTTTCGTTTATTGCAAACACGGATTACAGACTTAATCGCTGATAGTTTAAGACATTAACTAAACGGTCAAGTCTAAGACTGGTCTAGTAATTATAATACAACAATCATGTAACTGATATGGAATTAAACACTTTCAAATACAGTGGATATTGGAAACACAAATACATTGTAATTTGAGCCCTTTGTTCATTGTACGTGCCAAGCATCGTAGACTTCTCGGTGGTCTCCGGCAAAATACGGGGAATATGTCCGAGTTGTACGGAGTACGAACTTTTTAATCAAAACGCTTACAACATAGAAAGACTGTTGGCGACAAAAAAAACAACAACATGTGATGTATGATTGCATTTTTGCTAAAGAGGAATCATTTAATTGAATGTAAGTTCAATTTCCCACCTTTAAAGTGTATAATGTTGCAAGAATTAAATAGTATGCGTATCATTATAAAATATTTTGTAACAAAAAAATATTGTGTTCAAGTTATACGTACAATGCAAATGGAATTATATACAAGCCAGTTAACAAGTCAATCTGTAATTAACGGGTCATGCAGAATACCTGCTGAAGCGTAGTATTTAGGAGCATCGATTGTTAGCGCTTCGTAGCCTACTGAGTTAAAAGTAGGTCATACGATGCGTGCTCTCGATTTTCTTAACTACAGTTTAAATTAATACAATGTAGTAATTTGTATCAAAATATTCAGAATAACACTCGATAACAAAAAAAAACAATGAGCCAAAAATAACCGACGTAGCTCATTAATTTTGTGGTCTTATTCCAGGACATACAGGTTAATATTTCGGTTAGACACAAACATGAATAACGAAAGTAAGGGTGTAATAAGTTCAAAGTAACATTTTTAATAAATTTATATAAAAATATAATTGTAATAAATCGCATGATATACACAAAATAACATATACTAGTATTACATACATTATCTTAAATAATCAAAACAGTTGGGAAATTTTGCTGTTTTGAAGAAGGACCCGTTCAGGTTTTAGTTTACTGATTCGTAGCCTGCAAAGAAAAGAAGTACGAATTACCTTTATACCTGTTCTAGAAATTACCCTCTCAAAAGACCGTTGGCTTCCGCCATCAGTCTATAAACCAAAGAACAAAAACAACAGCAAGAAAACATACGAAACAATTTTAACAAAAACACATCCTAGTAGTAAAGATCAAACTATCGATGGAATTATCAGTTAGTGTTCACAAAACACACCTTAAGTTGCAAGCAATTTAAGCTCGCAATTCTTCAGCAAGAGGTCGTTTTTCAACGCCTCAGTATCCACTTTTGTCCGTGATATGACTTCTCGGTAATTTACCGAAAAAAAGTGTCCGAGTTTACGGGGTACAAACATAAAAACGTAAAACCGGCAATTTTGTATAATTTTATTAATTAATTTTGTTTATCGACACAGCATATTGTATTGCACGTGGGTGCTTATTAAAACGATCGCTGTAGTAATGATCACACAAGCGCATTGTATTCATATATCGAGGGTTGAGCGTGAAACTATTATTGAGCGTGAAACTACTATATTGATATAGAAATGTTAAGCAGATACAATAGTTTCGTGCTCAACCCTCGATATGTATTTGGCCGAGTCACCGACTATTCTATATCATAGTCTCAAATGTCGGCATACGTGGGGAGAACGGACCAAACATGGGCGGCGCCGGGGGGGGGTGTTGGGTACGAGTGAACCAGGGGTGAACCTGGGTTGGACGCCGCCGTAGTCGCCGCCGACGCCGGCGATTCGATTGTCACCGTGGTGGTGGTCGGCGTGCTAGGTACGCCGGTTGGCTTGTCCGGATTACCAGTCAAGTTTGACGTCACCGTCGCCGATCCATTCAACGAGTCCGTTGTCTGTGTGTTTGCCATAGACGCCTCGGTGGTGCGGCGCAGGGCGTCGACTATTGCGTCGAAAGGCAGCGAGTTTTTCTGAAGCATTTCGCTGAAGGCTAGTTTCACACTGTCCTTTCTTAGGCCGTGTTGAAATTCTAGCGCCTGTTAAAAAGAACGATTATTAACAGTATAGTTCTATAAAACCTTTTGGGAAGACATTTAAGAAACATTTATAGAATCAATAAACTACTCGTTCGCGAATGGTACTTTAACTGATCTTCAAAAACAAAGTATCATATCGTTAATCCCTAAGCAATACAAAGACACATTACTACACATAAAATAGCTACAAAAGCCATTGCAAATATAATAAACAAGAAATGTCTTTAAAAAAGACAATCGGCGTTGACATTAATATACCGAGATATCATTTTTACCCTAAACATAAGATACAAGAGGGTCAAGATGGTCGGTTACGTGGCTTCTCGGACCCCAGATTTTTCGGTCTCAACCTATATAAGGAGACTTCTCGGACCCAGGTTTTTTGGGAAACCATAAGAAAACGTTTCGGATCCCAAAATTAATTTGTGATTAATTCAATAATTATTAATATACGAAAATAATTGCGGGAATGAATGAAAATTATTTTTTTATCAGATTATCGTATAGTTATTCTTAAGTATTATACCCTACCTACATCTTGGAAGTTATGTTTGCATAATACATACACATTTCGAAGTCAATTTATCATTTATAGGATAAAAAATGATTTGTTTCCCAGGCAGCGCCGCAACGTATTTTTATGGCCGCCACGAATTTGATTTAATGCCAAAAGAAATTATTTTTTTACTATTTTTTGACGATCGCGCCCGGGTTTTAAAGGAGCAGTCCAGAAATATGTTAATAAAAATTAAACTTTGTAGAAAGTGTTTCTAATGGGCATGTTACCGATCAAAATAACAAAACTACGCATTTGAAATCCGTGAATTATTAACATTTTGGTAACTTGCTGTCGTCTATTTTCTGTATGCGATAACCGGTGATGACTCTGGAGTAAACCAGTATGTACATTATAGTATTTTGTTCGTACCAAGCGTTTTTGAACAATGCCTTTCGTATATAAGAAACATATTCCGGACGAATAAACACCATAAACGTTCATAAGAACTATTACTAAAATTACGATGTATTGATGGACATCGGCTTAAAATTAAACGAATCCGCATTTTAACATAGCGGAAGAAGAGTAACCCGGTAGATATTTCTGTGTTTTCAGTAACTTTTTTGCTGTCTGAAATACTGTGTAAATTTTGAAAAAAAAGTCATATTCGATTGGGAACCTTTGTAAATATGTTCTATTTCATGATTTAAACTTTTGTTTCGTAGATGCTTTTACTTGAATAATATTTCATATTTCACTCCATATTTTTAAAAGAAAATCTGTGTCAATATAAGTCCTGTAGAAACAATCGAAAATGCCAGCTGCATTGACAAGTGTTGATTTTGCTTTTCAAAAATTATTGGTGATTTACTGCAAAAATAATTTCTATTTTTGACAGTTATAAAAAATATGAAGTACGAAAAGTTAAATTCTATAAATAAATAGAAGTATTTTAATTCTGATGGTATATCAATTTGAAGGCACTTTGTTAATTATGAACATTCGAATTGATTGCCGTTTTACATCAGCTTGCATAAATGACGGTTTGTGATTAATAAATATATGTTTAGAATTTAAAAAAAGGAATGCTTATGTTGTTATTAAAACATAATATTGTCTTTAATCTGTACTTAATTACTTGTTTTACTAAGCCAATAGAAAGGAGTATGAGAAAAAATACTTCAATAAAAAGAACTCGCCCTCCCTCCTGATTTTTTGGAAAAAGTGCCTGAGAAACAATTCATTATTTTTCTTTAGCCTTATACCGTGTATCCTAATGAAAAGCAATCTTCAGAGAACATTCAGCGCATTTGAAATAATGATGACTTCCATTTTGATAGCACACGAATAAAATTTCATAAGACTATGGCGATTGAAAATTATATTCGGTAGGAACAAGGGTTTCTGTGCATAATTGGTTGTGCAAATCACGTATTCGTGCAAATGAAGTAAAAGTAACACGAATAACACGTGAACGTATTCAGAGACTTATTTCACCACATTTTATTTATTGAAAGTTATCTTTTTATAGGTTGATTAACATCTACTGGAGAAGTTGATAAAAATGTGTAATTCACATTAATTATTAACAGAACGCAACCACAGTTCAATTTCAAATAAACATGCACAGTCAGTTTAATAACATAAATTTCCCCTTTATTGACATATTTGCTCTTATGTTTCTCTGGACGCTAAATGACGCATACATATTATAACAGCTATACACCGGCAGCTAAACGAGAACTATTTTTAGAAAGATCGTGAGTGTGTTATACTCTCTAGAATCAATTGTTATTTATAGAGCGTACCGCTAGGCTAAACAAAATAGTTGATTAATTCTGGGAATGAACATAATAATTATTATGTTCATGACATACAATGAGAAAATATGTTCATACTTATGCTCAGTTCTAGAGTGTATATCGAAAATATATTTATAACTTTATTTTAACCGCTTATGTAAACAATTATGTAAATTTTTAATCCCCAAAAGTATACAACAGTTATTGGTATACGTTAAACCATTGTTTGAAGTTTGCATTCCCTAAAATTAGAAAATTTGCCCAATTCTATTGGCATTCAATTTTCCCGCTGCAAATTATCGCAAGAAATCTAGGTCAAAAGTGATCTTAGACAGCTCCGCCGAAAAAGTTAGTTCCTCTATAATAGCACCATCCAAAACCGGTTTTATACGGTGTCCTGTTACTGCCACTTCGACCTATGGTTATGAAAGGGCGCCGACGCGCCGACAAGATACGCCGACGCGCCGAGACGATACGGCGACACAATACGCCTAAGCGATATAAACGTCGCAATCTCGTGTGTTTTTTTGCAAATGTGGCTATAAAATTGGGCGAAGATACGAAGATACGACGTTTATATCGCTTCGGCGTATCGTATCGGCGCTTCGGCGTATCGGCTTCGGCGTATTGTGTCGGCGCTTCGGCGTATCGTCTCGGCGCTTCGGCGCATCGTGTCGGCGCGTCGGCGTGTTGTCTCGGCGCGTCGGCGTATCGTGTCGGCGCGTCGGCGCGTCGGCGACCTCAGAAATGAAAGGGCGCCGACGCGCCGAGACGATACGTGGATAGTATTTAAAAGCATCAATCTGTAATACTGTATCTGAACAACGCAAATGCTAGAGCATAAATGAATTAGCATTTTATGGAAATATAAACTAATAGGACTTTGTTCATTAATAAAAAGAAAGCAACATAACATTTTTGATAAATTAAAATAAAATGAAAAGGCGCTAAAGTTTAATTACTTCCATTTTTAACAAGGACTTTAGTTCCGCTAACTTTCATTAAAAAAAAATGTTGTTTCAGCCGAAGTTTTTGCATAATTCTAATCCGTGTGCATGGTGAGTTTGAATAACACTTTCGTTAATTATTACTAGATATAGTAATTGTATTTGTTTAACAAAATAAGACGTTTGACGCGATCAGTTTGGCGAGTTACATGACGTCGTTATTCATATTCTTAGTAAACGGTTCCTTTCACCAAAATTCACCAAAATTTGATATGTATTTATAATTATTTATTTATTTATTATTTTAATTTGTAGTACTGTATTACAAACGCGGCTGTTAAAAACACGCATATCTATAACAAAACACATACCTTACGCAAATGTGTTACAAATGACTTTCACCTTAACCAATTAAAATTAGAATGAGGGCGTGATAAACTTTCTTACGACGACGCTCATTTGCATGTTGGTAATTTTATGCGTTCTAATTGGCTGACTGTTTGGCTCTTGTTAAGATGACTCCTCCTGTGTCAAGATTTTTTCGATAATGGACACTTAATGGATAAAGGCGCGTTTGTTAATTGCCGGTGGGCGTTCTTTGTCTTAAAAAAAAAACATGCAAATGCGAGCGGAAATGGTTGCGCGCTAGAATTTGACACTGAATGTTATGGCGTCCTTTTCGTAAAAGCATGCATCAAAATACGCCGAATTACGCGTTACCGAGAACTGTCGTTTAAAATCATTTTATAAGCGTCATTTGAAAGTAAGATTTGTACACGCTATTGCATTCTTTTTAAGGATTCGCATCCCACATTTGGTCTATAAAATTTTTGGGGTCGCGGCGAATTTGCTGGGTCGGTCGCGGGAGGGGAAACAAACAATATTTTAGGCCTTATTAGTTTTTTTTTGTTTTGTAAAATACACAAACGTATTATTTTTGAACCACTCTTCTATAACATCAACAATAAAGGATAGGAATATTTTTGAAGATAACAATAACAACAACAACAAACAAGAGGGCCATGATGGCCCAAAGCGCTCACCTGAGAACTGGTACAGATGAAGACCATACTGTTGTGACAGGTTTGAAAATTAAGGTATCTGAACAATACACAGTGGGGATAGGATCAATATTGATTTACAACATCGGTAGGTGCAATGGGCTAACTAAAGTATGAGTTTGGGTAGTGGATGTGCGTGTTTTTGCTAATGGTTCTCAAATCATTTTTCTCGATATTCTTACCTGACCCTTTTTCATTAAGTCATTGACAATTCTGGAAAATGCACAAACAGTACATTTTGATGTCTTTTTCGCAAACAGTTTTGGAAAACTAGTTGCCAGGCGATAATTGCGATGGCTGTGCTATAAGGTAAAGTTTTGCTTTTTCTTTGATAATGTTCTTTTCAATGATGATAAATTATGTTAATGCAGGCTCTGAAGACATCACAGTTGCATATACAAATAACTGCATGCAAGTCATGCAAATGTTGGAAATCAAATCTTATCAATCAATTTTTATGGTCATGCGCAAACTGTGTAAGTTTGGTCAACATTGAATCAAAGATTCAAGATGGAAGAGTCAACATATTTATTTCGTTACTTAAACATATACATTTTTTTCGTAACATGATCCAATGAATGATAATAATAATCAAAACTCGTGTATGCAAGCCAATCATTGATAACTTGTTGATGTTTTTTTCTAAACACAAGGGGCAATAACTCTGGTGTTTCTGGCCGGATCATGCTTATATTCTACTTCAGCTGTAGTCTTACGTTCACATACAAATTGTACATGTACACGATTGGTGAAGATTGGATGAAAAAATGAAGTCTCTATCCTGAATAATGTCTATTTTTGCATATTTTTTTTCACAAACAAAGGACAATCACACTTGTGTTTCTGGTCCAATCTTGCTTATATTCGACTTCACTTTTAATCTTATGGTCATAGACAAACTGTGCAAGACTGGTAAAGATTGGATGAAAAATGAAGTCTCTATCCTGTACTATGTCCATTTTTGCATATTTTTTTTCACAAACAAAGGGCAATAACTCTGGTGTTTCTGGTCCGATCTTGCTTATATTCGACTTCAACTGTAATCTCATGGTAATAGACAAACTGTGCAAGATTGGTGAAGATTGGATTAAAAATGTCTCTATCCTGAATAATGTCCATTTATATATATATTTTCAATAAACAAAGGGCAATAACTCTGGTGTTTGAAATACGATCTGGCCCATTTTTGACGTCTGCTGAGATCTGATGGTCATACACAAACTGTGAAAGTTTGGTTTAAGAATGGATGGAAAATAAAGTCTATACTTTGGAAAAGGGTACTTTTGCACTTTTTTTTGCATGAAAAAGGGGCAATAACTCTGGTGTCACTGGTGTGATCTGACCCAATAACAACCCCATCCGAGATTTTATAGTCTTACACAAGCTGTACAAGTTAGGTCAAGATTTAATAAAAAATGTAGTCTTTATCGCGATAATGGTCCAAATTAATGACGGTACTTTGACGACGGACGACACCGGAGAGGTCCCCTATACCAATAACTCACCGAGCACTTCGCGCTCAGGTGAGCTAAAACTATATGGTAGAACATGTCATTATACGTACATGGATTGTTTTAATTTTGTGGGATTTTGTCCTTTGTATGTATTCAATATAGTTTTCCTTGCTTGTATTAATTATCAATTTAAACTTATTGATTTTGCATTAGAGCCTCGAAAAATGACAATGTATATGCATGTATAATGCATGTTTTATTGATATTGAATAAAAACAAGATTATGACATAGCATGTTTATTCGATTATGACATAGCATGTTTATTATATGCAATTGTATTTTTCTTTATTAAACAATTATATCTTACATTTAAATTGTAATCTTAACTACGTCCTAATAAAAGTATAAAGCAGGCTTGAAATTGCAACATCAGCTGTTCAAAATGATTTTAAGCTTATTATATTTCGATAATAATGCCCATTTGTAATAAAATGCCGAGTGTATCATAATGCATTAATAAGTATTTGAGGGGTTCCATATTGCAGGAGGGGTTGTAATCACCTTGTTGTACGTAAGGAGCTCGATATACTGGAGGCCCCGTATCTTCTGTCGTATCTGCTGCAGGAGCGCCTTGGCCTCCGCCAGGGACCGGAGGTTGCTGTAGCGCTTGTAGAGGGCCGTGCTCTTCTTCCGCGCCTCCATGTCGTAGCCTTCGGGTACTGAGTAACAGGAAAAAGGGGCTTGAGGGGTCATGCTTTCACGTAGAGCGTTTGTAAAATGTATAAATTAAAGAGCTTTATCGACTACGAGACACCTCAGCAACTCTGGGTTAACATGGAAAGAAACAAAAACCACAACACGCAAGCACACACAGGCTTGAACCCACCAAACAACGAAAACAAGGACTATAAAATATCAGTAAACACTTGCTTTCAAGTAAGAACATACCTTGACTTGCAAGAAATTTAAGCTCGCATTTTTTCGTCATAACGTCGGTTTTCAATGCCTCTGTATCCCTCTTTGTCCGTGATATAAGTTCGATGACGTGACGAATTTCCTTCTCCATAAATATGACGTCATTCTGTTGGCGTTTCAGGCGGTCTCTTTGTTTTCTGTAAGGACAGTTTTATTGTCTAATAAAGTTTGATACTACATTAATTGGTATATGAAAATAAAAATTGAATTTATTGAAATGAACAATTAAATAGTTACAATTCAGAAATATAGACACATAATGGGCGTTTTTTTAGTTCAATACGTCATTTTTTAAGAAAAGAAAAACAACAAAACAACAACAACAACATTTTTTCATTATACGCCTATTATACAACTGCGCTATGTGTATAGATCCAATTTATATTGATATCATAATACAAATATTGTGCACCGATTAATTTATTGCGGCATTTCGACACATGTTCAATTAAATTCATAATTAACATTCATGAGTGTTCTTTTCTTTCAATATCATACGAACTAATCCCTCGTAAGAACTCTCAAGTTTAATAATTAAAACCAAGACAAGCACACGTACATCAAACACATGTGTATACAATTCATTTGAAACTTGCTTGGTAGACCAATACTTACTTTAACTTTTCTAATTTGGAAAGCATTCTGTGATTTCTGTTAATGAGTATCAGTTTGGTGTCGTCAGAGTCAGGCGACTGCAGATCGTCCTCCGTGCTGGAGGAAGTAGTCGTGTCCGCTGACGCTTCCGCAGCAACTTCTTCCGGTTCTTCTTCCGGCACGTAAGGCCGGTAACCGTCATCTTCCGATCTTGACTGTCGATGATTGCTCGGTTTACTTGCATGTCCAGACTTAATCTTGGTGTTCCGTTCGGACCTAACTAGGTTCCGGTTATCTTGTTCCGTTTCGCCAGCTTCCTCTGTTCCAGTTTTCCGTGATTTTCGCCCAAGTAGCTTCCGAAAGATCGACATTGTGTTGATGTATTCAATCGATGTTATTAACAATAAAATACGGTGGACAATCGAGAGCAGTGACAGTATTTGGCCATTACGTTGTTTTGTTTTAACGTCTAATACGTACTTGACGTCTGACGTCATATTATTTTTTGCACGTGAAAATTCCCGAAAATAGTAATACGGTAATTTTACCACCTTTAATATTTACCAACTATAAAGCAACCAAAAACAACACACAAATAATTACTATGATACACTATATGGTGATTTAATTTACTTGTGTTTAACCTATATTTGGTGCGAATTCGGATGGGGCGAATCATCCAATGAGCGAGTACTTTCAACTGTTCGGTGTAGTTTTTTTAACACTCTACTTTCAGTTTCACTTTTTTTCTGAAAGAAAGGAGCGTTATAACTATTGTGAAATGACAGAAATTTGAAGGTTGTAGCTCTAGTATTTCATGTTATCACGACTTAAGATTATCAAAGAGCTATTAAGTGTACATGTTTGTTTACAGAATTTTGAGATTAGTATCTGGATTCACGTTGGAAAAACGGTAAAACTTCCATCCGAATCTGAAGTGAAGGTAGGTTTACTTTCAACACAAGAAACTAACCTTAGTAAAGTCCAATTACTATGAACATACGTATGTGCCATTAATAAATAATTATAGCAATGTATCCGCCTGTGTGACTTTTAGTTATTATTATAAATGAATCTATTCACTTTCTGTTAATCTTTTTGTTCTAGTTACTAAGTTAGGCCAAAATAAAAAAAAATGTATGGTTCAAGTGACATGATGGTGACTGTGTACAATTAATTTACCAAAAGAAAAAAAAAATGAGTACAAAACAGGACTGTTTGATTAATGCAGAGTAACAGTCATTATCAGCCATGTTTTTTAGCTCACCTGAGCACAAAGTGCTAAAGGGTAAGTTAATATAGTCAGTCACCGTCTGAGTCCGTTGTTGTCATCAACAATTTGCTTAAATAACTTTCTTCGAAACCACGTGGCTAATTTTAACCATACTTGGCAGAAATGGGATGGTCCTTTAACAAATACCTTCCATTTAAATATCTGGAAAACTGGTTGCCATGGTAACCAATAGCTTAAAAACTGGAAAACTTTAAAAATCTTATTGTCAGAAACCACTTACTGAATTTGAAAATAGTTTTCATAGAGATGATCCTTTGGTGACCCTCTACCTAATTCCTTAAAATCATTTTGATTTGTTAAAACACATGGCCACCAGCGGTCGGTGCAGCTTTCCTTATGTGGCTATATTGAAAACTCTACAAATCTTCTTGTCTGAAACCGCTTGCTGGATTTCGAAATAATTTAATTCCAATGTTCCTTGAGTGAGCCTCTACCAAATTCTTCCCTATCATTTTGATTTTTTCAAAAGCATGGCTCCTAGGGATGGGGAAGTTTGACCATATATGGCCATATTTTGTAAATATCATAGTGACTGTGAGTGACAGGTGTTTTACAAAATCTTTACTTTAAATAATAAATAGAGTTTTACTGTTATACCTGTATTTAAAGAAATAACTTCTTTGTGACAGAAACTCCAAGCATGTCAATCTATAAATAATAATGTTTCTTTCAAGTAAGGACAAGTATGAAAAACTAATGATAGATTTGGTGTAAGTCTAGATTTATATTGGCAGACACGTTTTTATATTATTTAGTCATGGATAGGTTTAGTTGTGCCGGTAACTAATTAGTATTCTGTTTGTAGCCACTGCGTTTTAATGCAAAATTTAGAATTCTTAGTAACAATGGCTTGCAGATGATTATTTAGATCTATTTTGATTTATGAGTTTGAAAGATATACCACAACCAATTGTTTAAGCACTGGTATTTTTAAGCATGGTTATGTTTGTTGTTTTTTGGGGATGTTTTCATTTTTTATTGGTCAATTGTATCAATAATTTTTAGCATATTCTATAAAAAAAATTGCATTGAACCACTGTTTTAAATATATTATTAGGGACGTAACTAGAACTAGGTATAATCTGTTTGCACCCTGACAGGGATATGGCACATCCTTAACTCA
The DNA here is from genome assembly GCA_027627225.1 of Congeria kusceri. Lineage (NCBI taxonomy): Eukaryota > Metazoa > Mollusca > Bivalvia > Myida > Dreissenidae > Congeria > Congeria kusceri. The sequence continues at coordinate 41,831,726 of CM051029.1, read as the reverse complement.
TAATATTATTATTTTGTATCATTTTATCTTAACGGATTGAGTGTTGTTATAACTGAAATAGTTTCTTTAGACATAAATTACATGTCAGGCACATAGCTGCCTATACGCGAGTATGCGGCTGAATCCACGATTTTGATCAAATTTTTTTTTCAGACAATCTTTACACATAGCTCTTGACTGATGCAAATATTTAAACCATTCCGGATCATTTCTATCTCAAACAGCCCTTGATATCCCAAAATACGCACTAATTATACACAGAACTCGAGCTGGCGTATTTACACAAGAATGTTCATTCACAAAATGAAATACCGGTGGCATTTACAACCTTCCATACAAAGTCTGGACGATGTTACATAGTTACAGACATACGGGCATTGACATTGAACGTGTAATTGTACAGTTCGCTGGCAAGAAGGACAGAAAATAATACATTTGTTAATCGCAGAGCTTGTATTTGTTGGGTGCTTCAGCTCTATAGACCGATCCGGGTTTTGCCACGAATAGTTTAAACTTCTCCCCAGCCATTGTTAAATGATTAAATTCCATTCATAGAAAATCACAAACATTACCATGTGCTCATTTGAATATCGCAAACATAATGCACGTGCTCTTTTGTATTAAATAATTTAACCGCTAAATACGTGATATCCAAGAGCGATGATTGGATAATATTGCAGATTAATTTGAATATGATTGACATCTGTAGAAACGTCTATTTCAGAGTAAAATGTTCGATGTAAAGATTTTGTGTTGATAGTTATCCTAAAAATGGAGATTTTAAATACTAAATAAAGCATATAACAATGCTCATAATACACCAATGTCACAATTATTTTCAAAATTTTCTATATTAGGTTGGGGTTTGGGGGTGGCTGCATACCCGAAACAATATAATGAATCCACACGAATATAGGGCTAGCTACGCCCCTGCATGTGATTTATCAAAATAACTGAATTTCAGGCATACAAATTGTAGTAATTCATGTATAATGCAATTTTATCTAATTATGCTCCTTAAGTTGTTTTAAACTTTGTTATGTATTCATGTTGCATCATGTGTGCAATTATGTCTATTTTTGAGAGTGAATTAGAATGGCTGCGACATGGTAGACTTATTTAAAGTAATTTGTAAAACCCTGTTGCTAAAACAACGTAAATATTGATAATTGATTGACAATAATATTATTACACTGGAGAATTATATGCATATTTTAATTTAAAGTAAGCACTTTCATTAGTATTTAACTTTAAACATAGACCTAACAGTGTTTAGACTATTGTGACGTGTCATTGCTCGAATGTATGTTGAATTTTATTTCAAGTTAGCCTAATAAAATATTATGTTGTTGTTCTTTATTTAATGAATTAAAATAGTTAAATTCATTTGTGAAGGAATAAAGCACTGAATTTTTTTTGTAAAAAAAATGTTTAGAATTGCCTCCGTCTATTTGCGTAAAATTTACCAACTTTTTAGAAATGCTTACCATTAAGTTACCAAGTTAAAATATTGAAACAAATACTCATTTGGTACTGTGGCAGTATCGTAACATTGTTTTTCAACAAAATTTGTTATGAAATTTTTTATTTTGGGAAATTAATATTGGTACTAAAAGGATATATCTAAGTGAGTATGGACAACATTGTGTTTAACACCTATAAACTTTCTGTAACAACTTCTTTGGGTTGAAAAAATGCAAAAATTTGGTTCCCTGTTTGCAGGTGTGCTAAGTGTTGTTTATTGTTACTAAAACACGGAACCTATGCATAAAATCACTGAACCGGAAGGATCCAATTGGGACTCACACTTCCGGAACATAGATTTTAAAGTCAAGGTATTGGTTTTCCCATTTTAAAAACACTAGTAGTCACCAGACACATTCTAGAAAAAAAAAAAAAAGACGTACCTACCCCAATTCTGGGGGCCATATTACAGGAACCATACACATATATTTTTTGGCCTTATCCCACTTTCTCAATTAATCAAATTAAGTTTGATTTGGTAACCACATTTTAATTTAATGTTATGTAAACAAACATTTCAATTTCAGAGTCAACATAAATGGGGACAGTGCAGTTGTGGAAGATTTTGTGTTACTCAGTATTACAAGACTGCAAGCAGCTAGAATCTAATGTAGATAAAACTGCACATTAGCCGACATATAAATAAAAAAAATTGGGGGAAAGATGCGCATTTTAAGAATAAAATTTCCTGCAACGTACAGACAATTCCTATCGAGATGTTTATCAGTGTTATTTGTATTGTTCGTCATAGAATTTCTCTTCTTAAACATGGCATGAGTTTACCTTATGTGGCATCTGAGGACAGTGATCACGGATGCCAAGCTAATCTTAACCCATCCTTGAAACATTGACAAATGTTCTCTCAAAGTATGAGTTTTTTAGAGAAGCAGTTAACAATGGCAAAAGTGGTGGCTTTAAACATTTAATGGACTATACACTGTCAAGATTGTATGTCGAAAATGATCTTCACTGCGATTGGAGCTGCACGAATGCAAGCAACCTGACGTCGGCAGACATGCACAGGAACTGGATACATACAATCAGTTTGGATGTTTCAAGTTCGAGAGAAGCCACATTTATAATGAAATGAATGCAACAACACAGGTTTGATTTAAGAACTGGAAATCTTTGATTTTTTATTGTTTATAATTTAGTTGGGCTGGTTTTCTCCCTTCTTTGGAATTATTTCCCTTGTTGAACCAAAAACTTCATTCTATCAGTTATACTTATTTTTATTGTTAGTCCTATTAAATTAGAATATCAGATATCTACTATCTAATCATTTTCTATAGTGCTGCATGTTTTGTCATGTTATAAAGTTATTATCGTGTTGTATTCACCGTTTGTACATAGAGGTAGACCTTCCTCTCAGGAGTTATTGCTCCACTAGAAAGACCTTTTTAAAAAGTTACGATTGGAATTCATATTTTACCCATATTATTTCCCCAGTACTAGAAGGGTTTAATAAGTATTGAATGTTAAATTTTTCTTGTTTAGTATAGGTCTCATTACACCTCATTAGGTGTTATACTAGAACCGGTAGTATTACAAAAGAAAACTTACAGCAACATAACATGGTGTATACGGGTAATTGCCTTCTCATACTAGTAGAAAGACGAAAGCAGCACTTGCTAAACCATATCTTAACAAGCAAATGTTGTATATTCATTAGAACCAGCAAAATCCAGTGACAATGTCAGTATTATAAACCCATACTCAACAGAGTAGATGCAGGAATCACATCACGTGACTGGGCCATCCTTAAAAAATTGTTTGTTTGCGGTAATGCGACCGACTCACAAAATTGGCCCTGCTCACATTTTTCATAGGCTTCCGTGAAGCAATTTTTTTTTCTTCTGAGAAATTTCTGTGTTTTTTGTTCTTTCCGGTGTTTTCTTTCTGGTATTTACATTTCTTGGAGAACAATTTAATTGAATTATCCGAAATATTTCAAGAAATAAAGCTGAATTTCGAACAGTGTCAGTAACCTAATGCCCTGATGCCACTGGCATACACTAAGCAATGTGATTTGCTCTTGTATTTTGTGTTAAGGTAATTTGGTCCGTATCTAAGAGTCGTCTTCATTTCTTCCCCCCCGCCCCCGCCCCCCCCCCAAAAAAAAAACAACAACCTACCTACCCACCCTGAAACTTCTGGGTCGCTTTACCGCAACTTAAACAAACAACTTTTTAAGGATGGTCCTGTGTGCTTTCTTTTTGAAAAGCTATTTAGTATTAGAAATAAAATGATGATGCATTAAAGTTAACATAGCAACATTAACAGTCACTTTCCTATATGATGGTTATGCCTACTTTCAAATATTCATATGTAATTCTATACATTTTACACACATTCTTAGAGTCTAAATTCTTAAGGACTGAAACATTTGGTTTCTGTATGCAAAGTGTAAATAAATTATTCCCATTTTCCATTGCTATTTTCATTCTAATCAGGAGCAAACCTCTACAATTTCAGACACCAGCCCTGGCAGAAGTTAGTGGTGGATGTAGGGGCAAACGACGGACTCATGTCAAGCAATTCCTTCAACTTCATTCAGCGTGGATGGAGCGCCATTCTTGTGGAACCTCAGCAAAGTCAGCTTGACATGGCCAGACGGAAAGACGGAACCTGTACGGGTGGGACATCAAACTAATGGCATACATTGTTTTCTGTGCTGAGAAAGGGCAGGCTATACCTCATGTTTTGAGTCCCAAATTTTGGGAAAATGTGCAATGCCTTAGGTTTTGAGTCACAAATTTTGGGAAAATGTGCAATGCCTTAGGTTTTGAGTCCCAAATTTTGGGAAAATGTGCATGATTTTCATGGAACCCCAGCAAAAATAGCTTACTGGTACCTTGGCCAAGATAAACCAGGTTATTATGGGTAGACACTGAAATATTTAGGCTTCCCCTCATAAAAAATGTATTTTCATCCCATTTTTACAAAGAATACTAGTTTTGTAAGATTATGCATTGTTTGTAAGGTGTTATACAGTCTCATTAAATCATCTCCAGCTTCATGCTACTGTAGTGTTGTGTACTGGCGCAGTGCCTAATCCGCCACTGTCCTAAATCCGCCACCCCATCCAAGTAAGCATTTGTTTACCGGAGAATACTTTTTTGTTGATCTCGATCAATCAGACACTTTCCTTTAACAACACTGAAGAGTTTTCTTCTTGATTTGTGAGTAATTGACTATTTAATCAAATTATTTTGCACATAACCCCTACATGTACACAAACTGCACATGGGGAATATATTTCATATTGCCCATGCGCAATTTTGAGTTCCGCATGGTGTCCATGATAAAATTAAATTACTGTGTTTTGATATTATGTCCATGTGAGCATGTGCAGCATACAAATATTTATTATTCATTGGCATTGAAAACATTAAAATGCGGAAAAACTGCCTAATACCACTTAGTTAATTTCACACTGCTCAAAACCCACATTACTTTGTCCCACATGCAAGGCCTCAGTTTCAGATCTATGCAAATGATCTATTTTTAGACATATAAAGAGAGTAAAGAAATTGAAACACCGTATTAACAACAAACAGCAAGCTGCTTGATATGGAAAATTAAGTAAGAATAATCTAGTTACTTGTATAATAAGCAAAGCTGCATGTCACGGTTCCTGATCTACAGTTTTCCACCAACCAACTTCGGACCACTATGATTTAAAAAATCACTAGAAAATGATCCTCGAATAAACAAAAGTGGGACTTTTGTCTATAGAAGTTGCTTTGAAAATCGGATTAATAAAATACATTATTTTTGAGTAATTCGAACATTTTAAAGAGGGGTAGCGGATTTAGGCACTCCCGTGCGCATTTGTGTACACTGTTTAGGCCTTCAAGCTCAATAATAATATTTTTCCTTTGCCAAGTATTTGAAATGTAACCAAAACATGCCAGCAAATGTACATTAAACCTAACTTGATTTATGTGAATTTTTGTGTAGATTAATAAACAACATTTGTTTTTGAAAATATCTTAAAAATACGTTCCAAATGTGGCGGATTTAGGCACTGCACCAGTATATAGTAATAAGTATATTCAAGTGAAAATAACTTGTCATTGTGTCAGAAAAAAACCCATTTACAAATGATATCAAAGTGACCTAGTATGTTTAAATGCACATTACACAGAATTTTAAACAGTGATCATTTTTAGCTTGAGAAGAATAGGTGAGCTATCCTACTACCCCCGGCATCGGCGTCTGCGTCTTAATTGGTTAAAGTTTTTATTAAAAAGTCTTGTAACTTCAAAACTCCCTGAAAACTTGGATTATACCTTTGTCATCAACTCCAGTATCAGGGGCAACATTCCCCATAACTCTGTTTTGTATTTTGACAGAGTTATGCCCCTTTTTCCCATAGATTTTCTGGTTAAAGTTTATATTCAAAATTTTGGTAACTTCAAAACTACATAAGTTATTCACCTGAAACTTGGTACAACCTTTATCATCAACTCTAGTGTCAGGGGCAACATTACCCATAACTCTGTTTTGTATTTTGACAGAGTTATGCTCCTTTTTCACATAGATTTTCTGGTTAAAGTTTATATTCAAAAGTTTGGTAACTTCAAAACTACGTAAGTTATTCACTTGAAACTTGGAACTTACCTTTCATTAACTCTAGTATCAGGGGCAACATTACTCATAACTCTGTTTTGTATTTTGACCGAGTTAGCCCACTTTTTACATACATTTTGTGGTTAAAGTTTTTGTTCCAAAAATGTATAAACTATAAAAAGCTTTGCTTAAAAGTTTTGTATTTTAACAAATTTATGCCCCGTCCACTATCCAAAATATGTACCAACTGAAATACTTCGAAAAGTCGAGCGCGCTGTCCTCGGACAGCTCTTGTTATTGGTTGGTTGTTGTTTCAGAATGACCAAGCAGCATCCAGGTCAGAAAGTAAAGTTTGTTCAAGGGGTTATTAGTGACCATGATGAAAAGGAGAACATATATCTGTCGCCTGACATAGTTTCCATGGAAACCAGGGTTGTTCCGGAGGCATTGGATAGTTCCTTCACAATTACTGTGGACAGTTATTTTGCCAAAAAATACAATGTTCCAAAGTATTTTGGAATTCTCTCCATTGACGCTGAAGGGTTAGATGTGCAGGTAATGTATGAAAATAAGTTAACATGTAGTACAAGATCAGTTGTTACTGAAAGCACCACAGTTTTAATTATAGTCAACCAAAGCCAATGAAGTTCTACTATAGAACTTTCCTGGTTTTGCCATTAACAGTTTAAACTCCTCCCCAGCTATTGTTCATAGATTAATTTCCATTCATCGAACATTACAATCATATCACAAGCTTTTCCACATGCTCTTCTGTGTAACATAGGTTACGGATAAACATGCGATATCCAAATGCAATGATTAGATAAAATTATATTTGTGGCGCTTCGTTAGAAAACCGGTCATAATGCACAAGCTAATCCGGGACGGCACTTTCCGCGTTTATGGTATTTTCTGTTTCAAGAAAGTCTCTTCTAAACATAAATCCACCGTAGGCGGAAAGTGCCATCCCGGATTAGCCTGTGTGGACTGCACAGGCTAATCCGGGACGACACTTTACGCACATGCATTAAGACCGGTTTTCCCACGACGCGCCTCATATTAATTTGCATATGATTGACAGTTTGCTGTCCTACGATCCCAAGTTGGTTAAAATGTGTTTGTGTGTTATTCTTATAAGGCAACAAATCTTTTGGTGATTATTTCACATACAGTTTCTTAGTATATATCGTGGTATGTTTCATTTATAATGTTTTCTAACATGATAATCACTAATTTTTCTATATACAAAGAACGAAATTACCATTGTTAAACTACCCAATAAACAACACAAAAATAAGTCCTAATTCTGAGCGGAGTATAGTATAAAGTAGTTACAATTACAATTGGTAAAATGTATGTTAAATCATGTTAGAATCAAAATAATTTTCACATTATTGTTGTTTATCAGCCAATAAACAACTCTTTGTCATTCTGATGCATGGCTATTAAACAACTCGGGCTAATGCCCCCTTGGTTTAATTCCTACGCATCAGAACTCTAAATCGTTGTTTATTGGCCGATAAACATTGATAAATCAAAAATTATTTCTTAATTATACAATGCATTGAATATGACATATACTTTAGAGAAAATCTGGCAAAGTCTTTGCCTTGCTTGACTATTTTTGATAAATCAAGGGTTGAAAACCTGACGGTACTAACTGCTGTTGATTTCTATGGCATTTAGTTCCTGGTTTTTATCCTTTAAAATAATGTTTGCTGCTTGTCTGCACAGTAATTACACAGTAAACATATTTATTCTTCAGATATTAAAGCAATGGATGGACCTTGACTTTCGTCCGATGTACATCATAGTCGAGTTTCTACATCAGCCGAAACAGAACACAGGTCAGGCCAGTCTTCAAAACCTAGGCTACCAGCTTATAGGACTAGTTGGCTTCAATCACATTTACGCATATGATGTCAACCTTATGGTTTCCTAGTGTTTGCTAGGCTTTCGTAATGATTCCTAGTGTTTCATTTGCTTAACTAGAGATTCCTGCTGTATTGTTTGCTTACCTAGTGATGCCTAGTGTAACCTAGTGTTTCATGGGCTTACCGAGTGATAACTTGGTGTTTCATTTGCTTAACTAGTCATACCAAGTGTAAGTGTTTCATAGGCTTACCTAGTGATACCTAGTGTAAAGTGTTTCATAGGCTTACCAAGTGATAACTTGGTGTTTCATTTGCTTAACTAGTGATACCTAGTGTAAAGTGTTTCATAGGCTTACCTAGTGATGCCTAGTGTAAAGTGTTTCATAGGCTTACTGAGTGATAACTTGGTGTTTCATTTGCTTAACTAGTGATACCTAGTGTAAAGTGTTTCATAGGCTTACTTAGTGATACCTAGTGTATGGTGTTTCATAGGCTTACCGAGTGATAACTTGGTGTTTCATTTGCTTACCTAGTGATACCTAGTGTAAAGTGTTTTATAGGCTTACCGAGTGATAACTTGTGTAAAGTGTTTCGTAGGCTTACCTAGTGATACTTTGGTGTCTCATTTGCTTACCTAGTGATACCTAGTGTAAAGTGTTTCATAGGCTTAACTAGTGATACCTAGTGTAAAGTGTTTCATAGGCTTACCAAGTGATAACTTGTGTAAAGTGTTTCATAGGCTTACCGAGTGATACCATGGGTAAAGTGTTTCATAGGCTTACCTAGTGATAACTTGGTGTCTCATTTGCTTACCTAGTGATTCTTAGTGTAACCTAGTGTTTCATGGGCTTGTTGTTTCATTTGCTTACCTAGTGATACCTAGTGTAAAGTGTTTCATAGGCTTACCTAGTGATACCTAGTGTAAAGTGTTTCATAGGCTTACCTAGTGATAACTTGGTGTCTCATTTGCTTAACTAGTGATTCCTAGTGTAAAGTGTTTCACAGGCTTACCTAGTGATAACTTGGTGTCTCATTTGCTTACCTAGTGAATCCTAGTGTAACCTAGTGTTTCTTGGGCTTACCTAGTGATTCCTAGTGTTACTTAGTGTTTCAAAGGATTACCTAGTGATTCCTAGTGTTACCTAGTGTTTCATATGATTGCCTAGTGTTTTGTAGCAAAATTCATAGTTTTGACGGTTTACCTAGTTATATGATTTAAGAGGAAAATGCACTATATGCCAAACAAGTATGGAGGGAGTCTTATCGTTTCCTAGCAACCTAAACAAACTGTGTGTGACATGAGCCTCGTAACAAAGCCTTTGTAAACAACAACGACAAAGAATATCATCTGCCTGTGGCTTACTGTATTACCAACTGAAACAATGAACTCGGCAATGACTAAAACATGTGCCTTTTTTTATTGTGGCAACGGAAACAGAGCAACCCATCCTCTTCATGAGAAATATATCTGTGATATCTTGCCAGTATAATTGTAGTTCAAATATTTAGCATGTGATTTTGTCAGAAAAGAAGATCCATATAAAAATTAAGATTTCTAGTGAGCTATCTACCTAATTATGAAGTCTTCTCGATGTGTGTTTTCAGTTTGGTTATTGAAGGGACTTGTTCACAGATTTTTTGTATTTTTTAATATGCCATTTAACACCTTAACTTGACAAATGTAAGCATCTAAACTAAAGAGCTTAAGTACTCTTAACAAGAAATGCATAAAAAAGAAAAAAAAAGTTTCTCCCACTGGGGTTTGAACCTCAGACCTCTGGATCAAAAGTCTAACGCGCTACGTCTCGGCCATCCCTATTTTTATTCTTATCTTTGCATTTTTTACTTTATGTAAGTGTTTTCAAAAATTTCAACAAAAACCACTGAAACACTCCCAATTATTCCATCATTTTAAGTTACAAACGCTTTATAATTGTATCCATTTCAACTGATGATTACTCAGGAAGCAGTATTTACAGTATATTCCTATGTCAGTAGTTTTATTATCCATTTCAACTGATGATTACTCAGGAAGCAGTATTTACAGTATATTCCTATGTCAATAGTTTTATTATCCATTTCAACTGATGATTACTTGGGAAGCAGTATTTACAGTATATTCCTATGTCAATAGTTTTATTATCCATTTCAACTGATGATTACTCAGGAAGCAATATTTACAGTATATTCCTATGTCAGTAGTTTTATTATCCATTTCAACTGATGATTACTCGGGAAGCAGTATTTACAGTATATTCCTATGTCAATAGTTTTATTATCCATTTCAACTGATAATTACTTGGGAAGCAGTATTTACAGTATATTCCTATGTCAATAGTTTTATTATCCATTTCAACTGATGATTACTCAGGAAGCAGTATTTACAGTATATTCCTATGTCAATAGTTTTATTATCCATTTCAACTGATGATTACTCAGGAAGCAGTATTTACAGTATATTCCTATGTCAATAGTTTTATTATCCATTTCAACTGATGATTACTCAGGAAGCAGTATTTACAGTATATTCCTATGTCAATAGTTTTATTATCCATTTCAACTGATGATTACTGGGGAAGCAGTATTTACAGTATATTCCTATGTCAATAGTTTTATTATCCATTTCAACTGATGATTACTCGGGAAGCAGTATTTACAGTATATTCCTATGTCAATAGTTTTATTATCCATTTCAACTGATGATTACTCGGGAAGCAGTATTTACAGTATATTCCTATGTCAATAGTTTTATTATCCATTTCAACTGATGATTACTCAGGAAGCAGTATTTACAGTATATTCCTATGTCAATAGTTTTATTATCCATTTCAACTGATGATTACTCAGGAAGCAGTATTTACAGTATATTCCTATGTCAATAGTTTTATTATCCATTTCAACTGATGATTACTCAGGAAGCAGTATTTACAGTATATTCCTATGTCAATAGTTTTATTATCCATTTCAACTGATGATTACTCAGGAAGCAGTATTTACAGTATATTCCTATGTCAAGTTTTATTATCCATTTCAACTGATGATTACTCAGGAAGCAGTATTTACAGTATATTCCTATGTCAATAGTTTTATTATCCATTTCAACTGATGATTACTCGGGAAGCAGTATTTACAGTATATTCCTTTGTCAATAGTTTTATTATCCATTTCAACTGATGATTACTCGGGAAGCAGTATTTACAGTATATTCCTATGTCAATAGTTTTATTATCCATTTCAACTGATGATTACTCAGGAAGCAGTATTTACAGTATATTCCTATGTCAATAGTTTTATTATCCATTTCAACTGATGATTACTCACACCCTGTTCAACCGTCACCCATCACCGTGAGGACTTCTACGCATCCTCGTCATTTATTTTGAGGCATTTTTGGACCGAAATCGATGGGTATGGTAAGTGAATATTCAAAAACTTTTTTATTTTAAGGCGGATCGTTTAATCTTATGGCGCATGCTGATCTCACATGAATTACCTGTCAACCGCCATGGTCTATGTTATACATTCTGTGGTAGTTTTCTAGATCATTCTTGACAACCGACTTCAATATCGTCAAAATGAGCATCCAGGCGTTTGCATTCACGATTTTTTCAGTATTCCTATGGTTTCTAGTACAAAGCTTGTGCTTGAAATACTCTATTTCGGTGTAAGATTGCACAGAAACTAATAATATCATTCTAAAAGATTGTTTTGGGATTGAAATCTGGCATTTTCACTGTCGATTAAAGGTGACGTGTACGGAGTAAGAGCAGGGGTGACGTGTGCACCGTGGAGGATTTCTATAAAAACGCGATTTTAGGCTCTTTTCACCCCTTATTTTACTGGATATCAATGTTTTACTATAGTTTAGACACTTTCAAGATCATTTTTAAAAAGTATTGATTTTTTTTTTTTTTAACGCTTGCAATGGTCAACATATGAATGTTAACATTACATATACACGCAATTTCATATATACTTAGCCACATGTTCATTTAGTTTATTCTATTTCAGCAGCAGTAAGGATCAACAAATACTGAAAGTAAGTAATAAAACCTTGGACACTTTGAAAGCGGAAACAAATGAATATATTAATTAATTAAGACATAAAACGGTAAAAGATCTTTAATCTAAGAATACATGGGTTTATACTTTTTGTAAGATTATTTATCTTCTTGTCATGCTCGTATCCGCCGCTGGATTAGTGGCACAGTGTGCAACCCAATAGTCGGCTGACGTTTTTATAATTAAATTACATATACGTGGTCAAAAATGGAACAGAGATCTCCATTCGATACATATACTGAAAATTTTCTAGGGTGAGATCCCACAAATCCCCCCTCACGGGAGTTCCACCCGCACATTGTTAGCCCGGTCTCTATCCCTCTTTTCATCGCTAAAGGTTTGGCCGAATGCCGTAACCCCCCTTACAGTCTCTAATTTCTGGATCGGGACTGCGTGTTTCATGATTATAATAACATTTAGTATGACATGACGCGTATTATTCGCACACGTTCTGATATTATTTGTATGTTGCGTTGAATTTTCGCACTACCCAAGCACTAAATGTATTATTTACATATAAATATATACGACGTATTTATAAAGAAGCAAATTTAAAAATACGAAAAATGAAATACGCAAAATACATTTACGACTTCAAGTGTATAATGTATAACTGTTTACTAAAGCTCATAAATTTAAATTGGGCCTATTTATTTCACAAGTTGGGCCATAGTTTTCGCGTCGTATTAAGGATATTTATTATGTGCAATTGATTCCCAAATCAACCTGCTTGCAAATTAAATACACTACATGTGTATATTGCACGAAAATGCGCCATTTAAAAATAAAAATTTATAAACCCCCAACACGTACTTCAGGCCCTTTCACGTCAGAATTTTGGCAAACAACCTTTATTTTTCAGAATTATAATATCATTTGTTACATTAAAATTGAATTGTTTTAAATACTTACTCCATTCAAAAACCTGCGCAACATATAAAACACGTTTCTAGAAGGCGAACTACACCGAGCCCTAGTTACGTCTCAATGTGCACCCCCTTAAACATGATCCTCTCTCCGCCACTGCAATTTGCATCGTATTATGAAAATGACATATAAGAGCATTAAATGTAAATGTTATATCAATTGAGATTTACAAATATTAATGATATTTTTCGGATGAAGAAAAAGACCAATCTTTCATTATACAAGAAAGTAAGAAGAATATCAACTAAGAGGGTTCCTTACATGTGCACCAGAAAGGTCACCAGAAAGGTCACCAGAAAGGTCACCACATAAGAAAAGAATAAGGACATCAACATCACCATATTCCTCCCCATTTACAAATACGAAACGGTCAACAAGAACTCCCAGAGCAACACGGAAGAAAACTAATACGCCATCATCGGGAACACCCAAAAAGGCACCAGCATTTATCGCGTCGTGTGAGGCAGAATCATCCGAATCATATTATGAAGACATTGAAGACAATATAGAATGTGACGAGGATTATCAAACGTACATAACATTTAGATCTACGCTACAAATTGTGGGCCTATGGACAATTTTCGCAAACTTTAAGGACCTTGTCACGGAACGAGTGTATCCTTTAGACAATATAGCGCTGCTGTTGTTTCTGGATACTGTAAAATATTTTAGTTGCATTTCGTCGTCTTCAGTGTCATATTTTAGCGTAACCAAACGATTTTGGAAAACAGGATTCAGGTTGTTTCATGCCAAGTTCTTATACTTTATGGGAGGACCTAAGAATATTGGTTCAAACGATCCAAATGCTGAAAATGACTTAAGACCTGAAGATGTGCAGATACATTTTGCTGTCCCATCAATTCCGGTCATTGAACGTTTCGAAGTGCCCGACATTGACATCCCTAAGAGAATGCCAACTGGAGTTATAGAACCGGTTCTTAAATGCCTCGCAGAAAGGGTCACAGACAATAGGTATATGCTATGTTTCGATGCAAAAAAAGTCACAGCAGGAGTAGATAAGGTGGGTGGAGATGTTGACTTCTTCGGGTGCGAGAGCAAGGATAGTTTGGAAGAACGGAAACAGCGTCTTGTTGTTGAAAAGAAAGTATTTATAAACGCTATAAATGGCGATAAGGACATCGCAGACACGTACGAATCTACATCAAGCCATACACAGCGTGTCAGGCAGTGCATTTCCATACTTGGAAAACGGATCCAGGAAGCGAGAGATTTGAAAAAGAGACAAGAGTATGGATTAGGCAAATTTCTTGGTCTTGCTGGAGTCAAATGGCGTGAATCAAAGTTTGTGTATGCGATAAGCGCCCTACACACGTCCCTCTATCAGCTGAATGAATTGTTGAGAAACGCAATTTACAGTGTTCACAAGCTTTGCAAGTATTGTAGTGTTGTGGGGAAATCGATAGTCCCTGTAGACGATGTACTGCTAGTGAAGAAACACTCCCAAAAGACTATGGTGTTCTTGAACCCTGACTATAAACAAAATGTGATGGACACAAAGTACATTATACAACGCACCCCATTATGGGTAGGTGTCAGGAATCTGGCCTCAGTTACTGGCAGTACAATGCATGATGCCATTGGGCTTAGAACAGTTAAGGCCCAAAGAGAACATATGTGTAAAATTCAAGGAATATCGGATGGAAGCAAAGATGTGTCACATAGCCTATATGAAAAGCTAGAATACGGAACACTTCAAGAAAAGAATGCCATAGCAACGTTAGCTACCATTGTCATTCCAGCTTTCTTTCCTCAGTGTTGCTATGTTGAAGAGGGTTGTTACATTAAACAGGGAGAAAACAAAGATGTCCTCATGGTTGTTTCTCCAGATGGCAGTATAAGGGAATGTGATAGTACTGGTGAAAACAATTCTTTTAGAATGGGCAAAATTGTTGCCGCTGTGGAAGTAAAATGCCCCTTTCCCAGGGATGGAAAAGTAGCTCTTCACTATGAATTGCCACAATATTATGTCTGTCAGTGTCTTTCAGAGATGCATGTTTTAGACACCGACAAGCTTATATATCAGTTGGTCTCCTGAATCTTCAGTTGTACTGGAAGTAAGATTCGATGAAGTTCTTTTTTCGAAGATATACGCCCTTGCCAAAGGCACGTATGATTGTGATGATCCTAAACGGGTGTCATATGCGACAGAAAGGATACGTGAAATAAAATCTGGCATTGCTGAATTCAAGAAGACTCATGTTACATTTCTTGCAGAAATTCCATCAGCCAAGATGATCGAGGACAGTTTGCCCCAAACACCTGAATCGTCTCCATACATATTTCCCAGTATTTGGACAGAAATGGCGAATGACAGAAAGGTATGTGATAAAGATCAAGTTGAAGACATTATAAAGTCTGCAGTTACAACGCTTGAACAAGCTTATGACATACAAAGAAGAAAGGCAACAGAAGTGATGGTATGGGTATTAACGCATATCGACAGAAATACATTGGAACTGCCATGTTCAATAATCATAGCTTACGCCTTGAAGGATTACAAAACAACTGCACAAGAAATGAGAAAAGCGACAGAATATGTGATTCGTGTCAACAATATGGTCTAAGAATATGCTCTATATCCACAGATGGTCAATGGATTCAACTGATGACAAGGGATTCAAATGGCAGAGCACTCACCGTTCTGCAGCATCAAAAAGACGTTTGGGCAAAAGTGCAGAATATGACAAAAATGGAAATCTGCAAAGAAATTGCGAAGTTGAATAGATGCAGTGTTGATGGTAACTATGAAAGGAAAGCGTTGAAATTGAAAATGCCGCAACCTGACATTTTGTTACGACTTATTCCTATGACAAAGAAAAGGGGAGAAGGAGAGCCTGAAAGTGATGTTGGATGCATGACTACGAAAGAGTGGATGCCACACCAGTTGATAAATTCTTTGCAAGATCCAGATGATAGTTTAAATGACATTGTCAGAGGAATTGATGTTGATGTCTCTGTATCAACGGGTATTAATCATTTAAGGGACCTGATCGATGCAGATCAAAGTAAACAATGTGTCGCTGATAATTCGGCTACCGAGCTTCCTGAAATTTTGAACAATGAAGATGAACAAGCGCCTGAAACCTATTCCAACGAAGACAGTTTGAACCCTGCCATAAGTATTGATAGACTGTCCGAAAAGATAGAACAATCTTTAAGAAGTGCATGCCTAAAACCTATCTCACATAACGATCTGGTGTTGTTGTTTGAGGGCAAATTAAATCACAACATGGTGACACATAAACAGCTTGATCATATTATCAATGTTGTGCTTACTTATATAAATTCGAGCATAAAACCAAGAAAGTCTTTGAATAAAGAAAAAAAAAATTGCGTTTTTGAAAGATATATGCAATTCGAGTTTGCCTGCACGACAGAAAACACAACGCAAGAAGAGTCCCTTGAAGCTCGCAACAATGTGTGAAAGAGTCATTAGATCCCGAAAAATGCCTAAATCTATCCTAAATGCTGCGTATGCGACATGCATCTATGCAGATCAGTACAATGCATGAACAAACTCCATGACTGACATCGCACGACCGAGACAGGAAGTGTGTGAAGATTCTGAGGTGGACATACCTTTCTGGTATTCGTATCCCGAGATATTTGAGGGCGATACAATAGGAAAAGGTACCGACTGTTCACATAATCTTACACACTTACGCGTTAGATCATGCACTACCGGTATAGGAAACGTGCCGCCAGATGGATGGAAAACTGTTGCAAGTTTAAACACAACTAAATTGAACTCCGCTTTAGTGGAGGACTTGATTGACAAACAGAGTGTTCCAAACGCAAGAACAAACTTCTGCGAAGAAGTTGAAACATCAATGCGCATGCACGGATTCATTGAAGCTGCTGATATGACAAGACTTGTACGTAATTGGTACGAAGCTTCGGATTCGCCTGGAATCGCGGCAACAACACGGGTTGCACATCTACTAGAAATGCGCAATTTCCTTCTGAGAAACACGGACTTCAGCGTGTTCTCGCCTGCAGGACGATACATTAACCAGGTACCTGTTGTCACTTTCGAAGGAATGTTAATTGATATTGACACGAAGATTCAGTTGCATTCTTGCATTGGTCCATATAATATACGAAGTGTGGGAAGCCTTGCTGCAGAAACGGCGGTTGGCGTTTTGCAGCAACTCAACCCAGTAAGCAGCGTGTGCATCAAGGCAAGAGACGTCCCGAGTCTGATATCAACAGTTGTAGAAGTGATGACATGCAAGTTAAATCCTAACAGGTTAGTTCCAACTTTCACCAATGAGCCAAAGTTTCTTTTACAAATTGTTCATTAAATATTGTCATGCAATATAACGGAAACACACGAAACATGGCAACGCCACGAAACCAGGTTTTCAACGTTTTAATTATTAATTTAATTTAAATAATTGTGTAATCACAAGCTAGGTCTGCATGTCAGCTCGTAACCTACACGCAAAATTTCAGTGCAATACCCCCATCAAAGTTAAGTTAGTGAGCAAAAAAGTTTTTCTATTTTAAGTAACAGTTACTTTGACCTTGATCCAACTGGTCCCAAATTCAATCCCAAGCTAGGTCTGCATGTAAGCTACCAACATACAAAATTTCAGAACAATACCCGCATAAAAACTCAAGTTATTGAGCGGAAACAGTTTTTCTAGTTTTAGAAACAGAGACTTTGATCTTCACCCAACTGGTCCCAGATGGAAGCCAAACTAGGTATACATGTAAGCTACACCACAACATCTCCATCCAAACTGAAGATATTGAGCAGAACATTTTTTTCTATTTTTAGTAACAGTGACCTTGACCTTAAGCCAACTGGCCCCAAAAGAACTCCCATGCTAGGTCTGCATTTAAGCAACCTACACACAAAATCTCAGTGCAATACCTCCATCCGAACTAAAGTTATTCACCTGAAACCATTTATATATTTTTAGTAACAGTGACCTTGACCTGAACCTGACTGGCCCCAAATGCAATCCCAAGCTAGGTCTGCATGGAAGATACCTACACACAATATTTCAGTGCAATATCTCTATCCAAACTCAAATTATTGAGCGGACACGGTTTTTCTATTTTAAGTAACATTGACCTTGACCCGACACGCCCCAAATACAATCCCAAGCTAGGTCTCCATGCAAGCTTACTGTATCCAAAGTTTCATCAAGATTGGTAAATGCAAAGTAAAGTTATTGACCGGAAACCACCTTTTTGACGCCCGCCCGCCCGCCCGCGATACCCCAATGTAATATCCAGGATTTTCAACGAAGTTGAAAACCGGGTTAAAAAAGGGAATACGATCACCTTTTCAATAGCTTAAAGAAATTTGTTTAATTTTCCAGGGGATTTTTTATGAGGACATCTCTCGTAAGTGGAGTGTACCCAGCCCACGAAGCTGATGCGGGAGTATCGGAGGCTATGGACACATCACTTTCACACCCAGTCATCAGGTTTATACTCATTTTAGTCTTATTACATTTTATTCACTTCTTTAAGTTTTACAATTGAATTATCATGAGTTAATTTCTTTAAAAATTGACACTATGTCGTCTTGCATTTACTGCAGGGACCACGCATTCGATTTGGAGACCCGGAAGAAGAAGTCCAGGCGCAAGATACGCTTTGGGACCATATCAGGTCCCCAGGCGCCTTCTAGAGGTGCAATGCCTGTAAGGCAGTTTAACAGAAAAGACGAATCCAAGATACTACCATCAAAACGACTAGGAATTGATCACTTAATTTAAAGTCAATTTAGTTTGTTTTCATAAACGTTTAAATTAAGTGAAACGTAATAATGTGTTTGATAAAGCCGTTTACACTATTAATTAAATAATAAGAAATAAAATATCATGAAACAATCTTTATTGTTTTGAAAATTTAATAACAATGCATAAACAAAAGCACTGTGAGCTCAGGCTCTCCAAAAGCAACAACAATGTATAGCACCGCAAATGAAGTTCAAACCTTGAACATAAAACTTAATGTGCATCATAACAGATTTTCAAACCTTGAACATAAAACTTTTTTTTAATGTGTATTATAAAAGATTTTCCAAACATTGAACATAAAACTTAATGTGCATCATAAAAGATTTCAACCAAAACAGCCTTTCAAATTTATCTTTACAAATGATGTTAAGTGTACCGTATACATCAATGAAATTAATACAGACCAATATTGTGGTTAACATGGGACTGATTAGTTGAAAGGATTAAGTGAAAATGATTAATTTATGTTGTATACTGCAAAAAGTGCGTTCTCATTAAATTACCTTTCAGCTACATCAATGAAATAGATATTGATATAGTTTACTTAAAATTTCAATATGTAGTTGATGGGATATCAGGTATTAGTTGTTGGGATATCAGGGATATCAGGGATTTTTAAGTTTGTCTATTCATCAGTGACCTCTAGTTGCTTTTCATAAGCACTTACATTCTTTTTAAAGAATAAATTGTGATTACACACGATGGACAATTAAACAATTTATCAGGAGCATGTTGTGCTCAGATGGGCTAAAAAGATCAAGTTCAAACATCATGCAAACTGACCCCCAGGGTGAGACCAAATTTGACTCCAGGGGCATAATTTGAAGAACTTTGAAAGAGGACCTCAAGGTGATGCAAAAACTTTGGTAGGGGACCCCAAGATGATGATACATACAAAATATGAAAGATCTGGGCCTTGAGGTATCAGACAAGAAATTTTGTAAAGTTTTCCCTATATAAGTGTTAGTAATATTGATTACCCCCAGGGCGTGGCCAAAATGTTGAACCCAGGACCATAATTTGACAAACTTAGGTAGAGGACCATTAGATATGCTACATACCAAATATGAAAGCACTGGGCCTTGAGGTTTCAGGCAATACATTTTGTAAAGTTTTCCCTTTATAAGTAAATCTTTATACCCCCAGAGTGTGGCTAATTTTGACCCCAGCGCCATAACTTGACAACCTTTGGTAGAGGATCATTAGATACCAAATACGAATGCTCTGGGCTTAGTGGTTTCTAACAAGAAGCTTTTTTAATTCGCATTTATGAAAACCTGTATTTGGCCCCATGTCCAACTTATGCAACCAATCGCAACCATTTAAACAACTTTGATAGAGATGTTGCTTAAATAAATTGTTTACGACACACGACTCACGCCGACGGACAGAAGTTGATCACAAAACCCTTACCATGAGAATGTTGTGCTCAGGTGAGTAAAAACTAATAACAACTCTAGTCTATAATAATATGAGGTCAGCTACCATCAACATTTCTGTTAAGACTATAAACATGATGTTACAAAATTGTGGCCATTGTTGTTTTAACTGCCAACTGTACCAAACTGATACCAAATTACTTAATTTAAAAAGGTTAATAATTCTGTAATTATTTAGAACAAATTATGGAACTTGTTACAGTCGTGCATTTACAAGGTCTGGAGGATAGAGGCTTGTGCCTTGCACTATTTCAGAGTAGCATTCCTTTCATGAAAACTTGTAACAAAGTTATAAGGGCAATACATATGTATATGTAATTATGTAAGTCAGCATTCTTGGCATATCAAAAGCATTTATCTTATGACGAACAAAATGCATAAACGTTTAAGGGTTATATCTTGAAGAATGTCGGATAAATATTCATTTAAATATATAACTTAAGCGGAATCCAATGCCTGGACAAGTGCAATCACTTCCCTTAATCTTCAAACAGAGGAAGTAAAAACTCATATGCATCAAACATATTAAAACTGAAATAAGGTCAAATTAAAGTGAAGACAGATGATCAACACATTACGGAATTGAAATACCAAATAACACACTATAGGTAGAACTGGTAACTATCAATTTTCGAGATCAGCCTTCAGTATGACTCTTCTTAAAGTGTCTGTTTTTTGCCCACCTTGATTTCAATTGCATACCACACTGAATGCAATCATACGTTTTGTTTTTGTGATGCACAGCCACATGTTCTCGCAAATATCTCTTTGTTTTGAAGGTTTTTGTACGAGACAAACAATTAATGAATTTGTCACTTTTCCCACAAATGTCCATATGTGCTTTTACATTTCTAAAGAATGTTGAACACAAGTTACACTGGTTTCTTACATCTGTATGATAATGCTCATGCCTTTTCAAATCCAATTTCTTTCCAAATGCTTTTAAGCACACCAGGCATTGATATTTCTTGTTATGAACAGCTGCAGTGTGATCCACCAAACGCTTGACACTCTTTCCACATAAAGCACATATTCTCTCTTTTTTCTTCTTAGCTGATGGGCTTTCCTCGCTTCTTATGTGCGTTGATTCGTGTCTTTTTAAATTGTCTGTTCTCTTAAATTCTTTCCCACAAATGGCACACTGATACCTAATACCCGTTTCATGGTTTTTGAGGTGTCTTCTGAGATTCACTTTTGATGATAAATTCAACCCGCATATTCCACATGTGTTTTTGTCTAATACCAATGTTTCTGAAGAATATAGAGAAGATCTCTTTCAGGATTGATAACATGTACATGTACGTTTTGGTTAAGAACATGTATTGCTGTTATTTTTAGAAAATCCAAGATTCAAAGTTTTGTACAGGAATGAGAACCCAGAAAAAAATATTGAGATATGCATATTGTTTACATCTATTACTATATTGAGATATTTATTCCTATCGAGCATTATGGATGACCCTAGTGGATGAATGGTAGAAAAAGTCTTATCAAAACTCAAGTTTTGACTTAGAACATAATAAGCCTATCAGTGATGTTTTCGCACGAGATAGTTCCACATTGATGAATATCAATTACCATAAATATTTTTTTCGTGAGCTTATGTCTACAAACAGTATAATGTAAGCTTACCAAAATTAGCCACATTGTTGTCAACCACTTCAGAATCTATCATTGCGTGGATCTCGCCTCGCTCTAAAGATGCGAGTACTAGTAAAGAAAAGAAATCATGTTTCACAAATATTGCAAACGTAAAACAAGTCCACAGAACCACAAACTGTTAGAAACATGTTATGCTTAACAAACATAGTTATACAACAACTGCTGTACTTCTCTTAATCATATTTGTCAAAACAGATGTAATAATTATTTCAAATATAAGAAAAAAATAGAGAAGAAATCAAGCCATATTAATTTACCTTGCATCCCTTGTGGTTCAGTTTCAGTAGTGAAATCCAAGTCTGGAATGTGAAGAATTGCCTGACGAGTTTCACTATCTTGCGACACGTTTTCTGTATTGAAGTCCAAGTGATGAACAGGTGCAAGTGGATCAGATTCTGTAGTTCAATATATCAAAATGTTACAAATAAAGTAACTCAATGTGATGGTACACATCAGAGTGCTTCAAATGATATCAGCTGTCAAAAAAATAATTATCTTCAAGGTTTTTTCTTAATAGTCTTAGAAGGGGCCTGGGACCTTTATTTTTGCATGAAAACCTCATTTAGGTGATGTTTTATCTCCATAATATTGTAAGGGGAAAATCACCCTGATGCAAACATTGAAATGAGGGAAAGTTACATGATTTGAAAGAAATGTTGCTGGTGGAAGACACTTATAAATGGTGACTGTTGTGTAAGTTAAAAAAACCTGGATCTTTTATACAGAATTCAAAGCCAATCTGAATAAATGAAACAAAAACCTCTGCTTTGAAGTAATTCCTCATTTCCTTGGGGGTCTGTATTTTCTTCCATATACAATAGAGGGAATTCAGGGAGTTCTTGTTCACATGTCTGCACAGCTGAAAAGGTAACTTAATAAATATGCAAGTAAGCACAATATAGTAGTTTCGTTTGGATTGTTTGCAGCAATGTTCCTATTGGCTGGGTAAGATGACTCGAGTGTGGTGGCAGAACAAAAAGGATCACATTATTCGCTTTTGCCCATTCAGCTAATGGTAAGGAAATGTGAGATCGATGACCATCATACAGTATGAGGGTGGGGTATTCGCTGTCTGTATGCAACCTGTTGAATCTCAGAATCCTCAACTTCTGTGTTGTGTGACATGCTACGTGTACATATTAAATGATATTAGCATTTACTATATATGTAGGAATCCTACATGATATATCGCATAAAACTCAACATTGGCGTTGGTTCAGTGTTGATTGATTGATTGATTAATTGATATATTATTTTCATAAAACTGTACAGAAGTGTTCCTCATAGCACTAGTTAGGTCATACTATACATAGGTCTTGGCACAACTTGAGATTAGGCTTTGCTATTTCATTTAATTCAACTATGTATATAAATGAACACAGTGGATTTGCCAAAAATAGGTTTAACTTCTAGCAAATCATAACTTAATCATACACACGTAACACAGTACAGTAATTGTATAATGTTTCTACTGTGTTCTTCGTTTTATAAAAGAACTGAAGAATTAGTCTTAGGGTGTTCATCAATCAAGATCAGCAAAACGTCGACTTACACAACATTAAGCCTTATTTAACAAACACAAGTGTGTCAGTACTTGCGGGATTTTTTGTTGTTGTTTTCGTCCATGTCGTAATGCTGCTCTGCAGCTAGAAATAAATTGAGAAAATATGGAGTTGATACATGAAAGGGATGTAACTGTTAGAAAAACTGCGTCGGGTCAGATACAACTAATTCATAGGACAGTACTTAGATCTATAAATAATCTCCGCAGTTATCTCTCCATGTACTGCACACAATTAATTATTAAGGAGGTCGACGTTCAACTTTGTACTGCCAGGGATGTATATGTTAGAAATGTCAGAAAACTCCGGATTGTAGAAATACTAAAATTAGTAAAATAAGAAGACTTGTGAAAATCAGTACTGTACAGTAAATCTATATAATTTATGTACTAGTATGCTTTAAAATTTCGGCCGTTATGTCAAATTCAGATACCCTGGTATCTAAACTAATTCTCGGTCAATATGAGTGACATTTACAGAAATAATATCATCATGAAACAAAACATGTGTCCATAGGGCACAGATGCCCCCTCATTCCACTTTTGTCTCAAAACTCCACTTATGTCAAAAACAAGCCGTTTTATGGTCAAATTTGACCTTTGACCTCTAAGTGTGACCTTGACCTTTGAGGTAGGGAGACGGGTGTTACACGCGACACGTCGTCTTATGAAGGTTGACATTTGTGCCAAGTTATTTCAAAATCCATCAATAAATGGCAAAGTTATAGCAAAGACAAGAATGCTTCGTACAGACGTACAGACGGACAGTGCTACTGCTATATGCCGCCTTCTTCGAAGGGGGGCATAAATATAATAATTCAGAAAGTTTCGTCTTAAAATTTGACCTATTGATAAACTTATCCCAAATTAAGATTTCAGAAAATTCACTGTACACAAACCTGACACGGGGAAATGACGTCATAATGTGAAATTTTGAACAAATAAGTTTAAGGTATACTGCAGTAATGATATACTAAAAATATCTTACTGGCAATAAAAGAAACTTACAAAAAAAAAATTATTCAGTATCAAATCACATATTTTTTATACGTTATTCTTGCATTTTCTTCGATTGTTTTTATTAATTTTAATGAAATACTGATTGATATCTATAGGTACTATATATGTGCAGAAATGTTGGCAGAGTTTGTTAGCAAACAGGAAGTGTCTGAAAAAGTCAAATATGCTAATTGTATTAGTCACTTCATTTATAAAATAAACATGACATGATAGACCTAGAAAATCAGGTCAATTTGAGAAGTTGATTAATACACAACACATTTGAAGTAGTAAAACTGCGATTTTTCGAGATTTTGATGGATAGCTTTTGAGGGTTATTTTATACAAATGCTGATTTTGAAATGTTATAAAAATTGTATCAACCGAACCCAGCATGATTGGGATTCAATTTTATAATAAAGTATTTTTTTTAACTTGGCTACACGTTTTAGAAAACATCAAAATTAGCCGAAATTGTAAAGCATGCCAGTATACAGAATCATTGACCTGTCAGTATATGTCTACTACAAACTGTACTGTAAAACGTGTTTATCCCAGTGTTATTCAGAATAAGTGTTAAATCATTTACAACAAAATATCTCGCAAAAGTTGGTAAAATGTCTCTTAAAAGAAAGGAAAGCGGGGAATATGGGATATCCAGTAAAATAAGGGGTGAAAAGAGCCTAAAATCGCGTTTTTATAGAAATCCTCCACGGTGCACACGTCACCCCTGCTCTTACTCCGTACACGTCACCTTTAATCGACAGTGAAAATGCCAGATTTCAATCCCCAAACAATCTTTTAGAATGATAGTATTAGTTTCTGTGCAATCTTACACCGAAATAGAGTATTTCAAGCACAAGCTTTGTACTAGAAACCATAGGAATACTGAAAAAATCGTGAATGCAAACGCCTGGATGCTCATTTTGACGATATTGAAGTCGGTTGTCACGAATGATCTAGAAAACTACCACAGAATGTATAACATAGACCATGGCGGATGACAGGTAATTCATGTGAGATCAGCATGCGCCATAAGATTAAACGATCCGCCTTAAAATAAAAAAGTTTTTGAATATTCACTTACCATACCCATCGATTTCGGTCCAAAAATGCCTCAAAATAAATGACGAGGATGCGTAGAAGTCCTCACGGTGATGGGTGACGGTTGTACAGGGTGACTCAGGAAGCAGTATTTACAGTATATTCCTATGTCATTAGTTTTATTTTGCTCCTTTATGTTCACTATTCTTTTGTTTTTTTGAATCTTTAACAAAAATTTAGAAAATTATCAATTTGCCAATCTCACTCACAGTGAACAGGTCTTTTTGATATCGTGACATCTCAAAAGAAGCAAGGGCAGTATTCGCAAAGCATTACGGTATTTCTGGGCTATTGTCATTTGAGTGTACAATTTCAATGCAATGTGTGTGTAGTAGTTCAAAATAATGTCATGTTGTTGATATTCCTGAATATATTCTGATAATAGATTTCATCAAATGTTATTTAGTGTTTAACAGAACTTTCCAGATATAGAAGAAACTGTTAAAATCTAACTTTAGATGATTCGTTGATACTGCCCCTGCACAATACCAGTTTGTATCTAAATCGGCCATTAACATTAAGAATGGTACACACAAATGTATGCTAGAAAGTTGTTGTGGGTACGACTTCGCTAAAATCTTACATACATAATAAAAAATTTAGCATGGATCACATTCAATGGCAGTTTGTTGTGCATAATATGGTTATTATATATGGTATACTATGATACTGGTAGCTATACGAGATGAATTTGCATTGTATGCATTGTATACAGAGCACTTTATGTAGTAGTTTGACTGTTAACTGCTATGTGCTCAGGTTATAGCCTTTGTGACATCTTGCTGAAAATATGCTTTGAAACTGTACACACTTCTGTTGGAGACTGAATATTAAGAAAGATGTCACAGATTTTTCACATAGAAAAAAAATGTAATTTTACCTCAGCATCATTCTGTTCAATATATTTTTCCTGTACAAAGTTTTTCATATTAAATATATGTTTATCACTGTTATGCATACAGTTGTACACAGCTATTTCGAAGTCGTTGGGACCGACGAAAATAGTTCAAAATAAGACATTTTAAAATAGCCATGTTCTCTATTGTACTAATGATTTTATAGTTGTATTAAATTACAGCATGTGTATATACGAAGGTTTGTTAATAACGTTGTAAAGATTGTAAATTTTTCAGCATTGTTTGTTACTCACAATTAAATTTCTCTACTGTATATCCACTTAAAGTTGATTATTTACCCATGCGCCAATCATCACTTGGTCAACCCGAGAACAATGAAAGGTCCGAAAACTTAACCGAGCGACGGCTTCTGAGTAATCACACCTTTATTATACAGTTTGGGCTCAGGTATGACTTCAAAGATTAGTTTGGACCAGAATTTAAGTTAGAAATAGAGATTAATTCAAAATAGGCAAATTCAAATTAATGATTGATATTCTAGTTAAATAAAGAAGGCAAACAATGAGGACCGAAAAAATAGTTGGAAAGAGCAATTAATTTTAATTAACGGTGTGGAAATAGCGGTTTTCAGCTGTAATTTTTACAATGCTTATCTTTCAATATAAAATGCTGTTAATTTTATTTTTAACAAATTTATGAAGATATATCAATATTATGGTGGCATAATTGGCTAAAAAAACACTTAATTCAATACCAAGGCGCAAAAATAAATTATTATTAATGTAATCTTGTCATATTTATTTTTGTGTTTTTACATATTATTAGTTGTATACTCGGAATTTACATACTTAGAGTTTGAGATTTTATTTTATACAATTTGCAGGCATTATATTATGTGTCAGTACTTGGTGTGAGATATGTTTATCATTATACATGTACATTGGCATATATTTGAGGCGTGTTGTGGGAAAACCAGGCTTAATGCATGTGTAATGTGCGTAAAGTGTCATCTCGGATTAGCAATCCAGGACGACACTTTCATCTTTTAAGGTATTTTCTGTTTCAAGGACGTCTCTTCTAAACATGAATCTGCTGTAGGCGGAAGTGCCGTCCTGGATAAGCCTGTGCGGACTGCACAGGCTAATCGGGGATGACACTTTACCCGCATGCATTAAGCCTGGGTTTCCCAGGACACATTTAGATATTGCTTTCGTGGCAATGATCAAGGTGTATATTTGTGAAGTGTTATTTAAATAATATTCGTTTATTCCTTGTGCAATTTTTGTTGTATTTAGATACCATGAAACTGACGCCATATTATTATTTAAGTAGTATTTTATCTGGTATTTAGTGCTTATAAAGTTTTCAAGACATGCCATATAGTATATTCAGTGATATTTGTTGTTGAGTACAAATTTAGTTGCCTTTCTCTTAATGATAGACTAGTGCTTTGATAGGGCAACCTATGCTGGTTAATCCCATAATCACTTATTCACAAATTTTCTGTATTTAAAAAAATGTGAATACTAAAGCATGCGGAATAACCAAAACCAGGTATAATATACAAGTAAAAACAGGTGCCCCTGGCCCGGCTAGCTCAGTTGGTAGAACGCTGGACTGTCAATCTGGGAATCGTGAGTTCGAACTCCAGTCCGGCCACATAACTTGTGTGGGGATTGGTCATGAAATTATGTCTACGGCCATTCTCCCATTACCTCTGATTCAAGTAGGGCAGATGTCAGTTACTGGCATAGGTATGTGCACTAAGTACTGGTAAACCGCTTAGTTCGGCTAAGCGTGCCCAGGAAAAGTGTGAGCAGGTTAACTGACCGCCGTGATATGACTGAGATACTGTTAAAAACTGTGAACGATCCAAAACAAACAAAACACAGTTGCTTTTGCGGGGACTCGAACCTACGACCTTCGGATCAAAAGTCTGAAATGCTCATAACTAGACCAGCAGGACTTGTTTGCCAGGGCCCATATCCACAAAGCTCCTTAGTGAAAACTTAAGTAAATTTCTTAAAATAAAAAAAATCCTTAAGTCTATGACAGGTTTATTTAAACTTTATTTTGTTTTACAACATTTCAAATATAAAATATTGATTTTCACAATGAAAAAAATTACTAGAATTTTTCACTTAAATATGACTTAAGTGAAGATTTTCCTTAGGAGCTTTGTAGAAATGGCCCCTGGCTATGCATGCATATTTTTTACACAACGTTCTTAATGCACATGTATGCCTTAAAAGCCCATGAAAAACATTACAAACTCTGTATAATATTATATTCATTTCCATTGATTGATGTTTATCCATAATTCTAACGTGACACATGCAGAGTTTTCTATAGACAAAGAAGAAAAATTTCCATTGTTAAATTGTGAATTAACAACTCTAAAAAGTAGTTCTGAAACTGTAAAATTGTTATTTAAGAATATGTTCTCAGGTCATGTTAGAGTTGAAATAATTTTTGCTGTATCATTGTTTATCTGTATATAAACAACAATTTTTTTATTCTGATGCACATATATTATACTTCTTGGACTA
Organism: Congeria kusceri; assembly: GCA_027627225.1. Lineage (NCBI taxonomy): Eukaryota > Metazoa > Mollusca > Bivalvia > Myida > Dreissenidae > Congeria > Congeria kusceri. The sequence continues at coordinate 41,802,813 of CM051029.1, read as the reverse complement.
ATGCCCTCGTGGTTTAATTTCTAACCCATCAGAACTTTAAATCTTTGTTTATTTTCAGATAAACAACTCAAATCGAACATTATTTTTTAAATAACAAACTATTTCCAATATAGTTCTGAGTCAGGAGTGTTAGTGCGCATCTTTACATAAAATGTCCTTTTGGAATCTGTGACAATTCTTTTGAAAATAGTAAATTCTTCTGTTGATGTATAAGTGTCCCTTAAAGTAAAACAATTAACTTCATCCTCTAATATAGGACCTGCCATGTTGGTATATGACCACGGCTTCATGACTATGAACTATGAATGTCTGTCCGGCTAGCACAGTTGTCTACACACTCTCTTCCCACTTTGGTGACATGTTGGTATGTAACCAAGGCTTCATGACTATGAACTATGAATGTCTGTCCGGCTAGCACAGTTGTCCACACACTCTCTTCCCACTTTGGTGACATGTTGGTATATGACCAAGGCTTCATGACTGTGAACTATGTTTGTCTGTCCGGCTAGCACAGTTGTCCACACACTCTCTTCCCACTTTGGTGACATGTTAGTATATGACCAAGGCTTCATGACTGTGAACTATGAATGTCTGTCCGGCTAGCACAGTTGTCCACACACTCTCTTCTCGCTTTGGTGATGGGGTTCAAGTCCAGGGCCCGGCACATTTGAGTATGTTTGGTGGTCGCCATACAGGACAGGACTTTGGGGTTTCCTCTGGGTAGTCCGGTTTCCCCCTCCCACACACACACAGCACAAACCACACCATAACTAATGATATCTCAGAAAATATAAATAGCAGGAAATTGCATCTAAGAAAAAAAATTTGGCCCAACTTTTGATGTGTCTCAGAGCGCAACTCCTACATTTCTCAAGTGATTTTGAACCAACTTTCACAAAACTGTTGTCACCAAGTGCCTCAGCCTCATATTGCCGGGCTTTTGTGATTCGATCATTTTGGGCAGAAATATGGCCTTTATGGAACAATTTCTTCCAGCTGTTGGAAATTGAAAACCTGGTTTTGTGACATTTCTATGTTTCTAGTAATGTCTGTTATTAGAATGTGTATGGGGGAATAATTCTCCTAACAACTAAGAAGTGTAGGACTGGTGTCATTAATGAAAGTTCTGACGGTTCTTACATTCATGTCTTCATATATGTTAGAAACCAGTAAATAGTCTGGAATTTGTCTGATGAGTTTCCTCTGGGTACTGTGGTCCCCCCCCTCCCCACACGCACATATACGCAGCACATGTACACAGCACAAGACCATGCCATGATTCAAGATATTTCAGAAATCTCCTGGTGGTCCGAAAGTAGGCAGTATATCAAATAGTTAGTTTTCTCTTATGTTACAAAAGACATTTCACTTAATGTACACTGGTTTAAATGGTTATTTCCTGACAAAGATGTGTCTCCTGGGCATTTTGATGTATCATGACACCAAATTACTTGAAGTTTGAATGTTCAGCAGTTTATGTGTAGACTGCATGTGCTTAAGTGGATATCACAAATGCATTATATGTTTCTTGTGGGTGAGATGGGTTTTTTTTAAAGTAATATGAATTTTTTTTTATTTTTTTTTAAAGGCAGAAAGAAGCATCTTTTTAAAAAGAACAGACTTGCATTATCTAAGATTAAGAAAGTTTGCGATAGACGCCATAAGAATTTGCTATTTTACAATGGGACCCTATTTTGGGGATTTGATTTACTGGTTTCTAACCTGCAGAACATGCCTTAGGCTCAGAAGGACTCTAAACATTGAATATTAGTACTAGTAATGTATGTTTATAGACATCCTGTCTTGAACGAGTGTAGGACAAAACACCCCTGGGACATAACCCCCCTTGTCCAATTTTGTATAGGAGGACAAAAAACCCCTCATGCATTTTACAAGGTGGACAAAACCCCCCTTAAGCATTTTACTAGGAGGACAAAACCCCCTTAAGCATTTTACAAGGTGGACAAAACCCCCCTCATGCATTTTCAAAAGTGAAAATATCTACCCTTTTTGAGACCAATTCTTGTGGTTATTTATATTAAAAAATTGCATATATTTTATTTTCATTTTTAGCTCTAATTATAGTGCCACTTTAGTATTAGGTTTGACTAACATTTATATAAGTAGGTTTGTAACAGTTTTTTTTTTAATTACAGAGATGTTCTTTTTTAATTACAGAGGTGTTAAAAACAAGATAAAATTGCAAGTCTATTGTTTTGTGTTAAAGGGGGGTTTTGTCCACCTTGTAAAATGGAAGAGGGGGGTTTTGTCCACCCTGTAAAATGCTTAAGGGGGGTTTTGTCCACCTTGTAAAACGCATGAGGGGGGTTTCATCCACCTATACAAAATTGGACAGGGGGGGTTATGTCCCAGGGGGGTTTTGTCCGGATACCGTCTTGAACACATGTTCTGTATTGTTAGGTTCCTACTTCAATGTTATCAGCAAATCTTTATAGGCAGATGACAGGCTGGAACCTAGCAGTAGCAGGCCTAACACAAACATGCATTAAGTTTATCTACATTTCTATCAGGGTGTTCCTGTCTACCATTATAATGCCTGACAGTTCGTGAACAGACAAATGGTCTGTCTCTGTTTGAATGCTGTATTATCACTGAACTTCATTGCAAGTTATAGCTCATGTTGAAATGTATGGCGTACCATTTGGGTTGAAATGTATGGCGTACCATTTGGGTTGAAATGTATGGCGTACCATTTGGGTCAAAAGTACACATTGCACAGCAGCTAAATATAGATGTAACTGTTGTTATAAAATTGAAACTGCAGTTACAATTTTATGACTGCAGTTATAAATTTGTAACAGCAGTTGCATGTGCAAATATAACTGCAGTCATAATTTATACCAACAGTCGTAAAATATGGCATTAGTCACAAAATTATAATCGCGGTTACATTTGTCTGACAAAATGCTAAACTAAATAAGCTCTAAGTCTGTTTGGCTTATGAAATCACGTCTTATATAATGCCTTTTTGTGAAAATGCATTTATTTATTAAAATATGATGTTTAAAATATAAAAACAATTTAAAGATACATATTTTATAAATAAATGAATCAGAAAAAAGTGTAACTGCAGTTATAATTTTATGACAACTGTCATATTTTTTTACTTTAGGTATAAATTGTAACTGCACTTATATCTGTAAATGTAACTGCGGTTGCAATTTTATGACAACTGACAACATCCAAAGGGTACGCTATAGAAATGTTGGTAGTCCATGATTTACTGCAATGTGTTAAAGCTGCTACCACCAAAATCAAGTTTGAAAAAATGTACAAAAACAGAATAGTAAAGTTTAGTTTGTTTGTAATTGTAAAATACATCGAAATAGTGAAAATAATTTTAAAGAAAAAATATGTAATGATACTGTTACAGTACATATATTAAAATTCAATTGCTAGTGTGTTTTTTAGTAACTTAAAATTAAAAGATATTAATAATAGCAATGATTATATAATTCTTGTTAACCAAGAAAAACGTGTAAATCCATTTTAAATTGTCTTTTATAAAGACTATGCATGATGCACCAGTGCTTATATAAAAGTTGCCACTGGTGTTATTGCTTTGTCTAGCAGTCCTGTTTGTTTGAACATGTTCAGATGACTGTACTCAATTTTATATTGTGCATACAATAATTTGAATATCTGTAGGAAATGATTTGGTCAAATTTTATTTTAATTATGCCGCCCATCAAAGATGGCAGGGTATATTGGTTTGCTAATGTTGGTTGGTCTGTTGGTCGGTCGGTCAGTCTGGCGGTAGATCACTTTAGTTTCCGCTCACTTAGTACAACAGCTTCCATGCGATCTTCACCAAACTTGATGAAAATGTATGAGGTTATAATATATTAGCCAAGATTGAGGATGACCCAATTGCCCCAGGAACTGCAAAGTTGATTGATCTAAAATTGGCATTTTTAGCAGTTTCCAATTCAAATATCAAGCAGTTTTCATCCGATCTTCACAAAAATTGATATTTGAAAGATTGCTTTAACCTTCCTAGAATGGGCATAATTGTTTTACAAACAGCTCTTGTTTAGTATGCTGTGATAACTGTTTTACAAACAGCTCTTGTTTAGTATGCTGTGATAACTGTTTTACAAACAGCTCTTGTTTAGTATGCTGTGATAACTGTTTTACAAACAGCTCTTGTTTAGTATGCTGTGATAACTGTTTTACAAACAGCTCTTGTTTAGTATGCTGTGATACTAGGCTAATCTTAAGTCTATATATTCATGTAATACAACCTTAGACAGAACAGTAGTATCAGCAAGGAATTTATTGTCAAATTCTTTCGTTTATCTTTCTTCTACTAGCCATACTAAAATCTGTATATTAATATCAATTTCACAATTTCTACCCAACCCTGGTCACTTAGGCCAGAGTGCCACTATTTGATAACTTTAGCAATTGGAGAGAGCTGCTGTCATAAAACTGTATCTAAAGTGATAAAGCTCTTATAGATACAGTGGTTTTGTGGCAAATTATCAGTAGGTCTAGATAACCTATGAAATACTGTGGGAAATACTTGGTCTCTGTTGTTGTAAATTGTTATAAACTTGTATGCTTTAGTTATTTGGTGAACACTGTGTGAATTTGGTTTTATAAAATGGTAGATTTTATATGATCAGTTATAGTGACCTATTTGATTCAAGTAAATTATTGTGTACCAACATAATTATTTGGAGATTTATTAACCAAAGTGCATCCAGTGTTAACTTCTGTTGTTGTAAAGAATTATACAACTTCATACTGAGCAGCGATGGAGGATAATGAAGAATTAAGCTATTAATATGAACATGGTTAAAGGGATTTTTTATTGTAAATATAAAATTGATGTTAGAAAAGGTTTATGAATGTTTTAAATATTTGCTCTTGTATGTTTGCAGTGATATTTAGATACATATTTATATATAGATATTAAGTATTCTATATCATATGTATGTGCAACATGTCATCTGGCATTATGATAAAATATGATACAATATTATAATTTTTAATTTGTATACAAGTGCCATTTTATGAAGAATTTTGTGCCACTGTTTGAAGAGTTATATGGATTCCTAGATGTACATTAATATATAAAGCATGAAAGTGTATTTTAAATATTGAAATGTGCTTCGATACCGGTAGATGTGGTTACTGTATGAGTTGCTTTGCTGTATTGTATATATACCAGGAGCCAGTACATGTATTATAGAAATTAATAAAATGCTTTTTCATAATACATACAATTTTTGTAAGTTGTTGCATATCATCAACGGATATTTTTTTGCACGTTTTTCATTTTCCCTTTCTACGATTAAGAATATTTCAAGAACATTACCGGGTATTTTCTATTGTTAACTTTCTAAGTCTTATAGTGTATCTGTACAATATTATGAAAGATTTATAAATTACATGTAAACAATCTTTTCCAAAAATTCTTCATTGGATAGTGAAAAAATGGCATATTTATACTACAGTTGCTGATATTATATAACAGCACAGGTGAATATTTTCGGTGCGTCTTAAAAACAGAATGCTACGTACGGAAATGATAATTATGAACGTGTGTTTTATCAATCGCTTACGGAAAATACGAAAATACCCACTTTTATCTTGTCATGGTGTTTGAATGTAAATTTACAATCTACCTTATCAAACAGAACTCAGCTAATTTTATGATTTTACTTTAAATCTCAGGATGGGTGCTTTTTCCAGGTAAATATTCTTTGCCACCAACAGTTTTGTGAAGTAGGAAAGATGCAACTTTATCATAGGCAATCTGCAAAATGCTAAGAGCTTGTGATTGAATGAACAAAGAACATTGAAGGTCCTCGTCTTGTATTGGTAGGAAGGCTCAACAGAATTTGGACATGAAAACACAAATACACTGTCGGAGTCCTGGTCTTGTATTGGTAGGAATGCTCAACAGAATTTGGACATGAAAACACAAATACACAATCGGAGACACATACATTTAGTGTTCAGTAAACTAAAATAAATATAGTGGATATCACTTATTACAGATATCATAAACACGCAGACATTATGCTGAATTATTGGTTATAATTTAGTTGAACGCATATAGGGACTAAAACAGTATTACTATAATTCCATTGGATACATTTTAAAGTAATTTTGAAATTTACTTAACAACAGAATGGGGTTACATATTTTAACAAAAATCAGTTTTACATCTTCTGTATTTCCTAGAGTAACAGTGTGTATAAATTATATTAATATTTAAACTATGCTTTCTTCAAATCACATAGAACAGTGGGGACAGATTTTGTGCACACTCTTAATATATTTATGCAATAATGAAATGTCTTAGTCTTGTTTGGGCCACTTATATTGTACCAATAAATTATTGAATTGAACCAACAGCACTTCTTTAGTTACATCTTTCTTGGAGAAACAATACAACTCGGTGCATCTAAATTACTTTAAAATTAATTGGCTTACTTCAAATAGAGATACGTATTTTAAATTATGTAGATTTTCCAGTCGATTGCATATTTGTTCACTGCACCTAGGTGCACCTGGGTCTAGGATATGGGTCTAGGATATGGATCTTTAAGGATGTATTATCAATCAATCTGCTTGTTTAGCTTATGTGAATAATGTGGTCTTTGATGTTCACAGGGTAGATCAAATCTAAAATCATTTAAGTTTTCAAATGAACCTGTTCAACTTATTCGGAATGTAGATTCTAGCCAGATAGCGAGAGATCATTACACTGAGATGGCGCTCAATGGCCGAGATGGCATTCTATTTCAAAGACACAACAGTTCAGTATATACTCATAACAAGGACTTCTTTTGTGTATTCCGGCTTTATTGCTTCATATATGCGAAAATCTGTGTCAAAGATACTGGGGTATATGGAATTTTAAATTGATAAATATGATTAGTATTTAAATTGTTTGCTATTAAATAAACATACTTACATGATCCTTATAACATAACAATCACTTTTTTGGGGTGAATAAAAACATAAATTTATTATAATATTAAAAATAAATACACATCAAGTCATCAACTTTATACAATTTAAAGAGGTTCGCAACAATTTCCTTCGATTTCTTTCCCACAGATTTTCTTAAAACTTGGCACAAACATGCATCAATGTATGCTAAAACTAAGACAGTCTTAAACAATAGGGGTCAACGGCCTTTTTCCAGAAATATTGAACTTTGAATATGGTACCTGTTGAAGCCTTTTTTTCAGTTTGTGTTACTAAGAATGTTGAATAATATAAAGCGTTTACATTCAAACAAAGATGGAGATTTTTAAATGCGTCTTTTTTAAATGTTTCGTTTGGCAATATACAAGTGCAGTTTAATGATAAAACTCGCTTTATCTACAGTTATCATTTAACAAATGACTTTTAATGGACACTTAACTAGGTTAATTATGCATTAAATATGCCTGCGAAAACATCAATAATTTATCAAATATACGAATATCTTTTGTTCCTAACGACAGATTTTGTGAAAAGATCCCACATACATGCGTCATTGTATATTGAAACTAAAACAGTTTTAAAAAATAGGGGCCACCGGCCTTGCTCCTGAAATATTAGGTTTTGAATACGGTACCTGTCGAAGCCCCTTTTTCAGTTTGGATTGTTATCAATGTTTTAAGTATGTAGGATAGTGTTTTTTTCAAACAAGGTTATGGTTCTTTCAACTTATATTTTTGTACATGCTTTGTTTGGCAATAGTGTATGTTGATAATAAAAACGCTTTACGTACATTTACTGCTAAAATAATGAATTTGACTGGACATTTAAGTGTGTCTAATGAGAACTAATAATGCTTTCTGAAACTTCATTTTTATCAATGCATATTTTGTTCCAAACGACAGATTTTCTTAAAATTGCGCACATACATGCATCGATGTATACTTGCACCAAAGCATTCATAAAAAGAATGGCTCACCAAACTTGTTTGGGAAATACTGGACTTCATATAGGGTACCTGTGTAGCCATTTTCCTGTTTCGTTTTAACATACATAAACAATGTATCAATAGAATGGAGATATTTAAAGGATCATTTCTGAATTAATTTGCTTGGAAATACATTGCAGAAGTGTGTTTTTGATTATTATATATGCTTTATGAACTTTTACTATTAAATTATTAATTTTTTTATTGGACATTACAGATGAAATTAGTATATTGTAACCTATATAGGAAGCAAAAGGCAAAGTTAACCCAATTATTTTCTTGTTGTTGCGAACGTCTTTAAATGGATTTAAGCAAAACATATGACCATGCAAGTGAAACAATGTTATAATAATTATGACCAGGTCTTTTTCAGCCTCTGTATACAAACTACACTCAGAAGCTCTTCGTCAGTTTTTGCAATTTTTTGTTTTTCACTCTTAAGACTGAGTATTGTTTTTGAATTACTTACGTGATATCAACAGTGTTGGTCACTCAGTCATAGATTCTTCAGCAAGCCGCATTGCCTCTTTTAATACATGCATAAATAAGGCATGTTTAAACAGAATAAGAAATTGAAATGAAAAACGACAGAAGAAAAACGCAAAAACAAAATAAACGAAACATTCATAAACAGCTAAACTGTTCGGACAATAACCCACTTGGGGGAGGGGGGGGGGGAACTTTTGAGCCTCTAAGCCAAATCAAAGAAGTTTAAAGTTTTTTTTACATCATTTATAGAATATAACATCCTAAGGTTTAATGGACGGGCATAGAATTTCAACTTAATGCCATTATTCAATTTCTGATCATGCACAAAGATTACTGGTTTAGGGTTTAGAGACTGCTCTACTCTGATGTATTGTTTAATATTTCAAATACATCTTTCAGTGTAGATCTAACTGGAGCAAAGATTCTGTTTGCACATGGATTTTCTATCTCTTGTTATTTAATGTTGTGGTACCATATTCTGTTTACTAAACTAGGTTTCAATGGAATGGATATACAATGGAAATAAAAGAGGTAATAAAACATTTTTAAGTTTGAAAATTTATTCAGACAAGTTTTGCTTTTATTACATGGACGTATCGATTTACTTTGTTTGCTGTAACTATATGTGAACAGTTCAGATTTTGCATTTTACTGCATATTTTGTTTAAACAAATTTGAGAAAAAAAAAACAATAAAAAAAAAACATGAAAAATCACGAACATTTGTGTGAAATGTTGCTTTAATGATTTTAATGCAATGTAAAGGACACTAATTCATAATCAGGCATTAAATGGTTATAAAATGTTTGTGTCCGATTCAAATTGACAGATTGTTGTCAATGACAGTAGATTTGTCTCAAGCATTTTAAAACTGTTGCATTCAATATGGAAGAAATAGTTACATATGGTAAATGAAAGAGCAACTTTAAAGGGTCATATTGACAGTATCAAGTATTTGTACTAACTTTTTTTCTGACATAAAATTAATAAGCTGCAACACTGAACAAATCTTTAAAAAGAGAGAACATAAATTATTATTTATTTTTATTTGCCACAAAGCTTATAGTGTGATTTGAACAATTGAGCAAATATTTCTTGAAAGTGTTCAAAAAAGGAATGTGTATATTGAAGATTTTATTAACTTTATCTTCAGTATGCTCTTCAATGTTAACTCAACCATGTTAGTGATAATCTTTGTCCATACTGTTGAAACTCAACTTCAATCAAAGGTGATCAATGGTGTCATAATTAATTCATTAAAGCTATAAAAACAGAGAGAAGCATTTTCCACACCTCCCTGACTTCGCCCATGCAAGCTGGCAGCTGGTTATTAAGATGAGGCCAGAGATTTTTTATCTTTAGTTTCTCTGATATTTTTGGAAATATTGTCCTGATAGAGGCGAAAATAAAGTAAAATTATTCACCCACGTACATGTCCCAGAAAATCAGTAAAAATCTCGGAAATTCGCTGGCAGTGTCCTGGAAATGATACAAAAAATTATGGCATGTAAAAAAAAAATTATATTAATATTTAAACATAACAATAACAATAATTAAATAATGCTTCGCTAAACATGCATATTAATCCAACATGATTTATAAATGTATGTTTCATTGTGTTAATTTACTACAGTTAGTTGTACATTATAAAACTAACTGAGTTGAAAAAGATCTCTGTAAATGTCTATTAGGAATACAGCATCAGTGTAATTTTGGTTAATTATTTTTACAATTTTGGGTGTGTTCCAATTTTTTTTCAAAATAAATTCCGTGGGAGGATCCGAAAAACTAAAAATCAACAAACTCTGGCCTAAGGCGGATGGTGAATGGATGACTTCTTAATAGCAATGCCTGCTTCAGCTGTGAATGCTGGCTGACAACTTTAATGGTCCCAGCGTTACAGCTGCTGGCAGAAAAAAAAGCAAAATAAAAAACTTTGAGTTTAAATAGTGGATGTGTTTTGAGCTTGGCTGGGTTTGTAAAAAAAGTGGTTTAGTTTTAAAAGAAGAAAGATTGTTGCAATTGTTGCTGATTTTTTGTTAGTTTCTTGAGGCTACTGAAACAGGAGTAAATGACAAAGTAAGTACTTACTTTAGGGGGTTATAATGTGTTTTGTGTTTTAAATAATGCTTTTTTGTGTGTTTGTGATTAGGTATTTTGTTGGGTTGCTTTAATTCTGCACCTATGGGCTTGGTACAAATTAGTATGAAGTATACAAGAGCAAGTGTTTCTCAAATTACTTCATTTGAAGCTAATTATGAACTAAATTGATGATGTTGTTGCTGTTGTAAGCATACTTGAAAATGCTTGAATAAATTGGAAATGATTACTCAAGTTGATTGAAGTAGAGAGTTTAAAGATAGATGAATAGATAGTCAGACATCTTTATTTCACAATGCTCAACTGTATATTGATTTAACAACAGCTGTCGGTGTGCTAATAAGGTGAAGGGGATGTGCTATTATAAGTCCCCTACGGGTGTTCACCGGAGGGGACTATAGGTTTGCCCTCCGTCCGTCCGTCTGTCACGCCGTCCGTCCGCACAATTTTGTTCCTGCGATAACTCAAAAAGTACTGAAGATACTTCGATGAAACTTGGTATACATATAAACAGCAATATGAGTATTATGCACGACCTTTTATTTTTTACCAGAGGTCAAAGGTCACGTGACTGTTACTAAAAATAGAAATAAACTAAAACAAGCTGGATCCTGCGATAACTCAAAAAGTATTGAAGATATTTTGATGAAAATTGGTTTACATATAAACGGCAATGTGAGGATTATGCAGGACCTTTTAGTTTTCACCAGAGGTCAAAGGTCACGTGACTGTTACTAAAAATAGAAATAAACTAAATACTGTTATAATTCGAAAAGTACATAAGATATGACCATGAAACTTGGTACAAAGATTGAACTATAGATTTGCCATCCGTCTGTGTGTCTCTCTATCTGTTCGTCCATATGTTTGTCCGTCTGTCTGTCTGTCCGTCACCAAAACCTGGTTCCTGCAATTACTCAAAAAGTACTGAACTTATTTCAATGAAACTGGGTATATATATAACCAGCAATGTGGCAATGTGAGGATTATGCACGACCTTTTATTTTTCACCAGAGGTCAAAGTACACGTGACTGTTACAAAAAAAATAGAAATAAACTTAATACTGTAATATTTTGAAAAGTGCATAAGATACGATCATAAAACTTCATGAAACTTGGTACGCAGATTGGACTATGGGTTTGCCCTCCGTCTGTGTGCGTCTGTCTGTCTGTTCGTCCGTAGGTCTCATTCTGTCTGTCTGTCCTGTCCCCAAAACCTGGATCCTGCGATAACTCAAAAAGTACTGAAGATACTTTGATGAAACTTTGTATACATAGAAAGAGCCAGGTGAGGATTGTACACGACCCTTTATTTTTCACCAGAGGTCAAAGGTCATGTGACTGTTACTTAAAATAGAAATAAACTTAATACTGTAATAATTCGAAAAGAACATAACGTATGATCATGAAACTTGGTACACGGAAGGACTATATGGTTGCCCTCTGTCGGTTTAGTACTGCAAATTACTCAGAAAGTAACTCGAATGTCTGGTCAATGTTACTAAAATAGAAAAAATAACAACTTAATACTGCAGTGACAAATGGGATTTAAATATGAAACTTTGTACATCTGCAGATAAAGGGCAATTTGAAGGTATTGCACAATGTTCAATTAGTAGGGGTTTTCACCTGTAGGGGACTCTTGTATTGCTTGCAATACTATCAAAGCCTTGTTTTTATCATTTTATATGCGTTTATTAAAAGAACAAAAAAACATGCAAAACCTGCTTATGGACCTTATTATTGTTTACAGTATGTTACTTAATTAGCTGCATGTACTTGGTATGTTGCAGAAAGTGGGTTACTCATAATGTTAAACATTTAACTGGATTACTTATTTACTTGCTTAGTTTATTTTTTTGGTTCTACATGATATGTGCTTTGAGTGTGTGTGTTTATATCTCTGATATTTAATTTCCTTAGTATTTTTTTGTTTAGCTGAAAAATTCTGTTTACAGTTTCGAGCAATTAATTTTGTTAATGGTTTTGAAATATATATATTATATCCAATCCATTGATTAGCTTAACGTTGTAAGAAATGAAAATTAATTTTAAAATGCATTGCTTCAATGAGCATTGAGCACAAATAAGTTCAATTACTTTTACATCTGTAAATATAATTTTATTACATACCATTAACTCAGCTTTTAAGTTTTGATTCTTCAGAATGATTAAAGCATGTTAATGAAGTAAAATGTGTGTATAATGATACTTTAATAATAATGTTTCTAATAATTTATTTTCACTTGAGTGCATCACAAACCAACTGGTACAATATCTTATTATTCTAATAAGTCTATTTTCTAGTCTGAATCAGTTTTTACATAAAATCCTGGCACATGTATCTGTCTTATTTGCACTGAAACTTTAGCTTTTCTGTTTATGTTCTTAACCCTTAATCTACTGACATGTTTTGTCACATTGGTGACTATAATTATGCATAAATCTCCTTAGTAAAAAACCAGTAAATTTCTTTGTATCTTGACGTTTATTAACTTTGTGGCTGTTCCAGTTATAATTTTGAACTGAAGAGTTTAATTCTATTTATGAGTGACCAACATTTCTGTTTGTTTTTTTTTCCTTTTTTTCAAATTACGAGGTGTTGATAGAAGTGTATCTTAAGTTAAGATTTCCCTTAGGACCTTTATGCATATTTATGCCTTGACCATAAACATTGACCAATGAAAATAACTTCAACATTAGAACATGGAATTTAAATGTCTAAGCTTTCAGACCCAAGAAGCTTAAAGCCACACAAAATGTGAAAGTGGGCAAATTCAGACTGATCAAATAAAATGGTCATCTTATGGTATGTTGGTGTTTAACATTTGGCAAGTTCCATAGTGTTGAAAATGTAAACAATATACTGAAGTTCAAACTGGTCAAATATAAAATTTATTTTATGGAAATGTCTATTAGCTTTTCGTTATGAATGTATTATTGTATGTGTTTGTTATCTGTAACTTTAATTTTAAAAGTTCAGTTTAATTGTTTGCGCCTTAAAGTTTGATATCCTTTGTTGTCATTGAACTTCCCATTACTACATGCTTGCTTTAAGTTAAGTTAGCCTGCCCTGGTCTTGGTTAATTAATATAAACATCCATTACATGGATTGAAAGACACACTCTGAGCAGCCATGCCAGCTGTTAGTTTGAATGGCAACAAAGGAGGCTGTTACAAGCATGCTGAAGCTGTCACTGCTATTATGTAACATATGGATTGTACTGTAATTTGTTTCCCCCCAGGGGGGGGGGGGGGCGGCGGGCTGGGGGAGCGGCAGGCTGAACCATGGGAATTTCACAAATTTAATTTTGGAGGTGTTTAATTTCCCACACTAGAGCCAAGAATATTTTTCTAAATCCCCTGGGTGAGAGATGCTGTATGTCTATGAAATAGCCCGGTGGCTTATATATTACCCGGATCTAAAATCTGACCAAAGTCTATTATCCCGGGACCCAGAATCATTCGGAATGTCAAATTCCCGCCTGTCGGGAATCACTTTCAGTCTCAAGTCCCGTATATGCCCGCCGCACCCCCCGTGGGCTGCACAGGCTAATCCAGGACGACACTGTACGCACATGCATTAAGACCGGTTTTCTAACGACGCGCCTCACATGTTGTAAGAAATAAATCGAAAGATTTGCCTGAGGCTTGAACTTCTTTTGGGGTAAAAAACCTGACTTTCGTACATGTTAGTGCATGTGTAACGCTATATAAGTAAAACACATGTTTCCAAAAATTACCGACGAAAAGTGTTGCAACCGTTTGATAAGTTTATCCATTTAATTGATGATTATCAATCAACGACACTATATCTCCAATGTATTACTTTGGTAGGACTGTTATTTTGCGTGATTATTTTTTTCTTTTTGGGATCTATGACACAAATTTAGAAAATTGTCATTTTGCTAATCTGTGAATAGGTCCCTTTAATTTCATCTGGTAATTATAGTTATTTTCATGATGTATACATGTTTATTTTGGAATAATTTCTTTCCCAAAACTGTGAAATACTATCTTGTTGGTTAAATGTTGTATTAAAACAATGTTCTCCAAGTTTTATGTTGAATGGAAGAGATACTTTTAAACATTTTGGCTATTGGTATAAATGCAAATTATTTTGGTATTCTGTTAAAACTTCTATGACAATGGGAGAAATCCCCCAAGGCTGTTAGTTTCCCATAGACCAGACAGGAAATCAAATCAGGACCAATTCTCAGCAGATGGATTTCTTGATGTATTAGATTATTTTCTCATCCATAAAAACATGTCCAGAAATCTGGGGAAGTTGACAGAAATTGACAATGCTGTGAACCTTATATTTGCCCAGTGCATACACAAATTGAATATATTATCGTATAATTTGTGCAGGAGTTTGCACTGATGAATGGAATGCCTTACAGTTGTGTGTCTACATATATGTCTACAAGTGTGGGCCTAGGAGACCATAGCACAAACAATCTGATATTAGAGATACTTGTACTGAAATAACATCGTTTAAAGGTAAAAAGTTGACTGAAATTTACAATGCTGCGAACCATACAATAACTGAATACATTATCCTGTTATTTGTGTCAGTCATTTGAGCTGATTGAATGGAATTATAGCGATATGTATATGTCATTTCTGCATTAAACATCACATGAAAATAACAAAACTTTACTTTAAGGTCATGACTTTTTTTTCCCAGTAAGGGATGTATAGAAATGCGAGCAGTTATAGTAGCCATGGGAATAAGATTTGCATTTATTTTTGCTTTTATCTCCGGAACCAATAAGGCTTTCAAGCCACTCTCATTAAGAGCTGTAAATCTTGGATATTTGTTCGATTTTCCTTTGCAAGTCTCTATAGTGTTTTCATTTGGTAAAGTAGGTTAGAGGCATGTCGTAGGAAAACCACTCTTAATGCAAGTGCGTAAAGTGTCATTTCGGATCATACTGTGCAGTCCACACTGGCTGATCTAGGATGGCATTTTCTGCCTACAGTGGATTTATGTTTAGAAGAGACTTCTTTGAAACAGAAAATACCATAAAAGCGGAAAGTGTCATTCTGGATCAGCTGTGCAGACTGCACATGCTGATTTGGGATGACTTTTTACGCACTTGCATTAAATCCGGTTTTCCCACATCAAGCCTCGTAAAATGTTTGGGTAAAATGTTTGGCTATTTAGTCCTGGAAATATTGCTTGAGTTGGTCAAAGCTGTACAAAAAGATGTTCATTGGATAAGAAAGGTATGTCCCTGTGAAAATGGGAAGCTGTATTATTGTGGTCTTTGTCTGGTGAACTTTAGATATTGAACTGTTATATAAGTGGAAAGGTTTGAGATAAACCAATTTTACAATTGTATTGATTTCCTCCAGGCTAGTATTCATAAATAAGCTCCCAAGTAAAATCTTAGGATAGTTGTATTTCAGAGAAATGTTCAGGTCATGGTCTGGAGTTCAAGGGGTTTATTTTGAAGAATATCAACTGAACTACCTATCAATGCTAGAAATATTATGGTTTTGAGAAATGTACTTGTAAATGTAAAATGTATGTCCTTCTATTATCTTTCCAAATGTCACCCATTCTGTGTGCGTTGTTGAAACCTGAAGTGTTATTGTATGTCATCCTGTGGTTTTTCTAAATGTTACCCATCTTCTTTGTACATTTATAGAAGGGTGAAGACAATTTTTAATTTTATTAAGTGATTCAAATCTTTTAATGTACAAGTACTGTTATACATGTATTATTGTTTTGTGTGTGTGTGATACAATGGCAGATGTTACAAAATACTGTTTTTAATTCTATTTATAAATACTATTTATAAATTCCATTTGTAATGTTACAAAATACTATTTTGTACAGTTTTTTCATTTTGTTTTAATAAAACAGTATAAAACCACTACAGGAGAAATATATATGAGATATGTCGAGTGAAAACCGGGCTTAACACATCTGCGTAATGTGTCATCCCAGATCAGCCTGTGCAGACCGCACAGGCTAATCTGGGACAACACTTTCCGCCTACAGTGGATTTCTGTTTAGAAGAGACTTTCTTGAAACATAAAATACCATTTAAGGCGGAAAGTGTCGTCCAGGATTAGCCTGTGCGGACTGCACAGGCTTATCCGGGACGACACTTTACGCACATGCATTAAGCCCGGGCATCCCACGACACGCCTCATATTAAGTTTATGAAACTATTAAAATAAATTCTGATGTGGCAATGTCTGTATTTCTCCTGTGTTCATTATAAAAGTATAAAATGTTGTCAGTACTAAAGCTTAATAATAAACATATCACTTGTAATAAATGGGAAGGCGTTTATCATTTACTATCACCTGAAACAAATTGAGGCAGTCACACTTACTTATGACAGAAATGTCAGATTCTAAATTACTTTTGTTTTTGCAGTCGAAGCTTCATAATTTATATAATAGCTGTATGTATTGTTTGTTTTCCAGATTCCCCATGAGGCTGGTAGTGTCACGCCATATGACTGGAGGTGAAATAATGAACAAGTGACTTCAGCCGAGTTCAGTGTATTAAGTCCAAACAAATGTGTTACAAATGTAGTACAATGGTAACATGATCCCCAAATTAAAGTGAATGAAATGTGAACTTCCGATGTGAAATTGAAATAAAGTGAAATTAGAGAGGACATTGCATCGAAAGAATGTGAGTTGACAGTGAAACATTGACTGTGTGCATAAAGGTTAATATTTAATCATTTTCTAGAAAATGGCAGGTATGACTGGGGTAGGAGTGTTTTGGGCCGTTCTGTCCATCGTAAGTGCCATGTTTTCGTGCGTTGGATTTTTCATGCCCCATTGGATAAGTGGTCATATGACCTTGAAATTGCCGGATAAATCATCGCAGACATTTCCAGTGCATTTCGGAGTATTTCGTCGCTGCAATTACCCCGCATTGGGAAGTGATGGTAAAATTACGATGATTCAGGAATGTGGTCGGTACACGACTTTCGCTGATATTCCAAGTGTTTCCTGGCAAATTGCAACCTTGACTATTGGATTCGGTTGCGGGTTGTGTTTTCTTGTGGCCTTGACCTCATTGTTTGGAATCTGTGTCAAGGGCGTTGTCATAGCAACTCTGGCAAGGTCAGCGGGAATTATACAGATATGCTCAGGTAATATATAGTTATAGGTGTAAGATACATTTATGCTTTCCATATTGTTTTTTTATGCTTAATATATGTATACAATATTTCGATGTTAGTATATACTATTTTTGGACCAGTTATGACGATTTTTTTTTTTCAGACACTGTACATGCATGCGGTGCTTCAATTCAAATAGTGAAATCCTTTTCAAACAACTTAAGGTTATGATTGTGGTTGGTAAATTCAAGTAAGGCATCCTGAAAATTTTGTAGCATGTTTCACTGTGTTTAATGTTTTTTCCATGTTTTATTAGATAAAATTACTTCGATCTCTTATTAATTTATTAGGCCTTGAGTGCCCAAAATTTGGAAACACAACTAGTAAACTCATATTTTTCCTGAGCTGGTATTCATAATAACAGGGCTCTAATTTCAATATTTATAGGGCCCAAATTCCACCCAATACTGGCTCCTGGCAAATTTTATTGATATTAAAACACTATTTTGTTTTAAAAATCAAAAGCTGACCATAAATCTTATCATTTATAACAATGAAACCGGATATAGCATGGAAATCATCTGTATTTGCAAGTGAATTTCAGTGAATCTTATTTGTAGATACAATAAAAACATCCACCCCTACTAGAGTTTGCCCCCAGTCCCCCAATCAAAGAAAGGGCCCTAAGCAAATTCTAAAACAAAATCCTCAAATCTGTAACTGGTGACTTTTATCATCAATTTGAGTTTAATGGATATATTCATATCCTGGTGGAATCAGTTTCGGACGATGTTAACAATCAAATGAAACATTTTCGTTCATTAAGCTCTAAAGGATGCAATGTTTTGTCACATATAGAAACTGTTAACAGTTTTCTAACATATGATATAGCAAAATACAACAAACATGGCGGTACCCATTTCTAACCTAAACGAGACTCAGACGTCATCAGTTTCGGACGGTGTACAGGGCATGTGCAAAAGTGAGTCTATAGCAAGCTGATAACACATTTTTAAACTATAAAACTTTTTTTTATTGTTTTCTTTCATTAGGCAAAAAACAACAATAAATCTTTTCATAAAATTATGTCTCAATTTGGTTGATCCTCCACACTTCAGTATAAGAACGGAAATACGTTGACTTATATTTTAATTAAATAAGAAAGGGCAAGTAGTACTTATATTGGGGAACTGAACTTCAAGTCTTGTTAAATGAATATGAAGCCTCTTAGCAACACATTCTACTGGTAGACTCTTTTTTTAAACAATGTGTAGAGATCTGTCATGTCTTGGGGGAAATATGTCAACCTATGTTGTTTTTTTATCAGGTTCATGATGCTGTAATAAAATAAGTCTCGATAAAGAACGTAACAACAATTCATAACGAATATGTAGGTGATAAATAACCTTGTTACCGTATTTTGGAAACACCCTGTACCAAACGGGTTGTAAATTACGTCACATTGAAACATAAATGACTGACATCAATTCATGTAAAATTTGAGATTTTGTCCAAAAATAATAAAAATATGGGAAAATATTGAGAAGCATAGAATGGACATAAGGAAAGGTAGTATTTTTTAACTACCTTTGAATTTTAATACATTTTTAATATGATCTCCATACATGCGAATAAAATTATGCAGACCACGAAACTCCGCCCTGTTGACAAAGTGTGCAAAAATCATGCGTCAAATTCCGTTTAATGAGAGGTTATAACGATGTCAACAAAAATTGTCTGAAACTCATGTACGTCCGAAACTGATGCCTTGACGATAATTAATGTATCTTTCCTGCACATCTGTTAAAACAGAATTGTGATTAAAAGAAAATTTTATTTTTATCCTAAGTTTGAGGGCTTTATGCACCTATGAATATTTTCCCCTACAGGGGAGCGGCGGGCATACATAGGACTTCAGATTGGAAACGATTCCCATCACTCAGGAATTTGACACGCCAAATGATTCCGGGTCCCGGGGAAAAAGACTTTGGTCAGAATTAAAATCACTGCAATACTGGACCCTTGGGCCATTTGATACCCATATAGCATCTGCCACTGAGGGGATTAAGAAAAAAATGCTTGACTGTAGGTTGGGGAATTAGACCCCACCCCCTAAAAAAATAAAATTACCGGTAGTCAAATTCCCCTGGGTCAGCCTGCTGCCCCCGCCCCCCTTCCCGGGGGAAATATTATTGATAGGTGCATTACTTAGGAGCTTTACGAATAATGACCCATGGCTTTCTATAAATAGAATTAATGATATCTGATGAATTGAGTGTTTGTCCTCACAAATGCTTGATTTATGTTTCTGGCCATGTGTTGTGCTAATAAATATGCTAATCACATGTCAAACATGCATTTGTAATTTGGGGTGGATAACTTGATACTTTTCCATTGCCAATGACCAGGAATCACAAATCATTGAACCAGATCCAAACTGCTCTATCACTCTGCCTCTCAAGCACAAGTTTCCCCCAGTTTCACAAAGCCTGCTAATTGAGTTATCTGAACAGTTAAAGGGAGATAGTATTTCCCCATTAGGCACATGCCATAAATTGCATTAAAGCAACTCTGTTGAAGAGTAAACAATGTTTCTAGCATGTCAATTACTCATTAGCATGAAGGGACAAAGCTGGTCTTTGTGTAAAACATGCTAAGTTTAGATTTGTGTGGTCTTTGCAAAACTATAAATACTATATATGTTTATTGCTCTTTTGGGAAATTAAAATACTCTTTGACCATTATTTATATGCTTTAGTAGTCAGGAAAGCCTTATATTTTTGTATTTGTGTTTATTATATTTTTAGAAATTATGAAGCTAATACATTCCAACATTTCCATATCAGTTGTGTCAGTATTGTGTCAGTATTGTGGTTTTGTTCCTTTGTTGTTTCTTCATAAAAACGTCTTAAAAAAACAGAATTCAATCCACCTTAAATGAGAATGTCCTTATTCATAAGATATAATAGTATTGTTCAACAGTTTATAATTGTGACCGTTGTGACTGTTAGTTATTGTAATTATGGCCAACAGGTTTGCCTATTTAATAATTCTATTACACTATGTTAAACATTGACCAACAGTAACCAGGATCACTTAAAATAATATTGTTGTAAGAGTGACTCCAGGGCCCATATTTCTAAAGATTCTTAAGCCATTCTAAATTTAAGTTGAACATAAGTCAAAATTAGTATTTGTGTTTAAAACACTATGCTTTGGAACATTTGCATGACTAATTCCAGTTATTA
Source organism: Congeria kusceri (assembly GCA_027627225.1). Lineage (NCBI taxonomy): Eukaryota > Metazoa > Mollusca > Bivalvia > Myida > Dreissenidae > Congeria > Congeria kusceri. The sequence goes on along the minus strand of CM051029.1, from coordinate 41,781,923 downwards.
TTACACTTTGAATTATATTGCAAATTATGTGTCAACATTTTCCAGAGATGCATTACCGTACTTTGTCAGAATATCCAATAATTAAATTTGAGAATTTTAAGATTTTTCTTAATTTTTTACTAAGATTCTTTATAAATACCAGCCCAGTAAAACGGTCACCGAGTTTTCATGGCTGTTTAATTCTTACCATAAATGATAACAAAAATGACTTGTCTTGTGTCACTTAATGGGCATGGGCCATTAATTCTGAAAAATACTAGGTCATTAAACTGTTAAGAATAAAGAGCTGGCATATATAAATATGCTTTATGATCCCAAAGTTTTAGACGGAAGCACTCAGCCATGGCGATGATAAACATCTTGTTTTTTATGAAACATTGTGTTTAACATACGAAAAAATATCATATAAATCTAAAGCACTGAAATTTTACTCATATTTATGGTACTTACTTGCATTAAGAAATATTCATTGTTACCTAAGCACAATTTTCATCATATATATGTAAAATGTTGGGGTCGCATGTTTCTGTTTTTATTTTCGTCTTTTATTTTTGGCATCTGTGATTTCATACACAGTAATTTCACCTATGGTTATAACAGAGATGAAAATGGAAAATTTAGACAATTGTTAAATATAACTTAATTTGACAGTGATACTACATGATTGCATAACAAAAAAGATGGATAATAATGCAGATTAATCGTAGTGTGTCTACTCAAATCAAAATGTCAAGTATACCAGTTAAGTGTCATATGATGTGGTTTTTCTCAGGAATTTGAGGCTTTACAATAGGAATTACAGGGTGGTACGATAATATGACTGAAATGACGACCTGTGAATAATATCTTCATAATAATGCTGCGCTAAAGATGTTTCACTCAACTGTTACGACCAAAACATTGTTAACTTTAACTATTAAATACTTGTGTTACTTATGTCAGCAGAGCACAATTTTTCAAGGGAAGTAACTGAGAGGTGACTGTCCAGCAAACAGTAATCTCCCTTGATAAACTTTGCAGAGATATCTGTCAAAAAATAAATAATCTCTCTCTCAATAGTTCAGTTCAATGGAAATCAAAAATATTACTATCAGCAAATTTAGTCCTATATAAAAAGTAACTGTAACTCTAAATTCATCAAGCGGCATAATTGATAAGACTAAAATTAAAGCTGTATGTTATACTATATAGTATTTTAACAGTATTTGACATACCATTTATGCAGTTACTGAAATATGTAATTTCCATAGTATACCATATCACGATGACCACAGATTCTTCACATCTGCAGACTAAGCAAAACTATAGTATGAGCTGTGAGATATAATGTTGCATAAACTACACAATTGACATTTGACAAAATGATGTTAGATATGAATAAGTTATAAATATTTTCTACAGGCTACAGTAATACTGCAGTTCACTAAGGTAACTGTCAGTAGGATATTTTACTAAATCTCAAACACAAAATGTTGTAGAGACTGGTTGAACTATTGTCAGACATCCATAATTCTGTGTCTGACAGGTTTTGCATCATAACAGCAATTGAGGTCAGGCTTATGTTTTATGTTTGCAGGTCTGTTGATGGCAGTGGGGGTGGGGATTTACCCCAATGGCTGGGATGCCCCCGAGGTACAGCAAGCATGCGGCTTCACATCAAAGTCTTACAACTTGGGTAAGTTGTCATCTAGTGAAGGTGTTGTAAAAAGTCTTACAACTTGGGTAAGTTGTCATCTAGTGAAAGTGTTGTAAAAAGGTAAACATGTGTATCTACGATCAATCCGATAACGAACATAGTGGCATTAATTGAAATAAACCTATTTAGTTTATTACAATACTTGTCTAATTAAAATAGAAGAATGTTAAGAGAAACCCTTGCTATAAAACACGTATTTGGCTATGGCATCGTTTTAGTCGAATGTTCAACAAAATTTTCTTTCTTAAACATGATTGAACTTTGCCATGAATTTGTATTTTAGTTTAACATTACTGTAAATTCAGTTTTAATAGCTATGAGCTATGAAGCCCTCTGGTGATTTGTATCAACGCTTTTCTGATTCAGTATATTGTTAGGACATTAAAATAAAAATAATTTACTTAATAAGCCACAGCGGCACCAAATTTCAAAAATTATGTATATATACTCATATAAGGGCCCCTTTGAAGTGTAAATTTCTATACCATGGGTAAATCTCCACTAATATAATATAATAATTTCAGTACACGAATGTTTATTGAATTTACAGGTGACTGTTCACTGTCCTGGTGCTTCTACGTGACCTCAGCTGGGATTCTGATGACGCTGATGTGCTCCGCGTTGGCCTTTCACGCACCCAAACAGAAACAGTTCATGACTGGATACCCTGTGTGAGAAGACTGGATTCTCCTCACAGCAGTTACTTCCCCTACCAAACAGGAACAATTCGTGACTGGATACTCTCTCTGAGAAGACTGGATACTCCTTGCAGCGGTTACTTCCCCTACCAAACAGAAACAATTCATGACAGGATACTCTCTCTAAGATTACTGGATGCTCCTTACAGCAGTTACTTCCCCTACCAAACAGAATCAGTTTATGGCTGGATACTGTCTCTGAGAAGACTGGATACTCCTTGCAGTGGTTACTTCCTCTACCAAACAGAAACATTCATGACTGGATACTCTCTCTAAAATGGCTGGATGCTCCTTAAAGCAGTTACTTCCCCTACAAGTAGAATGAAAATATTATTTCATGGAAATGTTTTGATGGTAACTCACTTATGTGATATTGTTCATATATAGAGAGGTTCTCTGTGTGGTAACATATTTCAATGGGCAGCCTGTGAAATAGTTTGTGTTATTTGGGTTACAACATGCATTTATTTGAAATACACAGCTAACTCAAAACAGGTATGTTTAGTTTGTTTCCACTGTATTCCTGTAGTGTATTTAAGTACAAAAAGTATTAAGAGTTGCTTTAAGAACTTGTGTATTTGTCATTTCTTCGTTTTGGATATTAATTATTATCAGAGTATTAAAGAAAGATGGAACTAGCACAGTGAGACAGTGAATTTATTGCTTGGAGAAATAGAACTGTTGCTTATGGCATTTAGGCATGATCTAATTAATAGTGTTATAGGTTGAGTGTTACTTGTCACATACAATGTACATACATTCATACATAATGTTAAGTCCCACATATACAACGGTTGGCATTTGTTTATAATGCTTTTTATTATAGCACACTGATATTACCATGGCTAAAGCATCTTTTAAAATGTGTGTGTTAATTATATGTGCTTAACTTTTTATATATCAGTATGAAGATATTTTCTTAGAGTATAATTAGGTATTTGTTAAAGTGATGTCTCTTTTTTCTGTCATTACTTTTATGCGTTTGCTATAATAGAATTTATTTATATCCTTTTACTTGTTTGCAATATGTTTGTAGTCTGAAACTTAAAATTATTCAATCACCATGACTTTTTTGAAGTGTATGTATTTATGCACTTACTTACAACATTTGTAACTATGTTTGATTGTTTCCCTTTAATCTGACTAAAGTGCATGAACTTCCTACGAGGAGCGTAGCGTATTTTAGGATGTGATTTTAATGAGATTGGTTTCCCTTTTACCAAGTGCATTTTGGTTAGAGGTTTAATTGTATTTAGAGGATTTGCTTGAAATTGTCTGGGAAAGTTGGAAATGGGCCAATAAACAAATGGCTAGTTGGTTATCTGGATCACCTTCTGGAAACATTATTATTTAAACAATATGCTGTTCTGTTAAATGATGACTGGCTTTAAATGAAAATGAATGCCACTCGAGGGTTCAACATATTTCTACTCTTCTGATTGCAACAATTCAAACTGTAATGATGGACTCAACAGGGCCAATACAGGCAATATCAAGCCATTAATTGCATTTGAAGCATCCTTCATCCTGGAAACAGAGGCATTTATTGCTTTATTCAAGTAGAGATGTTGACATCTAGCTACAAGACTTATTGTATGGCCTAGATTGACAAATTGGTTGTTATTGTGGTACAGTTGTGTATTACGAGTATAGGCACACACTTTATATCATTACTGTACACTATTTGTTTTATTGTAATGTTTGGGACTTCTAGGTACAAACTATTATCATAGAAGTTGAAGAGTCATAAATTGGAAGCCCATTCTGCATATTTTTGATATGCATGTCCATTTAAATGTTGTACATATTAGGTGCTTACTTTTATTTATATTCTTACACTGAACTTTTTTGTTAATTTTGTGTTTTTTAGGGATGTACTATAGTTGTAATTTTAGCTGGTTGTATTAAGAATTGTTTCAATAAGCAATAGTTGGGTTTCATTTTAGATACAAGCTACAACATAAAAAATACAGAAAAAATAACACAAACACCAGAATATATGAACTGGGACTTTTTTAAACACCAGTGGATGTTTAATTTTAACAACAAGTTGAGTTGAATTGGTATTTTTTCTTTAGAAAAAGAATTGATTTGTGTACAAAGTGTATTTATAGAAAATAAAATTCACAGCCATCATTGAAACAATTATACAGTGAATTAAGAGTATATTTCGAATCAGAGCTATTGATTTCGCTTGTTGTTCATCGCTTTATAATTATACACAGGACTGCACAGGCTAATCCGGGACGACACTTTACGCACATGCATTAAGACCGGTTTCTCACGACGCGCTACATTTTTATTAAAGATACATTGATGTTTATTCCGACAATGCCCCCGGAGTCGGCGCCCTCTTCTCTTCTAAACTTGTTTAAAGTTTCAAGTGAAAAACTTATGTAGTTTTGAAGCTAAGGACTTTCAGCCGAAAATTTATTCTGAAAATATAAGCAAAAAAGGAGGTTTACGTGTCGTAATACAAATTGTGTTATGGGGATTGTTGCACCTGATGCTGCTGTTGGTGGCAAAGATATTTTCCAAGTTTCAAGTGAATACCTTATGCAGTTTTGAAATTATAAGACTTTTGAATAAAACTTAAACCGGAAAATCTATGTGAAAAGTGGATATAACTCTGTCAAAATACAAAACAAAATTGTTGCACTATATGCTGGAGTTGATTACAAATGTACATTCCAAGTTTCATGTGAATACCTACTTTTGTAGTTTTAAAACGCCCCACTGGCTTATTAGAAAGCATGAATTGTCAAAAGCTAAGGGATCCTGATGCTATATAAAGGAGATAATCCCCGCGCTCTAGCGGCCATGATTTTTTTAACAAATCAAAATAATTCAAAGTATTTTGGTAGAGAACCACTTCAGGAGCATCGGCGTATGTGCGTGAGTGCGTGCGTCCGTCCGTCCGTGCGTGCGTCCGTCCGTCCGATCTAGTCTGCACTGTAACTTCAGTCGCGCGCAAGATCTGTGTCCCTAGCTCAAAGGTCAAGGTCACACTTATAGGTCAAATATCAAATATGGGCATAATGCAGTTTGTCCGGACTGTAATTTCATTTTTTATCAGGGAATTTAAACATAACTTGCCATAAATGTTCACCATATCGAGACGGCGTTTCGCGTGCAAGACCTGGTCTCTAGCTGAACGTTCAAGGTCACACGTAGAGGTAAAATGTCAAATATGTGCATAATAAAACTTGTCCAGTCTGTAACTTTACCATTCATCAGGGAATTTTAAAATAACTTGCCACAAATGTTCACCGTGTAGAATTGGAGTGTCGCGTGCAAGACCTGGTCCCCAGCTCAAAGGTCAAGTTCACACTTAGAGATCAAAGGTCAAATATGGGCATTATACAGCTTGTTTCCAATGTGATTTTAAAATAATTACAATATAAGTTGCTTTCTTGATGCCAACAGGCATCTAGTTTATAAAAAAGGTCTTTAGCGGCAGTGGCAAAATGCCTAAACAATATGATATATAGTACAACAAACACAAAACACAAAGCTGAATTCAACTGTGGTCACCGCCTTGGCGCGGTCAATTCGATGTTCAAAAGTCGGAGCCGGTCTATATGGCGTATCAGTACTTGTTTCACTTGTTCATCAGGGGCAAATGTCCACTTTAATTAAATGTCAAATTATATTACACTCAATTCATAGATTACGATAGGTACTTGTACAACAACTATGGTGATTAAATTACGAAATACATGTACTCCAGACAGGACGAAACAAATCGAGGGTTAAAAGCCAGAAACTACCAAGTGCTATTGAAATCAACAGCAGTTGGTACCGTTTGGGTTTCAATCATCGAATTAACTATTAATTTGATGAAATATACAAACTACTTAGTGAAACAATAAAAAATAAGCTGGTTTAATGATTAGCTTGATATAACATCGGATCCAAAGAACGTTATAAATGAACTGTCTGTAAAATAAATTTATTTAATGTAATAATTGTTTATCTAAAATGCTCGATCATTGTCTGGAACTATTGTTAATTGGTTAATAGGTTGGAAACCAAACAGCACTTGTTTCTAATAAACAATTAATAGATCAATATGACATTATATAATTAAATTATCTCATTTCAATAAGTGTTTGCATTTCTAATTTTCATTAAAGCTATCCTGCTTTCGAGAAACACATTGACACGTTCTCGAGTAGAATTGAGAATCGACCGATCTGTATGTTTTCATCCCAAATAACGAATAAAAAAACCAATGTTTGTTCACTGGCCAATTAACCAAATTAGGTTCGTTATATTTTAAATTGGTTTTTATTTCGTTTGGTCAAAAACTTAATATATTGATGTTTTACTGAATACGTATTTAGCAAGTGTTGAGACTTTATGACGCAGTTCTGCGGTGTCATTCAATACGCGTACATTGTTCACGTCTGTTTAACAATTTGTAATGTCGGTATTGTAATGTAATTATTAATTAGATTGTATTATACTGCAGGCGAAAAGAACCAATCCACCATTCCTGATCAAGACACTATTGGGAGTAAAATGTTTATTATCAAACTCGCTGCCTTCGCCGTTTTAATAAAGACGGCATCAACTGTGATTTCAGCATTATACACCATTGATAATGCGCCAGTGTCCGACACTAATGTGCTTTTGAATTTGATGCGATGCAGCAGAATTCACCAGGGTTTCAACAAAAGAGCCATGAAGTTCTCTACCAGTGGTGAGGATCAGTGCGGATCGGTCGATGTTAGCTGGCTTTTCAGCCCTGTGTACGAAAACGGCTTTGGGTATGCGATAAAGAGACGAAACGTCGAGGATTTCAGTGATAAAGGAGGGGTAATGACCTTATGTACAAAATAATACCCAAGAAAATAGCAGCGTAATCGTTTGTCTTGAGAACTTGGTAATTGTTATGGTCATTATTGTGACTTAATGGTACGATTTTCCCACGCTAATATGTTGCTTAAAGAAAAGCAGTTTTATATAATGACCGTTAACAATATTGTTAACACAAACAAGGCTCCCCCTGTCTAACATTTTCTTTAGCCATATTAACCGTACTGCATTGAAATTCTACTAAAATGGAAATTTCTTTAACCAAGTTTTGAAAATTGTAGCTATTGACTAATTTGGTGTATGGCAGAGTCAGCGCTGACAAAATACTTTTTATATACATATAAATTGAAACAGCATTTGTGCAAACACATATTGTTATTTAACACACATCTTCCAGATAACCTTCATTGATTTCATTGACATTGTTGTCATTTTTTATTCGTATATTTTTTACACAGTGCGCTGTAGGATATTAAGGAATTGCGTCATAATCATACGAAAGAAATTGATTTTATTAATATATTATATTTTCTAACGCTATCTTCAATGCCTTTGAATGCACACTCAGGAGCGAGTTAGAATAACACGCAAACAATTCTTTCCAATGCAGGTGCGTGCCGGCAATAATGAGTATTATATCGGCCGACAAATGCCACTTCTACTCGAACCTGGTGTCATCATAACCCTAGATCTGGTGCCATATTTTAAAAACTCGTGGGTACAATTATACATTCTGATCCGTTTTCAACACACTCTAATAAACAATTGTAGTAAGCAAGTACACATCTAATGTATATATCATATTGCCTCTGCATGCGTGGTTTATTCATGAATGTATCTTGGTATAAGAGACAAAGTTTTATGTGATTCTGAAATGGAGTAAATACTATATGGCATTTAGTAAGCAGTATTACCATCCTTCGCGTCTGTGCTGTTCATATGTTCGTCTGTAGACTATATTAATTATAATTGCAATCACATTAAACAGTGATTATTGCAGGAATGTTGGTGTGAATTAAAAAGAATATAATCATATGAAATATATTTTTAAATGCATCACATGTTTACGAAAATAAGTAAAAAGTCAGGATCTGAGTTATTAAAAACTTTTTTACTACATTGACCAACAATAGCATCAAGTTAAGTCTGACAACGTTAAATAAGGAAAATTGGATACAAAATACGTGGTTTTCCAGGTTTTTTTTCCATAGAAATAAGTACTAAATACATGAAACTTATCAATGACAATACCTTTAATATGATTAAAATTTAATTCTTTGTATTCACTTCTGTTCTTGTTGCTTAGTATATTTACTGCAGTATAATAAATGAACACCTAGACCGAGTTGTATATCACACTTTTGCTATTTCAGGTTGAATGTTTACATTAGGACAGAAATCGACGCCTACTTGCACAACTGAAGTTTGAAAGAATATGGAATAAAACCACAATTTCAAATAAAGTAGATCCCACTGGGAATTCTTCAAACCATCAAACGCTGTACGACTGCCCACTGACGAACGCCACAACGTACACCCTATCACTGGCACTACATGCGGAGTACAGTCTGAAGGTTAGCGATATCTTGTCAGTGCCATTGCTTAAAGGCCTAGTTTAATCCTTCTTTATACTATATTTCATAGAGTTTTCTTTGGTATTCAAATGTGATATCAGAACGTTTTCTGGTGGGCGGAGCCTAATATGCAAGCTTTACCGTGCAATAAGTAGCGTGCGGTATATTGAAATATAAATTCAAATTATACACACGCTACTTATTGCACTGATTAATTGTACGGAATTGCACAATGCAACAGCGCTAAATTTGGAAACGACACACATACCAAACATGTCAGTCATCAAGTGATGCCCAGTTGATCGGCATCGCGGAAAGTTGAGATGTGATAGGAGAATATGGTATAAAACTCTTGTAGCAACATTTTGACATCAATATGTTAATTATTTAACATGTTTCGGTAAAAAGATGCTACAGTTGTTACTTATTTGAATCTGGGGTATTGTACTCCTGTGTATTGGCACCCTGCTGTGGCCACAGTGAGGTCACAGTGTGGCAACACTTATCAGCTGAGATCAATACACTACTGCAACTGAAATAGTGCATTTAGCCATTGCTCAGTCGGCTGAGAGAAAAGATTGCATATAATGATAAGAGTTTATATGGTGGACCAATACACAGAGTGGCATACCCCATGGAGAGGTCAGACAATCCTTAAACTAGGCCTTTAAGGATTTAATAAATGAACTTAACTCAATATGGAAGGAACAAGTCATATTGCAGTATCGTCCGTTATACCTAAATAGTGTTTTTACGCTATGATCCCACTGTTAGGTTTTTACAGAACACATTTAAACATTTAGTTACAAGTATGTATTCTATTAATACCAATACCTTCCTTTCAGACAGCAAAGTTTATAATTATTTGAATTGCCAGAAAACAATTAAGATACAATAATGAATGTTTACAATGTAAACTTCTTTCTTGTGTCCGATCCGTACTCGGGGAGCATTCAAATGGTCTTTCTCAAAAGACACCAAGTAATGAATTTATCCAGGAAACGGACTCGAAAATGGCTCAATAAGCCTGTGGCTTTCAGATAGGATTTAACCGAAACTAAATTCTTTCTTTGAGTATTTCAGGTTGTACTGGATAACCGCGAACTGTTTGCTTTCACAAGTGATGTACATCCGTCTCTTGCGATGAAGATCCATTTCTGGTTCGGGTCCGATGCCGACTACGCCATGATTAGACGCCTAGAATTCAAAAAAAGTGTTTTAGTAACTGAACACGTTTTTACGAATGGAATGAAGCTCACATATACTGCACTGTTTTTGAAATTCTTTAGTCTTTTTGCATCAATATCGTGTCATGTGCAATATAAATAATAATATTTACATGTACACTATTTAGCATTGATTACTTTTCATTCAAATTCTGTTTAATATTTTTAATTTCCATCAAGAATCTTTGCTTGTTTGAAAAATTTAATTTGTTTTAAAACCTGAATAAGAAATAATTTAAAAGAGTTTTAGAAAAAGTTTGCCATTAATTGTAAAAAATAAATTCTTTGTTATTTTTTATATTGTGAATATTTTCTAAATTACACATTGGCAAACAATATTTTGTTTAAATTTCCTCAATTTTTATTATTATATACATGTACAAAATAAATATGCAATGTCGTGTAAAAGTGAGTTATTAAATTTCCACATCCCCTTACCGTGTTCAATTTGAAATTCATGTGATATATCGATAATTGAGTGATCTGATTTGATACTGGTTTTTAAATTCGATGGTTTTAGAAAGTTAAACAATTTTTTAGTAATTAAAAAGGAATCCATTCCGGCTTGCTGCAAGGGATTTATGGCCTGCTGCAAGGGATTTATGGCTTGCTGCAAGAGGTTTCTGGCTTGCTGCAATGGATTTCTGGCTTGCTGCAAGGGCTTTCTGGCCTGCTGCAAGGGATTTCTGGCTTTCTGCAAGGGATTTATTGCCTGCTGAAAGGATTTCTGGCCTGCTGAAAGGGATTTATAGCTCGCTGCAAGGGATTTATGGCTTGCTGGAAGGGATTTCTGGCTTGCTGCAAGGGATTTTGGGCTTGCTGCAAAGGATTTCTGGCCTGCTGCTTTGAATTTCTGGCTGGCTGCAACGGATTTCTGGCCTGCTGCAAGGGATTTCTGACCTGCTGCAAGGGATTTCTGGCCTGCTGCAAGGGATTTTTAGCTTGATGCAAGGGATTACTGGCTTGCTGCAAGGGATATCTGGCTTGCTGAAAGGGATTTCTTGCTTGCTGCAAGGGATTTCTAGCTTGCTGCAAGGGATTTCTGGCCTGCTACAAGGGATTTCTGGCCTGCTGCAAGGGATTTTTGCCCGGCTGCAAGAGATTTCTGGCCTGCTGCAAGGGATTTATAGATTGCTGCAAGGGATTTTTAGCTTGATGCAAGGGATTACTGGCTTGCTGCAAGGGATATCTGTGTTGCTGCAAGGGATGTTTGGTTTGCTGCAAGGGATTTCTCTGGCTTGCTGCAAGGGATGCTGCAAGGGATTTCTGTCTTGCCGCAAGGGATTTATGGCTTGCTGCAATAGATTTTTGGCTTTCTGCAAGGGATTTCTGGCCTTCTGCAAGGGATTTCTGGCTTGCTAGAAGGGATTTCTGGCCTGCTGCAATGAATTTCTGGCCTGCTGCAAGGGATTTCTGGCTTTCAGCAACTTGCTGTTGATGTTGTTATAACTTGTTACATGTTCATGTATTACAGAACATAATTTAAACTTACGGATTTGCCATTTCGAAACTTAACAATACAAAACATGATTTAATTATTGTGTAATACATGCGCGTGAATAATGTTCGATGCAATCATAAAATGGCTACCAATGATTTTAGTAGTCAAGAGTATCCAAAGGTTTGTGATTGAAATGTCTCTGTGTAAAACATAAGAACACTGTATGTTCTGTGTTTGTTATGTCACTTTTTGATGGCGACAAATTCAAAACCAAAGTGTATACAACAGTATTTTGGTGATGCCACTTCAAATAGTGTCAAAGTTCAAAAGTATTTATTCTATGACTGCCAGTTAAAATCACATACAGCATCGTCATGTTGACAAATGATCATCAGATAATACAGAACCAAAATGTTTTACTTTTATTGATAGATTTACAACCACGCCTACTAAGGTCAATCTCCGACAAACACTGTTTACAGAAAACGAATGCATTTTATAAGCCACGAAGTCATGCCTTTTTGAAGGGCTAAACCCCATGCGAATCAAATCTCGTCGATCGTCAATTACATTTCTGCCTGTCATTGATCAAATCAAACGTTCATGCAGGAACGTGCACGGGTCCTCAAATAATTGACACACACTCTCCCGTTGGCTCGTAAAAGCACGTGCCCGTTGGACACAGCTGCACAGCGAGGTCTCCCGAATGACATCTGACGAACTTGGTACAAGGCGTGTACGGATGGGGTATGCTAATGTCCTTGGTATTGGACGGACAGTAACTTACTGAAATGCAAAATTGAAAGAACCATGCTGTAGAGTATAGAAGAACTGTTTTAGAGAGCTCTTTTAATTTTGTATCTATTTTTTTTTCTCTCAAGAAATTTAAAGGAATAATAATACAAAAATACCAAAATCTGTGAACATTTTTGTCTGTCAACAACAGTCGTGAACAATATAAATGTACTATGTACCTACCTATTACCTACTTAATGGAAAGACATAGAGAATAAATGAAAACATATATGCATATACAAAATCAAAATTCATAAGTTTTCCTAACGAAAGTAATTGTTATGAAATAATTTAGAGCTTATTGCCTAAGACACCAGTGTAAAAACGCTTCAATAAAATATTGTCATGTGAACTGTGAAATGCTATGAATATATTTAGATCTAGTAAACTGTAAATGTCACTTAAGAATATAAACAGCTATTGTTTGTAGCTGCATTGAAACGAGTTTGCAGACATAAACATTAAATCCAGTAATTATAATGTCTGAAACTAGATTCTAACATATTACACTAGCACGTAATCATGTCTAAAGCCTACAAGTGACTCATATCTAGAGTTAACAGTGACTCATATCTAGAGCTAAAAGTGGCTCACATCTAGAACTAACAGTGGCTCATATCTAGAGCTAAAAATGGCTCACATCTAGAGATAACAGTAGCTCATAACTAGAGATAAAAGTGGCTCACATCTCAAGTTAACAGTGACTCATATCTAGAGCAAAAAGTGGCTCACATCTAGAGATAACAGTGGCTCACATCTAGGGCTAAAAATGGCTCACATCTGGAGTTTACAGTGGCTCGTATCTAGAGCAAACAGTGGCTCACATCTAAAGCTAACAGTGACTCACAGCTAGAGCTAACAGTTGCTCACATCTAGAGCTAACAGTGGCTCACATCTAGAGCTACTAGTGGCTCACATCTAGTGCTAACAGTGGCTCACATCTAGAGCTAAAAGTGGCTCACATCTCGAGCTAACAGTGGCTCACATTTAGAGCAAACAGTGGCTAACATCTAGAGCTAACAGTGGCTCACATCTAGAGCTACTAGTGGCTCACATCTAGTGCTAACAGTGGCTCACATCTAGAGCTAAAAGTGGCTCACATCTCGAGCTAACAGTGGCTCACATCTAGAGCAAACAGTGGCTAACATCTAGAGCTAACAGTGGCTCACATCGTATAACGAGGATTCGATCAACGCCCGGCTTCACCGTTGCCAGGTAACCTTCCATCTCCTGGTCGACGAAATACTTCTTCATTTTCAGGTTCGGTCGCACAATGACGGTGGTAGCGTTCAGATGAAGCTTGGGGAATATGACGATGGAGTGCTGACAAAAAAATCAAAACGCTGAAAGCGTAGAAAGACTGTTGGCGAGAAAAGGAAAGAAACCAAAATCAAGGGACATATAGTGGGAACAATTTTTTGCACAAAGGACACATTTTCTTGAATGAAATTCAATTTCTGCAATGCCATTGTTACACATGACAAATCAAACTACTGATTGTTATACTCCGTTGGTAGATATATCTAGTTTTATGAAAACTTCTTAATGCAAAAGCAATAATAGGCAAAACAGTCAACGTGTCAACTAATCTTAAGGGGCCGAAATAGGGCTTTCGCCAACAGTCTAACAACAACAGCAACAATAACTATAAATTAGAGAAATAGAGAATAGTAATAGGTTAGTGGCGTTTATGCATGACAACCATTATATACGTATCGTAGATATAAGCATGTATCCTATTGTATATCTTATATTTGTTGACGAACAATTTTCATCAACATATTTACATTATCTATCAAAGAATATAACACAACCTATCTTCAATTTAAGAAACTTATTTCGATTCTAACATGATTTGACGAATAATTTTCCAATTGTAATGATAACTACGTTTTAAGACATATTAGGCAGACGACAAACACATTGCATTAAAAAGAAAATTTATTATTTATTACACTTTCTAATAAGTTCTTTGTTATGCAAATCAAGGGGATTTCACGTTGAAACATTCCACCAAAACGCTTATCAAATGAGCATTTCTTTTAGAGAGTAAACTAACCTGCATAAAAGTCTGACAGTTTCGATCGTCTTTCTTTAACTCGTAGTCCGTGTATTCACCATAGTCAGATAAATCATATCTAGAAATATAAACATAATTGTAAAATGACGTCACAATAGACGATACTTATTTCTACGCTTGAACATATTATTGTAAACAAAATTAAGGCAGATTTATTAACCACTTATAACAAGATTTTATCCAACATACATGTATACCATATTCTACATACGTGCACACATATCAAGATATATCATGTAAATGATGTTGAATTATTATTCAATGGTTAATGTTTTATGCATTGTGTATTTTAAACGCGTTGTATGTGCTACACCTAGCTGTTGTCGAAAATATCAACCAACATATCAACTAAAACAATAGAAATATCCACCTTACTAAATCGTTATAATGGTTTCATTATATCTGATAAGTATTTAATAATGACACGTTATTTTCAATATATTTATGTGGCAGGAGAGTTGCTGTGCTTCTATCTATATACTAATATATTTGATATTCTTTTAGTTTAGGAATCTGCGACAAATAGTTTGGAGACGATCAATTTGCCAATCTGTGAATACGTCCATTTAAACTGAAAGCTGGGCATACGTATGGTTGTGCTTGTCGATAGCCGACCAGGACATGTTGGTCCACGGTACCGGATATCCGCCCTGCCAGGAGGCCGTGATCCTCAGAGCCCTGTCCTCGACCACTGCAGGCCCCAGGGTCAGCTTGACCTGGCTGTCCGGTTTCCCTGCAGACCAAATATGTAGGTACTAAAACATATGAAAACTTGAGTACACAGTCATGATATCAAACCATGTAAACGTGTTAATAAAGAAGCGATTCAAACAAAAAGCATCATGACTGAGAACAACTCGATTTGAAATGGATCATTATCGGAAGTAACTATGTTAAGCTACAGTCACACCTTACACGGACCATCCAGGATTACCGTGGATAATCCCGGTCCAAGAGGGGCCGTGATCCGGAGTGACCACGCCGGACCATCAAGGACCCAATACGGTCAACCAAGGACCGAACACGGATCAGACCCCGGATCCTGTCCGGGATTGTCCACCATAGCCAGGGACGTGGGTGTTAATATAGTTTTAGAAAGGATCTATACATATTAGAAGGAACTCAATTCTAGAAGGATCGGTACAATGCACTCAGATTGAAATAGGTCAGACTTTTCTTTAGGTTTATTAAATAATTGCTTTTTTTATTTCATGATACGCGTGAATCTTGTTTTTCTGAAGGGCATTGGTTTTCAGGGAAGAAAATGATGGCATACCTACATGTAAAATATTTGTAAATATTTAAATGCCACCGTAAAATTATGATGCATACTGTTAAGATATCTTACAAAGGCGTAAGAGGTAGATGTATAACCATTATATCGTTATCATAATAGACCAAAAAGAATTCAAGATATGAGAAACAATAATATAATTGCCTACCTACAACGATCATTCTGCTGGTTGACTGACCATCTTTCAAAGGCGAGTTCAGATAACACATGTACGTGTTGCCATCATTGCACTGGACGTCTTTCAAAATCAAACGTAACGAGACGTCGTCACCCAGTCCTTTTCCGTCATTGCTAACATCATATGTGACGTCATGTCTCGGCGTTTGCTGAGACCACGTGATCTGTCTGGACTTATTGAGTGTAACCTTCAGTGGCCTAAATTCAGCCTTTGCTTGTATGGTGAGAGATGTCCAGTTTATAGCATGCTTAACTCGACAGTCAATCACAGACTTTTCAAAAGTATACGTGGTAACATCGTCCATGTGCACGGAATCTATAAATTTACCGTTTTATCACTGTTTGAATTTTTTTTTTAAGTTAACACGAACGATTTCAAAGTGTAACATGCGTTTTCAATATAAAACTATTTTATGTGTTTTCTAAATTGTAAATGCGGTAAAAATGTTTTAACTTTGGTAAATATACAAAGCGACAAGTCAAATCACTGGCTATACCATTTAATAAGCACAAGTTTCAGTAATGTTTTCATTATACATCAAAAGCATATGTATTATTTTTATACATTTACATAAAAGCATACAACATTAATATTTCAATAAGATTATACAAGAAGGCTTTACAGATTTCTAGTTAACGTGAAACAAAAATATCCAAAACTACAATAAGCATCCCATTATGCATCTATCATTATTTTCCCCGAGAGGGGGGGGGGGGGGAAGGGGGGGGGGCTGCGGGCATATTCGGGACTTTAGACTGAAAGCGATTCCCGACAGGCGGGAATTCGACAAGCCGAATGATTTCTATCCCGGGGAAATGAACTGGTCGGATTTTAGATTCCATGTAATATTGATCCCCGGGCCATTTGATGCCCCTATTGCATCTCCCACTGAGCGGATTAAAACAAAAATGCTTGCTCTAGGGTGGGGAATTAGACCCCAATAATAAAATTAGTCAAATTCCCCTGGGTAAGCCCGCCGCTCACCCCTGGGGGAAAATATTGATTCCCCCCCCCATACTGTGGGAAAATATTGATAGGTGCATTTCTTGCAAAGTTTGTGATGAGTGCTTTCTTATTTGCTAGCGTATATAAAGGTGCAGTTCTCAATCAATTGCGCATAGTGCCTTCACAAGCGAACTGGCGTGCAATGCGTGTTGGGTGATTACAAGGGTAAAAATCAACGCGTGCATCTTCCCAAACTGGCATACTGCGATGTGTAGATTAATTGTGATTTTCATTTATTACCTGGATATAGAAGCCCTTGTGTTATAGCTTAATAGCACAAAATATGACGGCTTTTCTCCTACATGTATGTGATATCGTCATTGAAACAACTGCAATATGGCCGCTAATTTGCTTAAAAGACGTTACAGTTTAGGTTATGTTTGTTACACTTCAAAACTTTCAAGTTAGGAGTAATTTGTCACGTTTGCAAGAAAAACTATGGTGGCATACTTCTGCCAGCCACATATCCACTTAGCTATGTCGACAAGTTTCTGAACAATGTCACAATGGGCACTAACAGGCAGTTTTGTCCTGATAAGATACCTAAGCGGATAACACGAAAGTTTTGTATACTTGCCAGATAATAACTGAATATGTGACATTTTTAGAACAAAAAATCGACATAACTAGGTGGATATGTGGTTGGCAGAAATATGCCACCATAAAGAACCGCGTTAGCATCGCACTAGTTACTATGATCATAGACCACATGGAATATTCATTCGTACTTTAAGCAAGAAAACTAGTACACACCTGAAATATAGATGCGAACTATGTTTTGTCAGATATTCCATGAACATTATAATTAACTGACACTTCGCAGTATGCTCACTTTGAAATAGAAGTACGTCAGTTTTGGAATGCGCGCATCGATTACCTGCTTGGATTAGTGCGTGTGTCTAAGACAGAGTATCGTTGGCCGTGCATTAGCGCATACTTAGGGCGGGGGGTGGGTGGGGTGATAAAGCATTCACGTTGTATATATAAAAAAATTATCGTGCAATATCAAGATAGGCTATTTTCTACGCGTTGTGATCGCTTAAAGCAAACCAATTCGGTTTAAAATATCTACTGTCTAAAAATAAGACTGTACATAGAAAAGTACCTTTGCACTCTATTGTGCAAATAATCTTTCTCATAAACGTACATTGAAGTTAGAAAATTAAGTTCACACAGTGAGATCGTTTAATCTAAAGCAATGCAATTAGATTAGACTTAAAAAGAACTACTACTTTTAGTGAAAAATCGCTAAGCAAACCACATCAGGCCACAATCACCGCTACGTCAAGAGCCATTTAGCCTGACTTACTATAGTTTTCCGGTAAAATGGTTGTAGATACTAACAGTTCTTTGAATGAGTCTGTTATGACGTCAGAAGCAATACGAACCGTTGTAGATGGCGCTCGGAACGAGCCACTCTCTGTGGCCAGAACGTCACTTCCGGTCGACGTTGTGACGTGCTGCGATTGGTCTAAGCCGTCCGTTTGATGATCTGGGACTCTCTGTGTAGTGATAGGATGCGGTGTTGTAACATTTAGACCCGCACGCTCTGTGATAGCAGATACATCAGCTGGCGACTCCTCGGTTATTTGTCGTCCTTGCGTTGTTTGAAATATTGAACTACTCGCATTTGATGATGATGCGCTTGTTATGCTGTCAGACGCTGTTTGTGTATCTGAAGATACTGTTTGTTGTTTTGTGGTAGGTACATGCGTCGATCTACGTAAATGCAGTGTTGCGGTAGTATTCGTCGTCTGTGGTTGGCTTTCTGAGTCAGTTGCAGTTGCTATTCTGTCAGGCGTCTTGTGTGTAAGTGTACGTACAGTTTTTTTTTTGGAAGTAGATGTCTGTGACGGAGTGCGCACGCGCACTGGTGTAGAAGTTGCAGTCGACGCTGCAGTAGTAAGTGTCGACAGAGACTGCATCCCTGTGCCAGATGTAGTTGTAAGGTTGACTGTGCTACCTTCTACACTTATGGTAATATCTGTAGGTACATGGCTGCTGATTTCGGACGATACCGATGCTTTACTAATACTGTCATTGCCGATTGACTCCGTTTTCATAGGGGCAAGAGAGACCTTCCCGATTGTGGAAGACTCCACAGAAGAATGTGTCAAAATCTCTGTTTTAAAAGACGCAGAGGTGCTCATGTCAAGTGCAAAGAAGTCAAAGGGATCGATAGATGGCGTTGGAATAGGCTGCGTCGATGTCATTCTATCAGTAGTAGTTTGATGAAGTGTTGATGCAGTTTTACCAAATGTCGTATTGTGTATGGGTGTTCTTGATGTTTTGACGTCTGTTCGGGTAGATACGCGCTTGATCGTTGTGTTGCTCACTCGTACAGTGTCGTCTGAAGCTAAAATATTACATTGTTAAAGACGTCCGCCGTCTTTTTAAAAAACGTTTTTTCATTTACGTTATGCTTTGGCGCCAAAATGTTATATATTTTTAAAGGCGCGTTAACGCATCACCGACGTTACGTCATTAGCCTTAATATAACATAACAAATGTAAGTCATAACATATTATAACGTCTTGTTTTAACAGGTAAAGAAAGCTGGGAACACTTAAAGTTGGTATGTAAATTTAAATTTTAAATATATTATTATTATAATTATTATATAGATAGCATAAGAATTTATTCTACGCTTTAGTATTTATTCTACCTTTACATTGTCACATTTATTAAGTAATAATTATAACTAAATTTATTGTTAACAATGTCTATACTTTTTGTATGTATTTGTTATTTGATAGGTACAATTTCATTATATTTGTTGACATTATAAAATATTTGTTCATGTGTTTTCTACATGATTGTAAAATTATTCTTTGTTTGCCTTAACAGAGAATCGCCATGAATAAACAGAAGAAAATTTAATTGTGTTCGGCGCATACAGTCCGTAGCCACCCGTTAACAATTCTCAACTTTAAGTGTTCCCAGCTTTCTTTACCCGTTAAAACAAGACGTTATGATATGTTATGACTTACATTTGTTATGTTATATTAAGGCTAATGACGTAACGTCGGCGATGCGTTAACGCGCCTTAAAAATATATAACATTTTGGCGCCAAAGCATAACGTAAATGAAAAAACGTCTTTTAAAAAGACGGCGGACGTCTTTAACATACATGTTGAAAGTATTTTGAGATATGATGCTATAAAAATAGGTATATTATAAGGAAAGCATTAAGCCAATCATTTACTTAATACAAACAGCACAGACAAAAACTTAGTAAAGTTGTATCTGTTCAAACAGATACAACTTTACTAAGTTTTTGTCTGTGCTGTTTGTATAGTCCACGTGGTATTTATGCCAGCAATTCCATAATGCAATTGATCTTTATGTTTCAGTGACAATTCAACATCTGTTGTTCACAACGATACCTGAACATGCATCAACATTTGAAATGTGATAATCACCTATTGTTATATCAAATGTGTCTGCAAATATCCTGCCATCTGGATTGATCACGTGTCCACGGTCATGGCCACGTGGTTTGGCAGCCATTGTTTGGACAGCGTTTTCTAAGACGTTTAGCTGTGAGACAATGTCATCAGTACCTGTTTATTTTTGCAAAACATATGATAATATATTCTGATAAATATATATATAATATAGATATCTGTATATTTATGCGGACGGTCAGCATTCCGGTTAGATTTGTGTCAATTATTTTTATTGGTGAAATATCGTACAAGTCAGATGCCGACAAGAAACCATTGGTACTAAATTATAATTATTGTGGTCGTTCAGTGACAATTATTTACGCATATTGTATTAAATTCACATTTCATTAAATTGTATGAAACAATTGAAAGCAAATACAAGATGTCCATGACCCGTATTCACAAAGCTCCTTAGGAAAAACTTAAGTAAATTCCTAATTTCATAAAATTCCTTTAGTCTCTTGCTGTTTCATGTATAGGTCTTTTAACATTAAAATGTTGTAAACTTGTAAATAGTGCTTATGTGTTTAGTATTGCAGCATTCTTTGTACAGAAATCATTGGATTTCACATAGAAAATTTCATCTGAAATTTTCCCATAAGTACAACTTAAGTTAAGGTTTCCTTAGGAGCTTTGTGAATACCAGCCCATAAGGTATGCCTCACCAGACTGCACTAGAAAAGAATCACATATCAGATTATACTAGAACACATTTCTTATTGCCATATTTGTTCTCAATTTCTGTCCACTCTAACTCGCATATCTATTACCAATTATACGCACCTTGTGAGGGTTCCGTTTTGTTTTCATTGCTGAACGAAATATTCAAGTGACCAATGGGGTCCTCCGCTAAAAAATAAAAAAGTACCATGTGTGGGTATGGCATTGTAGACAGAGCGTATTTCAAAACAATATAATCAACTTAAAATGCGATCGTAGCAAAAAATAATCTTCACTCAATTGACAAATACAATAAATTTAATTATATTGACAGAAAATGCAATGACAAAATTCAGTGACAGAGCTATGACAATACAATAGTTTTGGTATACAATTGAGAAAGCCACATATTTCGTGTTCAACAACCATGGAAACATTTGGTAATTTTAAACATATGTATGCATTTAAGTAAGCGTTTATTATTTTGAGACAATTAGTTTGCAAACGGATATGGAAGTTTCGTTGCAAATCAGCTGGGTTATTAAATAAAAAAACAAATAAATAAATAAATAAAACACAATGCAACGTCAACATAGGTAAATTAAAAGCTTGATTATAATACTTTTGTTCTGAACGTAAGAAATAATTTATTTAATATGTCGGCGAGAACTGGGATAATTTAAGTCACAAAAGGATAACGCCAATGATTGTTGCCACGGAATTGCAATCATATAACTAAACGTTATTGACATATATCATTATTATGTTTCGGAAACCAGACTAACTGTCATGCAATCACAAGACATGACGCCTGCCTACTGTACATCCACCATAAACTAAATGGTCACCTCTCATTTTGACTAGGTGACTAGGCATTTTGAAATTAATACAAAGCATGAATTCAACGAATTATATAATGTTAACGGCCTAATTTGAAGAATGTCTGGCCGATCCTTGGGGTATTCCACTCTGTGTTTTGATCCACCATAAAATATCTTATCATTACTAGCAATCTTTTCTCTCAGCTGACTGAGCAATGGCTAAGTGCACTGTTACCTCGGCAGCAGTTTATTGCTATCAGCTGATAAATGTCGCTACACTGTGTCCACAAATTTGGTGCGAGGGAGGTGTGTCTGTGTGTGTGTGTGTGGGGGGGGGGGGGGGGGTCAAATATAGAAGAATTAAACTAGGCATTTAAGAATCCACTTACGCGTTCTGTCTTTTATCGGAATAAAGAAATAATGGATGACAAGAGCGGTCCCAATGGCGAGTGCCGCCATAATGAGAATTGCGATCCAGATGAAGGCTTGAGTGCGCCGAGTCCTGCGCTTCTTCTCTTCCGGTGTCAGCATGTGGTAGTCAATAGGTACATGTTGGTATCTAAGCAACAAATTCAGTGAATGAAAAATATTAAATTTATATATAAAAATAACCCCCAGCTGCATAGCATTTAAGAAACCGCTAAGCTCTTTACAATAGCCACAGTCCTTTAGTTAAATAACCAATAAATAGGAGTCAATAATGTTGTAGCAATAATGTAATATGTTTAATTACATACACGTAAGTTGTTTATGGGAAATCGCTATGAAAATTAAGGGATGTTGGAAAAATAAAAACATGTCGACACATTACTTTGCATGAATGCCTGTCTCAACATGCGAACTATTTAAGTTCTAGCGACAACTATGTCTTTTTACATGTTTATTTAGTTTGTTTTGCGTAATACCAAACTGTTGTTACGAACTCACGTTTCCATGGCAACATCTGGCACGCCTTCTTGTTCCCAGTGTTCCAGATGCTTGCACGTTACTTCAGACTCAGGACTGTACATGTTGGCAAGCTTCAGCTTACTGGACAGTAGGATCTAAAAGACAAAATGTCTATTGGACATACAAAGTCAACGTAAACGGAAACCCAGTTGCATCATAATGGAAATCCATTTGTATCATAATGGAAATCCTGTTGTGTCAAAACGGAAATCCAGTTGTATCGTAATGGAAAGCCATTTGTATCACAATGGATATCTAGTTGGTATCATAATGGATATCTAGTTGTACCATAATGGAAATCCAGTTGTATCATAATGGAAATCCAGGTGTATCGTACTGGAAATCAAGTTGTATCATATTGGAAATCCAGTTGTATCATATTGAAAATCAAGTTGTATCATCATGGAAATCCAGTTGCGTCATAATGGAAATCCAGTTATATCAGCAGCAGGACACGATGACATTAAAGGCTACTGATTGGTTGCCTGCATAGCGTACCTTAAGTCTGCCGTTCACTACAGCACCGATGCTTTGCGTAAGGGTTGCCGATAAAAATGTGCTAGTTTCGGGAACCTTTCGAAACAAAATGGGCGGAGCTTAGCCACCGAGCTTGTTCGACCGTCAGTTTCGGAATTAGCTTCCGAATGTTTCCCGATCGTGCGGAAAGGTTGCGGTAACATTGCAGAACATGCTGAAATGTTGCCGATTTGTTGTCGACAGAATGCTGAAATGGTGCAGATTTGAAGTTAGGGTATATGAAACGACGCTGAACTACCATCTCATTATCAGTTGCTAGCACGACAATGGATCTTTAGGTCCATTCACAGTACCCTTGGCGTCATGCTTGTCTTGGCAGTTTACCTGACACAGAGAAAAAGACATCATCGATTGTAGATCAACAGTTTTTGAGGATCACGTCAACAATTTTAGATGATCTACGACTCTTGTACTTCTGTGCTGCAGTGGGAAGTGTGTCATTTTGTCCCAGAAGTGTCTACTGCCCAGCTTTATGAGTATAAGGATGAAGTTTCAAATACTCCAAAGGCCTTACGTGAAATGGCCGCCCAATTTGAGAGAAGGTGGAACATGTACCATACTGCATGTTAGCTTTCACTTGGCATTGCCTACTTTAATAGCAAACAGAGTGGGATCTTCATGGGTATCCCTTAGAGACGTTTTCATAGTGTTATATTTCTTCTCAGCTTGGGCTTTCAGATAAAGGTTTTAGCCTTCAAGACCAAGACTAAGGATCACACCTTCTGTAATGTTCAAAGGCTGACTGATTAGTAACCTCAAACCAAACTTCTTGAGTAGCTTGCCCATAACTTGCACCATGATAAGTGTTCAATTCACAAGAACAATGCCGATTTTGTCACTTCGAACACTATCGGCAAATTGACGGCATCACTTCTGCTGTCGCTCTTTTATAATTTGGGAAACACGACTAATGCTTGTTGTATTAAAGAAGAAATACTCTGCAGTGTTTACGATGTTTATTCTACACAAGCAAGTCGCCGAATGACCAGGCTGCTACGCGCAGGTAGCTCAAGCATGCAGAGGTATCAAATTACAATCCAACATCTCCCTTTCAAGATAAGCAGATATATGTTGACTGTTTATTGATAGAATCGTTGGAGATAAGCTTTACATAGTTAATCTTTCTGGGGGTTTTGACACCCTGCCAGAGCGTGTAATATAATGATCCAAATTATCCTTTCGCTCCTGGGGTGACCTTTTGAACACAGTTGTATCGCTGTCTTCTACAAGCTGGTTTCCTGAATTATTTTCACAGTCGCTCAGATCATCTGATTCCATCATTGGTGTACTTAGTAAATGGCGCCTATTTCGGCGTATCACCCCGTCGTCAGTACGAACCTTGTATGACCTCGGGAATCCAGCGTTCGACTCGACAATACCGTATTTCTTTTGATCCTTAATAAACACACGTGAGCGATTTGGAAGATTTCGTTTCGGTTTAGCATTGTGCCGCGAGTCAAAATCTCGTTTTTGTTTCTTTTTGTTTTCTTTTTCAAACTGACTGACATTTCTAAAGTTCGGCCATTTAGGACGCAATGTTTCCGGTTTGACAGGTATTGGTGATTGCAGTTTCCTACCCATTAGTAGCTCTGCGGGACTATAACCATTATGCAATGGTGTAGTTCTGTAGGAGAGAAGCCCTAAATACGGATCGTCGGCCTTCTTTAACATGTCTTTTATCGTTCTAACAGCACGCTCTGCTAGTCCATTGCTCTGGGGAAATTTCGGACTACTTGTCCGATGCTCAAATCCGTACGTTTGACTGAATTGTTTGAAAACAGCCGAACTATAACACGGCCCATTGTCGGACATAACCACTTCCGGGATCCCATGTCTCGCGAATATTGACTTCATATGATTTATTACTGTCTCGGAACTGGTGTTCGACATTTTTGCAATCTCGATATATCGCGAAAAGTAGTCCACCACTAATATATAGGGATGTCCTTTGAAATCAAACAGGTCAGTTGCTACTCGCTGAAAAGGACGATCGGGAAATTCGATTGGCATTAACGGTTCCGCCTGATCGCACGCGTTTTCAATGCACTTTTGACATGATCGCACGGCATTTTCCAGCGATGTACTTAGTCCGACCCACCAGATGGATTGTTTCGCACGCTCCCTACACTTTGAAATGCCCTGGTGACCTTCATGAACCCTATCAATCATCTCAGATTGAAGTACTTCCGGGATAATTAGCCGTGTTCCCTTCAGTAACAAACCCTTCTGTAAGGTTATCTCCCCACGGTATTCCCAGTACCGTTGAATTTGACCTTTGAGTGCGGATTTCTCAGGCCAACCCTGTTTGCAGAATTTAACTAATTGAGAACATACCGCATCCTGACCATACTTCGATTTGATTTGTTCCAGTCGGTTAGCGCTTGCTGGCAAACCACCTGTTACCATCTGGACAAATGCGTCTGAGTCCGCTAACAATTCTTCGCTTTCCGTATCGGACGTCGCGACCCGTGGCGCACGGGACAAACAATCGGCAGTAACGAGTTTGCTACCCATTGTGTAAACGATGCTGAAATCATATCGCATTAATCTCATGCGAAATCTTTGTATTCTAGGTGACAAATCGGTCAGATCTTTAGTACTTAACAGTGGTACTAACGGTTTATGATCCGTTTCTAAGACAAACCTTGACCCGATTAGGTAATTTTGGAATTTTTCGCAAATCCATGTCAATGCCAGACATTCCTTTTCAATCTGGGCATATCGCTTCTCTGTTTCATTTAAGGAACGCGATGCAAACGCGACTGGTTTCCAAGTACCGTCGTGTTTTTGTCGTAAAACCCCGCCTAGCCCATACGAAGAGCTGTCTGCGGAAACGAGCGTTTCTCGTGTAGGATCGTATTGCGCAAGAGCGTCTGGAGAACTGAGTTCCAGTTTGATTTGTTCGAACGCGTGATCTTGAGGTGCGCCCCAAACCCATGAGTTGTTTCCTTTCAACAACTCTCTTAATGGCTGCGATATTTCCGCAAGCTTGGGTGAAAATTTTGACAATTGATTGCACATGCCTAGAAATCGGCGGACATCAGATACATTCTGTGGCGTCGGCATTTCCTTGATTGCCTGGATCTTGACCGGGTCAGCCTCTATTGTGCCCGCGCCCACCACGTGACCTAGGAAAGTTAGGCGCGTTTTGCCAAATTCACACTTTTGCCTGTTAAGAGTAACGCCCGCTTGTTCGATTAATTTGAGCGTATTACACAATCTTTCGTCATGCTCGGCCTTTGTGCTGCCCCAAATTAGCACATCATCCATCTTGCAGATGACCCCTGGCATTCCGTTCAA
The DNA here is from genome assembly GCA_027627225.1 of Congeria kusceri. Lineage (NCBI taxonomy): Eukaryota > Metazoa > Mollusca > Bivalvia > Myida > Dreissenidae > Congeria > Congeria kusceri. The sequence continues at coordinate 41,755,399 of CM051029.1, read as the reverse complement.
CAATTCGGACATTTTACTTTGGAAATATTCGGGGGCGGAGCAGATACCAAAAGGAACCACATTAAACCAGTATCTTGCAAATGGTGTAATGAATGTAGTGAGATGGCGTGACTCTTCCGCAAGTTTTATTTGCCAAAACCCCTGACACGCGTCAATTTTTGAAAAGTATCGACCACCCGCTAATTTCGCCAGAGATTCGTCAACGGAAGGCAATTGATATCGTTCGCGTTTAACGGACGCGTTTAGCTTCGATAAATCAACACAGATCCGTATCTGCCCGTTTGATTTGGGAGCAATAACCATAGGAGAGCACCATTCCGTAGGTTCTTGAACCTTGGAAATAACGCCTCTCCTTTCCATGACATCCAGTTCGGCCTTCACCTTCTCCATTAACGGGACAGGGATTCGTCGCGGGGTTGAGACAGAATACGGGCGCGCATCATCGCTTAATTTAATTGTGTACGTCCAATCAGTTTCCCCTAGCCCGTTAAATAGATTAGGAAATGTATCCCGAATTTGGTCATACGAGGTATCATCGACGGATGAAATGTTTTTGAAATTATTTACCTTGATGAGGGAGAGTTCCGTGATTTCCGGTCGACCCAGGAGCGCATGTTTCAGCCCCCTAACAACATAAATCTGAGAGATACACATTTTGTCTTGGGATTCTATAACACATTCAAATTGTCCAACTACTTTTAACGGTGTTTCTCCTGCCCCAAACAGTTTTTTGTCTGTCTTGCATAAGTCCGTTGTCTTCAGACGTTTGAAGTGGTGTTCCGGTATCACCGTGACGTCAGCTCCCGTGTCGATTTTAAATGTCATCCGCACCTCGTTGACCTTAAGAGTTGTTGTCCACGCCTTTGATTCCTTGGCCTTCACGGTGCCTAGGAAGCCACTGTCACCGTCCCCGTCTCCAGTGATTTCCGTAAGACGTGACCTGCATTTCTTCTTAAAATGCCCCAACTTCTTACAGTGGTGACACGTGCTGTCTCTCGCCGGACAACGTGCCCTTGGATGGTCGGGTCTTGTGCCGCAATGCTGGCACCCTGAGCTACTGTCTTGCTGGCGTCGGCCCTTTGTTGCCGTCTGCTCAGCCCGTGCTCCCTGATTCTGGCGACTGCTCCTCCCTTTTTGTACACTCTCGACCTGTTCATCTGAACACTTTTTTTCTCCTCGTAGCACCGACTGTTGGGCTCTTACGGTTTCACGTTGTCGGGCCTCATTTATCGCCTTTTCCAGCGTAAGGTCCTTGTCTAACTGTAGTTTCTCCGACAACTTGTGGTCTCGTAGCCCTACGACAATCCTGTCTCGGATGAGTTCGTCGTGTAACCCTTGAAATGTACAGTTTTCTGCCAGATGAAACAAGTCTGTTATAAAGGCATCCACATTTTCCTGTTCATTTTGCACTCTGCTGTTGAATTTTGCTCTTTCGAATATTACATTTTTCTTTGGCACGAAATACTGCATAAATCGCCGAGACACTGTCTCCCACGATTTGCTTTCTTCCTCGTTCAGACCAAATGACGAAAATATTTCTTCCGATTCCGGCCCCATTGAGTATAATAGAGTATTAACCTGTACGTCTTCAGATTTTTCTAGCAATCCCGATGCGCTGCGAAAACGTTCGAATCTTTTGAACCATTTTTCCCATTGTTCTGGTTTATTGAACTGGAAATTCTCTGGATGAGTAAAATTAAAATTCGCCATGTTACTGTCCAACCTGTATATTTAATTCCGGTTAAATTTGGGTTCACTGACACGCTGCCACCATGTTGTATTAAAGAAGAAATACTCTGCAGTGTTTACGATGTTTATTCTACACAAGCAAGTCGCCGAATGACCAGGCTGCTACGCGCAGGTAGCTCAAGCATGCAGAGGTATCAAATTACAATCCAACAATGCTCGGCGTCCCTTCTGCTGACAATCGGCTTCTTCGGCGACGATTCGGCATCTTTCATTACATGATCGGCAAGCTTCCGTATGTACACGCTAACAGAACTCTTCCACTCGTCGTCTTCGCAGAGCGTTTGACATAGATTCAGCTTTCTTCAGGGACCGCTCGGGGTGGCTAAACCGATTACGAAGCCTCGCAGAAGGTCCGAAGATGCCGAGCCAATGACGATAGGTCCCGAATACAACATTCGTCGTCCAAAATTTAAAACTTTTAAAATTTGGAAGCCGAAGTTTTTTCAATCCCGATCAGGCCCCGAAGTGCTAAGAAGGTTCCAGAATTGTTAAGGAAGGACGCGGAAGGGTTCCAGAACATCGCGAAGACGTGCCGAAACACCCCGATTTTGCCGAATTTGCTTTCGGGAAACCTGCGGGGGGCCTAGTGGACGGCAGGTTTTACGGAAGAAGCAGAAACTTTCAGTTGGATCGAGAATAAATACAAACTTTGTATAAAGTCTTTGAACATATTTAACACTATTTCTAACACATTCTTTATTTAAGGACATATGTCAATGGTCTACACATACACACATACCTAAAATGAAACATACTTCTCATTATGGTTCACATATCTACCTATGGGGAGTATCGTCTCAACGATTATCATTGTACGTGCTTAGGTAATCGTACACAGAATGGTTGCTTATTGTGACGACACGTAACACTTTTTTAAGTGACCTGTTGTCTGATTTTAGGTTAGAAGAACTAGATGGTTGAGGATTGCAGCACTGTGATAAACTATTCAGCATCAAAACGTAATTTATTGATAATCAAAACTGACAAATTGTACACGCATTTGTTATGAATTATTGTTATTCTAAAATCATTTCGTGCAGTTAGAGGTTCAGTAATGGTCATAATTTACACCTTTATTCGGATTCTCTGAAGGTTCCTCAATCATTAAACAATATCTCATTCAAAATCACTGTCTGATTTATTTAAATGCATCGCCAACCAATTACCTTTATTGAATTATATTTGGTAAAGGGTAATTAAGAGCGCTTCGGAGCAAAGGTGTTTGTTGAACACAGTGTATAAATTATTTGTTCTTAGTTTATGAACGTAACGATTAACATCGAATATAAGGCTTAAGCATAATTTTACTTAATTAAACATGTCAAATTTTTAAAGAATCAACCTTGTCGATTAAACAATATTTATTACATGCATTAAAGCAAGTAAGAGCAAAAGTTAATGCAAGCAGATTGTACACTTTTCAAAATATGACCGTGTATGAAACATGAACGGAGAAAGAAATTATACATGCAGGACAATAATTTCCGACACAATATATTTTCGAAATAATTCCCATCACAGGTAAAATTACTTTAAACAAAGCCAATCATCGTGGTGTATATAGATGGTCATCTTTTTAAATGTTTTAATATTGGTGAAACGGTGATTACGCTATTCTTCCATCGCGTAGAAGTGCACCATACAAAACAATCATATTCCCTCTAATTGTTGTCAGTGACACTGACTTGAAAGAAGTGATTTCTGTATTATTATTATTTGCACTGCGTTGTCATGGTTGCATTACAATTCGAGGCTTGAAAACCAAAAGGTACCAACTGCCATTGAAATCAAGAGCAGATTTTACCTTCTGGTTACAACCATCGATTTGTATATATAACCTTCCAATATTCACTATATTATTGTTGACGACACTGACTTGTGTATGAAAAAAAGTATGTATGTTAGTTGCACATCGTTCCTTCATTTCTAACATGATACTCGCTAATACGTCTATAGACCAAGAACAAAATTACCGTTGTTAAGCTGCCCAATAAACAACGCAGTAAGAAGTCCTGATTCTGAGCGGAGTATAGTAAACAGAAGTTCCAATTACAATTGCAAAAATATATGTCAAATTATGTTAGAATCGAAATAACGTTATCAGTGTTTATCGGAAAATAAACAACTCTTTGTCGTCCTGATGCCTGGCTATTAAACAACTCGGGCTAACGTGTTACTACGCATCAGAACTCCAAATCGTTGTTTATTGGCCAATTAACAACGATAAATCGAAAATTATTTCTTAAATATAACTCTACCTGTGAGAAATCCTTCCCTCGCATAAACTCGTCATATTTCTGATACAGCGGGCCTTCAAAGAACATTGTCCATGGTGGGTTCTCTGGAAACGCCTCTGGATCCACGATGCCCGAATTGTCCTTTCCGGTCATTGTAGAACTTGTCCGGTACTCTCTCGGAAAGGGCTATATTCCGACGTCCTTCGCTGATGTTGTATGTCCTGATTCCATTTTAAATTACCATTACTCACAGTATTTATCGACAAACAACACTATGCAGCTGAATGAGTACATATGATGGAGCATTTATATAGATTATATAGATAACAAAATGAACGATCAAACATCTCAAATATCTGTGTTCATGCTTTTATTTAATTCAGTAGAAAAGTTTCGCTCAAGTCAAGTTTTATAGGCAAATCGGCAAAAAGCCTTAGACCAGTTACGTACAAGTCATTAACGACATATGGTCAAGACATATTGATACATACACATGGAATCATTTTAAAGCGATATACCAAGCAATTATTACTATTCAAACATAAAATATAAATGAAAAATGTAGCCAAAACTTTTTGTCACGGATTTTCGTCACACCAAGTATAAGGCAATAATAGCAACGAATTGTTCTTCGCAACCGTGTTAATATATTTAAAAAAACGCAACCAATGCAATGTTGTACCTTTATGGTATTCCAAAAGATAAATGTCTCTGTGTGATGTTATCATCACAAAGCATACCTCCAACACGTGTCTGTTGCTAGGTAGTCAGTAATGTTCAGTTGCACAAAACACGGTTCTCTAGAGTCCATGCAACATAGTTCAATCCAAATATTGTTGGAAGTGTTCATTTAAAGTGTCAATATACTGTAATACATTGTAAATTTACACCGGTAGACGTTGAATCAATAACAGAAACAATTGTAAACAATTGTAAATAATTTACCGAAAACGTTGTCCTCGATATTTTAGAAGTAAAACGCACATTATAATTATTCAACACCGAATTCTCCGTCGTTTTAGTATAACAGACGTTGACTGTAACAAGTGTAATAAAATTCAACAACGAGTAATTGTTTTCATAATTAATATACGCGCTCTACTTTTTATTGCCGACTTTATTAAAAATGCAATTAGTTTAGTACCAAACATTGAACAATAGCTGTCACAAGCTTTGTCAACTTTAGGACAGGCTGCCCTGTTGAATGAAATTAATTTCGGTACTTTATTAAGCAAGTCTTTATTACTCTTCTCTGCATCTGTAAACTCCGTTTTAATACCGTTTTAATTCATACTGTTTAGATATAACTTGAACAGATATATGTGACTACTGTAGGTAGCATTTTTGTAGCATTTAAAGACATTCATTACCTTATTTAAGTTAATGCAAGAATGTTGATATTGAGTTTGTTTGATTGTTAAATGCTTTGTACTATTGTTTACTTGCTTTTCTGTCCTATACAGAAAAAAACACATTTTAAAAACTTTTAAAACTAATTTTTATTTCTATAGTAGCTGACTTAAGCTATTGAACATGCAGCATTATATCATATTAATTACTTTTCGTATATTGAACACACAGAAACTGCAATTTTAAAGGGACTTGTTCACAGATTTTCAAATTTTGGGCAGATGCCATTTATTACCTTAACTGCAAACACTAAAGCATTTGGACTAACAAAAAAAAAAGCAACAACAAACAAACAAACAAATATTATATAAAGAAAAAAAAAGAAATGAAAAAAATGCTTTCGCTGGGACTCGAACCTACGATTATCGGGATCAATGTGCTGGCGCTCTGACCACTCGGCAATTCTGGGACCCGTCTTCTTAAACGTCGGAGGGCATATTTACACTACGATACAATTTTCGAAGAAGCATAAATGCTAAGCACCAACATCTATGATTACTGTATTTCAGTAATTCAATTCATTCCCTTGGTATCTTTCACATTTCCTTTATTTCAGGAACATACTGATAATGCATGTCTTTTTGTTTTAAACTACAAAATTCAGTCGTAACTTAAACCTCTAGAAAGATCTTTGATAAGACAGGGCCCAGACTTACATCCAGGGTTACCCGTAGTGAATTTTTAACCCTATGTAAAATACCGAGGAAAAGCGTAACGAACGCTTTTAATTTTATCTGTAATTTTATCTGTAATTTTATCTATCTCAAATGATGAATTTTCATAAGAGACACTATATTTCAATATATTTCTTTGTCGGGAGTGATATTTCGCTTGCTTATATATAATGTAAATTATTTTTGAGATATTTTGACAACATTTTGAAAATTGACAATTTTCCAATCTGTGAACAGGTCCCTTTAAAGCGTTTTATCTGGTATTATATTTCTGTATATGATTGTCTTCTTAAAATATTAAGACACAAATTACGGACTAACTTTGGGGACAACTATTAATGTCTTTATCACGACTGTAAGTACTGAAACAAAGCAGTTTCCTATCAGATTCGCGTTTAAAATGCACACACATAAATGCCAATCAAATCTGCAACAAAATGTCATTACGCGGATCATTCGGATACAAGAATCTTTATTCGCAATAAGTTTGATGGAATGCTGTGTCAGATCCATTGACAGCATAAATATCTGTAAACTCCGCACACAGTGCTGTTATTGTGGGGTTTTACTGTCGTGCTATTAACAAAAGCTTTACTATTTAAAAGTTACATAAAATACAATTGCCAAAGTTTTCAAAGAAAAAATGTTTATAAAATGTCTCGAAATAGATCGCACTAGCAAACATGCACCGATCGAGTGATGTGGTGTCGGTGTCCTAAAATTCCAATAGAAGAGCTTTTACTCCGTTGTACATGTATCGAGTGACGGTTCTAAAGTTCAAATAAGAGAGACTTTTACTGCGTTGCTGTCATCAAAAGTTACAATCCGTCCCAAGCTTCATGCACATGATATTTGGTATATATCTGAGGCAGTCCGCACAGGCTAATCCGGGACGACATTTTCCGCCTCCAGTGGATTTGTAGACTTCCTTGAAAATGAAAATACCATAAAAGCGGAATGTGTCGTCCTGCACAGGCTAATCCAGGACGACACTTTACGCACATGCATTAAGCCCGGTTTTTCCCACGACACTCCTAATATATAACTTTTAACATTTTTGTTATCGTCTAACTAGCAAATCGATATAATATTTACCTAAAGTTTAATGTGTTTGTATCAAAGGTCAGATGTTTTCCAGTAAAGCAGCGATCGACCTTTCTTTAATCAAGTAGCACTTTTTCCCAGAACCGTGTTAAAAGAGATTATTCAGGGCCCATACTTATAAAGATTCTTGTATTATTCTTTTACTTAAGTTAAAACATAAGTCAGAATTACAATTTGTGTTTTTTAACACTATGCTTTGGAACAGGTGTATATATGGCCAATAATGAATATTTATAAATTTGCAATAGTATTGCAACTTCTGTATCTAAATCTTTAAACACTGCATTTTCTTTTAAAGACAATCCAATCGTAATTTTTTAGAATTTGAAGCTATTTCTAAATGTTCGCCCATGAGGCTTTATAAATTCCATCCCTGCTTATGAAATAAAGACAATGTGTCGTACACTTTTATTTATATGACACTAGTATTTACATGACTGACATCGGAATGAGATAAAACATGGACAACAGATCAGATGACAGAATGGTGACGCATACAGAAATAAAAGAAAACGAATTTAAGACAAAAGTACGGTGGCATAGATGTGACATGTGCATGTTTTTATTTAATTCGTGGGAACGAGATCTTATCTCGTGGGAACGAGATCTTATCTCGGGGGAACGAGATTTTAAGTCGTGGGAACGAAATCTTATCTCGTGGGAACTACATAATTATGTCGTGGGAACGAGATCTTATCTCGTGGGAACGAGATCTTATCTCGTAGGAACGACATAATTATGTCGTGGCAACGAGACATTTTTGTCGAGGGAACGACTTAACGAGCCAATCAAATTCCATGTTGCTCTCGCAGAAGAAAAACAATTTCTTTATATCTTAATCCAGAATTGAAATACGACATTATGTAAGCGTCTCTTGTATCAGCCCCATTTTAAAACATGCTTTTAAACAACGTGTATTTTGATTGGTTGATTATGTCGTTACCACGAGTTAATTATCTCGTTCCCACGACTTAATATGTTGTTCCCACGAGTTATTTATGTCGTTCCCACGAGAAAAGATCTCGTTCATATGACTTAATATGTCGTTACCACGAATTAATTATCTCGTTCCGACGACTTAATGTGTCGTTACCACGACATCATTATGTCGTTCCCACGAGATAAGATCTCGTTCCCACGAGATAAGATCTCGTTCACACGACTTAATATGTCGTGGGAACGACATAAATAAAAACATGCACATGTCACATCTATGCCACCGTACAAAAGTAATGTGTAACTATAAATAAAACAATAAATATCTTCTGGTAAAGATAATAAATAACATAAACAATTTTTCAAACTAATTTACAGAGGATTCATTAGAAAATGTATACAGGGTATAAATAACAACAGAAATCAATTAGCAAAAAGAACACATCAATATATTTATATAATATGGCAGCGTGTGTAACATTGATATTGTCAACCCGAGGGCAGAATGTCACCCAAGTCGAAAGCCGAGTGATGACATTCTGTTTCGAGGGTTGACAATATCAATGTCACACACGCTGCCATTTGTTATTTATTTTATTATACCGAACAACATTAATATGTAGGTAAAAATATGTTTTAATTAATTTAATTCTGCCCATCAAGATTAAAGAGTTTAAAAAAAAATTATTCTTCCTTGTTCAGAAATATTTGCAAATCTTGACTTTTTTCTGACAGTTACTTTTGAATATAATGGCTTGTTTACGCATTGACTAGTGAAGTCACGACAAGGGAGGAAAACAAATTGAAGCAGTTACTTGCCCATATATGACATTCAATAGTCAGCGCGGTCACATGACCTGACAGTCACGCTCGCTTGGTCACGTATCAAAAAGGTTGAACATGTTTTTGATAGTCAAACTATCTCTTTCTCGGGTAATGGGAATTTATCATTGTAGACCAAAGTGAGGTATAATAATTACAACTGGCAGTGCATTAAATGACATACAACTGACAATAACAATTAAACACTACCAAATGGTACATTGTACTACAAGCAAACAGGCTAAGTTCCAAGTTGATATAATTCTGCCTGTTAAATTAGCATGTTATATTTTTTTCCAATAATATTGTCAGAACATATTTTACAAGATCCTATATACAATGCAATACATATTTTAAGAAATTATATTACACGTATAAGTAACATCAGGCAGCACAACGATGAGTTATTGGACGCATATTCAATCCAAACTATCCTTTATACACTTCTTTTTTTCATAACGAAACTCCATCACAAGAGGTTGTCAAAAGGCTGACATTATCAAAATCAAATATGATGACTTTCAAATCAATGCGTTACATATTCCGTAACTATTTTACAATCGTGCTTATGTACGAACGTTTTATACGTTATGTGGAGGGATACATACGCATGCACTTGTAATGACATGATACGTCGGTAGATTATATACAAATGGCAACAAAACACCTTCGATGTAAAAAATAACACGGACATCATTGCTATTTGAGACGCAGTGAAAGATACATGCATAGGATGCTTTGAACTGAACGACACAACTTTATACTGTTATTATTGTCTTTAGACAGAGTCTTTGTTTTCCACGTATATTATATAATCACAAATGTAAAAATTAAAAATAATTGACAACTAACAACGTTAGTGACTATATATTTGCACGTAATACTTTCAGTGTAAACAACTGTATTTGAAGAATCCTTACATCAGAAAAACTGTGGTCTAAAGCAGGTAATTGCTTTGTAAGATCATATTTTTCACAAATCATATTTTTCACACACCAGTGAATAATAGGATCTTATTTGTCACATGTTTAAGTAAGAAGAATGCGATTGGCCTATAAAGGGGTATGCGCGAGGATCACAGAATACTATGATTTTATTGCATATCAAATACTGGATGCTATCACAAACATCACAGAAAATGTGAAGAATAAGACCGTGATGTGTCAAGAATAAGATCTTAATTTTCACACCTGTGAAAATGATGTGTCAATAATAAGATCTCAACTTTCACACCTTTGAAAAATGAGATTCTTTTTTTCACAGATGTGAAAAATATGATGTGTGAAAAATATGATTCTACATCGCTTTATGGATAGTAACATATGACACGTATGTGTGCAATTTCATTCCTTAAGTGTGAAGCACTAAAAGCACAACACGATAAATACTGTATTTAAATGTCTGTATTTTGAACCTGTACGTGTCAGCTTTGTGTGTTTTGTGGTCTCTAATTTGTCGCAGCTGTCACACGTCTGTTTATTACACGTTGTTAATGATTTTTTTTTTACATATTTTCATTCCATACACTTTCTTGGCGCCCATGTTAAGTCAGCAAAACATGTTTATGGAAAGCTAAATATATGATGTGTATAACAAAAGCTTATACAAGTTAGTTATTAAACAAATGTGTGCACCATGAACAAAGATACAATTCAAACGATATTTATAAACTCTGTTTCGATTAATGGCTATGGTTGCTATAACACCGTTTAGGTATTCAAATTCTCAATGCACGCATTTTTGGTACACACGTAGTTTTATGTTAATGAATTAGGACTTGGTTTGTCCGCAGTGCGACTGCGCATAGGATACGACGCAATTTCCGGGTACACTTGGCGCGAAATATCCCTTTGGACACCTCTTGACGGTTTTGGTCGGACCCATGCAAATGTAGTACTTCTTGCAGTCAGTTTCATGGGCAACGTAGGAGAAGAGGGGTTGACCTTGGCAGGGGTCAAGGACGCCGGCTGAAACATTAGATAGTATGATTAACAAATTTAATAATTTGTATGTATTTACAGGGATGGCGAAATAAATAGTCATGAATGGACCCATGATAAATTGCCAACAATTACTATATAATTACTGCACAAACAAGCAGCATACAATATATGTCAAAAAACGAACACATAAGGCGGTACCTTATTTCACCAACCCTAATTTATACAATTTATTACATAAAATTACACGATAAACTTAAACTAAATCATTAAGCTTTAACAGCTTCTCCTGCATTTCTATTACAACCATTTTACTCTTAAGGTCAACCTCAAGGAACCGCAATACAAACCCTTGACTAATTGTTCAAATATAACATACTTATAATAAAATAATTGTAATGTAAACGTATTAATTATGCCTCACAAGAAATTTACAATGTCAATGTTTCCTGAGATATTCAGATTTACTGTGCACAAATACGAACAAATGCAAACACATTTTCGCTCATGCCAAGTTTTATAGTCGTTGGATTTTACCAATTTTATAAGCACGTGATAACAACAATTTACGTGCGCATGTACAATTTTTCGTATCACTCATGTATCAGATACGAACAAATGCAAACACATTTTCGCTCATGCCAAGTTTTATAGTCGTTGGATTTTACAATTTTATAAGCACGTGTTAACAACAATTTACGTGTGCATGTACAATTTTTCGTATCACTGATGTATCAGATAAGGAAACATTCAAATAACAACAAAACTATAAAATAAGATAAATAACAACACAGTTATGCCAACATTTCCATTGCTTACTGGCTTTGTGCTGGCAACTTTCGGCAGTTTATATACATATGTATTAGAGTTTTTGACTGTGCTGAAAAACTATTTAGGGACAAAACTCGCATACTAAGCGGTTTAAGAGATTTTCATTCAATGTTCTCCTCAAATTATAATGTTCAGTAAAAATATATGATAAGTAAGTACCAATAACAAAGGTTTTGGCAATGGTGCTGCGTAATTTTGTAACTAGACGTTAAATACGTTAATTAGACATACAGCGTTTTTGCAAATACTGTTAATCACCGGTATATGCTTGTCATCTGCAAATGATTTCTTGCAGCTATTATACAGACATAGTATCCTACTGACATAGTAGCTGACTGATTTTATAATTAGCTTATGTCATACATAATATTAATCATATGTAGTGCATCCATTATTGCATACACTTGCTATTATAACAGCTCTAATGAAGTCATTTTTCACTTAAAACATGATCTGTGATACGTGACCTACAATGTTACACATAATAAAATTACATTAATACTACAAATTACATCTTTGAAGTATATATTTCCAAGAAGTTAACGCGCTTTAGCAATTAAACAAGATGTTGCTTGTTTCAGAACATAAATGACACATAATACTGCAGAAGGCATTTGTTTTAAAATATGACAAGAATTAAAATAACGTGGCTACGACCCTAGCAATATGTTAGAGTGTGACATTTTTATGGTGTAAAATAGCTGTATACAATTTTTGCAAGAACCAGCGACATCCCATATGTTACCACCTTGACCTACATAAATTAAAAAAGGTGATGTTTAGTTTAATCAATGTCAGTGTCATGGTTCGCATAAAAAAATCATCGAATATTATATTTGGAAAGTATACATTGTTAAATTCTGATAAAAATTTTAAAGCTAAAGTATACCTATATTACAATATATAAAAAAGAAACATAGTAACGAAAAATCAGATAAATTATTATTATTATTATTATTATTTTATTATTATTATTATTATTATTATTATTATTATTATTATTATTATTATTATCATTATGCTGATGCCAGTGAAAATTTATTGTAAAAACCGCACCGAAATGTTCAAGCTTTTTTATTGCTTGGTAGTTGAAACGCAACAGTTTGGATTTAGCAACATGCAAATGTAGACACTTATCCAACAGTAAATACAGCAATATATTATGAAATGGGTTTGCCTAGTCAGCATAATTCATTTACATTAGGTAAAAATACTTATTAATACTAATGTCCGAAATCAACCACGTTTAAACAGAGGGTTGCTCAATATAAAGACAAGTAAAATGTACGGTTTGGTGGTATGTTAGGATACATGTAAAAGTATGTACGAATTAAAACGAAGTTATGTCATTTAAATCGACTGCATATTTTTTCCATCTCTACGGAGACATTCTATATTTGCTGTTTTTAATTTAAACCATACTGTTTCCTCAGGAAAAATCATTGTTTTTAATGAAACAATGAAACACAAATCGCATTGTTTCAGGCTTTGCAATGTTGACCTCTAGAATCTTTTGTTTGTAGTTAATAGGCCTAGTTTAATTCTTTTTTATTTGACCCCTCCCCAACTCTGGGGTTAGATATTCCTGTGTAGTGGAACCATACTGTGGTTACTGTGTGGAAACAATGTAACGATTCTTATCAACTGAGATCAAAACACTGCTGCAGAGGTAGAGTTTAAGGTCACAATACACTAAATAAATAAGAGATGTAGGGCTGTACTCTCTAAATAAATCAACAAGTTTAACTCGAAGACATGTTTTTAGGTTTAGACACTTGCTTTGATATTTTTTTTTTGGAGATGTTGGTAGGGTAACCATTGGTATGCACAAATAAATCACCGATATGTTTTAAGATTGGAGACTACAGTATGACACTAGCGCTGAGGCGGGTTACATTCCACTAGAAAGTAGCCGCTAAAACGATGGTGATACAACAGTCTACTTTGTTTAGTGTCGAGTTCTTTCTTAAATAATACATGACATACCCTTTTTATTGCTTAAATCAATTCAGCTTAGAATGCTCTTTAAGAAAATGTATGGTTGTGAGGGTCCCTATGTGCAAAATGCATTTTTGGGGGGTTAAAGTTATCGCTTTTACCTTAAATTACATAAGGATTGGAAATAGTATATTGTAGCCTAAATTGAACCAGTGCACTTGGCCATTGCTCAGTCAGCTGAGAGAAAAGATTGCAGATAATGATAAGAGGTTTTTATGGTGGACCAATACACAGAGAGGAATACTTTATGGAGACATTCCTTAAACTAGGCCTTTAATAGGCATGGGCTTAGTTGTTCAAGACCTTGAACTTCACCCACATTGTATCGCCTGTTAACTTAATTGGCCGTTAAAGATGTGGTGAACCTTTAAATATCTGTGTTTTTTTTTAATTTGAGTTAAATTTACCCCCAGCTTTGCACTGCACACAGTTCTCCTCCGCGTGGTCGTAGCACGTGTTTCCCGGACACTCCATGATGTTCAGTTCCTTGCCGCACACGATGTACTTGTGTGGAGTGTAAGGGTGGCTTATCGTCCCGTGGAGCCGCACCTTGTTGCATATGTCATCTGCAAATAAGGCAATCCACACAATGCATAGTTGCATACATATATATATATACACAAAGTACATACTCACACATATAAGCGAACATTACCTGGTAAAAATACAATCCCATACATGGCATGCTTTTCTGGTAATTAGGTAAAAAGATCGGTCGTGTTTAATACTTGAAATATGTATTTTATTGTAAATATTCGCAAAATAATAAAAAAACAACAACAAATATTTAGGGCATTCGTATACAGAAGATAAGTTAAATTTACTATCAACATACACGTATGCAGAACTTAATCTTTTATTATTAACAAGTACATAATTTGCACACGCCAATTGCTCTTATAAGGCAGTACACAACACGGTAATCTAGAAACAAACACTAAAGGGAAATGATTACAACTGAATAAAATGTGATCATCATCAATGTTTAGTTAAAATTAATAATTATTCAGAACATCTAGCTGTATATTTGAAATCAATACACCTTATACATGCAGATATATTGTAACACAACCTACATGGTAGAAGCCGAACAACTCCTTCGCCAAAGTAGTCCGTGTTGTCAATGTAGCATCGTATCTTTGTATTATTCCACGACATGTCGAACTGGTACTCCACCGTGCTAGTTTCTGTGCGTATGCAATCAACGTCGGCTACTTTAGATCGTGCACTAAAAAAAAACAAATACCACTTTTATAGCTGATATAGTAATGTACATAAACTTATTCGTACGGAATACTGCAACAATGTTTTAACAAGTTTTTAACATAACATTTGTGCATAGAACAAAACTAATAAGGGTTTCTCTCCTAGTGACGTCTCTAAAGTTTTATTTAATTTACCTTGTATATAATGAAAATATTATCAAATGATGATTATTATGGCGATAATTCGATGGCTTATTAGACTGGTTTTGTCATTATTATAAATACGTAACAATACGTGTAGTAATTTTGCAGTACATTTACACTGTAGTTGCTGAATACTCTTTTTACCGTATTTTATGTTTATTACCTATAATGTATAATAAATGTGTTATACGTTGTCTCTTTTCAAATAAAATACTTCAGACAAATTTGGACTTTGGGATTTTCAGAACATTGGGCTAAACATTTTCACCTACCTGTAGAAATCAAATGGTTTAAAATCAGCATCCGTTTGATGTTTGACCTTCCACACAATCTTGCCGTTGGGATATCCAGGGTGGCCCATGCACGAGAAATTAGCGACCTTGTCCTCAAACACTTCTGTTGGGAAGCTGGGCCGAAGACTGTCCTCCGGTGGGGCTGAGAATGTAATAAACATAGTATGCTATAAGTAAATAAAAGATGAGAATATACATAAAAAGCAGAATAGAATAACAGATATAACTAAAATAAAAGATGGGAGGATCACATAAAATAAGCAATATAAAAAACTGGGAATAAAGCAGCTGAGGAGATGAAAACATCAGAAAAGTAACAGCTGAAGAGATAACAATTTCGCAAAAACAAAAGATAAAAACATCAGCTAAAGAAGAGACATATTGGTAAATTAAGAGCTTGAAAAAAATTAACAAAATAAGAGTTCAGAAAGTAGCAATACATCAATAAATCAAAAGCTGAAGATAAAAAAAAAACATTATCAAAATTGGAACTGAGCATATAACTCAACTCTAGGAAACCAAAGCTCTGAATATAATACATTAGCCAAATAGCCAAATTAGAACGGATAGAAGGGTAACTAAACATTTGTAAAACCGACCTGAAGAAATTACAAAACAATAGCAAAATAAGAACGGTTGAGTTAAAACTGAGAAGACAATAAATTATTTGAAATAATAAAGCGGATGAGCTAGCAGAATTTGAACTTGTAAAATGAACCACGCTTAACAAATAAGCAGTTTAAAACAATAAATTCGACAATATACATATATACATATATAATGAAAAGTACAAACACGTTACATGGAATTATAAATATATATTAACAATATAGCCAACGCGTTTCGACAAAGCTCATACCGTTATATATATATATATATGAATTTCATAGACCTCTAAGACTTAAAGAATATTTCTTTAATAACAGTGATAACATCACGATATACAATTCTATTGTGAAGAATAAAACTTCGTTTTGTCCACCAAAAAAATAGAAATTAAACTTCAGAACATTATATTGACACGACTCGAACACTTTGCTTTCAGCATTCACAATTAGAAAATAGCACTAAACATAACATAACACTAACAGAAAGAAAAGCTATAAATTAACTTGCAGAAGACAAATCAATAATTATAAAGGAGGCAGATAAGGGTGGCGGTATAGTTATTATGAACACAGATTTGTATAAAAGAAAGATTTTAGAAATGCTCAATAATGTAGAATACTATAAACAAATCCCAGATAATGGTAGTCATATCACGCTTTGTAAAATACGTAACTTACTCAAAGAAAATAGAAAACCTACAAAAGAAGAACAAGACTTCTTATTAAATGTTGGTTGGAGAACAAGCTCATTTTATGGACTTCCAAAGATTCATGAAAGTAAAAGGATTCAACATTTAGTTAAAAATAGTAATTCAGAATATATTGAGTTAAATGACCCAGATGACTTAACTTTTCGTCCAATAGTCGCTGGCCCTACTGAAATTAACATATTTAAACACTTACTTATGACACTAATCGTTGTCTCTAAAGGCCACATCTTGAACGTATCGATAGCACAGTAGTAGGTTCCTGCGTCGTCACACTGTAGCGACTTGATTGACACCTCCAAGCTCCCGCCGCTGGCATCCTCGTTCTTCTGGATTTGGATGCGCCTGTCGCGGACAGCCTTTCGCGCACCTGCACAAACAATTGACCGATCAACGAGATTTCATTGACAATGCGAAAAGGCCTTCAGAAAGCATGTTATTCATTGTTGATGGAGATTTATTTCATGCTATGCGGTGAATGAGTGGAGAATACCAGTGAATGATAAACAAATCTTTTCACTCTAGGTCGAGTGAAATGATAACGTTTGATCATTTCACTCTTGGTCAATGGAACTACTCTTAACTTTGTTTTTATGTTTATTTTTTTTAAAAGTATATGAATACCCTAATCGTCAGTGTAAACATCGGTCCTTTTAAACAACAGAAAACACATTATGAAATTCAATACAAATATAAATAAGCGACAACGACGCAGTAAGAGTAGCACTATTTTTCCCACCACAACAGTGATCGACAATTTGGAATCATAATGACGTCATATTTATGACGTCATAATACACAACACTTGTGACGCTTGAGCATATCTCGCGCATTTTTTTTTATTTATCGCTCAGTAGCATGAAATAAAAAGAAAATTTGTTTAATACAGTGTAAGATCGTATTTTATTTCATTTATTTCATTCGTGGTCATAGAAACTTGGTATTTTCACTCGTGAAAATATTGTTTCAATCACCACTCATTAAAAAAAAAACGATCTTGCACTGCATTAAACAAATATCCTCTATTTCTTGTAAACACTTTTGTATACTGGAAACACTGTTCGACGGAGATTGACCTGAGTAGGCGTGTTTACTGGTATAATAGTGATTATAGTTATTATAATTTGATTTCAGATTTTAAATAAGTGTAGGAATATAAAGCATCATGTGTGGGTGCATTAATCATGAATAGTATTACACTTTTATACACTATGTATTTATGTATTGAAAACACACCGACGCCATTCTTCCACGCAGCGATAGGTGTCTCCTGTCCATCCGCACCAATTCTCGTTATTGTCAGCACTGTCCACTGTGAAAAATCGGCAACTGAGCATTTTACAAACCCCGAGTCCTTGCCAATGGTCCCAGTGCCCGAACTTGTGAACGAAAGCCCTGTAAGGCAAACGCTTGAGTTATGCACTGGCCATAGCGTTGTCTCAGTGATTACAAGTGGACAATTGTAAATAATTTAACTGGACAGATGATATACTTGTTTGACTTGTGTACACATATTTGTATTACCTCAATGATACGATTACAAAGAGGAAACGACAATATTACGTCATAGATAATATCATTATTATAGCATTGTAGTTTAAATGAATTTGTTCCGAATTATACCATTCTTTTTCCAAAGGCTTACTGGTCAGATAGTGTAAACCACTATGAGAAACATAGATTAATTTTAAATTAAAATTAGGCATTATAGGAAACATGCTATTGTCAATAAAACATAACTCACATGATGGAGGACCGGATGGTGTTGTTGTAGCCGGCGTTGTTGTCAATATGGTATCGCGTTCAATAAGTTGTTGTATGATCTTGCCTGCATCTTTAGCACTGTTTGATAGCTTTATATTTATGTCGTGTGTGGATATTGTTACATCGTCCAGTGTTTTATTGTAGCCTGCAAACCGTTCTTTCAATTTGCGTAAAGATTCAGATTGCGAGTAGTGCTGTGTATCTTTAAAGAGTTCCATTTCCAGCTGATGAAGATTATTTTCCATTTTTTGATTGTTGTCTTTAATCGAACTAACTGTATTGTTTAATTTAGTTATCATTTCATCCCACTGTTTAATTGAGTTGTCAGTATCTTGCAGTCCAAAATCGGTCATTTTCTGTTTTATTTTGCTGACAATTCTTACCAGCTCGTTAAGTTTATTAGTGAGGTCATTGATATTTGGTATATTTTCATTAAAACGTTTATCAGTTTCATTGTATTTATCTTGTGTAGGCAGTAAAGTTGCGTTTATGAACTCGTATTTGTCCAGCTCTTCTTTTAGAGATGCATTAAGTCTCTCAATGTCTTGGTGAAGTTTTGTTACACGATCCACCTGGCTTTCTATCTGCACTTTTAACGCTAACATATCTGGTTCAATTGCTTTTTCATTTTTATTTGCAATTTGCAGTTTGTTATTCAGGTCAATTATCACCGGTGTGACATTGTCACGATTTAGTAATTGTGTATCCAGTGTTGATTTTACAGAATCGTAAATTTTA
The DNA here is from genome assembly GCA_027627225.1 of Congeria kusceri. NCBI lineage: Eukaryota > Metazoa > Mollusca > Bivalvia > Myida > Dreissenidae > Congeria > Congeria kusceri. The sequence continues at coordinate 41,736,179 of CM051029.1, read as the reverse complement.
TTGTTAGTTTCTGTTCGCTCAGAAATTGGTAAAAATGTTGCATTTCCAGTTTTCAGCGAGAGATACTCATCCATTAATTGTTTACTGAATACAGTGTACTTTGCATTCCATTCCTGATTTTGCAATGGTTTGTAAGCTGTATTCATAACTGACAAAGACACATTGATTTGTTGCATTAATGTTTCCACAGAATTTAGCGATTTGTCAATATACTCTCTTGTATTGTTTATATGTTGTAGTTTTAAGTTTGTACTGTTAGAAAACTTTAGGAGATCACTATAATTGTCCATAGATTTCCATAAATTATTTAATGATGCGTTTGTAACATCTGCATCCAATTTAACTGAAGTTAAATTTCCATTTAAGTCATCGTTTTTGTGTTTAATATTTGATATAGTGTTATTCAGAATTTCAAACATTGTTTTAATTTTGCTAATTGTGTTGTTTCTATCATCTAGACTCTTTATTGAAGTAGACGCATTTTTAAATAAATGGCTTAAGTCAGAAAAAGTCTTTAATACATTCATTTTTCTTGAATCCAGAATTCTCCACGTATCCATTTCAGACACAGTCGTGATATCAATTTGTTTAAAGGTTGCTAGACGATCACTTACATGTCGTATCTGCATCTTAAGATCTGACAGGTCAACATCCACCAAACTTATATTTTTATTTGTAAATTCTAATTTGTCCGCTAGATCTTTTAATCTTTCCAGCAACAACGGCTTGTTCTTTCTAAGGAAATCTATTTTTTCTTGTTCTAGCTCAAGATCTGTACTGAGTGCTGTAACCTTTTGCAACAACCTCGCAATCTGCGGAACGATATCATGTGCTGAGTTGTTTAAATCATTACTGACCTGGGTGGAATCACCCAGGGAATTTACAACATCCAGCGCAGTTACATTAACATTCAATATATGGTCCTTTAGTTGTTGTAAGACCATTTTGGTTGCATATAAAGTTTTATCCAAATCATGAATCGTGGCATTGAGTGAGCCTTTGTTTTTTTGTAATGATTTCATTGATTCCCTTAATTTGCTAATGCGAACCGTCTCATCTTCTAGTATTTGTCGAATTGCATCTTTTGCATTCTGTATTTTGCTTTCATTAATATGTTGGAATCTATTAACCATTTCATTAAATAGTTCACGGATGTTTTGTATTTCGTTCGTTAAATTAGTTATTATTTGATCAGTTTGACTCATATTAACCTCCAAGTTTTCATTCGCATTAACGACAGATTCCAAAACACTTTCCATCTCCATAAAATTATCTAGTGTTTTGGTTACATCTGTTACTGTTTCATTGACAAACTTTGTAGTCTTTTGTACATATTTAACGTTATCGTTTATTTCCTCAAAAGCCGACATAATTGTATTACTATCGTTTTCAAATTCATCATACAAAGCCTTTAATTCAGCAAAAGTCAATGACGTGTCCTGCAACTTTTCGATATTGAGGGCTTTCATTCCATCTATTATAGTATTATAAATATTCGTATTATTGAATTGTACCTGTTTTATCAGATTCATTTGGTGTTCTTCATGTGTGAAAGGAATCTGAATTGCATTTATCATATTAATTCTAGTTGTAACATTACCGAGTTTTTCGTCGGTCATGTTTATTAAACTTTCAACTTGGGATAGCGTTGTGTTAGTGTCTTCATATGATCTAGTCATGTTGTTCAATTGCGATTGCATTTTAGGGAACATTGATGCTATTAAGTCGCGTTTGAGTTTCTCCTGTCGCATTGTTTCATTCAGTTGTTGAATCTTTTTCTCCAAATCTGAAATTACAGTTGCTGTTGATTCTGTTTGGAGTTGTAATTCAGTGGTTGAAATCGATATGTCGTCAATGCCTTTGGTTAGTTTTGACAACGAACTGTTTGTGTCCGACAAAAGTTGTTCAAACTTGTCCAATGCTTCTATTGGCTGCTGCATACTTCTCATCAAATCTGTATGAACCGAATTTATTTCATTAAACGAATCAGATATCTTCGTTTGATTGTTTTTATAACTATTAACTAATTCAGTTTGAAAAGTGAGGTTCTTTATTAATCTGTCTAGGTCGTTTTGAAGGGTTTCATTATCTATCATGTTGTACATTTGCGTCATATGATTTAGTTTCTCTAATGAATTTGTTATAGACCCGCCCAAATGTTCAATATTAGTTTTTGATCTGTTTACAACATTGCCAGTTTCCGACACATGTTCTTTCAAAGCTGATGTATTGTTGTTAAGCTGAACGAAACTATCAAGTCCTTTGTCTACTTTCTGAGATAGTAACTGTAACATATTTCCTTGCGTTTCGATGTTGGTAAGAGATGAATCCATTTCTGTTAAAGTGCGCATAATGTCATCGAGTGTTCCGTTCATGGCTTCGTACGTTTTCACTACTTCAGAAATATTCTTAGTCTTATCTGTCAGTTCGCTGATATTTTTCCTGACAGAGTTGTACTGTGCCATCACAGAATTAAACACTGTAGAGGACTTCCAGATACTATCGTTTAACAGCCCAATTTCATTATTTGTATTATTCATTGGAATAAGTATGTTGTTAAAGGTCTCTAATCGTTTAGATAATTTGCTTATTGATGCATCAGCGTCTTTAACTAAGTCTTCCATGCGAGTTATAGTATAATTTGTCTTTTCCATGGGATTTTTTAAACCATCCAACTTTGTTGTAAGGTTTCCAAAATTGTTTTTCAAAAAGTCATATTTAATTTGTTCCTGTAGCAAAGTTGTATTTAGGTTATCCATAACTGATGTCAGATATGTCAAGGAATTGTTCAATTCTGATGTTTCATTCGCCGCACGAATCGCTTGTTGTTCTATTTTCTTTACAGATAGACGAAGCTGTTCATCCAATTTTTGAACCGTCGTAAGAGTGTCCTTTAGATCAGCATACGTTGAAATACCTCGTAACAGTGTTTCGTTCATGTTCGAAAAGTCAGCAAGGTTTGTATTGTACTGTTGTTTCAATATGTCTAGCAGATCACCAAGTGTATCAATGTTCTCTTTTGCCGGATTTAATAATGATTTGACGATGGAGTTGTTTTTGTCAGCAGTGTCAATTACGTTCTTATAAAACACTTTCATATCATTGTACGACTGATTTAATCTTGCAACTGTGTCACGCATTTCATTAACGTTCTCCGTTGTCTGTTCAATTTGAATACCAATGTCTTTGATACTCTCTTCCAGTATATTTGAGTTCGATACTTGTATTTCAAATGTATCTAAAGCATCATTAGTGCTTTTCATTGTTGTATTTAACGACATTAAATGATCATCAATTTCAAAAGTTTCCATGTCAATTTTGGATAACACTGATTCTATCATTTCTAAAGTATTGTTAAATGAACTTAAACTAGTATTCACGTCATATACGGTTATATTGTCACCTTGTCCGTTATATGTTGCTAAATCCTTTTCAAGTGTATAAACAATTTCTTGTATATTTGTATAATGTTGCTCCATTATTGCTAATCGATTTTCAAGAAAAGTAAGATTTGTTTCAATTTCCGATGATGAAATGTTGAGTGTTTCAAAAGTATACATTCGCTGTTTTAGTTTTGAGACGTTATCGGTTAATACAGCAATGTCGTCTGCTATCCTCTGTAGAGTTTTATTTGTCAATTGTATCGTTGCGTTTGCTTGTGTGTGCCTTTTCTCTAAAGCGGGTAAAGATGTATCTTGTAATTTCAACTTTTCATCTTCTATGATTAGCGTTTTGTTCATTTGTTGCAACCATGACTCGATGTTGATTAGGGACGTATTCATAGACGGAATACTATTCAAAATGTAGTGTACATAATCATTGGTTTTGTTGATAGTCGTCCTTGATTGGTTAATGTCAAGTTTTAATTGCACAAGAGTGCTATTAAGTACTTCTCTTCTGTCAACAACAGTATATAGACGTGCATCTATATCTGAAAGACTTGCATCTGTTTTATTAATAGAGTTAACAATTGTGGAAAATGCGTCAAACAATTCATCTAACTTCTTCTCTACACGATTAATTTCATTATCAATATGTGTTTTGTCATAATGTAACTGCGAATATGTCTGGTTTAAAAGATTAATATGTCCCTGATACGTATTCAGCTGTAGACGTGTCGATACCAAGGTATTGTTAGCTTGTTCTGACACTGCCTTTACTCCGCTGTGGATTTCCGTGACATCTATTAAATCTTGTTCGACTTTTCGGAAACAAGACAACGTTTTATTTAGAAGTGATATTTCATTGCTGTTTTCAATAAGACTTTTATTTATTTCTTCAATCAATGTTTGTATGTGCGGAACGCTGTTTGAGCTCTGGTTTATATGCTCAACAGCTGAATTTAGAAAATCTTCAACAAATTTTACTGAAATATTATTATCCAAAGCGATGCCTTCGATATCCACATCCATTACCGATATTTTCGAAAACGTTTCGTTTAGGTTCATCAGTTGATCTACTGAATACAAGAGCAGAGTTGAAGTATTGGATAAAATATTTTCAGCGTTAAGTGTAGAAATATTGACCGTCTCCATAGAACTAAGCGTTTCTTGAAGAAATTTGACATGTTCTTGCTGTAATAATAAAGTGTTATTGGTCTTGTCAATACTAGTATTTATGTATTTTATCTTAGCTTGCGTCGAAAGCCAATTGTTATGAATTCCTGGTAAATGAGCATTGAGTAAATCACGTTTCTTCTGTGTACGGTATAGTGTCTCTAAATGTTCAAGAAAATCATCTGATTTGTTCAGCTGGCCTAATAACATAGTTGCATCATCGTGATATAATTTTTCACTGTCAAACATCATCTCTGTTTCCAATGTTATATTCATCAATGAATCATCGACGATGTCCAGTGCACTTTCTAGTTCATTCTTGTTGGAGTATGTGCTGTTAAGCATATACTCGACATCGTCGAATCGATTACTTACGATGTTGTAATTCTCCATTAATCTATTTGTAAATAAACGATTTGCAAGTGGAATTCTTAGACTCACGATGTCATCGATGATCGATTTTGTTTCCGCTACGTATTGCTCAATTTCTTTGTTAGTGACCGTAGAAAATTCCATCATTAAATTTTTAAAGGTTTGCTTGTTTCGTTTTAATTTTTCGTAAACCTTCGTTAGCAAAACGTCCGTCTCGTTCAGCTTAGTCTTTAACTGTGTCATATTTCTCTTACTCTCTAAAGACGTGTTAAGATGCATATTGAAGCTTTGCATTACATTTTCTAAATTCGAAAGGTTTTTGTTTGCATTATTTATATATATGTTTATGTTATTCAATGAATACTCAGTATCTACAAGAATCTTAGATGAATGTGTCAAGTTGTCTGCTAACGACCGCACTTGCAATTTTATTTGATTTATGTTAAACGAAGTCCAATTATTTCGGACCACTAAATCGGAGCCATTCGACATTGTTGTTAATTCAGCTATTCTTTTAATGGACTGTTCAGCGTTTTTTAAATACAGTGAGCTGTTAGTATGCAAATCACGTATGTCATTTAAAGGTATCCTTATGTTGTTTGTTGCATACATCATCGACTCTAAGTCATGCATATATATCGACATCTTCTCAGATTTAATTTTACTTTGTTCCAACAATTGGCTTGTTTCATTTATATTTTGTGCAATTTCATAAATGTGTTTAGTCATAAGTGGTCTATGCTTTGCTACATACTCTATTTTCTCTTGTTCCAAAAGATCGTAGATTAGTTTTTCTTTTTCCGTTGTCATACGGGCAACATCTTTGATATGATGCGTAATCTTTTTATCTAAGTTATTAGCAACATAGTCATTCAATTTCTGAAATTGTGTCAAACCGTTACGGAGATAATCATCGGCCTCAGCAACGATATTTTCAACTGTGTTCTTGTCGTTGATTACGTTACTAAATAGTTCCTCAAGTAATGAAACAACCATATTTATTTCTTCTAATAACTTCATTTGCTCCATATGTTCAGCTTGTGTATTCACAATACTATTTGTTGATTCTGCAAGATCGTTTGAAAGATTAAGTAAACGTTCCCGCAATACAGAATCGTTTATATGTGAGAAATTGTTGCCTATGAAGGCAATTTCGTGGTCTAATTGCGTAGTACGCGTTGACACATTTCTTAATGTAGTTAATAATTGTTCGTTTTCTACTTTAACTTTGTTGATTTTCTCCTTTAATTTTTCAAATGTGTCGTTCATGTTTACGTATTTATCTATCAACATACTGATTTCCGACATTCGTTCATGTGTTGCATTCACGAATATTTGCATTGGTTTTAAGCTTTCATCAACATTTGATATGTCTTTTGCTAGCTTGTCTATAATATTTTCATAACCAGCAAATCTACTCTTGATGTCGCTTAATGTTTCATTCGAGTGTGCGCTATTGGATAGACTGTCCTCCATTTCGTCAACTTTCTTCATTAGATCATCCGCCATTTTCAAAGCCCGCTTAAAATTGATTTTGTGTTCAGTTGCATATGAATGTATCGTATCAACGTCGAGTTTTATCATTCTGGATGAATTAACCTTCTTTTGTACAATATCCATTACAGAAAACATCTGTTGAAAATTATGTTCTAGGGGCGGAAAATGGCTGTTTACGAAATAAATCGATTCATTTAATTTCTCATATGCATTTAATACTTGAGGAAAATTTTCTTTTATGTACTCATAAATTTGTTGCCTTCGAAAGCGCTCATGTAAATCATTGACACTCTTTTGAAACGTTGCGAGGTGTTCTTGAAGTAAACGAGTTTCATTAACTTTTAACTGAATTGGTTTTTGGATTAATTCCATATCGTCAGCAAGCTTTTCCAATTGTTTTGCTCCGTTTTGATTAATAGCAGCTAAAGTTTCCAGCGTTGATGAAATTCCTGTAAAAATATTGTTGATTTCAAAAAGTTTATCATTGATGCCCGACATATTCATTTTCATTGATATCATATCATTTTCAAGACCATTTAGTGTGTTATTGTACTCGTTGAATTTTTCGAAGAGTTTCTTAATTTCTTCATGTAGTGATTGAAGTTTCACATCATTGTATGTTTCTAAAATATAATTTAATTTAGCCTTTATTTTCTCGATTTTCTCTCGGGCACTAGCATGTTGTCGAAATGTTTTGTCCGTTAGGTTCCCTGCTGATCTAAAATTACGTTGTGCAAGACTCAGTTCGCTCTCGAGCTCCTTTCTCATTACAGCTTGTGTTGATAATGACTGCAAAACTATTGAATGGTCAACTATAGTTTCTGTATCCAAGCCGATTTGCAAGCTAATATTTTTCAACGTATTATTGAGCCGTTCTAAACGGTCGGTCATATTTAAGAAACGTTTCGACATTTCTTCTATTGATTCAATGTCGCTGATTTCATGCCCATCTGGAGCGCTTAGTAATATTTCCATTTCTCGATACGAGATGAATGCTTCTTGAGATGTTTGTAAAAAATCAATTGCTGAATCATTCATTTTGAGAATATCAAATTCAACAAAAGTGATATGAATGTCAATGTTATCCATGCTATTTAAAACATTAGATGTATTAAGATATAGAACTTGCAGCTCTTTAAGGGCAAGTATATGATCACTTATGTTTTCGGAAACAACTTTCAAAATATATCCCAACTGTGTATATAAAGAGCCTGGGAAATGTGTCTCTTGTAATTCCTCTTTTTCTTTTCGAATAAACCTTCGTTTAAGGTCTTCAGTCTGTTTGCGTTTTTTGTCAATGGCCTTGGTCACTATCGTTATTTGGGTATCTATAACGTTTAGTGTTGGTTTAGTTACATCTAGTATGTCGGCTAACTTCTCATTGGTATTATTAATATTTGACACTCTAATTTTCAATTCAGTATACGAATTTGAATTGTTCTTTAGCAGCGTTTGAAGTGAGTCGCTTATATTATTTGCATTCTTCATAAGAGATTCCATTTTATTCATGTAGTCATATATATTATTGTAATCTTGCATGTCACTTGAGAACGTTGCCATTAAGCTATCGAAGTCCTTGTGTAGGCTTTTTTCTTTCACATTTTTGAAACGGTCCTTGATATGATTCAATGTGTAATTCATATCACTGACAATTGTACCAAGCCAATTCGTTTCATTGGAAGCATCGGTACTTATGTCTTGCGCTGTTTGAAATTTTGTCATCAGTATTTCCGTCCGATTCTGCTGCTGTTGTAGTTCTAAAAGTTGGGAAGAAATATTTCGCATCAAAGTGGTATGATTTTTCATATATGTTTTAATATCGTTTACAGTATCAATACTATTGGTCATAGATGCGTTTATATCGGATAAAGATTTATTGAGTTCGCTATATGTTTTTATCACGTCGTTGATAGTACTATTACGGAAAAGCGTTCCATCAGCTGAAAATAGATTCACATCTATCTCATCCAGACTATTATTTGTGTCATTGACATGTCTTGATACGTCATTTACAGACGTTACAATATTGGTTTGAATGTTCTTTAGCTGCATTGAAGAAATATTGACAGTTGGCTGTGTTTCTATTTCAGATATAGTTTTAAATGTCAAATGACTGAAATCACTACCTTGTAACCTGATATTATCAGCCAGTGTTTTTGCATCACGATTATTTTCCAAAGCACTTTCATACAATAATTTTAATTCAGGTACAACATACCGAATGTAATCCAGTATTTCCTGTTCTAGAAGCATACGCTCTAGATCTCTTGTGATATTTACTAATTTCTGTAAGTGGTGATGCAAAGAATGTGTTTCATTCGAGATGTTTGCTATTTGTATCTGTAACATCGGAATGTCTTCATTCAAATCCTTTTCAATATGTGTGGCTAACATAATCCTGTTCTTCAAATCCGAAATAGTAGATGATTTATTTGCGATGACATTTGTCAGATATCCAAAGTCTCCTTTTATTTCTTCCATCCAATAATTTATGTCCTTGTGCGTGTTGTTGATTAACTCAGCCTCGTGCTCCAAATCCATCAACTTGACTTTTAATAGAGACAATTTGTTATGTAGTGTTGAATTACCCACTTGACTAAATTTTCTTAAAAGTGCATTAATTTCATCGTTTACAATCGTCAGTGATTCATTTGTGTTCTGAATAGCGTCGTCTAAATCATGAATACGCTTATCGGTTTTGATAATTGAATTATTTGTAGCTGCACTGCAGTTTTTAATATCCTCCAGTTTAAATATCTCCGCCAAGAATATAGACGGTATCTCGTTGACATTTGAAGCAGTTTCCTTTAATCGAAGTAAATCGTTTCCTATGTCATTAAACGAGCTGTTTGCTGAATTTAAAGTTTCGTTTATCCATGTAAAAGTATTAACGACATCAGCAAATGTGAAGTTGTTCTGCAGGTATTCGGCAGCTTCTAGTTGTTCTGGAGCTATAGATGTTATTGTCTTCTTAACTCTAAGCAGTTCTTCAATAGAAATGTCAAGATCACTGTTTAATTCCCGTTGCTGTTTCTCAGATTTATGAAGCTCAGCTACAGGAAGCGAATCATCCTTGTTAGTTATTTCCTTTGCAGTATTTAACTTTTCTTGAATATCATGCAATGTTTTCATTGAAGTATTTGTTACATTTCTAAGATCTTCAAAAGTATTTAATAATTGTTGAATCAGACGTTTTAAGTGGGGTCCGTGCCTTAAAATGTAGTCCGATTTTTCTTTCAGCCTAACTTCATATTCTAACACGTCTAATTGGTGTTTTAACTGTTTGAGATCATTATCTACCTTTGCGCCATTTTCATTATTATTTGGAAGAGCATAATTGGCTTCATTCACGCTATCTTGAACTTTTTGACGTACCATTTCAAATGGTTGCATAGCAGCCCAAAGCTTCTGGGGATCATCAAAATCGCTAACAACGTTACCTCTAAATTCTAACAACTCTGTTCTGCTCTGGTTAAGGTTGTCACTGACGTGATTTGTGTTATTGGTTAGGTCATTGGTAGACGCTGCAATATCTAAAATGAGCGCGCTAATATTAGTCCGAAAAGCAACTATTTCTTTGTTTGAAATTTCGTTATATCTTTCGTTAAAGTCATCATATCGGTTGCTAAGAATAGATGTGTCGTTTATTCGTGCTTGATTGCGTTCCATAATTTTCCTCATTTCGACATTTGCTATTTGACTGTCATTGTCTAATTTAGGCAAGTCATTAAGAATAAAAATGTGGCGATTTATTACCTTATCTAAGTATCCTAATCTCTCCATGCTCTCTTGTAAACTGAGTTCATTTTCATGAGCTGTTTGCACATGAAACTGTACAGTTTTATTTAGGTCATTGAGTAAATTAAATAATTCTTTGTATCTGTGCTTCATGTCGTCTAGCGATTCATCATCACTAATAGTTTCGCCATCAGAGGCAAACAGAAGTTGTTCCATTTTCGAATAAGCATCTTTAACATTACTTGCTGCATACGAACTGTTCAGTATACTATTGTTCACACTGTTGATCGAATTACGTATATTTTCCGTGCTGAATGTTGTGAATCCCTGGCTTTGCAACAACATTGCAGTTTCACCATATGTTGTGGTTGTTGATAGAAGACTTCTCGTATTATTTTCCAGAACCGAAGATAACAGGTTTATGTTGTTTATAAACGAGTTATATTTAGGACCTGGAAAATGTTTGTCAAAATATTCTTGCTTCTCTTGACGTGTAAGCTTATTTTTAATGCTTTGTAGATCTTTTAAATGATTTGAAACGTTTTGTGACGCCTCGTGGTATAGTTTGTCCGTCGAATCGATACGAGTTTTCAGAGTGTCCATATGTTCAGTAACGTCTTCCATATGTTTGATACTTTCTGTTAATGCCTTATTTAATGTATTTAAGTGTTGAAAAGAATCATTTGTTAATGCATTGACTATTTCTAATATCCCATTAGATTCTTGAATTCCATCTGAGATACTATCGATCGCATTGGTTAATTGTAATATTTGGTCATTGGTTGTTTTTGATGACATTTTAAAAGGTTCATTTAGTTCTTTTAAGATACTCTCATTTAAATGAGCAAATTTTGTAATTGTGTCATAAAATGATGTATTAATACTATTCATATCTCGATTTATAGTATTAATGTTTGTTTTTGTCAGGTTAAAATCTTTTTCAACAGCCTGTATGATTTTCATCAAATCTTTCAAAGACTTTCGAGTTGTTACCAAACGATTTAAACCATCATGAAACTTTATTAAACCGTCATTTGTAAACATGGTGCTATTTTTGTCTGCATGCAACTTCATTTCTGACTTGTAGACAGCATTCGTAATGTTGTCGATGATCTCTTTTGCATGTTTATATCGTTTCTGCATGCCTTCTAAACTTTCATCTGCCGTATACCGTTCTGTTTCATTTATCCACATAGTGTTTGCAACATCTTTTAATTTATTTTCATTGTCAAGTATTTCATTTGATATCACAGTCATCGAACTATTTACTAACGCTAATAATTCGCCCATATGGTCCAAAGAAATGTTAACATTGGAATGCGGTTTCATCCGTTGAACAAGTCTTTGGTAAAGATCTGTCACATTTTCAAGAAATGATTTCGATTCCGTAAACATATCTGTTACGGTATTAAGAGAGTGTTCCGCCTTAAGTCGTTCAGCAATAAGGTCAGGAAATACAGTGTCTGCAAGCAAGAGCTTTTGACGGTCGATGAACAGTTCTTTATCTGTGGTGTGTATGGTTTCGTTTACTCCCTTCAGTCCAATTTCAAGCCTTTTTAATTTATCCTTTAATTCTTCTAAAGCCTTTCGTATGCTGTTATAGTCTGCATTAACAATATCAATGTTTGGCATAATGTCATTACTAATCAAGTTCTTTAAATTAAGCCTATGCATGTTGGTTTTTTTAAAATTGTCTTTCACTGCTACAAATAATACAAAGGCGTCTCTTGATAGGTGTGTTTGCGTGTCTAGGTCAGTTGTCATGTTTTGTAAAACCACCGCATACTCGGCTAAAGCATCATTGACGTAAGATTCTGAAAGATTGATGTCCGTTGCGGTAAAATTGGAGTAATGCTGCTTAATTCGCTCAAATTCGTCCGTAAGAATTCTATGATGATCTTTCACTTCATACATTTGTTGAGTTGTATTTTCAATTTCGGTACTTAAATTGTCAGTTGCAATATTGGTGGTAGCAATTGACTTTGCAGTACTATATAACCGATCGATTTGTTCAGAAATATCACTAAAGGTAATGTTGATATTGGTCAGGTTCGAGGATATAATAGGAACATTATTTGTTATGTTATTTAAAATGTGCTTGTGTTGGTTTAGTATTCCTCGATATTCAGAGTGCATCTTCTTCACTTCATCCAGATTCGCAAGTGTCTCGTCGATAGACTGTACTTCCATTAACATATCGTGACATTTTTGTTTTAATCTAATTAGATTACCAATGTCTGTTTTGATTTGCTCTTCAGTAGCATTAAGGAAATTCACTTCCTTGTCTAAGTTGATGTTCAGGTTTTTGAACCCACTTGCCCTGTCAAGAATAGCTAATGCAAGTAATTTAATCTCATTAATGGTTTCCAAAAGGAAATGTTGATTAAAGGTACTTGTGTCCAAATCATCGATAAAAGTATTGAACTGGTTGGTAATAATAGGTTCATTTTCATTTAAGTAGTCATGCTTTTCCTTTGTGTTGTACACATCCGTTTCGAAGTTAATAACTTCGCTTAACATTTTTATTATGTTCTCTTGAACTTGATTAAATACGTTAGATATGTCGTTTACAGTGGATATATCAGTGACGAGTGCGTTTTGTGTAAACTGCATATCGTCAGCTAATTGTTCCAGGTCTTGTTTGCTGCTTTCATCTATTTCGAAATTAGAACTATGGTATGTGTTATTTACGTTGTTAAATGTAAGTATTGTTGACACAATGCTTTTGTTTGCTCTGTCTAATACATCCTTTATTCGATTGACTTTTTCAATGGTATTTTTCAAAACATTTATAAACTTTTCATATTCATTTGCTTCTTGAAATGTTCCATTGATATCGCCGAAGTTCAGACGTAAAGTTTGAATATGTTGCAGCCTTTCCTTGAGGTGTTTCAAATCGTCATTAACTTTTTCTGTGACAGTATTGATTTTACCGGTAATGTTTGTAATTTTACTATTAACGTCATCTTCGGTTATTTCTATCACATTTATCGCACTCTGAATGTATTTTGTTTTATTTATAAGCTTCTCCATGCCTTCATTCCACATTGCCAAATCAGTTAAAGTCGACGATAAGTTTTGCATCTGAAAATTAAAAGTATTCAGTGTGCTATTCACAGCCAGTGTTTTCTCTTTCAGTAATGCTGTAGAGTCATACAATTTGGTCGGATGTCCGTCGGTATTCCACAGTAAGCCATCGACTGATTCCAAATCATTAACAGCTTCTTTATATGCTTGCTTCTTTGCTTTAAAGTTCTGGAGCGAGTCTTCATATGTTGCCCATATGTTATGTGCTGGAACAATTATGTTTGGATACTTATTAATCGACTCGAACAGTTCCAATAAATTGCGATATGTCTCGTTGGACTTCTTATTTGTATCGTTGATCCTCTTGTCAAACACCGATTTTGCATCTTTTAGATTGTTAAATTTTGTAAAGAGGGCGTCGTGTGTTTTATTAATATAACGTAAATTAGTACGAACAAAATTGAACAGTTCTTTGGTTTCGTTCAAACTTGCGTTAAATGCCTTTAAACTAACGCCAACAACTGTTGAATATGTTTTCAATTCATTGACATTATGCAAAACGCCGTTTATATCTAGTTCTAACAAACTTAGTTTTGAACTAAGATAATTGAAATCTGACGTTAGTTCAGCTAATGATCGTTCTCCAGAAGACATATTTAACTGTAGCTCCGCTAACAGCTTTCCGATATCAATTAATCTGCTTTCTACATGGTCGACCGATTTTTGCATATTTGGAAACGCTCTCTCCACACTGGCGAATCTCATGTTGACGCCTTTGAACGACTGTGATAGGTTCTTAAATGTCCCAAGCAGATGCGCATACGTTTCATTTAACAGTTGAAAAGAGGAGTTTGCTGAATCTAAAGAAATGTTGGTACGCGTCATAAGACTTCTCGTTTCATTGAGTTTTAAAAGTAAATCATTTGCGCCGTTTGCTATTCTGTCTAACGTATCCTTCAACATAGTGTGCGATTCATTGTAAATAATGTTTTTATTATCCAAAATTCGAAGAGTTTCATTGGCATTGTACAGCTGTTCTGTGAGGGTTGAAGTTGAACCAGTAAATGACTTTAGGTTTGTCATTAATTTTTCTGATGACTGATGAGTTTCATCACTTGTTTGGCGTAGATCAATGAGAGTTTTATTTAAATGTACAACATCCTGCTTCATTTCAGAAACAGACCCATTCATGGCAAACACCACACTTGCAATCGTCAGAAGAGTATCTCTTATATTGTCGAAATTCATGTCAACAGTTTTTAATTTTGAAGTCATAGTTCTAGTTGCGTTTTCAATAACGCCAATAGATATTTCTGTATCATAAACGCTTGTGTTAACTATCTGCACTGTAGAATTGAGAATTATAAAAGATGTATCAATGTTTGATAAGGTTTTGTCGAGATTGTGGAGATTCGTTTCTAGCCCGGATAGTTTTTCTTCTACTTTATTTAATTCTGCGTTGATTTCGTCAACATCCTCACCAATAGTGTCAAGTGTTCCATTCATCTTTAATAACATGCTCAGAGTCTCAATCAAATCTTTGTTTCTGATGCTCACTTGGATGCCATTGTCATCTTTGTGATATTTCGAGTTAAAAGCATCAAAGGTTTTCACCATACCGTTTATCCAATGTATTGAATCTACCAATGTATCATTCATGGCTGACATATTCAACTTAATATCTCCGATAGAGTTCCTCATATCTTTAATATTTTCATCAACTGCAAAGAGTTTTTGAATCACTTCAAGAACTGTTCCATTTATTAAAATAAATGGTTCATTCATGCTTGCAAGTGTTTTGTTCATCTTATTATATGTAATATTCAGCTTACGTGCACTAGAAGATATTTTTGTAAGGGTATTATTGACAGTTTTCAAGGAGTTGTGAAGTCTGCTGAGTTTTGAATGAGTGTTTACAACAGTTTTGTTAATGTCCTTAAATGACATACTAAGCAAATCCGAATCGCCAATTACTGTCTTCACTTTGGTGTTCAGTTTTATTTCAGCATTGGCAATACTCCTAAGTATTTCTTCCATACTGTCCAGTGTGTCATTGGAATATTCTGAAGTCGAATCAACATCCAATACACTCCTGTTGACAAACTTTAGAGCTTGTTCTAAATCAATATGATCCCCATTAACAACCTGTGCTGTGCCGTTTAAATCATGAACTGCGTAGGCAACATAGTCCGCGGTCTTGGCGAGATTTCCAAGGGAATCATCAATATGTTGTAGAATGTCATCTATACTAAACGCTGTGTTTTCAAACATCCGAAAGAAATTCTTGAACCTTGTTAACGTTTCGTTTATATCTTGAAGGTTGTGATTAAGGTTTTTCAGCGACAGCGTCATATTTGCAATGGTCTCTTGAAACCGAAATAAAGGTTCGTGCGTATCATGAAATGTTGCGTTCATGAAATCAATTGCCTTACGCATGGTATCAATTTTTCGGGTCATGTTTGCCATTGATTCAACCAGGTTTCTTAAAATATTCTTCATATCTTCAATGTCATCAAAATCCGTTGATTTCGAAATACCTATAATAAGCATACGTGTACTTATGATAGAACAATGTAAATACGTACGAACAGTTACGTACAGTTACGTATTTTATTATACATATGTGCTATGATAGTTTACTTAATAGACAATATAAAATAAACATATGCAAAAAAAACTAATTTTATTTTACTGTTACTGCCCTATGTCAAAAACACAAGTCTTTGCTGTAGAAGATATACTAGTAAGCTATATTGTATATTAAAGTATTTAAAGTATTTAAAGTTATAATGTATTACTGTATAACAAAGTTCTGCTTACAATAATATTCAACTTTTAAGTTTAGCATCGATGCCTATCATAAGAAGAAAGTCACTATCATATGCCAACACTTAATACAGTTTATATACGTTAATTTGATTCCGCCTCCATGGCAGTTCGGACTTGTCACTGAAATAATAATGCAGTGAACATATGCTTACAAAGTTCAACGATTACAAAGGCAACCTTTAAACAGCGAAGATGGAAAAGCATTTACACAAAATACATTTAAGCAGCATGGTTACATAATCAATATGTTAATTTATAAAACACACATTATACATTACATAACACTAAACAGTTATTAGACACTAACACACCGTATGCCAATGATATAATGGTATTTAAAAATAAACTGAGTTCTGTATGAAAATCTTGGCAAGTATGTAAATATATATATTAATATCTACCCCACGGCTTTTTAGCGTGACCGTAGATGCCAACTTTTGAAACTTTAAGCCAGCTCATCTGATTGGATGGCAATGTTTGAAACAAAGGCAATAGTCCACTTTGCACTCGAATGGCGTTCTGAAAATTGTTTCCGCCATGTGTAAATTGCTCCCTTGCCTCAGGCTGTGCAAACTGCCCAAAGATGTCTTGGTTGTAGTAGGTGGAAGGAAACGATATATCTTTGGAATAACGTTTGTTTACATTGAAACGAAATATTTGCAGAGCAGATTTTTTACTGCGTTGTGACGGTATGTGTCCGTATCTAACACCCATTTGTACGCGTCGATTATCGTCCCGCATATTTTGTCTTCTAATACTAGTATCTGTTATTTGCGGTGAACTTCTAACAACACCGAAGTTGCCATATGGATTTATTGGTTGTTCTAAATATACCGGAAAATTATTGTTGGTATGCACCGGCATATCAGGCAGATCTGCGTCGTCATCTGAACTAGTTGTTACGAAATTATGGTTGTGTAGGTGTTCCTCGTGTTCTAAATGGGAGAAAGGTCCAGTATTCCATTGATTGTCATCAGTTATCTTGTTGTTCAACGTTTCTTCGGCCATACTGTTATCACTACTTCTTGCGTTGAATGAGTTCAAAGGAATTTGATCGTCGCCTGTGAGCTTGTCAATCATCTTCATCATGCTATCAAAATCAAGACTATCATTGTCTTGCTGACCATTGTTGTCATATCTTTCGGGAATTAAATTACCTCCTTGTTTACTTTTGGGTTTGACAAACACACTATCCATAAAATCTGGCAAATAGACACCGTCTTGTGCTAAATTCACGACATTGGAATTAAACACAATTCCAATTGGAATATAATCAACAAATTGGCTAAATGTTGGTCCAACATGTGCATTACTCGCTACATTTGGTTGACTTATTATATTCATATTGTCAACTTTGACTTCAATTACTTTTCGTGGGTCGTTGAACACATTTACCCAATTTATATTTTCAAATGCCGGTTCATGTAATTCTTGTTTTATTATATTTGGTTCGATAATTTCATCTAAATTAACGGTTATTTCACTTGTTGGCTGAAATGTTTCATTTGTGGTTTGAGTTGATGTGATATTTGTATGAGCAAGTCCTGATGTTCCATTTACACCTTCACTTTGAATTGCACTTTGATATAGTATCGGCGTGGATGAAATGGGCATATTTTGCTCGTTAAATGATTGTATCAGTTCTTTAGACGATGTGATAGATTCTGTTGAATGTTTACTTGTGAAATCGGTATTAGTAACCTTTGAGGCCATGGTTGTAATGATTTTTGTAGGTTCTATAACCGAAGTTGAAATAAACATACTCTCGGTAACATTATTTTTAACTGGTGGAGCCGTTTGTCCTACAATTAGAAACACATCAGTTTCTATTGCATATATCTTTCGATGTTTTGCTTCTGAGGAGTCAACTGGTGTGAAGGCGTATTCGGTCTGTTGTGAAATCAATGCAGTAGTCTGACTTTGCAATGTATTTTTGTTTGTGTAGTGGGAAATGTCAATAAACGATGTTTCAAGCGACTGAGAAATGTCGTAGTTAGACGGTTCAATTGTGTGTATATTGTGTACATTTCTATTTCCTGCATGATGCACCAACACGTCTTTATTGAGTGCAATGGGGTCCACGAATCTGGCATCGTCTTGTCCAAATCCATTTGGTTGTGTCATGTCTCTTGGTTGAAAAGACTGTTGAAGAATCCGATCAGTTTCCAGTTGCACCTCTGTAGGAATTTCCATAGATGAACGCGTTGCGCTGATTTCGCCTACCCCTTTGTATCGATTGTGTTCAATATCTTTATCGTAATGTATTCGATCAACAATTCGATGTCCTTGTACAACAAGATGACTTGGTATATCAGACAATCGTACAACAGAAGCAACGGGAACATGGACATTGAAAGCGGCAGCGATATTAGGCAGCATGTGAATATGTTCTCGAACAGGGATAACTGTATGTACATATGCCTCGGTGGATATTGCATTCAACCTGTCGCCGTTACGGTTTGGGAGCAAGTGCCTCTCCACATTGTGGGACACTGGTGGATGAAGGTTAGATGTTAGTAGCGTAACATCGACAAGCAGTGACTCATTGACAGCGGGTGGCATAAGTGACTCATTAAGAGACTTACGTGCAATGAAGTCTTCATAGTCATCTGAAATAACAAACAATAGTTTAAATATGGTATTTTACTACATTGTATTTCATATATAATATTTATTATACTTCAAAACCAATTAGCAATAAATAATACTTAACTTTACAGCATTAAACCTTGTTGGCATGAAATACGTTAATTAATAACTGAGTGGCAAATCAACAGTCATATGTAACGTTAATAATATATGCTTCGGTATGAAATATTCTAAATTCATTTTAGTAGGTGAGCCTAGTGTATATGTATTATTTGAACATTATATATACGTATAAGACTTAACATCAGACAAACTTTGTATTTATGGCTTCTACACAGACGTTATTGTATCAAATAATAGAGTTTATTTATAATAATGAAATCGAAACAAAATTGCTTATCAACAATGGCTTGTATATGATATTTCTTGGTTTGATATGATGTACGTCACATTGAAAAGAAATGATTTACGTACGAGGAATATTATCTTTTGTTCGAACGCTAAAGCCATTTTAGTATGTATATCTATAAGCTATTTACATACCCCAAGGAATTCTTGGTTTTATTTTTGGCTTAATGTCCGGGTAAGGCATGGTCTCCAGACTGACGTCAAGGCTACGCAGGTATATGTGGAGGTCGTCAATCACGAGGTACAGGGTATCATTGGACTTCAGACGGTCCGACTTGCGCAGGATTATGTCTTTGATGCGGCCACCGTCGTGCGTTACTTGGTTGTCATGGAAATCGAGAGTGTAGTGAACGGCTATCCCTGGCTTGGTGGGATCGTCCCTTGAACAGAATTGTGTATTTGTACTCTAAGCCACAAACACAGTAGCTGAAGTATATTATTGCTTTAGCTGGTACGTCCGCTTTAATAATCTATGTAATTCAAAGTATAATGTAGATAGTGCTTTTTATTTATCTATAGTAACTCTGAGTCAGGTTTATTTCTTTACTTTTTAGCAGTTGTTTAATTTACGATTTCAATAAAAGCATTGCGTTTTTTCATCGACTTTGACGCACTTCTGTAAAAATGTATGACATATTAGCACAGTGATTTGACGTATGTATATAATACATTTTCGCTTGTTAACGTAACATTACTTTCACCAAGGGCTTGATTTCTAGAAAATGTATATAACCAGAGGCATTATACGTACTTGATAGTAACCATTTTGCAGCCCATGTAGAAAGACGCAAGCTCACTTGTCAGGAAATACATGTCCATCTGGAGCAAAAAAAGGCCATACATAAAAATGTATTGAATGCTCTTGAAGGTGGTTCGGCCATATGTAAGTATGTAAGTTATGTAAGTATGTAAGTATGTAAGTAGTTTAATTCAAACTACTGTTAATGGAAAATGTGATTTAAAGACAACAAAAAACAACAACGACAACAAAACACACAAACAAAACGAATATATACGATGAAGTCTTACTGTAATTCAGTTAAATAGGACCTCAGTATATAAACCACATGACGTATGACCTACATGCAACATTCGTTTAAAACAAGTTATCGCCCTTACCTCCTTGCAGAGGGGCTGTTCAATGCTGTTGAAATCCACAGAGGACCCATTCGACATTTCTGGGGTATAGTTTCTGTTGGCAATGGTAAACCGTACGTTCGCCCGCAGCATTTCTGAAAAGAAAAATCAAGCTCATTAAATTCCGGTGTTTCGAGAGTAATTTTAATTACATGTATCTCTTTCGTTTGGAGCTTATTTCATGGAAGTTCTGCGACATAAAATACACTGACGGTACTTCTTTATATAAGGGAGTACTCAACGTATTGCCAACAAAGTAATGTATATCAAATAGTGCTAGGTTAATGCATTCGTTGTTGCCTGAAGGTCACGCGTTCATATTAAAATTGCTGTTTGGAGATCGGAAATCATTTAAGTAACTTCTCCATTAACTACAAAGCGAATTACATAATTTACATTTCTTTGGTATTTGGAAGTACCAATTATTGGTGCATTTGGTTTAACACATGTCTAAAACCCAATTCTTCGTAATTAATACAGTTATATAATATTATTGGCCATTCAAACGTGCACGCTACAAACTCTACATTCGGGCTTGATGTTCGAACCGTTTCGCATGATCAGTTCTAGTTTTTGACACAACTTTTCCTGAACATAAATAATATGGCTATATTAAAAAGTGGCATATATTGAAGTTCGCTTTCAAACTCTGTATGTGCACACAATACTAGCAACATAAATCGTTGTTGATGATTTAATATTTACTTTAAATGTACATCGACAGTGCAGAATTCATAACAGTTTGGTTAAAGTATGACGCTTTTAATGTGTTTAATGTCTTCTCATACTCATACTAAATTTTAGTAAAAAACTAACATTTTGATATATTTAAGTTATATTCAATTTGAAAGGCTTGTGTTTCAATTTAACTAAATTAATTCACAAAGCACTTAGCAATAATGTGAACAATGGTGGTTTACACTCGCATAAATCATTGTTGACATTTTTGACAATTTTATTCACCAACATTGAACAAATGAAGCTTAAAATTAAATAAACACAAAATGAATGTAAACACGGTTGTTTTGTTGGTTCTAATTAACGGTTTCCGTTGGTCCGTAAACATTATCTGGTATACGTTAACGTTTTTACGTGCAAACGACGTCAACAAACTCGTGAACTTGTAATCATAGCAAAACAATGGCGATATTACGATCAATAACCGTGTATCTGTCAAATCACATCAAAAGAATATGAAAAGAAATGGCTGCAAACAAATCAAGCGTTTCCACGTTTATACAACGCTTGTCATTATATTATGTAGTTACATCAATAGTCTACAATTACGAACAGCAACAACACCACCCACAGCGCTGATAACACTAAGATTTTCAATTATAGATGTAACAACTACCAATACCGTAACAAAAGCCATGGATACCATTGTTAAACTTACATTTCTGTTACTGTTACTGTTATCTTTTTATCGTATTTACTTTAATTTTTACATATTATACTGACTATCAAATTTCATACCGATTTCTCAGCGGTTTATGTTTGTCTTGATTTATATTGTTTTATTGTTTCTATTTGAAAAAAAAAGAATTAAAATGACTAGAACGACAAATGCATGAGTGTGCTTTACATGAAAATACGAAAAACAGGCTAGACCAAATGTAAATAATACAGTTAGTGTTTTTTCTTAAGATTTTCCGTGTGGCTAAATCGATACCTTTTGTAAGTTAAAAGCAGAAATTTAAGTCGCGTCTTTTAGCTGCGTGGAAAAATACGTCAACGAATATATGTAAAGTGCAAAGTTCGATTTAGCTAACTGTTGGGTAGGCAACCTTAATAACAAGCCCTGTGTGAGACTCGAACCTTCGACCCCCAGCTCAGTAACGCCCTAACCACTAGGCCACGGAGACGGTATTAATATAATATAAGCATGGTCGCAAAGTATGCACAATAGTATGGTATGTTGCATATTATCAATTAGATGCGTACTTTCATTCATGTATTAGGTTTGCAATTATCGACAAGCGAATATATACCGAATATTATGCTAGTCAATTGTTCCAAGAGTATGTATTAGTCGAGTGGTTTGTGTGATGACGTGTCACACAAGAGGCGGAGCCTCGAGTGTGATACGAAATAACGCAAGCCACGAGACTAATACATACTCTTGGAACAATTGACTAGCGTAATATTCCTTTTATTATATACCACGATAAACTTCAAATGTGCATTTACCGTATTTTATTTTGATTATAAACTACAATAATGACTAATAATTGTAGGTATAGATTATATTTGTTTACACAACTAATGATGACGTCATTAAAAAAGTAGTCCGGCTAGTATGGTAATACGGGATCAGAAAAATAGCATGTAGCATAATACGGGATTTTGTTTCTGACGATATGTATTTCACCGATTGATACAGCATGTATTTTGGTAAGATTTTAAACAGGTATATAATATATGTATATATTAACATTAACGTGATGTGAATGGGCATGCTTATTAGGCTTACTTATAATTACACATGTTTTGTATTTGGTACGATGTTTTAAATGGCATGACATGGAAGCTTTGATATGTACACGCGCAAATGGAGACTTGCACTGAGCTTATAACGTATATATGAATTACGCTGATTGAATTAGCACTAACCGTTGTGATTCAGGAAATGCAGTACCAGACCGGAAATGGCTGCCACGGTAGCTAAGAGACCGACGGCCACCAGGACGACGGCGACGGTGTTCCGTCGGCGCAGTGATAGCTTGGACACTGCTGGGATATTGGCCCCGTGCATGGACCCCTGGTCGTGGTTGCACGTGCTGCAGGCGTCCCCGAGGCTGCGGGCTCTCATCGAGGCGACGGCGCTGTAACTCGGCGGGCGCGCGTCTGATGCCACGGAGGGCGCGTCTGCCAGGCCCTTCCCCCATAGTCCTCCAGTGAGGCCGTGGAAGCGAAGGGCGGGCTGTAGAAGAAAAACGAAGACATTTTAGCAATTATTTCGCCGCTTTATTACATGGTTTAAAGAGGGTATGTACGATCTCATCAAATTTTCATAGAAAAATATGAAAGTAAAATGAAACCTATAAAATACTGATAAATAACAAACTAGAATGAAAGTTCAGAAGAATTGTTATTCGGAAATCCTCGCAATTAGAGCTTTACACCGTTAAAATACTTTTCGTCTTCCAGTCGAAAACTCATTCATGTACAGTAGACATGTACAATTTTGGGAAATGACCAATTTGTTGCGTGTTGACTTAAGTTCTGGGCAGATTGTTCATACGAGACATGGACACGTTTTTTTGATTATCTCACAAATACGATTAAAGATGTCGGTATCGGCGTAGCACTAGGAATACATTTGTCGTTATCAGGAAGTTCATTAAAAAAAAAAATATGGTACACATATCTGTTTATTTTTTTTTGTATGATTTCAATATCAACATTTCAGTTTTTTATAATTTGAACAACACAAATGCAAGGACAAATATAATCGAGGAAAGTTAAAATAACAAGAAATAAACTTTGATGAGATCGTACATACCCTCTTTAAAGGAGTTTGAATTTAATATAATAGACGGTGCGTCGGCTAGGACCTTTCCCTCTAAATCTCCAGCGAGTCGGTGAATGCAAAAAATTGTCTAGCGAGGATGACAATCAAAGAATACGACGCTCTTGTCGCTGCCTGACAGTATACTTTAAGACTTTTATAACGAAATTTTATTTAAAAAAATAATAATTATGAGGTTGTCCAAAATATACCCGTATGCTATGTAAATGCCTCTACGTGTCCCGATCATATTGAAAGGTAGTCGATGACAGTGACATGCGAACCGTTATAAAATGACGAAAGAAACAAACACAATGTTTTATTTTATTGATGCACAATAATCTGACTGTGTAGTTAGTTTTATGTCATGAATGTCCCTTTAATGGATCATGCGTGTATCTATATGTTTTATTTCATTCATGCGAGAGTGTATGGTTGTGTGGTTCTATATTAATGTTTTATTTTATTAAATCTGAAATATCTTATTTCATGGTGATATGTCCATGTTATATTTCATTTAATGCCACAATATATATTGTGTGGTTGTATATGCATTATTTCTCTGGTAATTATGTATTGATCATAAACAATGGGAGCTCATTAATATTTGGAATAGTTGAGTACTAACAAGTCTCAACAACCACGTGTTACAGAGGCTGATAGGCAATGCTGACATTTTACGGAGTGTCGAATGTACTAATTTAACGCCGATATCTTCCCAAATCTTAATAAAACTGTCAAGCAAATATGTCTTAGTAAAATGTCATATAGTTAAAAAGCAATAACACACAGAGCATGGTGACACTTAGAGACTATTTCAGTGATTTATCGTAAATCAAAATTTGCAAGACTAATATAATCGAACCTTCAAGATCGACTAGTACAGAATTTTAAATGTTTCAAACGAGACATAATTTAAGTCGCTTTAGCTAATCGCTATTTAGAATGAGCTGCACTGAGGTTAAGCTATTTTTGTTACGATTAAGATAAGTGTATACGTATACTTTTTATTTCTAACTTTCGGCGATTAAACAAACATGTAAGAAAAGGAAGACACAAACCTAGAATGAAGTATAATGATGCACATGCACAATATACAAAACTTAGTCGGCTATTTGCAAAATACCATCTTTTATGTACATATAAAGTATAAAGAATCATATGCATAATCAGACACGCACGCACAAATATGTACTAAATTATATAAATAGTAAATAAGTTTAAAGGGAGTTTACTTTAGACCGAATGGGTATCAGTTTGAGAAATATATAACGATGCATTTGGACATTGAAAACATATTTTTATAACGAATTTCAAAAAATTATACTTCAAGGAAGTAACGGACGCATATATAGCAGCACTAAAATATAAGCGTCATGTCCTATATTGTTAAACCAATAAAAGGAACAATTTGTTAAAGGACTGCACCCATCATCCGGAGTGTCGTCCTTACTGCGACCCAAACAGTCATTTTATGGAAAACGCCGAAAGTCACATTCAGAACGCACAACTTTTTTTTTCAAGTTTCGGTCATGCGTTTCATCGGGATCCTGGTGTCTGTGTTCCCACCACGACCTAACCAAGTCCTGTGCGTTTTTATTGCGTTAACACTGCGTCCCTACGGCGTCCACATGGCGATCATAGGCCAATCACGACGACCACACTGCGTTTTCGGCGTCTGTTCCATGACTTCTCCGACCATAGCATTCACATGGCGAATGCACTGCAACCATACAGTTTTTCGGACAATTTCATTTTTGAGGCTACTGTTCAAGATTTGCATTTTATTCAAATTTTATTCAAATGGCAACGTAATTTGCACAACATGATGACGAAGACGTGATGCCGTGTGCGGGACAGAGCAGCCAGTGCTGCAACATCGATCTCACCGAACCATGGGGCACGGCCTACTTCGCATTGCCCTGTTCTTTTTTGTTCTAATCAGGCTTTAAGCTAGTTGATGGTCATTTACCCGCTGCTGTTGCTGGACAAGTACCATGTGTTATACCAGCAGTAGGTAATCCATTTCCTCTGTGATGATGACGAATATATGAATTATGTCTTAATAACTTTGGGAGATACACCGATGAAGGTAAACTGAAAGACTTTATTGTATAGCTGATCATGATCGGGACAACCATGTTCGGGATAGGCTAGCTCTAGAAACACAGTGTACACTTTGAAGAAACGTCCAGATCGTCGAAGGAACCCCAAAGAAACACCAAGAACGTTGTAGACGCATAATGGACGTCGTATGGTGGCGGACAAAAGTTAGACCTCTGAAAATGATCTCACTGAAATAAACAGTAAGAAGGCCATTGCCGTGATAGGTCGTGTTAAGAACCCAAATGTCACATCTTTGATTTGTCACAGCTCTGCATTGTCACATTATTGCATTGTCACATCGTTGCAGTGTCACATCGTTGCATTGTCACATCGTTGCATTGTAACATCTTTGCATTGTCACATTGTATTATCTTAACCACTGAACACGTGTTATCCAGCACTTATCTTAAGTGACTGAGAGGACAGGCACGTCATGCACTTGAACATTTTTCTGAATCATGGATGAACGTCCCAGTTTCGGTTGTCTTGTTTTGTATAATAATGTATAATTTTCTTAAATTGCCACCAAAGCACAACATATTAAATGGGTTTTATATTAAAGGGACTATGGCATCTAACAGGCCCTCAAAGGGGCAATTTAAAAAAATGAAATTAAAATATTAATACTGGTATATAATAACGGTTAAAACAGGGTATATATAATGGAAAAAGAGTGTATGCATTCTGAGATAAAAATCAATTTATGATAAGGGTTGTGTTTGCTTGGCCCTTTTCATGTTTAAATTTCGACGTCAAACTTGTGGGTATTTTGTATAACCATAGTTTGCAGATGATTCGTTATCAATCAAAATAGCGCAGCTGCTAGTTAAAGCACTATTTCATGTCATTTCTTTGTACGGCTCCGAAGTCGTGAGTTCGATACCCACTTGGGGTTTTAATTTTTTTAAACTTTTTTGCTTATTTGTTTTTAACAAATATCTCCTTGTGTATTATATTATTTATTATTTATTTAATGCAAATATCTTAGTATTGCACATTTCGATCATATAATATAATTAGTAGTGCAATAGGAAGGCAATTTTTTCGTTGACATAGTCCCTTTAAAACAGACAACATTTGAACATAAATATTACACATGAATGTAGCATGTTTAAATTGCTTTATGCATAAAAGAAGTAAGATCTTGATTGCAATGAAAAACATAAATGTATTACAATTACACCCTTATTCAAGTTATTGTACAAACTGTATTGAAGTCTAAGATCTTCTTTCGTTTATTCACCATAAACATCAAAACGTCAATTAAACGTCTACGTTAACGTTTTCCGTACGACCTATTCTCTAGTAAGAACTATATATACGTTGTACCTTCGTTGCATAAGTTAGCCAATTAAAAATCGCTTATTCCCTTATGTTTTGTGTGAAAATAGGACTAATTCATCAGTTTAAAATCATTTAAAATCATTTGTTTAAATACGATCAAACAAATAACATAAAGGGACAAATCATATGTGTAAAAATAGTTATGTTTCGGGTTTCGGCAGAACATAACGGTTTTTTCATAAACAGCTTAATTGGCAAAAAATATTCACTAACTATTTACACATCACTATCGATACCTCCTTAAGATCATTTCAGTATAAGTTTTTGATGAATATTGTTCCTAACAATCAAAAACTCTTTAAATACAGAATGGTAGAACCTAGTCTTTGTGATATATGTTCACTGTCAGTGGAATCAAATAGGTATTTGTTTTGGGATTGTCCTAGAGTCCGCAATTTTTGGATTCAAATCATGAATTATATAAAAAAAAATAAACTTAATATTACAGACTTCAATTTGTCTTCTGAATGTATTTCACTCTGTAATATTTTTCTAGTCAACAGGAATTATTCGAACTGTGTTAACTTTGTTGTATTACTAGGAAAATATTTTATATTCAAATGTAAATGCCAACGATGTCCACCAATGTTTGACATATTTATATATTATTTTAAGTACAAACTGAAAATAGAAGAGTTGATTGCTGTATGGAAAGGCAAACATGAACAACATGAAAATAAGCGGCACAATTGTGTAATGTAACCCATGTCATCTTTTTCTTTATTTAATATTCTTGTTTACAGATTATTATGATTTGTGTTTTGTGTAACCCACTACCACTGTTACTCATTCCATTATTATCATCATTATCATCTCTCATTCACTATTTCATCATTATTGTGGGTATTTACAGCGTTTTCGTGTATTATGTCTTTACTATAACTTTGGTGTACACGAATGATGCAATATTTGAAAATATATTGTAAAAAAAAGAAAAAAAACGAAAAAAAAGAGAACATAACGGTGTCAGCAGAATCACGTGAATCATTTGAAAGTACTCATTGATATTCAACGATAACAAGGACACTCACTAGCTTGCATCTCGGCGGGGCCGTACGCAGAGGAAAACACCAGATACACGACAAACATGTTCCAGATACATGGCCTGGGGTCGTGTTGGAGACTTGTTTAATGGCTATTTTACGGCGTTCTAACAATGTGAATAAAAGTTCAAGAAAGGTTATTAGGTAGTGGAAAATTGGGCTTCCGTTCTTATCAAGTCCATAAAAATGTTAAGGATAAAGATAACATTTGTTTGGACAAAAACTACACCGCAATGCAATATTTATACATTTGAACCGTTGTTTTATGATGCCAGCGTCAGATGAAGCGAATGGAAGTTTTAGGTGCACACACAGTTTGTGTGCATGATGGAATGTTGCATTGCAATTTTTTATCTATCAGAAAGGAAGACGAACGGACAAAGGTAAACTTAGGGGGGAGGGAGTTAGATAGCGTTGTTACAATATGTTTATTGCAGAAGAAAAATACATCGAGTTCTTATTGATCATTTTTAAGAGAGAGTGAGATGGACCAGAGGGGGTTTAGAAGATATAAACAGGGAGGGAGTTAGATAGGAAGAAATGGACGGACGGACGGACTAACAGATCAGTCGAACCGCGAAAGACGTAAACAAATTCGAAATGAAGTTTGTAATTAATTAACTTTGTAAAAGGTAGTGGATTAGTTCAACGATATAATTTTAGCATCCAACATTTATATCAACGGCATCAGCCAAGGTTACCCGTTATTATCGAGTGATTTTACTCGGTGAGTCATAAGCTGTGCTATTCGGGTGTCCAAGACTATTTTGGCTATTTTTCCAATATTTTATGTATAACAGTCTTTTGTTCAACTTGCTGGATGATACCATGTCGTCCGCATCCGCATAAAATCGCTTATATTTGCGATTATTTGTGGACAGCTTTTGCGGATGCGCTTTGCGGATACTGACTGCGGACACACGGTTCAACCGTTTTCAACTTGTTTAAAAATGTTTCGGATGCGGATTTACGCAATGTGGATACGGATACAGACATATGGAAAAGCGCCCTAAGACTACTATCCGGGTAGCTAAGCATTTCAAATCCATAAGTAACAGTTTCGAAAGGATGAAAACTGCGCTATTTGACAAAATGGACAGTCAATGGTTAGTTAGTGCTCAAGAAAGTCCACCATATAACGTATTCCCGTGTACGGGTGATAAGCCGTGTACCCGGACAGTAAGGCAGAAAATTGCTGCTCTTCAGAGTCCTTGGTTAGATACCTGTAAATCAGTTTGTACCCCTTCGTGGTCCGTTCGAATGTAATGCCTATTGCTAAGGAGTTCCTTTTATCTTCTGGTATAATAGCCATTTAGCATTCTCAGACATGCCTTTTGTGGTTATTTCTTATATCCTACGTGAGATGCATTTTATTGGAAGCAACGTGACATGTCTTTTTATTGCAGTTTTTGGAATAGGACAAATTCGTCTTTAATACCAGGATTGCAATTTCTGAAATAAAGGCAGGGCTAAAAAAATACTTGGAAGGTATGCCGTTTTATATTGGGATCTATGCGAATTGCATTTATTGGTATATAACCTCCTACATGAGAAACGCACGTGTAATGGTACTCGCCAATTCTAGACTTGAAAGTTGACATACATTCGAATAGGCTCATATTAATTTTAGTGATTGCATAATCATACTAAAGAATATCTATTGCTAGAACGATGATACAAATATAACCATGCATTTGAAATATTTTTTGCGCAACCGTTTCTTGATATTTTAAGCTCGCCTAATTAAGTATTCAAAACTAGCATGTTAAAGGCACACATTCACAGATGCAGACATTCACAGATAGGCAACTGGCAATTACAAAAAAACATTGAGATTCCAAAAAGAAAACACAATTTATACAAACAAGCGACATAACACTCGTGGCACAGAAATATATGGCATACATTATCGTTTATAAAGAAATGTCAAATGAATTGACGATACGCTATGGGCTTTATAACCACGCTTACCTATGAAAAAGTCCGTCCATGAGAATGAACGAATGTTTTTACAAGCCATGTCTGTCAAACAATTAAGTCCTAGCTTTCTGAATGGCTAAACACATTGTCTATCAAATATTTTCGTACGGTCAATTGTATAAACATTTACATCGTTTTTAACTCGTTGATATAATATTATGTAGAAAAAAAAAGTGCCACTAAAGCCCCAGTCACACTGCAGCTAAGACAGGTATAAGACAGGTCTACGACTAAAAATCCTGACCGAGTCCTGCGTGTTCCTACGTAGTTGTGGAATGTCGTGCGTTGTCTTAAATAAAACAATCAGTCGAAACTGGTTTTTGAACATGTTCAGAAACCTCCCAACTGGAGGCAAGATTCTTATATAGTCTTGCGTGAGCCTGCGTAGGACGTAGGACGTAGTATGTCATGTCCTGCGCCGTCTTGGAGAAATATGACATCAGCAAAGTCGTACGTCGACGTGATATATAGTTCCGACGAACACCTGCGTGATCTTGCGTGGTTATACGACAGTGCCAGGCAGAGCTCCTGCGTCGACGTACGATGGACTGTGTTGTCGTACGTCGACTGAAGAATGTTTTAGGTCATGTATGACTGATTTACGACTACGCAAGATACCAACATTATATACTTCATTGCTGAAAAATATTCTTAACATGTCTGAAAACACGTTGCTTGGACTTGAATATTAAACTTGTCGATGCCGCTCTACGGACAGATAATCGTACAGTTCAATAAACAAATCAAACATTTGATCGTATATTACTGTCTTCAGTTTCAAATAATCTGATATGGATACTAGTTACATTGTTATGTTATTTTGTCGACATAATATTATTGCGGGAATGGGCCTTATTTACCAGATTTCTCTTAAACTCCGTTTTATTATTGTTGCCCAAATCAATTGATATTAACATGGTATTGCAACATCATTTTTCATAATCCTTCACTGTTTGGCTTGTCATGTTGCATTATTGCCGCACTGATAAGCCCAGATCCAGATATCTTGTGACATCGTATCACATGGATAGCATTATGGTTATTGCTTCATTGTGGCAATTAGGAAAAGCTGCTGAACTAAACTGTGCAACAAACGACAGAAAGAAACAATTAACATGCATATTTGTCAGGAGAATGTACCGCGCGAAGTCGTACGTCTGAATACAAGACAATTTAAGTCGACACAGGTTGAAGTAAGTTGTCATGCGTAGTCGTACATAAGCAGCAAACAACCAGCTACGTACACGTAAGATGACTTTCGTCGACCTGCTTGGTCCTGTGTTCTTAACGTACGACTACCTACGCCAGCCTACGACTTTTATTGACCTACGTTGTTTTTAAATACAACTTGCGTCGACGCAAGACCAGCGCAGGACCAACGCAGGACGTAGTAATGTGTTGTGTTTGTCTGTTGGAGTCCTGCGGCTTAGACAAAGACGTCAAAAACCTCAAGAGTCCTGCGACTCGGAAGTCCTACGACTCAGTGTGACTGGGGCTTAACATAACGATAATAATACATATTAATGCACATATGCCCGTCTGGTTTAGTGGTAAACCTTACATACTTTTTTCCGGAGGTCGCAGGTTCGAGCCACATTATTTTTTCTATGCTTTTATTGATGAAATAGTTTGACTGGTTGGTCGAGATACTTAAGTTTTTACATTAAAGATATTTTATTACCTTTGCCCAAAACACAAAATGTGTGATTGATGAACAAGAGATTACACGTTTTGGTAAATCGTTGCAAAAGTTGTTTCAAAATCGATGTCGTATCGTTTTCCAATTTATAAATACATTGGTACTATATTTAAATCATAGAAACCACGTACTTCACCATAAATAAATAAATTAATGGTAGTATTAAGTTTTAATACTGCTTCATGTCTGTTAAATTGAAAGTATGATCATTATTGACATCCATTTCAACGTCGACAAGCACTGAGTTTCTCAAAACACAAAATGTGATTTTATGTAAATAACGAACCGTATATAGTTTTTTTATTATTATTTATGCAACACGTTTTCATCGTATTAATTGTAAGGCTCAGTATTTCTTGAGTTAAATCAATGGTACATGACAGAACGTTTCGAATTAATTACAAAGTGTTCCATACACGCGCTTATGTAATACTCGTACGTTTATATGAGGCGTGTCGTGGGAAACCCGGGCTTAATGCATATGCGTAATGTGTCATCCCGGATCAGACTGTGCAGTCCGCACCGGCTATTTCGGGACGACACTTTCCGCGTTTATATTATTTTTCGTTTCAATGAAGTCTCTTCTAAACATAAATCCACTTTGGCGAAAAGTGTCGTCCTAGATGAGCCTGTGCGGACTGCATAGGCTAATCCGGGACGACACTTTACGCACATGCATTAAGTCCGGTTTTCCCAAGACGCGCCTCTTATTATCTATCGTATTGATGTCGCGCAAGCTAAACGTAAAATTAAGCGTACCCCATATACAAATTGTTGATTTGTAAAATTAATGTAACTAATAATGTTAAAGTACTATACATCGATTTGTTCGTAATGAAATGCGGATTAATGTCGTATAAATTGTATGTTCTTGTTTTAATAGAATATCAAATACAACGTGAAAAGACAGACAAGTCATAGAGAAAACGTGGTGTAAGATGTAACTGATAGATGCACTATAATTCTTTTTGTACTCAGGCTATAATCGTTCCGTGTAATATTTTTCACATGAAAGCACTGCACGACATTACGGAAATGACGTCAATTTAAATACCGACCGGAAGTATTCGAACGTTCAACCAGATTTCGGTATTGGCGGTTGAGAGATAATTAATAAACATGTAAGATTGAAAAAAAAAATACAAAAAAAATCAACGAAAGCTAAAATGGTAAGCGCTTTTTATATACTATTCGTTATCCTATCGACATACAAATTGAAGTATATAATAGTGTTTTTCTCTTTTAAATGTACAGTGAATTTTATAGAAACAAACACAATGTTTTATTTTATTAATGCACAATAATCTGACTGTGTAGTTAGTTTTATGTCATGAATGTCCCTTTAATGGATCATGCGTGTATCCATATGTTTTATTTCATTCATGCGAGAGTGTATAGTTGTGTGGTTGTATATCAATGTTTTATTTTATTAAATCTGAAATATCTTATTTCATGGTGATATGTCCATGTTATATTTCATTTAATGCCACAATATATATTGTGTGGTTGTATATGCATTATTTCTCTGGTAATTTCTTATTGATCATAAACAATGGGAGCTCATTAATATTTGGAATAGTTGAGTACTAACAAGTCTCAACAACTAAGTATGAGTATTATCATGCATTATTCATGCGTTTAAGACGTTCTGTTTGGCATGATGGCACACTTTACACGTGTTACAGAGGCTGATAGGCAATGCTGACATTTTACGGAGTGTCGAATGTACTAATTCAACGCCGATATCTTCCCAAATCTTAATAAAACTGTCAAGCAAATATGTCTTAGTAAAATGTCATATAGTTAAAAAGCAATAACACACAGAGCATGGTGACACTTAGAGACTATTTCAGTGATATATAGTAAATCAAAATTTGCAAGACTAATATAATCGAACCTTCAAGTTCAACCAGTACAGAATTTTAAATGTTTCAAACGAGACATAATTTAAGTCGCTTTAGCTAATCGCTATTTAGAATGAGTTGCACTGAGGTTCAGCTATTTTTGTTACGATTAAGATAAGTGTCTACGTATACTTTTTATTTCTAACTTTCGGCGATTAAACAAACATGTAAGTAAAGGAAGATACAAACCTAGAATGAAGTATAATGATGCACATGCACAATATACAAAACTTAGTCGGCTATTTGCAAAATACCATCTTTTATGTACATATAAAGTATAAAGAATCATATGCATAATCAGACACGCACGCACAAATATGTACTAAATTATATAAATAGTAAATAAGTTTAAAGGGAGTTTACTGTAGACCGAATGGGTATCAGTTTGAGAAATATATAATGATGTATTTGGAAATTGAAAACATATTTTTATAACGAATTTCAAAAAAATATACTTCAAGGAAGTAACGGACGCATATATAGCAGCACTAAAATATAAAGCGTCATGTCCTATATTGTTAAACAAATAAAAGGAACAATTTGTTAAAGGACTGCACCCATCATCCGGAGTGTCGTCCTTACTGCGACCCAAACAGTCATTTTATGGAAAACGCCGAAAGTCACATTCAGAACGCAAAACTTTTTTTTTCAAGTTTCGGTCATGCGTTTAATCGGGGTCCTGGTGTCTGTGTTCCCACCACGACCTAACCAAGTCCTGTGCGTTTTTATTGCGTTAACACTGCGTCCCTACGGCGTCCACATGGCGATCATAGGCCAACCACGACGACCACACTGCGTTTTCGGCGTCTGTTCCATGACTTCTCCGACCATAGCATTCACATGGCGAATGCACTGCAACCATACAGTTTTTCGGACAATTCATTCTTGAGGCTACTCTTCAAGATTTGCATTTTATTCAAATTTTATTCAAATGGCAACGTAATTTGCACAACATGATGACGAAGACGTGATGCCGTGTGCGGGACAGAGCAGCCAGTGCTGCAACATCGATCTCACCGAACCATGGGGCACGGCCTTTCCTTCGCATTGCCCTGCTCTTTTTTGTTCTAATCAGGCTTTAAGCTAATTGATGGTCATTTACCTGCTGTTGTTGCTGGACAAGTACCATGTGTTATACCAGCAGTAAGTAATCCATTTCCTCTGTGATGATGACGAATATATGAATTATGTCTTAATAACTTTGGGAGATACACCGATGAAGGTAAACTGAAAGACTTTATTGTATAGCTGATCATGATCGGGACAACCATGTTCGGGATAGGCTAGCTCTAGAAACACAGTGTACACTTTGAAGAAACTTCCAAATCGTCGAAGGAACCCCAAAGAAACACCAAGAACGTTGTAGACGCATAATGGACGTCATATGGTGGCGGACAAAAGTTAGACCTCTGAAAATGATCTCACTGAAATAAAGAGTAAGAAGGCCATTGCCGTGATAGGTCGTGTTAAGAACCCAAATGTCACATCTTTGATTTGTCACAGCTCTGCATTGTCACATTATTGCATTGTCACATCGTTGCATTGTCACATCGTTGCGTTGTAACATCTTTGCATTGTCACATTGTAATATCTTAACCACTGAACACGTGTTATCCAGCACGTATCTTAAGTGACTGAGAAGACAGACACGTCATTCACTTGAACATTTTTCTGAATCATGGATGAACGTCCCAGTTTCGGTTGTCTTGTTTTGTATAATAATGTATCATTTTCTTTAATTGCCACCAAAGCACAGCATATTAAATGGATTTTATATTAAAGGGACTGTGGCATCTAAAAGGCACTCAAAGGGGCAATTAAAAAAAATGAAATTAAAATAGTAATACTGGTATATAATAACGGTTAAAACAGGGTATATATAATGGAAAAAGAGTGTATGCATTCTGAGATAAAAATCAATTTATGATAAGGCTTGTGTTTGCTTGGCCCTTTTTATGTTTACATTTCGACGTCAAACGTGTGGGTATTTTGTATAACCATAGTTTGCACATGATTCGTTATCAATCAAAATAGCGCAGCTGCTAGTTAAAGCACTATTTCATGTCATTTCTTTGTACGGCTCCGAAGTCGTGAGTTCGATACCCACTTGGGGTTTTAATTTTTTAGAACTTTTTTGCTTATTTGTTTTTAACAAATATCTCCTTGTGTATTATATTATTTATTTAATGCAAATATCTTAGTATTGCTCATTTCGATCATATAATATAATTAATAGTGCAATAGAAAGGCAATTTTTTCGATTACATAGGCCCTTTAAAACAGACAACATTTGAACATAAATATTACACATGAATGTAGCATGTTTAAATTGCTTTATGCATTATAGAAGTAAGATTTTGATTGCAATGAAAAACATAAATGTATTAAAATTACACCCTTATTCAAGTTATTGAACAAACTGTATTGAAGTCTAAGATCTTCTTTCGTTTATTCACCATAAACATCAAAATGTCAATTAAACGTCTACGTTAACGTTTTCCGTACGACCTAGTCTCTAGTAAGAACTATATATACGTTGTACCTTCGTTGCATAAGTTAGCCAATTAAAAATCGCTTATTCCCTTATGTTTTGTGTGAAAATAGGACTAATTCATCAGTTTAAAATCATTTAAAATCATTTGTTTAAATACGATCAAACAAATAACATAAAGGGACAAATCATATGTGTAAAAATAGTTATGTTTCGGGTTTCGGCAGAACATAACGGTTTTTTCATAAACAGCTTAATTGGAAAAAAATATTCACTAACTATTTACACATCACTATCGATACCTCCTTAAGATCATTTCAGTATAAGTTTTTGATGAATATTGTTCCTAACAATCAAAAACTCTTTAAATACAGAATGGTAGAATCTAGTCTTTGTGATATATGTTCAATGTCAGTGGAATCAAATAGGCATTTGTTTTGGGATTGTCCTAGAGTCCACAATTTTTGGATTCAAACCATGAATTATATAAAAAATAAACTTAATATTACAGACTTCAATTTGTCTTATGAATGTATTTCACTCAGTAATATTTTTCTAGTCAACAGGAATTATTCGAACTGTGTTAACTTTGTTGTATTACTAGGAAAATATTTTATATTCAAATGTAAATACCAACGATGTCCACCAATGTTTGACATATTTATATATTATTTTAAGTACAAACTGAAAATAGAAGAGTTGACTGCTGTATGGAAAGGCAAACATGAACAACATGAAAATAAGTGGCACAATTGTGTAATGTAACCCCTGTCATCTTTTAAATATTTAATATTCTTGTTTACAGATTATTATGATTTGTGTTTTGTGTAACCCACTACCACTGTTACTCATTCCAGTATTATCATCATTATCATCTCTCATTCACTATTTCATCATTATTGTGTGTATTTACAGCGTTTTCGTGTATTATGTCTTTACTATAACTTTCGTGTACATGAATGTTGTAAATGCAATATTTGAAAATAAATTGTAAAAAAAGAAAAAAAAGAAGAAAAAAAGAACATAACGGTGTCAGCAGAATTACGTGAATCATTTGAAAGTACTCGTTGATATTCAACGATAACAAGGACACTCACTAGCTTGCAGGTACATGGCCTGGAGTCGTGTTGGAGACTTGTTTAATGGCTATTTTACGGCGTTCTAACAATGTGAATAAAAGTTCAAGAAAGGTTATTAGGTAGTGGAAAATTGGGCTTCCGTTCTTATCAAGTCCATAAAAATGTTAAGGATAAAGATAACATTTGTTTGGACACAAACTACACCGCAATACAATATTTTTACATTTGAACCATTGTTTTATGATGCCAGCGTCAGATGAAGCGAATGGAAGTTTTAGGTGCACACACAGTTTGTGTGCATGACTGAATGTTGCATTGCAATTTTTTATCTATCAGAAAGGAAGACGAACGGACAAAGGTAAACTTAGGGGGGAGGGAGTTAGATAGCGTTGTTACAATATGTTTATTGCAGAAGAAAAATACATCGAGTTCTTATTGATCATTTTTAAGAGAGAGTGAGATGGACCAGAGGGGGTTTAGAAGATATAAACAGGGAGGGAGTTAGATAGGAAGAAATGGACGGACGGACGGACTAACAGATCAGTCGAACCGCGAAAGACGTAAACAAATTCGAAATGAAGTTTGTAATTAATTAACTTAGTAAAAGGTAGTGGATTAGTTCAACGATATAATTTTAGCATCCAACATTTATATTAACGGCATCAGCCAAGGTTTACCCGTTATTATCGAGTGATTTTACTCGGTGAGTCTTAGGCTGTGTTATTCGGGTGTCCAAGACTATTTTGGCTATTTTTCCAATATTTTATGTATAACAGTCTTTTGTTCAACTTGCTGGATGATACCATGTCGTCCGCATCCGCATAAAATCGCTTATATTTGCGATTATTTGTGGACAGCTTTTGCGGATGCGCTTTGCGGATACTGACTGCGGACACACGGTTCAACCGTTTTCAACTTGTTTAAAAATGTTTCGGATGCGGATTTACGCAATGTGGTTGCGGATACAGACATATGGAAAAGCGCCCTAAGACTACTATCCGGGTAGCTAAGCATTTCAAAATCCATAAGTAACAGTTTCGAAAGGATGAAAACTGCGCTATTTGACAAAACGGACAGTCAATGGTTAGTTAGTGCTCAAGAAAGTCCACCATATAACGTATTCCCGTGTACGGGTAATAAGCCGAGTACCTGGACAGTAAGGCAGAAAAGTGCTGCTCTTCAGAGTCCTTGGTTAGATACCTGTAAATCAGTTTGTACCCCTTCGTGGTCCGTTCGAATGTAGTGCCTATTGCTAAGGAGTTCCTTGTATCTTCTGGTATAATAGCCATTTAGCAATCTTAGGCATGCCTTTTGTGGTTATTTCTTATATCCTACGTGAGATGCATTTTATTGGAAGCAACGTGGCATATCTTTATTTAGCAATTTTTGGAATAGGACAAGTTCGTCTTTAATACCAGGATTGCAATTTCTGAAATAAAGGCAGGGCTAAAAAAATACTTGGAAGGAAGGCCGTTTTATATTGGGATCTATGCGAATTGCATTTATTGGTATATAACCTCCTACATGAGAAACGCACGTGTAATGGTACTCGCCAATTCTAGACTTGAAAGTTGACATACATTCGAATAGGTTCGTATTAATAGTGATTGCATAATCATACTAAAGAATATCTATTGCTAGAACGATGATACAAATATAACCATGCATTTGAAATATTTTTAGCGCAACCGTTTCTTGATATTTTAAGCTCGCCTAATTAAGTATTCAAAACTAGCATGTTAAAGGCACACATTCACAGATGCAGACATTCACAGATAGGCAAACTGGCAATTACAAAAAAACATTGAGATTCCAAAAAGAAAACACAATTTATACAAACAAGCGACATAACACTCGTGGCACAGAAATATATGGGCATACAATATCGTTTATAAAGAAATGTCAAATGAATTGACGATACGCTATGGGCTTTATAACCACGCTTACCTATGAAAAAGTCCGTCCATGAAAATGAACGAATGTTTTTACAAGCCATGTCTATCAAACAATTAAGTCCTAGCTTTCTGAATGGCTAAACACATTGTCTATCAAATCTTTTCGTAAGGTCAATTGTATAAACATTTACATCGTTTTTAACTCGTTGATATAATATTATGTAGAAAAAAAAGTGCCACTAAAGCCCCAGTCACACTGCAGCTAAGACAGGTATAAGACAGGTCTACGACTAAAAATCCTGACCGAGTCCTGCGTGTTCCTACGTAGTTGTGGAATGTCGTGCGTTGTCTTAAATAAAACAATCAGTCGAAACTGGTTTTTGAACATGTTCAGAAACCTCCCAACTGGAGGCAAGATTCTTATATAGTCTTGCGTGAGCCTGCGTAGGACGTAGGACGTAGTATGTCATGTCCTGCGCCGTCTTAGAGAAATATGACATCAGCAAAGTCGTACGTCGACGTGACATATAGTTCCGACGAACACCTGCGTGATCTTGCGTGGTTATACGACAGTGCAAGGCGCTCTGCGTCGACGTACGATGGACTGTGTTGTCGTACGTCGACTGAAGAATGTTTTAGGTCATGTATGACTGATTTACGACTACGCAAGATACCAACATTATATACTTCATTGCTGAAAAATATTCTTAACATGTCTGAAAACACGTTGCTCGGACTTTAATATTAAACTTGTCGATGCCGCTCTATGAACAGATAATCGTACAGTTCAATAAACAAATCAGACATTTGATCGTATATTACTGTCTTCAGTTTCTAATAATCTGATATGGATACTAGTGACATTGTTATGTTATTTTTTCGACATAATATTATTGCGGGAATGGGCCTTATTTACCAGATTTATCTTAAACTCCGCTTTATTATTGTTGCCCAAATCAACTGATGTTGACATGGTATTGCAACATCATTTATCATAATCCTTCTCTGTTTGGCTTGTCATGTTGCATTATTGCCGCACTGATAAGCCCAGATCCAGATATCTTGTGACATCGTATCACATGGATAGGGTGATGGTTATTGCTTCATTGTGGCAATTAGGTAAAGCTGCTGAACTAAACTGTGCAACAAACGACAGAAACAAACAATTTACATGCATATTTGTCAGGAGAATGTACCGCGCGAAGTCGTATGTCTGAATACAAGACAACTTAAGTCGATGCAGGTTGAAGTAAGTTGTCATGCGTAGTCGTACATATGCAGCAAACAACCAGCTAGGTACACGTAAGATGACTTTCGTCGACCTGCTTGGTCTTGTGTTCCTAACGTACGACTACCTACGCCAGCCTACGACTTTATTGACCTACGTTGTTTTTAAATACAACTTACGTCGACGCAAGACCAGCGCAGGACCAACGCAGGACGTAGTAATGTGTTGTGTTTGTCTGTCGGAGTCCTGCGGCTTAGACAAAGACGTCAAAAACCTCAAGAGTCCTGCGACTCGGAAGTCCTACGACTCAGTGTGACTGGGGCTTAACATAACGATAATAATACATATTAATACACATATGCCCGTCTGGTCAAGTGGTAAGCCTTACAGACTTTTTTCCGGAGGTCGCAGGTTCGAGCCACATTATTTTTTCTATGCTTTTATTGATAATACAGTTTGACTGGTTGGTCGAGATACTTAAGTTTTTACATTAAAGATATTTTATTACCTTTGCCCAAAACACAAAATGTGTGATTGATGAACAAGAGATTACTCGTTTTGGTAAATCGTGGCAAAAATTGTTTCAAAATCGATGTCGTACCGTTTTCCAATTTATAAATACAT
Source organism: Congeria kusceri (assembly GCA_027627225.1). Classification (NCBI taxonomy): domain Eukaryota; kingdom Metazoa; phylum Mollusca; class Bivalvia; order Myida; family Dreissenidae; genus Congeria; species Congeria kusceri. Next base: position 41,695,122 of record CM051029.1, on the reverse strand, counting down.
TGGTACTATATTTAAATCATAGAAACCACGTACTTCACCATAAATAAATAAATTAATGGTAGTATTAAGTTTCATTACTGCTTCATGTCTGTTAAATTGAAAGTATGATCATTATTGACATCCATTTCAACGTCGACAGGCACTGAGTTTCTCAAAACACAAAATGTGATTTTATGTAAATAACGAACCGTATATAGTTTTATTATTATTATTTATGCAACAAGTTTTCATCGTATTAATTGTAAGGCTCAGTATTTCTTGAGTTAAATCAATGATACATGACAGAACGTTTCGAAATTAATTACAAAGTGTTCCATAAACACGCTTATGTAATACTCGTACGTTTATATGAGGCGTGTCGTGGGAAACCCGGGCTTAATGCATATGCGTAATGTGTCATCCCGGATCAGACTGTGCAATCCGCACCGGCTATTTCGGGACGACACTTTCCGCGTTTCTGTTATTTGTAGTTTCAATGAAGTCTCTTCTAAACATACATCCACTTTGGCGGAAAGTGTCGTCCTAGATCAGCCTGTGCGGACTGCATAGGCTAATCCGGGACGACACTTTACGCACATGCATTAAGTCCGGTTTTCCCACGACGCGCCTCTTATTATCTATCGTATTGACGTCGCGCAAGCTTACCCGGTACAACATAAAATTAAGCGTACCCCATATACAAATTGTTGATTTGTAAAATTAATGTAACTAATAATGTTAAAGTACTATACATCGATTTGTTCGTAATGAAATGCGGATTAATGTCGTATAAATTGTATGTTCTTGTTTTAATAGAATATCAAATACAACGTGAAAAGACAGACAAGCCATAGAGAAAACGTCGTGTAAGATGTAACTGATAGATGCACTATAATTCTTCTGTACTCAGGCTATAATCGTTCCGTGTAATATTTTTCACATGAAAGCACTGCACGACATTACGGAAATGACGTCAATTTAAATACCGACCTGAAGTATTCGAACGTTCAACCAGATTTCGGTATTGGCGGTTGAGAGATAATTAATAAACATGTAAGATTGAAAAAAAATTACAAAAAAATCAACGAAAGCTAAAATGGTAAGCGCTTTTTATATACTATTCGTTATCCTATCGACATACAAATTGAAATATATAATAGTGTTTTTCTCTTTTAAATGTACAGTGAATTTTATAGAATTTCTCGCAGTAGTTTGTATATAGATCATTAAAACGCGTGTGGATGAAAATTGTAAAGTTTTACTAAACAACGTTTGTTAAAAATTATTGCGCAAAATCGGTATACTGTAAAATGTGTAAGTAGTTAAGCGAACTTCACATAAGTTGATAATTATAATAGTGTTTTTCGTTAGATTCGATTCGTAAAATATTAAGCAGGTTCAACAAAAAAATAAATACTATTATTTTACAACAATTTGTGTGGAGGAAGATTGTAACGCTTGGAATTTTGACGCTGTTTACGGACATATTTAGTGAGATAAGTGTCTGTTATTGCATGTTTATTGTTCCCTGGGATCGGAAACTGTTAACCGAGCTGACAGCGATGCTCTTTATTTCTCGCCCGTAAAAGAGAACCGAAAAATCAAACAAGTTCTTAGTGCCCGTGACGGATCAGTAAAAACACGTGACTTATCGTGTTATTCGTGCGATTCTTGTGCCAATAATATGTGTTACGAGTGATTTAGTGATGAAAGGCCCCATGAAAAGAATAACAATTGAACCATTGCGAACAGCATGTCTTCTGACAGTTTGCTGGACAAATCATTATCAGAAGAACCAGAAACAAGCAGTGTTGTTTGTTCAGGAAATATACTTGCGATTAGGAATGTTGATGACAGTTATACCCGTATTATGTTTTGCAGGCCACAACAAGTGTTGTTTCTAACTTGACTAGCTCGGGAAACGGACGTGTTTTTCGATGAAGAAATGTAAAAATTATAAAAATGCGGATAAATTGTGTGTTTTTAGCTTGCTGTGACTTGAAAAGTGCTTAGTGTTTAATCTTATATATGGAGCTATAGTTATAGTATGGGAAAAAATAAAAACAATAAAAGAAAAGATAGAAATAGCAGTGAAAATAGTAGCGTGGTAACTGTTCAGAGTAAACAGTTCAAACATGGAGGCCCGTCGAGTGATATGGATGATACGGTCAGTGTAAATGACATTTTAAATAAGACAAACGCTGTGTTATTTGGCGATGAACAAGAGCAGAATAATAGTGTGTTTATATCAGATACGGCCTTAGATTGTGACAATTCTGCAAGTATTTTCAACATGACCAGTTGCAGTAGTAAGGAGCCGACTATTTCGGATGTAATGAAGTGTTTGGTGTCTATAAGTGAACGGCTTGGAGTAGTAGAAAAGAAATTGGGTGTTTTTTTTGGACCTACTGGAACAAAAGGTTAGTTGTTTTGAAAAAGAGCTGAAAAGTATTTGGGTTGCAATAGATGATCGGTCAAAGAAGCTGGAAGAGCGTGTGTTCAAGATTGAGGACAAGGTGGACGGGGCCGATGTCGGTGCTGCCTTGTTAACCAGCAGGGTCGATGACCTTGAGAAAGCGAATGCTAGTCTGAGTGAGGAGGTGACCTATCTCAAATCGCAATCTATGCGAAATGATCTAATATTTACTTCCATCCCTGAGGACAATACTGGTGGTAATGAATCGCCGGAAGTAACGGAACGCAAACTCAGGCAACACCTACATGACGCTCTGAAATTGGCTAAGGAGACCGCGGACAACATTCGATTCGAACGCGTACACAGATCCCCTGGGCAGCCAGTTTCGGGAAAGGTGCGCACCATTGTGGCCAAGTTTACATATTTCCAAGAAGGGAACTTGTGCGGAAACAATGAAAACACCTTACGGGTACTAACTTTAGAATGTACGAGCAGCTTCCGCAAGAGGTACTAGCCAAGCGTCGTAAACTGGGACCCAATTTAAAAGCAGCTAGAGACCAAGGGAAAAGGGCGTGGATTGTTTACGATACGCTCAATGTAGACCGTCGTCCGTTACGCGAGAAGGGGCACGCCGGAGGTGACCTGTCCGTTTTGTCGTGGAATGTGCACGGACTTAGTAGTGACAAAAAGCAGTGCTGTGAGTTTGTCAATATGTTGTCATGTAATGACATTTGTTTTTTTATATGAAACTTGGACAAATTCAAAAAGTAAGGTTTCTGTTAATGGCTACATATCTCACATTTTTTACCGAAAATTTCAAAACAGAAATGCTAAGAGATGTAGCGGTGGATTTGTTCTCTATTACAAAGAAAGCTTACAAGAAGGTATTCAAATAATTCGTAATCATTATGAAAAAGAGTGTATGCATTCTGAGATAAAAATCAATTTATGATAAGGCTTGTGTTTGCTTGGCCCTTTTTATGTTTACATTTCGACGTCAAACGTGTGGGTATTTTGTATAACCATAGTTTGCACATGATTCGTTATCAATCAAAATAGCGCAGCTGCTAGTTAAAGCACTATTTCATGTCATTTCTTTGTACGGCTCCGAAGTCGTGAGTTCGATACCCACTTGGGGTTTTAATTTTTTAGAACTTTTTTGCTTATTTGTTTTTAACAAATATCTCCTTGTGTATTATATTATTTATTTAATGCAAATATCTTAGTATTGCTCATTTCGATCATATAATATAATTAATAGTGCAATAGAAAGGCAATCTTTTCGATTACATAGGCCCTTTAAAACAGACAACATTTGAACATAAATATTACACATGAATGTAGCATGTTTAAATTGCTTTATGCATTATAGAAGTAAGATTTTGATTGCAATGAAAAACATAAATGTATTAAAATTACACCCTTATTCAAGTTATTGAACAAACTGTATTGAAGTCTAAGATCTTCTTTCGTTTATTCACCATAAACATCAAAATGTCAATTAAACGTCTACGTTAACGTTTTCCGTACGACCTAGTCTCTAGTAAGAACTATATATACGTTGTACCTTCGTTGCATAAGTTAGCCCATTAAAAATCGCTTATTCCCTTATGTTTTGTGTGAAAATAGGACTAATTCATCAGTTTAAAATCATTTAAAATCATTTGTTTAAATACGATCAAACAAATAACATAAAGGGACAAATCATATGTGTAAAAATAGTTACGTTTCGGGTTTCGGCAGAACATAACGGTTTTTTCATAAACAGCTTAATTGGCAAAAAATATTCACTAACTATTTACACATCACTATCGATACCTCCTTAAGATCATTTCAGTATAAGTTTTTGATGAATATTGTTCCTAACAATCAAAAACTCTTTAAATACAGAATGGTAGAATCTAGTCTTTGTGATATATGTTCAATGTCAGTGGAATCAAATAGGCATTTGTTTTGGGATTGTCCTAGAGTCCACAATTTTTGGATTCAAACCATGAATTATATAAAAAATAAACTTAATATTACAGACTTCAATTTATCTTATGAATGTATTTCACTCAGTAATATTTTTCTAGCCAACATGAATTATTCGAACTGTGTTAACTTTGTTGTATTACTAGGAAAATATTTTATATTCAAATGTAAATACCAACGATGTCCACCAATGTTTGACATATTTATATATTATTTTAAGTACAAACTGAAAATAGAAGAGTTGACTGCTGTATGGAAAGGCAAACATGAACAACATGAAAATAAGTGGCACAATTGTGTAATGTAACCCCTGTCATCTTTTTCTTTATTTAATATTCTTGTTTACAGATTATTATGATTTGTGTTTTGTGTAACCCACTACCACTGTTACTCATTCCATTATTATCATCATTATCATCTCTCATTCACTATTTCATCATTATTGTGTGTATTTACAGCGTTTTCGTGTATTATGTCTTTACTATAACTTTGGTGTACATGAATGTTGTAAATGCAATATTTGAAAATAAATTGTAAAAAAAGAAAAAAAAGAAGAAGAAAAAAAAGAACATAACGGTGTCAGCAGAATTACGTGAATCATTTGAAAGTACTCGTTGATATTCAACGATAACAAGGACACTCACTAGCTTGCAGGTACATGGCCTGGAGTCGTGTTGGAGACTTGTTTAATGGCTATTTTACGGCGTTCTAACAATGTGAATAAAAGTTCAAGAAAGGTTATTAGGTAGTGGAAAATTGGGCTTCCGTTCTTATCAAGTCCATAAAAATGTTAAGGATAAAGATAACATTTGTTTGGACACAAACTACACCGCAATACAATATTTTTACATTTGAACCGTTGTTTTATGATGCCAGCGTCAGATGAAGCGAATGGAAGTTTTAGGTGCACACACAGTTTGTTTGCATGATGGAATGTTGCATTGCAATTTTTTATCTATCAGAAAGGAAGACGAACGGACAAAGGTAAACTTAGGGGGGAGGGAGTTAGATAGCGTTGTTACAATATGTTTATTGCAGAAGAAAAATACATCGAGTTCTTATTGATCATTTTTAAGAGAGAGTGAGATGGACCAGAGGGGGTTTAGAAGATATAAACAGGGAGGGAGTTAGATAGGAAGAAATGGACGGACGGACGGACTAACAGATCAGTCGAACCGCGAAAGACGTAAACAAATTCGAAATGAAGTTTGTAATTAATTAACTTAGTAAAAGGTAATGGATTAGTTCAACGATATAATTTTATCATCCAACATTTATATTAACGGCATCAGCCAAGGTTTACCCGTTATTATCGAGTGATTTTTACTCGGTGAGTCTTAGGCTGTGTTATTCGGGTGTCCAAGACTATTTTGGCTATTTTTCCAATATTTTATGTATAACAGTCTTTTGTTCAACTTGCTGGATGATACCATGTCGTCCGCATCCGCATAAAATCGCTTATATTTGCGATTATTTGTGGACAGCTTCTGCGGATGCGCTTTGCGGATACTGACTGCGGACACACGGTTCAACCGTTTTCAACTTGTTTAAAAATGTTTCGGATGCGGATTTACGCAATGTGGTTGCGGATACAGACATATGGAAAAGCGCCCTAAGACTACTATCCGGGTAGCTAAGCATTTCAAAATCCATAAGTAACAGTTTCGAAAGGATGAAAACTGCGCTATTTGACAAAACGGACAGTCAATGGTTAGTTAGTGCTCAAGAAAGTCCACCATATAACGTATTCCCGTGTACGGGTAATAAGCCGAGTACCTGGACAGTAAGGCAGAAAAGTGCTGCTCTTCAGAGTCCTTGGTTAGATACCTGTAAATCAGTTTGTACCCCTTCGTGGTCCGTTCGAATGTAGTGCCTATTGCTAAGGAGTTCCTTTTATCTTCTGGTATAATAGCCATTTAGCAATCTTAGGCATGCCTTTTGTGGTTATTTCTTATATCCTACGTGAGATGCATTTTATTGGAAGCAACGTGGCATATCTTTTTATAGCAATTTTTGGAATAGGACAAATTCGTCTTTAATACCAGGATTGCAATTTCTGAAATAAAGGCAGGGCTAAAAAAATACTTGGAAGGTAGGCCGTTTTATATTGGGATCTATGCGAATTGCATTTATTGGTATATAACCTCCTACATGAGAAACGCACGTGTAATGGTACTCGCCAATTCTAGACTTGAAAGTTGACATACATTCGAATAGGTTCGTATTAATAGTGATTGCATAATCATACTAAAGAATATCTATTTCTAGAACGCTGATACAAATATAACCATGCATTTGAAATATTTTTAGCGCAACCGTTTCTTGATATTTTAAGCTCGCCTAATTAAGTATTCAAAACTAGCATGTTAAAGGCACACATTCACAGATGCAGACATTCACAGATAGGCAAACTGGCAATTACAAAAAAACATTGAGATTCCAAAAAGAAAACACAATTTATACAAACAAGCGACATAACACTCGTGGCACAGAAATATATGGGCATACAATATCGTTTATAAAGAAATGTCAAATGAATTGATGATACGCTATGGGCTTTATAACCACGCTTACCTATGAAACAGTCCGTCCATGAGAATGAACGAATGTTTTTAATAGCCATGTCTGTCAAACAATTAAGTCCTAGCTTTCTGAATGGCTAAACACATTGTCTATGAAATCTTTTCGTAAGGTCAATTGTATAAACATTTACATCGTTTTTAACTCGTTGATATAATATTATGTAGAAAAAAAAGTGCCACTAAAGCCCCAGTCACACTGCAGCTAAGACAGGTATAAGACAGGTCTACGACTAAAAATCCTGACCGAGTCCTGCGTGTTCCTACGTAGTTGTGGAATGTCGTGCGTTGTCTTAAATAAAACAATCAGTCGAAACTGGTTTTTGAACATGTTCAGAAACCTCCCAACTGGAGGCAAGATTCTTATATAGTCTTGCGTGAGCCTGCGTAGGACGTAGGACGTAGTATGTCATGTCCTGCGCCGTCTTAGAGAAATATGACATCAGCAAAGTCGTACGTCGACGTGACATATAGTTCCGACGAACACCTGCGTGATCTTGCGTGGTTATACGACAGTGCAAGGCAGAGCTCCTGCGTCGACGTACGATGGACTGTGTTGTCGTACGTCGACTGAAGAATGTTTTAGGTCATGTATGACTGATTTACGACTACGCAAGATACCAACATTATATACTTCATTGCTGAAAAATATTCTTAACATGTCTGAAAACACGTTGCTTGGACTTGAATATTAAACTTGTCGATGCCGCTCTATGGACAGATAATCGTACAGTTCAATAAACAAATCAGACATTTGATCGTATATTACTGTCTTCAGTTTCTAATAATCTGATATGGATACTAGTGACATTGTTATGTTATTTTTTCGACATAATATTATTGCGGGAATGGGCCTTATTTACCAGATTTATCTTAAACTCCGCTTTATTATTGTTGCCCAAATCAACTGATGTTGACATGGTATTGCAACATCATTTATCATAATCCTTCTCTGTTTGGCTTGTCATGTTGCATTATTGCCGCACTGATAAGCCCAGATCCAGATATCTTGTGACATCGTATCACATGGATAGGGTTATGGTTATTGCTTCATTGTGGCAATTAGGTAAAGCTGCTGAACTAAACTGTGCAACAAAAAACGACAGAAACAAACAATTTACATGCATATTTGTGAGGAGAATGTACCGCGCGAAGTCGTACGTCGGAATACAAGACAACTTAAGTCGATGCAGGTTGAAGTAAGTTGTCATGCGTAGTCGTACATAAGCAGCAAACAACCAGCTAGGTACACGTAAGATGACGTTCGTCGACCTGCTTGGTCTTGTGTTCCTAACGTACGACTACCTACGCCAGCCTACGACTTTATTGACCTACGTTGTTTTTAAATACAACTTACGTCGACGCAAGACCAGCGCAGGACCAACGCAGGACGTAGTAATGTGTTGTGTTTGTCTGTCGGAGTCCTGCGGCTTAGACAAAGACGTCAAAAACCTCAAGAGTCCTGCGACTCGGAAGTCCTACGACTCAGTGTGACTGGGGCTTAACATAACGATAATAATACATATTAATACACATATGCCCGTCTGGTCAAGTGGTAAGCCTTACAGACTTTTTTTTCCGGAGGTCGCAGGTTCGAGCCACATTATTTTTTCTATGCTTTTATTGATAAAACAGTTTGACTGGTTGGTCGAGATACTTAAGTTTTTACATTAAAGATATTTTATTACCTTTGCCCAAAACACAAAATGTGTGATTGATGAACAAGAGATTACTCGTTTTGGTAAATCGTGGCAAAAATTGTTTCAAAATCGATGTCGTACCGTTTTCCAATTTATAAATACATTGGTACTATAATTAAATCATAGAAACCACGTACTTCACCATAAATAAATAAATTAATGGTAGTATTAAGTTTCATTACTGCTTCATGTCTGTTAAATTGAAAGTATGATCATTATTGACATCCATTTCAACGTCGACAAGCACTGAGTTTCTCAAAACACAAAATGTGATTTTATGTAAATAACGAACCGTATATAGTTTTTTTATTATTATTTATGCAACAAGTTTTCATCGTATTAATTGTAAGGCTCAGTATTTCTTGAGTTAAATCAATGATACATGACAGAACGTTTCGAAATTAATTACAAAGTGTTCCATAAACACGCTTATGTAATACTCGTACGTTTATATGAGGCGTGTCGTGGGAAACCCGGGCTTAATGCATATGCGTAATGTGTCATCCCGGATCAGACTGTGCAGTCCGCACCGGCTATTTCGGGACGACACTTTCCGCGTTTCTGTTATTTGTAGTTTCAATGAAGTCTCTTCTAAACATACATCCACTTTGGCGGAAAGTGTCGTCCTAGATGAGCCTGTGCGGACTGCATAGGCTAATCCGGGACGACACTTTACGCACATGCATTAAGTCCGGTTTTCCCACGACGCGCCTCTTATTATCTATCGTATTGACGTCGCGCAAGCTTACCCGGTACAACATAAAATTAAGCGTACCCCATATACAAATTGTTGATTTGTAAAATTAATGTAACTAATAATGTTAAAGTACTATACATCGATTTGTTCGTAATGAAATGCGGATTAATGTCGTATAAATTGTATGTTCTTGTTTCAATAGAATATCAAATACAACGTGAAAAGACAGACAAGTCGTAGAGAAAACGTCGTGTAAGATGTAACTGATAGATGCACTATAATTCTTTCTGTACTCAGGCTATAATCGTTCCGTGTAATATTTTTCACATGAAAGCACTGCACGACATTACGGAAATGACGTCAATTTAAATACCGACCTGAAGTATTCGAACGTTCAACCAGATTTCGGTATTGGCGGTTGAGAGATAATTAATAAACATGTAAGATTGAAAAAAAAATACAAAAAAATCAACGAAAGCTAAAATGGTAAGCGCTTTTTATATACTATTCGTTATCCTATCGACATACAAATTGAAATATATAATAGTGTTTTTCTCTTTTAAATGTACAGTGAATTTTATAGAATTTCTCGCAGTAGTTTGTATATAGATCATTAAAACGCGTGTGGATGAAAATTGTAAAGTTTTACTAAACAACGTTTGTTAAAAATTATTGCGCAAAATCGGTATACTGTAAAATGTGTAAGTAGTTAAGCGAACTTCACATAAGTTGATAATTATAATAGTGTTTTTTGTTAGATTCGATTCGTAAAATATTAAGCAGGTTCAACAAAAAAATAAATACTATTATTTTACAACAATTTGTGTGGAGGAAGATTGTAACGCTTGGAATTTTGACGCTGTTTACGGACATATTTAGTGAGATAAGTGTCTGTTATTGCATGTTTATTGTTCCCTGGGATCGGAAACTGTTAACCGAGCTGACAGCGATGCTCTTTATTTCTCGCCCGTAAAAGAGAACCGAAAAATCAAACAAGTTCTTAGTGCCCGTGACGGATCAGTAAAAACACGTGACTTATCGCGTTATTCGCGCGATTCTTGTGCCAATAATATGTGTTACGAGCGATTTAGTGATGAAACGCTAGGACCCATGACAAGAATTACAACTGAACCATTGCGAACAGCATGTCTTCTGACAGTTTGCTGGACTAATCAGTATTGCGAACAGCATGTCTTCTGACAGTTTGCTGGACTAATCATTATTGCGAACAGCATGTCTTCAGACAGTTTGCTGGACTAATCATTATCAGAAGAACCAGAAACAAGCAGTGTTGTTTGTCCAGGAAATATACTCGCGATTAGGAATGTTGATCACTGTTATACCCGTGTTATGTTTTGCAGGCCACAACAAGTGTTGTTTCTAACTTGACTAGCTCGGGAAACGGACGTGTTTTTCGATGAAGAAATGTAAAAATTATGAAAATGCGGATAAATTGTGTGTTTTTAGCTTGCTGTGACTGGAAAAGTGCTTAGTGTTTAATCTTATATATGGAGCTGTAGTTATAGTATGGGAAAAAATAAAAACAATAAAAGAAAAGATAGAAATAGCAGTGAAAATAGTAGCGTGGTAACTGTTCAGAGTAAACAGTTCAAACATGGAGGCCCGTCGAGTGATATGGATGATACGGTCAGTGTAAGTGACATTTTAAATAAGACAAACGCTGTGTTATTTGGCGATGAACAAGAGCAGAATAATAGTGTGTTTATATCAGATACGGCCTTAGATTGTGACAATTCTGCAAGTATTTTCAACATGGCCAGTTGCAGTAGTAAGGAGCCGACTATTTCGGATGTAATGAAGTGTTTGGTGTCTATAAGTGAACGGCTTGGAGTAGTAGAAAAGAAATTGGGTGTTTTTTTTGGACCTACTGGAACAAAAGGTTAGTTGTTTTGAAAAAGAGCTGAAAAGTATTTGGGTTGCAATAGATGATCGGTCAAAGAAGCTGGAAGAGCGTGTGTTCAAGATTGAGGACAAGGTGGACGGGGCCGATGTCGGTGCTGCCTTGTTAACCAGCAGGGTCGATGACCTTGAGAAAGCGAATGCTAGTCTGAGTGAGGAGGTGACCTATCTCAAATCGCAATCTATGCGAAATAATCTAATATTTACTTCCGTCCTTGAGGACAATACTGGTGGTAATGAATCGCCGGAAGTAACAGAACGCAAACTCAGGCAACACCTACATGACGCTCTGAAATTGGCTAAGGAGACCGCGGACAACATTCGATTCGAACGCGTACACAGATCCCCTGGGCAGCCAGTTTCGGGAAAGGTGCGCACCATTGTGGCCAAGTTTACATATTTCCAAGAAGGGAACTTGTGCGAAACAATGAAAACACCTTACGGGTACTAACTTTAGAATGTACGAGCAGCTTCCGCAAGAGGTACTAGCCAAGCGTCGTAAACTGGGACCCAAGTTAAAAGCAGCTAGAGACCAAGGGAAAAGGGCGTGGATTGTTTACGATACGCTCTATGTAAACCGTCGTCCGTTACGCGAGTAGGGGCACGCCGGAGGTGACCTGTCCGTTTTGTCGTGGAATGTGCACGGACTTAGTAGTGACAAAAAGCAGTGCTGTGAGTTTGTCAATATGTTGTCATGTAATGACATTTGTTTTTTTATATGAAACTTGGACAAATTCAAAAAGTAATGTTTCTGTTAATGGCTACATATCTCACATTTTTTACCGAAAATTTCAAAACAGAAATGCTAAGAGATGTAGCGGTGGATTTGTTCTCTATTACAAAGAAAGCTTACAAGAAGGTATTCAAATAATTCGTAATCATTATGATACAATAATTTGGCTAAAACTTGATAAAAATTTCTTTAAAATTGACCAGGATATTTATCTATGTGGAACGTATTTATGGTGCGACGATTCACCCGCATACAATATTGTTGACATTGATTTATTTGATGTTTTGGAGAATGATGTCTTTGAATATAGCAATTTAGGGGCTGTTTTTCTTGTTGGCGATTTTAACAGCAGAGTTGGTAATAAAAATAATTTTATTACCCATGATAAATTTAATATATTAATCGATGACATTGATTATGAACCCGACTGTACACCAATAAGGGCCTCTGTTGACCGATCACATATTATTCATGGTATTAAACTATTATATTTGTGTAAATCACTTAATATTCGCATTGTTAACGGCCGTGTTGGCGATAGTAATAACTTCACGTTTTTGTCACATAACGGTTCGTCCATGATTGACTATGTACTTTGTTGTGAACGCAATTTTTCATTGATAAGTGATTTAAATATTGGGCCATTTAATGAGTGGAGCGATCACGCCCCAATACGTTTATCATTGTTGTGTAATACTATCCAAAATAGAGATAATAGCTATTCAGAAATTAAATATAAATGGAACGATACGTTTTTACAACAGTTCCGATCGGATATAATTGCTAGTTTACCGAATTTAAATACCATTGTTCACAATATAAACTGTGATAGCAAACAGTCTATAAATAATGCACTAAACGATTTTACTAATGTTTTACGCAGTGCAGCGGATCCATTGTTTTCTAAACACCGACTAGTCAAGCCCATTTATAGTTTTGATGAAAATTCACATACGAAACAATCTGATTGGTTTGACCTTGAATGCACACATGTTCGCAACGCATACCTAGCAGATCTGCGTCGTTTTAATGTTTGTCAGTCTGACGCCAATAGAATACAGCTATGTGAGAGTAAAAGGAATTATAAAAATTTCATACGTAAAAAGAAGTCAATATTTTACAAGCGAAAGATGGTTGAAATTCAAAACTTAAAAATAGACCAAAAGAGTTCTGGAAATATTTCAGCAAACGAACGAGTACTGTGGGAAATAATTTATCATTAAATGAGTTCAAAGAATATTTTTCAAATTTAAGTAACAACATTTTTGATTGTGAAAATGTTCAGGAGGAGACTTTTTGCGAAAACAATGATTTTAATTATCCTAATGAATATTTTCCTGAACTAGATCAACCTTTTACCGTTAATGAAATCGTTACCGCTGTGAAATCTTTGAAACGGAATAAAGCTTTTGGCAGTGACTGTATTTTAAATGAATACTTAATTAAAAGTATTGATATTTTATCATAAAATTTTGTGATCTGTTTAATTCTATACTAAACTCAGGTTATTTTCCAGATAACTGGACTGAAGGTATAATTATCCCATTGCATAAAAAGGGTGATGAAAACGATGTGAATAATTATAGAGGAATTACATTGGTTAGTTGTTTAGCGAAGCTTTTTACTACAGTTATAAACAAGCGAATTGAGCAGTTTTGTAATGAGCACAACACTATTTCGGATGCGCAATTCGGATTCCGTAAAGGTAGATCCACTGTTGATGCAATATTTGTACTTATGTCATTGGTGCAAAAATATATTAGTGAAAACAAAAGGTTATATGTTATTTTCGTTGACATGATGAAATGTTTTGATTCTATTTATAGAAATGGTTTGTGGTTGAAATTATACAATTGTGGTGTACGTGGAAAACTTTTAAGAATTGTAAGAGATATGTATCAGCATGTTAAATCTCGTGTTAAACTGTGTTCTAATTATTCTGATTACTTTGAATATGCAGTGGGCTTGCGTCAAGGCGAAGTAATGTCACCTCTATTGTTTTCTATTTTTGTCGAAGATTTAGAGTTGTTTTTACAAAAAGATACTGACTGTGGCCTAGTTTTAGATGTTATTGTTTTGATACTTCTACTTTTTGCAGACGATATGGCCATTTTAGGTAAAACCCCATGTGAGGTACAACAACATTTAAATAGTTTAAAGTCATATTGTGATACCTGGGGACTCAAGGTAAATACTTCGAAGACTAAAATTATGGTTTTTCGTAAAAGGGGTGGATTATTAAACAGTGAAAACTGGTCTTACGATGGACAAAAAATAGAAGTTGTAAATGATTTTAACTATTTAGGAACAATTTTTAATTACACTGGAAAATTTATTTTAAATCAGGAACACCTAGTTGGTAAAGCTTTGAAAGCAATAAACATTCTTTTATGCAAATGTAAGGAGTTTGACTTAAGTCCTAAGACAATGTGTCAGTTATTTGATGCCTTTGTGAGTCCTATATTGAATTATTCCTGTGAAGTATGGGGTTATACTAAGTCAAGGGAACTTGAAAGAGTCCACCTTAAGTTTTGCAAGCGATTGTTAAAGGTTAAAATAAATACTTGTAATGCAATTACATATAGTGAGTTGGGACGTTACCCATTGTTTATTAGTAGATATATTAGAATGATTAAATACTGGCTGAAAATTGCTAGCTCAAACAATATTATTGTTAAAACTATTTATTCCCAATCTGTTATTGATAGTTATAACGGACATTTAAATTGGGCAGCAAATATAAGAAAGTTGTTAGCTGATTATGGATTTGCATATGTATTTGATAATGTTAGCAGTATCAATCTGGATTTATTTTTGAATGAGTTAAAAACCCGTATTATAGACACCTTTAAACAAGAAACGATGTCAAAAATTGACAACAGCTCAATGTTGTGTCAGTATAAATTGTGTAAATCAACACATTATTACGAGCCATGTTTAGATATTTTATCAAAGCGTTATTGTTTATACATGAGTAGATTAAGATTAAATGGACTTCCTCTCAGAATACAAACAGGAAGATATAATCGAATTCCACGAGAGGAAAGATATTGTACACTTTGTAATTCTACAGATATAGAGGACGAATAGCATTTTGCCATCATTTGCAATTGTTATACTGACATCAGAAAAAAATATATTAGAAGATATTTCTATGTAAAACCGTCTGTCTATAAATTTACCCAGCTTTTAAATTCAACTAATAAATCAGATGTTTTTAATCTGTGTAAGTTTATTAAGGAAGCTATGAATGTTAGAAATGCACTAACTTTCGTTAATAATTAACACACGGTTAACGTTCATCCTCCGATTTCCTACTTTCGAAATATGCATTGATTAGAATGAATTGTATATATTCATGTTGATTGCATGTATTATATTGATATGTGTTGTAGACGATGTACTTGTACAAGTCTTAAATAAAATGTTCTGTTCTGTTCTGTTCTGTTGTTTCGTTGTGAAATCCGCACCATGATAAATAGGTGCTGAATTACAGACTGGTGATAAAGTGATCCATGGGTATTATTTCCGTGGGACATTTTTGAACCAAGACTTGATTAAGAGATATAAGGCCACAGTCCGTAGCGTAGTATATATAAGCAATGAAATAGAGTTATTGAACAATGGACTTGAATTGACAAATTCCTTGCACATGCGCATTACGCTATAGATAGATACTTGTTTGTACTGTATAATTATTTGACGCATTTGTTAAAATATTAATTGCGAAACGTTGTTAATTGCATGATATAACTCTTAACATGATCGGTTATTTGAATTTATCAAAAGGGCATTTATAGAAGAATATAAAATACAATGAATACAAACTAAGCAAAACTGTGCCAAAATGAACACATTATTTAATAAAATGACTTAAGTGAATATATTAATTCTAACTTGAACAATTACTAAACTGTCCGTTAAAATAAAACATGCCGATTAAGTATAAATGAAAACGAGCGCCTTCACTGCGCGTCAAAAATCGAAGATATTTGACAGATGTTGACGTTACGTTTATGTACCGGGCTAGCTTGCGCGTCGTCATTATATGGAATAATGATAATAATGGTCTTGTAATGTAGTGTAATTTAGCGGAGCGTAGCGTAACGTTACGCTATTTACCGAAACTGTATACATTTAAATTCAGAACATAATTTTCCTACTATGAATAATTTTCTTTCCACAAAATATATATTGCTTTCTACTTTATAAACTTGATTTATTGGGTGTTATTGGTAATTTCGATTATGCAGTAAAGCTCAATTGTAAACATGGTAAAACTGTAAATTGTTATTCTGTTGTCATGAAACGTAATTAATAAATTATTATCTTTATACTAATGGCTTCCCCAGACCGCTATTTACGTTTTTGGCCACCATTTATTATAATATATAATAGGGATGGCAACGAATATTACAATATTCGAATACTTAAAACAAAACGTTGTTTTGTTATTCGCATTCTAATCTGTTTATTAATTTGATTTTAATTAGCATATTATATACAGTATTTGTTAAGGTTAGCCCCTCACATGTGTACCTTAGTCCTAAAACCTAACGTATTTGCAAAACAACAACAACAATAATAACTACAACTATTTTCATGATACTCGCAAATAACACAATTATCGTTGTTAAACTACCCAATAAACAACGCAAAACGAAGTTCCGATTCTAAGCGGAGCATAGTAAAAGGTAGCTCCAATCGCGCTAACGCCCTCGTTGTTTTATTCCTACACACCAGAACTCCACATCGTTGTTTATTGGCCGATAAACAACGATAAATCAAAAATGATTTCTTAATTATTATATAATGTCTGACCTTATATACGAGTTTATCCGCCAGGGAATCTTCCAAGGGCCCGTCCAGTTGGGCGAGGTCCACCCACGGGGGTTTCCTAGCCGCCCCACCAACCTCGGGAAACTCGTACCCGAGATCCATGTACTCTTTGTCCGTCGAGGATTCGCGAAATTTAGACATTGTTCTATTCTAAACACCTTGTTTACACGTTTAAATGCGCGAAATTCTAATGCACAAAATAACTCATATTGCACACAAATGATTTCATACCAACACGATGTATCTTTCTAGCTATAGCTTTAAACACTGTTTTTCAATCATAGTATATTATTTCGTAAACTGTTATTTAAATTTCTCTATCAGCCTCCTCGATAAAATCTGTAAAAATGATACAGTAAAGCAATGTTCCTGTAGGGCATCAAAATGGGGGCATTAAAGAGTTAGCTGAACAAACAGTAAATTTGAAAATAAAAGTATTTGGGCGTTACACTTTGGAAGTTTTACATGCAACCGACCATAATATATAAGTTTCAATATTGTATGTTATATTATCACTTATTCCCACACACGCTGGCCGTTTTAACAGATGTGTGTTCAAAGCACAGCAGCTCTTGCCCAACAACAAAAAAAAATAACGTGTTGAAGACGTCACAGTTGTCAATAGCCAGGCTGTATTGATTAAATATGTCCGTATATTCCCACTTTTAATATACCGCAGTTTTAAGAAACTTTTCGTCAATCACTGAAAAATCATCCAAATGAATTTCGAAATCTATGTGACTAACGACGTCACGCTATTCAAGAAGCGTTAACGTATAAACAAGAACGTTTGACAGCCAAACACGTAGCAGAATGCGCCTGTCTTGCGCTCAACACATTTTTACAAGAACTAACCCGGAGGCAACATGTTTGCAGAACTCAACTCGCGAGTCTTAACTCTTGTTTAACAGCGCAATGCGCTTATAACGTTTCGGTCAACGTAATTAAAACAATGTTTGAAACGTGTTTTGACGTTACTTCAACGCAATTAGCATTACTAGCGCAAGTGAAGTTACGACATTAGAATAACTTTAACGTATGGAAGGCCGATGCGCCATGCTTTTTGCTAATTTCCAATTAATATTTGCCAGATGCCAATTGCTAAATGATAACTAATAATTGCCTAACAAATAACATAATTTCTCTTGTTGCTAATTGCCAATTGTTATTTGTCAAATGCCAATTGCTAAATGATAACTAATAATTGCCAAACAAACAACAAAAGTTGTCTTTTTGCTGATTGCCAGATGCTATTTGCCAAATGCTATTTGCCATATGCCCTTGCTAACTGTTAATTGCCAATAAATAACCATTTGGCATTGTGGCAATAAGCAATTGGCAATTAACAATTGTCATATAGCAATTAGCATGGCGCACCGGCCTTCCATAAACTTTTGCGCATTTTATACACGGCTTTGAAATCTATTAAAAGTTTAGTTTGATGATGTTCTGAATTTGAAAAGTTGCAAAATTCAACGTCTCTTCAACGTAAAATGTGTTAGCACGTTTGCCACTTTTACGATGCTGATTTATTTCAGACCATGATGTGCATATAGCATAAAAATATCAAATTTAAAAAATGTTTCTTTATTGCAAGTTATACCGATATCGTTGAAAATGACGTTAACAACCATTATCGTTACCGTACAACATAAACGTAACACATGTCGTAAAAGAAGTTCATATAGCAGCAATAAATATCTTTAAAAGTTTGCTCTAGCATGAACTTATAAAATTAGAATATGTTTCAAGATAATCTATGATATATTAATCGCGTGAAAATAAAAAAATGATATATACAGATTTTTACTAAATAAAAAAACACGCACACATTTGTGGCATGTTTTACGATGCGACGTAATGTTAAAATTCTTTTTTGTTTATATGAATAGTAAATCTGCTAGCTTATGTTGGTAAATACAATATGTGATGCTTTCACTCGCATATTGAAATAAAATTTTCATCATATACAGATAACATATGTGTACCGTTCGTCAAATAAGCGTATATTTTTGTATATTGTTGAGTACTATCTGTAGTACGTTAATGAAATGCTTCCCATGTTTTGAACAATTCTGTTTGGTTACATCATGCAACAGAAGTCAAAGCAATTAATTCGTATTAATTAAAGACGTATTAATTACTGCGCTCGGATTTTTTTTCATCAAACAATTGGCATGTATTCATTAATATTATTGTATTATACTGTTTGAAATTAGATAAATATTTATAATTGATAATATTTAAATGTATTATTCATATGTCACATGCCATGTATGTTTTCTTGGTCTGTTTGTATAACGATAAGCTTGTAATGCTTAAGTTAAATAAATATTACGTTCTGTTCTGTTCTGTTCTGTTCTGTTCTGTATATATTGTATGTATAATTTTAAATTTTATACTGACTGCTAAGTTTAAAATCCAGACTTAACGTTTTGCAAAACTCAGAAAGAAGCTTTAAAAAGTATCTACTTTAACTGAGAGGACCGTAATTTAATGGGCATAAATCACGACCAATGTCTAAATTTTATTTCATACATACGAATATTTCAATTTTTATCTATTTGTCAAGCTTCATACTTTGCGTCTTAGCGAGCCAAAAAAGCAGTACCTTAGGACTTTTGGGCATTACTATGCAATCTCACGCTTCACGTAGGTGACATATGTGTGTCAAAAAGATTATGGAGAGTTGTTATGTTGACACCGGCGAGTAATGGAGATAGGGACAAAACTTTGTACAATCTACATGAAATGTACTCTTGTGAAATACATCAACGTTAGAAGAATATTTGGTTCCATCCTTGTCAGCTGCATCATCATCATCATCGTCATCGTCGTCGTCATCATCATCATCATCATCATCATCGTCATCATCGTCATCAGCATCATCATCAGCATCGTCATCAGCATCATAATCATCATTAACATCATCATCTTCATCATCATAAATCATCATTATCATCAGCAGCAGCAATCATCATCACAATCATCATAATCATCATAATCATCATAATCATCATCATCATCATCATTATCATCATAGGCATCAGCAGCAGCCGCAGCAGATCATCAATCATCATCATCGTCATCATCACCATCATACATCATCATCATCGTCATCATCATCATCACTATCATAAATCATCATCATCATCATCATAATTAATCAACATCATTATCATCATCATCATGACAAATTATCATCATCATCATAATCATCAGCATCATCATCATCATAAATCATCATCATCATCATCATAGGCATCAGCAGCAGCCGCAGCAGATCATCAATCATCATCATCGTCAAAATCATCATCATCATCGTCATCATCATCGTCATCATCATCCCTTTAGAGAACTCGATTGCTATATGACTGTACATAGTGTGCAGTATATCAATCAATGTGGAGTTTATTTCAATATCATAATAAATTGTTCGAAATTTTAGCCCTATTGAACATAAGCTAAGTTCATTTTTAAACAGCCTTATATTGGTAAGATTGAATTTTCATTCCGGCTAACATATTTAGTGCAAACATACTGTATACATTTGAAAAAAGAAATGTCTTTAAAAAACACAATCGGCGTTGAAATAAATATTGAGATGTCATTTAAAAATTACCTAAACAGACGGCCAAGATGATCGGTTACGTGACTTCTCAGACCACAGATTTTTTGGTCCCCACCAATATATGGAGACTTATTGGACCCCAGATTTTTCGGACACTATAAGAACAATTCTCGGACCCCAAAGTTAAAACTATATAGTTATTTATAGTACCGGTAATATAACATTCATGTTAGTTATCTAATATAATAACGATGTGAAGTCAAATAAGCATTTATACTGTGTATCCCAACAAAAAGCAATAGTCAGGGCACATTCAGCGATTTTTGAAATGTTAAGACTTTACTTTTGATAACGCAAACATAAAAATTCATTAGACTATGAAGATTTTAAATTATATCAGTAGAAATATATGAAATATCAAGGGTTCCTGTGTATACTTAGTATTGCAATTGTGTATTCATGCTACGCGAATAACAATTCGACGTATTCCAAATCTTCTTTCATAACATTTTATCTATAGAAAATGTAGCATCTTTTTACAGATTAAATAACATCTATTGGAGAAATTGATGGAAAGATGCAATTATAAATAGATCTAATCGTTAATAAATCGTAACCACAATTTTAATTCAAATTAACAGTAAGTTTATATATATAAATTCCCCATTTATTGAAATTTTTAGGTTTATGATTCTCTGAACGCTATTATTGATGCATGTACGAGTATATTAACACAGCTATACAACGGTTGCTAGCTACGCGCGCTATTTTTAGAATGACACAACTGTTTCTGGAATGTGATGAACTCGCTAGAATCAAGGGGCTACATGGAACGGCAACTCTGTGAATGAGATTTGTGAATTGGAACAATTGCACAATTGCTATTTATAGAGCGCACCGCTTATATAAATGTAGGCTACACAAAATAGTTATTTCGTTACGTGAATGAATATAGCATTCTGTTTATGGCATACAATGAGAAAATACGTTCATAATTAGCCTCAGTTCTAGAGCATGTGTCGAGGATATGTTTATAACTTTATTTTAACCGCTTATGTTAACAATTATGCAAATTTTTAATCTCCAAACGTATGCAACAGTGATTGGTATACTTTAAACCATTGTTTAGAAAATTTGCCCAATTCTATTGCCATTCAATTTTCCCGCTGCATAATTAGCGCAAAAAATCTATGTCAAAAGTGATCTTAGGCAGCTACGCCGAAAAAAAAAACGTGGATTCCTTAATTTTAACTGTAGTGTTTTATTATAACTATAATTCTGATATTCCGCCCAACAAATACTTGAACATGTACTTCGTGAAGGGCAACCGAAACTCGAAATGCGGTTCGCAGAATACATGCCACTACAGTTTACGAATGCCGTTATTATCACCATTAAAGAGACAAATTCACAGATTAGTAGTCTGTCATGGATAATCATCCATTGAAATGGATAACATTATAAAAACGCGTGTTTAACAGCTATCACACATAAAGAGTAAAAAATACACTACCTTGTTTGTAATTCCGAATAAGCCGAGTAGTTATACATTTACCGTGACTGATTTTTGACACCTGAGGTCGAAGGTTTCTTTTTAATTATAATATTTGTTTTTGGTTAGTCCTGTAGTTTTTGCAGAGAAGACAGTTAAAATGATGTCATTTTCAAATATACGAAAATCTGTGAATACGTTTCTTTAATACACTATGAAAATAATTGGATCTCTATAACATAATCGTTGTTATTATACCTCGCGTCATAGTCCCGGACTAGGATTACTCATTGTTGTCAACTATCAGTTACATTAGACAAGACGAGTTACAAATGGTTTTAAAAGTAGTACGTTTTATTAATTGTTTCTGTCATAAATATCATGAAAAACGAAACGACAAATCCATCATATTGAAATCAAAATTAGAGAAAAATCTTAATAGTTCATAAACCAATCTTGACAGGCATACTGTTATGATAGAATTTTAAGGTAAGAAAAATGGACTAAGTGTCGTGCAAATATCGGATGAAGAATATTATAATTGTTATACTTTTTGTACTGCTGTAGTAAAATTACAGACTTGGTGGTGACATACATTTTTGCCAGATAAATTAGTTTAATTAAAGCCGAAGATTTATTTAAAAATAAAATACGCAATAAACTTACAGAGATACGTATATAATATTAATTAGAATATACGGGTGCAAGTTAATGATTGACTATTTGCAGAGTCAACGTCAACGTTATAAAGATAATGTTGATTATTCTAAAAAGTGCATTTATTATATGCACATTGCAAAAAAACAATACGAATTGCTCGGTGTCGACGTTTTATATACAGATGTACATGTATTATTTGACTGTAAAACACACTAATAGTTTACATAACAACATTATTTTTGCTAGGTATGAGGCGTTATTTAATTTTTTTGACGGTAATACCCTTTTCAATGTAGTATTGTCGCATTGTCTGTGTGTCATCGTGGCAACCACAAAACCTGGCTGCTGACACATGATCACGTGCTGCCACTCAGGGTTAACATCTCAAGTATATCGACCAGAAGTAAACACCACACCCATGTGTACGGCAAGACCTGAATGCCTGTCATCAAATCCTCATTTAAAGTACGTACATCAAAACACATATAAAACTGCCTACTTTATGTAGATATGCCCCTTCATGTGTTGAACTCTGTAACACATGTATGTGTATTTACTATCGTTTTTATTTTGGCATTAAATTGAGTACGCAGTACTTACTCAAGTAATTTGGAATTATCAAGTACTCAGTACTTACTTAAGTACTGATCTTTAGCACTCGACCAATCTCTGCTTTGTGGAATGATTGTGCAATATGAGCATGCAATAAAAGTATTCGCTAAATAATATTACATGTATGTAATATGTAGGCTTTTTTATGTTTGTGTGTTTGTACTAATGCACTCAACAGTGCATTGAATTTACTTCTGAAATGACTAGTAGAGGTTTGAAAAACTTTCAATTCATATATAGCAATAAACATAGCGCAACCATATAAAGTGTCGGTTTATCGCCGCATAATAAAACATATATTGTAAAAGACGAAGAAGAGCCAACATTGACCTTCTTGATAAACTAGCCAAATAATGCCAATGTGTTGAGCAAGATGGCAGAACACTGTTATTGGACCTCTGACGGGAGTTGGGTTGGAAACGCTGTCAGTATGCAATCAATAAGAGCTGCAACATGGTAGAACACTGTTATTGGACCACTGACGGGAGTTGGGTTGGAAACGCTGTCAGGACGCAATCAATAAGAGCTGCAACATGGTAGAACACTGTTATTGGACCACTGACGGGAGTTGGGTTGGAACCGCTGTCAGTATGCAATCAATAAGAGCTGCAATATGGTAGAACACTGTTATTGGACCACTGAAGGGAGTTGGGTTGGAACCGCTGTCAGTATGCAATCAATAAGAGCTGCAATATGGTAGAACACTGTTATTGGACCACTGGCGGGAGTTCGGTTGGAAACGCTGTCAGTATGCAATCAATAAGACCTGCAACATGGTAGAACACTGTTATTGGACCACGGACGGGAGTTGGGTTGGAAACGCTGTCAGTATGCAATCAATAAGAGCTGCAACATGGTAGAACACTGTTATTGGACCACTGACGGGAGTTGGGTTGGAAACGCTGTCAGGATGCAATCAATAAGAGCTGCAAGATGGTAGAACACTGTTATTGGACCACTGACGGGAGTTGGGTTGGAAACGCTGTCAGTATGCAATCAATAAGATCGGCAATATGGTAGAACACTGTTATTGGACCACTGACGGGAGTTGGGTTGGAAACGCTATCAGTATGCAATCAATAAGAGCTGCAACATGGTAGAACACTGTTATTGGACCACTGACGGGAGTTGGGTTGGAAACGCTGTCAGTATGCAATCAATAAGATCGGCAATATGGTAGAACACTGTTATTGGACCACTGACGGGAGTTGGGTTGGAAACGCTATCAGTATGCAATCAATAAGAGCT
Organism: Congeria kusceri; assembly: GCA_027627225.1. Taxonomy (NCBI): domain Eukaryota; kingdom Metazoa; phylum Mollusca; class Bivalvia; order Myida; family Dreissenidae; genus Congeria; species Congeria kusceri. The sequence continues at coordinate 41,670,702 of CM051029.1, read as the reverse complement.
GCAACATGGTAGAACACTGTTATTGGACCACTGACGGGAGTTGCGTTGGAACCGCTGTCAGGATGCAATAAATAAGAGCTGCAATATGGTAGAACACTTTTATTGGACCACTGACGGGAGTTGGGTTGGAAACGCTGTCAGGAGGTAATCAATAAGAGCTGCAATATGGTAGAATACTGTTATTGGACCACTGACGGGAGTTGGGTTGGAACCGCTGTCAGGATGCAATAAATAAGAGCTGCAATATGGTAGAACACTTTTATTGGACCACTGACGGGAGTTGGGTTGGAAACGCTGTCTGTATGCAATCAATAAGAGCTGCAACATGGTAGAACACTGTTATTGGACCACTGACGGGAGTTGGGTTGGAAACGCTGTCAGTATGCAATCAATAAGAGCTGCAACATGGTAGACCACTGTTATTGGACCACTGACGGGAGTTGGGTTGGAAACGCTGTCAGGATGCAATCAATAAGAGCTGCAACATGGTAGAACACTGTTATTGGACCACTGACGGGAGTTGGGTTGGAAACGCTGTCAGTATGCAATCAATAAGAGCTGCAAGATGGTAGAACACTGTTATTGGACCTCTGACGGGAGTTGGGTTGGAAACGCTATCAGTATGCAATCAATAAGAGCTGCAACATGGTAGAACACTGTTATTGGACCACTGACGGGAATTGGATTGGAAACGCTGTCAGTATGCAATCAATAAGAGCTGCAAGATGGTAGAACACTGGTATTGGACCACTGACGGGAGTTGGGTTGGAAACGCTATCAGTATGCAATCAATAAGAGCTGCAACATGGTAGAACACTGTTATTGGACCACTGACGGGAGTTGGGTTGGAAACGCTGTCAGTATGCAATCAATAAGAGCTGCAACATGGTAGAACACTGTTATTGGACCACTGACGGGAGTTGGGTTGGAAACGCTGTCAGGATGCAATCAATAAGAGCTGCAACATGGTAGAACACTGTTATCGGACCACTGACGGGAGTTGGGTTGGAAACGCTGTCAGTATGCAATCAATAAGAGCTGCAATATGGTAGAACACTGTTATTGGACCACTGACGGGAGTTGGGTTGGAAACGCTGTCAGGATGCAATCAATAAGAGCTGCAACATTGTAGAACACTGTTATTGGACCACTGACGGGAGTTGGGTTGGAAACGCTGTCAGTATGCAATCAATAAGAGCTGCAAGATGGTAGAACACTGTTATTGGACCACTGACGGGAGTTGGGTTGGAAACGCTGTCAGGATGCAATCAATAAGAGCTGCAACATGGTAGAACACTGTTATTGGACCACTGACGGGAGTTGGGTTGGAAACGCTGTCAGGATGCAATCAATAAGAGCTGCAACATGGTAGAACACTGTTATTGGACCACTGACGGGAGTTGGGTTGGAAACGCTGTCAGTATGCAATCAATAAGAGCTGCAATATGGTAGAACACTGTTATTGGACCACTGACGGGAATTGGGTTGGAACCGCTGTCAGGATGCAATCAATAAGAGCTGCAATATGGTAGAACACTGTTATTGGACCACTGACGGGAGTTGGGTTGGAACCGCCGTCAGTATGCAATCAATAAGAGCTGCAATATGGTAGAACACTTTTATTGGACCACTGACGGGAGTTGGGTTGGAACCGCCGTCAGGATGCAATCAATAAGAGCTGCAATATGGTAGAACACTTTTATTGGACCACTGACGGGAGTTGGGTTGGAACCGCCGTCAGGATGCAATCAATAAGAGCTGCAAGATGGTAGAACACTGTTATTGGACCACTGGCGGGAGTTGGGTTGGAACCGCTGTCAGGATGCAATCAATAAAAGCTGCAACGATTTAACCATAGCTTGATTCGATTCCATTCGCTTTTAAGTATCATTTAGTTGAATTTTTCGATTTTAAGTATCATTCAGTAGAATGTTTCGATTTTAAGTATCATTTAGTTGAATTTTCGATTCGATTCCTTAATGTGTATAATGTATTATTATTTATATTATTATTATTGTGCGTATTCATGAGTCATGACTTGCAATATAGGAAAGATTAATATTTATTATGTTTAATATCATTGTATTTGTTAATGTGAAATGTATGTACCTTAAATACCGGTATATCAATGTAATTAAGAACAGTTGAAAATGGCGATAATTTACATGACGAATCTTCACAAAATCAAAGTTGTAATTAATAGTTTTATGAAAAGTCGTCTATAAATATATAAAAGAGAATCGAATCGAAATTGGCTGGTTTAGTATCGACAATCGAATCGGGCCATTCACAATCGAGTGATCGATGCATCGAAAGAATCGTGGCAGCTCTACAATCAATCTTAGTACATGCACGTGAAAACTAAGAAATGTGTCCGTTTTCAATTCTGTTGTCATTACTGGGCTGATTGCAAAAATGTGCGAAAAAATTTGCGTGCATGTTTACAGCATTTCCACTTTTTTGTGATTTTCTACGCCCAAACTGTATGTTTTCCGATAACGTCTTTTTTAAAAGTTTCATCAACTGAATACAACAATGTATCCAGATTAAGTACTGTATGTCCAACTGTGTAACAGAGTACATTCTTATTTGTAACTCAGCAAAGTTTCATATTTTCTGTTCGCACCAGTTATTTTCTCCAAATTTCGACAACTGAAATGGCGACTGTAAGTATTACATTATGTTATACATTGCAGAACGTGTGGCAATGAAAGAAAATGCAACGATTAGATTTATATGGAAAAAGGTTCGGGCAGAGAAATAAAGATAATAATATATTGTGATTCGATTCCATGATTTCTAAACCCCAAAACCGTATACTTAGTGTGCAGTACGATCATTACGAAAAGAAAAAGTTTTTTTTGTAAGTTAGACTAACGGTACACAGTGAAATATTTTGAATAAAGATGAGCAAAATAAACGAATTTGAGTAGCGATTGTTACATAATTCCCCAACAACGAATCTCTGAAATTTGCCATCGTCGTGTCGGTGTACTGTCAGCAGTTATTTACTTATTGTTTTTTCGTGGAAAACTTTTGAAATACATATATCGCAGAACGTTAAGTAAAACAATTTGCATATGAAAAATGCCTGGCGTGATGGGGTTGTCATCGGTTTAAAAACGTGTAAAGTGTATTGTTTACAACGTCAATTAGCCCGTTCCGAAACGTGAATTATGTGACAGACGGGTTGTTTATATGACATTTATGACACCATGACTTCATATTGGTTTACCTATGTGTACCGAACATGGTAAGAACGATGTAAAATACTGATACTGCTTCTATTACTATGAGCTTTCTGCTACTGTAGCCACTGTTATTGTTACTGCGACATATTTCTATTTTTAGACTGTTGGCGGTAGCCAACGGTCTAGTGAGAGGGTAATTTAAAAAACAGGTATCGCGGAAAACTACTTCTTTTCTTTGCAGGCTATTAGTCTGTAAATCGAAACCAGAAAGGGTCGTTCTTCAAAACAGCAAAATTTCACACCCGTTTTCTTACATTTTAATTATTTAAGATAATGTATGTAATATGTATTATAATGTGTATATCATATGATTTATTACAATTACAGTTTTTGCAAAGAGGTCAATTTATAAAAAGAACTTTACACCAATGACACCCCTAATTTTGCTATTTATTTGTATGTAACCGAAATATTTACCGGAGTGTCCTGGAAAAAGACCACCAAATTAATGCGCTTAATCGGTTATTTTTGACTCGTTGCGAAAATGTTTTTTCTTGTTACCAATTCTTATTCTGAATCTTTTGACATCAAATTACTGCAATTTCTTAATTTGAAACTGTACTATTGACAATCGATAGCTTGCATCGTGTGATCTATTTTCACTCAGTAGGCTACGAACAAAGATCTATAAATAAGCATGTTCATTTATAGATCTTTGTCTACGAACCACTAACAATCTACCTACTAACTACTATGCTTCATCGTTTATTCTGGCCCTTGCAGATTGACTTGCTAACTGGCATGTATATAATTCTGTTCGCATAAGATAATTAGCTCGAACAAAATATTGTTCGTTACTTACAAATTAGTTTTCATTATGAACAGAACAGAACAGAACAGAACACGTGTTTTATTATGACTTGCACAATGCACATCGTCAATATAACAATACAAACAAAACATAATAGCAAATTAAGTCACGTTATATTCAATGTATGAATAGATTCGGTATATATTATCATATATCTTTATATGGAACATACATGACAACATAGTAGCACACTATACTATGTACAATTTATTTATTTGCGTAAAAAATTCGTAATACTCTTGATTTTTATTATATATTCGTTACCAAAAGTTTGATTGATACTTTTATTGTATGAGGATGAACTTATAGCTAGTAAAATGCTTTAGCTACTGTTATAACATTACACATTTAACATGAGATTTCTTTTATTTAATGCGTTTTTAATAAACAGAGAAATCTTGAATAACTTTGTTCTGTTATCTATACACAACATTTCCAAAAATTTAAACATCGAGTGTCTTTTGTAATAGTATTTTGGAATATATTTTTTGCGTTGTATGGAAAATTGGTCACTTTTGTGAAATGAAGGACCATATGCTGCTAATAAGGGGTGAAATACGTTTGATTTAGCTTACCCGGCCTACCCTTATAAACAACCCCGACCCTAAAACATTTTATTGAGTGGGTCAGCTATTTTTTGTTTATTTTACGTTTTTCCAATAATTAAATGTGTTTTAGATCAATAAGTGTTTTGTTTTGATAGCATGCACTTCAGAACAATGTTTTATGATATTAGAGACATGTTTTGAATATTCTTTCAGTTTTAGAATCTTCAAGTTGACCATTTACCAAAAAAATTAAAATAATAATACCCTACCTACCTACCCTAATTTTTTGGGGCATGTTACCTGAAACAAACATGTTTTTTACGCCTAAGAGTTTTCTCCCCTGCTATACATATGGATAATATTTGTTTATACATACGATATTCTTTAATTCCTTCTTCCGCTCTTAATCGGATAGAATAACATATACATTCTGCTACACGTAGAACAAACCCAGTTTGTGCCCGGGTCAGTGGTTCAAAATTTCCAGACTTACATACACATTCGACATGTAGGCCCATATGTTTGTTGTTACACTTTCGCTTAAAAGGCGCGCAAGTAGATAAATAAACATAATCCAAATGCAGACAAAAGTTCCATTCATTTTTCAATTTGCTGGAAGTGAAGTTAGCGATTTCGGTATTGTCCGTTTCAGGTCAAGTTTACTCACTTAATGCGAATCACGTGACGTCGCTTTTGTTTTCACGATGACAAAACCGGATGTCATGTAAAGAACAAGCTGCAATTGTTAGTTTTGTCACATAAATAACATGAGCTATATTTTGAATTCTCGCCCCACAGATTGATTGGCGTATTTTTGAATATAAAGGAAATAATTGAAACATATTTTTCATTCGGATGGTGTTTTACTGACCAGGGTTGAAAGATTGACGACATTTCAAACGCAAAAAGAAAGCTTAATAATATATAATATTTATATAAATATGTTTCGTAGGTCACGCCAATTGCTGTGGAAAGTATACGTCATGTCTGCGATTTTCACGTTAATGTCTACAAGAGAACTAAACTTGGGCACATACAAGAAGGTCTCGTTCTTCGATGGTTTGTGTAAAATATCATCAAACCCATATTTGCGTTTTCTGGACGTGTTCGTGTGTATTCTGCAAAGTGAATCAGCTGAAGACTGTGTGGCCGTGAAATGTGCCCAGTCTACCAAACGTTGCAGTTTCTGTTCTGAGGTCAACAATGCTTTGAATCCATCCGTCAGCGATCCTGGTCAGTTATATTATCGCAAAGTACGGGAGATTGGTAGTTTTATACCTCTTATAATAAACAAGAAATATCGTAAAAAAAGATATTCGGCGTATTTGGTAAATGTGTGTAAAGAATGTAAATTGAATGTCGTACATTAATATTTAAAACTGATACATATGTCGATTTGGTGCTTTATGAACAAACAATACCATCTCTCCATAGATCTATATTCTAAACACATTTAATATTATTTTTTGATATTATTTAAAATGATATAAGTAAATCTGTATTCTCAAACAGCGAACTCATATTTTCATGTGGCTATATTTATATTTAGCTCATAAAATATTAGTATGACATGTTTGTATATTTGAAACATTTACAATTAGAAAAACAGTGTTATTATTCAAGGGTACTTGTTCACAGATTTTTGCATTTTTTGAAGTGTGCCATTAAATGTCTTAACTTGACAGAGTTAACCACGGGAACAAACGAGCTTGAGTATAATAACAAGAAAACGAGAAAAAAAAGAGACAAAAACAAAGTTGCACCCTACGGGGATCGAACCTCCGAATCAAAAGGCTATCGCTTTAACAATTCGGCCATTTCATTTTATATATTTAACTCTGAATTTTTAACTTTATGTAAGTGATCCATGTTTTTTCTATGATTTTAACAAAAACAACAGAAACACTCCAAATTATTCCATCGTTTAGCGTTACAAACGCTTTATAATTTTATCAATTTCAACTGATGATTACTCATTACTAACAACAAGGTATGAACAGTATATTTCTATACATGCGTATTGTTATTTCGCCCCTTTATATACACTATTCTTTTATTTTTGGAATCAGTGACACAAACTTGCAAATTGTGAAATCGTCAATCTGTGAACAGGTCCCTTTAAAGTCAAATGAATGAACTGATGAACTGATGAACTGTCCCATGTTTTAGATCAGTGCTACATGAATAACCTAACTGAGCCAGACTCTTCCGCTCATCAACGTCAGTACGTTCACCGATACAAAGTAAAAATGCATTATAAGTATTTTACAATTACAAACAAATATTTTTTTAAATTATTTTAGTATGCTGTGCATTTATGCTACGCACGAATAGTATAAGGTCCGCTAGCGGATCCAGGGGAGGCGCCTCCCCCCCCCCCGCTAAAAAAACTGCCGGAACATACTTATATGGGCATTTATAAACGGTAGAAACTAAAAATGCTAAAAATATTTCGCTCACTCACTTATGTAAAAGATACAAATTAACTTCAGTAAAACATATATCCGACATAGCCAGCCCCCTACGATTTACCGTAGTAGATCTACCGGCGCATAAGTTCAGCAAAAACATAATCTGTAAACAATGGGTATAATATACCTTTATTTGTGGATGATATTGTTTTCTTTTATAAATTCATATATTATATAAAGATGTCAGATGCAACATCGTGGGACAGGATACCACCTAAAAGCCATTTATACTTTTCGAATAAATATGATTTTAAGTCGAAATTCAATTCAAATCAATGACTACTTTCGAGTTTAAAATTTTTGTCTCAATAACTAGTTTTTTTCCTAAAAATCTAAATCGAGTAACTTTTTGTTCAGTGTTCCAATAGCCATGACACCAAATTTCATATTGTTTTAAACATTTATAAAAAAAAAAAATAAAGCAGATGGGTGTCCACAACGTTGGCTCCAATTCCTGGCGATTTCATATCTTTTTCCGTCACCATATGTCAGCGAAATTGAAACAAAGTCGGCATCACTTGACTTATTAGTAACAGGCTCAGTCTCCCTCAATAGGGACACAGGCTGTCCTTGGTGTTTAGGAGGCCATTATTTGGTCCTACATATTATTGTTGAACCAAAATTGCTCTTTTTCACTTTTTGATATGTCTTTCAATTTTTAACCAACATAACATTATTTTATTAAATGGCTATATTTGCTGACGTGGGATGAATACACTACTCAGCAGTTGTGCCTTAAATGCCATGTCTTCATTAAAATACCCAAACTTGATATGGCATAAAATAGAAAAAGCACAACTTTAACACAACATTAACGTTATAATTGTAGTGGGAATTTCATTGCCATATCATTGTCAGCAATATTTTGTCCTATTCTGATTTTTCTGAACATGTTGTATTTTCAGTGCGTCCGTAAGTCTGAGATCAGTTACGAGTCCTTAACTGATTTTCACTACAAAATATTTTGTGTCTATTGAAAACGGCTGGAAAATGTGTTAGTTATTAGTTTTTCTATTGTTTAGTAAAAGTCACCGGAATTTGACCTCTTGTGAAAAATAGAAGGTCTTGCATAATCCTCACAATGTCATTTATATGTATCCCAAAGTTACATGAAAATAACTTCAGTAATTTTTGAGTTAACGCAGTATCCAGTTTTTGCGGAAGGTCAGACTGACGGACAGACAGACAGACGAACGGAGGGCAAACTTATAGTCCCCTCCGGTACAACACCGGTAGGGCACTAATAAAACTGGACACCTAACAACGAAATTCTAAATGTTGATAGACATAGCGCGAGGCATTCTGTTAGCACGTTTCTTAGTTGCATACATATGTTTTAATGCATTATAATGGTTCGAAACATATTAATTATGGAGTAATAATTTTATACGTGCTGTGTAAGGGAAACTTTGCAGTGGGTGAAATTTAAACACAACGTAATCATCCTCCAAACAGTGTCTTGCAATTTAAAGATTGTTTTTGTAGCTACATAATATACGACAATTCATCGTTCTGTTGCGGGTGGGATGCCCTTCGGGCTGGACGATGCAAGGGTATAGATGCTATACGTTTTCTGATGAGAGACTGACCTGGTACGCTGCGTCGGACGACTGCAAGCAGAATAATGGACATCTGGTGACGATTACAAGCGCAAGTGAACATGACTTTGTCACTAAATCTCGTAAGCATACTAACGATTGGCTTTGGATTGGAGGCAAGAATGAACAAACTGAAAGTTTTACATGGGTTAGTGGCGAGCCGTGGGTGTATCAACAATGGGGTACGGTGGAGGCGCGGAGAACTGCGTTGATATTTCCAGAGAACAGCAGTGGCAATGGGAACAAGTGGAATTATTTGGGATGTAATGAAACACATTATTTTGCTTGTGAAACAGGACCTACACAGTGGTTTGTAAATCAATTCAATCTGCAAACAAAAACAACAATAACGACAAGAAGAAAACAATTCTGAACGTTCATTTGGATATTAGCATAACCTTAAAACAAATATGTTATGTAAAGTTTTTTTGTGCTGATTTATTAATATTTATGTTAGCTTAGAAATTGTGTGATACATTTACAAAAGACATTTCTTTTCAATTCATTTTTTTCTATAATTTTCATTATTAATTATAATATTATTTGAAAAGTAAATTGGAAACAAGCTTGTGGCAAGACATTAGTTGAACACACTGAAGGTGCGTAGTAAAGTTTGACGACGACTTGTACGATGCCCGAAAGGAGCGTGAGCTGTAGGATTATTAGAGGCGTGTCGTGGGAAACCCGGGCTTAATGCATGTGCGTAAAATGTCGTCACCACAGGCTAATCCAGGACAGCACTTACCGCCTACAGTGAGTTTAATTTTAGAAGAGACTTCTTTCAAACAGAAAATACCTTACAAGCGGTAAGTGCCGTCCTGCACTACCATGTGCGGACTGCACAGGCTAATCCGGGACGAAACTTGACGCACATGGGTTTTCCCACGACACGCCTCATTAGAAGAAATAAGACATTACGAAATTTATAAACAGCGGTCAAACATTTCGATTGACAACACAGACAGTGAAATAAATAAATAGTTAATAATATCTGCATATATTCAGCATACAGTAAAAGGTATGCAGAAATCATATGCATAAAAGAAAAGTCGCACAGATTAGACAATGCGACTTAATAATGAAGCCAACACTGGTTATCTTTAAATTTTTTGGTAACATAACGGGTCATTATAATGAAAAATATCAAATGAAAAATCTCTCCAACACACCCACAACACCAACACATCACATCTTGCACAACATCTCGTAGAACATTTACAAAGATCACACTTACATCTTGCATAACATCTCGTATAACACTTACAAAGACCACACCCATATCTTGCATTACATCTCGTACAACACTTACGAAGATCACACTTACATCTTGCATAACATCTCGTACAACACTTACAAAGATCACACTTACATCTTGCATAACATCTCGTACAACACTTACGAAGACCACACTCATATCTTGCATAACATCTCGTACAACACTTACAAAGATCACACTCACATTTTGCATTACATCTCGTACAACACTTACAAAAATCACACTCACATCTTGCATAACATCTCCTACAACACTTACAAAGATCACACTCACATCTTGCATAACATCTCCTACAACATTTACAAAGATCACACTCACATCTTGCATTACATCTCCTACATAACTTACAAAGATCACACTCACATCTTGCATTACATCTCGTACAACACTTACAAAGATCACACTCACATCTTGCATTACATCTCGTACAACACTTACAAAGATCACACTCGTATCTTTCATAGCATCTCGTACAACACTTACAAAGATCACACTCACATCTTGCATAACATCTCCTACAACACTTACAAAGATCGCTCTCACATCTTGCATTACATCTCGTACAACACTTACAAAGATCACACTCACATCTTGCATAAAATCTCCTACAACACTTACAAACAGCACACTCACATCTTGCATAAAATCTCCTACAACACTACAAACATCACACTCACATCTTGCATTACATCTCGTACAACACTTACAAAGATCACACTCACATCTTGCATAAAATCTCCCACACCACTTACAAAGATCACACTCACATCTTGCATAACATATCGTACAACACTTACAAAGATCACACTCACATATTGCATAACATCTCGTACAACACTTACAAAAGATCACACTCACATCTTGCATAACATCTCGTACATACACTTACAAAGATCACTTTCACACAACAAACATTCCTTGAACAAACAACCTCCCTTGTGGCACAATACACTTGCATCCATCTGATCAGTCAAAAGTGTCTTCAACACACATTGCCGCTAACACTCGTCACTTTTAAATCTCTTCTTAATTCCGTCATAGCCCACCATCGAGCGCCTATATTGGTTATGATAGTCAAAACCACAGTATCAATATAGTAGCAAGACATTTAGCGGTGTTCGGTTGTCTCTAGCATCAAGAATTACACTTAAGGACAACTGATTCAGCTGTACTGTGCAGTAAAAATTTCGCAAACAAAACAATCTTTAGAGGCTAATGTGGAACTGCAAATCTCGTGAAGCCATCGCCCACACACATCACACGATATCCAGCGTACAGTTCCACGTTGATCCTTGCACTCGAGTGAATACACAAATAAGTGTGCCTTTCGCCATGGACAAGAAGACAACTTCTCACATATTCCCGGAATAATGCAGCATGCGGTTGTCTCAACATAGTGGCTGCTGTTTGTTCTAATGCAACATGCGGTTGTCTCAACATAGTGGCTGCTGTTTGTTCTAATGCAACATGCGGTTGTCTCAACATAGTGGCTGCTGTTTGTTCTAATGCAACATGCGGTTGTCTCAACATAGTGGCTGCTGTTTGTTCTAATGCAACATGCGGTTGTCTCAACATAGTGGCTGCTGTTTGTTCTAATGCAACATGCGGTTGTCTCAACATAGTGGCTGCTGTTTGTTCTAATGCAACATGCGGTTGTCTCAACATAGTGGCTGCTGTTTGTTCTAATGCAACATGCGGTTGTCTCAACATAGTGGCTGCTGTTTGTTCTAATGCAACACGCGGTTGTCTCAACTTAGTGGCTGCTGTTTGTTCTAATGCAACACGCGGTTGTCTCAACATAGTGGCTGCTGTTTGTTCTAATGCAACACGCGGTTGTCTCAACATAGTGCCTGCTGTTTGTTCTAATGCAACATGCGGTTGTCTCAACATAGTGGCTGCTGTTTGTTCTAATGCAACACGCGGTTGTCTCAACATAGTGGCTGCTGTTTGTTCTAATGCAACATGCGGTTGTCTCAACATAGTGGCTGCTGTTTGTTCTAATGCAACACGCGGTTGTCTCAACATAGTGGCTGCTGTTTGTTCTAATGCAACATGCGGTTGTCTCAACATAGTGGCTGCTGTTTGTTCTAATGCAACATGCGGTTGTCTCACCATAGTGGCTGCTGTTTGTTCTAATGCCAGATGCGGTTGTCTCAACATAGTGGCTGCTGTTTGTTCGGACCAAGAATTCAGTTGTCTGGAAATTTATGAAAATAATGTAAACCTTCAGTTGCTAAATCAACTACAATTGCAACTACATTTGTTCTATTTAAGAAATATTACAATTGAGAAGGTAATAATGTGTTAATTACTTATAAGTTATTTCAGTTAGAACAAATATATTTATAGGCAATTACATACCGAAAAATAAATAATGATGTTCTGTAATAAATGTTCTATAATGTAATCAAATCTGTCCGTTATAAAAATAATGACAATAATGACACAACTGTCCAGTTCAAAGCAGTGTTAAAATTTAATGTTCAATATAATACTAATCTTGATGTGCAACATTACCATCAACGCAAAAACACCACAGCTATTGCCATGACGCTGTTTGTTGCACGGTGGTGATACGTATTTCCAGTGGTCCAGGCCATCTTGAACAATTCGGGTTCTTTGACTTATGAACATGCTAAAACAATCATTTTTCGTCTGTTAAACATAGATTTTTATAAACAAATAATTCAGGACAAGAACAACTTTCAAATATTGCCAAATCAAATGAACAGAATATGAAATAGCTGTAAAATGCATCATTTTTTTGTTTACTCGAAGTATTAAAACTCATCGAATCAAATATCACAACAGCATCAAATTCACGAATAATTTCTATGTTTATAATTTAGACAGAGCAACACAATAAGCGCGTATGTTTGTAAATACACAATTCTGAAACACCATTTACTCAATTAATTAAACATTAATTAAAAAATTTATAAGTGACAAACTCAATTCATATACTGAATACTCAAAACGCCAAACGAATTGCGTAGATTGTAAATGTTAAACTGATATATAGGATCTGACAAGAGATGTCATTTCATTATTTTATTAAGCGAGTTCAGGAATTATGTTGAATAAAATATAGTATGAAATGACAACGAGTGTCAGATCTTTTTTATCACATGTCCTTTAAACGAATTAAAACCCTTCTAATTTTACCAAAATAAGTTGGTAAATCCTCAAAGTTGTGTACTCACGTGACGTAATTTCATGTATACGACGTCATTTTACCAAAATAACGTCATGCGATAGGTCAATCAAAGAATATGTAGCCAATTAAAACGCTCAAAATGTTATCTTACACATGTGTAAGATAGAAATATTCGTAATGGTTGTATTACACGGGAGACAAGGTATAGCATGTGATAAAGAGATAATACTAGGTTAATGATGAATAAAGATAAGCTTATTTAACGAGGCTTAGAAAACCTGAACCACCAGCCTGACCTTTAATCTACACTTACCTAGTATTTTATTTATCCCATCATTTTGAAAATAAACAAAATAAAACATATATTACATCACACGAAAAACATAAAATGAAGTCACAATAATCAAATGAATGACGTCATTCTGCGCGTCTTTGCTATATTCCACAGTGTCAAAGTACAGCTAAGTATATGCTACTGGGTAATATTTCGTCAATGTTGCCGTGAAGATGGGATACAGTAGAGATTTAATAATAGAAAATGTACAAATCTACATGTGTAAGGTCAAATTACACCAAAACGGAAGTCACATCCTCAGGGTGACATGTTGTCAGTTAGATAATAAACACATAGGGTTCAGTGTACAATGCATATGATTTAAAAAAAAAACAGTTTAAATGATATGTTTTGGTATCAATTTAAAGGTATATATGTAAGAAATAAGAAAAATACAGTTTTAGGCACTTATTTATTTTAAATGGTTCCCAGCTTCATAACTTTTGGCCCATATATTCATGCACAAAATGGCAGCCCCCATGCCTGCCAAAACCGGTGTGTTTATTCTAAGGTAAATATTTTGAGTTACAACATATAGAAATGTTTGACATGCTGTTTTTTTCAAAAGGTTATGGTCTCATCTTTCCAACAATATATGGTGATATACTGGGAAGTCGCTTGGTGATTGTGAAAATTGAGATCGAACATTGAATATTTTATATGTAACAATGAAGGAATTTATTTGCGCATGCGTAACCTTTAAGAACTTCCGGTAAGATTTGTCGTCTGCAAAAGTTTTGAAAATGGATGCCTACAAAAGCACTGTAATGGAGAGAATCACTGCCAGATGCCAACTTGACCCCATTAAAGGCTGTATTTATGGGAAGGTTGCTCTAGTGGACACAAGGGGGGTAGATACGGGAAAGTAAAAGCAAAATGTCCACCAGAGTCACCATCCACGACCCATTATGTTCACCGTGTTGTTTTTCAGTTTCATTTTGACAATTATTTGCACGAATCTCAACAATTATCTCATTTATGTCATAATACTTTGTGTTGCAATCCTTATCATTTAGTTTTATAACCTGTAACTGTTAATAATGCCCACAAAGTTTGTGTCCGCACAGGCCGATTCATTGGCCATGATGACCATCCGACCTGCCTTCTTTGAATCATAGCAATTTTCCTTATTTGCAATGTGAACAGATCCTACTAAGTTCATATTTTATTTTGTAATTGTATTTAAATCAGGCATTCAGCTGAAATGTATGCATAAAACACAGCAAATGAAGGCAAACCTATACATATATACAAGTGCAAGACTCGTGGTCCAGGTTTTCTAAGCCTCACTAAATAAACTTATCGTTATTCAGCACTAATCTAATATCTCTATTTATACATAACTGTGGTATCGTAAATGTCTAGAACTTCTGACGACTGGTACCATGTCAGTGAGACCCTTACTATAATGCAAATTTTCATGTAATTTATACCGTCTCTGGCGTGTCGCGTACCTAGTAGTTTTGCGTTTTTCAATTACCTCTTTATTTGGCCTTTGGGTTCTTTGATCGGTCTTCCGTATTTGACGTATGACCGTGGAACCTTTTGTAAGGGTGGCCCCTAGAGGCTTGGTTTTAATCAACACCGACACTGCGTACCCATTGTTTAGTTTATGAACCTGGCCGAGAATCCTACCGGCAAAGTTCCTAGAGTTAGTTATCATTTTTGGGTTAATTGTCTGGTAAGATCGATTCACGGCCGCACACTTTTGTGTAGTGGTTGAAAATTTGGTTTGATCAAGTGCTGAGGGAGACATCATAATGTCCATGCATTTTAAAAGTAATGCCTTATCACCCTCTGTCATTCTTAGTTTAACAGTCATTGGCATGAAATTTTTAGCCTGTCGGTAGTTACCACAACAAACTAAACTAGATGTTGTGCAGGGCTCTCCGCACTACCCACCAAAGCAAGAAACAATTGCATCGGCTAACTTGGGCATACATTGTTTTATTTTGTTTAGGTCACCATTGCAAACCTTGTGGGCTGTCGTTAACTCTGCCACACACCGTTGTTGTTTTGAAAGAGCAAAGCGATTCTTAATGTTTGTGTTTGAAGACCCTTTGAACATATCTGAACTAAAGTTGGCCGTGTAAACAGCACGCTACAATGAATTTCCTAAGTGCCTTACGTCTTTAAAGTGTTCAACTTTATGTTCATTCCCTTTGCTCACACCTGCATGACTCCTAGAGTCACCATCACCAGTATATCCAGCTATTTGAAAATCATTTGATATGTTGCGGGACACTATTTCAGACCATTGACCTTCGTTATTGTAGCGCGAGTCGCTCTCTACATTTACCGTTTTGACTTTTTTTTGGCCTATAAGGGAAGTTTCCTTTACAAGGGACACTCTTTGCTCATGCATGTCCTGAACATTGACACTTTCTACCTTTTCATTTACTTTGTTACTTAACCTTTCCGTGGAGGACTGGGTGGGGGCTATTATGTTAGCGTTGTTAAGAATTCTGCGCACACCGGTATTGCTGATTGGTGTAGTGCACAGACCAAGCTGAAGGCCTATGTTTATCTTTGCGGCACGCCTACCACGACCTTTTTTACTATCAACCTCCTCGTAAAGATTGCGATACTTGCTAATGTATTAACACTTTGTACACTTTAGCCGCTCACGCCAACATAGACCCCATCTATTGGAGTTAGCGGCATCAAAATTTAAATCACAGTCACAGTTTGGTTTAATTTGAGTATATTCTTTACATGCAGTGTTGAAAAGAACCTGGACCTCAGCCTGAACCATCAACTTATTGGTATACAGTTCTGGATGAAGTGACGAGTCATCAAAACTACTGTACGCATCAACTACATTGGAGGCATTGGGACGGGGTCGTAACGCTGACACAGTCATTTCCGTACCCTCGGTATCTTTGAAGGTTAGTACATTGTTATTGTCATGTATTCTACTATCAAATTATTTCTTTTCCAACCTTACATACTTCTTATCAATAACAGTAGGACAAGAAAGAGTTTTTTACCCTTGTTGGGACTCCCAGGCCCCTTTTTGAACCAAACTTTTCGCAAGTGAGCTCGACGCTTTAAAGCCCCCATAGCGACTAGCCCAATCGCAACAAAAAACAATGTCAACTGTTGTATATGTACACTAATTATATCTAACTTACACTAATAAGTAAACATGCACAGAAAACCTTCTTATTTTCACCGATCACACAGCCGATAGTACTGCATACAGACTGAAGATTGCTGAAGACTGGCCTAGAAAGATTTCACACCTCACCCACAGGCTCAAGTGTGACACAAGACTGTTAATTAGTACCTGGCAATGACATTTAGGGGTCATGTTTTTGTTTATTGTGTGTCAGGAGGTAAAGTCTGTTGATTGTTATGTAAACGAACCCTTCTCTGGGGTCAAATGGCATCTGAAATGCTACTTTTATATGGATTTTACCCCCAAAAATGCAGAAAAAAGAGAGCTCGAAACAGCTTAAAAACCTGTTCTATAACTTTTAGAATTCCAATGAAGATCGTTTTCACTTCTGATATTATATATTATGTCTGCTATGCCTATTAAAACTCAAAGTTGTGCTTTATTCTGAGTTAAAATAATGTTTTCCAAGATGTACCTAAGTACATTTTTTCTGTCAAAATTCTTGTCTCGCAACGCCTTTATATGTGGTATTTTCAACTTTATTTTTTTTCCAATAGCTCCTTATACCAGTGTGATAGGACTTCATCTTCTTTCTCGAAATAGATCAGATTTATGAAAAATGTGGTTTTTATTCAAATTTGAAAGGGTTGGGTTCTCTTAAAGGTCAAATTACACCAAACGGAAATCACATCCTCAGGGTTACATGTCAGTTAGATAATAAACACATAGGGTTCAGTGTATAATGCATCTGATTTTTAAAATACAGTTTAAATGATATGTTTTGGTATCAATTTAAAGGTATATATGTAGGAAATAAGAAAAAAAAACAGTTTTAGGCACTACTTTATCTTAAATGTTTCCCAGCTTCATAACTTTTGGACCATGTATTCATGCACAAAATGGCAGCCCCCATGCCAGTAAAAACCGGTGTGTTTATTCTAAGGTAAATATTTTGATTTACAACGTTTAGAAATTTTTGACATGCTGTTTTTTCAAGAGGTTATGGCCTTATCTTTCCAACAATGTATGGTGATATATTGGGAAGTCGCTTGGTCATAGTGAAAATTGAGATCAAACATTGAATATTTTATATGTAACAATGAAGGAATTTATTTGCGCATGCGTAACCTTTAATAACAAGTTGTGTATATGTTCTCGATGTTTCAGGCAACTTTGCTTGTGAGCTGGAGAAGGTAGGTAGTACGCTGTTCCAGCACTGCATCCATCCGGAGTCTTTAGTACCGAAAATCGAAAGCAAGTATCGCGTTTGGCATGGCAATTGCACAGTGACCTCCCCTGCTTCACTGTCTTCAATATCGTGGGGCAAGGGAGATTACTGCTTTCACGGTAAATCAGAACTGCGAAACATTTTCTTGCTATTAGTGGATTGGTTCACTAAATACTATCAATAAGCAAATTCAGCGATTAATTTGGATAAATGACAAGAAATATATAAGATTTAAGCCATAACGAACAAAACGATATTAAAATGGAAACATATATCATTTGAAACACTAGTTTTCCGACTTTAAATATTTTAATATTCTATCATTGTTAAGTTGTCGTGACCTTTAACTTTAACTGACAAGCCGCAGTCTTTCAGCGTTCAACGCTTTGATTTTAAGGTTCTAAGGCGACGTAACTGCTGCTGTGGCGAATGTGTTTCCACGCATACGTTAGTAATTTGTATGCAACAAAAATGTTTAGTTGTCAACAAAGTTTGAAATACATAAACATGTTCTCATGTTCTTATGACTGCACACATTATGCTTTTTATGAGTTGATTAGCCAATTGTGTATATAATGTATAAAATGTAAAGTTGTCCGAATCATACTGTGTATGTGAGGATAGGATGTATATTAAAGATCCTTAATTAACGCTGTTGTGTGTCTCTTTGGTCAGTACTCTTCTTCTTCTTCTTGTCGATCACTCAGATGGACACGCCGGCTCTCTGCGCAAAGGTCGCCGTGCGCCGCAGGTCCTCCAGACTGCCATAGAGCTTCCCTTGCATCGTGGTCTCGGTCAGTACAAATACCTACCTTTTAATTTTTTTCCAACAAACCGTTGTTAGACGTAAACGGTTTTTCCACTTAGCATTTGCGTTATAATATTTTAAGCACTTATTTGCACGTGTATTCAGCTCTTAGATTAATATGCCAGTTTCCTTAACATTTTAATTAAAGCCATCGTGACAGTTTGCTTCGTTTTCATATAATACGTTAATTGTTGTTTTGCTTGTAGTTTTCGCATCAATATAAATCTTGTAACAGTTGGAGAGATAAACTTTCACATACAATATGCACGTATGTCAATAAACTTTGCAATAAATATTACTTGTTTGACATTTTACTGAACGCTCTAAAGCTCTGTATTGACAACGTCTGGCTTTAAAAGTGTTCTTCAATTCGATTCAAACTGAACAAGTATACACGTGTTTGTGACAATGGTCCGTTGGTCACTATCATAACTTGTGTGGGGATTGGTCATGAAATTATTTCTACGGCCATTCTCCCCCCACCTCTCATTCAAGTAGGGCGGTTGTCAGTTACTGGCATAGGTATGTGCACTTAATACTGGTAACCCGCTTAGATCGGCTAAATTTGCCCTGGAAAAGTGTGAGTTGAATAACTGACAGCCGTGATATGACTGAAATACTGTTAAA
The DNA here is from genome assembly GCA_027627225.1 of Congeria kusceri. Lineage (NCBI taxonomy): Eukaryota > Metazoa > Mollusca > Bivalvia > Myida > Dreissenidae > Congeria > Congeria kusceri. Next base: position 41,651,472 of record CM051029.1, on the reverse strand, counting down.
AACGACAAAAAATCAAAACAAACAAACAAACGAACGAACAAACAAAGAAACAAATACCACCATTCAAGTGATCGATAGGTATGTAATAGTTGTTGCACTCTTTGACCGAAATATGTTAGTTATTTAAAGGGCCCGCAGGGCGAGATTAAATAATTAACATATTGAGGTCAAAGGGTGCTACAAGTGTTTTATACCATATTAACCTATCAAATCGCAACTTTCCACGAAGCCGATCCCATGGGTGTTTCGTAGACGTCAAGTGATGTCTAACACGTGTTTCGTTACCAAATTTAGTGCTGTCGTTAGGTCACCCGATGTCTGGCATGCCTGGAATCATGAGTGTCGTTTCCAAATTTAAGCGCTGTCGCCAGGTGTCCATTCAGTGCAGTCGTTATAGTCTAGGATTTCAAGGCATAAACACTTCATTATGGATGCCTTACATTCAGATGATTTAATTTTGAGTCAGATTGCTACTATCATGGAGTTTGGCTACCTTGAAATGACATCTTTAGATAATTCGCATGAAAATCTCATTCTTTCACAAGCTGTGGATGAAATAGAAATCCTAATGGACAGTATGATTATGATGCAAACGTGTCTTTTGATCTTAGGTTTTTGGACTTAATAAAGACAGAAGAGGCTGAGGATGACTCGGGAGCGACCGGAAGTGGTATTGGAGCAACCGGAAGTGGTCTTGGAGCAACCGGAAGTGGTATTAGGGCTTTGGACTTTATAAAGACGGAAGAGACCGAGGGTGACTCGGGAGCGACCGCAAGCGGTGTTGAAGCAACCGGAAGTGGTGGTGGAGCAACCGGAAATGCTGTTGAAGCCGGAAGTGCCGCCACGGTCCTCCATCAGAAACCGCCCTCCAGTACTGCAACCAGATTTGCAAAGCCGGTGACCGATGAAGACATTGATAACCTGAATGCTTCAACAATTAAGAAAAACACTGAGAAAAACACGCGATGGGCAAGACTTGTCTTCGGCGAATGGAGGAAAAACGGGGAGGTGATATTCCCGACCTAGCTTCTATGAGCAAAGAAGAGATGAACCACTGGCTGCAGAGGTTTGTGTTGGAAGTGCGAAATCAAACAGGAGATTACTACACAAGCAACACGCTTTATTTAATTCTGTGTGGACTTTGGCGTTACCTTCGGGACAGAAATGTGTACGACAAAAATTTCCTCGATGAAAAGAGCCCTGACTTCTGTCCGTTAAGAAAGACAATTGACAGTCAAATGATGGATTTATTAGAGAAGGGAGTTGGTGCAGATGTGAAACAAGCAGATCCGATTCCAGAAGACGCTGAAGAGAAACTGTGGAATTTTGGGCGTTTTTGGAAAAGGCGATGCTAAACGTTTGCAATACACAGTATTCTTTTACGTGTGCAAACTCTTCGGTCTACGCGGACGTGACGAGCACCGCAACCTGGTCTGCGAACAATTTGAAATTGGGGAAGATGAGATTGGGAAGTACGTTAGATTCCTCGGAAGGGATAACAAGACATTCAAAGCAGGACTCGGGCATCGACATCTGCAACGAAAAGATATAAAACACTACTGCACAGAAGGTAAGCGAATTATTTCTTTCTATTTTTAGATTAAACCTTCGGTATTTATTTTAACTCGATTGCATCGAAAGCCTCAGGCTTATTGAGACACTCTCGAGTCGGTTGCCTGGGTAGAACTACTATTTTGTGTCTTTGGGGAAGATTCTGAGAACGCTCCCAGAGTGGGAATCGAACCCGGGACTTCCCGATCGCTAGGCGGACACCATATCCACAACGCCACCGCGACCGTTCTATTTTAATAGTCGTTACTATGGATGAAAGGTGAACCCGGTGCGGTTCTCGAACCCGCGACCGTCGGAAAACGGCGCTTTACCATCTAAGCTAACCAGGCGACTCGTTCTTAACAACGCACATTACATAACTAATACATTTTTACTTCATTTGCAAGAGCAAAATCTAGGGAAAGGAAATTTATGTTTTAAAGTTAATTCGGACCCATAATGAGTTTTTCCTTGTTCTATTTTCAGGCGCCAGGTCGATAGCAGACCATTTCATGACTTACTTGGATGCGCTTGGAAATTCTGGACTGTTCTATCGCAGGCCACTTGCTTGTGATGGTCTTAAGTACGGCAAGCATCCTGTGAGAGTCAATACCATTGGTTACTTCATGAAGGACATTGCTGCCCTGGGCGGTCTTAAGGGCTGGTTTGCGAATCAAAGCGGAAAACGTACGTGCGCCACAGAACTCTACAATAAAAGAGTAGACGAGCAGGAGATCATGGCGCGCAACGGCCATCGCTCTACGGCCGGCGTTCGGAAGTACAAGCGGGCGGGAGAGACAGTTCTCAAGGAGGTATCGGCTGCTCTAGATCCTAATGCCAAAGTGAAATGTGACAAGATAATAAAACAGGAATCAGTATCAGTGGAGAAAAGTAGTGCTGCTACGGACATTACAAGCAAGCTAGCGAACGCCTTCGGATCTGTGTCATTCACAGGATGCACATTCAATTTCTAATTGTTTATAACTTGTCGAGTTCGACATGTTCATTCCGTTCACTGTTAAGAGTTTATTTGTTTTAATAAAAAAATCAATACAGAACAGTTCTTTCAATATTTCTATTGCGCGATCCTAATGTGAAAACTTACAGTGCAATAAGTAGCGTGCGTATAAATTACAACTAAATTCTAATATACCACACGCTACTTATTGCATGGTAATCGTGCATATTAGGCTCTGCCCACCAGTCAGCGTTCTGATATCACAGTTATTGAATACCGAAAAGCAAAGAAAACCTTCAGAAATATGGTATAAGTTCTGGTAACTCGCTGAGATCGGCTAAGCTTGCCCTGGAAAAGTGTGAGCGCCGTGATATGACTGAAATAGACAAAAAATCCAAACAAACAAACACACGAACAAACAAAAAAGAAACAAATACTACTATTTAAGTGATCGATCAAATGCGATGACTCCACATCCATTAAACTACTGCAATTAAACTGCATTAAACCACTGGTGCGGTCTCAGGCCATGCCCAAAGTGAACTGCATTAAACCACTGGTGCGATATCAGGCCATGCCCAAAGTGAACTGCTTAGCCATCGCAGCGAAAACAAAATGTAGAAAAATACAAGAGTTAAGTGTGTATATATGTGTGCACATATGTGTGGGTAGGCCTACTTGACCGTGCGTACGTGCTGCTGTTCGAAGATTTGCCATCAATTATTTACGAAAATGCGGCCAAAACTGTAATGATTAGTTTCTTTAAAAAAAAATAACGAAAATCGACAACTAACACAATCTTGGTAATGGTTAAATGCGGAAGGTTCCAATTCTTTAGACCTTAATAGCTGATGTTATTTTGTTATTATAAAACACACGCTATATATAATTCTAGGAAGTGACACAGTGATATACACTTTTCTTTTATATATATATATAAAGTTTTCAATAAAAAAATTTCGATTATAAAACGTCTAGATGAGATATCCTGACGTTACAGTTCCAAATAACTACCAATAAAATTATGATGTCAGTATACAAAAACATTAAAAAAGAGAAGGTACACGGGGTTAAATACCCTTTTGCCGTACGTAGATTGCTAATTCATGCACTTGATTTCACTATCTAAAGGCCTGATCGTACAGCCATTTGTCAAGATACGTTCAGTCGAGTTGTGACAGGCGTGTATTCAGCAGATCTATACAAAACCCACAAGGACAGGACAAACACGTTATCTTGTGTGTTCGTTCGTTGAAAATACACTGCGTCGCAAACATTGATACGTACAAGAAAAGTCCATTTATCAGTTAAATAAGATTGCCAGGTAGGCCGTGTTTAACCTTTTTCTTCGTTTTTGTTATGCTTTCTTTCATTTCTTTTTGAACAAAAATAATGAATCCTTTTTGGCTTCTAGCGCAGAAATACGTTTTCGCGGAACATTGTTTTTGCCGCCTTTTTCGGTATAGAAAGTAACATGCTTTAAAGCAATCACCCTAATAATGTTGGTGTTTGTTTTATTTTCAATATTATCAGTTCGAGTTCTTCTGAAAGTAAACAACATACTTCTTTGTCCTCTTATTTATCCTCTTACTGGCTAGTTAATTGATATTTTCAAACTGATGAATTATAGCATATACATGTATGGTAATCGTATAAAATGTATTATGTTAAACACAAACGACAGCCGAAATAAATTAATATTCAATTATTTACATTAAAACACTATAGAGTAAATGATATATACTGAACATTTTTATGAACAGCATACATACATGTGTCTATAAATATATAACATCACATATGTAAATTGGATCACTCATTGGATTTCTACCGTCCATAATATACAATACACATATACATGTAATCCGGAGTAACCATTACTGTGCTAACAAGGCGTAGTTTTGTATACCAACATCAGTACACTTTTAAGTGTACTCGCAGTATTAAAGTCTTAAGTCGCAGTCTTCAGTTTGATTTCCAGTGGCTGCATGGGTCGCGTCCACTTCCGATGAGGTCCCGGGTTTGATATCTGAATCCGTGTCCGAATTACTGGTCGCATCCGAAATAGTTGACTTTGAGGAAGCATTAGGTTTTGAGGACGCCTGTGACTTCGAATCGATGGCCGTTTCTGCGAGTCCGTTTGCTATTATATGAATGTTTTCCGTGACAGAAGTCTCGGTCTGAACCTGAGAGTTGCGGAGGTCGAGACTTTGTTGCTTGGATACCGGATCGCGCGAGCGCGTTTTCTTTGTCAACGATATGGCGGGAAGCGATTTGGAGCGATGGTGTTTCTCCATCTCCCGTATTTCTTTCGTCTGGCTAGATTTCCACTCCTTGTATGCGATGTGGAAGGCTCGGGTGAGCACCAGGGACATGGATCGCGCCTTTTCGGTACTCGAGCAGTAGATAGCGTGACACTCCCACATTTTGTCGTCTGCGGGACGCGATATCCAGGAAAATATACGATCGTTAACTTCCAAATCAACGTTACAGAAAGATATATGTTCTATTGGAAACATTTTCTCCGGTACCTTCTTCTTGTCTAAATATTTCATTAAGATACCGGAAGCAGTTATTTTTATATGCACTCGAGATAGGAACTGCTCCTCCTCAGCGTTATCCCACAGTCGCTGAACCAGCGGCGTCGTACATCCCTTTCCGCTCGCGGTGAACGTTTCCGTGGACCCTATATAACGGACCGTAAAGCTCGGATCTTGTTCCGAAATTTTAGCTCGATCCTTGAGTCTGTTAAACATGGTGTAAGATGAAATCCACCCAAAGCAATGGATAAAACAACACAGCTGAAACGCGCACAAGCGTTTTGTCTCTTGTTAATTTGTATTACATCCCGTTAAATCTTCGAGAAAGGGTTGTAAATTTTATTACACTGCATACTTGAATAACTTGTAGTAGAAAAGAAACACTCACTCTATGCAATGATTTATTTCGCAGTGTTTGTTTTGTAATCGAAGCAAAGATATTTTTACCCACGTATGTGCGTACTTGAAAGTTTCTGCGTCAGAAATTGGCCCGCTCATGCGTTTCTCTATATCCGGATGACAATTTTTGTCGCCGCAGTTCTAATCACATATTGGTAAGTTCAAGTAGTAATACCGTGATACCAGATATATAGGTGCGTTCTCTAATGTCCTCTTGGGTGTGTACTCTTCAGTTGGGTTTTATAATAAACACATCCACAGTTAGGAATAATGTTGTGCATTCTGTCGCGAATTAATTGAAACAGTACGTCTCTTGCATTACAACTAAACATCCATATCTATAGTCACATAAACCTTCCAAATATTGTTGGCAAACTCACTCTGATGTTTTTTAACGTACGAACCATAAACCGATTTCTCCGATGATACAACATACCGGTGGGGTAATGTATTTTCGGTTTAAAGTAAATCTGTTTGTCTACATGGCAGAGTGAATGATCTTAGACATTCCAATATTACCCACGGTCCCTAAATCCACGAGTCTTAAAATTCCAAAATCTCTAGCCCGATGTCAAAAAATCCTTCCACTGAATTATCGAAGAGTTCAGCTGAAGGCCCGTATCTCTGTTTAAACCACTCTGCTTGGTGGAGGTGGCTCGTATCTCAGAGGGTAAAACCCTAAGCTCATATTGAAGAAATGATAAAAAATGTTCGTGATGAAAGTCCCGAGTTTTATCCGCACAATGTTTGCTACTTTCAAAATCGATGTTTGTGGGAGCTTTACGTACACAGAAGGAGATTGCGGGCATTCCTACCAAACTGCTGATATGGCGTAAAAAAAATTATGTTTGTTTCAGGTTACATGCCCCCAAAAATTAGGGTAGGTAGGTAGCGAAATATTTTTTTCATAATTTTTTATTTGGTAAACGGTCAACTTGAAGATTCTAAAATTGACTGAATATTCAAAGCATGTCAGTAATATCATTAAACATTGTTTTAAAGTGGAAGCTATCAAAGCAAAACACTTATTTATATAAACATTTAATTATTGATAAAGAAGTAACTAAAACAATAAAATGTGTGACACACTCAATAAATATCAGGTCATTATTTTAGGGAAGGTCGGGTAATCTGAAACAAACATATTTTTTTAAGCCTAAAGTCTGTTTTACGAGTCTAATCTACGCTCAGAAGGCCTAGTATTAAAGTGACGGAGGTCTCGACTGTTTGAAATATAGATACTATTCGGTATACAAATATCGCGTTTATCTGTCACACGCTTTTACTACCGTAACTGATCAATTTGACCATGGAGGGCAAACATGGGAATGACCCTATCGCGTTTATTGGCCGCACTTTGAATTTCATTATACTATAAAAAGAACAATTCCACGAAATGGTAATTTGATAAACTTATGAACTGCCGCTTTGTCTTCAGAAGAAATTCCGCTATTATTCTGCTGATATATTTATAGACAGGAATAATGCCAAATTGAATGAGAATAAAATTAATAAAATTACGTCGTATATGTAAAAACACCGTTCTTTCATGCACTTTATTATAACATTTAATGCTAATTCAGTTCTATTTAATAGTTATGTGAGTACAGGTATGTTTTTTTAACAACGCATTATTCTAATCATTCACAACATTTTGGGATTCTCACTTATATACATTAACATTTGCATAGACAATGGCCACGATCTGCCTCCCTCTCAGGTCTTAATTCACATAACCAACAATAATTGTTTATCTCGTAAAATTATTTTCTTCTGTCAAAAGAGATTTTTCTCATAATGGACACTGGTTAAAATGGTTATTTCCTGAAAATGACGTGTCTCATAGGCATTGAGATAAATCGTGACATCGAATTACTTAAATTTTGGCAGTTTTAATATGTCTGTTTTAATCTGTGTTTATTATGAGTGGCTACAATCAAGTGAGATGCATTTTCTTAAAAGTTGCATAACATATCTTTTTTCTTAATTTAAATTTTGAAAGCAGAGATAACCATCTTTCATCTCTCGCAATTTCTAAAATAATGGAAAGATTTTGCTATGTTACAATGGGAACCCTAAGGTAACTGAATTACTGGTTTCTAACCTTCAAACTCTGCCTTCAAGTAAGACCCCCTTTTTTATCTGTTGACCGTTAGACCACGTGATAACTGTGTATACGGACATTAGTCCAGTTATCAGTGGTCCAATATAAAGGTAATATAACCCTTTGAAGTGGACGCTTATCGCGCTGGGTATTCGAGTATGCCAACTGATTGGCGGTTTATAACCTTTCAGATTAATATATTCCGTGCCACAGAATTACAAACCTTGTTTCCGGGACACAAGGTATTGTCAAGCTCCTGGTTGTTTAATATATCTAGAAAGGTAAACAAATCAGCGCAGTGAAATCAAATAATATGTAATGGAAACATTGTACTGATATTAGCCCTCGCATGGAAACATTGTACTGATATTAGCCATCGCATTGAAACAGTGTACAGATATTAGCTATCGCATGGAAACATTGTACTGATATTAGCCATCGCATGGAAACATTGTACTGATATTAGCCATCGCATGGAAACAGTGTACTGATATTAGCCATCGCATGAAAACATTGTACTGATATAAGCCATCGCATGAAAACATTGTGCTGATATTAGCCATCGCGTGAAAACATTGTACTGATATAAGCCATCGCATAAAAAACATTATACGGATATAAGCCATCGCATGGAAACATTGTACAGATATTAGCCATCGCATGGAAACATTGTACAGATATTAGCCATCGCATGGAAAAATTGTACTGATATTAACTCTCGCATGTAAACATTGTACTGATGTTAGCTCATGTATGGCTCCTTGTACTGATATTAGTAATCGCATGGAAACATTGTACTGATATTAATAATCGCATGGAAACATTGTACTGATATCAGCTATGACATGAAAACATTTCACTAATATTAGAGCTCGCGTTGAATCCAAGTACTGATATTAACTCTCGCATTTTATAATCAAGTAGTGATATTTACTCTCGCATTGAAACCAAGTACTGATATTAACTCTCGCATTGAAACCAAATACTGATATTAACTCTCGCATTGAAACCAAGTACTGATATTAACTTTTGAATCATTTTACTAATATTAGCGCTTGCATGGAAACATTGTACTGATAATTACTCACGCATGGAAACATTGTACTGATAGTTACTCACGCATGGAAACATTGTACTGATAGTTACTCACGCATGGAAACATTGTACTGATAGTTACTCACGCATGGAAACATTGTACTGATAGTTACTCACGCATGGAAACATTGTACTGATAATTACTCACGCATGGAAACATTGCACTGATAGTTACTCACGCATGGAAACATTGTACTGATAGTTACTCACGCATGGAAACATTGTACTGATAATTACTCACGCATGGAAACATTGTACTGATAGTTACTCACGCATGGAAACATTGTACTGATAGTTACTCACGCATGGAAACATTGTACTGATAGTTACTCACGCATGGAAACATTGTACTGATAGTTAATCACGCATGGACACATTGTACTGATAGTTACTCACGCATGGAAACATTGTACTCATAGTTACTCACGCATGGAAACATTGTACTGATAGTTACTCACGCATGGAAACATTGCACTGATATTAGATATATGACCTTAGACGAAAATGTTGAACCGAAATCTTTCGTACAGGATTTGTTCTTAAATGAAGTAATAATGTTTAAGGTTAATATTTAAAGTTAGGAAATTCATAATGCGGTCAATGAAGTGGGGTGGGGGACATTAACCTGCGAATAAAATACTTTTAATATCCACATATTTTCACCAAATATGCTGTTTAGGGGATATTTATATTATACTTGTTTCAACACTATTCCACTAAAGATATTTACCAATCGTCTGACCTTTCTTCTAGATTGCTGTATTGCTTAAGATTACTTTGATTTAGATACGTTTACATTGCTTGTTCGTCGTCGTAAAAGTTGCTGACTTATCAGGGGAGGTCATCATTTTCGACTTACGAGAAAAATATACGTATCTTGCTTCCCTTGACTTTAAAGCCTGTTCGAAGAAAAACAACGCCCTAATAAAAAGTAAAAATCAAAACAATAAAACGACTGTGTCTACCCAAAATCATTTCCTCAGTAACAATATTTGTACTCAAAAATAATCTCCGAATTATCTGCAGGGCATATATTGTTATATTGTATACGAATAGACGAATTATCTGCAGGGCATATATTGTTATATTGTATACGAATAGAAGTAAATAGAAATTAAAATACATTTATATTTTACATAATTTGCATACAATGTGTATTTCCTAAATGTGATTAATTGGCTCTTTCCCCTCCATAGTCTCAAATGTTAAATTTGACTACGAAGTATTTTAATACTATTTATGAGACATCTACACTTTACTGAAACGTCCTTTAATATGAGCACAACTTGCACTTTCAAGATAAAAGTATTGTTTTAACAAGCCCTAGTTTCTTAGCCCTTGTACATAAATTATATTAAATAAACCACTATTATTGCTTTATAGTTTAAGTTATATATTATGAATATGTTTGTCTGTTTATTTATGATTTAATTAAGCTGTCTAGACCTAGGTTGTACTTTTGGCAAAATATCGCCGATTTTTGAACTGTGTTTTTTGTTTTATGTGAAGTATTACAAATTGAACTGCATATTTATAGTGCATAACACTACGGACATACAAATATACTGTAAATGCCGTTTTTAGTTGTTCGCAGAACAACTAAAGATACCGCAATTCCAAAATTGAACAGTCTAAGAACAAAAAACTATGATCCTAACAGCTTTAGGCCAGTCGACTACGCGCAAGTAAGAAGTGCCGTTTTAAACATCGTTTAATTGGTCAAATGGCAATCATTACAATAATGAATTTAATTAGAACATTACATGTTGGGAAAACTTAAGTCAACAACTTTCAATGTAGGATCAAATATCACTGTTCTCGCGGAAGAACAATAAAATAGTACGTTATGCAACGTCCTAATTCATTAAGGAATGAAAGTCTTGGGTCACGAGGCGAGCCGAATAGACAAAATCTAACTCTTACCTATTCATCTCGTTATCGCCGACTCATGTAAAGATTATGTGTTGAATAGTGAATTTGACTAGTAGGGAATGTTTATTTCGTATGTTATTATTTACGTGGCCATCATTATAACGATAAAGTTTAGTGATTATTACGCAGTAGCGGTTGAATTTTACGGATCATTCCGGATATAGTCATTGCTACACGATTGAGGTCGGATACACTATTCATATCCGAAATTACAATAGGCAAAATTTTCAACGCGGAAAGTCGTAGCGGCAATAGCCTAGTAAATAGCATGTTGGACTCGCATTCTAAAGGACCCGGGTTCGATTCCCTATAGGGGTCGAGCATTCTTTTCATATACGTTTTTACAGCTGATGCTTAATTAATTGAAACGGAATACAGTTTAAGTCATTTCCAAAAGAGACCAACAATATTTTTATAGTAACTCCCTTCAAAGAACTTAAAACACTTGCTAATACGGTTGAAAAGCTTGTAGCACAGTCTTTTCATTCATATACTGTTTAATATTTTTAATATTCATCATCTTGTTTGTTTTTAAGGTTAATATTGAGTTTTGTTCAACTCCACAGCTTTTGATCTTTGACAGCGCAATCACCCGTCTTCCACAAAGAGTGTCCAGTTATGAAACTCATAATTGTCATTTTTCACTATAATTATACATGTATATCCAGATTATGTGTGTTAGTTATGAATATTTAATGTCGGAATGTCAAATAGGAATGTCATTAAATTAATATATGTTTGTAGCCCAAAGAAAGAGCATGCAAAGGAAAATCGGACAAATAATTTGTCTCATTAGGTTTCTTGCACGACATTGTTTGTTTTTTTCATTTTGAATTGAATTTTTTTGAAAGGCTTTAAATATAATGTACTCGTACAAGTTTTAAGCTGCTGAAAGTGACTTTATCTAGTTTTTACCCCTGATTGCGTTTTAATTAGTGGCGTACGATTTACTATGGACCTAAATTTATCAGCTACACAGTCATATTGAATTGAAACAATTCAAAACGGTATGATTGAAAAAAAACAAAACATAATTACACAATGATGATATATTGACTTCAAAATGTGATTCACATGTACATGTTTACGAGGCAATATTGTATTTCAACTTGCCATTTTGAATAGTATATATCGCTTAGCAATGTTCAATTCATATTTATAATACTGAACAAATGTTATAGTAAAAACGTAAATGAATATTTTCGTTTAAACATTTACAACCACTGTATTTAAGGTGACGTATATCATCCCTATCTAATTGCCCACACTGTCCATGATGTTACACAATAGCGAACAACTGCAGTGCCTTCAGCGCTTTGATGTTTATGAGTAGTCATCAGTTGAAATTGATAAAATTATAAAACGCTTGTAAGGCTCAACGATGGATAATTTGGAGCGTTTCTGTTGTTTTTGTTAGAATTTGTTGATAACACTTGGACCACTCACAAAAAGTAAATAATGCGAGATGAAATATAGAAATCGGAATGGCCGAGTGATTATATCGATAGATTTTTAATTCGAAGATCCAGGGTTCGAACCCCGGTGGCACCATTTTTTTCTTTCCTAAAAAAAATAATCATTTTCTTGTTATTGTTCTTGAGCTCTTGAGTTCCGATGCTTAAATCTGTCAAGTTAAGACAATTAATGGCATCCTTCAAAAAATGCGAAAATCTGCCTTTGACGAACCAACATACTAATCAGTATTTATGAGCTGACAATAACCTCGTCTATTGGATGCTATTTATGTACTCGACTAAATACGTGTTATATGTGTTTAATATCAAGGTGCAGAAACTAGTATTAATTTTACTACTGCAACATTGTCGCCAAGATAACTTCATTGAATTTTCCAGTGATCTCCCTTTTACTATCTCCCAGCAATAAAGAATCCGTCACAACAATATTGCACAGCCTTTCTGCATGCAGTTGCTTCATAACAAAAGAGATTAAAAAACAAACCATCGTAGCCAAAAACATAATCCCCTTGACAGGCGTAATTTAAAGATGATTGAAAGTGGCCAACCCAGAGGGACAGCAGTGGGAGCCAAACAAACAGATTGGTAGTAAGCTCTGGGCGTTTTTAAGCCGCAGTCCGTAGGATATTACTCGATACATCTTAAATTGGCACCACCAGATGGTCATAACGTTTTATTTTATGTGTTTGTAAAACCCTTATTAAAATCTTAATGGTTGTCTTAACTTGCAGCTCTGTGTGCGTGCCTTTACATTAAAACACCAGCACGTTGTGTGTGCCTTTAAGTTAAGAAATGTATAAGGATCTTTATGAATCTGGTCCCAGCGTCATACCTGTGTTACTTGTGCCGTTGCAGTGGGCGTCCCTGCACCCCTTCATGCGGAGGACATTGGCGAACACGAGGAGTTCCGTATCCGTACCTGGATTGCCGGGCACTGCGCTGTCTTGTTGTTGTGTAAGTAGTCAGAAATGATGTCCAGGGCCTTGGGGTCGCTGGCACATAAGAACGGTCGGATGGTAGATAAGAACGGTCGGATGGTAGATATGAAGGGTCGGATGGTAGATAAGAACGGTCGGGTGTGGCAGATAAGAACGGTCGGTTGGTAAATAAGAACAGTCGGTGGTAGATATGAACGGTCGGACGGTAGATATGAACGGTCGGATGTGGCAGATAAGAGCGGTCGGATGGCAGATAAGGTAGATAAGAACGGTCAGATGGTAGATAAGAATAGTTGGATGGCAGACAAGAACGGTCGGATGGCAGACAAGAACGGTCGGATGGTAGACAAGAACGGTCGGATGGTAGATAAGAACGGTCGGGTGGTAGATAAGATAGATAAGAACGGTCAGATAGTAGATAAGAATGGTCGGATGGCAGATAATAACGGTCAGATGGTAGATAAGAACGATCAGATGGTAGATTAGAACGGTCAGATGGTAGATACGAACGGTCGGATGGCAGATAAGAACGGTCGGATGGTAGGTTAGAACGGTCTGATGGTAGATAAGAACGGCCGGATGGTTTAGTTTTGGGTTCATCATCTCCTCCAAGGATATTATTTTTTGCCGGTGATGTTTTGTCTAGTTCATTAGTTAGCAATTTTACGCAAAATATTATTAACGGATTCGCATGAAGTTAGCTGTGAAGGTTGGGTATAGGCAAATGAACAAAAGGTTTTATTTTGGTGTTTATCCAGGTCACCTCTCAATCCAGGATTTTTAAAGGATTTTTTTTTACTGGGTTTACCAGTTTCGGGTACTCGGCGGATGAAGTGGTCTGGACCAGGGCCGTTATGGTGTCAGCCACTGCTTTGTAAGCCAGAAACCCTTCGCTACATCCTGTCGAGGATAAGTATTAATTGTATCTTTTTCCAGTTGTTTATTTCACAAGGGACTCTTTTATTATACACACATACATGTATTATACTATATAACAAGGGATTCAACTTCGATCATCCAATTTCGATATGTTGGTGACATAATCCTGTGTCAGTATATATATATTGAAATAAGCAATATTTCGATACAAATTTCAATAAAGCCAACATACAATGTTAAAATTGCATTTCTAATTCCTTCAAAAAGATGCCAACTAAAGTCAAAATGCGATGAAGTTTCTACCAATATTCAGCAAGGAAGTTTCTACCAATATTCATTTCCTACGGTTGGTACCTATTTTGGCAGCTTAGCTACTGATAGCTGCTTTAAAAATATGAGCCAATGAAATATTTTCATTAATTTCATAGTTATTCTACATTTGTTTTAATTATAGAAAACATTTAATGTATATTTTAAAAATAAGCCTTTTTGCAGTTTGATCTCCTGCAATATATTATTATTAGTAAAAGGGGATAACAAACGGATTTTAGATCATATTTCGGATGCAAGTTTGTAAAGGCCTAGTTTAAGGAAAGTCTAGCGCCTCCGTGGGTATTCCAATATGTATGACATACCGTTTGGGTCAAAAGTACATATACGCACGCCAGCTGAATATAGATGTAACTGTTGTTATAAATTTGTGAGCCCACAGAAGTTGAAGCGGTAAGGTTAGGGCAGGCTCTCACCTTTGGTGTCAATGGCCAGGAGGTGATTCTTCGCTCTGTCAAAGGAAGACATAATAGCGCGGTTAAGATTTCGACTTAAGACTTACTAATTAGCCGTGCAACGACTTTTGTGCTACTTTGTATATAAGGCTGAAATTCGTCAGAAAAACATCTCAACATTAAATACAAAGTTAATATGCATGATGGATTTAATAAAACAGTGAACTCCTTACCCTGTGGCTGTATTTATAATAATCTTGCTTTTTTGGAAACACAAAACTGTGAAAAGTCCCAATGTTTTGAGATAAATTCAATCACTATTTAATGTCCAAACATTTAACCGCCTCATGATTTGTATCAGTGATACCTGATTGACCTTAATAATTTCACGCTAACATGTACAATTATATATGAAATTGTGACTCAAATTGAACTTATAGTAATAATGTAAGAACATAATTGCGTATGATCTATTTTGACTTAGTAGGCTACGAAAAAAGATCTCTATATAAACATGTTTATTAATAGATCTTTGGCTACGAAGCACTAACAATCGATGCGCCTAACTACTACGCTTCTTCGGTTATTCTGGCCCTTGCAGATTGAGTTGTTAACTGGCATGTATATAATTCCGTTTGAATAAGATAATTAATGCGCTACATCGGTTATTTTAGACTCGTTGCGAAAGTGTTATTTCTTGTTACTAATTCTCATTCTGAATATTTGGCAAGACATTACTGCAATTTATTAATTAAGAAAAATTACTGCAATTTATTAATTTTAAACAATACTATGGAAAATCGAGAGCTTGCATCGTTTTGAATAAGCAGGCTATGAACAAATATCTATCAATAAGATCTTTGGCTACGAAGCACTAACAATTATAGCGCCTGACTACTATGCTTCATCGGTTATTCTGGCCCGTTGCAGATTGACTTGTTAACTGGCAAGTGTTTCCTTTTCAGCAAAAATGCACTCATTATTCACATGCTTTTAGTTTCTTATGTCGCCAACACTCTCTCTACGCTGTCAGCGTTTTGATTGTTTTTATAGCGAAAATAACTGATTCGTAAATGATTAATTATCTTTAGGAAAATAATGGACGACAGTACTTCTCAATTCGATACAAGGACTTCATGCAAGTGTACGTAAACTGAAATTTATAATACATGATCTATCCATATCCTACCCGTATATGTCATCAAGTAAAGACGCTCGCTCATGCGCGGCGCGGTGCCAATTAATCGGGATATAGTGAAAAGCGATATAATATAACGATGGAACGTGAGAGAACTATAACGTGATAATACTATACACGTAGCTGAAAAGCGACCGTGCTATGATAAAAAGTAAAGTATTATGGTAAAAAAAGTTTATGATGGACACGCATAGTACTACTATCAAAATGCGATACTTATATAGTTGAAACGCGACCGTACTGTCATAAAAGCGACTGTAGATGGTAGAAATGCGATAGTACTATAATTATGAACACGCGATGGCTTTTCATGTATAATGAACACGCCACTGTTCTATGAGGAACACGCGTTAGCTCTATGATGAACTCCGGATAACACTTTAAATTAGTGAACACGCGTTAGCTCGATGGTGAACACGGGATAGAACTCTGGTGAACACGCTAAAGCTTTGTGTTGAACACGGGATAGTACTATGATGAACACGCGTTTAGCTCTATACACGGGATAGAACTTTGGTGAACACGCTAAGGCTTTGTGATAAACACGGGATAGTACTATGGTGAACACGCGATAGAGTTATGATGGACATGGGATAGTACTATGATGAACACGCGATAGCTCTGTGATGAACACGTGACAATACTATGGTGAACGCGGGATAGCTCTGTGATGAACATGGGATAGAATTTTGGGGAACACGCGATAAATCTGTGATTAACACGATATAACACTACTAGTATGATGAACACGGGATAGTACTGTGATAAACACGTGATAGCACTATGATGAACACGATAGAGCACTATAGTGAACACGCGATAGTAATTTGGTGAACACGCAAAAGCTCTTTTATAAACACGGGATAGTACTATAGTGAACACGTGATAGTACTATGGTAAACGCGCAAAGGCCCTATGATGAACACGGGATATTACTATAGTAAACACGTTGTAGTACTTTTGGTGAACGCGCGATAGCTCTATTATGAACACTCGATAGCTCTGTGATGAACACATGATAGTACTTTGATGAACACGTGATATCACTATGATGAACCCGCGATAGTACTATGATTAACGCGCGAAAGTAATATTATAACCACGCGACCGCTCGATGATGAACACGGGATAGGGCTAATGTGAACACACGATAACTTTATGATAAACACGTGATAGTACTATGATAAACGGGATAGTATTATGACTAACACGCGATAGCTCTATGTAGAACACTCGATAGCTCGATGACGAACACGCGATAGTACTATTGTGAACACGCGATAGCTCTATGGTGAACACGCGATAGTACTATGGTGAACACGGGATAGCTCTATGATGAACAAGTGATGGAACTATGAACACATGTTATAGTTGTATGGTAATTACGTGACAGTACTTTTGTAGAACCGCGATAGTAGGCCTATTATGCCGATAGAAACTATCTTATAAAACGCGACCGTGCTATGGTGGCCACGCGATAACATAGTACCATCGTATGATTTTCTTGTCATTGTGCTTTGTGCTTTATAATGTATTGTATCACTGCGTTAATGATTCATCAAAAATAGCGATCGATCTAACTGAGAAGTATAAAGTTGCCCTTTTTGAATGGATTCTTCTAAACACAAGTTACAAAGACTTACAAAGTGAAACAACAACATTGAATGGTTATAGCGCATTATGCATTAGGTAACTGTTCATGACAGAGATACATCAAAACCATTGCAACTACGAAAACAAACAACCAACGTACGTTTGATTATTGCACACGGTGTGGAATGCCGTGTACTTTAAATTCCGACGGGTTCGAGTTGTAAAACAACGGCAATAGCTGGGTAGAAATCGCCCCGCCCTCGGCATTGACGGCCTGAATGTCGGCATTTATAACACAAGCTTCGCTGACCCCTGAAATAGAGGATTTTTTTAAAGGTTATATACCAGTAAATAGTATAGAATACCCCAGCGGTCCATTCGAAAATAGGGGTATACAAGATTTTTTTTATATTTTCTTCTGTTAAAAGAGACATTTCACAGAATGGTCACTGGTTTACATGGTTATTTCCTGAAAAAGACGTGGGAATATGGATGAATCGTGACACCGCATTACTCCGAAATTTGAATTATCAACAATTATTTATATATAGACAGCGTGTGCTTTTGTCAAAATGTCAATCATATATGCATACCGTGTTTATTAAGGTGGACTACAATCAAGTAAGATGCATTTTCTTAGGAGTAACATAACACATTTGTTATTCTATATTGCAGAGAAGCATTTCTTTCCGAACAGACCAGACTCGCAACATCTGAAGTGAAGGAAAGTGGTGAACAGGACAGGAGAGGTTGCTGTTTTATAACGTGGCCCTATGGAGAATTTACTGGTTTCTAAACTTGAACCGACATGTATAGACCATTTTTATTTTCTATGTATTTAAATGATATTGAAGAGCATTTTATGTTTAATAACTATGAAGGCATCGACATGGGAATGCTTAAATTGTTTTTGTTATTACATGTATATGCTGACA
Organism: Congeria kusceri; assembly: GCA_027627225.1. Lineage (NCBI taxonomy): Eukaryota > Metazoa > Mollusca > Bivalvia > Myida > Dreissenidae > Congeria > Congeria kusceri. Next base: position 41,633,150 of record CM051029.1, on the reverse strand, counting down.
ATATTGTTATTTTTGCAGAGTCCGAAACTGGACTTCAAAATGGTTTTAATTTACTTCAAGATTATTGCAATACATGGAAATTGTCAGTCAATATAAATAAAACAAAAATAGTGATATTTAACAAAGGTGGGCAAAATAAACGAAATCTAACGTTTTTATATCAGGGAGAGGAAGTTGAAATTGTAAACAAATTTACATACCTCGGGATAGTTTTTACCACAGGCGGATCCTTTTCAGCTACATATGAAGCACTAGCAGGTCAGGCCCTTAAGGCAATTTATAAGCTAAAAGCAAATCTAATCCAGTTTCCGGACATTTCAGTTAGTCACTGTTTAGATTTATTTGACAAACTTATTGAACCTATTCTAAATTATGGAAGTGATGTATGGGGCTTAAATAACAGTAAATGCACAGAAAGAATACACTGGCGTTTTTGCAAAACTTTGTTAGGAGTAAGACAACAGACTTATATACGGGGAGAGCTCGGACGAAAACCGCTTATTTACTATCGATATGTTAAACTTATAAACTATTGGATACAAATTATACAGTGCAATGATTTAAATATGTTAAAGTTGTATATAAGATGTTATGAAATGATTTTGAAATGTACCCAGAGAAGTGTCTTGGGTAAAAATGTAAAAAAATGTATTAGACAGTCTAGGTTTTAGCGAAGTATGGTAATTTCAGGGTGTTGGTGATGTTAATGTCTTTATGTCAAGTGTTAAACAAAGAATTACAGATATTTATAAACAACATTGGTCTGCGGAACGTTTAAATACAACTAGAGGTACACATGATAGTTTATTCGGAAAGTTCGAATTACAGTCATATTTCAAATATGTAAACTTACCAAAGTTCAGAATCGCCTTAACACGTTTTAGAGTTTCAGCTCATAGACTAGAAGGTGAGTCAGACAGATGGCATAAGCCGAACAAAATACCATACAATGAAAGAAAATATAAACACTGTAATGTGCTAGAGGACGATTTCCATTTTTTCTTAAAATGCCCAGTATTTATAGATTTTCGTAAAAAATATATAGATAAATATTTCTGGCAAAATGCCAATATTATCAAATCTATTGAACTAATGAGATCGAAAAACGAATCGACAGTTAGAAGGCTTGCAACTTATATTTTTAAGGCCTTTCAATTAAGAACACAATTCTATTACGATTGAAGTGTCTCTCCAAAACAATTATAAATATCACGTACAGATTTACGTATTAATTGTATTGCCAAAACGAATCTTTATACTATGTGTAAGTATTTGCAGAAAAGTTATGTATGACATTATTTAACATGCATATTGCCCTATGAATTTATACACCTTTTATTGACATTATAAATATATAATTATGTATGTGAGCCTGTATGCTAATGACCGATGCATTCTATTTATTTTATAGATGTGTATCTATGTATACCCATGGTCATAATGCCTAAAGTATTAGAAATAAACTATCAAACTATCATATCAATATATTTCCAAATAGTATTGAATAATTCATTACTAAAAAGTAAACAAAGCCTTCAAGTCATAAAACGAATGTTACATACAAGTAATTGGTTCGTTACAGACTTAAAAAAAGCAGAAAATGTTTTGCATCTTAAAGAAAAACATATTAATGTGTGATGTTGTTACTAATTTTTCTCATATCAAGCGTCAAATGCATGTATGCATAATATGCGATTTTCCATATCTCCTATAAAAAAAAATCCTAGCTCCAGATGAAGTGATCCAAAAACACCATGCATAGTCTGGTTATTTGTTCATTCTCCTGATTAGAATCTTAAGGGAAAATTTCATGAAAACACGCAAAGTTGATGTAAAGTTGCTTACTATCCAAAAAACAGACAAACAAATCAAACCGGTAAATGGCAGTGCTGCGATGGATACGGTGTCCGCCTTGCGATCAGGCGATCGTGAGTTCGATCCCTGTTCGGGCAGTGTTCGAATGATCTCTCTCAAAAGACACCACGCAGTGGTTCTCTTCCAAGGAAACGGACTCGAAAGTGTCGCAATAAGCCTCAGGCTTTCGGCACATTCGATCTCGAATAAATAGCGTTACACTAAGTCCGGTAAAAAAATAACCTCCTTGTCGGAGGTAAAAATGCCCTGACTAAACGCTTAAACCAACGACTGTACTCTTGTAAAACTATAAGGCCATACAAATTTGATTCTCTGTTGAGCGTCCCCATAGTTTGTAGAAAATCTACCAATTAGGCAGGAAAAATAGCGTTCATTTTCAACGGGCGTTTCTGCACTTTAAAGTTGTACATAGTCACGTCATTATATTTGTCTATACATATAACGATAATAGCACTGATATCTGCCACTATACTGACATACCCTGTACCCCCATATATATACACGAAGGTATGCAAAGATATGCGAGACTAGTGTCATGTAATGTTTTGAATAGTTAACACATGCCAAGGTTGAGGCACAAACAAAAACATGTAATTTTAGCAACAGCACTTAAGGGCGCTTTTCCATATGTCAGTATCCGCATCCGCATTGCAAAAATCCGCATCCGCAAAAAATCGGAGAAGTTGAAAACAGCTGGACTGTTTCCATATGTCCGCAGTCCGTATCCGCAAAGCGCATCCGCCAAAGCGGTCCGCAAGAAATCGCGCGGTGAGCATTTGTACGCAGATGCGGACGACATGGTATCTAACTTAGCACGTTAAACAAAGGGCTGTTGTTCATAAAACATTGGGAAAATAGAAAAAAATGGCCTGGATTACTCAAGTGGTATTTTTTTAATAATAATTGCATAAACATGTAGCATTATTTGTCCAGGTATATAAATAACAAGTTAAAATAAAAAATTAAAATAAATACATAAAAAAAACATAACAATGCAAGGATTTTACGTTGTCCACGTTTTGTCATGTGCTTTTCCACGATTTTGTTTCGCGCCAAGTGATATGATAATGGTCACGTGGAAAGTATGGTCTTACAGATCTAGTGGAAAATTGTACTGGAGTACAATAACTCGGTAATAACGGGTAACCTTTCAATGAATCATGACTGACGCTGTAGATTGAATTGTTGGATGCGTTATATTGTTTAAAAAATTCACCACATGTGAATGTTTTCACATACTGGCATAAATATTTGCGACCTACGTAATTAAAAATGTTGAAACGTTCTTACTCAGACATTGTAACTATTTGATAATAAGAAGAAAACTAAAATGCTCGACGTTTATTTGCGGATTGATGGAAAAGCGCGTCCGTATAATATTTATGCGGATGCGGATACGGATACGGATGCAGATACGGATGCGGAAACGGACACATGGAAAAGCGGCCTAATAACAATCACTCGCGACCTGTTTTCAGCGAACCAAATGTAAAAATAATCTTGATACAACTCACCAAATATCGAAATAGCCGCAATCACCCAAATCATCATGATGAAATATCCGCTGAGAGACGCATTGGATATGTTTGAAATAACGTTCAAAAGACAGCCTACAAATCATACTCTATGGTTCACTGCACACCAAAATGAGTCGACACAAAAAAGGCCACTAATTTAACCTCGATATTGCCGTCGTGTAATCAGGTTATTTTTAAAATTGCCTAAGCATGGAGCTATATTGTGTACTGCTAAAATAAGCAATGTGTACTCACGACACGACAGAGGTTACTGTAGCAAATGTAATGCAACTGTGCACCTTTCAAACTTAGTTTTAAAGGACTGCATTCAAACTAGACCTTTATGTTGTTTATTTCTTTGGTTATTGATATGAAATTGCTTCATTAGAGAACACACGCAAAATTACAGTATTTTTTCTGTTCGCATAACTATTCTACTTTGATTTTTCCTACAAATTTGAACGCATTCATTACGCGTGACTATAGAGACAATGTTTAAAGCCCGATTTCTTGTCTAATAAATTGCAAACTTTTTATTAGAAGTGAAGTGATTGTATAACAGACCCAGAAAACGAACTAAATGACGTCCTGCGTTCTAAATGACGTCGACCTTGATGATGATGATGATGATGATGATGATGGACACCAGGTTGATTGTGATGGTGATGATGATTGCGATGTCGACACGAGACCACTTGTATTCAAACTTCCAAAAATGTTATAACTACAAAACTTGGTGGTTACAAATCACCTTTTTTTTGGTGTTTAAAGAATGACACAAAGAATGAAGTTGGCTACAATTTTGTCTTAAGACCAAACTATTTGTGTACAGTATACAAAAATACAGAGCATAAGAAAGTTACCAAACCATTTTGATCAAATTACGTGAGCATAGTGAGGCGGGTATCATAACCCAGCCGCTCAATACATGTACACTGTTCACGCGCCAATACACAGGGGTCGAATACTGGTATTATAAGCTCAAGCTCCTAACAGCGGTTACTTCCTCATTGATACTCTTCACAGTAACCGCTGCCACCACGAGTTAAAAAATTTAAAGATTTGGAAGTTTTCAGGGGAGACTATTATGAGGAGATTGAAGATATATTTTTTTACAAAATTTTAATTTTGTCATTATTATTTTATAATAATTGCATAAACATGTAGCATTATTTGTCCAGGTATATAAATAACAAGTTAAAATGAAAAATAAAAATAAATACATAAAAAAAACATAACAATGCAAGGATTTTACGTTGTCCACGTTTTGTCATGTGCTTGTCCACGATTTTGTTTCGCGCCAAGTGACATGATAATGGTCACGTGGAAAGTATGGTCTTACAGATCTAGTGGAAAATCATGTAGGCAAGCATCAAATCCAGCTATCCTGGGACACAGTTTAATATCTGCGCGGACCGGGCCGGCTACCTCAGTTTTAGAGCGCTGGACTACAAATCCGAGGATCGCGGGTTATAAGCTGTGAACTCTCGCACAAATGTGGAGCAACGATTAAGCCCCGGTCACACTATCACGATTTTGGCTACGATTGTCCACGATTTACAAAATCTTGGTGATTCGTGGTCAAGCGTGATCACATACATACTGGCATCTGCGTGAATCTTTAAGAATCTTGGGGGATCCTTATCGATCGGGAAGCGCTACGACAGTTTTGAACATGTTCAAAACATTCGTGGTTTATCGTAGCGCCGCAACGATTTTTCCAAAATGTAGGACAATCCTAGTGCCATCGTATCTCAATCTTGCTTATTCCTACAGCCATCGTAGAGGCATTCGTGGCCTTTTGGGTTTAATCGTGATCAATCGTGATTGATTTTATGACATATACATAACAATTCGGCACTACGTTGTAATACGTCTTGCTACGTATATAGTACGGATTTCTACGCTTGCCCTCCGGTTCAGTTACGATGCAAGTAGGATCTTTAGCGACAACTATCATGACTACCCACGAATAAACACGATGTACCACGACAACGCGACGATTAGGTCACGTTGCCTGTACGGTTTATGGCGATCTTACGACGCATTCACTACGTTTGCATACGTTGGTGTCACGATAATGCACGAGGCATCGTGATGTCCAAATCGCCTTGCAGCGTAGGGAAGCGTGAGAATTATCGGCTGCTCGTAGGTTAGTCGTGATGAATCTTTGTTAATCTTACTACAATCTTAGTTGAAACGTAAACAGTCGTTTGTAATCGTCTGTTACCGTAGCGTACACCTGAGGCTAGCGTAATACAACCGTAGCAGGTCGTATCATATCTTGGTGTAGCCGTTGATATTCGTAGTCTCGTCCTACAGCAACCGTAGGTATACGTAGGAAGATACAATCGGGACACTGTGCATCCCGACTTATCACGATTAACACGTCCCCGATCAATAGTGTACTATCGTAGCCAAAATCGTCTAAGAGTGATATATCCTGCTACGCCATATTTATATCATTGCACCGAAGCAGTGGAGACCACTGCACAGAATTTGACATTTTGCATATAGTCAAAATTGTTTTCACTATGTGTAAGGTAAACTTTTCTATAATATTGACGCTATATACCCTATCATACTAGTTTCAACTATATTTGATTATTATTATACATTCATTTCGTATTTCTGTTATGATTTTAAAGGGACTATGTCAACGAATTTTTTTCTTTTGCACATAGAATGTTATTACATGATAGAAACGAGCTATACTAAGACATATACATGAAATAAAGAATAAGTAATTTAATACATAATGAGATATTTGATAAAATAAATCAGCAAACATGTTTGTAAAAATTAAAACCTAAAGTGGCAATGGAACTCACGACTTAGGAGCCATAAGAAGAAATGGCAGTTGACAGCGTTATTATGCGATAGAGTCCCTTTAAAGGGAAATGCATCTTTTAACAGCGGGAAACACAAGGGAATGATAACATTTGCTCATTTCACTCTGGGTTATTTGGGATTACTTTTATATATCAAAGGATTAGCTTAGATATTACATTTTTTGAAACGTGGAAGATTATATTTATATAAAATACGTAGTTGCTGTCGTACGAAGCAGTAGACTAAACAAAATATCAAGTTCAAGAATACGAGTATATCAGCGATGCTGTTCAAAGTAATGGACTATTTGTCAATTGCGTCACGAATGATTATTCTCAGAATCGCGTGTGACCTCATGGAACGAAGTTTTGGCATAGCACGCGTTCACCACCAAGGATAAGTGTTTTTATTGGTAAAAGCGAATGTATACTCTTTTTTTTAAATAACAGTAATAATAAAATATAATAAAATGTAAACATCACACTTAAAATACAAGACGGTGTTTTATTTCGTTTATGGTCATTGAAAAATAATATTTTCAAAATGCCAATAGCTATCCAATAGGTGCTGGTCGGGGAAAGTGTTGGCGAAGAAGAAACCCAGAGAAAGACGACTCCCCGGCGATTGGAGCTCCTTGCAGCGCATGGTCTCCAGCCTCGTACTGTTCACCGCAACCGTTTCACCCTTAGACAGAACAACGACCACAGCAGCCGATGCCGAATCGTAAACGTGGCCACGTCCGTCCACTAAGATGGTGGTCACCGGTCTGTTTTCGTGAACTATATTATAATGAGCTACGTGGTCAATATGCGCCATCAGCGTTGTATAGAACACATAGAGCCCGTCCCCTGGCGCCGTGAATACTCCAGTAGACGCGTGGTATCCACCGACAGAGGCTGTGGAGTCAATATTGGTGATGACCGTGTCGAAAACGTCGATCTGGCCCTGACCGAGATGCTGTTCAACGCTGCCGATATACGCGAAGAACGCAACTTCGGTTTCCTCAGAATTCTGTCTTGGCCTCAGTCCTGAATGCGTTAAAAAGAACCAATACATTTTGGCTCAGTTGCTCAAAACTTAAACGGCCAATGAAGCTAAACATGTTAGAATCATTTCAGCGTATTAATTTATACAGAATAAACTTACTGTTTAATATTATATGTTTAATTTGCATAAATATCTTCATCCAAATTTTAACGGCTGTTAGCTTAATCGGTCGTTAAAGTTTTGAGCAACTCACCACTTATAGCTATAATATTGATTTTGGTCATTTTGTTCAATGTACTTGTTTAAAGGTTTTTTAAAATAGTGTGAAATAATCGTTAATGAAGTATGCCGTTGAAAAGGGATACGTATTTATAATTTGCTGAATATTTAACATTAGAAAACAAGTTTCAGTTACCATGTTTTGTCAACAACCGGGAATTAGCGCTTCTCTTAGTGAACGGTTTAAACGGACACGATTACGACTCGGCCTCAACCACGGTGGTCGTTTCAATGACGAGAGGCGAGACTGTGTCGGCGAGTCACTACGAAAGCGCTTACCATGTGCTAGAGGGAGCCTTCCATGGTGGGCAGTCGACATTCTCGGGGTTCATGCTGCAGCAGCATTGTCCGTCATCCCCGATTGTGGGTTAATTAAACAATTAGATGGCAGCAGCACAAAAATTCAAAATAAAAATGTGAAATTATTATTTGTATTTGTAGATTAATATATAGAAAGCAAATGATGGGTGTCATATTGGTGTAGATTTACATAAATTATCAATACAGAAATTTATTTAAAAATAAGTTACGTTTTTGTACTTTATAAATGGGGATGTATTGACAAAAAAACGTAGAAAACATTCAAGTTCTGTTGGTCAATTACCATTGGAAACCGATATACAATTTGGTAGGTTTTGCGATTGATTGCGCTACAAAAGATTAGTGTTTTACAAACCATAAACATAAAAAAGACACAACTTGTAAACGACACCAGTACATGCTGTGACATGTAAATGTTTATGTTTGTGTGAAATGTACGAAAAGTGTCTTAACAATTACTACGAAAGCGAATACAATTTCTGAAATACATTTTCTGCTCCTCAAATTAATAAGCAAACAAATTGACTTTTTAGCTTCAGACCTAGTTCTACCACGAGACGCAACGCCTCATAACGGTTTACACTTCTGTCAAGTTATATGAGAATCGACATTGTGTATTATACGTGTTCATAGAAAGTTGTCCGAAGGTCGTTATCTGTCATTGTACATGTTTAACTGGCTGGTCGAAGCGATAAAATTAATTAAGTTGGCATTTCCAATGGACAAACGCCACAATATATTCTTTTTCACAGATTGTCACGTGTATTTAAACGAAGTTACGTAACGGCAATACCATTTCCTGTACAACGTTCAAAACGTGCCATCGCTTGAGTTATTTGCCTGAAACACCGACATGCCACACCTTGAACAAGTCATTTCTTTGTCATTTACGTTTACCTTCAAATTAATTAAAATATATGTATAGGATATAATCGCTGCGTGGTGAAAATACATTAAAACGGCCCTATATTGTCATTAAATGAATTGAATAACCTTACTTTCTTCAAATGTTTATGCTGTCTCATTCAACCAACAGACAGAACTATTTAACAGATGTGACAAGATAAAAGGTCATTTATCTGAAGAGGGGAACGGCAAAACTGTTCATTGGACGTACTTGCACCACGCTGTGTACATTGGTATTGGCGGTGGTTGCCGTACATGTGTGTTTGGCTCAAGAAAGCACGGTGGATGACCGCATTGCAAAGCTTGAGAAGTCTTTGCAGCAGATGAGTGAAAGACTAGAAGCTGAACATCTAGCGAGGAAACGCTCGGAGACGCTGCTGGTACAAAATAGTAAGTTTTTCTTTTTTGTATAATTGCTGTACTCATTTTTTTGGTATGTTAATTGTAAATATGATTTGTATATTAGTTAAAACATAATTATCGATTTATTGTTTCATCGGCCAATAAACAACGATTTGGATGTCTGATGCGTAGGACTTAAACCACGAGGGCGTTTTCCCGAGTTGTATTATAGCCACGCATCAGAACGACAAATATTGGCTGATAAACAAAGATAATGCAAACATTATTTCGATTCTATCATGATTTGACATTTATTTTTGCAATTGAAATTGGAACTACTTTTTACTATGCTCCGTTCAAAATCGCGACTTCCTTTTGCATTGTTTATTAGGTGGCTTAACAACGATAATTGTGTTCTCTGTCTAAAGAACATTTTCGAATATCATATTAGAATAATCTAAATACAATTATATTATTATAACTTTAGAAATATTTTGGTAATTAATGGCAACGTGTTTTTCTCATTACCAATAGATTGTCATAACACTTCCAAAAGACAACACGAGGGTGGAGCAACTGAAATAGCGTTTCTTGCATATGTCAGTCAAAACATTTTGCATCAAGGTCAATGACAAATTGTCGTGTTTGACTCGGTGCTAACCAACATTGAATCAACAAACTCCGCTGCGGGATACAGCGCTACAACCGGCGTGTTTACAGCTCCTGTCAACGGAACAAACTCCGCTGCGGGATACAGCGCTACAACCGGCGTGTTTACAGCTCCTGTCAACGGAACAAACTCCGCTGCGGGATACAGCGCTACAACCGGCGTGTTTACAGCTCCTGTCAACGGAACAAACTCCGCTGCGGGATACAGCGCTACAACCGGCGTGTTTACAGCTCCTGTCAACGGAACAAACTCCGCTGCGGGATACAGCGCTACAACCGGCGTGTTTACAGCTCCTGTCAACGGAACAAACTCCGCTGCGGGATACAGCGCTACAACCGGCGTGTTTACAGCTCCTGTCAACGGAACAAACTCCGCTGCGGGATACAGCGCTACAACCGGCGTGTTTACAGCTCCTGTCAACGGAACAAACTCCGCTGCGGGATACAGCGCTACAACCGGCGTGTTTACAGCTCCTGTCAACGGAACAAACTCCGCTGCGGGATACAGCGCTACAACCGGCGTGTTTACAGCTCCTGTCAACGGAACAAACTCCGCTGCGGGATACAGCGCTACAACCGGCGTGTTTACAGCTCCTGTCAACGGAACAAACTCCGCTGCGGGATACAGCGCTACAACCGGCGTGTTTACAGCTCCTGTCAACGGAACAAACTCCGCTGCGGGATACAGCGCTACAACCGGCGTGTTTACAGCTCCTGTCAACGGAACAAACTCCGCTGCGGGATACAGCGCTACAGCCGGCGTGTTTACAGCTCCTGTCAACGGTTTATATACGGTTTATATACATTTTCTTCAACAATAATGGCTCAATTTTCCCATGCGTCTCATTACGTAGTGTTCCGTGAAAACACGCTACTTACCAGGCTCTGGGTTGACGGGTCACATGACCATCAGTTCGCCTCAGCTTCTGCAACTGTTGTCGTCGCTTTGACGAAAGGAGAAGCTGTTTCAGTCAGACATGAAAACATCGGTGATCACGGGCTAGAGGGTGGTGCCCAATCATTATTTTCGGAATGCCTATTGCAGCAGCACTACCCATCAAGTTGCAGGGTGATCACTTACTGAAAATATAAGCTTGTAAAGTGAAGAGAGCTCAATTTTATTTGCAGAAATTCCTTTATTATTAACTTTATATACTTATTCAAAAACAGAAGACAAGACAAGACAATTCATTTCGTAATAAAAGGCCTCCGGCCCAAAATACAAAATACAAATGAGTCAAGATATACATGAAAGGGTTGTGTTTTTTAAATACTTTTTTGCATAATAGTATAAACAAACCCTACAATTTTCTTTAACATTAGTTCATTTTTCGTTTTCATCAAAGTAATAAAATCATAAAGTTCTCTGTTTCAGTGAACGCAAACAAACACATTTTTATTCAACCGATTTCAGTTGGATATCGTGCACGGTTTAACGTATTGATTGTATAAAAAGGTATCGTTTCTAAAACAATCTTTCTTATTCAACATGTAGTTACACACGTTAACATTGGATCTATTCCGTAACTTATCCGCAACTGAAGCACAATATTCATTATTGCAATTAACTGGTAATCGTGTCGTTATGCAGAGACTGTTTTATTATCGGATATTTCGTCTGAGAGCCCTCTGACTTGTGATATCCATCTTGTATTAATTTTGTCGTGCAACACATTTTATTTTATCGTAGGAAATGTACATACACACATACAAATATATACACATGTTCGCAATTGTTCCGAGTTCATATAACTTTACATATACAACAAAATGTGTATTTCTCATTTACAATATTATCAATGGTATTAATACATCTATCAATGAGGTGTCGTATGCAAAATTGCACTTGAACGACAAAAAGTAAACCTCAAGTACAGAATTGCATAGGGTATTTATGACACTATTACATCGAAGTGTCTATAAAGATACTTTTATAATGTACGCACAATATTGTTACCGGGCTATTGGGTCCATACAATTTCTGTAAACATGCTGACTAGTGACCATCCTCTTAATTCTTCATCGGTTTTCGTTGACTTTTAGCTCACCTAAGCACGAAGTGCTCGGTAAGCTATTGGTATAGCGGACCTCTCTAGCGTCTTCCGTCGTCCGTGTGACGTCAACAATTTGTTTCGTTCTCATGCTGGAGACTTCACGTTTTATCTAATCTTAACCAAACTTGCACAGTTTGTGTATGGCCATAAAATCTGGGACGGGATTGTTATCAGGGGCGGGTTTTGATTTTGGGTTAGGGGGGCGTAAACTTTTGATCGTGCTGTTATGGCCCCTTTATATTGTCTGCGGGTCTGCAGTGATCAGCTACAGATCAGTATCAAAGATATACACTACTTTTTTGCACATCATCATCATCATTATCATCATCGTCGTCGTCGTCGTTGTGTCGTCAAATGCACTTTTTATCACATAATATAATGATACTTCATCGTATTGCGTTCGAAAGACGTGTTAACTCATATGTATTTCATGCACCTGTTTTGGCAATAAATTGCCATGGTTTGATGTGCCTGTCCACTTATTTGACATTCAATGTAATATATAAGGAACATCTTTAAACATGTAAAATCCGTAGCTGACTACATTCAAACACACACGCATCAATATTTTTTGTATTATTCAATTACCGAAGTTTAATGGTGTCTTTTCGAAAGGAATGTCATTAAATAACTCACACGATCACAGCCATGTTCATCGATTGTCTTTTTTGTCTTTCTATCGAAACGAACTAACAAACAGACAGACGAACATGTTTTACACGAAATATTGTAAAGATACTCGTATGATTGCGCTGTGAACTATTAAGGCAAGTGATGCCGACTTTTTGTCAATGGTGCCGGTAAAAATATGAAATCGCCAGAAATCTGAGCCAACGTTGTGGACGCCCCTCTATTTTATCAAGTAAATTATTTCTTATGAATGCAGAACACAGTATGAAATTTGGTGTGATTGCTAAGGCAACATTGAACAAAAGTTTGTCGATCAGACTGACATTTTTGGGAATTAAACTACTTATTGAGACAAAATTGTTTAACCTCGAAAGTAGTCATTAAATTGACTAAAATTTTCAAATTTATTCGAAAAGTATATATTTCTTTTATGTGTTATCCTTGGCTTTTGTTTATTGCATCTGACATCTTTATATTATACATGAATTTATAAAATAAAACAATATCATCCACAAATAAAGGTATATATACCCTTTGTCTATAGTTTATAGTTTTCGCTGAACTTTGGCGCCGGTACGACGATGTACGTCAGAAATCGTAGGAGGCTCCAGTTTTGACCGTTTCATATATGCCCATATATGTATGGTCCGCACCCGGCGCGCCCCCCCCCCCCCCCCCTCCTGGAACCGCTTGTGGTTATTGGGCCTGATCACACCAGTAACACCGGAGTTATTGCCCTTTTTCATGCAAAAAGTGCAAACATGACTTTTTCTAAAATATAGACTTATTTTCCATCTAATCTTGACCTTTCACAGTTTTAGTATGACCATCAGATCTCAGCAGATTCCAAAAATAGGCCAGATCGTGTTTCAAACACTGGAGTTATTGCCCTTTGGTTATAGAAAAATATACAAAAATTGACATTTTTCAGAATAGAGACTTCATTTTTCATCCCATCTTCACCAATCGTGCACAGTTTTTCTATGTCCATGAGATTACAGTTGAAGTCGAATATTAGCAAGATCGGACCAGAAACACCGGAGTAATTGATCTTTGTTTGTGAAAAAATATAAAAAAATCGACATTATTCAGGATAGATACTTCATATTTCATCCAATCTTCACCAATCTTTCATAGTTTGTCTATGACCAAAACATTAAAGGTGAAGTCGAATATAAGCAAAATGGATCCAGAAACACCGGATTTATAGCCCTTTGTTTGTGAAAAACTATACAAAAATGGACATTATTGAGGAAATAGACATCATTTTTATCCAATCTTCACCAATTGTGCACAGTTTGTCTATGAACATAAGATTGCAGATGAAGTCGAATATAAGCATGTTCGGGCCAGAAACACCAGAGTTATTGCCCCTTGTATGTGGAAAAAAAACATCAACAAGTTATCAATGATTGACTTGTACAGACGATTTTTTACTCACTAATGACCAAACATATACAGTTTGCGTATAACCATAAAAATTGATCGATAAAATTTGATTTTCAACAGTTGCAAACCTTGCATGCATCATTGATGGCTTCAGAGCCTGCATTAAAATCATTTATCATCATTGGACAGAAAATTGTCAAAGAAAAAGCAAAACTTGACCTTATAGCACAGCCATCGCAATTATCGCATTGCATGTATTTCTCCAAAACTTTCTGCGAAAAAGACATCAAAATCTACTGTTTCTGCATTTTCCAGAATTGTCAATGACTTAATGAAAATGGGTCAGCTAAGAATATCGAGAAAAATGATTTAAGTACCATAAGCAAAAACACCGAACATCCACTACCCAATTCGTACTTTAATTAGCCCATTGCACTAACCGATTGTTAAATCAAATCGATCCTATCCCTGTTGCGTATTGTTTAGATACCGTAATTTTCAAACCTGTCACAACAGTATGATTCATCTGTACCAGTTTTCAGGTGAGCGTTTTGGAACATCTTGTATATATATTTCTAATGAGTGCATATATTGTCTTAGGCAAACCCGATAAAATGAGAATTCGTTCACAATATAGTTTCACAGTAATTAACCAAGATAGCTTATTGGTACAAGCGTACTTGTTTCATTAAAATAAGTGTCAGTTGCTTGATGGTTAAAGTAAAAGTTTCATACTAAGAGAAGATATGTGATTGTTGCATTGGTCTGTCCCATTGGCTGTGCTAGTCAGTAGAATTCAGTAAACAAAATTACACTTTTTTAGAGAATTTTCTTGTTTTGCTTTATTCAATAATTGTGATATTAGAACACTAACTGGTAGCCGGAGCCTAATATGCAAACTTATCGTGCAATAAATAGATTGCAGTATATTGAAATTTAGTTTAAATTTATACACACGCTACTTCTTGCAAGGTAAGATTGCAAATTCGGATCGCGCACCAGAAAATGAAAGTGTTAAATTTGGAACAACACACATGCCAAGCGTGCTAGACATCACGTGACGTCTAGGAAACGCCCATGGGATCGGTATCGTGGAACTTGGCGATGTGATAGCTGAATATGTTATAAAACAGTTGTAGCACCCTATGACCTGCGGGCTCGTTATATAACAAACATATTTCGGTAAAAGTTTGCTACAACTATTACTTATTCCGCCATCTTTGTCTTTGAATGAACGACTTATGATCTTATCAGACAAACTAAGCGTTTGACACACATTGATAAGAACACTTGGAATGAAACCTAGATATCTTTGTCACAAACTGCCGTGACTCAGAAGGAAATCATGTCGTTGACAATCCTGCTAATAGGCGCTCTTTCTGCAAATGTTCTCCGTGCTAAACCACTTGACAATGTTGTTGATCGCGTGCAAAAACTTGAGACGTTGCTGCAAAATATGAGCGAACAATTACAGGATGAACATCTCGCTAGGGTTGAACTGGAAAAGAAACTTTCCAACGCAGGTAAGGTCATTTCGTGTAAAACTGGATATTAGTTAATGTTTTTAGACGGTTGGCGGAATGTTTTCTTTCCTTTAATTATTTAAAATAATGTATGCCATGTGTATTAAAATGTGTAAATCATGTGATTTATTACAATTACAGTTTCTTAAAAAGTCAATTAATTATAAAGGTTACGTCAAATTAATGACACCCCTATTCTCACTATTAACTTGAATGTTACCGAAATATTCACCCGGGTGTCCTGGAACAAGATCATTAAATTAATGCGCTACGTAGGTAATTTTTGACTCGTTGTCTTGTAACCGATTCTTGTTCTGAATATTTTGAAAAATAATTAATGCAATGTGTTAATCTTAAACTGTAGTGAAATGTGGAATCGAGAGCACGCATCGTATGACCTACTTTTGACTCAATAGGCTACACATCACTAACAGTCGATGGTCCTAACTACCACGCTTTATCGGTTATTCCGCAAGGCTCGTTGCAGATTGACTTGTTAACTAGCGTGTATATAATTCCGTTTGCATTAGATAATAAGCTTGTAAAGTATTTGGTCGGTACTTCCGAATGAATTTTTATTATGATGTCGTATACTAGTGAACAAGAAACCGTATTATCAAGTTTAAAGGTAGAAAATAGAACGTCATTCAAACAAATATTTCCTTCTTAACAAAAATGCACTCATAATTCACATGCTTTTAGCTTCTTTTGCCGCCAGCAGTCTTTCTACGCTTTTAGCGTTTTGATTTTATCTTGCAAAGATATGACAAACCGTTGTTAAAACTTCAATTAGCAACACAGTGTTCCACTATTACCTCCGCCAAGAAGATTATGCTTTTCGTTACCATGTATTTGTTTGTTTGTGTGGTAATTAGCAAATTTACGCAAACAATATGAACGGATTGCATGGAATATTCTGGAAAGTTTAAAAATTAACCAGTAAATATATGTACCTGTCAATCAAGGATTTAGTTGACCAATTCTGGGTTTATATTTTAGTGGCAAATAATAGCACATGGTTGTAAAATGCAATCAATTACTTCAAATCCTTGGACACACAACCTTAGACAAACAGCTATGTATGTCTACTGGTTACTACTGGTAAATTGGACAATAAACGCATGAGAATATTTTGGTAGTTATCCGGATGACCATCTGGATGCAGGATTCCTTAAAATACTTATTATCGGGAGATAGGTCAAGGGAGATAACCTATAACGGGAAAATTTAATCGTTAAGTAGGTTATAGCAGTTTGGGAAGGTCTGCGCTCTCCGAATGCTTTTTATTTTATATAATAATGAATTAAAATATGTTTTTGGTTATATTAAATTATACATTTTTAACAGAAAGACATCTCAGCTATCGGCAACTCGCTCAAGGTGCGGAAATAGCATTTTATGCATATATTTCAACAACTATCCAGCACTTGGGTGGTGAACAGATAATAAACTTCGACAATGTCGTCACCAACATCGATTCAACGAACTCCGCTGGTGGTTACAGCTCTGCAACTGGTGTATTCACGGCCCCAGTCGATGGCCTGTATGTGTTTTCAACAACACTGATGACATACAAAGATCACTACGCTCATTATAGGATATATCGCGGTAGTACGCCAGTAGCAACGCTTTCGGTTAAAGGGGATAATGGTCATACTTTCGATACAGCATCTTCTACGGTAGTTCTGTCTTTGTCACGAGGGGAGACAGTGAACGTACGGCATCACGAGTCAAACGATAACGCCCTGGAAGGAGCTTTCCTGTCGTCGGGACAGTCGACATTCTCAGGATTTCTTTTGCAACAGCATTATCATGTTGCACCTATCGTAGGTTGAAATGGCGTCGATTCAACTGTACACTTTGATAATAAAATTTATCGATTTTACTTGTGAACCATTATTTACCGAAATGAAATACTAATATCTCATGAACAGTGTTTTTTCTTCCAACTTTGATTAGTTATGCTGGAATCTAAGGCGTATATTTTTTCTTAAAAACATTTACTGAGACGTTAAGTTATAAAATAGAGTTTTCGAGTTGTTAGTCGCTCGTTGTAACTGTCGTTTGTATGACCGCGTGAATATTCTATTATTTACCAATATGGATATATCTGCAAAGGTTATCCTTTTCAATTAACACGTACATGTACACACCAAGCTACGATGATATAACATATTTGTACACGTCCGGAAATTCAATCGATTCTATAACATGACTTTGATAAAAAAAATATCGTCTCTTTTCCAAGATGTCCCATCGAAACGCATGTCGCAGCACAACAAATCCCGTGCATATATATGTATTTGCATATTAGTACTTGCTTTATCGGTGACCGGCCAAACTCGGACTAGCGGAGCTACCATTTTACACGTAACATGGAGCTTCTATTTTGGACTATCTAAACACGACAAGTGCGATAACATTTGGAAAACGACATTAGTATAATTTTATGTAGCGAACGAAAATAGAACGAGGCATACTACTTTATTGTATATTTTTACGTGCAAAATTTGAAGCTGTGTTTATTACGTCGAATAACAACCGTACATGTATATCCCAAATAAAACAACTTATGATGTCGTCAACTGTTTTGTCAATAAAATATGTCATCGAACAATTACTATATTCAACGAATGAAAGCTTATCTTAAAATAAATTTTTATACTATAGATATTTTCTACCGTTTAAAGTTATTAAAATACACTGAAAACAAAACAATGATCTTTGCTAAATATCGTAAGACAAATGTTTGATAAACATAAATATAAACAGAATAAGAGATGCTATATTGCGATGCGGACATTTTACTACACTTGGCTAAGAGTAATTTACATTATTTTTAGATTACTCACGAAGTGAATATGTCTTAAAAACGGTTCAATGAGAATAATTTCACAAACTGCAACCCAAATTAAATGATTACACTTAATGTTGCATGTTTTTCGTAGCTTATCATCTGTGTTATAAATAAACATGATAAAGCAAACTTGTAGTATTTAACGTGTACATATTTTGCCTGCGACATAAGAACAACGGCAGCAATGACATTGCTAACAATGTTCATGTTGATTACTGGATTGTGTATTTCGGTAAGCGGAATATCATCTAAAGCCGTCAGCGCTGATGATATTCGTTCGATTAATGAAAGGTTAACTAACCTTGAAGGAGATCTTCAGGTTGAGAGGGAAAGGAATTCAAGGCTTTCTACACAGCTGTCTACATTGACGCGGTCCTTCATTGAAGCCAAGGGTATGCATAATTCGGCTTTAAATCGCTTTAAACCACTTAATCAATCTATTGGCCGTTTTGACGCATTTGCCCCAGTTTGAATTATTATTTATACAAAGCTCAACGTTGTTTAATGCGCAAGGATTTTATTTAACATTGATAACATATGATAATGTGTTTAGTAAGCGCATGCATTTATTAACATGTTGATAGCTTTCATAAAAAAGCAGAGTACGACGCATTCTCAGGTTATGTTGATGGTAGTGATTTTCCTCATAGTTGATTGAGTAGTATAGTACATTTCCATACCTATAAATGAATCATGTTGTTCATACAAAAATCTTCATATCAGAAAGAGGTCAGCGGCAGCTCGGGCGGCAGACGGAGGTGGCATTCTTCGCAATGCTTGCGAACCCAGCGCACCATCTGGGTCAAGGTCAGGTTCTCGTATTCGACAAAGTCATCACTTCCATCGATTCCACACAGTCGGCTGGTGGTTACGGGGAATCTACTGGCGTCTTCACCGCTCCCGTGAATGGCCTCTACGTATTCTCGGCTACAGTAATGACGTATGATGGTCACGTGACACACTGCTCTATCTTCAAAAATGATGTTCCGCTATCCACGATATATGTCAGCGGGTCCAATGGCCACCAGTGGGACTCGGCGTCCTCGACTGTCACCGTTTCCATGGTGAAAGGAGATACCGCGTCTGTGCGCCATATGGACGACGACCATTCGTTGGCGGGGTCTTTCTACGGAGGACAGTCCACCTTCTCGGGATTCCTATTGCACGAACACTCTGATGTACTGTCTATATTTGGTTAAACAAACCAACAATAAATGAGAAAATAAGTCACAATTTGTCTTAAGATAAATATAACTGTATAGTGTTCCTGTAATCCTTTGGACAAAACGCTTAAATATGTAATTAAATAAACTATATTTTTCGACGTGGCAGTCCTGTGTTGCAATATATTGCAATTTATTTCATAATGTTTTTTCTTTTCCAGCGTGTCAAATGCAATGATGATTGAAACATAATGTCACAATTGAACGGTGTAATTATACTTGTAGTAAATTAAATAAATATATTATTAATTGCTTTGAAGTTATTGGTATTTTTTACATTGAACTTAATATTCGATAGATATTTCAGACTCTTCCATTGAGTACACTTATTGGCAAATAATATTCACACCATTATTTTCGATTATGTAAGTGTAATTATTTCTTTTTTTAGAAGACTTTAAGTATGTACGAACGAACTAATACCAGGCAATACTTATATATTTCATGTAGAATGTGGGTCAATACATGAACAGGTACAAAGCCATATAGCTTATATGGTCACTCAGATGTTCAACTGCAACAATAAAATCGTCTTATAATTTATTAGCGTTTGTCAAAACCTTTGACTGGGAAAATTATACATAAAAATACATGCTATCAGAATTAAAATAATCCGCAAAATAAATGAAATCTGTACATTTACCGAATGCGATGAATAATCCAAAATTCATTCATGTACGCAATGTGTAAATGGTACATATTTATAAGCACACATGTATCACCAGTAACAACCAGATCAACAATTTGATAACAATCATAAGCATAGTGATAAAATTAACTTAATATTACAAACGTGGCAATGACAAAGATTGTATTGCAAGGTTATGGTAGCCAACCCAGGTAACTAATTATTACAAACGTGGCAATGACAAATGTTGTATTGCTAGGTTATGCTGGCCAACCCAGGAAACTAATTATTACAAACGTGGCAATGACACAGTTTGTATTGCCAGGTTATGCTAGCCAACCCAGGAAACTAATTATTACAAACGTGGCAATGACAAAGGTTGTATTGCCAGGTTATGCTAGCCAACCCTGGAAACTAATTATTACAAACGTGGCAATGACAAAGGTTGTATTGCTAGGTTATGCTGCCCAACCCAGGAAACTAATTATTACAAACTTGGCAATCACAAAGGTTGTAGTTCTAGGTCATGCTAGCCAACCCAGGAAACTAATTATTACAAACGTGGCAATGACAAAGGTTGTATTTCTAGGTTATGCTAGCCAACCCAGGAAACTAATTATTACAAACGTGGCAATCACAAAGGTTGTATTTCTAGGTTATGCTAGCCAACCCAGGAAACTAATTATTACAAACTTGGCAATCACAAAGGTTGTATTTCTAGGTTATGCTAGCCAACCCAGGAAACTAATTATTACAAACGTGGCAATCACAAAGGTTGTATTTCTAGGTTATGCTAGCCAACCCAGGAAACTAATTATTACAAACGTGGCACTGACAAAGGTTGTATTTCTAGGTTATGCTAGCCAACCCAGGAAACTAATTATTACAAGCATGGCGATGACAAATGTTGTATTGCTAGGTTATGCTAGCCAACCCAGGATACTAATAATTACAAACGTGGCAATGACGAGGGTTGTATTGCCAGGTTATGCTAGCCAACCCAGGAAACTAGTTATTACAAACGTGGCAATGACAAAGGTTTTATTGCCAAGTTATGCTAGCCAACCCAGGAAACTAATTATTACAAACATGGCAATGACAAAGGTTGTTTTGCCATGTTATGCTAGCCAACCCAGGAAACTAATTGTTACAAACATGGCAATGACAAAGGTTGTATTGCTAGGTTATGCTAGCCAACCGGTTTGCTATATATTTAATCCAGAATAAGAGAATTGTAATAAACATATTTCCAGTGAATAGTGTCAATAATTATGCATGTGATGATAATTGCTGATGTTTTTATTGCAAAAATAAGTATGATGAAAAGCAAATTATTTCATCTGGTAATCAACAAGATTTTACAAAAAAACAACAACAACAGGTATCTCTGTTGATTCATGTGTTGTAGTAGGGAATCAATTTCCTGTAAGTTTTCAAAGGGTTTGTTCATAAAAATAATGTCTAAATGGATATATCAGCACATAGACAGTCGAGACGAAATAAGATAGTATTGAATTTTACGAACAAAACAATTTCCATCCTTACTGGCTGTATACAAAGAAACATTAAAATGCAATTCACCGAATTCGAAATAGTGAAGATAAGTCTACTGTTGTAACCACAATGACTTACACACCTACATATTGATACTGTGGATGTGTAACTATATAAATACTTTATACATTTTATAGTGTAGTTTTATGTGTACTACCAATTTGAAAATGCTTATCAGAAAACAAATATACGCAAAGTGTTAAACACGGTTTTATTCAAAATTGGCATGACAAAATAAATCTATCATTGATAGCGAATACGTCATTATTGGCAAACTTCGGATTTTAGTGTTACCATACCCAACTTTCATTCCGGTCCAGTTTGCCAAATCGATTTTTCTCGGTAAAGTGAAAATACATGGAAAATAAAATAAAATGTTATACATCTTTTGAACGCAAACAGATATCGCTTAGGTTCCTACGGTTTTGGAAAATATGATATTTTATCAATCGAGTGGTGTGTTTTAAAAATTAATATTTTCAAAAATATGTTGGTCCGTTTTAACGTTCAATACACTAACTCTCTGTCAATATAAACAAAAAACAAAATGAAGGAATTTTTTAGTGGGTTGTGTTATACTTTCTTGATTTGTATCGTCACTGATACGTGTATCGCTTAGGTTCCAACAGTTCGAATATCAACAATGATTAAGCTTTGTATGTATGTAATTTATTTTAAAATAAACAAATATTCATTTAGTCATTTTCAACGTTAAAGTTTGAAAATGCATTAAAATATTGTCGAATCTTACACAGGGTTCAAGTTTTATGACATCTCCCGCGGTTTATCTGATGAGACACCCGGAGTGCCTACTGGTGTTATATCAACATGATAGTAATACACAGGATGTGTTTGGTGACACAGAGACATACTGGATTTAATATAACAAAATTGTGTAGTAATTGATACAAAAACAAGTTATAGTTTTATAAGAAATTTTTTAAGTTTGTGACAGTTGAAGCGTATTCAATATCTTGTATTCATTGATGTGGCAAAAAACCAAATATATATTTGATGTCTACGTTATGTTTGACAATTACAGTATTTCAGTTAAGCAAGATTAAATATTAAATGTATGCTTGCATTCTAATCTCTATATTCGGATCTGACAAATGGTATTTTTTGTTCATTAGGGAAATATATATCTCGGCAAACTGACCTAACATCAACGAACCCATTATAGAGGTGTGTCAGGCTTAAAGTATAAAGTATGATCGGTTGTGTTCGCACACGTGTGTGTTCGAATTTTTATTGAAACGATATCGCCAAATATTTATTATATATTGTTTCTCAGATATTCTTGCGAAAAAAAGTCTGTCCAATTTGAGGGGAAATTAAGATTAACAATTAAAAAATACAATTTTATACAAAACGTATTGTTTTCGCAATAAACATGGCCATTCGCATAAGTGGAAATAAATGATTTTTATCAATCAATTTTGGTTTGTTAGTTTAAAATATTGGTTTTATTCTATGTTTTTGTATAAAAACGGGTCGAAGGATCCGAGAAACTAAAAATCAACAAGCTATTGCCTAACTGTATTACAAAATCTAATTAAGTATAAGCATCTGCTTTTGTGATTTTTGGATATTTGTTTTTTTTAAATATTTTCAGACAACTTACCTATTTAATAGGGTAATCTATTTACATGATTATTGAAAATGCATTTTAGTAAAAGGTTGTAGTAATACACTGCAACAGGTTGTGTAGTTTAAATGCTAGCAACATTAGATTTGAATTTAAAAGTAAATAATTGTCCATTTTAATAATTATCAGGCCGTTGAGTATTCAGTTTAGTAAAAAGTGGGAATTCACTAATAGTCAGTATGCCGGTCGATAAACCCAAAAAGGTAGTACGCACAAATTGTTTTTGCATACAATGATTCTATACCATGTTCCTACTTAGAAACTGTATGATGCAACTTTGTCATCATTGAGCATTTTGAAATATTCAATATGGCCGCCAAGATGGCCGTCACAAATTTAACTACAATATTGTGAATGTATGTTATGTATGTGTTGCTAGAAAATGTATTGACAAACACGCAACTCATTTTTACATAAATAAAAGTATTCATAATATTTAAAATGGCCGACAAAATGGCCGCCAAATCAGAAAAGTGCGTGTTTAGTTGGTTTGATCATTTTAAATACAACATTGTTGCCACAATACTATTAATAGTTATGTAAACGCATGCTTTAATGCTTTTAATTGAACAAGAGCTGTTCGAAAAAGAGTTTTGCCCCCTCTAGGTTTAAATATCAAGTTGGTTACAGAGGGCGTAAACTGCTTATAGGATCCAATTTTATATAAATCAAGGTCCTGGGGTAATTTGGTTAATCATCGAACTGGATTAAGATATTGCAAACTAAAACATGTTCATCAAAGTAACAACCACAACGCAAAAGTACACGTGGTTTCTGTGATGCACAAGCATAAGCAGATAAGCTGCATTACAAAATTGGGGCTGGGGAGTTGTCATCAAGATTTGTTGTTCGGATGAAAATCTTTGACATTGGATTCTTGTTCTGTCTAAAGTTGAAAGTATCTATGTTTTGTGGAAAAGGCTGTCCTCCAAATGCATGTCTGAATGTCACAGGATTGTCAACAGTCTGCACAAAACCTAGTAGTTGAAATAATAGAAAACTAGGATAAAACTAGGAAGTCAAATGTAAAAACTAGGAATTTATTAATGAATCATGTTATATTTGTATTTATTTATTAAAAGCTGAAAACCATATTTATTGCAAGGCACACGAATCATTAAGTAATTGGTTCCGTGTTTCTGTCAGCGTGTTAAGCACCGTATAGCAAACCTCAGCTTGCAGTTAAGGCAGATGTATGCCAGCATATTGAGACTGCATGTTTGACTGAGATGTCGAATCAACAGACCTCAGTTTATGCAAAGGATTTTGAAGACTAAAAGAAATGTCCCCTTGTGTTCTTCTGCAAATACATATTTCGTACACAATAAACATAGTAACCAGTATATATCAGGTCTTCTCTAAAGTAACCGTAAATCAAGAGAGTTAGTGCATTATCGTTGTAAGAACTATTTCTCAAGAACGAATTGCTGGATTTTAATACAATACATGTTGAGGGTACCAGAAGAAAATGAACCCAATGTTATGATATTTTGCTTCTGTATGCTATTGGCCTTTGATTATTTCCGTGTCTCTAATATACAGTGCACTTACTGGTAGAAATTCAATGACAACTGTTCGTGGCTTTCATGCAAAGAGGAAATGAACACATTGCAAGATGTTTGTTTTTGTTGAGTTTTCACAGGGTTATGTTCTTTTGATTATATTCTCAAACAGTATTTGTGTAGCATTTTTGTCATGGATATTTGTCAGTAACCAATTGTTGATTTGTTTTAGTTTTACAGATGCCGCTGTTCTTTCTGTGGCAATTTTGCATCTTCTGCACGTTGGTATGTTATTTTAATGTGACAGTTGGATACGTTTAACAATTCTAGATATTTTAAGATGTTATTTTCTTTTTACTAGTTACTATTGACAAAGAACATAATTGGAGAGGTTCAGGATAATTCATTTCACCGTTGTAGTTAGAATTTTAGTTTTGAAATATATATCTGACCTTCTCACTTTATTCAATTTATTTGGCAAGTATCAGTTTTACTAATATTCTTGTTTGGTAAGCAATGTAAAAGTGCACAATACTAACGCAAACATCAAACAGAAGGTCCACAGGTTTTGTACAAGTTTGACCAAAATACTTCCAGCTGTTGCTGAGAAATAACCATGACAACCGTTATGTATTTTACTATATGTAACTTTCATCGTTGGCCTATAACCACAAGAAAATATGTTTTAAGTGAACTGTCCTCACAGTATGCTTATAGATGTTTTGGTACTGAGACTTCTCTACTGCTGATGTAGAGTTTAAAATTCTTATATTCATATAAAAATTCATTGATATAATGCAACTGGTGATGATGATTTGTATCATGACCTCATTTCAATCTAACACATATAGAATGGAGAACACAGGCAACTAGTACCATATACCACAGCCGTTTAAAATTTGGAATACTAGATGCATTGTACAAAACCAGAACAAACTAGGAGCCTTTCTAAAATTAAGAAAATATTGATACCACGAAAAACTTGTGTTTATCAAAATGTGGCTACGGGAAACTGGTACCCCCATGGGTTTGTCTTTGTGATGCTAAAAAACATGTCTTTTAGCTGGACACTGATGGCTGTGTTTGTCAAGACAGTATGTTGAGACGGTAGTGGTGTCGTAGAATTCAGTTTATGATTTATTGCAGTCTTCTGACTTCCTAGTGTGTTCGTGTGCTACTCTTAATGTTGTTTTGGTAATGTTCTTCGAAGACATACCGCCAGTACTTTTTTTCAGTACTAGTTTGAAGGCCAGAATATACACCGACCAGAGGATGCCACATCGATCAATTATTACTACTTCTGATTGTCTAGTTGTTCCGACTGAATTTGTGATATGAAATTTTTGAAGTCAAGTGTATGTGTTGACGCCAGCGCCGTTACTTTAAAGTAACAACATAACTCCTGATTAAGCACCGTTAAGCATTTCTAGGTGCAGATGAAATAGTAATTGGTACTTGCCTTCAAAATATGCTAGGAATTGTCCTGTTATAGTTGTTATAATGCAGGGAAGACCTACTCTGAAAAACATAACTATTGATAATTGATTTCAAAATAGCTACTAAGGGAGATAATCATGAGTTAATGTTTTCACAAAAACTGCCATTCAAAGCGCTAAATATTGATATCACATGGACTCGTGATATTTACTTTCATTCTATTATCCATAAATAACATACAAACACTACTTCTGTTCTCAAAATCTATTAACATTTTACACATGCTATTTTATTTGAGAAATAATAAATTTCTGGAGCTATATTGTCGGCCATTTTTCAACTGGTGTTTTGCTTAAAATGTTTGAAAAAAATGTTTTTCATGGCGCTGCAAACAACAAACACAATGCATATGCTCAAAATGTTTTTGTTTTCTCATGTTTTTATGTAATTTAAAGCACAGATGTCGATTTTAAAATTTCGGCCGCCATCTTGGCAGCCATCTTGGAAGCCATTGGAATATATCAAAATGCTCAATGATGACAAAGTTGCATAATTTGGTTTCTTCGAAGGGACATGTTAAAGAACCATTTTATGCAAAAACATTTTGTGCGTACTATTTTTAGGGGTCAGGTCACTATTTGGCATTTGGCATACCGACTAGTATGCATACATTAATCGTACTTTTCCCGACAATTCATACACCAATAAAATGAAGAAAAATAGTATTATATTCTTATAATTACAATCAAATGTGGATAATTATCATCTTTACTTTCAACTGTGTAGGAATCCCCGTTTTAGTTTTGGTTTCATTTTTGTCGAACGGCATTTCTAATATCTCGTCAGACATTTCAAATCGCTGTGGATCATTTTGGAATTGACTTTCTGGTATAAAAACAATTCAAATTCTCCCAATATGCGTTAACAATGTCATCGTCTGCATCCCCGGCAGCCGATAAATCAGTCATTCTGTTTACGAACGATGGTGTATACATCGTAAAAGTTCGCCCAAACAATGACGCAAATAGCGAATGAAAGTAAACATCGTAAAGGTTCGCGCAAAACAATGACGTCATTTCGCAAATAGAGAATGAAAAAGAAGTACGGTCATGAATAATAAAGAGGTAATTTGCATACGCAGCCGGTTCATCGTGGTATAAATGACAGGTCACGTGGGTGGATTATCCAATTAGAATGAAGCGTTTACGCAAAAATGCAAGAAGTTGTAATTATTTCCAGATACACATATCTAGAGTATGCTATGATAAGTGTATATTAGCTGTCATAATATTTTTTATTTGGCATGTTTATGCGACAGGAATCACAATGTATTTTTATATGTTCATTTTTATGTTTTATAACTGTTTTAACGCATTTGCTTGTGCTTATTGATCGAAATAAAGTTCTCCTTCTTTTCCCTCTATTATAACAATGCTGTATTTTACCTGTTTCAATATAGCAGTATTATTTATATTATATGGGCCTACTACTCTGGTGATCGCCTAAAGTGAATCGTGCAAAACTATTTCCGAAAAGTGATTGTAGAATTTGACAGTAACTGTTGTATCGCAAAACCTTTTAAGATGACGTACTTAAGAGTGCCATTTTATGTTTTTATCCTGGACATTAATGGCAGCATAACTAAAACTCGGTTGCAAATACAAAAATCCTCAATTTTACTAAACCAAAATTGTCAAATGTGTGTATGGCAATTCGATCCTGCAAGGTGTTGGCGATGGATGCTATCGTAACATCTGCTCCTGGCAATTCGATCCTGCAAGGTGTTGGCGATGGATGCTATCGTAACATCTGCTCCTTTAAGGTTACCAGGCAACATGTGGGACCACTGGAGACTGACCGCCTTATCGTTCAAGTAAAAATGTAAAGAGCGGTTTACAGTAAAGAAGCCACATTTTGTTCACAATTGTTCACAATTTAAGATTCCATAAGTTTAATTTTTAAACCGATCTCATTGAATTGTTTTTGATGTTGCACCTATTTAGATATGTATCACATTAGGTCACTATTTCAGACAATACAACTAGCTTGTTTAGAATTTAAGCTTTATGTTTTTGAAAGTCTTATAGATAACCTTTAGTCTTAGAACCGCTGTCAAAAGAACCAGGCTAAATGATATATTCCTTACGTATATGTATCCCATTTCGCAATATTGAATCTTTTGTTTCATTTTCTACCATATACGGTTGCAAATGCAAACGAGAATATTACGCAAAAATAAACAAGAGCTAAAACAGCGGACACAATGCTTGAGCTTAAAGGAATTGATCATTGTTTGCATATTTTGGGAAGTGGACGTGAGAAAGAACAAATTCACTACAGATAACACGGACATATAGACTAGTTAATCAGTATTTGTCACTGACATGGTTAGGTGTAAAAATCGTTAAATATATATTAATATTTTGCACGCACTCTTTAACGAATTGATAGTCTTGACCACACTTATAAGTGCATAATGTAGAGGTAGGGCTAATCAAATAGGACAATACTCAAAAACAGATAAGAATACTGGAATATAAATTGTTTCGTGAGTGGCAATTTCGATGTTTTACTTTTAACGCCAATCATGTGGTTTAAAATTCTGGTATGCATGTATGCGGCATCAAAAGCGTGTGAGTGCAAACGAATGGATTCACTGGAGGACCGCGTTGAAAGTCTTGAAACTTCATTGAAACAAGTTATTGTAAACCTTCGGAAGGAGCAGCTTGCGAATTGGAAAAGCAACTTTCTACAGGTTAGATCAACTTTTTACATTTTATATCATGCGCCTAATAAACAGTCCTAATTAACAGTCTAAACTGAATGTAAAGTACGTTTAATTAGTTTTTAAATATACCATTATGTTCGTCAATGTGCATTATTTAATTAAACTTTATATTTTCATGTTTACAGAACAGCTTGCGAGGAAAGAAGTGGAAAAGCAACTCTCCACAGGTTGTAACATATTGTTATTTATAACGTTTTTGTAATGATAATTTATGTACATATATGTTATTTGATGGGTTTCATTTGATCTGCCCTATTATTTTATCTATCATTTCATTTCGGCGTTCGTACATATATATATGTCAAGGTGACCCAATAAGTTCCTATATTTTTATTCTATGTGCGGAAATTTTAGCAATTAACATAAGGAATTCAAAACAAATTAAAGGAATTAAAATTGAAAATATAGAAGAATACAAAATTTCCCAATTTGCGGATGACACATCTTTATTACTAGACGGTTCAGAAAATTCACTAAATGCTACAATTGATTTATTACAAGTTTTTGCACTAGAATCCGGACTTAAAATTAATTACGATAAAACAAATTTGATATGGATAGGTTCTAAGAAATACAGTGCACAATCAATAAAAACTAAGTACAAACTAGTGTGGGGCACAACCAGTTTGAAAGTGCTAGGCATTTTATTTGATATTAATCTAGAAAAGATGGTTGACCTCAATTTTTCAAACAAGATAATCAAAGTACAAAATATGATACAATTTTGGAGTAAAAGAAACCTCACACCATTAGGAAAAATAACTGTGGTAAAATCCTTGTTACTTCCCCTGTTTACACATTTGTTTATAGCCCTCCCCAGTCCTGGGACAAATATATTAAAGCAAATACATAACAGCTTTTGTAACTTCATCTGGAATGGCCCACTAAAAATTAAACACACTATTCTCATTAAACCATATGAGGAAGGAGGACTTAACATGATAGATATTTACTCATTTGAAAAAAGCATGAAATTGACATGGATAAAGAAAATTGTAACATGTACAGGTAAATGTTTTCAGCTAGTTCATTCCATGTTTGATGTTAAAAAAATGATTAATATGGGGACAGCTTATGTTGAGAAAATTGTGAATAAAATAGGAAACCACTTTTGGAAAGATGTTCTTAGATATTATATTATGTACATTGATAAACTAAACATTTGTAAATTTGATGATGTATTGAATATGCCATTGTTCTATAATACCAATTTTAAAATTGGTTTGAACTGCATTTATGAAAATAATATGTATGAAAGAGGAATACGATTTGTTAGAGACATAATGTGTATCTCTGGAAGTTTCATATCAAAGCAAGACATTGAGGTTTATACTGGTAAAGCCCTCAATTTTTTATTTTATGAAGGGCTTAAAAGATCTGTATCACAGTTCATTAGAAACTCTAGATTTGATACAACATATGTACCAAATAGTAACAACGTTTTTATTTCATTCTATTTAAGTGAACTCGTTTTCATGCAAAAACATAAAGCAGTATATGACAAATTTATCTCAAATAATGACAAACCTTCCAGTCAATGCAAATGGAACGAAATGTATAACAATATAGATTGGAAATATGCATACAGTTTTGTTTTTAAATTATCCAGAGATACATATTTACAATGGTTACAAACTAGAATTGTACATAGAATTTTAGGAACGAAATCTCTGTTACAAAAAATGAAAATTGTAACTGATAATTTATGTTGCTTTTGTAACAAATATGAAGAAACTTTAACTCATCTCTTTTGGGACTGTGAACATGTCCAATCTTTAATTAATAATATTAAAAATGAATTGAATACAAACCAGTTTGACTTACCTACACTGACTTGTCAAGACATGCTATTTGGAATGTGCAACAAAAAAATGGACCATATTAATATTTTATTTTTGGAAGTGAAGAGATATATTTTTATGTGTCAAAAATCTTGCAAAATTCCTACTATTTCAGGGTTAAAGAAAAGTCTAAAACTAGCTTGGGAAATTCAAAAACATACACTGTGCAAAAACCCAGAACTTCGATTATCTAACTGGTCAGTTGTAAGACTTTTAATGCAATAAAACCCAATATACAAGCATGTACATCCACACTATCATGATCCTTTTGTACATTCAAATAACCATACTGACATTACACTGTGTCCTATTCACTTTCTTCCATGTTTTGTATCAAAAATTTCTGTTTAAAAGTAAAATACATGATTACTTACCCCCAAAAAGGTGTGCAATATTATATAGAAGATATACATGTTTACATCTAAAAATTTATATAGCATGTATGTTCAATTTAGTATTCTGTAAAATGTTTTTGATATATAAAATGCATGTATGGATGTTTACAACTTTATTTATATGCAGCTTCACAATATATGTACATTACAACTTTTAACTACTCTATATATAGCATGAATGTGTGTATAATGTACTATGAAGAAAATAAAATTGTGCACACTAAAAAAAAAAAAAAAAAAAAAAAAAAAAAAAAAATATATATATGGCAAACAATTTAATATTAACTTGACAAATGCAAATGATAATTTTGATCTTTATTATAAGCATTTTTTTAGAAAGACTCCTCAAGTCCAGGCAACTTGCTGAAGGTGCAGAGGTCGCCTTTTTTGCTAGTGTAAGTAGCAATATACTACACCAAGGCCCCGAACAAATAATAAGGTTCGACAATGTCATAACCAACATCGATTCAACGAATTCCGCTGCTGGCTACAATGCTGCAATCGGTGTTTTCACGGCGCCAGTTGACGGACTTTACGTGTTTTCAACAACACTCATGACTCACGCAGACAACGTCGCTGATTACATTATTTACAAAGAAAACACAGCATTAGCTACAGTTTTTGTTAACGGCAGAAATGGTCACCTGTATGATACCGCATCGTCCACAGTTGTTGTTGCCTTATCAAAAGGAGAGAAACTATGTCCGTACGACATTATGGGACAGGAGATGATGGTCTGGAAGGTGCATACGTTGCAGGGCAGTCGACTTTCACAGGATTTCTGCTAATTAAGCATTATCCTGCTTCTCATGTTATTGTAGGCTGACTTGATCTTTGAAACTGAACTGTTTGTAGTAAGTTAGAATGCAAAATATAAATATTACTTGTGTGTTTAAACTATGAAAAATGTGTGTTGTTTGTGGTTGTGCAGTTATAATTGCGTTAACCGTAACATTTATCAGTATTACTTAATCGCTGTTCGCAAGAAATCTACAGGTAATGTGAATAATTCTGATAAACGAGTATGACCAGCGTTGTAATAATAGCAATAAATTTTGCGAAGACTACTTGTATCAATAAAATGGCATAAATCAAAGCAACGTAGACACACTCATCTGCATATGTGCGTGGCGTACACCTTATAACATTTTATCCAAAACTATGTTCTTGCAGCAGAACAATTGCGATTTTGGTCTGTATCGAAAACTTCGTTTAACATCCAGGGATGTCATCGTACATATGTTATGAAAACACCGTATTCATCACGATACGAAATCGATGTCATTGAGGTCAAGTAAAGTCACGTATACTCTTAAATAAACTTATATGACCGCCAATACTAAATTACTAAGTACTTTTAATCGAATGTCTACAACTGAGAACGATTTCATAAACATGTCACAAGAACTCCGTTATCCTTGAACGATTAAGGAACCAAATGACATTGAAAACTAGCCAATTTACTTACATTGCTAAAAGCGGAATGTTCTTCTACACGCCACGTGGATTGCAATGGTTTTACCTTTCGAGAACAACATGGACTTTTTCACGTCGTGACAAAGCTCCAGTGGTAAAAGCGTCTAAATAATGTGTAGAATCAATCAATGTGTCGACATAATTTCCTCTACCATTTTCCAAGATAATATTTAAAGCGCAAAATAGGAAAATTGCAAAACACAAACGTCAAATAAACATGCTTTAATATACACATGTTATTTTCTGCCTTCGGTTGAATTCACGTGAGCCGATGCACAAAGTGAACATATTTACGTCGAGCTTCTATGCCTGTTGAGCTAGCTGGGTTTCATTTTAGAACAGGCTTACTACGTACCATTAGAAACCATGCCATAATATTTATGATTTACTGACTTATTGTTCACAATATGTAAAGACTGCTATCAGCACGGCAGTTAACGCGTCACATTTGCATTTACGTATGCAAAATACAATGAATAGTATAGTATTTTGTGTACTTAATGCTGCATTTCTTTCAACATTTCTATCATGTACTTACAAAGTTACCGAACGGGTCTGAGAAATAGAACCGTGGCACATTTTGCACAGACCTCATTAATAAAATGACTTACACTAAGTTCGGCATGATTCTCCTTTAATCAAGTTGTTTCTAAATGGACATTATACTGCAAACATAGTACTTAAATTGCATATTATGTATTCGGAATGAGTAGAGCTGCAACATTGGCATTGCCAGCAATGTACAAGGTGCTTGGTTTGCCTTATTGTGTATTTCGGTAATGCCCGTAAGAACTGCCGCTGGACGGCGTCTGTTTTACCCAAACTTGGGCGAAATCGAACGGCGCACCTCAGGTCAGGCAGCAATCGGGCGGTGGCAGCTGAAAGGTTGCTCATCGAACGGCGCTTGTCAAAGGTTTAGTACTACTTAACGGTGACATGCCGATTGTTTTCAGTGTCAGTGAGGTCGAAAGTACGTCGGCCGGGCAGCGTTTGCTTGGATTAGGCAGTGGCCGTACGATTTTTCTTCTTATATAGCAGCGTCCGATTTTAACTGCGACAGTGCGGGTACCTTCCTGGAGCAGGCAGGTGCCCGAAAAGGCACCGTCCGATGTACAGTTATCTTCAGGGTATCGGTCCGTGCCTTGGCCACTCGGCCCATTACATGATGTATAAAGAAAACATGGCATTGGCGGAACTAATGGCAATCTTTATAATTCGGCATCATGCATAGTGGTGGTTGCCTTATCAAGAGCAAAACAATGTATGTGCGCCACGTTGAACCCACTGATGACAGCCTGAACGAAGCATATCATGCAGGAGAGTCCATGTTCACAGGATTTCTGCTACAACAGCATTATCTGTCTTCTCCCATTGCCTGTCGAGGGCTGCATATTAAAACCAATGTGGAAAATCAATATATATATGTTTTGTTTTTGTTTCACCGTAACAAAATTCACAATATCATATTGTTAGTGTATACTAATATTCTTTTCAACAGACGGCCGACATTATTTTGCTGTTCTATTACTGATTATATTTAGGCTGTGAACATGTGGCTTCTTCTGTTTGCTTGGACGACATCTAACGTCTACTTGATTCATAATTTTAAATATGTATGTAAATATATATAAGATGCGTATTTACTCAGTAATTTGTTAATTAATAACCTGTTTGTCATGACGTCATTTGTGGTCATTATTTAATTGCATGTTATTGCTTATGTGGACTCGTGTTCATATCTCTCTCGTTTAAATATTCCTATGTGTATGAAATACTTTTTGCTCAAAAGTATCATTTTGTTGTGCAACAGTATATATGTTTATTTCAATGTTGTTGTCCAACTTGCATGAACTTATTCGACATTCGTGTAAGTGACATAACGAATAACGGCTTACAGAAAAACTGTTTTGTTCAATTATATTTCTTAAATGATTTGCATATATATATATATTGGTTCTGGAACGCAGTCGAGAACAATGCGATCATATGTATCAAAATGCTATATTTGAACGTCATAAAACCGATGAGCTTTTTCACTGCGTATTTCTTGCATGTTTAAATGGTGAATAAAATCCGCCCTACAACAGATCATTTATGACCGGACAGAAGGTCTGCTAAAGCTTCATCTGTCAGAAACGGGACGTTATGTACAAATGGTTTATTTTATGTGGCAAAAATAATCATCGCAAGACATTGGAAATAGTCATTGATACAGTCAACGATCTGCAACTTAACCTTTGTGGTACCAAAACTAGATTAAGAAGATATGTTTAAGCGTGTTGCTTGTGAAATATTAATCATTAACAAAATTAAATATACTGCTTATGATGCTTCAGTAGAACAGATTTGCGTTGTGTTGTTTCCCGTGTAGGTTCCCTCCATTTGCCTGCTGTATTAGTTGTTTATAACCTCTATTATCTTTTTGGAAACATACTAGCGTTTTTGTTTTTTTCATGGATAAATACAAATAAATACAGTAACACACTATCCTTGTTTTACATTAAAACATCCTGTGGAAAAGGGAGTTAACTGAACACAGACATGATGGCATTTGGGTGTTCTGTCTAACGATTTGTAGTTTTGTACAACAGTTATATAGACTAAACATTATATAAACTGTCCTAATCTTCTGATTTATTTTGTTGAATTTTATGTTTATTTTATTGTGACATGACAAAGATGGAAATTGTTATTTAAATGAAGCAGAAGGCAGCAAATTTGAACATCATTTCATCCAACAACAATGGGGTTTTCATCAAAGTGTTCCTGCAATAAAATCCCGATAAACCTGGACTGCCCTCCTCCATGAAAAGCTCCAGCCAGTCCGTGGTCGTTGTCCAGGTGTTTTACATAAACGGTATCCCCTCTTACAAGAGAAATGGTGACTGTTGACGACGACGAATTCCAATGATGGCCGTTCGCCTCATTCAAGTAGATTATGGAAAGCAGCCTGGTGTTTTTGTATATGCCGCAGTGTGTAATGTGGCCGCCCAATGTCATTATTGTGACTGCAAATACGTATACACCGTTCACAGGTGCTGTAAAAACGCCAGTGAACGCGCTATATGTTCCAAGAGAATGTGTGGAATCGATCGTCGTTATAACTTGATCGAACACGACGATCTGTCCCCCTCCTAGGTGTTGTGCTGCCGCCCCAATGTATGCAAAAAATGACACTGCTGTACCGTCATATAGGTTTCCTCCATCAACTGATCCTGAAGTGTGAATCTAGAATACACCACCGTGCAAACATACATGAAGGAAATCATTACAGATGCTATACTGGTATACACATTTGATAAATAGACAATATGTCCCTCATATGGAAAAAAACAACATCCAATATTTATGACTTTTATCTTAGGGTGACTTAACTTTCTTTTTCAAAGACGTACGCGGAAGTTATATAGTTTTTATGGTGTAGATACCTTTTGTGACTTTTTGGTATTTTGTTAAAGCAATCCTTCGCAGACAGAACAAAAAAAAATACTAAGTTCACCAGTGTTATTATGATTTTATAAGTATTTAAATACTACTATACATCCGAATATATTACACATTTCCAAAGATATAAGAAACATGTTGAAAACAATAAAAATCTTTACACCTGTTACAGTAAATAAGATAAGGCATCATATGTGTAAATAAATTATAACAGCTGTGAAGATATATTCTGTTTGACGTATGCATATTAATTATGTCGCTTCTCTTACAAAAAATGATTTTATGGGAATCAGACATGTTTGTTTTATTCCACTCATTTCGACAAATGGATTCCATCCAAACGCTTAATTATGTATCCCAAATGATCACTTCACAAGAAAATATTTAAAACGCTGACAGCGTAGAAAGACTGTTGGCGACGAAAGAAACTAAAAGCATATAAATTATGAGTGCATTTTTTGCTAAGAAGGCAACATTTGTTTGAATGAAGTTCAATTTTACACCTTTAAACGTGATAATATGGCTGCTTATTCAATAGATTATAAGACATCATAATAAAAAATTAATGTGTAAGTAACGAACACATATTTTTCAAGCTAATTATCTAATGCAAACGGAATTGTTTACATGCCAATTATCAAGTCATATTGCAACGAGCAATGCAAAATAACCGATGAAGCGTAGCAGTTAGGAGAAAAGATTGTTAGTTATTCGTACCCTACTGAGTGCCGGCTCTCGATTTACCATGCTACAGTTTAAAATTAATACTTTGCAGTAATATGTTGTTGAAATATTTAGAATAAGAATCATAAAAAGAACATGAAATAACACTCGCAACGAGTCAAACATAACCGAAGTAGCGCATTGATTAAGTGGTCTTTTTCCCAAGTGAATATTTTAGTTACATACAAGTAAATAGTGAATATAGGAGCGTCATTAGTTTCACGGAACATTTTAAATAAATTGACTTTTTTAGAAACTGTTATTTTAATAAATCACGTGGTATACAGGTTATGATACGTTGGTCATTTTTCAGTCTATTCTTCATCTACACAATTATTTATTTGAAATACACTCAATAAAAACTAGAACGCGTCAAATGGAAATACGTGGAAATTGTAGTTTCTATATTAATTTAAAAGAAAATCAGCTTGAAATGTCAGCTATGATTATTTAAGTTACACATGGATGTGTTCATACCAAAATATTGCAAAAAATACGAACGAATTTAGTGTTTACCTTGGCGCAGCGGAAGTTCTAATAAAGAATGTTCAACAATTTCCATTTGGTGCGTAACTACTTTTATTGAGTGTACGTTACAGTTAAAAAAATAATCTGAAAATAAACTGCCGTGTTCGTCCTTAATAATGTACTGTGTAGACGCCATATGTTAAACTTTGTATAAAAACCACGATTCGACCAACACTGTGAATGATGCTTGTTGTGTTCCTTTTCGAGCTTCAGCTCTTCTTCAACCTTTGCAAGCCTCTCCTTGATGGCCCGAATTTCATCCACGCTAACCAGTTCCGATGATATGGCTTTGGCAACTACGCCACATGTCACGCAACAGAACAGAATGAAATATAAACTGAACGTCATCGTGCGCTTCTCTGTTAACCACTGACAACTGAAAACGAAAGTCGTGAAATATAACATCGAATTATTCGACCGATAAGGACCACGTTATCGACTGGTGAACGGAAATACTAGCAGCTGTCATGGTTCTCATGGCCAAGAGCATGTTGTGGTAAAGTTATATGTGTACCTTATCTATTTGTGCGAACTGATACATAACTTTATGCTAGGCTAAAACTGGTAATGTCCACTTTTATGTGCGGGGGTTTCATAAGGCGAAATACAAAATCGATATCAGTTATATATATATATATATATAGTTAATAAAGGTGTGATATCAAGCGATGCATATAGTATATTCGCTTTCCTTGATAAATATGTTAATATTGTGGCGTAGTATCTCTTTATACAGGAAGATCGCATTCACAGGAACGTAGGATCGACGCCTGAATAAAAGTAGTCAATTTACATAAATTGTCTGCTTGCCAACCTAAATAGACATTTTGCCTGTCTTATCTGCCTACCTGAATGTCACCTTGCCTGTATGTCTGTCTGTTAGAACTCATGTTTGTGTAGTGATATAGGTTTGAACTAAATGGGACACACAAAATAATACCAGAATACAAGCTTCCAACTAGTTTTTCCCATTTTACTAATCTCTGCGAATAATCAAGATATATAAGGTATTATAACAACAATTGAATTGATTATTAACGGAAATATAAAGTCCGTCATAACTGCTCAGATGGATTGAATACGTAGTAATATTATATATATACTTACAGAATTAAAGTAAGCAACGGTTAAGTAAAATGTTCAAAAACAAAAAACTGCCACAGCATTTTAGTATTCAATTCCGGATACCTTTTAATAATTAGTTTTAAGACTGTTGGCGGAACCTAACGGTCTTTTGAGAGGGTAATTTCTAAAACCTTTATCACGGGAACTACTTCCTTTTTTTGCATGTAATGAGTCAATAAATGGAAACCAAAAAGTGTCCTTCTTCAAAACAGCAAAGTTTCAGGCCTGTTTTCTTACCATTTAATTACTTAAGATAATACATGTCATGTGTATAATAATGTGTTCGTCAAGTGATTAATATAAGTTACAGTTTCTGAAAAAGTCAATTAATTAAAATTGTAACTTCAAATTTTAATCACATCCCTTCTTTCGCAATTCACTTGATTGTAACCGAAATATACCCCTCAGTGCCCTAGAATAAAACAACTTCATACATGTATATTACTGCGCTCTATCGGTTATTTTTGACTCCTTAAGAAAGTGCTATTTTTACTGATTCGTATTCTGAATATTTTGACAACAATTTACTGCAAAGTACTTGGAGGTTAATCTTAAACTGATGTTTTGGAAACACTCAGAGCACGCATCGTATGACCTAGTTTTGAATATGTAGGCTACAAAGCACCAACAATCGATGCTCTGAACTACTACGCTTCTGGTCCGTTGCAGATCGCCCTTACAGGTATGCATATAATTCCTCTGCATATTTTATTTACTCGTAAAAAATATGGGTTCGTAACTTACAAGTGACTTTTATTATGATTCCGTAAACTCAATATTTAATAAGAAGCCACAATATCAAGTTTGAAGTTGCAAAAGATCGCACCAGGTGGTCTTTTCGGTGACCTGGATCTCCATCCAATACGAGGTCGATCACCACATTATATAAATATCTAGATAGTAGCGTGTATAATTATTAATTCCAGTTTCCGTTTAAAAAAAAATGACATAACAGTATGAGACATTAACTTCATTCAAACAAATGTTTCCTTTCTAGCAAAAATTGCACTCATCATTCACTTGATTTCAGTAGGTTTTTTTTTATCGCCAACAGTCTTTCTACGCTTTCAGCGTTTTGTTTATACAATACGATATCGTTTGAAGTGACATGTATTCTAAAAGCGTTTTATGTTTCTTTAGATTTTAAACATGTATGTGTTGTTGTTCAAATAATTTAAAAGAGGTACGTTGGACAACGACATTCCTCTTGCAAACGCTTCACCTTGGAATCATTCTTTTACAAATCGTTAGCCTTTTGTTATTTAGAATATCATTAACTGCGCCCAGCTGCAAGTTTACCCTCATGATATTGGGGCTAAGGGGTTGCATGAAATTAAATATAGAATACAGCGATATACGCAACAAGATCAGAAGGCATGTTAAACCAAATTGAAGTAAGTCGGTGATTGTGAAAGAGTCACGAAACATCATAGCAATCATGTGTTTGGCGTACACCTTATAACATTTTATCCCAAACTATGTATTCATCACGATAAGAAATCAAAGTCATTGAGGTCAAGTAAAGTCTGGTATATTTTTAAATAAACCTATATGACCGCCAATACTAAATTAAGTACTTTGAATCGAATGCCTACGACTGAGGACGATTTCATAAATATGTCACAAGAACCCCGTATCCTTGAACGATTAGGGATCCACATGACATTGAGAACAAGCCAATTCCCAAAAAATTCTCGAAAAGCGGAATGTTTTTCTACCAGGCACGTGGATGGCAAAGGTTTTAGATTTCGATAACAAGATGTGCTTTTTTCACGTCGTGTGAATGCTCTAGTGGTGAAAGCGTCCAAATCAAATGTAGAATCAATCAATGTGTCGACATATAATTTTCCTCTTCTATTTTCGAAGATGATTTTGAAAGCGTCTATTGCTTCAAAATATGAAAATTGCAAAACAAAAACCGTCATATCAGCATGCTTTAATATTTAAATCGAGATAGTTGATGTTCTGCCTTCTGGCGAATTCATATTGTGATGCACAAAATGATAACATTTTACGTGGAGCTTCTATGCATGTTGATATATCTGGGTTTCATTTTAGAACAGACTTACTACGTACCATTAGGGACCATGCCAGAAACGTTATGATTTACTGACTTATTGTTCACAACGTCTGAAGACTGATATTCAGCATCGCAGTTAACGCTACACATTCGCATGCATGTATGTAAATACAATGAATAGAATAGTATTATGTGTCCTTAATGTGGCAATTCTTCTAACATTTCTATAGTTTTAATTTACTTACCAAATTACCGAATGAGTCTTAAAAATAGAACCGTGACAAATGGAGCTTGCACAGACCTCATTCATAACATGTCTTACACTTTTTAATTAATCTGTTTCTAAATGGACATTATACTGCAAACATAGTACTTAAATTGCATATTATGTACGAGGAATTAGTAGAGCAGCAACATTGGCATTGCTAACAATGTGCAAGTTGGTTGGTTGCTTTATTGTGTATTTCGGTAACGCCCGTAAGAACTGCCACTGTACGGCGTCTGTTTTACCATAAATCGGGCGAAATCGAACGACGCCCCTGAAGCAGCAGTTGCAGTCGGGTACTGGCAACTGAAAAGTTTGCTCATCGATCGGCGAGTCAAAGGTTTAGGACTACTTAAGGATGACATGCAGGGGGTCAGTGAGGTCGAAAACACGTCGGTCTGGCACCATCCGATCGCCGAACGGCGGTTGCTTGGATTAGGCGGTGGCCGTACGATTTTTCTACTTTAATAACAGCGTCCAATTTTAACGGCGACCGTGCGGGTACATGCCTGGCGCCGACAGGCATGACGATGTATAGTTATCGTCAGGATATCGGTCCGTGCCTTTACAGGCCCCTGGCGGTCTCCGTTTTGTCGTTCTGCCGTCCAGCTTGCATGTACTCGATGCCTCTTTCAATAAATTTAAGTTGTTTTCATCTACAATCCTGCGCGGCGACCGTCCGATTCGCATTTTCTTCGCACGGGCGCGACGCCAGTCGAATTCCGAAATTCACCGATGATTTACCGTTCGTTCAAATCGAACTTTCTAATTGTGACCTAGGCATAAGCCGGATATCGTCTGATGCCGTCAGCGCTGATGAATGAAGAGAGGTTAACAAACGTTTAATATCATCTACTTGCTGAGATGGGAAATATTTTTGACACAACTGTCTACAATGATGTGGTTCGTCATTAAAACCAATGGTAACAGGACAATGTCGATTTAAGCATCGGAACTAAAGAGCTCAAATGTAATAACTTTGATCTTTATTATAAGTATTATTGTGATTAGAAAGACTCCTCAAGTCCAGACAACATGCTGAAGGTGCAGAAGTTGCATGTTTTGCTAGTGTAAGTAACAATATCCCACACCAAGGTCCCGGACAAATAATAATGTTCGACAATGTCATAACCAACATAGATTCAACGAATTCCGCTTCTGGCTACAATGCTGCGACCGGTGTTTTCACGGCGCCAGTTGATGGTCTTTACGCGTTTTCAGCAACACTTATGACGCATGTAAACCAGATGTGACAAATATGATTTGTAAAAAATATGGTCCTACAGAGCATGTTGTGGTAAAGTTTTATGTAAACCTTATATATTAGTACGAGTTGATACGTGGCCTATAAATTATCCTACCGTCAAACTGATAATATTCGATGTTAAATAATTTTCGCTTTATTCTCTCAAAACAGTGACACTTATTATTGAATGGTGCTTTTCCTCTTTAGTTGTATTTTAATGCGATGATAACTAAGTATGTGAGCAATACGTCTTTAGATTTTCATATTCACATACAAAAATCGCATTTAGAGGCAAGTAGTATCGGCGTGTAGATACGAATGAACATATTTACATAAAATTCATAAAAACGTGTCTGCCTGAATGGCTGTCTGCCTGCTTGCCATAGTCGAAGGGTTCACAGTGTGCGTGTGACGAGTTTAGTCCAGTGACCATGGCCTGACAGGAGCATTCCATGCGTGACAGAATCTCAGAATATCTGGTACAGCAGCATTATCCATCTCCTAAAATTCAATTTGTAGGATGAATTGGTCTGACATGGCTGTAACAATTGGTTCATTAACACAAATGGGACATACATATCAAGTGTACTATTATAGTTCAAGCAATCAAAATGAATGCATTCCATACATTTATTGGTTTATCTTTCAACAATCATATAAACAATCTTATTTTAATTAGTAAATTAGTTCAATACTTCATGAACGTCAGACTAAAACTATAAACTTTTTCGTTTTAGAGTTACATTTTTAAACTATTGGCGAGGGTAATTTCCAAAACAGGCATCGCGGAAAACTACTTCTTTTCTTTGCAGGCTGTTAGTCAGTAAATCGAAACCAGAAAGGGTCCTTCTTCAAAA
This sequence comes from Congeria kusceri, assembly GCA_027627225.1. Lineage (NCBI taxonomy): Eukaryota > Metazoa > Mollusca > Bivalvia > Myida > Dreissenidae > Congeria > Congeria kusceri. The sequence continues at coordinate 41,590,269 of CM051029.1, read as the reverse complement.
CAGCAAACTTTTACACCCATTTTCTTACAGTATAATTATTTAGGATAATGTATGCAATGTGTATTATAATGTTATATATCATGTGATTTATTATAATGTTATATATCATGTGATTTATTATAATGTTATATATCATGTGATTTATTATAATGTTATATATCATGTGATTTATTAAAATTACAGTTTGTAAAAAATGTCAATTTATAAAAAAAATATAACTTTAAACTAATGGCAGCCCTTGTTCTGCTCTTTACTTGTATGTAACCGAAACATTCACCTGGGTGTCCTAGAATAAGACTACCAAATTAATACGCTACATCGGTTATTTTTTACTCGTTGCGAAAGTGTTTTCCTTGTTACCAATTCTTATTCTGAATATTTTGACAACAAATTACTGCAATTTATTAATTTTAAACTGTACTATGGAAAATTGAGAGCTTGCATCGTTATGATCTATTTTGACTCAAAAGGCTACGAACAAATATATATAAATACACATGTTTATTTAGAGATCTTTGGCTACGAAGCACTGACAATCGGTGCTCCTAACTACTACGCTTCATCTGTTATCCTGGCCAGTTGCAGATTTTGACTTGTTAATAATTCCGTTTACATCGTTTGCATAAGATAATTAGCTCGAACAAAATATTTGTTCGTTACTAACAAATTAGTTTTCATTATGATGTCGTATACTATTGAATAAAAAGCCACATTTTGAAGTTTAAAGGTGGAGAACTTGAACTTCATTCCAACAAATTTAACCTTTTTAGCAAAAATGCACTAATAATTCACATGTTTTTAGTTTCTTTTGTCGCCAACAGTCTTTCTACGCTGTCAGCGTTTAGATTTCTGTTATGCCTTGGATCGTGAAGTAGCTACATGACTTCTGAATACAGGTAAGTTCTTTATTAATTTAAACCTATTTATTTTAGCTCGATTGCATCAAAAGCCTTAGGCTTATAGTCCCACTTACGAGTTCGTTGCCTGGGAAGAATCAGTACTTGGTGTCTTTGGAAACAGCCCGAGAACGCTCCCTGAGTTTATTTGTTTATTTCCAAGCACAACAAATTCGTCCTACAACGACGGTTTATTTAGTGATTGGTCATTTCAATCTGGTTTAAAACCACAACGCGTTGCAATCTATTGCGCAAACCCAATTTAATAATTGTGTATGTGTTTTATGTCTTTTTTCGTGATTTGTCATGTTATTTGTATGCAGCAGGTGAGAGGACGGAAATCTATGGGTATCTCTCCTGCTGAAACAGCGGGGGTATCATTAGCACAGCGAGTGTTAAACAGCTGAAGTTGTAAAGCTTAGGGGTAAGTCGGCTTGACAGAATTCTTATTTATGGTGTATATGTAAAACTGTTTTATATACATTTAGTTGGTGAGTTAAAAAAAACAACAACAACACTGGAGTTGATTTTATAGTTTCAGTGAGGCACGTTTTAAGCAATTTACAGCTTCTTTATACACGCATTGATGAAAGGTTTATATCTTATCTACTGTAGAAGTAAAAGTCTGTCGAAATGTGTCTTCATTCAACATCCAGAATGACAAAAACATTGAACAACTCTGTTCGAAACAGTATAATTACTTTGCATCAAAACCACACATATTAATATTTCACCCAACAACAAGCACGCCGTCAAACTGCATCCAGTGAAAGTTGACTGTCCCCCGTTGTTTCCCGTGTTGTAAGCTCCGGCCAATCCGTGGTCATTATCCATGTGTCTCATGTACACTGAATCCCCTTTCACTAGATAAACGGTAACCGTTGACGACGCAAATTCATATCCATGGCCGTTCGCTTCAATGAGGTACTGTGCATCGTTTAAAGCGGGGTGCTGTTCTTATGTAAGGAGCAATGAGTAATGCGTTCGTAAAGTGTCATTATTGTAAACTAAACGAGAACACATATACACCGTTCACGGGAGCTGTAAAAATGCCAGTGGTACACTATACGCTCCAACAGAATGTGTGGAAGCGATCGCGGTAACAACTCGGTCGAACATAATTGTCTGACCCTGTCCAAGATGTTCCACGTTAGCACTGAGCTCGGCATAGAATGCCACTGTATCGTCTCCGTATTAGCGTAGTGCAGTTGATTCTGAAAAGTTAAGTGTAAACTTTATGTCGTGTCTGGTGTGGACACTGTCAGAGTTAGGTAATATGATATTTCTTGTTAACAGATTATCTAGAATAACCTTCTGAACAGGTAATCGCTCGAGTTTAATAACCAAACATGTAGCACTCGAAAACGCCGGCTATATCGTATTTCGCTGATGGTTGCTACAGTATAGTTCGCCGATGACTGAGCGAACCACAAAAAGAAACAAGAGGGCCATGATGGCCCAAAGCGCTCACCTGAATACTGGCAAAGATGAAGGCCTAACTGTTGTGACAGGCTTGACCAAATGTTGGAATGTACGCCACAATGTCCTTAAATAATTTGTCTAGCTGATTAACTCTCATACATATAACAAGTAAGGACTTGGATATATTTTCTCTACCCTAGTATCCAATTTTTCGCAGGCGATTTCGGCGGAATAGTGTCAATGCTGCAGTTGCAGCTGTTTTGAAAGATAATGGCGATGTCATGTCAAGCTTGCCGGCTTGTTCCAAAGAGTTGAGTGTATTGCCATTTACCCTTCCTATATTCAAATTCGCTTTAGATGTTATGGTCATAGACAAATTGTGCAAGTTTTGTCCAGATTGATTGCAAATGATGACTTGCATCATATCCATTTTTGCATTAATTTTCACAATTAAGTGGAAATAACTCCAGTGTTCATGGCCTGATCTGTCTCATTTGCTGCTTGAGCTGAGATCTTATGACCATACAAAACCTGTGGAACTTTGGTCCAGATTGAATGAAACATGAAATCTTCACGCACGAAAAAGGCATTTTTGTCTCTTTTTTTCTACTTACAAAGGGACCATAACTCCGATGTTTGTGGCCCAATCTGGCCCATTGTTGGCTTCTGCTGAGAACGTATGATTCCACACAAACTCTTGAAGTTTGGTCAGGATTGGAAGAAAAATAAGTCTCTATGAACAAAAAAGGCAATTTTTGAATTTTTTTCCACACACAAGGGGCCATAACTCCAGTGTTTGTGACCTAACCTTACCCATTTTGGGCTTGTTCTGAAATCTTTTGGTTACACACAAATTTGGAAGTTTTTTCAAGATTGAAAGAAAAATGAAGTGTCTATGAACAAACAAGGCAATTTTTGCATATTTGTTTCAACAAAAAAGGGGGCATAACTCCGGTGTTTGAGGCCCAATCCGGCAAACAGTTGGATTCTGTTGTGATCTTTTGATAAAACACAAACTGTGGACGTTTGGTCAAGACTGGAAGAAAAATAAAGCCTCTATGAACAAAAAAGGCATTTTTTGCATGTATTCCCACAAACACGGGGCCATAACTCTAAGCTTTCTGGTCCGATTTGGCCCATTATCAATGCCAACCAAAGTTTTATGGTCAAACACAAAATGTGCAAGTTAGGTCAAGATTGAATAAAAAAGATGTAGTCTTTTTCGCTATAACGGTCGAAATTGTTGACGGCATACGGACGACGGACGCTTGACGACGGACGACGCCGGAGAGGTCCCCTATACCAATATCTCACCGAGTACTTCGTGCTCAGGTACTAAAAAGCAAAATACGTTTGTCACAACAGCGACAATTATTTAAGTTTGTAATTGCTCCTCAGCTATATTTTAATGTTCATGATAAATATGTAACTATTGTGGCGTAGTATCTCTTTATACAGGAACATCGCATTCACAGGAACGTAGGATCGACGCGTGAATAAACATCAATACATTTACAAAAATTGTTTGCTCGCCTACCTAAATAGACGTTTGCCTGTCTATTTATCTACCAGAATATCAACTTACCTGTCCGTCTCTCTGTTATAACTAATGTCTGTGTAGTTGATATAGGTGTGAACTACATGGTACACACTCATAATACCACAATACGCACGTTCAACTAGTTTTGTTTGCCCGTGTTACAAATCTCTGCGAATAATCAAGATATTTAAGACATAATAACAACAAATCAATTGATTATAAACCAAAAGTTTCAACAGAATTAAACACACTTTTGGCCCATTGCAGATGGACTGTTTACTGGTATGCATATATTTCCTCTGCATATAATAGTTTGCTCGAAAAAATTATGGGTTCGTAACTTACAAGTTATTTGTTATTATTATGATGTCGTATACACAATATTTAATTAGAAGCCACAATATCACGTTTGAAGTTGCAACAGAACGCACAAGCTGGTCATTCAGTGGACTGGATCTCCATCTAACACAAGTTCAACCACCACCTTATATCTATATCTCGATGGTAGCGTGTATAATTATGAGTTCGAGTTTTCGTTTGTAAAAACATACGACATTACATAGTGAGACATTGAACTTCGTTCAAACAAATGTTTCCTTACTAGCAAAAATTGCACCCGTAATTCACTTGATTTCAGTAGTTTCTTTTCTCGCCAACAGCCTTTCTATGCTTGCAGCATTTTGATTAATCAATACGAGATCGTTTAAAGTTATATATATTCTACATGTGTGATATGTTTATTTATATTTAAATATGTATGTGTTCTTTTTCAAAATAATTTGCTAGAGTTAAATTGGAAAACGACATAACTACTGTAAACGCATCACCTTGGCATCATTCTGTAACAAATGTTTAGCATTTTGTTAATTAGAATGTCCTTAACTGCATCCTACTGAAAGTTTACGTTCGTGATATTGGGGCTTACAGATCGCATAAAATTAAATATAGAACACAGTGAGGTACGCAACAAGATAAGAAGGCATATTAAACCAACTTGAAGTTAGTCGGTGATTGTCAGAGAGTCACGAAACATTATGGCAATAATAGTTCTTGTATTAAATTTGATTTTTGCAAATGCGTTTGAGGCAAAACCCATAGATGTCATCGAAGACCGTTTTGAGAGGCTGGAAACAGCATTACAAAAGATGAATGAACAGTTGCAGGATGAACGTATCGCAAGGAACGATTTGGAAAAACAGCTTGCCGAAGGTTTGATTATTTAACCACTTTAATTGAAACAGATTTTCATTAACATAACACGACGTTACATATTGTTTGAGTAATGCAATTTTCATTTACTAGTATCTGACCCGATGTATAAACTATTAACAAAGTTGCAACTTCATTAAAAGCCGTCAAAATATATATTTTTGAAGAAATAATGTATTTTCGTTATCTGTCCATTATTCATTATTACCATTAAAAATTCAATAATAAAGACATATATGCATGTAGTGACTTGGTAATCTGACGCACCTAAATAATACGGCCACACTGTTGTTAAGACCACCTTTATTAAGACTCACAAATGGTCATATCAGCGGGGTTTCACTGTAACTTAGGAAAGCGTTCAAAGTACTTTCATTATCATTTAATTTATCTATTTACATGTATTTACTAAAAAAAACGTCGACATTTGGAATCTCGACAAATTGCTGAGGGCACGGAGGTTGCATTCTTTGCTCATGTCTCAAGCTTCATCCCACACCAAGGGCCAGGCCAGATAATAAGGTTCGACAATGTCGTCATCAACATCGATTCAACGAATTCCGCTGCTGGCTACAGTGCTGCCACTGGTGTTTTCACTGCCCCAGTTGACGGTCTATACGTGTTTTCGACAACACTGATGACGCACATGATGTATAGAGAAAACACGGCATTGGCTACACTTCTTGTTAATGGTTCAAATGGTCACGACTACGATTCAGCATCGTGCAATGTGGTTGTTGCATTAAACAAGGGTGAGACGGTGTCCGTTCGTCATTATGAATCCAGTGACCACGCTCTGGAAGGCTCATTCTATGCAGGGCAGTCCACTTTCTCGGGATTTCTGCTACAGCAGCATTATCCTGATCATCATGCTGTTCCTATTGTAGGTTAACTTGGTCTTTGAAACTGAACTGTTTGTAATAAGCTACAATGTAAAAGCCTATACAATTACTAATTCCCACATTGGGACACCAGATTATAATTATCGTGCATGTTTAATGGTGCATGTGCATGTTGTCTATGTAATGGCGTCTATAATATTTATTCTTGACAAAGTATGCTATGAGTGCAACCCATCGCTTACTTTAAAGCCCGAAAAAAAGTTGAAAGTAGCCCAATTCAGAATGAACACGTCTTAAATGCTTAAGCAGGCTACAATCTCATATAATCTACGACAACAACATTTGGATTGCTTGATATTATTAAGTACAAAACCTAATCCAAGTAAAACGGTTTATAAACATAAGCCTTATTTACACGGCGACGAGGATGAAATCCGACAATTGGTTGTGTCCACGATTTTTTAAATACATGTAATACAAAAAGACTTCCATTTAGTTTCTTCACACTTTAAATGTACTGTAAACAAAACATGAAATGTAAACTATGAAAACACGTTTTTCATTCCATTATTGAAATGTAAAACAAAGCACTATTTCATTATTTTTTATATCTTTGTCATCTCTGAATTGAACGTTCAATGTTTGACCGAACCTGTACTACATTGTTAGTGCCTTACAATAAACGAGTATGTAAGGATAGAAGCTTAGAAGCAAGGCAATTAAGGTCGTCAATTGTTTATATTGTTAGGCATAGTACCTTAATAGTTTAGTTTAATCCTGTTCATTTTAACTCGATTATGTCGAAAGCCTTTCGAGTCCGTTTCCAGAGTAGAAAACTGTGTGTCTTTTGATAAAGATTATTTGACCGCTCTCGGAGTAGGAATCGAACTCACGACCTCCATATTGCAAGGTGGGCACCATATCCATTACACTACTGTGACCTTTGAAAGTATAAAGGTTTAACATGTCAATACAGCATATAGTTTTTATAGTTTTACAAGTCATCTGACACCAGTTGTGCCATTCTATTCATCAAGGCAATAGCCAAACACAAAGATGCTCGACCCTTTTTTAAGATGTTCATTAAAGCGTTGCATAATCGGGTATGTAATTATACATATAATTAATTTAAAATAAAGTGGATGCATATCTATATCTGCCATCTGGTAAACTCGCATAAACAGAGGCACACGCTGATGACATTGACATTGCGTCTATACCTGGGCACGGATCGGTTCAATGTTATTGACATTGCGTCTATACCTGGGCACGGATTGACATTGCGTCTATACCTGGGCACGGATCGGTTCAATGTTATTGACATTGCGTCTATACCTGGGCACGGCTCGATTCAATATTTACCGATATTTTGGAGGATTTTTATATAACGTTTAATAAACTGTTCCATAACCTTCGACATGATCTTCAGGTTGAGAGAGAAAGGGGTTTACGGATTTTGAAACAACTGTCTGCATTAACGCGGTATCTCATAGAAGGCAAGTTAAGAGTACGATTCCGGTTTATTGCATATTTGTACGGACGTTCAATGTATAATACTTGTATGTGGTGTAGAACAAATGCTTAAACTGGCGTGTTAACAGCTCCTGTTCATAAAATACACTGAAATAATTGTAAAAAATGTAATTATAGAATGTTTAGTCTTATTTCAACCAATAGATGAACTGTTAAATATCGCCCCATTTCGTAACCTTTAAAATTACTTGTTTATGATGTCACTCACATTCAGGGAAAAAAGTAGTCTGTCAAGAGTATATACATCAGGGTGTCAGCAAACCTTGCCTGTCGGATAAAGCAAAAGTTTATCTGACAGGTAGAGTTTCCTTCTATAAAATCATTTAGTGGTAGGATAAAATTGGTTGATTGACATATTAAAATGTAAACTTTGAAATTTGTGAATCTCTTAAAATGATGTGTAACATTTCAAAATTAAAGGTGACATGATCTAACAATTTTTCTAACATGATACTCGCTAATGTTTCTATAGACAAAGAACAAAAGTATCATTGTTAAACTGCACAATACACAAAAAGTAGTCCCGATTCTGAGCGAAACGTGGTAAACTGTAGTTCTCATTACATTTGAAAAGTATTTGTCCAATCATGTTAGAATCGAATTTTTTCCGAATTATCGTTGTTTATCGGCCAATTAACAACTCTTTGTCGTTCTGATGCGTGGCTATTACACCAGCCACGTGGTTAAATTTCTACGCATCAGAACTCTAAAGCGTTGTTTATCGGCCGATAAATCGAAAATTATGTTTTAATTGAACCTTAAGTTTCATTTGGCTACATTTTGCAATCAATTATTATCAAAGCTGCTAACTTAGATCTCATTTTTACGGTGGCATAGATGTGACATGTGCATGTTTTTATTTATGTCGTTCCCACGACATATTAAGTCGTGGGAACGAGATCTTATCTCGTGGGAACAACATAATTATGTCGTGGTAACGACATATTAAGTCGTGGGAACAAGATAATAATATTATATCGTGGTAACGACATATTAAGTCGTGGAAACGAGATCTTTTCTCGTGGGAACGACATAAATAACTCGTGGGAACGACATATTAAGTCGTGGGAACGAGATAATTAACTCGTGGTAACGACATAATTAACCAATAAGAATACACGTTGTTTAAAAGCATGTTACAAAATGACTGATTCAAGAGACGCTTACATAAGTATCGTATTTCAATGCTGGATTAAGATATAAAGAAATGGTTTTTCTTCTGCGAGAGCAAGATGGAATTTGATTGGTTTATTAAGTCGTTCCCTCGACAAAAATATCTCGTTCCCACGAGATAAGATCTCGTTCCCACGAGATAAGATCTCGTTCCCACGATTTAATATGTCGTTCCCACGACATAATTATGTCGTTCCCACGAGATAAGATCTCGTTCCCACGTGATAAGATCTCGTTCCCACGACTTAATATGTCGTGGGAACGACATAATTATGTCGTTCCCACGAGATAAGATCTCGTTCCCACGACTTAATATGTCGTGGGAACGACATAAATAAAAATATGCACATGTCACATTTATGCCACCGTACATTTGAAGATACTCATACTGCACATACTTGTTTCGTGCTTGTTTTCGAGCCCTGAACGGTGTGATGTTCCTATCCTATCCCAGAACATAGGCGCATTCGTTGACCAGGGGCCGGTACGGCAGTGTGATAAAGATGTGTATCGTTAAAATTTACAACTTAACCCGAGAGCAACAATATGTGTCTATGACCAGTAATGAGACGACAAAAATATTTCCAAGTTATTCAATTTATTATTCTTGTCAATAACTATATTTAGCACATATACAGTTAAATCCTGTAAATAATTTTTTTTTTCTTCACAATATTTACTTAGTTATTTTTATTTGTTCAAACAGGTTTGTACATGAATTACAAACATAAATGATTCTACGAAATAGGCAGAACACAAAAGAAACAACAAAAGCAAAAATGAAAAGAAACAAACACAAATACAGTGTAAATACTGCATGCAATCAAGTTGCAGTTAGACTAGAAGTCTCATAAGCGTTAGAACCAAAGTCTTAACATCGCCATGGAATAAGTTTGAGACAAAACAAAACAAAAATGCGTCACTAGTATTTTATAAACGTTTGCGATCTCCATTATATCAAAGGGCAACAACTCATCCGTGGCAAAAAGTGAGGTTAGTCTCGATAATACAATTCTGTTTCTCGGAGGTTAATTCGAGATTCTCGAACTTCACGCTGATGCTATGGCAACGCATTTTTGGATATATTCTCCCTTTTCCGCGGTGTCTAACATGAATCTCGCTACGTCTCGTCGACAGCACATGAACCGTTTCCCCGGTGACCGAATGCACAGCGCCTCTTCGACCACCACCGGCTTGCCTTGAATAAGAATGACAATACAGTTTTAGAAAGCTAAAGACCCAGAATTAGGTCATCGTTTTTTTTCTTATGTCGTTCTGCAGATGACTCCGAACAATAATCACGTGTACCATAAGGAAACAAAAAACCAAGAGGTCCATGATGGCTTAAAGCGCTCACCAGAGTACTGTTCATAAAAAAGGGACAATAACTCTGGTTTTCCTAGTCCGATCTAGCCCATTATAAATCCCGGCCAAGATTGTATGGTCATACACAAACATTCAAGTTTGGTCAAGATTTCATGAAAATCGACGACGTGCGGCGTGCACGACGCAGGATAGTTATCCTATACCACTAGCTGACCGAGCACGAAGTGCCCAGGTGAGCTAAAAAGAACGACATTTCGTTAAAATGCCATAATATACAGATTTGTTGCATTTTCAACGCACTCACTCGCGCTGAATTAAATAAAGCTTTCACGTACTTCTTTCAGAGATATATTTGCGTTTTATTTTGGTAACAGGCGAACACGCTTGTGCGGAGTCGAGTTCAGCCTGTTCGCGCTTCAATTATTTTCCAATTTTGTATTTACGTTTATTAAGAACCATTTATCATTCCTTTTGTCGAATAGGTCAAATTGGCATAAATGTTGTTAGAACACGCCAAATCGAAACCCCGAACGTTCTCCGTACGTCTGCCTACCTGACGTGTCCGTGTTGACGAGATGCGGCGGACGGACGGACGTGTAGTCGATATCCTTGCATTCCTGCTCCATGAAGTCCTCCATCTGCCCCATGTTGTTCAGGGACTGACCCAGGAACAGAGGCTTCAGCACCCAGTTTATGATGAACGGGTCGTTCCTGTCGTCTGCAATGTAACCTTTAGGTGTTTTTCGTGCCATAAGTCGAATGCATGTAGATACGATTTCTCTCGCTGTTTGTTAAAACATAGGGTTCTTCAATAATTTACACGTTGTTTCAAAGTGATGAATGTTTCGAATCAGATATCATAAGCGTCTAAATAATACTGAGCTTCGATGACGGATAAGATGAACGGTGTAGTATATGCTTAACAAATTAGTAATTAGTAATTAGGTGTCTGTCACGCGGTATTTCTACAGTTATTCGATAATTTGCATATTGCTTTCCTAGTAATCTATATATAATATTGGGTCCCTTATTGTTCAATGAATTATTATGGACATGTTCAGACGTGTATTGCAGTAGTATTCTGCTACCTGTAAATAAGTGCGAATAAATACATGTACTTGGAAAATGACGTGAAATTCATATTTTGTAAACGAACGAGTTTCACAATAAAACGTTCCAAACATATTATCCCCGTTGAGATCCGTTCGCCGGATTTTGCCCAACTCGTAGGTAGACAACACTGACAAGGCAGTTTTGTTTGTGTTACTATTATTAATAGTGTGGTTTTGTTTGTTATAAAAAATTTCTGATTTCAGGGATGACAGTCACATATCAATTTATAATACAACTACATTGTCAGTGTTGTTCACGTACTTTCCGCGTCTGTTCAAGACCCAGTACATATGTACGACCCAATACACATGTGCGACCCAGTACACATGTGCGACCCATTATAAAAGTACGACCCAACACGCATGTCGACCCAGTACAGATGTGCGTCCCAGTACACGTGTCCGACGCAATACATATGAACGACCCAATACACATGTGCGACCCAATACACATGTGCGACCCATTACACATGTGCAATCCAGGACACATCTGCTCCCCAGTACACATGTGCGACCCAATACATATGTATGACCCAATACACATGTGCGACCCAATATACATGTGCGTCCCAGTACACGTGTCCGACGCAATACATATGAACGACCCAATACGCATGTGCGACCCAATACACATGTGCGACCCAATACATATATATGACCTAATACACATGTGCGACCCAATACACATGTGCAATCCAGAACACATCTGCGACCCAATACACATGTACGACCCAGTACACATGTGCAACCCAATACATATGTACGACCAAATACACATGTATGACCCAATACACATGTGCGACCCAATACACACGTGCGACCCATTACATATGTATGACCCAATACACATGTGCGACTCAATACACATGTGCGACCCAATACATATGTACGACCCAGTACACATGTGCGACCCAATACACATGTGCAATCCAGACCACATCTGCGACCAATACACATGTACGACCCAGTACACATGTGCAACCCAATACATATGTACGACCAAATACACATGTATGACCCAATACACATGTGCGACCCATTACATATGTATGACCCAGTACACATGTGCGACCCAATACACATGTGCGACCCAATACATATGTACGACCCAATACACATGTGCGAGCCAATACATATGTACGACACAATACACATGTGCGACCCAATACACATGTACGACCCAATACACGTGTGACCCAATACACATGTGCGACCCAGTACATATCTGCGCCCCAATATCTATATACGACCAAATACACATGTGCACCAAAATACATATGTAGACCCAATAAATATGCACGACCCAATACATATGTACGACCCAATACATATGTACGACCCAGTACACATGTGCGACCCAATACATATGTAAACATGTATGACCCAATACACATGTGCGACCCAATACACATGTGCGACCCATTACATATGTATGACCCAGTACACATGTGCGACCCAATACACATGTGCGACCCAATACACATGTGCGAGCCAATACATATGTACGACCCAATACACATGTGCGCCCCAATACACATGTACGACCCAATACACATGTGTGACCCAATACACATGTGCGACCCAATACATATCTGCGCCCCAATACCTATATACGACCAAATACACATGTGCGCCAAAATACATGTGTAGACCCAATAAATATGCACGACCCAATACATATGTACGACCCAATACATATGTACGACCCAGTACACATGTGCGACCCAATACATATGTACGACCCAATACATATGTACGACCCAATACACATGTGCGACCCAGTTCACATGTGCGACCCAATACATATGTACGACCCATTACACATGTGCGACCCAGTACACATGCACGACTCAGTACATATGAACGGCCCAGTAGACATGTACGTCCCAGTACACAAGTACGACCCATGACACAAGTACGAACCAGTACACATGTACGAACCAGTACACATGTACGAACCAGTACAGTACATATGTATGACCCAGTATACATGAACGATTAAGTACACAAGTACGACACGGCAGTACAGTACATATCTACGGCCATGTACACATAAGCGACCCAGCACACATGTACACTGTAGATATGTACGGTGTCTTGAGCTATAAATACCAGATGTACATGTCTACAGCGATTACGTACATTTGCTGTACCACGACGTCATGAAGACCAGCCTTGTAACATTGGCCTTGCGCATCGCCTCCACGATATGTCTGGCCGTGTCCGTGTAGAAGGTGATAGTCCACAGACTGAAGAAACTCGGGGGGCACCCGAGACACGAGAGCACCGCGTCCTGGCCCTCAAAGTGCGGGGCCATGTCGTCCGCGTCGTAGATGTTCGCCGTAACCACCTGGGGTATAACAATATGAGTGCATTCAAATGCGTACGAGTGACGTCGTGAGTAACTATATGGACAACCGTGATGGGTCCTTATGCGCCAATCTATTCTTAGATTTAGGAATAAAGGAACGATTAAGTCTCAAGAAATAAATATTCTGCAATCGCAAAGATGCTGGGTACCAATAATGCTTCTGCCATTAACAACGAATGCTAAATAAAGAATGCTGTAAGTACAGTAACTGAAATACCAAGAAAGATTCAAATTTACAGGGCTCTTAAAACAGAACAGTTTCAAGAATATTCTTTATTCTTAGTCTTAAGTCTAAGAATGTGTTATTGAATACGGTCCCTGTCCCTCCTAGTGCGGCGTCGTAGATATTGGCCATAACCACATGGGCCGGTATTCACAAAGCTCCTAAGGGGAATAACTGAAGTTGTACTTAAGTGGAAATTTCACATCAAATTTTCTCTGTTAAATCCAATGATTTGTGTTTGCTAAAGGTTACAATATGAAATATCTAAGCAATATTTACTAGTTTGAAACATTTTACAGCAAAAAGACATGTACACCAAACAACCACAGACTTAAGGAAATGTATGACTTTCAGGAATTTACTTAAGTTTTCCCTAAGAATTTTTGTGAATATGGGCCCTGTACAGCAAAGTGTGCATCTATTTTGATGCGTTAAGTTGACGCTAAGCTTACGATTTAGAGACGGAGTAAATAGGACGCCAGTCGCCAACGTTCAGTCTTAGATTTTTAGACCCAACTATCGGCTCTGGTTTGTAAGCTGTTTACCTGTCCAAATATATCAATGTATTTTACAGAACGTATTATTTGGCAAATGCTACTTATGCAACAATAACAAGAATTCAGCCATTTCTGGAAGCGCATATAGCTCGACAATATAAAGGTTACCATTATTTGTCTTATTATAGATTAAAGACTTTCAAAACCACTCACCTTCAGATTGTCGTGTTTCTCTGTCAACTTCTCGGGGTTTCGCACAAGCGCCGTGACCGTGTGGCCCCTTTCTAGGGCCTCCTTTACTACCTGTTGACCGGAGGATCCCGTGGCACCTAATAACGCGATCTTCATATTCAATGTCCCTTTAACTGAATCTACCAGACACTCAATGTCCCTTTAATTGAAACTACCTGACGTAATGTCCCTTTAACTGACTCTATCTTAAACGTAATGTCCGTTTAACTGAATATATGACACGTAATGTCCCTGACCCTTAATTCAAGTGTTTAACCTAGCGTAATGTCGTCGTTTTGTGCTGATTTTATTCCTTTAAATCTCTGACCAGCATACAACAACACTCTTCTAAAGACGTGCGTTTTTTCACGTAAAATAGTTTTATCGACCGCATATAAACAACATTCGTGTTCTTTTTACAGTCGCGTTGTTTTCACGGTGTAGTTAATAGCTGTAACATTTACGTAGATTTACACATCCACTGGATTCTGCAACTTGATTTAAAACCTCAAACAACCACCACAAGAACAACTCGCTTTCTTATTCAGGCTATTGCATTTACACAGTTAATAGTAGAAGTGATATTCTTTGTGTAAACACTGGTTTAGTTTAATTCATTTTTAATATATCTCCACGCAAAACCCGAATTTCAACAGTATCCCGAATAAATGAGAACTACATTGAACACACCTGTTCTTATATAAGGGTGCACACTTTACAAATCCAGTACATTCACTCCAGATCATGTTAAGGATGACAAATAACTTCCACACAAGTCGTTCAAAAGGTCAAAACGTGATAAGATTCAAACGAAGTAACCCCTGTTGTGATCATGAATTTACGCTCGCATGAATTACCTCCCTTACATCTGCACTCTATTTATAACGTGTTGTAATTTTATGGTTGGGAATTCTATCTGTAATTATTTAACGGTTAGGTTTTGAACATTTTTTTAATTACACGTTAAATTAATATACATTTCATCTACAAATAATTAGAAGTGGCTACACCGTTATTATTGTGCACTTTCCGCCTACAGTTGATTTATGAGACTTCCTAGAAACAGAAAATACCATAAAAGCGGAAAGTGTCCTGGATTAGCGTGTGTGTACTTCACAGGCTGATCCAGGATGACACTTTACGCAGATGCATTGAACGCGAGTTGTTCAGGACACGTCGAAAAATCTTTTCATTCTACTTTTACATACGACAATCTGGGACTGTTACTTTCAACAGTGAAAGTGACAGCCCCAGATTGTAATGTAATGCCGCCAGAGCGCCGAACCGAGAAGGGTGTATTGTTGAGCGTTCCCATTGTTTTAGTGACCTACCTTTAACTAATCTTAATAATTGCCATTCGGAATTTTCTTTCTTTTATAAATCATATCACATTTCAAAACTCAACGCGTCTATAGTTGTGAGTATACATTTGAGTGTACTGATTTTTTCGTCATAGAGATTGGTTTGCATTGTTGAAGTAAACAGTGCCGAAATACAAAAGTAATAAAGCCTCGTAACACGCGAATGAGACAAAATAAAACTTTTCTAAAATTACATTATTGGATGAATAACTTACATGGAAATAATAATAACTAAAGGAAATAGCAAATAAAATGTTCTAGCGGAAAGTTACTATCATTACACTATATTAAATTAAATAACGTTCCACGCATGCGCGAGGACAAACACGTTTTGGTGTCTATGGAAAAACAGCAAGACGCTTTATGTCTGCCGCGGAGGTTGATTCTCAGCCACTAGTTCCATTGCCGAGAGTTCGAGCCAACATTGGAGTTCAACGGAAGTCGAACCTACAGATTGGTATGTTTCAATTTTTTTTTAAAGTGTCTTAAGTGTTTGTTTATTAACATTTCTATAATAAGCATGATGTTTCGTTTTCTCCTTCCAAATAACTAACGTTGAATGAATTTATGATACATTTCTGTTAAAGACGTGTAACAGAAACGGAACGGTTAATACAGAACACTGGTTATTAAATGCTATTCTAACGTGTTCAAGCATTATCCAGCTTGACATGTTTATTTGCTTACTAGTATTTGGTTACCATTTCGTCTGTAAATTAACTCAACAGTTAGCATAATTATATATTTAATATAGGGAAAGATCTAAGGTCACACACGGTACAGGGTGCTGCTCAAAAGGAGCAGGGTGGAAAACCAGACCAGTCCATTTACATTTTATAATAATTTGCTAAATCCAGAGATTTAATTAGTCTAATGCTTTTAATTATGGCTTTTAAGCATAGTATATTCATTAGTTATTGAATACTTGCAACAATAAATTTAATTTTAAAAAGTATTCATAATTTTTGTGTTGACCAGCCCAGAGGGGCAGCAGGGGTGATTCAAAAAGGAGCAGTGTGCAGCACCCTGCTATTTCGCTCTAGATCTTTCCCTGGTTAATATATATGCATTTACCATGTATTAGATATTGACATCGAGAAAAACCGGAAACACAACGGACACGGCATATTCGGTAGGAGCTTCATACGCATTTCCGGTGACCTAGGCAGCAGGTGCGTGGTAACTGACAGAACAATCCAGATAGCCTTTCCAGACAACTCCGCCATTCACGTTCTCAACCTAATCTACAACACCGAGGGACAACCGAATCTTCCCGAGAGCCATCGCGACGGGGTTTATCATCTGCTCACTCAACAGCGCCATGATTTGGTGCATGTAGTCCCCGTAGCTTTAGCGGAAGCGCCTGAAATACTGAAGGATATAAAAGACGGTAAATTTGATCTCGTTGCCACAGCAAAGTCGAAAGACATTTTAACCAGTCCAGCAAAATTTGACAAACTTGACGACCGGAAAACCGAGAGCCTTTCTTTATCGACAACCACTGAATTTCAACCAAAACCCGAGCTTCAGCTGCTCAGAATATGGCGCACTGGTGACTTTTATACGTTCAACCATCAGTCCGGCCAGCTAAACAAACTCCAAGACAAAAGCACTGGGCAGTTTGGAACCCTCACGAAAGCCGTCGAGAAGTTTCGAGTACTTCCGGGCATCGAGACCTGGAACTACAACCTCGACGACACCGCGACCTTTTACAGGAAATACCTTATACAAGAGGACATTGAAAGCAGATTTGAGAAGCCAAAGCCTCTCAAGTTTAGCAAGAATCCGCAGTCGTTTCCGGAGATCAAAGACTCCCGGAAGTCGCTACACAGAGCTTGGAGTTTTACGTCGGACACCGGGCCGACCAAGGACACTTTTGTCGAGAGGGCGCTTCAAGGCCAGGTCCCATTAAAGGTATTTAGTGGCCTAAGGCGTAACAAAATGTTGTTTGTTTCCGCTTACCCGACCCCCCCCCCAAAAAAAAAACTTTCTTTGCGTATCGACCATAAACTGTTTCTGACTTTCGGTCAAAGAGCAGTTTTCGCTTATATGTAGCTTTTTGGTAATTCATATTTTGAAATGTAAATTTCAAATTCATACTGTGAAATATAGATGATCTTATTTGTAGCTAAGGCCCGGCCAGCTAAACAAACTCCAAGACAAAAGCACTGGGCAGTTTGGAACCCTCACGAAAGCCGTCGAGAAGTTTCGAGTACTTCCGGGCATCGAGACCTGGAACTACAACCTCGACGACACCGCAACCTTTTACAGGAAATACCTTATACAGGAGGACATTGAAAGCAGATTTGTGAAGCCAAAGCCTCTGAAGTTTAGCAAGAATCCGCAGTCGTTTCCGGAGATCAAAGACTCCCGGAAGTCGCTACACAGAGCCTGGAGTTTTACGTCGGACACCGGCCCGACCAAGGACACTTTTGTCGAGAGGGCGCTTGAAGGCCAGGTCCCATTTCAGGCATATTGGCCTACGGCGTAAACAAATGTTGTTTGTTTCCGCTTACACGACCACCCCCCTCCCCCCCCCCCAAAAAAGTTTCTTTGCCTATCGATCATAAACTTTTTCTGACTTTCGGTCAAAGAGAAGTCTTCGCTTATATGCAGCGTTTTGGTAATTCATATTTTGAAATGTAAATTTCAAATTCATGTTGTGAAATATATATGATCTTATTTGTAGCTAAGGTACAGATTCTTTAAAGGGAGGCGTTTAAGCATTTCTCATGCAGTCCAATATACCTAAAACTGTGCGCTGAATATGCCGCTTAGAAAAGAAGTTAAAGAAAAAAAGTTATTTTTTACTTCCCCCCACTAGATTTTTTTTGGAGGTGTAAGCGGAAACCAACAATTGTTTTTGGGCCTTAAGGTGCAACATCAGTTACAAAAACTGAAATTTCGATATAAATATTTGTATATAATAAGGCTTAGAATGATGTTCATATAATGCACGAATATGTACGCATTCTGAGGAAAAATCATTATATAATTGAGGTCGTGTTTGTTTTACCCTTTTATCATTAACATTTTGACATCAGAATTGTATTTTGACCTCTGGCATAGTTAAATATTTAAAAAATAATGTTAAAATGTTTATATACAGTGCAAAATATATCACACAGAACATTCTTACGGCCAGATTCATTAATATGATTATGAAATTACTTTATTACATTATCTTATAACCGTTTTCGTTATGAAAAATGGATAATTGTGGAAATTATATTAATCAATTAATTTATTTAGATACAGCGCGAATTTCACCCATACTTAATAGATATGAGGCGTGTCGTGGGAAACCCGGGCTTAATGCATGTGCGTTAAGTGTCGTCCTGGATCAGCCTGTGAAGCCCGCACAGGCTGATGCAGGACGACACTTTCCGCCTACAGTGGATTTATGTTTAGAAGAGACTGCCTTGAAAGAGAAAGCGGAAAGCGGAAAGTGTCGTCCTTGATCAGCCTGTGTGGACTGCACCGGCTGATCTGAGACGACACTATGCACGTGCACTAAGCCCGCTTTTACCATGACACGCTTCAATTATAGAGTTTCTATTTCAGAGAAGTTTGACGGATCGTAGTCAACGTGCTCGTCTCACGCGCTCTAACGTTCTACGTCACGAGTTTATTCAGTCGAGAAAACCACTGCTATCCATAGAACATCTTCTAGAAGAAGAAATGGAGAGGGGGAAACCTTTCGACGCTGACGATGCTTTGCAGGTTAGTTGTTGTTGTTGTTGTTGTTTAACTTAAACGGGATTGTTATCCTTTTCATAATGATAGCCATAAATAATCATGGTCACATCATCATCATCAGCATCATCATCATCATCTTCTTCTTCTGTATCATCAGCATCTTCTTCTTCATTATCATCATCATCATCATTATAATCATCACTATCATAATCGTTAGCATCATCATTAGCATCAGAATCATGATCCTTATCATCATCACCATCATCATCATCATCATCATTGTTGTTGTTGTTGTTTAACTTAAACGGGAGTGTTATCCTAACATCATGATAGCCATACTAATCATGATCATCATCATCGTCATCATCATCATCATCATCACCCTGACACTGGCAACAATAAAGAGACGATGACATCAGCATCATCACAATCGTCGTTCTTGTTGTTTTTTCGTCGTCGTCGACCATAATGTCAATGGTTTCATTGTTATCAGTTTATTTTAAAAATATATATTATTAGTTTATTTATTACATTAATAATCATGTTTACCATCATACTTACACGCTCTATCTCGGCAGCGGTCTCGATTGTCAGTCATATCAAGTCAAAGGCAACTAGATGCTCGATATTTTCATCACCAGTAGTTACAGTGACGATGAATTCCGTTAGCGTCTTCTGTGTAAAATCCTATTGAGACACGCAGGCTTAAACAATACAAGAATTATCTTAATTTGTGAAACGTCCACAGTTCCCTAAAGCAAAGCAGCCGAACTTGGTTACCAATTTGTTTTCTTTGAGCGAAAAATAATCATCCAACGCCGCGAGACGGTTACCAGTGTACATGAATATTTAATTATCCTACGTCCTTTACAGTCGGTAGGTGGGCGGCAGCTGAACGTCACCAACAGTCAGCAGGCCTTTAAAGCCCCAAAATCCGCCTTGGGCAGGACATATTCTTTTTTGTGTGTGCAAAGTAATCAATTGAATAAAACAATATTTATTACTAAAATACTTTTACATATAACTATAGATTTAACAACATTTTCTTAGTCCGAAGAAATATTTTCAACGATGTAAAGTGTATATTTATACAGTCCAAATGGACATAAACCATGCTGAATTGTCCGATTCGGAAAACACGTGCATTTCGTGCTGTTCATAGGATATATGACTGTAAATAAGTCATCAGTGAAGCCTATTATCGCTACAAAAAAAACCCAGTATATTCGGATCTGTTCACTAAATCGAGGTTTTAATTTCGTGTTAAACTCATTAACAATACGAAAAGTATTTTAACAAATGTATAAAAATATGCATACAAATTAATTTACAGTTTGATAACAGCTGGTATGGGATGTTATGTTTTTGACTTCAAATCAGAATACAAAACTACTTTTATTGTTTTGAAACAGTCTTAATTCAAAGGGGACCATGTGCCTTTAAAACGACTGTAATGGAAATGAACCACGTGACGAAATGCGCAACATTTTAGCCCGTTAGTCGTTAACGTGTTCTGTTTTCCATTCGTTTTCATCAATGTCATCATGAGCGCTTTATGCAGTCTGGGCACGCGCTTTGGTCCTACATTTGGCAAACATAAGTTAAATTAATATTTAAAAGCGCAACATCGCGTGAAGGCATGTGTGCATTTTCGATAGAGAATAAAATTCGTTAACACCTTTATATAAATATTTAGTGTACAGTCCGATACATCGTAAAGACCACACGTTTTTTAGACAAAATTCGCGTGGAATGACAAGTATGCATTTTAAGCATTTACTGGCAGAAAAGTGCGTCTGTTTTAAAATGACTTATTCTAACATAATACTCGCTAATTTTATATAGACAAAGAACAAAATTATCGTTGTTAAACTACCCATAAACAACGCAAAAAGAAGTTCCAATGCTGAGCGGTGCATAGTTAAAAGTAGTTCCAATTACAATTGCAAAATATATGTCAAATCATGTTAGAATTGAAATAATTTTCGCATTGTCGTTGTTTATCGATCAATAAACAATTCTTTGTCGTTCTGATGCGTGGGTATTAAACAACTCGGGCTAACGCCTTCGTGGTTTAATTCCTTTGCATCAGAACTCCAAATCGTTGTTTACTGGCCAATAAACAACGATAAATCGAAAATTATTTCTTAAATATGTAAATATGCAGTATATAAAACACAAAAAGTAAGAATGTATATACACGTATATGTATGTAAATCATGAATTGTTACATAGTACGTAATGGTCTAAGATACAAGTGAATGGTCTACCTGAGTAGCCAATTATCGTCGCAAAAATTACAGACGCCATATATGATTTGGCGGTTATTTAGTATAACCGGATAACAAAGTCGGCTTCCTTAATATTTCAAAATAAAAATAAAAATAAACGATATAACTAATAAAGTTGCGTGTGTGTCAGCTGAAAAAATAACCGATATAAAACACCCATCGCCACACAGTGCTTAAAAATAAAATATAGACAGACAGTGTAATCTTTAATAAGCAATCATTCCGTTTGAGCTAGCAAGATAGTACCCGATTCTGCTTAATTAAAACACAGTCAGGTTATACACGCCATGAAATGTAATTTCAAACGTCAATTTAATGTTCAACATGCTTGTTAGAATCTATTATTAGAATTAGAACTATAATCTTGAAGACTGAAAATAACTTTAAATTAAAAAGGATGTTAACATTCGCATGAAATTGACTAATGCAATTAAATTAATGAAAAACAAATGTTTGCAACAGATTTTAGAATTAGAACTATAATCTTGAAGACTGAAAATAACTTTAAATTAAAAAAGATGTTAACATTCGCATGAAATTGACTAATGCAATTAAATTAATGAAAAACAAATGTTTGCAACAGATTTTTGTTTTAAAGTTCATGTTATGATAATATGATGGGAAAGTTAAAAATTAACGCACAACTAATAAGGACCGGAGGCCATAGAAATATAAGCATAAATATGCTTGATATCTCTCGAATGTACTGTATTTGTATAAAACCTAAATCTTCCTGTAAAATTATTTAAACTTAGTTAATGTAACAATGTACTTTGGATATGGAGTAAGTTATTTTACGAAAACAAGAAGCCCACTTACTGGTAAAAGACGTTAATTATTTTACAGGAATCCCGGTTCATTTTATAATTATGTTCCCCTTTTTGTCTCGTCTTTTAAAACCACATTTAATTCACAAATACGCTGTCTTGGCCTTTCTTAAACGGACCATGTCCACGAAAAGGGCGCCATGGATTGCAACATCACTAAACAATCTGAAATTTAGTTACAAATATTGGCATGAAGTAACGGAAAAAGATATGTACACATAAAAGTTTACGCATAACGAAAAAAAAATAATTGTATAATTTAGGTTGTGTTTCTTAGCCCGTTTCTAGTGTACATTTTGACGCCAAAATTGTGGGTATATTTTATAACCATAGTTTACACATGCTTTCTCACCGGTCAGGATAGCGAAGATGGTTAGATCGCAGTCAATGTTCATGGGTTCTATCGACTCCGATGTCGTGAGTACTATATCTTCTCTGGGTTTCGTTTTTCCAAGAATTGTATGTTGATTTGTTTTTATAAAAAAAGGCTCATAATGCAGTATATTACACTTACTTCATTTGATGTAAAGGCCTTTATATTTCGCAATTATATAATATAATGATACATTGGCATTGCTATAGCCTTAGGATACCACTTTTTCATAGACATACATAGTTCCTTTAAAGGCGCCTGTTCACAGACTGGCAATTTGACAATTTTCAAATTGTTTGTCATAGATCCCAAAAAGAAAAGTACATCGTATACAAACAAGCGCAATAACACTACTGACAAAGAAATGTATTGGAAATGTAGTGACGTGTTTGAAAAATCATCAGTTGTAATGAATACAATTATAACGACTTGAAAGCACGCTTATGACGTACCAAACGTAACGTCGTGCATTTTTTAAATGACGTCCGAAGTAAACGCTTAAAAGGAACACAATAATGTCACACATCAACACTTTTTTCTTTATATTTAAATATACAAATAAATAAAAGAGTAATCGATTAATTGATTAATCAATCAATACAAATACAGAAACTATTACGCAATCACTTAAATGCATTTCAGAATTGCTCTATGAACACTGTCTGGAATCGTAATTGTGTTTTCGGTGTCAATTGCATTACAAATGAATAAAACACTCTCAGCTGGCACAGCGCACTTTACATTTATAAGTAGTCTCGTCGTCAAATTAGTTTCCACATCCGCTTGTTTGTAACGCTTTTCATATGTATTTTGGAAAACACGTTAAAAATTCACTACTAATGGTAATTCAGAATTGCCGAGTGATACGCGACAGATATTTTGATCCCGGCGGTCGTAGGTTCGAGTAATAGCGAAGGCAAATCTTTTGGATTAATGTTTTCTTTTTCTTTATGTAATATGTGTTTTTGGTTAGTCCAACTACTTTAGTATTCTTGTTTTTTTCAGTAAAGAAATTAAATGACATTATTCAAAGCTAAGGAAATTCATAATTTTCAGGAGAACAATCTGAAATGTCCGGTCTGCAAGAACTACTACGATACACGTGACAGGAACCCACACATTCTGCACTGCCTCCACAGCATGTGCCACGCCTGTCTCCAGTCACGTGTCCGCGCCGAGATGATCCAGTGTCCCGTGTGCAACGAGGTGCACGAGGTCCCCAACAATGACCTCCAAGTACTTCCGGTGGATCACGCGCGTCAGCACCTTGTTAAGTTTTTCAAGGTATGAGTAGTATTTCAAAGTATACGTTCTTTGTTGCACTGTGTCTAAGCCTATTTAATGCATAAACGAGGTTAAATAGACCGAAACAACGGCGTCACATTCTAGATAGTTTTGTGAAACATATACTTGTTCACTGTCTCAAATCTCATTTCTTTTCGTCGCAAGTTTGTGGAACGAAACTAGAAAAAAATCTTTGAGAACTGTTATACAACCATTAACATTTTATTAACTTAACCCACTATTTAATTTTAACAGAAACATCAAATTAAGACTAACAGTAATTTGTATGGTTAATAAAAACACAAGCAACATAATATTATATGCCTATACGGTCTATAGTTATTTGTGCTAGACACCATGTACACAAAACCGTATTTAACCATGCTGTACACTATATAATGCAGTACAAAGTTTTGCGTGCTACATAATGTTTAGTGAAACATGCAAGTATGCAGTTTTGATTGTCTTAAATATGTTTGCTTTAGGAAGTATGAGAGTTGAACGGCAAAAGGAAATTACATATACATTGTACTGGTGTGCGCTCTGATAGCTGTCATTCACGCCCGAACATTTTATTGATATAATTTACTGTGACATTGTAATTAGTACGTATACCATTCACATATTTTGTTATATACATTGTTAACTTTCCATAAATCATTAACACAAGATTCGTAGTTATCTAAGCTGGCTTTAAAATATACAAGGTCCATAATTTTCCGTGCTATAAATCATATAAACAATGATAAACCTTTTATTTAATTGTATATATGCAATGTCCGTCGTTTGCTATATTTGCCGTATATCACGTCAACAATTTTGGTAACCACACCCCGGAGATCGGTATTATATATTTAAACTTATCTAAACTGCACATCACGTCTACAAGGTCAGTAACCGCACCTCGGAGATTAATATTATATATTAAACTTAGCTAAACTACACATCACGTCTACAAGGTCAGTAACCGCACCTCGGAGATTAATATTATATATTAAACTTATCTAAACTGCACATCACGTCTACAAGGTCAGTAACCACACCTCGGAGATTAATATTATATATTAAACTTAGCTAAACTACACATCACGTCTACAAGGTCAGTAACCACATTTCGGAGTTCGGTATTTTATATTTAAACTTAACTAAACTACACCTTACGTCTACGAGGTCCGTAACCGCACCTCGGAGATCGGCTGCGACAGCTGCGACCCGCGCAACCGGGCGACCCACCGCTGCAAAGAGTGCGACGAGTTCCTGTGCGGCGTCTGTACGGAGGCCCACAAGCGCACCAAGGTCACCAAGGCTCACAACGTGCTCAACGTGGACTCTCTCAGGAGGTGGGTTGCATGCCCCTGACCCGGCCCCTCCTAGTGTAGCACGTATAAAGGTGGCTTAGTGTTTTGAGGTCACAATTCGGGATGTTTTATCGGTGATTTAAAGCGTAAAGCGTTGCGTTTGAATGTTTAATGCAAATTCCGCATTTCTGTAATTAAAATTATCTTTAAATCGGTGTATTTTACATGGGGATACAATTTTGAACATTAAGTCAACCTGTCAACCGGTGCTGAAGTATTTTGCTTGCGAATTCGTATGTTTTAATCTAAGCGCAACATGTCCAAACAATGCAGGCAAGTAATTTGTTCACCAGATAGTTTCGATCTATGCGCTGAACCTGTTATAGTTCACACATACGCATTTTTTGAATTAATTCGTGAAAGCATTTTTTTCACCGTATTTATTTCAGTTATTAAAGCAGGCGAACGGTTGTCACCAAATATGTTATTCTACGCACTTAGCATATTAATCCAAGGCAAGGTAAACGTTGTCACCCGTTACGTTCGTTTTACAGGCTTATCCTGATAGAGTTCACCCGTACGCATTTCTTTCCAAACTCCTAGCAGGTAAATCTGTTCACCTACTATGTTCGTTCTCTAGACTGAACCTGGACGAGTTCCACCACAAACGCACGTGCCCAGTTCCCGACCACGAGGACCAGCACTTCAGCTTCTACTGCTACTCCAAAAACTGCGACCGGCCCATCTGCTCTCTGTGCGCCGTGAACGAGCACAACAAGGCGGACGGACACGACATCAGGAACATCAACGACGTCTACCTGGAGAACAAACGAGTCGTCGGTGAGAACTCTACAAAGTTTGCTTAGCCGTTTAACTAAAACATGCTAGAATTTACACTTGTACGTAGTAGTTTATTATGATTATCTGGAGAACAAACGAGTTGCTGGTGAGCAATCTGTGAAATTTCTCTGCCACTGCATTAATATCGTGTTAAAACTTATAACCATAACACTTAGGTTATTATTTGTATATGGAGATTGAAAGCGTTGTTGATGATAACTTTAGCGTTGGATTTGAATGTTTTTCTACAAGATGGGTTAAATTAATAAACTGTGTGTAAGTATCATGGTTGTTACATAAAGGTTATGCATCAATGTACTTAAAATCCTTTGCACGAGCATGATCTACAGTGTGCTGTCTATCGGGTAGTACTATCGATTTTATCAGCTTGACTATCAGGCTTAAGAAGAAAGGCGAGATTGTTCAGTATGGTACCTCATTTGTTGTATCAAACTGCAATCCACTCTAGGGATGTTCCAGCAGTCGACCTGTTGAACGAGAAAAAGTCACATGAATTGCTCGCGTTTTACAGTCTCCCAGCAGAGTTGTCGTTCGTTCCTCTCACCATACACCTCTGTATTAAACGGGCTCAATGACAAGAATCTTGTCGAAACGGAAGAAAATGTATTTACCGCACATTAAAGTTGATTTTTCCGACCACATGTATATAACTGAAGAATAAATGATTTTTAAATGATCATAAATTAAGAAAGAAATTGATTCCTATTAATGGGATTTTTTTCATGCCTATTTACGCAGATGGAATTAGTTCGCAAATGGAAACACAATGGACTAAGCGGATAGTATTGAGTTGCGTTTTGAATGTTATGATCATATGACTAAAACCACTTGAGTTGGGACTACCTTCCGAGCCAACTATAGACGTGAATGGAATGGAGCCGATGTGCAAGCGACGTACACATATATTACTATTACACGTTCGAACATGTTTCTTACGTAACAGCTTGCTTTTACAACTTTCAGAGAGTTTGATGATCGACGTGACACACCAGAAAACGCTGGCGGAGGAAGCTATACAAAGCATTGAAGATGAAATTCAAAATCTATATATTAAGGTACATGTGTACATTGAAGACATTTAAAACGTTATTGAAACTAGCAACAGTGCACTTCCGTCATTGCGGTAATGTGTACACCATGAAACATGAGGCACGTTTTTTTAGCTCTAAAGTGTAATTGTGATAGTTATCAAAATGTTAGTTAAGTTTAAGAAACAAAATAAAAAATAAAAAATTATATTACAAGACGATAGCCTTACGTACACTTGGGTGCGTTTTCCATGATACATGTATCACAGTATACATTAATATAAACACAGTGAAATTCTAGCTATATCAGCAGGAGGAAATTCTTATATGCAGCGGAAGGTCCTTTATTTAAAGCAAGTGACCAATTGCTAGCACAATACAGAACAGCTCAAAAACACATAAAAAACACAGTACAAAAATATGAGTAAAAGTTATAAAACCGGCGTCACCGTCTTGGAACGGTAAATGCAAAACATGAACTCTTATTGGCAAAGACAACTCGCACACGCTTGACCATCATTGTATTTTGAATTCCCAGGAGAGTTCAACGGATGAGGAGCTAGACCAGGCGTTCCTAGCGTGCCAGAAGCAGATGGAGAAACGCAAGAATGAGCTGAAGGAGAAGCTCGCGGCCACGTCAAAGGCCAAGAAGAAGGGCATGGAAAGTCAGCTGGACAAACTGATCAGCGAGAAGAACAGCCTGGACCACTCTGCAAGGTTCTCAGCGAATGTGTTGGGCTACAGGTAGGTTCAATAGATTGGAGGTTGTTCAGCGAACATATTAAGTTCAATAGATTGAAGGATTTAGAAAACGTATTCGGATGCAGTTATGTTTAATAGATTAAAAGCTGTTCAAATATATTGGGGTACAGGTGTGTTCAATAGACTGAATGCATTTCAGCAAACGTGGGGTACACGTATGTTCAATAGATTGAAGTATTTATAGCAAATGTACTGGGATCTATGTAAGTTTTATCGACTTAAGTCTTACCAGCAAATGTATTGGGATACATGTAGGATCAATACATTGAAAACGTTTCAGCATATGTAAAGGTATGTTCAATAGATTAAAGTCTTTTCAGCAAATGTAAAGGTAAGTTCAATAGATTAAAGTCTTTTCAGCAAATGTATAGGTGTGTTCAACAGATTATAGGCTTTCAGCAAATGTATTGGTATGTTCAATATATTGAAGGCTTTTCAGAGAAAGTATTGGAGTATAGGTAGGTTCAATAGGTGGGAGGCTTTTTAACAAATGTATTAGGGTACAGGTAAGTTCAGTAGGGTTCTCAGTTAATGTATTGGGTTACAGGTAAGTTTGATATACTGATTGGCGTTGACAAACCATTTGAGAGTAACAGTGGTTTGCAAACTTATATTGTGGATGATAATTAACGACATTTCTTTACATCTAGAATATATAGTTTATTGATTGTAAGTCACTTTATTAATGAAAAAGTCGATGATAAATACAAAAAGTATGTGTGTTGTGTTTAATTAATGGAAAATGGTAATACATACACAGTTACTGATGTTAAATAGTTATATATGAGCAAAAAAGTGCCAACGTTATTCAGTATGATTATTTATTAATTATCACTTATTCCTTATAAATCATTGTTGGTAGCGATGCAACAGAGTTTCTCCAAGTGAAAGATGCCCTGTTCGCCCGGCTGGGAGAACTGAAGGAGCTGGAAGTGGACACGAGGCCACACAACAAGGCCGACATCAAGTTCCACAGCCATAAGATGATCGACGCCTTCCAGAAGTTCTCCAACAAGATGGGCGAAGTTTGGTCAACCACTGCGTTCATTCCGAACACTAAGGTGCATTAAATTAACACGCTCGTGATACAGATCTGTCTGTCTGTCTGTCTGTCTGTCTGTCTGTCTGTCTGTCTGTCTGTCTGTCTGTCCGCTTCTATTTATGTCCGTCCGTAAGCCCGTCTGTTAGTCTGTCCGTCTGTATCTCATTAATTCAAATTTAAAAATGCACTATTAATGTGTGCATCATTACCAAGACTTTATTCCTTTAACAACCTGACATTAGATTAAGACCGCATAACATTTTTGCAAAAGACACACTTCAGCGCATTTATATGGCTTACATTCGTATGCATTTGATTTTGCAAAACTCTCCCGACAACGAACTCATGACGAATTACATTTAATCAAATACAAACGATATAATTTTCGATATTAAATAAAAATAATTTTAAAACGTTTCGTGTAAGAGAATGCTTTGTGTGGTATGTACCTTCTATTACAACGCAATTTAAAAAGAAAAAAGATTGTTATTTCAAATGGCTGCACACTAAGATTTGGAATGGGTAATACTATTTACCAACATGAAATAATGTTAAAAATTTAACTCGGTGGATAGTTTCTGAATTGACTTGTCTGGCAGAGTGCATTTCGTATTAATTTGTGTTACATCAATACGCAGTAAAAGTACTAATTACCCAACGAGCTTTGTACCACGTTAATACCGGCGCTCCAATTTTGTTATGAGACAAAATAAATCATTTTTACGTCTACCCTATATAATCTCTCGGATATATTGTCATCATCTGTCCAATTTCTAGTATTTATTGTATTGGTACAAAGTTTTATTAATGGGCAATATTGGTGATATATATTTAAATGCGGTATGTGCGAATAAGTCATCATTACGATTGTCATGTAATATGTGCTTCCTTTGCAACGGAAATTATACTGGTTGTTAATAGTTATGCCTACTATTCATGGTCACCGCGGAGTAGATCACGTTGTTCGTTTGGCAATATATGCATTAATTCGTAAAATTGCGTGCATTTAGAAGTTGCGTAGCGTTTCTAATGTAAATATTTATTAAATATAATGACTATTGCATAAGCATGGTACAGTTAGGTATATTCTTACAGCACTTGGATATACATTGTGTTCTAAAGCAGCCACATGCAAATCCAGTGTGTTAACGAATATATACTATTTACAAATGACCAGTCATAATAATTATATACATGTTCCGTTCAATATACATGTACCTTTTCACGTTTTGATATTAGCCACCTCTAAGCTTATGTTGTATATGAGGATTAATAACCAAAAAATAACTATGATTGTCTAAGTCTTTTATATGATAGCGCCTTATAGAAACGTCCATTCGGGGTAGATTTGTAGTGTTATGCAAATGTAACGTTAAACATAACTCTTACTGCTTATCTTAGACATGCCGTTAATTACAAAAAAGTTGTATATAAATGTTACTTTTAACGTAGCTCTTCTTGCGTATTTAAGCCAATTCAACTAAATAAAAAAACGTGCTATGTAAATGTAACGTTTGATGTACCTCCTCGTGCGTGCTTCAGACATACAACTAAAATTTAAAATAATATGTTAAGGTAACTTTGATACAACTAAATAAAAAGTCCTTTGTAAATGTAACTTTTAACGTAACTTTTCTTGTGTATTCAGACATGCAACTGCAAACCAAAATAAAATTGATACGTAAATGTAACTACTTTTCCTGTGTATTTCAGATTCAGACATACGATATCGGTCTGGGCCGCGAGGAGACGGCCATGATGATCACTCTCCATGACTACGAGCGGCGACCTCTGGCGGAGCCCGGGGTGGACATCAAGGTGGAAGTCACCAACCCCTCCGGCAAGAAGCAGCGCGCCAACGTCGTTGACCTCACCGAGTCGGAGGGCGCCTACAAAGTCTTGTTTCAGGTATAATTCGGAAACAAATTACCTTGGGACCATGGCCGGTATTCACAAAGCCCCTAAAGGAAATTTTTATTGTACTTAAATTGATATTAATGTGAATTTTACTTGGTATTCACCTACTCTTATATTGGCAATTTTTATTTAAAATAATTTTTCAATGAGCGACGTTGGTAGATCTACTCTGAATATTTGCGAACTCATTTTGCTTTAGTATAAGTATATTCTTTATTCGTAAGTCTAAGGATGGGTTCAACCTGATGAATAGGGACCCTGTTATTGACCATCCAAAAAAGTCCAAATCTCTCGACTCGTTAATTTTGCTGCAGCAAATGCCTTTAGTTAGCGATGCAAGTCATTTCAATCACATCTACAGTGTGCATACAGTAGACAAAAGCGCCCATCATAACACCTCGGTGTTACCACCTACATAATTTATAACTGGAAATCGCATAGTGGTAGTACATTTTATTTTCTCAGATGTATTCACTAAAGAAGCTGCAGTGAAACTATACTTTCTACCACTACTTCAGGCTAGATACATGCAACGACTATGCCATAATCACGTGATATCTATACCCAACTCCGTACTAGTTGTATCACCCTCATATGCAGGACCTTATTTGTGCTACAATCGAAGCGCGGCGATCTCCTTTTCGTATGTTTGATTCCATTGCGAGTATTGCTGCATGCCAATTTCATATTCATATTCACGGGGCTCGAAGTTCTGGCATCACCGTGCCACTGTATTTTTGTATCATGGGTATGATCTCTCGTTATAATGTCATAGTTCCGCAGAAACTTGTTGGACCAGTTATCATATGTGTATTATGTCTGTATGAAATGTATGATCTCTAGTTATAATGTCACAGTTCCAAAGGACCAGTTATTGTATGCATACTTGTTTAATTTCTGTATGAAATACAATATTCCTTGTTCGTATGTTCATACAAACAGGGCTCGAAGCTCGGGGATCACCGCGCCAGCGTGTTTATCATGGGACTGCCTGTCATAGACCCTGGAGTCACGTTCAAGGTCAGACGCCAGACCGAGCTTGAAGCGGATGTTTTGAGTATGATACGTTACCTTTGGTTTTTTTTAAATTTTGATCTTAATTTGATCTGACCATTCTCGTTTATCTTTCCATTATTCGATCGGTCTCGTTTACATTTTAGATGGATATGTTTTAGTACGTTTTGTTTCAATTTTTAATTTGAACTTTTTAATATTGGACCGATACAGAAGCGAAATAATGAGTGAATATAATGAATTAAACAAATACTAGTAATATGACAACATTACGGTCGTTGGTGCTTTCGTCAGATTGTTGTTTGATATGAATATTCTGCAATACACAAATGTATTTTTTATGAACCTTTTTCGTTGACTATGTTTGGTATTTCAAAGAGCTTGATATACCATGACGTCGTATTAACTCGAAATATACAGTTTCACAAGACGAAATAAACGGTTGCACTCAAATATTAATTAACTGAATAAACGTCCCGACTTAACAAGGAGACAAAGTAACATTTTTGTTTTTTTGTTTCTTATCAGAGGATTATGAGCCCGTCACACAAGAAGGTCCGGTAAGCAAGGTCAAGGCCAAGGTTGACTCTGGTAGGTCTGTTTGTTTTGTACGGATTGTGCATGGATTGTAATGATAATCAAGAGTTCTTGTTCGTTTTTTAAGCCTCGAGTTTTTCACTTCAACTTACAATGGGTCTTTTTTTTCTTCTTTCCCTTTATACTTGTTTACAATCGCATGTACCACCTAGAATGGTACCCGATTTTCTCTTCCAAGCGCATATACAGTTCGGCTTTCATCTGGGAACATTCTTATTTCTAAGTATTATATACGTTCAGCAAACTGAAAAGGTATACCAAAACTCGATCTACAGTAAGTTGTTGTTTCGTTGTACCATCATCGTGATGCGTAATTATTTTGTTATTTAGCCAAATAAAGGCGATTATTGTCAGTTATTATTTTCAAAACTGTAATTAACACCTTAGTTCAAAAGGTTTAGACTTTGGTTTAAACTTATTAAAAGTGACAATCTAATACTGCGATCAATCATGGAAGATAGTCTGACTGATTTAAATAATAACGAGATAAATTGGTTTGGAAAGGTTAAGGACCTACTCTCTAGATAAGGATTTAATTATGTTTGGGCTAATAGCTCACAAATCAATGAAAGTAATTTTTTGTCTTTGTTTAAGCAACGAGTTATTGATTAATACTTACAAGAATGGCATTCTGACGTAAATGATAATAGAGTTTTGATTGTGCATAAAGCAATAAAAGCAATATTTTCATTTGAATCATATTTAGAAA
Source organism: Congeria kusceri (assembly GCA_027627225.1). Classification (NCBI taxonomy): domain Eukaryota; kingdom Metazoa; phylum Mollusca; class Bivalvia; order Myida; family Dreissenidae; genus Congeria; species Congeria kusceri. The sequence goes on along the minus strand of CM051029.1, from coordinate 41,556,831 downwards.
CAATTGTATAAAGAAATTTGAAAACAGCGATTACAAACTTACGTCAAATAAGAAAAAAATATATTAACAATTATTATAGAATCAGACCTTGTATGTTTAAACGCACGCAATTGCTAAATACACAGAATAAAAGTGAAATGTTTAGGTTAAGCAAGTACATATCAGAGGCATTAAGTATATAACTGTTGTTTACTTCAGTGGACGTACGAAAACAGTTCCATTTTAAATAGATGTACTATTCTTATGTGTGAACATTTAAGTTCATTATAAATCGTGTAAAGTTCATCCAGTTCTAGAAATATTAAAATAAATGATCACTTACTATAATGTATAATGTATAATTTATTATTGTTAAACACTAGAAACTGTAAAGTTTATGTGTAATAAAATTACGTTCTGTTCTGTACTGTCATACAAAAATCGTTCATATTTCTGTTGCATTTACATTTTACACCTCATAGGCAGTAATCTTATAATTGGGATATATGACAATAACCATGTTAATATAATGTTTGGCGCTGTTCTATTCTCAAGCACCAATTTCATCTATATTTGTGTCGATATAAACAGCCATCTCTACAAAGCACTTAAATTATTCAGTATTTCAACGCACGTAACCAGACCATCGTCATTAATGCATTATTCCGTTTCATATAATTAGGTTTTTTGAAAACAAAGAAACAGACCCTGTATGATAGCGATTTTGGGTCGACAGCGCATGAGCAGAATGGTAACATCGTAGTACTGTACCTTTGTCTAGCTAAATATATAGTTGTACATTAGACGTAGATAACCGTTCAGTGTGGTTTGCTAGATGCTTCGCCTTGCAGCTAGTATAGCTTGGAATTTAAAGCCTTCAAAAAACAAAGATTGACAATACGCTCAAACAAAATATAAATTTAGCAAAAAGGAACCATTTACACGTTCTTGATAAACATTCACCCACTAAGAAAACTGGAAGAAACACTCATTATAATAAAAACGCACACAATTTGATTTTGCTGAGATAAATAATTTTTGCATAATGTTTCCCGTCACAGTTTTGTGAAATTAGTTCACATTATTTCACACATTTAGCTAGCACAGACTTGTGTTTGCATTGCACTTTCTGTTACGCTGGTATTATTATAATTACTTTAGTCGATCAGGCCATCCCCTGCATCTATTTATATGTTCTGACTTCCTAGTAAATTCAGCTGATAAATGCATGCACATTGTTTGGTGGTTTGATGTTTTCTTCACACTTACTGTACAGCATATTCTATTTTCTCGACATTTACTCTTTCTATCGAAGGTTTAAAACCATTGAAGATTCACGACGCAGAAACATTAAAGGAAGACCTCATGCTATCTGGTAACACTTCTTCTTTATGTTGTATGCCTCGGCATTGTAGCTAAATGATACTATATATATGCTTTTGTGTTCCTGTGCACTATGTCATTGTGCATCATTTTACCATACAGTTATATATTCGCTTGCAACCATCCTCACTATCATATGCACATATCTTTCAGATACACAACACTTTTTTTTTATGACAGTAATACATGGCAACCGAAAAGCTCTGTCGGCGGTTTGTAACCAATATTGTCCATTGGATTTTACACTAAATTTATTCGAAGTTCTATTTTAATACGTGTATCTTTACTCTAATTTCTTACACAATAAACGAACGAAGAACATTTATTTTACAGAGAAAATTGCCGAAGTAATAGAGACATTTATAAACTTGTCCAGTTTGTCTTCATAGTTTTCCTTCCGCTTGTATCTTGAGGGGATTAGTTTTAATTCATTTAAACGATTCAACAAAACTAGCATTCAAAATTGGCACATCCTTTTTCTGTCCGTTTGTCAATTATTTTTTAGACGATATCCAATTGCAATATGATTAACCATGTATTGCACTACCAAGTTGTTAACCGAGTCATGTGATATGTATTAATTACAGAAAAGCGTACACATACACAGAAAAGCATGATGTTGGAAAAACTTATGTACACGTATACAAAATGTTTGACAGGAAAGGAATATTTGATATTATTTATTTAAGTAGTACATATATATGAACATATTCTCGTATAAACACTTTGCTGCTTCATGATTGAAAAAAAAAAAAATGTATTCATAAATAATATTTATTTTACATAACTGCTGTACTCATAATGATGTATTGGTAAATAAACCAGTTACTGATAACAGTCTACTTTTATTATTCTACTAGTATACCAAAGTATTACTTGTACTAATTAACGAATCATTTCTTGTAATGTTGCTCCCGTGCGTCATGTGTATCCTTGATGTATATCGTTGTTTTAGAGTGTTACATACAGATATTACGTATTGTTGATGAAACCATTTCATATTACTGTGTCTTGTTTATTGATGAGGTAAATGGTACTTGTTGTTATAAAGGCTTGAAATACAATGATGACGATGATGACGGAACCGGTAAAGCTGCCAAGGACAGGACCCGCTCCTACAGAGTATTTGGGGACATTATATGTAAGTATCTCACGCCAACAATGCTTATAACATGTCATGCGCAATTTCATTCATAACAGATACATACCAATGAAATAAAATGGTATTCAATGGTTTTATTTGTAGCTAGAGTAGTATTTATTGTACGTTTATTTTGGAATTCGGCAGTTTATAATTATTTTTTGTCATTGTGTATATTTTCGAAATTTAAAGTTCTAACCACGTTGTATATTATACACTTTTTTTAATTAGTGTCTAAGCAGAACAAATTCAAATGTTATTGATATTGAAACACTAAACAGGTATATTGTTAAGGATACAAGGGGTATATTTTGTACGGTAAGAACAGTTAAATATTTTCCACAAGTTTTACCTCATTTGTTTGCAATAAACATTTGATATTGATAAATAAACCTAACATCGGAAATTTTTAATATCATATCAATTTATGTAAAAGCATATTGTTCAAAGGAATACACTTTCACAAGCACCTGTTTTACACACTGCCTTCTCACAGGTCCTGATTTCACGTTCGATGCTGCCAGCTGCCACCCCCAGAACATGGTCACGGCTGATACTCGGACACTCAAAAACGTCCGAGGCAGGACGGCCAACCTGGGAACGGCATTGAAGAACTACCGTGGAGCACTCGGGACTCGAGCCTTCAGCCAGTCAGGCCGTTTCTATTTTGAGGTAGTCGTGTACTTCTTCATCAAACGGCAACTACGCAATGACCTCATCTTTGAGGTCGCCATTGCTCGCAAGTCGGAGATTGATAAGAATTACACCGTGGACGGGTCACCGTACGCATGGACCGTCTGTGCTCGAAGGTATTTGAATACAACCAGCTATTGAAAAATCCTTACAACAAATCATTGTCAATTTGTTTTTCATAATTGTAGTGTTTCCATTAGTTTAAATTAAAACAGTTGTGATACTAGTTTCAATGTCCTGACAACGCTTTGCATTTTATATTCATGTAACAAATGTTTCGTTGTAGATGCCCGCTCTGCCGCACTGTATGTATAATGACATTTCACAACGGCGTCCGCCTGTACCACCTTCCTCTGACGGAGAACTCGCCACCAGGGACAACCCTGCGCACCACCATTGGCTTCCTGGTGGACATCAAGCAGAAGCAATGGTTCATAGTGGATGCCAAGAACAGGCGCCTGTTCTATAGGTTCAAGAACATCGACACCTCCACGCCGCTATGGCCGGTGTTTGGGGCATACAGTACGGAATATGTCAGCGTGTCATTGGCCCTGAAAACTGGCAAAGATGTGCAGGCAGTGCCTGATATACCAGCGGATGTGTAATTTTTATGTTGTTACTCATTTCGGCTGATTTACTCCTTATTTAATGCCAGATTTTGTATTGAAATTGTGCTTAAAGTTGCTGGACCTCTTTGGAAGCTACCAGTTGCCATGGAGCCTTTGGGGTTTCATTCCCTTGTGTGATTGAATCACACCATGTTTTTCAGTGATTTTGTTTCGCAACACTGAATGACATTATTTATATAATATAAGATATGTACTGTTGTATGTTAAGTGATTGGACTGGTGATAGTAAAGGACTCCATTGTGGGTGTTTGTATTTGACAGTAAGATGTCCTTGTTTGTTGAACTTGTTATTGTTTGAATATTCAGAATTTGAATCAAGAACGCAAGTCTTGTATTTAGATAGATTTGCGTTAAGATATATTTATTTTGTATATATGTGTGAACATTATGTGTTATTTGTTTTGCATTGAAAACGTTTGAATATGTATATACGTTCTTGTATCAAATTTGTACTTGTAGTATATTTTATGCTGTGTGAGATTTTCTGTTTTATTGCAGTGATTGTGTTGATTGTGTACCTATTTGCTTGCTGTTCTTGTTTCATCGTTTGTTTGTTGATGTTGATTTTTGCTTTGCATTGTTTTGTTTACTCTTAATACTTTCTGATCAATAACCGTTTTAAAAGATCAGTTTATAAGTAATTACATAATTAATTGGTGGTAAAATAAAGAGGAATTTTTAAAGCCATTTATTTAACTTCTTCTTTGTGGTGAAGAACACACATAAAATTATATTCTATATACATCTTTTGGGGCCAAAGTGTGTTAAGTTGTATAATCTTCATTTGTCCAACAATCACAATAACATTTCACTATTTAATGTCTTCTATGGGACTTATTACACCACGACATATGCGCGTTTTAGTATCATAGTCGATATACAGTTTGCAGACGCTCTAAATTCGTTTTCTGCCAATCAAATTTAATTGTGTTAGTGTGATAAAAAGTTAAATCTATTTTATTTTAACTATTCGCTTTATAATATGACACATTATTCTAAAATTACATGGCTTCAATTTAACGTGAGCGTTGTATTCATGTCCCCCTCAGGGCTTATACCAAAGGCTTCAAATAGAAAGCACGTCCGTTTTGTTCAGTATTCTTTGACATTGTATGTAATAAATATGTACGTATTAGTATGATAAATAGTTTTTATTTAATATATATTGTTGTATTATTTTGACAGTAGGTTTTTTGTATATTGTATTAAATTGATATATGCTTGTGCGTGTAGGTTCAACACGCTAAATGCACACACAATTTTGACAGTCAAAATAAAACAAAAACTACACATTGGCTTGCGTTGTAATAAAAAATATATTACTGTTACAGTAATACTGAGTGTATACATAGCATTGAATCGCACCCAAACAGTATTTACAAACATTGGTAAACATTTGTTAACATTGATAAACATTGGTAAACATTATTTATTTATTTATGCATAAAACTTTAAAACATCCCGGCAGAACACACTATTCTCGCCAACATCTAATAGCAATTCCTTATATATGGTCCGTGCTGAAATATTTATGAAAGCTGTGATCTTGCTGAGACATTTTGTTTTGTACCATCGCTTTATTCCATACAAGATAAATGTGAAGTGCTGAAACTTAATATAACAGAGAATGACGTAATACATTTATTTATGCTCAGCATGAGAAAACGAGAAATAAGGTATCGGTTAAAGGGACCTGTTTACAGATTGGCAAATTGACAATTTTCAAAATTATTCTCACAGATCCGAACAAGAAAAATACATGATATAAAACAAGCAAAATAACACTTCTGACAAGAAATATATTGGAAATTATAGTGCCGTTAATAAATGTGGGGGCCCATGAGATTTTTATCCCAATTGCGGTCTGCCTCATTTCGAGAAAATTGACGTCAAAGTTGAGGCACGTGATTTTTATGAGAAAGCCAGGATTATGATTATGATTATGATTAAGATATTTCAATTAATTGTTTAAATCTTGAATATTGTCAACGAAACATGTTATTTATTATGTTATTTGCAGAAAATTATCATTTTTGCTATGATTGCTTGTTTGGTTGCCATAGCAACCATCTCTTTATTATTTTTATTTTTGTCCGAAACATTTGTACATTCAAAGTTTGTTATTTGGGAAAGGCAGTCCAGTAAATATATATAATATAAATTACTTGTCCTCACCATGTTAGGTTCTGTATTGTATTCATGACAAACATTAAAATCTGTGTGAAATGTGAACATTTATCATTATGGTGGTGTTACTTAAACTGCTCATTCTTGCTCGAAACGCTCGACTGAGAAAAAAGGAAGCCATTTCCAGTTTCTACACCTATCAGTGTATTAAAAACTGCCAATAACTCATTTTCGCCAAGATACCGCAATTGGGCCAAAAATCACATGGGCTGACACAAATAACCATCAAATGAAATGGATAAAATTATAAAAGCGTTTCTAACGCGTTTCATCGGTATTATGGAAAACACATTTGGCACCTACATAGCTTTAAAATACACTATGTTTTAATAAGTCAGGATGGTCGACAGGTTAGGGCGTCAGATTTTTTATAACGACGATCGTAGGTTCGAGTCCCGGATTAGGCAAATTTTTTAATAGACTTTTGTTTTCTTATTTAATATTTGTTATTTGTTAGTCCAGATGCTTTAGTGTTTGAAGTTTTAATTGCATGTTTAAAACACTTACAATCAGTGAACAAGTGCCTTAATTTAATGTTGATTCTTACACGTCACGGTCGATTTTTCCCAATAGAGAAAACTTTAATGAATGTGAAAGTGCCCATTGTTGGCGTTTAACACTATGTTTTGTCCAGTGATCGGGGGTTAATGTGAAAGTCGGCTGAAGATTTATTTTATTATCAGATTATAAACCTATCGTTTGCCTCTTTTGACTTTCAATGTAGTTTAATACAGTGCTTTATATAGATTTTCATAACATCTAATATTTTGTAATATGTTGTATTTATTGTTAAGTTCATTGGTTGTCAGACGTTGAATCTAACTACAAAAAATGTCGAATAAACATTGGCTGTGAGAGAGACGAAATAAATGAATACGTAAATAATCCCTTATATATTGAGATCATGTTTTCATCTGAGCTTGATCGATACGCCAAATATGTATTGCACGAATTCGCAGCACCTCCAATAAAAAGAGATATATACGTGTGGGCATCACAATATTCGCTATTCATCTTGGCAATTATGCCTTAATGCCGCCTGGCACTTCCAGTGTTCCTTGATATTGCCTTATCACCCGATCTGTGTATTGTGGCCAACCGTTTTATTACTTATTCAATGTATCTGCTGATTTAGAATTAATTGGTCCTCGCAAAAGAAATACGCTACCAAATTGGTTCCATGTCGACGGATTTATTTCCCAGCATTTGTGCCCTGTCATTTCCAATAAAACGCTTTTACCACCACATTCTATTCCTTCCAGTACGACTCGTATTAATTGGTGAAATTTTTTATCAATTTTATTTCGTCATTGCTCAGAGAACAGTTTTCTTTCAACGCTGAAAAAAGTGACAATTGCAGCTGACAGGTAAACATTATATTCGGTGTTCTGTTTTTATTTCGATGTTGACATTTATAGTTTGTTGAAATTGACGTTTTTATAAATAAAGTAGACCACAAAACATAATATCTACTTTTTCAAAAGACATGTGTCTAGATAACACTTCAGTACTAAGATCTTAACCATATGGAACCTCCAGGCATATGAGTTTGGTTTCAAACGCAGTAATTCAAGCGTTCACACAAAATGATGATGCAACGATGCTTGTGTTATTTGAAACAACACTTGTGCTCTGGTTCACATCCGTTGAATGGAATAAAACTTTTACATTTTGAAATGACGTCACGTTATACGAATCCTTAGAATATGAATCCATCATATTTTATTTAAGCTTTATAGGAATAAATGGAGCTAGAATTTAAATGAACAAAATCTGAAACTGAGAATTGAAGTTTAATGAAAATGGAGATTAGTTTGTTTTTTCTTTTCAAAATAATGGCTTGTTTTGAAGCTATTAATGTTCTAAATTATATTGACTATTGAATTAAGAAAGAAGTCGTTCGTGCGCACTGAATACAATTGCATAATGGATTCAAATAAATACATATATTGATTTGTATGTGAGATTTTTAGCACAAATTTACAAAGAAAAGCTCATCTGGTACCATTTATATCTTTAAACTACGAACATAATAATCTTGTTATTGTTTATTTTCGTAACCAAACCAGATACTTTCTTAGTTACATTTATACATGCGCTTTCTCCCGATATGTTAAATTGCGTCGTAATAATACTATTGCTATCTTTTCTTAATAACACATTTACTTGTTGTTTTTCCAAATAATTTGTACTATACAGTGATGTCAGAAGTTCTGTATATGTCTGTTTGAACGAACTTGCAGCTATTGTTTAGATTCTGATTCACATAATGTCAAATTTTTTTTGCATCTTTGCATAAAGTTTTCTAAATCCGTTTGTTGTTGATAATGTTGTTATTGTTGTTTTTAGTAAATTTCGCTAGCAACGAAAGTGCAACACAACTAAAACCACTTTTAAGCACTTGGTTGTATTTTAAATACAATGACAGCATAAGACAATTGTTGTTGTTTTAAAATAAAGTGATAACTTAATATATAGTTTATTCATTGTTATCGTCAGCCTGTAGTGCACTAAAACAATAACAGAAGGAAAAGTTGCTTTGCCCTATTTTTGCTTTATCCATCTTCTGTTCATGATGAATGCACGTCGTTACTGAATTACTTAGCCAGAAACAATGGCTGGTACTCTGAAAATAGCAAAAAAAACAACAACACTTTAAGCATCATATTACACGAATTACATAATACGAGGATGTTAAATACAAACATGTCTCGTGTATAGCATTGTCAGCAACAACCATGAAGAAGCTTTTATTTCACTTTATTTTAGAATATTACTATCCACAAATATGACAATTTGGTATAATTATTTTCATCGTACATCACCATATTAAACCTGCGTAAGGAATTAAATAACTACTGCATCAGCCTCTGTGTTTCTATCCAGTAATGTCTGAGTCTACATATGATATCTTGATTCACAGACATTCATGTCTATAAGAAGCGCTTCTTTACATCTGACGTAGCTGCGACAACTATACTACTATATAAGAAAACTACTAAGATAAAAATGATATATAGACAAATACCTTCCCATGAAAGTTTGTTGTCACCGTTCCGATCTGCGGACATATAGTACCCAGTAACCGTTCTCTCTGCTTCCTTTTTAGGCATCCCCACCTTCGTTGCTATGTCAACGAGTTCCTCACGTGACACCAACCCGTCCCCATTGGTGTCCTCGAGGTTGAACCATTCCTTCGCGCTGTTAACGTCGAAGTCTGGAGAGCTGACCTCCATGAGATAGTCTGGGATGAAGTCAACGGATCCGTCGCCTGTAAAGGTGGAACGGATATGAGTGTACTAAAACTGCCCAATAGTGGCCACTAACATTTTAAATACCTCCCAGTGATTGAGAAATGATTGATTTCCATCCATCGTGCTTCTCAAGTTTTTCCCAAACCTTTCTCGTACTTCGTTAAAAATGTGATATTCAATGACACTTATTGCAAAACACTTTTTTTTCTATTAAAATGACATATGTGCAAACATCTATTCAGACTTTTCCCTTGTTAATATAAGCTTTCTTCCTATCTAAGGGGATTACCGGTATTTTCCATTCAGTACTTTGGAAAGTGCATGACAAGCATTTTTGCCACTTATTTATTATGATATTTATCTGGATATTAAGATAGCGTTTGCGAATATTTTTCTGCACGACATATTATTATTATACTATTTGACCTTTAAGTGCCCAGAACTGACATTATATACATTTTCTTGATGTTGCGAGGTCTTCCGAATGATCTTACTAACACGAATATTATCATGATAACTATCTGACAACGCGAATCTTAACAAGATAATATTCGTGTTACCACTTAATTTGTGCGCGAGGTCTTCCGCATTATTTTACTAGCACAAATATTTGCATGATAGTTATCCGACAACGCCAGTCTTAACTAATTAGTATTTGTGTTACCACTTATCTTACTAACACGAATAATATCATGATAATTATCTGACAACACGACTATTAACTAGGCACTATTCATGCTACCACTTAATTCGGCGCAAGGTCTTCATTATCTAACTAACACGAATATTATCATGATAATTATCTTTCATCGCGAATCTTAACTAGATAATATTCGTGTTACCACTTAATTTGTGTGCGAGGTCTTCCGCATTATCTTACTAACACGAATCCTATCATGATAATTATTTGACAACGCGAATCTTAACTAGATAATATTCGTGTTACCAATTAATTGGTGCGCGAGGTCTTCCGCATTATCTTACCAACACGAATATTATCATGATATTTATCTGACAACGCGAATCTTTACTGGATAATATATGTGTTACCACTTAATTTTATGTATCGCAAACGTATTCGCAAACCAGTTCGTGTTGCCAGTTATCTAACACGACTATCTTTATGATAATTATCGTACAATGCAAATTTTAAGTAGTTAATATTTGTGATACCACATAAGTTTTTAGTAACTGACATTCTGATGTCAGTTATGGGCAGTTTCGGGCCTGTTTTCATTAAGCAGATAAAAATCTTACTTCAAAAAATTCGCAAACGCTATTAAGATATAAGATTAATAACACAAAACTTAAATGGTAACACGAAAATGTTCGCGAACCTTAAGTAGTTATCGTAAGGGAGTTCTATGCCACCATAGAAACTGAATCACATTCTAATTCGATAGGCATCCTAATTGCTTAGACCTAATTTGCCGTATGAATTAATCAGTTAGTTACTTTAATTTAAATTGATATATATCCCTGTTTGAATACACATTCACAATTGTTATTCTCTCTAGTTGCGTGAGAGTCGGACCGTTGGGAAAACACACGACACATTTGTAGCAACGTGACTTTCACGAAGCTGGCAATTTATTTCTACTGCGTGTTTCCGTATTCATTACCGGCAATTGTCATTTGTACAATTACGAAATATACTTGATTTGTGTGTTCCGAATGTTAAGCTATAAACATAGACAACAGCAATTAAAGAACATTCATCATTATGTTTAACAAAGCAAGACTAATAAACCTAGCAACGGAACAACACGGAGTTTGCAAACGAATATTACATAAATGAAACAGTATGTACTCAAGCCACACTGAATGTTAGTCATGGTTGGACTTGTGCTCGGCTTAAAAAGAGACATATCTTTGACATGTGACTTAAAGGGACTATGTCAACAAAAAGAGACATATCTTTGACATGTGACTTAAAGGGACTATGTCAACAAAAAGAGACATATCTTTGACATGTGACTTAAAGGGACTATGTCAACAAAAAGGGCCTCAAGGAATTAATTTCTTTTAAAAATCTGAAATTATGATATTAAAACTAGCATATAATAACTGTTAAAACATAAGGTGCATAAAATGGGAAAAGAGTTTTCTGAGATGAAAATGAATTAATAATATGGGTTGTGTTTGTTTGGCCCTTTTCATGTTACATTTTGACGTCAGAATTGTGAGTATTTTGCATAACCATAGTTTACTTAGACAATAATATACGGCAGAGCTGGGCCGGGCATCTATAATCGGTCCGCGGCGATATAACGGCCCAAGGGCCGTTATACGGCTAGGGCCGATTATAGACGCCCGGCCCAGCTCTGCCGTATATTATCGTTTATAATACATATTATCCTGTCACAAGAAAAGAATCATGTTACTTTTTTTATTACACAAAGTGTTAACAAAAACACCAAACAAACTTTCCGTATTTTTATTTAACATTCAACTAATTACGCAATACGTGACGCAATTCTAACGAATGACGTAATTTATCAACAGAAAAACAGTGACGAAACAAACCAGTCTTCGCTGGACTTTCAGTTTTGTTGTGACAACGATTATGTCGTGTTTGCTTTTATTTTTAGTAAAATACATTACTATTAGTTTAATAAATCGTGCATGGACGAATTCTGAATGATGAATGTGTCAGTTGGATAAATAATATATTTTGAGATTTTGAATCGAATAAAATCAAACGTTCTGACCAGTCATTGCGATTTCGTAAATCGTTTTTCTGGTCAGAATGTTTCACATGCAATTAATATCTTGACTGTTAAAAATTAAGGCTTATGGATAGAAGACAAAATTGAAGTGCTTACAGTATTGTTGGATTTTTATTGTTGGAAGCAATGGATTGAAATGGAGGTACAGTAAAAGTTTCCGATCTGTTCAATTTTGTTCAGTGGTTCTTTTTTCTCAAACTAAAAGATGCATAGGCTATAGATCGTATATATGTTTAATCAATTTAACTACAAACTTTCGTTAATATTCAGTATTTGTATTTTCGGATATAACCGTTTAATTTTGACTAAATACGCCATTCGTTGTCGTTGATGTCGCGCGATCGGATTCTCTTCGATTATCGAAAAATCGGCCGCGGCCAATTATATTATATCGGCTCAGCGGAGCCGCGTAACGACCCGTAATCGACGTCAAAATCTTACTATTTTAGTAACACTATGTATTATTTAGACAATAATATACGGCAGAGCTGGGCCGGGCATCTATAATCGGCCCGCTGCCGATATAACGGCCCAAGGGCCTTTGGTCCGAGGGCCGTTATACGGCTAGGGCCGATTATAGACGCCCGGCCCAGCTCTGCCGTATATTATCGTTTATAATACATATTATCCTGTCACAATAAAAAAGAATCATGTTTCTTTCTTTATTACACAAAGTGTTAACAAAAACACCAAACAAACTTTTCGTACTTTTATTTAACATTCAACTAATTACGCAATACGTGACGCAATTCTAACGAATGACGTAATTTATAAACAGAAAAACAGTGACGAAACAAACCAGTTTTCGCTGGACTCTCAGTTTTGTAGTGACAACGATTATGTCGTGTTTGCTTTTATTTTTTAGTAAAATACATTACAATTAGTTTAATAAATCGTGCATGGACGAATTCTGAATGATGAATGTGTCAGTTTGATAAATAATATATTTTGAGACTTTGAATCGAATAAAATGAAACGTTCTGACCAGTCATTGCGATTTCGTAAATCGTGTTTCTGGTCAGAATGGTTCACATGCAATTAATATCATGATTGTTAAAAATGAAGGCTTATGGATACAACAAAAGGGAATCAAAGTGCTTATAGTATTGTTGAATTTTTATTGTTGGAAGCAATGGATTGAAATTGAGGTACAGTAAAAGTTTCCGATCTGTTCAGTTTTGTTCAGTTAATCTTTTCTCTAACTCAAAGATGCATAATCTATAGATCCTATATATTTAATCAATTTAACTACAAACTTTCGTTAATATTCAGTATTTGCATTTTCGGATATAACCGTTTAATTTTGACTAAATATGCCATTCGTTGTCATTGACGTCGCGCAATCAGATTCTCTTCGATTATCGAAAAATCGGCCGCGGCCAATTATATCGGCTCAGTAGAGCCGCGTAACGACCCGTAATCGATGTCAAATTGTTACTATTTTTAGTAACAATATGCATTATAGAATGTTACTTTACAAAAAAGAAAAATGCGGTTGGTTAAAGCGCCGTCTTCTGTCATTTTCTTCGTATGGCTTTTATGTCGTGAGTTCGATACCCGACTGGAGTTTTAATTTTTCTAACAATTTTACTGATTTGTTTTTTCTCAAATATCTCATAATGTATCATATTATTTGTTCTTAATTTAATATTCATGTCTTTGTATATCACATTTTTATCATCTTATATCATTTATAGTGCAATAGCAAACCAATATTTTGTTGACATAGTCCCTTAAAAATACGTTTACAAACAGTTTTTCTCCAAACGCGTTGCAAAATAAGAATAACCATATTCCTGAAAATATGGTCTTTTTAATATTCAATATTTACATTTTACTAATTGTAAAAAGCAGTTATATTCTGTTTTAATAAGTATTGGTTGCGTTTGATTTATCATTGAAGCGGTTCTTACACTGCATTCAGAGGAGTCCAATCGTGCCACTGAATTTAAACATTTATCATGTCCTATGCAGTTCGCCGAAGCTTTACGAAAACTGTCACTGGATTTGGGGTCCCTTGCAACATTTCATTAATGTCAAAATTGTCTTCGTAAATTGCCTCAGAACGGTGTATATGGCTTTGGGAATATCTACGCCTTCGAAAAGCCATAAATGCCAATGTTTATCTACAGAATAAACCTGATCTCGAGAAATGCGTTGGGGCGCCACGTTAATAAAGATGAATTGTGAGGGTTAGCAACGCAAAGACAACGTCGATATTTTGTCTTTGAATTATTTCATATGAATAACAATTACACAATTACCAACAATCTAAATAATGTTAAAATATTGATATGTCAAACATCAGACTAGTTTTTATTAATACACCTCCAATAAAGTACGATAGGACATATTTATAGTTAAATATTTTCTTATTCATATTGTCAACAGACTTAGGCGTAAAAAAAATATATGTTTGTTTCAGGTTACTCGACCTACCCTAAAAAATGCCCCGACCCTAGAACAATTTATTGGGTTTGCCAGATTGACTTTGTTTTATTTACCTTTTTAAATAATTAAATGTGTTTTGGATAAATAAGTGTTTTGTTTTGATAGTATCCATTTATAAACAATGTTATCCATTTATAAACAATGTTAAGGCTATTACTGATATGTTTTGAATATTTATTCAGTTTTAGAATCTTCAAGTTGACCATTTACCAAATAAAAATAAAATAAAAAATAAAACAATTCCGACCTACCTACCCTATTTTTTTTGGGCATGTAACCTGAAACAAACATATATTTTTTTACGCCTTATCAAAACGTCATATTTTCAAATACATACTGAACGGCTTGCTTATAAAATACATGCGTATTGAAATAACCTAATGGCATACTACGTGTCGGCTTAATTATCCGTGAAAATAAACAGGAAACATATATATTATATCAATTCTAGTAGGCGCATGTGTCGTTACGAAAACTTCTTGACATATACATATTTTCAAGCGAAGAAACAACTAATGAAGGCATAACTGGCGATTCTTGTACCGCCTTTATTAAAATTAATGACAAGGCGTTCGAATTCCAAATAAAGAAATACTCGATTTACAAGATAGACTTTTCCAGGTGTTGTCCGTTTAATTCCTCCCCACCTCCACAGCTATTTCTGAAGGCTAAATTTCTATTCACCGAGCATCATAAGTTTTGCCACATACTTTTAAGTGTCAACTAGGTTAATCGCTCAACATGTGATATTCAAGCAAAATGAGTAGATAAAACAAAAGATCTAGATTAAGTTTCATTTAAACGCGGAGGAAACCTACCAAATTAATTTGCAAATTATTGATATCTGTGGAAATCTGTAGAGAAAACAACAACACTATCTTAATGTGCATATGATTTATACATTCGTTGAAACGTCTAGATAAGACACTATATTAGTTCGCATATGATTGGCTTTTCGTGGAAACGTCTAGATAAACCACTAGATTAATTTGGATATGACTGACATTAGAGGAAACGTTCAGATAAAACGCGAGATTAATTTGCCGATGGTTGATATTTGTGGAAAACAATAAAGCGATTAATTTGCCTTTTTGGAAACGTACATCACGTCTAGATAAACCACTAGATTAATTTGGATATGACTGACATTAGAGGAAACGTTCAGATAAAACGCAAGATTAATTTGCCGATGGTTGATATTTGTGGAAAACGATAAAGCGATTAATTTGCCTTTTTGGAAACGTACATCACGTCTAGATAAAACGCTGGATTAATTTGCCAATGATTGACATTTGTGGAAAACGATAAAGCATGAGATAAATGAGCGTTTGTGGAAACGTGTATAACAACTAGGTACACCACTAGATTAATTTACATATGACTGGCATTAGTGGAACAATATGGTCCTACCGTCTTGGTCCCGTTTTGCAATGAATTCCTTCACCTGGTCGGGTGTGACATTGGGGTTGTACTTCCGGAGGTAGTCCAGTATCTCCCCTTTGCTGGCCCGTTCGTCGCGGTTGGTGTCAATATAAGTAGCAAACTGTTCCTTCAGTGCTTCAACAATGACATACACTCGAGTGACCACTTGTATAGTTTCGACACTTATGATGATATTCGACATTTGTCTGCATAATGTATATCATTGACGCTTTTACATTGTTACGGAAAAACATGCACACTTTACTTGTAACGACTTAAATTATATAATTTTATCTAACGAGACTGAAAAAAAATTGTTTAAATGTAATGTCATATTCTAACGATCCGAATATTTTTAAATCTTACAGAATTACATTACCATTTTGGCCTTAAATATGCGGGTTTACATAGGTACAAATCACACGCAGTTTGTTTGATTATTTTTTATTTATAAGTGTTGATATATTTCTTTGTTTATTACAATTTTAATAGTTCAATATATTTTTGCAATGGGTCTGAATCCTCGTTAATACCTCAAAACAATCGGCAGTGTAGTGTACTCCTTGTGCAATATACATATACTACGCAGCTTTCCAATGAAAAGTACAGTAGTGTCAATATCTTGATGCAATTCTATTTAAATATAATCAAAAGATTTAGGAATTCTTTAGGTATGCGGTCAAACTGTTGTATTACTATCGATAGTCAAATACTACACATATGTTATTAATTATTAAAGTGTCTAACTTTTAAAATAACTTAATTAACATTTGCTTTGTATAGTCAAACAAACCTACCTTGCAGATGGGGAATAGTGAAACACATCTGAAAATGTACAATAAACATGTTACAAAATGTAAGTTTCAGTGCCCTTCATTTCCACAACAAAGTTAGATATTATATATGATTAGCCTAAACACGTTTATTGTTTAATTTATTATGTTAGAAACACCGTTATCAAATAATAGTAATACATTCATCTCATAGTGTACTACCAATGTTTTAAATGTGGTATTTATAAAAACTGTATATTTCATAATAATGTAATGTCCGTCGTCGTTTTTACAAAAACGTGCAGCCATTATACTTAGTAACAGAATTATACATTTACAAAGAATTCTTTCCAAACAGCTATTTGTAGCACATAAACACTTTTATGTGTAATTTAAAGTAATCGTTTTCTCCCAGAAAGTGTTTGCTTTTCTTGCATGTTTCTCATATTATTTTGATTTATATTCAACAGGAAAAACCCATGCGTGTCAATATATGTTTAACAGTTCAACTAAAGGTTTCATAGTTTACTGCAATATGTACAACACAATTATGAGAATAGACAGACAATGCAACACATTAAAATTCAAAGCTCGTCCACCAGGTAGTTTTTTTTTTATAAGTGTAGGTGTGCAGCTCAAAACGAACATGTTAGAAGTGAAAGATTTATTAAAAATATATTTGACGAATTAATAGTTCTAACACATTTGAACTAAAAATTTACATTTGTGAAATAACAATATTTTGATAATAATGTGTTTCATTTAACTATGCGCACTGTGATGGAATAAATGGAAGAATCGTATGTATACATGTTTTGGTAACAGTATATTTCCTCGTTTACCATTCCATTCACGATTATCTCTGGTTTTGCTTTAACCACAATCGGCACGAGTCTTTTCTTCGGCAACGTTATTATTAAGAATGTCCATTTGTCAAAGTCTAACGGACAGATGCTAGCTCCCAACGGAGCTGTAATGCCCCATGTTGACCGTTACGCGTATCTAAACCTGACATACACTAATCGATATGTCAGCCTTTACTATACGTTTTGAAAATATGCGTTACAATCCATGAAGTTTTCAAAATACGCATGCTGAACCCTTTTCTAATCGATATGTTAGCCTTTAATCTTGAGGCGTGTCGTGCAAAAACCGGGATTAATGCATGTACGTAAAGAGTCGTCCCGGATCAGCCCGTGCAGTCCACACAGGCTAATCTAGGATGACACTTTCCGCTTTTATGATATTTTCTGTTTCAAGGGAGTCTCTTATAAACACAAATCCACTGTAGGTAGAAAGTGCCGTCCTGGATTAGCCTATGCGGACTTTACGCACATGCATTAAGCCCGGTTTTCCCACGACACGCCTCAATTATGTTCTGGAAATATGCGTAACAATCCATGAAGTTTTCAAGACACACGTACTTAGTCCTTTGTAATATTTGTTTAGTGTATGTTTTGGAAGTATTCATGATAAACCGTGACTTTTGCAATATCATGATTTATCCTTTGTGTTAAAGCCAGATATAGAAAATGTGTTAGTATAGCTTAGATTTGGTTTCCTTGAAATGCATTTTTAAATTAAATATGAGTATTTTGTGTTGAAATACTGTTGAAATACTGGTAATACATATCATTGGAAAGTGACATTTTAATTAAAATAGTTCATTCAATAAATCTTGCAAGAATTATAAGAAATATACAGAATAAAAATGCGAAATTATGTTAAAATATTGCACAAACTATAGTTCAAGCTTGTTTACAGGACATAGATGATTCATCATTCATAATATGCGTATTTGCACACAATCGCATCTTAAAGAGTAAACCTTATTCGGATTTTCTCAGGAAATGCGTTATCAATGTCAACAAAACTGCGTGAAAAATGTTCAAATGATTGCCATTTTTGCGCTGAATTGTGATAGAGCTAAATACAATTGCCAAGTTGCATGGCGAATGCTCTCAGTTATTATAAACAAAACAGCGCAAACATTCATGTAAGAATATGTTTTCTTGAAAACGTTTTGTCATTACTAACAAATATGCCAGTATGCGAGAATTTTTTGTATTAAACAATTGGCATTTTGCCGATTTCGTTTTCCAGGGTACATACTCTTTTCAAAAAATTTAATTACCGACAGAGGATTCAAATCCTTTTAGGAAACACCGGTATACGATTCGCGATCTATCAAACACGCAAGGCATAGGAGTAGACGGAGGACCATGAGAACAGCATATTTCAAAAATGCGTTGTGTGTCCATTAACTCGTATTAATCAAAACTGCTATTTCAGTTTGGGTCCGCTTAGGGAAAGCAATGACATATCCGCGCTCTGTGACGAATGGAATGAGAAAAGTTTGATAAACAAATTGAAAAAAACACAGCCTAAAACAAAACAACTAGGTTTTAGGAAATTGTGATTGCTATCCTTACACTGTTTAGTAACTGTCTATTACACGATTCATATTTTAATTGATTTAAAAAGGTCTGATTGCCATAAATAAGCACACAGTTGCTTTATATATATTTATATTATATGTATTACATATTATATGTATGCTGAATATTTATTTTTTACGAACATTATGTTTGCTGAATATGTTGGTATAAAAATGTTCTGATGATAATTTTCATTTGCATTAGTTAATTTTTATTTCATATTTAAAACATCTCTTAACCAGGTAGGAGGTTCGACGCGCATTTAAACCAAACATTGCGTCACAGAGCATTGGCCGTTACAAATCAACCACGGATAGCACAATTGCCCCGCCTTTCTGTTTGTTTAAGATTGTTTGTCTAAGGATTTTAAGTAAAATGATTGGATTATGCAACCATATGTTATTATTTAGCACTGAATTATAAATACATAATTGATCAACTCAATATCCTTGATTTACAAGTATCTACTGGTCAATCCATGTTCAATTCTACACGAGATTATAGTACGACATTAGTTGAGAATACCGCGTACGTGGAGCTCGCAAGATTGTGGGTTACATAGGCTAGAACGCACAGCGGCTGTCCTTGATTTGCAAAGCCACTAGACAACATATTGAAACAAAATTGGAATCTTGCTCGTGTTAAGTTTATTATTGGTTGATTGGGCAATTTTGGTTTTACTACGCAAATGCCATTAAAGAGTGAGAAAGTTATTTCTCAAGTGAGGATCACAAAATAGATTGAATGCGTACAATAACCGTGTTTACGTCATAGTTTGTGGATTGCTTTTTGCAATGCCAGTACAAAGGAATTCAATAATAACCCGTGAACTGCATGATAATCATTATGATAAATAAACACGATAAAATAGTATACATTCGTGAATGTAATATGTTAACTTAACTTTATATTATTTGCAAGCGATGTTTTTGTAGCCTGATACGTGCATATGAACTTGTAGGTTTCAAATATTTCAAATCAATAACTGACATATCACTTTGTTCAATGCAAATTACATTCGCCCAAACTATGCCATCCGTTACAGAAGAAATATTCTTCGATGATTGTCGCTGATTTTGAGACAAAGAACAAAATTATCGTTGTTACCCAATAAGCAACGCAAAAAGTAGTCCCGATTCTGAGCGCAGCATAGCAAAATTTAGTTCTCATAACAATTGCAAAAATATGTGTCACATCATGGTTGAATCGAAATAATTTTTGCATTATCGTTGTTTATTGGCCAATAAACAACTCTTTGTCGTTCTTTTGCGTGCGATTAAACCACGAGGGCGTTTAACTCCTATGCATCAGAACTCCAAATCGTTCGATCGATAAACAACGAGAAATAGACAACTATTTTTTAAACAAATACAACAGCAGTAATGCAACCATAAAATTATCTTGGGAGATGCGAACATGGGAAAATTCGTGGTGCATTGGACAGAAGAGAACTACCATACCTGTTCCCCTGTCGCATCCGTGTGCTGACGTTTGTGAAGGATGTTCCAGTACTTGGGCTGTTGAAGGATGTCGTGCAGAGAGTTGGCCATTGCAAGCTGCAAGAGACATGCGCCCACAAAGACAGCTACTGGGTATATGTTGATTGAATGCCTGAAGGAAAAATATATTAATTAAATTACTTGGGCTGTTGATTTGCCTGAAGTATAAATATATTCATTAAATTAGCAAAGATGTAATGTATGAATGAAAATATTACATGAGATGGACATTGCAAGCTGTACGAGACATGCGCCCGCGAAGACAGCTGCTTGGTATATGTTGATTAAATGCCTGAAGTAAAAATGTATTAATCAAATTAGCAGAGGTGTAATGTATGAGTGACAACATAACATGAGATGGACATTGCGACCTGCACAAGACACGCGCCCACTAAGGCAGTAACTGTATTCATCAAATAAGCATAGGTGTAATGTATGAATGAAAACATAACATGAGATGGACATTGCAAGCTGCACAATACATATGCCCACAAATACAGTTGCTGGGTATATGTTGAATTAATGCCTGAAGTAAAAATATATTCATCAAATTATCAAAGGTGTTATATATGAATAAAAACATTTCGTGAGCATACAATTAAGAAATACGTGTTTAACAAGGTAATATAAGTTATGTATTTATGTGAGTTTAGCTACGGTGAATATTATTATACATTGGTGTCTACTTCGTTAAAAAATGTTATAAATAATCGATTTCCTAAATGTTAAGCATCAAAATTTAACTCATGCACCAGTCTTCAAAAGCAGAGATAAATATGTTCTGTTTTCGAAAAGTTCGTGGAAAATAATAAAAAGTACTTTATTTTGTGGAACATTGTTGTCTACAATACCACACGTACAAACAATATTCAAACATGAACATATACCGTGTTATAAAATATAAATAAACCCCCCTTTTAGATGAAATAGGAAATAACTACAGTACTAACAGTTCTATGAAGATATATAATACAAGTGCAATCACTTTCAAATTGATATTTTGTTTGGCTATCTTTTAAAGCTAAAGAGCTTTTAAGAGCTAAAAAGATGAAAGGAAATCGGCGAAATATTTGTATCTAATTCAAATTATCATTCAACTGTTTAGATGTCTCCATTCATATTTACATTAATTTAAAAAAATTGTGTTGTTAAGGTATTTTGTAAAATTCATTTGAATTCAAAATTACACTTTATGGATTTAGTTAAGTAATTTAATGCCGTGTGTTTTTGGCAAATTCATGTGCGTGCTTTACAACTTCATATCCATATTTTTGTGGCAAGAAATTAGTTAATGTGTGATGAACATTTATTATGCTGTGTTGAGTGTAAATAACATTTAAAGTGACATTAACTTATAAAAATGTTTATAAGAAAGGGTCTTCCGTCGCACAAATCTATAAAACACTAAGAGAATAAATAAGCGCTTAATGCGGCGACGAAGTGGTTACGTAATCCCAAATAACCATACCAGATATTTCAATAAACAGAATAATCTTGTGGCCTTTCTTTATTCGCATACGTATATTCCCTTTTGGATTTCATAAGCGGTCTTAATATTTCTATAAACATGACTGTATTGCCATAAACTGCTTTCTACACCATTGGTTTTGCCCCAGACCGATATAAATTTTCAGTCATAGATACATATCATGTACAAAACTACTTGGAAATGAGAGATATATTGCTGCATTAAATTCGTAATAGCGTTAGGTATTCGTCAGACGCATTAATTCCAGTTATGTTTCTGGTTTTATTCAATGTTACATTACAGATAATCCCTGTGGACTGACCATTTCTATCGTTTCTAATTAGTTAAGTCTACACATCTTGATTCTTACATTAAACAGTTGTTACATAGGTGACGAAGATAAACAGCACTTGCCGAAATGGTTATGTTTATCCATTATGTTTTTGTAAATGTGAATTCATATGTATATAATAGGAAATGAGAAAAAATCCAGAGTCCATAACGTAGAGCGGATTGGAAATATGGGCTCATTCAGGCTGAATAACACCGTAAAATTCTAAACCGTGGCGGCAATACATAAATAAGAGGCCCAGGAGAAACAAACGCTCTATGGGGGACACAGGGCTACATTTTAGACAAAGAGCATCTCTTAAACATTTTTAAATAGGACCATACGACATGGTTACAAACAAAATATATAAGGCTTAGATATTTTATAGTTTAAGTAGTTTTGAACAAGAATGTTTATAAGATGTTTTCAAATTTAAGGACATATAACAAACTTTGGGTCCGGGGAAGCCATTTGTTTGCCAAGGGGCCACATTTCTACAAATTTTGTATAGGAATATACGGTTATGCTGCATACGAAACATCAAAGACCGTGTGGTTTCAGACAAGAAGACATGTTGGGTTTTTTCCTATGACAGTCTATATATATAATTATGAGTCACGGGGCGGGGTCATTTTTAGCACAGAAACAACTTCTGAACAGGGGCAATGGTAGAGAACCATAAAGTAATATTACATACCAAATAAAAAAACTCGTACGCCTAGTAGTTCAAGACAAGAAGCATTTTGAAGGATTTTCCTACATAAGTCAAAATAAAGAATTAGAAACCCAGCGTGGGGGTCAACATTAAGCCCAGGAGCGCCATTTTTTTATAATTTTGGTAAAGAAACAAAAGGCAATGCTTCAGCCCAAATATCAAAGGCCTTGTAGTTTCAGACAAAAAAGTTATGTTTTTTATTGAAGTATCTTTAAATAAAAACTTAGCACCGCGGCGGGGCAATGTTTACGCCCTGGGGCACAATTTCACCACATTTAAGTAAAGGACCATAAGGCGATGCTACATAGTAAAATGCCCAGGCCTTGTAGTTTTAGGCGAGAAGATTAAAAAAATATATTAAAGCTGCGGTGTGGGTCATTCTTTTATCGCAGGGCATCATTTCAACAATTTCTTTAAAGGACCATAAGGCGATTCTACATTCCAAATATCAAGCGCCGAGGCCTTGTAGTTTCAGACGAGAATTTTTTTTTAAGTTTGTTTAACAAAAGAATCTATTTTAGCTCTTGTAAAATATATGCTGTTTTTTCGCTCGCTTCGCTCGCTCAATTTGGTCAAAGATACACATCAAATTCAGTAAAACATACCCGACCTAGCCCGACCCCGTACGATTTCTTACGTACACCGTAGTACCGGCGCAAAAGTTAATTGAAAACGATAAACTATAAACATAGGTATATATGCCTTATTTGTAAATGATATTGTTTTCTTTTTTAAATTCATATATTATAACAAGATGTCAGATATATATACACCGTTGGCTCAGGATACCACATAAAAGACAAATATATAAGTTTGGAATAAATACGATTTAAAGTCGAAATTCAAGTAAAATCAATGACTACTTTCGAGTTTAAGCAGTTTTGTCCCAATAAATAGTAAAGTTCCCAAAAACTAAATCTACAAAGTTCTTGTTCATTGTTCCATTAGCAATCACTTTTTTTTTCTCATTTATTTCTCAATTATTTTTATAATATAATATACATCGACATCTATCGGTAAATGGTACATGAGAATGTATCTGAGAGTATGCACTTTTGTGTACCTTTAACACATAGCAAATGTTTAGCAATCATACCAAATTTAATATTGTCGTATGCATTCATAAAAAAAGATATAAAGTGGTAAAGTAGAGGGGTGTGCACAACGTCGGCTCCAATTCCTGGCGATTTCATATTTTTTCCAGCACAATAAGTCAGCAAAATTGACACAACGTCGCCTTCACTTGCCGTATTATCTCACAACGCAATCATACGAGTACCTTTCACAATACTTCGTGTAAAAAAATGAAAAAAGACACAGCACATTCACTTCGAAAAAAGATAAATGAAGAGGTAAATGAATAATACAAGTAATTCTCGATGCGTGTGTGTTTGAATTTAGTCAGCTACGGATTTTACATGTTTAAAGATGTTCCTGATATATATATGTTAAACGTCAAATACGTATTTAGTGGATAGGCACATCAAACAAGGGTAATTTACTGCCAAAAGAGGTTAATGACATACGGATGAACCAACATGTCTTTCGAACATATACGGTGAAGTATTAATTTATTCAGTGAAACAATGATGATGATGATGATGATGATAATGATGATGATGATGATGATGAGAAAGATTATTCATATATCTTTGATACGGATCTGTAGCTGATCACTGCTGACCCACACACAACATAAAGGGACTATAACAGCACGATCAAAAGTTTACGCCCCCCCCCCCCCCCAAATCCGAAATCCTGGATCCGCCCCTGAGGATGATTTCTGTATAAATTGGTTGAATCGTACCCGGATGTTTATAGGGAGATGTTTGAAGTGTAAACGGACGTACACACGCACCGACGTACAGACGCACGGACACCTGCACACACGACGGGCTAAAAGCCACCGCATAAGCTCTCTAGAGCTTAAAAACGACTGCACTGCAATTTAAAGTTAGAAACAGTATTAACTAATAAATTTAAGCAAAAACATGCTGCAGCGGCGTTATAAGACCTGCGAGATTATAACATCAAATATATGAGGAATACGGCAAAATGACAATACATTGAACTTTTGTTTAATTCATATAGAAGCCCATATGTTCGTATTGCAATGTACCATAATCGTCGGACAACATTTTATTCCATATCTTATGCAAATGGCCAAATATGTGTATCTGTATTGTAATCTTACTATTTTTATAGCAATAAGTCTCCTTATATTGTGTCATTGTATCGCTTTACAATAATAGTCATAGCAATGATTTTTAAAGATTTTTCCTCTTAAAGTCCATAACAAATAATTAAAGCTCTGGGGCTGGGCCATTTTTTTTTATCCCAGAGCATCATTTTAATAATTTTGGCAAAGGACCATTAGTCAATGCTACATACCAAATATCAAGCATCTAAGCCATGTAATTTCAGAGAAGAAAATGTTTTTTAAAGTTAAATTAACAAAAAATATATATTGTAGTTCCTGTGAATTAATTATGCAGTGGACCGGAAACATATGAACAAATTCAAATTTCTATCTCCTACCCAGTTGTTTATAAGGAGATGTTTGAAGTGTAAAAGGACAGACGCACTAACGCAAGGACGCCCGCATACACAGCGGACCAAAGGCCACCGCATAAGCTCTCTAGAGCTTAAAATCGACTACACTGCAATTAAAAGAGTTAGAAAGAGTATAACTTATAAATTAAAGCAACAAATTTGCTGCAGCGGTGTTATAGACCTACCAGGTCATTACATCACATAAATGATGAAAACGGCAAAATGACAATACATTGAAATTTAGTTTAATTTATACAGAATCCCATATGTTCGTTTTTCAATGTACCATAAATGACGGGCAACATTTTTCCGTATTTTATGCAAATGGCCAAATAATTGTGTCTGTACTGTAAGCAAGTCTAAGAAATTTATATACTCGTTTTGAATAACAAGCGCTGCAATCATTGAAATGATATATGGAATTTAAGAAATGGTTTATAGCAGCCCAAACCTACGTTTGGTCTTTCCTCGTCTTCCAATGCTTCCATTTCCACGTTACTAGTTAATACGGACATATGTAGAGAAATATATCCGTACGAAAGTTATAGGCACTAGCGAGGTGTTAAGAATTAAACTAAACATTTAAAATTTAATTGAAAGATAACACACACATAACATAATACAATTTTCTAGAGTTTTACTTTGAGGATCAGTGATTTAGTAATAAAGAGTATCCTGCAAACCAAATGTTCCTGACGAAGGTTATATACCAACGTAAACACATTATAGGCAGACACTGAGATGACCGTTTAATTTGTTCAGTCTTATTTTTCTCCATTTTCACCTTGTGTGTTAGTGAACATCGGTCACCGCGTCGCCAACAATAAAGGATTAAATTATTTAGACCCTCAGTTATACAAAATCATTTGTGATCTCAATATCGCCCGGAGCAAGAAACGACAGAGAGGTAAGCGAGGAGGAAGACTGAAAGAGCTAGTGAAACCTAACGGTCCTAATTATCAAAACCTCGTCTATCCAAAAACGTTTGCTTTTGTCAATCAACATCAAGAACAAATTAACGGTATACATTTGAACTGTCTGTCGATTGTGAACAAAGATGTATATATTGGCCAATACCTCAGAGAAAACAAAATTGACTTTGCACTATTGTCTGAAACATGGTATTCTGACGAAAAACAACACCAATACGAATGTTCAGACCTAAACCAAAAAGGCTACAAAATAAGTGTCGCAAATAGACAGAACAAAATTGGTGGTGGTTTAGCAGTGGTATGTAGAAGTAACATAAATATCGTAAAAATCAAACATGGGATGAAGCGTAGTTTTGAGTATGGCATATGGAAATTAATGTTCAGAAACATCACTTTACACATCGTTGGCGTGTACAGACCCCCATCAGTAGCAACGATTAGTCAGTTTGTCAGTGACTTTTGTGTTTTCTCAGAAGAAATTCTCCCCGTGTACTCAAACATTTTGATCTCTGGTGATTTTAACATCCACATTGATAACAGCAATACGTCCGATTTTATCGATTATATCAGCGCATTGGGTCTAGAACAGCACGTGGATTTCTGCACTCATATTCGTGGACATACATTAGACTTAGTTATTACGGAAGCGGCAAACGGTGTCAAAGTGTCGAAATGCGAAAAAGGGCCGTTGATGTCAGATCATTTTGTGATAAAATTTGTCCTCGGTATCGACAAAGAAAACATTATACGAAAATCTGTGCAAAAACGAGACTTCAGAAACATCGATGTACAGGCTTTTTCATATGATTTAAGAAACATTTCTATCGATTCGGAAAATGTCAACGAATTCGTCGATCGTTTAAGATCCAAAATCGAAACCACCATCGATAGACATGCGCCTAGTAGAGAAATTGTGAAAATTTGTAGAGCGCTAAAGCCATGGTTCATCTAAAATATTTATCGACTTAAGTGTTCAGTAAGAAAAGCAGAAAAGCAGTGGTTGCGGTATAACACGGTAGAAAATCATGAAAGGTTTAAATCTTTGCGGACTGAATATGCCAATGAATTGAAGCGCGAGAAAAGGTTAACATTGAATGATAAAATATCCAGTGCTAAAGGTGATACTAAGAAGTTGTATACATTGGTCTCGGAATTAACTGGAACTTAGTCTACCAACACACTCCCGACTTGTGAATCTGACATTGACCTATCTGAGCAATTTGCAGACTTTTTTCTCAACAAAATTCAGAAAATTCGTGATTCTTTGTGTGAATTTGAAAACTTTAAACCAACTCACAAGGACGTTCCTATTTTAGAAAAGTTTGAAGATTTAAGTCAGGATGAGGTACGGAAGCTTATAGTTGAAATGAATACTACATCTTGTGAAATTGACATTTTGCCCACACACATTCTTAAAACATATCTTGATGACATTCTACCGCTCATTACCAACATGGTAAACTTGTCGTTGCGTCAAGGCGTATTTCCTAGCTCTTTTAAGCATGCTATCGTACGACCGCTTCTGAAAAAGACCGGTCTCGACCTTGAACTTGCTAATTACAGACCTGTAAGCAATTTAGCTTTCTTCTCCAAGCTGATCGAGAAGGCGGCGTTGTTGCAATTAAATACTCACGCCGATGCCTACAGTCTTCTCCCAAACAACCAATCTGCGTACCGACGAAACCATTCCTGTGAATCGGCGCTTCTCAGGCTGGTAAATGATTTGTTGGCAGGCATGGAGAAGCAGGAAGTAACAGCCATGATTGCCATAGACTTGAGTGCTGCCTTTGACACGGTTGACCACGACATATTGCTCGATGTGCTCCGATCCCAGTACGGTTTGCATGAAACGACACTCGACTGGATGGACTCCTACCTGAGAGACAGAACCTGCAGTGTTCGAGTCAACAATGGCATTTCCAACGCGCGGCCACTACAGTGCAGCGTTCCTCAGGGCAGCTGCCTTGGTCCTTGGCTGTATCTTGCCTACGCAGGAACACTATTTGATATAATTCCATCGAATATCTCCGTGTTTGGTTTCGCTGATGATCATATTGCAAAAACATCATTCAAACCGTCTGAACCTCACGAACGAAATGCAATAACGTATCTTGAGAAATGTTCTGTTACAATCAATAATTGGATGAATAAAAATAAGTTAAAAATGAACGCCTCAAAAACTGAATTTATTACGTTTGGTAGCCGTCAACAACTTCAAAAAATAACAACAACAGAAATCAACATTGCAGGAGACAAAATTCATCGCGATACTACAATTCGTTATCTCGGAGCGTTCTTAGATGAGACTCTCAGCTTCGGAAAGCACGTTGCAATGAAGTGTCGCTCGGCTATGCTGAATTACTTTAGAATCAAAAGTATCCGCAAATACCTAACCAGACCGGCAACCGAAGTCCTAGTTGTGTCTCTAGTTTTATCCCACCTTGACTACTGTAATGTAATTTTATACGGTGTTGCTGAGACTGAGATTCAGAAGATGCAGCGAATACAAAATATGTGCGCCAAACTTGTTTTAGAACGTGGAAAATATGAAAGCTCAAAACAGGCTCTATACGATTTACACTGGTTGCCGATAAAAGCTAGAATATCATTCAAATTACTTACATTCATGTAAAAGTGCTCTGCAAATGAGGCTCCCGACTGCCTGTTGGAACTGCTTACCAAACAAACTCCTTGCAGGCGTGGTCTTCGATCGTCGAATACTGCAGAGAACTCTTACGTTGTGCCATTCAATAAGAGGAGAACATTTAGTGATAGAAGTTTTAGCACCGCTGGTCCAAGACTATGGAACGATTTGCCGCCAGAACTACGACAGTCAAATTCCTTAGATAAGTTTAAAAAAGATTTGAAAACATACTTTTTCCGCAATTTGTATTCACTATTTGCGTAACTGAAACATACTCTTAAAGGCAAAGGAGTTTTATGTTTTATGCGTGTTTTATGTTTTATGTCTTCAAAATCTTAAGTGTTTACTTGCGTTGAATGTTTTATATTGTTTTTTGCAGCTAATGCTTTTCTTTTATAATAATTACGAACTATTATGATATATTTTATTTACTTATAGCTTTGTTTTTGTAAAACGCCATTGAATATGTTTATTTCATAGTAACAGGCGTTTAATCAAATAAACCAGTTTCAGTTTCAGTGTGTGGCTTTAAGTATTAATACAGATATCACAGGATATTCACTTTATAAAGGCGTCACTATGTCAATGATAAATTAAAGGCACAACATCCTTTTTTTAAAATAAAACTATTTAGTAAAATGGAAAATTTAAATTGTATGCATAAATGTTTATGTACAAAAACATAATGTTCAATGCATAAATTCATAATTTAAGTAGTTTGCATTTTAATGCAATATTTGTTGAAATTATGCATGTCATTGACATTGAATTTGACAACTCGGTTGAGTCGGGAAATGTCCAGACAAGTTGATTGTCTATATTATATTTTATTGCCAAATTCTACTTAGATATTATAAACGCATTATGTAGTTGGCAATCATTTGCAATGAAGAAGTTATCGAACTTCAACATAAAACGATAAGGAATTTTATGAACTAGTGTTTAAAGTATTGTTTCTGTCCATCTACTGTTAAACACCACTCTTAGCCGGGTTTTTTTATTGCTGTTTGTTAATTTGCAGTATTGTTTGCATTAGTTTATTATTTATAGTTGACTATTTGTTACCTATTGCAATATAAACACTCACAAATCTAGACTTATGGTTTGCATTCGTTTTCCTTTGTTAGTTCTCGATTTCTGTTTACTCTTTGGATGATCAAAGATTGGATGTTTGATGGTTTGCAATGTATCAACATACGTCTAGGAATGGTTAGCGCTGGTCACATGTTATGTTTTCTTTATCTTCATTCATTTAGTTTGTAAACGTTTGTTCATCTTAAAATTCTATTTTACAATTTGTAATTGTATTAAAATTATTTTTTTGAAACGCTCTCTACATTACCAAAACGTTGGTCAGTTATAAATTTAATTTGCAAACCAATCCTTTTATACGTTATGTTTGATTTGTAAAGGAATCAACAGTTGCTCAAGCAAATAATATGTTTCTTTTGTGTAGTGTTATGAAGCTGTAATTAAGTGGTTGAAATACAAGAAGGATATAAGTACGTGAACATATACTTCCAGAAAGACACATAATAAATAAACAGCAATAGATCTAACAGATATTTAATAAGACATAATTCTTTGCAACATAAAAGGACATCCTTGCCGCACATAAATCAAAGACGATTTATTGTAGTTATGGTGGTCATTTTATTGAAATCATTGTTTGAAGGCAAACGTAATATCTGTTTGTGTTTACACAATATTTTATAAAACCCAAACTATCGTGTTTTTATTAATTTATAACAAATAATACGCACATACAACGTTTAATTGTTGAAATAACGAATTGCAATAAACAAGAAAAAACAACAACATAATAACGTATTTTAAATTTGGTCAACATGTTCATTTAAAAAATCTCAATATAGTCTATGTAAATGAATTAAAAATATTAATTTTAATAACACACACATTTTATTTCATATATATTTAAATAAAAATGACATGCATTTAGTTATAATTGTAACAGCAATGTGAACTGAAATATATTTTACTTGCCGTCAAATCACACGTTTTTATATTAAATTGTCGTGATCTGTGCAATAAACTTACAAAAATAATTTGCATTAAAACGTTAATTTGTTAATACTCACATGTTATCGAAACTAGTTTATTCACAGCTATAGAACACTTTCCGCTAAAGGTTGCCAACACTCGGAGCTGATTACTGACTATGTTAACGGTATATAAATGTTCACCCTAACTGGTAAAAAAATGTTATCGAACTGCATGCGCTGTTGCTATTAAATGTTACACTAATATTTGAGCGCGAGTCTCGGTTTTATGCTCGGTCTTGGTGTGAATTCCTGCAAATCTGTTCAGCTAGCTGTATTATCCTGGACGAGTCTGCCAATCGACGGCGACTGTGGCGCCCACGCACTCCGGAATATCTATTGGCTTTGCTCATGGTCTACGTCTGTCGAATCAGCAAAAATAGCTTTGCAATGACAGCTAATGCGAATGTATCTTTATTTATTTTTTCGTTTAATTTAAACGTTTGTTTCTGTGTGCGGCAGCTTCTGTCTAGAAGTGTAAACTTTGTTAACTTTGTTAATTGGTTTACAGTTTTGTAATCATACCATTGCAGTGTTCGCTTTGTCTGTTTCTTGGACTATTCAAACTGCAGTTATTGTTTGCTCATTGTTGAAAAACCAATACATATATATACTTGTTTGTGATAAGTTTACGGCAGTTTATGTTATCATTCTTCAGTATAAAAATATAATTAACCTGCGTGAGGACATGTGGTCTGAAAATTCATTAATGTTTAACATATTTAAATTCATTAAGCAACATTTTTAAATATAAAATAATATTTTCAGATGTTTAAGCATTTCTGAAATCTGTCTATGTTAACTTTCTACTGATTTTAAGTACAATGTTTATGAAATGAACACAATTAATGATGCAAAAGATACTGTTATTACATGTATATATTCTCAAAAGAAATACATAATATTATTGTTTGTCTTTATAAATTGTACGCTATTTTGGGGCAACCTTCGTACGTCGGATATGTTAGAAATGAGCAGAATAGAAAAGGTATTGTGTAATTAGACCTAAAGTGGTTTAATCCATGTAGTCAACATTTCTCTAAGTTATTATTTATTATAAAACACTTATTTACAAATTTACATTGGTTCATAACGTTTAATTGGGAATGGTTTAGAGATTAAAATCTATATCTTAAAATTACAGTCATTTTACAAAAATAACACTTACACTGGAAGTTAAAGTACAAGAGTTATAGTTAATGCCTTAAGCACAAAAGCACAAAACCTGTTCAATAATTATGTTTGCTTGTTAAAAAATAAATTTCTTTATTTGGACTGTTATTCAATGCTATTCTCATTCCTGCCAAAAGAAAAAACACATCCTGAAGCAAGGAATTTAAATTGGCAAGCAAGGAACATAATAATGACAAAATTATGTTTCAATTGATGCAATGTAGTAAAGATGTCAAGAACACTCGGGGATACACATTCAGCTCGAAGTTGTTAAATGGTTTCTTCATTAAGTATCAATTATGACCTTTTTAGGGAATAATACATTGTTAAAAAGTTATTTGAAAGGGTTTTGTTTCTGAGAAAATTACAACTTTTCACACGACGAGGCTGTACACTTGTTCACACACATGTTCAAAGGTTTGCGTGTAAAACACATACATGGTTGAATCGTAAATAACCGGATAAAATTACATAAAATCAAACAGTAGTATTTCCTTTCAAGAATAAAACCCCTAATATATTGATGTGATGAAAAACGGGAATTACTAAATTGCACAAGTACTCAGAACAAACGTCTTTGAGTTTGCCTCTCCTGGCAACATGTGACGTCTGTGAATTGAGAATTGACTATTACCTCCAAACCGATAATAACACCACACATAAATATGTCTTTAAATATTTTTTTTATTTCCTTAATGTAATTCAGCGGATTTGTTCACTTGTAGTACGGCAGCTAATAAAAGTATTGTTTAGGCTTCTCGTGTCGCTAAAGAAGAGCAAATTTCCATAGCTGAACATAAAATGCAAGAATGTTTAATAGTTGATAGTATTATGTTTATCTTCATCCCTGTGATCAATAGTTATTGTCGGTGAAATAATCTGTGAAATCAGCATGCCTAGAACAACTGCCGGTAATGAAATCTGCTGTGAATAGCGTAACAGCTAATTCGCATCTGGAGAGAGCAAAATGAAAAGTGTTCATTTGCAGTTTTTGAAATATGAATTTTGCTTCCGGTAGAATTGGTTTACAGCATTAGGAAGCATCGCTGTGGATTGATTTGAATCCATTTTGGGCCTTGGAGTAAATGGTTTATTAAACACTATTGAAAACAATAGTATACATGTCCATTAGGGTTTCCTGTTTGAAAATTTAATCTGTATGGTGTTCATACAAACAACCGGACGTGTACATACACTCGTATATACCCACGGATGCCATATCTACCATTAAAGTATATAGAAATATGTTAACGGATGTTTCATTTCTTTGAGGCATTTCAATATACTTAATTACCGACACACTGATACATCACTTGTATTCACGTCATGTGGAATACCGTATACAGTGCATTATAACGAAGGGTCTCAAATACAATGTAGATCTATGTAGAATGTACAGCAATCCAAGAGAGATACCTGGCTATAGCAATGCCAGTTTTTTGTTTGTTTTTTACATTATCCCCAGTTTTTCAAACGCTTCCGTCGGCCTAAAGGTCAACCAATGAATACGTACTCTGTGTTAAATAAATCAGTCTTAGTTCGTGGTTAAAACAAAAGACTTTGGATAGTTTATAGCAGTCCACGTAGCATTCCTTGTGAACTGTAGTTGGGTCTACCTGAGTACATCCTGTATCCGTTTAAAGTACTTAGTAAAGGTGCGTATGGTTATTAGCAGTTTACACACTACTCGCATTTATTGTGCAAATCGGTCTTTTTGACATATGGACGCTTATGACTATTAACAATACAATTAAACAATATTTATGTGACACCTCAATGTTATCTAGATTTAATAGTCATCGATGGTACTGGGATAGAATGGTTGCTGCAGTGCTGTATTAGAACCAGAGTATTGTTGCCTATCTTAAAACTGCATTAAAATGTGTCGCCGATTTATGTCATGCATCGATAAAGCGAACAA
Organism: Congeria kusceri; assembly: GCA_027627225.1. Taxonomy (NCBI): domain Eukaryota; kingdom Metazoa; phylum Mollusca; class Bivalvia; order Myida; family Dreissenidae; genus Congeria; species Congeria kusceri. The sequence continues at coordinate 41,522,456 of CM051029.1, read as the reverse complement.
TACTTGAACTTCATCATTGAATAACACAGTACGTACGGAATGTCGGTGCAAACACATTTATCCATTCAACTGTGTTCTATACATGCAAACACATTTATCCATTCAACTGTGTTCTATACATGCAATCACATTTATTCATTCAACTGTGTTCTATACATGCAAACACATTTATCCATTCAACTGTGTTCTATACATGCAAACACATTATCCATTCAACTGTGTTCTATACATGCAAACACATTTATCCATTCAACTGTGTTCTATACATGCAATCACATTTATTCATTCAACTGTGTTCTACACGTGCAATCACATTTATCCATTCAACTGTGTTCTATACATGCAAACACATTTATCCATTCAACTGTGTTCTACACGTGCAAACACATTTATCCATTCAACTGTGTTCTATACATGCAAACACATTTATCCATTCAACTGTGTTCTATACATGCAATCACATTTATCCATTCAACTGTGTTCTATACATGCAATCACATTTATCCATTCAACTGTGTTCTATACATGCAATCACATTTATTCATTCAACTGTGTTCTATACATGCAACACATTTATCCATTCAACTGAGTTCTATACATGCAAATACATTATCCATTCAACTGTGTTCTATACATGCAAACACATTTATCCATTCAACTGTGTTCTATACATGCAAACACATTTATCCATTCAACTGTGTTCTATACATGCAAATACATTATCCATTCAACTGTGTTCAATAGATGCAAACCCATTTATCCATTCAACTGTATTCTATACATGCAAACACATTTATCCATTCAACTGAGTTCTATACATGCAAACACATTTATCCATTCAACTGAGTTCTATACATGCAAACACATTTATCCATTCAACTGTGTTCTATACATGCAAACACATTTATCCATTCAACTGTGTTCTATACATGCAATCACATTTATCCATTCAACTGTGTTCTATACATGCAATCACATTTATCCATTCAACTGTGTTCTATACATGCAATCACATTTATCCATTCAACTGTGTTCTATACATGCAATCACATTTATTCATTCAACTGTGTTCTATACATGCAACACATTTATCCATTCAACTGAGTTCTATACATGCAAACACATTTATCCATTCAACTGTGTTCTATACATGCAAACACATTTATCCATTCAACTGTGTTCTATACATGCAAATACATTATCCATTCAACTGTGTTCAATAGATGCAAACCCATTTATCCATTCAACTGTATTCTATACATGCAAACCCATTTATCCATTCAACGGTGTTCTAGACATGTAAACCCATTTATCCGTTCAACTGTGTTCTATACATGCAACACATGTATCCATCCAACTGTGTTCTATACATGCAAACACATGTATCCATTCAACTGTGTTCTATACATGCAAACACATTTATCCATTCAACTGTGTTCTATACATGCAACACATTTATCCATTCAACTGTGTTCTATAGATGCAAACACATTTATCCATTCAACTGTGTTCAATACATGCAAAGACAGTTATCCATTCAACAGTGTTCTATACATGCAAACACATTTATCCATTCAACTGTGTTCTAGACATGCAAAACATTTATCCGTTCGACTGTGTTCTATACATGCAAACACATTGATTCATTCAACTGTGTTCTATACATGCAACCCATTTATCCATTCAACTGTGTTCTATACATGCAAAAATATGTATTCATTCAACTGTGTTCTATGCATGCAAACACATTTATCCATTCAACTGTGTACAATACATGCAACACATTTATCCATTCATATGTGTTCTATACATGCAACACATTTATCAATTCAACAGTGTTTTATACATGCAACACATTTATCCATTCAACTGTGTTTTATACATGCAACACATTTATCCATTCAACTGTGTTCTATACATGCAAACACATTTATCCATTCAACTGTGTTCTATACATGCAAACCCATTTATCCATTCAACTGAGTTCTATACACGCAACACATTTATCCATTCAACTGAGTTCTATACATGCAAACACATTTATCCATTCAACTGAGTTCTATACATGCAAACACATTTATCCATTCAACTGTGTTCTATACATGCAAACACATTTATCCATTCAACTGTGTTCTATACATGCAAATACATTATCCATTCAACTGTGTTCAATAGATGCAAACCCATTTATCCATTCAACTGTATTCTATACATGCAAACCCATTTATCCATTCAACGGTGTTCTAGACATGTAAACCCATTTATCCGTTCAACTGTGTTCTATACATGCAACACATGTATCCATCCAACTGTGTTCTATACATGCAAACACATGTATCCATTCAACTGTGTTCTATACATGCAAACACATTTATCCATTCAACTGTGTTCTATACATGCAACACATTTATCCATTCAACTGTGTTCTATAGATGCAAACACATTTATCCATTCAACTGTGTTCAATACATGCAAAGACAGTTATCCATTCAACAGTGTTCTATACATGCAAACACATTTATCCATTCAACTGTGTTCTAGACATGCAAAACATTTATCCGTTCGACTGTGTTCTATACATGCAAACACATTGATTCATTCAACTGTGTTCTATACATGCAACCCATTTATCCATTCAACTGTGTTCTATACATGCAAAAATATGTATTCATTCAACTGTGTTCTATGCATGCAAACACATTTATCCATTCAACTGTGTACAATACATGCAACACATTTATCCATTCATATGTGTTCTATACATGCAACACATTTATCAATTCAACAGTGTTTTATACATGCAACACATTTATCCATTCAACTGTGTTTTATACATGCAACACATTTATCCATTCAACTGTGTTCTATACATGCAAACACATTTATCCATTCAACTGTGTTCTATACATGCAAACCCATTTATCCATTCAACTGAGTTCTATACACGCAACACATTTATCCATTCAACTGAGTTCTATACATGCAAACACATTTATCCATTCAACTGAGTTCTATACATGCAAACACATTTATCCATTCAACTGTGTTCTATACATGCAACACATTTATCCATTCAACTGTGTTCTATACATGCAAACACATTTATCCATTCAACTGTGTTCTATACATGCAAACACATTTATCCATTCAACTGTCTTCTATATATGCAAAAAACACGTATTCATTCAACTGTGTTCTATACATGCAACACACTTATCCATCCAACTGTGTTCTACACGTGCAAACACATCCATTCAATTGTGTTCTATACATGCAACACATTTATCCATTCAACTGTGTTCTATGCATGCAACACATTTATGCATTCAACTGTGTTCTATACATGCAAACACATTTATCCATTCAACTGTGTTCTATACATGCAACACATTTATCCATTCAACTGTGTTCTGAACATGCAAACACATTTATCCATTCAACTGTGTTCTATACATGCAAACCCATTTATCCATTCAACTGAGTTCTATACATGCAACACATTTATCCATTCAACTGAGTTCTATACATGCAAACACATTTATCCATTCAACTGAGTTCTATACATGCAAACACATTTATCCATCCAACTGTGTTCTATACATGCAACACATTTATCCATTCAACTGTGTTCTATACATGCAAACACATTTATCCATTCAACTGTGTTCTATACATGCAAACACATTTATCCATTCAACTGTCTTCTATATATGCAAAAAACACGTATTCATTCAACTGTGTTCTATACATGCAACACATTTATCCATCCAACTGTGTTCTACACGTGCAAACACATCCATTCAATTGTGTTCTATACATGCAACACATTTATCCATTCAACTGTGTTCAATACATGCAACACATTTATGCATTCAACTGTGTTCTATACATGCAAACACATTTATCCATTCAACTGTGTTCTATACATGCAAACACATTTATCCATTCAACTGTGTTCTGTACATGCAAACACATTATCCATTCAACTGTGTTCTATACATGCAAGCCCATTTATCCATTCAACTGTGTTCTATACATGCAACACATTTATCCATCCAACTGTGTTCTATACATGCAAACCCATTTATCCATCCAACTGTGTTATATACATGCAAACCGATTTATCCATCCAACTGAGTTCTATACATGCAAACACATTTATCCATCCAAATGTGTTCTATACATGCAAACCCATTTATCCATCCAACTGTGTTCTATACATGCAAACACATTTATCCATCCAACTGTGCTCTATACATGCAAACACATTTATCCATGCAACTGTGTTCTCTACATGCACACACGTTTATCCATTCAACTGTGTTCTACACATGCAACACATTTATGCATTCAACTGTGTTCAATACATGCAAACACATTTATCTATTCAACTGTGTTCTATACATGCAACACATTTATCCATTCAACTGTGTTCTGTACATGCAAACACATTATCCATTCAACTGTGTTCTATACATGCAAGCCCATTTATCCATTCAACTGTGTTCTATACATGCAACACATTTATCCATCCAACTGTGTTCTATACATGCAAACCCATTTATCCATCCAAATGTGTTCTATACATGCAAACACATTTATCCATCCAACTGTGTTCTACACGTGCAAATCATTTAACATTTATTGCTTTAATATTGGTTCCTATATGTCACTATTTGTCAATTGCTGTCACTGTTTTTTTTTAATTTAATGAGTGAATTTGTATCATAAGTACTCCAGTTACGGTTAACTGTTGATTGCTAGCAATATATACCGTATAATACTAATTGGAAATGGATCATTTAGAAGACAGATGAAACAATTTTATTCTTTAGGGTGCAAACAAAAGCATTGAATTACAACGTCGTAATAATTTGTGCATGCCCCTTAATGTGCTACTAGAAACAAGCAATGCAAATGCCATTACCTTATTTAACATGATTGAGTGATGAAAGTGTACATCATGTTTCCTTGTATAACGCGGCAATGTATTATTACCATACAAGATGCAGCTTTGGTGTTCAACAAAACAAAAGTATTCAGTAAAAGGAATACTATGTAAAAGAATTTAATTGACAATTATTGTCTCAGCAAAATATTGGTACGCATATTGTATTTATATAGCGCACATGTTTTGATAAAATACACTCATAGTGTTCACATACGGCGAATTGGCGTGTATGTATTTGCATCTGAATCAACGTATTTAAACTTGCACCTATATAAACGGCCATTATTTTCAACCATCCAAATCATTGCTATTTCTTGTAATAAATAATACTATACTTTTGATAATTTCAATAAACGAAATAACACAAAACATGTGTATTAACTATTGGTTTTGTTCTCAGGGTAAACACAAATGTGTACACATAACATTTACATGATTGGAACTCTCACGACTTGCTCTCGATCGAAAATAATTTCAGAGAAATCCTTTTTAACAAAATAGTTGTAAACATTAAAGAAAACGATGTTGACTTGGTAGTGAGTGTAATGTGAATACTTCTATACAGCGTAAGAATTAAGAACCTGGCAGATTCCTTGAATATTGCCGCATGGCTGACATCAGTTTATGTTATATACACCGGACGTACCGAAAATGAAAGGAAATGTAATAGAAGAACTGTTCTGCCTTAATATATACTAAAGCAAATTATATGGTCACGCGGGCATTTTTCTCAGACTTTTCTGTGGAAATTCATAACACGATACTTGTATAGGTTAGAAATATATTTAATTTTCTATTCATACTATTAAGCAAACCTTTGTACCCACTGTTATGAAATAGTTGTATTTTTTAATGTATTCATATATATGCAAAGTTCACATATTATCTCCAGCGTGCTATTTGCTTTAATTTTGTTTTGTTAAAATATTACCCCTTGTAACAGTACTTTCAAACACTGTATCAGTACATAAAGTATTAAAAAATCCAATTCTAGTGTGAAATTATTGTATAAAGACGAATAAGTGAATACATAAAAACAAACAACTCATTTTCAAACATCTCGTGTGTCAAACTTACTGTGAGTGATATAGGAATAAATATATATAAATGTCAAAATATTTTAAATTTTCCAATATCTGATATTCAGATCAATGCAATTATAGAAGAGTGTGGTAATATTTGATATTGTTTTTGTTTCAGGCATTTTGTCTGAAAGGTTCTTCCAGAGTCACATTTTAGACTATGGCTTATGTGACATGTTATGACGTAACCGTTAGTTTTATTAGCAACAGTAGCAACGAAACTTTAACAACTTAATGATTGTTACAAAGAAGACACTAGTTCATTCAAGCCACATGCGTTGTTAGCATGAAGGCTAGTCTACTTTATATACATGTGTCAGACTGACATGTGGTTCTCTAACGATTTTACATTTTGAATGTATTACATTCAGAAACAAGTTGTAATAAACATCCAAATACTTAACATGAGCTCGCTATGTAAACAGCAACTTAGATGTATTTACGAGTAAATATATCGGCGCAAGCGAAAACTATCATTAGTTTTAAATTTAGAATGTATCTTGACCAACTTTACGATGGCAATAATCGTCTCGTGTTGGATTGTCTACTGGAAGCATCGGTGAACCAATGTCAATACACAGACACTCGATATATGTCCCTTAAAGATTGTATTGTTTGTTCATGTCAATATATTTCTAAATAACGATATGTGACTGACAATACTTCTTGAAATCAGGTGCAGAAAACACAAAAATAACAAAGTAGAAATAGAATATCAAATAAATAAGCAAACATGTTTACCGACTATTTTCCTTTTTTAATGATGTTTTTAGCCCAATACAACTGTCGACGTAGAGTTTAAGTCGATTTAGTTTTGTTTCTTATTTGTATCACTGTTGATATTGTGAGATCAAAGAACAAATAAAATAACGTCGATCAAATTCGTTGCTGACTATAGCTACTGCAATCAATGTTTTTAAAGTCATTGTTCAAACACAGATCGAATTATACTAGTATTTATGTTTTTTGTCTCTAGAATGCACGAGGCTTTACAGTGAGACAGGACAGAAACAAGGACAACATAAATTAAAAATACTGACTTTAATCTATGGCTTTATATATATATTAAAATTACCACCCTTAACTGTATCCAGCATATTTGCTATCAAATAAAACGGTAGTACTACAATTGACAGAGGGTCTCTCCGAGGCTTATAAGGAAAGGAATATGTATAAGACATCATATCTGATTAATAATGATAATGAAAAGTAATATAGGATAAGTTTAAATGTTGTATTACTTAATTATTTATTATTATTTATTACTTTACATTATACAACAAATTGCATATTATGGCAGTAGATTTGTTTCCACAATCAACGTGTACCTGTTATTTGCATCTTCATATTTATTAATATTACTGACATATTTTATATAAACATTGTGTTCATGTGTTAAATATTTATACTAATCATGACCTGATTATGTGACCGCACCTTTCCCAAACGATCAAGCTAGCGCCTTCTTGAGGAGTAAACTAGTGTCAACATAAAGCCAATTCATTTCCAGCAGACTTATGGTAACGATCCCCGATAATGCCATGAAATTACATCTTTCGTATAGAGCAATCAAGCGCAAAAAAATACATCGTGTATTGCTGCCCGCGACCCAGAGGCATTCGTGGATGTATGGCAGCGACATTGGCTTAAATCTAAGCTACCGTTGTACCGGAGATGTGTAATTACACAGTTTACATACTTCCCAAAAGGAATGTACGGGAGATATGTAATTACATAATTTACACACTTCCCAACAAGAATTCTAAACGTGTACCAAATACAGTGTGGTAGTTATTACTAGAGTTTAGGACATGAAATGTGGTTATTTACAGATGTTCACATTGTCAATCTGAAAAGGTGTGGATTACATTTTTAACCATTGAAAAGCATATTAAACTGAACAAAAAACACTACGCGTCTTTGATATCTTTAAAAGATCTAGGTATCACGGTCTCGTCGGGCTGAAAATAGAAAATACGTACAAAATACAAAACCTGGTAAAAAGCCACATAATAAATATCTAAATGCGTGTATACTTAATGATAATATAATAATCTAATCTTTATAATAAGCTAAAATATATTCACATTAGAATAATTTATACAACAATACCTATCGTACCTTCAGGCTTTATGTTAGCCATTGTATTTTTGTTTCACGTCTTTTGTGAAAATGTTTTGTGTTTTTTTGTTTTCAAATAGCAATAAAAGGCTGTTATAAATTATAACGTTCGTACCAGATGCAAATGTTTTATCGTTCCATAAAGACGGCGCGATTCTGCGATAAGCAGACTCAGTGTTGATAAAAATTTCACATGGTTAACGTAATTTTCGTCTGAATAAGAAACAATTGTTTAATTAATCGTGGTCACTACTAAGAGTGCAAATGAAAAACAGTGTTTTGTTGATGATTTTATTTGCATAAAAAAACAAGTAACTACAAATATATATACTGAACCAAAACTTTCGCATAGTTCCAGTATAGATATTTTTAACGTTTTACTACTTCTCAATTTCCGCGATTATTCAGTGACAATAACTTTAGACAACAGCCTGATATTCTACTGCGGCACACAATTGAATTCATCAACAAGAGCTGTCAGAGGACAGCGCGCTCGACTATTCGAAGTATTTCAGTTGTTACATTTTGGATAGTCAAAGGGGCATAAATTTGTTAAAATACAATATTTTTAAGTGAAGCCTTGTATAGTTTATACATTTTTGGAACAAAAACTTTAACCACAAAGTATGTGTAAAAAGTGGGCTAACTCTGTCATAATACAAAACAGAGTTATGGGTAATGTTGCCCCTGATACTAGAGTTGATTACAAAGGTTAGTTTCAAGTTTCAAGTGAATAACTTATGTTGTTTGAAGTAACAAAACTTTTGAATATAAACTTTAACCAGAAAATCTAAGTGAAAAAGGGGCAAAACTCTGTCAAAATACAAAACATAGTTATGGGTAATGTTGCCCCTGATACTAGAGTTGATGACAAAGGTTAGTTCCAAGTTTCAAGTGAATAACTTTGAAGTTACACAACTTTTGAATACAAACTTTAACCAGAAAATATATGTGAAAAAGGGGCATAACTCTGGCAAAATACAAAACAGAGTTATACGGAATGTTGCCCTTGATACTGGAGGTGATGACAAAGGTTAGTTACAAGTTTCAAGTGAATAACTTATGTAGTTTTGAAGTTACAAGACTTTTGAATAAAAACTTGAACCAAATTCAGACGTGGACGCGAACGCCGACGCCGGGGGTAGTAGGAAAGCTCATCTATTCTTCGAATAGTCGAGCTAAAAACGCAATGATAAAATAATTATCACAGGAGCAGGTTGTTTAGCAACCAGTTACCATGACAAGTAGGATACGTTTTTTAATATACGTTTTGCGACGATTGTGCTTTAAATGAAGTTGATTGTACAGTTCTCAATGACCCTGTGCAAATATACCCTAACTCCTGGCAAATTCCAATTTTACTGAACCAAAAAAGAAACTTTCGCAAAGTTTAAATGTAGATACTTTTTTAACGTTTGAATGAATTTGACTGAAATCTTCTGTATGTTGAACAAGTTTGTCTGACTAATCTACTGGGATTAACTGGTCGATTTTGCAAAGTAGAAAGATGTTACAATAACCACATGTATTTATGTGCGTACATCTCTTACGTAACCGTGACAATTTGGCATATACATGTACTTTACTAAAGTTTTGTTTTAGTTCAGTATACATGTACTTCTCATTTTCCGCGATGATTCAGTGGCACTAACTTTAGACAACAGCAGATATTCTTCTGCCGCAAACAATTGCATTAATCAAAAAAGCAATTATGAAATACTTATCACAGGAGCAGGTTGTTAAGCAGCCAGTTACCTTGACGAATATTTTTTATAGACAAAACGATAGTGCATTAAAAGAAGTAGATTGAACACCTATCAATGACCTTGCATATTCCATATACACTAGTTTTGCAATTCAAGCAATGCGATGACACTGCACAATGAATGAGTAATTGGCTCTTTGAGCTCGGGTTCTATGTTGTGAATTTCTATCGTGTTGTCAGAGGTATCTAGGTAGCGAACAATGAACATATCGCACACGCGTAATTGGGAATTAACGACTCCTAATGGAACTACGTGCGAAGGTTAGTCAGGGAAAATTTAACAGGGTCCACTGCGATCAAATTGAATGCAATAAACGAGTACAATGGAACCTGAAATGGGAACATTTCATGACAGCGATATTTGAAAAGAAGAATTGCCAGGTTAAAAGATGATAATTAGGAACGCGAAAACACAATGGACTTAACTTTCTAACGAATATCACATTGGAGCTTGATGGTCAAACATAGTTCGTAAATACTAAGATACTTCATACATTTGTATATTCAGTGGTTTCACATCACAATGACAATGTGTATCATGCATTATCTTCGTAAAGATTCGTGGGTACAGCCATATTGAACGTGTTGAAATTGCAATGGTGCATCCTGACTGTCAATCGACAAGGGAACATGCTAATCACTGAAAAGTGTTGCATTCAAAACACTTTTGTAGTGATTTCACATTCTGCAAATATCTATAAGTGGATTTAAAAAAGCATCTAAACATCAGACAAATAAACCACTACTGTATTTCGTCTTTTTTTCTTCTCTGTACATAATATGCAAAATTTCAATATAATACGTGATTAAACTATCCTTCAAAGGAGACGTCTTTGTTATTCTAGATATGTCAAGTTCCGAGATAAGAATATAAATCAGAAACAATGCTAGAAACATAATGCATATCGATAATTAATTTATTTGTGGTAAAAACAACAACACAAAATTACAATTAAAACAAACAGACACAACGTAAAAACAGTCCACACACAGGGGAACTTTTGGTATAATAAATACGGAATATTACGCTAGTCAATTGTTCCATGGGTATGTATTAGTGGCTTGTGTGATGACGTATCACACGAGAGGCGGAGCCTAGAGTGTGATACGAAATAGCGCAAGCCAAGAGACTAATACATACTCTTGGAACAATTGACCAGCGTAATATTTCTTTGATTATATACCACGATAAACTTCAAATGTGCATTTACCTTATTTAATTTGTTGAAAAACTACAAATTTGACTAATCATTGTATGTATAGATTATATTTGTTTACATAACTCTATGATGACGCCATTAGCAAGTATTCTGGCTAGTATGGTAATAAGGGATCGGAAAAATAGCGAGTAGCATAATACGGGAGTTTTTTCTGTCGACATGTATTTCACCGATTGATAAAGCATGTATTTTGTTAAGATTTTAAACAGGTATATAATAATGACACATGTATAGCACATGACGCAACACTCCAAACAATCCTTTCTGGATTAAATTGTATATATTATTTATTCTAATTATATTACGGAATAAATTTATTCTGATAAAATAATATCAATATACATTCCTAATTCTTAGGTCATTCCTGTACACAACATTCATAAACCATGCTTAGTTCTCTTGAATTCACAAATAAAACAATTTTCAAGAGCTTGCCATTAGAGATACAAAAGTAAGTTTTTTTCTCTCCTGCTTTTAGTCAATCATCGGGACACGCAACAATGCTGGTGAAAAGTAAAAGGAATTTAAATATAACACAGAACTTTCAATGGCAAATATGGAAATTAAATTACAAATGAGCTCAGTTACAATGTGATAACTATATAAATATGGAAAACAAATTTAGTTCGGGTTTTTTTGGTTAAAAAAAACAACAAAGATATTATTTATATGAATGTTCACATATGCAGTTAAAACTAAGCTTTTAACATTGTTTTTAAGATATACATGTAACACTTGCGTTTTAGCCGTAAAATGACATAATTTACAAATAAAAATTAAATGACTATTAAAACTGTTTTAACAAAATACAAGAAAACTTGCCATAATCATGAGCATTCTTTATTGCTAAGCATTTGCGTTGCTTCAATGATTTTCGTTTTCAATTGTATGCTATTAATTTGTGTCCAATAATACTATTTTAGATGGACGAATATTAAAAGTACATGTACATTTCATTGGGTACATTTTAATTGGTAAAAAAAGTTTAAAAAAAAACTACTGCTAGGGCCAAAAAAAAATTAAATAGTGTGTTTCGGGCAATGGTCTCAAAAAAATCAGGGTCAGTTTGCCCGAAACACAGAATTTTTTTTTGGCCCTGTATGGGTAATTTGTAAAAAAAATGGTAGTAAATTATTGCTAAGTGATGCTCAAAATAAACACTATTTTATGGCACTGAAGACTGCGATATAAAAATATTGTTCTGAGGTGAGACACATGTGAAATAATGAACTTTTGTTTTGAACATTAGGTTTCACAAGTTTCAGGCACTTTCCTTCGACTTTGTCGCAGCTCATACTGCGCAGAACTGCCTTTAAACCTGAAGCTGCTCAAATGTAACTTTGCCTCAAGTTCATACTGCTTCTGCAGCTCTTGTGCCATCAATCTATCGGTTTCCTCTTGAGTTCTTGTTGAAGCAAAATAATCCACCATAGTTTTTCCTGACTTACTTTTCTTGTCCTCACACTTTCTTGCTTTGCATTTCACACCTTTCCTCTGACTCAAAGTTTTTCTACTGCTCGCTTTCAAACTTCCTTTTTGCTCAACTGGTTTCTTTCTAAATGGCCTAGTACTTTTATTAATTTGGTTTTCATCACATTCTGCCGATTCTGGCTTATTAAGCCGTCGTCGCTTTGATTTCTTAACCACAACATGTTCATCTTGCTCATCACTGTCTATATTTATCGCCTGCTCACTGTCTTCATTTTCATTTACATCGTCAACATCTTGCATAGAATCTGGTTCATCACAGTCATCAACATCCACTGTAGTTTTCTTCTGGATGAAGTTTTCATACAGGAAATCTGGATCTCTCACAGTCTTTTTATTTCTAACAGGCCGCTTCACAATGGTCCCATTTCTTAACTGCTTCTCATGTGCACATAGTGCATTACTATTTGTATTTCCCTCTGTGTCTATTGTCACAGTATCAGGTACCTGTACTGTATCAACTGTTTTAGCCCACTTGAGCAAAGACTGCTGGGGACTCTCGATATATCTCTGCTTGCTTTTTGATGCAGGTCGTTTACGAGACAATCGGCCCGAGCGGGTTATGGACTCGTGCTTTGGTTCACAGTTGATGCTTGCAACCTTTTCTCCAAATATATCTTCTCCATCTAAATCTGGCTCCAGTGGTATTATTAACTTCTCCTTAACAGTGGCCTTTGATGCCTCAAAGCAATGCTTATTACTGAGTAAAGCTGAATTTGAAATGTCCTTGAAATCAACATTCCGGTTGCCTGCACTGGGTTTTGTTGGATGCAATTTGGTGTCTATGTCTGGATTTTTGTTCTCATCAGACATTGCAGTTGAAGCAGTACATGTGGACTTACTCATTTTGTTAACCTAAAAAGAGTATTAATAGAAGATAATTTCTAGGCAAAATATTTTACACAAATGTATACATACTTAATACATGAAATTACAATTTATTAAATTATTTAATTCATTATTACCTACAATAATAATATTCACATTTTTACACATCTCGGATTTCCATACTGATCTACATGTAATTAAAAACAAAAGTATACAAACAATACATGTAAAAATAAACTGTCAATAATAAATATGGAATGGTGGATAAGGTGAAACTATTAGCATTAATTACATACTTAATATTGTGATAGTTTCAAGCTTCTATCCACACGAAACTAAATGTTTAAAGACGTTCGCAACAATTCCCATCAATTTCTTTGAAACGACAGATTTTCTTACAAATTGGAACAAACAACCATCAATGTATCCTAAAACTAAAACAGTCTTAAAAAATAGGGGTCACCGGCCTTTTTCCGGAAATATTGAATTTTGAATACAGTACCTGTCAAAGCCTTTTTTCAGTTTGTGTTAATTAGAATGTTGAATAATATAAAGCTTTAATATTCAAACAAAGATGGAGATTTTTAAATGCATCTTTTTTTTAATGTTTCATTTGGTAATATACAAGTGCAGTTTAATGGTAAAACGTACTTTATCTACAGTTATCTTTAACAAATGATTTGAAATGGACACTTAATGATGTTAAGTATGCATTAAATATGCCTGTGAAAACATCAAAAATTTATCAAATATACGAATATCTTTTGTTCCAAACAACAGATTTTGTTAAAAGATCCCACATACAAGCGTAATTGTACAATGAAACTAAAACAGTCTTAAAAAATAGGGCTCACCAGCTTGTTCCGGAAATATTGGGTTTTGAATATGGTACCTGTCGAAGCCCCTTTTTCAGTTTGGATTTTTATCCATGTTTTAAGTATATAGGATGTTTGTTTTTTTTCAAACAAGGTTATGGTTCTTTCAACTGTAATGTTGTACAAGCTTTGTTTGGCAATATACATGTGGTGATAATAAAAACGCTTTACCTACATTTATTGTTAAAATAATGAATTTTGACTGGACATTTAAGTGTGTCAAATGGGAACTAATAATGCTTTCTGAAACTTCATTTTTATCAAATGCATATTTTGTTCCAAACGAGAGATTTTCTTAAAATTTCGCACATACATGCATCAATGAATACTTACACAAAAACATTAATAAAAAGAATGGCTCACCGAACTTGTTTGGGAAATATTGGATTTCATATAGGGTACCTGTGTAGCCTTTTTCCTGTTTGGTTTTAACATACATAAACAACGTATCAATAGAATGGAGATATTTAATGAATCATTTCTGAACTAAATTTGTTTGAAAATACATTGCATATGAGTGTTTTTTATTATTATATATGCTTTATGAACTTTTACTATTAAAAATATTTATTTTGATTGGACATTAGAGATGAAATTAGTATATTGTAACCTATAAACAATAAAGATAAAATGAAGCAAAAGGAGAAATTAACCCAATTATTTTCTTTTTGTTGCGAACGTCTGTAAGGAAGAGTTCAAGGGAATTCAATTAAAGGGACATGACTCTTCAAAACCATAATAAAATAACTTAGATGTCACATCTAAGTTGGCGCTAAGAAATCTGAACTAGTAGCCAAAAAATTAGATATGGCAAAGAAAACCCATTATTTAGAAATATTTTTAGAAAATATGCTTCATGTTTAAATATTTTCAAAAAAATTTAGTAGCCAAATAGAATTTTTAGTAGCCAATTAGAACGTTTAGTAGCCAATTAGAACGTTTAGTAGCCAATTAGAACGTTTAGTAGCCAATGGCTATTTTGGCTACTGGTAGCGCTAACATAGGATGAGTAATAATTACTGTTAGCAAATAGGCGAAAATATTACTATTGCGTATAAAAAGGCAAAATAGTCCATGTAGCTTTGATTCTGTGAAAACTACTCATAATAATTTTGTACATATAGGTAAACGATGGCTTGGCAGTGAAATATCACTTTTACTCATTTGGTAAAAAAAATGGTGGAAGAAATGAAAACAAGTAGTATCTCTTTTAGAAAATACCTTCCACTTTGAAAATATGCCTCATTTTAAAATAATTTCCAAAATTTAATCCTTGACTATTTTGGCTCATAAATATAAATACCACCAGAAGATCAAGAATGCCTTAAGTTAAAAATAGATCAAGATATTCAAGCAATCTCTACCTGATCTTTCCTCTCCTCTGCCAGTTCTGTCAGTCTTCGCTTCATGATGGGACTGCCTGCGTCAATCTCCGCCAGAGACTGGTCGTCAGGGGAGGAGGGGGAGCCAGTCATGGACTTGGTCAGGTTCCGAGGAGTCGTCCTGATCACCATTGGCTCAACTACCTGAACAAATTTATGAAGCATGTCGTGGGAAACCCAGGCTTAAATGCATGTGCCTAAAGTATATTTAGAAGAGTCATATTCCCAATGGCAAAAAGTATCTTTTTTCCCCAAATCAAGTCCCAAAATTCCCAACTGATGGTTTGACTTTCAGATGTTTGGAAATAAGAGGTGTTTAGTGTAGAAATAAGACTGCTGAAGTTGTAATAAATGTTTTTAATACTGATTTTTTTTTTTGGGGGGGGGGGGGGGGCAAAACATTCTATTTATTGTAGTTTATTTATAATTATTCAAATTTATTAATCAAACAGTTAATAGGTGAATTGATGCTAAAATTCTCAATTTCATTGGGATAGGTCATAATCCCAAAATGGTGAAAAAAGCTCTCGGTTTGTGTTCAGGATTACCAGTTATTTTTTATGACAAATTGCATTTCATTTGCCAGTGTTTATTTAATACTATGAAGAATGCCATTATCAAACATTTACTCTTTGCGTGGACTACGAGACGGTAAGTCTTGGATGGTTTATTGTGATAACAGAAAAACCTGGGCTTAAATGCATGTGCGTAAAGTGTCATTCCGGATTAGCCTGTGCTACAGGTCAGCACTTTCCGCCTACACTTGATTTATGTTTAGAAGAAACTTCCTTGAAACCGAAAATACCATAAAAGCGGAAAGTGTCATCTGGGATCAGCCTGCGCGGACTGCACAACTGATCCGGGATGACACTTTATGCACATGTATTAAGACTGGGTTTCCCACGGCACGCCTCATATGATTATGCAATAATGGGATACTTTATCTATACATATTTTACTTTATTTACATTGGTTTACTTAAACATGATACAACAAGATGGAACCATTCTTTTTTCAAGGTTATCATGACTTACATGTAGATTTTTTTTTTAACATAAAACATGTATAGAAGTTAACCAACAATTTTTCTATAGAAAAATGGTTAATACAAACATATACTATTGTGTTAAATTTGGTTTCTTTAACAAACTTTGTCATTTTTTTTATTTGTTGTTTGGAAAAGATTTCCAATATAAACTTTATTTGGTATATATTAGGTTTCTGAAACAACAACAGTATAGCTGTTAAGTTTGTTCTTTGGAAAAAAAAGTCTAAAAATGCATGTGGCTAATGCTTATGGTCATTTTTGTGCTTCAGGACATCAGGAAATCATGAGACAAAAATAATGATCAAACTTATCCCACAAAAGACATCTTACCTGACCGCTAGGCAGCCTACGGGGCGGGGTCAATGGACAACTTCTGATGGGTCGGAAATGGTTGAGCTCCTGTGTAATGCTGTCTGTGCTGTGTGCCCTAATCACTGTCTCACTGGGACAACCCTGCTGAAAAAAAAATCAAACGACATTGCTGGGTTGGCACTAAGACATATGAATTAGTAGCGAAACATTCTGATTTTTCAAAGATACATGTTGTTTATAAATATTTTGCTTAAAAAGCGTTAAAATAGGCTTCATTTTCCAAAACAAAACAAAAAAACAAACAAGATAATTTTGAGCCAATGACAAATTTTAGTAGCTAATGGCTATTTTGGCTACTGGTCAATCTAACAATAAGAGTTATCTCCCATTAACTAAACATTCTCATTTATGATGTTTTCTCATATCTCCAATCAACTAAACATTCTCATTTATGAAGTTTTCTCATATCTCCCATCAACTAAACATTCTCATTTATGAAGTTTTCTCGTATCTCCCATCAACTAAACATTCTCATTTATGATGTTTTCTCATATCTCCCATCAACTAAACATTCTCATTTATGAAGTTTTCTCGTATCTCCCATCAACTAAACATTCTCATTTATGATGTTTTTGTCATATCTCCCATCAACTAAACATTCTCATTTATGATGTTTTTGTCATATCTCCCATCAACTAAACATTCTCATTTATGATGTTTTTGTCATATCTCCCATCAACTAAACATTCTCATTTATGATGTTTTTCTCATATCTCCCATCAACTAAACATTCTCATTTATGATGTTTTTGTCATATCTCCCATCATCTAAACATTCTCATTTATGATGTTTTCTCATATCTCCCATCAACTAAACATTCTCATTTATGATGTTTTTCTCATATCTCCCATCAACTAAACATTCTCATTTATGATGTTTTTCTCATATCTCCCATCAACTAAACATTCTCATTTATGATGTTTTTGTCATATCTCCCATCAACTAAACATTCTCATTTATGATGTTTTCTCATATCTCCCATCATCTAAACATTCTCATTTATGATGTTTTCTCATATCTCCCATCAACTAAACATTCTCATTTATGATGTTTTCTCATATCCCCCATCATCTAAACATTCTCATTTATGATGTTTCCTCATATCTCCCATCAACTAAACATTCTCATTAATTGTGTTTTCTCATATCTCCCATCAACTAAACATTCTCATTAATTGTGTTGTCTCATATCTCCCATCAACTGAACATTCTCATTTACTATGTTGTCTCATATCTCCCATCAACTGAACATTCTCATTTACTATGTTGTCTCATATCTCCCATCAACTAAACATCCACATGAATTGTGTTTTCTCATATCTCCCATCAACTACACATTTTTATTTACTATGTTGTCTCATATCTCCCATAAACTTTCTCACAATCAGCTAGCCAAACAGACCTGTCCAAAATTCTGCACCCTTTACTGTGTACTCATTTCACCCATATACAGTTTCTAAGAACTATCTCTGTAAAGTCACTAGTGTTTTACCACATAATCCCCATGTTACCAGAGCTCCAGGTAAGACGTGTATCCGCCTATTTACGCATCAAAATAAAAGAAACGCATTGAAAATGGGCTCAGTGCATAACGTTACGCATTGCAAATCTCTGTATGTATTTTTTTAATAGCTTAAACTGCGTAACCTCATTATCACAGCAGTTGAGAAATTGGACAAGAAACCTAAGCATCATGTGAATGAAAAATTATCTGAAAAAAATACTGCTACAATAGAGGAAAACAAATTATCATTGGCTAATTGTCAACCAAGAAGGAACCAGAAATCAGGTTGTCATGTAGGATTTGTACTGAACAAAAGTACAAAGTATCTGGGCAAATGACTACACTACTTTGCTAAGTAAATGATATGTTTTGATAGACCTACATTCAGTTTGTTCCATTTGCCAAAATATTCATGTATTCTGATATAACAAGCACATAAACTCTTTTGATTTTGTATAAAAATTTAAAATACCCTTTAAATGATTCAAATACCCTTTAAAGCTGACGGACAGGGTGTAAAATACCCTTTAACCAAAAAATCAGGGGGTAAAATACCCTTTAGACTAAAACCATATCTGGAACTCTGTCTTACCATTTCTAAGAACTACCTCTTTTACCACATAATCCCCAACTTACAGCTGCAGTTGTAGAGTAGCATGTGTTATGTATTAAAACTAATTAACAATGTTTGAAATTGGTAATTTATAAACCATGTAAGTTTTTTAATATATAATTAAAAATTGCATTCCACATACAATCTTCATACTAGTAAATGACATCAGCAAAGGAAAAGAATAAAAATATTAAATATTTTATCAGAAATTTGACATTTCCCTATTATGATGTGAACAGTATCAAATCCAAAATCTATTGAGGAAAAAAAACTGCACCTTCTCTGACGTTGGTGACATGGTTGGGAAGATAGGTTTTGGATTGACAGGTGGTGTGGAGCAGTTACTCTCCAGGTCATCAATGTTAATGCTGATGGTCTTGGACATCTGGTCAAGGATCTCACTGCAGCGTAACCCTCGCGTCGTCTGACTGGGTGTCTGCATCTTCAGCACTGAACCTTCAACGTGTTTTTTCATTTTAAAAATATGCAATAAAATACTGACTTAATTTGATAGCAATGTTTTCTGGGCCATTATAAAATGCAATAATATCAAACAGGAAAATTTCTCTTATGATCGTATGTATAGTTGTAAGGATCAGTGGAGAGATATTGTAGCTCAACTAACATTCAAAACAATATGCATGCATCCATTCTGCCCTCAATAAAATTGCTTCTTATATGTAAAAGCAATCTTTGTAAAAAGACATTTTTAATCTGATCCTTTCAGCTTAAAAGATATAATTTTAAGAAAGAAACTTCTGATAAAAACTTATTTAAAACTTCCTTTGGACTTAGAATAACCCGTTTAAAAACTGTCAGGGAAAATGCTGTAAGAGACTTAGCGCCACAGTAGAAAACTTTGCTATAAACTCTGGACTTCCCTGATATGTTCATTATTTTTCAAAATCAATGTTTCGTCTTGAGGCATGTCATGGGAAACCTGGGCTTAATGCATGTGCGTAAAGCACTCCGCACAGGCTAATCCAGGACGGAACTTTCCGCGTTTATGGTATTTTCTGTTTCAAGGAAGTCTCTTCTACATCCATTGTAGGCGGAAGGTGCTGTCCTTGATTAGCAGAGGCTAATCCGGGACGACACTTTACGCACAAGCATTTAAGCCCGGGATTCCTACGCCAGGCCTCATATATTTTTCTATTGTTGCAATTCACCATTGAATGCTTATCTTCTTGTAGTCAACGCAAAAAGTTTAAATGTTTGATAATGGCAATCCTCATACATAAACACTGGTAAATAAAACCCAATAAAATAACTGGTTATTCTGAAAACAAACCTAAGGCTTTTTTCACCATTTTTGGAATATGACCAATAACCATGAAATTGGGAATTTCAGCGTCAATTCACCTATACCTATTAATTGTTTGAATATTTATTGATAAACCACATAAAATAGAATGTTCTGAACAAAAACAAATCAGTTAAACAGTTATTACAACTTCAACAGTCTTATTTCTACACTGAACATCTCTTATTTCCAAACATTTGAAAGTAAAACCAACAATTGGGAATTTTGGGAATTGATTTGGGAAAAAAAAGATACTTTTTGCCATTGGGAATATGACCCAATAACGTATATAAAATTGGCCAAAAAAAGCCCTGAAACCTATTCACTTACAGACAGATGAGGAGTGATCCAGCTGCGGGGTATTCTTCTTGAAGGCTTCCTCCAGCTGCTCAATATCCTGGGTGGTGATCAGGTTCTCATCATGTTTGATCTTCCTCAACAGGGCCACACTCTCCGTACAGCTCTTGCTCCCTAGGGTAGGACTAAACGGCTTCATCATCTGTGAGCTGGGGGACAGCACAGGGGAGAAGCTCTTCAGCAGGAACGGGCTCTCTGCAAACGGGCTCTTAACGGGCGTTTTGTCGTCAAGGACTGGAAGTGAAGAGCTGTGGGAGCCGCTTACAGAGCTTGTGGAAGACCTGGTCATTATTTCTGAATCATCACTGGAAGCCTGAAAGTTTAAGGAGACATATTATAAACACCTTTTAATCAAATGACTGTATTTGTTTTCAATTTTTAAAGGCATATATATTACTTTTGATATTACTTTTGTATGTACAGTTTTTTCAAAATAGTTGTTGGTTTAGTATTCACATACTGTAAAACCATTATTATTCGTCGGACACTAATTTTCGTGGATTTTCCTGGGTCAGCTCAACCATGAATTCAAATGTACGATGAATGTTTATGCCCGAAGTCTTATATCCAAAATAAGTATCTGCACAACTGTGACGTCAGAATAAAGGGGCGCAACTACTTTTGACCCATGTTTGGGTGATTGTGTTACCTCCCTTGATAATTATTTACTGTGAATACTGACATGATGTTAAATTATACTTAAAATATGTTTGAAAAAATAAATAATTGTATGATGTTTCCTTCTTGAAAGAACAGATAATACTGACAGAATAATTGAAAGGTACAAATTGCTCAATTGTCACACACGTATCAATATTCGCAGTTTGTCACTTGTTAACTGTCATGCGCTTAACTGGCTTCGTGTCGAACTGCCATTAATAGGACCCACTGTTTTATTAGAATGATACAAGACACTATGGGTACCACAATTAATTGGACTGTTTATTGCGATACTGGTATACTGACAGAATAATTAAAAGGTACAGATTGCTCAATTGTCACACACGTATCGATATTCGCAGTTTGTCACTTGTTAACTGTCATGCGCTTAACTGGCTTTGTGTCGAACTGCCATTAATAGGACCCACTGTTTTATTAGAATGATACAAGACACTGTGGGTACCACTATTAATTGGACTGTTTATTGCGATACTGGTATATTGCACCTATGTTTAATCCCGCTAATTGGCATGGTGTTGTTACACTAGGGACCATTAACTTATTTGTCCGATTCATTGAAATGATCATTGCCCCATGTTTTTTTTTAATATGAAATAAATATTAAAGATGTATAGTTCTTGTTATTAGTGACTTATGATGAAACCACGCGAATAAGCAAATCCAACCTCGCGAAAAATTGGCTCAAGAAAATTTTCAGCCAGCACCAGCCCTGACGTTATCGAGAGATTGAGAGGATAAGATACAGACAATGCGGGTAATTGACATGTTGTTGTTTTAGCGGATGTCAACTGAGAGCAAGGGTTGTTAGAATAAACAAAAAGCACATAGATACAGTATTTTTTTTAGGTTTCTGGCAAAAAATCGATCTCCATTAAGATCCAACGAATATGCCAGATTTTACGAATCCACGAACTTTCATGTCAACGAAATTAAATGAATCCACAGTAAACTGACACATT
The DNA here is from genome assembly GCA_027627225.1 of Congeria kusceri. NCBI lineage: Eukaryota > Metazoa > Mollusca > Bivalvia > Myida > Dreissenidae > Congeria > Congeria kusceri. Next base: position 41,499,908 of record CM051029.1, on the reverse strand, counting down.
TATATGCATTTACCCGTATGTACAATAATTTTAAACGATGCAGCAGACAAACTGATCTGAATTTAACACCAACCTTCTGTAAAGTGAGGTATCACAAAGGGCTAGTATCATAAGTATGGTACTGGTGAGCGAGTATTTGTCGGACGAAATGTGCATTTATTTTTGGACAGTTTTAATTCATGAACAAACTCAATGATGAAAATTCGCGTGTAACATCCTGGGTTGATCACCCGTTTGCGTATGTGAACAAAATAATTTTCACTTGTCGCATGCGCAACAAACGAGGCCCTGAAAGGGGTACATTAAACAAGGTCTTTTTCACGTTAACAGTAGTATTTTCCCGACGTTTTTTTCAACAGTGAAATATATGGAGAAATGCTTTATAACTTTATTTAATCTATATTAGATAACAAATAAATAATCAGATGCATAATTTATATCAAAATTATACCACTTTATCAAATGATTTAATAATTACTAGTGAATATAAGTAAGGTGTTGAAACAAATACGACAGCATGACGTTTTAAAGAGTTTATGAGACGTTACGTATCTATGTAGCTACTACGCATGTCCTTAACGTCGTAGCGAGTTAAATAATGTTCCGCCAGAGTTTGTCTGCTATAATGAGCAGACAGCCAAAACTATCACAAACCCTGTCTGGGCCCCAAATTAGGATTTTATCGTGCATGCGCACGTCATTTTACTTCCCCAGATGACAGTTGCATGAGTGTTAGACTATCAACATAAACATTTCGGGTTTTACCAAAAAATAAACTCACTATTTTCGAAGAAAAACGACACGTGCTTGAAAATATAAGCGTTTATTTATATTATGATGATAAAATATGAAAAGCGGTTACAAAACACGAATATTTAAAAATGTCCGGATAATACTACCAGTGTTCTGCCGTGGATGCGGCCTTGCGCCATTGGCGCAAAAATAAATTATTTGTCCCCACCAAATTTTCGTAAGCGGGTCCGCGGGCGCACACAATTTACAAGTTAATCATTCGGCGTATTTAGTAAAATTTATATCATTGATCGTGACGTCAATTTATAACCAATGTTTACACTAGAACACTAATTCATTAACGCTTTATCGGCAGCGCTTGAACAGTTCAGATACAGTAGTATCAATCGATAATTGTACACGTGGTCCACATGCTAAGCGTGAAACACGCTTTTCAGCGATAAACTGCTGGACGACAGCCGCATTTCGGCAGAAACATCAAACACTTTTGAAGTCGAATTTACCGACACCGTTGCTATGAGTGTTGCTAACGGCTTGCAGTTTTGGAAGCCCGGCTAATTGATGATGTAACACTGTTACGCTTTGTAGTTTTAACAGGTTTCATTATTAACGCCTTGTGTTTATAACGGATTTTATTGTTTGTTCAAATTAAAATTAATAATGCAAGGTTATATGGTATTTAAGAATGCAGTGTAACATTGATCAACAGAACGTTATGAATTAAGAACACAGTATTATGTATTAATCATTTTTTTAACAGAAAAAAACCCCGAATGAAAACAGCTAGTACGTACTTTTCAAAACAAAAATCTGCTTTGGGAATATTAATGAGGTGAACAACTGTTTTGTCTGTGTCCCTACATTTTTGTAATTTGTCCCCACCTTTTAAAGCCAAGAGAGCCTTTGTCCCCAATAGTCCAAAGTCACGGCAGAACACTGACTACTGTCCGACAAATACTCGCTAACCAGTAATTGAATTTTAGATATTGTGATGCTTGTTAATGTTTTATTTTGTTGATGCAAATATAACAATGAATTATTTAGAAACTACATCCATACAATTTCGATAAACAACAGCAAAAGAATTCCACTTACATGAGCAATAAACCAAATATGAGGCATGTCGTGGGAAACTCGGACTTAATGCATGTGTGTAAAGTGTCGTCCGGGATGACACTTCAAGGTATTTTTGTTTCGAGGTAGTCTCTCCTAAACATAAATCCACTACAGGAGGAAAATGTCGTCCCGGATTAGTCTGTGCGGACTTCACAGGTTAATCCAGGACGACACTTTAAGCACATGCATTCAGTCCGATTTTCCCACGACACGCCTCAAACGATAAGGATAGTATGGTTATTCGATGCAATAAAATGCTTTCGTAAATGTATCATTTGATCAATGCAGATATTGAAATGAGTTGGACACTCTATGTACCTGACTGAGCTGTAAAGCGAGCTCCTCGTCCTTCCTGCGTATCTCCTCCAGCTCAGCCAGTTTTCTTGCCTCCTCCTCCTGCAATTGTCTGATCAGCCTCTCACTTGCCTCCACCTCCTGTCTTGCCTCCAGGGTGCGCTGCTCACGGAGCTGAGGAGTATGTTGTTGAAATTATCTCACAGTCACACTAACATTTAGAAATGAGTTCTATGTACGTGCAATGCAACGATTTTTTTGATTAATTTTTAGACGCAGGTGATAGAGCCAAGCTGTGTAAGTAGAAATTATCACGATCTGTTACTTTGTAACCAAATTTAAACCAAATTAAAAAATTCAAAGTAAAGTAAACTGTTTGAGAAAAGTGTGTTATTTTAAAATAATTTGCTATGGGATAAAATAATTTTGTATCATTTTTTTTTACATTATTACTTTGTTAATTAATATCAACCATTTATCAAACGGTTCAATAAAAAGCAACCTGTGTTACATGTATTTCTATTATTCTGATAATATCATTCAATATTTAATATTGTAAGACACATTTCTATCTTTCAAATAATCAGAACTCAATACAGATTTGATTACACTAAATTGCTAGTGACGTCAAACCTTTCTAAGTTGTTCTTCAAATTCAGATCTGATTTCTCCAGGCTCTGCCAGCTTGATAGAAATATTCAAGGCTGAAAATTGAACGAGTAAAATTGTAGCATATATCATATGTAATGAATTCCAATAAACAAAAATGCATATATGAGGAAGAATTCTTCAACCATTTAAGACTGCAGCACTAGCCTCTAGTCAGCTAATGAAATGTATTATGACACTACTAGATTGATTAATTGGCAGTTTGGGGCAAAAAGTAACATGCAACGAGGTTGAAACATAAAGTTGGACATGGGTACACTTTGTAGTGAAGTTTTAAAATAATTGTTATATCCCACGTAAATGTACCGCTCAAAGAGCATTAATGTCTCCGACATGACTTCCTATTGGAGTTGTTGTATATATATATAATTATTATATAATTTTATGCTTGGTATCAGTTATTTATATCTTGTATGGGATCTATCTATCTATCTATCTATCTATCTATCTATCTATCTATCTATCTATCTATCTATCTATCTTCCGTTAAGTCAAACCCCTTTAGAGGACTTGGACTTGCAGTCAACCAACACTTTGTTAGTTTGTTACACATGTTACAGGTCATCTTACAACCTCAGCAGTTATGCATTTTATTTCTTCACTATTTGAGTGACATTGTAAATACAAAACATGCCGAAAATAGGACTTAGATCTCTAATATAGAAAAAAAAATGTTTAACTTCTTAGACAACAAAGGATAACTTCTTTGACAATAAACATTAACTTCTGAAGAGTAACTGATATATTTTAATGTTATTTACCGTTCATCTCCTCATCATCTTCTAGACCTTCTAGGCGATTTTTCACTTGGTCAGGGAAGGCAGTTTTAATCGCAGACCACCTTACTTCATTTACCAAGGCTTTATTCCGGGCCGCTCGTCTGGCCCAGGTTGATATTCTCGTCCGACACATTGGGCAACAGAAATTCGCTTCTTCGACATTTTGTTTGAAACACTCTAAGCACAGTTCGTGATTGCATGGCATCGTCACGGGTTGTATGAATATGTAAAGACATATTGGACAGATATTATCCTCGAGATTCATCTCGAATCTTTAATTTTCTGGAGGGAAAAGTGTTTGTTGTTTTTTTGTTCGCTTACAGATGCTTTTTGGCGGAAGCGGAAACGGATTGCCGGATAGCAGAAAGCCGGATCTTAAGAATAGAGGCCTAAAAGCGGGCCTTTCAATCGGTGGATATAAAAGGTATTGAATTTATCATGGAGTAATATTAAATTAACGAATGGTCATTTATACGTTTACAATAATATTATAACCAGTATGTATCTATCCAATAAACTGCATCATATATACTTGTAACATAGGTTAACTATTGTAGATTTTAAAATGTGCCACATACAACTTTAATATACACAGAAAATCTTCACTCTTTCCTGATATATTTCGCCTCAATAGGCTTTTTCAAAGTTTGTTTTTACAAATTAGCTACATTTTCATTATGTTACTCAACAAAACAATTGTATATTGACGTCAAAAAGCAAACAAACAGGAAATGACGTCACGACGTCAAAACAGCAGTGACGCAAATTAGCGCCAAAACCATATTACATCAATCACATGTTTATACATATCCACTGTCATAATAATAATGACGCTAATTTGCGTCACTGCTGTTTTGACGTCGTGACGTCATTTCCTGTTTGTTTGCTTTTTGACGTCAATATACAATTGTTTTGTTGAGTAACATAATGAAAATGTAGCTAATTTGTAAAAACAAACTTTGAAAAAGCCTATTGAGGCGAAATATATCAGGAAAGAGTGAAGATTTTCTGTGTCTATTTATTATTATCCCTGCTGGATATGAAACTGGGTATGAACTTTAATATAGTCACAAAAGCTTAATTTATCAATAACACATTTTACAGTGAGAACACTGCTTTAAACTTTACTGTTAGAAGAATAGCCAAAAACCAGTTTTGCACTAATCCTTTTTCCAATATTGACCAGCAAGTATTATCTTTTTTAAAAGAATATGATTGGCTGAATTATGGATGAGTGAGTGAATGGTGTGTGAAAGGTGAAAATGATGTGTTCATTTTCCAAAGTCAGATGTAAAGAGAAGAAGTTGATATTGTTGTATACTTGTATATTTTATAATTAGGCTTGGTGATCTGGTAGGTATTCCCTCCCTGACCTGTCCAAATAATTGTATTGTGTTGTATTGCATTTAAATTGACTATAATTAATAATGTATTTACATTATTTAAATATTACTTTATAATTGTTATATGTTTATTTCAGGTCTCTTTTGTATCTATTAAAATAAATAAAACCCATGCTACATACTTATGTTTATAAGGATGTTCTGTAGTTTAAAATTGTTAATAACAAACGCAAGTAAAAGGCTAAACTACATGTAATTCATTTGGATTTCTTTCATTGCAGCTTATGACGCTTATAAAACATATTCTATATATGTTTATAAAGCGCAACGTTTGCACATAATTTAAATATAATAAGGACGTGTATTTAGACAATAATATACGGCAGAGCTGGGCCGGTCATCTGTAATCGGCCCGCTGCCGATATAACGTTATACGGCTAGGGCCGATTATAGATGCCCGGCCCAGCTCTGCCGTATATTATCGTTTATAATACATGTTATCCTTTCACATGAAAAGAATAATGTTACTTTCTTTATTACACAAAATGTTAACAAAAACACCAAACAAACTTTCCGTACTTTTATTTAACATTCAGCTAATTACGCAATACGTGATGCAATTCTAACGAATAAACAGAAAAACAGTGACGAAACAAACCAGTTGTCGGGACACTGGCGGATTGAATTCGGGAGGGTCGGGACGCTGTCGGGACATATTCGATCTTTTGATCAAAAATTGAATTTCTAGTCCCGAATCTCAGACTATTGTCGCGACGTTCGACACATTTGATTCGGGACGCTGGAGAACGGCAGCAAAATCGGAAATGTGTGACTGAGGCTTTACGTGATCAATTTGAAAGCGGCATTGATCAAGATATTAGCCGCACAATATTGAATTATTAATTATTACTTAAATACTACTGTATTAATAATGCAAATGTTTGAGCGTCTGCACGCCTCAAGAAAGACAGGGTCCTGTGTTTTATTGTTACGTGCTCTGTTCTCTACAACATATCTGCAGTTAAACTGTCACTTCCTGGTGTCAAAACTGATCCAGTTGCCCGTAATGGCATGCTCTGTGTCGTAAAATATTGAGGAATTGTAAGCCGGCACTCAGCGGGTTGGCCTCACTTCAGAAACTCGTGGCACTTCGAGCCAACCAACGTAGAGCAAGTTCCGTCGCTCAAACGGTCAACGTTACATCAAATAACGCTAATTGACGTTTACGTTAACGTCGTTTTCTTGGAGTAACGTCTAGTGCTGGAGTGCGGTATTGCAGGGACGATTGGTCCCAATAAACGTCTAAAGTTTCTTAACGATGGACGGTATACTTATGCTTCGGTCACGCAGAAACCGATTTCTGTATAAGGTATGGGCGGTATGACATCTCTATGGGCGCTTTGCATGTAACGCGTTTTACCGGCGCCAAACAAAAACGCGGCGTTCCATCGCCGCAAAGCTAGACACGTTTGTAGAGAATATCGGGCCGCCCCGTATGATACCGTTCGCGGAGATGCGATCCAATTGTGGACTGTTGTTTTTTTTGGATGGTCGAACGTAAACAGTTGACGTCGATTGTAACGTCAACGACGTCACTCAGCGGGTCGGCTACACGCGTGGAACTTTGAGCCAAACAACGTAGAGCAAGTTCAGTCGCTCCACCTATCACCGTTACGTCAAATAACGCTAAATGACGTTTACGTTAACGTCGTTTCTTGGCGTTACGTCAAGTGCTGGAATGGTCTCGACCGTGCGGTTTTGCAGGAAACATTGGTTCCAATAAACGTGTTAAATTTCTTAACGATGGACCTTTGCTTCGGTCACGCAAAAATCCTTTCTGTGTAAGGCATGTGCGGTGTGACGTCACTATGGGCGCCGTGCATGTAACGCGTTTTACCGGCGCCAAACAAAAACACCGCGGGCCATCGCCGCGAAACTTGGCCTGTTTGTAGAACCCATCGGGCGGCCCCGTTTGGCATCGTTCGCGGAGATGAGATCCGATTGGGAACTGTTTTTTGATGGTCTAGTGTAAACATTTGACGTCGATTGTAACGCCAACGACATCACTCAGCGGGTCGGCAAAACTTCAGAAACGCGAGGACCTTTGAGCCAAACAACGTAGAGCAAGTTCCGTCGCTCCACCTGTCACCGTTACGTCAAATAACGCTAGCTGAGGTTTACGTTAACGTCGTTTTTTTGCGTAACGTCAAGTGCTGGAATGGTCGCGAGCGTGCGGGTTTGCAGGGAACACTACGCGTCAATACACATTCAATTTCAAATGGCACACGTGCGTTCTTGGATATGTTACATGTCACATACAACGCCCCCTCATATACCAAGATACATTCATTTATAAACCACGCATGCAGAGGCAATATGATACGGATGTATGAATAACACAGACCCGTAGGATGGTTAGGTGGCACTTTAAAGTTTCAGGGAAAAATTCGAATTGGCAGGGGAGAAAATTCTAATAAATAGGGATACAGTTAAACTGAGCAGCATTTTGAGTGTTTTAGAAGTTGTAAGTATCCGATTTAAGGGCTGAAGTTTTGATTTGCATGCTTAGTGAAATCGAAAATATGCCCTACCGTAACATATCTATATTTTCGAACACTGTAAATTTTCGGACACACTCTTTTTTAGCCAAAATAGTTATTTTTTGTCACTATATATTTTTGGACATCCTCATTTTAAACCATAATTAATTAATCTTAATTGTCGGACATTTGATATGACAGTGGTATTTTAGCAGAATTCTAACCTGTTTGCGTTAATCCGGTGACACATCGCACATGTGTTTTTACAACCGGATGAAGGTCATAAAACTGGCAGATGAATGAGTGGAGGCGGTGGACCGTTACATTAGCGTTATTGGGTTAAGAGTCATGTGCCATAAATAATGGGTTTACCCGATTGTGTATACCGGTATTGATATCGTATATTAAATATGCTGTTGAAATTATCCTATTCAGGAACCAGTCTTAATTATTTACCAAAAAATTCTGTTTAATTTAATCATGTTTGAACTCGGTCGAAAAAAATGCAGTATTGGCGTAATTTTCTGTAAAACAAAATCATACATATAAAATGATTTAAAATTAATTGCAAACATCGCTAAAAATTAATAATACTATACGGCGTGGCATTTAACAAGCACGCGGAATCGTTAATCGATACAATCCGTGTATACTCGGCAGAAAACGTTATACACCGGACATATCCGAACGTAATTGCAATATTGTCAGTGTCTATAAATTTTCGGACACTTGTAATTTGTGAATATTTTTGTGTATCCAAATTATCGGACACGAAATTTTTAAATTATTTTTAAGTTTCAGAAAATAAAGATATTTTACGGTATGTAAAGGGGGCACTATACAGTTTATCGGGCTTCGGACTCGGCCTGGTGGGGTCTGGGTTCGAGCCGTCTTGCACACACTGATAATGTCAACACCTGAAAACAAACCAAACATCATTTCAATATTGTTGTATCTGTGGCTTCACAAAAATGTAGGGAAAAGAATTATGCACACAGTTCCACTATAATTTTAACATGCATGATCAGCCAATTTTGGGGTTCAAATGTCACCAGTTTTCGCGACCATTTCGGTGATTTTCAACGTCAATTTGCAACTTTCCTGCGAATGCAAGCACCTCAAACACTGCATGCCTGTCTGTGTAACTTACCAGGTACTTGATTGCAACTGAGCAAATTGGGGGTCAACCATTCAGATTTTCCAATAAATTCCAATGTATGTACGCCCTTTTAAATATCCTGCCAAAATGGCGTTCAGAGCTAGGAATCCTCATTTACGAATTTTATGTGCAAGGTGGCTCAACGCATACACTGGCTTTACATAAGTCACATTTTAGAATTCACTAAGCATGCAATTAAAAACTCCAGCCCTTAAATCTGATGCTTACAACTTCTAAAACACTCACAATGCTGCTCAGTTTCACTGTATCCCTATTTATTAGAATTTTCTCCCCTGCCAATTCAAATTTTTGGCTGAAACTGTATAGTGCCGCCAAAGCCACCTTGCACATAAAATTTTGCTCAGTTGCAAACAAGTACCTGGTAAGTTACGCAGACAGGCATGCAATGTTTGAGGTGTTCGCATTTGCAGGAAAGTTGCAAATTGACGTTGAAAATCACTGAAATGGTCGCGAAAACTGGTGACATTTGAATCCGAACATTGGCTGATCATGCATGTTAAAATTATAGTGGAACTGTGTTCATTATTCTTTTCCCTACATTTTTTGTGAAGCCACAGCCACAACATTATTGAAATGATGTTTGGTTTGTTTTTAGGTGTTGACATTATCAGTGTGTGCAAGAAAGCTCGAATCCAGACCCCACCAGGCCGAGTCCGAAGCCCGAGAAACTGTATGATGCCCCCTTATACTGTTTATTTACTGCCCGTAGCATTCAGCGTCACATACAACTCCCCCTCATATACCAAGATAGATTCAATTATTAACCACGCATGCAGCGGCAATATGATACGGATGTATGAACAACACAGACCTGTAGGATGGTTATACTGTTAATTTGCTGTCCGTAGCATTCAGCGTCACATACAACTCTCTCTCTAAAACCAAGATTCTTTCAGTTATACACCACGCATGCAGAGGTAATATGATACTACAGAGGTGTACTTGCAAACTACAGCTATGTGCATTAAATTCTTGTTTAAATTAACGGTATATCAATATTAAGCAAAGTGGTTACTAATTCGAAAGTTTGTTTAAAATGCCCATTTCTTAGTCATATTAATGAATTAAAGAATTACCTACACATGATAAATAAATATTGCTATCGAAGAACGTAGTATTATTATTACCTGGTGACTACGCGAAAAATGATATAATAGCTTTTAACTGGATAAGCGAGAAATGATATCACAGCTTTTAATTGGATAACTTGTATTGTTGGTGGGGTTTTCTTGTACATGAAATTATTTTATTCCAAAAGTAGTATAGTTTCAACATGTCCATATGCATTTAACACTTGTTTATCGTCCTCTGAAACGCTGTTTCTGTGGATTAAATCACGGATTTTGCTTTAAGTAACTTCCTGAAATTTGAAGCTACTAATAAAAACATAAAAGAAAAAGATGAATACCGGTAGTCAAGTTACGCATTGAAACACAATGGGAGAACATGTAGACTTTTGTGTCATACCATGATTTGAAAGGTATCCGGTTGAATAAACACGGTACTTAAATAATTTCGAAATGTTTATAAGAAGCTGGCTGTGTACATGAAATTGTTTAAGGAAGTTTAAATCTACCAATCTTGCAATGTTGCTGACTTCCTGATTTAGGTTTTCTTATTCATTTAAAATACTAAATATATTTCTTTTTTTATTTCAAGAGTTATGCAAGACGGCTACGGATCTAGGTTAAAAAAAGCCACAACATTTACTCATATAAGTATGTGTTTGTGTGGTAAATGGATTAAACTATATTTTTGCTTATTTTTTTACTTTTTACTATTACGACTTTTTAATTGAAGAATTGTATTTGTCGAATGATATCCATTGGAATTGTATCCAGACTCAGCATAATAACATCGACCGTACTCTTGCTCAGTATTTGAAGAACTGACCGCAGATGCCTACCATGGATTACGAAGAACTTATTCGAGAAAAAAACGCTGCAAATACGGTTGAAAATATACCAATCATAGTGTACATGTCAGTTGTTTGTACCGCTGGCATCGTGGGAAATTTCGTCGCGTTGCTTTTCTACGTTCAGAAGACCGATAAATCTGTTGCAACTATTGTGCTAATGACTCTGTCTGGAAACGATTTTATTTGCTCTATAGTGCTGCTGGTGACTATATATGGACTTGTACACTCAATAACGTACACAAATGTTGCGGCGTGCAAAGTTCAGGGATTCCTTAACCACGTGTTTGTTATAAATTCCCTGATATTGTTACTTATTTTAGCCCTAGAGCGATACTTCACTATCTGCAAGGTATCAAGGCTGAAGAAATTATTTGAAAGAAGGAAACGAGTTGTTTATATCATCCTTGGTGTTGCCGTATTTTCAATCCTGTTGTCAGCGCGAGAAGTTGTTTTCTTCGATGTTGGGTCCATAGAAGTGAGCCGGACCGACAATGTTACCATCATAGGTAACCACTGTATGATTACAAAAGAAGCGCGATTCGCCACAATCGTGACTGTTTTTAATATAATTGATTTCGTTTGCATCATTGTTAATATGATCTCGATGCTGTCCTTCTATGTACTAATAATACGTAAGATTTCTTCCGTTGGCAAACGCCATCGTGCAAGACAAAACGAGATTGCCTCAGACTTAAGCTTATCAACCGAAATTTCGGACATATCTGTGTCGGTCGTTAAGCAAGCTACAAATGAAAACAAAGTAAAAGGAAACAATAAAGCACAACGCCCAAAGTCTATTCACGTTAGCAGCACGAATCATTGGAGTTTTACAATCGAACGGCGGTTGACACAAATGGCGTTCATTCTCACGTTGGTATCCGTCTTAAGTTTTGTACCTTACTTCGCTGTGTCAGTGATAGCTCAGTTTCGCAAAGAGCTGCCCATCTGGACAAGGATATTATATCGGTCATACGCTCTGAATTCCACGCTGAACCCTTATCTGATAGGATTTTACAGCGCGGAATTTCGAGCATTCATTAAAAATATTTTGACTTGTCGTTTCTTGCCATGTCTGAAGAGAAACTAAAGGTTTTAATCGAGTGTTAAATAGTTTATTCACAACAATGACTCTTATATTTAAACATCGATTTGGACGAGTACATGGTTAATCTTTGCATCACTTTTTGTAATGAAGCCAATGGCTTTAAAATATAATATACACAAGTTTTAAAGTGAAACAAAACTATGTTAAATTAAGTTTAATGTATTGTGGACAATAAGTTTAAAAAAACAAGTACATGATTGAACAGCGTTTCTCAAAGATGACTGATTAGCTTCAAATATTGAATTATTGCAAATCAAACCCCTTTCTTTTATAAATTTTGAAATGTTAGTTGAGCTTGAAACTGTTGAATCAGTTTAACTTTTCTATATTAGATACAATAGTTTCACGTTCAGTCCTCGATAGCTACCTTTTAGATAATATAAACAGTGCGATAATGTACTTTTTGAATGTTCTTTGCATTTACATACAATATTTAGGTGACAAGTGTGAACACAGATACAGGTTTGGACAAGTGCGATAATAATGCGACGAGACGCAGTAGTGAATATTACATGCATATGTAACAAACGCACGTACTATATATATCATAAGTTATGCCTTTAACATCTTATTTTAAAAACAAACATCTAAAACAGCTATAAGCACTTGTCTTTTTTTCAATTTAAAAACGTATGCTGATTGATTTATGGATGGTATTCCACTCGTAGAAAAAGTGTTTAAAATCTTCTATTTTAACATGATACTCGGTATTTTTTCTATAGACAAAGAAATAACATTATCGTTGTTAAACAACCCATAAACAACGCAAAAAGAAGTCCCTATTCTGAGCGGAGCATAATAAAAAGTTTTTCCAATTACAATTGCAAAAATATATGTCAAATCATGTAAGAACCGAAATAATTTTCGTATTATCGTTGTTTATCGGCCAATAAACAACACTTTGTCGTTCTGATGCGTGGCTATTTAACAACTCCGGCTAATACCCTCGTGATTTGATTCCTACGCATCAAAATTCCAAATTGCTGTTTATTGGCCGATAAACAACGATAAATCAAAAAAATAATTTTTAATTTAATTGCTAACTCATTCTCTAGCGAACTAGATTCCATCTCTGATTCAATGATAATATATTTTTTTTAAAGTCTATAATGCTATCATGTGCATACATTGTGAATAAGCTCGTTGTGTTTGCAAAAATGTGTTCCTTTTTATTTTATGCTTTCCTATGGTTTAAAGGGGAATATCAGTGAATCAAAATGGGTAATTTACTGTTTTAAAACATGTTGTGGACATGAAATAGGTAGTTCACTGTCGTTAACAGTGAAAACATATTACCACTCTGATAATGGAACTACGTTTTCACCCGGAAGTCGGAAATAACACATTTTGAAGCATATAAAAATTGATTCGTATATATATTGAGATATCGATTTTTGATTCACTCGTGGTCATACGAATTAGATATTTTCACTTGTGGCTGCGCCATTCGTGAAAACATAAATGTCTATGATCGCTCGTGAATTAAAAACGATATTCTACCGAAACCAACAGATAACCTCGGTTACGGTAAAATATCTTTATTTTCGGACACTTAGAAATAATTAAAAAAATTCGTGTCCGATAATTTGGATACACAAAAATATTCACAAATTACAGGTGTCCGAAAATTTATAGGCACAATATTGCAATTACGTTCGGATATGTCCGGTGTATAAAGTTTTCTGTCGATTATGCACGGATAGTATCGATTAATGATTCCGCGTGCTTGTTAAATACCACGCCGTATATTATTATTAATTTTTAGCGATGTTTGCAATTAATTTTAAATCATTTTATATGTATGATTTTGTTTTACAGAAAATTATGCCAATACTGCATTTTTGTCGACCGAGTTCAAACATGATTAAATTAAGCAGAATTATTTGGTAAATAATTAAGACTGGTTAAGACTGGTTCCTTGTGATAATTTCAACAGCATATTTAATATACGATATCAATACCGGTATACACAACCCGGTAAACCCATTATTTATGGCACATGGTTCCAAACCCAATAACGCTAATGTAACGGTCCATCGCCTCCACTCATTCATCTGCCAGTTTTATGACCTTTATCCGGTTGTAAAAACACATGTGCGATGTGTCACCGGATTAACGCAATCAGGTTAGAATTTTGCTAAAATACCACTGTCATATCAAATGTCCAAAAATTATGATTCATTAATTATGGTTTAAAATGAGGATGTCCGAAAATATATAGTGACAAAAAATAACTATTTTGGCTAAAAAAGAGGGTGTCCGAAAATTTACAGTGTCCGAAAATATAGATATTTTACGGTACTTATACCTTTACTTAAAACAATTTAGCCATATCTGTACCATGCTTCCACTTGTTCATCATATATTTGCCATCATGTTCTGAATTGTTAATAGGACAAGCAGTTGGACTCCTTTTGTCTTATCACGCTCTTAACACGCTGGGGCACTCAGAATTGTGTTCCATTGTCTCATTCGGACATGTTCCAAATCGTTATCTTTCTAAATACATTATCGTTTTTTTTTCCTTGTCGAACGTTTATATTCGGGTACTCTAATTCCCTAATCAATTTTAACCATATATGCGTAAAAATTCAAGCCATGAGCGTTACACCAAATACAAATTAATTTACAGTTACCTAATACCTGTACATATGAGAATGAAAGAGACTATACCATGAACGATTGTTAATGCTTCTTTATATGCCACAACTTGTCACATTTTCAAAGCAGTTACATTGCACTATATTGTTCGGTTGTTAAAGGGAAAACCCCCAAGGGGCAATATTGCAGTAAATCTGAAGATTTAATGTTAACATTGGTATATAATAAAGGGTAAAATAATGTAAATGTACATATAATGGAAAAACAGTTTCTGCATTCTTAGAAATGATAATTATATGATTTAGGTTGTATTTGGCCCTTTTATTGTTCACACTTTGATGTCAGATTTGTGGGAATCTCAAAAGTCACAATAGCGCAGTCGGTTACAGTGCTGTCTAATGTCATTTGTTCTTACGACTCTGTCATCGTGAGCTCGATACCCACTCTGGGTTTACCTGTTTTCAAGTATTTTTTTGTATTCTGGTTTATCAAAATTCTCATAATGTAGCAAATTACTTATACACTATTTACTGTATTTGTATTGCTGATATGTTTAACAAAATAACATTAAAATTGCTGAAGGAGGTCACTTTTTCGTTTAATTGTTAATATATATATATAGAAAAACACAAGACATCCTTCAGCAATTTTAATGTTATTTTGTTAAACATATCAGCAATACCAATACAGTATATATATATATATATATATATATTGTTTGTTATGTCAAGTTGTACTGCACATTAATTACTATGTACTTTTTGCCACGTTCGGACTTTTCTGTTTATGACTGGTATACAATAATTGTTACTGCTATGACTGTTTATAACTCTTATCATTATGTATTGAGAGGTTTTTACCTTATACGTATTATGTACACCAAAAGCATGTAAGTTGACATTATTTTATGTTGTAAAGTAGTATTTTATATATACACATGCATTTAGATAATTTATATTTCTTTTTTTGTTTGCTTAAACAGTGGCATTACGAAGTATTTATTCCCACTTGGTATACTTGTTTTTCATACAAATTAATAGGTAGATCGGTGAGAAATAATTACAATTGAAACATATGTTTTGCATGTACATTTATTTGAGTTAAACATTATTTACAAAACATTATCATGTGTTATGCGTCATGTAACCAATCATTTTCACCCCAATTGTAACCAATCAACTGTGCATGTGTTTACAAGAAATAAAATGAAAAAAAAAACGCCGTATCACACCAGTGTTCTGCTTGTATTAACCTGAAAAATACGATAATTTATATAAAATCATCCCAAAGACTGATCCATATAATTGTTGTGTATTACCACTAACGATATCACATAATGCGTAATCTAGATTTAGGTCCAGCTACGCGCCTGGCTAAATGTATACTTAATAATTTAGTACACTCTTTCTTATCAAAAGGATATAATACGCTTATAGTAAAAAAACATATGCGTATTGGTTTTTGATACTGAATTACTTTCATCTTTACAAATTTGGTGTTTTTAATATGGTGGATAAGTAGCTTTAACTTCTTTGCGTTTAAAAATTATTACGTCATCAGATGCATTTGCCGTTTCTGGATTACGTCATAATTTAAATATTTGTACTGTCTCAGTGACGAAGCGTGTGGTAACCCAGTATATATCGTGCTCTTATCTTTAATATTTTACGGCATTTCCCTAAAAACACTGGCTTTTACACTCACGTTCATTAAGTTAAATTATGTTGTTTGTTTTTTTTCAATTTTTGTTAGCAGGAAGATTCTTTTGACAATGCAGAATGGTATAGATTCAGTTTAATGTAATGTCGGGTATTATCGACACTTGAAGACGTGAAACCGATTTTGTCTTTCAGTGTCGATATTACCCGCTAAGAAAATAAATAACGTAGTGTGTAGCCGTTTTGACTGGATATTTTTACTAACAAATGGGAAAATCGTTGCCGACCAATGTAATTAATATGACAGCTTATCTTTTCACTGTCAGGCGGGTAAATATCAACAGGTTTCGGGTAACATCGACACCCACCATCATCATCTAGATCTACAACAAAGCTATGTAATCTGGCTTTTACACCCATCATTACGGCTTCTTCCTGAAAATGCATGACGATGATCTGAAAATTGAACTAGATCTATATGATGCTATGACTTTGAATCTTTTTATAAAAAGACGAGATGTAGTTGATACTTTTTTTTGTTTCATTTCTTCGTGCCTTAGGAAGTTGCAATTTTGCTACTCTGGTTTGCATCCAGCCATTGAGTAATTAAATGGTAACTAATTGAATTGTATTCTCTGTTATTGCTGTTTAATTTGAATTGCGATGCTATTAGGTTAATTTGTATTTACACCTAAATGTTTTGTGAATAATTATGGGCCAAGTGTGAGGTTCGGGCACCCGTAAACCGGTTTAAACTCCCAATGCTTTGCATTGACCGTTCTAAGGCAGTGACCCCAGGTTTAATCTTGTTTATTTTTTGCGTTTGTTACGCGTTTTTGTGATGTGCTTGTTTTTGGCAATTGGTCACTTGCCATAAATAAAGGACCTCGGGCTGCTAATAAGAGTTCTCTCTAGCTGTCGCAACTGGAGTTTCACTTTGTTTGTATTTAATTATTAGTTACTAGGTCTTAATTAGGAGATAACAAGCCCTAATTAGGAGACATATATCCTACTTAGGAGATACTTACTCCTAATTTGAACTAAGTATCTCCTTATTAGGAGATACTAAGAAATAATTACGATATACTGAATAAAGAGATACGAATTCCTAATTAGGACTTAGTTTCTCTTAATTAGGACATAACATCTCCTAATTATGATTAATTATCTCCTAATTATGAATTAGTATCTCCTAATTTTGACTTAGTATCTCCTAATTATGACAAAGTGTCTCCTAATTAGAACTAAGTATATCCTAATTAGGACTAGGTATGTCCTTATCAGGACTTAGTATATCGTAATTAGGACAGCGTGACCAGTTGTGACTCCAGGGGCAATATTTGAACAATGTTGGTAGAGGACCACTAGATGTTGATATATACATACAAAATATCTAGGATCTACATCAAGTACTTTCAGACAAGAAGATTTTCAATGCTTTGCCTATGTAAGTCTTTATAAAACTTATGACCCCGGGGCGTGGCCAGTTTTGACCCCAGGCACATAATTTGAATAATATTGTAGAGAACAAATAGATAGAGATACATACCAAATAATAATGCTATACACCATGTAGTTTCAAAACCCTGACCATATTTTAAAACTTTAAGAGAGAAAAGCACAAATCTGGTTTTTAGTTTCAATTCAATGTACAATCAATGAATAACAGCTTAAGAGTTTGTTTAAGGTGTAATATATGTGTACTGTGGTGCGAATATCGAGTCAGCTCCGAGATCAACATTCAAACATCAAACGAGAATATCGAGCTGGAGCGAATATCGAGCCAGCTCCGAGATCGACATTCAAACATTAAACGCAAACATAGAGCTGGTGCGAATATCGAGCCAACTTTTAGATCAACATTCAAACATGAACCGCGAATATCGAGCTGGTGCGAATATTGAGCCAGCTCTGAGATCAACACTCATAGCTCTAGATTCGCTTTTCATTTTTTAATGTTGATCTCAGAGCTGACTCTATATTCGCACCAGCTCGATATTCGCGGTTGAAATTTGAATGTCGATGTCAGAGCTGGCTGGATATTCGCACCAGCTCGATATTCGCGTTTAATTTTTGAATTTTGATCTCAGAGCTGGCTCGATGTTCAACCTAGCTCTATATTCGCAGTTCATGTTTGAATGTTGATCTCAGAGCTGGCTCGATATTCTCAAAGGCTCGATATTCGCGTTTAATGTTTGAATGTCGATCTCAGAGCTGACTCGATATTCGCACCAGCTCGATATTTGCGTTTAATGTTTGAATGTCCATCTCAGAGCTGGCTCGATATTCCACCAGCTCGATATTCGAATTTCGATCTTCGATGACATTGCTTACTTCACACACCTATAATTATCTTGCAAAAAATACATGTTTTTTCCTAGAAATTGTACCCTTGACTTCAAAAAATAGCTGCGTCATCATTTAAGTTCAAATGATCGTCTACACTGATAATAGGTAAAATAGTACGTGAATATAAAGCTCATCTGAACGAAATATTGTGTTCTTTTTTGTGTTATATTTTGACTGAATCCATTTCCCCTGGTTGACTTGATTAATTTCCCGTTGGTTTGCTTGTGTTCTGGTTGACTTGATTATTTTCCCGTTGGTTTGCTTGTGTTTTCAAATGTCAGAAAGTGATATGAAATCATGTAACATAGAAATCGAGTCGAGTCTAATATGTGTACTGATTAGAAACAAATCATGCCGCCCGCATTTTTCAATCTATCGCCACGGCGATGCGAGCAGTAATACATTCGATTGTCGTGTCGAAAAAGTAGATCCTTGAAGCTTTCCTTCAGCTCCTACTACATAATACTGTCGTAAAACGACAGTCTAAAAACAAGGCACTGCTGTAACATGATGATCGTAAAAGTAATTTGAATGTAATGCAATAACGGCCGTAAACTGTGATACTTTTCCAAACATTCGTATATTGTACATATACAATTCGTGTACAATTTTATATTCATATAAACTTATATACTAACTGGCGTACATTCGATTTAGTTTTAAATACGCCCCAGATTAATCGTACGATAGTAATTCTTATGAGAACTGATCAATTGCAACAGTATTGAAAGCAAAATATACATCTTTTACATAAGCTATGGGATTCTGGTAATAGTACTTTTTAGATAAAATGTTATCGAATGTGCATGTACACATGTAATTACTAGTTTTCCAGCAGACATGTTTGAATACTACTGACGGCTACAACAGGTGCAATAATCATCGGATGTCAGGCAATATCACAATGATTATTATAAATACAATTTATGCATTTACTCTTGTGTACCAAAATTAAACTGCAGCCAGATTATATCTTGTCTTTTTGAATTTAAATTATTATGCTCATGGGCCCAGTGTACGGTATAACACGCCTATTGTTTAAAAACTTTTGAAGTAAGCATACAGAATTTAGAAGCGCTATTTGCAAATCTGTCTTTCAAAAAAAAGAACTGCTTTCCTTGGCAGGCAAATAGTCAGTTAATCGAAATATCGAAAGGTCCTTCTGCTAAAAAGCGAAAGCTCATGCCTGTGAAATTACCTTTTAATTATTTAAGATATTGTGTATCATTTCTAAAGGTTATTTATTATTATTT
Source organism: Congeria kusceri (assembly GCA_027627225.1). Taxonomy (NCBI): domain Eukaryota; kingdom Metazoa; phylum Mollusca; class Bivalvia; order Myida; family Dreissenidae; genus Congeria; species Congeria kusceri. Next base: position 41,480,350 of record CM051029.1, on the reverse strand, counting down.
ATTTATTACAAAAACAGCTCCTGAAAGGAGTCAATTTATTAAAATGTTGCTTGAAATGTTCTATTTTGTGTTATATTATCACACTCTACTTTCGCTATGTACTTGTATGTAACCGAAATGTTATCGTTAGTGTCCTTCAATTAGACCAGTAAATTAATGCGCTATATTGGCTATTCTGGCTGGTTGAGGAAGTGTTATTTTCTGTTGCCGCTACTTAAATTTCCTTTCGTAAAACTGACAATACAGAAATTCAACGTCATTCTAGCAAATGTTTCCTTTAAAGTAAAATGCACTCATAATTAACTTTATTTAAGTTTCTTTCCTTGACAACAGTCTGTATACTCTATCAGCTTGTTGATTAAATTGCTTTTCTTTCAACGGCGAACAACTTTCGCCCAATACAATGTTCTAGTACTTGTACTGTGAAACACACCTTATGTTCATCTGCAAATGTGTTCTGTTGAGTTGTATCTATTTTTTAAAGACAATTTGGTCTTTATCTTGACAACGATCTTATGAGGTTATATTGGCTGTTTGGCTTGCTTGTTCTAAATTTTAATGTGTCGTCAAATTAGAATGCTCAATTTTAGAGGACAAATTCTTTCAATTACACGAGTTTATAAATTCGTGTTCTGGTGCTGTCATCAAAGTTAACAACCAAGCATTGAAATCATATATATAACGACCAAATGGTATATCCGATATAAGCCCCCAAAATGCGTCCAACTTTTGTTTACAGTTATGTGATGTAAAGGGAGTACTATTACCTTGTCGGGCAAAAAATTAAAGATAACAGTATAAACTGATATCTGGATAAAACGTATCATTTCAAAAGATTGCAAATAGTCTGTTTAGAGTATATGAGACTGATAAATAAGTTCATTTGATAATACAGTAACATAATGATCATGTTTATCAGTGCAGGACCTATTTAACCTTGCAGTTAGAATGATAAAATAATTTTAGTATTCATAGATACCTGTCAGATACATCGACCCATCATGTACACACATTGCTGGAAATCATAAGCTAGGGCGTGGTGAAAGTAGTTGTGGAGATATTTCATGCATGTAGTTTATTAAATATTTAGCCCTCAACATGCATGTTTGTGTTTCTTATAATATCCTTCGTTTTGCTGTAGTAACAGCATTGTTGTTTACTTTGCCAGGTGCTTTAGAAATCTTTATAATGTTACGTGCGTCAATGCGTGCAATATTAGCAATATTTACATGTTTTTTACCGCTGAACGTTAATTAAAGCGATATGAAAAATGTATTTTTTATTTTATTGCCATGTTCAGTTGTTTGTCCATGTATATCAATGAATGGAAACAGCAAGTGGCATCTAAGGCTTAACCTGAAAACAAACATATTCACCAGACTAAGTATATTGTTGTTTGAACAAACATCAACACAGAAGTGAACAGATTTAAGCTCAAATTGCAAATAGGAATTAGACATTTCATATAATGATGTTTAAACAGCAAAAATAACGCATTTTAATTCAGATGATTCAGACAAACCGTATGGTTATTACATAAACACTACGTAAAGTTACCATTTATTGCAGCCGTTTGTGGCATTGTGCAGTTGGTGTTACAGAAGTCTTGATCGCAGCATGACTTACATCTTGGAACAGAACGGCGGTGTTCGATTGCGCTACACTGAAAGGCATTGCACCATACACATTTACACACCATTTATCTGTATTACAAAAATAGAATTAAATCTAACCTCCTACTATTTTATCACTTTTTATTGGTTAATTTCACTCAAGCAAAAACCGCACACTTTTAGTGGCTGATACAGGCTATGGGTGGGGATGCGACTCGCTCCCGACTTCATTATATGCCGTACCGTTTGCGTCAAAAGTAAATGTACATACAACAGGTATAAATATATGTACCTACTGGTATAAACTTTATATTGCAGATAATAATTGTGTACTTACAACGAAGTATAACTTAAAAACCACTTAATATTAAATTTAAAAGTAAAGAATTTTAATTTATGGGAATTATACAAAATTTTCAATAAAATGTAAAATATTTAGAATTAATAATGTCTTCTTGAGAACCTACCGTAGCAGCAACACATCCTAGCTTGAAATAGGAATGCCCTAGCCAATCAAATTCTTCAATACTGCATACCTTAAAATTAAACGCACATATCAAAACCATGTAAATATCATGTAAATGTGACTTTTCATTTGAAACGCATTATAACTATACTATAACATAAGGGCATAAACGTACAACAGTTAGTAATAAGAGTAAAAAACATTATGATTTTAAATTGTTAATGATATAAACATGACTTTTTTCGTTATTTATTATGATTTAGAAGGGTACTGTAACATCCTTTAAGCGAAAGAAATTATATGTAAATATAGTTAATAATTCATAATTTATGAAACTAATTATGTAAAGGTAACTTATAGTCATAATAGCAATTGTATCAAGCCAATGAACACATATTTGAGATAAGCTATAAAACATTTATTTGATGACTTGGTTTGAATATTAACATACAACATACACATTATATTGTGTGCACGACAAATAATATATTTTATTTTATGCTATGCTGTGAATGAGTGGAGAATACCTGTGAAAGATAACCTGACCATTTCACTCTGGGTCGAGTAAAATAATAACATGTATTAGTATTGTGTATATAAAATCAAAATGAAACATCAATATAAATTTGATATCGTGAAAACAACTTTTACAGTTAATTTTCATTAAGCACAATATTCAGATATATCTGAACAGAACTGGAAAAAAGCATTCAAATAATACACATACTTTGTCGCATGCAACAATGGCAATAATAATACAATTCAAGCAATTCAAGATGGTTAAACTCGTAGATGCACGTTAAAATGTAACCAACAAAAGATGTACTGTGAAAGAGTGTTCTGAAATGGATTACTTATACGTATAAAGTGTTTTCTATATTAATTATTCGGATTTAACAACACAATTGGACTAAAAGTCGGTCAAGAATTTAAAGAAATTAAGATGGCGGAGAATTAAACGCTGATCACTTCTTACAATAACAAATTGGATACTTAAATACTTAAGCGTGATTACTGGATATGAAGAATATATACACACAAAACAATATAAAAGTATGTGCTAAATGAACACAAGTTATTACTGAAGGGTACATTGGATTCTTGTTGGATTTTGGAATTGGAGAACCGGCAATACAGCAAATATGTAAACAAAGGGAGACTACTGTTCATAGCAACAGTAAACAACAAGTGCAAATGTAATATGCTGGAATTAATAAAGTGCAAAGATAAAATAAATACTTTGGGTGCTAAAATTAAGTTTGGATCAAGATGACAAGCTCCAATGCCTTGTAGGTAAAACTTGTACCCACAAGGTATTGTCGGTTAGTCTCCTTGGCTCAATACGACAGAGGAAAATCCAAAAGAAAATAAGAGGTAAGACACTTCAATATATCAGAGAGGTATTCTTAACATTTGCTGTTATTAATCTTTACTACTTTTCTTTCTTGGTAATTCTGTATGATTAATGGTGACAACACCTACAATTAAATATTGTTAAATTCAAATAAACTTTGAAAAGAGTAGTCCCTCACTGTGAGTGATATAGGGATATATCTCACTGATATTTTTCTATATTGTACTACGTAGTATTAAATAAATAGCGTTATGAGAAATGTGTTTATTTGTGTTATTTGTTATCACTATTGGAGGTGGTATACTAATAGTGCATCCTAGCGACGTCTGAATTTGAATCAGTTAACGGTCTTGATAATTGAAGTACATTGTAAAGAAACAGATTGTGTATAGAAAAGTGTCCTTTAATTGCATTTCGAAGTCTATGTTAAGCGTTCGTATTTAATTCAGTAATAACTGCCATCTGCTTTAAGGTATTTAAACTTAAAGGTGTAATCTGGTATTTGTTGTTCGGTATTAAAATACATTGGTGGGGTCAATAGTTTTTACTGGGAGCTTATTTGGTAACATGAGAACATATTATTGAATGAACGTACATGGAGATCAAAGCTCATTAGACTATATATTTATAACTTCTGGCATTGTTTATCGCCCGATTATATTCAACTGTCGCTATACTTGGTCACTACACCTAAATTATTTTATATTAGGTTTTATTTTGACAATTATCTTGAAAAATAGGAAATTAATAAGCATTCGAAATACTAATATGATTAAGTTGGATGAAGATTGTACAATCGTGTTCAGAGCCTTGTGGTATAATTTTTGACTGATGATAATGAGGATACTGTTTCGAATACCGCTAAACTATTTTGCATTTTTATTACAAATAAAATATGCATACGAAACAATTGGAACTAAATTATATTTACTACTTACACATGTATATTAAGCCACCGACGGTTTGTAAAACATATAAATATAAACAACAACAATTATTTCAGCAATAAAGCTTACAAAAAAACTTCTAGCCTACAACAATGAATATATGAATGTTAAATACCGCTGGTTAAGATTGCTGTAATCGTTAGCGAATTAAGGAGGTAGTAATATATTAATCGTGCGAATGTCTATAAATACTGTGAAATGTTAGTGTTTTCATTTTAAGTGACTCTATTGCTATGGTGATATGCCTTGATTGAACAGAAGCAATAGCACTTAAATAAATGCGTATGTAATTAATATTATTAATTGTGATGTTTCTCAACTATTAAGAATGTTGATAACGTTGTAACTAAACAATATGGCAAGTACAAAAATTTGTTTACACAATATATCGAATGTAAAGTGCTTTCATCGGCAAACAAAGTATGAAGTACAGACATTTTATGTACAAAAAATAGGGATATTAACTATTTACGCGTATTGCTTTATTTTCTAGTAAATGATATTTGAGAGTCGTAATTCTATATAATTTTTAGAACACACACAGCAAGTCGAAGTACCATATAATATTAAAAATTGAAAAGATTGTATTGATATATGAATTTTAAACATTACTCTCTCAATATATATACAAGATATTTGTATACAAATACAAACATTATTAAACAAAAAGGGAATGTACAACTATTTACAATTAGTACAATAATATGCGTGCGTGTTACAATGCATATACGATTGTACAAACATTTACAATGTGTACAATAGTATGCGTGCATGTTACAATGCATATACATGTAATGTTAAACTACAGTGGATAATGCAAGAAAGTACTGGACATAAACAAGTGTATACAAACATTTCGTTTTACTATATAACTTATATATCCTTATTGTCTATAAGTACACCAGCAACAATAGTAGAAATAATTAGTTACTTATTAGTTTTTCTCTTAGAGTTGTGCATGGTAGATATATTTTGCAATCTTTAGTAGTTTATATTTATTTGTTGTGGACATTAGTGTTTTAAATTTAGTTTTAGTTGGCCATCTACAATAGTAAGTTTTAAAATATTATCTTCTTAGGTGGGGAGTAAAGGTGACAGGTTAGCCAAAACTGATATTCGTTTTCTATTAAATCTGAGTTACATATATTACATTTTCTGTCTGCCCTTTCTATGTTATAGTACCGACGTTGTTCAATTTCTAGGCTTTGTTAAGATAGTCTGAATTTACTCAAAGCTATTTTATAATCATTTTGTTTTATTATGTGTAGGTAAGGTTCGTATTCAAAACTAATTTTAAATATACAATACGTGCTTAGTCTGCCAGATTGATTAATATTACTTAGCCAGTTTTGCTTGAATTGATCTAGTATTCTGAGTTAAATGCTGTCTAATGTTATTGTAATGGTGTCTTGGTTTGTCCATAACTCTGCGAGGCCCGTTTGTTCTAACATTTCTTTTATTTGAGATGCCCAGCTATTTTTATTATAATTTATTCCGTTATCCGCGTCTCGTTTTAGCATAATATACACTTTTTTAATTATACTGTTAATTATACTGTTCTCATTTAGTTTTAAAAATTTTATCCAATATAGAAACATAATAATTTTTCGGTGTTCATAAATTGGTATTCTGCCAAGTTCACCGTATACGCCCATTAAGTTAGTTGATGTCCTTTGCCTTAAGTCACGTGATCATTGGCGCCAAGGGTCGAAAATTTTGCAGTGAGAATAAAATTAGGAATATTTATTGATAAAACCTTTTTAGCGAAGATTTTAGCGAAGATTTAACCTGGAATTTATGTGTGGATGTGTGTGCTATCAAAATGTGATATTACACAATGACTAAAACGAGAGATAAAAAGAGAAAAGAAAGAAATAGTAGTGACAATGAAACAAATAGCCGGAAAGAGCATAAACAAAGAGGCCCGTCCGGGGATACTAATAAGTGAAGTTTTGAACTGGACAAATTCTGTTCTATATGGAGAAGATACTTTAGATTATAGTGTTTTTGGAAATCTAAGTGAAAACTCTGTAATGGCTGAAAGTAGTGCTGAGCCTACAATTCGGGATATAATGACCCTATTGAAAAATGTTAGTGATCGCCTGGAAAGTGTGGAGAAGTCAATGGAAACTATAGATTCAATTTCAAGACGGATGGGCAACTTAGAAAAGGACATTAATAAGCTCTGGGTGGCTCTGGAGGACCGGGTACAGAAGGTTGACGATCGCGTCACGCGCCTCGAAGACAAGTTTGACGGTGCGGACATCCATGCGGCGCAGCTGTCAGAACGGATGCAGGAGCTGGAGAAGGAGAGGGATACCCTGCGTGACAACGTGTCCTATTTGCAGTCGCAGTCCATGCGAAATAACCTAATATTCACCGGGGTAGCCGAGGACAACTCGACTGGAAACGAACCATCAGAAACGACGGAGCGGAAGCTCCGCCATCATCTCCAAGACGCCTTCAAGATCGCCAGTGATATTGCTGACTCAGTTAAGTTTGAGAGGGTACATCGTTCACCGGGATCACCTATGTCTGGCAAAGTGCGTAATATCGTGGCCAAATTCACATTCTTCAAATATAGGGAAATGGTCCGCAAGCGCTCGAAGGAACTAGATGGGTCTGTACACCGTGTTTTCGAGCAATTCCCACAAGATGTCATCGAAAAGCGACGTAAACTGGTACCAAAGATGAAAGAGGCGAGGCGGCTGGGTAAGCGAGCATACCTTGCCTACGACACCCTTTACGTCGATGGAACCGCGGTCAGAGCGTAGGGGCACGATGGCGGTGAGATATCCATATTATCGTGGAATGTTCATGGATTGACTGATTGTAAAAAGTCTAGTGCAGAGTTTGTATATATTTTAAGTTCAGCTGATATTTGTTTCTTGATTGAATCGTGGACAAAATTATCTAGTAATATTAATTTAAACGGTTATCAAACTTTACATTTCTTTAGAAAATTTCAACATAGGAACGCCAGAAGAAGTAGTGGTGGTATTGTTATTTATATTAAAGATCAGATAAAAGATGGCATCGAAATTATAAGAAATCATTACGACACTATTATTTGGTTAAAACTTAAGCGAGATTTTTTTAATACTGCAAGTGAGATATATTTATGTGGAAGCTATATTTGGGGAGAACATTCACCCGTGTATAACACTGTTAATGTAGACCTTTTTGATATTTTAGAAAATGACATTACATATTTTCTGAATTTGGTAGTGTTTTTATCACAGGGGATCTGAATAGTCGAACCAGTAATAAATGTGACTTTATTGTTCATGACTCATTTAACACAATCTATGATAATATAGACTACACACCAGATCATTCCTTTATCAGGGCCTCAGTAGACAAAGTACATAATAGCTACGGGACTAAACTGCTTGATTTATGTAAGTCAACTTCTTTCCGTATTATCAACGGTAGAATAGGCGATAGTTGTAAACATACATTTGTTTCAAATAACGGTACCTCTGTAATTGATTACCTGTTGACCAATGAAAGCAATTTTCAATTGTTAGCAAACTTTACTGTTGGTGATTTTAATGAATGGAGTGACCATGCTCCGTTGCATTTTTCATTATATTGTAACAATTGTTCACCCAGTTATGAGACATTCACGGATGTTAAATATAAATGGAATAGTTCATTTCGAGATGAATTTCGTTCAGGAATTATTTCAAAATTGCCTATTTTTAATGATATTGTCGATAGTATAGATTGTTCGAGTAGAATGTCAATTAACCAGGTTCTAGAAAATTTTACAACTACAATTCGCAATGTTGCGGATCCGTTGTTTACAAAATCATGTACTTACAGTAATAAACCCACATTTAATACTGACAGTTGTAGAAACCACGCCGATTGGTTCGATAATAAGTGTTTGACCGCACGAAATCAATACCATGACGCTTTAAGATTTTTTAATCTGAATAAGTCTGATCACAATAGAAAGGAGCTGTGTGAAAAGAAAAGGCTGTATAAAGAGTTAACAAACAAAAAGAAAAAGAACGCATATAAACGCAAAATGACAGAAATTGAAAATTTAAAAAATAAAAAGCCGAAAGAATTTTGGAAATATTTCAAATCGAAAAATAAAATAAATTGCAATAACATTTCAATAAACGCATTAAAAGACTATTTTGAAAATTTGAGTAATAAAACGTCAGATAGTAAAAATGCTGAGGCAGAAGATTTTTGTCTAAATAACGACTTTAATGGTGAAAATTGTACTTTTCCGGAACTAGATCAACCGATAACAGTAAATGAGGTCATGAATGCAGTTAACACTTAAAACGTGACAAAGCGGCAGGTATTGATTGTATTTTAAATGAATATTTCATTGAATGTATTGATATTTTATCTAATCATTTGTGTGATGTGTTTAATAGTATTTTAACTTCTGGCTATTTTCCAGATCAATGGACAAAAGGGATTATCATTCCTCTTCATAAAAAAGGTTCTGTTGTTGATGTTAATAATTACAGAGGAATAACGCTTGTAAGCTGTTTCTCCAAATTATTTACAACCATTTTAAATAAACGTATTGAATCATTTTGTGAAAATAATGGTAAAATTTCGGACGCACAATTCGGATTCAGAAAAGGATGTTCGACTGTTGATATTATTTATATTTTGATGTCTGTTGTACAGCATTTTTTAATAGAAAACAAACGCTTGTATGTTGTGTACGTGGATATGCTTAAATGTTTTGATAGTATATATCGCAGTGCACTATGGTTAAAAATGTATAAATCTGGAATACAAGGTAAATTACTACGAATAATTAAGAATATGTATGAGAATGCAAAATCATATGTCAAATCTTGTACAACATACTCTGAATATTTTAGCTATGCTGTTGGTCTAAGACAAGGGGAGGTAATGTCTCCGATTCTTTTTTCACTGTTTGTAGGAGATTTAGAACTGTTTCTACAAGATGACACACTGTCTGGCTTAAATATAGATGACCTAATTTTAATTTTGTTGCTATTTGCAGACGACATGGCCATTTTAGGTAAAACACCAGAAGAAGTACAATCCCAATTAGATAAACTTTACATATACTGTAATTATTGGGGGCTTAATGTGAATACGTCAAAAACCAAAATAAAGGTCTTTCGCAAAAGGGGTAAAATTCGCCAAGATGAGAAATGGACTTACAATGGTCAAAAAATAGAAGTCGTCGATAATTTCAACTATCTCGGCACTGTAATTAATTACACTGGTAGCTTTACATTAAACCAAGAGCATTTGGCTGGAAAAGCCCTTAAGGCTACCAATACTTTACTCTACAAATGTAAGCAATATGATCTTAAGCCTAAATTATTTTGTCAATTGTTTGATTCTTTTCTTGGCTCCATTTTATGTTATGCCTCTGAAATATGGGGATTTAATAAATCTAAAGAGATCGAACGCATCCATTTAAAATTTTGCAAAAAGTTGTTAAATGTAAAAATAAACACATGTAATGCTACGGTATATGGAGAGTTAGGTAGATACCCGTTATATGTAAATAGATATGCACGAATTGTTAAGTATTGGTTTAAAATTATTAACAGTAAAAATATTATTATACAAACTGTGTATAAACAAGCAGTGGATGATTGCAACAAAGGATACAACAATTGGGTTGCGGATGTTAAAAAATTGTTAAATCAATACGGATATTCCTATGTATTTGAAAATCCCAATGTTTCTAACACTCATGCTTTTGTATGTGAATTCAAATGTAGAATTATTGACACATTTAAACAAGAATGGTTTGGTAATATGAATAATAGTTCTGTTTTAGACATGTATAGAATGTTTAAAGCATCTCTCGAATATGAAGACTACTTAGATTTATTACCCAAGAGCCTACGTTTTTACTTTGTAAGATTACGAGCGTCTGCCCATCCATTGAGAATTCAGACAGGCAGATACTCCCGTAACAATATCCCTCGTAACGAACGTTATTGCCTATGTTGTAACCAAATAGATACAGAGGATGAATTCCATTTCACTTGTATATGTCCTTGTTATCGTACACCCCGAGAAAAATATATTAAATGTTTTTACTATATCAGGCCATCTGTTGTTAAGTTCCACATTTTATTGACATCAACGTGTAAATCTGAGATTGTTAATTTATGTAAATATGTAAAAGAAGCTTTAACTATACGAAATAATATTATAAATACCACAGTAAATTATTAACAATAATGCAATGTAATATACTTTTTCTAACTTTTAAACCATAGCTATATTTATTTTAATAATTATTTTGTTTTTATTTTATTTTCCGCAAAAATATTTTGTCTATCTTTACTGCCTTTAAAATTGTACTTTTTTTTTTTTTTTTTTTTCGTAACATTGGTTATTGTATAATTAAATTGTTTTCATTGTAACATATTGACATGTGACAGTACTTTATTTAAAATTTATAAGTTCCATGAAAAGTAGAATTTTTTCGCAAATTTGGTTTTTGTATACTTAAATTGTATTCATTGTAATATATTGATACGTGACATAACTTTATTTCAAATTTGTATGTATTTAAGACGATGTACATATGTATAAGTCTAAATAAATTGTCTGTCTGTCTGTCTGTCTGTCTGTCTTATGTTGACCCCATACTTCAGCGGAATAGTTAAGAATGGGAGATATTAATACGTCAAATAATTTAAATTTTTCTTTTTGGAAATTCGTATTTATTGAAAACTGAAAATAGTTTATGCATTGCTCTGGATGCGTGCTCTGAGATGCATTTTTGTGTTCTGTTCCAGTGACCGTTTTTGAAAAAGTAAACACCTAAATATTTAAAGGATATGACTACCTCAAGTTTTTCGTTGTATAGAAAAACATCAATATTTGAATGTCTAGGGCTTTTTCCAAATATCATTTTTGTTGTTGACGTGTTTATCTTTAATATCCATGTATTGCAGTATACCTCAATATCTTTTAACATGGACTGTAATGCGGTGTGTGATGTTGCGAATAAAACCTGATCATCCGCGTAGAGTATCAGAAATAATTTTATTTCATTGATTGATAATTCATCATTAATATTCGAGTTTATATAATTTAAAATATCGTTTACAAACACCCTAAACAATAGAGATGATCCACAGTCGCCTTGTTTTACTCCTTGGTATGAGTATATGATGTCCGATACTTCGTTATTGTTTTTTACAACAGATGTGACAGTGGAGTACATGGCTTTAATAGCATTTACCATTTTGGTGCTTATATTTTGTGAGATAAGTTTTTGCCATAAGAAAATGCAGTCAGTAGTGCTGTTACCTGTTTGATAACCAAACTGATTTTTTATTATTGTTTCATTTTTTTCTGTCCATATTGTAAGACGGTTGAAGAGAATCTGTGAATAAATTTTAGCTAATATATTGTTCAGTATTAATGCTCTGTAATTTTTTGCTAAGTTAGGATCACCCCCTTTAAATATAGGTATGATGTAACCCAGGCCCCAGCACTCAGGGTATACGGCCTTGTTAAATAGGTTGTTATATAGTGTGTGCAGGTAAGGGGATATAATATCAAATGCACTCTTTATCAATTGATATTTCATCTGGGCCACAGGCTTTATTATTCTGTTGTTTAAAACCGCCTTTTGTATTTCATTTATCGTTATTTAATTGTGTAAATTTTGATCGTGTATTGAAGTGTTTTCAGTATTTTCTTCATTTGTGCCTTCATTAGTGGTTTGCGTTTTCCCTAGGAGAGTATTACAATGTTCAAATAAGTCATTTATTTGTAAATTGTTACTTTGTTTCTTTGTATTTTTGTAGCTTCTTTTAGCTGATTTCCAGAATTTTCTGGGTTGCGATTTTGCGATATTTTCAAGTTTAATACCTTGGTTTATTTTATATTTCGTTTTTGCGGATTTTCTTATTTTATTATACATAGTAAAATATTCTGTTTTCGTTTGATTTATTTCGGTTAAAGGTATTTCGTGCATTTTAAAACTCTTTTTTTGCTTCATAACATTCGTTGTTAAACCACTGTGGATTTGCTTGTGGATTTGTGTTGTGGGAATGGCTACGTGAGAACGTTTTACTGAAAACTCGTGCTGCTTGCTTATGTATGAAGCTCGTGAGCAGATTTCCTGATCGGTCGTATTACTGTTATTTAAATCACGTAGCTGATGTAGGTTGTTATTTAACGATTCACGAAATACGTGCACTAGTTCTTGATTAAAATCAATTTGGTTTCTGTATGATTGTCGGTATTGTTATGTTTATTAATTAGTGATTGAATATTTAATTCAAAAGAAAAACATATTGCGGCATGATCTGAAAAGTTATTCCAATTAAGTATACTGAAATCATGTATAACATATGCATGATTTATATTTACAAGCAAATAATCTGTGACGCTGAGACCTCGCGGTGATAAAGAGGTATATTGACCGATTTTATCGTTTTTAAATCGCCCGTTCGCAATAACATGGTCTGTTGATTTACATAATGAGATTAATTTATGCCCGTAGTTATCTGCCACGTGATCAGGGTTATGACGTGATCTTAAATTGTCAATAGTTTTGTTATCATGCGCGTGGTCTCCCGTCGCATTGAGATATATATCATAGTTTATAATATCTGACAAATTTCCAGTTCTAGCATTAAAATAACCAACAATACAAGTTATTCCAAATGGTTCATATTTGTCTATTCCTTTTTCGATTTCTTCAAAAAATTCAAAATCTTTGCCTATTAAGACTTTAGAGCTAGCTGGTGGAATGTAGCATAGACAAATGAATACATATTGATTAAGTGATAATATTTCATTTTTTATTTTTATCCAAAGTATACCATTTTTCATTTTGTTCAACAATTGACATTTTATCTTTAAATTTCTCATGAAAATAAATGCTAAGGCCACCACTAAAACGGCCTTTTCTCGTTCCGTGACTCTTATTGCCAAACAGATGGAAAGCGATGTATTCTTTTATTTCTAAACTAGTACTTTGTTTTGAATGTGTCCATGTTTCTGAAAGTAATATTAAATCATATTCTTTTATAAAGTTTATAAAGCGAGAGTTCTTAGTTCCTCCTTTCTTTCCTAGCAGATTACTTCTCGGAATTGGTCGCGGCTGTTGGGAACCGGCCCATTTAACTTGTTTTCCGGCTGATTGTTCTCGGTTGAATACATCGCTCATTTGACGTCGTTTGTTAAGGACGGCCTTGGTTTGCTGGTTGTCGATACCGAGGCCTGCGGTCTTTAGGACGTCACGTTTCGTTGTCGCCGTAGTTCTTACTTGTTCGCGTTGTGTATAGTAGTGGAACTTGGCTACGATGGGTCTTGGTTTACCCTGTTTGGAGTTTCCTAACCTGTGTACACGGTCAAGCACTATATCGTCCGTTATTTGGAGGTGTTCTGAAATTGTATGTTTTATGATATGTTCACAATTTTCCTGCTGAGTTTTACCTATGCCGTAAAATATCAAGTTTTCGCGCATGCTTCTGCTTTCAAGATCGTCTGTTTTTGCTTCTAATTCTTTTGCTTTGTTTTTGCATATCTGATAAGGCTGCTTTCATGTCTGAGCACTGATTGGTAATCAATGTTCAGCTCGAATTTGTTTCCTTTATGTTTTGTTTAGCTTCCTCTATTTCGTTGCTGGCGAATTGTGCGGCGTTTTCAACATCGTTGATTCGCGTGTCTCTCGTTTTGGAGTCGTTTTCAAGTTTTTCTACTCGCACATTTATTCTGTCGACAAGTTTTTCGAGTTTATCTAATTTTGACACTGATAACTTGATACTTTTAATGTCTTGCATGATTTCTGTTGCCCACGGTGGTGGTGTCTTCGGTGATGATGGTACAAAACACTGATTCTCTGTAGGGTGTTGGTTTGAGTTGCTAAAAGGAATAGTTTGCGGAAGTGGGGTCATAAACTGTAGGTGGGGTGGGTAGTATTGACCGCTGTATGACGGGATAGCAGGTGGGGCAGCGTATGCAGCTGCTGATAAAGTACTTGCCTGCATGTCAGCTTGTATCGGTGGGCTCTCTGCCATATCTGCCACTTTTCATGTTGGTCACTGACAAAGTTTGGCGATGCCTCTTGTTTTGTGCGTTTCTTTCCGCTTTTGTTTTGTTCTTGTTTTGACTGCCCTTGCCCTTGTTTGGACTGTTCCTTTTTTGTCATGGGTCGATGTAAATATTTATGTCGTGATGCGGTCACCCGAGAAATGTGGAACGATCATTCAGTTCACGGTTATAATCCGATTGTCAGCTAAGTACATTTTCACGATATGCACTATGATCCACAATTTTCCACGATTTTTCGAGGTTATTTTGCAACTCCCACGATTGTGCGCCAAACTTCACACACAAAGAAAATAAATATTTGCTTGTACCACTGATTTTTGCACTTAATTCCATGTCTAGTTGTGATTGTACTCACTTGTTTAAAAGATATATCCAGCTAATAGCACAACACTGATGTGAATTTATCCGTTTGTATTTATTTTATTTATTTTTACTATAGAGAGAACAAACGTACAGCCATCTTGACCGGAAGCGGAAATTATACAATAAACAAAACAAATGTGAAGCCAGCCTACAGTTGAAACACGTTCTTTGGGTTTTCGTAGTTCCATTGCGCTATTGTCTCAGCTTAACAAAATGTATAGCTAAACACAATGTAGAATAGAAACAAAACTATCGCTTCCGTTCAAAATCGGGAAAAGACGATAATTATCCGGTCAACTTAACGGAATAGAGCGACTTTATAAAAAAGCTATAAATAACCGCCCTCAAAGACTGTGAAATTATCCAACAGTGGTAGTTCAGTATAATCGGACAATACATAATTATATAAGTATAGATAAATAATGGTAATTATCATATAATACTATTTTGTATCTGTATTTACTTATAAATGTAAATGTTATACACAAGTCACGATAATAAAAAAATTACTTACTTACTTACTTACTTAAAGGACCTCGGGCTGCTAAAGAGAATTCTCTGCTGCTGTCGCAACTGGTGTTTCGCTTTGTTTATATTTAAGATATACGTTTTAATTTCTAACTTGTAAGTTCTAACTGTATTCTGTTTGGAATTATTCCCTAACTATCGCCCCAATGTTGCTCGTTGCTCACATTCAAGTTTCCATTCACTACAACATTGTCTACAAAATGTTGTTTTTCAAAGTCATCAACCCTTAAACAATAAAACAATGAAATGTCCTCACTATACAACTGATGGTAAATTTAACTGGCCGTATATTTCTCATAAGAAAAAACTATCAATATCAAATTATAACATCTGTATTGTGAATTTAAACAAAGATGCAGTGTCATGCTGACACTCTTGTTTGAGTAGTTTCATTTACCTTGACCTGGGTCCGAATGATACCCAAATTTGTACAATTTTTGCTTGCCTTTATGGTGAACAAGTTGGTGTGGATATCTTATTCATACCAAATAATGATGCCTAAATCATTTTATTGTGGCTGCAAACATTGTGACCAAACAGACGCTATAATACGAATGATATGCTTTTTACAGAATATGTTCTTTATGTTTTATTGAATATAAACACACACATTCCAAGAATTGGAGAAATATATTTTTGAAATTGTATTTTACATCTTTACTTGTTACTATGTCTGTTCTGTAGTTTGTTTATCTCAGTGTTAAAATTAATGAAGATATGTGCTGGGTTACATGTCAAGGTTCTTATGTTTAAATAGAGTTTGCGTGACTTCATATTCGTGCACAATTACAATAAATTGAAGCATTAACCATTGTTTCTTGTTATTTACTAATATAAACACTTGCCAGAATCCCATTGTAAGATTTTAATGAGTGCAAACCGGCGTTTTTCCACCCGTCCATCAAGTTTATACGTCATCCTCTCATATACAACTGGTATTACAAAAGTATTGGCCGTTCACAAAATCGGTATAGGGTGATATACACATTTAGTTCTGTCATTTTCCGTCTGGAGCCATCTCAGTAATTAGAAGATGGGATTCCCAGTAAACTTGAAATGTACATTGTATCACTACTAGTAGCGCGGCACGAATTGTTGTATTTTGATTAACAAGGCTATATCGCAAAACCGAATATATAGATTAGAAAAAAAAAGTGGTATTAATAACAATTGTGTAGAATATGACCTTAAGTTCACTTTCTTTTTAACCACACACGACTAAGCTTTGAATCTGACCTAGACGTCATAAACACAAATATTCTGACAACGTTTCCTAAGCACTGGTCCAAAACGATGACCTCCCTCTTTAGATTTCCATTACACTTAGGTGTGTATGTACGTTCTTACAACATATGTAGTGGCATAAATACAATTAACAAAATAAAGTTAATTAACAAATCTTTCTATTTAAAATGGAATAAAAGTATAGAAAAAAACTGGCTTTTAAATGCAATAAGCTAGTTTTTAATCACCAAATAGTTTTCGTCTGTACAAGCGGAAACTCAAATACATGTACATACCTTGACTTGACAGTTGGTTTAGGTTACACAACACAAATAAACGATGCAAAAATCGACACTAGTACTTGTTGATTTAGTTCATATTGAAGTGTTTCCTTCATTATTTTTATGTTTTTCTGTTTGCTTTCAATTTTTATTGTCACTTTTGTCTGCTTATTTTGAAAATAATTGATACGAAAGATCGTACATACATACTGTTTCACTCATCAAGGAAATTTGCAGAACCGATGATGAGGCGTATCCGGTGTCTAAGATCGGATATATCTTGCGATTTTGAAAACGTTTCTATGTTCACCGTGCGGTACGGCACGATATGGTATGAGTTTTCTCTTTATAAATGGTATGTTGACCACAACAGGCCGACCGGTACAAAATAGGGCATAAAGGCAAATACATATATATTTCACAAGCTGCTCGGTTAACAAAAATGCGTTTAATTCTTTAAAGTTGCCTCCTTTCAAACACACTTCTAAGAACTAATTTCTAAGTCATAGGTCATAATATACAATTTCTTACACCCAACTTTTAACTTAAAATGGCACTATTCGGCTTCCGTACATGTCTCAGATATTAACCTTTTCTAACCACCTGTCTGTGGATTAAAACGGTGAAAACATTTTAGAAAAGAACACCTTCCTTGACATTCTTAAACCGTTGAAAGCTACCGGTATTTTGCATTTTCGTTCAAACACGTCAATTGCTTCATAGTACAAACAGTTAATTTTATACTTTCAAGAAAAATATGTCTAACTACATTGAATTTATTTATTAATGTAAACGCTGTCATGACACTTTACCGCATAACATCCAGTATTACTTTTTCTCTGGACGATCAATATATACATATGCTCAGCCCTAAAGGTTATCGCATTTATATCACAAACAACTCTCATTTTCTAGCATGTACATTGCCGCCAGTGATTTCTTTTCTCGTATCTCATATTGTGGGTTAAACGACTAACTATGAGAGTGTGAAACGCAACCTTTCTGCGCAATGGATTTTCGTTCGCACGTGGAGCGATTCGTATGCCAACATGTAGCCATTGTTTTCCCACAGGATTTCCTTATGGCATGACGGAATTCTACTCATTTTATTTTATTATTTTGAAGCGAAACAATAATAATCACGTTTAATAACATCGTGTATAATGCTCCAACAAAATTTGACCCGAAAATCCCTATTTGTACAATACACATTATTCGATACACATTTTATCATCAACGAAGCATACATGTATCGCCACGTGGAAAGCGTGTTTTGTAACAAAAACTCGCAAAAACTGTTGACTGCCGTTATATTACAGAAACCTCGTGTCAAATGTGCGTGTTTTGCAGAACAGACCAGAATAGAACAGAACTGACCGGTTGTTCAGCTTAACCCGTTTGAGACGTATCATATAAATCTCGGTGAATCCAATAAGAAAGCCGCCTCAAATCGAGTTGCTCACCTTTTCGAAGCTTAGCGCTTCCGTTTGCTCAGCTTAAAGCTTATAATATGATTGTGTGATTGAAATATATATTCTGTCTAATGCTAAATATATTTTGTGTGTCCCAAAAGCGTTTTTCTAAAATAGCATAACATTTTGGTGTTGATAATAATAGTGTTCATAATTTCGTTTAGTAATATAAAAATAAATATTACTTTTTTGCCGTAATTTATTGTAGACATTATTGTTTGAAATGTAGTTCTCGATGTGTTTTGCGTATTAATATACAATTCTCACATTCACGCTCCTAGTTAAATTACTGCTCTCTGACATATATGAAATACTGAAGTATTTAAGTGCCTGTATAATACGGAATAATATAATGTTATTAATTAGTTGAATTCATATTGGCCTTCCTAGTGGGCTAAAGACAGCCGTATTGGCCTTCGGCCTTCAGCCTCAGACCAATGTATTACATTAATTATTAATGTAAAATGTTGATATTGGTTTGTAACTCTTCTGGAGATTTCGCAAAAAAGTCCATATAGTCATCAAATAGTGAAAGCGTTAGCACAATTTCGCCAATGACTAAACCTGAAATAGGATTAGTTTGCAAATGAGGTTCAGTGTCATCCACAAGGAAAAAATGAAAATAAAATCGGCGAGATTACCGCGCCCTGACTTAAAACAACTGCATAGTCAAAGAAATCGGAATTTAACACATGATTTGCCTTTCTGGTACATGTCTCGTATTATTCTTAACAATTTGCCATGTATTCCCGACTTATACATTTTTAACCACATGGTATTCCTATATATAATGAATCAAAGCATTTAAACATGTCAACAAAAATCGCATACAGTCGTTTATTGTTGTTAAGATATTTTTGGATTAATGCCATTTGTACAACAATTGCATCAGCAGTTGGCACGCCTTTTCGAAATCCGACCTTGGCATCCGAAACACTATTATTTTTGTTACAAAACGATTCAATACGTTTATTTAGAACAGTGGTAAATGCCTTCTACAAATAACTAACCAGCGCTAAACCTCTATAATTACTTGCATTTCTGGTATCACCTTTTTATGTATTGGGACAATAACCCCCTGTGTCGATTTATCAGGAAATAGCCCGCGTTTAAAATTCCATTAAATATATCACACAGATGAAATCCTAAAATATCCACGCTTTCAATAAAATATTCATTAAGCAAATTGTCATTACCGCATTCTTTATCTATTTCAGAAACTTAACGGCGTTAAACATTTCATCAGTTGTAATTGGTTAATCAAGTTCCGGAAATGAAATATCACAATTATTCAAATAATGTGAAACACAAAACTGTTCCGCATCATTATTTGCGCATTACGAAATCATCATCATCCAAAGATATGTTATTAGTTTTTTTGTTCTTTATTTTTTTAAATACTTCCAAAACTTCTTTTGTGTAGAATTCTTCAGTTTTTTTTCTGATTCACATATTTTTTTCATTTTCAAGTAAAATTTCTTTTTATTTGATAGTGATTATAATTATGTTTTTGCATACAAAGAATTATCTGTGCTCAGTCGTTTTACAATTATTAATATCTCTCAAAGCTTGGAAATATTGATTGCTAGCTTGAACACATTCATTGTCGAACTAGTCCGCATCCTTAGATTTAGATTAGAATGTTTTGAACATAAAGTGTACAATTTACATGGCAAGTTTAAATATTAAAACATACAACAAATAATAAATAGATAAGCATTAATATTGCCATACCAATCAACATTATATGTCAAGGATTACACAAAAAGGAGTTAAAATAAACTCTTATTTCCAATGTGTTCCTTGAGATGTAGTGCTCTATGACATAGGACGATATTGCATTTAAGTTCACAATAATAATAATAATAATAATAATAATAATAATAATAATAATACATTAATAGGTTAAATATATAAACTATACTTTGGTAGCATTATACTAAAGTTTTTAATAAATAAATATATGAAAATTTCTAAATAAGACACTAAATTATTAAAAACAAACTTATCACAGTACATGTATATATGCATTAGCATAAAATTAAGATAGTACTGAACATTAATTCTAGTAATGAGTAAACAAATAAAATTAAATTGAGTTGCCATGCAACATAACATGACTAGACTATCCATATGAGCATATTGATAAGTACCTATTAAGTAACATTATTATAGCACATTTTGTAAAATTTAACTTGAATTAACATTAAATATGATAATACTGGACATTAATATTAGTAATGAGTAAACAAATAAATAAATTTGCCATGTAACATAAAATGGCTAGAGTATCATCATAGCATATTGATAAGTTCCAATTATTAATTTTTTTATAGCACATGTAGAATTCAAATAGAATTTTAAAAAATGCTCCTTAACCATGGATTTAAAAGACGATATGGTTCTTGAGTCCCTGATATGTTGAGGCAAACTGTTCCACAGAGAGCAACCCATATAGGCAAAACACTTTTTGCCAAAGCCTTTGACAACAGGGATAGCATATCTCTTGCTATCTGACATTATGTCACAAGTACCATCAACGTTGGAACCAACCTTTACCCTGAACCTAGTGAGGTAATTATGCACAACATTGACAGGGGTAAAATAATCACTCATGGAGCAAGGTTTGAATTAATCTTAAAAACATGACAAAGAGTTATTTGGTTCACTCTTTCTGCAACAGGTAACCAATTGATAGGAAGCTCTCATTGAGAACTTCCGGTCGTTGCGATGATGACGTCATCTTTCCACGCGATGAAAAGCGCACCCGTTTTAAATCCCAGTTTTCAGCTCTATAAATCTTGGATCCGTCGTCGCTGTTTCGAAGAAAAGGCAAGCTACATGTATTCTACTCACCCCGGCGTCGGCGTCCGTTCTAGTTAAATGCCCTGTTTCAGCCTCGTAAATCTTGAATTCGTCCTCGCTGTCACTCGCGACAGGGTTGCACTCGTACTGAGTACTGTTTTTCATCCAACAGAGAAGGAATCCGTGATTCTTATAAGCTTGTTTCGCTTTTGCAGTTTTGAAAGAATGATTTTACTGACTTGATCATATTAACTGCTACTGACATAATTAGAGGTTAATAGACGGCGTCGGTGTGACATCTATCCATAATGGCATACCTAATCAGTAATGACCCGAGGGCTTTAGCCACCGGCGCCGTTTTTAACCTTATTAACCAAATTGTTCGAAGAAAAATTTCGGTTATTAGATTGGGGTATGTCGTTATCGTGCGGGGTGGCGGCGTCAAGTTTTCGTTTCCGCTCTCTAACTCGAGAACGGATTGAGATATTTTAATGAAACTTCATACATAGATACCTTATATCGAGACCTCGCTTGGGATTGCATATGTGGTGCTGGGGGGGTCAAGGTCAGGTCACCGTTGCTAAAAGTAGAAAAACGGTTACCGCTCAATAACTTGAGAACGCATCGAGATATTTTAATGAAACTTCATACATAGATACCTTATATCGAGACCTCACATGCGATTGTATATGGGGTGGGTGGGATCAAGGTCAAGGTCACCGTTGCTAGAAATAAAAAAACGGTTTCCGCTCAATAAATTGAGAACGCGTCGATATAATTTAATGAAAATTCATTGATAGATACTTTATATAGAGACCTCGCTTGGGATTGCATACGGGATGGGTGGAATTAAGGTCAAGGTCACCGTTATTAAAAATAGAAAAACGGTTTCCGCTCAATAAATTGAGAACGCATTGAGATATTTTAATGAAACTTCATGCATATATACCTTATAGTAAGACATCGCTTAGGATTGCATATGGGGTGGGTGGGGTCAAGGTCACCGTTACTTAAAATAGAAAAACGGTTTCCGCCCAATAACTTGAGAACCCATCAATATATTTTAATGAAACTTCATACATAGGCACCTTATATCGACACCTCACTTCGGATTGTATATGGGGAGGGTGTGGTCAAGGTCAGTATTACTAAAAATAGAAAAACGGTTTTCGCTCAATAACTTAAGAACGCATCAAGATATTTAAATAAAACTTCATACATAGATACCATATATCAAGACCTCGCTTCGGATTGCATATGGGGTGGGTGGGGTCAAGGTCACCGTTACTAAAAATAGAAAAAACCGGTTTCCGCTTAATAACTTTACAACGCCGTGAGATATTTTAAAGAAACTTCATACGTAGCTACCATATATCGAGGCCTTGCTTAAGATTGCATATGTTGTGGGTAGCGTCAAGGTCAAGGTCATCGTTACTAAAAATAGAAAACGGTTTCCGCTTAATAACTTGAGAACGCATCATGATATTTTAATGAAACTTCATACATAGATACCTTATATCGGGACCTCTATTGGGATTGCGTATGTGGTGGGTTCAAGGTCAAGGTCACCGTTACTAAAAATAGAAAACTGTTTTCGCTCAATAACTTGACAACGCAGCGAGATATTTTAATGAAACTTCATACACAGATACCTTACAGCAAGACCTCGCTTGGGATTGCATATGCGGTGGGTGGGGTCATGGTCTCCATTACTAAAAATAGAAAAATGGTTTTTGCTCAATAACTTTAATATGCAGCAAGATATTTGAATGAAACTTCATACATAGATGCCTTATATATAGACCACGCTAGGGATTGCATATGGGATGGGTGAGATCAAGGCCAAGGTCAGTGTTACTTAAAATACAAAAACGGTTTCTGCTCCATAACTTGAGAACGCATTGCGATATTTTAATGAAATTTCATACATAGATACCTTATAACGAGACCTCGCTTGTGATTACATATGGCACCCAGAATTTTCTTTCATTATTGTGCTGACTTGTGTGCATTTCTTTCGAAAATTTTGGTTTTCGTGGAATTTCCACGTTTCTTATTATTGCAAATATTGAATAAAAGAGTTTTTTTATTATTTGTTTTGGTGCTATGTTATTTAACCAATTAAATTATCAAATGCAATGGCTATGTAATGCCTTGATTTTGAATACTTATAGAAAGTTGCCGAAAACGCAAAATTATACGGCAAGGGCTCTGACGTATTACATTGTTGATAGTACAAATTGTGGTTTATACGCAAAAAATGTATATTAATAATTTATTATGTTCAAACTTGCTTCTCGATCGATGTGTGAAAATCCAATTTACGTTGATCGCGGGTTCCAAAATATTAAGTTGCTGAGTTTTTCTCTCCATTAGATAAAGAAATCGCGTAAACAGTCCCGTTTTATGTTTTCTAATTGATTCCCCGTACAAAATCTTCTTAATATAATCAAAAATAATTCTTAATGCGGATTTCTACTTGTCGGAACATAACTCTAGATTGCGTTACAAAGCACGCCATTTTCGTGAAATGACGTCACTTTGTTTTGCACAGGCGCGCGTTTTCTCATTATGGATTTTGGCACACCATTCGAGTGGTGTGCCAAAAATCAATAATGAGAAATCGCGCACCTTGACATTTGATTTTATCCATTTTCGCCAATTTTGTATAAGCTACTTTACATTCATATAGGCCTAGTTGTTCACGCTGTTTATTATACATATTAGAATCTTAATTTAGCTAAATGTTATATACCCTGACCAAATTTTGAAACTTCAAGAGGTAAAAAAAACACAAATTTGGTTTTTAGTTTCAATGCCATGTAAAATTAATGAATATTAGGTGTAAGAGTTTGGTTAAGGTGTAATATGCGTGTACTGTGTTACCTTTACAATTAAGTGAAACAAAGCATTAAAGTGCACTCTGCTCCTCTTGTTCGCTTAATTGTAAGCAGTATTCAGTACGCATGCCCTAAAATAAGGCAGTATTCAGTACGCAAGGGGGAGGGGAGCTAACACCCTTGTACTATTTATATTGCGGCTGCGATATTTTTGTTTAAATTTGTACTGTCATATAATGTGCAGGAGACACCTTATATATCTTATTATAATAAGAATTTCATAAATAAAAGAAAGTATCTTAAACCAGAACAAACGGAATAATTTAACGAATATTGGAAAAAAGGACGACCAAGTAGCGTACATAAAATCTACATTATATAGTCTGCAAGCTACGACCCTGTATACAAGCCACGCAAAAATAATTTATTCAGAGGTGGTAGTACTATTATGCATGCTCACAAGAAATAGTATGAAATTAAAGCTGGCTAATTTTGGGGAAAATCATAATGCTTGTATTTCAAATATTTTCAAATGAAAGTGCATATGTATTTACGTTGAAAATTATAAGAAGTATCTTAATGACTAACGAACTCTAGACCTTTGCAAAACCAGCTTCATTTGCCATCTTTGTTTTCTTGTGATGACTGTTTTTATTTTTAGCCGGACTTTTGAACGAAAAAATCAGGCTTATAGATAAGCGAAAACCAGGCGGCGGGTGGTCAGGCGGGCGTCGTCCACAATCTTGCGTCAAATTTTGAATTCCTTTCATATTATATCAGTTCTTACCTAAGCTTAATGATACTTGGTAGGCAAGTTGGTCATTACTAGTAAAGGATCCCTATCCAAGATTAGGCACTTAGGTTAAGGTCAATGTAAAACTGATCAATACTTTTAAAATGTGTAACCAGTCAATAACTATGGACTCCTTTGGACAAGGCTCATGAAACTTGATATGTTGGTTGGTCATGACTAGTAGAGTGTCCTTATTGTTAATGAGTCACAGTTAAGGTCATAGGATGTCATCAACAAATATGCTTTACAATTTTCAATTTCTGTCATATCTGCAACAGTTCTTACCCAATCGCAATGATACTTGACAGGTAGGTTGGTCATTACTAGTTGTGGGCCCCTGTTTAATATTGGGCACTTGGGTCAAAGGTCAAGGTAAAACTGACCAAAACCCAGCCAGCATGAATATATGGGACCCATACGGGTCCAATATGAGTTACCATATGGGGCCTGTATGGGCTAACCATATGGGGCCAAATCGGATTTTGCAAACTGTATTTGTATGGGTCCCAGATGGGTTGCGATATGGGACCTATGTGGGTTCCATGTGGACCCGAGATGGGTCCTATATGGGATACCCATATAGGTCCAATATGGGCTTCGATATGGGTCCTGTATGGGCAATCCATATGGGGCCAAATGGGATTTTGCAAACTGTATTTGTATGGGTCCCAGATGGGTTGCGGTATGGGACCTATGCGGGTTCCATGTGGACCCAAGGTGGGTCCTATATCGGCTACCCATATGGGTCCAATATTGACTTCGATATGGGTCCTTTATAGACAACCCATATGGGGCCATGTGGGATTTTGTAAACTGTTTTTGCATGGGTCCTAAATGGGTTGCATTATGGGATAAATGTGGGTCCAAGATGGGCCCCATTATAGGCTACCCACATGGAACCCATGCCAAAGGTGTTTGCAAAATCCCACTTGGCCCCATATGAGCTGCCCAATTAGGACCCATCCAGGTTTCGATATGGGTCCTCTATGGGCATCCTATATGGGACCCAGTTGGGTTTTGCTAACACTGTTTGCATGGGCCCCATGTAGGTTTCGTTTATGTAAAGGTCCTGTTTGTTATACGTACATGATGCATTGCAAAATTCAATAAACAATAACTATTCTATAAATGTTACTCACAAGATGCGGAGCATATATATATATATATATATTTCATAATTAAAGTTCATTTTTTAATACAACAACACATTTAATCCTTTCTTACTTTAATTGGATTGCCATTTGCAAAATATAACACTTACTAGTAATTAACATATGTCTGTTGTCGTTAAAGGGTATTCAATAGATGTTTTCCTTTATGCATAATGTTAACCGGACAATGCATTTATGTACTACATATGTACAATCAATCACTTGTTTTCTACATGTGAACAGGCAAAAATAAACAATCACACACTATTCATGATGACATTATGGCCTGTGTTACAAAAAAGGACCATACCGTTTAGATCATACTGACTAGTCTAGAAAGATACAATTCTGTAAATAAAGCATGATTGTGAACTGCACACATGTGGCACAATAAAACAGCAATCAAAGAATAACACATTATGAGTTAATTCAGACACATTTAAAAGCCAAACACAGTGTGGACAAATCTAACACTTGATGTGACTCTATAGCACACAACCTTTACTGGTAGTAAGGTATGATAATGGAATCAAATGAGAGACAACTTCACCAAAAGATATACCAATCTTACAGTATTGCATAGTATTGACCAATTAACCTAACAAAGACGTTTTAGTATGACTATATTGTCAGAATTTACAAAAAAAAATGTAAACATGTAAATATAGGCCTCCGGCCCAGAATACAACATATATAACAGTTATACATACTGAAATATACCACCTTGTGTTCATAATATTGATAATATTTTATGTATCAGGTACAGAATACAGCATATATAACAGTTTCAATCCTTGTAAATTCCAATAGACAACTGTGTTATCATAGAATCAATACAATGTATTTGTCTGGCCCAGAATACAACATAAGTGTATATTATGGTTTCAAATCAATTCAGACATACCATTGTGTTTTCATATTGGCAATATAATTTATATATCCAACCCACAATACAACATAAACAGTTTCAAACATTTCAGATAGTTGTGTTTTCAAAAGCGCAATATAAAAATGTATCGTTCCGAATTAGAGTACCGCATAATTATAACAGTGCAATACAAAACAATTCAAATAGGCCAATGTGTTAACTTATAAATATCTATTAAGCATAGATTGAGATATATAGTAATACAATACATTTACGTTCAAAATAGACAACTGTCAAGCAATAACAAACACATTATTATTTTCAGTTGGTAAGTCTGTTATTTTGATACATGTCATTGCATATACCATTGTTATAAAACATTTGAGAATGGTCACAAGACAAAGTCTCACAAACTCATTCAAGTATGAAAATAGTTAGGGTTTTGTTAATTTGTAAGAGCCACATCTCAATGATACTAACTTGATCATGCATTAATATTCAATATGTAAAAATGGTTAAAACTTTCTCACATTTAATACCGAGTTTTCATTAAACAACAATTGATTCAAAACATAAAGCATGATCAAGATAATGTAAAATATAAGGAGGAATGTGGTGAAATCAAACTGTAACCTAGCAATTCTAAACTATCAAGTTTTTCTAAAAAATCTTTCAATAGTTAAAAAGTTCTGTTTCTTAAATTAAACCTTTTTTTTTAAAGAATATTAGCACATAATCCTTTTTTAAACATGTTAAATTACAAGCCTGAAAATATTATAGGGAATATGTGAATTAACAAGAGCTGCCTCAGGACAGTGCGCTCGACTATTAACTACACTTAAAGTCTTTGAAATTGTAATATATTCTGTCAGTGACTTTACATACTGACCATAAAAACGTATGTGAAATGTCAATTGAATATATGTAGTAGTTACAGAGATATGCAGGGCTTCCATTAAGGGAAGTTTGGGAGTAATTTACTCCCAGTGTTTGTCACAGAACTTCCAAAATTGCAGCCATGGAAGTTGCAGAACTTCCAAAATTGCAGCCAAGGAAGTTCCATCATGTAAGGATGAACAAGATAGAAAAAAATTTAGAAATTTGTCTAATTGTATACCTCTTTCACTGA
Source organism: Congeria kusceri (assembly GCA_027627225.1). Taxonomy (NCBI): domain Eukaryota; kingdom Metazoa; phylum Mollusca; class Bivalvia; order Myida; family Dreissenidae; genus Congeria; species Congeria kusceri. The sequence goes on along the minus strand of CM051029.1, from coordinate 41,452,463 downwards.
ATAAATTGTCATATAAGCACTTGATGAAAAAAAAACTGGCCTTAAAAAACCTTGAATTTTATACTTAATATAAACATTTCTGAAATGTTCAGGACTTCTGTAAAGCAATACTGTCAAAACTTCCAAATATTATGAGCAAAACTTCCGAAATTAGAGGCCAGGAAGTTCAAACTTCCAGTTTTTAAAAGTTAATGAAAGCCCTTGCATACAAACTTTAACTTCAATATTTGTAAGGACAAAAAGGGTCATAATTCTGCTAAAATGCTGGTCACAGTAATGGGCATTGGCTAGTGACCTTATAATATGACCCTGAAGACATGTGAGAAGTTTCAGCTGATTATCTGAATTCAGCTAAATTGCAGATAAGAGTTATAGGCCTTGGTCAGTGACCTCACATAATGACCTCGAAGACATGTGTGAAGTTTCAATTAAATGTACGTAGTAGTTACAGATATATATATACTTGTTGCACGCAAACCTTAACCTGAATTTTCTAAGTCCAAAAAGGGGCCTAATTTTGCTAAATTGCAGGACAGAGTTATGGGCCTTGGTCAGTGACCTTACATAATGACCAAGAAGGCATGTGTGAAGTTTCAATAGAATATATGTAGTAGTACTGTAATTATTGATATATGTACATGTTGCACGTAAACTTTAACCTGAATTTTCTAAGTACAAGAAGGGGCATAATTCTGTTAAATTGCAGGTCATAGTTATGGGTCTTGGCCAGTGACCTTATATAATGACCCTGAAGGCATGTGTTAAGTTTCAATTGAATATCTGTAGTAGTTACAGAGACATGGACATGTTGCCCACAAACCTTAACCAGAGCATTATGCCGACGCCGACGAACCGGCGAGTAGAATAGCTCAAACTATTCGGTAAAGATAGTCCAGCTAAAACACATATAATTATTTAAAATTTAAGTCGATGTAATACAACATTTTAGACCTGATTGCAATCATTTCACTTAAAGCAATTACAATTGCATGTTTTTTAGTTAAAAACTACTGGATATAAATATCAAGTGACAATAACACTGGTAATTATGACGTGCATTGTTTCTCTTATTTAGTGTGGTAAGGGCTAATGAACTTCATTGCTAACTGACTGTCTCTTGTAATGAGCACGAAAATACTGGACTCCATACAAGTTCTGCAATTACTGCCTTGTTAACAGTTAATTGAACTGATCACTGTTTGGTTATCAGAAGTATGTTGTGTTTAACGTTCATTTATTTACATCTGCAGCATATTTGGATCACACACACCAACAAGTAGCTTTTTTCAGTCTCCTCATTGTACGCGTGCCTTGCATTCTTGGTTCCTCGACCGTAACACATGTTCTGAAAGTACAAATTAAAAAAATATGTGTTCAAATGAAATAAACATAAAGAAATACATAGAATTCCAGACAGTGCGAAACCTGTCAGACAATCAGACGTGTCAGACAAAAAATGAGGGTGTCTGACAAAATTTATCACAAACCTTATACATATTATTATTTAATGTTAGTTAGACCTTTGTTTGATATATAAAGGAATTATTACTGCAACAATCAGTGTATGCATTATGTTATGCCAAATAAATAAATAATAATCAATTAGTTAACAGTGTATATGTTTGCAACATGTGGTGTATGCTTTACAAATCATTGTCTGACAGATGACTTTGAGGTCCACGGAGTCTGGGATTCAAAAAAAAATCTGATTAAAGTTGATATACATGTTATGTATTCGTATAATTAAACAACAATTTTATTTTCATGAAATAAACAGCAATTTCAGTTTCTCAAAATATCAAACTTACTTTATCAAGCTTGGACAAGTTGAAGTTTGACAAAATGTTGTTTTCCATCATTTCTGCTGAAGTTGTACTGTAGAATCAAATGCTCTTTCATAATCTCCATACCTGTGTGAAGAAGGGGATACATGTTTGTATTATATATCTGTAAAATCTGTTATCAGCTATTTACAAATGAGCATTTAAAGGGACTATGTCAATGACAAATTGGCTTCCTATTGCACTATAAATTATATTATTTGATAGAAATACGCTCTTCTAAGGCATGTGTATTAAATAAATAAATATAATATAAAACACAATAAGATATTTGATAAAAACAAATTAGCAAAAAAGCCTGAAAAAAATGAAAACCCCAAGTGGGTATCGAACTCAAGACTTAGGAGCCATACAGAGAAATGACAGTAGTCAGCGTACTAACCAACTGCGCTATCACGCTTGGTAAGGAGTCGTTTGTAAACAATGGTTATACAAAATGCTCACAACTCTGATGTCAAAACATAAACAGGAAAAGGGCCAAACAAACAAAACCCATAATATTAATTGATTTTTATCTCAGAATGCGTACACTCTTTACCCATTATATATACACTGTTTTAACTGTTATTATATGCCGGTATTAATATCTAAATTTAAGATTTTTCAAAGAAATTGCCCCCTTGAGGCCTTTTTGGATGACATAGTCCCTTTAAGGGACCTGTTCACAGATTCACAGATTAGCAAATTGGCAATTTTCAAAATGTTTTTCATAGATCCCAAAAAGAAAATACATTATATATAAACAAGCAAAATGACACTACAAAGAAATATATTGGAAATACAGTGTCTTTTATGAAAAATCATCAATTGAAATGGCTAAAATTATAGTGTTATGAAAAATCAACTGAAATGGCTAAAATTATAAAGCGGTTGTAACGCTTTTTGTCGGTATTTTCGAAAACATTTGTACCACTTACATAGCGATTAGCGTTAAACATTCACCTCAAAGATCGGCAGTCAGAATAGCCGAGTGGTTACAGTGAGAGGTTTTTGATCCTGGCGGACGTGGTTTGAGTCCCGTCCAGGGCAATTTTTATTTATTTATTTTCTTGATATAACATTTGTTTTTGGTCAATCCAACATCTTTAGTTTAAATTGCAGTTAAGACGTTAAGTGACATTTTTCAAAAATACGAAAATGTGTGAACAAGTCCTTTTAAAAGAAATATATATGTTCATGCTATTGCAACTACTGGTATTTGGCCAGTCTACTGCAGGTAAGATTAACATCATATGTTAGTGCTACCAATAGCCAAAATAGCCATTGGCAACAAAACTTTATAATTGGCTACTAAAATTTATATTTGGCTACTAAATTTTTTGGAAAACATTTAAACATGAAGCATATTTTCTGAAAATATTTCTTAATAATGGGTTTTCTTTGCAAAATCAAATTTTTTGGCTAGTAGTTCAGTTTTTTTATGGCCAACCTAGTGATCATAGATCTACACGTAAATATTTTAAATTTTATAATGAATAATGTATAGCAGGTTGACCAATTATGTATAATGTCATTAATTAAGATATAATTGAATTTTACAGAAGATCATGTTAGAATCGAAATAATTGACAGGTTAGCTTTGGCTATTGCGGTAATAACCACAAGTTTGGAGTTCTGTTGTGAAGCAATTTAACCACGAGGGCAGTAGCCCGAGTGGTTTGATAACAAGCATCGGAACGACAAACTGTTAGTTATTACCATATTAACCAAAGCTAACCTGTCAATTATTTGGATTCCAACACGATCTTCTGTAAAATTCGTCTGTAATTTTAAAGGTTATAAATGAAAACTATAGGAATCTATACACCGCCCATTTTCCACAAAAGTACATTCACATGCGTTTCAGTGACATCAATAAACCATAACAATTCAAAATGACGTCAGCGTCATTGATAAACATTGATCAAATGGCGTTATACTTGTTGATAAATACTGTGAAAATATTCAGCACCTGCATTTTACGGAACGCTTTTTAATTACCGGAACTATTTTCAAAACATAAGGCTTTACCAATAATCTGTTGCAGAATAACCCATGGTAGATTTTATTCTTTATCTATGGCAAATTAGCGGCGTGGCCGTGCTGTGTTAGAATAAAATATAACGCGATTAATAACACAAATGAATTTGCTGTTTATTTCTTGTGTAATTAAATATTTTAATATTGATTATAGCGATAAATAAGAACATGATAATTAATGCAAGGCATATAAAAATGAAATATATGATGTATATTTTGTGTGTGAGATTGCTTAAGCTAATTCATACATTTATACTTCAGAACTCAAATGATTGACATTTATTGTTGCAATTAGTGAAATTATTCCAACATTCAATTAATTGCCATATGATGTACGTTTTAATAAATAATGCAACTTTATCAAAAGCAACTATATTGTTTTCCTACTGATAACCCATGCTTTATTTGCACAAAGATTACACGTACAAAACAACACACAAATTTTGAAACAGTTGTGATAGTGAAGTTAAATTTTTTTAATAGTCGCGAAAATACATGACAATAGAGATATATTTACTTTAATTCTGATTTAAAGTGCAATTATGATTATTAAGTTATGACAAACATAATTTACTTACTTGATATTTAAGGAATGCAAGCTGCATTATGCTCCTCGAAAGAAAATCTGCAGTTGACAAAACAAGATGGCTGCCTTGAACTGGTCATAGAAGCACACATCAGACTGACGGATATGGGCATGTTTGCTGGGTCCCATATGGACTTGCTAGTTAGGAACCCATATGGTCTCTCTTGCTGGGACCCTATGGGCTTGCTATTGGTGACCTATCTTGGCCTGCTTTTTTGGGGCCCATATGGGTTTTCTTGCTGGGACCCATATGGGTTTGCTTTTGGGGACGCATATCTAGGCTTTCATGCTGGGACCCATATTGGCTTGTTTGCATGGGTCCTACCTGAGACTGTATGTGGGACCCTTACTGAACACATGTGGTTAATAAGCCCAGTTATAGCCCATATTGGGCCCCCATAGGCTGGCTTGCCGAGACCCATACGAGCTTACTTGCTGGGCACCCATATGGACTCTATTAATGGGACCCGTATTGGGTTGAATGTTGGTGTCCCATATGGGCTTGCTTGTTGGGAACCCATATGGGGATGCTCTTTGTGACCCATATGGGCTAGTTTGTTGGAGTCCCATACGGGCCTTTTTGCGGGGACCTATATGGGCTTGCTTGTTTGGTGCCCATATGGGATTTCCTGCTGGGACCCATATGATATTGCTGTTGTTGACCCATATGGGCTTGCTTGTTAGGGACCCATATGGGCTTTCTTTCTGGAACCCACATGGGATAACTTGTTGGGGACCTATTTAGTTTTTTTTTGCTGTGACCCATATGGGCTTTCTTGCTGAGCGCCCAATTGGACTTTATTTGCTGGGACCCATGTGGGCTGTTTTGATGGGACACATATTGGGCTGTTTTGATGGGACCCATATGGGCTTGCCTGTTGGGAACTCATATGGGGATGCTCTTTGTGACCCATATGGGCAAGTTTGTTGGGACCCATACGGGCCTTCTTACTGGGACCTATATGGGTTTGCTTGTTTGGTACCCATATGGGCTCTCCTGCTGGGATCCATATGATATTGCCGTTGTTGACTCATATGGGTTTGCTTGTTGGGGACCCATAATGGGCTGTCTTTCTGAGACCCACATGGAATTACTTGTTGGGGATCTATATAAGCTTTTTTGCTCGGAACCCATACGGGGATGCTCTTTGTGACCCATATGGGCTAGTTTGTCGGGGACCCATATGGACCTTCTTGCTGGGACCCATAAGGGCTTGCCTGTTTGGTACCCATGTGGGCTCTCTTGCTGGGATCCATATGGTCTTGCTGTTGTTGAACCATATGGGCTTGCTTGTTGGGGACCAATTTGGGCTGTCTTGCTGGGACCCATATGGACTTACTTGTTGGGGACCTATATGGGCTTTTTTTGTTGGGACCCATATGGAGCTTACTTGGTTGGCGCCCATTTGGGCTTTCTTGCAGGGACTCATATGGGCTTGCGTGCCTTGGACCCAACTGGGTCTGATATGGGCAATACACCGCATATGGGTCCCACATGGGGCACATGTCGTGTATCAGCCCAGGTATAGCCCATATCGGTCCACATGGGATGGCTTAATGGGACCCATATGGGCATACTGTCTGGGAACCTATATGGGTTGTCTTGCTTCGTCCAATATGGGCCCGGTATGGGCAAAACAATATTTTATGGGTCCCACATGGGGCCCATATGGTATATTTGCCCAAGTAAAGCCCATATTGTGCCCACATCGGCTTGCTTGCTGGGTTCGTGATAGGACCAATATGGGCTTACTAGTTGGGAACCCATATGGGCTTTCTTGCTGGGACCTATATGGACTTGCTTGCCTGCGACCCAAGTGGGTTTAATATGGACAAGACGATGTATATTGGTCCCACATGTGGAAGATCAGCCCAGATATAGCCCTTATCAGGCCCACATCTGATAGCTTACCGGGACCCATATGGGCATACTTGCAAGGAACCCATGTGGGCTTGCCTGCTTGGTCCAATATGGGCCCGATATAGGCAGAAAAACATATATGGGTCCCACATCGGGCCATATGGTATATTTGCTCAGGTATTTCCCATATTGGGCCCATATAGGCCTACTTGCTGGGACCCATATGGGGCTGCTTGTTGAAAACACACATGGGCTTGATGATGTGGACCCATATGGGCTTGCCCTTTGTGACCATTATGGGTCTGTTTATTTGGGTCCCATATAGGCCTTCTCGCTGGGGCCCATATGGGCTTTTTTGTTGAGAACCCTTACGGGCTCTCTTTCTGGTATCGGAGGCCCATATGGACCATATGGACTTGCATGTTTGGGACCCATTTTGGCTTTCTTGCAGGGACCCATTTGGGCTTGGTTGTTGGGGACCTATATAAGCTTTCTTGCTGGGACCCATATGGGCTGACTAGTTGGGAACCCATATGGGCTTTTTTGTTGGTACCTTTATGGGCTTGCTTTTCTGGGACCCAAGTGGGTCTAATATGGGCAAGGTGATGTACATTGGTCCCATATGGGGCCCATGTGGAAGATCAGCCCAGGTATAGCCCTTATCAGGCCCACATGTTATGACTTACCGGGACCCGTATGGGCATACTTGCAAGAAACCCATGTGGGCTTGCCTGCTTGGTCCGATATGGGCCCGATATAGGCAGAAAACATAATATATGGGTCCCAAATATGTTATATTTGCCCACCTGTAGCCCATATTGGGACTATATGGGCTTGATTGCTGGGTAGTTGTAAAATTTTCACCGGTCAGTCAATATGGACTCCTTACGCCTAGGCTCATGAAACTTGATATGTGCGTTGGTCATGACTAGTGTGAAATACGGGAATTCTATCTGGTCTATTGTATTTCATACCGAAAATACACCAGTATTTCAGTCAGATTATCTGTAGGTAAATATTTTTATATACCTTACTATAAATAGTAGCAAATTTGTACAGGAAAAAAATCAATAACCTTTAGCTATCGTGCCAATACATGTAGTTCCGGTTATTTGCACGAGTGCAAAATAACTCGCCAAATTGCACGTGTTCGTAGTGACGCAATCTCTCATTTTTCTGAATAATAGATTAATTAAATGTACGTGCGTACACTGGTAATAATTCGTCACATTTAAAACGTGCTTATATTACTTTCTGAAAAACCCTTAACGGTGTATATGTTGAGAAAACACAAAATGTATAATTTTGGAAGTAACTTATCACGACATCATATATTAATGACGTGGGCGCGCGCGCTTTTCCGCGGTCTTTATGGTGTTGAAAAATTGAGTAACACGAGTGTTGTTTATGTTTTGAAAGATAATAGCGGTGGTATACAATAAACAACTCATTAAACGGCAAAGCCGTGCTGGAAGTGGTTATTGACATGCCAAACCTGTATTAGCACTCGAGCGAAACTCCTCTTGCTAGTACATGCTTATAGAGCCATTAACCACTTCCGGCACGGCTTTGTTTAAAACGTTCTTAATAAATAATATAACAAAATTTATTTCATGCTTATTTCAGTGGCTTTAAAGTGTGAATGACTTGTACTTCTTTATGCTGTTCATAAAATATATATATGTTTGTGAATATATAGTTCTATAAGGAAGATGTTCATAATGCTGTGACGTTGCGATAAGCGCCCCATATAATTAGTATAAAATGTATTTTAAAAGATATGCCATTTAAAGATGGTGATGATTTTTAAATATGCCACCAATTATTAACGACTACACAATTTGGAGTTACGGTCGGTTATACTGTTAGGATATCAGGAGTAGGACGTTTCTGGTAGCAATCTATCGCTATCCGTACAAAACGGTCAGTGTTTATCGACGTCCGGCCATTGATACTCCATGGTAATGCTACATGACATAAAGGTTATATAATGACGTCACAAAGGAGGATATACCACTACACGCAACCTACTTTCCAGATATTAGTCCATCGATATAAAGTATTCATATATTATAGTTATATTTTAAACCAACACAAATATCACGTTTTATTGGATGACTCTCCAAATTGTGATCAGTAAATTGGTTCACATACGTATGTATATGTATTATGTACGTAAAATAAAACACGTTAAAAGAAAGATTAATACGATAAAAGTGTCGTTGCTGAAACATATTTTGTTCATCCAGAATGACGCTTGTGATTCGCCCTTCGTTCCAAACATTTTGATCAATAATCGAATTGTATTAAGTGTTTTTCTACATACGGAATAATGTTATCGGGAAATACCGATCGTTGAGACGCAATTGTTTTATATTAAATGTTATGACATGGCACTGCATTTGACTTTGTTTCTTTATAGAGGAATCTTAAACAGACCTCACTGCCTTGCCAGTCTAAAAAGTTATACGCTCTTCTGTCACACGTTTATGTCACATAGGTATGACATCACGGTTTGCCTTTTATAGAACATATTTAGACGCGAACTTTCAACATTTAATTTAGCTGATAATAACTTTCAAAAACGGATTGTGCAAAATTGTGCTAGTCTAAGGACAGACTATGCGAAACACCATGTTTTATAACGCGCATGCCACACAATGCAAAACATGACATACACTGTACATTCTTAGGCCACAACAAATTGATCAGTTGTTCTACGGATTTTGTCCAACAAAAATTGGAGCGAGCGAGCGAAATAAAAATAAAAACATTTTTTTTCCATTTTCGATAAAATCGGAGGCGAGCGAAAAGCGCAAAAAAAATATCCTATCTTGCCCATAGTGATTGAAAATTTCTGCCAAACGCCATCATAACTTGATATCTTGTCAATAATTTTCTCTTCATCTGCTCTGGTCCATAAATTGTTGTCAAAATCAATATATATGTGATAAACTAAGCAACTAATTTCTCCATTTCTTCTTCGACCATGTTCTGCAACGGGTTTTGTGCAACGAGTCTTCAATATTAACACCCGGCAGAAAATACTAAATAGCCATATCTTAACAGTAAACTATTAGAAAGTAGACCTTATACAAGGTAATTGTCGTTATCAAAATAGATATTTAATACACCAAGTCATTCACTACCAACAGTTTAATAACATGAATATGAAATGTTATACAATAAACACAACATAAGTTATGAATTACTAGTATAAGTTCTGTATCTTTAAACGACACGACGAAACAACTGGACGCCACCATTTTTTTTTAAACCGTTAACCAGGGCTCACACTGGGCGGCTCTTATTTTTATTGAGCCAATTTTGTTATCGACTCGCAACATGATTGCGTTTTTCCATGTCAGGGAATGTTTACGATGCTGTCCGGTAATCTTGCGCAGTTAAGGACCATTTGCTTGATAAACATCGGATCGAATAAGTAAAGTAATTAATATTTGTACTGAACATGAAAATCAGCATGTCCTGTGTCTAGAAGCACAAAGAAATGGGAAATATTCAACAAATAACTATCCGAATCGAAATCAAAACAAACATGACTCACCTCATTTTTTTTAAAATTCAGGTGTCCGGTAATGTTGCGCACTTTGTATAGTGACGTCATTTAATGAAAACATGTAACATAATGACTTGGCTTGCCCTGTTAAATGTGCTTTAATATATAAAAGCTGAACAAAATATACACCAAACAGATACGTTGAATTTATAAAATGGACATGTCAAAAACAACTTAATTGTGTGGATATTAGAAGTAAGAAATCAAGGACGGCTGGTCAAAACTGTCCGAAATGTAAACATACCCGATAATCAATCCTTTTGACATATTCCAGAAATCCAATTTCACACATCCTTTATCAACAAGATAATCCTTTAATTAACTGATGTTTCTGCTGATATTACGAGAGCTTGCTAGCAATCATCTTTAATTAGGCAATGAATGCTGACAAACAGCTCGTTGTGTTTTCACAAGTTTGATAAAAAAAAAAAAAAAGATAAATTGCCGAGTCGATATACACATGACAGCTGTGCCAGACTGGCTATTGGAGGGTAACGGTTTGGGTCATAAATTATGTGGTCTGCACATAAACCAGTCTCCGCAAAGTGCCTTATTCACGTCTATATCAGTACAAAGTGCTTGTTATGATTTGGGGACACCACGAGTCGGCGTTTGACGTAAAATGAGACTCGTTGATGAAAACTTCTTAAAAAAAAATCGGGTGCGGGGCAAAATTGTAGGTGCGGGCGCAGAAAAAAAGAAAAATATTTTTTTTTCGATTTACGATTTTAAGGTGCGGCAAATCCGACGAACATCTGATCAATTTGTTGTGGCCTTATTGTGAATTATTTGGTTAAACATGATAAATTATGCATGTAACTATCTGTGCAATTGATATATTTTTGTTAAAAATAATAAAACAAGCATAAACAATGATTGAGGTGTGTATACATTTTGTCAGACACTCACATTTTTTTCCGACGTGCCTGACTCTCTTTTTTTGCGTCGTATGTAATGATTCTGATAAAAAAAAATGTGTGTGAATTCTGTTTACGTTTTTGTTGTCGAATTTTCAAAGCCTGCATGGCGAGCGTTATAATGGTCTGTAGTAAAGATACATGCAAAACATGCATTTCTTTCATGTATTGATTCATTTTTACATTTAATAAAATCAAGCGTGTGTTAAGTACTATCAAATGTCAGTGTCAAGTGTCTGAAATATACTCGTAGATTGTTATTTCTATCGTCATAGTATATTGTACGATAAAAGAGTTGGTGCATGAATTAGACAATGATATGCAAAACGATCATTTTAAAACTTCGCCCAAAACATTGATATGAGTTCATCTGTGTGTGCATGTTCGTAAATGCGCGCGCGCCTGTGTGTGGGTGCCTGGGGTTTGGGTGTTGGCGAATTTTAGTGAACGATATGGGGATATTCAACAACAATATATAATCTACAGTTAATCTATATAATATTATATTAGCATGGTCATCAAAGATTCACCATGACTCGCCATGTGTTCTTCAGGTCAGCCTGAAAGCAACATTCACATTTATTAAAGTAGAATTGCAAATGACCAGTTGAATTATTAATCAATTTAAGATATAATGAACAACATATATTATTTGATATAATATAATTCGCATGTTAGCCGACATACATCAAAGTGGTCATTAAACTGCAGTACAACGTATATGCAATGAATGGTATCTAGTGAATAAGAATTAATTTATGGGAGAAAAATATGAGTTACCAATCAGTTCTATGGTAGAGTGGTTTGTGCAAAAGTCTGGGTCACAACATGACTTGCATCGCGGCAAAGAACGTGTCATTCCACGCTTGAAGTGTGAGTGATCTAACCATTCATAGTTCTCGATCCACGAATCAGACGAAAGCAAATCGAACGAAATTTCTCATGGTATTTGCTTGTACATATGAGTCTTCCAGCTGACATATGTGTTCTGAATGAACTGTATATGTCAGTCGTGATATGTAAACTACTGTATGCCTGAGGCAATGATAATGATAATGGGATGTCTGGCAATATCAAAGTATATATCATATGTAATAGCGTGATATGATCTCTGACCGTAAGAGACTTTTAAGCTGAGGACTATAATTATATGTATTTCTGTTAAGCCAACGATCCGCTGCGAAAATAAAATAAATATCATAAAAATTAAACTTGTTTTACTTTAACTCTGAATGCATTTAGCATTTTATTATATTCTATTATATTATTGATGATGCAAAGCGGATTCAGTTATAGACGTAAACCAGGTTAGCTCTTGTTAGCTCTTTGAAATTAAATCATTATGATCATGGGTGTTATGCATGATATTGCCTGCGTACAAATGGTGTTTGCTTTTTATATAAAATTACTAATCATTGTACAATGAACAAACCTTGTGCCAACGCTATAATTATAATGTACATTCCGTGTGAAACACGCCTTGTGTTCATCTGAAAATGTGTTGTGTTGACCTTTATCTCTGTGTTCATGCTAATTTGGTCTTTATCTTGATCACGCTCTTACGAGTTCATATCGCCTCTTCGTGTTTCTTCCAACTTAAATAACCTATCAGGAAAAGGAATGAATGATTGAATACAACTAGTTCTTCAGTGAATAGAATATATTAATTCTTCTGATGTTATAATCAAATTAAACGAAAAAAGCGTTGAAAAGATAAAACGTTCATCCAATAAAGCCCCCATCATGCGGCATTTGTTGAAACAATTGTATAGCGCTGTGCATTTCCAGTTACCACTGTTGATATTCAGTTACGTGTGTAGTAACGGTACATTGTCCACAAAATGTCTTACGCCACTGTTATGAACTAATTTCTGGATATATGATGCTTCAAATAGCCTGTCTTAAGTCGGTGAGAATAATAAATATGTTCATTGATAATACAGTAACTAGGTTAGCATGCATATTAGTGCACGACTGAATAAACGTTGTAATTCCTAGGTACTTGTCCGATACATCAACACATGCATGTACACGTATTGATGTAAGTGGGTTTGGTAGAAGTAGTTTCAAATATACATTTGTATTTAATACACTATTAAATATTTAATATTCAACCTGTGTGTTTATGGTTTTTCTCGTTCGTTGTGTTGTACTCGTAGCAACATTGTTGTTGTTAACTCTAGATTTTCCGTTAATAAATATAGGTCTATCAATGTGCGCCATATATTATTAGCTAGAAGTACAATATATTTTAATGTACAATGTAATCAGCATGACATAAACGTTAAGCTACATTAAAATATGTATTTGTTTTATATCCAAGTCCCATTGTTTGTCAATGTCAAGGAATGGAAATACAGAATATGACACTTAAAGTCCAATAAGTATCACTTGAGACTTAACCTGAAAAAAACATATTCACCATTATATTGGTTGTTTTAAAAGAAGTTCTGCACTGAAGTGAAGTTAGAAAAGAAAAATAAAACTTACATGTATGTAACGATGATTGCACAGCAAACGCAACATATTTGCATTTATGTGATTTAGACAAATCTCGTGGTATTGTAATTAGTATTTACACAAATTTCTTTCAAAAAATGCAGTCACTTTAATGTGACATAAAGAGAACATTATGAAGAACCCACCGAGGCGGCCACACATCCTAGTTTAAAATGAGAATGTCCCAACCAATCAAATTCGTCAATGCTGCAAACCTTGAAATACATAAAAAGTTTGGGCAACGGATCATATCTGTAAACATAAACAAATCAATGAAATTTCGTCATGAGCATTTTTCTACTAAGTGTAATTTAAATGTATTCAACGCGACATATTCCTTAAAAGATAGACTTTCTTAAAATGCTATGCACAAATATGTATATAATGGGTTAATAATATTTGTCTCATATTTAACTAAATACGACCGATTCAACGCTATTTATGTCATTAAGTCGATGTTTTATTGAAATACATACCGACACACTAGCACACCCGAAGCTAAATTTTGAATGAACATTCTGCACCATACATCTCTACAAATGTTGTAAAACTGTATTACTATTACTGTGGGTTATGATAATACAGCTTACAAAATCAAACACATAGAACAATTTATCCCATCGTCACGCTATCATTGACGAAATAACACCCGGTGGAATAAACTTAGCTGTATTCCACACTGTGGAAATATACTTGTCGCGTGCACGGACTACGTTTTCACGATACAGTCGCATTGTTTACTTTTGCCGATCGCATTTTCTGGTCAGTCATTTGAAGATAATTACAAACATTGTATTTAAAATACGCAAACATGATCAAATTACAGTCACACATGTGCTTCGATTCAGAGTTTTTGAAAGGGACCAGAAGGCCATGATCATTTATTGTGTATTGATTTATTTATAGAGCATACATTGTAAGGATCATTACGCAGTTGTGTCTTTGTTGGCTTTAAAGGTCCTTTTCATTGTGAAAGTTACTATTCGATTATTGTTGATACTAAAAACACAAAAATATACAATAAAACTTGTAAATAGCCTAAGGTTTATTTATTGCATCTCTAGAATCGTGGGACTACTTCTTTATTACAATTCGTACATTTGGTATTCGATACTAGTAAAAGCAGTTGTGCTACCAGTTTATGAATTCCACAGTTTGTTATACATTAGTTTTTATAAAGTTTTAGAGACAACATGATGGGATAAATAGAATACTAGGATTAGTGTAGAATATAGAGAAGTTTATCTTGCTCGACTCGAACATCGGAAGCGCTCGCCAAAGCTCGCGCTTCTGGTGTTCTTAACCTCGAAATATAAACTGCTCTATATTCAACACTAACCTAGTATTCTCTATGACAACAATACACATAATTTTATGAACAAATCTGAATAACACTCCGTGGAAATTTATTACGGAGGTTCGTCTCACTACAACTAATTACTGAGCAATGGATTTTAACATTTTCTAGCGACAAACATGTAATATTAAGTATATAATCGTTCTTTGAATCACCTAAGTACCTATACAAATCAAAGAAGACTTTTAACAAGCAAAACTGTTTTTTTCTGCATTACCTGTTTCTGTTTCCAGAATATTGCCAACATTATATTTACCAGTGCACGTGTTGAATAGCAAAACTATTTTAATCTGTTTTAACTAAATATATTTTCCAACAAGTGAGATTTATAACAATCCTCTTCGCCAATCAACTCACATTTGTAGATGGATGTTCGCAGTAGTAAAAAAAACACAATTATTCGTCTTCACCCACAGCACGAATTTTTATATTTTATACAAATTTATAAATGTCCTTATAAAGAAAGACAATATTTTATAGTTGTAATGTTTTGTGTGAATTTGAGTATATAGATTGTAAATCACCTCTCCTGGAGCACAACGTTGCACAGTGCCACACAGTTCCATGTCAGACATATCATCAGGTTAGATACCAGTAAATCATTGTGTATCCCTCCGTGGTCCATTCAAAAGTAGTGCCTATTACTAAAGAGTTCCTCGTCTCTTCTGGCATAAAAGCCATTTAGATATCTCAGACATGCCTTTTGTGGTTATTTCTAATATCCTATGCCTGTCTGCAACATTTTGGTGCATTTCATTGGAGGCTAACTTGAAAGGTGAACTTTTGGGGTGTGTTTTATGTGGTATGGGGCTTTTGTCGAAATATGACTGCCGAAACCCTGTTTTCTACCGGTGCTTGCATTCAAGTGAGATGCATTTTCTTAGAAGTAACATGACATATCTTTGTTATTGGAATTTTGGAAGAGGACAGATTGATCTTTAAATTGATACCAGTCTTGCACAATCTGAAATAAAGGAAATGCTAGAAAAATGCTTAGAAAATATGCCGTTTTATAATGGGACCCTATGGGAATTGGAATTACTGGTATCTAACCATCACAGCTGTAGCACATGTGTTGTCTGAATGGTGCTGAACTAAGCATTTCCATACATGTAGTTTGATATTAACAGTTCTGAATAAAGAATGAAACTGTATGTATTTATTTGTTAGTTAGAGATGTATGTTAAACAAGTTTGAATTTCTAATTTGAAACTACGACAAAAATATTATGTAAAAACAAGACAATCGTTAATTTTCAACTGAGATACGAAATGCGTATTGATGACTTGTGTAAGTGGAAACTTTATATAAGATAAGTAAGATAAAACATCGATCATTGCTTTTCTCGCTCGATTCTTTCCTAGAAATTATATTTATCTTATCGCAGTCACCCATTTGTGTTTTTGCCGTATTTTGTTTGTTTATTGAGTTGTACGTAATTTATATATTTACGAAAGAAAATTCCAGCAGGAAACCCATACGCTGCACCGGGCATCGTATCCGAAACGTAATATATGGCGTACCGTTTGGGTCAAAAAGTACGTATACCACTGCTAGCTAAATATAGATGTAACTGTTGTTATAAAATTGTAACCGCAGTTACAATTTTTATGACTGCAGTTATAAATTTGTAACGACGTTACATTTACAAATATAACGGCAGTAATAATTTCTACCAACAGTCATAAAATATGGCAATACATTTTTTTTCTTTCCATTGAGATTTCATACGACATAAGTATTCAGTTTCGGTCGATGAGCAAGTGAAACACAGCGTTCTCGTCGAGTTTTCCGACAAACATTTTCATGATTCAATAATGCATTACCGGGATCCATTTGTATTATTTCTCTGTTTTCTTAAGTTAAGCTATTACTTTTTAGTTACAGACTCATTAATTATTAGTCGGCAACATTAATACTAACAATGTTCAATTATAAACTATGCTTATAAAGCAAAATATACAGTACACAAGCAATACAACTGCTTAGTTGCCAGAATTATTATTTATGCATAATTTTTTTTTTTTTATGTTTAAGTATATGTATGTTTAAGTCGGGTATACAAGGTAAATTGCTTAGAATAGTTAAAGATATGTATGCAAATGTTAAGTATTAAATCATGTACATCCTTATCAGATTATTTTAGTTAATTAACAACATTAATTCTGGTTTGAATATAGATGATATTGTGTTGATTTTACTATTATTTGCAGATGACATGGCTATTATAGGCAAGGCACCAGCAGAAGTTCAAGAACATCTAGATAACTTATATATATACTGCAATTTTTGGCGGTTGAATATCAATATTACAAAATGCAAAAGTTATGGTATTTCGTAAGAGGGGGGGGGGGGGGGGATTATAACAATATGAGAAATGGACATACAATGGTTACAATATTGAAGCAGTTTATAATTTTAACTATCTCGGTACAGTGTTAAACTGTAAGTTTTAAATTAAACCAAGAGCATTTGGTTGGAAAAGCCCTTAATGCTATGAATACATTATTGTATAAATGCATAGAATTTGACATAAAACCAAAAATATTTTGCAATGTGGTATAATTGACAATTTTAAACAAGAATGGTATCGTAAAATAAATAACAGCTCTGTGTTTGATATGTACACATTTTTTTAAACTTCTTTTTAGAATACGAAGCTTACTTAGATTTACTTCCTAGACGTCTACGCTTATTTTTGTCAGATTAAGGATTTCTGTACACCCACTGAGAATACAAACCGGAAGATACGCACAAAATAACGTACCACGAAATCAACGTTATTATTTGTGTTGTAATAATAGAGACATAAAAGATGAATATCATTGTATATGTACATGCCGTTGTTATACTGAATTAAGACAACAAATATATTAACCGGATGTTTTATGTTAACCCATCGGTATGTAAGTTCCACACATTATTGGCTTCATGTAACAAATCATTTATTTCAAATGAATGTAAATACATCAAAGCTTTTGTTATAAGAACTTCAATAATCAATAATACTGTATAAAGATTTTCTTACCGCCTATGTAGAACTTTTTGTTATCTTAGCTTGTGTTTATTTATTTATGTGACCATTTTATGTTGTAAAATTAAATTTTGTTATACCTAGATGCGTGAGAAACAATAATATGTAGTATTCATATATGAAAACGATATACTGATGTATAAGTCTGAATAAACTGTCTGTCTGTCTGTCTCTCTGTTTTATATCGATAAGATAATAAATAATTAACTATGAAGATATATATTTTGTTAATAAGGCTAATTTAATTCTTGTAATGGACATTTGTTGAGAACGCTTCCCCTTAATCCGTTTGCAGCTATCACCAGGTGCGAATTGTTTGTCCCTGCCAGACTTTCACTACATAGAGGTGTGATGTTAAGTTTCAATAGCAGAACAGAACTGAACAAATGTTTTATTAACTTAAGCATAATACAGTTTCCGGTTCCGGTTTAGTGAAAACGTATTTTGAAACCTGAGCTACTATGTTGGTGTTTTTATATGTGCTTCAATGGAATGAATTGATACTTTTTGGAGAACACTAACACCTGTGAGTTGAGAAACAGTTGTTTCATAAACCATAGTTAAAAGGAAGATTGTTTTTGATGATATCTCTTTGTCTTCATTGTGTTAAAAAAGAAAAATATATGCGCGAAGTTCAACGCCCAACGGTGAGCGGTGCTTACCCTTCCCGCAGGTCATTTGTTCGTCACGCTTGATAATGCCCTTGATTGGAAGAGGGCATAACGGGATAGCGGATAAGGAAATACAGTAACCGATCAGCAACCCAGAAAACGGACCATTGACTATTGGCCGATGGGCAAAGACAGGAACTCGAGTGTAACGGAGATAGAAGTGTGAGCGACTATATCTCTGCTGCGAATAGCGTCTTGTTCGAAGACGTATTATCTTCGGAAGCGCACGACAGTAGCCATGGCAACCGGATCCCAGTCAGACGATATCGCGTCTATCAAGGAATCTCTAAAAGAAGTATATATTCTTCAATTAGCAAAGTAGCGAACAGCCAAGAGGGACTGAGGCGAATGCTTGACAGCAAATTAGATAAACTGAAACTCGACCTTACTGCTTCGATTGACGGGAAAATAAGCACCCTTCGAGATGACCTTTTAATGAGTATTAGCAAAGAACGCAAAATAATAGATCAAGTATTAACTACAATCCAGTCTCTCAAGTCACGCATGGAGGCCATAGAAACCGGTCCAGTAAGGCAAGCGGGGACTGTATCAGAAACCGGGCGCGCCGGTATCACTCCGACCGGATACAGGCAGTCGGGCCTTGACGACCTGGATGTCTGTGTGAATGTGAGCGGTATCGCGCGTCAGGATCGTGAAGATCTTCTTGCAAAGGCAAAAGACATCATTAAGGCCTTGGGAAACACCGTTTTGACCAGGGTACAGATAACCGGTGCAACACTCCCGAGGTCATACGTACAAGGCCGTCCTCCCCTTATAAAGATCAGCTTCCGATATGTTGAGGAGAAGATCCTCTTGTTACGCAACAAATACCTACTCAAGGACACTACTGCATACAAACAAGTGTATATCAAAAGCAACAAGTCTCATGCTGAACGGTTGATTGAGCTAAACGCACGTACCCTACTCAGTCAGCTACCGCAGGAGAACAACTTCCGGGTTGATGCTAATGGCCGCATCCGTCCACGTGAAAACACGGGTCGCCAGAACCAGCCACAGCAGCAGAAACAGTCCCAGGATCAGCCCAGGGATCAACAGTAGGAATCCCCCCGCCCCGCTGGGTCCATAACATTAGCGCATATCAACGTTTGTGGATGGATACATAGTAACAGTGCATATTATTCGCGCGATAGACGCTGATATAATATCGATTTGTGAAACGCATCTAAGTAATCAGAATGTTATAGAAATCAAAGACTACATATGGTTTGGTTTCAATAGAAGAGATATTCATATTAATGCCCCAAAAGCGTCTGGGTGAGTTGGCTTACTTGTAAAATCAAAACTGTGTGACCTTTATGACATACATATTGTTCATAGAACGCTTGATGGTATTCTGTGTGTAAAATTTTGTCACAAATCTACAGGTTCTAATTTTGTTGTATTTACATGTTATTTATCGTCAGACAACTCTAATAGAGGGCGTGACGCCCAGTCTTTCTATGCTCATCTACTTACACACATATAGTTTCAGTAAGTGTGATGCTATGTTTATTGCAGCTGATTTTAATGCTAGAATTGGCAACTTGTCTGGTATTTTAAACGATTGTGATTCGATACGTACACGAACAATTATAGATATAGTGTATTAATTAACATGGACATGAATTCGTAGACTTGTTGAATGAAGCTACATTTTGTTGTTTAAATGGCCGACTTCAAACGGAATCTGATAATTTTACCTCTATTTCAAAAAGGGAAAGGCCGTTGTTGATTATATCTGTGTACCGCAGGACATATTTGAAACACGCAAATCGTTTAAAGTATTGACTATTCAATCAGTGGTTGATTCGTTTAAATTGCACGGACTAATCGGTGACGGATCGCGGCTTCCGGACCATTCAGTGTTGATAGCGGAATTTGAAACAGGCTATAGTGATCACTGCTCGACAAACGAGACTACCAAAAGCAAACACCGTTATAATTTGCGAAAAATACCTGCCGATTTTATTAACACTGACCTATCTCGGCGGGCGATTGCAAATTTGACAAGAACTATAGAAACCACTAGAGAAAGTCAGACGCATATATGATGATATGTGCTCGATAATCACAACCGAAATGCGACTTTAACTTCCAATAATGGCTCTTCTAAGAATTCTAAAAGGCGCCTTAGGCACAAAAAGCCGTATTGGGACGATGATCTTCAGGAACTATGGAACACAATGCGTGTAAGAGAAAACGCGTTTCTGAAATGCCGCGAAGGGCGTAGCGCGAAAACTAGATTGAGACCCGAATACATACGAGCGAGAAATGATTTTAATAAACTGCTTAGGCAAAGTGAACGCTCAAATAGACGTGCATTTGCATCTGAAATAGAAGACATGTCAACATCAAACCCGAATGAATTCTGGCAGAAAATACAGAGACTAGGACCCCGAAACTCGAAGACGGTTCCTGTTGAAATTGTTGACAACACGGGGTCTGTTATTCGTGATGAAATCTTAGTGTTTGAAAAATGGTCGGAGGACTTTCATAACTTGTATAACTGTGATGAAACATCCGGGTTCGACGAAACGGTGTATGAAAGAGCGAAAGTGCATAAACTGTTACTTGAAAACAATATGGACGACCCGTTATACACGCCAAACCATGAACTGAATGCAAATGTCACATTAGAGGAAATCATCGGTATTGTTAATAAGGCAAAAAGCGAATCCGCTGTGGGAATTGACGAGATACCGTATGATGTGATCAAAAACCCGGCAATTCACCAAGCCCTGCAGTCCATATTTCAGCTTATCTTTGATACAAGCATAATACGGGAAGTGTGGCGAAGAGCAATTATTTGCCCTATTTTGAAAGATCCAGCGTCAGACCCTCGTATTCCAATGAACTATCGTGTTATTAGTTTGTTATCGTGTACAAGTAAATTGTATAAATCGTTTATGAACACTAGGCTTACGGCCTATCTTGAAAATAACGACTTGTTAGCCGATGAGCAAAATGGCTACCTTCGAAACAGATCGTGTGAAGACCACGTGATTACGCTGAAGAGTATTATTAAGAACAATAAAGAAGTGTTCACTGCTTGTATTGACTTAAGACGTTGTTTCGATTATATTGATCGGGATATGTTTCTTTATAAACTAATCTTGAACAAAATCAACGGAAAACTGTACAACTCCGTGAAGAATATATAAAAATTATGCAAGGCCCATATCTACTATACGCATCAACAACAAGTTAACTGATTGGTTCGATTGTGCAACTGGAGTAAAACAAGGGTGCAACCTCTCGCCGACGTTGTTCGCAGTCTTTGCAAACGACCTTGTACAAGAGGTGAATGACCTTGACCTTGGTATAAAGGTTGAAGACCATAAACTGTCGATATTAATGTACGCAGATGACATCGTTCTCATGAGCGAATCTGAAGAAAAACTCCAAAGGATGCTGGATACTGTGCATAGCTGGTGTAGACGTTGGAGCGTTCTTATTAACACCCAACAATCTAAATGCATGCACTTCCATCAAGGCAGAACACAACGAAGTGAATATACTTTCAAGATTGGTGACAATATCATTGAAACAGTTGATAGATATAGATACCTAGGTGTAATATTTCACGAGAAAAAATGACTTTTTCTTCAACAGCGGTGCCTTAGGAAAGGCAGCGGGTCGTGCTGTTGTAGGGGTCATCAGCAAAGTTCATCACCTAAAGGACCTTGGATTTAATTAAGACATTTGATAAACTGTATAGCTCTTGTGTCGCACGAATCCTTGATTACTGTACTTCAGTTTGGAGCTACAAAACATTTCAGCCAGTTGACAATATACAGCACAGGGCCATGAGATAGTTTCTTCGCGTTCACCGTTTCACACCCATTCTTGCTATGGTCGGGGACACCGGGTGGCTTCCAAGCATGTACCGGCGCTGGCACTCGAAAGTGCGATACTGGAACAGACTCGTACTTATGGACGACAACAGAATAACGAAGGTTTTAATCGCTGACTACAATAATCACACGAATACAAGTGTGTAATTGGTCAAAAGACATGAAATAAATTCTTAGTACAATGGGCCTTTCAAATGCGTTTGACAATAAAACAGTGGTCAACCTTCACCTAGTGAAGGATTCGCTACAAAATTATTATGCCAACAAATGGAGCCAGGAAGTTGAACGCGTACCGAAATTAAGGACGTATAGACAATTTAAACGTTCATTTAAAACAGAGGAATATATTACACTTAACTTAAGAAGGAATGAACGATCATTGCTGTGTCATTTTAGAACGGGTATACTACCATTAAGGGTAGAAACAGGTCGATTTGTAGGAGAACCACTAGATCAGAGGACTTGTAGATTGTGCAATCTGGACCAAATTGAGGATGAATTGCACTTTCATATCTGTTTGAATGTAATCTCTATAGCAATCTACGACTCGCGTACTTTGATGACACTCGGTCTGAGCTAGTCGACCACGAGTCCACGATGCAATCAGCAAATGTTGATGTCCTTCTATCCACGAAAACTAGCAAAGTTTACTGTAAATGCGTATCTTAAAAGGCGAAGTACTACTTATTAATAATGTCAGTTACTATGCACACTATATATACAATAATATATTATCATAATACATGTTTTGTATTATTATTCACTTACTGTAAATATATTATCACACCTTGTTTTGGTGACCTATAGACCCATCGGGTCGGGGGCAACTTTTTTTGTGTGCACATGTCACGTTAATAAACAACTTACTTACAGCTCGCCGTTATGTTACAAAATCAAAATCAAACAGACATGCGTGTAGAAAAAAAACACAAAATACCAACATATTTTAAATACCAAAAATACCTTATCAATTACAATGAATGAATTAGTGGTTTTAATAGTGCTTTTGCTCCTTTCTGGGCCACATTCAAATGTTCATGATCACAAATTGTGCATGTTTGTTCGAGATCGGGTGAAAAACAAAGTCTCTATCCTGCAAATAGTCCATTTTTGCTGGACAATATTTGCATTAGTTTGAGATCTTGTAATCGTTCATAAGATGTGCAAGTTTGGTCAAGATTAGAAGAAAAATAATGTCTCTATGTTGCACAAAGTCCATTTTGCAATTTTTCTCATGGAAAAAGGACAATAACTCTAGTGTTTAGTGCTTCTGGTCCGATTTGGTCCTTTAGCGAACCTATCCGAGATTTTATGATTATATATACATACTGTGTAAGTTTGGTCAAAATTGAATTAAGTTGAAGTCTCTATCACGTCCGAAATGGTTTTCAAATACTGTCCAATAACTCAGTTGTCTCAGAACATATGACCTTATGTAAACTGTGCAAATTTGGTTGACATTTGATTAAAATGAAGCTCTATCTCACACGTGGTCTTAGACGTGAGGGTTCATGAGAGGTACATTAACAAGGAGCTCTTCGTGGCAATTACGCATTAGCAATAATTAAAACGTATCAGTGACAGATTGTAAAATCAGTGCTACAACTCAGATATAATCCTAGTTTATACATCAGAGCACACAGTAACAGAGATCTATAAATAAACATGTTAATAGATGTATGGCAGTAAATAGGATACTAATAGGTGTCAATATCACTGCAACAACGATAGTGAAGGAATTCAGATATTTCGACTCCAAGTTAAGTAGCCCATTTGAAGAGTTCCTAAAATCTGCCACAGAGGCGTTTTGTGTCTAGCTGAAGGATAAGTTTTGCAGTGGGCTATATAACGACTTGGCCAATAACCTACAATTCAACCTCATAAAAACACACTATATTTCATGTACTTCCTTAACCAAGTTGCAACAGTTTTCCATACTAACAAGAGCTGTCTCAGGACAGCGCGCTCGACTATTCAACCTCTTTGTCCGAGTTATTTGCCTTTATCACTACACAAAGGAGCATAATTCTGCTAAATTGCAGGTCAGAGTTATGGGCCTTGGTCAGTGACCTTATATAATGACCTGAAAGCATGTGTGAAGTTTCAATTGAATATCTATTGTAGTTAAAGAGATATCGAGTTGTTGCACGCAAACTTTAACCTGATTTTCTAAGTACAAAAAGGGCATAATTCTGCTAAATTGCAGGTCAGAGTTATGTGCCTTGGTTAGTGACCTCCCATGATGACCCCGAATACGTGTGTGAAGTTTCAATTGAATATCTGTAGTAGCTACAGAGATATGAAGTTATTGCATGTAAACCTTAACCAGAGCATTACGGCGACGCACAGGTGAGAAGTATAGCTCGAACTATTTGGTGAATAGTCGAGCTAAAAAATTAGACACCTTGCCAATGCTTAAATATTCTTTGATTACGGGACATGTATTTTATTTTGTATATAACAATAACATGTGATAACAAAATATACATCATCAACAAACAAAAATAAATCAAAATTATTAGTTTATTAATGTCGCAAGCAAAAATACAAGTACATTTTGCAAACAACCATCACACTGAGATATTGCATACTGCAGTTACAATTAACGTTCTCAGAAATTGTGTAAAATATGTCAGGTCAGCTTTGTATTCTAATAACACTAAACAGTCAGTACAAACTAAAAATCGTATTTCATCAGGGAATGCTAGTTCAAATATAAATGCTATTTAAATTAAGCATATCAGATGTTGATATTTTTATTACCAGTAATTGAGAAACGCTTTAAATAGAACAAGAAATTGTGTTCAATGCTACTGATACTGAGCTTTTAAAGATTCCCATATACTATTTTTGTCCATCCTTCTAGTCAGAAGTCCTTTTTCTTTGTCAATTGCTAGTTTTGCTTTTCTCGCACAAGAAATGTGAATTTCAGTTTCTGCATTCAATGGCATTATACTTTCCAGCACACCCGAGACATCTATTTTAAGGTTAGCCGAGTTTCTATCTGCAGTTAAGCTGACTCCATCGACCCAAGTACCACAATCTTCTATCATCTTAAACCCAGAGCTGGCAGTTGGTTTCTTTGAATGTGTAGTTTTTCTGGACATGCACCTCTTTGTGTTAGTGTGCTCTTTCGTTTCTTCAGTATTTGTTGTTGGTAATGCACTAGCTCGTTTTGTCTGCTTTATATTATTTCGCAGTTGCTTAACTGTATCAGTTTCAGAAATCAACTTTATTCTTTTATTCCTAATGTGATTTTCTTTGACATTTTCTGTTAAGTTCCATTTCTTTTTATAAGTTCTATTATTTTCACTATCTGAGCAAGTTTGTTTTGTATTAAAGGTATATTTTTCTAATTCTGTTTCATTTACACAATTACCTCTATTCTCATTTATTTCTTTATTATTACCAGAGATTTCTGCTGTAATATCAGTACTACATAATGCTTTTTCACCACATTTATTATTCCTGGCTGGATTGGTCTTCACAAAATTCTCATTTCCAGTTTGTTGAACACAGACCTCTTCTTTCAAGCTTTTTGATGTTTTCCTTTTTAAAAACAAAGTTGTATTACCTCTATTTCTAATGTTAGTATTGTTACCAAAACCCTCTAGATTCTTATTGACACTTATTGAGCCAACATTATTCTGTGCCTGGAACGATGTACAGTTTGTTTCATCACATGTAGACACTATTTTGGACACATGTCCCTGTTCATTACTAGCCTCTCTGTAACACTCACCTATTGGCAAGTTATTGTGCGAGTCTGTAGTCATTAAGACTTTACCTGCAGCAGTTAGACTCAAATTAAGTACGCTAATCTCTGGTTTTGCTCTCATTACTTCTCCCGATAAATGCCGTTTCCGAGTCTTTTGCTTCTTCAAAGAGTCTGCACAACAAATGTTCATCGAATCTACTGACTTATTCAAACACGCACTTTCCATTACTGGTGTAAGCTCGTTACCATGACTTCTAAGTTTCTTGATGAGCTGTTCATACAATTCAAGAGAGTTCTTGTCAGGCTTTGGACGAACAGAACGGACCAAATCAGTCTGCATGATGATTGATCCTTTCAGGTATTTTGTCTGAAAATAAAAAATCTAAAGTTGCACAAGAACTTGATGGAATTAGAGAAAGATCAAAGCTTTGATGGGTCACTGTTATTTTTCAGTAAGTTTACAGATTTTTCGTAACATATTGTCTGTTACATGTTGTAAGTTTTGTTACATGAAACAGTGAGTTTACAATCCATCCCAATCTATTTAAATGTGTCGATAAATTGCCGTCAGTTGCATCTTATTCGCATACGCTAATTGGAATGCACAAGTTAAGCTAACGGAAATGAATTTGCAGATCATGTGTAGTCGGTAGAGGCTAAATTATACTATGTTCCGATGGAGTCGCGGTACTAAGGAATTTTTGAATAAACAAAATGGAAAGATAACACTTACAACTTTTAATAAACGATTATAAGGTGAGTGGTGTAAAAATAGCTAACACACACATGGTAATCAACAAATGAACAATTATTTGATTTGGAATCCTGCAAAACATTAAACCACACAACACTGACTATAATTTAAAATTGACGAATTGCACGATGGAGTCACGGTAATCGGTAACAAGGGAAGCAATCCTATTCAATTTTTTAATATTAATAGTGTACTGTAAAACCTTAATTACCAGAAAGAAAATAACTTCTGTACAAAACCCACGGGGAACTACTTCTACTACTTAGGCACAGACGACAGAGTAAAAACAATATCTTATTCAAAACTTCAATTAAATCGGATGAGACTCTTAGCAGAAATGCATTATACAAGCAAGTTTTAACAAAACAAATTGTTCTTAGCAATATTCTATGCATTTTCATATATTTTCATGATAATAAGCAGAGACTAAAAAAAGAGTGGGGTTTTGTTTACAAAAAATGTCAGCTAGATGACGTTTATTGTTTACCGCGACACCGTCTGTACCGCGACTCCATCCTAATAGAGTATATACTCAGGGTACCGTCTACCGGTGTATACTGTCTATCGGTGTAATCCGAGATATGATGAGTATGGTCGAGGCGAGGCTGTCATTTATAATGTCCCCAGTGCCCTGAATAGACTGTTATTATTTGGCACGATTACTAAAGACTGTGATAGTTTTAATCTGTGATAGAAATACATGTACTTTAGATTTGTGAATTGATTACATGAGATATTGTCATATTGTTCATAACTATAAGTATGTGTATTGATTTTGATGTACCGGTATATTTATATATATCATCCTGATTATACCTTGAAAAAATAGAAAAAGCAAAGTCTAATATATTCAAAAACAATGTTTTGTGTTTGTCAGTAAAAGCTTTCAGGAAAGTCATATAAAC
Organism: Congeria kusceri; assembly: GCA_027627225.1. NCBI lineage: Eukaryota > Metazoa > Mollusca > Bivalvia > Myida > Dreissenidae > Congeria > Congeria kusceri. The sequence goes on along the minus strand of CM051029.1, from coordinate 41,424,870 downwards.
GAAAGGTTTAGTACAGCAGCTGATCATGAAGCAAGAGAAATAATTACAGTTGCACCGGTAATTGGTACATTCGTCGTAAAACAAAAAAACCGACCCTAGGTTCAACAAAGATGTCACTGTCGCACTTACGAAAATATAAAATCGTACGAAAATGCCAAATTATGAGCGGTACCATTATTATCGTAAATATCATTAACTATTGTACAATATAAATATAATTTTAGTCATATTTAATCGTGTTTTAAAGCTTAATACAATGGTAGATGGTACACCCAGTCAGTCTTCGTCGTAACTGGGTTGCCCGATGCCCGGGACAAGTAGATTTGATTTCGGGCTAGCAGAAAATGCCAGATGCTTGCCTAATCGGGCAAGTGTTTTATACGCATTATATACTGTGTGGACAAAAAAAATCAATTTAAAATAGCTTTTTAGGTTGTTTGTTCAAAGAAAATATATACAAAACCCCCTGTATTATCGGCACTGAGTACTTACACATAAACATATGATGTCATGATGCTGTGAGGTCTTTATTATTGTGTATACGCTTATTGAAATATACAGACAATTGATCGTAGTCAATTCAACGCTTCTTTGTTAAAAGCTTAATATGCAGGCTTATTTAGTTGAAAGGGCAATTTTGGAGTACATGCTAGTTTGTCTGAAAGTGAAGTATGCATATATTTGCATTGTTTGCGATAAGTAACAAATATATAAATAAGTATTGAAGCTCTATTGTGAATATTAAAATAATTCTAAAAGTGCATGTTGTTTAAAAGTGAAACTGCTTTGAAATACTGCTTTTTGGTATGAACTATTTTGGAACTACTTTCGTCAAATGTAGCATGCAGTTTAAAAAGGGAAAGTCCGAGAGCGAAATAGCGATTGCTGCACCTGCTACTTTTCTCTCTTCGCTCTGCTGCCCCTCTGAGGCAGAAATGTTGAATATCTTTAAAAAAATATATTTTTGCAAATATCCAATAAGTAGACTTTGTTTTAAAATCCAATAAATAGACTTTGTTTGAAAACCATCATTAGAAGCACTTAAGCCAGTTACCAATTTATTAGAAAATATCAACAAATTGGTCCAGCTTTCCATCCTGCTCTTATTAGTGGAGCCACGTACCTTTTTGACCCTAAATATAAACCTGTTTATATCGTTTTAATCACATTGTGACGCATGATGCACAATATATGATGATCGAACCTTATGTATTTTGAGAGAGAACAACAAAAACAAGATGAAATGTTTATAGAAATAAAACAAAAATTTAAAAAAAATCATCATTCTCTTATATTGCTGTAGAGTACCATTTGAAATTAAATATTTCGGACAAGTTAAACAGATTTTGGGCAAGTGGTTTTGCTAACAAGCTTTCCCGAACTGGCAAGTGCTTTGAAAAAATTAGCATAGGACTGCACCCAGTAATAATTTTTGCCAGTATACATGTTATTCAACTACCATTTCAAATGACATTATTTCGGAGTATGGTCAAAACCATACTGCATTATGTTACAGTAATTACCTGACTTCAACAAATAATGAATCTTAAACAATGCATATTTTCTTTAGTCTGATCAAATATTTAAATCTGAAATCGATGTTTTGCAGGTTTAAAAAAATCTTCATGATGTGGTATGAAAGAATAACTCTGCTCTACAGTAGCAATAAAAAGTTTAATTGAAATAACATTCAATAAATAATCTTGTGTGTCACTTATAAACAACAATACTTCAATCTACAAGTTTACCAAACCCAAAAAACAACATTATATGCATTCGGCAGAATAAACATACTGCTATAAATATCAACAGATTTTAAAGTTATTCATTTCCCACCACCGACTAAAAACAACAACAACAACAACTGCACCCTTACAGCTCGACGTTTAGTAGGCTTCTTATTGAATAAAACTCGTGAATAATTATGTTAATTTAAGTAAGTCAAGTTCTAAGAGTGTTTAAGCTTCATGAACCACTTTGGTTTTGACATAATCGCGTGTAAGACACACAATCAACAGTCTCCGCGAAAGTCGTGAATTTATTACTAACCAAGAGGACCGGTATGCCCCAAATATTACTGGCCCAGATAAACTATTACTGGCCACTTATTTTTTGGAAGAAACATTTAAATACGATAAAAACAATATCTTTGAAGAAAGCTAAAACAATATACACTTGAGAGTGCTTTTTTAACTAAAGCTACTACTATCAGCATGTTAATTTTGCAAGATATATATGAATTCGATTGTATTTGTCAAAGCCCCTTAAACGTCTTCAACACAATCGGTGACCCTCAAGTATGACTTAATGACTTTTGTGGAAACAGATAGAGCAATCGCTGTCATAAAATATTTTTGACCGAAATTTTCACCTGACATGAGGACCAGTATTCGGACAGTTTTTCTATCTCACGGATTTTTATCGGCAATGTCCGAGGTCCGACGGTCTTTCGCGGAGACTGAACAAATCATTATGTTGAGACTGAGGGTTTAAGTTAATTTAAGTAAGTCCAGTTCTAAGAGCATGAACCACTTTTTACATAATCCCGTGTACGACACAACCAATCATTATGTTCAGACTGAGTAGATCTAGTAGTCGGATAAGCATCTGGGATGGCTGAGTTCTCCCTGAATCCGTTTCGATCTGTAGGTTTTTTGGGTTCAATGTAGTCCAAATAATTAGACATGAAGAGTTGTTTTTTTGTGAATCACCCTGTCTTTATATTGACAAAACAAACAATAAAACTGCAAAAATTATTAAAATGAATATAAGAAATTGAAAAAATAATATCATATTCATAGTTGCAGAAGTTTCATTTGACTAGCTCTCACTTTTAATAGTAAATGTAGGTACCAGTTCTCAAACGTCAAAGGAAAAAGTATATTTGAAAACAATCCATTTTTCACTAACGCTGTTTAAATTGTCAACTGAAACATGGCACATTCACTACCGAAATCGACAAACTGATGCCAGCAAAAACATCACCTCTGGTAACAATCTGGTTTATTAAATAAAAAAATACAAACCATGTTGCTGTCTAAATTTTCCTAATTGGTTAGCCAGTACGATTTCTGACTTCTGGACACGCACTAGAATAACAGCACAATGGATTTGTTTTTATATTACAGGATCTGAAATAAAGATGACAAGCAATATGCTGAAACCTCTGGTATTAAAGAATGGTCACAGCATGCCCCGATTGGGGGTTGGAACCTACCTTCTCTCTGGAGGATTATGCCAGGAGATTGTCCAAAGGGCTGTGCAGATAGGGTATGTAACCTACCAGGGTACTCCAGGGTTGTTTAAATATACATACATTTACTGATATATAAAAAAAGAAAGATCTATTCTGTATGTACTAAGTATTATTTATTAAGGTGAAACATGTGAAACAGTATATAAGTGTGCCAGAAACTGTTACCATTATGCACATTTCATTTATTGGTCTCTCTGTCAATTAGGGTGAAGTAGAATCAGGCATTATATCTGACTTAAATTATAAAATGCCAATTTTTCTCCTTTATCAAAAATGACTTGATTTTCCCCTCCTGAAGGGCCCCGCCACCATTCTCCTTTACGTTTAAGAAGTCATTAAAGTGCTTATATATTGCACTGCAGATATTGAATTATTGAACTTATGTGACGTTTAGGGGGGAAAAAACAACAATATTACAGCAATTTTTATGCCCCCTCTCAGTGGGAGGCATCAAGCATTGCATTTGTCCATCCATATGTGACGTATGTCCTGAAATTTTGTGGAATCAACTCCTCTGTAACGGCTTGGCAGATTTCGCACAAACTTTCACAGCTGAACAACCTTAATGTGCAGATGAACGTAAAGGAAGGGATTTTAACTGCGACCATTTTTGGCAGAATTATGGCCCTTTGACATTTTTTCCACTGTATATAATTCATGAACTTTTGTGGACTCAACTCCTCTTTAATGGCCGGGCGGATTTGGCTCAAACTTTCACAGCTGAACAACCTTAATGTGTAGGTGATCGTAAAGGAAGGAATTTCTGAACTTTTGTGGACTCAACTCCTCTTTAACGGTTTTGCAGATTTCACTCAGAATTTCACAGCTGACCAACCTTTATGTGTAGGTGATCGTAAAGGAAGGAATTTTGGCTGCGATCAGTTTTGGCAGAATTATGGCCTTTTGTCTTTTTTTCCACTTTATAATTTATATGACAATAAATTTGTGAAGGCAAAAATTAGTGTTTGCGACATGCCCTTTGTCTGTGTCCAAACATTTGTCGTGGGGCATCCATGTCCGTGACACATCTAGTTTTATTGCTTTGGGAATGGGTCCGGTACCCATCAAGTTGGGAATTTCGTAGGTTACACGTACAAGTAAGTTCATGTTTCACAGCTAAGAATCACATTCCTATGTATTTAGCATTCTGTTACTTTTGATTTGGGAATTTTTTTTTTCCAGTTGGGAAATATAAACCACATTTATCAGTGGGAATCATTAGGTCTGGTTAAACGGACCTCGTTATATATGGAAAAAAATCACTGTTATTATATAATCACCTTGAAAAAATTAAGCGTATTTTGTACATGAAGCTGGTTTAGTACTGTGATAACACAATAAACAATGTTATTTATTTCTTTTTGTTTTCAGTTACAGACATATTGATACAGCCCAAGTATATGAAAATGAACATCACGTTGGGGCTGCTCTTCATCACATTGAAAAACATAACATTTGTCCACGTAAACACCTCTTTGTTACAACAAAACTAACAAATGTATACATGCATTCATCAGCTGTGAAAATGAGTTTAGAGGAATCTCTTGAGAAACTCAGACTACGATATGTTGACATGTTTTTGATACATTCTCCATGGGGTTTAAAGAATCACAAAAATGGAAATTTACGCCCATGTCGTCCTGATGGTTCTCTGGATTTCGAAGTATATGATCTGAATGAAACCTGGCGAGCCATGGAAATGCTAGTCAGTGACGGTCTGGCCAAGTCAATTGGATTATCAAACTTTTCTTTAAAGCAGACTGAGCAAATTCTCGCTACAGCCAAAGTCCGACCTCAAAATGTGCAACTGGAGTGTCATGCATACTACCAGCAGAGTGTGCTACGAAACCATTTGAGCAAGTACGGTATAGTGGTAACTGCATACAGTCCCCTTGGCTCACCTGCTAGACCGCAGAGACATGTCGTACCAGAAAATGAATTTGAAATCCTTCTTGAGGACAAACAAGTTAAAGAAATTGCACGAAAATACAATGTATCATCTGCATTGGTTTTGTTAAGAGTTTTGCTCCATCAAAACTTGTGTGTCATACCAAAAACAGCCAATTTCGACAGACTTGAAGAAAACTTAAGTGTGTTTGATTTTGATCTCGATTCCTCAGACATTCAGGAGATGAAATCACTAGACAAGAATGTGCGATATTTTGTGTTCAAACCCTTCCAGAAGCATCCATATTTTCCGAAAGAGGGCGAACCATTTTAACGCCATCATTAGTATTGTTTTTGCCACTAAGTGCTGTTCAACAAGCACATCAAAATACTTGGTTTCTAATAGGGTGTAAAGGAAATACAAGATGTTGATTATAAAGATAATTGAGTAAAGGAAATACAAGATGTTGATTATAAAGATAATTGTATCGAGATGTTTTAAAACAGGATGCATAAATACTGTAGATGCTGATGTATAGGACAACATCACATATAGGACGCACTTAAAAACTGAGATTGTAATTTGAGGTATTATAATTATGTGATGTTTAAATATTTTTCCCATATTCAAAAGATTAACAAAATCTACATCAAGTCTTTCTATATGCTGTAGCAATTACTGTGTATTAGATACATGCAAAATATGAGATATAGATGTCATGCAGGTTGTTCTTTAATAATGTACTACAGCAAGAATAGCAGTTAATTGTAGTACTGAAAATATTTTTATGATGCCCACAAATAAATAACATTATTGCCACAGTGCATTAACCCAAATTTTCAAATTTTTTATCCATTGGGAAAGAATCAAGAAAATAGCCATGTGTTTGATTCAATACAAATAACAATGTTATTTAAATCTCAACAATTGTTAGTTTTGCATACAGTAATCAGTCATAGTAGTTTCATAAATTGTCCTCAGCATAAAGACATACTGTAGGTGGCTCAAAACATCATAAAATGATATCAAGGCATTTATGTACATTTTGAAAATCTTCATACAAAATAATAGCAATGATGTACTATCACCTTTTTCACAGTTATGTGCATATTCAAAATGGACAGCACAAATGCTGTAACAGTTGAAATCAAAGGCTATCTGCATATTCCATAGACCAAGCGTTCTATATCAGTATTTATAGTGCTAATGTGTGTGATTTCATTACTATGGTGCTTTTAATTGTTTATATGGTGCTCGTTTTGTGTGTATATAAGCATATTTAATTTTTTTGATTTGGGCACAAAATAACTTTGTTTAGGGATGGCAACACTATTCGAATATTCGATTGAATGGTCGGCATTCAAATAGATAAAATGCCATTTGAATATTCGCCAAGTTTTATTGCTGTTTAAAATCCAATAATTTTATGCTGTAGAAAGTAATTTTCTGTAACATACAAAGGCAGTACTTCACCAATAGAATCCAAATACCACGTGATCACTAGAATGGCCCCGTGTCACGTGTATGAAAGATATTGAACCGAAGTCGAACTTGACCTGTATTTTATGATGCTACTCATGTGTACCAATAATTATTTAAATATGTAACACGATTGTTGAGTTATCGTCAGAAACCATGTTTTTAGGGAATTTAACTCAAGTAACTCTGTCAAAATTTAGTGGTTTGTAATCAAAGTCGAACTTGACCCGTATTTTATTATGGTACTTATGTATACTAAGAATTATTTGAATATGTCAAGCCATTCTTGAGTTATCATCCGGAAATCATGTTTTTATGTAATTTTATGTCAAAATTTAGTGGTTCGTAACCAACATAGAACTTGACCTGTATTCCATGATGTAACACGTGTACCAAACATTATTTTAATATGTCAAGCCTTTCTAGAGCTATCATCCGGAAACCATGTTTTTAAGGAATTTTAAGTCGAAAAGGAGCCATAACTCTGTCAAAAGTTAGTGGTTTGTAACCAACATCAAAGTTGACCTGTATTCTAGGATGGTTCACGTGTACCGAAAATTATTTGAATGTCAAGCCTTTCTTGAATTATCATCGGGAAACCAAAAACCAGCAGACCTACAAGCTCACTCCTATATACCCCCCCACCAAGCTTCGTTTGTTGCGGTATAATAATAAATTAAAGAATTGTGATAACACATTTAGCAGTGGTCATAACTGAGAAACGTTGCTCAAAATTGCTTATAAACTATTGCTTATCAAAGCGTTTTCAAACTGATAAAAATGTGTAATGTTTTGACAACTGTTTTTTGTTTAAAAGAACAATTAAATTGAGTCCTGCAGTTGTTATTTATTTGTACTGTGCAATTGATGCATTAATTAGAAAGCGCAATTTGTTAATGAAAATACGACGGTACTGGCTATTCGTTACTTAAATGTCAATAAAATAATGGTTATGTCATGTAGGCCAAAAGGTTCACAGTATACAAACAATTATGCTAATATTCAAATATTCTATAGAATGAAAAAGCGAATATTCGAATACCGATTTTGGTATTCTATGCCATCCCTACTTTTTTTACAATATAACATACAAAATCTCACAAAGGAATATAGATTGAAAGAGTGAATTAAAGCTATTAACAAATCAACTGTCTGCCTAAGACACAGACTAAAGTGTATTGGTGTTAATGTAGGAAAAACATTGTAATCAAAATTATTTCTATTCGAAAAATATTTTGGATTTGTAATATAGTATATAGAAATATTTTAATATTACTCTTGTTAGTGAACAGTAGTACAGTGTAGTTGTAAAATGGCATAGTTATTATTATCATTGTGTGTACAATTACTAAGTATAGTTTTGTAATGATTCAACATGTTTAGTTTCTTCATGATATTATTAATTACAGTTTTTCACTTTGGTGTTGTAAATATTTTACATCGCTATGGTAAATGAGATTAATAAAAGAATATAAAAGCATAGTCAAGCTGTATTCAGTATTTCGAAAAGCTTTTACACAAAGTTTGCTATGTTCAGCAATTTGGGAGGTTAAAAAACGCAACTGGCTATCAGCTGCTTTAACAGCATTGACTTACAGGACGATTCCTGCATTGTATGGCATCTATCAATAACTTCTTTGTCTTGCATCCATTGAGAACATTTTAGGCGTGTCGTGGAAAAACCGAGCTAACTGTGCATGCGTAAAGCGTCTGCACAAGCTGATCCGGGACGACGCTTTTTGCTTTTATGGTATTTTCTGTTTCAAGGAAGTTTCTTCTTAACATATTAAATTCACTGTAGGCGGAAAATGCCGTCCCGGATCAGCTCGTGCGGTCCGCACTTTATGTGCATTAAGCCTGGTTTTCCCACGACACGACTCAATTGTTATTCAACCAATCCTTAACAAACGTGCACATGTGAATGATCTAAAATGGGTGTGATAAGGGAAGCAACTCTGTCCATGTCCAATGTATACCAAACTGGAATCTCTTCATTGTCATTCTTGAGAAATGACTCACTAAATGCAAAACAATACCCAATGTTTTAGGATTTTATATAGTATGGGCAGGTGCGTATTCTTAACCTTAGCCTTAATCTTTAATAATGCCGAATGATTAAGGTCGTGTGTACAGGTAACAATTTTCATTGGTCAATATTTTACACTATATTTGAAAATTTTCATAGTCACTGGCCCTGACCAGGTTGCCAGCACCTGGGGCACAAAAAGTCCCTGACTTGCCTGAATAAATCCATTTTTTCATTGACCAAAACCACCCATTTTCAACAGCCTTCTCCCCCCCCCACCCTTTTAGCCGCAAAAATCTTCAGGAAGGTAAGTCCATGAAAAAATTAGGATATTTACAAAAACTGTTAAGATATGTATTTCTAATTTAAAATAAGCATATTATGTATTCATATATATACACACATTTTAGAAATTCAAAACACCTGAAGACGGCCATAGGCATAACCTGAAAATTTGTATAAATTATTTGTTACCTTCTAAGTTCAGGCATATTTTCCCTGACTTTTCACCAAGTGGATTTATGTTTAGAAGAGACTTCTTGAAACAGAAAATACCATACAAGCGGAAAGAACCGTCCTGGATTAGCCTGTGCGGACGCTAATCTGGGACGACACTTTACGCACATGCATTAAGACCGGTTTTATCACAACACGCCACATTTCAATTTTCATGATGAATAAGTATTATATAATGGTTATTCAAACATTTTGGGAGCAAAACACCACACCTTTCACAGTGCTGTGATGTATAGAGAAAAAGGGGTTAACGATAGAAAACTAAATGTACTGGTAATAACATCATAACTCAGTGGTAATGGATCCATATAAATATTTGGAATGGACATGAGAATTTATTTTGGCTTTTGACAAAGTACCACTATGGCATAGTTTTGTGTAAGATTATCATATGTAAAGACAAAATAACGCACAAACAACCGAACAAACTTGTCATGTTTTATCAATCAATAACATATATATCAATTGAAATCTGTCTTACACAGCAACATATATTCACAAACATATGTTGAACATATGAACATCATAAAAGGTCACAATGACATTGACACCTCTGCCCATTACCATTGTCTAAATGCATGGATGAAACAGGTGTGCTATATAACTGTCTAAACTGAACTGCCACAAGACATATTAACTGTAGTAATATCAAAGGAATTGAAATTAAAGCTAGTTTTGTAACTATCATATCCTTGTACTTGTACAGTAGATATGTGAATACGCTTATTACAACTACTGGCACTAAAAGCACACACCTTCTATTCTAATTGTACATTTAAATTACTTGTCTCAAGGAAAATATGATAAAAAAGTAAGTAGTGCAACATAAAATATGTTAAGAATTATTTAGAGCAATTGTACACTGACATGTTAAAATTGAAAAATCCAAAAAATGACCCATGGTAGAATTAATGATGGAATGCTAAATATCTCACAGAGATTGTAGATCAAGATTAATAGTACACAACAGAGAATATCCTCTAGACAAAATATTGCTCCCCAAGTGAACACAAACGACTAGCCCTAACATACAGTAATTACACCTTGCCATTATATAAATTAATTAGATTTCATCCATAATGTTGAACAGTATTCTAATGGATTGCATTACATAAAATTAGTTAGTATTGTCACAATGAAATGACATCATGTCTGAAGACTTCCTTTCATGAATATGACACTTTATGATCTATTTCACTGGAGACAGTGGAAAAAGCCTCAGGCTCCGCTGTCATATGACTGAAGTTCAAAGATAATTGTCAAACAAGACTTTTTGATATATGGTGATATTGTTCTAGTCATAAATTTCTAAAAGTCCACATAGAATACATATTAATACATGGCTTTGGCTAGTTCAAATGTTTTCTTAAACAACTACACATTTATTGCAAACAAGTAGTCCTTGACTTAAAGCACAGTAAAATACTTTATGCATATGAATATATAGAATACTGATCATGCAGCAGAATGAAAATGTCCAATCTAACGAATTTTAACACAATTACATATTCACAGGGTTGCAATCAAGACAGTCTTTGAACAACAAGAAGCCTGAGACAATAAGATGATTCCATTGGTGGCGAGTCGGTTGAAAGGTCGGTTGTCATTCTGACTTAGAACATTCGGATACTCTGTATGATTTGGAAAATAGCTGAAATTAAAACATAATTAATAAGACATTGAAACCAGATAGTGGTTCACAAGGCAAATCTCAAATTGTAAATAGTAAGTTGTTAAAACATACTTCTTGATTTGATCAAATACATTACATAAGTATCTATAGTTCAACCTGAAATACAGATTATATTAATCTTTAAAACAAAACTGCGTGCAAGCTTATGCAAAGAATAAAATGCTAAATATGTTTACCTGATCCACACACCACAAAGATGAAAAGGGCTAACAACCATGGGCCAACAGGATATTTCTCTTCTTGTGGTTTCTGAAAACATACTGATAAATATATTAACAATAAAAACCACTGAATCCTGATCTGTATTGAAGCAATCTATTCACTGTTTGTTAATTGTCAAAGTATTGCAGTCTTCCAATGTCTATTAGTTACATGATTTTTGTAACAAAATGAAAAACTCGATTAAATGGCACAGTTACAACGGCACAACTGTTTCGGAGATAAAAACTACAAAACGTTTACCCTGTCCGTGTGAAATTGGTGCCATTTAATGAAAATTATAAATGGTCATTAGTGTAACACTACACACTAGAGTCAAAGTTCATTATATATCTCAGATTTAACATTTTTATTAGGGAAAAAGTGCTTTTAACATATTGTAATAATGGTTGAATTACAAGTATTTTATGGGGTTTTAAATTAAATAAGTTATATTTTTTTTATATTTAACAGGTCTGATTAAAATTTAAAACTAAAAGTGTGTAACAGTAATTTTATTTCAAACGACCCAATGAAATAATTTACTAATAATTATTGTAATTAACACAACATAAATGGCACGCAAATGAATAAACTTATATTATGTATACATAATAAAGATGAGATAAAATCATAAATTAAGTTTTAAAATAAATTAATTGCAACTTACGAGAGATTTCGGCACATTTCCTCTTGTTAAGATGTTTTTGCTATGTTTTTCTGACTGAAGACGCATTCTCTGTTTGGCAGGCATGATTTCTGTTTTGGTTGTAGCACAGCACACGTTAAAAGGAAAAATAAAACGGTATGTTGTTTTAACAAGCTGTCACTTCTCAAAGATGTTCCACGTAGAGGAAAAAGTGTACTGAGGTCAACCGGATATACGTATGCGTAAACATAAACAAAATAGTTCTTAAAGTGAACCACAGATATAAGTAAAAATGTTCAAAAAGCGTTGAAAACGTTATCATACCTCGTAAAACATATTTTCTGATTAAAACATATGCATTATAACGTATTGTTTTACTAGAATATAGTATACTGGAACTACCTTTGGCGTATGAAAAACAAATATGGCGCTGCCCATCACATGTGAGATTTTGACAGTTTTATTAATATTCTTCACTGTCAATCTTTTTACTAAATGACAGTAACAAATAATGTGTCAAAACATTTATTTGAATTATTTCAATTTATTTTACAATCAAACTCCGTGCTTTTAAAAAGCACTTATTACAGAATTAGTACCTATACTATTTCGTACCAGTGTCTATTGAATAGCCTCTTTTCCTGTATATTAGGCCACTTCAGTGCAAAATTGCTTGTATACCCCGAATGAGCTCAATTTCAACACCAGTGAGACTTATTTTTAAATTTAAGGTCTCTCTGAATACTGAATAAAGAACAGATACTGTAGAGATCTGCCATTCACTTAGTTACTGATCGATTCTAGGACGGCACCCTTGCAACCATCAATTTGTCAGATGTTTCTTATCAGTTGATAAGAAAACACTAAATTGTTGTTACTATTTTGATATAATTCATTAGACGCATTTTTTACTTAACTAACACACTCCAGCATACTGACTACTGTTTGAAAATAAATGTTTACAAAATTCTTGGCTTATGCACAGTGTTTGGGAATTTCTTTTAAAAATCTTAATTTTCTCAGACAAAATCTGAAATTTGCAATTTTTAAAACCAAAAACAATATAGAATTGTCTCGATACAGATAACTAACACAAGTTTTATAAGAAATAATAATTTCCATTATGGGGGGTAGGAATGGCTGAATCTATAGGAAAGAAGGATAAACATAATTACCAAAACCCGAATTATGTTAATGGCTATGCAGTTATAAAATTAATTCTTATGTTTTGATGCGTAAATAAAATTCATATTTTGAACCTCTGTTATGAAATATCGAAGATACATGGAATGAGTATATAATCCCCTTCATTTCATAATATTATACTCAGTTCCAAATCCATTAGGATTTGAACTCGCGTCTACACACTTAAGTTAAAACTTCCCTACCTTAGGGAAAGATCCAGAAGGAAATAGCAGGGTGCTCCTTTTTGGCTTCTCTGGGCTGGTCAGGACAGAAATGTTAAATTGCTGCAAAATTGTATGAATGTGGCAAATTAATAAAGTATATTTAAAAACCTGAATTTGAAGCATTAGACACATTAAAATCCTGGATTTAGCAAATTATTAGAAATTGTCAATTTACTGGACCGGCTTTCCACCCTGCGCCTTTTTAGCGGTACCCTATACCTATCTTGATCCAAGATCTTTCCCTACTACCTATAATTTACATCAATCTAGTGCATGCGCATAATGAAATTGATCATGATAATATTCCTGATTATTTTCTGGCCTACTGTCAATTATAAGACCCTTTCAAGTTTTAAACTTTTGAAAAATTAGCCAAATTGCCTTTTTAATGAGTTGAAATCATGGTCTTTATGGCAATATTTCTAGAGTGTATGCGAAGAAAATGTTGTAGTACAATGTTTATAGCCATTTTTTGGCAAACTCATTGCCCATACATTCAAGCATGTGTACATACATGTTTAAGTATAAATTGGAACAGTAACATTATTTTGTTATAGAACATATTTTGATGAGTTTTAAAGCTGTGGCCCAAAACTAATATAAGTTTGCACTGTTATTTTAGTTAGAGGGTCAGCAGGTATATGGATGATAAATGGGCCCCCAAACATTGACCAGCCGCATGACTTTTCCAGGTAAGTTGTAAACCAGTTCTAATTTATACTATGACACTTGGCTGTGCATCAATACTGATATTGTTTACTAGTAGGTAGGGGTGTTACAATATACCGATATATTGGTTTATTGCAATATTTGATTATGAAATAAAATATCTTGATATGAATGTCCATACCGATATATTGCATTATTTAAGTGGTCTTTGTTCAGTTTTGTGATTTTGTCCTGTTATTATTTCCTTGGTTACAAAACTGTTGACTGCATTAAAACACGCTAATAATTCATTGTCAGTGATAAACAATTAAAAGCAAGTATCATTTTGTAAAGTTGATAGTTTTGTAGGGGTGAAGGTCAAAAGCCGGACCATTATAGACTGTACTGGCGACCAATAATATTATATTTATGTTTGGTATATACATGTTTTCTCTTAAAATGTTGATGCTTAATAAGTTAATAATACATTAAACCTGATACATTGTTTCCAGTTAAAATAAAGAGTGGAATACATATATAGTTTATGCACAAAGCCACAAAACAAATATACACAATGACTGGAGTAACTGTACATGTAAAAAATGACGTTGTTTGTAATATAATAAATAAAGTTAACAGCCATGACAGTCGGTTTGAGAGTGTTGCTCATAATTGCTTTTCTTTTCTATCTGCTGTTTATATGTTGCTATTGTTGCACCTGTCTTCAACATCGGTGAAAAATAATGATCTTAAAAAATGCATCGTGTAAGATATTGCGCTGTTCATAATGATTTTATCAGTCTTAAGCTTATTAAATCCGTAAATACAAAGGTCACAATATATGGCAATAAATATTGTGATAAATTAAAAAATATCGCAATATATCGTAATATGGATTTCTAATATCGTGACAACCCTACTAGTAGGGATGTCACAAAATAGTAGATCAGCAACCGCTTCCCCGTTTAGGTATTTACCAGACATTATTTGTATGCACCGTGCATAGTTCTTCCGGAATACTTTGAGCAAATGTGTACATTTATGATTAATGTACAGCTCAAACCCGGAGGGTCATACAGCTGGGAGTTCTAATGTTGCAACTAGCACCATGCACACTGATTACCACTTTATTTATTTTTTAAACAGAAATAGTTAGATACACATTGATGCAGTTAAAGAAACAGACAAAAATATTTTCATATTTTATTTTCATTAAATTGCATCCTATTATTACGAAGTAATTCTATCATGCATATTATGCTGAATATTGATAGTATTTGTATACTGTAGGCTGATATACTGAATTCTATCATGCAAATTATGCTGAATATTGATAGTATTTGTATACTGTAGGCTGATATACTGAATTTTATCATGCATATTATGCTGAATATTGATAGTATTTGTATACTGTAGGCTGATATACTGAATTCTATCATGCATATTATGCTGAATATTGATAGTATTTGTATACTGTAGGCTGATATACTGAATTCTATCATGCAAATTATGCTGAATATTGATAGTATTTGTATACTGTAGGCTGATACACTGAATTCTATCATGCATATTATGCTGAAGATTGATAGTATTTGTATACTGTAGGCTGATATACTGAATTCTATCATGCATATTATGCTGAATATTAATAGTATTTGTATACTGTAGGCTGATACACTGAATTCTATCATGCATATTATGCTGAATATTGATAGTATTTGTATACTGTAGGCTGATACACTGAATTCTATCATGCATATTATGCTGAATATTGATAGTATTTGTATACTGTAGGCTGATATACTGAATTCTATCATGCATATTATGCTGAATATTGATAGTATTTGTATACTGTAGGCTGATATACTGAATTCTATCATGCATATTATGCTGAATATTGATAGTATTTGTATACTGTAGGCTGATATACTGAATTCTATCATGCAAATTATGCTGAATATTGATAGTATTTGTATACTGTAGGCTGATATACTGAATTCTATCATGCATATTATGCTGAATATTAATAGTATTTGTATACTGTAGGCTGATATACTGAATTCTATCATGCAAATTATGCTGAATATTGATAGTATTTGTATACTGTAGGCTGATATACTGAATTCTATCATGCAAATTATGCTGAATATTGATAGTATTTGTATACTGTAGGCTGATATACTGAATTCTATCATGCAAATTATGCTGAATATTGATAGTATTTGTATACTGTAGGCTGATATACTGAATTCTATCATGCATATTATGCTGAATATTGATAGTATTTGTATACTGTAAGGCTGATACACTGAATTCTATCATGCATATTATGCTGAATATTGATAGTATTTGTATACTGTAGGCTGATACACTGAATTCTATCATGCATATTATGCTGAAGATTGATAGTATTTGTATACTGTAGGCTGATATACTGAATTCTATCATGCATATTATGCTGAATATTAATAGTATTTGTATACTGTAGGCTGATACACTGAATTCTATCATGCATATTATGCTGAATATTGATAGTATTTGTATACTGTAGGCTGATACACTGAATTCTATCATGCATATTATGCTGAATATTGATAGTATTTGTATACTGTAGGCTGATATACTGAATTCTATCATGCATATTATGCTGAATATTGATAGTATTTGTATACTGTAGGCTGATATACTGAATTCTATCATGCATATTATGCTGAATATTGATAGTATTTGTATACTGTAGGCTGATATACTGAATTCTATCATGCAAATTATGCTGAATATTGATAGTATTTGTATACTGTAGGCTGATACACTGAATTCTATCATGCATATTATGCTGAAGATTGATAGTATTTGTATACTGTAGGCTGATATACTGAATTCTATCATGCAAATTATGCTGAATATTGATAGTATTTGTATACTGTAGGCTGATACACTGAATTCTATCATGCAAATTATGCTGAATATTGATAGTATTTGTATACTGTAGGCTGATATACTGAATTCTATCATGCAAATTATGCTGAAGATTGATAGTATTTGTATACTGTAGGCTGATATACTGAATTCTATCATGCATATTATGCTGAATATTAATAGTATTTGTATACTGTAGGCTGATATACTGAATTCTATCATGCATATTATGCTGAATATTGATAGTATTTGTATACTGTAGGCTGATATACTGAATTCTATCATGCATATTATGCTGAATATTGATAGTATTTGTATACTGTAGGCTGATACACTGAATTCTATCATGCATATTATGCTGAATATTAATAGTATTTGTATACTGTAGGCTGATATACTGAATTCTATCATGCATATTATGCTGAATATTGATAGTATTTGTATACTGTAGGCTGATACACTGAATTCTATCATGCATATTATGCTGAATATTGATAGTATTTGTATACTGTAGGCTGATATACTGAATTCTATCATGCATATTATGCTGAATATTGATAGTATTTGTATACTGTAGGCTGATATACTGAATTCTATCATGCATATTATGCTGAATATTGATAGTATTTGTATACTGTAGGCTGATATACTGAATTCTATCATGCATATTATGCTGAATATTGATAGTATTTGTATACTGTAGGCTGATATACTGAATTCTATCATGCATATTATGCTGAATATTGATAGTATTTGTATACTGTAGGCTGATATACTGAATTCTATCATGCATATTATGCTGAATATTGATAGTATTTGTATACTGTAGGCTGATACACTGAATTCTATCATGCATATTATGCTGAATATTGATAGTATTTGTATACTGTAGGCTGATATACTGAATTCTATCATGCATATTATGCTGAATATTGATAGTATTTGTATACTGTAGGCTGATACACTGAATTCTATCATGCAAATTATGCTGAATATTGATAGTATTTGTATACTGTAGGCTGATATACTGAATTCTATCATGCATATTATGCTGAATATTGATAGTATTTGTATACTGTAGGCTGATATACTGAATTCTATCATGCATATTATGCTGAATATTAATAGTATTTGTATACTGTAGGCTAATATACTGAATTCTATCATGCATATTATGCTGAATATTGATAGTATTTGTATACTGTAGGCTGATATACTGAATTCTATCATGCAAATTATGCTGAATATTGATAGTATTTGTATACTGTAGGCTGATACACTGAATTCTATCATGCATATTATGCTGAAAATTGATAGTATTTGTATACTGTAGGCTGATACACTGAATTCTATCATGCATATTATGCTGAATATTGATAGTATTTGTATACTGTAGGCTGATATACTGAATTCTATCATGCATATTATGCTGAATATTGATAGTATTTGTATACTGTAGGCTGATATACTGAATTCTATCATGCATATTATGCTGAATATTGATAGTATTTGTATACTGTAGGCTGATACACTGAATTCTATCATGCATATTATGCTGAATATTGATAGTATTTGTATACTGTAGGCTGATATACTGAATTTTATCATGCATATTATGCTGAATATTGATAGTATTTGTATACTGTAGGCTGATACACTGAATTCTATCATGCATATTATGCTGAAAATTGATAGTATTTGTATACTGTAGGCTGATATACTGAATTCTATCATGCATATTATGCTGAATATTAATAGTATTTGTATACTGTAGGCTGATATACTGAATTCTATCATGCATATTATGCTGAATATTGATAGTATTTGTATACTGTAGGCTGATACACTGAATTCTATCATGCATATTATGCTGAATATTGATAGTATTTGTATACTGTAGGCTGATATACTGAATTCTATCATGCATATTATGCTGAATATTGATAGTATTTGTATACTGTAGGCTGATATACTGAATTCTATCATGCATATTATGCTGAATATTGATAGTATTTGTATACTGTAGGCTGATATACTGAATTCTATCATGCAAATTATGCTGAATATTGATAGTATTTGTATACTGTAGGCTGATATACTGAATTCTATCATGCAAATTATGCTGAATATTGATAGTATTTGTATACTGTAGGCTGATATACTGAATTCTATCATGCATATTATGCTGAATATTAATAGTATTTGTATACTGTAGGCTGATATACTGAATTCTATCATGCAAATTATGCTGAATATTGATAGTATTTGTATACTGTAGGCTGATACACTGAATTCTATCATGCATATTATGCTGAATATTGATAGTATTTGTATACTGTAGGCTGATATACTGAATTCTATCATGCAAATTATGCTGAATATTGATAGTATTTGTATACTGTAGGCTGATATACTGAATTCTATCATGCATATTATGCTGAATATTAATAGTATTTGTATACTGTAGGCTGATATACTGAATTCTATCATGCAAATTATGCTGAATATTGATAGTATTTGTATACTGTAGGCTGATACACTGAATTCTATCATGCATATTATGCTGAATATTGATAGTATTTGTATACTGTAGGCTGATATACTGAATTCTATCATGCATATTATGCTGAATATTGATAGTATTTGTATACTGTAGGCTGATACACTGAATTCTATCATGCATATTATGCTGAATATTAATAGTATTTGTATACTGTAGGCTGATATACTGAATTCTATCATGCATATTATGCTGAATATTGATAGTATTTGTATACTGTAGGCTGATACACTGAATTCTATCATGCATATTATGCTGAATATTAATAGTATTTGTATACTGTAGGCTGATATACTGAATTCTATCATGCATATTATGCTGAATATTGATAGTATTTGTATACTGTAGGCTGATACACTGAATTCTATCATGCATATTATGCTGAATATTGATAGTATTTGTATACTGTAGGCTGATATACTGAATTCTATCATGCATATTATGCTGAATATTGATAGTATTTGTATACTGTAGGCTGATACACTGAATTCTATCATGCATATTATGCTGAATATTAATAGTATTTGTATACTGTAGGCTGATATACTGAATTCTATCATGCATATTATGCTGAATATTGATAGTATTTGTATACTGTAGGCTGATACACTGAATTCTATCATGCATATTATGCTGAATATTGATAGTATTTGTATACTGTAGGCTGATATACTGAATTCTATCATGCATATTATGCTGAATATTGATAGTATTTGTATACTGTAGGCTGATACACTGAATTCTATCATGCATATTATGCTGAATATTGATAGTATTTGTATACTGTAGGCTGATATACTGAATTCTATCATGCATATTATGCTGAATATTAATAGTATTTGTATACTGTAGGCTGATATACTGAATTCTATCATGCAAATTATGCTGAATATTGATAGTATTTGTATACTGTAGGCTGATATACTGAATTCTATCATGCATATTATGCTGAATATTGTTAGTATTTGTATACTGTAGGCTGATACACTGAATTCTATCATGCATATTATGCTGAATATTGATAGTATTTGTATACTGTAGGCTGATATACTGAATTCTATCATGCATATTATGCTGAATATTAATAGTATTTGTATACTGTAGGCTGATATACTGAATTCTATCATGCAAATTATGCTGAATATTAATAGTATTTGTATACTGTAGGCTGATATACTGAATTCTATCATGCATATTATGCTGAATATTAATAGTATTTGTATACTGTAGGCTGATATACTGAATTCTATCATGCAAATTATGCTGAAGATTGATAGTATTTGTATACTGTAGGCTGATATACTGAATTCTATCATGCATATTATGCTGAATATTAATAGTATTTGTATACTGTAGGCTGATATACTGAATTCTATCATGCATATTATGCTGAATATTGATAGTATTTGTATACTGTAGGCTGATATACTGAATTCTATCATGCATATTATGCTGAATATTAATAGTATTTGTATACTGTAGGCTGATATACTGAATTCTATCATGCAAATTATGCTGAATATTGATAGTATTTGTATACTGTAGGCTGATACACTGAATTCTATCATGCATATTATGCTGAATATTGATAGTATTTGTATACTGTAGGCTGATACACTGAATTCTATCATGCATATTATGCTGAATATTGATAGTATTTGTATACTGTAGGCTGATATACTGAATGATTTGCTATTTTTATATATTGAGGGGAAAAAACTGAAGTGCTTTGTACATCACCAGAATCTGTAGCTCGTTGCATTATCAAATGAATACTGTGTAAAGTTCTACCAGTCCATATATAATGATCCCTGTCAACATGGACTAGTACTACATTCATTTGTTTTCCAGGGAAACTAGTGGCCGCTGTAAGGTGATGGTGTTCAGCAAGGATGGTGCTATGCTGGCATGGTGCAATGGTGACTGGTAAGTGTCAGCATGTCAGGAGAACCTCTCTTAAAATAAAATAAATACATGCACATTCTTTGTAGCAATTACCTGGTGAATTGAAAATTCCGGGTCAGTCTGTACTATTGTGAAATTAATTTATAAGCAGTATACAGCGTTGGTTTGACATTTTGGTTAAATTTATGTTGTGTTTGTGTGTGTATTGCCTGTATTATGTGGGCAATTGGTCACTTGTCTCAAATAAAGGACATATGGATGATAATAAGGGTTTTTCTCTTGAAGTTTTATTTTTCTTAGATTTAGTATTTGTATCCACATCTATTTCCCCCAAAAATCAATCCAAAGTTTTTTCCCTTCTATTTTGCAAAACATTACCTTAAGTCGTCCAACTTTTGACCTGTTTTCGTATGTAGATATGAGTACTCGTATAGATGTAAGTACTTGAGAACAAATTTTTAAACAAATATCATATCAAATCAATAGATAGACTTATTAAAGAGTCTGTGTAATACACATACATAATAATTACATGTCTGAAAATTGATCAACCTTGGTCAGGATATACACTGTACATGTATCACATAGAAAAGGTCTTGTAATATTTTGTGCCATATATAGTTGTTGGTTTTTCTATATGCATGTATCAACACATCTTTAGCCATATGTCAACAACATAAGTGGTAGTTACAGCTCATTGTTGTTAATGACCTGATGAGCCTTCAATAACATGATTAGAAGTTAATATATTAATTGTGCAACATTGAAATGACCTCTTTTCAGTGTGAAAATATTTGATGTGGCTGCCAATAAGGTCTTGCAGGAGATTGATCGTCCCAGAGCGTCACTGATGACATTTTCACCTAAAGGCACTTACCTGATCATCTGGGAACTCTACACAGGTGGGTGGATCCAAAATTTCATGTGGATTAGTGTTTTCCAATCACACTTTAAGAGTGTCACATTCGACAACCGTTCGAATCGTTACAGCTCGAACTGTCAAATGTGACGTCAGCGTTCCTGTTGCGATTATGTTGGCTGTTAGTGTACCTGTGCCGTAATATTGATGCGGTTCTGGATTATATTTCTGTGCATTTTATTCACTAAGGAAATTGTTGTTATACATTTTATATCTGGATATAAATTATTTTTAGTTTCTTCAAGGTGAGATCACAAATCAATTAAGTAAGATTCACAGTTGTGAATATTTATAAAAAAAATCGCAGGAATGAGTGCTTTGCTATTGTAGTTTGTCGATCGTGATACGTACATTTCAAATATTTTTCTACAGTTATACAAAAAAATATGACATGAATTTGACATGTGTACAATGTACATTGAATTTAATGAAGAAATTGAGGATAACCACTTAGTTTAGCATTTATAATCCCTACATCTCGGGAGCTTCAGGTGGGCTTCGCCCCCCCCTGTGCCCCCTACCAGGGCGTTGCCCTGGACCTACAGCCATTATTTCCGGATTTTTTCTAAATTTCACCCATGCACTTATATTGCGTACATGCACCCATACATAAAATTATGACAGTTTGAGGAGGTTTGAGGAGGTTGCAATTGGAGAATTCAGAACGTTACAGTTATATCATAATACACTAACAATAATTGTAAATAAAACAGTTCACTAGCAGACTTTTTAGAATATTTTTATAATTGTTTACGGAGAGAAAATTATAATTATATCGTGTATTTCCATGTTCTTAAACAATATCAAAATGAAATTCCTTGCAACAACAGTTGACAAGGAGACTCAGAATGGCGTACCCAACCTCAGCATATATGATCTGGCCAGTGGACGCTGCCTCAAGGCCCTCATACAGAAGAAGGTCACATACTGGTATGTAAGCTTGGTCAAAGGTGGCACCCTCAAGGAGCTAAAAACAAGTAAGCGCGTGCACAGCACGTATGGCACACAATGTGTCACCATGTCTGCGTCAGCATCTGCATTAGTTAAGTTTTTTGGTTAAGCTTTTACTCAGAGTCCATTTCTCAAAAACTATGAAACGTATCCATTTGAAACACTCAATACTTGTTCACCATCAAAAGGGTACTCCATTACAACAAGACAGGTACCCTGTGATTTGTATTTCCAAAGTTATCTGATCTTGTTTGGACTTACAACTTAGAATATTTTGACAATTTATTGGTAAATATAAAATTTCTCAATAACTATCAAAGACATTAAATTGAAA
This sequence comes from Congeria kusceri, assembly GCA_027627225.1. Lineage (NCBI taxonomy): Eukaryota > Metazoa > Mollusca > Bivalvia > Myida > Dreissenidae > Congeria > Congeria kusceri. The sequence continues at coordinate 41,401,520 of CM051029.1, read as the reverse complement.
CTCAAGGTACTTGTTTATGGTGCTGACACCATTCTGCAGACAATAGGATGTAACTCTTTCAAGGATATTGTTGGAGTTATTACCCTTTTTTCAACTTACATTTTTCCTTTTAGGTCAAATTTCTCAATACCTATATGAGGTATTGACCTGAAACTCCAAGTGCTCAAAGTGCTCTTGTTTTTTATTAAATCAATGCAGACATATGTTTCAATACATGTCATTTTTTCACATGATATTTTATCAGTATGCATAGATGTTGAATGTAACGTCTTTTTGTCTTAAAATATTTTCAGTTCAGCATTATCATGCCAGATAAGTATTCCCCTTTCACTGCATTTTTTAAAGTTAAATGCAAATTTCAGGAATCCGATGTTTTCTGATGATGAAAAGATATGCTGTAGGAACGTCAACAATGAACTTCATTTCTATGAAGACGGGAATTTTGGTAAGTACCATAGACTAAATAAGCAAGTACAGGTATGGAAACTTGCAATGTTAGTCTGAGGGCCAATGGTTTATTATTATCACTGAACATATACATGTAAACTGGGACCATGTAGATGCCACTTGAGTAAAATGTTATATTGTTTATGTGCATGTCATGTAAGTTTAACCTTCATTATGCCATACTTAAAAATAACAGTATTCAAGGCCAAAACTATAACATTTGTTAAAGAAAATTTCATTGCAAGTGTTTTACTTACATGTAAGTGCCTTATTGAATCTATGTTTTTAGACACTAAAAAATAATTATTTATTATTTTCAGTGCCTGAATATTTATAATTTAAAAAAAATTATTATAATTTGTTCGAAATCAGTCCAAAACATAGCATCTGCAATATTGTATTTATAATGTAAAATCACAAATGTCTGAAGACATTTCATCTGCAATATTGTATTTATAATGTAAAATCACTAGGAATGGGACCGAAAATACTCGAATATTTGAATATTGGATAATATTTGAATATAAAAAAACGAATACGAATATTCGATTTTCACATTTATTTGAAGAACAAATTTTTGTTTAAAGTCATGTTTTTTTCCAGTTTGATTTGAAAGTTAACATGAATTCCATTCGTATTTCCTGCCTAGCAGGTGGGCGGGGGCATTCTAACGTTTTTACAACACATGCCAAACATGTCCAATTAACGACAATTGATAATTGGCAGGGGTCCACGTCTTGACAAGGGCCGCAAATTAACGGTTTGTAGGAGGCGCGAACATGACGCATTGTATCCACAAATAACAAAACTGGGCCATGTTGTGATAACGGTTTCACAGTTTGCACAAGGCCTACATTGTCGTTTATTATCCTTAAGTGACATCTATATGGTTAACTTGTTTACAGTAAATTACAATTACTCTCTAAGTAAACCAATCAAAATAAATTCAGTATCAGCCAATCAATTTCTTTAACAAAATTAGCATGATCTGGTCAATCTTAATATACGTCACTTGTAAACTATTCTCTATTCCATCAACACCGTATATTATACAAGAGTCTTTATTGATAAACAATGCCAAAATCACGTGCTTGGAAGTACTTTACGCGTCATTAGACAAAACCCAAGAAATGTGTAATCTGCACAGCAGATACAAGCTTCATGGTTCTAAAAAAACCCGGAACGATTAAAAAATTAATTAACAATACATTTAACAATATCTTACATTTCTTTATATTTACCTAACAGTCACAAAGTTATATCGCTCATTTACCAATGAAACAAGGTAATATAACTACGTACATGTAGTATACATAACGGATAGGTAAATATTCGGACAGAGTGCAGTATATAGTAGTATATAGTAGTATATAGTAGTATTTACAAAACGAATATTTGAATATATTCGATTACCTAAAACTAATATTCGAATATTGATACAGTATTCAGTCCAATCCCTAAAAATCACAAATAAGGAATGAACTCCTTAGTATTGTTATCTGCTGTGATGGTTTACGTGTATTGCTGGAAGGAATTTATGACACAATACTGTATATTGTATACTGAAGCCATTATACAGCTTGCTAATTGGCTTTCAAAGTGACAGTGCAAATACTTTGTAAAATTAAATTGATAAACAAAAGCGGGGCACTGGTGAAAACCTTGTTGCCTGTGAAACATTTAATGATAATGGGTTTTAATGGCCAATAAGTATCTGTCAGAAAAAAATAGATTGCTATTTAATTGATTTTGTTAAATTGTCCGAAAACATAGTGACACAAAATATAATTATTTTGGCCCATTTTGAGGGTGTCCAAAAACATAGAGTGACCAAAAACATACATGAAATACAGTAGAAAACAAAAACTAAAGCATCTATAAACAGATATCAATGATTCCAATAAATATATATTATGTCGTAATGTATAACGTCCCTTTCGAGGCTTTAGTAACGTGTTTCTGGTTTTGATGGATAAATGACTGAAGTTCTCAAAACTATATTCAAATTGTTCCATTTGGTTAAAACTGCAAGTTAATTTTATCTAAAGATCCTTTAAAAGTCAACAGTGTACCTGTAATTGTGTTTTCAGATGAGATAAAGACTAAGTTACACATGCAGAAGGTGACAGGGTACAGCCTTTCAGGGGCCGGTCCCCCTTACATGGTGGCAGGATACGTACCTGGGGGCAAGGTGAAGCCTAATGTACCGTAAATTGACGAGGAAAATAGTTCTAGACAAAAATCAACTCTGAAATCACCGCGTGCTCTCAGTTTAGTGGAGAATTATACAAAGCTTCTCTTTAACAATAAACAACCTATTTCTTTGTCGTATTTATTGAATGGTTTCTTTCAAGTATGTCAAAATATTTCAAATTCTTTAAAAAAAAAAAGAACCTCTAATGTACAAGATGGTTGTTTTAATGAACTTGCAGGTATGTTAATACTAGTATTCTGCTTAAGCAGTCATAAAAACGTACGTATTCAATGCTATATGCTATAACAGGGCCAGCCATCATTCGTGAGGGTCTACAAATACCCCAATTTCGGTGGCCCCAATGCAGCAGTGGCCAACAGGACGTTCTTCAAGGCTGACAAAGTGGAGATGTTATGGAACAAGGCTGGCACAGCCATGTTGCTATTGACGACCACAGAAACCTCGGAATCCTCGTACTACGGGGATCAAGGCCTGCACTACGTGGGCAGTAACGGGGAGAGTAGCCTGGTGCATCTTGGGAAGAACGGGCCAGTTTACCACGTGGAATGGAGCCCCAAGAGCACGGAGTTCTGTGTGGTTTATGGCTGTATCTTGAATCTGGTTTAACTGCATTATTTGAGCTAGGTGTAAACAAGATCAGCATTAAAACTTGGTATACGGTAGACAATATCGGTATCTAAACTACATGTAGGTAAAGACTAAATCAAAATTAGTTCTAGGTCTTGTTTAGTTTAAGAGGACTCCCTGCTGTCTTATGTTTCTTTTTTATTTGTTTATTTAAGATTTTGAGCCTAAGATGTCTGTGCTTAAAGTGTGATAATTTGGTTAATATTTATTACCAGTTGTTACAGTTTGAAAACAATTTCTTATGCATACTGATAAATAATTTAAAAATTGGCCTGGCTAGATATTTGTTACCTTAGTTTGCTGTGTTTATCCTCTTTTGTTCAATTTTTCGAGTAAGTAAAGTTAACAGCCTTAACTCGTCTGTTAGTTATGCCAGCAAAAGCCACTATATATAATCACAAGACAGAGGCAGTCTTCGACTTTGGCACTGGGCCAAGAAACTTTGCCTTCTACAACCCTCAGGGCAACAATATCCTTTTACAGAATGTGTAAATAGCCATATTCAACCAAAGATTTCTGTACTAATTAACATGTAGGTCAGTATTGACAACAAAAGTTTTCCACGAAGTACTACCCTATACGTGCTATGTAATGTGGTAATATTGCTTTTTTAGCTTTTGTAATTTAAGTATTTAACACCTTTAAAAACCAACCAGGATTAGTCATTTTTCAATTGCATATTATGAGGATGACTTTTGGCTTACATAAGTAGGTGAACAAGTGCAAACTATAGCATTGTTTTGCACTCGGCCATCAGTGTATTATTTTGAGTCTGAGATACCAACAGACTCATATAACACTACCGGTATTATCTAACTTAACCCCACCTACTTCTGTGCCTGTGCGGGTTTGGCAGTCTCAGTGGCAACATGGAATTCTGGGACGTGAAGCAGAAGAAGCTGATCTGTCAGACACAGTCGCAGGACACGACCAGCTTCCAGTGGTGTGCAGATGGCGAGCACATACTGACGGCAACGACGGCTCCACGGCTACGGGTTGGCAATGGGTAGGGGAGTGTTTACATGTGCAAATGCGGATATATTTAGTATAGTTTAGGGTGATGTGTTAAGGCCTTTTAAGTACTGAAGTACATAGAACATAAACCGGTTTAAACCTCCAATGCTTTGCATTGACCATTCCAGGGCGGTCACCCCAGTTTTAATCATTGTATGTTTTATGTTGTGCTGTGCGTATTGCATTGTGTTGTATTGGCAACTGGTTACTTGCCTGAAATAAAGGACCTGAGGATGTTAACAAGGGCATGTTTCCTGCTGATATTTCCAAGGGTTTCATTTATCTTGTATTTATAAGCTGTGTAACATAAGCTGTGTAACATAGGCTGTTTTCTTGGTCAGGTACCGCATCTGGCACTACACGGGAGCCATGTTGGAGCAGAAGCTCGTTGGCAAGGGGGAGGAACTCTGGGAGGCTTTCTGGTGCCCGGCCCCAGTGGAACGATACCCGGAGAAACCAATCAGCTACAGGCAGGTGCCCTCGGAGAAGCCTGCACCACCACCAGCGTGTAGGTTTGCGTTCATAATGGTTTACAGACCATATAGGACTTCCAATGATTTTACTGCATTTAGATCAGACCTTGTTGGAATTTCATCTAGACCAGGTGGTAGAACAGTTGTACATGTAGGTAGCACACTCCTATTTTAGGCATTTGTGTTGAACATATTTCTTATTAGTGCGGGGTTTGCAATAGTATTTGTCACTTTTTATATAAAAAAATGCCGTCATTTCGTTTATACAACTGATGGTTTTAAGTGTATCATCATCAACAAAGCATGAAGGTTGGCATTAATCATGGTTTTTAGACCAGTTGGAACTCACAATGACTTAACAGCATTTTCATTACTTTTTATCCAGACAAAGCGCAATGATAAAGAGGTATCAAAATACAGGAGGTGTTTGTGTTGAGAACTGAAAAATGGTATAAAAGTAATTGTTGACATTTCAGCGGCACAGCAAGCCTACGTTCCTCCGTCAATGCGAGGAAAGACAAACATGCCTTCTACTAAACTGCACGAGTATGAACCACCGTCCAATCAGAAACAAGGTTAGCCAAGTATATCATTCATAATTGCCATGTTTGATAACAGTAATAGTGGTTTGCTTTTCAGAATAGAGTAACCTGAAGTTGTCATGAAAAGTTGGCAAAATGTCATTTTTGAAATAGGTTTCAAAAAAGAATAAAAAACGTTTTCAAGAAAATCTTTAAAAAAACAACTTTGTATTTCTTACGTGTATTGTTAAAGAATAATAAATAGGACTTTAGGATATTTATGTTTTATACAAGTCTCATAATCATTTCATTTACATTATATAGATTCTAATAAACCAATGAGCAAAAACAAAAAGAAGAAAGAAGCAAAGAAAAACAGGGAAGCTGAGGTATTTATTGTGAAACATGAAAACAGTGTTGTCATGTGTTGTTGTGTCGCCGGAAAAGGCAACATAATCATAGAGGTTACTTTTGGCGGCAGCAGCGTTGGCGGCAGCGGCATCCCCTTCAGTTTGTGCCGAAAATAACTTGAGAAGTTTTTGTGTTATTATTATGAAACTTTATGGAAGTGTAAGTTGGCATTAAAGGAAGGTTATGTTCAATTTCTGCCTGAATTGCTCTTATGGTACTAAAATAATAGTTCATATATGCTTTGTGCAAACAATAACTGAAAATGTTTTGGTTCAGTCATTTTTCAGTAGTGTTTGTAATCATAAAAGCAAGGTCAGGTTCGGTTTTCAGCATCATTGCTCATATCTTACTTGAGTTATGCCCCTTTTAAAAAAAAAATAGTTCAAATAAGGCTTGTGCAGATAATAACTTGAGAAGTTTTTGTGCAATCATTATGAAACTTTATGGAAGTGTTAGTAGGCATACATGGAAGTTTAAGTTTGATTTTCGGCATAATTGCTCTCATTGTACTCGAGTTATGGCCCATCAGGTGATGCATCCAACTCACAGAGTTCTAGTTATAAAATAAATGTATATGGGGAAGATGAAAGTGCCCATTGTTTCAAAACAGAGGGAAGAGCTCTTAAGATGATTGCTTTGTTATTAATTTGCAAAAACCAGCTTATTTAATGGTACAGTTGGTGTATTTTCTGTATAGACATATAGTGCACATATTTGTATTTCAAATATAATATATCTGTCCCCATATAAACTATAAATTAAAATACTATGGGGTACCGTAAATACCTTGAATAGTTATTGTAAGTATGACAGTATATTCGATTTCAGGGAAAGAATACTGTAATTAAATAATCAAGATGCACAACTTGCATGTATAAAATGGTGGAAAATGTAGTAAAAGTTCATATTACATTAAGATGCACCACTTGCATGTATAAAATGGTGGAAAATGTAGTAAAAGTTCATATTACATTAAGATGCACAACTTGCATGTATAAAATGGTGGTACTAGGGTTGTTAAAAAATAACATAGATTATGTGTATAGCATTGTGTTAATTTATCGAAGAGCGATAAAAAATATACTACAACAATAAACGATCATTCATGAATAATATTCCCAAATCTCATTCAGTTGTGATTAAGTGTGTAAAAATAATGTTTAATGGTGTACAGTCAGTATCAGCGGCCGGGCGCACGTAGAATGTTGAGCGTCGACGTCAAAGACGTCATGATGTCGGTAGCAGCGTTATTTTTTCACGAAATACTCTCCGTTGTGCTGTATACATCGCCGATGACGGTGGATCCACTGGTCAAATACGTTCCGGTACCACATCTCATCAAACTGGGATGTTATTCTTGCAATGGCAGTTTTGAGTTCATGTAAACTTTTAACTGTTCAAGTGGCACGTCAGCGCAGGACCTGTTGTAATAAAATATTGGTCGAAAGAAATTATAATTCGACTTCAATTATAAACAATCAAAATCATATACAATGTTAATATTTCTCCTGTAATTAAATCTGATAAGTTTTGGTGAAACGCACATTTCTTGCGGTTTTGAGAACTGTTTATATGCTCTAATATTTGGTGGATGAAAAACATTATACTATTAATTTACCTTTGAATAATATTCTGCATTGATAGTGGTGTTCCTGGGGACTGCGTGCTGCAGAATCATCCCCTTCCTGTCACAGAACATCATGAACATGTGTTTTGCGCCGGACTTGCTAACACGTGCTTTCTCAGGTGGTGGCGAACCTGGGCGCTTCCACACAGCTGACTGACTCTTCGTCTCAGGGTCGTAAAACCACAGCCAGGTCTCGTCTGTTGTAATGATTCTATCTAGGAACGCATCCCTTCTCTATGGTAGCGTCTGAGGAATGATCGCGACTGTCTCAATCTGCGCTCCTTTTCAACATCTTTTAGAAGACGGGGAACCCACCGTGCGTGCACCTAAAACATTTGATAACAATAATAATAATAATCTTTATTATCTTTATTTTATTAATTATAAAAATTAATTAAAAAAAATAAATGATGCACAGATTTCCCGTTTTGTAAAACCTTAAAGTTTCGTTAGGAATAGTTTTTGTATCAATAACATACTCATTATGATTATTTTAGCGTTAAAGGTTGTAAATACACATACATAATACCTTAGACATCTTCAGCTGAACTGTTAAAACATTGGGTACAGCACCAACGCTGATTCCAAACATCTCTGACAATGTCCGCACTGTAAGGCGCCTGTCTTTATCGAGAGCGACCCGTATTGACGTCACGGTCGAATCCTTGATCGACGTTTTTCTTCCCCGACCTTCATTATCTTGAAGCGAATCCTGACCATCCTCAAACCGTTTGTACCATTTAAACATTAATGCACGACTCACTGTTGTTTGACGTGGTGTTTTCTTCATTAGTTTGAATGTTTCCGTAGGCGTTTTACCCAGATCATGACATTATTTAATTACGGCGCGAGTTTCCAAACGCTCCAATTACCACATTTTAGTGATGTCAGCAACGATACCCCCAATGATTAAATGTTGTTTATTCACGATCAGAACGTTCAGATGACGTCAAAATTGCACAGCACGTCATCAATACGTAGCGTCATGTTTACGCGGAAAATTACGCCAATCGGTATTATATTAATGGCATTAACCGCAGCTCATGCTTTATAATTAGCGAGTACTTTTGGACTGCGCCGCCTATGCGTAGCCATAGTTACCAAACGGATCTGTAAAGTTCGTACTATGTAGATATATTCATCAAAATATTACGGTTGCTGTCTACTAAAAATGCGAATCGCTCTGATGTATTATACATGTATGTTTGCATAATAATTATAGTTTTATAGCAACAATCTACGTTATTTTTGAACAACCCTCGTAAATGCAGTACAAGTTCATATGACCACAGGCATAAAATATATTTGTTCAGAAAATTATAAATTGAGCATTGAGACTTGCATATTTCTAAATGTGTTATACAGAAAGGGGCAGATGGTGGAAGTGATGGTGTTGCCATGACAACCAGTGCTGCAAGTGCTCCTAACAACCCTATGCCTTCCACAGGCGACCCAGAAAAAGATAAGAAGATCAGAAATCTCAGGAAGGTGGGACTATATAGAACATTGTTGTTCACAATATTTTGTAAATTTTAAACATACCTGTACACTTTAACACATTAAATATACGACCGTCTCCGTGGCCTAGTGGTTAGGGCGTTCATCTATGGAGCAAGAGGTTGAAGGTTGATTTCTCGCACAGAGCTTGTTCTGCTTTGGCCGGTTGCCTACCCAGCAGCAAGTTTAATCGAAGGGTACCCATTGCCTTCCTGCCAAACGCCCTGCATATAGGATTGGAATCGGGAGTGAAGATGTTCATCAGTAAAGGTGTCTCATAAGTCAAAACTGGCAGTCAGTTAATCGCAAGGGGTGACGCAATAGTAAATACAACACTATACTCTTTACTTTTATACAAATGATGAAATAAAATAACTAACTGATCCGAATGCAGTTGATACATGCACTATTGTTGTAATATGGGCTGCATGTGTAATGATTATGTAAACATTTAAAATCCTAAAACAAATTATTCAGCATTCAGATTTGTTTCATACTATTATTTATTAATGGAATTAGTTAAACAAGCAAGGCTGTTGTAGTCTTATCAAAATTATACTTTAATTAAAGACATTGTGCATTTGATTTTATATTCCACAAAATATGTGTTATTTGCAATAATTTATGGTATTAACGGTTTATTTGAAAACTTTGTCAATGTTAATTATTTTTATTTTTTATATGTAACTGTTATAATTTCGTGCTTTTCTGACAAAAGAATATTTTGGTTTCATTAAAGCATGTTGAAGTCAAACATATCTAACTCCACAAAACACGTGTAATACAAAGTATAAGCACAATGTATAAGGAATTTGGATGACAAATAGACCGGTATTTGGCTTTCGTAGAAATTACAGAAAATACTAGTCGTGCAACATAAATTGTTACAAAGTTACTGATCAAGTATACATGTAAGTACATGTAAGACATTTGCTGCTCTGTTGACAAAGATACATGTGACGTTTGAAGAAATTGCAGCAGACAGTGCAACATTAATTTTGGCACCACTTGTGAACTACAAATAAAATAGTATGTACATTTTCACAGCTCTGTTGACACATAATACATGTGACTTTTACAGAAATTGCAGCAGATAGAAGGGCTGAAGGAACAGCAGAAGGCTGGCAAACAGATGGAACTGAACCAGGTAAGAAAGAGACATTTTTACAGAAATTGCAGCAGATAGAAGGGCTGAAGGAACAGCCAAAGGCTGGCAAACAGATGGAACTGAACCAGGTAAGAAAAAGGCCATGAACAGCAGAAGGCTGGCAACAGATGGAACTGAACCAGGTAAGAAAGAGACATTTTTACAGAAATTGCAGCAGATAGAAGGGCTGAAGGAACAGCAGAAGGCTGGCAAACAGATGGAACTGAACCAGGTAAGAAAGAGGAACAGCAGAAAAAGCTGGCAAACAGATGGAACTGAATCAGATAAGAAAGAGGCCATGAGCACCTGGGACCATATTCCAGAAACATCTTATATACAATCTTGTTCTTAACTTGAAAATCATCATTTTTCTGTAATGTTTTATTCCACATTTTTACTGTAAGTTGCTTAGTGTGTATTAATTATAAGCTATATTAATTAATCTTAAATTATAAGCTATTCTGGAGAGAGACTTTAAAAGCTTAAAGCTTTCGTCCTGATTCCGTTGCCACGTTATTCATACTGTATTGTATTGTGTTTTCCATATACTACTGTACCTGTACATATTGGGCAATAAATATGTTTAAACTAAATTATAAGCTATATTAATTAATCTTAGTTACTAACTGGTATGGGGGGTTAAGTAATGTTTATGTAGTTTTACAAATATTACATTTCACAATTTCTAACTTTAGTGAAAATATTTAAAGACCAACTTAAGATTATTCTGGAATGTGGCCCCAGAGCAATAGGGCCAATAGGGGTAGTCAATAGGGCCAATAGGGGTAGTCTTCCTTACCCTTCAAAATCAATATGAAATAACACAATTAATCTATCAAAGTAAGCAATTGGGAGTTTTAATTACATGTATTATGATTTGTGCATATAAAGTCAAAATAATAGCTTGATATATATTTGGTTTTAAAAGTGACAAAAAACTTGAATCAATTACATGCTGAATGAAAATCAACATGCATTTAAAAAGTGACCCTAATTGTTATATTTAAATTCTCGACATTAATTAATACAAATTCTCGGAACTGTAGCAACATTTGTATGCTTGTATGATTTAGGCTTAATTTGCCCAATAATACTCCAGCTGAACTTTGTTATCTCAAACTCACTTTTCTTCTTTGTTCCAGATAAGTCTAAATGGAAACTAATTCAGACTTCCTTCCTACCTTCTTATTTTATATAAAATAAATACAGTTGTCTTTAAACTCAAAGTTTTGATCGCAGAGTACATGTATTTTGCACACTTATTTGATGTGTTTGTCTTGAAATGTTAGCGCTCATGGCAAAACGTATGCGACCACGGTCAAAGTTTGCCACACTGCAAACCTCTTACCAGTTCTTTTCATCGGTATTAGTGATTAAGTGTGTCATTATAAGATCCCGGACATTTTACGGTCAAGTTATATAGGCTAAACACATAGAAACCTGTAATTGATTCCATAATATATCCAGACTACATAATTCGGTCCGTTTTCCGCGAGCTATTACTTCAAATATGAGAAATCTTTGTAATGTGTATCACCATGTGATCTATTAAGTGTTTGAAGCATGTTGTAAATAATACACAAACACCGTGTAGCATATGACATACCCTCGGATTATCATGTGAAATGCGACCAAATCACCCATATTAATTTGATTGTTAGAACACAATAGAGCGAAAATAAAACAATAACTTACACATTCTGTAACACTGTCTGTCAGTGTCTGTCATGTTTGTTGTGTATTGTCTTGACACATGATCGTAGATCATGGTCACATGGACATGCGTCAGCGAGATCTACTTTTAGGAGTTTCACTTTCACGTCTTCAGTTGTTCTAAATGCCTAAATTCGCTAATTTATACATTTTTTTAATTGTTTACCGGTATAGTGTTAGGTTATGTGTTCGAGTTCATTTTACAGAAGGTATAAGCCCAGTTTTATAACATGCTGTGACTTTAATTGAGATTATGACCCTTTGTTTACAGTATATGCATACACTACTGCTATTTTAAAGTATGATTGACATGTATCAGTAAGTCAAACTTCCAGTCTTCGAAACAACCCACTTTCCCAAAACCCAGGACAAGTAAAATACTATTCGGGCAAGTTAAATTTTAACTTTTCAGTCTGAAAGTGCAAGTATAAGGATTAAAAATTATGAAATTTAAAGATTCAATTGCCAAAAATACAAAAATATCGAAAAAAAATCTCTAAATATATCTTTATCACATGATTTTCGTTTCCGTTGACTACATGAACATCATCGTTATTTTTTTAACTGATTAGGTAAACTTTTCAAACAAGTTCAGTTGGATTTGGGCAAGTTGAAATTGTATGGCGGCCATTCAATTTCAACTTGCCCGAATCCAACTGGGCAAGTCCTTCCACAGACTTATTGTGAAGACTAAACTTCAGATATCATTCGTCGAGGTCGTCGACAGTTCCCCGTGACTTCGAGATAACAAAGTTCAGCTGTAGTTATAACTACATTGGCAAATTGTCATACCTTTATTCGTGTTTTTCAGTAAGTTATTTTATGTTTACCACAAATTAAATTTGTTGTAAGTTCCGACATACCACATTTAAATGTTCATTTAACTTTTTCAGATAACAAAAATAAAGACTGAAGACGCTTTGCTTGCAGAACTGGAGGCATTAGAGATTAGCTGAGACTAAATTCAATTTAGTATCTCATCAATACGATTGAGTTTCTCATCAAAACATTGAAACTACATTAACATGTGTGAAATTAAATGTTGAAAGTTGTTTGTTAGAAATATATTATATGCTATCGTTGAGGTACAACTACTTGCTCTGTATGCCGATGCTAGGAAATTTACCGGTATGTGCTATTTTTATGGCAGAAACCAGTTCTGCCAGTCTTTTTTGGGGGGTTCAATGTGTATAAATATATTTTTGTTGGTGCTTCAGCCTGAATGTTACAATAATAATAAAACCGGGCTCTAAATAGTTGATATGGATATAAATTTGGTAGGCATTATTTTAGTGACTTTTTTATTTTTTGTCATAAAACCCTTCTAAATTCTGTCCATTTTTACACAGAATGTCTTCCATGGTTTTTCATATTTTTTGCCTGTAATATATTAGCCTCGTTGTGGTATTAAAATAGACCTGAAAAGCAAAGAAGCAAGGCTTTTATTTCACTTCACAAATCATACCATACTAAGACTGTTGGGGAGTTTACACATGCGGTATTTACCAAGTGTCGTTCATTGCGTAACTGCCATCTTAAAACAGCTGGATATATTTAGTATTTTAATTACAGGAGTTGAACTTGAAGAAAAGATGTGTCAACCTGCTGCGTATCATTTTATGCATATTATGCATTTTTCTACTCTATCATACTTAAATTGTAGTATGACTGAGAGTTGACGGTTGTAAAAAGGTGGACAATTTTGTACTGTAAATCAGATTATTTGTGCATTGACAAAGTTCTGTGATCATGCAATAAACTTAAATAGTGAACCATTTCTTTTGTGGTCAGTACATGTAATTACCTAGGAGTCGGTCTGCATGGAGTGTTATTCCGACTTATTCGTGAAAAGAAATCAAGGTTCTGGTTAATGTATTGACAATGGTAAATGGATGTTATGACATTACAATACTCATTACAGACAATTAAAGAATGCTTAATATTTCAAACATATTTGCTCTTTACTGTCAATGATTTTGAAAATGCATGTTATCTTGACAAGGTGTTTACCAAAGCAGAAACTAGAAATTGTTTTATAAAATAACATGTCTCTAACAATGCACAGTCATAACTCAGCCCAAAATCCTTTGACCACGACCTGCCAAATATATGCACAACTAGACTTGGTACTGATCAGTCATGTGAAGTTTCGTCACAATCCAGTGGGGTTACAAAAAACAAGTGCAGACAAGTTCTGCTATGTGAAAACTTCAAAGGGCCATATCCCCGCCTGAAATCCACCAACCATGACGTGCCAACGAAATGCACAACTCGACTTGTTACTGATCAGTCATGTGATTCTTAAGTGAAAAAATTCAAAGGGCCATAACTCTGCCCAAAATCTATCGACCACATGCCGATGATATGCACAACTAGACTTGGTACTGAAAATCCTGTGAAATTTGTCAAAATCTGGCATGGGGTTACAAAGTACAAGCGCAGACAAACTTTTTTCACAAGTCAGACATCCATCCATACAGACATACTTTTTTCCAGCCTAAATCAAATGATGAAATCTGAGGTATTGTAAAACTGATTTCATTGTATATAATACCAAGAAAGTACAAGGAACACAAAATACTGTTGAAATTCAATAATTTATTATCATGCCTCAACAAGTCATTAAACAATAAAATACTCTAGTATGCACACACAGTTTTTTTCCATAAAAATACATTTTAATTCGTAAAGTATTTAACCTTGTGAAATAATATCATTCCCTAACGATTACTATTGCAGTAGCTATAATTGAGAGTTAATGATGCACGCATTAGTTCAATCCAGCAAAATGATGTACATGTACCTGGGACAATGGTTTTCAGTAATGGTTTGATAGTATACTATAGATCAGGATATTTTTAAACTATGGCAAAATGTAATGTAACAGATGACAGCAGTCAAATTCTGAGCACAGTGTCTACAGTTCTGGGCCCTTATTTACCAACCCATTCTTAGACTTAACACAATAAAGAATAGACATAGACTCAAGAAAAAATACTTGTGCATTAGCAAATATTCCAAGTACCAATGTCGCTTTAATGTGTCGTTACAGAATCATTAAAGGTTATCAAAGTAAGAATCCAATTTTCATCATTCTTATAATAAAACCGTTTCAATAATGTTCATAATTCTTGAGTCTAAGAATGGGTTGGTGAATAGGCACCCTGGTACCCAATGCCCCTGTGGACCACAGAAAACACAGTAATGTGGCGCGTCGTGGGAAAACCGGACTTGATGCATGTGCATAGTGTCGTCCCCGATTAGCCTGTGCAGTCCGCACAGGCTAATCCAGGACGGCACTTTCCGCCTACAGTGGATTTATGTTGAGAAGAGACTTTCTTGAAACAGAAAATACTATAAAAGCGGAAAGTGCCTTCCCCGATTAGCCTGTGCGGACTGCACAGGCTAATCCGGGACGACAATTACGCACATGCATTAAGTCCGGTTTTCCCACAACGCGCCTCAGTTGTTTTGGTCTTCTTGAGCATCAGTGAATCCATGTTTCCATTCTGAATAACGATCAATATAATGACCATGTTCAAACACTATCAGGGTTTATTTGATTCTAAGTAGTCTTTTGCCTCGTTAATCTTCGTTGCCAGATATGGAGATCCACCTGAAATATTAATAAGGTACAGTTTTGCTTTATCATTGTTGTTTTTTCCCCTTAGGGTGGAGGGGCCCTTCAGATGGGGAATTTTACAGCAAAAGGGGATTTTTTTAGAAAAGCTAATTATTACATATTTATATGCTACTTGAAACATTAACAAACTGTTGTTGTTGTTTTTTTCCAAAATAAACCTCTGAAGGGAATTTTAAGGTATTTATAGGGGGAAAATATATACTTTTTAGGCATTGTATATAGTTGATGACCAACTCACTCGCTCAGGCCCAATGACTATGATAATTATTAAATTTTGTCATTAATTATTACCCCATGAAAAAACACAAACAATTTTTAAAAAAAGAAAAAGAAAAAAAAAGGGTTTTGTCAATATTTAAGTTGAGACCAAGTTTAGAACATATTTCGAACTACCAATGCCTTGGTATATTTAGTGTTCCTCTCAGAATAATAAGTATGTTTGAGATATTGTTTCAGACTCAATGATGTGTTGTTGCAAATAACAAACAAGTACCTCTATCGGGATGATTCAGTAACATTATTCTTTTATGTGCTTCCTTGAGCCTGGCCTGAGATGCAGATTGGCTGAAAAGAACAAAACATTTATCAATGAATGTATGGGCTGACTGCATTCATTAATATAACAGTAACTTGAAATGCACTTGTACATTGGAGTTGTGCTTATATATTTATTAATAACAGCTTTTGATAAAGCAGCAATTTTTATGTTGGCCTTAAATATGACAATGAAATCCCACGTATTACTGACTGGATAATTCAGTGTCATTCATGTAATTATACCATGTCAAAATTAACAAAATGATTATAAAGACGAGACTTTGTTATTTGCACACAGCTTTTTGCCAAATGGCATGAGCATTTTGCAGTGAACGACATCCTGTGGAAAATGCATGAACTTTGGCAATGTAGTTTTATTGTAAATTACCATGTCAAAGTTGGCCATGTATGAATAAAATGACGCTACCATGTCAAAGTTGGCCATGTACTTTCAGAAAGATATCTGCTAAAAAACAAGTAGACATGTAAGGGATCTTTATAAATATCTGGGTCTCTACAGGTATACCTAGTTTTAGACATCTTTTGACCCTAAGCATTGAGGTACAAAGAAAGCCTCCAGTACAAAATAAAACACCAATAAACACACCTTACACCAAGAATAAGACTTGCTTCTCGTTTCGTCATTTTCTTTTCGAAACCACCTCTGTAGTATTTACTGAAGGCCTGAAATTTTATTGAGCCACAAAATAAATGCAGTTTATCTGAACACTAAGTAACTTTTTGTGAAGAAGTAATTATAATCGAGATATTTATGTTTGAAGACAGTTAAATACAAAGTAATAATAACTTGAAGACATATATAAATACAATGGTATAACTTACATGATCATGCACAATATGCAGCCAATATCAAGCCAAATGACCAATGTAATAATCAACAGACATGCCCAAATGTTCAAGTATCTACAATATGGTAAACAATTGTCAATATAGCCTCATTAACAAATAACAACAATAAAGTATATATACTTACATCTGTTTGTAAGAATTCTGTCTTCTTTACAACTGTTTCAATGGTTTTTCTATGCTTTAGTATTTGTCTGCCTGAAGAAAAAAAAAGAAACATAACAATCACTTAGTGCATAAAGTTCAGAATAGAATCGATTACATTTGAAATATATATCTGTTATTTTTTCAAATATAAAATTAGATTAGGAATTAATCTGATTGCTTTGGAATTGAAAACATTTTTAAATCCTCCTAACCAATGAGAAGCTTTGGGTAACGTGTCTAAGTCTATATTTTGTATTTCCAACCTAAATTCTGAAAATGTGTGTAGTTAGGACCTTGCGTAAAATATTTAAGATAAAATTATGAAAATTGTGTGAGTAAATTTTTCAAAAAGAGATGAAATACAATAAATAACTTATAATTACTGGTATATACAAATAACACACTGTAACTACCTATATTATCTACAATTCACTCACCTACCAACCCTAGAGCTGTAAGGCCTAAGCCTGCCATGATCATGCTCGACTGAAAAAACAGAAGGGTCAAATAACACTACTGTTTGGGATTCAGAGTTCTCAGTAATGGGTTATTCGGAGTATTTGGAAGCATACTTTTATGAAAAGGACGTCACGAAATTCTGCGTTACTAAGATTCTAGGACACCACCATTTCTGCTCATGTAGAAATGTTTTTCCAAGACAAAGAACGCCGGCTCGGCAATCAACACTTTCCCTTCTGCACAAGTGTGTCAATTATCGAAAATTCTGGACGCAGGAGGAGTCGGCTTTACTACAGCCAACCAGTCAACCAATGAGAAAAAACATGCAAATGAGTGTTGAAAATAGAAAGTTTATCACACCCTCCAATTTTAATTGGTAAAGGTGCAAGTGACCTTCCGGTAAGGTATGCGTTTTGTTATGCGAGTGTTGTAACATCTTAGTTGCAGGCCCAGGACTTTAGACTGAAATCAATTCCCGACAGGATTTAGATAAAAATGCTTGGTTGTAGGGTGAGGAATCAGACCCCCCCCCCCAAAAAAAAAAAATTGCCCGCCACTAGCCTCCTGGGGGGAATTATTGATAGGTGCATTATCGATCATTTATAATACAACATTTAGTTTCAATATCAAGTTACATAAACAATTCAAACAGTCTGTGGACTGTCAATGAAACTGGTACATTGGTGCATTCTGGTAATAACTTTAATAGATACACATTTCTTGCGGCAATTCATTCCTTAACTGAATTTGAAGGACAAAACTGATGCTCGACAAATGATCAAAGTGAAACACTCGCTGGTGTCTTACCATTTTAAGCTTGTTGTTGTCAATGCGTTTCAAACTTTGCGATTTTCTTTAGCTCAATATTTGCTTGAAACAATTATATACCCGCTATTTTCTGACAACCTGACGAAATTTTGTTTACAAAAATCACGTTTAATAGATCAGTTTATGGAAGCTGCTTATTTAGCGACATTTAATTGCGCAATTAGATTGCATTAAAATTGCTCAAAATTTGAATACTTTAAGACCGATTAAAATGGCTTAAAATAACAAATAAAATGGTGAATGACATTTAATTATTTACAAAACATATACGATTTAAGTTTTCGTTATGCTTTTACGACAACCAAAAACGAATCAAACATGGCGCTACCCATGTTTAACAGAAATGTCAAGTTTATTTTCCAGCTTTGCCGACGATATGGGGTGTCATCTGCTGATGTTGTGCGAGTTAGATTTGCACCGAGTCCAACAGGAATGATGCATCTGGGTGGCCTCAGAACAGCTTTGTTTAATTATTTATTTGCGAAGTCCAATAATGGATCGTTCCTCTTGCGGATTGAAGACACCGATTTGGTAATGGTTACATTGCACCAATAAATCAAGTCAGAAATAAACTTTTAGTGCATTAGTAGTCAAATTTAATGTCATCAAATCGCAGTTATTGTGCCTTTCTGGTAACACATGTATTATGATTTTGTCTTGAAGTGTTGTTTGGCTCATGCCATGATCTAATGAAAGTTTTTTGCATAGGCGCTTGGTTGTTCAACATATAAAAAATCCTTGTCCTATATATATAAATACACAAGGTAGCTCACTCGCCATTTTATTATCGTTACGGAAGTCGATTGGCAGATCATTGGCTGGTTTCAATGTATAAATGTTCAAAATCTACGTAGCCCATGCATGTACGACCGGGTATTTCTTAAAATTATAACCAGTCGATAACCAGTCAACTTCCGTTACAATAGAAAATGATATTTATATATGGAATAGGATTATTTTTTATTTGTTAAACAACCAAGCACCTATGGTGTTTTTGCAGTACATTGCAAACATTTCTCGAGTTTTAGTGATTAAGCATGTCATTAAATTAAGAAATTGATCCTTAGTTTACGGTTTAGTGTTTGTGTACACAATAATATTTTATGAGTATGATTCAGTGTTTTCTCTATCGTTTAAATATTGGGATCATATAATTGATCCCCTTGTTTTTATTTTGTGGACATTTGCAAAAATAGAGGGTCAGAGCTATTTTCCGTTAAATTATTCAATATAAATCATGTGAACAAAGTTTTAATCTAAGCACTTCTAACCCTTTTATTAACCTGACTTTTGAACATAATTTTTAGGGCTAAATATGACAACATTTTACAGCTATTTTAAGGACATGGAATTTTTGTTTGTTCAAACAAGAATGATCAAGCAAGGAGGTAATGTGCTTGTTAATACAAATTTATTAATACCATAAAATAAAGAAATAGAAAATTACTATTACCGTGTATAAAGCGCACATAATTATCACAGCCGAATTGCGGGGCAAAAAGTATGCATAATATATGTTATGTTTGTTTCAAAGTAGTTATAGCCTCTTTTCCTGTATAGTCGGCCACTTAAGAGCTAAACTGCTTTTATACCCTAATTCCAACACCAGTGAGACTTTTATCGATAACTTTAAGGTCTGTCCTACTAAGTAAAGACCAGATAATGAAGAGATCAACCATTCACTTAGTTACTGACCAATTCTAGGAAGGTACCCTAGCAACCATGAATTCGTCAGATGTTTCCTATCATTTGGTTCAGTCTTCATTTTGATAAGAAAACGCTAAAATTGTGTTACAAATTTGATACAGTTCAGTAGAAGCATTCTTTATTAGACTAACACACACTAGCATACAGTTTGAAAATGAATGTTTACACAATTCTTGGCTTATGCACTAAGTGTGGAGCAATTTTGGGGAATTTCTTTTAAAAATCTTAATTTTCTCAGACAAACTCTAAAATTAGCCATTTTTTAAGCCAAAAACAATATTTATGTGATAGAATAGTCTCAATACAGACAACTAACATAAATTTAATGAGAAATAATAGTTAATTTCCATTATCTGGGGGTGGCCGAATCTAGAGGAATAGCTGATTCTATAGGAAGGAAGGAACTTCTAGAATGTTGCTACATTCTAGGCAGTGACTGTCTGAAGTATGTAAGCGTCAAACTTTACTTCTTCATCAGAAAAGCATTATCTTTTAATCTGGACCACATTCAACTGCACTCCTCTATTTATTGCATCACAGAAAATGCACAGACATGATATCATTACATCAGTTCACAAAAATGTGCGTAAAAAATGCAGAAAATTTGCACTAGAGAAAACTATGATATACTTGTTGATTCAATACTTTAAAATATGATAGTCTTTATTCATAAATGTAGAAGTTAGGATAATTATGTTGAAGATGTATATATATTTTTGTGTGTGAAACATTCCAACAAATTGTCCATTTGTTTAGACAAGAAAAGTTCCTGGAGCTGTTGAGAAACTAGAGGACGTTTTAGATTGGGCTGGACTTACACCAGATGAAAGTAAGATTGTAAGCACTTACCTGAATAAACTTTATTCAAAAAATATGTAACAAGATGCATAATATGAAACATGAAATATTTTGGTATGTGTTCTTTGATGTAACCTTTGTGGATTATTCAATAACTTACACAATAATACAATCACAAAATTCCTTCATTGCAGGTCCAAACAAAGGAGGCCTGTATGGACCTTATATACAGGTAATAATACAGATTAGTTTACCGTGACTTTCAGGGTATGGATTTTATGCATAATGCCTTACAGGTGATTGAGATTAGACGAACAAGCAAGGTGCATACATGTGTTATTGACAGCAAATCACAGGATATGCACAGAAAATAAAAGCAGGGTGTACATTTGTGCATAGAATTTCAAATGATTGCATACAAAGGGAAATGAATGCATGATATCTGACTGTTATAAAAGGGTGAATGTGTAGAAATTCCTTATTTAAAACATTTTCATTATCTTCTTCTGGCAATGTCTACTACATTATTAAGGCATCTTTTGCACTTTTAATCTAACCAATGAATTTACAGACTTGCGTGTACATTTACCACCCAATAAATCCTGGTGTAAGTGTACAGTTACCCTCTTCACCAAAACTTAATATATGGATTTATGTTTAGAAGAGACATCCTTGAAACAGAAAATACCATAAAAGCAGAAAGTGCCGTCCCAGATTAGCCTGTGCAGACTGCACAGGCTAATCCGGGACGACTCTTTACACACATGCATTAAGTCCGGTTTTCCAACGTCGCGCCTCTAATCTTTAAAAGATGAACCCTTACTCCTATCTGCGACCTATTAATAGCACTACATTTGTCTCCCCATAAGAGTTTACCATTCTGAATTAAAACACATGTTTCAGTCAGAGAGGCTGCAGCTTTATCAGGCCAGTGTGAATACACTACTCGAGGTAAGAAACAGTTACTGATCAGTAATGGAGGTCACAAATAGTGTATGCTATGGAAACATAAACGCATAACACTTTAAATATTAATTTATGTGTTTAATAGTAGAAACACACAACTCGTTTGTCTTTTGAAAATTTTATATGTTTACACTGCAGATAAAACGTCCACTGCTGGGTGATTGTCTTTGCCATATATGCATTCTATTATTAGGCCATTGAAGTATTATAACCTTTGTGTCATGTTCTGCAGATATTTAACATAAAGTATTATTAACTTTGTGTCATGTTCTGCAGATATTTAACATAAAGTATTATAACCTTTGTGTCATGTTCTGCAGATATTTAACACAAAGTATTATAACCTTTGTGTCATGTTCTGCAGATATTTGACATAAAGTATTATAACCTTTGGTTCATGTTCTGCAGATATTTGACATAAAGTATTATTACCTTTGTGTCGTGTTCTGCAGATATTTGACATAAAGTATTATAACCTTTGTGTCATGTTCTGCAGATATTTAACATAAAGTATTATAACCTTTGTGTCATGTTCTGCAGATATTTGACATAAAGTATTATAACCTTTGTGACATGTTATGCAGATATTTAACATAAAGTATTACAACCTTTGTGTCATGTTCTGCAGATATTTGACATAAAGTATTATTACCTTTGTGTCATGTTCTGCAGATATTTGACATAAATTATTATAACCTTTGTGTCATGTTCTGCAGATATTTAACATAAAGTATTATAACCTTTGTGTCATGTTCTGCAGATATTTAACATAAAGTATTATAACCTGTGTGTCATGTTCTGCAGATATTTAACATAAAGTATTATAACCTTTGTGTCATGTTATGCAGATATTTAACATAAAGTATTATAACCTTTGTGTCATGTTCTGCAGATATTTAACATAAAGTATTATAACCTTTGTGTCATGTTCTGCAGATATTTAACATAAAGTATTATAACCTTTGTGCATGTTCTGCAGATATTTAACATAAAGTATTATAACCTTTGTGTCATGTTCTGCAGATATTTAACATAAAGTATTATAACCTTTGTGTCATGTTCTGCAGATATTTAACATAAAGTATTACAACCTTTGTGTCATGTTCTGCAGATATTTAACATAAACTATTATAACCTTTGTGTCATGTTCTGCAGATATTTAACATAAATTATTATAACCTTTGTGTCATTTTCTGCAGATATTTAACATAAGCATGCACGGTTCTCTTTGGTTTTACTTTACATTAGATATTAATGAAATAATTACATGTATCTGTCCAAACTTTTTAATTAGATATACCCTCGATAATCTTTTCTGAGCTTTGATAATGGCCCAATTTATAACGTATCTATATTTTGATACATATTATATTATAGACTGACCTGCTGCATCTATATTTGAAACATGTGTTCTAGTCTGGCCACTGCTACAGATGTTTCTGTACAGAGAAGAGACTAATGTTGATGAAGAAGGATGCCATTGCTAGACAGGAGAACCGCACATATGACAACAGATGTAGAAATCTGACAGCGCAAGAGGTGGAAGAAAAACTTGCTCAGAATATACCATATGTAATACGATTTAAGGTAATGCATGGTTACACTTTAATAGTTAATGCACTGAAAAAAAAAAAATGAACTGTATTTAACAACATGAACAAACATCTTTGCTGGCTAATTTTTGTTTTTCGGAATAAGCTTATGCCTGAGAAATATGTTTCACTCAGAGTATTACGGCCTGCTGTCAGATTTTCTCATTCTGCATAGATTGTGACGTAAATACACAGTTCAGGTTACACTTTTGTTTGCTGTAAAATACCTTATCTGAATTGCGTAGGATATATTACTCAGTACTGGTTATTTTTATCACAGAGACAGCGTTTTTCTTCATTCTTGGGGGAAATTCAACAATGAATTTTATCATAATGGTGAGACTGTCAGCAAAAAACTATTGCTTTAAACGTGTTGGAATTATTAATGACAATAAGCAGGGTTGTTGTTTTTTTCATTTGCATATAATATGATATTACAATAGAAGTTTTGTAGTGAACCCGAGAACAGGTGAAATTATTTGAATTAGTACAAAAAACTACATGTATTTAAATGCTTTAGAATTTTGGATAATATGTTTTAGCACGTTATATTTCAGTATGAGCCCATGAAAGAACCTTGGACGGATCTTGTGTACGGTTTGATGGTGGAGAATGTTGACTCAGAAGAAAGCTACAGAGAGGGGGACTTTGTAAGACCAAAAGGGTTTCTCTTGTGTTGTTGTTGTTCATTTTATAGCATCAAGCATTTGTTTGTCTTATTTAAAACCTTTTTATTATTCGATTATTAAAATATTCTGATTTTTTAAGCTGTCCTTAACTTTGGTTCAAATTTTGCGAGTGCTGTATACTGCTATGCAAATATTTATGCCTTTTTCATCACCAGTATATCATTTGATTTTGTCAATAATCAATAATGCACATGTAAATGTATGTCTTTGTTAGTCCATATTTGAATCAAGTGCCTTGAATGTGGCTTGTTTAAAACTAGACATTAATTATTCACACTGATTGCATAGTCAAAGTTGATAAAATACTGTAAATTATTGTGAAGACAAAACATCAACTCTCGTTCTCGCACACACACACACACAACAACAGCATTTTTGGTGTTAAAATAGTGCTAACGTAAATATTTCTGTTGCAGGTGGTTATAAAGTCCGATGGATATCCCACATACCACTTCGCTAATGTTGTTGACGACCATCACATGAAGATCTCACATGTTCTGAGGGGTGCAGTGAGTTCAATGCCACCATGTGGAAGCATTGTGTTGATATAATATTCTGTTCTTACATATTTATCAGAAGCAAAATTGTATTTACCTAATATAAATAACAAAGAGACATTAAAAAACCCTCCAACATTTACTGAGTAGGGGCAGCAATTTTTGTGAGATTGCAAATGAATGATTAGTTTTGTACATTTAGTTGATTGTGGTGTAATAGATGTCAGACTTTATGGTCATAAAGTTTCCCATTTTTCTGCCTACATGAGTAGATTTCATGTTTTCTTTTCTAAATGTTCATTGTACTCAGAAAATAGACTATAGAAAATACAGCAAACATAGGTTTTCCTAAGGGCTGTTCCAGGAAAAAAAGTGATTGGAGGGGGGGGGGGGGGGGCGGAATGCCAGTCTAAACATTGCGAATTGGGTACCACCAATACAACTTTTTTTTTTCAAGTCATCGATAATCCGTTTCATCCCCGCTATCACCCTTACCCACCGAATTTTAAAACATTCGCGTTCCACCCCCTGATCACCTTTTTTCTTGGAACAGCCCTAATACATAATATAAGGTACATAAAAGTATGTTTTCAATTAAAACTGTAGTTATGTATGCCACCTTTTCAATCTCTGTAATAAATTTAAAGCGCATATCATTTAGTTCACGGGACACATGTTTTTCATAAGTGTGTGAAATTATGTTCTCACAGGAATGGAGTATCTCCACCCCTAAGCATATCCAGATGTACAAGGCGTTTGGCTGGGAGGCCCCACTGTATGCTCATTTACCGCTCATCTTAAACAAGTAAGTGTACAGTTTATGGTCATATTTGAACTAGAACCAAAGTTTTTGCTTTGTATGTTTTTTCATGTATACTTTACATATAAAATACATAAAAAAAATCATGATTCCGGAAAAACCGGACTTAATGCATATGTTAAGTGTCGTCCCGGATTAGCCTGTGCAGTCCGCACAGGCTAATCCAGGACGGCACTTTCCGCCTACAGTGGATTTATGTTTAGAAGAGACTTCCTTGAAACAGAAAATACCATAAAAGCGGACAGTGCCATCCCGGATTAGCCTGTGCGGACTGCACGGGCTAATCCGGGATGACACTTTACGCACATGCATTAAACCCAGTTTTCCCATGACGCGCCTTAAATACTTTTGCCAAATCACTTATATGTATATTAATGGTAATGTATTTGCTTCAGAGACGGGACAAAGTTATCTAAACGGCAGGGAGACATACATGTGGAATATTTCAAGGTATACAGCTTGTATCGCTGTACGTCTTTCATGGGAAGAACATCTTTGTGTAAATACCTGTCTTTTTCTAATACTTCATGGCTGCAGCTTTTTGCTGCAAAATTCACATATTCCTCCAATTATGATTAAGACTACATTAAAGTTCACTTATAAATATATTAAATTGTATTCAAAGTTAGTAAATCAAGTTCTAATTTCAGCGCCAGGGTATAGAACCAGATGCTCTACTCAACTATCTCACAACAGTCAACAAGGGGTTTAACGGTCCTACTGAGGGCAAGACTTTGGAGGAACTTGTTGAGATGGTAGGAAAACATTTGTGGCGCGTCGTGAGAAAACCGGTCGAAATGCATGTGCGTAAAGTGTCGTCCCGGATTAGCATGTGCAGTCCGCACAGGTTAATCCGGGACGGCACTTTCCGCTTTTATGGTATTTTCTGTTTCAAGGAAGTCTCTTCTAAACATAAATATACTGTAGGCGGAAAGTGCCGTCCTGGATTAGCCTGTGCGGACTGCACAGGCTAATCTGGACGACACTTTACGCACATGCATTAAGTCCGGTTTTCCCATGACGCCGCTCATTTATAGTTTAGGGTTGGTATTCACAAGGCTGCTAAGGGAAATCTTAACTTAAGTTGTACTTAAGTTAAATTTTCAGATCAAATCTGAAATGTGAAATTCAATAATTAATAATCATAATACCGGGTTTGGTAAAATTAGACGAGCATGTTCACTCTTTACAAGAACAAAACATTTTAACGCATATTGCCCTATAAATGAAACGCAACAGGCTTAAGCCATTTAAAAAAATGTATCTAGACTTTTCAAAGAAAAGGCAAGCAATTGTACTCGCTAGTTTCTCAGGAATGGCTTGAGGGATTTCATTCAAACTTGAAACATTTATTCCCCATATTAAAATTAATCTATAGGCCAAGGTTGGTAACTTTAGTTTGAAATTTGTCAAAATTATGGGCCTTTTTAACAAGCACAAATTAAAAGCATATGAACAAAATGTCAACATTTGTTGTTAGCTATTTAAAAATCTAATAAAATGTGTCATTTATTGTGCTATATGATGCAGAAATGATTTGTTTGTCACGATATTGCTATCATGCATTGAAGCATGTTCATTTTGTGGAACAGTTTAAGCGAATCTTTGGAACTATTTTCAAAAAACGCTAATAATTTCTTGCAGAATAACCTACACTTGATATCCTTCTTTGTCTATAGAAAACTAGTTGCGTGAATGCTAAATAGATACCAGCCCTGTTTAATAGAAAAATAGTACACCTGTAATCACTGGGTAACCTTCATTTTTTTATATTGCAAGGTCAGATTAAACAAATAAAAATAAAATGTTTTACATGTAAATAATTTCTCTCTTAAATGTAAATGATTACTTTCAAGTCATTTGCTGTACTGCTTAATAACTAAACATTTTTTTAAAAAGCATGAAAGCGCCAGTGTCAATTATATTAAAAGCATTTCTAGCATCTACTTTTCTGTTGTAATAACAAAAAATTTCAAAATTAAAAAACAACGTAAGTGTACCAATGTGTATTGCATTGATAGATATGTTCTCTTATATGAATATGTGAGTAGCATCTGCTATTGTGTTGTAATAACTAATAAAAACAACATAATTGTACCAATGTCAATTGCATGCAAAAGTTTGTTCCCTTAAATTAATACCTCCCTGGCTTTTGGTGTTCTGTTGTAATAACTATAGTTTCTGTTTCAGTTTTCACTTGAACTCGTTAACTGCCACTCGTCTCGGTTACAACCGGAAAAATTGCCTCCCCTTAATCGGTTACATCTTCAGCGTCAGTTTTCTGGTCAACAACGACAAAAAGTTATTAACCGGACTAGAGACATTATTGAATCATACATTAAAAACAGGTGAAGTTTTTATTTGATCTCACTTTCATGTTTTTATTAATTTTTGAACATAGTTTTCAGCACATCAAACCATCCAGCCTTTATCATCCTGGGGCTGTATTCATAAATATGCGTTTTTTCGCTGCTTTATATACACTATTCTTTTATTTTTGGAATCTGTGACAAAAAATTTGAAAATTGTCAATTCGTCAATCTGTGAACATAACAGGTCCGTTTAAATGTTCATATTGCGTACACAAGTAGAGTAATTATTTTTAAATGTATTGTTTCGTTCTAGATTGACAGATAAACAGATGTTGCCCGACACTTATCTCGAGTCCATTATAAATTGGGCCTTAGTAAGTACTTTTTGCAACTGCAGCATGAAACGAATTTGTTTCTTTTCTGATCACTGTTACGCTCCTAAATGTAACTAATTACTTGTAGAGAGTATTTATATGATCATGTAGTAAACATTTTCTGGACCAAAATATAATGCATATATTTGCAATGCAAAACACGGAAATAAGGACATCTTACATTAACAAAACCTTGCCTGTTGATTGTGCTACCGGTAGACTCATCATTGAAATTTAGAAGCTATTCAAACAGTTTAGCTCAGTTAGCATATTACATGTGTGTAGAAAATGTGTTTAAATATATATAAACTGAAGTTATCTAGGTCAGAAAGAATAATGTCCCATTTTAATTTGGTTCATTTTCATTTTGCAAATGTGTTGTTTAGTTTGTATCGAGGGCAATATGTGATAAAGAGAAGTATAGGTTAATGTTGAATACAGATAAGTTTATTTAGCGAGGCATAGAAAAGCTAAACCACAAGCCTTGGCAAAATAAATGTATCTGTATTCAACACGTACCTGGTATTCTATTTATCCCATCATTTTCTGCCTTTAAATAACACAAAAAACATCAAATGAAGTCATGAAAATAAACAAAATGATTATAATGCGCATGTTTGCAGTATTCGACAAGGTGGAATACAGCTAAGTTTATCCCACTGGGTGTTCTTTTGTCAATGATGATGGAGTAAATACTAGTATTTCTTTTTTTTTTAACAAGCAAAAAAAATATTGATACATATGATGCACAGTTAAAAACTATTTATTTTTCACTGTTTAGGCCCATAGAATTTCACGTCTTGAGGAACTGACGGAGTCCATGTTTGAATTCATATGGGTGCCTCCGTCGAAGGACGCAATACTCGCTCTTGTGGAGAAAGACACACGGTGTGATAAACTAATACATGGAGTTCGGACTAGTTTAGATGCTGTGGAACCATTTAGAGACGATGACATAAAGACTGTGTTAAAGAACTTCATTAAAAGCCATAAATTGAAAACAGTGCATTTAATGAAGATACTGCGCTCCACACTTAGTGAATTAGAGGTCTGTATTACGTAAATGCATAAATTATGATTCAGAATTCATTATTATACCGTATTCTAAATATTTGTACTAATTAACATTGTATTAATTAAATGCTGTACATTAATAATGCTAATACAGTTCAGAGTAAATTGTGTGCATGTATTGTGATAGTAATTGGTTTCTTGAAATTCAATGAAAGTTTTAACACATTGATATAGTTAAAATTATATTCTTACACTATAAAGAAAGAAATATATATAACACCCTGAATATGGGCCTAATTATCTAAATAAATGTTAGCATGTGCTACATCATGACATTCAATTGTGTGTGATTATGTAATGTAAGAAAATGCTATTACTTAGATATTTTACTTACCTTTTCTAATTAAGTAAATCAATGAAAATTTGGATATTTGATTTTGGAGTGATGAAAAGGTATATGTGTAAGTTTGCAACCATTTTCATATGAACAATAATATAACATGAGAAACTTTAAGGTAAAAATAAAGGTTGCTTATATATTTTTTGTTAAAGTGTTCTATTTATTTACACCATCCTTTCTGTTTATCTTACAGACACTATTCAAAATAACTCACATGCGTATCCGTAAGAAAATATATTTGTAAAAATCTACTTGGGCAAGTTAAAATTATTAAAACTTACCACTAAATATCTAGATGTGTTTTCATACAGTTCAAAGTAAATTAGGGAAAGTTGAAATTGTATGGCTTATGGACATTTTTGTGAATACTCGATAGAAAGTATTTAATGGATTAACACTGTAATAACATAAAAGTAAAAGATCACTCAATGGTTGTTTTTACAGGAAGGACCCCCAGTGTCAGAGATGATGGAGATACTGGGGAGGCAGGAAACCAGCAAGAGACTGAAAATGGCACTAGAAATCCTGAAGTCTGCACGACACGATAGATGACAGTCCAGTGCTTGAACTGAAATGGTAGAAATGTGGGGCTGATAAGGGGTACAGAAACTTGGAAAATTCCATAAATGTTTCTTGAACACAAATTTGGTAACATCAGTGGAGAATGGGAACTGTGTCCCATGCACATGGTTCTTGGCTTCAAATTTACATCTGACAGTTGAAAATCAGAATTGCGTCATGTGCATAAAGGATGTTATTAATTCTTTGCCACTTGATTGCAGAGAAACAGTAAAAAGGAGATAATACATTATATGATCTGTCAGATGAACAGTGTTTAATGTCATCAATACAATTGTTGTGATTAAATTTGACAATAAATTGTTGACGAGAAAAATGTGGTGTATTTTATTACGTTGACGAAACTTAACATATTAAAAGCAATATGGTATAAAATGCATTTACTAGACACAAAATCAACTAAATAGCAATGAAAGGTAAAAAACCACATACATAAAGGTTATATATTAGACACATGTTATGTGACAGTGTATTGAAAGTTGTATAACATAATTGTTTAATAAAACGCAAACATTAAAGGAACCTGTTTACAGATTGGCACATTGACCATTTTCAAAACTGTTGACATATCTCCGACACACACAAATATACGTTATATATAAACAAGCAATATAACATTTCTGACAAAGAAATGGTTAGTCATCAACTAAAATTCATAAAATTATAAAGCATTTGTAATGTTTATCATCGGTATTTTGGAAATCATATGTGGGTAATTACACAAATTTATGGCCATTTTATTTGAAATTTCAGAAGAAAACCTAAGTATTTATATTTAACAAAAATTGTTTTAAACAATACATTCAGCCTATATTCAGCCTATATAGATAACAGAATAATTGTCAGCAGCGCTCAATAGGCGATCAATGTGACCAAAATGATGTGACCTTGACACCTATATCTGCCCAAATTGTCATTACCGAAACGGTTAAAAACTTGCAGATATAAGCTGTATTTGCACGAAAGTGTCATTTTTAATTGTGCATCATATTAACAAATAGTAATGTTCTATTGCATGTAAAAATATGCAATATTAAAACAAAAATAATTTATTATTTCGTGTTTTTTTAAATTTTATTTAAAAATATTCAACATATTTTATTAATAAATGCTAAAAAGATCTTTTATAATTTATAACTGCTTTTTAAATACTTTTGCATTTCTAAAGTAGTTGATTTTGATCATCATTATTTCAAGAATGTATTGTATTTACTCTATATATTTTATAAATATTGTAGATAAATTATGTCGTTGCGGTAATGACATGCAGTTGCGGAAATAACATCGGCTATGAAATACTGTCAAATATAACGGATATATTTACTTTCAATCAATGATTTTGTTGAAGGAAAACATCCATTTAATGAATTGAGCCTTAAATCAAGCATGTTTTATTTATGCAAATGTTATCAGCGTTGCGGAGATTATCGTTACGTTAATGACACTTTAGCAAAAAATTCACTTCAAAATGCAAGAAATATTGTTTTAAATGCATTAAAAACCTTTCACATGTGATAGAACCATAAATGAAGGTGAATTGCTTCAATGAGCAATATCTTTGTAGCCACAGTTGTATTTATCTGCACATACGGTTATCACAATAAGAAAGTATACGCAGTACAAATGAGAACTTTCCATCGACTTGGGATAATAACTAATTGTTAGCTCTGCTACTATTCGTTTTAAAATATTCCCGCTTAAATTGATGATGATGACGCAGTATGTTTGTGTGTGTATACGTCATCATTTCTAAAATTTTCAATGTTATTATGGGTTGTTGCGGTAATGACAAAATAACTGGTGACCAACCAAAAAATTGTCACCATGTAAAGTTTAACTGGTCAGAAATATGACACAAATTGAAGCATCATATAATTTAATCTTATATACGTATTTATTAGTCAACTTTTTATGTTTTTATTACTTATTTTCTTATATAAGTTGGATAACATGCGGGCACGTCTTACGAGTGACAATGCAATATTAGGCGAGTGTGCAATTTAAAGATCCGCGTTTTATTTCATTGATAAAAGTTTTATGTCACAACCCATTTTGTTTTATTTCTTTCATCATAGATACAACACAGATTGTAGTAGTTTGGTAGTCTTTAAAATATCAGTTTAACATGATGACACGCCTTTGGCCATTGTTTGTAGAATTACCCATGTATCACCTACATACCATTAAAATACACTACATGTTAGCAGTCAGAATGGTAGAGACGTTACAGCATCAGATTTTTTTTAGCAAAGATCATAAGTTCGAGCCCGACAAAGAACGCTTTTTTGATTTTTTTAGTTATTTAATATTTATTAGTCAAGATGCTTTAGGTTTTGCAGTTAAAACATTCGGTGGCTTTTTTCAAAACTACATAAAATCTGTCAACAAGTCCCTTTAATACTCATGGAAACAAAAGTGTCATTATAAATAGGGAAAACAGCTTGCCAATATAGCAAAATCATTACATGTAGTTTGCAGTGTTCAGTGTGATATAAATCTTACAGAAATTCTCAAATTCTGAAAAAAAGGTTGTTAATATTTAATAGAATGGTTATTAATATAATTAGATCATTGAGCAATTTTTCAGTCTTATTTTCATAAGTTTTGGGAAATTTTTTTTTTTTTTTTTTTTTTTTTTTTTTTTGGTTTGTAACCTTTATTTCCATCATAGTTTGTAAAATATACATTGTATGCAAGTCATACAGAGTACAAAGCACATTATATGCAAGTCATACAGCGTAAAAAACATTATATGCAAGCAGCGTATAAAATATACATATAGAACGTACAAATATTATACGAATGTTGGTCCAGTTTCAGAAACAACATGAAATTATGAATGCCCATATTCTTTATAAATTCTTTTTTTCAATGCGCAGATTTACGGTATAAAAACAAATTAAAGTTACATTTGTTTTATAGTTATCTACATTTCTTTAACCAAGTCCCTATAGGCTTTGTTCACAAAAATTACTTATTAGTGACCATCTTTTTGCTTCAATTTCCGAGAGTTTATAGCTAGTATTAATTGAACAATAAAAATCTAAGCTATTAGTGAGGCCTTTAAAACTTGGTGTAATGTTATTTCTTCTGCATGTAAAAATATATCTCTTAATCTCTAGACATAGAAGGGTAAGATCCTTAGTTGCAATTGAAGAACCACCTAATACAAAAGTTTGGCAGTCTATTTCTGTCGTATTAAATAAAGTTCTATTATTTGCAAGGATTTCGTTTACTTTTTTAATTAGATCTTTTGTTTTTTCACAGTTCCAGAAAAGATGCATAACAGTTTCTTCGCTTTGTTGGCAGAAGCTACATAGATTATTATTGACTATTTTCATTTTGTATAATAAGGAATTTGTACCTAAAATAGTGTAGATAATTCTAACTTGAAACCATTGTAAGTAACTATCTCTTGTTATGTTAAATAGTGTTTTAAAAATACATTTCCAGTCTTCGTCCGAGAGAGTAAATACGTCCCATTTTGTTTTGTATAAAGTTGTTTTAACATTTTGATTAAAACAATTATAAATAAACCTATCTTTACTTTCGTAGCAAATAATATATTTCGCATAACACGATAGAGATGGACCAAACGTGAGATGGTCGTTTTTGTTAAAATGTATATTCATTTTATTAATAAACGTTTTTACCGATTTTATAAGACCTTCGTAATTCATAAAATTCATGCATGTTCCCGTAATAGTTTCTATCTGTTTTTTCGTTAAGAAAGTGTTAGAATCAATAAGTATATCTCTCACAAATCGTATTCCTTTCTCGTAAAGTGATTTGAAAAAAATAGGTTCATTACCAATTTTAAAATTAGTGTTATAAAATAGAGGCATATTTAGAATATCGTCCATATGATAAATGTTTAACACATCAAGCAACTGTTCATAGTTTGTAAAAACCTCTAACCAAAAATCATTGTTTATTTTTTTCTTGACATTGGAAATGTATAGTTTTCCGGTATTAAAAAATTTGCCTATGTCGAACATAGATCTTACAAGTATTGCGCAATTACTATCGCAACATGTATACAATTTTCGTATCCAAGAAAGTTTGATTTTTTTACAATATGCATAGATATCTATCATTTGCAAACCACCTTTCTCATAGCTTTGAGTAATTGTAGAACTTCTTATTTTATACGGTGCATCTTCCCAAACAAAATCCATCAATAATTTGTTCAATTTATCAAGAATATCTGTCTTTGGTGTAGGTAAAGCAACCAAACAATGAGTGAATAATGGTAGTAAAAGTGATTTTATGACAGTTATTCTACCAATTGGTGTAAGTTTTCTCTTTTTCCAGTGGTTATTAATATTATTCGCTTTAATAAATTTATCAGAAAAATTTAAATCGATCATACTTTTGAGGTCAACATCGAACATGATTCCTAATAATTTAAATCTAGTGGTTCCCCATGTAAGTTTGTATTTTGTTTTAATAGCTCTAGTACTATATTTTAAGATCCGATCCATATAACGTTAGTTTTATCAAAATTCACTTTAAGACCTGAAAACAATGCAAAGTCGTCGAGCATTTCAAGCGCCGAATTTAAAGAATTTTCTGAACCATCCA
The DNA here is from genome assembly GCA_027627225.1 of Congeria kusceri. NCBI lineage: Eukaryota > Metazoa > Mollusca > Bivalvia > Myida > Dreissenidae > Congeria > Congeria kusceri. The sequence goes on along the minus strand of CM051029.1, from coordinate 41,367,015 downwards.
GTAACAGAGAAGTGTCATCAGCAAATTGAGAAATCTTGTATTCAACGCCATTTATTTGTATACCCTTTATATTTTTACAACATTTAATCTTAATTGCTAATACTTCTGCACATAATATAAATATATACAGTGATATGGGGTCTCCCTGTCTACAACCGCGGCCTATTGAGAAGCTGTCAGATAAGAAGCCATTCAACTGAACTGATGTTTGAGTGTTTTTGAGAAAAATGTTAATCCAACGTTTAAAACTTGGCCCGAAATTAAATAAATTAAGTGTTTGTTCAATGCAGTTAAAAGATAAAGTATCGAAAGCCTTCTCGAAGTCAATCAACATAATTAACCCAGGAATTTTGTTTTGTTCTGTATAATTCAGTATGTCATATAGCAGACGTGTGTTTTCTCCTATAAACCGCCCTGAGACAAAACCCGTTTGATCCCTTGAAATAAGACTGGTTAAGTGTGGTTTTATTCTATTTGCTATTGAGCCAGATGCTATTTTATAGACTGTATTTAGCAGTGTGATAGGTCTCCAGTTTTTAAGGAAATGTCTCGGCTTGTTTTCTTTTGGAATACAGGTAATAATACCCTGTTTTTGAGTTATAGAAAGGTTATTATTAATGTACGCAAAATTTATACTTCTTAAAACAAAATGTCCAATTTTATTCCAGAAAACTTTAAAGAAATTTGTAGAGAAGCCATCTGACCCGGGACTTTTATCATTTTCCATATTTTGAGAGTTCTAGTTATTTCTTCAAATTTTAATAATCCTTCAATTTCGAGTGATTGGGAGACATTTAATTTATTTACATGAATGTTTTGCAAGTCATTAAGTGTGAAGTCAGATGAGACTTCAACTTTTTGATACAATTTTTTATAGAATTTGGCCGTTTCCTTTAAAACATCATTTTGATTGTTAATAACCATGCCATCGTCTTTTTGAATAAATGGTATATTTTTTTGTTTGTATAATGTTGCTTTTCTAAAGAGCAAAAATAACTGGTTGTTTTCTCTCCTTGTTCTATCCACTGGCCTTTCGACCTTATGATGTGACCTTTTAGTTTTGTGTTTCTAAAATTATCAAACTCTATATTTAACTGTACAAGAGTTTCTTTGTTAGATTCGTTTAGATTTTGTTCAATTTCTTCGATTTCCTTTAGTAATCTTTGCTCGTTTGAAATACTTAATTTGTTTCTATAATTTGCATAAGCAATAGTTTTTCCTCTTATTTCCATTAATAAAGTTTCTAAAAAGAGTTGGTCATTTATTGTAAACAAAAGCTCACTGCTACATATATTGTGAATATTTTCTAAATTGTAGACTGGCAAGCAATATTGTAATTTAATTTCTTCAATTTTATTATTTATACAATTTCAGTATTCAATGTCGTGTAAAAGAGAATTATTAAATTTCCACAACCCTTTCGCGTGCTCAATTTTGTTGAATTCGAATGAAATATCTATAATTGAGTTTTGGGAAACTTGGTTTTGTATTAGATTTTGCAAGTCAGTGATGTTCTTACTATGCATTATTAATATGTAAACTTGGTTTTATATGATTTAATGTAAATACATGTGTCGCCTTTTGTTGAACATGTAATTGCATTGGCTGAAATCTTTTCGCCAATGAAAATAACTGTCTGTAATTAAATTGCGTGTGGGTAATTTACCTGTCAACGTAACCTCTGACCTTAATTATGTACACACCCACCTAGCAATTATCGATGCGTTGTTGATGTTTACATATCGTTAATAGTACAAAACGACCGATGTTGATTTTGAAAATCCTATCAGTTCGGAGAGTTAACATATAACTTTGATAATCGCGGCATTTAATGTGAGTGATTACCTGTACATTACCTGTGTCACCTATTTTCGCGATGTCACCTACCTGCTGTCACTAGGTCACCGGAAGCTGCTAGATGTAACGGCAATTCTGGAATTCCAGTCACATTGAGGAAGCAGGAAGAATTTTTAACTGCTTAAAAATTTAAACAGGTTAGTATTAAATATAAAACGATTTCAATCTGTTTCATGGTATTTTAATAAAACAAAGCCATTCAATGTCCAATACGAAAATTGAAATAAATAGTTTTGTTTTTAATTGTATTGATGTTATAAAATGTAACTAGAAATTCGAATGATTTACGAAGCATTTGATTAATAAATTAAATTTATTAAATTTGATTAATAAAACACATTTCATTTATTGTTGTTTAACGTTGACTCAAGTCAAGAAAAAAAAATCGATCTTCATTTAGAGTTTAATTTATTCCATGGTTTACTTATATAAGTTAAAGTTTAGGGATATTTAAAATAATTTGTGTAACCCTTTAAAATAAAAAAAATAATTAATTTTAATAATTTTATAAAAATTTAATGAACAATAAATAAATAAATAAATGCATTGCCACATATCAAACCTGGAACCCCTAGATTAATCAGCTAATGTATGTTATGCCACAAATTACTTAGCTTCAACTTCATACACTATTCCTAATGATTCCAATGTACAAAAGTTCATCAAGACATTCCGCTTACAAACACTGTGATTTTATGGATTTTTTTTTAATTTGTCAATTATTTGTTCCTGTATGCTATTCCAATTGTACCATGTATCATTGAAAATTGTTGCAGAATTTCTTATGGAGTTGCTTTTTAAATTACCATTTTAAATTATTAATATAAATCAATAAATACTAAAAAAGCAAATAAAGGTAATTAAATAAGTGAATCTATATTGATTTTCTGGTACTCAGATCAAATACACAGATATAACATCTTGAAATATATATTAATTACAACAAAAGGGAATGGATTATATTTACTATAACTAACTAAGGTCATAATGTATGACTTCCCCATAGGTATGTGGTGATTACCATTTATGTTGATAAGTGGATAAAATGATGAGATACATTGAAATTCAATAAACTTAAATAAAATGTTTAATAAGGATGAAATTTATATTTTTCACTCAACAAACAGTAACACAGTGCAATTATGATGGGACTTTAAATGCATATTATTTTCAACAAAAATGATAAATCACTTGTTTATCAAATGATAATTTGTTAACCTTGTAATTTTTTTTTTTCTGTTATTTGCAGTGTAGGCTTTAAATGTGTACTTTGTGTAATCAGACAGTCAATGCAGAAGTCAAATCGTGTCTTTATAAAGTCTCTAATGCTTCGTAGTAAAAGGACTTTAAATATTCAGTAAATAGGAGACGTTTTTTTTGTTCTGTACAAACTTAATGTATTTTTAAAAAAAATCTTAAACTTTCATATATGCTCATCTGAGAAGTTCTTTTATAAAAGTTGTTAATAATGAATTCACTGTTTTATAAGTATTATATTATACCTGTTGCTTTATTAGAAAATTAGTAAAATATTTCAGGATTGGACCAGGCTTTATTAAGTGTTAAGTAACTTAAGTCACATGATGCTAGAAAGGTAAATGAAATATGGCATGACTGCATGAGAGCTCAATGGAAAAGGAAGGTCAGAAACCTATTAGAAAGACTTCCATCATCTGTATTAGTTGATATATATTGAGTTCTGCAATAGAGGTGCCCAGAATCTGCCCCAGTCTCTTGAGGATTGATGCTAATAATGGCATGCAATTTTATAGTAGTGTTGAAATTGATTTGTAATCCGCTTGCATCGTTGCTCAATTACGCATAGTGATTTTAACAGTTATTGTATGTAATCAAATTTAATTGATATACACAGTGTGAAACACAAAAATGTTTTCAAGAATAGGTAAATTAAAAAAGAGAATTGACTACACATATTTCACTAATCCAAAACTAGAGAACAAATTAATGAAAATTTCCTGATAAAAATTATGATATCATCATTGATCTTTATTTATTTTTTACATATAAAAATAAGTGTGCCATATACATATTAATGATATTATATATAGGATCTGACACGAGTTGCCATTTCATACCATATTTTATTAAACGAGTTCAGGAATTTTGTTAGTAAGCAAGTGAAATATTCGTAATGGCTGTATTACATGGAAAACAAGGTATAGCATGTGTTAAAATAAGATCATTAGTCTCATAAAATATTGTAATTGTCCAGTTTTATACAATTCTTTGGAACCCTCAAAACTGCCTTGACTTGTGTTGACTGGTAATATTTAAATAATATTTTTTTGGCTGAAATGAAACTGGATAATAGTAAAATACACTGTACACAGTACAGAAAGGTCTTTCATCTTTGTTTTATTTTTGGAAGTTAGCTTTTGGATTGATCTATGGATGTATTGCACCTATTCTTAGGTAACCATTAGCCTATGGCCAAAATATCCAAAGGCTACTACTTAAGGTTCTGAAATTATGTGAGGTTATACATTATATTCTTTGTCAATGATTTGTTTATAAATATATATTTCTGGAGAAAAATCAAAATGACATGATTCTATTCTTGACAAATCCTCTTTTCTACAAATTATTATTTCTTAGTGCTAACATAGATATTCTGCCAGTTTATTATTTCTGGGTTTGTGTCAGAGCTATTTATAGAACCAGTGGTTCAATATTGCCTTCGAAGGTAGTGTGAAGGATGAGTCACCGGTAGCAAAAGGTGATGTTCATTTCATATGCAAATTAAAGGTGATAAGGTGACAAGATGATGATAAAGGAAATGCCCCAAGTTGTGTAAGATATGACGTAATGTATTCTCGTGTTAAAGGTAGTGGTTTATGTTAAAAACATAAATTTATGGGCTAATGACTGTTTTACATTTTGTCTTAAAAATTTATTTATGTATTTATTTTTATTTATATATATAGTTATTATTTATTTATTACTTATTTTCATTATTATTATTATTAATATAATTAGATCATTAGTTCAATAATTAAGCAATTTCGCAATTTTTCATTTATTTAATTATTATTTATTTATTACTAATTTTCATTATTATTATTATTATTTACAAAGTGTCCTGTAACCAATTGTTTCCATATAAGAAATGGGTAAAACATAGATATTAGAAACAAGTTACAAAATAATGTTTTATTTAGGTAATGTTCATGCTCCCTATTTACCTAAACAACTATATGTACATACTCTCTGAATTTATTAACCAATTTTTTCCATAGCCTTTATAGAAAACTAGGGAACACATTTGAGAACAAAATGAATGCAGTGAATTGAATGTTTTATTGGATGCTATTGAATTAACATATTCCATTACCAGTAAACAGATTCTGTCTATTTGTATTCCCATCATGCAAACAATGTATGGTCTCCGTGCATTTCTGTGAAACTTTAAGAGTCGACTAAAGATGAGATAGTTTTAGACAAACAATGCTTGTTGTAATACCCCAGTAATTAATTTTAACACTAAGGTCTTCTTTATAGTTTTACAGATAAGATTGATTTTGATTTGTAGATTATTTTTGCACACAGTACATGTATTTGACATTAAAGTTTTAGTTCAAAATGCTTATTTTAATTTTGAAATAAAAATTCAATTATATAATTATGAAAACAATATTTTATGACTACTACGTATAAGATTGTAAATACAAATTTGACTTAAAGACAAAAGTAAAGTTTGAGGCTTTATGAACAAAGCCCCAGGATGTCTACTTTTAAATCATGAGTCACATCCTTAAAGCTGCTGTACTTTTCTGATTAAGCAGCTTGTCAATGAGTAATATATATGTTTGATTACAATGTAAACACCCATGGAGTTATGTGCCCACTTCACATTCTATACTTAATATTGAAACTACCAGTGATAAAAAAGGTTATTAATTTTGTGAACATTTTATTTTAATAAAATGAGCCCTTTGGATGAAGGTTAGTATTTAAAATATTTTAATTACAGTACATCGGGTAACTTGAAGTATGCATGGGTATTTATTTTTAAATTAAATATCCATTGTTTTGCTTATTTGTTTGTTTACAATAATTTTGATTGTTTTAACTTCGCCATATTAAATCAGGTTATGTTTTTGCCAGCCTTGGTTTGTCTGTTTGTTATTGAGCATCTTTACGCAAAACGTTATGAATGGATTTGCATGAACTTTTCTGGGAAGGTTGGAAAATTGGGCCAATGAACAACTAGTTTTGGTGGTGATCCAGATTACCTTCTGGATCCAGGAATGATTAATTATTAGGGGATTGGGCTAATTGACACATTATGTTATGTAACTTATAAATTGAACAACACATGGGGGAATTTGTTTTGTTTGTTTGTTTGGATTTTTCGCCATATTCAACAGTATTTCAGTCATATAACGGCGGTCAGTTAACCTACTCACACTTTCCCTGGGTAAGCTGGTTTACCAGTACGAAGTGCACATTCTTATGCCAGTAATTGACAACTGCCCTACCTGAATCAGAGGTAGTGGGAGAATGACTGTAGAAATAATTTCATGACCAATTCACTCAAGTTATGTGACTTGGCTGGGATTTGAACCAGCGATCCTCAGATTTGTAGTCCAGCGCTCTACCAACTGAGCTAGACGGTCCGGCTACATGGGGGAATAAGTGTGGTAATCGTTGCACACACATTCCAAAGTTTGCATGCTGTGAACTTTTCAATAAATTATTATTTCCATTGATTAATTGGAAATAGGAGACATTTGTGTACTGGTAACAGTTAAACAGCACAAAGTACGAAGGGTTTGCCCGTATCTTCTAGATATTCATTGCTTTAACTGTAATTTTGCTTCATTCGAATCAATCTAAGGTTGGCATACTGCCATCAGTTCCAAATAAGTTTTAACAGTAGAATATCTACCAGTTTCAAAGGAAAGCACCATTAACATCGCAATTTTCACAACGATCATAGAAAGAACAGAGGGAAAATACATTCATACTTTGCGCTGTAAAAACTATTACATGCCTGTCCTCTGTCTTCTTATATTTCATGAAAATCAAGAAGTCTCAGATCACATGGTTGGTCTGAGAAATTGTCCATGTTAACATAGCCTTTTATTTTAAATGTACAAATAGTATAGTGTATTCTTTATAATGATATGAAGTTTGTAATATATGCATAGTCACCAACATTTAAAACTGCAATGCATTACTGTTTATTCATTAAAAACAAGTGCAGACAACCTAATATGATACAGGAACAGATCAACTGCAAGATAGGTTATGATAAAGGGACACAACTGAAATTCTTTGCTAAGATTCCAACAGTGTTGTGCCCCTTGAATTTCCAGGCATGCATATTGTATAATATTGTGTTTTCTCTGAAGCCGAGATCAATACAAGGGAAACTGTTTGCGGTTGTGTCTCGTAATTATTGATGAATACAGGCTGAAAACCTAAATGCCCACTATTTACCAGTGCACAGGAATTTCTCTTGATAGTTATTGGATTTTGAAATTGTTTCGGATTGTTTCTCGGAAAACAAATGTAATACTGTCAGTTAATATTTTCTTCGAGTAACAATTGTTTCTCTGCAATCATGAGGATAAATTTAACAAGTGTTGGGAATTACTTATTTTTAAATGAGTTAATGCTGTTTATTTAAGTATTTGTGATTGTTTTGTGTGTGGTGAATGGATAATAACTGCATTGAATCCTTAAGATGCACATAAAGTGTCTGTTTTACAAGATAAAGGTGTTGTGTGTAACATCTCAGATTGTTTGGTGACAGGTACACAATGCTAGTTTGTGTGAGTGAAAGCAAAACGATACCTGATTTCATGGGAAATCAATAATTTCTTAGAAGTTCTCTCTACCAACATAGTCTCATTTATTTTAATTATAAATGCAGTGCATTCATTGTAAAATATTTTTTAGGAGTGTTACATATGAGGCGTGTAATGGGAAAATCGGGCTTAATGCACATGTGTAAAGTGTCATTCCGGATCACAGGCTGATCGGGGACAACACTTTCCACTTTTACGGTATTTTCTGTTTCAAGGAAGTCTCTTCTAAACATTACTCTACTGAAGGCAGAAAGTGTTTTCCTGGATCCTGATCTGGCACATGCATTGAGCCTGGTTTTTCCATGACACGCCTCTTATATATGTTTTGCATGACAGATAAATGAAGTTTCACAGTGACCAAAGTGATAAAAGTATTAATTAATTAAAAGGTCAGGTGTTTTTTAATACACTTAAAAATGTAATCATCAGACAATTATAATTTGCATAAATAATAATTTGCATGCATTATAAATGAGCCACAAGTAGGAAAGTGTGCTTTTGATCTGACTGAGATTAATAAGAAGAGGTACAATAGTGTATGCATAAGAACATCCAGTCATAAAAATGAACAAGTACATTTGCTCCATCCAGTTACAAAAATAAGCAAGTACATTGGCTCATCTCAGTCACATAAATGAGTAAGTACATTGGCTCCATCCTGTCACATAAATGAGTAAGTACATTGGCTCCATCCATACACATAAATGAGCAAGTACATTTGCTCATTTCAGCCACACAAATGGCTCCATCCAATCACATACATGGCTCCAATCAGTTACAAAAATGAGCAAGTAGATTGGCTCCATTCAGTCACGCAAATATGCAATTATATTGACTCCAATCAGTTACAAAAATAAGCAAGTACATTGAAGTCATTCAGTTACAAAAATAAGTAAGTACATTGGCTCTATCCAGCATAAAAAATGAGCAAGTTCATTGGAAAAACGAGCAAGAACAATGACTCCATCCAGTCAAAAAAAAAGAGCAAGAACATTGGCTCCATCCAGTCAAAAAATGAGCAAGTTCATTGGCTCCAATCAGTTACAAAAATGAGTAAGTACATTGGCTTCATTCAGTCACATAAATGAGCAGGTACATTGGCTCCATCCAGTCACTTATATGAGCAAGTACATTTTCTCCATCCGGTCACAAAAATGAGAAAGCACATTGACTCCAATCAGTTACATATATAAGCAAGTACACTGACTCCAAGGCATCGAAAAATTAGTACATTGGCCCATCCAGTCACAAAAATGAGCAAGTATATTGGCTCCTTCCAGTTACAAAAATGAGCAAGTACATTGGCCCATCCAGTCACAAAAATGAGCAAGTACATTGGCTCCTTCCAGTTACAAAAATGAGCAAGTACATTGGCTCCATCCTGTCACAAAAATGAGCAAGTCTATTGGCTCCTTCCAGTTACAAAAATGAGCAAGTACATTGGCTCCATCCAATCTCAAAAATGAGCAAGTACATTGGCTCCATCCAATCTCAAAAATGAGCAAGTACAATGGCTCCATCTGTGAAGTGTGTTCTTTAATGAGATTTATTATTTAATTAAACAAAAATGTGAAAAGTGTGATTATTATTCTTTTATAAATGCCCATGTTTTAACATGAAAGGTGTCCATTTGCTGTTACTTTGGAATCCCGTACATAAACCCGACTCCTCTCTCTCCTCCCCCTCCCAGAAAAAATCCAAAAATGCTTTGCAAAAATATCAACATGCATAATGTTTAATGTGGCATAATTAATTAAGTTGGCAGTCTAGTGATATTATACAATGTACAATCATTTCTTTCATGTACAGTAGATTTCTGTAAAAGCACATTGATGTTTTTGTGGTTGCATACTTTTTAAGATAGTTTGCAGTAATAAAAATGGACTTTTAGTGGCATATTGCATACTTTAAAGAATTTCACTAGAATAAAAATGAAATTTTTTGTGGTATATTGCATACTTTAAGGAATTGCAAAAAAAATAAATATACATTTTGTGGTATATTGCATACTTTAAGTAATTGTACTAGACTTTTTGTGATATATTTATACTTTAAGGAATAGCACTAGAATAAAAATGGACTTTTTGTGGTATATTGCATACTTTAAGGAATTGTACTAAAATAAAAATGGACTTTTTGTGGTATATTGCATACTTTAAGGAATTGTACTAGAATAAAAATGGACTTTTTGTGGTATTGCATGCATTGTAAGGAAGTTTACGAGAACAAAATATAGCAATAAGGCTTCACAATAGATCCATTACTTTAGCAGCCAGTGTTTATTTGCTGTGAAATGCAGCATTTGTGCCTGGTATTTGTCTGGTATTATTTGTGGTCAAAACGAAGGCTTACCAACGTCTGCAATTCATCATATTTAAACAAAATGCAAACGAGCTATTCTCAGAGGATTTTACTCCTAGAAGGCATTGATGCTTCACTTTTGGAGGAATAGCATTGAATGATATTTGCTGCGATAAATCTGCTCCCAGAAATGGTTGCCACCATCGAGAGAACAAATTATTTCAAAGATATTCTCGATGCCTTCGTCACTGAAGCTTTTTATAATTCATTGTCTGTTTTCTGCGAAGGGGCTGCAGTATTTAGGGAGCCAGTGCTTTGCACTTACTATAACTAAAATATCTTTTCAGTGGTTCTAACATACAGAAAATCATGACATACTGGTAGTTTGTATTTCCTGCTGTATGAAATACATCTAGTAATTCATTTAAACTGAAATTTGGCAGTGTTAATTACCAGTAACTATTTTGCAGATGTCTTTAAATGTGAATCCAGAGTTATAATATTATTTAATTTGATCTAATTCTTTATTCTTTTAATTCGCCATTAATTTTATTTCTTTGACATTTAGGGGTCACATTTGATACAGTCTTTAAGTGACTATGCAGGAACATGTTATTTTAAATAATTATGTTTGTAGCGATATGCATTTAAATCATAAAAATGTAGTGTATATAATATGGTACATTTTACACACATAAGAAGACGTCAAATCGAAACACTTAGGATATCCTGCCTAACAATCCCCAGTTTGATTTCAATCTGAACACCTGAATAAGGTAGCTATGTCCCTTGAGACAGATGCTATTGATTTCTAGGTGGAAAAAGTAATGATTCGATCAGATGTCAGACCAAGACTTGTTTGTTGTTATCTAAAATAGGAAATGTGCTGGTTTCTGTTCTCTAATCCTGCTGTCCAAATAAGCACTTTGCTCTACTTGATTAAATACTTGTTATTTCCAATGGTGTGTATTGACTTCCAGAGACTGCATAAAAGTTGTAGACAAAAGCTGTTGTTAGAGGGCTGTTAAAAGAGATTTCGTTATAATTATGGATGGGTATTCAGTGCACAATTCTGTGTGTTACATATATTCTCTACAGAAAGAAAACATACAGAAGTAAGATGTGGAAATATTTTGCCTAATTCTTCGTCACACCCATGTAAATACACTTTTAAGTTCTGAAGCTGTCAGTGTTCAGTCATTTTGTGCAACATTCATTGCCTTTTTAATGAGAGCTTAGAGACTGAATTTTAAAAAAATGCATAGATTATTGGCTTAAAGCAACAAATTACTGATCAGTACTAATTATTGAAGCAGTTCAAATTAGATATTAGAACGTTTAGCAAAAAAAAAGAACCTTTGGTTGCCAATGAGTTTCTGAAAAGAAAAAAAGTATTACAAGTAGCAGGTCCTGGCAAAAGTATTTCAGTTAATTTAATATACTGGTAACACTGGGTTAATGCCTAAACAACCAGCTTTTAAGAACATAAAATAATATGGCCCCTTGCATGTATCAAGTTAATATCAATATCAACTATAGACAATGACAAATTTTCTGAAAGAGACTGGTCGTCTTATATCCCATTGTCTGATTGTCCTCAACATAATTGAATTTTGGCTATTTTGGGGCTGTAATGCTATTGTGACTTTATAAACATGCCAGAATTTCTATTTTGCAAGGTGCTCTCTGGGAGACTTGAATCACAGATACGTCTTGCCTTGATTACAAATTGCTCTGGCGGTTACATTTGTTATGATTTATAAGTGGAATATTGCCTGGATAGACAGTTTCTTTGAGACGGGAATTTGCTTGTTCTAGTAAGGGGGCCATTGCTCTCGAATTTGCTTGTTCTAGTAAGTTGGCCATTTCTCTGAGGAAATTATGGTACGTCTGTCTATCTGATAGGCCATAGTATGAGGCGTGTCGTGGGAACATCGGGCTTAATGCATCTGCATAAAGTGTTGCCCTGGATCAGCCTGTGCAGTCTGCTCAGTCTAATCCAGGATGACACTTTCCGCTTTTTAGCTCACCTGAGCACGAAGTGCTCGGTGAGCTATTGGTATAGGGGACCTCTCCTGCGTCGTCTGTCATCTGTGTGCCGTCCACAATTGGGTTCGTATTCATGCTGGAGACTTCACTTTTTATCCATTCTTAACCAAACTTGCACAGTTTGTGTATGACCATCAAATCCTGGATGGGATTGTTATTGGGTCAGATTACACCAGTAACACTAGAGTTATTGCCCCTTTTTAATGCGAAAAAAAATGCAAAAATGACTTTTTGCAACATATAGACTTTATTTTCCATCCAGTCTTAAGCAAACTTCCACACTTTGTGTGTGACCATCAGATCTCAAAAGATGCCAAAAATGGGCAGACCGTGTTTCAAACACCAGAGTTATTGCCCTTTGTTTATTAAAAAAATTTACAAAAATGGACATTATGCAGGATAGAGACTTCATTTGTCATCCCATCTTCACCAATCTTGCACAGTTTTACTATTACCATGAGATTACAGTTGAAGTCGAATAAAAGCAAGATCGGACCAGAAACGCCTAAGTTATTGCCCTTTGTTTGTAAAAAAAAAAAATGCAACAGTGGACATTATTCAGGATAGAGACTTCATTTTTCATCCAATCTTCACCAATCTTGCAAAGTTTGTCTATGACCATAAGATTAATAGTGAAGTCGAATATAAGCAAAATCGGGCCGGAAACACCAGATCAATTGCCCTTTGTTCGTGGAAAAAATTTCAAAAATTGACATTATTCAGGATAGAGACTTCAGTTTTCATCCAATCTTCACCAATCGTGCACAGTTTGTCTATGAGCGTAAGACTACAGGTGAAGTTGAATATAAGCATGATCAGGTCAGAAACACCAGAGTTATTGCCCCTTGTATTTGGTAAAAGACGTCAACAAGTTATCAATGATTGGCTTGCACACACTATTTTTTATTCAGTGTTGACCAAACTTACACAGTTTGCGTATGACCATAAAAATTGATTGATAAAATTTGATTTCCAACAGTTGCAAACCTTGCATGCAGTTATTTGTACATGCAACACTGATGTCTTCAGAGCCTCCATTAACATCATTTATCATCATTGGACATGGACAGAAAATTATCAAAGAAAAAGCAAAACTTGACCTTATAGCACACCCATCGCAATTATCACATTGCAACTAGTTCTTTAAAACTGCCTGTGAAAAAAGACTACTACAAAATCTACTGTTTGTGCATTATCCAGAATTGTCACTGGCTTAATGAAAAAGGGTCAGGTAAGAATATCGAGAAAAATGGTTTGAGAACCATTAGCAGAAACACCGCACATCCACTACCCAACTCGTACTTTAGTTAGCTCTTTGCATGAACCGATGTTTTAAATCAAATTGATCCTATCCCCCTTTGCGTATTGTTCATATACCAAAATTTTCAAACATGTCACAACAGTATGGTCTTCATCTGTACAAGTTCTCAGGTGAGCGCTTTGGGCCATCATGGCCCTCTTGAATGGTATTTTCTGTTTCAAGTAAGTCTCTTCTAAACATAAATCCACTGTAGGCGGAAAGTGTTTTCCGAGAATAGCCTGTGTGGACTGCACAGGCTAATCCGGTACGACACAACGCACATGAATTAAGCCCGGTTTTCTCTGCGTGGTACATTATAAGTGCATTCCTACCAATGCAATGCTTATTTGTAGTGAAATTGACATTCTTGTAAATAATGTGATACAAACGAAACTAACAAAATTACTCTAAATTGATTTCCAGAGAAATTCGATTTGATATAACTGTGTTGTTCAGAATTAAAAGTGCCTTGAATGTCACTATTAATTATAAACTTTACACTTTGTGTTACACAGTGCATTCCATCCCCTATACCAATAGCTCACCGAGCACTTCGTGTAAATCATTATTATTAAATTCATAAACAGATGGAGAAATGGCCATTTATATTATACATTGACATACTATCGGTGATCAGAAATTACAAACATACAAGTATAATAATAACATTGTGTGGAAATGTATTAAAATAATGTATTATGAAAATTGCTGTTGAAAATCAATACCATGTTAGTAAGGATGCAGTTTACAATTGAACAGTATAAGCTGCCGCTTAAGGCAGTTTATGGAAAAAATGTAGCATACATGCACCATCATATATAGTGAAGTACACTGGTTTGAAAGCCTGTCTATGATCAACGGGATGCGCTAGTCGAATGAAGTGAAGAAACCCAGCATGTGCACAAGTAGCGGATCCCGAACACACAGAGTGCGGGGCCAGCGGTATTCGGGGCTTGAAGCGTGTAAGATTGAGAAAGAGATTGAAAGCTTTGTGGAGAATTTTAAAAAGAAAGGGTCAGCACTTGACGAGCCCCCTGTACTTGAGAGACCTCCGAGTTTAGAATCAAGCTGCTCGTCTTTGTCTCGATCGTCAAGGCCGTCTAGTTCGCTGTACTCATCAGATTTTACGGACGAAAGTCCAGAAAAGACCGGTTATCTGATGCCTGAAATTGTGAGACGCTATCGGTACTGTAGTACAACAACAACGAGTGACTCGGAAGGCGGGGAGGAGGATTTCCGTAGGCTGCTCTTAGCGTACAAGGACAGTAAACGTCACACGGTTGGTTCCTCGGCTAATAGCCGCCACAGTTCCCTGGCAAACAGCCAGCATGGGGACTCGGCCAGTACAAATACAGAGGGCCCTGATGGATTTGTAGGTAATGGTGTTTAATAACGGTCTCGACATATTGGGTAGAAGTTTTGTTTATTTTTCTCCCACAAAATAGCCGATTTATTTTCTTCCTGTATGTATATATCAGGTACATCCTGGTGACATACTGCATATACATATATACATATCGTTTAGTATGCAATTTCCTATTAACAATGCACAGGTGCATGTTGATACATAAACTTTACAATCAAGAATTCATCATTAAACCGTTGGATCTGCTTAACATTTCTATATCAGATACAGTAGTTTCACGCCTAACCCTCAAAATATTATATTTATGTTGTGGAAAACGATATATGATACAGTTTTCATTCTGATCTGTTACACAAGGTGTTCATTTGTTGGTCATAATCTATGCCATCTAATTTGCATTTTCCATTTCCTTGCTTGTTTATCATTCTTTATTGTTTTTAAGCTGCATAGTTATGGAACTTCCTAATTTACAAAAATTCAGTAACCTTAAATATTAGTGCAGAACATTTAAGTTGTTATGCACATGTTATACAATCCTTTTCACTTTGTGAATCCTTCGACACAGTTACGGTATCAGGTATTGGGTATATATATATATATATATATTTTTTTTTTAATACGAGTGTTTACGACAAATACAGGAAGTTTTTAAAATGAAGACGTCTCTCAACTCCAGTTTGCAGTTTCTAAAATGTGTTACCCAATAATCAAGTAGACTACCATATATTGCCTATTAAGTTTCAGATTATTTATGCAGTACCATCTGTGACATGAAATAATGGGGAGATAACAATTATATTTTCCGTTTACACAGTACTGACGATTCCTCATATAGAATGTGTGTATTGGAAGACAGTTTTGCGGTGTTGTTAAGATATATAGATTACAGACAACACTGTGTGTGCGTGAATGGATCTTGTTTAACATGAGGAATTAAAAGTGTTCTTGTTGGTATTTTCGGATACTTGGGCTTGATTCTCAGGGAGACAGGAGCATAAAATGTGTTGTGTGTAGCCATAGATAAAAAGAACAAAATTGTGGTTTATAATGCATATATGAGGAATAAAAGCAGTTATGTTTTAATAGCATGTTTGACCTGTTTCAAGAACAGAAAATATATAGCTCATGAAATATTCAGAATATCAAAATAATTCACACATCCAAGTAGATTGATTATTGTTGTAAACACAAGTAAAATAATATGTATGACACATACAGTCTTCGCAGTAAACCAGTGGACTACGGACCGAGTACACCAATTTTTTGTTTGGTCCAGCAAAATTTATAAGTTAACTGGACCGATGGTACAAACATTTAAGGTCCTTTTGTCATTAAGAAAATCATAGTTAAAAAAAGAAAACAAAAACCTTTTTCACGTATAGACAGTCTAAAACCCATGATTGTTTATTATAATTATTTCTTTAAAAATTGAATGCAAAAGAGTTAAAGAAAACCTACAAACTATGGTCCACTTAATTGTAGTCTGGTCCAGTCTTTTTAGCTGGCTAAGTGGACCGACAGTCCACTGATTCCAAAATTTATTCGTGAAGACCGCACACATAAATACAAGACACGTCCACATTACTTGCCTTAAGGTATCAAAATGGTTTTCCTCTGTATAACGGAGAGAACTGTTCAGATTGTTGTCATTGGTATATTTGTATACTTAAAGGGACCTGTTCACAGATTGACGAATTGTCAGTTTTTCAACTGTTTGTCACAGATTCCAAAACTAAAAGAACACTGTGCATACAAGGGAGCAACATAACACTACCAACCAAGAAATGTACTTTTAAAACTGTTTTGTTTACGAGTAATTATCAGTTGAAATTGATAAAATTATGAAGCGTTTGTAACGCCAAACATTGGAATAATTTTGAGTGTTTCTCTTTCTTTCTTTTTTTAAATTGTTGACAACACGTGGAACACTTACATAAAGTAAATAATGCAGGTTGAAATGTAGAAGTTAGAATGGCTGAGTGGTTAAGGCGATAGCCTTTTAATCCGGAGATCCCGGTTTTAACCCAGTGTGACCAATTTTGTTCTTTTCTTTTTTTTTCTACTTTTCTTGTTATTGTACTTTAGATCCGATGCTTAAATCTGTCAAGTTAAGACATTTAATGGCATAGGTCAAACAAGAAATGTCTTTAAAAAAAGACAATCGGCATTGAAATTAACTTTGAGATGTAATTTAAAAATTACGTAAACAGACGGCCAAGATAAGCGGTTACGTGACTTCTCAGACCCCAGATTTTTTGGTCCCCACTAATATTAAGAGACATATTGGACCCTAGATTTTTCGGACACTTTAAGAAAACTTCTCGGACCCAAAAGTTAATTTGAGATAAATTTATAAATTTAAAAATTAAATAAAATTATAATTCATATCTATGCCGTGAATAAACCAGTCATACAGCTCCATGTTTCCACCAGTGATATATAAATAACAAAATAATTTAGGTTAACATAATTGTTATCTGAATTTGTCAAGCCAATTTAACAAATTAACACTGTAAGAAAATAATTTCGGGAGTGAATTAACATTATAATGTATCAGACGAGTCCATATATGTATTTATAGTACCGGTAATATACCATCCATGTTAGTTATCTAATATAATAACGATTTGAAGTCAAATAATCATTTATACTGTGTATCCCAACAAAAAGCAAAAGTCAGGGAGCATTCAGCGTCTTTTGGAATGTTAAGACTTTATTTTTGATAATGCAAACATAAAAATTCATTAGACTATGACGATTTAAAATTAAATCAGTAGAAATGTGATATATCAAGGGTTCCTGTGTATAATTAGTATTGCAAATTGTGTATTCATGGTACGCGAATAACAATTCGACGTATTCCGAATCTTCTTTTATAACATTTTATCTATAGAAAATATAGCATCTTTTTACACCTTAAATAACATCTACTGTAGAAGTTGATAGAAAGATGCAATTATAAATAATCTTTAATAAATGGTAACCACAATTTTAATTCAAATTAACAGTAAGTTTATAATATCAACTCCCCATTTATTGAACTTTTTAGGTAAACTATTCTCTGAACGCTATTATTGATGCATGTACAAGTATATTAACACAGCTTTACAACGGTTGCTAGCTACGCTTGCTATTTTCAGAATGACACTACTTTCTCTGGAATGCGATGAACTCGCTAGAATCAATGGGCTACATGGAACGGCAACTCTGTGAGTGAGATTTATGAATGGGAACAATGCACAATTGCTATTTATAGAGCGTAATGCGTATATAAATGTAGGCTAAACAAAATAGTTATTTGGTTACGTTAATGAATATAGCATTCTGTTTATGGCATACAATGAGAAAATACGTTCATTATTAGCCTCAGTTCTAGAGTATATGTCGAGGATATGTTTATAACTTCATTTAAACCGCTTATGTAAACAATTATGTAAATTTTTAATCCCCAAAAGTATGCAACAGTTATTGGTATATGTTAAACCATTGTTTGAAGTTTGCACTCCCTAAAATTAGTAAATTTGCCTAATTCTATTGGCATTCAATTTCCTCGCTGCATAATTATAGCAAGAAATCTAGGTCAAAAATGATCTACGCCGAAAAATGCGAAAATCTGTCCCTTTAATACAGATACTGCTAAATAGGTCAGGTTAGTATTCTGGTAAGAAAAACTGTTCAGCAACTATACCAGCAGATATTTGTATAACTGGTTCTCTTGCAAGACTGATTTGCAAGTTCAGTCTGACCACTGTGTACTGTACAGATAGCTGATACCAGTACTGCCTGTACACTCCAGTTTGTAAGTGACATTAATTTCAGAATGTATAAAGAGTATTACATGTACTTCAAGAACTCACTAAAATAATGTCTGTTTCTTAGAATTCGGTTTAGAACTATAGATCAATAAAATGTGCCTGAACATATCGTTTTTATTTCTGTTAATTTAACTATGCTTAATTGCTGCTGCACTTTAGTTTGCAAGGAACCATTTTTCTTGAACATACTATTAAACTTAAATTCATGTTATAGATGCACTTACATTACCTTTGTTACGGTTAAGCCATGTATTGTATATTCATAGACATGAAATGAACTAAAATATATTCAAATGATTTAACCCAGAGACAATTTATGCAGTGAAATAAACATTTGTGTCAATAATAGAGATTACATCAGTGTGTATATATATCAAGTCATGTTAAGTTTTATTCAAATAATTTAACCCAAAGACAATATCATGCCAATGAATCAAAACAGAATTAAGGACAGAGGATACATGACAGTGCCACAAATTTGATTACAAACTTTGAATGAGAAAGAGTGTTAAACTTTAAGGGACACTTGAAACAACAAACAGCTGAGTGGTCAATGTCTTCTAGAGACCCAGTGCCAGACTGTGCTGAAGCAGAATGCATTTACAAAATTTGGGCCTATCACTCAGGTATATGTAGGGGATGAAACACATGTTTAGTAGTGGTGGAAAAAATATAAAAACAATCAAGTACATGTAACCCATTGTTGGATGGCGCCAATAAATCATTTACTAGTAGAATAGTTGTTGTGTATACATTTTGTGTACTTCAAAGCTGTCCTATCTTGTATAGTGGTTTTATTGTATCGCCTGAAAAGGCGACATATATGGATTACTTATGGCTGCGGTTGCTGCAGGGGCGTCCCCTTCATTTTGTGCAGACAATAATTTTAGAAGTTTTGTTGAATCATTATGAAACTTTAGGGAAGTGTAAGTAGGCATAAATGGATGGTTAAATTTGATTTTCAGCATAATTGGTCTTATCAAACTTGAGTTATGCCCCTTAAAAAAAAAAATAGTTCGAATAAGGCTTGTCCAAACAAAAACTTGTTTGTGCAATCATTATGAAACTTTAGGGAGGTGTTAGTAGGCATAGAAGGAAGGTTAAGTTTGTGATTTTGGCATAATTGATTTTATCATACTTCAGTTATGCCCCTTAAAAAAGAGTTCAAATAAGGCTTGTGCAGACAATAACGTAAGAAGTTTTTGTGTAATCATTATGAAACTTTAGGGAATTGTACGTAGACATAAAAGGAAGGTTAAGTTCGATTTTTAGCATAATTGCTCTCGTCATACTTGAGTTATTCGCCTTTTTAAAACAAAAACAGTTCCAATAAGGCTTGTGCAGACAATAACTTGAGAAGTTTTTGTGCAATCATTATCAAACTTTAGGGAAGTGTTAGTAGGCATAGAAGGAAGGTTAAGTTTGATTTTCGGCATAATTGCTCTTATCATACTCGAGTTATGCCCCGTCAGGCGACACATCCGACTCGCAGAGTTCTAGTTCGACAAAGCTACGCTGCCAAATTTGATATCTGGGCAATGACGATTACAGAAGTTCTTAATCTAAAACTTAGTCTTAATCTTCAATATTATCCTATTGAAATTTAAGTTCAACTGTAACAAAAGTTGTCATTGTTAAATATTTTAAGTTGAGACTACCATATGGTTTAAGTTGAGAACTGTCATAGTCATATTGAATCTGAGCTTTTGTCAAGGAAATTACATTGCAATGTTTAAAAGTATATAATAAAGTGCATTTAAGATCTTAAAGTCTAGCATATGTACAGCATGTAAATAGCTGTCTCATAATGAAATAACATGAATGCCTTGGGAGCTGTTTGCTCATAATCCACAAAAAATGTTTGCTAGATGTGTTAGACATATTTAGACCTGTTATTATAATGTTACGTTTTATAGCTTTGCTTTTGTTTTGTAATTTAAAATGAATAAATAATAAATTGATGATTTGCAAAATAACACAAGTATTTATACTAAATTGGTAGCCATTATAGTTGAAGGCTTGTGCTAAATAGGAAACATTTCTATTTAATGTTGATTGTAAAGTAATTAAAAATTTTCAGCTCATTTATAAAGGAATAGCATTTGCCTTAATCAGTGACACATCGGTGCTATAACAAAAATACCATTGGGCAAGAAGGTGTTTTTCTTCTGTCCTTTTTGCTTACTGTGACTATCTGTGTCTAGGAATTTCATTCTGCTTATACTTTGTGTGTAACTGCATGTCCTGGTTGCCTCCCAAACACTTTGCAAGTGTGTAACCCAGCTTAGATGTAATAGTCACGTTCATAATGCATTGGCACCCATTCTTACTGTAAATCATGTCATAATTCTTGCAGTAGCTCCATAACGGGAAACACTAATAGACTGGCAAGTTGTATAATAATCCAGTGGGAGGAATTTTCCTGTCTATTGAAGCGAAGACTCTGTTATGTTTGTAGTACTTTGCATGAACATGTTCTTTAGTAGGAATGATTCTGGTCATCATCTTTGAGACATGATGGTCAGTCAGGTCTAGTGTTGATGGTCTCACTCTATTATGTTTGTAAGTAGTTTGCAATCACATGATCTTCAATAGGTTGACTCAGGTCATCATCTTTGAGATGATTATAAATGGTCTAGTGTTGATGCCCGGTTGTATGTTGTTTAGGGTTTTTTCATGGAAAAAAGGAGGCTGGAGTGTTCAGACTCTGTTTCCAGCCTTTTCCAGCCTAGCGATGAAATGAAGGTTATGAAAAAAACAAGGCTGGAATATTGTCCATGATATAAGGAAATGGGCTGGAATAGTTTCCATGGTATTCCAGCATCACTTGAATGTTTACCACGAAAAAACACTCTAGAACATCTTCCGGCAATTTCCAGCCTGCATGGATTAAATACCATCTGAATACTGCATGTATATGAAAACCATGGAAAATAGCCATAGTTTCACCCTTCCAGGCCCAGCTAGCTCAGTTGGTAGAGCGCTGGACTGTCAATCCGGGGATCGGGAGTTCGAACCCCAGCCTGGCTACATAACTAATATGGGGATTTGTCATGAAATTATTTCTACGGCCATTCTACCCCTACCTCTGATTCAAGTAGGGCAGTTGTCAGTTACTAGCATAGGTATGTGCACTTAGAACTGGTAAACCGCTTAGTTCGGCTAAGCGTGCCCAGGAAAAGTGTGAGCAGGTAACTGACCGCCGCGATATGACTGAGATACTGTTAAAAAGCGGCAAAAAATCCAAACAAACAAACAAGCCACGATGTCAAATATCTATCCATTACTGGATGCTCATAAAATTTTGTTATTAATGGGGTTAGGACATAAAATATCAACTTAAAAATATAAACATATACAATTTCATGTTGTGATGGAAACACTACTAGGAAGGAAATAAAATCATGGTTGTTTAACTAGAAAGGTGTATAACCTTACAATCTTATGGGGTAACACTATTTCATGTACTCAATTAAATCATTCAGTACTTTATTATTTTTCAAACAGTGACATAATACTCAAGTCTTCCAAAATCCTTTTCTGTAACTCTGGTTAAACAATTGGAATATTTACAAAAAAATCAATGTTAGGTTTAATAGTAGTAATACATTTAATTTAATAAAAACATCTGACATTTATCTCGTGCCACCAAAAATGGTCCTAATAGCAATTGAATATACCTTATTGTATAGCAGGTAAAGAAACTACTACCAAACATAACTTGCAAGTGTCTGTATTGTAGTTATTACTGCAAATTATTTTTAAAATCCCATGGGACCAAACATTTTGCTGACCAGAGACTGTCAGACCAAGGTTAATTTGATGACTATTTTCAATGTTAATTTCCTTGTATGGGTGTGTATCTGCAGGATAGTATTGTGGGTAGCGAAAACTACCTGTCATTTATTGTCATGTACTGGAGTTTTTTATCAACTGTACAGTAGAAAACTATTTTGCGCCTAAAACACTCACCTGATATGCATTTTTCAGGAAGGGTTCTTCTGAACTTTTCTTCCATTTTCAATCCCGATATTGCCCTTGAAAGCCAGAAGTGGCTATTATTAAAGCTTTCTTCGCATATATGCTCATGACACCCTCTGGCTTTCAAAGGACAATTTATAGACTGTTTAAAGAATGTTTTTGCTTCAACACTGTAATCCCCTTGTTTGTATGTTGCAGGAGATGGTATGGGCATGGAAACGTGTCCGTACAGTGTCCTGGATGTGGCCCAGTTACTGCAGACAAAGTTTGCATTCATCTCAGGTACGATTAATAAACTTCTGCATAATCTTCAATGCACCAGCTCGGCCACATAACTTGTGTGGGGATTGGTCATGAAATAATTTCTATTGCCATTCTCCCCCTACCTCTGATTCAAGTAGGGCAGTTGTCAGTTACTGGCATAAGTATGTGCATTTAGTACTGGTAAACCGCTTAGATTGGCAAAGCTTGCCCCAGGAAAGTGTGAGTAGGTTAACTGACCGTTGTGAAAAGACTGAAATACTATTAAAAATGGCAAAAAATCCAAACAAACAAAAAAAAACATTATTAAGATGGTACTTAATGTGTTTCATACACATATCAATGTTTTATAATGTACTCCAGAGCTGGGAAAATGGGAACCTTTTTTGGCCCCAAATTTGCCTGACGATAAACACTAGTATTCTAGGACTGTTGTTATCGGCTTCATTGCATGTCCATTTATGTGCAAAAATATACATCGGAGAATCACACGACTGCTTTACAACAATAAACTGGAACTGCCCATTTTTATGCCCCCACAAGCGTTGCACTTGTCCGTCTGTCCATCCGTACATCCCGAAATTTTGTGTGCTCAATTCCTCTTTAACAGCTGGGCCGATTTCACTTAAACTTTCACAGCTGACCTGCTTTATATGGTGGTATGCACCTTATTACAAATTGGAAGAGGGGGGATCGTTTATTGGGGTTGGGTTTGTTTATTATTGTTGTGGCATTTATTAGAAAATAATACATATTGTACTAAAAATAGTATCAAATTGACGTCGATTACGGGCCGTTACTCGGCTCCGCTGAGCCGATATAATATAATTGGCCTCGGACAATTTTTTGATAATCGAAGAGAATGCGATCGTGCGACGTCAACGACAACGAATGGCGTATTTAGTCAAAATTAAACGGTTATATCCGAAAATGCAAGTACTGAATATTAACGAAGGTTTGTAGTTAAATTGATTAAATATATAGGATCTATAGCCTATGCATCTTTGAGTTTTAGAAAAAGAACAGATCGGAAACTTTTACTGTACCTCAATTTCTATCCATTGCTTCAAACAATAAAAATCCAACAATACTGTAAGCACTTCCATTCCCTTTTCTTGTATCCATAAGCCTTAATTTTTAACAACCATGATATTAATTGCATGTGAACCATTCTGACCAGAAACACGATTTACGAAATCGCAATGACTGGCCAGAATGTTTGATTTTATTCCGATTCAAAGTCTCAAAATATATATTTATCCAAATGACATATTAATCATTCAGAATTTGTCCATGCACGATTTATTAAACTAATTGTAATGTATTTTACTAAAAATAAAAGCAAACACGACATAATCGTTGTCATAACAAAACTGATAGTCCAGCGAAAACTGGTTTGTTTCGTCACTGTTTTTCTGTTTATAAATTACGTCATTCGTAAGAATTGCGTCACGTATTGCGTAATTAGTTGAATGTTAAATAAAAGTACGGAAAGTTTGTTTGGTGTTTTTGTTAACATTTTGTGTAATAAAGAAAGTAACATAATTCTTTTCTTGTGACAGGATAATATGTATTTATAAACGATAATATACGGCAGAGCTGGGCCCGGCGTCTATAATCGGCCCTAGCCGTATAACGACCCTCGGGCCAAAGGCCCTTGGGCCATTATATCGGCAGCGGGCCGATTATAGATGCCCGGCCCAGCTCTGCCGTATATTATTGTCTAAGTATAGGGTATTATAGAACAGAACTGTTACTTTATTAAGACTTTATTAAGTACATTGTAAGATGTTGTAAAGCAGTAACATTAAACACTGTTCAATGAATAACTAGGTGCCAAGGCGCGGAATGGAGCCCCCGTTTTGACGTTCCCTGACCGCCCGAACCTACCGGAGCCCAGTGATGAGGAGTACAGAAAGGTCGTCACCTACCTGTGCAGCATACCACCGTAAGACTTGTTATACATACCTCCCTCGTTTGTGGACCTAAGAGTGTTATTTTGTATTTGTTGTACATACCTCCCTCGTTTGTGGACCTAAGAGTGTTATTTTGTATTTGTTGTACATACCTCCCTCGTTTGTGGACCTAAGAGTGTTATTTTGTATTTGTTCAAATAACCTCCCTTGTCTTTTGACCTAAGATTAATATTTTATATTTGTTGTACTTACCACCCTTGTGTGATAACCTAAGAGCAATCTTTTGCACTTGTTGTACTAACCTCCCTTGTCTTTATACCTAAGAGTGATATTTTGCATTTGTTGAATTTACCTCCCTTGACTTTGGACCTAAGAATGACCTTTTGCATTTTTTTGGTACTTACCACCTTGTCTATGGACCCTTAAAGAGTGAACTTTTGAATTTGTTGTAATAACCTCCCTTGTCTATGGACCTAAGAGTGATCATTTGAATTTGTTGTAATAACCTCCCTTGTCTATGGACCTAAGAGTGATCATTTGAATTTGTTGTAATTACCTCCCTTGTCTATGGACCTAAGAGTGATCATTTGAATTTGTTGTAATTACCTCCCATGCGGTTGTTAGACAACAGGTATGTGGATAACACAGTATCGTATTTCTCCCTTTTCTACTCCCCAGGATGCACGAGACACAGATGGGGTTTGTGCTGCTGTTGGACCGACGTCACAGTGGCTGGAGTTCGGTACGAACCACACTCATGAAATTGTCGGTACGTATTTTGGATTAATAAAAGATAACACAAACATAAATGTAGTGAGGTGAATATGGTGAAGTTATATTGGCATAATGTGCATGTATTGTGTTTTGGGGGAAAAAAGCTGGTTGAATTAAAAAAAATAATAGTGCTTTTATTAAAAGGTTTGTTAAAACTGTGCATCTTTTTAAACACCAAATTGTATCACTTGAACGTTTCATTTCCAACTGCGCAACTGTGCCATAAATTTGCTCTCATTGGCATTTTTGTCAAATGCTTTACACTATGGGTGAAATAAACAAACATATTTCACAATTTGCTGAGTTTTCGTGATCATGTCAGGCAGTGACACTTGGTGTAGACCAATGTACATTAATAAATATTGACATGAAGTTACTCGTCTTAACTCTGAATCAATGGTATGAGCAACCACACTCAGAGTTGCATCTTATGTAGTTTCGTGACAGGTATATGCTTCCACTCGGCATTTTTTTGCGTAGTCAGCAGGTCTAAGTAATTACACACTTCTTAATTCTGACTTTGTGTCAGCGAGTGAAATATTTGTTTTGCTTGAACCTTTCTGTAGTTGTTTTCCATATGCTTTAGAGTTTTGCAAATGCTTCAAGATTTCACATTGCTCTGGAAGTTTACATTTGCTTAAGAGATTTACATATTCTGTTCCAGGGCTACTTCCCCTGTCACATTCAGGTGGTGTTTCTCCTCCAACCCCATGGCTTCTTCCAGCGAGCTTTCTCCGACTACAGGTCAAAGTTCAAGGAGGACCTGGAATACAAGGTACACAGTACATGGCCACCCCGCTATTTCTTAATACACGACTGCCATTTTAACTCACAGTTATTACACGACTGCTCTGCTATTTCCCATGTTAGGCTTAAAAAAAAATCTGTTTGTTTCAGGTTACCCGACCTTCCCTAAAAAAAGGGCCCAAACCATACTTTACTTTTTTTATTAAAAATTAAATGTTTTTTGGATAAATAATTGTTTAGTTTTAAATAATCCACTTCAAAACAATGTTTAAGGATATTACTGGTATGTTTTGAATGTTGATTAAGTTTTAGCATCTTCAAGTTGAAAATTTACCAAAAAATAAATGAATAAAAAAAGAAATCTCTACATACCTACCCTATTTTTTTTTTTACATCTTAATGATGTCCAGCATATCATATTTTGCGGGTGATCCCAAATTTTGTTCAAAGGTGTGATTCTCCTTTCATTTGATTTCCTCCGCGGAATTCTAGATGGTATAAATTATACAAAATAATTAAATTTGCTGGATCTGTAAAAAATGTTTTTGAGCTTTAGGAAGGGTACAGAGGGTATGGTAGTTTCTCACCCTTAAAAGGACCCATTCCGAGATTTACAGATTTAAAAGTTGTCATAGATCCCAAACAAAAATTACATTTTATATAAACAAGCAAAATAACACAGATGACAAAGAAATGTATTGGATTTATTGTGTTGTTGATGAAAAATAATCAGGTGAAATGGATAAAATTATAAAGCAGTTGTAATGCTTTTGATCAGTATTTTGGGAAACGCTTAATATAGCGTTCAAAATTCATTATCATGATTGTACGTCAGGATGGCTGAGTGGTTAGCATGGGCTGAGTGGTTAGCATGATAGCATGATGGATTTTTTTATCTTTGGGTCATAGGTTTAAGTCCTGGCAAAGGCAACTTTAAAAAAAAATTTTTTTTTTATATAATATTAGTTTTTGGTTAGTCCAACTGCTTCAGTTTTTGGCTTTTTAAGCCTTTAATTACATTTTTTGACAATCCGTGAACAGGTGTTTCTGAAATTACACTTCAAAATCCAAATATAACATGATATTTTGTTTTAATATGTCCATTATTTGAATAAAAGACATATTACCGGTAACAGTCATATGGCATAGCATAGCAGTATGCAAGAGATATTCAGAATCCTCCCCCGCAAATGTTGAGAAAGGCTCAATATCTAATATCTTGCCTGTAATAAACCAGATAATAATGTATGTCTGCTTCGATTGTTTTGCCTATACTGAACTAAAATGTCAATTCTTGGACACACTTTTGGCACAAAATGTAAAATTTGTGGGAACAAAACCAACATTTTGTGGGAACTAAACCAAAATGTGTTGGGAACAAAACCCAAACATTTGCGGGAACAAAACCAAAATTTGTTGGGAACAAAACCCAAAAATTTGTGGGAACAAAACCCAAAAATTTGTGGGAACAAAACCCCCAAACAAAAATTTGTTGGGAACAAAACCCAAAAATTTGTGGGAACAAAACACAACAATGTGTTCATGCTGCTTTTAATTATTATTCATAGGGCTAGTCATAGTGTCTGTAATCTTTAGAACATACGAAGTTGTCATACCAAAATATGCTGTTCTGATGGAACAATAAAACATCACAAGCTACATTTTCTCTCATGTTGAGCTATACCATTTACATTTTTATGCAAATGACAGAAACTGGTCTCAATTAATGCTGCAGACAATGGGTTGGGGATAATGTTTTGTGTTGTGATTGCATTAAATGTATCCAAGGAAAAACACTAACTATTGTGAGTTATATTTTATGAACAAAAATAAAATATTAGCCATCAGCGTAATGCTCTGGTTAAGGTTTGCGTGCAACAAGTACATATCTCTGTAACTTCTACAGATATGCAATTGAAACTTCACACATGTCTTCAGGGTGATTATGTAAGGTCACTGACCAAGGCCCATTACTCTGACCTGCAATTAAGCAGAATTATGCTCCTTTTTGTACTTAAAAAATTCAGGTTAAGGTGTGTGTGCAACAAGTACATATCTCTGTAACTACTACAGATATTCAATTTAAATTTCACACATGTCTGCCCATAACTGTGACCAGCATTTTAGCAGAATTATGCCTCTTTTTTGTACTGAAAAAGGCCAATAACTCTGACAAAGTGGTTTGAATAGTCGAGCGCGTTATCCTGAGACAGCTCTTGTATGAAATTTATCTTTAAAAGGATTGTTTGATTTTTAATATTTCTGAAATGTGTGTTACATTCTAGGTAGTATCTATTGACTCTCAACGGACTGTATTCACCAAGTTTCATGCTCTTTCTAGGTGGTATCTATCGACTCCCCAGAAGAGATGTTTGACTATGTGGATGCTGACATGGTGACAACAGACATGGGTGGGCAGCTGGAGTTTGATGCGAACGAGTGGACACAGAACAGATGTGTAAGTTGGGCAATTAACAGGGTTCCTTAACCCTTCGTTTGTTTGCCGGTGGAACAGACATGCAAACCAAATTCTATGTACAGTCTTACCTGTCTTAAGAGACTGTCCATGGTGATTCTTAAATGTGGTCTCTTAACGCAGGTGGTCTCTTAATGCAGTGTAACTTGCAGAGGTAGTTGGTCTTTGGTTATACATCTTATGATTTTTTTACCAGAATAAACATATAGTTTATTCAAATAAAGTTTGTATGTTCATAAGAAATATAGAATAAATACGTGGTAAAAATATTTGGTTTATTATTTAAATAATTTTATTTTACATTATTATATTACACATGTACTGCGATTCCATAATCTTCAATTGTCATTCAGTCTAGGAACCAAATGATTTTACATGTATTTGTTATCGTCATCAACCTGTATTTATTGTAAATAAAAGATTTCAAACGTAAGGAATGAACTGTATATCTTACACGTTAATCTTATAATCCAACAAAGTGTAAACGTTTGCAAAATTCTGTAAATACTGAACATTCCCCACCCCCCATATGTCAAACCATGTTTACACAGAAGTAATTGACGTCACAGCGCGTGCTATTTAAATACGCTGCCCTACTGTCCCTGACTAAACCGCAGACGGAATACGCAGACAAGTAAACAAAGGAATACGCAGATGATAACCACTTAGCTGATTAAAAGTTGGTCCGAATACCACTTAAAGAAAATGGATTAAACAGTCACAACAAAAATGGAGCAGATTACCCTTGAAAAACTTATCTATTATCGGGTGACAATGATACTTGCTAATTTGTGAATTAACACCTTTCGCAGCAAATGTCACAGTTGCTTAGCAACATAACTGCCGAACTGACACTTGGTTGCTTAATACACTAATCAAGGTTAATTAGGACGACTTTTAATGGTCGCTGGTCGCGGAAAAGAGGTGGTCGCTAATTAAGGCCATTTTTAATAGAATTTGCGTTGGGAGGAATAAGTAATGGTTGTTAAACGGAGGGAGTCGCTTAATGCAAATGGTCGCTACCACAGGTTAGACTGTAGATAATTATTCCTTATGTAGGTTACTTGGAGTTGTTTTAAATCCATAGCTTAGATGCATGAATATCCTGTACAGATCTGCTGATATATATTGGTTACAAAATCTGGGACAGTAGTTATTAATACCCAGGCAAATAAGTGCATTTGTATGCAATAATTTCCGCTCTGGTATGGGATAATAGCTAAATTATTATGAGTACTTACAGTCACGCAATATCAAACTACTCCATGAATAAAGGCTGCAGCTACCGGTATTCCAGGGTTAGATTAGTTGTCTGCAAAATCGGCATTTATTGCTTGTTGACTAGTATTTTATGGGTCTCCTGCAATGCTGTTGCTAACTAAGTTACTCAGATCTTCGAAATATAATTTTAACTAACAGGCAAAATGCAGGGAAATTTTTACAACTGGTTTGTAGATGAAATTGTTGCTTTTCTATTTGTAGGCGGTAGAAAAATTCAGCAGCAATACGGAGAAGCTTGCTCTTAATCTGACCAATCTGATACGAAAAATGGATCTAGCCTGCACGCCAAACGATGTCCCTGGCACTGAGAAGCAGATCAAAGAGCACATGGCCCAGAGAAATGAGCTTCTAGAGGACCTGGAATCCTCCACTGGTCATGGTCAAACACTGCTTGCATGCATCAAGGGAGACAACCCTAGAACTCCCATGGTGCAACTCTCACATGTTCTAGATGTGGAAAGGTGGTTATTTCCCTTTGTTTAAAAAAAAAAAATATGTAAAAATTAGTAACAAATTAAATGTTTCAGTTAATATTATTAAAACTAAAATGTAATGACAATGTTTCTTATGTGATCACGACTCTAATTCATTTTTTATGTAAACTGGTGTACCTTTTGAAAGCAAACTTAAATTATCATTGATAATTGGTAAAAGATATAATATTTTGGCTAAAAATAATTTTAGTTGCATGGGGTACCTTAATAAAAGTAGTAAACTTGTACTTAAGTTGTATTTCATTACATCTTCAGTAAAATGTTTAAAATAAATAAATAACTTTTTAATATTTTTACCTGCATCATTGGTACTTTATTTTCCTTTTAAATAAAAATACAAACACATTTTATTATCATACCTGTCAGGGATGTAACTAGGTCTATTTGTACTCCAATATGCAAGATACATATGAGGCGTGTCGTGGGAACACCGGGTGTGTAAAGTGTCATCCGCACAGGCTGATCTGGGATGGCACTTTCCGCTTTTCTGGTATTTTCTGTTTCAAAAAAGTCTTTTAAACATAAATCCACTGTAGGCGGAAAGTGCCGTCCCAAATCAGCCTGTTCGGACTGCACAAGCTGATCCGGGACGACACTATGCACTTGCATTAAGCCTGGTATTCCCACGACATGCCTCATATAGACTATAACATGAAAATGTCAACTGAATGTGCTTAAACCTAGGTTAAAACCTAGTCAAAGGGCAAAATAGGTTAGACATGGTAGATATTAGTACTATTCGGTATAACTGAATCAATTTATCAAAAGGAAAGTGTTTTTAGGACTGAACTATGGTTTAGCTTTGGAGTTCTCGGTACTTTATTAGTTTTTAACAATTTATACTAAATAAAGGCCCAAATTCGTAACTTTTACTGTGAGTTTGCTAAAATTTGGCACAGGTACGCCCCTGCCTATATTTAACATGTGTTATTTTTCATTCCCTTTCAGATTGATTATACAGTTGGAGGAGACAAAGAAGAAGTTTGATGAGTATTGGGACGGACATTACAGGAAGCTAGTGCAGTCCTTACAGCTCCGGAAATTTGAGGAGGAATTTAAGGCTGTAGGTTAACTTATTTGTGTAATATGTTTACCATAAACGTCCTTCAAAAATATTTCTGGATAAAAAAATACAGGGCATCAAATAGGGCATGCACAGTTATAAGGTAATTTGTGGTATCTACAATATATCAAATGGCTAGAGAATTTTTATCCCATTTTTAGCTCTACTATTCTCTGAATAGTCTGAGCTATACAACTCACCTCCTCGTCGGCGCCGGTGTAATGCTCTTGTTAAGGTTTGCGTGCAACAAGTGCATATCTCTATATCTGCTACTATTCAATGAAAACTTCACACATGATGCTTATCAGTGTAAAACACCATTTACACTGACTGAAATTGAATCTAGGCATTTTCTTTCTAATATTCAGGCGGGTTATTCAGCCATACTTCATAAGGAAGTTAAATCTATAACATAGATATCTGTTCAAAAATAACAAAGGTTGAAGACTCTTAAATATTTTTTCTTCCGCATTTTATCTCCTATAGAATAAGGAAGTCATGCCTGGATAATTTCTTCATACATATGTTTTGTTGTATTTAACCATTAAGCAATCAAATTACATTGCACTGTACAGATATTAAATTACTGAAATACCAGATGAATTTGCACTTTTTTTCTTTGGTCACTATTAAAAATGTTTTTTCCTTGTTTACAGTTTATGTCAATAAAAAGTGCTAAAGCTACAGTATTTTACAACTGAGAATAATACTAAAATGTTATTAGGTCTGTCGGTGCTTTGTTCGTAAAGGTAGTCTTAATATAATAATGCTAACTTTTATTAAATGCGAGACAATACAAAAGTCAGCTGCAATCAGATGTCTGTGATGTAACATTAACTCTGGCACCATCTGTCTGACTCTTTAAATGTTGTTTAATAATAAGAAAATGTTAAGAATAACTTATGTTCAGAAATGCCTATTAAGAGAGATATTTAAAAGTAGAATAATACTTCTTTGTGCCGCGATTTATTATACACGTGTATATACACCATCCAGACGAGTCGGATCGATTGAGGTGCTTGTGCAGTTCCTATTTTCTCTTCCAAAACCAAATGTAGTTGTTGCTGTAGGAAAAATGGGTCTCCATCCATTTTACAATAAGAGAAATAGTTTTTTCTTTTGATGATGACATTTATTTATGTTATATAAGAAGGTGTTTTGTTAGTGGGTAACGAAAGAGACCAGAAATAAATATGTGGCCTCGTGGGAAAACCGGTCTTAATGCATGTGCGTAAAGTGTCGTCCCGGATTAGCCTGTGCAGTCTGCACAGGCTAATCCAGTACGTCACTTTCCGCTTACAGTGGATTTATGTTTAGAAGATACTTACTTGAAACAGAAAATACCATACAAGCGGAAAGTGCCGTCCTGGATTAGCCTGTGCAGACTGCACAGGCTAGTCCGGGACGACACTTTACGCACATGCATTATGTATGTTTTTCCCACGACGCGCCTCATATATAAAAATCAGACAGTCCCTAATTTAATGTTAGAAGATTGCCTAACTATTGTAATTTCCTGAAGTTGCGATTCGACAAAACTGCAATAAGATGAGATACGATTTATTAGAAGTCCGCGAGACAAATAACAATATAACATAAGCTCGCCAAAGCTTTTAAATAACTAATCTGTGTATCTTGTGACTATTCGTAGTATAGCGTTTTGACAGTATATACATGTATGGTGTCTGTAAATTACCATTACATATATATACAAATACTCTTTAATTGGAGATTTGAAAATAAGGTAGACAAATTTCCACCGAATAAGTACACATTCTTAAACTTCGTTTTGCTTGAAGTTTTGATTGCTCAAAGTTTCAATTGCGGTAGTTGAGAGTTTGAGTCATTTGTATGTCTATTTCTGGTTTGTTGTTGTTGTTGGTGCATATGCCCTACTATCATTGCCAGTAGATTACAAACCATTAGATAATCATGATTGTTGATGTCCAGTTCCAGATTACATTCAAAAAGGACATTGGGTTTGTTGTTGCTGTTAGCCCATATGCCAACCCTACCTTTATTTGCCCGTTGGTTACAAACCACTAGTTAATCCTAGTTGTCAATATCCAGTTCCAGATCACGTTTGAGAAGGACCTTAGTTACCTGGAGACTCAGCTGAAGGAGATAGGAGACAGCGTGAAGGCTGTAGAAGCCTTGATAGCCGAGTTTGACGCCTACGAAGAAGACAAAAAGGTAGGGAGTTCTTGTGAAACTGTTTGGTAAATAGTATTTAGTGGCTATAACTAGGTATGGTGCTATACACACATGGGTTTAGCATAGCAGCTGAATTATTTCTACGGCCATTCTCTGCCTACCTCTGATTCAAGTAGGGCAGTTGTCAGTTACTGGCATAAGCACGTGCACTTAGTACTGGTAAACCAGCTTACCCAGGAAACATTAAGCGAGTGTTATAAGAATTGACCTAATTATTATTTAGATGTAGCTAAACTATTCAATATTTATTTGTAATGACTTACTTAACTAAATACTGGCACCAATCCGGTAAACTTTCACTGTGCTTATACTGACACTCAGTCTGGGTGCGCCCCTGGGATTACCCACTTGTATTCAATATTTATTTGTAATGACTTACTTAACTAAATACTGGCACCAATCCGGTAAACTTTCACTGTGCTTATACTGACACTCAGTCTGGGTGCGCCCCTGGGATTACCCACTTGTATTCAATATTTATTTGTAATGACTTACTTAACTAAATACTGGCACCAATCCGGTAAACTTTCACTGTGCTTATACTGACACTCAGTCTGGGTGCGCCCCTGGGATTACCCACTTGTATTCAATATTTATTTGTAATGACTTACTTAACTAAATACTGGCACCAATCCGGTAAACTTTCACTGTGCTTATACTGACACTCAGTCTGGGTGCGCCCCTGGGATTACCCACTTGTATTCAATATTTATTTGTAATGACTTACTTAACTAAATACTGGCACCAATCCGGTAAACTTTCACTGTGCTTATACTGACACTCAGTCTGGGTGCGCCCCTGGGATTACCCACTTGTATTCAATATTTATTTGTAATGACTTACTTAACTAAATACTGGCACCAATCCGGTAAACTTTCACTGTGCTTATACTGACACTCAGTCTGGGTGCGCCCCTGGGATTACCCACTTGTATTCAATATTTATTTGTAATGACTTACTTAACTAAATACTGGCACCAATCCGGTAAACTTTCACTGTGCTTATACTGACACTCAGTCTGGGTGCGCCCCTGGGATTACCCACTTGTATTCAATATTTATTTGTAATGACTTACTTAACTAAATACTGGCACCAATCCGGTAAACTTTCACTGTGCTTATACTGACACTCAGTCTGGGTGCGCCCCTGGGATTACCCACTTGTATTCAATATTTATTTGTAATGACTTAACTAAATACTGGCACCAATCCGGTAAACTTTCACTGTGCTTATACTGACACTCAGTCTGGGTGCGCCCCTGGGATTACCCACTTGTATTCAATATTTATTTGTAATGACATACTTAACTAAATACTGGCACCAATCCGGTAAACTTTCACTGTGCTTATACTGACACTCAGTCTGGGTGCGCCCCTGGGATTACCCACTTGTATTCAATATTTATTTGTAATGACTTAACTAAATACTGGCACCAATCCGGTAAACTTTCACTGTGCTTATACTGACACTCAGTCTGGTTGCGCCCCTGGGATTACCCACTTGTATTCAATATTTATTTGTAATGACTTACTTAACTAAATACTGGCACCAATCCGGTAAACTTTCACTGTGCTTATACTGACACTCAGTCTGGGTGCGCCCCTGGGATTACCCACTTGTATTCAATATTTATTTGTAATGACTTACTTAACTAAATACTGGCACCAATCCGGTAAACTTTCACTGTGCTTATACTGACACTCAGTCTGGGTGCGCCCCTGGGATTACCCACTTGTATTCAATATTTATTTGTAATGACTTAACTAAATACTGGCACCAATCCGGTAAACTTTCACTGTGCTTATACTGACACTCAGTCTGGTTGCGCCCCTGGGATTACCCACTTGTATTCAATATTTATTTGTAATGACTTACTTAACTAAATACTGGCACCAATCCGGTAAACTTTCACTGTGCTTATACTGACACTCAGTCTGGGTGCGCCCCTGGGATTACCCACTTGTATTCAATATTTATTTGTAATGACTTACTTAACTAAATACTGGCACCAATCCGGTAAACTTTCACTGTGCTTATACTGACACTCAGTCTGGGTGCGCCCCTGGGATTACCCACTTGTATTCAATATTTATTTGTAATGACTTAACTAAATACTGGCACCAATCGGGTAAACTTTCACTGTGCTTATACTGACACTCAGTCTGGTTGCGCCCCTGGGATTACCCACTTGTATTCAATATTTATTTGTAATGACTTACTTAACTAAATACTGGCACCAATCCGGTAAACTTTCACTGTGCTTATACTGACACTCAGTCTGGGTGCGCCCCTGGGATTACCCACTTGTATTCAATATAATCAGTATTTATTGATTTATGAAGAACTCATATTATGCTGCCTACTTTACTGTTGCATTAAAGCAGTTGATTTTACCCGCGTTTTGATCTTGTCCTTGAAGACAGCAGTTGATTCATTTCTCTGTGAACTTTCAGACGGTCTAATGAGGTAATTTTTTTGGCAGATTTGTGCAATTTGGTGTGTTGCATCACTTAAAGTTGGGGTATCATTTCTGTGTACATAATCATCGTCATCATCATCATCTCAATCATCATCAGTATGCATCATCATTGTTTAAATCATCATCTGTATGCATCATCATGATTTCAGTAATCATCAGTATGCATCATCATGATCATCCTCATCTGTGTGCATCATCATGATCATTATTATCATTTCAATCATCACCAGTATGCATCATCATTTTTTAAATCATCATCTGTATGCATCATCATTGTTTAAATCATCATCTGTATGCATCATCATGATCATCATCATCATTTCAATCATCATCTGTATGCATCATCATTGTTTAAATCATCATTAGTATGCATCATCGTTTCAATCATCATCTGTATGCATCATCATGATCATCATCATTTTAACCATCATCTGTATGCATCATCATGATCATCATCGTTGAAATCACCATTTGTATGCATCATCATCATCGTTTTAATCATCATCTGTATGCATCATCATTATCATCATGATTGTTTTAATCACCATCCGTATGCATCATTATTATCATCATCATCATCATCGTCAACATGGGGCCCTATTATCACCAGCATACCATCGTCATTGCGATCTTTAAAAGTTTGATAGAATCCAAATTATAAAAAAAAATACAATTTTGGTCAAAGCACATCGCAATTCGATCATGTTTATTCAATTTAACCTACATGTATTGTGTCTTTGTAGTGACTTAATTTCTTTGACATGCTATAGGCAAAAGTTAAATGCCCGAAACAAATTATTGAACAAGAAGAATTGCAATTGTAAAGGATAATTGCTTTAAGTCGATATGGTTTCTCCAATTTTCCTGTAATCTGGGGTTAAATTAGCGTGCCTTTCTTCTTCTAAACGCAAGTAGTTTTATCTTTAGATATAAAGATAATAGGTCTTAGTTCGTTCTTTATTGCACATATAATATATCGGGTAATTCATTGAACAAATATTGGTTTGAGTGTATTTTAAACGCATTAATCACAGGAAGTCAATTGAATACTATAATTTAACGAACCGTTTAATTGGATTATTAGACCTGTTTTCATTCCATTTTGCCCTTTGTTTGATGAAAATTTTGAAAATACCTGTACTTTTATTTTTTAAAGACGTCATTTGTCGTATTAATTGATGACAGTAGGTCGTTATATATGGCAGTCATGTTGTATTGTTGTGAGTGCATTATATTGACTTTTTTTATCACCCGGCATCTTGATGCGGGAGGCATATAGTGATTTTCATTTCTGTCCGTATGATCGAGTTAACTAGATTTATCGTTTCGTATAGCAAAAGCACCACTTACTACATCACTAGGATACTTATACAGTTGTTGCTTGTGACCATTCCTAAACCAACCATATCACCCAATTTCACTTTGACCTTGACCTAATTTGAATAATTCAAATGGTCTATTTCTTTGTTAAATAGATTTTACTGTTTCATCTAGCACCAACACCGCTTACTACAATACTTGAATACTTACATTGTTGTTGCCTATGACCATTCCCAATCCACCCATATCACCCAACCTCATTGTGACCTTGACCTAGTTTGGAATAATTCAAACGGGCTGTCCTGGACACCAACCGGGGGCATGTATGTTTATCAAACACAGTATCTTGTTCTCCGGTAAATGTGTATCGTTGTATCAGCCTTTCAACATGCTTTATTGAAAGCCATGTACTATCACCAATAATTTTTCGCTGTGCTCAATTCCCTTGACATATATACGGTACACCAACAAGAACAAAAATAACAACAACAAATTTGTGTCGGTCAACATAATTTAAATGTTTGTTTTATAGTTCCAGTTCAGTACATTGATTTTTCCTATGATGGTTGTTGTTTCAATGATACAGTCATACTATAGACTGTCTATTTCTTGTAGCCAATCTTTTGTCTCATTAAACACAAATTGTTCATATTTTTGTACATGCACGAAGCTTGGGAATAGTAATCTGCCATTCGGATTTGAAAGTACATTTGAACATTTTTATAAGTTGGGCAAGTGGACAGATTCAGCTATTTATTGCGGTTGATAATGTTTCGGGCAAGTTAATAAACAAGTTTTAGCTGGGCCAGGCTAACTCGGTTGGTAAAGCGCTGGACTGTCAATGCGGGGTTTGTGAGTTCGAGCCCCAGCCCGGCCATGTAACTTGTGTGGGGATTGGTCATGAAATTATTTCTTTTGACATTCTCCCCCTACCTCTGATTCAAGTAGGGCAGTTTTCAGTTACTGGCATAAGTATGTGCACTTAGTACTGGTAAACCGCTTAGATTGGTTTAGCTTGCCCAGGATAAGTTTGAGTAGGTTAACTGACCACCGTGACATGACTGAAATACTGTCAAAAATGACAAAAAATCCAAACAAACTAACAATAAACAAGTTTAATTCAAAAACTGTTCATAAGTTTGCAACTCACAGCTCATTTTCTGAATGAGCATGAACTTATAAACTTAATAAATCACTACCCTGTCAAAAGTCAGTGGCATGGTTCCACAAAAGTCAGTGGCATGGTTCCAGCGATAAGAGGTCTACAATTGAAAGACATGAAAGTGCTATTTGATATCAGATAGGGTACTTTAGTCCATTATAGTAAGAACGTTAGCATAATTGGACAAGTTGAAAGACATTTAATTGACCCGTTGGAATGGAACTCGGTCATTGTTTTTGCAAATGTGACTGTTTACATGTATCACACGTGGTTCAAAATTGAGACCAGTATGATTCCTTTTTCGATAGTCTGGAAAGGTGTAGATGAAAGCAATTGTTCTACATGTAGTTATCTTAAGTGAACTATGATATTTTTTGTTTGGGTTTTTTTACTTGGAATAAATGGCAGTTTGGTCTGAATGTGTGTTAAATAGAAGAAGACTTGGCAGGGAACTTTTATTATTTTGTTCAGGTAAATATTTCTAGCTTATTAGCAGTAAGACAATCTGAATGGCGTGCTGGTGATTTGTTGAATTTTTAACTTCTTATATGCTGTTGTAATTCTTTTGAAAATATTGAAATTATTGAACAATAATTATTGTTTAATTATTAATTTTGTTAAGCATCATTTTCAATTCCCTGCAAATTTTAGATAACAGACTTTAGCTGTTACGTTAGTCAAATGGTTAATATTGTTATTTTTATGGGGGAGTTTAAAGGGACTTTTTCATAGATTTTCGCATTTTTTGAAGTATGCCATTAAATGTCTTACCTTGACAGATTTCAACATTGGAACTAAAAAGCTCAAGTATAATAACGAGAGAAGTACGAGAGAAAAAAAAAGAAAATAAAAAAAATTGGTCCCACCTGGGTTTGAACCCGGGACATCCGGATTAAAAGGCTATCACCTTAACCGCTCGGCCATTTACCCTGCATTATTTAGTTTATGTAAGTGTTCCATGTGATGTCAACAGTTTCAACGAAAACAACAGAAACTATCCAAATTATTCTATCGTTATGCGTTACAAATGCTTTATAATTTTATAAATTTCAACTGATGATTACTCATGAACGAAATGTTTTTACAGTATATTTCTAGGTCCGTAGTGTTATGTTTCTCCCTTGTATTATAACACTGTTCGTTTATTTTTGGAATCTGTGACAAAAAGTTGAAAAATTTTCAATTTGTCAATCTGTGAACAGGTCCCTTAAGGGTTACACTACAACAAAAGCTGCTTGAGTCTCCCTGAACATCGAAATTGTACAGAGATTTTACTGTTGAGCTAAGGTGATTTAAAATTTCTAAATATGTTCACTTCCATTCATTTCCCTTCATCTGGAGAAATGTGACAGTTTTGTCAACAATATAATGGCAGTAGGCTTCCATGTTGGAGATAAAGTAACATGTT
The DNA here is from genome assembly GCA_027627225.1 of Congeria kusceri. NCBI lineage: Eukaryota > Metazoa > Mollusca > Bivalvia > Myida > Dreissenidae > Congeria > Congeria kusceri. The sequence continues at coordinate 41,326,917 of CM051029.1, read as the reverse complement.
GGATAGTACATAGGGATAAAAGGCTGATAAAAGACCTGTTTGAGAGGAGATACCAAACCCAAACGGAAATATCTATGTTAGAAACGCTGGCATGCCAGGGTACCAATTTGATAGTTATATGTTGATATTTTTGTGTGGATTTATAAATACTTCTAATCTTTGTTCTGATGTTTAACACACTCACTGGTTGTATAAATTGATTGCTAGTTTTCTACAATTGTAATGTTTTTTGTTTTTAATGTTTTATTTTATGAATATTTAACTACAATTTTGTTCTCTGATTATTTTATGGCTTTCTTTGTATGATCAGAAGGAATTAATTCAGTCTGACATCAGAGAATGTTTTATATATGTTAAATAGTTAAATGAACGAATAACACTTAATTATGATTATCAATATTCATTGGAAGCATTATGCTGCACAGAGCAATTTAGTTTTGTGTTGGCAAGGTTTGAAATCAATGCGTCTGTTTGTTGTAAACTATACCAAGGAAATGCTGGCCATATTGTCTATAGTTTTAATAGCTTCAGGATTTTATTGTATTGATCTGAAATTGGCACTTTGTGAATATTGGTCCTCAATAGGTTGCTATTGTTTTTGCAAATGGATTGTTCTCGGCAAATAAGTGGCGCCCCAAAATAGAACATTTTCTTCTTGAGCCCAATGATTTGGCTCTACATATAATATTGTCAGCTAACTATTGATCAATTCCAGATTGTATAATAGTGATATAGACCCATTTGATCACTGCATTGGAAGATGTATCGCATTACATATGTTGGAACATTCTTTTTTTGGAGGCTTTTAAAACTGGTATAATGTCACCATCAGAATGTTGAGCTCGACTATTCGAAGAATAGGTGAGCTATCCTAGTACCCCCGGCGTCAAAACTACATAAGTTATTAACTTGAAACTTGGAATATACCTTTGTCATCAACTCCAGTATCAGGGCCAACATTCTCCATAACTTTGTTTTGTCTTTTGACAGAGTTATGCCCCTTTTACACTTAGATTTTCTGGTTAAAGTTTCTATTCAAAAGTTTTGTAACTTCAAAACTACATAAGTTATTCACTTGAAACTTGAATCTTACCTTTGTCATCAACTCCAGTATCAGTGGCAATATTCCCCATAACTCTTTTTGTTTTTTGACTGAGTTATTCCCCTTTTTTCACATAGATTTTCTTGTTCAAGTTTATATTCAAAAGTTTTGTAACTTCAATACTACAGAAGCTTTTCACTTGAAACTTGGAACTAACCTTTGTCATCAACTCTAGTATCAGGAGCAACATTACCAATAATTCTATTTTGTATTTTGACAGAGTTATGCCCCTTTTCACTTAGATTTTCTGTTTATATTCACAAGTTTGGTAACTTCATAACTACGCAAGTTATTCACCTGAAACTTGGAACTAGCCTTTGTCATCAACTCTAGTATCAGGGGCAACATTACCCATAACTCACCTGAAACTTGGAACTAGCCTTTGTCATCAACTCTAGTATCAGGGGCAACATTACCCATAACTCTGTTTTGTATTTTGACTGAGTCATGCCCCGTTTTCACATAGATTTTCTGGTAAAAGTTTATATTCAGAAGTTTTGTAACTTCAAAACTACGTAAGTTATTCACTTGAAACTTTGAACCAACCTTTGTCATCAACTCTAGTATCAGGGGCAACATTACCCATAACTCTGTTTTGTATTTTGACAGAGTTATGCACACTGTTTACATAGATTTTGTGGTTAAAGTTTTTGTTCCAAAATTGTATAAACTATATATTATTCACTTAAAAGTTTTGTATTTTAACAAATGTATGCCCCTTCCAATATCCAAACTTTGTACCAACTGAAATACTTTGAATAGTCGAGCACTCTGTCCTCTGACAGCTCTTGTTAGTTGACTGTACAGTTTGGTTTTATCATAAATATTTAGTGCCATTATAGTTATTTATGTAATAATTTGCTAAATATTTAAAGGTCAAATAACATGTTGTTATCATTTTTAATAAATGTATGTATAAATTACATGTGTATTTGACATATTTTGCTCTGAAACGCATTGATTTTAAGTATGAAATACAATACCAAAACGAATGGCTAATGCAAATTTCATTACCGAAGATTTAAGAGGATAATGCAAAGAATAATGAATGTATTTGAATCAAGATTTTATTTTAATTTGAATGCACTCACATGCAAGTTCAGCTTGTCATTTACTATGTTTTTTGTCCTGCATTTTCATGTGAAGATATCTACCACCAATCTCCCATTGCTTTTCTTCTAAGTCCGACACAAGGTTGTATTGACATAAAAGCTTGCGCTTAAGCTGATTTTGTTTCAATGTTTTCAATGTATTTAACTTTTCTATTTTAAACATCATGTTCAAACTTGAGGATATATTGTTTCCACCTCCGCTGTATATATTTGTTTGGAGTTTATTGCATTGTTAAACACTGGGTTCAGTTTTGTTCTTATTTTGAATGCTTTTGTTGTTTGCATTTCAAGGACAGATATGTTCGGCTGTGATATTTATGTTATGTTGGATATTGATGCAAGGTAATGTACAAACAGTATTTTAATGGACAATTATGAACATTGATTGTTTGTCTGTTTGTTTAATTTAAATGTTTAGGTGTTAAACTGTGATCCAACAGAACAGATAGTATTTTGGCAGTGTTTGTTATATTTTGAATCAGTTTTATACATACAGGTGCTTTTAGGCATATACTTAAAATGAAAGAGTTTGACATTGTTCCATAAATAGCCTGCAAATTATAATATTTAGATAATTTAGATAATTATGCCCCCCTTCGGTATCTTGCACCTGTCCGTCGGTCGGTCGGTCGGATGGTCGGTCTGTCCATAGACCATTTTGTTTCCTCACGATATCTTGAGAACGCTTTGACCTACGATCATGAATTTGGTATGCTGGTTACTTGGGAGGAAAGGAAGACGCCTATACATTTTGAGGTCAACAGGTCAAAGGTCACCATTGTTAAAAATAGAAAAACGGTTTACGCTCAATAACGTGAGAACACATAGAGATATTTTAAACTTTATACATAGATACCATATATTGAGATCTCGCTTGGAATTGCATATGGGGTGGGTGGGGTCAAGGTCAAGTTCACCGTTACTAAAAATAGAAAAACAGTTTCCGCTCAATAACTTGAGAACGCATAGAGATATTTTAATGAAACTTCATACGTAGATACCTTATATTGAGACCTCGCTTGGGATTGCATATGGGGTGGGTGTGGTCAAGGTCAAGGTCACTGTTACTAAAAATAGAACAACGGTCTCTGCTCAATAACTTGAGAACGCATTGAGATATTTTAATGAAACTTCATACATAGTTACCTTATATTGAGAATTCGCTTGGGATTGCATATAGGGTGGGTGGGGCAAGGTCACCATAACTAAAAATAGAAAAAACGGTTCCTCAAAATAACTTGAGAATGCATTGGGATAGTTTAATGAAACTTCATACATATATACCTTATATCGAGACCTCGCTTGGGATTGCATATGGGTTGGGGTGGGTCAAGGTCACCGTTACTAAAAATAGAAAAATGGTTTCCGCTCACTAACTTTAGAATCCATAAGATAGATATTTGAATGAAACTTCATACATAGATACCATATATCGAGACCTGGCTTGGGATTGCATATGGGGTGGGTGGGGTCAAGATCAAGGTCACCATAACTAAAAATAGAAAAACCGTTTCTGCTCAATAACTTGAGAATGCATCGAGATATTTTAATGAAACTTCAAACATATATACCTTATATCGAAGCCTTGCTTGAGGTTGCATATGGGGTGGGTGTGGTCAAGGTCAATGTGACAGTTACTAAAAATAGACAATGGTTTCCGCTTAATAACTTGAGAATGCATCAAGATCTTTTAATGAAACTTCATACATAGATATCTTATATTAAGACCTCTCTTGGGATTGCATATGTGGTGGGTGGGGTCAAAGTCAAGGTCACCGTTACTAAAAATAGAAAAACGCTTTTCGCTCAATAACTTGACAAGCATTGAGCTTTTTTAATGAAACTTCATACATAGATACCTTATATCAAGACCTTGCTTGGGATTGCATATGAGTTGGGTTGGGTCAAGGTCACCGTTGATAAAAATAGAAAAACGGTTTGCGCTCAATAACTTGAAAACACATCGAGATATTTTAATGAAACTTCATACATATATACCTTTTATTGAGACCTCTCCTGGGATTTCATATGGGATGGGTGGGGTCAAGGTCAAGATCACCATTACTCAAAATAGAAAAACTATTTCTGCTCAATAACTTGAGAACGCATTGAGATATTTTAATGAAACTTCAAACATAGATACCATATATCGAGACCTCGGGATTGCATATTAAAAAAATTTCTTAACAATTGCACATATTCACAACTTGGCTGCAAGTCAGGGGACATACATGTTTTACAAACATCTCTTGTTAAAAATGATATTGTGCCTCATCCTTGTTTATTATAAACTAGGTACTGTGATATTTATGCGTAAATAATAAATCGATTATAAATGCCAAATAGTATGCATTTTTACAGAAGAAATTATTTTTATTACCTTTCACCTAATGTATGGCAACAATTTCAACCCTTACTTCTTAAAGCCCTCAGGCCCTTTTATATTATGCATAGACTGTGGAAACACAAAACAAAAATTAATTAAAAAAAAATAAAATAATAATAAATAAGTAATATGTATGTTGTTTATAGATTAGCTTAACAGCAACAGACTGCTCAATGCATGCAGTCTGTCAGTTTGTTATTTGATATATAAATAATTTTCATGTCGTCAAAAGTCGTGCATTTTTTATCAGAAACCTAAAACAACTTGTTTGCATCTATTTATCACAATAGGAAAAGCAGATGTGCCTGGTTCTTGAAAGATAATTTGCATAATTTATCATTTACTAAACAGAATACATCTGGTATTGGAATTGCAATGTACAAACTGCCAGTATGTTTTCTGGGGAATATTAAAACATTACTCTGAATTAAAAAAGGCAATGTTAAAATTCCATACATTCAGTGATGTTTGAGTGCTTATATGTGTAGTATTGCAGAAAAATCTGACTTAAAGGATAATTAGCAGGTTACAAAGTTTTGTTCAGATTTTTTATAAAGTACAAATTCTGTCAAGGTATGACATATGTTCTTAAAGATTATCTATTATTTCAGCTTGAAACCTAAATTAAGGAGTGCTTAAAAACTTTTATTACCACATTTGGACAAATTCACTCCTCTTAAATAATGTGTATCTAAGTCTGATCATGGTTCAAAATTTGGGAGATTTGTGTTGTTTTTGTATCTGATCATGATTTCACATTCAGGTGTGTATGATAATGACTCCAAATTTGGGAGAACTGTGACATTGTATCTGTGAATGATCTTGGTTCCAGATTTGGTAGAACAGAGTTGTTGTTTTTGTTGTGTCTGATCATGATTCCAATTTTGGAAGGACTATAACATTATATCTGTGTCTGATCATGATTCCAATTTTGGGAGAACTATAACATTGTATCTGTGTTTGATCATGATTCCAATTTTGGGAGAACTATAACATTGTATTTGTGCCTGATCATGATTCCAATTTTGGAAGAACTATAACATTGTATTTGTGTCTATCATGATTCCAATTTTGGGAGGAAAACTTTAACATTGTATTTGTGTCTGATCATGATTCCAATTTTGGAAGAACTATAACATTGTATTTGTGTCTGATCATGATTCCAATATTGGGAGAACTATAACATTGTATTTGTGTCTGATCATGATTCCAATTTTGGGAGAACTATAACATTGTATTTGTGTTTGATCATGATTCCAATTTTGGGAGAACTATAACATTGTATCTGTGTCTTATCTAAGCTATAAATTTGGGAGAGAAATGATGTTTTTGTGTCAGATCATGGCTCTAAACTTGGCGGAACTATAACTTGTATCTATGTCTGATTGTGACTCCAATTGTTTTACTTTTTATTAAGAAACTATTTTCCAAAAAAAATGTGTGCCTGAACATAATTCTGTTGTTTTTTTTTACTTCGGTGATGTTTTTTGTTATATGGTATAATTGTTACTGCTAGGATAGAATTACTGGCAATTATTACCAATAGTATGCTCACATATGCTCACAAACTATTATATAAATGGTAATAACATAATATATAATTTTTCAACTACTCATACATTACTTTAACACCTAGATATGTATCCCTTTATGAAATATATATTGTCATCTGTGTGACTTTTATTACCTTTATTGACCCAAATGTAAACTTTTCAGTTTCAGCATTATTTAAATATTTTATAACTTCCACTTGTCAAAATGTTTACTTTATTTCACTTTTTGTATTGCAACATTGCAGTTTGGGTTTTTATTAATATTGCAGGTTTGTTTGTATTATATTACTTATTTGTTGATTTTATGTGACAATTTCATAGTTACAATCAATATTGCTTATCAAACAAATTTTAAATGGACTTTATAGTTAGCTGAAAAGAATAGAAGGTTGGTCTCGAACAATATTTAAATAATTACAGCACTAGATTTAAGTATTTAAAGTAAATGAAGCTTTTTGAAGTGGATTATAAGATGCAAAAAGTCAATTTAAATCTATATTGAGGTCACGATGGGTCACGATAGTCAGTCAAGACATATTGGGCGTGAAAAACATGTGCAATAATTTAGTCGTTTTCATAATCATTTATCAACATGCGAGTAATTTTTTTTAAATGTAAGCATTGATGTTGTAGCTTTTTTGTTTTGCAGCTGAAAAGAATACCTGTTACCATTATCAATGTTTTTGAATTTTTGTGTATTGGTCTGTAAATCACTTTTGTTTTCAGTTGATATTTGTCTCATTTTTAATTATTCATTCATGTTTTTATATTTTCTCAAAACAGAATTTCAATAAATCAGTACAATTCTGAAAATGCCATATCTGGACCAAAAACCAGCATTAAATATTAATGTGCTATACCATAGAGCTAGCTTTCAGGATGGTTTGCTCAATTAATAATTTAATGTCAAATAGATTTATGTCAATCTGATTAAAACCATCTGGAGTCTGACGCTACTATGTTATCCGCTGACTGGATCTGATGACTTTGCATTAGGGGTCACGTTCAGATTACCTTTTCAGGAGCCAATTAAACTGTTGCCCTCAAAATGTTTAGGTATAACTTCATATATAAACCACAAATACTATGCACGAAATTAACGTGATTTTTGGATGTTTAGTCGCCAAAGGTACCACTATATTCATTGTTATCCATGTGAAAATTACCTGTAAGTGATTTATTTCCGAGGATCAGCTGGAAATGCATCACTTTTCAAAAACCGTGGCCAATCATTGCTGTGCAAAGGACAATTTCATTGGGCGAAGCAGGGCTGATATTTTATTGTTCGAAAAGGTCATTTGACCGTGACTGTTATACAGTGTCTTCAGATCCTAACATTATGTTAGGATTTGATTTTAATGAGATTGAGATTTATGTGTATTAGTGGAATGAATGAGGAGTATTGCCTGCAAATTAATTGATTCACTGAAGCAAGTAAAATGTTCGTGTTTGCCTTTTATCCCGATTTTATGTTTGAAAATAGATTTTAACGAAAATGTTTGAGATAATAATTATTCAAGCGTATTGTGTATACTTTTCTTGCTCTTAATTTCTTGGTAAATGTTCTAAAAGTTAATTCTAGTATTTGTGCTGGAGATACAATTTGTGAACAAAATGTATTTATTTGATTGATCTTCATTTGAAGAATTATTTTAGCAGTTATATGTTAATTTTTATTATTTGTCAGTGGAATTATTGGATTTGCCCTTTAAGACTATTAATTTTATGGAATTGCGGTAAGTGTATATTTTACACTTTATTTAGTGGGAAAATATTGTTAACATACTTTATAGTTCTTTCATGTGTTTTTGGTTCATGATACGGTGTGGTATATGCATATCATACTATATGATATTTTTTACTGTCTTGTATTGTTTAAATCTTTTAATATTTTTATAAACGAGGTATGTTTTCCAATTTAATAACATCTGTTGTTCTTTAAGCACAATTTTTAACCAAGTATGATACTATCAGCTTTGTCTAACACACTTAATAGCCAACATCTATTACCAGCCCAATTGTAATAAGATAAAAACATTATATCTACCCCCCAGTGAATTAAGAGGTGTATTGTTTCTGCCATCTTCTCCTGTGTCTGTCACACCTATCTATCAGGGTATAGGTCTCAACAGGTCTCAGATTTATTGATCTGCCTTAAATTATTGATAACAGGCAATTATTCTTTTGATTGTAACATGTGCTCTACATAAAAACCTTTTATTCCAGTGGCTATGCAGATAAAACGGTTCAGACTTTGCTTTACCAACTTGTAGTAACCTTAGGCTTTTTCAAGTGCAGATGGATTATATCTATGGATCAGTGACAGATTTTAGAGATTTCATGTGAAGGAATAGTTTGTGACTTCGGAAATTAACATTCTTTTGAAGGATTTAAGTCTGAACAATTTGATTTATTTTGGTGTTCGGTACCAGATTTTTAAATGCCTGAAATTTTATGGAATAAAATGGAATGGTGTAAATAAAAGCTGGAATTAAAATGATGTAAGTATTAAGATATGTGATTCAGTTGCACTGAAATGTTTTTTGGTTTATTTATAAAGTGATACTCAGGTCCAAAGTTCATTAAAATTGACCAATACCAACCAATGAGGGATTGCAGGGTTTACACTGCTAAGAAACCTGGCAACAGAACAAGTCTACAAGATAATACCTGCATACACAGGGCTCTCATTGGACTGAATTTGGGGCCTAAATTTGGCCTCATTTCCAGCTTAAAAGGTATATATATTTTCCCCTATATTAACCTTACAATTCCCCTCAGAATGTAAGCTTTATTTTGAAAAAAAAAATTGACCAAAATCTGACAAAAATTAACTAAGATAGAGGAATTTTTGTAAACAATCCCAGCAATTTTTCATCAACCAAGTTTGTGCATAATCTAATTTATTATTTGTGGCAAAACAATTCAGTTATGTTTTATAACAAAGTAGAAAAATAAATAAATGTAATTCATAAAAAAATCTCCTAAAATCCAAAAACGATGGGAAAATTCCCTTTCGCCAGGGCCCCAGCCCCATTCCCCTATTGTGGAGTGAGAGCCCTGGTACATGATAATAAATATTCTGTGAGTAGTCCCTTTAAATAAGGTGACAGTGTCAAGTATGTCACACATAATTATGTGCTAAATCAATCAATCCAGTTTAAAGGGGCGTATCGACGATATTCCCTGTAAATGTAGACTCGTATTAAAACAAGACATATTTCAATTTTTCATGAATATATTTTTAAAGTAGCAACAATATATAAAGTTATTGTTAAGAAAAAATATATACAATGCCTAAAAATATATTTTCAATGCACGGTTCCAGCAGGATTCGAACTCACGACTACAAAATCGCGCACTTCAATGAAAACTTTCCCACGATAGAGTACAGTTATCAATAGTGCGCATGCGCATAGGGGTACTTCATGTACTTTTTATTCATGTCCAATTTTCTACTACTACTATTTTTCCTGCACCCGCGAAAATTGTCACGGGGACAACTTATTATAATTATATATAAAACATATTTGTGTTTGATTATAAAAACGAGTCCTATGTGTTAAGCAATTATTTAATGAATACTTAATAAAATATAATTTTATTTGTAAAAATGTTACAACGTATTGGCCGTCGATACGCCCCTTTAACCTATGCACATGTTTTAGCTCTTAAGTGAAATCATCAGACCCCATGTTCACAAAAAACAAGTTGAGCCTGATTTTCAGGTTCAAGATGAACTTGATCCAGATATATCAGGATCAGTTGCAAAAATGGCATTCACTAAAAATCTGGATCAATTTAAATTGTTGGTCAAAAATATTTTATACATGATTATGAACTCCTCTCAGCGTACATTTTTTATTTGATTTGAAGATTTTAATCAAAACATATTAATACAACATTCATGTTTGTTTAATCTAGAAGAAAAGTTATTTCAAAAATTAAATATTTTTGACATCTGGCTCAGCTGAGGTGTAAGATCAAGATGAACTAAAATTGATCTTGATCCTGCAGTTAATCCTTTGTGAGCAAGGGGCCGGGAGCAATTATGGAGGATCAAGCTCGGGTCTCCGGCATGAAGGGGCCGGGAGCAGTTATGGAGGATCAAGCTCGGGTTTCCGGCATGAGAGGAGGACAGTCTGTGTCGCTAAGAGTTTGTTAGCTCAACAGCGGCGAGACTGTTGGAAGAGAATTTAAAGGTCAATCACTACAGCTCATTAAGTCAAAAGCCTGTGGTAACACATTATTGCCAAGATCTCATGTCTGGGTAAAACCAGTACTGGTGCATGTTATCATTGTGAAAAGATCAGTCCAAAACTTATGTAGTATCTTGATTGTTTGTTTGGATTTTTCGCCATTTTTAGCAGTATTTCAGTCATATCACGGCGGTCAATTATACTACTAACACTTTTCCTGGGCAAGTTTAGCCAATCTAAGCGGTTTACCAGTACTAAGTCCACATACTTATGCCAGTAATTTATGCCATTGTAACATATCAAATGTGGTGTAAACTTCGGATGTTCAATGATTTTGCTTAGTTTTAAACAATATTTCAATAATCAGTAATGATCTTTGTGTGTTATTGTAACCCATTCTCTTACTGGTATGCTAAAAATGTTCTTCAACTTAATTTCACAATTTAAGACCTGTAGACATAAATCTTAAGTACGAAAGCTAAGGCGACATTTTGTATTACAGCTTAATAATGATATGCTGAAATACCTATTTGGTATGAAACTTCTTACACTGTTTACCTCATAATCTATTCAATACCGCTACTGAAAAAGAAAACTTTCTTTGGGGAATTAAAAGCAATTATTTTTATACAATATATCCCTCTTTGTTGCTTGGTTTGTCTAATTTTCCCAAGCAAATATTTATTCTACAGTTTAAGGTCACCACACTTGCAAAGAAAACATTAAGAATATTTGTTCAATGTGCGAAAACATGTGCGGCACATTTTTATTGATTTTGAAATTCTTTCAGATAAATTTTAATAATAGACAAACATTTGGATTTTTAAGAAAATGATGGCTAAACAATTTTATTTTAGTTCTAACTCGAGTGTACAATCTTATTACATTATGAACATTCAGACTGCTTTATTTATTATTTAATTTATAATATGAGGTGCGTCGTGGGAAAACCGGACTTAATGCATGTGCGTAAAGTGTCGTCCCGGATTAGCCTGTGCAGTCCGCACAGGCTAATCTGGGACGGCACTTCCGCTTTAATGGTATTTTCTGTTTCAAGGAAGTGTCTTCTAAACATAAATCCACTGTAGGCGGAAAGTGCCGTCCTGGATTAGCCTGTGCAGACTGCACAGGCTAATCCGGGACGACACTTTACGCACATGCATTAAGTCCGGTTTTCCCACGACGCGCCTCATATATATTTAATATATATATTATTGAAGTTCTTCATTGTAAACTTCAAGTAAACGTTTCTGACGTGTACCAGACAAATACTGGACATTTTTGGGGGTTGTGTTATTTTTCCAGTTTATCGCTTTCTTACTGCTATTTTAAAGGTTGATGGTTGGGGGACATGGAAGTCTGTTTGTTTTTAATACCAATTATGCTGATCCTAATGCAGGGGTGTGGAAATCCCGTGCCCGACTTGTCGGACGCGGGTAATTTTACTGTCGGACAAGTGATTTTTTGCTGTCTACTTGTCCATGGACAAGTACAATTTCAGGGTGTAAAAATGATGTTTATGTTGGAAGCTAATTATCATATCATTATACCTTAACAGGGTCTTCCCCAGACCGTTTTAGCGCCCTGGTGCCGGGGCGCTTAAATTTTAACTTGAACATATCCGGGGCGCCTAAAATTGGTATTGCGCTTATAAACATCGCCCGGGTCGCGTGTATTTTACCAATTTTATTAGCTGTTGACTGCAGCAGCCCGACCATTCCAGCTGTAAAAGCTAATCTCTTACGTCACAATAGCCGTTTTTCACACAAAAAACATGTACACCCACTCAATAAAGTCAGTGAATGATGAAAGCGATGAAAGCGAATGACGTCATGATTGACCAATAGGCATGTATCCACAAACAAGTCCATGCATTTTATCGACTGTACAAAGATTCCTCACCCTTTTCGTATTTTATAATGTCCTCATTAATTTATTTGATGAATTTAATAACTTCAAAAAATAAACTGCGAAAGATCAGTCAGAAATACGCTAATATGAAATTGTAATCGGAAAAGCCAGGAAGTATCCAGTGTTACTGTTTGATGTAGTTTCGTAAACACAAGCTGTATTGTTTATATACCCGTGTTTTCTACAAAAGAGAGTGAAATGTTTGTGAAGACCACGACATCACGTTCCACGCATGGAAAGCGTGCGTGTACCGACCATGTGATTTACTAAATACAGGTCTTAAACATTTGACGTGCGTAGGTACGACGTGCACGAGGAAATTTTCCTGCCATTTTATGCAAGAACAAAGCATGTATAATAAACATGTATTTTAATCAAGATCTTTACTTTTCACCAATTATCTAATCAGTACTACGTTCAACAGTTGTAACGATGAAAACATTGTTAAACCATTAAACACATGCCCATATGAAAATTATTAATAAAAAAAAGAGGCTCCGTAAGTAGATTGTGTGTCACCTAAAAATTCGAGAATGACGAGAATTGTGGATTTGACCAATTGACGTCACTTTGCAAATGTGATGCACCCTGGACATAAACCATCGAGAAAAAAATGTTACTTTCAGTTTCGTAACAACAATGACGCTTTTGGTTATAAAAGTCTAGAGGTATACCATTTAAACCATGATGTTTCGTTTATTTCATTTCGTTTAAACTTTTGCACACAATTTAAAACGGGTTAGCCTTACATTTAAGAGCTAAAACTCACCAGATTACGTCATTTGACACATGCAATTATGTTTTCAAAACCTCCCTAACCCCCCCCCCCTCCCCCAATCGGGACCTGGGCGCCTTCAACAAATCCTGGGGAAGGCACTGCCTTATACATATAAATGACAAATTGTGTTTTATTTATAATTTCATATATAAAAAAATGTCTATTTTTGTTTGCAGACAAGTAGATTTTTGCAATGAACTTGTCCATGGACAAGTGAACAATTTTGATATGTCCACAACCCTGTCTCATGTGAGCCTCAGGGTCCTGATACATGATGCTCCGGTTCTGTTAAAATGTGATTGATCCGATAGAAAATATTAAAGCATGTGATGATAATTATTATTGCTGAATAAAAAGAGCAATAGGAAACAATTTATTTGACCAAATAATTATTTATGATAGTATTTCTCTTAAGACAATTATTTTCTGTTGTCTCCATCATGTACAAATGTCCATGAAGCTAGCAAGCTGTCAGTTTAATCTACTGGTAGCATTTGAAATGAATGTCCTTAATTTAAAACTGGACATTTGACTGAAATTTCAACTGCCCCAGGGTAGCGGTGTATGAGTGCCATCAATCATACTGACCCAGATAAAAATTAACGTCAGTTTAAATATGTGAAGTATTATATTAATTTGTTCCTGTCTGTCGATCATTTAACGTTCTACTAAAATATTTATATGTGTTGCCATGATTAAAGTCCTCCATCACAATTGCACATATAGGTGTTTTCTCTTGGCCATTATGTTTTCTCTTGGCATTAATTTTTTTTTTTTCTCTTGGCCATTATGTTTTCTCTTAAATTAGCATTTAGTATTATGTTTTCTATTGGCCATTATGTTTTCTTTGATCATTAATTATGTTTTCTCTTGGCCATTATTGTTTGTCTTGGTGATTATGTTTTATCTTAACAATTTAATTATTATATTTGTTTTGACCATTATGTTATCTCTTGGCCTGTATGTTTTTCTTGCCCATTAATTATGGTGTCTCATGGCCATTATGTTTTATATTGGCATTAATTATTATATTTGTCTTGGCCATTGTGTTTTTTATTGGCCATTATGTTCTCTGTGACCATTAATGATGGCTACTATGCAGCATACAAATATTATATACTGCCCCCTCATTTGGATTTTATTATAGTTTAGATAATTTAATCAGTAGTATATTTCTGATAGTAGTATTTGTATGCTTCAAATTACACAATTTAATTAATGTGAGTCTCCTCCCTAAAGACAGACCTATATTATATCTTGAGGACCTTTTTTGAAGTGACACTGAACAATTACTTTGGCCCTCTTTTTCTTCCCCAGGGCAACCCAGTTTTTAATTGTGACACACAGTTTCAATTAGCACTGAAGACTCACAATGTCACATTGGTTTCAATGTAGAAGTTGTCATTTAATTTTTATTGCCTTGATTTCATAATCATCTGTGTTTTTATCTGTGCTTATTTATTGTTGAAATATTCCTTCTGTGTATCCCACAATGAGTTCACGCAGTCATGATTTGTTATGTGTATATTTCAACGGATGTGGATGTGAAATTTTGTTGGAAAAAATAATTGAAGTGCACTAAACTGTGGACGACAGATGTGCGATATGAATAAATTGATGATTATTTGTTCACATGAATAACTTTACAAATATTTGTATGGATTTTCACTCGCAGACCAACTCTATTTGTGAAAATGCACAGATTTATGAAGTGTAAAGAAACGAATGCGAGAGGATAAAATAATTCATATAGTTTACATAAAGAAATTTTCTTAAATGTTCTTTGTTATTGATATAAACTAAAGTTGTTACACAAAACTTGCTGCACAAACATTGTAAGATCAGTTAAAAGAATTATTGTGTTCTTCTACAGATTTAATGTAATTTATGGCCTCGGAAGAATGAAGGTTGTGATCTTTAAATTAAACCTTGAATAGTACACATTTTATTTCAGAAGTTTTCCTTCACAGTAAACAAGTTTGATTTTATTGAAAAATTCTTTTTAAAGCCGAAAGAAATGATTGATCACAGTGCAAGCTATTGAAATTTTCTTCACAACTTGTGTCAGATTGACCCAATGATCCTTTGGCTAATTTAAGCAGGGCTTTCAATGGAAGTTCGGAGTTGTAAACCTTTTTTGCATAATTAAGGAGTTAAATTGTATCACTGTATGGAAGCTATACAAAACATTTAGCGTTTCTATATCACCTGTGGCAAAGAACTATTCACCCGTTCCTCCCCAATTTCCGGTGTACGCTCGGTGACAATTCGTAATAAGTCAATGAATCGGAAAAGATGTTAAATCATGAAGGTTTAAGTAGATACAAGTCAGCGGGTCGACTAATTGTGGTGCGGGGCTTAAGCTTATTACAGAATGTAGTTATTTTTAACTGCACCTTGTTTGAGCGAGTCTATGAGGATAATTGGTCGAAAATTACCAGTACTTCTGCTGGGATTTGATGGGATAAATAATTGTGTATATTGATTTATCCATTTGGGGTGACCGTCCAGTGACACATGGTTGGATGAAACATGGAATTACTGAGCAATGATCCTTGATTGTTTTGTTTTGTATGTGATGTTATGAGTTGGGAACCAATCCGTCTGATTTGTTGTTCAACAATGGTGTGTTTCTGAGTTAGGAAATGCTTATTTTGACAATTTCTGTGTTTGTTTTTCATAAGCATTCCAGGATGTACTAATTGGAACTGTTGCTTTTAATAAAATATTGTCTCTTCTTCACAACATGAACATAGTGTCAGGATTTGTTGTTGTGTTTGTGAATTAGGAAGTGCTTATTTTGAAGATTTCTGTGTCTGTATAGATTTTCATGGACATTCCGGTATGTGCTAATTGAAAGTCTTGCTTAACAATAATTATATTGTCACTTTTTATTCACAACATCAACAGAGTGTTGGTGAACCTGGACAACTGATATCATGACTGAAACAAGAGTTTGATGTAAAGCAGACAATGTTGGCAGGGAAGCAAAGAAGTTAAAATATCAAATTATTTTCAGATGATAAAACTGTGTGACTCAAATGACAGCGTATTTGTTATCTTATGGGCGCTGAGGAGCATTTCAGGACATGGAATAAGGATAAAAGTGTTCAAACATTGTTGCAATGTTGAAAATTGAAATATTATAGCTGAAGCATTGTGCTATAGTAGCAAAAAGTTGCACAGTTCTTACTGGTTTAAGGCAATCTTCGGGGCTTTTGACAATATATTTTGTGACTACAAGTGTGTGTTGTTTTATATGATAGCAGAGCTGTGAATATAAATTTGCAACCATTTTCGGCCATTGCTTCAGTGTTTCTGAATACTGTGAACGACGTTGCAAATGGATTTTATTTCCGAGTGTTTATTTCGCTTGAAAAATGGATTAATAATAAGCATTTAAATCGTTAAAGCACAAACGGCACCATTATTGCTGAAAGCTTGTGATTTTCAAGATATAACATACATACATTATTTGAGGAAAATGTTGAAGTTTGTAGTAAAGAAGGTGAGTAACATTTTAATTATAATTATTTTTTATAACGAGAAATTTACTGATTTAAAAAGGGTTTCTACTGACAAAGTAAAATGTTATAATGTGTATTATGACCTTATACTTGCGTGTATTTTAAATGCTATATTACAAGTATATTTATCAATATTTACTTCAGTTGAGTAAATTAAGGGCTTTAATTATTTGTTGTCCATGCATATTCATAAATACTTAGGGATTACATAGATGTACTAACTATCCTATATATTGCTTTGGAAACAAACAATGTTAAATGTACTATATAGCCTCACACTTGCATGATTTATTAAATGCACTATTAAATAACAATAATTATAATGCGTCTGTTGGCTCGCGCCCCAGCATTTTGTCACATTATATGGGCCGATTATGTAGTGATTATGTAGCGATTATGTAATGACACACGCCACTTGTGACTCAGGCTGTAAGTGATAATAAACAGTTGTACTGGTTGCTGCGGCGTGGGATGTGATGCTAAACCACAGGACGTAGATACGTACAAGATGTATCACTTGGGCAACCAACAACTTCTGGTTCAGTCCACACCAGCCGGTCCTTCTTCACTTTTCTGGAGTTAATTGTGGTCAGGTTGTATTATGGCTTTAAAACAATGGGAAAAAATGTAGGCTGAAGCATAATACAGTCAAATTTGACATTTGCTATATTTTGTTTTCAATAACACAATGTTGAAGTTACTAAACTTTAAATACCACTTAGCTAATACAGTACTGAAAAATAGAAAATAATTGTATTTTTATTTACATCCTTATGAAAACATTTGTGCTGTGTTTGTATGTCATTTATCAACCCAAAAAATCAGGCCAAAAAAAATAATGGTTGGTTTCCGCTTACATCTCCAAAAAAATCTAGGAGGGGAAGTAAAATATAACTTTTTTTCTTTACCTTTTTTTTTCTTCGCCGCATATTAAACACACATGTTATGTGTATTGGACTGCATGCAAAATGTTGAAATGCCTCCCAACAAGAAAAGTGTACCGTAACTATAAATAAGGTCATAGAAAAAGAGATTTCTGGCAAGTAACTTATAATATCTGTGAAAACTGCTCTGTTTTTCCCTAAAATCAGATAAATTTAATGATTGATAGGCAAAATAACTTTTAGGTGGGCGGTGAAAATTAGGGGCCAGGTCAGCTAAGTGGAAACCAACAACTTTCTTTTTTACGCCTCATGATCAAATCCCTAAAACATCTACAGGGATGCTATATACAGGGTTTTACATCAATTTGAAATTTTAGGGGTCCCCAGGACTCAGGTGGATGATTTTCAGGGGTCCTGTCAATAAAAGTGGGGGTCCCAATAATTTAGTTTGCTTGTTTTTGCTGTTAATTTGTTTTGTGACTTAGTGCAAATGAAACATACTTTTGAGTGTTTAAACATGGCATTTTACATTTTTGAGAACCAAATGAAAGGCGGAAATATTTACTTGCAGGTCATTTGAACCAGGAATATGAATGAATGCTAACTGAGTGGAAAGTAGAGCCATCGTTAAAAATAGAGCACAGCGTATTGGATTATTTGAATATAAGAGCACCCATGCTAAATGTTTATTGTTATATTTAGACCCAACTGAATCATTTATGTAGTATTTTTCTGTAAATTATTCACATCAGCGCCAAAAAAATCATTTGATCTTGATTGCCTTTTGTTCTTTCTTCAATTTAGCACCCAATATAGCTTACAACGAAACACACTACATTTGCGAGATTAATATCGTAGTATTCGGAATAAGCGACTATGTGCCTAGCAATGACAGATGCGCGAGCATACGTTTGGTCAATAGTCAACAAGAACCACAACTAGTACAACGCTGTACAAACATGACCAGATCTAACTGGGGTTGTCTTTCTTGTAATGATCAGAGTACCGATACGCTAGAAAAATTGTGCGTCCGATGGACGCAGATTTAAAAAAAAGACGGACAATATATGCGTATTGGACGCAGAAAATTGCGTCCCGTAAATCCCTGTATATATAACGAGCTATTCCCTCTTCAGCACTGCCCACACACGTCCCGTAAATCCCTGTATATATAACGAGCTATTCCCTCTTCAGCACTGCCCACACACGTCCCGTAAATCCCTGTATATATAACGAGCTATTCCCTCTTCAGCACTGCCCACACACGTCCCATCAATCCCTGTATATATAACGAGCTATTCCCTCTTCAGCACTGCCCACACACGTCCCGTAAATCCCTGTATATATAACGAGCTATTCCCTCTTCAGCACTGCCCACACACGTCCCGTCAATCCCTGTATATATAACGAGCTATTCCCTCTTCAGCACTGCCCACACACGTCCCGTAAATCCCTGTATATATAACGAGCTATTCCCTCTTCAGCACTGCCCACACACGTCCCATAAATCCCTGTATATATAACGAGCTATTCCCTCTTCAGCACTGCCCACACACGTCCCGTCAATCCCTGTATATATAACGAGTTATTCCCTCTTCAGCACTGCCCACACACGTCCCGTAAATCCCTGTATATATAACGAGCTATTCCCTCTTCAGCACTGCCCACACACGTCCCGTAAATCCCTGTATATATAACGAGCTATTCCCTCTTCAGCACTGCCCACACACGTCCCATCAATCTCTGCATATATAACGAGCTATTCCCTCTTCAGCACTGCCCACACACGTCCCGTAAATCCCTGTATATATAACGAGCTATTCCCTCTTCAGCACTGCCCACACACGTCCCGTCAATCCCTGTATATATAACGAGCTATTCCCTCTTCAGCACTGCCCACACACGTCCCGTCAATCCCTGTATATATAACGAGCTATTCCCTCTTCAGCACTGCCCACACATGATGGTTTGAAGCGTAGTTTACCCTGGTATTTCACTATTCTTCCATGACATGCGCAAAAGTTCCGTTTTTAAATTGCCAAAAAACAACTCGAAAAATTAGTTCCGAAACTGTAAAATATAGTTCGCATTGTTATTGCTGTGTATGTTGTTGGGTTATATTAGAATCAAAATAATTTTCGCTTGATCCTTGTTTATCTGTAAATAAACAACAGTTTTTTGGTTCTGATGCCCGTATACTAAATCACTCGGGCTAATGCCCTCTTGGTTTAATTCTTGCGCAGCACAACTCTAAATCGTTGTTTGTTTACAGGTAAACAACTCGAAATAAAAATTATTTCTTGTCAAGTATATGAACACAATGTAGTATATAATGAGACTTTGACAGCTTCATTATTATTACTTTTTAGGTTGCAGATTATCATAGCCTGAATGCACGCTAATGACGTACCAAACGTAACGTCGTAAATTTGTTTGATGGCGTCCAAATTAAACGCTTAAAAAGGTACACAACAATGTCAAATTGCAACGCTTTTTTCGTTTACATTAAAATACGAAACAGTATAAGTTTGTGATAAGTGGACAGATTAAGATAATATTTCATTTCTAGGCATAAGGCTAAAAAAAATTATTATTTGTTTCTCAGGCAGCGCCGCAACATTTTTATATGGCCCGCCATGACATTTTTAATATTAACTATTTTTTGCGGTCGGGTTTTAAAGGAGCAGTCCAGAAATATGTTAATAAAAATAAAACTTTGCAGAAAGTGTTTTTAATGGGCATGTAACAGAACAAAATACAAAAACTATGCATTGAAATCTGTGAATTATTAACATTTTGGTAACTTGCTATCGTCTATTTTCTGTATGCGATAACTGGTGATTACTCTGGAGTAAACAAGCATGTACATTATAGTATATTCCGTTTGTACCAAGCGGTTTTGAACAATGCATTTTGTAAATAAGAAACAGATTTCGGACAAATAAACACCATAAACATTCATAAGAACTATTACTAAGATTACGATGTATTGAATTAGATCCCATGGACAACGGCTTAACATTAAACGAATCCGCATTTTAACATAGCAGAAGAAGATTAACCCGGTGGAGATTTCGGTATTTCCAGTAATTTTCTTCCTGTCTGATTTAGTAACATGCATATAACTCTGATATACACCAATTGTGAAGTACAGTATAAATTTTGAAAAAAAAGCCATATTCGTTTGGGAACCTTTATTGTTTCGTAGATGCTTTTGCTTGTGTAATAGCATTCCATATTTTTTTATGAAAATCTGTGTCAATATATGTCCTATGGAAACAAACGAAAATGCCAGCTACATTGACAAGTGTTGAGTTTCCTTTCCAGAAATTATTGGTGATTTATTGCAAAAATAATTCCTATCTTTGACAGTTATAAAAATATGAATTACGAAAGTTAAATTATATAAAGTACTTTAATGCTGATGGTATATCAATTTGAAGGCATTTATGTTAATTATGAACATACATATTGATTGTCTTTTTACGTCAGCTTGCATAAATGACCGTTTTTGATTAAAAAATTTATATTTAGAATTTTATCAAACGGGATGCTTATGTTGTTATTAAAACTTAAAATTGTCTTTAATTTGTACTTATTTACTTGTTTTAATAAGCCATTACCTAGTGCCAACAGAAAAGAGTAGGAAGAAAAATTTAAAAAATAAATCAATAAAAAAAAATCACCCTCCCTCCTGATTTTTTGGAAAAAGGGCCTGAGAAACAATTCATGAATTTTTTTGTAGCCTTAGGATATTATGTAAAAAATATATCGAATATATAATGTGACAGGAAACACACAAAAATAAGCCTACCATGTCAAGTTTGTATTTTTCTTGCTTTTGTTTACAAAATATTATAGAATCTAAAACATTTCATTGTGAATATCATTTTGTGGTCTTACGCCATATAATTTGTTCGTGCCAGAAAAACGGAAGCATCGTCACTTTAGCGTTTAAACATTTCTTCGTCAAATTTGGATGTGATATGCGTTTGCTGTGCATGTTTTTATAAAATACTCTCAAGTTTTGTGTTACATCTTACACGATGTTTATTCACTATTAATCTTGCAAATGTTAATTCATTGTGCGAATATATCCTTTTAAACATTATTTTTAGTATCAGTATTAGATAGTCCAATATTTTCTCAATCCTTTGATACCACATAGCATCAGTTTTGTATAATAAACATGCCGAAATAAGGGTTTGATTAGGGTGCGAATAACGATTTTTTGTAAACTTGGACATCAGTAGCGTGCTTTCAGTCTTAGCATCATCCTTTTTTAAACCCTTTTACAGTGTCTCTCAATCACTTTAAATAAAGTGATTGTGCTTTTGTTCGCAATTTACTACTGAAGAAGACAGTATTTTACTTTAATTTATTTTGGTATCATCAGTAATATAGCTCAAGGTAATATCTTATAATTTCTTTTAATTTCCATTAGAATTACCACTGAAAATCAATTAAATGTATGTCACACGTGTATTTTATCTGCTCTTTCAACAGATGTCTGCGCTGAAAGCTTCGAAGATTAATCGGCTGTCGGTACATGGGATTGAATTTTAAATGTTCTTTATTTGTATAAATCAACTGCTTTTGTGTAGATAAATTTGGAAAACTGAACAGGGAGAACATATTACGGATGAATTATTGTGTAGTTTGGACTATAATAACCATCAGTACTTGCTTATTGCTCCTTTATCATAATATAATTAATAAAGTTAAAAGTGTAAATTTTTTATATAAATAATAATAACAAAATATGGTCAGATATTATGAATTTCAAACATAATTTGAGCCGCGTCGTGGGAAAACTGGACTTAATGGATGTGCGTAAAGTGTCGTCCCGAATTAGCCTGTGCAGTCCGCGCAGGCTAATCCAGGACGGCACTTTCCGCTTGTTCTGTTTCAATGAAGTCTCTTCTAAACATAAATCCACTGTAGGCGGAAAGTGCGGTCCTGGATAAGCCTGTGCGGACTGCACAGGCTAATCCGGGACAACACTTAACGCACATGCATTCAGTCCGGTTTTCTCACGACGCGCCACATTTATTCTTTTGAAATGACGTTAATGAATGGACATCCGATGTCCCGATATTGTGAGAACTATAGGTCACACTTCCATTCCATTCATACCCAAGGAAGGGCTTATATATTTATGTAGCTGACATTAGATTCAGTATCTCTCCATATGGTTTGTTAATACCATACATCACACGGTTATCTCTTGCTAGGAGTCATTTCTTTTCTTGATGATATATTTACGAGTTTGACTCCCAAGTCTTGGTGGTAAGGAATTTATATACCGGACCCACTAATGTATTATTTATAGCATTCCTCCCATATTGTACAGTGGGTGATTTCTTGATCGCACAAGTTGGTGACGGCTCTTGAAAGATGTGAAATTTAGCAGTTCATAGCTCAGCCGTATCAGTAATACAAACATAATAAATTGCTCACTGATGCTTTGAATTTCTGAGATGTTGAACTATTAACTTTATTTTCATGTGTGAAATCAATGTGTATAGGATATGAAAAACATGTGTATTTCTTAAATACGTTGGATATTTTCTAATAAAAGCTACACATCTGAATGGTCTGTTCTTTACTATGTATAAAATAGCAGAATCAATTGTGTCTTTGAGTGTTTGTGGTTCGTAAAGTATAAGTGTTGTGTATGTAAGATCTTTTATATCAATTATTTTCTAAATAAGCAAATAAAAGTGACAATATAATTTGAAAGTAGACATATAAACATAAACCTAATTGGAAGGAAACACTAAAATGTTGAATAAACCAACAAATACAAGTGTTGACTTTTGCATCATTTATTAGTGTTGTGTAACCTAAAACAACTGTTGAGTCTATGTAAATACATGAATTGGAGCTGTACAGCTGAAAACTAGTTTATGATTAAAAAGTAGCCAATCATGCCTTTACAGCAATGGTTCTTATTAACTTTTCATCCATTTGAAATCAAAGTACATGGTAATTAATTTTATCGGGTTCACAGTTTTCATTTATATAACTATATCCGTTATAAGATCGTACACACACTCTTTAAATTCGAATGCTTCAACAATTGAGACATAATCATTATTTTGAGGACGCTCACCACAGAAATGTTTTGTCACAATAAATAATAAGTTTAAACTCTTGATGGCATAAAATGGAATCAAGTGTCTATACCTCCTAGAGAAAAGAAATCACTAAGACCAACTAACACACACAATATTTGAAACAAGAAATATCTTTAAAAAAGACAATCGGCGTAGAAATTAATATTGAGATGTCATTGTTTTGCCCTAAATATAATACTAGAGGACCAAGCTGTGACTTCACGGACACCATATTTTTCGTTCCCTACTAAGGAGACTTCTCGGACCCCAGAGTTTTTGGTCCCTACTAAGGAGACTTCTTGAACACTATAAGAAAACGTATTGGCCCCCAAAATTAATTTAAGATAAACTCAATAATTGTTAACATCTGTACCATGAATAAACCGATCATATACCGCCCCATGTTTTCACCAGTGATACATGAAGAAGCTAAAGACTAGTAATTTATGTAAACATAATTGATACATGAATTTGTCAGGCAAATTTAACAAATTAACATTGTCAGATAATAATAGCGGGAATGAATGAGCAGTAAGTTTATGAATTCCCCATTTATTGCAATTCTCGGGTTTAGAATTCTCCAGACGCTAATTGATGCGTGTGTATAAACACAGCTTTACCTTGAGCTGTTTTTAGAATGATTCTCCTGCTGGAGTTGTACTCGCTAGAATTAATTCACGGGGATGACAGTCGGTTACTGCGTACAATTTTTTTTTACACAATGATAGGAAATATAAGCTCAATCAAATTTGCTGATATTTGTTTTGCTTATTTATCAGAAAAAATACCACAAATGTACCAATTTATATT
This sequence comes from Congeria kusceri, assembly GCA_027627225.1. Taxonomy (NCBI): domain Eukaryota; kingdom Metazoa; phylum Mollusca; class Bivalvia; order Myida; family Dreissenidae; genus Congeria; species Congeria kusceri. Next base: position 41,302,536 of record CM051029.1, on the reverse strand, counting down.
TTGCGCTTGCAAGCTCAACAGGCAACATTGTACGTTGTGACCGACTGTCGTCCCCGTGAATTGTAGCATTGTAATTGCTATTTATAGAGCGCGCCGATTATGTAGGCTAAACAATATAGTTATTTCATTATGTGAATGAATATAACATTGTGATCATGACATACAATGAGTAAAAGTGTTCAGAATTATGTTCATTTCTAGAGTGTATGTCGAAGATATGTTTAAAACTTTAATTTAACGGCTTATGTAAACAATTATGTAAATTTTTAATTCCCAAAAGTGTGCAACAGTTATTGGTATACCATTGTTTGAAGTTTGCATTCCCTAAAATTATAAAAATTGCCCAATTCTATTGGCATTCCATTTTCCCGCTGCATAATTATCGCAATAAATCTAGGTCAAAAGTGATCTTAGACAGCTACGCCGAAAAAGGATTAAATTGAGAGTATATAAAAGGCAGGTTAAAAAAGGTCAGTTACTTTTAGTGGAAAAGATTCTGAACCAGTGCTGTTGTACAATTCAGGAATGAAAAAACTAGTAATCTTTACTTATAACCTATTATAATATAACTCCTTTAACAACCTTAAATTTGTCTCAATGAATATTTGACTCAGCTTAAAACTTACATTTGGCAGGCCTTATTAAACATAATTATGCCAGTGCCAGCTGTGTTTCCAACCAAGTAGTATTGCTAATGATTCACTCACATCAAATTATCAACCATGAATATCCACTTTGACCCGTGGAATTATCTACATATTAATTCAGTTATCTTCGATCTTTAATAACAAAAAGCCTATTGAGTTATTGGCATGAACGGACCTTGGGTGTTTGATCATTTTCTGTTAACATTATGGGAAAATAATAACCAATTTGTAGCGTAGATCCCATAGGCAGATATCTGTTTTGCTGATCTAATATTTTTGGTTCACTGATCTTGAAAACATAGTGCCATGGGTTATAAATCTGTCCCATTCGTCTTACGAATACAAATAAACTAATGCTAATATATTTCATCAGATATTAAATAGAAAAGATGATAGAACAGGACGTTTATATCATTTAATACTATATATTCTGTAGTACTTGTATTTAAAAAGCCTTTTGTACCATATTTTCTATTGAACACGCATTTTAGAATCACATTTTTTGTCCTTTAATTCATAAAAAAAACAACATGTTTTGTTCTTTAAATCATTAAAAAAACATGTTTTGTCCTTTAATTCATTAAAAAAAAAAATGTTTTGTCCTTTAATTCATTAAAAAAAACATGTTTTGTCCTTAGTTCATAGAAAAAAAAAGTTTTGTCCTTTAATTCATAGAAAAAAACATGTTTTGTCCTTTAATTCATAGAAAAATAAAAACTTTTTTTTTAAATTTTTGCAAAGTATCTATTCTCTTTGATCATGTTTCCATGTTGCATTTTATAAACACAGAATTGTTGACATATAATTTTCCGATATTTATGCACATTATTCAGATACCAGTTAGGACAATTATAACCACTTTTATTTTGCAAAGTATTTAATTTGGAAACATTTCTCTACAAACTATTTTAGATATTATCAAAGGTCCCTTAAGTATGTATACAAATTGTTTAACATTAAAGAATCCTTAACATTATTACTTGCTGTATTATGTGAAGATGATTCCTAACCTGAAGCTTGTCTCTAGTGGACTTTGCAGAAACTTCACCTGAATGAGTGCAATATGTTTAGTAATTGCTATAACAGTGATAAACTAGAAGAAACACTGCTGTAATTAGTATATTTCTTTGGGCACTGGCAAAGAGATGGGTAGACACAATACATTAAATTGTTACAGGTCTCTGTAGCACCGCAGATTGTGGACTTCGTGGTTTTGTTTTTGACATACACACTGTTGTGGTCTAGGTGCAAAATATATAACATTTCTGCACTTTTGTGTTATCCAGCTGTTAAGAATAATGCTTTAACAATTATTTAATAGCTCTTCCATTAATTAATTGTGAAATTGTGAAACATCATTACTACAATGTTTGCCTACAACATGCTTTGGCATAATAATTACCCCCCCCCCTTATTGTCCAGGCTTGTTAAGTCAGACCAGTTACCCCCCCCTGTTGTCCAGGCACCCCCCCTGTTGTCCAGGCCCCCCCCTGTTGTCCAGGCTTGTTAAGTAAGGCCATTTACCCCCCCCCTGTTGTCCAGGCTTGTCAAGTAAGGCCATTTACCCCCCCTGTTGTCCAGGCTTGTTAAGTAAGGCCATTTACCCCCCCCCCTGTTGTCCAGGCTTGTTAAGTCAGGCCAGTTACAAAAAAAAAAAAAAAAAAAAAGTTTTGTAAAAAGTACTGGAAAATACTAGATCTTAGAAATTAAGATTGAGTGTTCTGTCTTTGCAGTAATTAAGTTATTTGTTCTGTAAATGACTGCAATTCTTCCACTGAAAGCCAAAAGGGCTTATGTGCAATGAAGGGTGACGAGATGTTTTGCTTAAAATTCCATGGACAATATTTAGTATTCAAAAATAGACAGAAACAAAGGAACTTACTAGGTTGCATTAGAGTAATAAATATTGTGTCCACCTTGCGATTGTGAGGTCATGAGTTTGATCCATACTCCGGGAACGTTCAAGAGATCTTTCTCACAAGACACCAAGTACTGGTTCTTCCCAGGAAACTCGAAAGTGTCTCAATAAGCCCTTTTTTATTTAGCGTAGGGCTTATTGAGACACTTTCGAGTTTGTTTCCCGGGAACAATCAAGGTAAAATAAATAGGTTAAATGGAACTTATTTAATATTTAATGTTCTTTCATTGCAGCAAGATATTGAGAGAGGTGAGAAAATGAGGGGGGACGCAGAGCAGTATATAATGGACGACCACTATGCAGTAGACAGCATTCGGCCGAAATGCATCGAACTGCAACGCATGTGCGAACAGTATCGACAGTTGCTACGACAACGACGCGAGATTCTAAACAAGTCTCAAGAGCTTCAAGAAAGAATCGAGAAGGTAAGAATTCATGCTGAGTGATTAATCTACTAACAGATTTATGTTTAAATTCACCAGATTTATGCAGTGCAGATAAATAGTGGTATTATGAAAAAATGTTATAATAATTAATTCGGTTACCTACATTGCGTAACTAGCTAGCATGTTATATGCTTGGAAAGTTGGAAGAAATTAGTTATTTGAAAATTACTCGATTTCTTTGCTTACCTGTCATAACAGAAAAATATCATATATGAGGCGCGTTGTGTGAAAACCAGACTTAATGCATATGCGTAAAGTGTCGTCCAGGATTAGCCTGTGCAGTCCGCACAGGCTAATCCATGACGGCACTTTCCGCTTTCATGGTATCCACTTTAGACAGAAAGTGTCATCCCGGATTAGCCTGTGCAGACTGCACAGGCTAATCCTGGATGACACTTTACACAAAGGCATTAAGTCCGGATTTCCCACGACGCGCCTCATATGTATAAAAAAAACTATCAATTTAAGCATTGGTGTATTGGTTATTATAGAAGCCTAGCATGCCCAATTAAAACGTTTTCAGAGCAGGACTGATAGAATTGTGCTCATTTCCATCACTGGTTTCATTTTCCAGGCCAACAAGTGGTGTGCGGACTGTGTGGACATGCTCACCAACCTGCAGCTGGAGGGTTGCCGTGGTTACGAGGAGGTCACCAAGGCAGTGAAGGAGATTGACGCATTTGTGGCCTCCGCTAAACAACTGCAGCTCAACAACCCGAAAGAGTTTCGCCAGTTGTTTGACAGCGTGATTACGGCAGAAACCAGGGTAATTGTTTTGATTGTTTTCTATGGTACTTTTTTTTCACAACTCGCAAATAAAAATAATTTGGCAAATTAATTTACCTGCAAAATGGCCTGTTCAAGCAAAATGGCCTGTAAAAAAAATTATTATGCAGTTAAATATTTATAAGCAAAGATATTCAGAAACTTTATTTTTGCTATGTTTGTAATATGATTTTTACTGCAGAACTTTTGATAAGCTGGACAATTTTCACAGTATAAAGTGTGAAATGTGTGGGGTTTTGTTTCCAAAATGAAAAATTGCCATTATTTGTGTATGGTTCAGCTTCTATGACTCATAATGAAAGTCTCATGTCCTTAATCAAGTAGAAATTGTTTATGTAAAGAAACATAAGGCTATTCAGATAGTGTTTTGCTAACCACAGGCAGTTCTTTCGAGTTCACATAACACTATCATTTATTTACTAGCCTACATGTATTAAATCAAACTTTTGTTTGGCAAAACAATAACAGATTACCACAATAAAAGTAAAGATCACTGATGCATATCATTGCACACTAAAACCGTTGTTGTGAGTCTGCATGATTACGACAATGATTCATTAATACTTGCTGGTCTGATAAGGTCGAAATGACAGTCTTCTAACAGTAAAATTAGTGTGTGTCATCTATGCTGTAATTAAGCCTAATTGATGTTAATTATGATGATGGTCTTATTGTGGTGGTTCTTGTGGTAGTTTTGTTTATTTGATGATGATGATGAAATGGTAATGAGGGATTTTTAATAATGACGACAATGATGATGACATCAGATTTTTACATTGACAATGATTATAATCAAGACGAAAATGTTAAGGTATTCAGAATGATCAACCTCTTTATAGTTTGTCACTTTTTCTGTCACCATGGTATGTTGTTGTGCATCATAGACCACAGTTCAAAAGGTCCTCAAGAAGATCGAAGACGTCCAAACCATGTGTTCTAAGAAGAAGGAAGATCTTTTGTCCCAGACGGCATCCAGGCTCGTACAGCACCCGGTGCAGCCCGAACTCATGACTGCCTCCTCGCGTGGGCAGACAACTGTGCCGGAGTACAATCTCAAGAGTAAGAGTGGGGCCCACCATCAGGATAGGAACAGGAGTGGAGGCAAACAGGGCCAGCCCCAGAATGTAGCCCCTACAGTGGAAAAGTCTGCAAGGGTAAGTGTTCGTGTCTCACTGTGTTATGACTAGTAATCAAGTGATGAAAGAAGAGAGATAAAAACAATTCAAATCAAATATATAAATGAGGCGTGTCATGGGAAAACTGGGCTTAATGCAAGTGTGTGTCGTCAAGGGTCAGCCTGCATGTGCATTAAGCCCGGTTCTCCCACGACACACCTCAAATAAACATATGACACATTTTCAGAAAAGATTTATAAGCTTAAATCCCTTTCGCACTTCATGAAAATTGTCGTAGTGCCAAAAGTAGTTCTTATACATTATCGGAATATCCCTTTATTGAAACACATATAGGTACACATATTTTCTAATTGATGTTGCTTTTAGCTTTTGTGGACAGAATGTTAATTAAAGAACCATTAATATGATTGTACTAAACTGTTTAACTTTTCCTCAGATTCGCACAGATGTTGGATTACCCCAGCCAAATCACAAAGGTCAAGGTCACAATGGAAGGTCAAGGTCACATCACGGGTCAACCAGTACGTGTAGTAGCCTGTCAACCACTGACAGCACTGATGTTGCACGCATACTGATGACCTCATCAGAAGGAGCGGCACATCCGTTTCCCTCGGAAAGGACACGGAATTCGTTGGCCTCTGTTTCCACTACCTCTGGCTCCAGTGGCATTTCCGAACAGATGCTAGAAAGCTTGCAAGAAAAGAAACAGTAAGAATAATCATGCAATATTTTACTTAAATAAAGCCTTGATGTAGCAGTACTTAAACATACAACATCTCTTTTCTGTCATGCTCAGGTGAAAAATATTATTCCCTGAACATGTCGATCACTGCAAAAATGCCATACAAAGTAGTATAAAATGTTAAATGATAGATTTCCAGTCAGTCATTGATTCTCGTTAAAATCAGTATTAAAACATGGTAAACTTATTTATGCATTAAATATAAGCATCAACCTAGTGTGAATGAAGTGCAGATGTCAAATTGCAAGCATAAATATGTCATGATTAGCTAATGATCAAGAATTAAATTAGGTGAAAGAAATAGCCTAAAAGATCATCAGAATCAATATTATAAATCACTTAAACTGTATAGTTCATGTGTAAAAACTTCTGAAGTTCACAATTTAGCCACGAACTATTGATCAATAAAATTGATAGTTACATGTGATGCACCTATCAATATTTCTCCCCTTGCGGTGGGCTGACACAGGGGAATTTGACTAATTTTATTTGTTGGGGTCTAATTCCCCACCCTAGAATCAAGCATTTTTGTCTAAATCCCCACATTGGCAGGTGCTTGATGACAAGCTGATGGTCAGTGGTAGTCTAAGCATGCTACAATATACCTCATTACCAGAACTTAAAATCAGACCAAAAGTCTATTTCCCGGAACCTGGAATCATTTGACGTGTCAAATTCCCACCTGTCGGGAATCGCTTTCAGTCTGAAGTCCTTTATATGCCTGGGCCCCCCAATATGTGTATGAGCTTTAATTTTCATTGGCTAATATTTAAAGCAGCAGTTCAGAAATATGTTAATAAAAATAAAACTTTGCAGATCTTACCGATCAAAATACAACAAAACGCATTGAAATCGGTAAAATAATAACGCTTTGGTAACTTTTTATCATAAAATTATCTGTATGCGATAGCTGGTGATGCCTCTGGAGTAAATCAGCATGAAGATTTGCGTATATTCCGTTTTTCGTACCAAGCGTTTTTGAACAAAGACATTATAAAATGCATTTTGTAAATAAGAAACAGTTTTCTGTCGAATAAAAGTCATTTACGTTCATTAGAACTAATGTCAATTTAAGATGTATTCAATAATATTCTATTGACTGCAGCTTTAAGAGAAAGACTAAGTTTAAGAATGTCAGTGAGTTTTTTAGGGCTAGTTTGGGGCCGATATTACCAGGTAAAAAAAACACTAAAAGCTTTATTTCTTTGCCAGCAGTTATTTACAGTGTGCAGTGTTATGTTGTGTTTCAGGCACGTGATGAAGGAACTAATTGATACGGAGAAGACGTACGTTCAGCAGCTTCACGACATCTTGCGAGTAGGTACAATATCAGGAGCATAGCTTGGCATAATATATAAATATTGCATTCTTTGAGGGCAATAGTGCATTTTGTCAACCCAAGGAAATACTGTTGCCCAAGGCGAGCCGAGCCGTGAGCAACAGTATCTTTGGAGGGTTGACAAAATCCACTTTCGCCCTCAAAGAATGCAATATTAATTTTATTATACAGAAACAGGGCTTCTCAATAAATAATGCGCTTTTGTAACACAGAGTAATTTACTCACCATTTCATAAGCGCATTTTAACTCCGATCAACCTGTCTATCGCTGCGAAGTCATAGCGGGTGATATTGCAGTGTGATATTTAAAATTATTGACTGCTTCATTTTTATATGAACAAAGAAGGAAAACAAAAGGGTGAGATATAATAATTCTATATGCTTCCTATGCACTTTTCTAAATTGAACAAGTCCAAGTACATCGAATATAGACAATGTCACTGATATTTATAATTTATAAAATTATATTGCTAGTTCAACTATATTTAAATCCTTTTGTTACATAAACCAAACAATGCAAGTGCAATATAATAATAATTATTATACGCCTCCTTTTCTATTTGAAAGTGCTTACTTAGTAGTCTTAAACATATTCAATAAAAGTGCATGCAAGTACCGGTATTATGAATGTTCAAGCATGGTGATGAAGTAGTTATGGACACAATTAATTGATATAAATTCAATGTATCCCCTTATGTCATACAATCGAATAGTGATTTGAATACATCACTGGGCCTTGCTTAACTACGTCCTATAAGGGCAAACACGAGGGATGTATTCAGAGGATTGGCCCAATAATTTTGGGGATAATTTCGCAATAAATTATGTAAAGGGGAACAAAAAATCTTGAGGTAAGGTATAAATTTACGGAAAAGTGCATGTCAAAATAAATGCATGGATGGTATTTGTAAAAAGGCCACCTGCTATATAAGCAGAGGGCCAGATAAGCCGCGTACACGCGTAAATTACGCACACATAGTTGGAAGATACGCAGAGAAAATAACAATGTGGGTGTACATTTACGCACAATTTTTCCGATGTTCGCGTACATTAGTGACTGAAAGACAGAAATAGATAGAAGGTTTGACAAGCCAGTCTACCTAAATGTTCAGTAGTTAGCAATAAGTCTTAAAATGTTCAGAATTCTTATATGTAACATTATTGTATTCAGATGACTGCATTATAAAAGTTATTATTACATTTATTCCCAAATTTTCCGAAGTAAGTGTACATTTATCTGGAGCACTGTATATAAGATAAAAAAGGTAAAGATTTTATGTTTATATCCCAATCCCATTTATTTCCTATTCCATTTTCTGTGCATTGTTGACCTGGGGACGTATTCCAGCAACATTGTAAGCAAAATCTTATCCTTAACCTTAAAATCATAATTTTCCCGTGGCAATTTATTTCATGTTTCCGTATTCCAGAAACATTTTAAGCAAAATCTTATCCTTAACCTTAAAACCATAATTTTCCCTTAACAATTTATTTCATGTTTAATGGCATTGTGCTATGTGTGTATTTATTTTCACGTTTTTAGCTTGATTATTCGAAGAAAAGGTGAGCTATCCTACTACCCCCGGCGTCGGCGTCCGCGTCCACGTCTGAATTGATTAAAGTTTTTATTCAAAAGTCTTGTAACTTCAAAACTACATAACTTATTCACTTGAAACTTGGAATATACTTTTGTCATCAACTCCAGTGTCAGGGGCAACATTCCCCATAACTCTGTTTTGTATTTTGACAGAGTTATGCCCCTTTTTCACTTAGATTTTCTGGTTAAAGTTTATATTCAAAAAATGTGTAACTTCAAAACTACATAAGTTATTCACTTGAAACTTGGAACTAACCTTTGTCATCAACTCCAGTGTCAGGTGCATTATTCTCCATAACTCTTTTTTGTAATTTGACAGAGTTATGCCCCCTTTTCACTTAGATTTTCTGGTTAAAGTTTATATTCAAAAGTTTTGTAACTTTAAATCTACATAAGTTATTCACTTGAAACTTGGAATATACCTTTGTCATCAACTCCAGTGTCAGGGACAAAATTCCCCATAACTCTGTTTTGTAATTTGACAGAGTTATGCCCCCTTTTCACATAGATTTTCTGATTAAAGTTTATATTCAAAAGTTTTGTAACTTCAAAATTACATAAGTTATTCACTTGAAACTTGGAATATACATTTGTCATCAACTCCAGTGTCAGGGGCAAAATTCCCCATAACTCTGTTTTGTCATTTGACAGAGCAATGCCCCTTTTTCACTTAGATTTTCTGGTTAAAGTTTATATTCAAAAGTTTTATAAATTCAAATCTACATAAGTTATTCACTTGAACTTGGAACTAAACTTTTTCATGAACTCCAGTATCAAGGGCAACTTTCCCTATAACTCTGTTTTGTATTTTGACAGATTGATGTCCCTTTTTCACATAGATTTTCTGGTTAAAGTTTATATTTAAAAGTTTTGTAACTTCAATACTACACAAGCTATTGACTTAAAACTTGGAATTAACCTTTTTCATCAACTCCAGTATCAGGGTGAACATTCCCCATAACTCTATTTTGTATTTTCACAGAGTTATGCCCCCTTTTTCACTTAGATTTTCTTTTTAAAGTTGATATTCAAAAGTTTGGTAACTTCAAAACTACATAAGTTATTCACTTGAAACTTAAAACTGAGCTTTGTCATCAACTGTCGTATCAAGGGCAACATTCCCTATAACTGTGTTTTGTATTTTGACAGAGTTATGCCCCTTTGTCACATAGATTTTCTGGTTAAAGTTTATATTAAAAAGATTTGTAACTTCAAAACTACATAAGTTATTCATTTGAAACTTGGAACTAACCTTTGTCATCAACTCCAGTATCAGGGTGAACATTCCCCATAACTCGATTTTGTATTTTGACAGAGTTAGCCCACTTTTTACATAGACTTTGTTGTTAAAGTTTTTGTTCCAAACATTTATAAACTATTCAAGGCTTCACTTAAAAGCTATGTATTTTAACAAATGTATGTCCCTTCTACTATCCAAAATATATACCAACTGAAATACTTTGAATAGTCGAGTGCGCTGTCCTCTGACAGCTCTTGTTATTAAATATTGTTCAAATAACTGTAAAGGGATTCGCACATTTATGTGTAGTTTTAAAAATATGACGTTACAAAATTTGGAACTTAAGTGAAAATATAAAGATAAGATAAACCTAAGATGTTTCCAAAATACCGACCCAGGGCATTTTTGTACAGCATGTCATTCTTGGTGCACATCTTTCCAGGGCTATTACTGTGAGATGGACAATCGAACTATGCAACACTTGATACCAGACGAGCTCGTTAGCAAGAAGGATGTTCTGTTTGGAAACCTAGATCAGATCTACCGATTCCATCATGAGTATGTATAGACACTTCCACAACTGTCAATCATATGCAAATTTATCAAATCATATTCCTCCAATGAAAGACCAACATTGCTGGCCCTGGTTGACCTTTCCGTGATTAGCTTTACTAGCAGTAAAACCCTGGTAATTACCCTAGGGGCCACTAATCACAATCAGAATCTACAAGAATCCTTCATGGATGCTGGTCAAAAAATCATTAGCTGCTGCCCAAAATATTGAGATTTGGTTTGGTAAATCTAGGTACCGTGCACACTAGTGACTTGAAAGTGAGAATAGTTGAATTTGACTTTTTGGATTGAATTAATAGGTCTACAGAGTGTTAATTAAAAGTATAATATCAATTATTGATGAAGTGCAACTATAATGGTTTTAAGTTGTTTTTTAATATATTCAAGCAAGAAAGTGTGTAGAACTTTGCATAGTTTAGTTTAGCTTATTTACCGGTAACACAATAGAGCACATGGTGAAGCTTGTGAGGTGTTTGTATTGACTGATAAAAAAATGGCAATTATTCCTTTAACAACTGATGGCGAGAAGTTTAAATGTTAGAGGAAAAAACTGGAAACGACTACTGTCTCGTCGCCCATTATTATATGGTGATTTTGAATGACACACTTCCCAAAATAGATTTATATTTCTGCACAAGTTGTCTCCCACAGATGTTGTAAGAAAATGAATAAGAATCAAAAGCTTGGCATTGTGATCAATGAAAACATGTTAATAGCTAGGAATAATAATGGTTACTTGAATTAAAAACAAGTTTCTGTGGGTAGGACATGTTTCTGGACTGAAATGATCTGCTTAATAATGTATTCAAAGACTCCTTTATAATATATTTATCCATGCCTTTTTGTCTTGATTTTCATATTTAACAACAAAAAGGTGTAAGATTACTTGAAATAAATTTTCTCATGGACATCAACAAACAAGGTTGCCATTATCGCTTCATCCCACAATGTTAAAATAAAACAAAATGTATCTAACAGAGTGTATTGTGAAATGCATGAGTGATTGGATAAAATGTCTTTAATATCAAAATGATATTTTAATGTATGATTTCTTTTTATTTCAGTGAATTTCTGAAGGATCTACAAAGTTGTGCTGATTGTCCAACTAAGCTGGGCAAATGCTTCGTAAACAGAGTATGTAGTATGTTATTGTTGTTGTAATTAAACTGCTTGTTCTTGTTTACAAGTTTTGGCTAGGTTCTGTTAGGTTACATCATCAGATTAATTTCTTATATATGTGAGTCCTTGACAAACAAAATTGTCTGGGAAACCAAATTGTTCATTGTATTATGTTCAGATATATAACTGTGCTATTATAATACATCATTTTATGAATTTTAAATATTGGTGAGTAGATTCTACATGAGACAAACATAACGAACAGCAATTGATATTTTTGAATATTATTGATGTTTCTATATTAGTAAAAAGTTTATTTCGGCAACTTATATTATGATAAGTTGATAGATCACTATTGGACTTATTACCACATCTTCTGAGTTTGCTCACCAACAAACACCCTTGATATAATAAAGTTGGTTTTACAAACATCTTTTTCAAACTATCTGACTGGCTAAATACATTGTCAATCAAAGCCCATCAATCTGTCAGTTACCACTACATTTGCAGCAGAACTTAGTTATCTTGAAGTGGTAGGAAATTCAAATGACTTTGACATATACGAAGTTCTAATTATCTGAATACAGACTCTAGTAACAAATATTAAGACAAATGATTGATAAACTGTAGTATCAAATAGCAATAGTGTAAGCATACACTGAACTGTAAAGGAACGATAATTTACTCAGTGGAATAACAGGTTAAGTCAATAAAACTCGAGACATGAAGTGGTAAGGCATTTCCATGTGTGACAAGCTTTTACCGTGGCCCCATACGTCTTGCCACGGGTGTTTGACTGTGGCCCCATACGTCTTGCCACGGGTGTTTGACTGTGGCCCCATACGTCTTGCCACGGGTGTTTGACTGTGGCCCCATATGTCTTGCCACGGGTGTTTGACTGTGGCCCCATACGTCTTGCCACGGGTGTTTGACTGTGGCCCCATACGGGTGTTTGACTGTGGCCCCATACGTCTTGCCATGGGTGTTTGACTGTGGCCCCATACGTCTTGCCACGGGTGTTTGACTGTGGCCCCATACGTCTTGCCATGGGTGTTTGACTGTGGCCCCATACGTCTTGCCACGGGTGTTTGACTGTGGCCCCATACGTCTTGCCACGGGTGTTTGACTGTGGCCCCATACGTCTTGCCACGGGTGTTTGACTGTGGCCCCATACGTCTTGCCACGGGTGTTAACACTTCAAGACAAACACAAAGAAATAAGTGTGAAAATACAATTTGGGATAGGAAGCCTCTTGGACATAACCAAAACAAAGAGTGAATAGTTAGAGACAAACGTATCTATTTTAAATAAAATAAGGAAGAAATTTGGGAATTAATTTCCACTTCAACTTATCTGGAACTTTGACTTAATCGAGTTTGAGATTACAAAGTATAGTATATATTACAATTACAAAATACATGTTCTGGTATTCCCATTTTTGCAGAAGGACATGTTCCAGATGTACAGCATATATTGTCAGAACAAGCCGCGTTCGGAAGAGCTACGCACGCTTATAGGGGACAACAACCCATTTTTCAAGGAGTGCCAGCGAAAACTGGATCACAAACTGCCCCTAGGGGCCTATCTTCTCAAGCCTGTGCAGCGTATCACAAAATACCAGCTGCTTTTAAAGGTATGATGTATGTCGTATAACTTTTTCAAGATATGCAAGTTAAGTGTGAATTGAAGTACAATAGTTGTTTACTTCATTGCATAGAGTAAATATGAAAATAAAATTTGGAATTAGACAAAATGCATTCAGGTTAATTAAGCCTGAAAATATCGAGATCAACTGGCAGTCATTAAATTGCAGTTTATTTTCATGCCCCCGGCATCTTGATGCAGAAGGCATATAGTGATTGTCCTGTCCATCCGTCCGTCTGTCCGTGACAAAGTTAAATAGATTTTATCGGTTTGTCTAGCACCAACACCGGTTACTACAACACTTGGATACTTGCATAGTTGTTGCTTATGACCATTCCCTATCCACCCATATCACCCAACCTCACTTTGACCTTGACCTAATTATGCCCCCCATCGAAGATGGCGGGGTATATTGGTTTGCTAATGTCTGTCGTTAGTTCAACAGTTTTCATCTGATCTTCACCAAACTCAATAATCAGCCAAATGGCCCCACAAATAAATGCTTAATTGTCCATTGCTATGGACTAGAACTGACATGAAGCTCGACTAAGGCTTTTAACAATGCTTTTCTTTTACAATTCACAGGAGTTGCTGAAATACACGAAGGACAATTTCCCATATCCTTTAGTTTTCAACCATGCATTTTTTGCAATTCGCAGGAGATGGTTAAGTGACTGAAGGACAATGTTCATTATCTTTTATATTTTAATCACATTCTTCCTTTACAATTCTTAGATGCTAAAGTACACGAAGGACAATTTCCTATATCCTTTATATTTAAACTATGCTTTAGAGATGCTTAACTACACAAAAGACAGTGTTCATTATCCTTTATATTTTAAGCGTGTTTTTTCCTTTCAATTCCCAGGAGATGTTGAAGTACACGAAGGACAACAAGACGAGCCAGGACCAGCTGGAGGAAGCCCTCAACACGATGCTGGAGGTCGTACGCATCGTCAACAACAGCATGTATCAGATCGCCATCGTTGGATTCCCTGAAAGAGAGGTCGAGATCGTTTCAGATGTTTCAAAACATAAATCATATATAATATGTAACATAAATGATGCTACCTGTTGTATGCATGGTCAGATTAAGCATGTACGCAGTGTACCCAGTGGCTAATGTAGGACTCACTGTAAGCGTGCTTGTGTTTGTGTCATATGTATATGCGCCCTCGTTTGTTTCCGATTTTTGATAATTTTGATAATATATAACAGGTTCTAGGTTGTCAATGTCAGCGTCTCCTCGCATTTGACTAGTGGTTTTGAAACAAAGTTAAAAGATTCAGTGAGAGAAGACATTGTCATTTCTGAATAGACTCCCTTCCAAAATACTTCTGTTACTTGAATCCTGATCAATAGTGTTGTGCCGATTAATCATTTAGTTCAACAGCTAATATGTAATGATTAATTGGTCGATTAAGATTTGGGATTCGTCGATTAATGGAAGATATCTATGCATGAGTTTTCTTACCTAAAATTAAATACATTGTTCAATAGAATAAAATGTATTAATGATTTATAGAACTAATATTTGTCTCTAGTAAAGCTGTGGTGTCTTAATTATAAACAAAGTTGTCCATGATGGCTCCACTCAGTATTGTTAAAGATGGCCATGGAGATATTACTTTTTTGAAAGGTTTGAACAAAGGTCATAAAATGTAAAAAATAAACATAATAAAATTATGGTCTTTGTATTCATTTGTCTAGCTGGTTTTCTGTTATATTTCTTTAGCTCACTGTTTTACCGCTGCTTATCAAAAACTAAATAAATTTTGCATTTTTGCACCCAACACAAGATTTATAGTGTTTGTGCGTTGCTCAACTTTTCAATAATTTACATGTAATATATCTGAAATGTATCTTGTCAATAGTCCAGCGACTCCAGCCCTTTACTAGGATAATACAGTTCACAAACTGTATTTACAAAATGTGTGTTATGCCTATTTCCTTAATAATTGCTATATAAATCAGACAAATATTTATTGCCAAACTTAATAAAACAATGTAAATCATTGAAACGTTGCAATCAAGGGTGTATTTCCTTTACTTTCAAGAATGCTGATTAATCGGTTATTTAGTCAGAACTTGTTGCTGATTAATAGACTAAAATTGTGGACACTGATTAACAACACTACTAATCAACAAGTACCGGTAGATCACAAAGCTTTTTGAAGCATTTGATCTTGTTTTATATGATTATTCTTTCATGTACTTGTAGTACTAGTACTCAGTTGGTATTAAAACTCTTCTAGCAATTAAATCTAACATAGACTAAGGTATTTTTCATAATTGATGAACAGAATAGATTTTTTAAATGTTTTTGTTTGTGTGCATTTTTTGTTTGCTTCATTCAGCAAGTTGTGTACTGATTTGTGTAGACTATTGTTCTCTTAAATAAAGGACCTTGATTAATAAAGATTTCTCTAACACTGTTGAAATCACACTGTCATAATAATTGACACTTCCGTGTGATTTTGCAGGGCAACCTGTCCGACCTGGGGAAGCTGTTGATGCAGGGCAGCTTCAGCGTGTGTACGGAGCACAAGCATGAGAAGATACGTGACATCCGCTTCAAGCCCATGCAGCGGCACATCTTCCTGTACGAGAAGGCAATCCTGCTGTGCAAACAGAAGGAAGACGCGCATGGGGAGTGTAGAGACGTGTACAGCTTCAAGAACGTGCTTCGGGTGAATTGCTTTACGTTGATAGTTCTTGATAGATCTTGGATCTACGTTGGATGGCAGTCTTGATAGATCTTGGATCTACGTTGGATGGCAGTGGCCTGTTATTACTATGTGATTGATAATACTGATAGTTCTTGATAGAACCTGTCTAAGAAGTACATTATACCTGACAAAAATTACTTTGCAGAAAAAAATATAATCTCTGTCGAAAACATAATTACTGATGGTGACGTAATGTATGCATTGAAAAAGAATATACTTACATAATGGTGTTCAATAATTGTTTATAGAAATTAAAAAACAGTAAAAACTTACCTTATATATTTTGTATATTATATTTTCCAGTGCAACCAGGTAGGGCTAACAGAGAACATCAAGGGTGACAAGAAGAAGTTTGAACTCTGGTTGAGAGGTCGTGAGGAGGTGTACATTGTGCAGGTACATGGAGCGAATCATCTGCAATTAGATTTGAAACATTATTGAGAGTAAATTTATACCAGTTGTTTGGAAATGCCCTGTGCTTGATGTGTAATGCTGTTTAGGAGTAAAAATCAGACATGTCAATTTTACATGTATTACTTACTCAGATATACAAAAGCTATTGCGCTCAAATATACAGTGTATAGAATGGCACTTGATCTGGCAAAGATACCTGTAATTATACCCCCACAAACAAAGTTTAGGTGGGGTATATAGGAGTGAGCTTGTCGGTCTGTTGGGTCTGTTGGTTTTTGGACATATTCAAATAATTGTTGGTACATCATATAATACAGGTCAAGTTCAATGTTGGTTACAAACCACTAAATTTTGACAGAGTTATGGTCCCTTTTTGACTTATAATTCCCTAAAAACGTGATTTCCAGACCATAACTAGAGAATGGCTTGACATATTAAAATAATTCTTGGTATACATGTGTAGCATCATAAAATACGGGTCATGTTTGACTTTTGGTTACAAACCACTAAATGTTGACAGAGTTATGGCTCTTTATTTGACTTACATTCCCTAAAAACATGGTTTCCTGACGATAACTCAACAATGGCTTGACATATTTAAATTCTTGTTGGTACATAGGTGTAACATCAAGTTCAACTTTGGTTACAAACCACTAAATGTCAGAGTTATGGCTCCTATTGAAATTAAATTTTTCCAAATACACTGTTGACCATTCACAAATTAAAGCATTCTCTCTCTGTCCATTTCTTACGAATGGATAGTTTTGTGACAAGGCCATATTGTGGGGGTATATCCGTCACTCATGTGACAATTCTAGTTTTGAAATATTTTCCAACCTAAAGTGTGAAAATATGCTTTATTTTTAAATATTTTCAGAAAGTGAAGAAGCTAATTTGAAGAAATTTAAATTGTACTAGCCATGGGCTTGTTTGCTTTTTGTAGCACTAACATAGAGTGTATGCATCTGCACTTACAAGTATACTACTATGGAAGAACTATGAACTGTACAATGTATTCTGGAATATAATTATTAGAGCTTCTAATTATTGGTAACAACTATGTATTAATCATTCTTTTTTGTCTGCTTTATATTCATAATGACTGAACTGTTGAGATATTGACAGTTTTGCTAAACCAAAGGGCTTATTTAAATAGACACTTGATTTTATACCAAATAAAAAAAATCAAACAACAGTTGCATACAGGATTCAATTTCAGTTCATGTTCTAAATCTTGAATTCATTGTTTCTGTTTGCAAGTTTTTTTCTGTTTTTGCAGGCAAGAAGTCTGGAGGTAAAAGACTTCTGGGTGAAAGAAATCAAAAAGGTCCTCATGGGACAGTTTGATGAAATCAAAAGTAAGTTTTAAAAAAAAAGTTCAGGTCATACAAATGTTTATTTCAAAATATTTAGATACGAAGGAATGTTTTCTATTTTCCCTTTATTCCTTTGTTCTTTTTCAAAGAGTGGACAACTGTACGGCTGTTGATTTGCATTGTATTAACTAAACAGCCGTACAATCATTGTGATTTTTTACATTAAAAAAGTTCTTCTTTTTTTTCTTACTTATGAAGTATACTTTCAAACTAATATATTAACAATATTGTAACATTGTTGATGATTATTTACAATAAACCAGTTGAATCATAATTAAATTCATGCATACGAAAGAAATTTCCAATTAATTAAAGAACCAAGTTAGAAATTAAAATTCGCGATGATTATTAACATTAAACAAGTACAATCTTGTTCCATTATCTTGAACGAAATTTCTTTTTTTATTACAAGGAAAAAAATACAAACTAAAATACTCAATGCTAAGTTGTATTTGGCATTTCAAAGAAATTTCATATTTATTAAAGATGAAAATATGAATTTAAATCCATGATGATTATTTCAATCAATAAGTGCATCTCTGCAATATCAAAGAAATTTCGTATTTATGAAAGAAACAAATTATAAATTAAATCCTCAATGCCTTTTCACAGTAAAAAAGCTGAATCTCATAGGCCTATCGAAGAAAATTCACATTTATTGAAGAAAATAATTGAATTAAAAGTCTCAATGCTTTTTTTTTACAGTTAACAAGCTGTAGCTTATTGGCATATTAAAGCAATTTCATACTTAATAAAGAAAAACATATGAATTAAAATTCTTATTTCACAGTATACAAGCTGAATCTGATTGTTATATTGAGGAAATTTCGTATTCATTAAATTAAAAAAATACGAATTGAAATCCTCGATGCTTTTTCACAGTAAACAAGTTGAATCTCAATCAACACTCGTTGGAGGACCTGACGCGGTCGGGTAGCGACAGCGGGATGGAGAGTTGGCGTAACCGGCAGGGCTCTGGCAACAGCACCTCCACTGTGCCCATAGGGCTCGCCATGATGTCCCCCCAGACTCCGCCCGATACTCAGGAGAACGGGGACAAGTGGTCGGACGTCGAGTACACTGACTCGGAACCCGAGACTGAGAGAAAGGCCGCGCAGCATGTGTCACCTTTAGAGGTGCGTACTGACTGGGTACTGTGAGGTCACCAATAATGGAACCCTAATTACTTTTTTCCCCGTCTTACTTATCCCAGAAACTATCCTGTATATAGAGGTTGTTGACAAGTGTGTTGAAATTTGGTTGTAACTCATCTCTGTTATATTTCCTTCATGTTTTCCCTTTCTTCATACATGCCATAATTTTTTCAGGCCAAAACGGGACATTGCCAAAAAATCGCCGGGACATTTGACATTTGACCGGGACACATTAATATTGTCATTTTGACCGAAAGAAACGAGTAATAATAACAGTTTATCGTATCTAACCTAGGTCCTATTCCGTTTAGTGGTCTATGTAGTTAAAGTTCAAACAATAAAAACCCAAAATGAATAACACAAACATACACACGCATATATTTTAATCATATTTATTCAATAATATAAATGATAACATGTATTTTAATTATGACATCAAAGAAATTACAGGAAACACGCAAATATAAACACTGATTGTCAAATAAACAAATGCGTTTACAAGGGAGACTACTCCAGCAGACTTATACCTGGGCTACGTTCCACTATACACTGAGTCATTAACTGCATCAAATTTTGCGATGTGAACAATACGAGTTTAAAGAAAGTAATGATTGTTTTTGCATCTTTAATTCTCGAAAAGTTCTCAATTAATTTTCATACTTACCTTCAAACGTTACCAAACTAATTATGTGATAACACCTATTATATTTAAAATCAAAATAACAACAAACACAGTTCGTTTTTTATTCCGAAACAATGCAACAATCAGCAGCAATTAGCGACCGTGGATATATGACCCCCATCCCGCGAAAGTGTGACAAACGATCAATAAATCGCTAATGGGGTATCATTACTGCTCCTCTTTGACACGCGGCTAGCGGGTATTGTTGTCATAGGGACCGATAAAGGGATTAACGATCTGAAGTTAATTGTTGGCCCAATGTAAGTTTTATGGTACAGTAACATCGATTTTTGTGATTGACCGGAACAAAATGCATCTCACCGGGACGGCGGGACAGACCTCGCGAAACCGGGACAATCCCGGTGAGACTGGGACGTATGGCATGTATACCTTTCTTTCTTGCTAGTTTATGGCAGTTAAATTATGTTTCTGTACAAAGCAATCCCTGGGTTATATGAATGTGTATTGGAAAGCTGAAAAAATGTTTGAACCAGAACATATGTTCTGTAAAGTAGTAACCCATATTTGTTCAAATATACTTAACCAGTATACCTAAAAATTAGGGATGGGACTGAATAGTCGAATATCCGAATATTCGAATATTGGATAATATTAGAGTATAAAAAACGAATACGAATATTCGATTTTCAAATTTATTTAAAGAACAAAATTTCTTCAAAAAATCATGTTTTTTTCCACTTTGATTGCAAAGTTAATATGAATTTCAGTCGTATTCCCTGCCTAGCAGGTGGGCGGGGGCAGTGTAACGTTTTTACAACACATGCCAAACATGTCCAATTAACGACAATTGATAATTGGCAGGGGGGCCACATCTTTACAAGGGCAGCGAATTAACGGTTTGTAGGAGGTGCGAATATGACACATTTTATCCACAAATAACAAAACTGGGCCATGTTGTGATAACGGTTTCACAGTTTGCACAAGGCATTATTTATTTATTATTCTTAAGTGACATCTATACGGTTAACTTGTTTATAGTAAATTACAGATACTCTCTAAGTTAACCAATCAAATGAATCCATTATCAGCCATTCAATTTCTTTATCAAAATTAGCATCTGGTCAATCTTTGTATTCGTCACTTGTAAATTATTCTCCATTATATCAACACCGTATATTATAAAAGAGACTTTATTAATAAACAATGCCACCATCACGTGCTTGGAAGTACTTTACGCGGTCATTAGACAAACCCAGGCAGCGTGTTATCTGCACAGCAGATACAAGCTTTATGGTTCTGAAAAAAACAACAGAAGATTAACAAATTAATTAACAATACATTTAACAATTTCTGACATTTCTTTATATTTGCCTATCACTCACTAAGTTATATCGCTCATTTACCACTGAAACAAGGTAAAACAACTACGTACAAGTCGTATACATATTTCAATGGTCATGCCAATGACATGCATAAAAAACTTATACTTTTGCACTGGAAATGATACAAATGAAAGATTAATTTTTACCACATTTTGATGTATTCTGTATGCCAGACGTATATTATGTTCTGTATTTCTCCTCCCACAGCCAGCATACCTGCAGCAGTTTGTTGCAATCGCGAACTACGTTGCTGTCGACGACGTGGAAATGGGTCTGCACGAGGGCGATGTGGTGGAGGTTCTACGCACAGGCAGCACGGGTTGGTGGCTCGCACACCACATGACTACCAATGAGGAAGGCTGGGTACCATCCACGTACCTCGACCTGGTTCCAAACACGGGGTCAAGGTCCATGGCCTCGGTGTCCAGTATAGGTAATCTTTGAAGTACATATTTATTTATTATTATAATTATATTTTCATAAGATATGGAACATATTGTGCTAACAATGGCAGTTTGACCGTTGGCTATACAATGAATAATTAAACAATGGTTGTCTGCTTCTGCATTTGTTTACTTCAGCACTATTGAATTTTACAAAATACAGACATTTTTTAGCCTGATGCAGTGCTTTTTGTCATTTTGATATTTAGAATAATTCTTTAGATATCTATTAATCTTAAATTACACTGACAAATTAAACAGAACTAAAATCTTACATGTATAACATTACAACTATTGATACCCAGACAACAAACAACATATTTTACATTTTCTGATTTTTTTTTGTACTAGGTTCCGGCAGTCAGGCAGATCAAACCAGTCATTCCAGTGGATACAGTGCAACCAGTCCAGTGGACGAGAGCGCCATCTAGAAACCAGTCCACACATGTGTACGCCTTAATGCATGTGCGTACAGTGTCGTCCCGGATTAGCCTGTGCAGTCTGCACAGGCTAATCCGGGATGGCATTTTCCGCTTTTATGGTATTTTCTGTTTCAAAAAAGTCTCTTCTAAACCTAAATCCACTGTAGGCGTAAAGTGCACAGGCTACTCCGGGACGACACTTTACGCACATGCATTAAGTCCGGTTTTCCCAGGACGTGCCTCAAATGTTCTTTAAATACCTACACTGTAATATTTCTACATTTTATTTACATTTTCCAATATCATTCCAGATATAAGATAGTTATCAAATGTATGAGTCGAAGCACTGTGAAAATGATAGACATTGCTATTAGAAAGTTATCAAAATATTTCATCAGTGATTTGTGCAATATGTATAGAAGTATGTACATATAAATGTAACCTGTAAGTAGTTGTTATTTTAACTTTCACATTTCCAGTTTTAGACATGTTCATTGATTTGTTTTCAGTAAACAGTGTGTGTTAGTATAGCATGATAAGAAGTATGTTTGTTTATTTAATTATCTTTATGTAAATGGGATTGCATATCAAGGGTTGAATGCAGAAGGATTTACTGCTATTAAATTCCCATGTGAGATAGCATCTTTTTGCATTCAATGTACGATTTGCTCTAGTCATTTTATGGGAGTCTTCTTATTTTAAGTAATGATATAAATCTGTTGCGGATTGTAATATACTACAGTTTGTTTGTGCAAATCAGTGGGTTTTGAGTTGTGTAGATTTATGGCATGTTACGTAGTTTGTACATTGTTATGCAATCAACATGAATATATCAATATTAAAAGCCAATTATATAACATGAAAGGTAAACATTTGAGCTCTTATGAATTTGAAATCTATTAGTTTTTGAAAGAAAACAGTTCAGTGTTGAAATCATTATTTAATACGAACAGAAATGTAATAGTACCCAATATCCTGCATGTTCTTTGAAGACGAAATTAGTAAAAACAACGCATGTTACATGTTTTAAAGTTTAAATTTGCAAAGGTTTGAGCGTGAAACTATTGTATCTGATAAAGAAATGTTAAGCAGATACAACCGTATCACACTCAAGCCTGGTAATATGTGAGTAGTTGTGAAGATTTTAACGCTCCATTCAAACTTGTGATAGATCATCATGATCCTGTGGTTGTATGCTTTCCTTTGACCGAAAATAGTTTCGCTCCAATTATATCAAACTAAACAAATATTAACAGGGATTGTAGTCACAAAGCTGCTAAAGAAAATATTAAAATAAAGTTGAAAACGTGAGATCAGGTTTTCAGTGTTAATTACCGGTACACTCATTTTTGTTCACGATCGGTGAAATTAAGAAACATATGTACAAAGTTTGAGGGTATAAAGGTGTGTGTGTGTATAGATCTATATATGAAACAGCTATAGACTTAGGGACTTTTAAGGGCTTTTTCACTAACCAGCTTTGCAAAAATGGGCCCTGGGCTGGTATTTATAAAGAATCGTAGTCGAAAATTAAGAAATATCTTAAAATTCTCAATTTTAATTATTGGATTTTCTGACAAAGTAATGCATTTCTGGGAAGATTTTGATACATAATTTGCAATATAATTCAAAGTGTATTAATATCAAGCATTAGTTATGCAAATGTTCCAAAGCATAGCGTTTTAGACACAGATTCTAATTTTGACTTATGTTCAACTTAAGTTTAGAACGACTTGAGAATCTTTATAAAAATGAGCCAGGGCTTATTTAATTTACTTAAAACTTTGAAAGCCAATTAAGATATCAGGCATTACAATTTATACTCTTATGTAAGTAAAACTTGGGTTTAAAGGTTGGTATTACTGGAATAAATTGGTAGTATAAATGTATAAAACACTGTTTGATCTTAAATATGGTTTTGATATTTATTTCTTTTACTTCTGGGGTTGTATACTGGAAACATCTAAAGTAATATTTTATCCTTAACCTTAAATTCATCATTTTATTTAGCTTTTTATTTTGTTTGCACAGTACATAATGCTTCGGGTTTAAATATTATCAGCTATATTATTAACAATTTTGTTTTACGGTAAATGGATTTGCAAATTTATTGCTAGCTATAAACATATAACATTTTGACATTTTTAACTTAAGTTACAATTTGTTAAGATAAACTTATCTAGGTGTTTCTGGAAAATGATCCCTGAAGTTTACTGGCCATTATCTTAGTTGGATTTTTAAGCAATCCTTACCAAAAGTGTTCATTTGTATCTCATGTCTGGCAATTAGGAGTTATATAGCAGCATTTTTTCATTGTTTAATATTTTTAACTAAACATCTTCTTAAGACTGTCTTTGCTTTAAACAAGTTAAGTTATGTTCAGCCTGGTTAAACAATTCCAAATTATTGATAATCATTAAACCAAGTGTACATCAGAAACTTGCCACTTTCTTTTGTAAAGCTACATAACACATGTATATCTCTGGTTTACATGTACAAGATGTTGTATTTGTTCATTGTTACTGCCTTTTATATAGAATATGCAATAAGAATTTATGATATTGTTATGAGTTATAAATGTGTGAAATTGCATTGTGTATACTTTTGAAGTTGTTGTTGATTTTACAAAGTCTAGGACTGTGATGTATTGAGGCATATAAGTGATAACCTGTGTTGCTGATGTTGTTGTTGCTGTTGTTGTTGTTGTGTTCTAATAAAGTGTTGTGACTGTGATGCTCATGAATTTTCTGAAAAATGGTTGGTTGGTGTTGAGCCATTTGTGCACATCAAGGTGATAATGTGGTGGATGCAGAAGGGGGGTGGGGTATCGCCCAACTATAAATTGGAGTTTAAATATCAAATAATAACACACACAATTATGGACAGTCTTGACAATTTGGTAACAGTCAATGTTGATTCCCTATACATAATTAACTTCACAAATTAATCTTCATGTTTATGTATTATTAACTTTCTGTCATTTTATAAATTGGCAGATAAATCTGTGTTTAATGTGTTTTCTGGTAGCGTTTGTATACATGCTACTCTATGTATGGTAATGCATTATCCTTAGGAATGCCTAATATATGTTTCTGAAGACTGGTTTTGGTCATATTTCATGAATATTGTTTAAGTTCTGATGCTTAAAAGCCATGTTAATGTTTAGGGACAGCTCCAGAGTGGACCAGCAGGATAAATCAACACAGTCATGTTGAATATTTTTCGAAACTTAATATATTTAATACATTTTTTGGCAAATATTCAATTACCAATGATTAGACCTTGTTTTCAACCTTAAATACAATGATTCAAATGATAAACCCACAGGATTAATCAATTTATTAGGCGTGTCAAAGAACTGATCCAGCTTTGCCCCCCGTCTCCTTCTGAGCACACCATGTATGTACCAGTATCTTCTTGATGGTAAAATGTTGTTTTATTTGGCTAACAAATTTTAAAGAACTTTCTGGATATGTATACCTGGGTACAAGTTATTGATGCTTGCATGTTAGGTGTCTATAAGAGCTGAATTATTTCCTAAAAACGCATGAACCAGCTTTTGAACAGTTTTTAAAAATAACCAATATAATTATGAACATTATCATATTCAATAAATATGACCGTCAGTCTGATATGTACCAATCATCATTTTGTAGCTTCATAAATGCAATTACTGAATGTATTTCTTCAAAACAAATTATGCTGCTTATTTCATAAGTGATATTATAGCTTGCAGTTATGTTTTTGAGTAAACAATTGAACATTTTGGCGTCAACATTTCTTTGGAAACCTGCACCTTTTGTTACGTTTTCCACAAACATCATTTATCAATCTTCATGATTTAAGTAAATTTATTTTAAAATGTATTCAGCTATAGTTCATAGTAATACTGATTTCAAAATGTAAATGTGTTCACGTATCTGTAAATATTTGTTGCTACTTGTCAATGTTGACATATTTTTAGACTTTGTGTATTTTAACTTACTTTTATCAACCCTTGAACAGTTGTGCCTGTATACTCTAGCTTCTTGTACACAGCTATAGTTTATTGTTAAGAAGTCGATTATTTATTGTTCACTTTTGTTTGCTTTGCATTTATTTATTGAATGACCAGTGAATACAAAATGTTTACTATCTAGTATTGTTAACTTGTTTTTATGCTGGAGACATTTATTGATTGCCCTTTCCGTTCGTGATTCCGTCCGTACGATATTTACTAGATTTTACCGCTTCATCTAGCACCAAAACTGCTTACTACAACACTAGGATACTTACACAGTTGTTGCTTGTGACCATTCCTAATACACACATATCACCCAACCTTACTTTGACCGTGAACTAATTTGGACTAATAATAATTCAAATAGGCTGTCCAGTACCAACCGGGGGCATACGTGTTATCGAACACAGTGTCTTATTGTTTGTATTGTTGTTGTTTTCCTCGAGAATTCCGTTAATGCAAATTCAAAATAGGTTTCCACAGCTACTATAGTTTCCATGTTCCAGAATGAAGATATTAACCTCGTTAAGTGCATCGAATGTAAAACAATTCTTTCAGCGTATTCGACCGAAGAACGTTTGTAAAGGCCCCATTTAGATTGTGTCTTACACGTTCTAGTTTGAAACAGTAACATCCACTACCAGTTGTCGTACCTTTTGTAAAGGTCGCAATATTAATTTTGGATCGAGGCTCAGTATGTTCATACAGAGATCTAGTGATAGATCTTTGGCTCATAAGACGCACAACGGCCGTTTGACGCAATAGACTGTAAAGGAAATTCAGGGCATATCAATGACTAAGTTAATATTCGTAAATACGAGAACTTTATGCTCGACATTATTTGTGGACCCAGTCTCTGTCCCTCGTTACTAAAGGTGCCATAGCGTTTGAAATACATCCAAACGTGAGACTCGCTATGAATTATAGCGAGCACTTTTCGGCTGAGCATTGTACTGGATATTTTCTCAAATTAGGGCGGTTTTAAACTCGTTGAAACATCAGGCTCGTGGAAAAAAATCAAGGAAAGTGCACGTTGTGTATTAACCCTTGTGGCAAAACGAAGTAAATACACGTTAATGCGCGTTATGTGTAAGGTTTTGTTGAACTGAGCAATTAGATGCACATTTTCCTTTAAAGATTGCCATTACGGCAAAGTAAATGTACATTATGCATTGCATATTGTGGCAAACCCATAGTAAATGTGCATTATGCATTGAATATTGTGGCAAACGCATAGTAAATGTACATTATGTATTGAATATTGTGGCAACGCATCGCAAATGTACATTATGCATTGAATATTGTGGCAACGCATATCAGATGTACATTATGCATTGAATATTGTGGCAAACGCATAGTAAATGTACATTATGCATTGAATATTGTGGCAAACGCATAGTAAATGTATATTATGCATTGAATATTGTGGCAACGCATAGCAAATGCACGTAACGCAATTTGACTTCTTGATACAATGGCATCGTTATAGACAAAGTAAATGTTATATCCATAAAATTGTGTTGCAATGACACAGTACATGCACATTTAGCTTTAAATCTTGTAGCAATGGCGAAGTAAATATACATTCTGCATTTAATCAAGCTGGAAACGATAACGTACGATATGCATTAAGTTTTGTGGAAATGACAAAGTAAAATGTACATTGTAAATCTGCGTTACATTTTAAGTATTGTGGCAAAATGAAGTAAATGTACGTTATGAATGTATGCTACTGTGACATTGACAGATTTACTGTACGTTATGTTTAACATATAATAATATGAAATGTACAAAAATCTGTAACGTTACTTTTTAACAATTAAAAGGCACTGAACGTATCAATGTAAGAGAACTACTCAGTTTCGCTTATCATGAACGTAATCGCGTCCATAAATACACACAGCACAAGTTAAAAGCGTCACCGAAGGTTAAACGCTCATTCGCCTTACTCTGTGCGTGGACCAAAATCCATACTTCTTTTTAAAGTAAACGGTGCGATTCAGTAGGTCCGAAAGAAAAGGGAATTAATTAATATTGTTTAGTGTATACAGTAACTAACTGTTCTTGAAAACAAAATTTGAATTGATACAATGGAAAATAAGGTAAGTTGTTATTGTTTTACATTATGGTACACACATAAGTACAAGAATGTATGCAAAATTAATGAAATTTGCGGACGACGAATGTTATGAGTTAAAAAAAGGATTATGTAATACTTGTATTGACTAAACTGAAGCATAATTAGAACGATTAACAAACCCGACGTAGCAAAATGAAAGGTTTCAGTTACGTGTGAAAGGTTTCAGTTACATTTCGATCTGTACTATATACGTTGTTTGTCTCTGAAGATGAACAAAAATCCCATGCCTTTTATAATGTACCGTTTATCTATAGTCCAACTTCAATAGATGATGTATTTTAGTTTGAAGTACATCCAGTTGCAGATTAATGCATACGTTTTCGGATACTACTACTGCTGCTGCTGCTGCTGCTACTGCTGCTACTACTACTACTACTACTACTACTTCTACTTCTACAACTACTACTACTACTACTAATAATAATAATAATAATAATAATAAATTATTACGTGTAATTGTCCCTATAAGATGAAATTAAGCTTTTGTAAAGAGAAATCATTAATAGATCTAGTATCAGAAGTATATTCATATATCAAATGAGTATTGTTCATCTAACAGTATGCATATAACGTATTATATTCTTTTCGTACTGTAATACTGTCAGTAAGCTAGCTCCTTTAGTCAAAGCACTGACTGAACACTTGTAATTGACTTAATTTAGCTTTAACTATTTAAATTCGTCCGTTTAAAGTCTTTTTAATGTGTCTGTGGTTAAGATGCTATGTATAATCGTACTGACATTATTCGTTTGATGCTACGAGGGATGTTCAAACATAACGTAGACTTTTTATATTGTTTACAACTATGTAAACTTAATTGAATAAAACCTGTATACAAATGAATCGGGATTCAAATGGAACATGTTTAATAAGTAATATTGTGAAATTAATGTGTTATGCGCCTAATCTATTTGATAATATAACCATGGTAACCGTTAAGCGGAGCACGCCATTTATTTGCATCAAAACAAGTAAATAGATCGTAAATTATGTACGAAATAAGTATACTTACTTCAAAAAATTTGGTACAATGTAAGACAAACATACACTGACATCATACCAAAAGTTGGCTTCATTTTAAGATTACCTATTGATAAAAACAATAGTGATATTACGGTGAGGCACAACGTCAATTGGGAAAATATGTAATTGTGTGATCAACTCTAAATTCGGGTGGTAATGAAATCGAGTAAAGATATTTGTAAATCATCTAAGCAGACAATTGATTTTATCAACAAGCCGCATAGAATACAGTTTGTTTTTTTGCGTAGGGCACGTGTTTTCAAGTAGAATTTTCAGATGGCATTGTAAGCATGAGACATGAATGGATAAGGAAAAACAGACGCGACGATGACGACGTCAGTCAGCTTAAATTAGCTTGATCAGCACGGACAGACAATGGTCAGGTAGCTATGCAAAATGTATCGCTTGGTTTATTTATCCATGATTACTGCATGTTGATTGGTGAGCAAGAAGTAGAAAATGTCAATGACAAACTCCATCATTATTTTAATTTCCAGTTTACATGCACATTTAAATAATACGTAAATATTATTTTATTTTAAATATTTCTAACAGAAAGGTATTTGCTTTCTTGAATCAGAAAAAAATAATGTATGCATATGTTAACATTATACACGTTTATAAGCTAAATGTGTTATGTAATCAGACATACTTAAGATGCAGAATGTTTTAAAATATATTTTATATATTGGTATTCAAAACGCCATAAAGCGCTCTGTACACGAGTATGCGAGACTGGTTATCATATTGCCTCAAGACCATGATGAGAAAGGCCCTCTTAACGGAGATTCCAACACAAAAATCATTGATAAGATAGTGTATTTAAAATATCCGAAATGAATAAAAATGAAATAATAATATTGAAACAAGAACATTTCCTTCGCGCCAAATCTTTCCTGAAGTAAATTACGTTAACGACGTCATTGAATTCCAATTAAGGTGCTCCGGGTTGCCTATAGTGACTCATTTTAAATGCCTGCCATTGTTAACAGAGAAGAGTAAAATTGCTGAAATTTTGTAAATTTATGCAATATATATTTCAGTCTATTTTAATGCACTTTTTTATATGAAATAATTATTTTTTATCATCTCTCGTGGGTGCATATGTACTGACTTCAGTACGCCTACCTTATTTGTCCGTATTTGCAATTAAGTTTGCTTATTAAGTTATTGATCAAGATTATTCAGATATGTTTTATACACTTTTATAAGAAACGAAAGTATAATATAACTGTGTTATGTTCAGTCAAGAGAGATCAAACGAAAGGCATTCGATAACAAAATGCATGCTAAAACTTATTTTACTCAGTTAACATATTATTTGCGATTATTAAAAGAGGTCTTGAAAAAGTTACATCCGAACTCAACTGGCGAATACTGCCCACTTAGCTATGCAAATGGCCGCTTGAGTTATACTTTAATCAGTTTAATTATATATCCACAATGAACAACTTACCAACCTATCGATAACGGCTCATAAAGCTATACTTGATTGATATGGAAATACTTTATAGTTTCACAATAGAGGTACTTGCAGACTAAATAGTCATCTGGTTGATAATGTAAGAATAGAGAAACTTAACTTTGAATCTCTGCTTGCAATGTAAGTGTTTAATAAATACGTAATTATAAATAACATACAGTTACTTTTATGAGTTCCTGACCAGCTTCTGGCCATATAATTGGCATATCGACGGTATTTCGCATCACAGAGACAAATATTACAACAAGACAATTTCCAATTTTTCTCGGATATATTTTTCAATTATTAAAAATATATTGATGGAATCGTTAATATAAGAAAAAGTATCTGCAAAGACAAAAAATAGGAAGGATTCAAACTCACGTCTATATAATGCAATAATATATGATTGCCAACTGTTCATAGAAACAAAGCCATTGAATTTAACAATGCTTCCATATTAATTCTCTGTAAATGAACGTTCTTTTTGTACATGTTATTGTCGACCTGCCTTCGATACGCCCCTTTAAAATTAACATTAGCAGCGTTGCGTTAGTTTTGAACTCCATTACTTAATACATAATTAACGAGGAATTCTCTTGACATCTATGGTAAATTATAATGTATAACTCTGTAACGTAATTATAGTGTCAGACAGTTTCTGCTTTTAGTCGTACCCAGTGTATGTATTGTATTTTATTGGTTTGTAAGTTTCAGTGGTCGTCGTATCTATACTACATGAATGCCCGCTTCTCTTAAACTTTGTGTTTTTTCATATTTTATTTTCGCGCTCATATGCATATTAATATATTTCTAAACTCAAATGAAACCGCGAGCCTTAGTTGCACAGATACATCTTTGAGAACGTCTAATCAAGCCGAAACAAGTTTCCGCTGGGCGTCGGGCGGAGGTATTATCCAATGTATCTAAACGAGAGTGAAGAAGCTAAATCGATATTTTCATCTATTGAAATGTCAACTCTTCAGATGCACTTTAAATGTCAGGGTTGAAATGGAAATGTCAGATTGAACGAAGATGGGATAGGATTAAAGAGATATTTTCTTTAATATTGGATGACTTTTATTAAAAAACACAAATCGATATTTTGACTGAATGGATGTATGAAAAACGGTAACAGCGATGCCGAAACATGTACTTCGAAAATGAATTAAACTTCGTAGTGAAAAGCACACACACAACAACAAAACTTTCAAGTTGAAAGGATAAACTTTAATATATTTCCGCAAATTTAGTGACAAATAAAAAAAACCATGTTTACAAAGCTTAATTAGACACAATACAATGATAACACCTCTGTATTTAGCAATGTATTAGAAAATGTCAAAGAATTGGTCCGGCTCCTATTCCCCCCGGCCCCTCCTCCCGGCTCCTCCCCCCTGGCTCTCCCCGGTCCCTCCCCCCGGCTCCTACCTCCCGCTCCCCCCCCCGGCTCCTCCCCCTTCTCCTTTCGAGCAGCACCTTGTACCTATTCTGACCCCAGATCTTCCCCTAATCACATAACACATGGGCGTGTTCAAGTGTGTCTCGTATATCCTTCATTTAAGTTTATTTTTTAAATAGTGACATGAACAGTTTGCATTTAATCAGGCCGTATATTAAATATAGATTTTTATTATATATTTGTTGTACATTTACTTAAAACTTACGTGTAAAGCAGATTTGAAGCCAGGTTTACAAAGTAAAGTCATTTGCAGTACAAGGAAAATACTTCTATGTATTATTTGTTCACAGCACAGCAAATAAATACTGATTACAGTTTCAAACGAAGGTGTTGACTCAGGAACAGGAAAATATCGTGTTTAACTCTTGTAGTCTTATGCGAATATTAAAACTAACTCGATAAGCAAATGTAATGTATACATTTATATGGTTTATTAGTTTTGAATGGCTTAAATCACCATCTAGGGACTTATTTATAAAAAGAGCGTGCTGACATAATTATCATGAACCTTTGGAACGCGAGGACCTTGGTTCAAGACCACGCATCGCCTAGTTTCTATCTGACTTGACTGTACATGTGCATGTGTATTATATAAAGTATACGTAGGGGAGTGTTGTCTTTTTGATACATATACATATATGGACATTCTACAGTTGGAAAGAAATGTGGCGATGCATATATGTCTTAGTGTTTAAAGTTAATTTTAAACAAACGAAAATACATTTAGGTACTTGGAATTATTTATAAATTTCCAATTTAATTTGAAACTTTGTTTGTATAACTTTTATTCTGCGTTGGTGCTGTGTGGAAAACCGGTGAACCCTTCTGTCCGGTATATTGAATACCAACATCCGGTTAACTGTTGAGCCAAATTTAAATATTACGTAAAACATTTCTTTCCTATTCGTTCGCTGAATGCCTTAAGGCCAAAAAGCTTCCGAATTGCAGACCCAACAACAAATATATAACTTTTATTTGGCCTTTTTTTCACCAAACTTGGTATATTATTGATGTTTACTCGCGATATTGATACGGGGAGTTTGATGTAAACACGCCTAAACAGTGTTGGATATGGACCTGAATGCAGCGAAAGACTCGGCCTTGGAATTATAAACGCTTATTTCAATTTATTTGGATTAAGATGTGGATATATTGAGTGGTTTTGAAAAAAAGAAGTGACAAAAACAACTTAGAAACTATTGAACTTTAAGCCTCATCTTGAATATACAATGTATATCATGGTATTGTGTGTTTACTTAATTTGATATGTCTGTTATATAAAACATGTATCTGCCGCGATTTTGTTTTTAAATTGAAATCATCACAGTACAATTTAACTTATGTTCTATATAATTTGATTAAAGTTCAGATCTAGACTTTAAAATAAGGATCCGGGCCCCTATTCACAAAGCTCCTAAGGGAAAACGTAAGTATATTTCTTACATTCATAGATTCCTTAAGCCCGTGACTGTTTCATGTATAGGCTAATTTACATGAAAGATTTCAAACTAGTAAATATTGCTTAGATGTTTCATATTTTACCCTTTTGTACACATAAACATAGGATTTCGCGTATAAATTTGATTTAAAGTTTTCACACAAGTACAACTTAAGTTAAGATTCCCCGTAGGAGCTTTGTGACGGAACTATTCGATACTGGCATCATGCTTATTTTCAATCTAAAGTTAGATTCTACATATAATTATGTACATTTAAATATGCTTGGTGTTACAACAGCTTCTCGGTCGTTTGACAGTTATTATTAGTACCATTATACATGTATAAAAACTATACTGGAATAGCTTAACCATTTCAAACTACCACTACTGTACGTCAAATGAACATGGAAATGTTTTCCGTATATTGAGTCCATTTTAATAACTGTATTTAATTTAGTAAATTCTGCTGTCGATGTAAAGGTCATAATGGTTCATAATTTTTTCATTACAAGTATTTAATATACAAGTAGTTGCTTTCTGTAGATACACGTACATTAGTTATATTTTTAATAAAACATTCATCAAGGATTGTTCAATTTTAAGACACTTAGGTAACCAGGTGAATATCAAAAGCTTTTTGGGTTTTTACTTGAGCGTTATCAGCAATTATAACTTAATTTAACACCCGGCTAAGTCAATGTTAACAACGACAAATATGTGTCTTATCAGTCTTCATTTCAGGAGAACATGAAAGTCAATCGTTCTATTGATATCTCGAACTTTTTCAAATGCGTATATTTCAGTGTTTTGTTGAGTACGCAGGGCTAATTCAAAGTTTAAAGGAACATATTCACAGATTTTTGTATTTGTGAAGATTATCAAATTATTTCTTAAATGCCTATTCACCTGACGCATAATTACTAACTAACTCAAATATTTTATCAGGAAAAGCATAAAAACGGAAACAAACCCACAAAGCAGTGCCTCATCTGCGGCATGTTACGTTGCTACTTAAGGAGTAAAAAATATGTGTGTTTCAGGTTACCCGACCTATCCTAAAAATGCCCCAATCCTAGAACATTTTGTCAGATTTTTTTTTTTTTGTATTTTTTTTTCCCCCAATATTTCAATGTTTTTTTGGATAAATAAATGTTTTGTTTTCATAGCATCCACTACACAACAATGTTTAAGGATATTACTGATATGTTTTGAATATTTATTCAGGTTTAGCATCTTCAAGTTGACCATTTACCAAAAAATGATAAACAAAGAAATCCCTACCTACCTTCCCTAATTTGTTTTAGCCTGTAACCTGAAACAAACATCTCTTTTTACGCCTAGCACGAATATTATGTTGCACATTTTAGAACATCTGCGCTTTGCCTATCGTGTAACGAAAGCACAGCAGTGTTAATCAAATTAACAAAGTTGCCAATATATTAAAATAGCTCTTATAGTTTCTAAATAATATATATTTGTAATCAGCGCTTTTATTTATTTGCAGTCATATGCCAAACACGGTGACTCCAACATGCGCCGGGCAGACGACTGGTAGATATGAATGACGTCACGCGCCTTCTAAAAATAGACGTCTAACATACCAAAATGATGTCAAGATACGCAGATGGGCACTCCCTGGAATATAACTCGTA
The DNA here is from genome assembly GCA_027627225.1 of Congeria kusceri. Lineage (NCBI taxonomy): Eukaryota > Metazoa > Mollusca > Bivalvia > Myida > Dreissenidae > Congeria > Congeria kusceri. The sequence goes on along the minus strand of CM051029.1, from coordinate 41,267,608 downwards.
TTCGCCGTCAAGCAGTCTGAGAGGCAGACGTTACATATTACAGAATCTAAACTACAAGAAAAAGAAGCAAATAAATCTCGACAAGTCACGCGACATTGAGTATTTTGACATTCGGAAAGCCCCGCCCTCGACGGGCTCTGTTGGAAGTAATAATAGTACTGCTAAACCGGTCGGTACTTCCAATAAAGTAATGCCAACTGATTCACCGAAGAAAACCCCTCGGGAACCCCCAATATTCGTGTCCCCGCGGAAGGATACAAAGGCGCTAAAGACGCCGAGAAAAGAGTCCCCAGAAAAGAAAAACACTCCTAGGAAGGATGACAAGAATTCATCCGTAAAACAAACTAAAAATGAATTAGGTCTAACTCCGCGGGATGAATATATGGTAACAAAGCTTTATGATCGAGAAATTATTTATTTAAAACCTTCCGAAGTGAGGTACACTCATGACCAAATCACGGCTCATTTCCAAGATGGCCGTTCTATGATTTCAACGTTTACTGCTTTGCTATACGGGCGTGTAGAGATACGATTAGGTGGTAACGATGTGCCGCCTATCGAAGTAATGCAAACCGACGAAATAGATGGCGGAAAAACTGGGAAAATATGGTACGTTGTCAATGGTAACCGCAGACTCTATGTATTCAGACGCTTGGAAAAATGCGGAGCTCTTACCACGATGCAGGTGATTACAAGGAAATACGATGCAATCGAAATGGACAAACACTTTTTGACTAGAAATAAAGGTCGGACAGTGTCAATTACGAACGACGCTGCTATAGGGGCCAAATTTGCCAAGGAGGTGTCGAAGTGGAAAGAGTGGAAAGCAAAACAACCTGCTCAGAAGCCTGGCGCCAAAGCAAAGGCTGGCGAAGGGCAAAGTAACCCACCCAGGAAACCAACGGGCGCGCAAACAAATCGTAAGAACATGAATTCTTACTGTAACACCAAGCTAACAACTCTTCTTTCGCGCCTTTACTATTTTCGGCTGTTTAGAAGTTAACGTATTTTTCTGTTATGACTTACTAATACTTGCATTAATTTAACACGTTTTGATAAAACATTAAGATGACTTGTTTCATTTCAGAATCCAGTTGTTGTACGATAAGTTAACGAACGTGTCCTGCAACTGTACAGGGGAGTCACTCTCGTAACCAAAGTCCTTATGGCATAGACGCAGTTGTGTTCCCTGTGTACTGATTCTGTAGACTTTTCAATCTAAAGACGAACCAGCTAGCGTTTCAACGTACTAATTAAAATACATGTAATAGTTTATAGATGCTAGTAAGTGGAATAAACACTGTATATTTGTTTATGCATGTGTGGTACAAAATGGCGAAATTTTGTGATATGTTCTTATTTATAGGGTTAATGTTATTATTTTTGAGTAAACTGTATTAAATAAATATGTATTTAAAAATAACATACATTGATGTACTTGTTTATGTGGTTTAGTGCAGCGTATTCACTATATAGTATGATTACAACGTTAAGGTCGACGTCAGTTAGCGTCACGGCGCACCTGTGAAGCTTAAGGTTTGCAGGCACACGCATGGCATTGCTCCCTACAAAATTGTTTTGTGTTAACAATATGATCGTAGACATAACCTCTGGGAATTTGAACCTTTAAGCATCAAGACAGCTTCTTAGCGGAGACAAGGTTTCAGTAAAAAAAAAACATAATTAAAACGCGGATTAATTAATAACGTTCTTCGAAAATTTCGTTGGGAGAGAAGCACTATCTATGTTGGTTATGCAACTTAACATATCCCCCCCGGGGGGGGGGGGGGTAGTGGCGGGCATATATGATACTTTAGACTGAAAGCGATTCCCGAGAGGCGGAACTTTGACACGCCGAATGATTCCGGGTTCCGGAACGTTGGTCAGATTTTAGATCCCGGAAATATTGGCGCCGCCCCCGGGCCATCTGATACACCAAACATCTCCCACCGCTCAGTGACTGTGGGGATTTAGAAAAAAATGCTTGGCTCTAGGGTGGGGAATTAGACCCCCCAAAATACAATTAGTCAAATGCACCTGGGTCAGCCCGCCGATCCCCCCCCCCCCGGGGGGAAAATATTGATAGGTGCATAAGAATTAGTACCAAAGAAATTAATGTTTATCTACAGTCTTACTTGTAGTAGGTGTGAGAAATTTCCTGGAAGTTTTCGCCCTTTCAATCACATCGATAAGAACCTTAGAAGGTAAGGTAAGGTATTGTGTAGACGATCTGACACAAAAATATTCACATATTGGCATCAGCCAGTTTGTCCTGTGTTGTTGTGTTGTTGCTGTTTTACTGATTTTATTATATTAGCTTCCTCATTCACTGGATATGACGTGACACCGAATATTGGCCAATTATTGAGCCAAAATAGAGCAGATTCACTACACAGGCGGTAGGTTTTATTCCGATTTATATTAATTTGCTGATAATATGCTATAAACAGCGCTTTTGTAGACTGCCAACTAAATTTTGAAGACACTCGTTTACTTCATATGACGCATGTTGCAGATGAACAGTAGTACATAATCACCTTTTAAAAAAGAAATGCTCGCGGAAAAATTGCGAGTCCTCGCTCATGTCAATTATTTAAGATTTCAAAACTCTATCGAAAAATGTGAATCGAGTGATAGTTTACAGATGCTATAAGGAGCAATTGTTCCAAGTTCCAGTATTTTTTATTAATAAATGGCTGAGATATGGACTCAAATATTAGTATGCCAGGTATACTGGGGATTGATTTATTCAGTGGCTCGTGTACGGGGGTATTGTAGGCTACTGTACTGAGTATCGTTTACAAATATACTGTGATTTCTCATACTAGCGAGTCAGCCGGTGTATGGGTTGTGTCTTCTTTGGTTGTTATTACACACAAAGTTTTACAGAGTTAACGTTTGCTGTACGACTACGTCATTTGTCGTGCAAATTACTAAATATTATAGATTATATGGCCAACTGTGTAATTATTGCCTGCCTTTAGTTGATTTGTATGTTGTTTTAAATGTTTGCATATAACGATAAATGCTATTACGTAAAATATTTTCATGTTCATGTAGGGGTTTATCGACAAAACATTTCGATAATTGCTCGGATAGAACCCGAACTCTGGCCGAGCTTGTACGATCATTAATCCGTTTAGATAGGATTCCATTGAATAGTGCAGGTTATACAGATCTAACTAAATATGTTTAAACTAATGAAACCTGACATGAAATGTGGGTTTTCTTTTCAGATAAAGTACGTACAATGAACATGGTTCCACGAAAGCACATGCTATTTAAAGCAATTTTAAACGGCATGATTATTAATGCATTATGTCAGTCATTGGACAGTTCTGAATCAATTTTAAAAGTTAAAAAAATACAACAACAAAAAACACAATCTCTTCTGAATGGATTGCGGTATACAATGGTGCTACCTTCGAAACGTCAAAGCAGACACGAAAGCTAATATTTTGCTCCTATATACCACTGTATAGATAACAGATTGATACAGCCAACAATGCAAATAGTTTTTTTGTGTGGTTTAATTTCAAAAATAAATAATAATTACATTTTGTATTTATTATGTTCTACAATTTTTATTTGTTGTTGCTCAATTTCTTTTGAATTTAATTTCTTCATATGAATGATTTTCAATTAGGTGGCTAATAATGTCTTTGAACCTTTCTGAAAATGTTTCACAGTAGAAGAGGCATACATGTTGGTTAATCTGAAAACAAAAAAGTACACTTCGTATATCTAATGCAAGATATGAGCCCATATTAATCGAATTTACTATTACTATTGTTTAGTATATTGTAAGATCCTGGAGTATGCACCACTATGTTTATTATTGTCAAGTTTATAAAGTGAACAATTATTATTTGTTTAGGCGTTAAAAATATGTTTGTTTCAGGTTACCCGACCTACCCTAAAATATGCCCAGACCCTATAACATTTTATTGGGTTTGTCAGATTGATTTTTCTTTTATTTACCTTTTTCAATAATTAAATGTGTTTTTGGATAAATAAGTGTTTTGTTTTGACAGTATCAACTTGTAAACAGTGTTAAAGGATATTACTGATATCATATGAATATTAATGCAGTTTTAGAATCTTCAAGTTGACCATTTACCAAAAAAAAATTATAAAACAATAAATCCCGACCTACCAACCCTACGTTTCTTGGGCATGTAACCTGAAACAAACATATTTTTTACGCGTTATTGTAAAATCATTCCTCCATCACACTCTTTCATTAAAATAGCTGATATTTTAGCACATATGAACTCAAATTAATTATTTTAGGCATTTTTACTATAATGAAATGAACATAACTTCAATTTTAAAACTTACTGTCACTCTTCGTCTGCAATAATGGTAGCCTAACCGTCATCTTGTAGCGATTTTATTGTTTATATTATTATCCAAGTGATTTAACTTGGCATGTTTATAATAATATGCTGACATTTTATTCTAAGACACTATTCATTCTTATTAACTGTTCATTATTATTGTTATTTTTGTAAATGTGCCATTCCTAAGGAACTTTTTAGCTGTTGCATGTTACAGATATTTTGTACCCACAATATTTCTTCTATGTTATAACTGCAGTAAAAACATTGTTCTGTATCAAAACCACCCCAAGTGCAAACCTCTTTCTGTGTCAAAACGGTATGTGATGGGTATTAATCACCTTAAGTGATAGCTAAATTGATATTATTATTAAATGTGTAATAAATACACTTATTTGACTACTAAATTGACATAAATTAGACAAATACGCGTACAAGTTCGCCAGTTATATGGAAGTACGAGCTTGGTAAGGGTACGTTCCAATGAATTAAACTTCGTAGTAAAAAACACACACAACTTTGAAGTTGAAAGGATACACTTTAATATATTTTCTGCAAATATTTAGTAGAAAATAAACAAACTATGTTTACAAAGCTTAATTAGACACAATAAAAGGACAACTCCACATTTAACAAAGTATAAGAAATTGTCAAGGAATTTTGCCGGCTTCCCCACCCTGCTCCTTTTGAGCAACACGCTGTACCTTTTCTAATCCCAGATCTTCCCCTACTCACAATACATGTTTTCAAGTGTGTCTCGTATATACTTCTGTGAAGTTGATTTTTAAATAGTGACATGAATCAGAACATTTTTTGTTTCTTCAGGGCATATATTAAATATAGAATGTTATTATTTGTTGAATATACACTTAAAATTTACGTTTAAGGCATATTTGAAGCCAGGTTTACAAAGTAAAGTAATTCGCAGTTCAAGGGAAATACTTCTATGTAATATGTTCACAGAAAAGCAAATAAATAATGATTACAGTTTCAAACGAAGGTGTTGACTCAGGAAAAATATATATCGAGTTCAACTCTTGTAGTCTTATTTGAATATTAAAACTAACACGATAAGCAACTTAAATGAATACATTTATATGGTTTATAAGTTTTGAATGGCTTAAATCACCATCTAGGGACTTATTTATAAAAAGAGCGTGCTGACATAATTATCATGAACCTTTGGAACGCGAGGACCTTGATTCGAGACCACGCATCGCCTAATTTCTTTCTGACTTTGACTGTACATGTATGTATACTATCAAATAGACATAGGGGGATGTTGTCTTTTAGATACATATACATACATGGACATTCTACAGTTCGAACGAAATGTGGCGATGTATATATGCCCTAAGTTCATTTAATTTGACACTTTGTAAATCTTTTATTCTGATTTGGTGCTGTATGGAAAACCGATGAATCCTTCTGTCCGGTATATTGAATACCAACATCCGGTTAACTTTTGGGCCAAATTTAAATATTACGTATAACATTTCTTTCCTATTCGTCCGATGAATGCCTTAAGGCCAAAAAGCTTCCGAATTGCAGACCGAACAACAACTAACTTTTTTCATAGGTTTTTTTTTCCACCAAACTTGGTATATTATTGATGTTTACTCGCGATATTGATACGGGGAGTTTGATGTAAACATGCCTAAACAGTGTTGGATATGGACCTGAATGTAACGAGAAATTCGGCCTTAGAACTATAAACCCTTATTTTATTTCAATTTATTTGGATTTAGATGTGGATATATTGAGTGGTTTTGAGAAAAAAAAGTGACAAACACAACTTGGAAACTATTGAACTTTAAGCCTTATCTTGAATATATATCATCAGGGGCATAGCACGGCCAAACTTGTTGTTACTCGAAATATAAAAAATAAAACAAAGTAAGCTGGTTGCCAGGGGGCCGCTAGGACTCCCAGTGTATCCAGGGCAAAGCGTTGGCTAGGGGTCCAGGGGGGGCTGGATCCCCCCGGGAGCTCCAGAAAGTTAAAATTCTATGAAACACTAAAACGCCATTCCTGACATTTAGACTATTATAATCTCTGACAAGTTTGGACCGTCACTTTCGTAGGATTTGCTCTTAAAATATGTGTATTGGCTGGCGCTTAGTTATTAAACAACACTAACTGAGTTTGTTAGTTTTATAGCATATCATTATAAAATTTGCAGTTTATACGTCATCAATTTCGACAAAGTTACACCTTAATAATCAAAGCAAGTGGCCTTTCCCTTCGTCTTGCGAAAATGTCTACAACCATGTTAGAATTTCTTGTTCGCGGTAAATGTTGAGAAGACCAATGCCGGGTAGACACTCAGTATTCAGTACACAAATGGGGTTCATTACGCAGTTAGCGAAAACAAACATTTAGTTTTCAGTACGCAAATTCAATTTTACGCAGTATTCAGTACTCAGGCCCTAAAATAGGCAGTATTCCATATGCAAAGGGGATGGGAGTGACACCATCTGGTTTGCTGCCGAATTATGACAAAACAAATCTTCACTAGTTTTAGTAGCATAATTAATTAAGCAGCAAATACACGTAATTAAAAATGACCATTTTAAAACTGACATTTATTTTGGACCGATCCGTTAGGAAATACAAGTATGCACATTTACGAAATGTATGTTGTTTTGCTTGATGTTTTTTCCTCATGTTTGAGAAGTATACTTAGACACAGTCTGTAATTGGATGCATATCATAAATCATTGAGCTTGTCTGCTGCATTGTTAAAATTCAATAATATCAATTAATATTGAGGTAATAATTCCAACTAACTAACTAATTTTACATTTACATTTTAACCATTTAGTTAAGCGTAAAGTCGTAAACATAATCAAATGTATGTCAAAGACATTGATTTCAAATAAACAATATTCGGAGGGGTTTATTAGGTTCATGGTTTCATTATACCTATTGGGGAAGGCGTAAGCATGTGGCAGACCCCACTTTAGATGTAATGATTTTCATCTTGAAAAATGAGAAAAGCGTCCGGGTTAGGTGGATCGTTGGTAGACGACATATTAACACGATGCAAACCATGGCGTTTAGCAAGACAAGGGAAAGAATACATTACGCACAGAAAATAATAAACTGTTCGCAAAAAATATAACAGGCTCAATTTTGTTGTAAAACTAAAAGAACACGGACCGGCGAAAATTAAAATCAAACGCCAGTGTCTGGATTTTTAAGAATATTGTTTACCCCTAACCCCCCCCCTTTGGCACTGATTTTTATTTCATTTTTCGAAGTAAATGTCATTTTAGTTTTTGAGATTTTAATTTCAGTAATTACTCAAACGAGTAAACGAGTATGCGGAGCTACGCGCCTGATCATGGTATTGTGTGTTTACTTAATTTGATATGTATGTTATATAAAACATGTCTCTGCTGCGATTTTGTTTTTAATATGAAATCATCACAGAACAATCTAAATTCTGTACTATATAATTTGACCAACATTCAGATTTCGACTATAAAATAAGGATCTGGGCCCCTATTCGGCAAACATTCAGATCTAGACTATAAAATAAGGATCTGGGCCCCTATTCGACCAACATTCAGATCTAGACTATACAATAAGGATCTGGGCCCCTATTCACAAAGCTCTTACGGAAATCCTAAGTAAATTCCTTTTTACAAAATTTCTTAAGTCTAAGGCTGCTTATTTCATGTATGTGTCATTTTAAATTCAAGATATCTAACTAGTAAATATTGCTTAGATGTTTCATATTTTACCTTCTTGTAAACATAAACATAGGATTTCACGTATAAATGTGATTAATTTTTTTTACACAAGTACAACTTAAGTTAAGATTCCCCATAGGAGCTTTGTGAATACCAGCCCAGGTGCTACATGCATTTTGTGACTGAACTAGTCAATATCTGGCATCATGCTTATCTTCAATCACAAGTTAGATGTTAAAGGGACTATTTCATCGGAAAGGACCTCAAGGGGGGGGGGGGGGGCAATTTCTTAAAAAAAAACTGAAATTCAGATATTAATACTGACATAATAATGGTTAAAACAGGTTATATATAATGAAAAAAAGAGTGCAGACATTCTGAGATAAAAATAAATTTATAATATGGATCTTGTTTGTTTAGCCCTATTCCTGTTTACATTTTGACATTAGAATTAGACGCATTTGGTATTTATAACCTTTGTTAACCCATGAAGCCTAACGAAACATGATAGCGCTGTCTACTGTCATTTCTTCAAATGGCTTAAAGTCGTGAGTTCGATAACCGCTTTGTGCTTATTTTTTTCGGACTGTTTAGCTAATTTGTATTTATCAAATAGCTTATTGTGTATTATTTAATGCACATGTCCTAGGAAAGCGCATTTCTATCAAATAATATAATTTATAGTGCAATAGGAAACCAATTTTTCGTTGACATGGTCCCTTTAATTTGCAATATTTGTAGCATACTGTGACCGAAATATGTTAGTTATTTAACGAGCCCATTTGTACATTAGTTATATTTTAAATAAAACATTCATCAATGATTGTTCAATTTTAAGACACTTAGGTAACCAGGTGAATGTCAAGAGCCTTTTGGGGTTTTTACTTGAGCGTTATCAGCAATTATAATTTAATTTAACACCCGGCTAAGTCAATGTTAACACCGACAAATATGTGTCTTATCAGTCTTCATTTCAGGAGAACATGAAAGTCAATCGTTCAATTGATATCTCGAACTTTTTCAAATGCGTATATTTCAGTGTTTTGTTGAGTACGCGGGGCTAATTTAAAGTTTAAAGGGATATATTCACAGATATTTGTATTTGTGAAAAAAATATCATATAATTTCTTAACTGCCAATTCACCTGACGCATAATTACTAACTAACTCAAACTTTCTATCAGGAAAAGCTAAACACGGACACAAACACACAAAGCAGTGTCTCATCTGGGGCATGTTACTTTGCTAAGGCGTAAAACAATGAGTTTGTTTCATGTTACCCGGCCTACCATAAAAATGCCTCGACCCTAAAACATTTTATTGAGTGGGTCAGATATTTGTTTTGTTTTATTTACTTTTTTCCAATAATTAAATGTTTTTGGATAAATAAGTGTTTTGTTTTGTTAGCATCCACTTCAAAACAATGTTTAAGCATATTACTGGTAGATCTATATTTCGAATATTTATTAACTTTTAGCATCCTCAAGTTGACCATTTACGAAAAAAAAATGAAAATAAAATAAACTCTTTCCTACCTACCCTAATTTTTTGGGGCATGTAACCTGAAACAAACATATTTTTTAACGCCACGCACGAATATTCTGTTGCACATTTTTAGAACATTTGCGCTTTGCCTCGCGGGTGAAACAAACACACAGCAATGCTTAGCACATCAACAAAGTTGCCAATATATTAAATTAGCTCCTATAGTTTCTAAAAAATATACACTTAAATCAACGCTTTTATTTATTTGCAGTCATATGCCAAACACGATGACTCCAACATGCGCCGGGCAGACGACTGGTAGATATGAATGACGTCACGCGCCTTCTAAAAATAGACGTCTAACATTCCAAAATGATGTCAAGATACGCAGATGGGCACTCCCTGGAATATAACTCGTATTCGCCGTCAAGCAGTCCGAGAGGCAAACGTTACATATTACAGAATCTAACTACAAGAAAAAGAAGCAGATAAATCTCGACAAGTCACGTGACAGGGAGTACTTTGACATTCGGAAAGCCCCGGCCTCGACCAGCTCTGTTGGAAGTAATAATAGTACTGCTAAACCGGTCGGTACTTCCAATAAAGTAATGCCAACTGATACACCGAGGAAAACCCCTCGGGAACCCCCAATATTCGTGTCACCGCGGAACGACACAAAGGCGCTAAAGACTCTGAGAAAAGAGTCCCCCGAAAAGAAAAACACTCCTAGGAAAGATGACAAGAATTCATCTGTAAAACAAACTAAAAATGAATTAGGTCTAACTTCGCGGTATGGATACATGGTTACTAAGCTTTATGATTGAGAAATTATTTACTTAAAACCTTCCGAAGTGAGATACACTCATGACCAAATTACGGCTCATTTCCAAGATGCCGTTCTATGATTTCAACGTTTACTGCGTTGCTATACGGGTGTGTAGAGAGATACGGTTAGGTGGCAACGATGTGCCGCCTATCGAAGTTATGCAAACGGATGAACTAGATGGCGGAAAAACTGGAAAAATATAGTACGTTGTCAATGGTAACCGCAAACTCTATGTATTCAGACGCTTGGAGAAATGTGGAGCTCTGACCACGATGCAGGTGGTTGCAAGGAAATTTGATGCAATCGAAATGGACAAACACTTTTTGACTAGAAATAAAGGTCGGACAGTGTCGATTACGAATGACGCTGCTATAGGGGCCAAATTTGCAAAGGAGGTGTCGAAATGGAAAGAGTGGAAAGCAAAACAGTCTGCTCAGAAACCTGGCGCCAAAGGAAAGGCTGGCAAAGGGCAAAGTAACCCACCAGAAAACCACCGGGCGCGCAAACAAATCGTAAGAACAGGAATTCTTACTGTAACACCAGCTATTAACTCTTCTTTCACGCCTTTACTATTTTCGGCTGTTTAGAAATTAACGTATTTTTCTGTTATGACTTACTAGTACTTGCATTAATGTAAAACGTTTTGAAAAAAAAAACTTAAAGAAAGATTACTTTTGTTTCATTTCAGAATCCAGTTGTTGTACGATAAGTTAACGAACGTTTGCTGCAACTACACAGGGGAGTAACTCTCGTGACCAAAGTCATGATGGCATAGACGCAGTTGTGTCCCCTGTGTACTGTATCTGTAAACTTTTCAATCTATAGACGAACCAGCTACCTTGTCAACGTGCTAATAAAAATACATGTAAATACACATGTTAACAGATACGTGGAATGAACAAAGTACATGTATTTATGCATGTGTGGTACAAAATGGCGAAATTCTGTGATATGTTCTTATTTATATTCCTACTATTATTTATTTTTGTGTAAACTGTATTAAATAAAAATGTAATTTAAAAATAACATACACTGATGTACTTGTATATGCGGTTTAATGCAGCGTATTCACTATATAGTATGATTACCATGTTAAGGTCGACGTAAATTAACGTCATTGCGTACCTGTGGAACTGGAGGTGCAACTTTGCAGGCACACGCATTGAGGCACACATTGTTTTGTGTTGCTCTTATAGTTTCGTTAAAAATATGGTCGCAGAATTTGAGCCTTTAAGCACCAAGACAGCTTCTTTGCGGAGACAAAGTTTCAGTAAAAAAACAAAAAAAATAATTAGAACGCTGATTAATTAATAACGTTCTTCGAACATTTCGTTGGGCCAGAAGCTCTATATCATTGTTGGTATAGGTACCAAAGAAAAATAATCAGCATATATGCCTTGCAATATGAAGAAAGCGCATCAAAAGCAACGTAAGAACTTTAAACAGTTGCGATGTGTTGATTAATTGATTCCCCCCTATCATGTTTTAAAACCCAATTTTCAAACATGGTTTTTTACAATTATGGTAGCCTCTTCAACACAACCAGCAGTCAATACTGTGGTCTATCCTGGTTCTGGACTATGTATGAGTGGTCCATGATCTGGTACAAATTTAGTCAACACTATGGTTTCTTGACTATGTAAGAGTGGTCCATGATCTGGTATAACTGCAGTCAATACTGTGGTCTCTGGACTATGTTAGAGTGGTTCATGATCTGGTATAGCTGCAGTTAATACTGTGGTCTCTCCTGGTTATGGACTATAAAAGAGCGGTTCGTGATCGGGTATAGCAGCCGTCAATACTCTGGTCTGTCCTGGTTCTGGACTATGTAAGACTGGTACATTATCTAGTATATCTGCATTCAATACTGTGATCTCTCCTGGTTCTGGTCTATGTAAGATTGGTCCATGATCGGCTATTCCTGCATTCAATACTTTGGTCTCTCCTGGTTCTCGACTATGTAAAAGTGGTCCATGATCGGGTATTGCTGCAGCCAATACTGTGGTCTCTCCTGGTGCTGGACTATGTAAGAGTGGTCCATGATCTGGTATAGCTGCAGTCAATACTGTAGTCCATTCTGGTACTGAACTATGTAAGGCTGGTCCATGATCGGGTATAGCTGCAGTCAATACTGTGGTCTCTCCTGGTTCGACTATGAAAGAGTGGTACATGATCGGGTATAGCTGCAGTTAATACTGTGGTCTCTCCTTGTTCTGGACTATGTAAGAGTGGTCTATGATAGGGTATTGCTTCAGTCAATACTGTGGTCTATTCTGGTTCTGGACTATGTAAAAGTGGCCCATGATCGGGTATAGAAGCAGTCAATGCTGTGGTTTCTCCTAGTTCTGGACAATGAAAGAGTGGTTCATGATCTGGTTTAGCTGCAGTAAATACTGTGATCTCATTGACTACGTAAGAGTGGTCCATGATCGGGTATAGCTGCTGTCAATACTGTGGTCTCTCCTGGTGCTGGGCAATATAAGAGTGGTCCATGATCGGGTATTGCTGCAGTCAATACTGTTGTATATTCTGGTGCAGGACTATGTAAGAGTGGTCCATGATTTGATATAGCTGTGGTCTCTCCTGGTTCTGGACTGTGTAAGAGTGGTCCATGATCGGGTATAGCTGCAGCCAATACTGTGGTCTCTCTCGGTTCTGGACTATGTAAGGGTGATCCATGTTCGGGTAAAGCTGCGGTCAATACTGTGGTGTTTCCTGGTTCTGGACTATGTAAGGGAGGTCCATGATCGGATACAGCTGCTGTCAATAGTGTGGTATGTCCTGGTTCTGGACTATGTAAGAGTGGTCCATGATCGGGTATAGCTGCAGTCAATACTGTCGTCTCTGGATTATGTAATAATGGTCCATGATCGGGTATACCTGCAGTCAATAGTATGGTCTCTCCTAGTTCTGGACTATATGAGTGGTCCATGATCGGGTAGAGCTGCAGCCAATACTGTGGTTTCTCCTGGTTCTAGACTATGTAAGAGTGGTCCATGCTCGGGTATAGCTGCAGTCAATACTGTGGTCTATTCTGGTTCTGGACTACCTAAGCGTGCTACATCATCTGGTATAGCTGCAGTCAATACTATGGTCGCTCCTGGTTCTGAACTATGTAAGAGTGGTCCATGATCAGATATAGCTGCAGTCAATACTGTGGTCTTTCCGATTCTGGACTATGTAAAAGTGGTCCATGGTCGGGTATAGCTCCTGTCAATACTTTGGTCTCTCCTGATTTTGGACTATGTAAGAATAGTCCATGATCTCGCATAGCTGCAGTCAATACTGTGGTCTTTCCTGGTTTTAGACTACGTACGATTTGTCCATTATCTGGTATAGCTGCAGTCAATACTGTGGTCTTACCTGGGAGAATGTGATCTCGGATCGGGTATAGCTGCAACACGAAACATAGCTTTACATTACCTTTTACTTCAAAATCTTTCCCCTCTGTTTGTTAAATGACAGGATTTTTGTGGCAGACTTCTGCCGTTAGTAAGCAAATAAGACATGAGTGCACAGGAAGATTATATTCTTGAAAATTGTATGGAAATTGAGAGTCAGCTATTTAAGTATAACCGTTTACTTTTACTTTTATTTGAGCACAATTAAAAAAAATCACAGACTGAATGCATGTCCAACATCGGCTGGGCATAAAAAACATTACTTGTCTCCACTTGTTGACCCTTTACCAATTGATAGAATGATGTAACGTGTTGATGAAACATGACAATGCTTGTTTTATTTTCATGCCTGGTGACTGTTCTTCCTGCTTGCTGGACGCAGGCTGTATTATTAATTTATTATGCATCTTTCCCTATTTATATGCTCCCGAAGGTAGTCGTATTGAAATCGAATCGTCCGTCCGTCCGTCCGTTAGTCAATCGGGCCAAGGTTAATGTGTTTTTATGAATTCCAATATCTTGAATACTATCAAAGGTATTTACTTAAACTTAAAATACTTCTTTATTATCAACTTCTCCACCAGGTTAAGCAACCCCCATAACTCTGTTTTGTTTTTTAATCTCAAAATCTCCACCAGGGAAAGCCACCCCTTAACTCTGGTTTGTGTTTTTAGAAATTCTGGTTAAAGTTATTCATAATGTCCAAGGTCACACATTTAGGTAAAATGTCAGAAATATGAAATATTATTTGTGTTCGGGCCATGTATTGTACCTATAGCCATTCTGCTATAACTTGGAACAAAGTGCTCACCATCATGAGAGGATGTGTCCCAGGCAAGAACAAGGCCTGTGGGTCCAAGGTCACACTCTGGTCAAATATACGAATACATTTTTTGTTGGAAGTATATTTTTGTACAACATGGAATGATTTTAAAATAACTTGTCTGGAGTGATGATCATTATGAGACCCATGGACAAGGTTCGTTGCTGAATTTCAAGGTCAGTCTTCAAGGTCACAGGTCAAATAGTTGTCAAGAGCATATATTGTACTCTTCCTTTTACATTTCAAGCCAATTTTCCTCTTATGCAGATCATTTTGTCAGTAAAAATATTGTTTTGTGTCAAAGTTCCCTACGTGCAAACCTCTTTCTGTGTCAAAATTCTATGTGGGGGGTATTAACCACCTTTAGTGATAGCTGAATTGATATTATTATTAAATGTGTAATAAATACACTTTGATATGATCACTAAATTGAAATATAGTAGACAAATACGTGCAGAAGTTATCCAGTTGTATGGAAGTTCGATCTTGGTATGGGTACATCCCTTATGGAAATATAACCACATGGCAGAGATTGAACAAAGAATCGGTCTGTATATCCGTCCCGACATGCCGCTTCGTGCGCAGAGCGTAAATTAAAGTGTACACAGCTGAATGTACTTAACATGAAGCGCTACAGTTATAGCGGGAAAGTGTACAAGAACCCTTACTCTGTCTCATATTTATGAAATTATAACCCTTATTCGATATATTATTGTGCGGATCCAATATTCAAACTTGTTTAGGGACTATGTTTACGAATAGGGCCACAAGTGTGCAATTTCTTAAAACAAGAGTGCCATGATGGCCCAAAGCGCTCACCGGAGTACTGGCAATCACAAAGAATAGCTCAGACATCTTAATGTCACAGCAGACAGATATCTTATTGCTGATAACCTGCTAATCGACAGGTGCAATACAGGTGCATGTCCTGCCTTCTTCTGTAGTTAACCTGACAATCGTCAGGCGCTTATACAGATGCATGTCCGGCCTATTTTATAGATGCAATACATATGCATTTACAGTGAAACTGTAGGCAACACAGCTCAAGCAATCGGTGATGTTTACCATGCCCAATCACACTTACATTACACAGAAGTTCATCCAATCTCTACAATCACATGAGGTTAAAACATCCAGCTGATTTCCACTGTGTTTTGTTCCTTATTTTGACAGAACAATAATTTAATCAGTCGCAAATAACTAAAGTAAAGACACCTGTCCGCGCTACGTTTATCGTTGATTCTAACTAATCAAGCAAACAGAGCATTCGCCTTTGAATTGTTGATTAGGTAATATTTATTTTGAGCTTACCGGTAAGCAGCTCAAATACTCAAACCACTTTACAGGTTACTGAAATACTATTTAATTGTTGTCATCCCTAGTGAAAATTCTCTATATCATGAACATAATCCATTATTTGCTTTTTTCATAAAGAAAGGCCAATTGTTCTGTTGTTTATACCCCAGTCAGGGCAATTCCTTGATTTATTATGAGATCTCATGGTAATACACAAACTGTGCAAGTTTGATCAAGATTAGATGAAAAATGAAGTTTCTATGTTACACAATGTCCTTTGTTTGCAAATTTTCTCATACAAAGGCGGCCATCGTTACGCCCATATGGTCATACACAAACTGTGCAATTTTAGTCAACAATGAATGAAAAGTTAATTTTCTATGGGGACTGAAAGCCATTTATTGACAAGTTATGGATTTATTTTACGAACAAGGGGCCATATTGGGCATTGACTGAGACCTTATGGTCAAACAGAGCAAGTTTGGTCAAGATTAGATATAGGAATAATGAAACTCTAGAGACATTACAGGAGAGAAACCCTTATTACCATCCGCTGGTCCTTAAAGTTATTTAAGGCAAGTGACCAATTGCCTATACAATACAGGACAATACAAACAGCACACTATTAAACATAAAATGATTAAAACTGGGGTCACCGCCTTGGAGCGGTCAATGCAAAGCATTGGGGGTTAAACCGGTTTAAAGGCATGCCGAACTTCACACTTAGCCCAGAGTTAAACACAAAACACGCCACTTACATACCAAGAATAAACTCTACTGCTTACAGCCTCTGAAGACTGACATATGGCAACATTGCAGATATGTACGGGGATACGTTCTACTGCATCCACACAGCACAAGTCAAACTGTTGGAGTATTAAATATAGGAAAAATGAAATTCCTGTGACATCATCAGGAGAGAAACCCTTATTACAATCCGCTGGTTTGTTATTTGAGGCAAGTGACCAAATCTCATGACATATATGACAACTTTGAAGATATGTACGGATACGATCTACTGCATCTACACAACACAAGTCAAACTGTATGAAGTATTAATCTGGTCTTTCTGGTCCAATCTGACTCATATTGGGAATTGACTGAAACCTTACGGTCGAACACAAACAGTTCACTTTTGGTCAAGATAAGGAAATAAATGAAGACTCTATACTCCACATTGTCCACTTTTTATCATTTTTATCTCACAAACAAGGGCAATAACTGTGGTTTTTGTACCCCAATCTAGGCCATTTTTTTATTATTTTGAAATTTTCAGTTCATACACACGCTGTGCAAGTTTGGTCAAATTAAGACGAAAAATAAAATTCTATATGTTGCACAAATTTTGCAGTTTTTTTTCTCATGAAAAAGGGACAATAACTCTGGTGTTCCTGAATTTGGCTTATCATCAAATCTATCCGAGATTTTATGGTAATACACAAACTGTGGAAGTTTGGTAAAGATTGAATGGAAGTGAAGTCTGTATGGCGTCAACGCGCCCAATTGTTAACGCATTAAGGACGACGGACGACGCAGAACAGTCCCACTATACCAATAGCTCAAGAGCATGACGTGCTCAGGTGAGATGAAATGCCATGAAAGTGTTGCAAGGATAGTCATTTTTTTATTTTATCGAACTTTAAACGAAACAAATTCCCAAAACTGCAAGCTTTTACTTATAATATACCATACAAGCAAATACTAGCAAGTAGCATGGTGCAATCTAAATACGGTAAAAGTATTTCTCAATTAAGAAGAACATATAAAACAGTGTAGAAATATTTTTCAATTAAGGAGCAATACTAAATCAGCTTCAAAAATCATGTAATTACTCGAGTTTCCAAAATCCCAGATGTAAAAGTCTGTACTGAATATATGACTAACTAAACAGTCCAAAAATTACAGGAAATAATTAAGCGTTTCAGGCACTAGATCACACTATCTTAATCCTATATTCTGATTGCTTGTTTACAACATGAATGCTAGCTATGGATTGGTTGTTTACATCTTATTCCTGACTAGATGCTAAGACAGACAGTGGAACATTCCATTGCTGCACACATAGCCAAAAACATTGGTCGGAAGCAGGACACAATTATTCCATTAAATACTTAATAAAAGTAGTTATAAAAATAGTAATTAGACTACATTGCGACAAAATGATACTTAACAGTAAGAACAGTCACAATAAGTTTTAAAATGAATGAAATACAACTAAAATTAGTAATAATAACTTAAATTAGTACATATAATATTATGCAAAATCTGAAGTATTATGTATAATGATCTGATATTACAATAACAATTTAACCATAAATTCCATTTTACCACAGTACTTCAGAGTGGAATACTCCATGTGAGATATGAGACAGTCCTTAACTGAGGCCTTTAAAAGCTTTATTTCTTATAAACAATTCATACTGTGCTTACAGCTTTCGATACAACTTAAACATTCAAAGAATTAAACAAGTTAAACGACTAATAATCCAAACAATAATAATAAGACAGAATCTGGGAAATGTATTCACAACCCAAAGGCCACATGCGCATACAGTGTCCACCTCCACTATCTGGGTTATATCTGTGACTGACTTACCAAGGGAGATAACACATGTCCTGGCATTTATACTGATACTGCAGTTACCTCCCTTTACCAGGTGAGTTATTCAGGCGTAGATGTATTTGTTTAAAAAAGGGTTAATAACTCGTGTGTCTCTGCTCCGATCTGGCCCATTATCGAACTTATCCGAGATTTTATGGTAATTCACAACCTATGGTAAAGATTGAATGAAAAGTGAAATCTTATTACGTATAACGCATGGAAAAAACAACACTGTGGTTTGTTGTTTTGACTTAAGGACGTTCGCAACAAAAAGAAAATATTCCTCCCTTTGCTTTTTTTTTGTATATAGGTTACAATATACTAATTTCAATCAATAAATATAAGTCTTTTTAAGTCATCAAGTTTAAGTCAATGGTTAAAAGTTTATAAAGCTTTATAAAAATCAAAAATACACGTATACAATGTATTGCCAAACAAATTAGTTAAAAAAAGATCCATTAAATATCTTCATTCTACTTTGGCAATTGATACGTTGTTTACGTGAGCAGGAAACATGAAAAAGGCAACACAGGTACCCTATTTAAAGTCCAGTATTTCCCAAACAAGTTCGGTGGCCCATTCTTGTTATTAATGTTTTGTTGTTAAGTATACATTGGTGCATGTATGTGCGAAAATTTAAGAAAATCCGTCGTTTGGAACAAAATATATTGATGCATAATAAATTACGTTTCAGAAAGTATTTTTATAAGTACCCATTTGACCTACTTAAATGTCCATGCAAATTCATTATTATAACAATAAATGTAGGTAAAGCGTTTTTTTATTACCAAAATACACTTGTATATTGCCAAACAAGACATGTGAAAACATATCAGTTGAAAGAACCATAACATTGTTTGCAAAAAGGCTGTCCTATATACTTTAAACATTGGAAAAAAAATCCAAACTGTCCAAACAAATTCTTTATACAAATGCTATTCATGTCAAGTGCGCACTGAAATGATTAAGTTTTGAAATACGACGACCTGTACTCCCGTTGTTGATACAAAGAATGGCCTCCAAAACAAATTTCTTAAAGAATTTTTGTACCTCACTCCAACGCGACGCGGGGTATGTTTTCTATAGGCTAAGAAGGATATCTACTATAGGTTATTGGCAAATACTTTCGGGTGGATTCTGATGATTTGAATATGCTTTAAATTGCTCGCTGACTAATTTCAAATAAACCCACACTTGTGTTCCATGTATACTAAACAAAACATCCGTGTCATATTCATGTAATTATTTATTAATAACGTTTACATGCAATTAGCTTGTAAAAAGAATATTTCACTTATTTTTATTCTTCTTGTAAAATTATTATCACTCTAAATCCGCCTCTTAGTTTGATGTCTTATTTCTGATACATATGATATCCTTCATAATATAACCATACCGTCGAATACGCTTGTTGCATACGTTTAAAAAAAATAATGTTTCTGAAATATGTTTTTTTTTTCCTATTTCTGGAAACACACGAGCACATTAAATGGGTCAGTAACGATTTTTATATTTCGTTTCAGATGTTCACCTGAGACCAGTGCCGTCGAATACTTAAGGACAAGTCCTCGTTGGTGCGTCGTTTGGCGTCGAATAGGGAAGTGAAGGCATACACCCGCGACAGTTGTTATAAACCATTTACAGTGGCATAGGAACAAAAATAACACATGAAGACTATTAGTAATATCTTAAAGTTTCCGTTAATTACATTGCATTTCAAACTTACGTATTACTTGCTTCTTGTAAATGATTGCGTTTATAATTTACTGTTTCTGGTTTAAGCACGATAAGCTCAAAGGTTCATTGTGATATCTGAGCACGCCTATTTTATTTTGTGCTAGTCACACGTAACTGCTTTTGAATGAAAATATGTGTATTTGTATTTCGTGCTTTTGATGCAAGATATGCGTATCACGAAGTTTTACTTATGTCGCCGTTCTTATAAATGTTGATTTTCTTGACATAAGATGATGCTTATTACGTGTGTTCCTTTTTCCGCAGTAAACGTGAATGTTGCGAGTTTTCGTGTTCTTTTCATTACATTGTCTAAGCAATACTTAATTGGGATGTCTCAGTACGTCGATTATATTTTGTGCAAGTTACGTATTTAACCTTCTTTCAATAGGTGCATTTTAGTTCGTTAATTTAATGCAAACCATGCATTGTTCATTTGTATACATTGTATGTAACCATTTATATTCACTTACCTTTTCCGTAAAAGAAATAATAAAAATAAGCTTCTACACAGTAGTTGTTTTACTTGAATTACAACCAATAATAGTACATAATAATGAATCATGTCTTTTATCATGATGTGCCAAGTGATCTAATTTTCAATTTTCTTTTTCTGTAATATGCTTAAATGCGTGCAAAGGATTACAATGGAAACCTTCAACAACTAACAAACATAAACACCGTTGTCGAGCATTTATTCGTTATCAATACTATTTAGCTTATTAACGAGACAGTCTCAATAAAATGTTGTCATTATTCTCCTTGATAATTTATGACAAAAAACGATAATTAAACATTATTACAGATTATTAAACATTCTTTAATACGAGCTATTTTAGCCTAAAAAGTAGGTTAAATTAACAATTTAAGTACAGAATAGTCAATTCTGATTAAAAACTATCTGAAGAGATCTGCACCGATACTGTGAGCGAAACAGAGTCTTTGTGAAGGCATGTTTATGTAGATAAAATGAATAAACTAAAACAGAAATGAAAAAAAGGAAAAAGAAAGTTAAAATAATTAAAACATGTAATTAGTATAGGTCATGTTAAAGTGAAAGAAAATGATAAAAATGAAATATTTTGGCAGGACTCCAACCACAGTCATTGTGATTAAAAGTCTAAAACACTATCCACCGCGCTATTCCTCCCGACGCTTATTGATGAGTGTTTTTGTTATAGGTATAATAACTTCAAAACGGAAGTCACATTCTCCGGGTTACATGGTGTCAGTTAGATAATAAGTACATATGGTTCAGTGCATGATGCATAGGATTTTTAAAATATAGTTTAAATGATGTTTTGGTATCAATTTAAAGGTATATATGAAAGTAAAAAGAAAAAGGCCTGTGTTTTGCACTACTTTGTCTTAAAGGTTCCCAGCTTCATAACTTTTGGCCCATGTATTCATGCGCAAAATGGCAGCCTCCATGCCTGTCAAAACACAGTCACAGGATTTAAAAGCACAAGTGGTGTAGGAGATTTCAAGATAAATAAACTCGTAGGTCTGCGTTAAAATGTTAAACTATCGAAATGTACTGTGACAGTATGTTCAGAAAGGGATTACTTATACGTAAGTGTATTCTAAATTGGTTAAACACGGATTTATTGTCAAACTTTACATTTTTTCGGGAGCATCTTGATTCATTTTACTGCTCTCTCTATGAAATCGACATCAACTTTCAGAGTGACCGAAGAAGATTCCAATCTTGAACGGACGTTCGTTAATGCGCCGATCGGACACAGAACGACCAACCAAGAATCGAAAAGTTACCGTAATGTGTACGAAAAATGATTGAAAACAAATGTTCACATTCGGTCATCAATACAATATGGCGCCCCGGGAAAAGATAAAGAACGCTGTACTGTAGATCTACACTTCATTGATTCTGAAAAACTTTGGAGAGATTACTGGATATATGTATACTTAGGTAGGGGCCTACATATATAAACATATGTGTTTATTGAACAATTGCAATTAAATAGTTGAGGGTCAAATAGATTTATTTTGCAATTAGAGAACCGTCAACGACAGCAATTAAACTTATAGAAAAACAAAGGGAGACTATGCGAGCTTAGCAACATTAACAAGTGAAAGTCTCGACCTTATGTGTGGAATGAATAAAAAAGCTAAGGATAAATCAATATTTAGGATGATAAAATACGGTGTGGACCAAGATGACCAGCTCTAATGTCTTGTGGATGTAACCGCAGACATTGTCTGTTAGTCGTCTTGGTCAATTGCAACTGTGCAAAACACTAGCAAATAACGAAGGTAAGTTATTTCAATACTTTATATTATGTAACTGAAAACAAAAACAACACACACACGCAATCTAATAAAGAAAAGGTATTTGTTTCCTTGTTTACATTTGCAGAAAGCTTCTGTCAGACACGTTTCCGTTGATGTCGATCACATTATAAACATGTTTACTTACTGACACTACTGTACTGGCACGGTGGTTCGTCCCGTACCAGTATTTCCTAAACGGTCATGCTTCATTTTTTCATCGTAAAAGATCGACACAATAGCTTGTGGCTTGTGCTTGGAATACGAACCGACCGTCGACTCGTGATGCCATGTTGTATTTTGACGGACATAAACAGAGTAATCTCTGTTTAACGTCAATTCCTGTATTCAGTGGTGATGTGAAAAATTATGAATCATGGAAATCATCCTTTATGTCGTGTGTGGACGCTGCCCCTGCCACAGAAGAGTATAAACTCTCGCAATTACAACAGTATTTGCAGGGTCCTGCCTTGAAAACCCTTGAAGAACTGGGTCACTCAGCAACAGCATATTCGGTCGCAAAAGAACGTCTAGAAAGAAAATACTGTGGTCCTCGAAGAAAAGTCGGGAAATACATGCAAGAAATAGGTAAATTTCCCTCATTTGCCTCGAAAAATGTGAAAACACTCGAACAATCTGCAGACATCTTAGATCTGGCAGTATTGAATCTGAAAGAAAGCGGCCTTAAAACAGAAGAAGCAGAGTTAAAAATGTGCATCATGTATATGACATTTCAGACAAAAATTAACTGAAACACAGTTAGCAGATTATCATAAACGGTTTTTTGACAAAGAAAATCCAGAGTCTGTTGAAAGTCTGAGAGAATTTATATTGCGGGAATCTGAATATCAAGTAACAGCAAATGAAGCAATTCACGGACTAGGACAAAGTAGTGTTAAAAACAATAAATTTTTGCCGAAACTGAACAAAAACAATATTGCAAAGTGTGTAATGGTCTACATGGTGTATGGTCTTGTCGGTCTTGTCGGTGTTTTAAGCAATGAACTGTACCAGAGAGAAGGGAAAAGGCAAAACAAAATAATTTGTGCTTTCGGCGCCTTTCTGATTCTCGCATAGGTTCTGATTGCAGAAGAGTGAAGATTTGCGGCAAAGAAAAGGATTGGAAAAAGATGCATCATCGACGTCTGCACTCGGTAGAAACTACAAATAGAAAAGACATTGTAACAGTGAAACATGATGTGCTTGCCACAATGAATAATCACCAAATCATAGGGTTACGAACTGTTCCTGTAGCGGTGTGTTCTGGCAATAGAAGAATCGAAATAAATGCGTTATTGGATAATGCAAGCACTTAACATATATGAATTCCGCTATAGCGACTGCACTTGGACTTTGTGCAGGAACAAAACTAGTTGCAGTCAATATGTTGAACGGAAAATCTGAAACCTTTGAAACAATGCCAGTAACAGTGCAAGTACAGAGTTTAACTGGAAGTACAAACGAATTAATGTCCATACAACATATAAAGTGACAGGCAATATGACGGTCGTGAACTGGAATCAGTATAAATCCAAATATCCACATCTTAGAGGCATAATTCCCTGTGATGAAAGACAATCGAAGTATTGGTATGCTTATTGGAATTGATTGCCTTGAACTACATGCTTCGATATATGAAAGACGGGGTAATCCTGGTGATCCAGTTGTGAGATTGACAGCCCTAGGTTGTGTGGGGCCTGTACCGAGTTCCGAAGAATCATATACAACTTTCTTTCTGGAAGATCAAGTATTGAATTCCACTCTGAAGAAATTTGGGAAGTTGAAGAAGTAACTGTGCAAAATGTTCCGTTCACAATACATTGAAATTAATATACAATATATATGAGATAGGAATTCCATGGAAGGAAATTAGAGAACAGTTGGAAAATAATTTTGAAACAGTTAAGAAATTGTTACAGAATACTGAAAAGAAGTTAGCAAAGCAAACCGAAGTACAAACAATATACAGATACACAATAGATAAATATGTACACTAAGGCTATGTGCGAAAATTGAATCAGTCAGACAGTGTTGAAACAAAATGGGATCCTCTCCATTTTCCTGTTGCGAAACCTGATAGAACAACTACCAAAGTTCTAATGGTGTTCGACTCATCAGCAAAGCAAAGAAGTTTATCGTTGAATGACACTATTCATCAAGGTCCAGAGTTACAAGAAGATCTCGTCAGTATTCTCTTGAGGTTTCGCCATCACCCAGTAGCAGTAGTGTGCGTTATTGAAGAGATGTATCTCCAAGTAGGACTTATTCCACCAGATAGACAGTATCATCGCTTCTTCTGGAGACGTTTGGAAAGTGAGGAACCAGATGAATATGAATTTACAAGGGTCGAGTTTGGAGTCAATGCTGCACCATTTTTAGCACAGTTTGTATTGTGAACAAGGTCGTGGTAAAAGTAGACATAAAAGGTATTTGTGTGTTTTTACATGCATGAAAGTGAGAGCCGTTCACTTTGAAGTTGCATTTGGTATTGATACGGACAGTTTCTTAAAAGTCTTTTACAGATTTGTAAGTCGGAGAGGACTACCAGAAAACGTTGTGTCCGACAATGGCACTAATTTTGTCAGTTCAGTTGGAGAACTTCGAGAACTGTACAGTAAAATCGGCAAAAGCAAGGTAGAAAAAAACTGCAGCTAATAAAGGGTTGCGATGGCTTTTTAATCCACCTCTTGCGTCACATGTCGGAGGAATTCATGAGTCGATGGTAAAGAGTGCCAAGAAAGCCATGTTTGCCATATTGGGTCAAGCTGAAGTGACGGAGGATGAATTGATAACAGCCATTACAGGTGCCGAAGCTCTTGTAAATAGCAGACCACTAACTTACCAATTGTCTCATCCCGATGATTACTGATTAATCACTCAGAATCATTTCCTGCACGGTCAAGTTGGTGGACAGTTTGCTCCAGATTTTGAGGACAGCACCGGTTTCAACATTCGAAAGAAGTGGGGTTTTCTACAAGAACTGATTAAGCATTTTTGGAGGAGATGGCAGATGAGTTCCTTCCCAGTCTGGCTACTCGTAAGCGGTGGCATCAAACTCATCGAGATTTCCAAGTGGGCGATGTGGTTCTAGTCGTCGTGGATCCGTAAGCATCTCGAGGTCATTGGGATCTTGGCAGAGTCGCGAAGACACATCCTGGTATCGATGGTCACGTGAGGGTGGTTATCCTTCAACTTCGAGGAAAGGAAGTGAAAATACCAATTGCCCGTCTTTATCTGATTAAAGAAAATCAAGTGTAAACTTTAAACAGATCATTTTGAAGATATCAAGAGTGTTTTAGTGTATGTGAAAGTTAAAGAGCCATGATAATGCTCTTTGTAAACATCAGTGTCATTATTAATTAATAGTTATTGTTCTCTATGAATACCGTACCACGACGACAAAAGGCAGAAGAT
This sequence comes from Congeria kusceri, assembly GCA_027627225.1. Lineage (NCBI taxonomy): Eukaryota > Metazoa > Mollusca > Bivalvia > Myida > Dreissenidae > Congeria > Congeria kusceri. The sequence goes on along the minus strand of CM051029.1, from coordinate 41,241,701 downwards.
ACAAATCCAAGACGTACAAGACTTTCTCGTGCAGTATAGTTTTTTTGCAACGGATTGTTTGATATTTGATATCGTTCTATATGTATTCTGACTTGCTTTGAACATGTAAATATGTAAACATGTTCATTAATTTTCTTAAACTTCTTGGGACAATAATTTGAAAAGTAAGAAATGTTCAGATATGTTGTTTTATTAAGTTTTATTTTATGGCATTATAAACTTAACACTGTTTCAAATAAGAAAGTAAGAATCGTCTTTAAACATTATTAAGATTTTGTATGGTTATTTCTCACATCTTAATGTGATGCTAAATAAGTAGTAAACATTAGCATAATATTCTGTTATTTAACAGTGTTTTGTCATCAAACATGAACTTGTTTATATGCTGTTTTGTCAGTATTGTATGCTCAGATAATTGAAATCTTTTGTTTACATTATATTAAAAAGGGCTGAAATATAGCCATTTAGATTAATAGACATTTAGAATTATGTGAGATTGAGTGATGTTGAATAAAATTGTCGGTTGTTATAGTATGTTAGTATAATAGTATCAAAGTTATGTTGATGTGGGTTGAATAACTTGATAGGATTATATATATAGATGTATTGATGATTATGTTTCATCAACACAGGGGTATGTTATGAAGCCGGTTTGACAACATATAGATCGAATCATAAAACGGCATAATTGTACACGAAATAAATAGTTAAAGCCCAGAAATGTGGTTTTTATTGTCGAATTAATAGAAGTATAGTCCTATAGTACAGGATGGTAAATCCAATGCAATTGACATTAAGCTAAAAGTCAATGGATCTAATCTACAAATGTAATTAGACACTGGCAGTGGTCGGACACTTATTTATAAAACACGTATTACAAACACCTGCGAATTCGTCAACTTCAACCAACTGCAGTGAAACTAAAGGGTTACTCAGGCGAAAACATTGAAACTTTGGGCGAGTGAACCGTACGTGTGACCTATGAAAATAAACATCTAAAGGCAAGTATCGTAACAGGGGACTAATCTAATCTTCTAGGCAGTGACTGGATAAATGAAGTCAAATTAGACTGGTAAACAATCTTCGTTAACACAGTATCACTTAAAGTAGAGACAGTTCCAGAACTGAAGGCAATTTAAAGATGTGTTCTTCAAAAATGACAAACCAATTTAAGGTTCAAAGCAAGCATTAAGCCGAACGAAAATGCACAAGCATGGTTTCAAACGCCAAGACCGGTGCCCTATGCAGTCAAGGAGAAGGTCACTCAAGAATTGAACACACTTGTGGACCGAAAGGTAATTTAGCCGGTAGAACATAGCGAGCGGGCTTCGCCGTTTGTGGTATTTCGCCGTTTGTGGTATTACACAAAGCATCCAGAAATCAATAAGACTTTGCGGGGATTACAAAGTATAAGTCAACCATGATGTAAGTGAGGAACAGTACCCATCGCCTAATGTTGAAGATATCTTTGCTACACTGGCAGGTTGAAATAAATTTTCAAAATGAGACCTGGCCCAAGCATATGCCCAGTTAGAACTCGATGAAAATCACTCATAACAATTATTTTACATATGGGTTTGTTCCGATACAATCGGCTTGACTATGGAGTCAGCGTAGCTCCGGAATTTGCAGACTACAAGAATCAGTCGGTCTTGATTATAACTGACAGGTACAGTAAATGGCTGGAAGTGATTTCAATGAAGAGTACAACCAGTCAAACACTAATCAGAAGCTACGACTGGTGTTTGCTAGCACAGGGCTTCCAGAGGACAATGGTCCTGATTTCAAAGCAGTAGATTTCCATGAATTTTGTCCATTGAATGGTATACACCACCCGTTAACCCCTCCTTACCATCCGTCATGCAATGGGCAAGCCGAAATGGCAGTTCAAATTGTCAAACAAGCACTGAAAGCTAGATTGAAAGATAATGATAAACGTGTACATACAGTTAGTATCAACCATCTGCTTGCAGACTTCTTGAATTATAGAATTACATCACATACAACAACTGGTGTAGACCCATGTGTATTGTTCCAGGGCCGACAACTGAGGTCACAAGTGAGCCAGACGAGGATAAGATCGTGAAGCAGAAGCAAACAGAGATGAAAGAACAACATGACCAGTCAGCTAAAATGAGGGAATTCTTAAAAGGAGACCTGGTTGCCATTAAAACCAACACAACTGTCAAGAAGTGGCATTGGATTCCGGGCGCGATTCATAAAATGCTGGATAAAGTGACATATCTTGTGAAATGCGGTTGTAAGATTCGATATTGTCATGCATACCACTTGATTCTGCGTCAGTCAACGATGGAAATGCCATCAGACCCTGTCGGTCAGATGCCCGAGGCGGGATCAGGAGGCGCATACACTGATGAGTCACTGAGATTATTCCAGTCTAAGACTGTTCTGACAAAGACAGAATGGGTAGTTTGTACTTTAGCGGTCCCCGGAAATTCTAAATGTAAACAACGTTTTGCGCAGGCGTTGAAGTTGCTATGCATGACTTGTCTTGTTCCACTCGGTCGCCTTTTTTTTCTCGATTCGTAATGTTTTTTTCTTGGAAAATTATCATTGTTTTGGATCAAAACAGGATGAAAATATGAGCCACATGGCGTTTGAGTGTTAATAAGCGGGGTGTGGGGACGGCAGCCCCCAAAATCAGTCAATCCGCTAATTAACAGTTCAAATTTCTTCGTGGTTTACTGCTACAAGTCAACTGCTTTCAGATGAGACGTGTAAACTTGCAACTAATGGATGCACAGAAGGCCGTATTGAACATATGTTGCTATCATGTTCTATGTTAATTTTTTTTGTAATTTGTGGTTTTAAGAGTATAAATCGCTTTATTCCATTTGCAAATTATGCTTAACGTGTTAAATCATTACGCATGACTTCGTCGACAACCATTTTCAAAATGGCCGACTTTTTTGTAGAAAGCGGGTTAATCGCAAAGATATGCGATTTTGAATTAATATTTTGTGAAATATTTCACAAAATATTAATTAAACTTTGCACAAAAATCAAGACTATTGTGTTATTTTTCCCTTTTACGGCCGATTTTTATAAATCTCCACGCTAGCGCGGCTCACTATATTTGCGCGCACCTAGTCCTTAGTTACGTAGAATGTATATAGTATTTTCGGGGACCGCTAAAGTAAAGGTGTTCCGACAGAATGTTTGTAGGTATCTGTTTTTGCAAAGATTGGTTTGAAGCACTTTCGGTTGTTACATACTAATTTTTCAACAAGATTGACACTGATATGGTCTTGGAAAGCTTTAGCCCTAATTGAATTGATGTTATTTTACCTATTGCGCTTAATTTCCTCGTTTTCCCATATTGCTAGTATCCTCTCCATGTCCTTTACTTTATGACTGTATCTTTTGTAAATCAGCATGAAAATGTATACCTAGCATTAGATTCCACTGTATTTTCCACATTTTAATGCTGTCAGAACTAAACGTATTTTGATAATTCGTACTAATTTACATGTATGTTTGAAGAATAAAAAAATATACTAAAATAGAGAAACGGTTTCCGCTCAAGAACATATTGAGATATTTTAATAAAACTTAATACATAGATACCTTATATCAAGACCTCACATGCGATTGCATATGGGGTTGGTGGGGTCAAGGTTAAGGTCACTGTTATTACAAATAGAAAAACGATTTCCGCTAAATAACTTGAGAATACATTGAGATATTTTAATGAAACTTAATATAAACCTTATATCGAGACCTCACTTGGGGTTCATATAAGATGAATGGGGTCAACGTCGAGGTCACCATTAGTAAAAATAAAAAATGGTTTCTCAATAGATTGAAAACATTGAGATACTTTAATGAAACTTCATGCATATATATCTTATATCTAGACCTCGCTTGGGATTGCATATTGGGTGGGTGGGGTCAAGGTCACCATTACTAAAAAGAGACAAGCAGTTTTCGCTCAACAGCTTGAGAAGATATTGAGATTTTTAATGAAACTTAATAAATAGATACCTTATATCGATACCTCGCTTGGGATTGCTTATGGGGTTGGTGGGGCCAAAGTCAAGTTCACCATTACTAAACATTTTAGTGATGTGCTGACTTTAATGCATTTTGGAATTTCCATCCAGTAACTCTGTCAAGCAGAAGAAAAGTCGAGCGCGCTGTCCTCCGACAGCTCTTGTTTAAGACAGCCATTACGAATATGTTTATCTTAAACATGTGTAAGATAGCAATTTGAGCGTTTTCATTGGCTACATATTATTTGACGGACCAATCGCATGACGTTATTTTGGTGAAATGACGGCGTCAACGTGAAATGACGTCACGTCAGTACACAACTTTTATGATTTATCAACACCATTTGGTATAATTATAAGTTTTTTTTCGTTTAAAAGCATGTGATAAAAAATCTTACACTCGTTGTCGTTTCATACCATATTTTATTAAACTCGTGCAGGAAATTCGTTAGTAAGCTCGCCAAATGCTCGATTGCTAACAAAATGCCTGAATTCGTTTAATGAAATAAGGTATGAAATGACAACTCGAGTCAGATCCTATAAATGTATAACACGTCGTGTTTGATGGTTCTGCCTAAATGACAAGAATGTAATTGAGTGATTTCTATTTTCTTCACATAATAACGAACGAACGAAAATATCATAATTCTCCAATAAAAACATTTATAACCACTGTATCTAAGGTGACATGTGCCATCCCCCTCTAAGTGGACAGATTTGATTTGAAAGTTATTACATGGTAATTAAGGTGCCACATACAGTTAAATTTGATTTACTGGTTCCAATATACAATTTTAATCCTACTGTATATTCAACATATTTGCGATTTTTTTTTAAAAACATACCATGACCACTGGTCGTATGTGCCAGTTTGGATAAATTACTTGGACGAATCGATAAGTTTCATCTAATGTTATTAAATTTTATTGAAATATAAGCGCACAGTGCACCAACATTTTCATTGATACTATAAATAACTGTAGACAGATTTTAATTTAGACAAAAAAGAAACAATATCTTTTGAAGCTGCTCTGTAAAATTTTAATTTCTGTTGCTATATACATTTAAAGATTGAGTAGTGCCAAGTGGTACGCAATAGCGAATAACTTGAGTGCCTTCAGAGCTTTTCTTATAATTCTTTTTAACTTCACTTTGAAAACATCAAAACTATAACAAAGCCCTTTTCTACTTAGTGTGTATGCAATCAATTTCCTCATTCTTTACAGCACACGACCCATTTTTTAATCTAAAATTTGATAACATTTGACCGAGGTTTAGTCTAATCTGATGCAAAAAATGTGACTTCTAGAATATTATTTCGGTGTTTGTATAATTTCACATATTGACTTCAACTTTTACCCTATATGATCACTTTCATATCTGATCGTGCATTCATCAAGGGCATCATCCTGACAAAGTTATCTAGTGACGTGAACTAAATGAATATACGACTTGTCACATGCATACTTTTGAAACACAAGATGCCTTCAAACTATGGTTTAAGCTTATGCAAACACTTATGCATTTGAAGCACTATGTTAAACCTCAATAAACCTAATACTTACGGTACATCAAACATCCATACATCAGGTTTCTTAATCATTTTTCTTGTAGATAACATAAATTATATGATTTTATCCCATTTAAGCATGTTGTCTACTTTTGTAGACAGTGGAAGTTAACACTAGGCTGGGAATTAATTAGGAGCATAAATTTGATAATGATTGTTAGTCTATACTTGCTGTCCTGATAAGCGTCAACTGGAATGTTTATCTAGACAAAATGCAAACCACTACAGTATTTGCACTGTCATTTTATTGGACATGTGGTAAAATGTTCCTTGAACATATTTTTGAAAACGGCTAATAGAAAAAGAGCGACAGTGCGACAAACGCTGGAGTAGTAGTTATGGACCTGCTTTCGGAGCTCCAGAAAGTTGATGTATATCACTTGACATTTGATAACCTATTTACTTCTCTGAAACTTGTGGACCGGCTTACATATATGGTAGTATCTTGCACAGGGACCACCCACGCAAAGCGATTAGAAGATTGTCCAGTCAATTATGTGAAGGACATGGAAGGACACCAAGAGGGAGCTATGATAAAAAGTATGACGCACACAAAGGTATCATAGTGGTGAGGTGGACTGACAACAATATGGTGAACGTATCTCTATCAGATCCAAAAAGTGGTGGTTGCCAGTTTTCATGTATTGTATAGATTTTGCGGTACAACATACATTTCACATTTACCGTGCTACCAAGGCAGCAAGTAGGCAACCATTAGATCCGTTTGGTGTCAGACGAGCCAGGGTCACTGGGCTGCTTGCCCAAGGACGTACCCCTATAGTAAGTCCAGGAAAGCCAAGAACCGGATGAGGCCACTGTCAAAAAGAATCCCTGACCACATCCGACTTAATGGAATAAATCGTTATGCAGAGCCACCAAGAGAAGTGCATTGGTAATTGTGTGGGAGGAAATGCAGGTAAATATGCTCAAAATGTAATGTTGGAGTGCACAGAAGATGCTTTGAAGTGTTCCACAGTATTTAGGTATTCGTACTGTCAAACCCAAAGACTTGAAAGTCTTCTGAACAATAATTATTTATGTTGAGCACACATTTCAGAGTGTACACTTTTGTGTCTAATGTCTACTTTTGTAGACAAAATAATAAAACATATTATCTGTACAAACTCTTGAATGTCTACTCCTTGAACATATCTAGCCAATAATGCTTATCTTGACATATATTCTGGAATTATATATTACATATACCCATTTGCGCTTGTTGTCTACTTTTGTAGACAAAAGTTTGAAACACTTAAATCAAAATTATAGGGCCAATATCTGACAAATATACCCAGATATGTTATAAATATATGGTTGTCCAATGTTTTATACCTTTTTTTTAAATTCCGGCACAAATGGGTTCAGTTTAAATTTTCTTTACCTAACAACATTGAACGAGTTATTAGCGTAACTATCAGTCTTTGACGTAAAAACAACATTTATAACCTCTGTATTTAAGGCGACATAGTTCATCCCTCTCCAATTAACGGATATTCATTCTCATGGTCCGATCAAAAAAGTGACCGCTGAAAATGGGGCAGTACTGAGGAGTGCTATGCAGCTGATAAAGTTTCATCTACATGTTCAATGTATAACTATGAAAACATAAAAATATAAGAGTCAATGATTTCAGTAGGCAAATGTTTATTATCAGAAAAAAATAAAGTATCACAGTTTATTTATAGAGAGCAGGAGATAAAGGGAATTTTGACACACAGTAATAACAGTCGAATAGTAATGCATTTATCAAATTTGAATTTCGAAATCTTTATTAGTAGGATCTTAATTTATAAAGGAACCTATCGACATTATGGCAAATTAAAAATAAAGAAGCAAAAAAGAACACCCAGAAATATACTGGAAATAAAGTGTTTTTATTTTAATAAACAACAATTGATGTTGATAAAATATAAAGCTTTTGTAAAGCTTTTCGTCGATTTTTTATTACAGGTTTATGTCTCACGTAGCCCAAAATACATGGTAAGGTTTACAAGACTGTTAAGCCCTGTGCTTAGCCTTGCATACCTTTACTTTAAACGATTTTCTAGATACAACAGTTGTCTTTATCACCGGTTGTCCAAAACGGAAATTTGTCAAAAATACCAAACTCTTTGAATAAATCACTTTCACGAAAAAGAGTAATACTTTATGTACTTAACAATGTTTATCTAATACAGAAAAGCTATTATTACACTTTACTACTGCGAAGCAAAAATATGTTTTCCTGATTAATGATTTTAACCAGTATTTGGTGTTACTATCAGTCGCACTGTGTTGGCGTATTCTAAGCACAGCAAAATGCCATATTATATATATAATTCTGACATGACACACACACAGAGTGTTAAATGAATAAAATTTACTGTTGTTAAATATAAAATAAGCAAGCCTAAAAATAGTTCCGAAACTGTAAAATATAGTGCTCATTGTGAATGTAGAATATGTTGTCAGGTCCCGTTAGACTGTAATAAATAATGTTCACATACACGTTATAATTGGCTACAAACAATAATTTGTCCTTTGATGCGGATATATTGAAACACTTGGTTTAATTCCTACGCATCAGAAATCCAAATCGTTGTTTATTACAATAAAAACAACTCTTCTTCGAAATATCGTTCTGAAACAAACATTTATGAATCTAGAAAATGCAAACAACAGATTAAATACACCATGAGAAAATATATGATATGGGTATTTGTGCAGACAGAAGGAACAACTGAAACATCTGTAGAGAGAGATTCATTTTGTGCTAGTGCCATAGAGCATTTGCCGTACTGATATTTCAGTATAATCCAATATGACAATTTCTTCTCAAAATACAAAAGGACTGTTGACTTGATGTAATTAATTAAGTATTCATTATTATTTTGCTACAATGAATTAGAATTGTTCACTTTAGTTACCATAAGGATAATTTTTAATTCACAAAAGAGTCTGGCGGTCCAGTAAGTAATGCCCTAAAATGAAGTACCAGTGTTATAGTGTTAAAGGGAGTTGTTCACAGATTTGCGTATTTGTGAAAAATGTCATTTAATGTCCTAACTGCGAAATCTAAAGCAGTTGGGCTAACCAAAACCAATTATTATATATAGAAAACAAGAGAGCCATAAGGCCTTAGGTCGCTCACCTTAGGAACTAAACTTTTCTTAAACTTTGAAAAGTCGAGCTAAAATGGATGATGAATGACACCCTGAGATACTCGTTAAAATATAACTAGATGTGTCACAGAGACGGATGCACCCACGATGTACGTTTGTCGCCAGCATAAATATTTGCCTTTACAAATTAATTTTCATATATACTTTACAGTGGAAAAATGAAAGGGTCATAATTCTGCCAAAATTGGTCGCAGCCAAAATTCCTTGCTCGACGATCATATTCACATTATGGTTTTTCAGCTGTGAAAGTTTGAGCGGAATTTGCCCAGCAGTTAAAGTGAAATTGAGCACACACAATTTTGGGAAAATTACTATATTTAAAAAAACAACAACAAAGGGCCATAATTCTGCCAAAATTGGTCGCAGCCAAAACTCCTTTCTGTACGATCATCTGTACATTAAGGTTCTTTGCCTGTGAAGTTTGAGCGAAATCGGCCAAGCAGTTAAAGAGAAGTTGAGCACACACAATTTTGGGACGGACAGACGGACGGACGTACGGACGGACGTACGGACGAACAAGTAAAACGGTTAATGCCTGCCTCTTTGTGGGGGCATAAAAACATTAAATATATCAAAACACAAATGTTTCAAAATGCTGAATCAGTTTTGTTAAATACCAGTAATAACAAGAACTATCACTGTCAGTTATTACTAGCCCCCAATGGCACATAAGACTTGGAAATCTGTAGCAAATTTCCGGTCAATATTTTGACACTATTGGTTAATTTTGTACCTCTATAGGCAGTTTGATCCTGACCTTTGACGCGAGGATCCAATAATCAATGGGGATATTCTACTTGACATGACCTTCCAAATATTCCGAACGTAGTTGCCGTGACAAGGTATAATAACTTTTGGTCAGTTTGATATTGTTCTATGACACAATAATCAATAATGATCTACTTCTCATTACCAACCAACTTACATACCGAATGTTACAATCCAATGCGTAAGGGTTACATAATGACAGCAAAGTGTTTCTGGTCCGATTTTTCTTATATTCAACTTTGGTGAATATTGGATGAAAAATGAAGTCTCTATCATTAATAATGTCCAATTCAGCTTTTTTTTCAAAACACAACGGGCAATAACTCTGTTTCTGGTCCGATCGTGCTTATATTCGATTGGAACTGTAATCTAATGGTAATAGACAAACTGTGCAAGATTGAAGAAGATTGAATGAAAAATGAAGTTCCAATCATGAATAATGTCAATTTTTGTTATTTTTTAATTAACAAAGGGCAATAACTCTGGTGTTCGAAACACGATCTGGCCAATTTTTGGCGTCTGTTTAGATCGAATGGTCATACACAGAATGTGAAAGTTTGGTTAAGATGGAATAAAAAAGAAAGTTTATATGCTGGAAAATGACATTTTTGCACCTTTTTGCATGCAAAAGGGGCAATAACTCTGGTGTTACTGGTGTGATCTGACCCAATAATAATCCCGTCCGAGAATTTCCGGTAATACACAAACTGTGCAAGTTAGGTCAAGACTGAATAAAAATTGTAGTCTCTATCGCGACAACTGTCCAAATTGTTGACGGCATACCAATAACTCAGGTGAGCTAACAATACATAACAGAACATTTAAGCGCATGCGTGAAAACTTATAAAGTTATTTATGCGAACATAATATGATATTACATACAAAAATTAGTGTAGTATCGAAGTCTGTATACGTAATACATTTACTTTATATATTCAAATATTGTTGTATGATTTAGGTTTGGATTTTTTTAATGTATGCATTGTTTTGTGATTTTACATTCATTTCTAAATGGCATTTGTTGTGTATACATTTAACCCAACTAAACAGGAAACATTGTAACTTCAAACAAACAGACATATAGATCTACAACATGTCGACTGAGTCCAATGTGACAATATAAATATGTGTACGTATTACACTTTACAATATGTTCACTACCTATGTAGGGTTAACGGTATATATTATAACTACGAACAACCCTGTGAAATGCGTAAGCAAACTGCATTGCAATTATAAATTTACACCAGATCAAGTTTGCTTGATGAAGAAATTTGTTTTTCCAATATTTTTGTATCCGCTTTGCCGCAGCGAAAATGAAATGTATTCGCTAATGATCCATCTTCCGATATAGATTTGTGTCTGTTACGAGACCGCTGTTTAAAGCATCCAATCTAATATAATCTAATCTAATCTAATCTAATCAAACCACTACGACTAGGTTTTGTCAATATGTAAAGATTTACAGGCGAATAGTTTATTACATTAGATTACAGCCTTACCTCAAACGGTCACTGTTCATTGTTACTATTTAAGTTGAACTGTGTGGTTAAAAAAAGAAGCATTAAGATGTTATAATAATAAATGAATAATTTAATGATAATTTTTTTAAAATAATGCTTACATTGAAAACCGTGTTTTATAAAGATTTATTGAATGTAAGTTATATGTCATGTGAAGTGGATCCGTGCATATTAAAACGTTCGGAGTTGGTTGTATAAATTCATTAAGTTAGGTTTACTCTTCAAGATGAGTAGTATCAAAGAAGAAAGTCATACATTTGATATGGATTCATTTCCGCGATACAGATACACGGCTTACCGTGTAGAACGCTTGATTCGAACGGGACATTCTTTACAGCCAAATACGTTTATCAAACAAAACTTTGGAAACGTCAGAATTGTAGTTATTTGCGACGGTCGGGGACGTGATTGCGAACATTTTACCGAAAGTACGACTGATACATTTAAAGCTTTCGAAAGCAATACCAAACGCGCAGATACATTTACAATCGAACCGACTGTGTGCCTTATTCACACCAAATGTTACAGACCTCGGCGTAACGAACGGCATCCTTCAAAGCTATTTTTATTAACCGATGATAACCAAAGGGCAATCAATGACTTCAAAGATGCACACATATCATCAATTATTATAGTTACCTCAACTGAGGCTATACAAAGAAATACAAATCTTTTATTGGAGCGGTATGCTTGTGGAGTGTTAAGGGCAATGGTTGAAAGAATGCTTAATAACTCCATCGAGGAAAAGAGTATAGTTCGTCAGAGTGACCCAACGTTTACGTCATTCCAGAGTGTGCGAGTGCAACGGCAGTCGACTGATACTAATGTTCCGTACACAAACTGTGCACAAACAGACTCTGACGGCGGGAATATGTGTGAAAAGGACCTGTCAGCAGTAAAACGTAAAGCCGATGTTTACGCATCGGGGTCTTTAAGATCAGGTTTGCAGTTTGCAGTCAGAAACTACAAATAATATATCATGCTTTATGTAATGATGAATATAATTTCTGATTGAAATCACAAATAATGTCCATGTGAAAAACAAATAATGTAAATAGTAATGATCGATTTATTATTGAATGTTTATTTCTAAATAAAATGGTTAGTATACATTTAAAACTAACGGTAACACAAAAACATGTATATCAAAATGTCATTTTTGATTTAGTTCTACTGGTTTCGTTATTTAAATCGTATTAATTTCAAATATCGGCATTGTATTTATGACAACATTCAATCATTCAGCGGTATTCGTACTATTTAGGTAAACGGTTCAGACCTTCTCGAATCGCTGAAGCAGCCAGATACAAGATGGACATGCTTCTATTAGATGTAATGGCGCTGTTTAAAAGAAGTGATGTTCCGGAACCAGAGTGGCCACAAGTAATGTATCCTGAAACACGGGAGTTAAATCACAAGGTAAATCGGTTTTGTGATTGTTATCATATAGCTAACTACATACATAAGCCATGACATTTTATTCACAGTAAGTTAAGTCTTATGTTACGTGTATTAATGCGACTGACAGAACGTTATGACATTGCGAGTAAAAAAGAGAATTGCAACAATGCATTCATCAAGCAAATTGTTCGTCGCTCTCATATCGTATGTCCATCGAAAAGCTACATTTATATATGGTTCGAAAATAATGACCCTGTTGGCATATGAATGAAGATTTTGTTTATATATGCAAATGTATGTGTAGTAATTGAAAGAAAATCGTTTTAGCTCACTTTATTTCTATTTTAATTAAATATTCACTACTTATACTGGTCTGCTTTCAGAATGTTGAAAAACTGTTTAAGGTAGATGCTAGCATTGTCGGATGTGGTTATCAACATCACATACTGCAAATATACTTGAATCGCGAGGCAAATGCTGCACTGGACAGCGCACTTAGAAAGAGTTTGATTGGACACAACATTTTCCATCACCATTTCAATTATGGGCCATGCAAATACACTCCATTATGCGGCATAAAGGTAGGATCACAACTTGGAATTAAACATTTAATAGCTACACTGGGAGGATTTGCCCGTGACAACGGAACCCTTTATGCATTAGTCGCTCGTCATTTGGTCCGAATGGGCAATTACATAAAATATAAGCATTCCAATGGTGAGTTTACTGCAATAGGAGTTCACACAAGCCAAATACGAGGGGAGCTTGATATTGCTGCTGTCAAAATCCTGCCTAAGACAAACATCCAAGACACTAGGTTCAGAGACTCAATAGGCACTTTCACGAATAGTGTGCTATTCAATTTTGAAGACCAAACTGAAGCACGGGTAAGGGACTCGCTTCAAAGTGAGTATATATTCGCCTGGACGGCTCATTCAGATGCGCAGCCCAGCAGAGGAAAAATTACGATACCAGTTTTTCAACGACCAAACTGTCAGTATAAATATGTGGTCATTGAAAACGAGACTGACGAATATGCCGACCAAGGGGCAGTTGGACCTCCTGTTGGGGAATCATTTGGAAAGAAAGGTGACAGCGGGGCAATTGTATGTTTTGACGATAAAGATGGTAAAGGCGTCCATGTTGTTTCAATGTTAATGGGCAAACTGGATTCACACAATGGTGTTGGCTTCTTGACACTGCCACTTCAGCAAGGACTACACCAGCTTAGCACGATTCTGGACGGGAAATTGCAGCTGTGTTGAAGGCGTTTGCATGCAGAAAGTAGCAAAGCGCTTTGATCAGATCATTATTTTGTGTATAAACATAATATTGGTGAGAATACATGTTTACTGACTGCTTTAAATGTTCGTCAAAGAGATGAAACATTTTGGTAAACCTGGGGACAGTATACTTCGACGACAAAGACGGAAATGGCGTCCACCTAATATCGTTGTTCATGGGAGAACTTGAAGGACAATATGTCACTCAGTTCTTGACGTTGAACTGGTTATGAATTTGCAACTGTGTTAAATGAGCCAGTATATAGTTATTTAAGATGCTAATTTTTTGTGTGTATTACACATTTCATTCATTAACATGTCAGTTATGTAGTACAATGGATACGTTTGTTTATAGTAGTATTCATTGCAAATTATCATTAAGTAAATATCCATATTTACTTGGAAAAGTAATAACAACAAGTATATTTAACTTATATAGAATTTATGCAGACACGTATTCTTATTTATATGTATATATGTAACTAATTCTGATTTTGAGTATGTACATATTAAACGCATGGCTTCTATGATCATGCTTAATAAATAATCAATATTATGACTCTATTCGTAAGCGTTAGATCTCTTGAGATTTCATTTCACATATTGGTTTTGTATACACCTATATGACTAAGTAAATTGTACTCAAAGGCAAATACTGAATGTATGCAAATACTGAATGTATTTTGGCTATCTACTATAAGTATAATAAACTATACGATTAAAACATATACAATGTGTAAATGTACACTAGATCTCATGCTTTCCTCTCTTTGTCTCAAACTAAGAATACTGCTTACCAATATTTACGTATTTACTATTTTATTTATATAATTTAGTAGTTTTTAAATGTTGTGCCTTGGGAGAACACCATTGTTGATCTCAGTAACCACACACTGTATATACGCACATTTGACGTATTTTGTTTTGCATACTGTGGATTATACATCTTGTCTATCTGATTAAACTAAAAACAAATCTGTCAAGGTGTTTTGAAATTGGATTAATCCTAAGACAGGATGTGATGTGGGGGTACTGGATATAGTAACTGGAGGTAACCAATCTGGCTGGTATAGTACCTATCGACCATTCCCCAATAGGCGGGGATGGGTATCGATCCTAGGTAAGAAGTGCATGTGCATAACAGTGGTCTTGCGGGAAAGGAAGACCACTACGAATCAGATATCATTAAAATTAGAAATTCAGTTATTCTTACGGCATTGTGTGAACTGTATTTAGCGGGAGATAAATTGTGTTCTTTCGTTAAAAAATCTGTGAAAATAATTCAGTGCATCCATATTTTTGCGTTAAATCGACGTTTAATGGTCTATTCATTTTATCTTAATATAATATCTTCTTTTTCAAAATATTTTATGTTTTCGTCTTTTATTTTGAAATATTATATATGACCTCCGTGTAAGATGTTTGAATATAATATGCGCATATACCAAGGAGTAACTGTGATACATTCTATTATACAGTTACACATAAATAATATGCTGCTGACGAATATTAAGCGCCTGCCTTTGTTAACAGTTTGCTCTACTCCATTGGACAAACAGACATACTGTGCCGTCATTTTTTAGTAATGACCCATTCTCATTATAGCTGTGAAAGTAAAAGCCCTCTCATTTTTCATCACTATTAAATCAAGTGTCATAAATTTATTAATTCTATCTGGTTGTTTACTATTACGCACGTGTATTTATATACTCTACGCAAGATGTGGCAGAATGTGGTTATGTTTGTATATTGAACAATTCTCCTATTGCTGTACAGTGAGTAAGAGAAAATGGAATCTCGTTACACTATCGTCATTGCTTTTCAGCCAACTATCAAATAATCAACAAGGAAGAACAAGATAACCACATAAAAAATATATTCAGCTTACGCGTTCGATAAATTGCACCACGGAACATTACATATCGATGTGCACTTAGTGAAAAAAATAAGGTTATTGTTTTTAAATTGTACATATCGGCAGAAAATAACATACGTACATTAACATTTAGAACACGCGCAAGTCTTCATCAATTAAATATATTAGATTAATGGTATTGTGTACGTTTAAAAATCAGAGACGGTTGTTTGACGGAGATGTATTGTCAAAACGCTCTTATTCTGTACACAGTGATTTTCGGACATTGACCTTAGTATGCGCGGTTATAAATTCAATAGCGATGATATTTAGTTTAAACCTACCGTATTTATTATAGCTCGATTGTGTGGGGTGTTGTTATTGACAGTCTTGAACTGAATGTGCGCTCACACTGACAGATCTTTAACTTTTGATTAGACGCCGATAGCCAGTGTGCGCTGCGCAAATTAAATGTGATTGTTCTTTATTAAAGGATCATTTCGCAGATTGGCACACACACAATTTACACATTGTTTGTCACATATTTCAGAAGTAACAATAAATGTCTTAAAAAAAGACAATCCGCGCAGAAATTAATATTGAGATGTCATTTTTTTTGCCCTTAATATAATACAAGAGGACCAAGCTGTGACTTCATGGACCCCATATTGTTCGTTCCTTACTAAGGAGATACTCGGACCCCAGATTTTTCGGTCTCTACTAAGGAGACTTCTCGGACACTAGATTTTTCGGAAACTATAAGAAAACGTATCGGCACCCAAAATTGATTTGAGATAAACTCAATAATTATTAATATCTGTACCGTGAATAAACCGATCATATTACCGCCCCATGTTTTCACCAGTGATACACGAATAAGCTAAATACTAGTAATTTACGTAAACATAATTGATACATGAATTTGTCAGGCAAATTTAACAAATTAACATTGTCAGAAAATAATAGCGGGAATGAATGAGCAGTAAGTTTATGAATTCCCCATTTATTGCAATTCTCGGGTTTAGGATTCTCCAGACGCTAATTGATGCGTGTGCATTAACACAGCTTTACCTCACGCTATTTTTAGAATGCTTTTCCTGCTGGAGTTGTACTCGCTAGAATTAATTCACGGGGACGACAGTCGGTTACAGCGTAGGTCTACAATAATATTTTTACACAATGATAAAATAATAGGAAATATAAGCTCTATCAAATTTGCTAATATTTGTTTTGCTTATTTATCAGAAAAATACCAGAAATGTACCACTTTATAGTTTGGGCTTGCAAGCTCAACAGGCAACATTGTACGTTGTGACCGACTGTCGTCCCCGTGAATTGTAGCATTGTAATTGTCATTTATATATAGAGCGCGCCGATTATGTAGGCTTAACAAGATAGTTATTTCATTATGTGAATGAATATAACATTCTGATCATAAAGTACAATGAGCAAAATTGTTCATAATTATGTTCATTTCTAGAGTGTATGTCGAAGATATGTTTATAACTTTAATTTAACCGCTTATGTAAACAATTATGTAAATTTTTAATCCCCAAAAGTATGCAACAGTTATTGGTATACGTTAAACCATTGTTTGAAGTTTGCATTCCCTAAAATTAAAAAATTTGCCCAATTATATTGGCATTCAATTTTCTCGCTGCATTATTATCGCAAGAAATCTAGGTCAAAAGTGATCTTAGACAGCTACGCCGAGAAAAACAGCAGTTTGTAATATATAAAGACACAATGTAACACACGCAGCACAGAAAAATCATATTAAAAACAGTGTGTCGTTCATAAATTTAACATCAATTAATTAAAATCGATAACGTCATTAAATGGACATGACCCTTAAAAAATCATAATGAAATGACGAAATGTATTGATAATAATTAGCAAATAAATTTTAAAGCAGCATTACTGTGTACATAAAGTCAAAATAGTATACATATACATTTTTTAAATTGAACGCAACTAACATTATGTGTATACAAATGCAAATGAAACGCTGCAACTGGATATGTATTGCTGTATATTGTCATCAGCTGATTTACTCTGATTTACTGTGTCGTTCATTGTTATGATTGAAACTATAATTCCTTACTTAACTAAACATTTTATTTGATAGAACTTTCCGCAGTTGCACAGGAAAGCGGCGGTATGGACTAACATACATGTAATTACTATTTCACTAAACGAATAGTGTTATCAGGTAATACAACACCTGTATATTTATACGCTTTCACTACATATCTTGAAACCAAAACTACTGTTTTTATATGAATAGTGATTTTAGTTAATTCTTCCTAAAGTGATTAGTGAAGCAACTGTTAAAAAATGTTTAAACAAGGTCTGCAGTTCTTGTAATCGCTCTTATGGTGCCTGTGTACCTGTGATACATTTATTAAAGTTCCTCAAATGTATATTGCTGAAGTAACATGCGGAAGTTATTTAAGGATGGTGCGATCTGATTAGATCTTTGAACAAAAGGTATAATTTCCTGTTTACATATCTGGCTAATAACACCCAGTCAATAATGTGGCATGATTACCCAGTGGTGACCGAGATTTGAGTTAAATTTGTCCTAGAGGTATTAGTAAGGGATTAGTTTCAACGTTTTTCTCTAGATGAAAATGATGACGTATTTTAATATATTTATTCATTAAACATGTATAAGTAATTCGCATGAACGAACATTCATAAAGCAATGTATGTTTAGTTCGTTTTATAATAATTACCCTTTTCATGTTAGGTGTCCGGATTTTGTTTGTTGCCTATGTGGTTCTGTGGTGTAGAAATGTATGAATGAAATAATCTAGAAATTGCATAACCATTAAGACTTGCATATGACCATTAAACTTAATTTCAGGATGTTTGTTGGTGGTATGATTTTCGTGGGTTACAAATTTGATTTCAGTTTCTATTTTCATTGATTATCATACTTGTGTGACTACAATATCTTAGCCATACACCTTACTAAATCGATTTCGGATGTTCATGTACATTTATAATTTATGATATACCAATAATCCTGACATTACTATTTGGAATGCTGAATGTCTCAATACCTGCATTTTCCTGTAACACATTACTTGGACAGTGGACGATTAAATTAATGCCGTATACTTTGACTTCACATTGTATTATTTACATGATTTATATTGCGAACCAGCACATTTCTTTATACGTTTCAACATTCTATATAATAACATCATATAGTAAAACATTATTAACATTCATTGCACAGAAAAGTTAATAAAATGCATTTATATTTATTTCAAAGTTGAAGGAATATGCAAGTAAATGTAGCTGGATATGGTGTGTTGGAAACAGACTGAACTCCAGTCAACCGTATGACCACAGACAATGCTCGTATCCACCACAATGTATGCTATGTAACATTGCAACCGAACTGTCGATCAGGTGTAAAAACAAATATGTTTGTTTCAGGTAACCCGACCTACCCTTAAACAATGCCCCGACCCTAGAACAATTTATTGGGTTTGTCAGATTGATTTTTGGTTGATTTACCTTTTTCAATAATTAAATGTGTTTTTGGATAAATAAGTGTTTTGTTTTGATAGTATCCACTTATAAACAATGTTTAAGGATATTACTGATACGTTTTGAATATTTATTCAGTTTTAGAATCTTCAAGTTGACCATTTACCAAATAAAATAAATAAATAAATATAAAATAAATCCCTACCTACCTACCCTAATTTTTTGGGACATGTTACCTGAAGCAAACATTTTTTTTACGCCTCACTAAAATTTGTAGTTTTTATATAATATGTTGCTATATATTAGTTTTCTATCCTACATTTCCCTTGTTATTAAATGGCAATGTTCAGAAGAACATACTTTTCTGCATTTTCTCCTGTTTAGTATATATTTCAAAGTATTTATTTTTGTGTGCGTTTGTTGCCATTGCAAACACAATATTTGAAAGGCAAATAAAACAAACAACAAAAAAATGCATATGTTTCAATAAGATAACCTAGATTGTATACAGACACACTAATAAATTGACGGTAAACCTTTCACCTGAGATAAATAGTAATCTGTTAACGTCACCATTTCTAAGATAAATGCTCTGAAAACGATTGTTACTCATTCTGGGCCAACGATAAAGAAAAATGGTTGCCTTAAATATAGAACGTATATAGATAACATATAGTATATAGCTGTTGGAAGACAACTGGTTCAGATATAAAAAAAGACAAAAATATAGGACTGTTGGAATTTATAAGTTGTTGAACTGATTTACTAATATAAATTCTGTTTACAATACGTACACTTAATATATGTTTTTTGGAGAAGTTCTTCAAATGAGATGTTCCGATGTGCTGCGGTGATCTAGATGTGCGACGTGATTTAGCCTAGACGAATGCTACTAAACTGATTTTGTTTCTCGAAATGAATGAATCAAATGTTATGAAATGTAACATCCAAATAAAGCGTTTAACGGGCATTATTGTTATCATGCTTAGTGAAATACCGCTCATAGTGCACGATGATATATGGAAAAGTACAACCCATTGTCGTTTATCTGATAAGCTTAATTGAGTATGTGACTTTTTTAAACCCACATCATCTATATCTAACTTAAAATAAAGAATTTACGTCATTAACTTGACATACGACATGTTTGCTATAATTGTAGTCGAAGATCCTAGACGTCTGTGATCCTTGCATTTAAACTTTTCACTCACTGTCAGGTGATATGAAATAGTTCATGTAATATGGTGAATGATAGCCAAATTATTTCACTGAAGGCTGTGTAAAATGATATCAGCACACAGTGTTTTTAAATACTTTCACAAGTGCATACACCCTCTGTATGGAATGTATGTGAATGTTCTGGTCGTCTGCGCTTACAAGGTTCTGACATGCAACAAACCTCGGAAGAATATGAGTGCAGGCCATCAACGCACTCGTCACCGTATTGTCGTTTGCACCTTCCTCCAGCACTCTGCAATAACAAATAAACATCGTAGAATTCACCTCTTCAAACACTTGTGCAACATATAAACTTTAGAGTTTACTACACTGCGAGTAGTTTAATATATTAATTATAGAAACTCTATCGATAAAGTGTTTTTCACTAGTAAATACGTGAACTATATGAATTCATCATACGTCCTATTTTAAAAAGTGCAAACATTGCTGTTTGGCACTTTTGTCATTTATCAATATGTATACACATAAATATATTCTTGTTTCCCGTAAGTTGGTGTTTTCTACAATTTTTCGTTTCCAACATGTGTTCGCAAAAAAAACACGAATCTAGTGACTGTCACATATTAAATCAAATCATATAAAAATTAATTTAACATTATGGACAGATTGTTCGAGGCAGCAACATCAAGTACTTCGACATGCAAAAACCAATAACAACAATAGTCTTCCGTGGAATCTACCTCACCAATGTACAATTATCATGTGAAAAGGTGTTGATGTGTTTCTCAAAAATAAGAAGACCAGTAAAACGTTGGATAAATCGTTTGAAAGCGCTCGATCACATGCATAAGAGAGACTATGTGCAAGAAAAGGACAATCAAAATACATTACCTTATCAAAGTTAATTTTAGTAGAAATCTCGTAATCAGGCGTATATCATCATGTACAGCGTTAGCTTAGCAAGTTTTGAATATTCTTAAGCGATTCTGCTTGTAAACAATGAATGCTAAAAATATTGTGCCTGTAAACGCGACATGCAAGTAGTTTAAAACAAATTTGGTTACTTACACTGAAAGTCCTGTTTGAAATTTACGTTACAAAACATATTTTAATCATGTGGTACATTGCAGCATGCATGCTATTTTACCTACAGATACAACAGTAATGTTTGAATCTGAGCGAAAATAAGTGTTCTTATTTTCATATTCTCTGTTTATACTCCGCTGAGTTGCTAAGTTGATTAAATTGGTAGGTCGTTGACATTATTCGCGTTTACGTAACACAAACTATCCAAACCCGAGCGATTATTTACGTAAACGTTTAAAAAAACAATAAGAGTTTATACTTTTCTTAAATTATAATTGTGATCAATTATTTTGATTGTGGGCATTGTTTACCTGATAATTCTAAAACAACAGTACTTACTGATGATTTTCCGTTATACAGATAGCTAGCTGTAAATGAACCCAAATAAACTATAGGCTTAAGCATATTTGATAAAACCACGAACTACTAATGCACGAATTTGGCCCACGAGTTTGAAGTAAAAATTATACATCTCGATTTTAAATATTAAACCAATTGAAATAAACAAATGTAATGAACATTATCATTGGTAAGTACTCTAAGTTAAGACTACATGTAAGTTTCAGAATATAAGAAGCCATGAAGTATTGTCCATTATGTGATTATCCCTACATGTGTTTATCTCATTCTTGCCCACTGCTAACTATATCGACAAAAATGCATTCGTGCAAAAGCATTGTTCCTTTATTGTGAATGGATAACCTTTTTGCAGATATCAAGAAACTGTATTTGTCAAACGGAAATATATCAGCAGAAAACATAAATACAGGTACAGGCTACTAAATAGGTTAATGATGATAAATGCGTTTGTTACAATGATATGTTCAAAACTTTTAGGGAAAAGATCCAACACTTACCAGAGTGGTTGTATGATATACTTTTACACAGAAAGTTCGCGATCTTCAATAACACTACTTATTTTGAGACACGGTCGGATAAATAATTAATGGAAACACTCATTCGAAGAAGACATATTTTAAATTTTAAACTCCTTTTAACTGTCTGATATTTGTTTTCAGACCACTTTAAATGCGTTTCCTTCCATCCAAGTCAGTTGTATGTTATAAAAAGAAAATAAATACTTGAAAAGACCGAGTTCAATTTCTAAATTACTTGTCAGTAATTTTGATTAAACATTTAGTTTTTGGTACCTTTTGTCTCTTTTACTTCGAGGTAATATATGAGGATAATACTATTGTTTTCTTTATCGGTGTGCCAGATATTGATCGCATATACGTCTTACTGTATGCAAGGGATCTCCACGGTCTGCATAAAAACCTCGATGATGTGTCGGTTTCACAGTTCGTGAACGTCTTTTTTAAGTAGAAAGACATCCGTCATTATATTACATAGATTGACCAGCTAGTTTCCATGTTTTTGCTATTTGCATGTAAACCAGTTTACTGCAATACAATACCAAACTATAACAACCGGTAAAATTTACATTTAAATCTATTTTTAAGCATTCAGATATGAAAAGGGCATTTTGTGTCATGTGGTGAAAAGAGAATATGAATAAAATAATTAATAAATTGAATACACAATAAGCGAAACGATGATATATGCTACAGATACCAATTTACGGCTTCAAAACCTTTATTGGCAATATGCGTGAAGGGTCAATTGGTTGTCAAAAGCAATATTATTTGTATAGATCAGTATGACAATTGTGTTAAACGCTATTTTCAGTATGATTATGAAATATGTTCTCCAAATGAACGTTTAGTAATACAATGGTGTACATGTTTTAATTTTTTTCCATTTATTTCATAGTTCATGTCAATGTGCGTTATTATTCAGTTTTTTGCGATTTATGTTTAATTATCATCCTATTTTATTCGTTCTTTACATTGTTGACACATGTCAAATAGGCAAGTACTATGCATGTTGTAGTTGTCATTAGTGTTGTTTCGCTTGTAAATATCGTGAATTTCTTTCTGGACTTTAAGGAAAAGTTTGGAAAGTGTCAAGTAGCCAATCTGAGCACATATGCGTTTAAAACATAATTAATTCCGTAATCCATAAGGTTATTAACACAGGGGATCGTAATAACTGAGAATTATTTAATTTTTTTTGCTCATTAATAAAGGTGTCAATAATTCAGTGCACCCAGTGAATACAATTAATATCGGCCGTGCTATGTGAAAATAAGTTTCATTAGCCGTTTGACGTATTGCAGTTGCAGAGATATTGATAGAATAAACAGTATTTTAATATACAGTGTATACAGATTAATATATATTCAATTGTAACAGACAAATTAAGAGAATAAACAGAATTCAATTTAAACACCATCTACAGGTTAACATGTAAGTATCCACTTGTCTAATTATTAATTTATCAATCGAAAACAATTTGCCATGTGTTATATCATACGCCTAGAAAAACTAGAGAAACTAGAACAATCATTAAATGTGAAATTAATACCCTTTGACGCAGATGAAGAGGTATGACACAGAACAATTTTTTTACTGACAGGATGACGAGTACAAATGCGCTTGAAATGCAAACAGAAGAGTGAGATATTTGCCCTGGACAACTAGTTTGAACTTTGACCTTGAAGAGTGACATTGAACTTCAACTGATGATCATTTCGGCCAAGGTATTTGAAAATCCCTCTTGTAAGAAAATATAATGCTCCAGACAAAAACAGATATTTGACCTTAAACTGTGAACTTGACCTTTGGCAGACAAGCATGGGGCATGTATGCAATATATAGTCTGGAAATGGAGATTAAGCTTGAAGTTTTATTACAATTATTCATTAATCATGCATTAAAAAGTTATTGAGTGGAAACGAAATATGGACGGACGTACGTACGTACGGACGTACACACAGACCAACACTCGCGATTCCTATATAGCCCCCACTTTTTCAAAGAGTGGTTGTATATATAGAATAACAGGTTACAGCCTGGTCTTGTGTAAAATATCAGGTCAGGCTTAGAATAATTAATATAACGACGAGGCTTGTCGAGCCGTTATTTCATTCGTGTCGAACGTGATATATTACACAAGACCAGGCAGTACGGAGTTATTGTCCTTTGTCCTTTGTCTTATTTCCTTATTTGAAGCATTAATTTTCTTGTGCGGAGCATAACTCCACTAGTATTGAAGGGATTCAAATGAAACTACATATCATGATAGAGGATGTTGAGATATGTGTACAAGGGCCATCACTCTTTTTGCATGAATCGTCATTTTTGCAAACATGTAACTGGCACTGTGTTGCCTTCCTCTGACAAGCATATGCTTCGGTGGCATACGGCATATCCTGTGACAAGCCTTGTTTTTAATTCCACTAATGTTTTTAAAGACTTTGTGAACCGTCAATAAAAACGTTCATTTATCAGCAAAGAAAGTTCGTTTTATTTATATATTTTTCTACCAGCCATATTTAATCGCGAAATAAACAATAAAACAATCATAATATAGTAAATAGACTCTCCTACATGCAACAATAGTGCTAAATAAGCGGATTTGTATCACAGAATCAAAACCAGTCATCAACCGTCAAAAGACAATGTGCTGAAATTGATAGTGAAACTGAGTACACACAACTTTGCAAGCTAAAAAGGTTACAGTCAAAAGATAATATCCGGATCCAGAATTTTGAAAGATGGATCCGTACCAGCGAATCTTAAAATGGTTCTGATTTTTCGGATATTTCGGGTACCCGTTACAGCCCCAAGGCTCAGCCTAGGGACAAATTTTAGGGAGAAGTCACTTCTCCCTCAGTTCTGTTTAGGGAGAAGTGAGGCCACTTCAAGGAGAAGTGTTTTCCAAAAAGCGCTTAACCATAATTTTGCTTGTTATTACCATCATCAGACCATGTCAATCATTATCATAGTATCAAGTCTATCATCATCATCATCAGGTCATTATCATCATCAAATTCTCCATAAATTAATAACTAGATATTTTCAAGTTGTATTACATTATTCTAGTTACCAAGTTTTTTTTCCAGGTTTCCATTCTAGCAATACACACATCAATAAAAGTTTAAATTTAACTATTTTTTTTTATCTAAACGTTCACAGTGCATCATAAAACATTGTGGGTTTTTTTGGAATTAAAAATTAATTATATATTAATTATATTTTGTTAGTTATTAATTCATTTTTTTTTCAATCAAACACTTCGTTAAAATTACATTGCAATTATTTATCTAATTTGTACAAACAATAAAATCCCTTAAAAACACCAGTATTAATAATAACACATGTTAAATCTAAGAAGAGTGACAGCGTGACGTAATCAATTAGATTGTGCTTTCAAATATGCAAGCCATAAGCAACAGCTAATAGCAACAGTGTCGGTTTGACTTCAAAGTCTTTGATGTGACTGCCGAGATGGGGCCATTGTCTAGCAGTTTGTAGAACTAAGCATGTGACACGATTACCACATTGTCAGTGAAAAAAGCATCAATCAATACCACTGTACCTGAACAATGCAAGCACTGTCGATAGAGCATTAATGAATTAGCGTTCCAGAGGAATGTCAAGGGTGTGAACAAAATCAGACAGTTGCTTTATTGCATGGAATAAAATGGATATTTAAATGGGGTGCTGAAATAAATGTCTTGGAATTAAAATGGAAACTGTATTACGACGGAAATTATTGGATATTAACATGAATATTTACATCTAGTATGGATTGATGTTGTTTTTTTTGTTGTTGTTTTTTTGGAAAAAATAATTCTTTTTAATATTTTTAACATGCCTTTAAACAACCTGACAAATTACTGGTAATGTAGAGATATATGAAGTAAGTACATGATGAATGTAAAAACAATACAGCGCAAACACGCAAAGACGCACGTTTCACACACATACAGACACATACAACAGAAAAAAAATGAAAAGAAACAAGAGACAAAAGTTTGGACTGTCAACAAATATGTACTTAAAATAAATCATCGGCAATTTACATGACTATGGTATTGGGTAGTTGAAAGGCAGAACAAAAATTACAAGTTATGTATTTAATTTTGGTTAGTGAAAAGTTTTACAATTTTCCAGTTCTGCAGTTCCTTTTCTTGACATTTGCCATTGTTTTGAATTTCCCATGCTAAGCGCAGATAATTCTTCAGCACTATATTCAATATGATGGTATAAGCCCCTTTCTCTTACATAAGAATATATATTTTTTCATTTCTAGGATTACAATATTGATTTCAATCATGTTTCTGTCTGTAGTTCCAAATAACATAGCTTGAAAAGATATTTCAAAATATGTTTGCACATTAATATGTGAACATAAAAATTCAATAACATAATTAACAATTCTCTGTGTAAAATTGCAATTCCAGAATAAATGTTCAATAGTTTCCTCATTTTCATTACAAAAAGTGCACAAGTTATCCTGTACGATATTCATTTTGTATAACAAAGATTTGGTTCCTAGGATTCTGTGTACTATTCTTGTCTGGAACCACTGTGTGTATGTATCTCTGGATATATTAAAAACAAGGTTGTGTACTTTTTCCATTCAATGTTATTGAAAAGTGTATTCCATTTTGATTGTGAAGTTGGTATGTCTGTGTTGTAAATAAAAGATTTATAAACAATTTTGTTTTGGTTTTGCATAAAAATTATGTTATTCAAGTAAAATGATAAATGTGCACATTCTATATTTGGCTTTTTTATAAGCTGAAAGCCTGATATACTGATAAATGTTTCACAGTTCTAATTAAACCTTCATAAAATAAGAAGTTAATTTGAACACCAATATAATTTTTTTTACCTGCCCAGAGGTGCATACAATATCTCTTACATATCTAATTCCTCTGTCATACATTTTTTAAATATTATATATGCTGTTCAAACCTATTTTAAAATTGCGAATATAAAATAAGGGCATATCAAGTATATCTTCACACTTACTTACAAGTTGCTTATTAATATACTCAATATAGCATGTAAGGACATCTTTCCAGAAACAATTTTTCAGTGTGTTCACAATTTTTTTAGCAAAGTCTTTCCCTACATTCAACAATTTCTTAACATCAAACATAGAATATACTAGTTGGAAACATTTCCAGTACACAATACAATTTTCTTTAGCCATGTCATTTTCATAGTTTTTTCAAAAGCATATACATCAATCATAGAAATTCCTCCATCCTCATGTGATTTTATAGCAATAGTATGTTTAATTTTAGCAGGTCCGTCCCAGACGAAATTATAAAACATGCTGCTTATCTGTTTTAATACTTTTTCTCCTGGGCTAGGAAGGGCAATGAATAGGTGTGTAAAAAGAGAAAGTAATAATGTTTTAATAACAGTTATCTTTCGCAATAGCGAATAACTTTAGTGCCTTCAGAGCTTTTCTTATAATTCTTTTTAACTTCACTTTGAAAACATCAAAACTATAACAAAGCCCTTTTCTACTTAGTGTGTATGCAATCAATTTCCTCATTCTTTACAGCACACGACCCATTTTTTAATCTAAAATTTGATAACATTTGACCGAGGTTTAGTCTAATCTGATGCAAAAAATGTGACTTCTAGAATATTATTTCGGTGTTTGTATAATTTCACATATTGACTTCAACTTTTACCCTATATGATCACTTTCATATCTGATCGTGCATTCATCAAGGGCATCATCCTGACAAAGTTATCTAGTGACGTGAACTAAATGAATATACGACTTGTCACATGCATACTTTTGAAACACAAGATGCCTTCAAACTATGGTTTAAGCTTATGCAAACACTTATGCATTTGAAGCACTATGTTAAACCTCAATAAACCTAATACTTACGGTACATCAAACATCCATACATCAGGTTTCTTAATCATTTTTCTTGTAGATAACATAAATTATATGATTTTATCCCATTTAAGCATGTTGTCTACTTTTGTAGACAGTGGAAGTTAACACTAGGCTGGGAATTAATTAGGAGCATAAATTTGATAATGATTGTTAGTCTATACTTGCTGTCCTGATAAGCGTCAACTGGAATGTTTATCTAGACAAAATGCAAACCACTACAGTATTTGCACTGTCATTTTATTGGACATGTGGTAAAATGTTCCTTGAACATATTTTTGAAAACGGCTAATAGAAAAAGAGCGACAGTGCGACAAACGCTGGAGTAGTAGTTATGGACCTGCTTTCGGAGCTCCAGAAAGTTGATGTATATCACTTGACATTTGATAACCTATTTACTTCTCTGAAACTTGTGGACCGGCTTACATATATGGTAGTATCTTGCACAGGGACCACCCACGCAAAGCGATTAGAAGATTGTCCAGTCAATTATGTGAAGGACATGGAAGGACACCAAGAGGGAGCTATGATAAAAAGTATGACGCACACAAAGGTATCATAGTGGTGAGGTGGACTGACAACAATATGGTGAACGTATCTCTATCAGATCCAAAAAGTGGTGGTTGCCAGTTTTCATGTATTGTATAGATTTTGCGGTACAACATACATTTCACATTTACCGTGCTACCAAGGCAGCAAGTAGGCAACCATTAGATCCGTTTGGTGTCAGACGAGCCAGGGTCACTGGGCTGCTTGCCCAAGGACGTACCCCTATAGTAAGTCCAGGAAAGCCAAGAACCGGATGAGGCCACTGTCAAAAAGAATCCCTGACCACATCCGACTTAATGGAATAAATCGTTATGCAGAGCCACCAAGAGAAGTGCATTGGTAATTGTGTGGGAGGAAATGCAGGTAAATATGCTCAAAATGTAATGTTGGAGTGCACAGAAGATGCTTTGAAGTGTTCCACAGTATTTAGGTATTCGTACTGTCAAACCCAAAGACTTGAAAGTCTTCTGAACAATAATTATTTATGTTGAGCACACATTTCAGAGTGTACACTTTTGTGTCTAATGTCTACTTTTGTAGACAAAATAATAAAACATATTATCTGTACAAACTCTTGAATGTCTACTCCTTGAACATATCTAGCCAATAATGCTTATCTTGACATATATTCTGGAATTATATATTACATATACCCATTTGCGCTTGTTGTCTACTTTTGTAGACAAAAGTTTGAAACACTTAAATCAAAATTATAGGGCCAATATCTGACAAATATACCCAGATATGTTATAAATATATGGTTGTCCAATGTTTTATACCTTTTTTTTAAATTCCGGCACAAATGGGTTCAGTTTAAATTTTCTTTACCTAACAACATTGAACGAGTTATTAGCGTAACTATCAGTCTTTGACGTAAAAACAACATTTATAACCTCTGTATTTAAGGCGACATAGTTCATCCCTCTCCAATTAACGGATATTCATTCTCATGGTCCGATCAAAAAAGTGACCGCTGAAAATGGGGCAGTACTGAGGAGTGCTATGCAGCTGATAAAGTTTCATCTACATGTTCAATGTATAACTATGAAAACATAAAAATATAAGAGTCAATGATTTCAGTAGGCAAATGTTTATTATCAGAAAAAAATAAAGTATCACAGTTTATTTATAGAGAGCAGGAGATAAAGGGAATTTTGACACACAGTAATAACAGTCGAATAGTAATGCATTTATCAAATTTGAATTTCGAAATCTTTATTAGTAGGATCTTAATTTATAAAGGAACCTATCGACATTATGGCAAATTAAAAATAAAGAAGCAAAAAAGAACACCCAGAAATATACTGGAAATAAAGTGTTTTTATTTTAATAAACAACAATTGATGTTGATAAAATATAAAGCTTTTGTAAAGCTTTTCGTCGATTTTTTATTACAGGTTTATGTCTCACGTAGCCCAAAATACATGGTAAGGTTTACAAGACTGTTAAGCCCTGTGCTTAGCCTTGCATACCTTTACTTTAAACGATTTTCTAGATACAACAGTTGTCTTTATCACCGGTTGTCCAAAACGGAAATTTGTCAAAAATACCAAACTCTTTGAATAAATCACTTTCACGAAAAAGAGTAATACTTTATGTACTTAACAATGTTTATCTAATACAGAAAAGCTATTATTACACTTTACTACTGCGAAGCAAAAATATGTTTTCCTGATTAATGATTTTAACCAGTATTTGGTGTTACTATCAGTCGCACTGTGTTGGCGTATTCTAAGCACAGCAAAATGCCATATTATATATATAATTCTGACATGACACACACACAGAGTGTTAAATGAATAAAATTTACTGTTGTTAAATATAAAATAAGCAAGCCTAAAAATAGTTCCGAAACTGTAAAATATAGTGCTCATTGTGAATGTAGAATATGTTGTCAGGTCCCGTTAGACTGTAATAAATAATGTTCACATACACGTTATAATTGGCTACAAACAATAATTTGTCCTTTGATGCGGATATATTGAAACACTTGGTTTAATTCCTACGCATCAGAAATCCAAATCGTTGTTTATTACAATAAAAACAACTCTTCTTCGAAATATCGTTCTGAAACAAACATTTATGAATCTAGAAAATGCAAACAACAGATTAAATACACCATGAGAAAATATATGATATGGGTATTTGTGCAGACAGAAGGAACAACTGAAACATCTGTAGAGAGAGATTCATTTTGTGCTAGTGCCATAGAGCATTTGCCGTACTGATATTTCAGTATAATCCAATATGACAATTTCTTCTCAAAATACAAAAGGACTGTTGACTTGATGTAATTAATTAAGTATTCATTATTATTTTGCTACAATGAATTAGAATTGTTCACTTTAGTTACCATAAGGATAATTTTTAATTCACAAAAGAGTCTGGCGGTCCAGTAAGTAATGCCCTAAAATGAAGTACCAGTGTTATAGTGTTAAAGGGAGTTGTTCACAGATTTGCGTATTTGTGAAAAATGTCATTTAATGTCCTAACTGCGAAATCTAAAGCAGTTGGGCTAACCAAAACCAATTATTATATATAGAAAACAAGAGAGCCATAAGGCCTTAGGTCGCTCACCTTAGGAACTAAACTTTTCTTAAACTTTGAAAAGTCGAGCTAAAATGGATGATGAATGACACCCTGAGATACTCGTTAAAATATAACTAGATGTGTCACAGAGACGGATGCACCCACGATGTACGTTTGTCGCCAGCATAAATATTTGCCTTTACAAATTAATTTTCATATATACTTTACAGTGGAAAAATGAAAGGGTCATAATTCTGCCAAAATTGGTCGCAGCCAAAATTCCTTGCTCGACGATCATATTCACATTATGGTTTTTCAGCTGTGAAAGTTTGAGCGGAATTTGCCCAGCAGTTAAAGTGAAATTGAGCACACACAATTTTGGGAAAATTACTATATTTAAAAAAACAACAACAAAGGGCCATAATTCTGCCAAAATTGGTCGCAGCCAAAACTCCTTTCTGTACGATCATCTGTACATTAAGGTTCTTTGCCTGTGAAGTTTGAGCGAAATCGGCCAAGCAGTTAAAGAGAAGTTGAGCACACACAATTTTGGGACGGACAGACGGACGGACGTACGGACGGACGAACAAGTAAAACGGTTAATGCCTGCCTCTTTGTGGGGGCATAAAAACATTAAATATATCAAAACACAAATGTTTCAAAATGCTGAATCAGTTTTGTTAAATACCAGTAATAACAAGAACTATCACTGTCAGTTATTACTAGCCCCCAATGGCACATAAGACTTGGAAATCTGTAGCAAATTTCCGGTCAATATTTTGACACTATTGGTTAATTTTGTACCTCTATAGGCAGTTTGATCCTGACCTTTGACGCGAGGATCCAATAATCAATGGGGATATTCTACTTGACATGACCTTCCAAATATTCCGAACGTAGTTGCCGTGACAAGGTATAATAACTTTTGGTCAGTTTGATATTGTTCTATGACACAATAATCAATAATGATCTACTTCTCATTACCAACCAACTTACATACCGAATGTTACAATCCAATGCGTAAGGGTTACATAATGACAGCAAAGTGTTTCTGGTCCGATTTTTCTTATATTCAACTTTGGTGAATATTGGATGAAAAATGAAGTCTCTATCATTAATAATGTCCAATTCAGCTTTTTTTTCAAAACACAACGGGCAATAACTCTGTTTCTGGTCCGATCGTGCTTATATTCGATTGGAACTGTAATCTAATGGTAATAGACAAACTGTGCAAGATTGAAGAAGATTGAATGAAAAATGAAGTTCCAATCATGAATAATGTCAATTTTTGTTATTTTTTAATTAACAAAGGGCAATAACTCTGGTGTTCGAAACACGATCTGGCCAATTTTTGGCGTCTGTTTAGATCGAATGGTCATACACAGAATGTGAAAGTTTGGTTAAGATGGAATAAAAAAGAAAGTTTATATGCTGGAAAATGACATTTTTGCACCTTTTTGCATGCAAAAGGGGCAATAACTCTGGTGTTACTGGTGTGATCTGACCCAATAATAATCCCGTCCGAGAATTTCCGGTAATACACAAACTGTGCAAGTTAGGTCAAGACTGAATAAAAATTGTAGTCTCTATCGCGACAACTGTCCAAATTGTTGACGGCATACCAATAACTCAGGTGAGCTAACAATACATAACAGAACATTTAAGCGCATGCGTGAAAACTTATAAAGTTATTTATGCGAACATAATATGATATTACATACAAAAATTAGTGTAGTATCGAAGTCTGTATACGTAATACATTTACTTTATATATTCAAATATTGTTGTATGATTTAGGTTTGGATTTTTTTAATGTATGCATTGTTTTGTGATTTTACATTCATTTCTAAATGGCATTTGTTGTGTATACATTTAACCCAACTAAACAGGAAACATTGTAACTTCAAACAAACAGACATATAGATCTACAACATGTCGACTGAGTCCAATGTGACAATATAAATATGTGTACGTATTACACTTTACAATATGTTCACTACCTATGTAGGGTTAACGGTATATATTATAACTACGAACAACCCTGTGAAATGCGTAAGCAAACTGCATTGCAATTATAAATTTACACCAGATCAAGTTTGCTTGATGAAGAAATTTGTTTTTCCAATATTTTTGTATCCGCTTTGCCGCAGCGAAAATGAAATGTATTCGCTAATGATCCATCTTCCGATATAGATTTGTGTCTGTTACGAGACCGCTGTTTAAAGCATCCAATCTAATATAATCTAATCTAATCTAATCTAATCAAACCACTACGACTAGGTTTTGTCAATATGTAAAGATTTACAGGCGAATAGTTTATTACATTAGATTACAGCCTTACCTCAAACGGTCACTGTTCATTGTTACTATTTAAGTTGAACTGTGTGGTTAAAAAAAGAAGCATTAAGATGTTATAATAATAAATGAATAATTTAATGATAATTTTTTTAAAATAATGCTTACATTGAAAACCGTGTTTTATAAAGATTTATTGAATGTAAGTTATATGTCATGTGAAGTGGATCCGTGCATATTAAAACGTTCGGAGTTGGTTGTATAAATTCATTAAGTTAGGTTTACTCTTCAAGATGAGTAGTATCAAAGAAGAAAGTCATACATTTGATATGGATTCATTTCCGCGATACAGATACACGGCTTACCGTGTAAAACGCTTGATTCGAACGGGACATTCTTTACAGCCAAATACGTTTATCAAACAAAACTTTGGAAACGTCAGAATTGTAGTTATTTGCGACGGTCGGGGACGTGATTGCGAACATTTTACCGAAAGTACGACTGATACATTTAAAGCTTTCGAAAGCAATACCAAACGCGCAGATACATTTACAATCGAACCGACTGTGTGCCTTATTCACACCAAATGTTACAGACCTCGGCGTAACGAACGGCATCCTTCAAAGCTATTTTTATTAACCGATGATAACCAAAGGGCAATCAATGACTTCAAAGATGCACACATATCATCAATTATTATAGTTACCTCAACTGAGGCTATACAAAGAAATACAAATCTTTTATTGGAGCGGTATGCTTGTGGAGTGTTAAGGGCAATGGTTGAAAGAATGCTTAATAACTCCATCGAGGAAAAGAGTATAGTTCGTCAGAGTGACCCAACGTTTACGTCATTCCAGAGTGTGCGAGTGCAACGGCAGTCGACTGATACTAATGTTCCGTACACAAACTGTGCACAAACAGACTCTGACGGCGGGAATATGTGTGAAAAGGACCTGTCAGCAGTAAAACGTAAAGCCGATGTTTACGCATCGGGGTCTTTAAGATCAGGTTTGCAGTTTGCAGTCAGAAACTACAAATAATATATCATGCTTTATGTAATGATGAATATAATTTCTGATTGAAATCACAAATAATGTCCATGTGAAAAACAAATAATGTAAATAGTAATGATCGATTTATTATTGAATGTTTATTTCTAAATAAAATGGTTAGTATACATTTAAAACTAACGGTAACACAAAAACATGTATATCAAAATGTCATTTTTGATTTAGTTCTACTGGTTTCGTTATTTAAATCGTATTAATTTCAAATATCGGCATTGTATTTATGACAACATTCAATCATTCAGCGGTATTCGTACTATTTAGGTAAACGGTTCAGACCTTCTCGAATCGCTGAAGCAGCCAGATACAAGATGGACATGCTTCTATTAGATGTAATGGCGCTGTTTAAAAGAAGTGATGTTCCGGAACCAGAGTGGCCACAAGTAATGTATCCTGAAACACGGGAGTTAAATCACAAGGTAAATCGGTTTTGTGATTGTTATCATATAGCTAACTACATACATAAGCCATGACATTTTATTCACAGTAAGTTAAGTCTTATGTTACGTGTATTAATGCGACTGACAGAACGTTATGACATTGCGAGTAAAAAAGAGAATTGCAACAATGCATTCATCAAGCAAATTGTTCGTCGCTCTCATATCGTATGTCCATCGAAAAGCTACATTTATATATGGTTCGAAAATAATGACCCTGTTGGCATATGAATGAAGATTTTGTTTATATATGCAAATGTATGTGTAGTAATTGAAAGAAAATCGTTTTAGCTCACTTTATTTCTATTTTAATTAAATATTCACTACTTATACTGGTCTGCTTTCAGAATGTTGAAAAACTGTTTAAGGTAGATGCTAGCATTGTCGGATGTGGTTATCAACATCACATACTGCAAATATACTTGAATCGCGAGGCAAATGCTGCACTGGACAGCGCACTTAGAAAGAGTTTGATTGGACACAACATTTTCCATCACCATTTCAATTATGGGCCATGCAAATACACTCCATTATGCGGCATAAAGGTAGGATCACAACTTGGAATTAAACATTTAATAGCTACACTGGGAGGATTTGCCCGTGACAACGGAACCCTTTATGCATTAGTCGCTCGTCATTTGGTCCGAATGGGCAATTACATAAAATATAAGCATTCCAATGGTGAGTTTACTGCAATAGGAGTTCACACAAGCCAAATACGAGGGGAGCTTGATATTGCTGCTGTCAAAATCCTGCCTAAGACAAACATCCAAGACACTAGGTTCAGAGACTCAATAGGCACTTTCACGAATAGTGTGCTATTCAATTTTGAAGACCAAACTGAAGCACGGGTAAGGGACTCGCTTCAAAGTGAGTATATATTCGCCTGGACGGCTCATTCAGATGCGCAGCCCAGCAGAGGAAAAATTACGATACCAGTTTTTCAACGACCAAACTGTCAGTATAAATATGTGGTCATTGAAAACGAGACTGACGAATATGCCGACCAAGGGGCAGTTGGACCTCCTGTTGGGGAATCATTTGGAAAGAAAGGTGACAGCGGGGCAATTGTATGTTTTGACGATAAAGATGGTAAAGGCGTCCATGTTGTTTCAATGTTAATGGGCAAACTGGATTCACACAATGGTGTTGGCTTCTTGACACTGCCACTTCAGCAAGGACTACACCAGCTTAGCACGATTCTGGACGGGAAATTGCAGCTGTGTTGAAGGCGTTTGCATGCAGAAAGTAGCAAAGCGCTTTGATCAGATCATTATTTTGTGTATAAACATAATATTGGTGAGAATACATGTTTACTGACTGCTTTAAATGTTCGTCAAAGAGATGAAACATTTTGGTAAACCTGGGGACAGTATACTTCGACGACAAAGACGGAAATGGCGTCCACCTAATATCGTTGTTCATGGGAGAACTTGAAGGACAATATGTCACTCAGTTCTTGACGTTGAACTGGTTATGAATTTGCAACTGTGTTAAATGAGCCAGTATATAGTTATTTAAGATGCTAATTTTTTGTGTGTATTACACATTTCATTCATTAACATGTCAGTTATGTAGTACAATGGATACGTTTGTTTATAGTAGTATTCATTGCAAATTATCATTAAGTAAATATCCATATTTACTTGGAAAAGTAATAACAACAAGTATATTTAACTTATATAGAATTTATGCAGACACGTATTCTTATTTATATGTATATATGTAACTAATTCTGATTTTGAGTATGTACATATTAAACGCATGGCTTCTATGATCATGCTTAATAAATAATCAATATTATGACTCTATTCGTAAGCGTTAGATCTCTTGAGATTTCATTTCACATATTGGTTTTGTATACACCTATATGACTAAGTAAATTGTACTCAAAGGCAAATACTGAATGTATGCAAATACTGAATGTATTTTGGCTATCTACTATAAGTATAATAAACTATACGATTAAAACATATACAATGTGTAAATGTACACTAGATCTCATGCTTTCCTCTCTTTGTCTCAAACTAAGAATACTGCTTACCAATATTTACGTATTTACTATTTTATTTATATAATTTAGTAGTTTTTAAATGTTGTGCCTTGGGAGAACACCATTGTTGATCTCAGTAACCACACACTGTATATACGCACATTTGACGTATTTTGTTTTGCATACTGTGGATTATACATCTTGTCTATCTGATTAAACTAAAAACAAATCTGTCAAGGTGTTTTGAAATTGGATTAATCCTAAGACAGGATGTGATGTGGGGGTACTGGATATAGTAACTGGAGGTAACCAATCTGGCTGGTATAGTACCTATCGACCATTCCCCAATAGGCGGGGATGGGTATCGATCCTAGGTAAGAAGTGCATGTGCATAACAGTGGTCTTGCGGGAAAGGAAGACCACTACGAATCAGATATCATTAAAATTAGAAATTCAGTTATTCTTACGGCATTGTGTGAACTGTATTTAGCGGGAGATAAATTGTGTTCTTTCGTTAAAAAATCTGTGAAAATAATTCAGTGCATCCATATTTTTGCGTTAAATCGACGTTTAATGGTCTATTCATTTTATCTTAATATAATATCTTCTTTTTCAAAATATTTTATGTTTTCGTCTTTTATTTTGAAATATTATATATGACCTCCGTGTAAGATGTTTGAATATAATATGCGCATATACCAAGGAGTAACTGTGATACATTCTATTATACAGTTACACATAAATAATATGCTGCTGACGAATATTAAGCGCCTGCCTTTGTTAACAGTTTGCTCTACTCCATTGGACAAACAGACATACTGTGCCGTCATTTTTTAGTAATGACCCATTCTCATTATAGCTGTGAAAGTAAAAGCCCTCTCATTTTTCATCACTATTAAATCAAGTGTCATAAATTTATTAATTCTATCTGGTTGTTTACTATTACGCACGTGTATTTATATACTCTACGCAAGATGTGGCAGAATGTGGTTATGTTTGTATATTGAACAATTCTCCTATTGCTGTACAGTGAGTAAGAGAAAATGGAATCTCGTTACACTATCGTCATTGCTTTTCAGCCAACTATCAAATAATCAACAAGGAAGAACAAGATAACCACATAAAAAATATATTCAGCTTACGCGTTCGATAAATTGCACCACGGAACATTACATATCGATGTGCACTTAGTGAAAAAAATAAGGTTATTGTTTTTAAATTGTACATATCGGCAGAAAATAACATACGTACATTAACATTTAGAACACGCGCAAGTCTTCATCAATTAAATATATTAGATTAATGGTATTGTGTACGTTTAAAAATCAGAGACGGTTGTTTGACGGAGATGTCTTGTCAAAACGCTCTTATTCTGTACACAGTGATTTTCGGACATTGACCTTAGTATGCGCGGTTATAAATTCAATAGCGATGATATTTAGTTTAAACCTACCGTATTTATTATAGCTCGATTGTGTGGGGTGTTGTTATTGACAGTCTTGAACTGAATGTGCGCTCACACTGACAGATCTTTAACTTTTGATTAGACGCCGATAGCCAGTGTGCGCTGCGCAAATTAAATGTGATTGTTCTTTATTAAAGGATCATTTCGCAGATTGGCACACACACAATTTACACATTGTTTGTCACATATTTCAGAAGTAACAATAAATGTCTTAAAAAAAGACAATCCGCGCAGAAATTAATATTGAGATGTCATTTTTTTTGCCCTTAATATAATACAAGAGGACCAAGCTGTGACTTCATGGACCCCATATTGTTCGTTCCTTACTAAGGAGATACTCGGACCCCAGATTTTTCGGTCTCTACTAAGGAGACTTCTCGGACACTAGATTTTTCGGAAACTATAAGAAAACGTATCGGCACCCAAAATTGATTTGAGATAAACTCAATAATTATTAATATCTGTACCGTGAATAAACCGATCATATTACCGCCCCATGTTTTCACCAGTGATACACGAATAAGCTAAATACTAGTAATTTACGTAAACATAATTGATACATGAATTTGTCAGGCAAATTTAACAAATTAACATTGTCAGAAAATAATAGCGGGAATGAATGAGCAGTAAGTTTATGAATTCCCCATTTATTGCAATTCTCGGGTTTAGGATTCTCCAGACGCTAATTGATGCGTGTGCATTAACACAGCTTTACCTCACGCTATTTTTAGAATGCTTTTCCTGCTGGAGTTGTACTCGCTAGAATTAATTCACGGGGACGACAGTCGGTTACAGCGTAGGTCTACAATAATATTTTTACACAATGATAAAATAATAGGAAATATAAGCTCTATCAAATTTGCTAATATTTGTTTTGCTTATTTATCAGAAAAATACCAGAAATGTACCACTTTATAGTTTGGGCTTGCAAGCTCAACAGGCAACATTGTACGTTGTGACCGACTGTCGTCCCCGTGAATTGTAGCATTGTAATTGTCATTTATATATAGAGCGCGCCGATTATGTAGGCTTAACAAGATAGTTATTTCATTATGTGAATGAATATAACATTCTGATCATAAAGTACAATGAGCAAAATTGTTCATAATTATGTTCATTTCTAGAGTGTATGTCGAAGATATGTTTATAACTTTAATTTAACCGCTTATGTAAACAATTATGTAAATTTTTAATCCCCAAAAGTATGCAACAGTTATTGGTATACGTTAAACCATTGTTTGAAGTTTGCATTCCCTAAAATTAAAAAATTTGCCCAATTATATTGGCATTCAATTTTCTCGCTGCATTATTATCGCAAGAAATCTAGGTCAAAAGTGATCTTAGACAGCTACGCCGAGAAAAACAGCAGTTTGTAATATATAAAGACACAATGTAACACACGCAGCACAGAAAAATCATATTAAAAACAGTGTGTCGTTCATAAATTTAACATCAATTAATTAAAATCGATAACGTCATTAAATGGACATGACCCTTAAAAAATCATAATGAAATGACGAAATGTATTGATAATAATTAGCAAATAAATTTTAAAGCAGCATTACTGTGTACATAAAGTCAAAATAGTATACATATACATTTTTTAAATTGAACGCAACTAACATTATGTGTATACAAATGCAAATGAAACGCTGCAACTGGATATGTATTGCTGTATATTGTCATCAGCTGATTTACTCTGATTTACTGTGTCGTTCATTGTTATGATTGAAACTATAATTCCTTACTTAACTAAACATTTTATTTGATAGAACTTTCCGCAGTTGCACAGGAAAGCGGCGGTATGGACTAACATACATGTAATTACTATTTCACTAAACGAATAGTGTTATCAGGTAATACAACACCTGTATATTTATACGCTTTCACTACATATCTTGAAACCAAAACTACTGTTTTTATATGAATAGTGATTTTAGTTAATTCTTCCTAAAGTGATTAGTGAAGCAACTGTTAAAAAATGTTTAAACAAGGTCTGCAGTTCTTGTAATCGCTCTTATGGTGCCTGTGTACCTGTGATACATTTATTAAAGTTCCTCAAATGTATATTGCTGAAGTAACATGCGGAAGTTATTTAAGGATGGTGCGATCTGATTAGATCTTTGAACAAAAGGTATAATTTCCTGTTTACATATCTGGCTAATAACACCCAGTCAATAATGTGGCATGATTACCCAGTGGTGACCGAGATTTGAGTTAAATTTGTCCTAGAGGTATTAGTAAGGGATTAGTTTCAACGTTTTTCTCTAGATGAAAATGATGACGTATTTTAATATATTTATTCATTAAACATGTATAAGTAATTCGCATGAACGAACATTCATAAAGCAATGTATGTTTAGTTCGTTTTATAATAATTACCCTTTTCATGTTAGGTGTCCGGATTTTGTTTGTTGCCTATGTGGTTCTGTGGTGTAGAAATGTATGAATGAAATAATCTAGAAATTGCATAACCATTAAGACTTGCATATGACCATTAAACTTAATTTCAGGATGTTTGTTGGTGGTATGATTTTCGTGGGTTACAAATTTGATTTCAGTTTCTATTTTCATTGATTATCATACTTGTGTGACTACAATATCTTAGCCATACACCTTACTAAATCGATTTCGGATGTTCATGTACATTTATAATTTATGATATACCAATAATCCTGACATTACTATTTGGAATGCTGAATGTCTCAATACCTGCATTTTCCTGTAACACATTACTTGGACAGTGGACGATTAAATTAATGCCGTATACTTTGACTTCACATTGTATTATTTACATGATTTATATTGCGAACCAGCACATTTCTTTATACGTTTCAACATTCTATATAATAACATCATATAGTAAAACATTATTAACATTCATTGCACAGAAAAGTTAATAAAATGCATTTATATTTATTTCAAAGTTGAAGGAATATGCAAGTAAATGTAGCTGGATATGGTGTGTTGGAAACAGACTGAACTCCAGTCAACCGTATGACCACAGACAATGCTCGTATCCACCACAATGTATGCTATGTAACATTGCAACCGAACTGTCGATCAGGTGTAAAAAAAAATATGTTTGTTTCAGGTAACCCGACCTACCCTTAAACAATGCCCCGACCCTAGAACAATTTATTGGGTTTGTCAGATTGATTTTTGGTTGATTTACCTTTTTCAATAATTAAATGTGTTTTTGGATAAATAAGTGTTTTGTTTTGATAGTATCCACTTATAAACAATGTTTAAGGATATTACTGATACGTTTTGAATATTTATTCAGTTTTAGAATCTTCAAGTTGACCATTTACCAAATAAAATAAATAAATAAATATAAAATAAATCCCTACCTACCTACCCTAATTTTTTGGGACATGTTACCTGAAGCAAACATTTTTTTTACGCCTCACTAAAATTTGTAGTTTTTATATAATATGTTGCTATATATTAGTTTTCTATCCTACATTTCCCTTGTTATTAAATGGCAATGTTCAGAAGAACATACTTTTCTGCATTTTCTCCTGTTTAGTATATATTTCAAAGTATTTATTTTTGTGTGCGTTTGTTGCCATTGCAAACACAATATTTGAAAGGCAAATAAAACAAACAACAAAAAAATGCATATGTTTCAATAAGATAACCTAGATTGTATACAGACACACTAATAAATTGACGGTAAACCTTTCACCTGAGATAAATAGTAATCTGTTAACGTCACCATTTCTAAGATAAATGCTCTGAAAACGATTGTTACTCATTCTGGGCCAACGATAAAGAAAAATGGTTGCCTTAAATATAGAACGTATATAGATAACATATAGTATATAGCTGTTGGAAGACAACTGGTTCAGATATAAAAAAAGACAAAAATATAGGACTGTTGGAATTTATAAGTTGTTGAACTGATTTACTAATATAAATTCTGTTTACAATACGTACACTTAATATATGTTTTTTGGAGAAGTTCTTCAAATGAGATGTTCCGATGTGCTGCGGTGATCTAGATGTGCGACGTGATTTAGCCTAGACGAATGCTACTAAACTGATTTTGTTTCTCGAAATGAATGAATCAAATGTTATGAAATGTAACATCCAAATAAAGCGTTTAACGGGCATTATTGTTATCATGCTTAGTGAAATACCGCTCATAGTGCACGATGATATATGGAAAAGTACAACCCATTGTCGTTTATCTGATAAGCTTAATTGAGTATGTGACTTTTTTAAACCCACATCATCTATATCTAACTTAAAATAAAGAATTTACGTCATTAACTTGACATACGACATGTTTGCTATAATTGTAGTCGAAGATCCTAGACGTCTGTGATCCTTGCATTTAAACTTTTCACTCACTGTCAGGTGATATGAAATAGTTCATGTAATATGGTGAATGATAGCCAAATTATTTCACTGAAGGCTGTGTAAAATGATATCAGCACACAGTGTTTTTAAATACTTTCACAAGTGCATACACCCTCTGTATGGAATGTATGTGAATGTTCTGGTCGTCTGCGCTTACAAGGTTCTGACATGCAACAAACCTCGGAAGAATATGAGTGCAGGCCATCAACGCACTCGTCACCGTATTGTCGTTTGCACCTTCCTCCAGCACTCTGCAATAACAAATAAACATCGTAGAATTCACCTCTTCAAACACTTGTGCAACATATAAACTTTAGAGTTTACTACACTGCGAGTAGTTTAATATATTAATTATAGAAACTCTATCGATAAAGTGTTTTTCACTAGTAAATACGTGAACTATATGAATTCATCATACGTCCTATTTTAAAAAGTGCAAACATTGCTGTTTGGCACTTTTGTCATTTATCAATATGTATACACATAAATATATTCTTGTTTCCCGTAAGTTGGTGTTTTCTACAATTTTTCGTTTCCAACATGTGTTCGCAAAAAAAACACGAATCTAGTGACTGTCACATATTAAATCAAATCATATAAAAATTAATTTAACATTATGGACAGATTGTTCGAGGCAGCAACATCAAGTACTTCGACATGCAAAAACCAATAACAACAATAGTCTTCCGTGGAATCTACCTCACCAATGTACAATTATCATGTGAAAAGGTGTTGATGTGTTTCTCAAAAATAAGAAGACCAGTAAAACGTTGGATAAATCGTTTGAAAGCGCTCGATCACATGCATAAGAGAGACTATGTGCAAGAAAAGGACAATCAAAATACATTACCTTATCAAAGTTAATTTTAGTAGAAATCTCGTAATCAGGCGTATATCATCATGTACAGCGTTAGCTTAGCAAGTTTTGAATATTCTTAAGCGATTCTGCTTGTAAACAATGAATGCTAAAAATATTGTGCCTGTAAACGCGACATGCAAGTAGTTTAAAACAAATTTGGTTACTTACACTGAAAGTCCTGTTTGAAATTTACGTTACAAAACATATTTTAATCATGTGGTACATTGCAGCATGCATGCTATTTTACCTACAGATACAACAGTAATGTTTGAATCTGAGCGAAAATAAGTGTTCTTATTTTCATATTCTCTGTTTATACTCCGCTGAGTTGCTAAGTTGATTAAATTGGTAGGTCGTTGACATTATTCGCGTTTACGTAACACAAACTATCCAAACCCGAGCGATTATTTACGTAAACGTTTAAAAAAACAATAAGAGTTTATACTTTTCTTAAATTATAATTGTGATCAATTATTTTGATTGTGGGCATTGTTTACCTGATAATTCTAAAACAACAGTACTTACTGATGATTTTCCGTTATACAGATAGCTAGCTGTAAATGAACCCAAATAAACTATAGGCTTAAGCATATTTGATAAAACCACGAACTACTAATGCACGAATTTGGCCCACGAGTTTGAAGTAAAAATTATACATCTCGATTTTAAATATTAAACCAATTGAAATAAACAAATGTAATGAACATTATCATTGGTAAGTACTCTAAGTTAAGACTACATGTAAGTTTCAGAATATAAGAAGCCATGAAGTATTGTCCATTATGTGATTATCCCTACATGTGTTTATCTCATTCTTGCCCACTGCTAACTATATCGACAAAAATGCATTCGTGCAAAAGCATTGTTCCTTTATTGTGAATGGATAACCTTTTTGCAGATATCAAGAAACTGTATTTGTCAAACGGAAATATATCAGCAGAAAACATAAATACAGGTACAGGCTACTAAATAGGTTAATGATGATAAATGCGTTTGTTACAATGATATGTTCAAAACTTTTAGGGAAAAGATCCAACACTTACCAGAGTGGTTGTATGATATACTTTTACACAGAAAGTTCGCGAT
This sequence comes from Congeria kusceri, assembly GCA_027627225.1. Classification (NCBI taxonomy): domain Eukaryota; kingdom Metazoa; phylum Mollusca; class Bivalvia; order Myida; family Dreissenidae; genus Congeria; species Congeria kusceri. The sequence goes on along the minus strand of CM051029.1, from coordinate 41,196,933 downwards.
CTTCAATAACACTACTTATTTTGAGACACGGTCGGATAAATAATTAATGGAAACACTCATTCGAAGAAGACATATTTTAAATTTTAAACTCCTTTTAACTGTCTGATATTTGTTTTCAGACCACTTTAAATGCGTTTCCTTCCATCCAAGTCAGTTGTATGTTATAAAAAGAAAATAAATACTTGAAAAGACCGAGTTCAATTTCTAAATTACTTGTCAGTAATTTTGATTAAACATTTTGTTTTTGGTACCTTTTGTCTCTTTTACTTCGAGGTAATATATGAGGATAATACTATTGTTTTCTTTATCGGTGTGCCAGATATTGATCGCATATACGTCTTACTGTATGCAAGGGATCTCCACGGTCTGCATAAAAACCTCGATGATGTGTCGGTTTCACAGTTCGTGAACGTCTTTTTTAAGTAGAAAGACATCCGTCATTATATTACATAGATTGACCAGCTAGTTTCCATGTTTTTGCTATTTGCATGTAAACCAGTTTACTGCAATACAATACCAAACTATAACAACCGGTAAAATTTACATTTAAATCTATTTTTAAGCATTCAGATATGAAAAGGGCATTTTGTGTCATGTGGTGAAAAGAGAATATGAATAAAATAATTAATAAATTGAATACACAATAAGCGAAACGATGATATATGCTACAGATACCAATTTACGGCTTCAAAACCTTTATTGGCAATATGCGTGAAGGGTCAATTGGTTGTCAAAAGCAATATTATTTGTATAGATCAGTATGACAATTGTGTTAAACGCTATTTTCAGTATGATTATGAAATATGTTCTCCAAATGAACGTTTAGTAATACAATGGTGTACATGTTTTAATTTTTTTCCATTTATTTCATAGTTCATGTCAATGTGCGTTATTATTCAGTTTTTTGCGATTTATGTTTAATTATCATCCTATTTTATTCGTTCTTTACATTGTTGACACATGTCAAATAGGCAAGTACTATGCATGTTGTAGTTGTCATTAGTGTTGTTTCGCTTGTAAATATCGTGAATTTCTTTCTGGACTTTAAGGAAAAGTTTGGAAAGTGTCAAGTAGCCAATCTGAGCACATATGCGTTTAAAACATAATTAATTCCGTAATCCATAAGGTTATTAACACAGGGGATCGTAATAACTGAGAATTATTTAATTTTTTTTGCTCATTAATAAAGGTGTCAATAATTCAGTGCACCCAGTGAATACAATTAATATCGGCCGTGCTATGTGAAAATAAGTTTCATTAGCCGTTTGACGTATTGCAGTTGCAGAGATATTGATAGAATAAACAGTATTTTAATATACAGTGTATACAGATTAATATATATTCAATTGTAACAGACAAATTAAGAGAATAAACAGAATTCAATTTAAACACCATCTACAGGTTAACATGTAAGTATCCACTTGTCTAATTATTAATTTATCAATCGAAAACAATTTGCCATGTGTTATATCATACGCCTAGAAAAACTAGAGAAACTAGAACAATCATTAAATGTGAAATTAATACCCTTTGACGCAGATGAAGAGGTATGACACAGAACAATTTTTTTACTGACAGGATGACGAGTACAAATGCGCTTGAAATGCAAACAGAAGAGTGAGATATTTGCCCTGGACAACTAGTTTGAACTTTGACCTTGAAGAGTGACATTGAACTTCAACTGATGATCATTTCGGCCAAGGTATTTGAAAATCCCTCTTGTAAGAAAATATAATGCTCCAGACAAAAACAGATATTTGACCTTAAACTGTGAACTTGACCTTTGGCAGACAAGCATGGGGCATGTATGCAATATATAGTCTGGAAATGGAGATTAAGCTTGAAGTTTTATTACAATTATTCATTAATCATGCATTAAAAAGTTATTGAGTGGAAACGAAATATGGACGGACGTACGTACGTACGGACGTACACACAGACCAACACTCGCGATTCCTATATAGCCCCCACTTTTTCAAAGAGTGGTTGTATATATAGAATAACAGGTTACAGCCTGGTCTTGTGTAAAATATCAGGTCAGGCTTAGAATAATTAATATAACGACGAGGCTTGTCGAGCCGTTATTTCATTCGTGTCGAACGTGATATATTACACAAGACCAGGCAGTACGGAGTTATTGTCCTTTGTCCTTTGTCTTATTTCCTTATTTGAAGCATTAATTTTCTTGTGCGGAGCATAACTCCACTAGTATTGAAGGGATTCAAATGAAACTACATATCATGATAGAGGATGTTGAGATATGTGTACAAGGGCCATCACTCTTTTTGCATGAATCGTCATTTTTGCAAACATGTAACTGGCACTGTGTTGCCTTCCTCTGACAAGCATATGCTTCGGTGGCATACGGCATATCCTGTGACAAGCCTTGTTTTTAATTCCACTAATGTTTTTAAAGACTTTGTGAACCGTCAATAAAAACGTTCATTTATCAGCAAAGAAAGTTCGTTTTATTTATATATTTTTCTACCAGCCATATTTAATCGCGAAATAAACAATAAAACAATCATAATATAGTAAATAGACTCTCCTACATGCAACAATAGTGCTAAATAAGCGGATTTGTATCACAGAATCAAAACCAGTCATCAACCGTCAAAAGACAATGTGCTGAAATTGATAGTGAAACTGAGTACACACAACTTTGCAAGCTAAAAAGGTTACAGTCAAAAGATAATATCCGGATCCAGAATTTTGAAAGATGGATCCGTACCAGCGAATCTTAAAATGGTTCTGATTTTTCGGATATTTCGGGTACCCGTTACAGCCCCAAGGCTCAGCCTAGGGACAAATTTTAGGGAGAAGTCACTTCTCCCTCAGTTCTGTTTAGGGAGAAGTGAGGCCACTTCAAGGAGAAGTGTTTTCCAAAAAGCGCTTAACCATAATTTTGCTTGTTATTACCATCATCAGACCATGTCAATCATTATCATAGTATCAAGTCTATCATCATCATCATCAGGTCATTATCATCATCAAATTCTCCATAAATTAATAACTAGATATTTTCAAGTTGTATTACATTATTCTAGTTACCAAGTTTTTTTTCCAGGTTTCCATTCTAGCAATACACACATCAATAAAAGTTTAAATTTAACTATTTTTTTTTATCTAAACGTTCACAGTGCATCATAAAACATTGTGGGTTTTTTTGGAATTAAAAATTAATTATATATTAATTATATTTTGTTAGTTATTAATTCATTTTTTTTTCAATCAAACACTTCGTTAAAATTACATTGCAATTATTTATCTAATTTGTACAAACAATAAAATCCCTTAAAAACACCAGTATTAATAATAACACATGTTAAATCTAAGAAGAGTGACAGCGTGACGTAATCAATTAGATTGTGCTTTCAAATATGCAAGCCATAAGCAACAGCTAATAGCAACAGTGTCGGTTTGACTTCAAAGTCTTTGATGTGACTGCCGAGATGGGGCCATTGTCTAGCAGTTTGTAGAACTAAGCATGTGACACGATTACCACATTGTCAGTGAAAAAAGCATCAATCAATACCACTGTACCTGAACAATGCAAGCACTGTCGATAGAGCATTAATGAATTAGCGTTCCAGAGGAATGTCAAGGGTGTGAACAAAATCAGACAGTTGCTTTATTGCATGGAATAAAATGGATATTTAAATGGGGTGCTGAAATAAATGTCTTGGAATTAAAATGGAAACTGTATTACGACGGAAATTATTGGATATTAACATGAATATTTACATCTAGTATGGATTGATGTTGTTTTTTTTGTTGTTGTTTTTTTGGAAAAAATAATTCTTTTTAATATTTTTAACATGCCTTTAAACAACCTGACAAATTACTGGTAATGTAGAGATATATGAAGTAAGTACATGATGAATGTAAAAACAATACAGCGCAAACACGCAAAGACGCACGTTTCACACACATACAGACACATACAACAGAAAAAAAATGAAAAGAAACAAGAGACAAAAGTTTGGACTGTCAACAAATATGTACTTAAAATAAATCATCGGCAATTTACATGACTATGGTATTGGGTAGTTGAAAGGCAGAACAAAAATTACAAGTTATGTATTTAATTTTGGTTAGTGAAAAGTTTTACAATTTTCCAGTTCTGCAGTTCCTTTTCTTGACATTTGCCATTGTTTTGAATTTCCCATGCTAAGCGCAGATAATTCTTCAGCACTATATTCAATATGATGGTATAAGCCCCTTTCTCTTACATAAGAATATATATTTTTTCATTTCTAGGATTACAATATTGATTTCAATCATGTTTCTGTCTGTAGTTCCAAATAACATAGCTTGAAAAGATATTTCAAAATATGTTTGCACATTAATATGTGAACATAAAAATTCAATAACATAATTAACAATTCTCTGTGTAAAATTGCAATTCCAGAATAAATGTTCAATAGTTTCCTCATTTTCATTACAAAAAGTGCACAAGTTATCCTGTACGATATTCATTTTGTATAACAAAGATTTGGTTCCTAGGATTCTGTGTACTATTCTTGTCTGGAACCACTGTGTGTATGTATCTCTGGATATATTAAAAACAAGGTTGTGTACTTTTTCCATTCAATGTTATTGAAAAGTGTATTCCATTTTGATTGTGAAGTTGGTATGTCTGTGTTGTAAATAAAAGATTTATAAACAATTTTGTTTTGGTTTTGCATAAAAATTATGTTATTCAAGTAAAATGATAAATGTGCACATTCTATATTTGGCTTTTTTATAAGCTGAAAGCCTGATATACTGATAAATGTTTCACAGTTCTAATTAAACCTTCATAAAATAAGAAGTTAATTTGAACACCAATATAATTTTTTTTACCTGCCCTGAGGTGCATACAATATCTCTTACATATCTAATTCCTCTGTCATACATTTTTTAAATATTATATATGCTGTTCAAACCTATTTTAAAATTGCGAATATAAAATAAGGGCATATCAAGTATATCTTCACACTTACTTACAAGTTGCTTATTAATATACTCAATATAGCATGTAAGGACATCTTTCCAGAAACAATTTTTCAGTGTGTTCACAATTTTTTTAGCAAAGTCTTTCCCTACATTCAACAATTTCTTAACATCAAACATAGAATATACTAGTTGGAAACATTTCCAGTACACAATACAATTTTCTTTAGCCATGTCATTTTCATAGTTTTTTCAAAAGCATATACATCAATCATAGAAATTCCTCCATCCTCATGTGATTTTATAGCAATAGTATGTTTAATTTTAGCAGGTCCGTCCCAGACGAAATTATAAAACATGCTGCTTATCTGTTTTAATACTTTTTCTCCTGGGCTAGGAAGGGCAATGAATAGGTGTGTAAAAAGAGAAAGTAATAATGTTTTAATAACAGTTATCTTTCCTAAGGGAGTTAAATTTCTTCTTTTCCAAAATTTTATAACATTCTGTAGTTTTGTAAGTTTACTGGAGAAATTAATGTCTATCATTTGGGTTAAATCAACATCGAATACAATTCCTAAAACTTTAAAATTTGTTGTGCCCCAGACTAGTTTGTACTTAGTTTTTCTTGATTGAGTGCTGTACTTTTTGGAGCCAACCCATATTAGATCAAGGGTAGCATTGAGGGAAATATCAGTGCCATCTAATAAGAGAGATGTATCATCAGCAAATTGAGAAATTTTATATTCAGTATTATCAATCTCTATTCCTTTAATTGTATTGGAATTCCGTATTTTAATTGCCAAAATTTCAGCACAAAGAATATAAATATAGGAATTTATAGGGTACCCTTGTCGACAGCCTCTTTCTATTATAATAAACTCTGATAAGAACCCGTTGATTTGATTTGAAGTCATGGTGTTATATAGGAAAAGGGAAATCCATTTCTTGAATGATATTTCAAAAATAAAATAGTCTAATGTTTTTTCTATAAAATCAAATTAAAGGGTATCGAACGCCTTTTCAAAATAAATGGTCATCAAAAGGCCTGGGATATTGTTATCTTCTGTGTATTTAATAATATCATATAAAAGTCTGGTATTCTCACCAATATATCTTTAAAGGTCAAATTACACCAAAACGGAAGTCACATCCTCAGGGTTACATTTAGATAATAAACACATTGGGTTCAGTGTATAATGCATATGATTTTTAAAATACAGTTTAAATGATATGTTTTGGTATCAATTTAAAGGTATATATGTAAGAAATAAGAAAAAAAACAGTTTTAGGCACTACTTTATCTTAAATGGTTCCCAGCTTCATAACTTTGGCCCATGTATTCATGCACAAAATGGCAGCCCCCATGCCTGTCAAAACCGGTGTGTTTATTCTAATGTAAATATTTTGAGTTACAACCTATAGAAATTTTTGACATGCTGTTTTTTCAAAAGGTTATGGCCTTATCTTTCCAACAAAGTATGTGATATATTGGGAAGTCGCTTGGTCATGGTGAAAATTTAGATCAAACATTTAATATTTTATATGTAACAATGAAGGAATTTATTTGCGCATGCGTAACCTATCTGCCTTTAATAAATCCTGTCTGGTCTTTTGGAAATCAAAGTATCAAGGACAGTTTTAAATCTGTTAGCAATTGTGCCAGATGCAAGCTTTAACAGTGTTAATGGTCTTAAATTTTTTGGAAAATTTCTGTGTTTATAATCTTTAGGTATACATGTAATTATTCCTTGTTTTTGAGTTATTGACATGGATCCAGAGATAAAAGCATAGTTAAGGCTTCTTACAATAAAGCGGCCTAAATCCTTCCAAAATACTTTAAAAAATTCAGCTGTAAAACCATCTGATCCTGGGCTTTTATCACTTTTCATATTTTTTAATGTAGTGGAGATTTCCTCTATTATTATTTAGCCCTCTAATGATTGAGCTTGTTTATTACTCAGTTTAACAGTATTTATGCCATTAAGGTCATCATGTATATTGAAATTGTCATTATTTACAGACTTTGTATACAATTTTTTGTGAAAGTGGGCAGCTTCTTTTAAAATATAATTATGGTCAAATAATCTTTGACCTTCATCATTTTCAATCAAAGGAATGGTTTAACTAGAAGCATATTGTGTTTCTAAGTTACAAAAATATTTAGAGGGTTTTTCACCCTCATCAATCCATTTTGCTCTAGCTCTTATAAAGGATCCTTTCATTTTTGTGCTTCAAATGTTTATGAGTTCCTGATAAATTCAGCTCTTCCATGTTTTCATTTGTTAATTTTTTTTTCAATGTGTTCAATTGAGATTAGAATATCATCTTCTCTTTCTTTTCTCTTTTTGGATTTGTAGCTTGGATATGATATGGTTTTACCTCTGATTTCCATTAACAAAGTTTCTAAAAAAAGTTGGTCATTCATGGTCAACTGTATTAAGTTAGTTTCTACAGCATTTAAATATTCAATATTGTAGACAGGTACTGCATATTGCTGCTTTACTTCATTAATTTTTTGTTCTATACAATTAAGATATTCTAAGTCATAAAGCAATGAGTTATTAAATTTCCATAGTCCTTTTCCATGTTCTATTTTGTTAAAATTCAATTCCAAAGTAATTGGGGAATGACCTGATCTATAACTTGCCTGTATGTCAGATTGCCTAATGAACTGTATAAAATTATTACTGGCTAAAAAGAAGTCTAGTCTGGCCTGTTGGACAGTGTTAGGCTTTCGCCAAGTGAACTGTTTCAAATCACCATTTATTAACCTAAATGTATCAATTAAATTTCAATCATTGATTAAAGAAGATAACAATTCCCTTGACCTTTTATTATTATTCAATGTTTTATAGTTGGCGTAATCCATATTAACATCAAGTACAATATTAAAATCTCCACATAAAATATGAGTCATTTCCTACTGTGTCAATTATGTTGAAAAGTTTACTAAAAAACAAAGCAGTATCATTATTTGGTCCATACAAAGTACACAAAGTAAATCTATGTGTATCTATTGTTAAATCTAGAATTAAAAAGTTTCCAAATGTATCTCTTTCTATATTATGCACTTTAACTGGCAAATTTGCAAAACATTTATTAAATAAAATACATACTCCTCTTGAATTAGAAGTGCCAAAACTAAAATAGCATTCACCATCCCATTGTGAATAAATGTTTTTCCATTGAAGGAATGAAATGACAATCTTGCAGGCAATAGATATGGGCATTTAATTTTTTTTAATGATTAAAAACATCATGTCTTTTTGAAATATCATTCAGACCACAGCAATTGTAGGAAACAATCTTTAAATTATCCATATTTCACAAAACAGATCACATTTTCTTTGACTTTGACATACCATAAACAACACAAAAAATTGCTATGTTCCACAGTCAGTCTACAATACATTTTATCTTTGTCCAAACACACAAAAAAAGAACCCAAAATTGCATAAATTACAACAATAAACAAGTGAACAAAACAATAAGCCACATGTGCTTATTACAAAATACCCATATATATAAACAATATGTAAAACAACAACACTTCAAATATCCGGAGCATGACTCACTTAAAAAAAAAAACTCATTTTAATCAATGCAAAAACATGATGCAAAAAATATTCTTATAAAGGCGAACACACCTTATTTACATGTCTATAAAAAAAAAATCTAACTCACATAGAGATATAAAAAAACACGGTCATGGTCTTTAAAAACCCATTCTAAATATAGTTAGTGGGAAGCCATTAGTTGAAGTCTCCAAAACTTCATATTTATCATGATATTTACATTTTTGTTAAAAAAAATCGCAAAACAACTTAACTCCTCGCTGGGAATTCATGTGCGCGTCTTTGCGCATGCGCATTAATCTATAACTGGACCCCTATTTTTATCTTTTACTTCCCTATTTTCGGTTTACCAAGGGTAATCGCTAGGTTATTCACACAAAGCATCAATTTTAGTATTTAAACACCACCATCCATTTATTCAACACGCATTCTTCGTGAAATAGATTTTCTTTAAAAAATCAAGAATTGCAATCGCAAAATGTTCACTCAAAGAAAATATTAACAAAGAATTGCAATTTTCAAATGTTTACTAAATTTTCGGGACGATTTTAACAAAATGTCAACGCAGGGGAAGCGTCTACTCCAATAATAACATGGTTATCTCCCGTTTACAATCAGCAAATTTTTAAGGGCCGCCAAAGGGGTAATCAATAGCCCATTATCCGGCATCCACTTATGTTTATAGTCGCATTATCACCGTTAATCTGGCATAGACTTTAATAATGTTACATCATTATGATGTAGGTAATATAATGTAGAATAGTATAGAGTGATTAAAATCTTGAGGTTTGTAGCACAAAAATAGCATTTTCAATTGAAAGGAAAAATCACGGATACTACTAGTTTTATTGCTTTAAGTAATGCTTATTGATTACCCCTTTGGAGCCCCTTATATGGAAAAACCATATGACGTTATGACCAGATATTTACATCCTTGTAAACAGAAGGAGACAAACTTTGTACTGCAACAAGCTTTTCTTTAAAAGTATTACTTACGCGATTGAAAATAAAGAAAAACTACTAAAAAATCACGGATACTACTCGCCAACCAGTAGTAGACAGTGTGTACATTAACTTAGTACAACTCATCAAATATTTTGATAGGTGGTGTTATACCCATATACTATCACAATACATGAATGTTGTTATGTACTTTTAATGACAATTAGGATATTCTATACATATTATGAATTGTGTCCAGGATAAGGTGAATTAATTTCTTTTTACACATAACAACAGAAAAGTCAATTAATATATCATAATAATGTAATGTTAGGTATTAACAAAAAATTCCAAATAGATATTAGGAATAATTGACTGCTTTTCTTAAAACTGCATGTCTATTAGTCAACTATATAATAAGACATTTGGTATTAAAAACTTAATGAGGTGTCATTTGTAAAACAGAAAACAATAAAACATTATTGGATGAGTGATAGTTTGAAACATTATTATCTATAATTTTGAACTACATTATTTAATGTAGATTCTTAATAATTTACAAACTTCAACTTTTTTTTTAAATGTCATGAGAAATAGCAGTTCAGATATGCACACAAATATATATATACAAATATGTTTTACATCTAGCTAGTAAGTTTCTTATTTATAAGAGGTAAGTATACATCTGATATTTTGGTGTAAGCAGAATAGACACACAAATAACAGAAATAAACATGCATTATTGCATGTGACAGATTATATATATACATCCACATTCAGAAAATATATATGACAAGAATATATTTATATCACCCTACATTTTATTGTTTTTAAATGCAATTTATGCTACTTCGTATGTATATATGCACACTAGTACACACAGACAGGTTTAAATGCAATTACTGCTACTTCACATGTATATATTCACTCCAGTACACACAGACAGGTAAACCAATAAACAAAACATTTTACCAGTATACAAACAAACTGTACTATAGGTATTTATTTTTTATAATTATTATATACAAATATTTATAAATTATTATTTCGTAGAAATAGTATTTGACCGAATGGAAGTTATATATCTGGAAGTTATATGTACTAAAATAGCATCACAGTGCATTATTGCGTGATTAGGTCATTGGTGGTAAAAACCTGTTCTATATATAGCATGTAAAGTTGGAGCATCTGAGAGTTTTGTGAATCAATGCACATGAACCTGGTCAAGAAAGCCGGTTTCAGTTTGAGGCGTTATATAGATTAAAATTGTATTAAATTTGATGATATGTAAACGAATTATTGCATTCAGAACACATATATTCGCGCTACATATGTGATTTGCTTGCACGTTAAAGAGATCATGTTAGACGGTACTGTAATTTATAGAAAAATATTGTCGTCAAAGTATATTGAAAGGAAAGTATAAGCACTGTAATGAAAACAGATCATCGTTATATATACATAAAACTTGATTATAAACAATATTCTTAAAAGCCACAGTAGCATATTGACTGATATTTAACTATATAATAATAGCTATTGATAAATGTTTGTAGCTCACCGGATCAGCCGCAGTAGATTCCTGGGCAGCACAGTTTCAGTCAGTGTCACACTTTACTCACTATAAATATTGTTTATTTCCGTTTGGCACGGTATTCCTGGATAACTCTGTCAATATTGTCATACAAGTCAAATTTAATCCGTTCCTGGCTTTTGGTTTGGGCAAATACAGAACCATTGAAAAACCAGGTGTCGTTGTGGAGTTGTAGGCGTCTCATCAGGCCTGTATTAAGGGTTGTGACATCATCGACCAGGCGATGCCCGGCTCTCTTCATCTCCTTGCGCTTTCTCATCACCATGCTCTTATCATCGTTATTTCTTAGTTTTATAAGAACTGGTCTGGTTTGTCCTCTTTTCGTAGGGATCCTATGAATCGCAACAATCTGCTCAGGTTGGATGTGGATATTTTGGTCTTGAAAGATAGTTGTTATTTTGGCAGAGAGGGCTGTAATGCTTTCGTTGGGTTCGTCTTTTACATCCATGACTTTGATGTGTTTTTTTTTAGTATTGTTCGTTATGATTAGATCGTTTACTGTTTTCTTCGTTTAACCTGGCGTTAGCTTTGATCTTTTCTTCCAAATTTTCAAGGTCAGTTTTGTGTTCTTTTAGTAGTTTTGCTTGTTTTTCTCTCAGGACCTCATTTTCGAATTCAATGCCTTTTATTCGATCTGTGAGTTCCTTGGTTTTTTCTTTTATGCTATTCTCTGTCAGCTGAAGAAGCTTGTTTTCAAGTTATGTTTGAATGTTATGTTTCATTTTATTCAGGAGTTCTTCATTTCTCTTTTCCATTTTTGTCATAATTTTAGTTACGGTGTTGGTTATCAAATTTTCATTGTCGTCCTTATTAAGCATTTGTTTTATTTCATCTCGCAGACCTGTCAATGAGATTTTTCCAAGGTATCAAGTTGCATTTTGATTGATGATGTGTCATTAATACTATCAGTGCTGACCTCAGAGTTGTTCCGCTTCGGGCGATGGCTTCCCTTTGCTGATATTTTTCCTGGTGGTTGGTATCTTGAGGATTTGGTAGAGTCTTTAGCACTCATAATCAGTTTATGGCAAATATATAAATTGATTTCTTATATTCTCTATTTCGACAGAAGTCACAAGTGGCCAATAACTGTGTCAGTTTACACTGTACGTATCCTTGCTGTATTGTTTTCACTAACACAGCATACCTGTGTGTTTATCCCCAATTATCTACCAGTTGACACTGTAATCCAATATGTGGTCTTCCAATACTTGTACTGAGTAAAGAATCTATTTTTATCTCAGTATACCAACAAAGGAAAATCCTTATTTCCACTATTTTTACAGATTTTAAATTACTTTTTCGTAAAGAAAGTTAGTCCATCGTGAAGTTCACATCATTCCACACATATTCATGTGAAAATATCCTTGTTTATCACTACTTTGTCTGAGTATTTTGCAATAAACACAAGAGCTCAAACTTTGTGACCCATCACCTCAGAAGTTAACTTATTCTCATGGATTGATATGTGTTTTGCGTATCAGGTAATTATGTGCGTTTTTGAAATTTACTTTGATTACGTTCTCTTTTTTATGGAAGTTGACTTCAAAACTTTTATGACTGGTGTTTGATTGATAATTATTAGTATGCGAAGTTTAAAACAGACGGCGAAGTGGACTTCTCCTTGATGAAATTTATGGGCGATGTCAATAGCTCCAGGGCGAAATTATCGCCCACGTCGCCTTCACGGCCATGCCCTGAGCCCAAATTATGACTGTCTAAAATTCAGCAAGCTCGTTTTTCCTTACCAATGATCTATCAATAAACATAGATCTCTGTTCTGACCTCACATCCGGTAGGTTTACTTTTGAAACTAGTTGCAGTAATTGATTTTCTTACTCTGGCGTTAAACTCGCAATGACATTTATGAATGTTGCTAGTATTCATCAATGCATTTTAAAGTTAAAAAGTGTGGCTGAATTTTTTTGTCAATGGATCGTTTTTTTTAAATCAAAGTGATAGCAAACAAGTAGAAAAAGGGTGTGAAGAATAAAACAAAGAAAAAAGCAAATCTTTACTCTCCTTGTCACATCACAGTCAATAACTGTCTAAATTGAGATGTTTATTAAACATAACAAATTCTACTGACAATTTACTAGAGTAGTTTTTATCCAGCACTACTTGGTTAAAGGAGGACAAGGAAGACAATTATATTGGATTCATGGATTGCAATACTTCAATTATATTACAAAGTGTGCATATGCAGTCTTCACGAAACTCCGTCGGACCTACGGACCTGACCGACTTAATTTGTCAAGGTCCGAAAGAAATTTAAAGTTTGTCGACCCAAAATGTCAGACTAAAATATTTTCTATCAAATCGAAAGTTAAACAGCACACGATCGTATTAACATCTATTTTTAAATTCAATGGAATTACACGATACATATTTTGATTGCAATTTAAAAACACAGATGACCTCGTATAAATACAGTAAGGACGCCATAAGATACAGTGTTAAATTCTAGGATGCAACCATTTCCGTTTGCGAACGCGTGTTTATCAAAGACAAAGAACGCCTACTGGGAAATTAACACACTCCCCTTCTACAACAGTGTATCAATTATCCATATATTCTAGACGCAGGAGGAGTCAGTTTTACTACAGCCAAACCAGTCAGCCAATGAGAATGCGCAAATTTTCCAATATGCAAATGAGCGTCGTCGATAGAAAGTTTATCACGCCCTCAGTAAAGGGGCAAGTGATTTGTTACACCATCCCGTTAGGTAAGCGTTTTGTGATGCGCGTGTGTTAAACTCACACGTATTTAATAAATTAATTACTACAAATTAAATGAACATTTGTCTAATTATGAGAATTAATATGAAGTTGTGTAACTTGCGTACGCCGATCGCGTCAAAAGTATGTCGTCATTTGTTAAAAAAATTACATCTACTATATAGTGTTCACTAATAAAAGTATTATTCCAAATCATCCATGTGTACTAATTATATGCAAAAAACTTTGGCTAAAGCAACATTTGAAAGTTAGTGAGAGTATTGGCAGTACACTTGTCGAAAGTGAAAGTAAATAAATTCCAATTCATCAAAAATGTTTTGTTATTTCTTTTTAATGAATACAGCCCTTTTAACATGTTTTATTACCGGTAATCAACAAACATGAAGATTTTCGACACAAAGCATTGTATTTGTATTTTTGTGATTAAAAGAGTGGGTGGGGTGAAGATTACCTGGACTCTAGCTTTTGCTATTTAATGTTCATTTATTTCCTTTACCTTTTTAACCACTAGAAACCATTTGTTTATGGACTATTAATATATAACATTGTACAAAATATGTAAAAATATATACAAGACACTATATAAAAATAATAATAGGATTTTAAATAGAAACTGTATAAAGTGAAATTGATCCAAATAAGTGTTAAATTGGACTTAAATTAAACCATATTTTTATAAATTTAAGTGTGTGAAATATAACAAGTTATGAAGATTATCAGAGACTGAATATGAGTTGTAAATATTGCATATATATAGCTGTAAATTATTTTGATTTCACATGTACAACATTAACTGCAAATAAAATGCAATGTGAATCAATGATGTAAACCAGTAAAAACATTTAAATAATTTCGAAGAGTCAGACCAAATGTCTGACTGACGACCTCCGAGTTTCATGAAGACTGCATATGAAGGTTGCGAAATAATATTTTTACTTGAACAAGTGACATTTACTTGCGGACAAGTAGATTTTTGCAATGAACTTGTCCGTGGACAAGTGAATAATTTTGATATTTCCACACCCCTGGGAAGGGGATACCCACCCCTCTTGGGACCGAGGCTCCTGAACAAATTCCTGGGCAAGGCACTGACATGAAATATTCTAATAAACATTATTATTTTTATATATTTTTTTTATTAATACGAAAAGGTAAATTAATATATATATGCATGTATTATCATATTTAGTTCTTTAGCTCACCTGAGCACGAAGTGCTTGGTGAGCTATTGGTATAGGGGACCTCTCCGGCGGCGTCCGTCGTCTATCGTCCGTATGATGTCAACAATTTGGACCGTTATCGCGATAAAGACTTAATTTTAGCTCACCTGAGCACAAAGTGCTCATGGTGGGTTTTGGTTATCGCCCGTTGTCCGTTGTGCGTGCGTGCGTGTGTGCGTGCGTCGTCAACTTTTCATTCAAACAACATCTCCTCCTAAACCGCTTGGCAGATTTTCACCAAACTTCACAGGAATGATCCTTGGGTGGACTTTTCAAAGTTGTTCAAATCTTTTCGGTCTGCTGAATATGTAGGTCACCAGAGCTAAAAATAGATTTAAAAAATGAAAACTTTAAAAAATCTTCTATGAAACCGCAAGGCTCAGACCTTTCATATTTGATATGTGATATCCTCTAGAGGTCCTATACAAAGATTGTTCAAATTATGCCCCATCGGGTCAAAACGGGCCACGTCCCCAGTGATTCATTTTGTAATCTGACGTTATGAGTCCTTGGGACTCACACATTTTAAAACAATGAATCCCAAACCAATTCAATGAGTCCCAATATTTTATCATCAAATAATGTCGTTTGAAGTGAATTGCAATACAACACTTTTAAGAGGAATAAACAACTCACACTAACAATTCAGACTAACAGTTGTACATTATGCAACATGACAATTGACTAGTTAAAACAAATTTTGACCAGTATTGACTATTCAGTTGGATTTCAGTACAATCAGAAAACCAATTGTCAAATGACCCCTGGCATAAAATACCAGGCTTTTTTCTGACCTTTTGGGGAAAAAGTACCTTGGTTAAATTGGGAAATTCATGACGTAAAAATTTCAAAATTGGGGGAAAATTATAGCTAAATTGTAAGTATATTGATAAAATTTAGCTTTAAACCAATAAATAAGAGATTACTGGCACTAAAATTTTTAATTTAACTCTAAATTTTGATATATACCTAACCAAGCTATGCAACCTGAGTTTGTAATCCTATGCATGTCTTATTTCCTTTAAGTCTGTGTATATTTCTAAAAATTCATCACCAAATCTGACCAACTTCACCAAAATAAAATTGTGGGATCTACAGTCTACATTATTCAGATGTGTTGATAACCATAGTGTAGTACCTACACTTAATAGGTCGCGAAAATATGTGATAATTTGAAATGAAATCTTTACCTCCTTTTATTTAAATCCTTCCTTTAACTGACACATCCACTTGTGTAAATTACAAAATATTTGCCCATAATTTATGTTATCTTTCATCATGATAGTGGACAAACAAATCCCTTTTTTTGTGTTGCCCATTTTATTACAAGGCTATTAGAGCGTCCTCCCCTTGTAAACAACATCAACGATAAAATTAGAGGATATCCAAATGTAAAGTCCAATGTGAAAAAATCGGCTGTAAAGTATTGAAAAATTACATTTTCACTTTCATTTTCGAAAAAAAAATACAGATTTTTTACAATTAGGAATTTTGGGGTTAGAATTGGGAAAAAATATGCATATTTGGCATTGGGAACGGGTCTGACTATCGGACCAGTGAGAGCAGAAGAAAAAGGCCTGAATAACAATATCTGGGTAAATATAAAAAATTCAATGATAAAAACAAATACAAATACTTAAAGTCACAAGAATTGTGGCTTTACATAATTATTACCTTAATGCTATAAAAATAGATTTCATAATTGATCAAGTTTAAACATGCAAAATAAATATAATTTGTCAAGGATGTTTTGGTTCAAGAATTTTAACGAATTGATTTTTGGATTTATGCGTCCGTCAGACGCACATGTTTGATCTGTATGCGTCCTTACAAAAATTATTGCGTCTCTGACGCAGGACGCACGTCAAAATGAATCACTGCGCCCCGGGGGTCACATGGTTTATATAGAATATATAGCAAAATGACTTTAAAAATCTTCTCCTCTGAAACCACAAGGCCCAGATGTTTCATATTTGGTATGTAACATCCTATAGTGGTCCTCTACAAAGATTGTTCAAATTATGCCCCTGGGGTCAAAACTGGCCACGCCCTGGGGGTCTCATGGTTTATATAGAATATATAGCAAAATGACTTTAAAAATCTCCTATGAAACCGCAAGGCCCAGAGGTTTCATATTTGGTATGTAACATCCTTTAGTGGTCTTTTACAAAGTTTGTTCAAATTATGCCCCTGGAGTCAAAACGGGCCACGCCCCGGGGGTCACATGGTTTATATAGAATATATAGCAAAATGACTTTTAAACTCTTCTCCTCTGAAACCACAAGGCCCAGAAGTTTCATATTTGGTATGTAACATCCTAGATTGGTCCTCTACAAAAATTGTTCAAATTATGCCCCTGGGGTCAAAACTGGCCACGCCCCGGGGGTCTCATGGTTTATATCGAATATATAGCAAAATGACTTTAAAAATCTTCTCTGAAATCACAAGGCCAGAGGTTTCATATTTGGTATATAACATCCTTTAGTGGTCCTTTACAAAGTTTTTGTTAAAATATTGCCCCTGTGGTCAAAACGGGCCACACCCAGAGGGTCACATGGTTTATATAGAATATATAGCAAAATGACTTTTAAAATCTCCTCGTTTGAAACCACAAGGCCCAGAGGTTTCATATTTGGTATGTAACATCCTATAGTGGTCATCTACAAAGATTGTTCAAATTATGCCCCTGTAGTCAAAACTTGCCACGCCCAGGGGGTCACATAGTTTATATAAACTTATATAGCAAAATGTCTTTTAAAATCTTCTCTGAAACTGCAAGGCCCAGAGGTTTCGTATTTGGTATTTAACATCCTATAGTGGTATGTATTCTACAAAGATTGTTCAAATGATGCCCCATGGGTCAAAACAGACCACACCCCAGGGGTCACATGGTTAATATAGACTTAACTAGCAAAATTACTTTTAAAATTATTCTCCTTTGAAACCGCAAGGCCTAGAGGTTTCATATTTGGTATGTAACATTGTATAGTGGTCCTCTACAAAGGGTGTTCAAATTATGCCCCTGGGGTCAAAACTGGTCACGCCCTGGGGGGTCAAATGGTGTATATAGACTTAAATAGCAAAATGACTTTAAAAATCTTCTCCTCTGAAACGGCAAGGCCCACAGCTTTTCTATATTTGGTATGTAGCATTGCATAGTGGTCCTCTCCAAAGATTTATCAAATTATGCCCCTGGGGTCAAATCTGGCCACCCCGCGAAGGGTCACATGGTTTATATAGACTTAAATAGCAAAATGACTTAAAAAATCTTTACCTGAAACCGCAAGGCCCACAGCTTTCCTATATTTGGTACGTAACATTGCATAGTGGTCTTCTCCAAAGATTGTTCAAATTATGCCCCTGGGGTCAAATCTGGCCACCCCCGAGGGGTCACATGGTTTATTTAGACTTAAATAGCAAAATGACTTAAAAAATCTTAACCTGAAACCGCAAGGCCCAGAGGTTTGTTCAAGGTTGTTCAACTTATGCCCCTGGGATAAAAATAAGCCACGCCTCAGGGATGAAAATTCCAATTGGGTTACAAGGTCTCAGGTGAGCGTCCTAGGGCTCTCAGGGCCCTCTTGTTCAATATTATTTAAAATAAAATAAATAAGTAAATTTTCATTATCAAACAGCAATATTGTCATGTGGCTAACTCCTAAAACAGTAGTATGAAATGTTTCTATATTTGAAATAAAGGAAAAGAATATCATTATTTTATGTCAAAGCTATGAAGTGATGAACTGTTCCATGTTTTAGATCAGTGCTACTTGAATAACCCAAATAATTCAGACTAATCTGCTCATCAACGTCAGTTTGTTTATCAATACAATGTAAAAATATGCCTTTACAATCACAAAGAAATATATATATATTTGAAGTGTTTTTATTTTATTTTTTTAGTATACAGTGCATTTATTCATAGTCTACATAAAAACAATGTCTATTTGTAGATTGAGTAGCCTCTACACAAGAATTTGGTAGAAACATCAGTTATTCACAAGAAAAACAAAGATGCAGGGCATCATGAGGCGCCGTGAAACTATGAGAAGTCCATATGTTTAAGATATCTTCATTATGCAATGTCCGTACAATTAACCGATCTTTACGCCTCATATTTTTCATCAGTGATTCTTTTTTAATCTAAATAATTTATATTGTATTTGTCACGCGAATCAAAATTTACTAGAAAGTTTGCAAGAAAATAATGATTTCATTCAATGTACAATTGTTTAGAAAGATTTAACAAGGTAAGATTTTGCAATAATAGATCAATATAAAAGAAAGACAAAACTTAATGCTGCCATTTTTTTGTTTTTTCAACAAATATCCGAAAGTGTTGTCCGAAATTATTGACAGTTGTAAATTTTCGTCCGATTTTTTCGTAAGTGTTTCTGGTGTTTTTAATCAGTATTGTTTTTAGATTATTATATTTTATGTGAAATATTGTTATTATTTAACATTTTAAACATCTTTTCATCAACATTTGAACATGTAAACATCACAATGAATTATCCAGGTTGACAGTACACAAATGCCGTAGCAAAGGTGTAACAAACAGAAGTTCACAACGAGGCCAATGGGTGCATAATGGAAAATGTCTGTGTTGTTATTGGTGGAAGGGTCCAATACATACACTGATAACTTCCTGGCATGGAAGATCTTATCAGTAAATGCAAAACGGATTAAGATAAGGTAGGCCTAATGTGTTAATAACAGACAGTGTCTTGACTGGCTTTAGTTGTAAAGGAAGTGATGACGCAATCCAGACATTTACCAAGGGTCAATATGACTCTTTGGGGGATTTAACCATGAGTCAATTTAATGATTTCCATGAAAATCACTGGTCAAAACCTGGGAGCTCGGGTCAAACGAACACCCAGGGTACTATAAATAAAATATATTGTACATCCAATGCAATATACATGTACAATCATGCTATTAACCATTTCTTCATAGGTTGTCACTGTGTCCATTAAAGGATTTTCATGAACGTATATGCATTTTAGCACGGACTGGTATTATTATTGATCATTTATGTAATATAAATTGCGCAAGTAAATGCTTGCCTGTGGTTTTAAAATTGTAAAATATGTATTCTACTCATATGTACATGCACTTCCTTATAAAGAACTTGTACTTAGCAGTGTTCTGCCGTGGATGCGGCCTTGCGCCATTGGCGCAAAAATAAATGAATATCCCCACCAAATTTTCGTGAGCGGGTCCTCGGGCGCACACAATTTACAAGTAAATAATTTGGCATATTTAGTTTAATTTATATCATTGATTGTCACGTCACGTTAATTTATAACATTTTTTTCCTTCGAACACTAATTCATTAACGCTCTATCGGCAGCGATTGAGCAGTTCAGATACAATAGTATCAATCGATAAAATTGTACATGCGGTCCACATGCATGCGAAGCGTGAAAAAACGCTTTTCAGCGACAAAGCGCTTGGCGACAGCCGCATTTCTTCAGATAGATCAGCCTTTTGAAGTCGAATTAACCGACACCGTTGCTAACGGCTTGCAGTTTTGGATGCCCGGCTAATTGATGACGTCCCACTTTTACACTTTGCAGTTTTTACAGGTTTCATTATTAATGCCGTGGGTTTATAACAGATTTTATTGTTTGTTCAAATTGGAATAACGAATGCAAGGTCATAATGTATTTTAGAATGCAGTTTAACATAGACCAACAGAGCGTGATGAATTAATTAATAACACAATATTCTGTATTAATCGTTTTTTGAACAGAAAAGAAAAACAAACATGAATTAAAACAGCTAGTATGTACTTTCAAAACAAAAATTTGCTTTGGGAATATTCATGAGGTGTAAAACTTGTTTGTCTGTGTCCCTACATTTTTGTAATTTGTCCCCACTTGTTCAAGCCTAAAGGGCCCTTGTCCCCAATAGTCCAAATTCACGGCAGAACACTGACTTAGTTTAGTGTCGAGATGTTATGTCTTTTACATTACATGTATAACAGACAAATCACTACAATGTCAAGGTGGAGGGGTGCTGGGCGTTGTACCAGAGCTCTAGATAAGACGCGTATCAGCGTATTTAAGCATTGAAATTAAAACAAGAAATGTCTTTAAAAAAGACAATCGGCGTTGAAATTAATATTGAGATGTCATTTAAAGATTACCTAAACAGACGGCCAAGATGATCGGTTACGTGACTTCTCAGATCCCATATTTTTTGGTCCCCACCAATATTAGGGGACTTATTGGTCCTCAGATTTTTCTGACAATATAAGAAAACTTCTCGGACCCAATAGTTAATTTGAGATAAATTTATAAATAGAATTATAATTTATATCTGTGCCGTGAATAAACCAATCATACAACTCCATGTTTCCGCCAGTGATATATGAATAACCAAAATAATTTAGGTTAACATAATTGTTATCTGAATTTGTCAAGCCAATTTAACAAATTAACAATGTAAGAAAATAATTTTGGGAAAATTATTATGTATCAGACGAGTCTATATAGTTATTTATAGTACCGGTAATATACCATTCTTGTTAGTTATCTAATATAATAACGATTTGAAGTCAAATAAGCATGTACCCTGTGTATCCCAATAAAAAGCAATAGTCAGGGAACATTCAGCAATTTTTGAAATGTTAAGACTTTATTTTTTGATAATGCAAGCATAAAAATTCATTAGACTATGACGATTTTAAATTATATCGGTAGAAATATGATCTATCAAGGGTTCCTGTGTATAATTAGTATTGCAAATTGTGTATTCATGCTATGCTAATAACAATTCGACATATTCCGAATCTTCTTTCATAACATTTTATGTATAGAAAATGTAGCATCTTTTTACAGATTAAATAACATCTACTGGAGAAGTTGATAGAAAGATGCAATTATAAATAATCGTTAATAAATCGTAACCACAATATTAAATCAAATTAACAGTAAGTTTATAATATAAATTCCACATTTATTGAAATTTTTAGGTTTATGATTCTCTGAACGCTATTATTTATGCATGTACAAGTATATTAACACAGCTATACATCCGTTGCTAGCTACGCGCGCTATTTTTAGAATGCCACTACTTTTTGTGGAATGCGATGAACTCGCTATAATCAATGGCTACATGGAACGGCAACCCTGTGAGTGAGATTTATGCATGGGAACATTGCACAATTGCTATTTATAGAGCGTAACGCATATATAAATGTAGGCTAAACAAAATAGTTATATCGTTACGTTAATGAAATATATCATTCTGTTTATGGCATACAATGAGAAAATACGTTAATAATTAGCCTCAGTTCTAGAGTATACGCGAGGATATGTTTATAACTTCATTTTAACCGCTTATGTAAACAATTATGTAAATTTTTATTCCCCAAAAGTATGCAACAGTTATTGGTATACGTTAAACCATTGTTTGAAGTTTGCATTCCCTAGAATTAGAAAATTTGCCCAATTCTATTGGCATTCAATTTTCCCGCTGCATAATTATCGCAAGAAAATCTGGGTCAAAATTGATCTTAGACAGCTACGCCAAAAAAACGCATTGAAAATTGGCCCAGTGTGTAATGTTACGCATTGTAAATCTCGGTACGTATTTTTAATCGCTTAAACTGTATAACCGGTTTACCAATTATCCAGTTCAGCTAATAGTGTAACTGTAAGTTAGCCTTTGAATGGTGTCTGGTCAGGACGGCCCTAGTCATTGACTGCCCAATTTGTAGACAGAAAGGACCATGGCGGCCGAAAATGAAACTTTATAGATTAAGAGAGTTGTTGTTTAAGACTGATACAATCAACCATACTAGTATTCAAACATTGGTTGACAGTGAAAAAGATGAAATTCATGTAAATAAACATTGTAATGCCTAATTTAATATTCTTATTCAATCACAATCACTTTCCATGTTGCTTTATTTATAAAACATGTAAATAAAAAGTGGGCCTAATGGACTGGGCCTTCATGGTGTGTGGAAAAGAAATTATCATTGGCTAATTGTCAACCAAAAAGGACCAGAAATCAGGTTGTCATGTTGGATTTGCACTGGAGAAAAGTACAAATGATCTGCACAAATGACTACTACTACTTTGCTAAATAAATGCAATATTTTGATAGACACACAGATTGATGTCTACATTCATTTTATTACATTTGCCTTCATTAATTTGTTAATATATAACAAACACATAAAATACTCTTTTTATCTTGTATAAACAATTCAAATACCCTTTAAATTTATGACATACCCTTAAAACCTGATGGACAGGGGGTATAATACCCTTTAACAAAAAAATCAGGGGGTACAATACCCTTTAGGCTAAAACCTTATCTGAAGCTCTTTGTACACTACATATTCTCTATAAAGTGCTTTTGTAGATATATGTACCGGGTAAATATTAATAAATGATTAACTTTCGTAGTCTAATTAAGTCAAGCAAATAATATTCCATTATTACTTTTTCGTTTTAACAACAGCAAATCTGCAAATTCAATCCATTTTTGTTTAAACTAAAACCAAGTATAACAAAAATAAATGGGTAAAATATTTCTGTTGAACAATAAAAGTCCACATATTTAGTCGTAGCTATTTGATTCATCAGTGACTTTTGGCTCTGATTAATTGACAAATATTTTTAGGACAGATTCTGATCACTAGTTTTACTATTGTAGTAGTACATTACTTTTTATACGTCCATGTATCAAGAGAAAGATAGTTTAATAAAATGACAAAATGAAAGTTGTATAAGGTTGTTAAATCACACTTCGGCCACGTCTGACCATTTATCCTGAGCCTAAATGACGTAACCTTTCTTCTGGAAGCGTGATAGGCTTAAAAAGTCAGTTAGTGGCAATGAATTGATAAATCATTTTTTAAGAATTCAGTTTTAAATTAGGGAGTAAAATAAGAATTGCCCTAAAAAGCTATCTGGAACTCTGCTGGATGCTTGTTAGAATGCTTGTATACTGGTACTATTAATAGGCGCAGGTTAGTCAGCGAGTGTATTCTATGGAATGTTGCCTATCGAATATGCGATATTAACAGGGGAAAATTGAGCCAATGCAACTTCCTAGGTGAAGCTCAGAACTGGAAATTAGTCAAAAACATAAACAAAGTAAAGAGGTATGTCTGGATTTTTCCGCATTGGCTCATTTTTCCATTCACCTCCAAAAAGAAATGGAGCCAATTTTTTTACAGGCCGTGATGGGGATTTCTTTTTAACTAGCCAATGCAATGGTAGGATTTATTCATTAGGGACTACTGGCAGGAAATGTTCACATTTGATTAGATGTTGAGATAGGTCAAAAGTTGGGTTAAACAGCTACGCCGAATAAAATGGTTAGGCAGGAGTTACCTCCCTGTTATTATTATTGGTTTAAAGGGTGTTTCCTTATACATGTAGAGTATTTTACTTATCAAATTAATAATTCAGTATTTTAACATACTGAAAAGTAATAGGATAGATTAAACTAGCAAATCTATGCAATATTTTTAGTACTGATCAGTTTAAACTGTATAATAACAGGCCTTTTTCTACTGCTCTCATGGGTCCGATAGTCGGACCCGTTCCCAATGCCAAATATGCAATCTGTAAAAAATCAGTATTTATTTTTTCGAAAATGTGAGTGAAAAATATGATTTTTCAATACTTTACAGCCGATTTTTTCTCACTGGCTTTACATTTGGATATCCTCTAATTTTATCATTGACATTGTTTACAAGGGGAGAACACTCTAATGGCTGTGTAAAAAAATGGGTAACACAAAGAAAAACGATTTGTTTGTCCTCTATCATGATGACATTTAACATGAATTATGGGGACATTTTTTTGTTATTTACACAAGTGGATGTGTCAGTTAAAGGAAGGATTTAAATATAAGGAGGTAAAGATTTCTTTTCAAGTTATCACATATTTTCGTGACCTATGTTGTGTAGGCACTACACGATGTTTATTAACGCGTCATTAAAACTAAATCATGTAGACAGTAGATCCCACAATTTCATTTTTGTGAAGTTGGTCAGATTTGGTGATGCTTTTTTAGAAATATACACATACTTATAGAAAATAAGACATGCATATGATTACAAACTCTTGGTTGCATAGTTTGCTTTGGTATTTATCACAATGTAGAGTTAAAATAAAATTATTAGTGCTGTTAAATTCTTATTTATTGATGTAAAACTGTAAATTTGTTCATTATACTTACGATTTAGCGATACACATTTTCCCCAATTTAGAAAATTTTACGTTGTGAATTTCCCAATTGAACCAAGGTACTTTTTCCCAAAAAGGTCAGAAAAAGGCCTGCATAACAGCATTTTGCCTCACATTAAAAAATGTCATAAAAGATGTAAAAACAGGTGCCCCGGTCCTTACGTCAAATTTTGTTTTGCGACATATGTCATGTGACGTTATCTGGTGCGTTTAAGCTCTTAAAATTAAGGCTAACACGTTTTCATTTTTTAAAACGTTTAAACGAATTGAAATAAACAAAACATCACCGTTTAAACGGTATACCTCTAGCCTTTTAAAAGCAAAAGCGTCATTGTAAGAATCATGATTAAAATACATGTATATTATACATGCTTTGTTCTTGCAAAAACTGCTGGAGAATTTCCCTGTGCACGTTGTGCCTACGTGCGTCAAATGTTGGAGGCCTGTAATGAGAAAGCACATGGTCAGTACACGCACGCATTCCACGTGACGTCTTGGTTGTCAGCAGACATTTCACGCTCTTTTGCAAAAAACATGGGCTTAACATGGCATATATATATACATAAACAAGACCGCTTGTGTTTACGAAACTACAACACTGAGCAGTTACACTAAATATAGGCTTTTCCGATTACGATTTTTTATTTTTTACAGTTATGGAAATTTATTGAATAAATAAGTGTGCATATTATAAAATACGAAAGCTCATTTACTTTTTAGGGCGATAATACGCTTGACGCGCGTATAAGGTTAATTGTGTGTGGATACATGCCAACTGCGCTGATTGGTCAGTCATAACGTCATTCCAAAGCGAAGATAAACTTAGCGTTTCTATTGGCTTATATCGATGTTACTGCATGTAAATTGTTAAAATTTTCGATGAAGTAACACTCGCTTTGATCATTTACTGACTTTATAGAGTGTGTGTACATGTTTCTCGAGTGAAAAACGTCCATTGTGACCTAAGAGATTAGCTTTTACAGCAGGAATTGTCGGTCTGCTGCAGACAACATTGCTAATTAATTGATAAAATACACATGCCCCGGGCGATGTTTATGCGCAACACTAATTTTAGGTGCCCCAGATATGTTCCGAAGTTAAAATTTAAGCGCCCGGGCACTGGGGCGCTAAAATGGCCTGGGGAAGGCCCTGCAGCTGTGCGTGGAGGTTTACGCTTGGGTAAAACAAAAGTAAAATACAAGAACATGGTCGATCTTTTCAGGGTCTTTTTGGATTTTTTTTCTTACATTTGGGAATTTTTTAACTTCAAATTGGGAAAAATGGTCAGAAAATCGGATTGTGAATGGTACCGTTTTCCCGTACGGACTTTATATATAGGAAAAACACTGCATAAACATGAGAAAATGCTAAATTTACATTAATTCTCTAGCTATGATATGGACAGAAGTTTAAGGCAATTAAAATTGTTAAGTAAAAGGAGTTATTATAGTAATGAGCAATTAAAAACAGTATACAATAGTGAAATAAGTGCTTAATGAAGATATTATCCAGATATGGAATGGAGAAATGTTTTAAACAATAAAGATGGTAAAGTCAGTGTAGCACGCCCTGATAGGAATCAATATTTTATAAGGTTCCTATAAATTTCATAGTTTGGCTGGAATTTGCGAGAGTTGAATTTTCTCGTGTTTGACACAGTTCTAGTTACAGTTTTTACACAGTTAATAATTGTGTGTTTGGCTCGAACATGCTTAGGTCGCTTTGAGTCATTAATCCATTAGATGTGCTTGATTAGTGTCAAATGTTTTAGAAGACACACCATATTAATAAATTTCAAATACTCTTCATTTGGGGTTTGGAAATTGAGGCAGACATACTTCTGCCTGTATTAGTTTATAAGTTTATTATTAGTTTCGCTTGCTCAAAGTTTACCTGTCATTCCCTTTGTGCCATCGGCAGTCATAATTTTTCTACATGTTTGCCAATTATAGCAAATCCATGCATGTGTGTATGGGCATCTTGGTCATATTTGCAATATAATTATACATCTTTATTTCTAGATAGGAAGAAAACATTGAGATGTTGATTTTAATTATCTATCATTATTGGTCATATATGGCTTCTAAACAATGAGATTTGACTCATAGTAATGTGTTTAATGTTAATAGTTAATGTGAAAATACAGTGTATAGTGTAACATGCAATGTAATGGGTTTGCTCATGCTTCTGTCTGTCTAAATAATGCTGCTTGCCATTTTACCATTTACTATTCCATTTTCTCTACTATAACCTTGGTGCATATTTTATTGAAAATGACTACATTGGATGGTTCCATTATCAATACTGGAATCAGCACAAAGTAAAGTAAAATTAACCACTTCTAAGTATAACTACATATTAAGATGTTTAGTTACAAAGCATATCATGTCATATCTCTTGTGACTGAATTTACAGATTTAAATCGGAATGTAGAGCAATTGTTAACTTGCAAAATCACAGCTGCAGATCTATTTACATATTTCTCTTTAGTATATCTTTGGCACAAAGTTTACAGTGTTACTTTGACCTTTTCAATTGAAAACAATGTGAAAAACTTAAGCAGAAAAATTATGCCTTTAAAACGTTCTATTGTACAAAAAACTGTTATGAAGTTTGAAACAAATCAGTAGACATCAGTAGACACTAAAAGGTTTTAATAGCTCAAAAAATCCCCTCCCCAGTTAATTCCTTTGTGTAAAATGATCCTGATAAAATAACCACACGCTTTGTAGTACACAATTTTCAATAGGACAATTAAAAAGAATGGTAGAGGGTTATACCCATCCTAATTGGCATTGTAAACTTCTGATCATCTGATTGAATAACTCTTTGTGTGATTGGCATATCAGATATTACAGAGTGTTTGAGACTTGATCAGCAGCCAATTCTCATGATACTGTTCTTTTGAAATACAACCTATTGACTTGATTTTAATTACATCATACTTGAACATTCATGCCAAAATCAAGGAATGCTAATTGCATACCATTTAATGGTTGTAATATTAAGTAAGAAATTTCAATATGTCTTGCAAATGCATGTCACTAAATTATAAGATCCATTTATTCTGGAGTTAAACAACCAAAAATAAATAATAACACCGCGTATTAAAAACCTCTTTCTTAAATTTCATTATCAATACTAGCTAACAGGCTGGCCATCAAACCTAGGTGGCATTAAGTGTTACCCCTGTCCATGCGTCCATGAGTGCATGCGTCCATCAAAAAAATCTGTGTTTGGTCAATAACCCTGTCATTTCTGGATGGATTGTGAAAAATGTTTACCATTTTCAGACGATGTATCGTGCACAAGACCCAGGTCCGCAGCTCTAAGGTCAAGGTCACACTTCGAAGTTAAAGGTAAAAATGGGGTCTGTTTTTGATGTCTGCTCTACAACTCTGTCATTTCTGAATGAATTGTGAAATTACAAAGTAGAAATGTTCCTCATTATGAGACGATGTGTCATGCACAAGATGAAGGTCATTACCTCCAAGGTCAAGGTCACACTTGGAGGTCAAAGGTAAAACATTGGGTCTGTTTTTCGTATCCAGTCAATAACTTGTCATTTTTGGATGGATTGTTAAATTGTTTGGCAGAAATGTTTACCATCATGAGTAGATGGGTCACGTGCAAGACCAAGGTCTGTACCTCCAAGGTCACAGTCGGAGGTCTAAGGTAAAAAATTGGGTCTGTTTTTAGCTCACCTGAGCACATAGTGTTCATGGTGAGCTTTTGTGATCGCCCATCGTCGGTGTGTCCGTGCGTCTGTCGTCAGCTTCTCTTTCAAACAACATCTCCTCCAAAACCACTTGGCAGATTTTCACCAAACTTCACAGGAATGATCATTGGGTGACCCTCTTTCAAAGTTATTCAAATCGTTACGGTCCGCTGCATATGTAGTTCACCAGAGCTAAAAATAGATTTAAAAAGTGTAAACTTTAAAAATCTTCTCTGAAACCGATGAGCCCAGAGGTTTCATATTTGGTATGTAACATCCTTTAGTGATCCTCTACAAGGGTTGTTCAAATTATGCCCCTGGGGCAAAACGGGCCACGCCCCGGGGGTCACATGGTTTACATAGAATATATAGCAAAATGACTTTAAAAATCTTCTCTGAAACCAAAAGGCCCAGAGGTTTCATATTTGGTATGTAACATCCTATAGTGGTCCTCTACAAAGATTTTTCAAATTATGCCCCTGTGGTCAGAACTGGCCACGCCCCGGGGGTCACATGGTTTATATAGAATATATAGCAAAATGACTTTAAAAATCTTCTCTGAAACTGCAAAGCCCAGAGGATTCATATTTGGTATGTAACATCCTTTAGTGGTCCTTGACAAAGTTTGTTAAAATTATGCCCCTGGGGTCAAAACGGGCCACGCGGTTTATGTAGAATATATAGCAAAATGACTTTAAAAATCTTCTCCTCTGAAACCACTAGGCCCAGAGGTGTCATGTTTGGTATGTAACATCCTGTAGTTGTCCTCTACAAATATTGTTCAATTCATGCCCCTGGGGTCAAAACTGGCCATGCCCCAGGGGTCATATGATTTATGTAGACTTAAATAGCAAAATCTTCTCCTCAGAAACCGCAAGGCCCAGAGGTTTCTTATTTGGTATGTAACATCGTATAGTGGTCCTCTACAAATATTTTCAAATTATGCCCCTGGGGTCAAAACTGGTCATGCCCCGGGGGTCACATGGTTTATATCGACTTAAATTTTCCTTTTGTGCTAGAAGGTCTCAGGTGAGCGTCCTAGGGCCCTCTTGTTTATTGAATCTTGGCCTAACTTGCACAGTTTGTGTATGACCATAAACTCTCGGATGGGATTGTTATTGGGTCAGATCACACCAGTAACACCAGAGTTATTGCCCCTTTTTCATGCAAACAAAATGCAAAAATGCCCTTTTCCAACATATAGACTTTATTTTCCATCCAATCTTAACCAAACTTTCGCAGTTTGTGTATGACCATCAGATCTCAGCAGAAGCCAAAAATGGGCCATATTGTTTTTCAAACACCAGAGTTATTGCCCTTTGTTTATTAAAAAAATATACAAATATGGACATTATTCAGGATAGAGACTTCATTTTTCATCCAATCTTCACCAATATTGCACAGTTTGTCAACTACCGTAAGATTACAGTTGAATTTGAATATAAGCAAGATCGGACCAGAAACACCAGTGTTATTGCCCTTTGTTTTTGAAAAAAAGAGCAAAACTGGACATTATTCAGGGCAGAGACTTCATTTTGCATCAAATCTTCACCAATCATGCACAGTTTGTCTATGACCATTAGATTAAATGTGAAGTTGAATATAAGCAAGATCGGCCGAGATACCCCAGAGTTATTGCCCTTTGTTTGTGAAAAAAATATGCAAAAATAGACATTATTCAGGATAGAGTCTTCATTTTTCATCAATCTTCACCAATTGTGTTCATTTTGTGTATGAACGTAAGACTACAGGTGAAGTCAAATATAAGCATGATTGGGCCAGAAACAGCAGAGTTAGTGCCCCTTGTGTTTGGAAAAAAACATCAACGAGTTATCAATGATTGGCTTGCACACACGATTTTTTATTCAATGTTGACCAAACATACACTGTTTGCGCATGACCATAAAAATTGATCGATAAAATTTGATTTCCAACAGTTGCAAGACTTGCATCCAGTTATTTGTACATGCAACATTGATGTCTTCAGAGCGTGCATTAACATCATCTATCATCATTGGAAAGAAAATTATCAAAGAAAAAGCAAAACTTGACCTTATAGCACAGTCATCGCAATTATCGCATTGCAACTAGTTCTCCAAAACTATTTGCGAAAAAGACATCAAAATCTACTGTTACTGCATTTTCCAGAACTGTCAACTCATACTTTAGTTAGCCCATTGCACTAACCGATGTTTTAAATCAAAATTGATCCTATCCCCCTCTGCGTATTGTTCAGATACCTTAATTTTCAAACCTGTCACAACAGTATGGTCTTCATCTGTACCAATTCTCAGGTGAGCGCTTTGGGCCATCATGGCCCTCTTGTTTTAATTTGTTAAAAGGTAAGTGAGTAAATGTCTGCTTTTTGTCCTCATCTTTTAGTACAGTACTGTGTATATGAAAGAATTTTTACTGGATTCTGGTCATTAAAATAAGTGAAGAATTACATTATTGATTCACATTATTGCAAATTGTGACACCCGATCGCTAAAATAGTCGGGGCTAAACGTCTGTGGGCGAATCGTCCCAGGGCGAATGGTCCCGGATTTGTCCGGCCTGGCGACTAGCATTTTTGAAAAGCTTGAAACATTTTCCCGCAATTAATCAGTTAATAGTTTCATCCCTCTAATAGAAATTGGCCACGGCGAATAGAATCAATTGTTGCTCATTGATTTTGACCAATGAAACCCCTCGATACATATTACTTAGCCACAATGGCTGCGCCCATGACTTTCAATGTAGTATCTTGATCTATAATCTTTAGGTAGGTAGCAATTAATTGAGGGTGATCAATCTACTTCGGGGAAAAAGAAAATTCAACTAAGAATATGGCGTTTCAAAGTGCAAAGTCAGAGTGTGAACAGTTTCCAGGGGTCTGGAAGGAATGTGGTGATGA
This sequence comes from Congeria kusceri, assembly GCA_027627225.1. Lineage (NCBI taxonomy): Eukaryota > Metazoa > Mollusca > Bivalvia > Myida > Dreissenidae > Congeria > Congeria kusceri. Next base: position 41,165,098 of record CM051029.1, on the reverse strand, counting down.
TGTGTGATTAATGTGTGTTCTGACTTCTAACCCTTTGTACAGTAAAGTTTTCATATGTGTGTTAATTTTAACAATCACATTTGTTTAACAGGTCTCTACATTGTGACGTGCGATGTGTCTGAAGTACAAACAGAGACAATGACAAATAAGGTTCCACGACCTTCAGGCACAGATTCTCTGTGTTAATTATCACAATGTTTAGTCCAGTGATGCCATGATTGATGTGTCTAAGCATCCAAAACAGGATGAAAATCTGTTGCCCAGTTGTGTGAACGATCCCTTCATGGAGAACAAAATGAAGATTTGGTATAAAGAGGAGCATGAAATACAGTACATCCAACACAGTGACAGCAAGATAAGATGACAGTGACAAACAACTGACGGTAAACACTAGCCTCACTTATATAAATATTACCATATAACAATTATAACAATTTGTATTGTTCCACCTTCGTCTTGTAAGTTTGTAGTGATCTTTGCATGCTTTTGAAAGAGTTCCCTGGCTTGTTACTTCTTAACAATGTAACATATTAATTGTAATAGGCTTATTTCACCGAGATGTGCAGTGCATAAGAAACAACTATCAGGATAATAGATTATAAGCATTTGTTAATACAAATTTCTCATTAAGAGCAAATATGATGGGGCTGTGTCTGGTGTTGCGTAGTAGTGCATCATCAGCACTCAACAGTTGCTTTGAAAGTTTGTGCAAATGATGATGTCACAATTTTCATTAGTTCAGTGTTAGTACTTGTCAGTCTAATGTTATAAGAGTGATAAAAAGTTTTATTAAAGGTAATCATCAATTGGTAATTAACTTGTTAACACTTTTGTAGGAGCCTGTTGTAGAAGTGGAGTTATCGTCTATTGATAATAGACCATATCTTGTGCGGGCAATACCGTAACTACGGAACCCTTAGGCCAAGGCTGAAAATTGGTAGGTAACCAAAGGTAGAGTTTGTCATGACCAGTAAAGGATCCCTTGTATCGATTTTTGTGTCCATGGGCCAAATGTCAACGTCATTTTTGTTTCTGCTCCATAACCTCAGAATGCCTGTAAGGATCTTCATATAACTTAAGTTTATTATTTCCTATGACATGTAAGGATATTACTCACAGTGACTCACCTGTAGTTATAAATCCTGATCTAGTAAAGTTTCTAACAAAAAAGAAATGTTTGTAAATATCTCTAGTTGTCTTCTGGTAGCTCTATTGTGGTTGTTGGTTTTGTCATTTCAGTAATTCAAATATTGACCCAAAAAAGAGAGCAAGCAGGGCAAAGAAGAGCCATTGTTTGTGAGATAAAGTAAATGATGTCTACAGAGCAGCATATACATTTCGTCAAATGATATTAATGATCAAGAAATTATAAACTATACTAGTGTGATTTTTATAACTTAAACATCAACATTTGTCTCATGATATGGACTTTATAAAATATTTTCTGTTTGTTACATGTAATTGAGGCATTTCTCTAACGTTTTTCCAATAATCATAGTTATCTTCGTTTCTGACTAATTATGCCCCCCTTCGAAGAAGTGGGGGTATCTTGCTTTGCGCCTGTCTGTGGGTCGGTCGGATGATCGGTCTGTCCGTAGACCATTTCGTTTCCGCACGATATCTAGAGAACGCTTTGACCTACGATCATGAAAGTTGGTATGCTGGTTACTTGGGAGGAAAGGAAGACGCCTGTACATTTTGAGGTCAATAGGTCAAAGGTCAAGGTCACCGTTGCTAAAAATAGAAAAACGGTTTCCACTCGATAACTTGAGAACGCATCCAGATATTTTAATGAAATTTTATACATAGATACCTTATATTGAGACCTCACTTGGAATTGCATATGGGGTGGATGGGGTCAAGGTCACCGATACTAAAAAAATAGAAAAACGGTTTCCGCTCAATAACTTGAGAACGCATAGAGATATTTTAATGAAACTTCATACATATATACCTTATATCAAAGCCTTGCTTGAGATTGCATATGGGGTGGGTGGGGTCAAGGTCAAGGTGACAGTTACTAAAAATAGAAAATTGTTTCCGCTCAAAAACTTGAGAACGCTTCAAGATATTTTAATGAAACGTCATACATAGATATCTTATATTGAGACCTCTCTTGGGATTGCATATGTGGTGGGTGGGATCAAGGTCAAGGTCAGCTTTACTAAAAATAGAAAAACTTTTTCGCTCAATAACTTGACAAGCATTGCATATGGGGTGGGTGGGATCAAGGTCACCATTGCTAAAAATAGAAAAACGGTTTCTGCTCAATAACTTGAGAACGCATCGAGATATTTTAATGAAACTTCATACATAGATAGCTTATATGGAGACCTCTCTTGGGATTTAATATGGGGTGGGTGGGGTCAAGGTCCAGGTCACCATTACTAAAAATAGAAAAACGGTTTCCGCTCAATAACTTGAGAACGCATCGAGATATTTTAATGAAATTTCATACATAGATACCATATATCGAGACCTCGCTTGGGATTGCATATTAATTTTTTTTTTTAACAATTGCACATATTCACAACTTGGCTGCAAGGAGGGGGCATACATGTTTTTAAAACATCTCTTGTTTTCTATTGAAAATACAGGAATTTTTAGCTCACCTTTATGCCCGGTGACCTATAGGTATACGGGACCTCTCCAGCGTTGTCCGTTATGCCGTCAACAATTTGGACCGTTGTCGCAATAAAGACTACATTTTTAGTTCGACTATTCGAAGAATAGGTAGGCTATCCTACTACCGTCGGCGTCCGTGTCTGAATTGGTTCAAGTTTTTATTAAAAAATCTTGTAACTTCAAAACTACACAAGTTATTCACTTAAAACTTGGAATATACCTTTGTCATCAACTCAAGTATCAGGGGCAATATTCCCAATAACTCTGTTTTGTATTTGTACAGAGTTATTTTTTTTCCACTTAGATTTTCTGGTTAAAGTTTATATTCAAAAGTTTTGTGACTTCAAAACTGCATAATTTATTCACTTGAAACTCTTTGGAACTTACCTTTGTCATCAACTCCAGTATTAGGGGCAACATTCCCCATAATTCTTTTTGTATTTTGACAGAGTTATGCCCCTTTTTCACATAGATTTTCTGGTTTAAGTTTATATTCAAAAGTTTTGTAACTTCAAAACTACATTAGTTATTCACCTGAAACTTGGAACTTACTTTTGTCATCAACTGTAGTATCAGGGGCAACATTACCCATAACTCTGTTTTGTATTTTGACAGAGTTATGCCCGTTTTTCACATAGATTTTCTGGTTAAAGTTTATATTCAAAAGTTTTGTAACTTCAAAATTACGTAAGTTATTCTCTTGATCCTTGAACTAACCTTTGTCATTAATTCTATTATCAGGGGCAACATTGCCCATAACTCTGTTTTGTATTTTGATAGAGTTATGCACTCTTTTTACATAGATTTTGTGGTTAAAGTTTTTGCTCCAAAAATGTATGAACTATACAAGGCTTCACGTAAAAGTTTTGTATTTTAACAAATTTATGCCCCTTCCACTATCCAAAATATGCACCAACTTAAATACTTCTCATTGTCGAGTGCGCTGAGCTCTTGTTTAGCGAAACTATTGACCGAATAGTTTGAGTTGTACTACTCAACCATGCGTCCGTGTCGCCGTAATGCTCTGGTTACAGTTTGCGTGCAGCAAGTCCATATCTCTGTAACTACTACAGATATCAATTTAAACTTTTCACATGTTCAGGGTCATTATGGGAGGTTACTGACCACGGCCCATAACTCTGACCTGCAATTTAGCAGAATTATGGCCCTTTTTGTACTTAGAAAATCAGGTTAAACAGGTTAAAGTTTGCGTGCAACAACTCTGTATCTCTATAACCACTACAGATATTCAATTGAAACTTCACACATGCCTTCATGAGTCATAACTGTGACCAGAATTTTAACAGAATTATGCCCCTTTTGTACTTAGAAAAGTCAGGTTAAGGTTTGGGTGCAAGAGAAAATTCAGGTTAAGGTTTGCGTGTAACAAGTACATATCTCTGTTACTACTACAGATATTCAATTGAAACTTAACACATGTCTTCGGGGTCATTATGTGAGGTCACTGACCAAGGCCTATAGTTCTGACCGGCAATTTAGCAGAATTATGCCAGTTTTTGTACTTAGAAATTTCAGGTTAAAGCTTGCGTGCAACAACTTCATATCTCCATATCTGCTACAGATATTCAATTAAATCTTCACACATGTCTTCAAGGTCATTATATAAGGTTACTGGCCATGGCACATAACTGTGACAAGCATTTTAGCAGAATTATTCCCCTTTTTTGTAGTAATAAAGGCCAATAACTCTGACAAAGCGGTTGAATAGTCGAGCTCGCTGTCCTGAGACAGAGTTTGTTCTTCCAATCTTGACAAAATTTCCTCATTTTTTATGTAATCATACAACTGCAGCAGAAGCCAGCAACGGGTCAGATTGGGCAACAAACATCAGAGTAATGGCCCCTTCGTAAATGAAAAAAACGCACAAATCGCAATCTTAATAAAATTTCCACATGTTTTGTATAGTCATAAGATCTCAACACAAGCAGCAAATTAGACAGGCCACGAACACTTCAGTTATTTCCCCTTAATTATGAAAATTAATGCAAAAATGGATTTGATGCAAGATGGGGATTTCATTTTCAACCAGTCTAGACGAAACTTGCACAATTTTTTTATGACCATAAGATCTAAAGCAAATTTGAATATAGGATAGGTAAATGGCAATACACTCTACACTTTGAAACAAGCGGGCAAGCATGACATGACCTTTGCGCAGCCGTCGCCATTATCATTTAGAACTGCAGCATTAACACTATTCCTCCGAAATAGTCTGCAAAAAGTTGGATACCAGGGTAGAGAAAATATATCCAGATCCTTGTTATATGTATGAGACTAAATCAGCTAAATAAATTATTTAAGGACATTATGGCGTACATTCACACAAGCCTTTCACAACAGTAACACTTTCATCTTTGCCAGTACTCAGGTGAGCCCTTTGGGCCATCATGGCCCTCTTGTTTTGCTATTCAAAATACAAATGTACTACCAGTGGAACCTTTAGTGTTTTTTTCTGTAATTCAGAATATAATTGTTTGAATACTTTTTCCGCCAGCAGAACAAATTAATTTTGGTTTTCTGTTAATCACAATGTATTTATGGTTACTTGTACCGCCAGCGGATCACTTTTAGTTTGGTTTTCTGTAATTCAGAATATCGAATGTTTGAATACTTTAACCGCCAGCAGTTTAAGTTTGGTTTTCTGTAAAATATCAAAATCAGGATGTTTGTACTACCACCGGAACAATTTTTGTTTTGTTTTCTGTAATTCAGAATATAAATGTTAAAACACTTGTACCGCCAGCGGAACACGTTTTGTTTCAGTTTTCTGTTATTCTGAATATAAATATCAGAATGTTTTTACTGCCAGCGGAACAATTTCTTGTAATTTAGAATATAAAAGTTGGGATGTTTGATCTGCTAGCGGAACACTTTAGTTTTTTTGTTAAACATACAATTTATGTTGATATGCTTGTACCGCCAGCGGAACAAATTAGTTTGGTTTTCTATAATTCAGAATATTAATTTTGTTATGATTGTACTGTCAGCGGAACAGTATTTTTGTTTTGTTTTCTGTAATTCAGAATGTAAATGTTAAGAAACTAGAACCGCCAGCGAAACAGTTTTAGTTTGGTTTTCTGTAAAACACAATATAAATGTTTGGATGCTTGTACCGCCGGCGGAACACTTTAAGTTTGGTTTTCTGTAAAACACAATATAAATGTTCGGATGCCGGCGGAACAATTTTGTTTAAGTTTTCTGTTATTTTAAATATAAATATCAGAATGTTTGTACTGCCAGCAGAACAATTTGTTGGTCTTATTTTCTGTTACTTTGAATATAAAAGTTGGGATGTTTGTACCGCCAGCGGAACAAATTTGTTTTTTTTTGTAAGTTAGAATATAAAGGCTACTTGTACCGCCAGCAGAACACTTTTAGTTTGTTATTTTTTGTTAATCAGAATAATAATGTTTGGATGCTTGTTCCGCCGGCGGAACAAGTTTGATAAGGTTTTCTGTTATTCTGAATATAAATGTCATGATGTTTGTACCGCCAGCGGAACACTTAGGTTCCTTGTAATTAAGAATACAAGAATTTGTGGGGCAAAATTAAATTTGGTTTCTCGTAATTAAAACAGTTTATTGTTGTACCGCCAGCGGAACATTCACTGCAAATTTATGTAAATTTATAGAAAAAAATATTAATTTTTGTTCCGTCGGCGGAACATTTTTCTTGTTTTTTGGTAATTAAGTGAAAAAAATGAGGTTTATTTTTCATAAATAACCTGGAAAATGGCCCTTTTAATTGGAATTCAGTGGAAAATCCCTTTTGAAAATATAACGACTTTTTTTATAACTTGATAGCGTTTGCGAATTTAACTAGTTAAGATTTGCGTTGTAAGATTATTATCATGATACTTTTCGTGATAGTTAGATAATGCGAAGACCTCGCGCCTAAAGTTAAGTGGTATCACGAATATTAACTAGTTAAGATTTGCGTTGTAAGATAATTATCATGATAATATTCGTGTTAAGATAATGCGGAAGACCTCGCGCCTAAAGTTAAGTGGTATCACGAATATTAACTAGTTAAGATGTTCGTTGTCAGATAATAATCATGATAATATTCGTGTTAGTAAGATAATGCGGAAGACCTCGTGCACAAATTAAGTGGTATCACGAATATTAACAAGTTGAGATATGCGTTGTAAGATAATTATCAAGATAATATTTGTGTTATTAAGATAATTCTGAAGATCTCGCGCACAAATTAAGTGGTATCACGAATATTAACTGGTTAAAATTTGCACTGATGGATAATTATAATGGTAATATTCGTGTTAGTGAGGTAATGCGGAAGACCTAGCACACAAATTAAGTGGTATCTTGAATATTAATTAGTTAAGATTTGCGTTGTAAGATAATTATCATGATAACATTCTTGTTAGTAAGATCATTCGGAAGACCTCGCAACTCCAAGAAAATGTATCTAATGTCGGTTCTGGGCACTTTTAGACCATTTAGTATAATAATAAAATGTTTTGCAGAAAAATATTCACAAACCCTATCTTAAGATCCAGATAAATATCATAATAAATAAGCGATAACACGATTCTGTTCGCGAAAGCTTAATAGTTAACACGAATGTGTTCGCGAACCTTAAGTAGTTATCGTATGGCAGTTTTATGCCACCTTACATTCTGACATAATAATGGTATCTACTATTTCTAAATATCTCATTTTCTCGTCGTTTAAATTGAAATATATATGACCGAAGTTGTAATTTGTTTGAATATACATAGACCAAGGCGTAAATGTGATACGTTCTATTAAACAGTTTCACATAAATATTATCCTGCTGACGAATATTAAGCGCCTGCCATTGTAAACCGTTTGCTCTACTCTATAGGATATACAGACATACTGTGCCGTCATTTTTGTGTAATGACCCATTCTCAGTATTGCTGTGAAAGAAAATGCCCTCTCATTTATCATCACTATTCAATCAAGTGTCATAAATATATTAATTCTATCCGGCTGTTTAATATTACGCACGTGTATTTATATACTATACGCAAGATGTGACAGAATGTGGTTATTTTTGTATAATGAACAATTATCCTATTGCTGTAAAGTGAGTAAGAGAAACTGGAATCTCATCAAACTTTTGTAATTGCTATTCAACCAACTATCATATAATCCACATGGAAGAACAAGATTACCACATACAAAATATATACAGTTTACGTGTTCGATAAATATTACAGCGCATATTACATATCGATTATGTGCTTGTGGTGCACAAAATGAGGTTGTTGTATTAAAATTGTACATATTAGCAGAAAATAACATACATTAACATTTAGAACACGTACATGTCTTTATTTATTAAATAGATTAATGGTATTGTGTACGTTTAAAAATCAGATACTCTATTGTTTGACGGAGATGTCTTGTCAAAACGCTCTTATTCTGTAAACAGTGATTTTCGGAGATTGACCTAAGCATGCGCGGTTATAAATCCAATAGCGCTCATATTTGGTTTAAACCTACCGTATTTATTATAGCTCGATTGTGTAAAAAGCCAGAGGCTTTTTGAGACACTGTTTTCTGGGTAGAACAAGTCCGTTTTTCTGGGTAGAACCAGTGCTTGGTGTCTTTTGAGAAAAATTAGTCGAACGCTCTCCGAGTAAGGATGTAGGGATTGAACCCATGATCGGAAAGTGGACATCGTATCCATTACACTATTGCGAGGTGGACATCGTATCCATTACACTATTACAAGGTGGACATCGTATCCATTACACTATTACAAGGTGGACATCGTATCCATTACACTATGACAAGGTGGACATCGTATCCATGACACTATTGTGAGGTGGACATCGTATCCATTGCACTATTACAATGTGGACATCGTATCCATTACACTATTAAAAGGTGGACATCGTATCCATTACACTATTACGAGGTGGACATCGTATCCATTACACTATTACAAGGTGGACATCGTATCCATTACACTATTGCGAGGTGAACATCGTATCCATTACACTATTACAAGGTGGACATCGTATCCATTACACTATTGTGAGGTGGACATCGTATCCATTACACCATTACAAGGTGGACATCGTATCCATTACACTGTTGCGAAAATAGCGATCACTCAACTGCCATGTATTCCGTTAAAACCTGGATTTTATACATTGTTACACTAAGTTATTTGAGTACAATACATGTTATTCGACCTGAAATAAAGTAACAAACATAGTCATATAAAATGCGTGGAAATATATAAAAGTGCAACGAAGAGAAATTTATAATCAGCATAATCGCATGTCAAACTGCAAGCTGACTTTCTTTTCATTTTTGACATTTTGTGGGATGATTGGCAATGGACCGGTTAACAAGTGATAACATTTTGGTAGTACTCTGGATAACCGCTTGAATCTAGGATTTTTTTTAATAATTATTTTTTATTGAGAGATGACACAAAATACCCTTGTTTGCACAGACATGTTGGTAATATGCTGCCTTGGTGGTGGTCTGTACTGTTTGAGTGCTTTATAGTGTTAACTTGTCATAAACAGCCATCAATTTAAGCACTTTCATGGCTAGAATTTGATAATTTTAAAAACCAAATGTGGGATAAACAAGATTTTTCAACACAAAAATGCAATTCAATGACTCTGAATAGATATACAACAACTTGTATATAAAATAAATGGCGACCACTTCTTAACATGAAGGTAATGTTATCATCTATTGTATATTTATATTTGATCAAACACACTTAAAATTTCAAAATTCAAAACGAATATCGAGTTTGATTAATGATAAATATAGATCTGATATCACATTAATAATAGTTCACCATAGAGATTAGTGATTTTTACGTAAATTTCAAATTTATTTCTTAATTGTTTAGAAAGACAAACGACAATCACCTGTTCAAACCCATGTTGTTCTTGAAACTCTTATATAGCGAGCAATTAAACCAATGTTGAAATAAATGTATTGATTTATAAATATTTGGACAAGTCAACCCTTTTCAGAGTCATGTTTCATGCAATATTCGAACCTTACATACTATTTCATATTTACAAACAATATAACATCAAGTACTGTGTATTTATTAATGCTTATCGAAATGGCTATTAAATAATAATAAATATTAAATAATCAATTCAGTATGTTCTGGTATTTATGGTTTCCAACCTGTAATCATAGTTTCTTTATCGCTCAATTGACATTTAATATCATATTTTAGTAATGCGTAATTAAAAACATTTCATTCGTATTTGAGCTAATCGAGAGCATATATTATTTCTAATATCACTCTTGAAAAAAAATTCTTCTTACATGCATCTACGGCAATTAACAAATATCCACCACGTTTTTGTTTTACTTTCTAAAATCGTATTCGAATGAATTGCTCGTTATTTTTGGTGCATGTTGAAAGAGAGAGACGTAAAACGACCGGAAGAGTCTGTGCAGTAACACATTGATCAATCCGTATGCCATAAGTTTGTCAATAGGAAGGAAATTGAAAACCATTAACAAGTTGTTGTTTTTTCAGTCGGTGACACTGGACATATATCTGCATTGCCATACACCATTAATTGTACAAACAGAATACAACTTTAACACACATTGATCAATCCGTATGCCATAAGTTTGTCAATAGGAAGGAAATTGAAAACCATTAACAAGTTGTTGTTTTTTCAGTCAGTGACACTGGACATATATCTGTATTGCCATACACCATTAATTGTACAAACAGAATACAAGTTTAACATACTGCTATTGGGGGTACTTCAATAGCATTGCAATTAGCGGTAGGCGTACAGCATGATATCACATAAGCGTCAAACAGAATGCAAATAGATCATTGTACCATGTGGTACTTTTTCCAATAAGCGCACATCGTAAAGGATGATCACATACATTGTGAGACGCAATTGACGAACACGTGATTTGAAATTCAGATGTGGATTCTGATTGATCTAAAATATAAGCTGGATGTTTTGCGGTACTACACGTAGTTGCATGCATGCTTCACTTTATATAGTTTCTTCATCCCTTGGTACTAGAATATACAATTGGTTGTTCAACCGTAAGACTAAGCAAACAAATATGCGCTGAACTAAATCAGTGAACTGAATAGTTAAAAACATTGATGTGAAATACTGGCACCGTTCACTGTATACATATATACTGTTGTGTATGAGAACCTTCAGTGTGACATCGGTGATAACTAAGTTTTAAGCAATGGTGCTGTAACAATGGAGTCAGATCAAAAACAATATAATCTCGAAGCACAGTCCAGAAGCAGTAAAGTTGTCTAAAGTCTTTATGTCTCATACCGTATCAAGTATTTATGTGGCATTTTTGACGCTAAACATACCTAGATTTGCTAGATAATGGCTAGAAATTATATGTTGTCAGAAATTTGAGATCAAAAAGCTAGTGGTTTAGGTTTTCTAAGCCTCGCTAAATAAACTTATCTGTATTCGACACTAACCTAGTATTCTCTATATTGACATTGCCGTGTGTCATGTTTTATATTTAAAAAGTGTCCGCCTACTTTGACAATATAAACAGAAGATATGTAGACCACATGCAAGCTGTCACCTATAGTAAACAATACATGTATTTTCACAATTGACACACTCTGTAAACCAACCTCGATATACTTAACTATATTTCAAGCATATTCATTGACACACAATATAATAGCTGGTGTTTTATGGGTAAAACCGCTTTTTAACTTTTAAAGAAACAGAAGTCAATCGTCTTTCTTTATCTTCAGTTGCGTATTCCGTTTTGTTTGTTGTTATTATTTTTTAATATGCTCAAGAGTTATGCACCTATAAATAATTCACCCCCCCCCCCGGGAGGTGCGGAGGGCTGACCCAGGGCAATTTGACTTTTTTTTTGAGGAGGGGGTCTGATGTTGTCTAAATCCCCTCAGTGGGAGATGCTATAGGGGTATCAAATGGCCTGCGGTCCAATATTGCCGGGCTGTAATTAAATCCGACCAAAGTCTATTTCCTTGGAACCCGGAATCATTCGCCGTGGCAAATTCCCGCCTGTCTGAAATCGCTTTCAGTCCAAGTCCCGCGTATACCCGCCGCTCACCGCTTGGGGGAAAATATTGATAGGTGCATTTCTATTGTATAAATATGCACTGCAGTTAATGTAGTATAAAACATACGCAAGCAATAAGAGAGATTAATACGTTAGGCTTAGAATGTATCATTACGATTATAATATTTAATGTGTACACATCCACCAAATTAACCCTTTTATTAAGGACCAAGTGACTTAGGACCTTGCATAAGGTATTTACACTCATTTCTTCTCACGCTATATGACCCATAATTTGATCTTCCATTGAAAGAGGTCAATTATCCTACCCTTTGAGTTTTCCAAACATTTCAGTTTTATGTCATATTCTTTGTCATAATTATAAGCATTTAACAAACGTACGTGCTATTAAAAACAACACGTTTGTTTCTCTCGCGTAGGTAATATGCCCACTGCGTTCAAATGGTGCATGTAGATTGAGCCCAATACTTTTGTTGTTTTGGTAACAAATAAAACGGGATATGCCACGAATAACATAAAAGGGTTTAACTTAGTAAATATGGCTTGTTTGAAGCTACATCATTGTGAACGACAGACTGGTGGATTTATATCGGACATTTGCAGACTTTTGGGGCAATACGAACTCAGTGATAATATGTATTCATATTTTTTTGATACATCGTGCCGGGTATTTTCCAGCCAAACATCCTAAGCATACCAGAAAGCATGATGCATGGACGTTCACTCAGAAATGCAGTAGTTTCAAGCTGTGGATTCACCCGGTTTAATACAGTTTTACTGTCAATCCAAAGAAGTAGTGTCAGATGTATTTATGATCCACGTGTATCATTTAACAATACATTTATGAATAATTATGATATCGAACGTTCAGTTGTTGCGAGCCATAACTAAATGTCCCAGTTACGTACTAGTATATTATACCGTAAAGACCTTCGGTGTCGACTGTCGTTGTAATGGTGATAAAACTCGGCTGTGGCGTTTTATGAAGGACTGACAATTTGAACCTACAGATTATGTATAGATTTCTAGCCACTCAAAAATATACGCTGGAGACGTACTCTAAATGACCCTATTACCGGTGTATAGGTATCACCGGGGTATTCCGATTTTCGTACGTTTACCATGCCCAGGATAGTCATATCCGGTTTCGTTTTTAGACAATCGTTGGCGCCAACTGTTTGCGCCAATCTAATAAAAAATGGAAACAATGTTGTCCCAAAATGTAAATACATAAAGAAATAACACAATTATTTCAAGCATATTCCATTTTTTGCCAAAATGATTGTGTTTCCAGACATAAAATCTCTCCATTTTTATCAAGTACGTGACAAAACACCACATCTCAAGCGTTCCAAATCAATATATACCGTAATCAAATCACATAATGCACTTACCTCATTAGCAAAACGCTGCTTATCCTACTGCACTAAACTTCTGACCATTCTCATAAATCAATTAAATTTCAATTAGAAATGTCAACTTGACCGTAGAAAGGTAGGAAATCTGAAATGATTTTATGTTTCTATTTGCAACATGTAGCTATTGATAACAAATGAGAACCCCATCACTGGAGTCTGTACAGTGTTGATTTGATTTTATCGGCATATTTAGAATAAAACCGTCAGTTCAGAGTGTCTGGTTTTCCAGAAACCACATTGAGGGAAGAACCTTTTCAACCCATATATTCAACAAATCATGTTTCTTCTCCATTAAAGGTCACACATATGAATTCAAAACGATACATCAGAATCTTATTTCTTTTCTAAACGAGTCAGCATGCGGAAGTTTAGTGCAGTAAAACTGTGTGTGTGTGAATTTTATATATGCACCGGTAATAGGTAACAAAAACACAAACAAATATGGCGGCCATGACAGGGTTAGAAATGTAGGTCAAATAAACAAAATACGATAAAATATTCAAGTAAAAATATTTATTAATTAAATAAAACATTTTTTTTTTCAAATATGTAACATTCATGTAAATTATAGGACCACACAATTTACAACTTAATTCAAATGTTAAGTACACCGGTAATAGGGTCAAGCAGCATATAACGCGATATATTATGACTTGGTACTATGTATAAATATGTATGCAAATGTATATAGGCAAACACTAGCGATAATTATCAAAATCATTGGTTAAAAAACATAATGAGGCAAACAAGAGGTCCAGAGATGACCTGTACGCTCCACTAGGGACCAAATATTGTTGACAATGACCACTATGCAATGTTCTGATTTATAATAAAATATTGTCATAAAAAAACTAATGAAAACATTTGCACCGTCGTATGCCACATTTATAATGCTGTCTAAAACTTAAATATTAAAGAAATCTGTAACTAACTTATGGAAATTGTCAATAAGGCAATTTGTGAAAATGTCCCATAATATATCATGTAAACCGAACAACAACTGTATAAGTTGTAATACAAAATCGATAAAAGTACGCGGATTTTCAGGTCTTTCATTGCGTGCTTCAACAGCATCACCACAGCATAAATACAATAGTAAAAAGTAGTAAAAACTTGTGCGTAAGTGTGCACATGCGTCTGGTAAGTTGATTTTGTTCTTGATAATGCTATGTTGAGTCGTTCATGTCCCTAAAGTAGTATCGCTCGATTTGATTCCACTTAATATGCCGCAACTGTATCAACTACTCGTATGATAGCAAACAATTACTAAAGAGTGCGTAATTGTTATCCGAGGTACGTTTTCATGTCCATGTATGCATGTTATTTCATTTTTTTAATTGCAGTTTGTTTTAACACGATTTATTTATTTAATAATAATAATAAACTGATCTTTGTGATTATACATGCTGTACATTGTTGACAATAACAACTATGCTTTGTTCTGATTTATAAAGAAAACGTTGCACTAACTTTTAATATTGTAGATAACAGCAAGAGCAGTTTCAAAATGAAGTTATTTCAACGTATTTGTTATTTTTTGGTTAAAGCATAATAATACACGATTGTACAGTACAGTTGAAATACGTGATTTCAACAACGAATAAAAACAAACAAACAGAAGTATTCCAATTAATCAATGGTTTTGTGTTACTAACACTTTATAATTTGATGTTGATATAAATATATTGCTCTTGAACGGAATTACCATGTCCTTGCGCAACTGCTGTCAAGTCACTGTCGGGACCACTACGTTCGGATATCCGTATGCAAACATCATCTGTTACTTCAAGTAGATGACGTGCAGTAAGGGCGTATAAAAATTGTTGTCTTTGCTTGCAAAACCACCCAATGTTCCTCGTCTTTCAGCAACTATAAGCTCGTTTCCTACTTTGATGTCGCACAAAGAAGTCCCTTTTCATGGTCCATAGTTAATGTGGTATTTAGTTAGGCTGCGGCGGCTCACAAAGAGCCACATTATTTGTCTCATTTTCTTCTCGGTCGACCATGAATTGAAGGATATCATGTTCATATCCAAATCCTAATACAGAGGCGTCAATTGTGAACAGTTCTTCAGCCAACTATAATAATTGAACAATATAAATAACGCTTAGGCAAACAATACATTATTCAATTATTATTAATACGTAGAACTTCCATGTGACAGTGAAATTACAATATCAAACAATCCACGTAAACCCTACGATTTTGTGAAGGACAGCACGTTTTTCGTTTTCTCATTTTAAACATATCGAAAAAGCAGTTGTATTCAATTAATATAGTGTAATAATAAAACCAACGGTAAAAATAAGAATGTCCTTGTCATCTTGAAATTACAATGTAAATCAATACATATAGTTCGTACAGTTTCGTCCAAGACAGGAGTTTCTTTGTTTTCTATATCAGGCCATTCTTCTCTCGGTGCGCAACTTCTGTTATAAACAGCCATCACGTCGGATAATAGGCGCTCAAAGGCCGCTTCAGCTGTAGCATGTGTTGTGTCATTAGATAAATATCATAAAACTTAACCATAATAAGTTTGAAGTAATTGTTAAATATCTGAACAAATGGTTTTCTTCAAAACATGTTTTTTGTCTTTCAAAAGACCTTTTTCCAAATTTAGTTTGACACAATGCATGAAACTACTATAATGCGAAACTGTACAATGCATTCATTCTTTAATCGAAACCTATACATGTTAGAATATATGCTTCAACATTCTACCCAGCCAGCATAAATATATGGGACCCATATAGGTCCAATATGAGCTACCATACTGTATGGGCTAACGATATGGGGCCAAATGGGATTTTGCAAACTGTATTTGTATGGGTCCCAGATGGGTTGCGATATGGGACCTATGTGGGTTCCATGTGGACCCGAGATGGGTCCTATATGGGATACCCATATAGGTCCAATATGGGCTCGATATGGGTCCTGTATGGGCAATCCATTTGTGGCCAAATGGGATTTTGCAAACTGTATTTGTATGGGTCCCAGATGGGTTGCGATATGGGACCCATGTGGGTTCCATGTGGACCCAAGGTGGGTCCTGTATGGGTTACCCATATAGGTCCAATATGGGCTTCGATATGGGTCCTGTATGGGCAACCCATATGGGGCCAAGTGGGATTTTACAAACTGTTTTTGCATGGGTCCCAGATGGGTTGCGATATGGGACCTGTGTGGGTCCCATTTGGACCCAAGGTGGGTCCTATATCGGCTACCCATATGGGTGCAATATTGGCTTCGATATGGGTCCTTTATAGGCATCCCATATGGGGCCATGTGGGATTTTGCTAACTATTTCTGCATGGGTCCCAAATGGGTTGCATTATGGGATACATGTGGGTTCTATATGGATCCAAGATGGGCCCCATTAAAGGCTACCCATATGGGACCCATGCAAAAGGTGCAAAAATCCCACTTGGCCCCATATGAGCTGCCCAATTAGGACCCATCCAGGTTTCGATATGGGTCCTTTTTGGGCATCCTATATGGGACCCATTTGGGTTTTGCTAACACTGCTTGCATGGGTCCCATGTAGGTTTCGTTTATGTAAAGGTCCTGTTTGTTATACATACATGATGCATTGCATAAATTTCATTATTAAAGTTCATTCTTCAATACTTCAACACATTTAATCCTTTCTTACTTTAATTGGATTGCCATTTGCAGAATATAACACTTACTAGTAATTAACATATGTCTGTTGTCGTTAAAGGGTATTCAATAGATGTGTTAGTTCCTTTATGCATAATGTTAACTGGACAATGCATCACTTGTTTTCTACATGTAAACAGGAAAAATAAACAATCACACACTATTCATGATGACATTTTGGTCTGTGTTACTAAAAATGGACCATACCATTTAGATCATAATAACTAGTCTAGAAAGATACAATTCTGTAAATAAAGCATGATTGTGAACTGCACACATGTGGCACAATAAAACAGCAATAAACGAATAACACATTATGAGTAAATTCAGACACTTTTAAAAGTCAAACACAGTGTGGACAAATCTAACACTTGATGTGACTCTATAGCACACAGCCTTTACTGGTAGTAAGGTATGATAATGGAATCAAATGCGAGACAACTCCACCAGTAGATATACCAATCTTACAGTATTGCACAGTATAGACCAATTAATCTAACAAAGACGTTTTAGTATGACTATATTATCAGAATTTCCCCAAAAAGTAAACATGTAAATATAGGCCTCTAGCCCAGAATACAACATAAATAACAGTTATACATACTGAAATATACCACCTTGCGTTCATAATATTGATAATATTTTATGTATCAGGCACAGAATACAGCATATATAAAAGTTTCAATGCTTGTAAATTCCAATAGACAACTGTGTTATCATAGAATCAATACAATGTATTTGTCTGGCCCAGAATACAACGTAAGTGTATATTATGGTTTCAAATCAATTCAGACATACCATTGTGTTTTCATACTGGCAATATAATTTATATATCCAACCCACAATACAACATAAACAGTTTAAAACAATTCTGATAGTTGTGTTTTCAAAAGCGCAATATAAAAATGTATCGTTCCGAATTAGAGTACCGCATAATTATAACAGTGCAATAAAAAACAATTCAAATAGGCCAATGTGTTAACTTATAAATATCTATTAAGCATAGATAGACATATATAGTTATTATTTTCAGTAGATAAGCCTGTTATTTTGATACATGTCATTGCATACACCATTGTTATAAAACATTTGAGAATGGTCACAAGACAAAGGCTCACAAACTAATTCAAGTATGAAAATAGTTAGGGTTGTGTTAATTTGTAAGAGCCACATCTCAATGATACTAACTTGATCATGCATTAATATGTAAAAACGATTAAAACTATCTCACATTGAATACCGAGTCTTCATTAAACAACAATTGATTCAAAACATAAAGCATGATCAAGATAATGTAAAATATAAGGAGGACTGATTTGGTGAAATCATACTGTAATTCTAAACTATCAAGTATTTCTAAAAAAATCTTTCAATAGTTAAAAAGTTCTGTTTCTTGAATTAAACCTTTTTTTAAAGAATATTAGCGTATAATCTTTCTATTCACTACACTTAAAGTCTTTGAAAGTATAATATTCTGTCAGTGACTTTACATAATGACCATAAAAACGTATGTGAAATTTCAATTGAATACATGTAGTAGTTACAGAGATATGCAGGGCTTCCATTAAGGGAAGTTTGGGAGTGATTAAGTCCCAGTTTTTGTCACAGAACTTCCAATATTGCAGCCATGGAAGTTGCTCAACTTCCAAAATTGCAGCCAACGAAGTTCCATCATGTAAGGATGAACAAGTTAGAAGAAACATTAAGAAATTTTTCTAAATGTATACCTCTTTCACTGAATGAATTGGCATATAAGCACTTGATGAAAAAGAACTGGCCTTAAAAAACCTTGAATTTTATACTTAATATACCCATTTCTGAATTGCTCAGGACTTCTGTAGCGCAATACTGTCAAAACTTCCAAATATTATGAGCGTTTTGCCGAAATTAGAGGCCAGGAAGTTCAAACTTCCAGTTTTCAAAAGTTAATGAAAGCCTTGTATATGTACTTGCACACAAACTTTAACCTGAATATTTCTAAGTACAAAAACGGTCATAATTCTGCTAAAATGCTAGTCACAGTAATGGCTAGTGACCTTATAATATGACCATTCCCCTCTCACTGCAACATACTAGGCAATGAAGCCGCAGACACTCTGGCAAAGGACGGCACCACAAAAGAACAGAATGACAGGTCAACCACCTTCAAAGAAGCCAAGACCATCATCAAGGCAAAGCAACACACCAAGTGGCTACAACAGCACCCACGATACAACCGAAATGACCCATACCACCTGCTCTCAAGATCTGAGCAGGTCCTCATATTCAGGCTGCGGACAGGCCACAACCGTATGAACCACCACCTTTTCACCAAGTTCAGATTTGGCCAGTCAGACCAGTGCCCCTGTCAGACAGATAGCATGACAACAGAACACTTGCTGCAGTCCTGCCCACTACACAATGGCCTCAGGCGCCAGATCTGGGCGGAGGAGACCACGATGCAAGGGAAGCTCTATGGCAGTCTGGAGGACCTGCGGCGCACGGCGACCTTTGCGCAGAGAGCCGGCGTGTCCATCTGAGTGATCGACAAGAAGAAGAAGATATGACCATAAAGACATGTGAGAAGTTTCAGCTGAATATTTGAATTCAGCTAAATTGCAGATAAGAGTTATAGGCCTTGGTCAGTGACCTCACATATATATATATATACTTGTTGCACGCAAACCTTAACCTGAAGTACAAAAAAGGGCCTAATTCTGCTAAATTGCAGGACAGAGTTATGGGCCTTGGTCAGTGACCTTACATAATGTCCAAGAAAGCATGTGTGAAGTTTCAATAGAATATATGTAGTTGTACTGTAGTTATTGATATATGTACTTGTTGCACGCAAACTTTAACCTAAATTTTCTAAGTACAAAAAGGGGCATAATTCTGTTGAATTGCAGGTCATAGTTATGGGTCTTGGCCAGTGACCTTAAATGATGACCATGAAGGCATGGGTTAAGTTTCAATTGAATATCTGTAGTAGTTACAGAGATATGGACTTGTTGCCCACAAACCTTAACCAGAGCATTATGCCGACGCCGACGAACCGGTGAGTAGTATAGCTCAAACTATTCGGTGAATAGTCGAGCTAAAACACATATAATTATTTAAAATTTAAGTCAATGTAATACAACATTTAAAACTATATTTGCAATCATTTCACTCACAGCAATTACAATTGCATGTTTTCTAATTAAAAACTACTGGATATAAATATCAAGTGTCAATAACACTGGTAATTATGATGTGCATTGTTTCTCTTATTTAGTGTGGTAAGGGTTAATGAACTTCCTTGCTGTGAACGAACAAGACTTTTTTTTTTTTTCTGTTGTAATGAGCACGAAAATACTGGACTCCATAAAAGTTCGGCAATTACTGCCTTGTTAATAGTTAATTGAACTGATCACTGTTTGGTTATCAGAAGTATGGGGTGTTTAACGTTCATTTATTTACATCTGCAGCATGTTTGGATCACACACACCAACAAGTAGCTTTTTTCAGTCTCCTCATTGTACGCGTGCCTTGCATTCTTGGTTCCTCGACCGTAACACATGTTCTGAAAGTACAAATTAAAAAATATGTGTTGAAATGAAATAAACATTAAGAAATACATAGAATTCCAGACAGTGCGAAACCTATCAGACAATCAGATGTGTCTGACAAAAAATGAGGGTGTCTGACAAAATTTATCACAAACCTTATACATATTATTATTTAATGTTAGTTAAACCTTTGTTGATATATAAAGGAATTATTACTGCAACAATCAGTGTATGCATTATGTTATGCCAAATAAATAAATAATAACTCGTTAATAGTGTATATGTTTTCAACATGTGGTGTATGCTTTACATATCATTGTCTGACAGATCACTCTGAGGTCCACGGAGTCTGGGATTCCAAAAAAAAATCTGATTAAAGTTGATATACATGTTATGTACCCTTATAAACAAACAACAATTTTATTTTCATGAAATAAACAGCAATTTCATTTTCTCAAAATATCAAACTTACTTTATCATGCTTGGACAAGTTGAAGTTTGACAAAATGTTGTTTTCCATCATATCTGCTGAAGTTGTACTGTAGGATTAAATGCTCTTTCATAATCTCCATACCTGTGTGAAGAACGGGATACATGTATGTATTATATATTTGTAAAATATGTTAACAGCTATTTATAAATGAGCATTTAAAGGGACTATGTCAACGAAAACATGTCTTCCTATTGCACTATAAATTTATATTATTCGATAGAAATACGCTCTTCTAAGGCATGTGTATTAAATACATAAATATAATATAAAACACAATAAGATATTTGATAAAAACAAATTAGCAAAAAAGCCTGAAAGAAAGAAAACCCCAAGTGGGTATCGAACTCAAGACTTAGGAGCCATACAAAGAAATGACAGTAGCCAGCACACTAACCAACTGCACTATCACGCTTTGTAAACTATGGTTATACATAATGCTCACAACTCTGATGTCAAAACATAATCAGGAAAAGGGCCAAACAAACAAAACCCATAATATTAATTGATTTTTATCTCAGAATGCGTACACTCTTTTCCCATTATATATACCCTGTTTTAACCGTTATTATATGCCAGTATTAATATCTAAATTTCAGATTTTTTAAAGAAATTGCCCACTTGAGGCCCTTTTTGATGACATAGTCTGTTAAAGGGACCTGTTCACAGATTGGCAAATTGGCAATTTTCAAAATATTTTTCATAGATCCCAAAAAGAAAAATACATTATATATAAACAAGCAAAATGACACTACCGACAAAGAAATATATTGGAAATACAGTGTCTTTTATGAAAAATCAATTGAAATGGCTAAAATTATAGTTTTATGAAAAAAATCAACTGAAATGGCTAAAATTATAGTTTTATGAAAAATCATCAATTGAAATGGCTAAAATTATAGTTTTATGAAAAATCAACTGAAATGGCTAAAATTATAAAGCGTTAGCAACCCTTTTTGTCGATATTTTGGAAAACATGTGTACCACTTATATAGCGATTAGCGTTAAACATTCACCTCAATGATCGGCAGTCAGACTAGCTGAGTGGTTACAGTGAGAGGTTTTTAATCCTGGCGGACGTGGTTTGAACCCCGTCCAGGGCAATATTTATTTATTATTTTCTTGATATAATATTTGTTTTTGGTCAATCCAACATCTTTATTTTAAATTGCAGTTAAGACGTTAAGTGACATTTTTGAAAAATACGAAAATGTGTGAACAAGTCCCTTTAAAAGAAATATATTTTCATGCTACTGCAACTACTGGTATTTGTCCAGTCTACTGCAGGTAAGATTAACATCATATGTAAGCGCTACCAGTAGCCAAAATAGCCATTGGCTACACAACTTTATAATTGGCTACTAAAATTTATATATAATTTGGCTACTAAATATGTTGGAAAACATTTAAACATGAAGCATATTTTCTGAAGATATTTCTAAATAATGGGTTTTCTTTGCAAAATCAAATTTTTTGGCTACTAGTTCAGATTTTTTTATCGCCAACCTAGTCAAATAATAGATCTACACGTAAATATTTTAAAATTGTATACTTAATAATGTATAGCAGGTTTACCAATTATGTATAATGTCATTAATTAAGATATAATTGAATTTTACAGAAGATCATGTTAGAATCGAAATAATTGACATGTTAGCGTTGGCTATTGCGGTAATAACCAACAAAAGTTTGGAGTTCTGGGCTCAGTTGCTCAAAACTTTAACGGCCAGTTAAGCTAACAGCTGTTAACTTTTGGATGAAGTTTTTGATATAAATTAAATGTTAACAAATTAAAATTTGCATTTATTTTAAATAAATTGATATGCTCAAATAATTGTCAAATGCTTCATAAGCGAGTTGCTTGTAATATTAGTTTCATCTACATCTAAAGTTAACAGGCCGTTAGCTTAACCGGATGTCAAAGTTTTGAGCAACTGGGCCCTGATGTGAAGCAATTAAACCACGAGGGCAGTAGCCCGAGTGGTTTGAAAACAAGCATCGGAACGACAAACTGTTAGTTATTACCGTATTAACCAACGCTAACCTGTCAATTATTTTGATTCCAACACGATCTTCTGTAAAATTCTTCTGTAATTTTAAAGGTTATGAATGATAGGAATCTATACTCCGCCCATTTTCCACAAAAGTACATTCACATGCGTTTCAGTGATGTCAAATAAACCATAACAATTCAAAATGACGTCAGCTTCATTGATACACATTGAGGAATGGCGTTAAACGTAAGAAATAATTGACAGGTAACTGTTGGTTATTGCGATAATAATCAACGGTTTGGAGCTCCGATGCGTAGGAATTAAACCAGAGGGCGGTAGCCTGAGTGGTTTGATAACAAGCATAACGACAAACCGTTGGTTATTAACGCAATAACAAACTGTTACCCGTCAGTTATTTCGATTCTAACACATTCTTATATAAAATTCGTATTTTTAAAGGTTATAAATGAGAACTTTATTTATCTGTACTCCGCCCATTCTCCGAGAAGTGCAATGACGTCCGCTTTATTGATAAACATTGACCGAATGACGGCATACTTATCGATATAATACAGTGAAAATAGCATGCCAAAAAGCGCAAATTAAAAACATATTAACAAAACGTTAACGTTTTTGTGAACTTAAGTATAAAATATGTAGTACAAATGTGGTTTAATTGCGCTACATGATGCAAAAATGATTTGTTTGTCACAATTTGTTAAGCACGTGCATTTTACGGAACAATTTCTTCGAATTTCCGGAACTATTTTCAAAACATTAAGCTCCGCCCATAATTTGTTGCAGAATAACCTACAGTTATTTTCCGTCTTTATCTACGGACCACTAGCCGCGTGCCGTGGTAGAATTGTTGATAAATACTGTGAAAAGAGTAAGCACCTGCGTTTTACGGAACGCTTTTTAATTACCGGAACTATTTTCAAAACATAAGGCTCCGCCCATTATTTGTTGCAGAATAACCCATGGTTGATTTTATTCTTTATCTATGGAAAATTACCGGTGTGGCCGTGCTGTGTTAGAATAAAATATAACGCGATTAATAACACAATTGAATTTGCTGTTTATTTCTTGTGTAATTAAATATTTTAATATTGATTATAGCTATAAATAAGAACATGATAATTTATGCAAGGCATATAAATTGAAATGTAGGATATATATTTTGTGTGTGAGATTGCTTAAGCTAATTCATACAATTAAACTTCTGAACTCAAATGCATGAAACTTATTGTTCCGATTAGTGAAATTATTCCAACATTCAATTAATTGCTATATAGTGTAGTACGTTTTAATAAATAATGCATTTCAACAAAAGCAACTAAATTGTTTTCCTACTGATAACCCATGCTTTATTTGCACAAAGATTACACGTACAAAACAACACACACATTTTGAAACAATTGTGATAGTGAAGTAACATTTTTTACATAGTCGCGAAAATACATGACATAGGAGATATATTTACTTTAATTCTGATTTAAAGTGCAATTATGATTATTAAGTTATGACAAACATTTTTCCAAGTGCAAAACACATATTTACTTACTTGATATTTAAGAAATGCAAGCTGCATTGTGCTCCTCGAAAGAAAATCTGCAGTTAACAAAATAACTGCCTTGAACTGGTCATAGAAGCACACATCAGACTGACCGATATGCGCATGTTTGCTGGGTCCCATATGGACTTGCTAGTTAGGAACCCATATGGTCTCTCTTGCTGGGAACCATATGGGCTTGCTATTGGTGACCCATATAGGCCTGCTTTTTGGGGGCCCATACGGGCTTTCTTGCTGGGACCCATATTGGTTTGCTTTTGGGTGACGTATATCTAGGCTTTCATGCTGGGACCCATATTGGCTTGTTTGCGTGGGTCCTACCTGGGACTGATAAGGGCATAACGATGTATGTGGGACCCTAACGGAACCCATGTGGTTAATAAGCCCAGTTATAGCCCATATTGGGTCCCCACTGGCTGGCTTGCAGGGACCCATACGAGCTTACTTGCTGGGGACCCATATGGGCTCTATTAATGGGACCCGTATTGAGTTAAATGTTGGTGTCCCATATGTGCTTGCTTGGTGGGAACCCATATGGGGATGCTCTTTGTGACCCATATGGGCTAGTTTGTTGGAGACCCATACGGGCCTTTTTGCTGGGACCCATATGGGCTTGCTTGTTTGGTACCCATGTGGGCTCTCATGCTGGGATCCATATGGTCTTGCTGTTGTTGGCCCATATGGGCTTGCTTGTTGGGGACATATGGGCTGTCTTGCTTGGACCCATATGGACTTACTTGTTGGGCACCTATATGGGCTTTTTTTGTTGGGACCCATATGGAGCTTACTTGGTTGGCGCCCATTTGGGCTTCCTTGCAGGGACCCATATGGGCTTGCTTGCCTGGGACCCAACTGGGTCTGATATGGGAAATACAACGCATATGGGTCCAACATGGGGCACATGTAGTGTATCAGCCCAGGTATAGCCCATATCGGTCCACATGGGATGGTTTACTGGGACCCATACGGGCATACTTTCTTGGAACCCATGTGGGTTGACTTGCTTGGTCCAATATGGGCCCGGTATGGGCAGAACAATATTTCATGGGGCCCATATAGTATATTTGCCCATGTGAAGCCCATATTGTGCCCATATGGGCTTGCTTGCTGGGTTCGTGATAGGACCAATCTGGGCTTACTAGTTGGGAACCCATATGGGCTTTCTTGCTGGGACCTATATGGACTTGCTTGCCTGCGACCCAAGTGGGTTTAATATGGGCAAGACGATGTATATTGGTCTCACATGTGGAAGATCAGCCCGGATATAGCCCTAATCAGGCCCACATCTGATAGCTTTACGGGACCCATATGGGCATACTTGGAACCCATATGGGCTTGCTTGCTTGGTCCAATATGGGCCCGATATAGGCAGAAAAACATATATGGGTCCCACATGGGGCCACATGGTATATTTGCTCAGGTATTTCCCATATTGGGCCCATATAGGCCTACTTGCTGGGACCCATATGGGGCTGCTTGTTGAAAACACACATGGGCTTTCTCGATGGGGACCCATATGGGCTTGCCCTTTGTGACCAATATGTGTCTGTTTATTTGGGTCCCATAGAGGCCTTCTCGCTGGGACCCATATGGGCTTTCTTGTTGAGAACCCTTATGGGCTCTCTTTCTTGGACCCATGTGGGCTTGGTATCGGAGGCCCATATGGACTTGCTTGTTTGGGACCCATATGGGCTTTCTTGCCGGGACCCATTTGGGCTTGGTTGTTGGGGACCTATATAAGCTTTCTTGCTGGGACCCATATGGGCTTACTACTTGGGAACCCATATGGGCTTTTTTGTTGGTACCTTTATGGGCTTGCTTGTCTGACACCCAAGTGGGTCTAATATGGGCAAGGTGATGTATATTGGTCCCATATGGGGCCCATGTAGAAGATCAGACCAGGTCTAGCCCTTATCAGGCCCACATGTTATGACTTACCGGGACCCATATGGGCATACTTGCAAGAAACCCATGTGGGCTTGCCTGCTTGGTCCGATATGGGCCCGATATAGGCTGTACAAATAATATATGGGTCCCACATGGGGCCCATATGTTATATTTGCCCACCTGTAGCCCATATTGGGCCTATATGGGCTTGCTTGCTGGGTAATAACTAAATGCGTTAACACATCAGAAATAATCATACAATAAGTACACTACTCAAACATGTAAAATAACACCACAACTAAAAAATAATTACAGGGAATGTTTTACCGCATTCTATATTTAATGACTGTGGTTTTGTTCCATCCATCACATTTTCTTCGGTATACCCTTCGACAGATGTGGAGGAGTGAGACTGCCAAACTTGATGTACATTTGTCTTCAGGAAGCTTAGGACATATCGTTCCAACAAACAATCTACGTTTGTTTTAAAGTCTTTTTCAGATGAATAAATACATGTTATGTTTGCTGGTCCAGAATTGCGACGATGTTCAGGAGAGTCGACGCTAACTACGTAATTACATTGTTTGGGAATATCTGCATCACTATGCACAATCGTAACCGCTGGCGAAAATGTCGAGTGTGTATGGCTGAACCCTAGACTGCTTATTTTTCACTTTTCCGTCCAAAGCCAGTTCCTGATATGAAAGTCCTTTGAAGATCTTTGATTTATCTCCAGAACTGAAATATGTTCTGCGCTTGGAAGAGAACATGCTAATTTCCCCAACGTTTGAAATCTAGTTAACAAAGCCTTCACGCGGTCGACTGTGTATTGATATCGCGGGAATATGTCCTCATAAAAGTGCGAAAGTAACGCTTCCATTGTGTTTCAATCAAATGTCATAATATAGATATAACTCTATTCTCGAGTACTGCTGTTCAATTCAAATTAAAATGTCAACTGCCCGTAAAATGTATAATCTGATATAACAACGGCTTTAAAACAAAGGAGCCAAGCATTGGATTACGTTTTAATAGCCTCTTTGTATACACAGCAAATAACTTGCGCATTGCTGACGTGATCATTTTTGTAATAAAGTTTGCGCTATGTCGAATGTTGAATATCTTTACAGTCGATTAACTCTGAGGTTTGTAAGTCTTGAAAGAACAGTTTTTATCATGCATACCGATTTCAAGTTATATTTATAGTCGATTGGGTATATAGATAAGTCATTTGCAACATTTAAAATGTATTGAATTGCATTGCATTAATTTGTACAGTACCATGCGGTGAGGTATAGAACGGTACGGTTTGGCATGGGATGGTTCCAATGCATATATAATTATGTACTTAATTTAGTAATTAAATATATGTTAGTTACCATCAAAAGGTATTCTTGAGGACTTCAGTGCCGATGTTATTCTTTATATATGTCCAGGGATCCATTGAATATTTCAAAACAGTTTATATCCAATGTTAATGTAAAGACTTGTAGACACAAATTTATGAATATTTTCTGTTCCTTTTCATAAAAGATGATGCTCTGAATGGTGTTGTCACAGCAAGGCTGCAAATGTCCAGCGAGGCCCAAGTGGAGTTTGCCTACTACGCTTCCAGTATTGGCCGCCATGACATTTGTGCCTCCTGCGAGGATTCAGTGGCAGAAAGGGACAAAGATCTTTATAAACAATACAGATTTGTGCTTCCTGTTTGTGCTCAATGTGGTAATCTCGAACCAATACCTAAAAGAAATCCTGTGAAGTAATGTATTTCAAGATATGTAGATCATCAAACAGTTTAATTGGGTATAGTACGGTTTCCGTTAGGGCCATCGCGATTTTGAATAGAAATATAAACCGCGATGACACCATGGTACGATGTCGATGACACGACGACGATGATGCGATGGTATGATGGTAGTAACACGATGGTACGATGGCACGATGGTGCGATGTAACATCGTGTCATCGTACCATCGTGTCATCGTGCGATCGTACTATCGCATCATCGTCATCGTAACATCGTGTCATCGTGCCATCATCATCGTAGCATCGTGTCATCACCATCGTAGCATCGTGTCATCACCATCGTACCATCGTGTCATCACCATCGTACCATAGTGCCATCACCATCGTACCATCGTCATCGTACCATCATGTCATCACCATCGTACCATCGTGTCATCACCATCGTACCATCGTGTCATCACCATCGTACCATCGTGTCATCACCATCGTACCAAAGTGTCATCACCATCGTACCATCGTCATCGTACCATCGTGTCATCACCATCGTACCATCGTGTCATCACCATCGTACCATCGTGTCATCACCATCGTACCATCGTGTCATCGGGTCCCACTAAAACTCTGCGGAATATATATAGTTTATATAGGAAAGTGCGGACGACATAGGCAAAGGAGGATTATTGAAAATCTGCGGACCATATGAGCAAAGAAGGAAAATGCGGACCCTATGGGAAGTTACTGAACAACAGCGTGGTTTTGATATTGTTTAGGCGTCAAAGAATCAATCTTCGACTGATATGTGCATTTTGTCTTATAAGGTATAATATTGGTTTTTAAAATAGTAAATCACCAATAATTTTTGGAAAGGAAAATCAACATTTGTCAATGCAGCTGGCATTTTCGATTGTTTCCACAGGACTTATATTGACACAGATTTTCTTCAAAAAATATGGAATGAAATATGAAATATTATACAAGAAAAAGCATCTACGAAACAAAAGTTTAAATCAACATATAGAACATATTTATAAAGGTTCCCAGTCGAATATGACTTTTTTTTCCAAAATGTACCCAGTATTTCAGACAGAAAGAAAGTTACTGGAAATACCGATACTCTTCTTCCGCAATGTTAAAATGCGGATTCGTTTAATTTTAAGCTGCTGTCTATGGGATCTTATTCACTACATCGTAATTTTTGTAACAGTTCATATGAACGTTTATGGTATTTATTCGTCCGGAATATGTTTATTATTTACGAAAGGCATTGTTCAAAAGCGCTTGGTACGAACGAAATACATATAATGTACATACTGGTTTACTCCAGAGTCATCACCAGTTATCGCATACAGAAAATAGACGACAGCATGTTACGAAAATGTTAATTCACGGATTTCAAATGCGTATTTTTGTATTTTAATCGGTAACATGCCCATTAGAAACACTTTCTACAAAGTTTTATTTTTATTAACATATTTCTGGACTGCTCCTTTACAACCCGGACAAAATGAAGTCTCTATCCTGAATAATGTCAAATTTTGCATATTTTTTTTACAAACAAAGGGAAATAAGTCTGGTGTTTCTGGTCCGATTTTGCTTATATTTGACTTCATCTTTAATCTTATGGTCATAAACTTTTGTATTTTGTGGTTACTGTAGGCGTGGAAAGTGTTTAAATGAATTTTTTTTATACATTTTAAGATTCAACAATGTACTTCGCGTTCAATAAAACCAGATTCTTTTGGTGACTCATCCATCAAAGCAAATAAGATTACTTCAATATAGTTTTTCCTACTACATACATACACGACCCATAACTTATGTTTTCTTTTATATATTAAATGTAATTAACCTATTTAATTTTTTTATAAGTAACGCAGAAGATTCAATTCGTCCAGTTTTGCCCGCATTATTGCGACCTATATTGCCTGCGGTTAAGTGCTTCCCTCGATCTAAATGTAGTAGATCTACGATTTAATGTCGTAAACATACGCGAGTAACAGTATACATTTCACGAACGTACTTTTAATTGATCGTTGTTACAAATGGTATTGATAACTCAAAAAAATGCGTCATCAAATAGTATTTTTTTATTTATGCGTTTCGAAAGTTTACACGTATTTCGGAGACGTCATAGTTAATTCGTACTGCCAATAGTGCTAACCGCACACAAGAGAATAAGTCAACGTATTTTACTTTAGGAATGGAATTTCTGCTTGGAATTATGGCATACAATTTGTCAAAAAATGCAGCATAAGAACTCGATTTGGGGGCACACATTGCAACATCGACTTAGAAAGATGGATAAGATGAACAGGATTTATTACAAAGCAAGTGAGTGTGTACTCATAACCTATTTGATTTCCTGTTTGACATGCATTTTCGCATCACTACATACTTCATCCTGGTAAAGTGTCCACTCTGACTAGTCTGAGGCATCAACACACTGCTATATATTATGCACCAATCAATATTCTCCCTCAAGTGTGTGGGGGGGGGAGGGTGCATAATGACAAATCAAATGGCCCAGGGGCGAATATTACCGGGTTCCAAAATTCGACCACAGTCTATTTCCCGGGACCCAGAATTATGCGGTATGACAAATTCCCGACTGTCGAGAATCTCTTTCAGTCTAAAATCCCGCATATGCCCGCGCATCACCAACCACCCCCACCACCACACATGTGGGAAATACCGTAATTACCCTATGTATTGGGACACCCTAAATATTGGGACACCCCTAATGTTTGAAAAAATATTTAATTTCCTGTGCCCCTTGATATTGGGAAACATTTGAAATTTGAATTATTTCGTGTCCTCAAATATTGGGACACCAAAATAACACCTTATGTTGTTACTGTATAAACATTCCATACCCTGCTAGTACGCTTGTGATACGGTATATTTCGCTTGCTTATCTATACATCATAATTGTACACCATAAGGGGTATGTTCGTGGTGCACTGTGTACACTACTGGAATATGGTCTTCTCAATGAAGAATCTCAATTAATAACCATTAAGTCCGCAGCAAGAAATAATTGATCTAATAAACATCAGTTTTCCCGCTACATAAAATTATCACAAGAAACCTAGGTCAAACGTGATCTTAGACAGCTGCGCCGAAAATGTCAGTTGCGCCAAGCGGAAGACATAAGAAGCGTTAGAATATTTCAACACCCACTAAACCACAATTTCCTTATACATTACTAATGTAAACATTTCCTGGGTCAAATATGCCATATAAATGTTTGGTTCCTATTCCCAGTAACATATTTATACTTTTTGTTGCTTAAATGTCCAAAATAAAATAAATGTAATCTATGTAATTAATGAAGACATGCTATATACGTGTTTAGCTATATCTGCTGGTATGTACCGTTTTGTACTGATTTCTCAAATATCTAAACAAGCCAACTGCCACGTGTGTAAACCAATTGTGCGATATTTAGTTATGGTAAAATTAAAACAAACATAAATAATTTATAGTATTACATGTATTTCAATTTTAATGTGATATCACTTTTCTTCGTTTTTTGAGAATTGTTCATTACACAAAATTAATTACATTCTGTCATATCTTGCGTAGAGTAAATTAATATACATGCGTAATATTGAATAGCCGGATAGTGTTATTAAATTATGACCCTTGATGTAATAGTAATGATAAACGAGATGTAATTTTCTTGCACGGAAATAAGAAGAATGGGTCATAATACAAAACTGACGGCACAGTCATCATATAAAAAGGTGCAAACTGTTAACAAAGGCAGGCGCTTAACATTCATCAGCAGGATATGATCTCCGTCTAACCATTTACATGTATAACCCAACGTATCATATAATGTTATATGCGCAGATGTAAGAACTTTCTAATCAAACACAAGACAATTGAAGATGTGGAAATAGTAGCGACCATGTCAGAATGATACAAACATAAAATATTAAGATGAAAAATGGATACTGGTACTAATAATGTAGTCTAGAACAGAACACGTACATGTAGTTTTAACTCAGTCTGTATTATATGTGCACTGAATTATCGTAACAGGTTTTAAAATAACACAAATGATCTCCATTTAGTTACAACCCTTTCGGGGGTTCGATGTCCATCCTCGTCCACATGTGAATGGTCGGTGGGTTCTAAACCAGCGGGTTGGATTACCCCCCCCCCCCCCCCCGATGCACTGAGTATTCCCACAACACGAAACTATTTCAGTAACAAAAAGCTTTTAGAATTCATATACATGTACTTAGTTTTATGTATTGCATGATCTTCAAAACCCAATGCATATTTGCTTTTATTTCATAAGATATGCAGAGACTGGTATTAGACATGCAGAAGAAAGCAAACATTTACTTAAATAAGAGTACTCGTATTTTGAAACGTTGAATCAAAACACACTTTATATATTTGTTTTTCATTAAAAAGTCTCCACAGTTATCAAATCAGAAAATACTGAGTGATTAAAGCAAATATTTGCTTTAAAATCTTGAACGTGTATGGACACAGGTTTAAAACATTCAATCACGTGTACATTGAATATTTACTTATTCACATACTGTGTATACAACTTAACATACAAAGCGAATATTTGCTTTAAAATCTTGAACGTGTATATACACAGGTTTAAAACATTCAATCACTTGTACATTGAATATTTACTTATTCACATACTGTGTATACAACTTAACATACAAAGCGAATATTTTGCAACTGTGATGTCTCAAGAGATCGTGTGTCGACGCATGAAGTCATAACAGTGTTAATACACGAGTAGAGTAGTTACCATAACTTGAGTACTTTTGAGTCGTAATCATATTTTATAACGTTCCTTTGAATGAATATTTATGAACATGTATATAAATGTATATAATACCCCTACTGTATCCTAGTTTACCAAATATGTCGATGTTAAAATAAAACAGTTAAGATGAACAACAATGATCTAGTCTGAACTAATTGTGTTATTTATACGCATGAATTGTTTTAATATCTTACCGCCACTATTAAACATTGTTATTATTAGTTGTTTTTATCATAACCGCCTTACGACACTTAATGTCAGCTTTGAAAGATTTGAAAATTAACATATAGAAGTTTGCACCTTTAAAAAAATGCCTCCCACATAGAAACTAACATACGTTATCAAATTTTGTTTCTAGTATATGAACCTTTATTGAACACATTAACATAACAAAATACTTATGAAGACATACAATTAACATTTCAAATACTTATGTATCAAAAACTCCAGGTGTTGCGTGGTAGAATGAGATCACCTTGATAATCACTTGACTCAAATAAATTAAGGTCCGTGAAATTGGCTATGAGATCTGACATTTACATTCAGCTCTGAATTCGATTATTGCATAGCTAGCTCTGAGATCTACATTCAGCTATACATATATATTACAAGGCAAGTGGGGTGTTGTGAAGAGCTGGCTCTGTATTCAGCTCGGAATTCAGCTCCGCATTGCAAGCCTATGAGTGGTAACTTATTTTCGCCAGATGACTACATAGTATTAATAATTCAACAAGAAAACACCGTATCGAATACAAACCTGGCTCTGTATTCAACTATGAATTCAGCTCCGCATTGAAAGCCTATGATGAAGAACACATTTGCACACTAGTACTACAAACTGTTATAACAACTATAAATTTAAAACAGAATCGAATACAGACCTGGCTCTGTATTCAGCTCGGAATTCAGCTCCGCATTGAAAGCCATCATAAAGAACACATTTGCACACTAGTACTACAAACAGTTATAACAACTATAAAATTAACAGAAAATCGAATACAGACCTGGCTCTGTATTCAGCTCTGAATTCAGCTCCGCATTGCAAGCCTATGAGTGGTTACTTATTTGCGCCAGATCACTACATGATCGGAATAAATCAACAAAATTCACCGTATTAAATACAGACCTGGCTCTGAATTCAGCTCTGAATTGAGCTCCGCATTTAAAGCCGATGATAAAACATTCATTTGCGTCATACCAATTCTCGCTGGTAACAAAAGAACTAAACTATGTACTTAAAACAAGAACGAATACAGAGCTGGCTCTGTATTCAGCTCTGCATTCAGCTCCGCATTGCAAGCCTATGATTGGTAACTTATTTGCGCCAGATCACTACATGATCTTAATAAATCATTAACAATTACCGTATCGAATAGAGACCTAGCTCAGTATTCAGCTCTGAATTCGGCTCCGCGTTGAAAGCCGATGATAGAAAACTCATTTGCTTCATACCAATTCTTGCTGGTAACGAAATAACTAAACTATGTATTTAACTCAAGAACGAATACAGAGCTGGCTCTGTATTCAGCTCTGTATTCAGCTCCGCATTGCACGCCTATGAGTGGTAACCTATTTGCGCTAGATGACTACATGGTATTAATGAAAGAACAAGACAACACAGTATCGAATACAGACCTGGCTCTGTATTCAGCTCTGAATTCAGCTCCGAATTGCAAGCCTATGAGTGGTAACTTATTTGCGCCAGATGATCTTAATAAATCATTAAAAATCACCGTATCGAATAAAGAAATGGCTCTGAATTCAGCACTGAATTCAGCTCCGCATTGAAAGCCGATGATAGAAAACTCATTGCGTCATACCAATTCTCGCTGGTAACAAAATAACAAAACTATGTACTTAACACCGGAACGAATACAGAGCTGGCTCTGTATTCAGCTCTGAATTCAGCTCCGGATTGCAAGCCTATGATAGAGAGCACATCTGCACACAACTTATTTGCGACATATCACAACTAGATGTTTATCAATCAACAAAAACTCACCGTATCGAATACAGACCTGGCTCTGTATTCAGATCTGAATTCAACTGCGCATTGAAAGCGTATGATAGAGAACGCATTTGAACAATGCCACCGCTTACTATTATTTACTCTATGCTATTAACACAACAACGAATACAGAGCTGGCTCTGTATTCAGCTCTGAATTCAGTTGCGCATTGCACGCCTATGAGTGGTACCTTATTTGCGTCAGATGACTACATAGTATTAATGAAACAACAAGACAACACCGTATCGAATACAGACCTGGCTCTGTATTCAGCTCTAAATTCAGCTGAAAACACATTCTCCTAAAATCTACCCTGTGTTATAAAACAACAACAACCAAACCTTACACAGAATGGAATACAGACCTGGCTCTGTATTCAGCTCTGAATTCAGCTTCGAATTGCAAGCCTATGATAGAGAACACATTTGCACACAACTTATTTGTGAGTTGCGACAGATCACAACTAGGTGTTTATAAATGAACACAAAATATCACAGTATCGAATACAGACCTGGCTCTGTGTTCAGCTCTGAATTCAGCTGCGCATTGAAAGCATAGGATAGAAAACGCATTTGCACAATGCCACCGCTTGCTATTGTAAAAACTATCTTATCAACACAAGAACGAATACACAGCTGGCTAAGTATTCAGCTCTGAATTCAGCTCCACATTGCAAGCCTTTGAGTGGTAACCTATTTGTACCAGATGTCTACATGGTATTAATAAATCAACAAGAAAAACACAGTATGGAATACAGATCTGGCTCTGTTTTCAGCTCTGAATTCAGCTCCGCATCGATATTCTATGCTAGAAAACACATTTGCACGATACCACCACTGGCTCTGTATTCAGCTCTGAATTCAGCTCCGCATTGCAAGCCTATGATAGAGAACACATTTGCACAAAACTTATTTGCGACAGGTCCAACTAGATGTTTATAAATCAACAAAAATAACACCGTATCGAATACAGACCTGGCTCTGTATTCAGCTCTGAATTCAGCTGCGCATTGAAAGCGTAGGATAGAGAATGCATTTGAACAATGCCACCGCTTGCTATTATAAAAACTATATTATTAACACAAAAACGAATACAGAGCTGGCTCTGTAAACAGCTCTGAATTCAGCTCCGCATTGCAAGCCTATGAATGGTAACTTAAATGCGGCAGATCACTACATAGTATTAATAATTCAACAATAAATCACCGTATCGAATACAGACTTGGCTCTGTATTCAGCTCTGATTTCAGCTCCGCATTGCAAGCCTGTGAGTGGTAACTCAGTTGCGCCAGATCACTACATGATCTTAATAAATCAGCAAGAATCACCGTATCGAATACAGACCTGACCATTCATCTCTGAATTCAGCTCCGCATTGCAAGCCTAATAGGGGTAACTTATTTGCGCCAGATGACTACATAGTATTAATAAATCAACAAGAAAACACCGTATCGAATACAGACCTGGCAGTGTATTCAGGTCTGAATTCAGCTCCGCATTGCAAACCTCTGACAGAAAACACTTTCTCCCAAAATCTACCCTCGGTTATAAAACAACAATAACCAAAACTAACACCGAATCGAATACAGACCTGGCTCTGTATTCAGCTCCGCATTGAAAGCCGATGATAGAAAACTCATTTGCGTGATACTACTTCTCGCTGGTAACAAAAAAACTAAACTATGTACTTAACACAAGAACGAATACAGAGCTGGCTCTGTATTCATCTCTGAATTCAGCTCCGCATTGCAAGCCTATGAGTGGTAACTTCTTTGCTCCAGATAACTACATAGTATTAATGAAACAACAAGACAACACCGTATCATTGCGAGTTTGATTATTTTCGCAGATTTATGCTTAATTTCTTAATAATTTGAATACATATAGAAGTGTTTCGTCAAATACAACAAGTTGTACCAGTGCGCTAATATTCGTAAACGATACGACATTATGCAAAGTACACTAAATGTAAAATAATTATATATTTTTCGTAGATAAAGACGCGATACTACGAAAAACGCGACACTACAAACCAATCCGTGTCTCTCGTGACTATTCGTAACATCTTTATTCGACTATGTATTACCCCTATTCCACAGACATCGCAAATCGCACGAATTGCTAACAATTTAAAAAAATACTACCAAAAATCAAATTGAGCATTACAAGTAAAAGAACTTATCGAAAGCATGGGTCTTTATGAAGTATGGTTATCTCAAGGAGTAGGCAATACTAACGCGTTGTTACAAGTTTTTAAACAAAGAGTAAAAGACTGTTTTATACACAATTGGCACGAGCGATTACAGTTATCCTCAAGGGCGAATACGTACTCGTTATTTGCAAATTTAAAATTTCAGTGCTATCTTGATAATGTCAAAATTAAAACGTTCAGAACAGCATCAAGTCGCTTACGTGTCTCCTCTCATAGGTTAGCAATTGAACGTGGTAGATGGAATAAACCGAATAAGATACCTAGAGGAGATAGAAAATGTCAACTGTGTAATACAATAGAAGATGAGTTTAATTTTATTTTTGAATGTTCTCTCTATCACACAGAAAGAAAAGAATATGTACATAAATCATATTGGAAACGACCAGACATTCCTAAATTTATCGAACTTATCAGTACAACGTGCGACCTTTATCTATAAAGTATTTCAACTGCATGACTCAACATTTTGCGACCTTTATCTATAAAGCATTTTAACTGCATGACTCAACATTTTAACGTATACATGTATATGTACTGTGCACTACTAACGTAACTTACTTTTCCCCATATAAAATTATTTCATTTGTGTTACATGTATAATGTCGTGATATTTTCTCCCACATAAAATTATTTGTGTGTTATCTGAACACTGTCATGATATGTTAAACATCATGGATCACTATGTTTCTTTATACTTTATTGCTGTTTTATAACTGTTTGAACTCATGGGGTTATGCTTATTGCTCGAAATAAATTTCTTCTTCTATTGTTTTCAATAGTAAATATATATGAAAATACAATTGTGGCGGCAAAGATTAATGTTGGTGACACGCCCTTAGTCTGTGTCCAAACATGTGCCGTGAGAGCATCAGTGCATGTGACACATCTAGTTTTGTTAGTTTAGTATCCAGTGGTCTTATGGAAATGAAAAAGATAAAAGAAAGCGTAACTATTCTTCACAAAATACGTTTATTACTATATCTAACAGAAGTAATAAAACGTAACAGGACGACCTCGCTCGCTCAGTCGAGCACTGACAATTATATGAACCAACTGTAATATCAGCTATATATAAGTTTAAACAAAATTAATAAAATAATTAAGTAATGGTCTTACATCGTTGTCGGATTTATAAGTCCGAGATAATTAACTGCTTGGCATATCTTGAAATAAACTGTAACTTTCTCTGAATTACAGATTTTGGTCAATAGTGACAATGCAATTAAATTAAAGCACAGGATTCCATGCATTATCAGTGAATAAAAAAACAAAATTGTTTGATATCTTATGGTCATGAACAAGTTTAGTAAAGACTCTTGATTGGTTATGGCTAGAAATGGCCATATGGACGTAAACGCAAGTATGTCGTATATATCTTCAATAGTTTCTAAAAGACATGTATTATCACATGAAAGGGGTAACTATTATTTTGATTCCCATTCAAACAAGTCAGTTATTGAATGGATCCGAGATATTATGGTCATCTATAAACTACCGGTATGACATTTTGGTAAAGACTGCAAGCCGTTATATCTAAAAATAAAAACACAAACTGTTCGGCGAAAAACCTAAATGACATTCCTTTGCCAAAATCCATGCGAATATATGCTAAACAAATAACATATCCTCAAAAAGATTTGGTTTTTCTCGTTATACTACATCATCAATATATGTGTAAACATTATAGAGGACATGGATAAAATAACAACGTATATGTGTTTCTATAACAGGCTTACAATTCAGAGCTGAATCCAGAGCTGAATCCAGAGCTAGGTCTGTAGTGGATTCAGTGTTATTTTGGGTTCGTTTTGGTTTAGCGTTTAGTGGTATGAGGCATATGTGTTTGTATAGTAAACTTTTAATTCAGAGTTGAATACAGTGCTGAATTGAGAGCCAGGTCTGTATTCGTTGCGGTGTTATTTTCGGTTCCTTTTGAAACACCGACTTGTAGTATGACGCACATGTGTTTGTATAATAAACTTTCGATTCAGAGCTAGTAAAGAGGCTGAATCCAGAGGCAGGGTTGTATTCGATTCGGAGTTATTTTGGGTTCTTTTTTTGGAGGGTCCTTTGGAAACAGCAACTAGTGGTATGACGCATGTGTGTTTCTGAAAAAGGCTAACAATGTAGAGCTGAAAACAGCTGAATTCACAGCCAGATCTGTATTCGTTGCGGTGTTGGGTTCATTTGGTATTAGTGACTGGTGGAATGACGCATATGTGTTAGTTGATAACCTTTCAATTCAGGGCTGAATACAGAGCTGAATTCAGAGCCAGATCTGTATTCGTTCCGGTGTTGTGTTCATGTTGCATTAGCTACTAGTGGTATGACGCATATGTGTTGTAAAATAAACTTTCAATTCAGAGCTGAATACAACGCTGAATTCAGAGCCAGGTCTGTATTCGATTCGGTGTTTTTTGGGGTTCGGTTTGAAACAGGAAAGTGGTATGACGCATATTTGTTTCTATAACAGGCTTTTGGTATAACGCATATTTGTTTTTATAACAGGCTTTCAATTCAGAGCTGAATACAGAGCTGAATTCAGAGCCAGGTCTGAATTCGATTCTGTGTTATTTTGATTCGTTTTGTTTTGGCGGATAGTGGTATGACGGTTATGTCTATCTATAAAAAAAAATCATTTCAGAGCTGAATAAAGATCTGAATTCAGAGCCAGGTCTGTATTCGATTCGGTATTATTTTGGGTTCCTTTGAAACAACAACTAGTGGTATGACTCATATTTTTCTATGAAAGACTTTCAATTCAGAGCTGAATTCAGAGACAGGTCTTTATTCGATTCCGTGTTATTTTGAGTGGATTTGAAACATCGATTAGTGAGATGACGCATATTTGTTTCTATAACAGCTTTCAATTCAAAGATGAATACAGAGCTGAATTTAGAGCCAACTCTGTATTCGTTGCGTTGTTATTTTTGGTCTCTTTTCAAAAGGCTATGTGGCCGGGCTGGTGTTCGAACTCACGATCCCCGGATTGACACTCCAGCGCTCTACCAACTGAGCTAGCCGGGCCCGACTACTTCTGGTACGTGTATACTAAGAACATCGCAGAATATCGGTCATACGAGAACATACAATCAACACCATTGGTCATACTAAGTTAAAAAAAGACACTAAGATAATATTGCAACAATAAATAAAGAGCAAACTGAGAGTCGCATTGCTTAAATGGATATACTATACGTCTTCTCAAAGACACTCAGTACTGTTTCCTCCCAAGAAACTCGAACGTGTGTCAATAACTCTTTGGCTTTCGTATTAATCAAGCTCACTACCCGTTAAACCTGCTGTCAACAAAAACTTAACTATTTCAGGCTTCCACCAGGAAGATAAAAATGTCAAAACAGGAGCGCCATGATGGCCAAAGGGGCTCACCTGAGTACTGGCAAAGATGAAAATCTTACTATTTAAAAAACTTGAACAAAGGTTGGAAATATGGCACATTAAAAATTGTCTTTAAATCAATTGTCTAGTTGATTAACTATTATATTTCTTAAGCTACTTGGCCTGCCCTTGCTTATCAAAAGCATAAAACTCATGGTCATGATTTCCATTTTTCACAGGCAGTTTCAGGGGAATAGTATTAATGCTGAAGTTCGGAAAGATAATGATGACGGCCGTAGAAAGGTAATGCCATGTCTGCCATCTTGTTCCGAATAGTAGAGCGTATTACCATGTACCATTCCTATATTTGATTTCACCAGAGATCTTTTCGCCACAGACAACTTGCGCAAAATTGGTCCAGATTGGGTAAAACAATTAAGTCTCTATCCTGCATTAAGTCCACTCTTTCATTTATGTTCACAATTAAGGGGCAATAACTCCAGTGTGTGTGGCCTGATGTGCCCCATTTGTGGCTTGTGCTGAGATCTAATGGTCATAAAAACCTGTGGAAGTTTGATCAAGGTTGGATGAAAAAGGAAATCTCTATGCAGAAAAAAGGCAATTTTACGTTAATAATACCTCATTTTGCTCTTTAGTGCATCAGTGTTATATAAAATCAGAGTCCCCGATATGAAATTTCTTATCAGTTAGTTTTGTGTACGTATAATTGGTAATAGAGACTATTATGCAAGAGCTTGTCATCACAATTAACAATTTGTTGTTAAGTTACGCAGCTGTGTAGGTCCGATACATGCCCAACATACAGAGTTTGGTGTCTCGCACAAGGCCTGTATTCAATGTTTTGTTATTTTAGGGATGAAAACGAACGTTATTAACAAGATTTTAAATCAATTTTTAAATAATATGTATATCTTTTGTCTCGTGTAAGCCAGCGCAATTTTGTTGTTTCTGTTCACTCTGCTCAGAACTTTATATTGATAAGTCATCTTTTTTATCCATAGTGTTTTGCTAAAAAAAAAACGTTTACAAATCTCAGAAACTTTTAAATGGTATTTTAAAAGATTCAAAATTCTACGGGATGTTTTTAGTCGGGTCCAATAATCATCACAACAGTCCAAGTGCAATGTTTTCTTATACCGAAAACTTAACATCTTTTTCTGGTTTTAAGTATTATTCGTAAGTATTCCCTTTAATCGTTAAAACAGTCTCCGCAGAAAATAATGCTCCGTACATTACGCACGTCTTTATCATTTGACGCGCGTAGGCCTGACGTGCATGAGGAAATTTTCCCGCCGTTTTGCAAGAATAAAGCATGGATAATAAACATGGATTTTAATCAAGATCTTTATAATGCACCTATTATCCAATCCGTACTACGAGTTCAACTGTCATTTCGATAGAAACATTAAAAAAAACTATACAAATTTCCATATGAACATAATGAATCGAATGAAAAAGGCTCCATAAGTAGATCGAGTGTAACTTTACGATTCAATAACAACAAAAATAGTGTGTTTCGAAGGGACGTTACTGAGCGAATCTGATGCACACTAGTCATAAACATTAGGAAAAAAATGATTACTTTCAGTTTCGCAACAAGAATGACGCTTTTGCTTTTAAAAAGCTAGAGGTATACAGTACTTTTTAAGAGTTGATGAACGCTCCGAACGTCACATTAATTTTTTTTGTCCAATCAACATGAAACTTGCTCAGAACAGTTGTTCTTATGATATCTCGGGCCAGATGTAAAATGGTTCCGCTATGTTGAAAAACATGGCCGCCAGGGGGCGGGGCGGTTTATATGGCTGTATTGAAAACTTTCAAAAGCTTGTCACCAGGTCATCAGGCCCAATTGAACAAAAAGCTTGTAAACACTCTGGAGGTAACATTTGTAGCCCAATCATTATGAAACTTGCTTAGAACATTTGTGCTATGATATCTCAGACAAGTTTGAAACAGGGTCATGTTGGGCTAAAACTAGGTCACCAGGCTAAGTTGAAGAAAAAGTTTGTGAACACTCTGGAGGCCACATTTATAGCCCAATCATCATCGA
This sequence comes from Congeria kusceri, assembly GCA_027627225.1. Classification (NCBI taxonomy): domain Eukaryota; kingdom Metazoa; phylum Mollusca; class Bivalvia; order Myida; family Dreissenidae; genus Congeria; species Congeria kusceri. The sequence continues at coordinate 41,122,668 of CM051029.1, read as the reverse complement.
ACTTGCTCAGAACATTTGTCCCAATGATATCTCGGACGAGTTTGAAACTGGGTCATGTGGGGTCAAAAACTAGGTAACTAGGTCAAATTGAAGGAAAACCTTGTAAACAGTTTAGAGGCCACATTTATAGCCAAGTTATCATGAAACTTGCGCAGAACATTTGTCCCAATGATATCTCAGATGAGTTCAAGACAGGGTTACGCGGGGTCAAAAATAGGTCACGAGGGCAAATTGAAGAAAAAGCTTGTGAACACTCTAAAAGTCACATTTTTGGCCCAATCTTCCTGAAACTTTCTCAGAACTTTTGATTCAAAGTTATCTCGGAAGAGTTTGAAACTGTGCTGTAAAAAACTAAGTCACCAGGCCAAATTGAAGAAAAGGCTTGTGAACACTCTAGAGGGCACATTTATAGGCCAATCATCACAAAACTTGCTTAGAACATTTGTCCCAATGATATCTGGCACAAGTTCGAAACCAGGTGATATGGGGTCAAAAACTAGGTAACAAGTTCAAATTTTAAAAAAGCTTGTGAACAATAGAGGTCGAATTTTTAGCCGAATCTTCATAAAACTTGCTCAAATAGTTTAGTTCCTTAGCGACCTAGTTTAACAAAAATGACATTTTTGGACTTGTGTCACGTGTAGCTCAAAAGGTTTTGCTGCTAGAGTGATGAATCTTTATATACATATTAATCAGCATTTGAACTTGTGCACCAGGCTATTTCGGTGCATTTTTTCACCACCAGTGGAGTTATGGCCCTTTTTTAAGCAAAAAATAACGTTTTCGGATTTGTGTTGCATGTAACATAACAATAATAACTGTTAGACTGATGAAACTTTATAAACATATTCATCAGCATGTGAACTTGTGCAGCTTGGTATTTTGGTGCATTTTTTCTGACATCAGCAGAGTTTTGCGACAACCAGCGGAATGTAGGGTCATCCGTGTCCTTCTGACACATCGTCACCTAAGTTCAGTAACTCAATATCTGCAATGCAAAATATAAGCACTTATTGAGTTCTTGAACTAAGGTGACAACATGTCTAGTTAAATAAGGATTAGATATTCAGGGTGACTCATCTCCTATTTAACTGCTGAGCAGATTTAGATCAAACTTTTACAGGTAAAGGACTTCAATGTGTAGGTGATTTTAAAGGAAGGAACTTTGGCTGCGACACATTTTGGCAGAATTATGGCCCTTGTCAATTTTCCACTAGAGAATGTATACTTTGTGGCCTCAACTCCTCTGCGAATTTTCCCAAACTTTCACAGCTGAAGGACTGAACGAGTAGGTGATTGTATAGGAAGGCATTTAGACTGTGAGCAATTTTGGCAGAAATATGGTCATTTTTTCTGCTATAGAATATATATGAAAATAAATATGTCAAGGCAAAAAAAGGCAAAAATTAGTGTTGGCAATGTGCTTTTTGTCTGTGTCCTAACATGTGTCGTGGGGGCATCCATGTCTGTAACACATCTAGTTATCTTAGAATGAAAAACTATTTCCCCCATTATATATTTCTCTTACCATTTTTATAAGCCATTGTTAATATCTTATTTTCAGATCTTTTAAATACAGTACCACCTTGATGCCCTATTCGTTGACACAGTCCTTTCAACCTAGATTCTTCCAACTTAGTTGGTTGCAATGGCCATGACTGGTAGAGGTTCTCTTTTGATGGTTGGGTCTTTGGGTCAAAAGACAAGATCACACTTTCCAAAACTCGTAAAAACATTGTCCTGGCAAAATCCCATACGCCTTGGTTCATAAAAGTGGGTGGTAGGTTATTGATAATTGTTCAATAACTATGGAAACCTGGGCCTATGTTCGGAAAAATTTGGTAGATCATGACGTAGAAGCTCCTTGTTGATTATTGGACCCTCAGGACAAAGGTCAGGGTTCAACTGACTTATAGATGTAAAAACTGACCAATAGTTTTAAAATACTGTCGGGGCAAAAACTACATAATTATTAGGCCTATGTTATTTATACGCCATACAATTCATTCAGTCAGTATCAGTGTGGCATGGGGGGCAGTCATCAGTGACAGTGATAGTTCATGTTATTACTGGTATTTAACAAAACTGTATATCAGCATTTTAAAACATTTGCGTTTTGAAGTATAAAAGTTACCCGGGATGCCATTCCCCTTGCCTTTATGTGACATTGTAAGGGGTTACTGGTGTTTTCAGCTGTTAATTTGTTTCTTGGTTTCCTGGACGTTGTTGCAGTGCGCGACAGTGACTTCATGTCACAAATATTGATTTACATTTATGCGCATCATTCTGCGCATGAAGCAGTTCGTCGGACCGGGCAACAGTTGAACATATTTGCACCAGGATTAAAACATGTATTATTTAAAATTAAAAATTTACCTACATGGTTAGGTAATAGAATCTGTTATTAAAATAACTGTTTTATGACCAATTCAATGTGTCATCAGTATTCCAAGTTTTGGTGTAGTCTAGAGTCGTCAGATCTGTGTATATGTCTCGGTAATATTTCTGTCAATATAAGATGTGGTTCATGTAGGTGTAAACTTAGTGACAGTCTCATATATTATACACAAGTTAAATTGTAACATGATCTTATGTTTGTTTGTATACATCAGATAATTAGCATAAAATATGATAGCTTTAAAATTGTCTTTTAAGCTCACCTGAGCACGAAGTGCTCAAGGTTGAGCTATTCTGGTCAATCACCGTCCGGCGTCATCGTCTTCCGTCACTATCGTCTCCTCTGAAACCCAGTGTCCGACAAATCCATAGCCCGGAGCTCGGGGGCTTCCGAACATTTCAGATTATAAACAGTCGCACTCTCAGGATGATCAGCGATTGTTATCAGTCATTTGCGGTAATCTCGCTTTCGATTGTCAACAGCAGTGCTGTATCATGACCATCCAATCAGAAGCATTCAGTGTCGTCTGCTGTAAATGTTGTTAAAGACAATTTGTTAGTTTACACACATGCTATGACGTCATTCCACTTTTCAAAATTCTGCGTTAAAGAGAAAACTTCTCTATTCGACTACAGATGGCCTGTTGAGTACTCACAGAATCACAAGAAAACTTGTTAATTTTCCTACTAATTCTTATACTTACCAACATACCATCCACATGAGCCTATCATTTTTCCGTTGTGTATACACAGTTCATGTACCGAAGACAGCAAGGACTCCTGTTCTGTAAACAGTGGGAATGGAATGTGAGCCAGAGACTGGACCTGTAGTCCTGTACCAACCTCTCCTGCGTATGTGGAAGGGACTAGTTGGGATAGTTGTCAAGTCAAGGATTGCCACTTGGAGTCTTTTACAAAGGTAAAATATCAACATACAGTTGTTTCCTCTAAATGAAGTATGATTGCAATCAACTCATTTTTAGCTCGCCTTATTTTAAAGTGCTCACGTGTGAGCTAATGTGGCCACTCATCACCTCCGTCATCATTTTTTGTCTGTCGTTTGAAAATAACATTCTGTATTTTGCTTTTAACGACTTCTCTGCAACTGGATAGAAGTTGAAAAACCCCCAGATATGTTTAGTCCTTACAGAATCTAGTAAAAATGAACATTTGATACTGTGTGTTGTCAATTTGGGTAAACAAAATGTATTTTACGACAATTATTTATTGTAATGACATAAGTAACTTGGTCTAATGAAGGCCATTACCAACCCAAAAAGTGCATACTATTGGTAAGTTTCCAGTCCAATAGTTGTACAATTGTCAGTAATGACATAAGTAACTTGGTCTAAAGAAGGCCAGTACCAAGCCAAATATTGCATACTATTGGTAAGTTTCCAGTCCAATAGTTGTACAATTGTCAGTAATGACATAAGTAACTTGTTCTAATGAAGGCCAGTACCAAGCCAAATAGTGCATACTATTGGTAAGTATCCTGTCCAATAGTTGTACAATTGTCAGTAATGACATAAGTAACTTGGTCTAATGAAGGCCAGTACCAAGCCAAATAGTGCATGCTATTGGTAAGTATCCTGTCCAATAGTTGTACAATTGTCAGTAATGACATAAGTAACTTGGTCTAATGAAGGCCAGTACCAAGCCAAATAGTGCATGCTATTGGTAAGTATCCTGTCCAATAGTTGTACAATTGTCAGTAATGACATAAGTAACTTGGTATAATGAAGGCCAGTACCAAGCCAAATAGTGCATGCTATTGGTAAGTATCCTGTCCAATAGTTGTACAATTGTCAGTAATGACATAAGTAACTTGGTCTAATGAAGGCCATTACCATGCCAAATAGTGCATACTGTTGGTAAGTTTCCAGTCCAATAGTTGTACAATTGTCAGTAATGGCATACGTAACTTGGTCTAATGGAGGCCATTACCAAGCCAAATAGTGCATTCTATTGGTAAGTTTCCAGTCCAATAGTTGTACAATTGTCAGTAATGGCATAAGTAACTTGTTCTAATGAAGGCCAGCACCAAGCCAAATAGTGCATACTATTGGTAAGTTTCCAGTCCAATAGTTGTACAATTGTCAGTAATGACATAAGTAACTTGGTCTAATGAAGGCCAATAGTTGTACAATTTTCAGGGCTTGAGCTCTATAATGTCTTGTCGTTTCATGTGAGTGTAGTCAGGCAAAATATCGCGTTTTATATTTATAATGGGAATACGCTTCGTTGGATATAGAATAAGGTAACGTTAGTGGATTCATTGTTTATACTATGGCCAACGTTAGTGATTGTGATTGTGAATCCTTTTCGGAAATATTAAATAGATCTGAAGAAATGGAAAATGAAGATTTGTTCTGTAGTGCACGGGAAAACATGGCGGCTCCAAGTGTAAACACAGATATGCAGACAGGGGAAAAGGCAGGTGAAAAGTGGGTATCTGTTGAACACAAGCGAAAACGTGCGAGACAAAATACAGGCAGTGTTGAAATGGAAATGGAAAGCTATGAAGTTCTAGACGTAAATGCTAAGTTAAATGTGTTGTTCGGCAAAATGCAAGCCATTGAACGCAGCCAATTATTGTCATCAACTTCGCATAAACAGTTTGAGGAGACCAAGGTACGTGTTAGCCAACATGATCACAAAATCAAATGCCTAGAGTACAAGCTTCTTAACTTCGAAACTCAAAGCAAAAGTACAAACTTATTAATTTATGGCCTTGTTGAATCGAGAGAGTCTGTCGTAATTGATGATGCTTGTGAGTTTTTGAGTGCAAAACTTGACCTAGATGTGGACAATTTGTGTATTGAAAGTGCGTGTAGACTGGGTCCCTCCTCTCGGTATCCCAACGCAGTTCAAAAACGACCGATACTAGTAACATTCCGGTATAAATCTGATGTTGAACTTGCAATGCGCAACGCTAGACGTTTGGCAGGAAGCCGATACGCAATAGACAGGGACTATCCTGATGACATAAGAGCCGCTAGGAAGCGATGCTGGCCGGAGTACAAAAAGTGCAGGGAGAATAGAAACAACAGGGTGCAGTTAAGATTCCCAGCTGCGCTGTACGTCAACGATAGATTAATTCGTGACGAATTCGCGGACTGGCATGACATTTTGTATCCTCTGCAAACAAGTCGGGGCCCAAATAGACTGCGATCTGATTCTCGAGCTGCGACCAACACATATATGCAGCGAGATAGTACTGGACCACAGTCTGCAAGTCAGCCCGCATGGATTGAGCCTAGCACTGCAAAGCAAACGATTACCTCAGTAGTACACCCTCCTCAACATTACGCAGCGGCAGTACGAGCCGCTACCATACAAACCATGTCTCAACCTAGAGTCCGTGTCAGCGATGTACCGTCTCTGGGTGCCAGTCAACATTACGCAGCGGCAGTAGGAGCCGCTACCATACAAACCATGTCTCAACCCAGCGTCCGTGTCAGCGATGTACCGTCTCTGGGTACCAGTCTAACACAACGTAACTTGGACAGTGATGTGTTTACACCCACGCAGTCGGATGTGTTTACACCTCCGCAGTCCGTAAGCGCGCAAAACTTCCCAAAACCCCGTGGTAGGCAAACCGTGAAATCTACGCCCGCTACCAGCACGAAGAAATCAAGATCTGCTAGCGCACGAGGTCCACGAAAACCAGGGAAAAATCCACCCAATACCGCGCAGCCCACAGCGGTACCCGCGCATAACACCAACATATTGGACATCTATAGCAGCGAATGTGCAGATTCTACTGATCTGAAATTTGCGCTTCTTAATATTCAAGGTTTGATAACAAAATGTAATAATAAGCTTGTTTCACCGGAAGTAACTTTGTTGTTTAAATCTCATGATGTCGTTTGTTTTACTGAAACATGGGGCTGTGAAAAATTTTGCTATGATGTAGATAATTTTGAGTGTTATTGCCTAAATAGAAAGCAATTACCTAGGGCAAAAAGGAGTTCAGGGGGATTATTGATTTACGTCAGGAAAAAATTTGTAACTGACAATATGTTTGTTTTATCTCACAATGATTCGCATCTTTGGATTAGAATCGATAAGAGCGTCACTAATCGGGTTAGAGATTTATTTGTATGTTTATGCTATATTGTTCCAAGTAATTCTAGCAGAGCTAATGTTGTTGAAAATAATATTTTTGATGTGATTGAAGAAAATATAATAACAATTAAGGATAAATATGGTGATGAAAACTGTTCCTTTATGTTATTAGGGGATTTAAATTCACGTGTTGGTAGGTTAAGTGACTACGTCGAAAACGATAGTCTAAATTTGCAAAATCAGGATTTTTTACCTGACGATTATATTATGGACACTGTTTTACATAGGAATTCGCAAGATGTATCTGTTAATCAGAATGGACGTTTGTTGATAGATTTTTTGATTCAAACTGGTCTAAGGATTGCAAATGGTCGCGTATGCGAAGATAAGGCTTTAGGCGCTTTTACCTTTGTTGGCAGTAACGGTTCAAGCATTGTGGATTACTGCATTGTTGAAGAGCAACTATTGCTTGAATTTTCACACTTTAAAGTAAATTGTCCCAATATTTGGTCTGACCATTGTGTGATTGAATTCGGCATTAAATGCAATTTACAAATTAATAATTATAACAGTTTTTTTAATATTGAAGAAAACACATGTACCAATAAAGTTAATTATTCGTTTAAATGGGACGGTGAAAAGAAAGATTTGTTTACTGAAGCGTTGACTAATCCCGAAATAGAAATGCGCCTTCGGCATATTATTGAAAATTTAGAAAGTGCATGTTCTAATGGTGATATTGACGACTCATTAAATAATTTTCTCTCATGTATTGATAATGTTTGTAAACAGTTATTTGCACGAAAACCTGTTCAAAAACATGATGATTCTATTTATAAACATGACCCTTTATACAGTACCACTTGTTTTCAGGATAGGAAAAACTTTTACAAAAGCTTGAACAAGTACAGAAAAGATCATTCACACGTGAATAAATGCGAAATGATAAACGCTAGGAGTATATATAAAGCTAGTGTTAGAACTTTTAATTTTAAAAGGATGAATGAAAACACAATTAAACTTAACAAAGCTAAATATAAAAATGCAAAGGAATACTGGAAACTATTGAAAGAGGGTACTACGCATAATAGTCCTAAAGGTATTAGCTTAGATACATTTACTAAATACTTTCAGGCAATTAACGATCCGGATGATAAGTATTTTCAAGTTGATGATGATGTCATGCTTTTTAACAATACTGTGTTAAACTCTGAATTAAATAGCATGTTTGAAGATTTGGATATTCCATTTACTAAGGAAGAAGTAATGAAATACATCTCAAATCTTAAAGCTGGGAAAAGTCCCGGACCAGATAGAATTTTAAACGAATTCTTGATCTACGGCAAAACTGAGCTCACACCTTTTTTAGTAACACTTTTTAATAAAATCCTGAACCTTGGATATTTTCCAGATAAGTGGACGGAAGGTTATATTGTACCAATTCATAAAAAGGGGAGCCTGAGTGACCCAAACAATTTCAGAGGTATTACTCTGTTAAGTGTAATTGGTAAACTTTTTACTACTATAATAAATGCTAGATTGTCAGAATGGGCTGAAACGTATCACATTTTATTAGAAGCACAGGCAGGATTTAGGGCCAAAATGGGTACTACAGATAATATATTTGCTCTACATGGTTTAATAACTCATTTCATTAATCAAAATGAACAGTTATATTGCTTATTCGTAGACTTTACGAAAGCTTTTGATTATATTGTCAGGGAAAACCTTTGGTTGAAAATATACAAACTTGGTATCCGTGGTAGACTTTTTTCGGTTATAAAATCTATGTATTCTCACGTGTACACTAGAGTAAGACTTCATAGTAATATGGGACCCGCTTTTGAAAGTTATTTAGGTCTCAGGCAAGGTGAAAGTCTATCACCGATACTGTTTTCTCTTTATATAAACGACTTAGAAGATACATTGTTCCTTAAAGGGGCAAAAGGGGTTGATATAGGAGCGCTGAAATTTTTCCTACTTTTGTACGCAGATGATATTGTCATATTTGCGAACTCCGCCGTTGAATTACAGAATAGCCTAAATATACTGAGCGAATATTGTAAACAGTGGAAGTTAATAGTTAATAAAACTAAAACTAAGGTAATGATTTTCATGAAAGGTGGTAGAATATCACAAAATTTAGAATTTTTATAAGATGGTACGAACATCGAAATTGTAAACAATTTTACATATTTAGGGATTGTTTCTACTACAGGGGGTTCATTTACACATGCAACGAAAACTCTAGCCGGTCAAGCACAAAAAGCGTTATTTAAATTAAGAAAATATATGAACAAATTCGTTAATATTATTCCCGGACACAAAATCGAACTTTTTGATAAATTAATTATGCCTATTTTACTTTATGGCTCAGAAATATGGAGCTCGAAAAAACGAATTTATATAGAACGAATACATACACAATTCTTAAAATATACCTTATGTGTGAAAACTAGTACACAAAACGATTTCATGTTATCTGAAACGGGCCGATTTGATGTGTTAACATTAATTAAATTAAACATGATTAAATATTGGTATAAAGTAATAAGCGCACCAGATCATAAATACATTAGTGTTATTTACAAGTTAATGCTAAATGATTTAGAATTAAATCCGTTAAAACATAACTGGGCAAAACAAGTTAAAGCGATATTGAGCTCCCTAGGTTTCTACCATGTTTGGTTATCACAAGGGGTTGGTGACTTTCAAATTTTTATTGTTCTTCTAAACCAAATGATTTCTGATAACTTCAAACAGTATATTAATGGCAGACTTAATGATTCACCAAGAGCGTTATTTTATAATAGTATATTTCAGTTTGAATATCAGTTTTACCTTTCTAATGTCAATATCGAAAAATACAGAATAGCTCTGAGTAAGCTAAGGTTATCATCTCACAGACTTAACATAGAAACTGGCAGATGGAATAAAACAGAAAGAGCTAATAGAACTTGCCCAAATTGTAACGTCTTAGAAGACGAAATCCACTTTCTTTTTGAATGTAATATTTACTCTAATCTCAGACATAGGTATATGCCACTATACTATCATTGCCACCCAAGTATGTTTAAATGTGTTGAATTATTTTCTTCCAAAAATGTTAATGTTATTAAAAATTTGGCTGTTTATGTCTATAGAGCTTTTCAAAAGAGAAATATGCTTATATTGGAATATTAATAATAATGTATAGATATTGACTGTTTTATGCTATGATAACAATTTGCTGATGCTCATGGGTCATTTTGACCTAATGCATTGCGTGCATGTATGTTATATTTGATTGAATAAAGTCTTCTTCTTCTTCTTCTGTTTATAATCATGAACTGAAATACTTTGTATTATTTAGTGTTTGGAAATCGGTTTGAAATACTATGAATTGTAATCGTTTGACACTTGCGATGCAATTTATGAAAAATAGTTGGTTTCAAAAGTCTATTTGTAGTGAATATTATATTTCCCATTAAATGTAGAAAATTACTAATTAAAGGTATATGTATTTTTTCCTGAGGTACCTATGATCTTAATATCATTCAATGTTTGATTCTTTAAAATTGATATCGATATTCAGCATCCAAAAAATGTGTTCAAGTGTCTGAAGTATTTCTACTGATTGTTTGTGGCGCATATCATCGGAGTGTTCTAGTCCAACGATTATTTAGTGACTTGTAGCCTCCTGCTCTCCTACCAGACTTTAGTGTTGTGCCGATTAATCATTTCGTCCATTAATCAACTACTGATAGGTAATGATTAATTAGTTGGTTAAGATTTGGGATAAGTCGATTTATTAAAGATATGTATGCATGAGTTTTCTTCTTGAAAACTTTCCAATCCCTTTCTTCTGACTTGAACAAGGGATGCAATTCATTTATATGTTTCAGTGACCAAATAATATAATTAAATAATACACATGCACATATAAGTAAATACATTATAAAATAGAATAAAATGTATACATTTATATATTTAAATATAATTTGTAGAACTAATATGGGTCTCTAGTCAAGCTTTTATGTCGGAATTACAAACACAGTAGTCCATGATGGCTCCACTCAGTATTGTTAAAGATGGAGATCTTACTTTTGTGAAAGGTTTGAACAAATGTTATAAAACGTAAAAATAAAACTAATACCATTATGATCTTTGTATTCATTTGTTTAGCTTTTATCTCTGCTGTATTGTTTTAAATAAATTTTGCATTTCTGTAACCAACACAAGATGAAGATTTATAGTGTTTGTGCAGTTGCTCAACTTGTCAATCATTAATATATCGGATATGTATCTTGTCAATAGTCCAGCGTGTTTGTAGGATAATGCAGTTCACAAACTGTAATTACAAAAACATGTTCTATGCCTATTTCTTTCATAATTGCCATATAAATCAGACACATATTTACTGCGAAACTAAATAAAACAATGTAAATCATTGAAACGTTGCAGTCTATGCGTATTTTCTTTACTTTCAGGAATCCTGTTAATCGATTATTTAGTCAGAATTGTTGCTTATTAATCGACTAAAATTTTGGAAACTGATTAACAACACTACTAACCTAGACCCCTGGCCAAATCGCTTACATTTAGATAAAAATTGCTTGTTTCATTTGAGAATGACAACCCTGCCGCACAAGCTCTCTAGAATGTTGTCAGTAGAGCTAAAAATAATAAATCAACTTGCAATGACAACACATTGACAAACATTGAAGTTGGTAAAAAAAATGGTAAGATGACGTATTTCTTATTTAAAAAAAACAACAATCCACATATTTGGTCATGATTATTTGATTAATCAGTCACTTCTGGCTCTGATAAATCAACAAATATTTTTAGCCCACCTGAGCACAAAGTGCTCGGTGAGCTTTTGGTACAGGGGACCTCTCCGGCATGGTCCGTCGTCCGTATGTCGTCAACAATTTGGACCGTTATCGCGATAAAGACGACATTTTTTATTAAATCTTGACCTAACTTGCACAGTTTGTGTATGACCATAAACTCTCAGATGGGACTGTTTTTGGGTCAGATCACACCGGTAACACCAGAGTTATTGCCCCTTTTTCATGCAAAAAGAGTGCAAAAATGCCCTTTTCCAACGTCTAGACTTTATTTTCCATCCAATCGGAACCAAACTTTCTTAGTTTGTGTATGACCATCAGATCTCAGCAGATGCCGTTTCAAACCAGAGTTATTGCCCTTTGTTTATTAAAAAAATATACAACAATGGACGTTATACAGGATAGAGACTTCATTTTTCATCCAATCTTCACTAATCTTGCAGAGTTTGTATATGACCATAAAATAAAGGTCAAGTCGAATATAAGCAAGATCGGACCAGAAACACAAGAGTTATATCCCTTTGTTTGTGAAAAAAATATGCAAAAATGGACATATTTCAGGATAGAGACTTCATTTTTCATCTTCAGCAATCGTGTACAGTTTGTCTATGAACGTAAAAGTACAGGTGAAGTCGAATAAAAAGCATGATCGGGCCAGAAACACCAGAGTTATTGCCCATTGTGTTTAGAAAAAAACATCAACAAGTTATCAATGCTTGCACACGTGATTTTGTTATTCAATGTTGACCAAACTTACACAGTTTGCTCATGACGGTAAAAATTGATTGATAAAATTTGATTTTCAACAGTTGCTAGATGTGAATGCAGTTATTTGTACATGCAACATTGCTGTTTTCAGAGCCTGCATTAACATCATTTATCATCATTGATAATTAGAAAATTATCAAAGAAAAAGCAAAACTTGACCTTATGGCACAGCCATCGCAATTATCGCATTGCAACTAGTTTTCCAAAACTGTTTGCGAAAAAGACATCGAAATCTACTGTTTCTGCATTTTCCAGAACTGTCACTGACGTAATGAAAAAGGATCAGGTAAGAATATCGATCGAGAAAAATGATTTGAGAACCATTAGCAACAAAAAACGCACATCCACTACCGAACTTGTACTTTAGTTAACCCATTGCACAAACCGATGTTTTAAATCAAAATTGATCCTATCCCCCTTTGCGTATTGTTCAGATACCTTTATTTTCAAACCTGTCACAACAGTATGGTTTTCATCTGTACCAGTTCTCAGGTGAGCACTTTGGGCCATCATGGCCCTCTTGTTTGGACTGATTCCAATAACTAGTCTAGGGGGCCCCTTGTGATATCGATTGCAATTTTAAACTTCTTGAAAAGACTGATTTTCAAACGATTTTAAACAATGAATTTGAAAGGCAATCGGTTAATAATGACATCTCTGTGCTTATGTGATAGCATTCATTGTCATAGACATAAACATGAAACTTTGATATACATACAAGTGTTGATCCAAAAGTTGCATCACACCACTTGGTTTTTGCTGACAAGGAAAAAAACGACAAGATATAAAGTAAACCAAAAGTTATTAAGTCCTGTTGTTATCTCACAACGAATCCATTAAAAATGCAGTAAGCCATGCAGTTGTACCAATTCTTAAAACAGTAACACCATCTATATCTCGCTGTGTGTCAAGTTTCGTGTCAAGTGAGTTTAATAAATATAAAATTATTCAATAAAGCAACAATAATATCATAAAAATATGCGCGTATGTATTGGACATTTTTGTTGACATGAAGTTATAAATTAAGACTGGATTGCTTTTAAATCACACTGATGCCATAGCATTTGTAAATTTACACATGCTATGCAAGTCAAGTAAAAATGGAAGATGTTACATCTAGACAAAAATTGTCAACACGTAGTCATGCAGTTCCGGTACTAAAGTGGAAATTCTGCTGCGATGGAAACATTTGAACTGTTGTACAAATCATATGGAGAACAGAGTGTTAGCAAGGCAATGGATGTTCTCTGCATTGAAACAATACCATGCCTGTCCTACAGCCCTGCGATTATGAGTTTTTCCTTTGTTACATAAACATTTGTACGATGAGCATTTCTCTTCTTCAGGCTGTGACAAGTATTTATCAAGTGGTGTAAAATGTGCATGTAAACAAGTGTTGTATCAATACCTTTCAAATGGTGTGCAAATACATATAGAAAAGGGGTTTGGTGCCATCACTGCTGTGTTAATCACAGAGGACAATATTTTGTTAAAAAGAAGTGACAGTACAACTTTGACAGTGTACGCGACTATCTTTACCATGTATTGCATTTTTAGGGCCCCACAATTTTTTTGCGGGTGCCCTATAGTAATCACCCTGTCTGTCCATCTGTCCGTCCATTCGTCCACATTTTTCATGTTTTTCTTTCATAACTTAAAAAACCGTTTCAGCTATTAATTTGAAACTTCATAGGTGGAACGATCTCATTGAGGAGAAGTGCAGTGCACAAGAACCGTTACTCTGCACTTCATAATTCTGGAGTTATTGCCCTTTGTTAATTTCTCATGTTCAGACGGAGTCAGCTTTTGGTTTCATCTCTCTAACGAATTGAAATATTTAAATGAAACTTCATCCATAGATACCTTATATCAAGATCTGGCTTGGGATTACATTGGGGGTGGATAGGTCATTGTCAAAGTCGCCGTAACAATAAATAGAAAAACGGTTTCCGCTCACTTACTCGAGAACGATTTAAGCTATTGTAATTCAACTTCATACATAGATACTTTTTATCAAGACATCCCTTTGGATTGCATAGGGAGTGGGTGGGATCAAGGTCACCGTTACTAAAAATAGAAAAACTGTTCCTCACCTTCAAACATGCTATAATTCGGGGCTCGCTGCCACTCCTGTGACAAAGCTCTAGTGTTTCTGGTACAAACCACCTCTAAAGTTATCTGTTTCGAATTTTGTAAATAGTTTGAAAAGACATTGCTCTTGTTATATGTAGCATTTCATTGTGTTGTACATTGAGTATATATTTTGAAGCTAATTTCGGATATTATATTGGGGTATGTCTTTGGGCGGGCGGGCGTAGGGGCGGCTTCAACTTTTTGTGTCCGCTGTCTAATTCGAGAACGGATTAAGCTGTTGTAATGAAACTTCATACATAGATACCTTATATCAAGACCCCGCTTGGGATTGCATATGGGGTGGGTGGCATCAAGGTCAAGGTAACATTTAATAAAAATAGACAAACTGTTTCCGCTCAATAACTTGAGAATGCATGGAGATATTTTGATGAAACTTTATACTTAGATACCATATATTGAAAACTTGCTTAGGATTGCATATGGGGTGGTTGGGGTCAGAGTCAAGGTCACCATTACTAAAAATAGAAAAACAGTTGCTCAATAAATTGAGACTTCATATGTAGATACCTCATACTTAATGAAAGTTTATATGTAGATACCTCATATTGAGACTTCACTTGGGATTGAATATGGGGTGGGCGGGGTCAAGGTCACCATTACTAAAAATAGACAGACAGTTTCCGCTTAATAGCTAGAGCACATATTGAGATATTGTAATGAAACTTTATATCCACATACCTTATATCTAGACCTCGCTTGCGATTGCATATGGGAAGGGTGGGGTCAAGGTCAAGGTCACAATTTCTAAAAAAAAAAAAAAAGTTTCCACTCAGTAATTTGAGAATTAATTTAGATATGTTAATGAAACTTCATATGTAGATGCCTTATACTGAGACCTCGCTTTTGATCGCAAGATCAAGGTCTTCATTTCCTAGCCATAGGTTATGACCTTCACTTTGCGCCCAGAATTTTCTTTCATTATTGTGCTGACTGTAATGCTTTTTGTTTGAAAAAATTGGTTTGTGTGGAATTTCCAAATTTCTTGTTTATATTTAGGTTTTGAGACATTACTTTTGGATCAACCCTCACACATTGTATTTATTGCTGACTTTAAAGTGAAAATGAAAAGTGTATGTCAGTACATGATCTCTACCTTCACAAGTGGGTTTGATGGATAACACTTCATGTGTTTAAAAATGCGTGTCTTTTTATGCCCCCATAAATTGGGAGGCATTAATCATTTTTGTGAAATCTACTACTCTTTAATGGCTGGGCAGATTTCGTTCGAACTTCACAGCTGAACAACCTTAATGTGTAGGTGATTGTAATGGAAGGAATTTCGGCTGCAACCGATTTTGGCAGAATAATGGCCCTTTGACATTTTTTCCACTCAACTCCTCTTTAACTTCTTGGCAGATTTCGCTCAAACTTTCACAGCTGAAGAACCTTAATGTGTTGGGTTTTGAAAGGAATTTTGGCTATGACCAATTTTGGCAGAATTATGGCCCTTTGTCAATTTTTCCACTATGGAATTTATACATCCCGAAATTGTGTGAACTCAACTCGTCTTTAACTACTTGACAATTTTGCCAAAATTAGTGTTGACAACATGCCTTCTGTCTGCGTCCAAGCACATCTAGTTCTTTCGTAACTCAACATGCTAGAACAGGCTTTTTTGCTGCAGATTGAGATGTTAGTATATGATCATCACCATAAATACGATACTTAAGGGCATGCCAAGTTAAATTGCCTTTGACTTTGTAAACAGCACAATAGCAAAAAATATTTTATTATCCTCCAAAAATAAGTTTCTGTAAATATTGACAAATATCTTTTATTTATTATGTTCCGTGATTTATGAGTTTTGTCTGTCCTTGAACATGTTGTCAGTGCTTAAAGAGGCTGTATATCTTGTTTATTGATGCTTGAGGCGACTTAGGAAAGAATTAATTTGGCTTTTTGATTTTAATTTGGTGTCTCAAAGACACAAGTGTTTACTTAAACCATTGATTTATACAATTTTATTTTCAATCTGGAACAGTCTAGCATGTGTCAAGTAATACAATTTTAGTTTTAGTTCACATCACCTTGAAAAGTGCTTGCTTACTAACAACATTCCTGAATTCTTTTAATAAATTATGGTATGAAATGATAAATTTTGTCAGATCCTATATATCCTAGTTTTAGATTTAAATAAATGGGTCTTTTGTGGACAAAAGATAGGTAATTGATAACTTAAAATGTCAGTAGAAAAAGGCCTTGTACTGGGTATTAGTGATGTTAGTATCAAAATGAATAACATTTTTGTATAAAAAGAATAAATCTGAGAACAAACTGATTGTATTGAGTTTAGCTCAGAAGGGGGACTCTTGATGTGTATGGAAGCTGTACATGTAGTTGTGGTTCAAATCCTGCACTGGGTTCTCATGATTGATTTTGGTCAGTACTGACACATGGCATTCTGCGAGAATAAGCACAAGAATTTGGTTCTTAGTTGGTTAAATTATGAAGCCTTGTCAGTTCAGTCGTTACAAGGAAGGTGTTGTCAGTTGCATACATGCCATACGTCCTGGTCTCGCCGGGATTGTACCCCTTTCGCGAGTTTTGTCCCGGTCAGATGCATTTTGTCCAGGTCAATCACAAAAATCGATGTTAGTGTGCAATAAAAGTTAAATTGGGCCAACAATTTACTTCTTATCGTTAATCCCTTAATTGGTCCCTATGACAACAATGCCCGTTAGGAGCGTGTCAAAGAGGAGCAGTAATGATAACACAAACAACGATATATTGTCACGCTTTTGCAGGATGGTGGTCACATAATACGCGGTCGCTAATTTCGGTTAGTCATCACATGGAGGGTGTATACAGTAACTGTATTTCATAGATCAATACTGACCTATCTGAACGACAATTACGTTATTACTTTGGTAACTATACAAACATTAAACAATTATTACCGCAGAAAATATTGCACTGTGCAGAAGGTCTTTAACTTTTGATGCACCTAGGCACAACGTGCACGAGGAAAATTTCCCGCCGTTTTTGCAAGAACAAAGCATATATAATATACATTTTGTGTTTGTTTGTGCACAAAATATGAGATAGCATGTAAATGTTAAAATACGACCCAAATAAATAGGTGTTAATGACAATTTTGCGTGGAATGAATCTTGCCCATAAATCTTTAAACAGGGCATACAAGAGCGAAATGATATTCCATTTCGACTTGTTTAAAATTACAAACTTTGCAGATTCTCTCGTCTCCAGGAATATTATAATACCGACCCCTTTCTATTTGGAGTTGATCTGAATTGCGAGGAAGAATGTCTGTATTTTCGTATGTTTAGAGTGTCAAGGTAGCTTTCATGACCATAAGTTGATTTGATATATTTGTACACATTCAGTTTCGGTGAATTGTCTATAGTTTCCCTCCATGATTGAATATTTTTCGTCTCTTAACGCCTTGTAAAGTCGTCTACAAATTTGTTATTTTGCGCTATATAATAAATTATCTGTTATTCCAAACGTATCCAAATCCGTTTTCATGTAACAAACATTTGATCTCCATTGCCCAATTCACAGCTGCAGGGTCCTTGGTTTCCTAGCGCCACAGCATTTGGTGTTCATTCATTGAGACATGCGTATCTTTACAAACATACTGCTGTATTTGTTTTATGCAGTCTCAAGGTTTAAAAATTTACTCGACATTCTAATGTATCAAAACTTCCCATAATTTGTCTACAAAATCAAATGCGGATTTAAAGTCAACAAACGCCGCAAAGAGTTTCCTGCATTTAAGCGATAAGGTTTTATATAGGGATGCACGGGGTAGCAAATTTTTGTCGGGTCGGGTCGGATATATTTCTTCGGTTTTTTTGCGGGTTGGGTATTTATATAAGTAAAAGTATAAATCAATTTGTACCTCTAGAGGGCTGTTCCGATGAGTAAACATTGTTTGTACTTTGAATATTAGACGATAAATGAAATTATTCTCATTTGTGACATATTCACATACAAGATTGATGTCAGATATGGTCTTGCCTAGTGATTTTTATTCATTTTAATATATCTGCCAATCTCAATGAATTTATATTGCTTGACAAAACGCATTGGGCAGCATCTATCAGTTTCACACATATCCTTGTTATTAATTGTCATTGTAATACTGCTAACATCTAAACTAGATCAGAATTAGCTAATTTGCAGCAGGATTGGAGCTTCAAATATGTTGTGATCGGTCATTAGTTCTGTAATACTGTTAGAAAGGAACTATGAAATTTGAACAGAACCTGTTTCCTTAACAGTTATTTTTCACTGGACTTGTGTCGTCGCCAACATTTTTGTTTGTAAACGAGAATTCTCGACCAAATAGGGCCCAATTCCTCCATCTCTTGAGTATA
Organism: Congeria kusceri; assembly: GCA_027627225.1. Taxonomy (NCBI): domain Eukaryota; kingdom Metazoa; phylum Mollusca; class Bivalvia; order Myida; family Dreissenidae; genus Congeria; species Congeria kusceri. The sequence goes on along the minus strand of CM051029.1, from coordinate 41,104,106 downwards.
TACGTGTATTTTACTCCCCCCCCCCCCCCCCCACCAAAACAAATCTCATTTTTTCCTATTAATTACTTAAGATGAATGATAAGGAAACAAATAAAACTATCAAAATAAAACTGAAGGGAAAAAAATACATGTATAAGTATCAAATACTTTTTATCACCCAAAGTAGATAAAGAAGCAATTAAGTAACCATCAGAAATGTGTGTTGATCATATTTTTGTAAAATGTGTTTAAATATTTTTTTTCATAATTTTGACACAGGTGTCTCAGGAATTACCCAAAGTTGACGCCTGTCTTATAGGATTTGGATATGAACATGACATATTGCAATTGTTTGTGGACAGAAACGAAAATGCCGAAGTGGACAATGCTCTGAGAGATTTATTGGCAAAAAACAAATAGAAAGACATCCCATAAACTATGGACCATGGAAACGCACCCCTTTGTGTGACAGGACACACGAGTAGGACACAATATTGTAGCGAATGGAAGGAGCGGAACTTTGGGGGGGGTTTGCGAGGAAAGATGACGACAATACGAGCATATATGTTCTCACTGCACGTCACGTCGTTGAAGATGCAGATTATGTTGAACGGTTTGCAGCTCAAGGAAATGTCGATGCTCAAAGAAATACCGATGAACCTGCACTTCAACTTACAGAAAGAGATTTTTATAATAGATCTCAAGGAAATAACGACGCCTTCGGTCTAGGTACAACCGTTGCTCGATCCAATGTCGATGAAATTGCACGGAATTTGTCAAAAGCATATGGGTCGGGAAGAGAATCCTGGTCAGATTGTGATTCGGAAGCACAAAATTCATTTTCAATGACCAAGAATGTTTGGTTCATATGGACATCCTTGTAAATCGGAATAGTTATTTGCGCTTTCCTCGGCAAGTTTGCTGACGTCCAGGCATGTATTTGTTCACCTTCGAGAATTTTTCCTATTTCGTGATCATCTGTCCCCCGAAAGTCAAACAACATACTATTTTTAAAGGCCCCTCTTGAGTTCTTGAACCTTGTGTCTCTTATCTCAGAGGGTCGTATAATTTTAGCAGACGCAATGTCAAGTTTTCCTGTTAGATTACCCTTCTCAACAATGGCAAATTTTGACAATCTATTACGTAAAACGTCTATACTTGCAGCTTCGACATTACTTTCAGCAAGGACAGAATGGCCGTTATCTTCGGACACAACTGGCTCTTGCCGTGCAATTTCATCGACATTGGATCGAGCAACGGTTGTACCTAGACCGAAGGCGTCGTTATTTCCTTGAGATCTATTATACAAAACTCTATCTGTAAGTTGAAGTGTAGGTTCATCGGTATTTCTTTGAGCATCGACATTTCCTTGAGCTGCAAATCGTTCAACATAATCTGCATCTTCAACGACGTGACGTGCAGTGAGAGCATAAATGCTCGTATTGTCGTCATCTTTCCTTGCAAAACCCCCCAAAGTTCCGCTCCTACCATTCGCTACAATATTTTGTCCTACCCGTATGTCACACAAAGGGGTGCGTTTCCATGGTCCATAGTTTATGCGATGTCTTTCTATTTTGTTTTTTGCCAATAAATCTCTCAGAGCATTGTCAACTTCGGCATTTTCGTTTCTGTCCACAAACAATTGCAATATGTCATGTTCATATCCAAATCCTATAAGAGAGGCGTCAACTTTGGGTAATTCCTGAGACACCTGTGTAAAAATTGGAAAAAAAAATATTTAAACACATTTTGCAAAAATATGATCAACACATGTATTATGTGTTTTACATATTAAGAACTATTCAATAAAAACTAGTCGTTTTAATTATTACATATTATAGACAAATGTTCTTACACTGTCATTTATAATGTGTGTTCCTTGCGTTTCCAAATCTGGCCACTCTTCTCGCGGTGCGCCACTTCTGTTGTATACAGCCATCACAGCGGACAGCAGGCGTTCGAGTGCGTCTTCCCGAGACCCATAAGCCCCGTAATTAATTTTGAGTCGTTTACCTGGTTTGAGTTAACAATATAATTCATTGACATATCATTGATTTATTTCTTATTGATATTTACTACTTCTACTACGTCTACAATTATCTATGACTATTAATATTACACGTCAACATCTAAAACAACAAAAACAACAACAATTCCATAACAAACACAATTACAGCAACTACTTCCCAAACTAGTACAATACAAAAACTACCACTACTGCTAGTGCAACGGTCACTGCCACTACTTCTACTACTACTGCTACTACTACCACTACTACCACTACTTCTACTACTACTACTACTACTACTACTACTACTACTACTACTACTACTTCTACTACTACTACTACTACTAATATTAATACCCATAATAATAACAATAATCATTATTATTATTATTATTTTATTATTATTATTTTTATTATTATTATTATTATAACAATAACAGTCAAGCATAATTACTAGATTGACATTTGCCACATTCAATGCTTGATAAGGTCCTTTTAACGCCGTTTTGCTCATAGACTTCAGTAGTTCCACTGTTTGAGTGAGACAACACATTTTCGATAATGTCCTTCACAAAGCTAAGAACATATCGTTCCAACAAACTGTCTACGTTTGTTTGTAACTCTTTGATCGATGAATTAACGACATGCGATTCTTTAGTGTCAGATTTGAGATGCTGACCCGTATCGAGTATTACTCCATAAATACACTCCTCCGGCATATCCTTTTTGTCGTAAACTATGGAGACCACTGATTTTGATTTATTTGATTCAAGTTTAATATCTGTGCAGTCAGACATTAAAATTTCTTTTTCTTTCCCGATCCAGTTGCTGATAAGAAAATGCGATGCAGATCCACCATTCTTCAATTCCGAAATTGATATATACTCTGAACGAGGTAAAAGAACCGTTTCAAATCCTAAGTGTTGGAATCTAGCTAGTATATTCTCCACCCTATCCCTGGTGTAATGGTACCGCGGAAACGTATCCATTGGAAACTTAGACACTGATAGCTCAACGTGCGCCATGATCGTTAAACACTTTTGATATTATCATTAACTGTTAAACGCGTTTAAAATGTATATTTATTGTATTCAGTGAAAAAGGAAATCCCCTGAGACAGTTTTATTTTATTCTGAATATTATGTAAAATTATTCGAAGCGTGCTCTTTCATTTACTTGCTCTAATAGCACAGAGTATCGAAGAACTACTGTGTAGCTATTGACAGTCTTGAGCGGAATGTGAGATCATACTGACCTCCGTACATTTTGATAAGACAACCAATAACGAGCGATTGTGTGGTGCGCAAATGTAAAACGATAGGTCGTAAAGGGTCATTTCACAGATTGTTTGTCACATATGTCAGAAGAACAATAAGTAGCATTTTGTAATATATAAAGACGCAATATAGCTCTCGCGGCACAGATAATATTTAAAAACAATTTGTCGTTCATGAATTTTTATATCAATGAAAATAGATGACGTCATTCAAGGGATATAACTCTTCAAAATAATAATAAAAATAACAAATGTATTGATAATAATTAGCAAATACATTTAATAGCAGCATTATTGTGTAATCAGACTAAATAGTATAAATATTAATTGGGTAAGTTGAGCGCAACTCAATTATATCCAAATTACAAAAAAAAAAAACGCTGAAACTTGTTATGTATTGCTGTTTAATGTCATCAGCTGAATTTTTTCTCATTTACTTTGTCCTTCATTGTTTTAATTGAAACTATAATTCCTTACATAACTAAACGTTGCATTATTTGATAGAGCTTTCAGCAGTCGCATAGGAAAGCGCCGGTATAGAGTCACATACATGTACCGGTAGTTACTATTTCACTAGACGAACAGTGTTATCAGGTAATACAACATCTGTACATTTATACGCTTTCACTACATGTCTTGAAACCAAAACTACTGTGTATATATGAATAGTGATTTTAGTTAATTCTTCCTAAAGTAATTAGTGAAACAACTGTTAGAAATGTTTAAACAAGGTCTGCAGTTCTTGTAATCGCACTTATGGTGCCTATGTACCTGTGATACATTTATTAAAGTTCCTCAAATGTATATTGCTGAAGGAAGACGCGGAAGTTATTTAAGGATAGTGCGATCTGATTAGATCTTTGAACAAAAGGTATAATTTCCTGTTTACATATCTGGCTAATAACACCCAGTCAATAATGTGGCACGATTACCCAGTGGTGACCGAGATTTGAGTTAAATTTGTCCTAGAGGTATTAGTAAGGGTGAACATTAGTTTGAACGTTTTTCTCTACATGAAAATGATGACGTATTATAATATATTTATTCATTAAATATGTAGAAGTAATACGCATGAACGAACATTCATAAAGCAATGTATGCTTAGTTCGTTTTATAATAATTACCCTTTTCATGTTAGGTGTCCGGATTTTGTTTGTTGCCTATGTGGTTCTGTGATGAAGAAATGTATGAATGAAATAATATAGAAATTGCATAACCATTAAGACTTGCATATGACCATTAAACTTAATTTCAGGATGTTTGTTGGTGGTATGATTTTCGTGGGTTACAAATTTTGATTTCAGTTTCTATTTTCATTGATTATCATACCTATGTTACTACAATATCTTAGCCATACACCTTACTAAATCGAAAGGGATTTCGGATGTTTATGTACATTTATAATTTATGATATACTAATAATCATGACATTACTTTTTGGAATGCTGAAATTCTCAATACCTGCATTTTCCTATAACACATTACTTGGACAGTGGACGATTAAATTAATGCCGTATACTTTGATTTCACATTGTATTATTCACATGATTAATATTGCGAACGAGCACATTTCTTTATACTTTTCAACATTCTATATAGATAACATCATATAGTAAAACATTATTAACATTCATTGCACAGAAAAGTTAATAAAATGCATTTATATTTATTTCAAATTTGAAGGAATATGCAAGTAAATGTAGCTGGATATGGTGTGTTGGAAACAGACTGAACTCCATTCAACCGTATGACCACAGACAATGCTCGTATCCACCACAATGTATGCTATGCAACATTGCAATGGAACTGTCGATCACTAAAATTTGTAGTTTTTATATAATATGTTGCTAAATATTAGTTTTCTATCCTACATTTTCCTTAAGTCATTAAATAAATAGCATGCAATCAAAACCACGTGTTTCGATTTTGAATGTTAGTGTTTCTGTATTTGTTTGTCGAGTGTCACTTGGCCTTTTGTCATCACACACATCCTCTGTTATTGTTATCCTCCATGATCAATACGAATTGATTGACGTCTAAAGTTATCTTTAGACGTCAATACGAATTGATTGTTGATTGTACACACTAAGTAATATACGGTTGCCCACTCCCTAACTCAACTATTAGTTATTCATATATTTTGCCCTGTTAAAATTGAAATAACTTTCAAAAGAATAATCGACCGGACTTACTACGAAGAGCTAATTTCCGACATTTAACAAGCGCTGCAAGCTATTCCCTATATACTCCGCATGGAAATCGTACGGAGTACGTGCGGACTCCGTGTAGAGTCTGCGCCTAGATGGTGCGTTGACCGTCGAACCGCTTTTATATTACATTTTCTCCGGGTGCCGTACGATAAATTCGTCTACGATTTTCCGTACGATTTTTAAAGCATCGTAGGTGGCTATGGCGCCTGTGTTTACTTTGTATACTATCTCCGTGCGGTTAAGGCGAATCCGTACGGAGAGCGCACGGATGCCGCATGATGGTTATACGGAAACCTGTGCATGGCGATATAAGTTTCGCTAGCTTTTGTAGCAAAACCCGCTTTTTACATACGGAGAATACATGACCGTGTTTTATGCCCATTTTCAAGTATTTAATAACAAAGGTGATTTTTTCGGCTTTGAATGTCCGCATGTAGTTTAACTTATAATGTTTTTTTTCGCATCTGAATATCGTCAGGTGGTAAAAAGTGTGTAGACAGTTCGGGACTCAAACCCGGCACCTTTCGCTTACAGGGCGAGTGCTCTACCGAGTGAGCTAACCGGAACGCTAACACAGCTTGAGTTCGGTCCTGTGACACAAAAGCAACTGATGAAATAGAAACGTTTTCGTAAAAACCAGCTGTCATGATATTATTTCCAGTCGAAAAAAGGCTTTGAAACGATACAATAACATGATTGGAAATTAATCCCATAAATATGCAACCTAGTATTGTCATGTACACTGCCTCCAAAGGATTTAACTCAACACGATTAATTGAATTAAGAAAACCCCGGATATTGCAATTTTAGTAGGATTAATAAAGTGAGGTCAAGCGTTGCGGCCGATTTCAGGCAGGTAGGGTCGAGCATAGCGGCCGTTTTCGGGCAGGTGGGTTCGAGCGTTGCAGCAGATTTCAGACAGGGATGGTCGAGGTTGCAGCCGATTTTAGGCAAATGGGTTTGAGCATTGCGGCTGATTTCGGATAGGTGAGGTCGGGGATGCGACCGATTTCGGAGAAGTGGGGTCAAGCGTTTGAGTCGATTTCTGGGAGGTGGGGTCGGGCGATGCGGCCGATTTTGAGGCGGTGAGGTTGATTTCGTGGGGGGCGGATTGGAACGATCTCTTGGGGGTGAGCCGATTGTTTTTTCGCGGGGGTGTCGGGAATGCCGACATGCCTTCCAGAAATCCTGCGGGAAACCCTGAATATTTATACATAATAAGCATATCGCTTATACTATTATAGTAGATATAGCTTCGAGTTCCTAGGCGACTGGCCCACATCGGACCTCTTCAGCGTGTCTTCGCGTTCCTGCACTGTTGCCACATTCAAGATCAACACCGGTTGCTCGTGCGAGCGAATGCGTCCCTGCAAACTGCGAAGTGAGCTTATATAGAGTCTCTTCTAGCGTCTTGGGGCTGGGCGATGTCAGACCAGTATGGGGAGGAAAGCGTCGGTGTCTGTGGTAACTGCAGCGGTCCAATTCTTCCGGATCGCAAAAATCTGCATTCTTAAATAGTACGAATTATGATAACAGTAGATTTTGTTGAGTTAGTTGTTTATACCGTCGCCAACAGTCTCCAGACCGGTCCGACCCTCAAGACCTGAGCCGGTTACCCGTGAGAGAGTGCTGCCGTCCTGTTGGAAATGTCCTAAACGTTTATTTTGTAGTTAGGCTTCCGTAGGTAGCGGACCTAAACCACTTCTGGAGAAGAGCACCGTTAAGACCATCAGGACATGTACATCTGCCACATTTCGTGTCTAAGCGTCGCTCCCGGTCCCGAACAATAAGACTGACGTCCGACCTCACGTGTAGAGACGCTGAATTTGTCCGCGCGTGCCTCCATCTGTCCCACTCTCAGGACAAGCACTGTTATTCGATGTACATGAGAGCGACTTTGCCTCGTATGAATCGCACTACAGGAACAATTTCCAAGTTTCTAATTTAAATACATTGTATGACATTAACTAAACCTTTGCATTAATTTAAAACGTCGGCGAGAATTTTAGATTTGATTTAATTACTTGCAAATGATTATTTTCTGAAAATTACAAGAATAACATTATATGTTTGTCTGTCAAATTTATGTCATACTATGTTTTATATTTAATAAACAACCAAACACAGTTATATCATTTCTATCCAATGAATCTTGTACAGTGGAATCACTAATTTGCGCGAATATATACCGATTTCGTAGTGTAGCAACACCTTGGGAGCTTACACGTCCGTTCAAATATACGACAAGACAAGACATGCGTTTTATTCAAGATAAGTACAAGGTACATAATCTAGCAAATATTTTCGTAAATACATTCGGGTCAATACGTTCGGAGCATGTTTTGAACAGGATTCAAATGAAAACATATCCATTTAAAGACATTGCACCATTTCCATATAAGTAACATACATATGGAGAGTGATGTTCACGTGTATTACACAGTAAGAGATTGTCTTATTTCTAGTGCGTATTTTATATCTTTTGCAACACTTTTAAGTACTTTAGAGTTAACAGATCCCATAAGTGTATTGAATTTATAGACTGATGGTAAAATCATTTATCAAGAAATCGTCGCCTTACAGTTGAGTAACGTGGACAAATGCATATAAGATGATAGACGTCTTCTCAATCACGACTACCGCAATACAAATAATATATGTCATTTCATGGAATATTACTAGATCCATAGCGACGGTAATCGTTCGTAAATATATGCAGATAGGCCTATATGTTACGATGCGAATGCTTTTACTGAACGTTTTTGAATGTTTTCTTCATCGGCTTCATGCTGATTAATGAATGCATATTTTTCTTTTAAATTCAATTGTGTGCGTCTTCGTACATTTAAATGCTGTCATACACTGCAGATCCGTTATATCACGATTCGCGGGGTCCATGTATATAAATTTGTATATACATGTATACACTTTAGCCCAAACATACAAACGTCATTAACTTGCCTTTTTTCATTATACGCCTTTCCAAATATTACTGTTCACGTGATGGAAACACGAATTCTATTTTACAATTAAACTGCACGTGTGTTTCAAAAAAAGGCGCGCGAAAATTATGCCGACATGTACAACGTCACATCATCCGCATGGAACGCGTGGGTGCATTGATAGTCATAAAAACTCTTTGTAGCACTGAGTATATTGAGATCTTTACCTTTGTATAAAAGTTTCGTAACGCATGAAAACACAATTGAATTTCGTTAACACAGTTACGCATGGCATGATTTTGAACTCTCGTAATACAACGAGTAAAAGGAACATGAAGATGTTACTTTTCACAAGTTGATCTTTTGAGTAAAGAATTAGCTCCCGCAATGTGTAGCGTGGAGTATTTAAATCGGCACCTTATTAACAAAAAAAGGTGTCAGTTTGACATAACGTGATATATTGTATCTATTGTATAGCCTAAATCTGCGACCACTGTTGTCAATTAAGAGCCAAATCCGGTACTAATATACGTGTTTATTGATTAGTGAACAAATATGTAAGCTGAAGGAATACTTAATACGTTCTGAAGTAAAAATGGGTGTATTACTAGTATGTCTTAATTATAACCCGACATTGGAAACGCTGTTCTTGACATTTCAACATAATATAATACATTACATAAATGGAATACATCTTCTCGTACCTCTGGAGTTTTATAATGAAAATGTGGTTTGTATATGTTCAGAATTGGATGAAATATTAAACATATATTGCGCAGTTTCGTATCGAAAAAAAACACCGCTATTGCTAGCAATGTTATCCGGCGGCTTTCAGCTACGCTTGTGGTCTCTAAAGGCAGTATGACCGCGTCGTACAATTGCATCCAGACGCACTTTAGTTGACCGAGTGTCTGCACCAGTCCGACCCTCGAGGCCTGCATCCCTTGAGATACAGAGACGGTGCTATATCCGAACTGAGCTGAAGCTCTTACCGCGTTGAGAATGATACATGTCATGGTTCTGACTCGGTCTTTTATTTTTGTCAAATGTCATGTATACATCCTTGTTCACCTTCGTTTACTAAATACAAATGTATTCGTGAATAAATATGAATATGAAGTGAATATTTCTATATGAGCTAATAGGGTCAGTGTGTAAACTACGAGAGAAATTGTGTGAACAATTGGGGACAGTGTGTCAACAATTGGGGACAGTGTATCGATAATTGGGGACAATATAAGGACTACGCGTATCTGTTAAGAAGTTATTGTTTTGCAGTTACGTCGATGGGTTTTACCCCAATTCACGTATTACATTAATTATGACTATTTTATTTATTACAAACAAAACACAATTATCCAATGTAAAGAAAATGTGTTATGATTTAATACAAGCCAGAGCAGATGAGCAGTTTTATAGAATTGTGTGCACCGGATAAGTTAACGACTTTTTATTATGTTCTTTATGGACCTATGTGCGGATGAATACATACATTGCATGCAGAAAACGATTGACTTTATTCGTCGACCGTCTTCTTTTCTGCATCGCAATGGAAGCCGTACAACAATATGACCGCTCTGTGACCACGTGCTTTGTATATGCCTGGTTTACATTTGCCCCGGGTGACGTACGATAAGTTCGTCTATGATGTTCCGTTCGATTTTTAGGCATCATAGGTTGCTGCGGGCTACGGCATCGTTGTTCGCATTGTATACGACCACCGTGCGAGTTTTGTACAGACATTCGGGAGCAAGTGATGGTAAATCCAAACGGAGACCGCACGAAGGCCGCACAAATTGAGGGATTTCCGTGCTGCTGTCCGGCGGTGTCACTTCTCGCTTATCACGGAATTTGTACGTAGCTGTGCGTCATCCGTGCATAGGCCTTGCGGCTTCCGTGAGGAGAAGGTGCGGTGACGCAACATCGGTGCGATTTCACGGGTACCGTACGGGCATCTTTCGGCAACCTAACGATACCTGTGCGAGAACCGAACAGATGCCGCACGATACTACGAAATCCCGATGTATTTGTTTGGGCACTGTCCACAAAAAGTAGTGATTTTGCCGCACGATCATCGCACGGCATCCGCACAATACCCTTGCGGAGATGGTACTGTGCCATCTACGATATGTTTACTTGTTACGAGCTTACGATTTAAAAAAATATGTATAAATTTCAGTTTAGAAAAATTGTTTAGGCTACGACGCCAGTAAACCCTTCGATATCGTACGAAAATCGCACGGCTTCCTCAAGGAGGCCGCACAGAAAGGGAGTTTCGGGCAGTTTACGGGCGCCGTAGACGCATCTTAGTCCACATGTAGACTAGGCACTCTCTGATATTTTTGCATGCATTTTTGTAGCATCATTTCATTTTACAAGTTACCTGTTTGTTTGTTTCACGTATGTTTGAATAAAATACTAGTATCTTCTATGAACAACAAACATCATAATAACAACCTACAATATTATCTTACTGATCTAAATGTCCAGTCAAAATTCGTTAAAGATTATAACACTTTCGGGATACGAAAATAAAAGTATTGTTGTTGCTGGAAATACACTATTCATCTCTGGCGGGGATTATTCGAACAACTTGCAATGACCGTGTAGTAATTTTATAGCGACTGTGCGGCAGCAGTATAAATACGTAACAATCGTACGGTAACGATACGGTGACGGTGCAAAAGACGCACGTCATGCCTGGAGTACATTAGTCCCGGTCGCAGTACGATACATTCTTCTACGACTTTCTGTACGATTTGTTAGGCATCGTAGATGGCTACGAGCTAAGGCTTATGTGTTCACATTGAATACGATCTCAGTGCGATTCTTTGTACTGACTTTCGTGCGCAGGCTAGGGCAATGCCGCACGGAGACCGCACGGATGGCGCACTATGGTTTTACGGAAATTGTGGGATATCAGTGCGGCTGCTGTCCAGCGGTCTCCGCAAACTTCTCATGGAAACCGTCCTAAGTTCGTGCGGAATTTATGCATAGGCCGTGCGGCTTGCGTGCGAAGATGGTGCGGCGACAATGCAGCAAGATCATCGACGGGACTAGCTGCCTACTCATTCGCACATGTAGTATATACATCGATATTCGTATAATCGCGTTTCGACTGTATGTTTATAGGGCGAATGTATAATTTTATGTATACATATGATTGTTGTAGATATTTATTACAAAAAGCTGTAGCGCGATATTTGTCCTAGAACTAGGTTAGCCGCCTTGTAAGTATAATTTTGAATATCGATTACACGGGTTTGTAGCTCGAAATTTATGAGGTCGGCCAAAATTCTAATTGTGTATAGTTTACATTCGTCAAATGACAATGCAGCCGTCTGTCTTGCAGCAGTATATCCTTTTTAGGTGATATGGCAAAAATAATGCGTGTCTGAGCATACAAACCCAATTGGCCGTGTGGTCAGCGTGTCAGACAATTGATCAGGAGTCCGTGGGTTCCAGCCCCTGTGGAGGCATATTTAAAGTAATAGAAATTACAAAGTCACATTAAAGGGACTATGTCAACGAAAACTTGATTTCCTATTGCGCTATAAATTAGACATGTATTAGGTGATAGAAATGCGCTATCCTAAGTAGTGTACATTAAAGAAAGAATACATAATATAATACATAATAAGATGTATGATAATAAGATATATGATAAAACAAATAAACAAAAATGTTTGTAAAAAATTAAAACCCCAAGCAGGTATCGAACTCACGACTTCGGAGCCATACGAAGAAATTACAATGGACTGCGCTTTAACGAACCTCGCTTCACTGTTTTGTATGGAAAGTGTGTTATCTATATGGTTATACAAAATACAATTCTGAATGTCAAAGTGTAAACATGAAAAAGGGCCAAATGAGCACGACTCATATTTTAAATTAACTTTAATTTCAGAATGCGAAAACTTTTTCCCATTATATATATACCTTATTTTAACCGTTATTATATGCCATTATAAATATCTAAATTTCAGATTTTTATAAAGAATTTACTCTTTAATGCCCTTTTCGTCGACATTATCCCTTTAGTAATAGTTTAGCATGTTATGACTTAGTATTGACGCGTAAAAGCAGTTTGTGAATAATTGGGTCCGTCTGTTAACAAATGGGGACAGTGTGCGAACAAGTGGGGACAGTGTACGAACAAGTGGGGACAGTGTGCGAACAAGTGGTGACAGTGTGCGAACAAGTGGGGATAGTGTGCGAACAAGTGGGGACAGTGTGCAAACAAATGGGGACGGTGTGCGAACAAGTGGGAAAATTTTGCGAACAAGTGGGGACAGTGTGCGAACAAGTGGGGCCAATGGAAAGCAGATAGTGATATGTGTGTACATCGTCGATTAATTATTGCTTGTATCATGGTACTTAGAAAAATACGCAAAAAATCAAATGTTAAGAACAGCAGTGACAGGGTGAAGTGTAACAGTCCGAGTTGCTTTTTCCTGTATTTGTAGAAATAACAATGTGGTTGAAGTTTCGAAGACAAAGTAAATAAATCAAGAAGTCAAGTGTTGCCGAACGTGATTGTGATGCTTGTCTGTCGATTTAATAATAATAATAAACATTACTCCGGAGTGATATTCACTTGCGGTAAATTCGTCCGCAACAAAAACGTCAGTTGCGCAATCTCTCTTTCGAATCGATTTGCTTTACATGAGTTTGACCTGTTAATAATGCGTTGCCTAACATCTAACAATTTATTGATACAGAGTATTATTCTTAATGAGCATTTTTACATAATACATATATATATATATATATATATATACTAAGAGATTCGCCAGTTACGGGGTGTTTTCCAATATAAGACCCTTGTTGTGGGGTGTCAAAAAATTGTGGGGTGTTTATAACACCCCACAATTTAGGACACCTATTTTTCGATAATACACCATAAATATATGTTATAAGTGAAATATGGCAACAACTATGTTTTATATCGAATTCATATATATAGTAAAACACAGTTATTTCCCTTGTGTTAATACGCTAGAATGCAATTAAATTTGCGAGTGGAGATTAAATTACCTGACAGCATAATGAGGAACACACCAGGCAGCTGGATGCTTTACGCTCTGTTAAACTTTGAGTAACATTTTACGATATCATTCAACCTGATTTTATTGATTCTAGCTTAGTTGAATGTCACATTGCGTAAATATCAAAATTAAAGTTTATGACATTTGATAAACTTATTATAAACATTATAGTAGTGTTTTATTTTGAACGCAAGAAAAATAATAAAGACTACCTAGCGTTTTAAGCGATGTGTAGTTATATTTGGTTAACTAAACTAATAAATACAATTAAGTATAATTGTATTGTGTTTTTTTATAAGCTATTGGTCTATTGATGAGCGTTTTATTGTACCAATATGTTTCACTTTATTGTTTTACTAACATTCAATTTTTACTTGCGATCAACATGGATTATTGTGAAGCAGCATTTTGAAAAAGAAAAGATTAACGTTATCTGAATATTTCTTTTGGAGAATAAACATTTAATACTGTATCTCGTTTTATCAATGGACTGAACGTTTATTGATGTTTACCAACTGTACATGTCCGGTTCCATTATATGTATTCATGTGTTCAAGAAATAAACATATTGTTTACTTGTATTAACAAACATAGGTCTCCGAATAAACATGTCAGTTGAATAAAGTGCATTCGTATACAGCGGTAATAAACCATGCACATTGTTAAATGTATATAGAGGAAAAGAGATGTAACGGCAATTAACTCGCAATACATTCTATATACTAAGTTGTTTTCGTCCATAAAACGAGTTTCCATTTTAATAAAGAACATTTCATGAAACATTTCTTAGCTGGAACAATAACTAAAAATCTTGTTGGGTTAACTTTTTGAGTTATTTATAAAGTATAACAGTGTGCATTTCTAAAACAAAAGCAAGTACTGTGTAACTTTGGTTTAGATTAAAACAACATACGAGTATCGAAGCATTCATTGCCAAAATGCCAATACTGCAACTTCGTACAATCAAAGTGAATGTTTAAAATGTCAATCTTACACATTTTGCCTTACATATGTAAGCAAGATAAAAAAAAACAAAGTATTTACTTGTTTCATTCAATATATATTTATTATTAAAATAGTACATGCCAAGTATAAAATAGATCTCAAATCAGCCTTATAACTAAGTTGTGTTTTTTTCGGTATGCAAACACAAAGTAATTCACGTTTTAACATCTTGCTCAAGATTACTGCTCAAACAGTGCCAACAGAACAGTGCCAACATGCCAAGGCTTGATATATGGCCATTGAGAACCGCAAAGGGGCCATTTAATTTGGCTGCAGTAACTGTTCTAATGAAGACTTACGGCACTTGAAAGCAATACACATAAAAATAGCATCAACTGACTACAACTACTTCTACTGTATTCACCACCGCAATCATTATTTTACCAATGGTTCAAATTCTACTACTTCAACAACAACAACAGCAACAACAACAGCAACAACAACCACAACCACAACAACAACAACAAATACTACTACTACTTCTACTACTACTACTACTACTACTGTTGTTGTTTATCCGTTCCACATTTTATATTTCCCTGGTCGATAAATACATAGGGTTCGAGGGCAACCCCCTCAACACCGTACAAAATGCATCCAATGATTGTACAGTTTATAATGTATTATGATAACAAGTGATTTCCGGAACATAGCAAAATGAATTTTAAGTATAGAAAGTATTACTTTATAATAATTATTGAGTCACAAATCACATAGATCTACAAGAAAAAAAGTAACACAATGTCCCATCCTTTCAAAAAGAAGCTTGTGAATGAATTATGTCATTTCAGAACACCATAATTGACAGAAAAATATGTCTTTCTAACCTTAACAGTAGGTATTGTAGGATACAACCATAGATCAGCATGTATTTTTATGTCTCAAGATACGATATGATGCGTTCAGAAAATCTGCAAAACTTTCAAATCGACCAAACATTTGTGGAATCAATTTATTATATACAACAACAACAAAAACATACTACTACTACTACTACTACTACTACTACTACTACTACTACTACTACTACTTCTACTACTACTACTACTTCTACTACTACTACTTCTACTACTACTACTACTACTTCTACTACTACTACTTCTACTACTACTACTACTATTATTTTTTGTATTATTATTATAAAAATAAACGACGAACGGAATATAAAAAGTCCCAAGTGTTTGGAGTCTACAACTCCGGTTGATCTCTTTCTGGATAACGTCACTATAAAGTCCGAATAGTTCAGCGTCCGTAATTCTGATAGTATGATGCATTTTTACATTATAAGCAACTATAGAGTTTGACGTGTAAGGAATCCTCATTCTAGCAAAACCCGTACCGTTAAACGAAGTAGTAAAGCCCACAGTGTTCATAGTTCTTCATTAATAATTGAAACTGAGAATATTGTGACCGCATTGCCTGGAGTTCACAATCCTGTTTAAACCAGTTCATAGCTGACTAATATTGTGGTCACAGTGCATGAATTTTGTGTTCAGATTGCGTCCAGTATTTAAAATAGAGACCAGTGCCGGTATTCAAAAAGATCATTAGGGAAATCTTAATTTAAGTTGAATTTAAGTGAGATTTTTGATCAAAATTAAAATGTGAAATAAAAATTACTTTGGTTTACAAACTGAAAAAAAAAAAAAACAGCTAAGCAATAGTCGTATTTACCAGTTTAAAACATGTTATGGTAAAATTACCAACACATGAAATTGTCTCAGACTTAAGGAATTTGTGAAGTAAAGAAGTTTGCTTACGTTGTCCATAAGGAGCAATGTGGATATGGGACCTGTCACTACAGAGACTTACTTGGAAGTGCACCGAAGTAAAGTGCATCCGTGTGTTTGCATGCGTATAAATGACAAATCGCTTGTACCAACTTTATATTTATTTAGCACACATCGTCAGAGAATGATAATGTACTCGTGTTAAAACCCGTTGTATTTACTTGTATTTACAATAGCAACAAGCACCAATATTAGTAAACGTTCATCGTTCAAAAACAAGTAATGCACGACAGTAAACAGTATGAACCACGTTTCCGATGCGTGTATTCAACAAATAAATTACATTACAAATTTACTTACTCTCTTATATGTAGTCAAGGGAGAAAACTATGTAAAGTCCGTTATTTTATTTTAATATACAGTGGGATGTCTTCGCCTCAACAGTACAGGTTATTGGAAAGTGTCAGCACATAAAAAGTTATTTAAACCTCGAAAGCAACCAAACAAACTGAAACAAACACCTTTTTAAGTATTAAACTCATTTAAATGACACAAATATCATATTTTCTTTTAATTTAGCGTTACAGTGAATTAAATTCAAAATATGAGCACGTTTATTATGGTGCTACCAAGTCTATAAAACTACAGATCCCATGTAAGTTCTGACTCCAGGTAGAACTACCACTTGTAAACGGATAATAAACCCAGATGTATGTGTCCATATTTCGGGTAAAACTAGTATTCGTGTACTGTTGAACGGAATTATAAAGTCCCAAATGTGTGAAGTCCACAATTGGGGTAGAACCCGTATCGGTAAACAATATAATAAAATGTGCAGTGTTTGAGTCCACTATCCTGGTAGAACCACTCTTTAGAGTGGGTGATATTGTGGTTGCATTGCATGTATTCAGTCTTCTGAAATAGAGAATCTACACTCCAGTTTCTGGAAATCTGTTGAAGTTAACTGTTTTTATTAATGCAGAAATATAGCATGCATAATATAGACATAATATACACATGACAAATGCGCTCGTCGAAACGAATTTTTTCACATTGTATTAGGCTGACGGTGTTTACATTTTATTTTATTTTTTGCGCACATCGATTTTACCTACATATAATTGAAGTGTACTTCAAACAGCACATTTCAATATTAGCAAGAACTAAGTTGTCAACATAGTATATGAAGATATTCCTCTTATAAACACAAAGAATGTGGCTCTTATTTCCATGGAGAAAGGTTAAGGTTTGCTATTCTCCGTAAGGAAACGGTGCGATGTATCAACATTTCTCTTGAACGGGTTTAACTTAAAAAAAAATGAGTTTAACATGTGTACATGTAATAGCGATTCTGTGTATTTCTTTTTTCTTACATACACACACACTCTTAATTCGCCTGATCGTCTCATTTCTACACTTAAAGCCAGTACAGTTAGTCACACTAAAAAATTTGTGTTTTTTTTTATCGAAATCGAAATCATTCACTAAACTTGGTTCATAAACATGATTATATCATTAAACAAAGAGCAACAAGGAAAGTAATTTTAAATAATCGCAAGACATATGTAATTCAATTAAATAAACAAAAAAGTCAGTGTAAGCTGCTGTACTTGAATAAAGAATCCATAAAAATGTTAAACAGTTTGTTGCAATTAAGTAATGATTTAGTATTAAATATCTTACAAAATAACACATCTTCACAAAACACCAAAATGTGCGCGAGACTTTAAATATTATCGATCCCGCCGGCTTGTTAAGTGCGCTAGGTGCGCTAGATTATTTGATACAGCCGGCATAATGATCGCCTTTTATGGAGCAGGTATTATGTTACTTTTCTATACCATCCAATGTCAATTCATTATATCAATCTAGTTTGTACAAACACCATTTTGTATCGGCCGGTATATGCGTTGCAACAAAAAGATATTTGCATGGACAATCATTATAACGAACACTGGTAAAATATTTAAACTAATTCGATTGCTTGTCATTCCTGTGACAGTGATTTTTATGCAATATCAAGTATTAACCAGTACAGAATAGCCGTGCCTCGTTTTGACAACTAAAATAGAACTGATCTTTGTGTTCATTTGAAAAGAACTGGCGGGCGTATTGTCCTCGATGAAATTCACATTCAAAATGGCAAAAGAAACGAACAATAATGAATAACATCACACAATCATTGCGAGTCAGGTGATTTATTTAAAATACGGGTAGCTTCGCGTTGGTCTAAGGCCGTGTCGTATTTATGAAGAGACTTAGATTATAATTATATTTAATAAAGCAATTACGCCCGTATCGATAATGTCGGTGAAAACCCAATAATAACTACTAGTATATACGTCTTAAAATTACATGTTGTATTTTTCTCCTCTCGAATCTAATTCGCGGAAACTTAAAGTTTGTATACAATATGGAATATGATACAATATATAAAAATAGAACGACGCGAGTTGGATGTGTCGCCTGACGTGGCATAACTCAATTATGCCTAAACCAAACTCGACCTTCCTTTTATGCCTACAAACAGTTTTATACAGTTTCACAATGATTGCACAATGATTGCACAAAAGCTTCTCTAGCCATTATTTGTACTATCAGCTGGAGAAAATGTCAGAGCTGTTGTACCTTGGGCTATTACGTTGTTCTACATGAACTCACATTTCAAAAATAGGCTTCAAATAATTCCTAGATTTAGATAAACTTATACATGAATAAGAAATTGGCGGTTCATCCGTCCAGATAAAAAACCATATCGCACTCAATGTTTGTAGTGTGTATTAATATCGGTCATGTTTATATTTTAGGTTATACAAGCATGTGCAAATAAACATTCTGATGTAAATATTACATTTGCATTGAACTGAAATTGTCGGACACCGAAACATCAACTCGTTAATGCCAGTACACATCAAACGGATCAGAATAGTAGCAATAGTAGTAGTAGTAGTAGTGGTAGTAGTCGTAGTAGTAGTGGTAGTAGCTATTTCTAGTAGTAGTAGTTGTATTACTAGTAGTAGTAGTAGCATTAGTAGTAGTAGTAGTAAAAGTAGAAGCAGTAGAAGTACTAGTGGTAGTTGTAGAAGTAGAAGAAGAAGAAAAAGTAGTAGTAGCAGTAGCAGTAGCAGTAGTAGTCGTTGTAGAAGTAGTAGTAGTAATAGTAGTAGTAGCAGTAGTAGTAGTAGTAGTAGTAGTAGTAGTAGTAGTAGTAGTAGTAGTAGTAGTAGTAGTAGTAGTAGTAGTAGTAGTAGTAGTAGTGGTTGTTTAGTAGTAGTAGCAGTAGTAGTAGGAGTAGTAGTAAAAGTGGTAGCAGTAACAGTCGAAGTACTAGTGGTAGTTGTAGAAGTAGAAGAAGAAGAAGAAGTAGTAGCAGTAGCAGTAGTAGTAGTAGTAGTAGTAGTAGTAGTAGTAGTAGTAGTAGTAATAGTAGTAGTAGTAGTAGTAGTGGTTGTTTAGTAGTAGTAGCAGTAGTAGTAGGAGTAGTAGTAAAAGTGGTAGCAGTAACAGTCGAAGTACTAGTGGTAGTTGTAGAAGTAGAAGAAGAAGAAGAAGTAGTAGCAGTAGCAGTAGCAGTAGTAGTAGTAGTAGTAGTAGTAGTAGTAGTAGTAGTAGTAGTAGTAGTAGTAGTAGTAGTAGTAGTAGTAGTAGTAGTAGTAGTAGTAGTAGTAGTAGTAGTAGTAGTAGTAGTGGTTGTTTAGTAGTAGTAACAGTAGTAGTAGTAGGAGTAATAGTAGTTGTAGAAATAGTAGCGATTCTAGTAGTAGTAGTATAAGCAATTCTAGAAGTAGTAAGAGTAGCAATTCTCTTCAAATCTAGTAGTAGTAGTAGTATTACTAGTAGTAGTAGTAGTAGTAGTAGTAGTAGTAGTAGTAGTAGTAGTAGTAGTAGTATTACTAGTAGTAGTAGTAGTAGTAGTAGTAGTAGTAGTAGTAGTAGTAGTAGTAGTAGTAGTAGTAGTAGTAGTAGTAGAAGTAGCAGTTGTAGTAGTAGTAGCAGTAGCAGTAGCAGTAGCAGTAGTAGTAGCAGCAGCAGCAGCAGCAGCAGCAGCAGCAGCAGTAGTAGTAGTAGTAGCAGTAGTAGTAGTAGTAGAAGTAGCTGTTGTAGTAGAAGATCAAGTATATGTAACAATTCTTGTAGTAGCAATAGTATTACTAGTAGAAGTAGTAGAAGTAGTAGTAGAAGTAGAAATAGTAGTAGAAGTAGTAGTGGTAGTTGTAGAAGTACAAGAAAGAGTAGTAGTAGCAATTCTAGTGGTAGTAGTAGTATTACTATTAGTAGTAGTTGTTGTTGTATAAGAAGTGGTAGTAGTAGAAGTAGTAGTAGTAGTTGTCGTAGTTGTTGTAGTAGCAGTAATAGAAGTAGTTGCTTTATTATTACGTCAAACTGTCTCAAATAGTAGTAGTAGTACAAGTAGTTGTGGTAGTTGGAGAAGTAGCAGAAGAAGACGTTGTAGTGAAATGATAGTAATAGTAGTATTATAACTAGAAATAGAAGTAGTGGTAGTAGTAGAAGTGGTAGTAAATAGTAGTAGTAGTAGTAGTAGTAGTAGTAGTTTATTGTAGTAGTAGTAGTAGTAGTAGTAGTTTTTGTTGTAGAAATTCTAGTACCAGTTGTAGTAGCAGTAATAGTAGAAGCAGAATAAGAAGGAGGAGAAGTATTAGTAGCAATTCTCGCAATAGTAGTAATATTATTATTATTAGTAGTAGTAGTTTAAGAAGTAGTAGTAAAAGTAGTAGTAGTAGTAGTAGTAGTAGTAGTTGTAGTAGCAGTAATAGTAGTAGTTGCTTCAGTAGCTTACATCACACTGACCAAAATAGTAGGAGTAGTGGAAGTAGTAATGGTATTTGGAGAGTTGCAGAAGTAGAAGTTGTAGTAGAATTCTAATAATAATTTTATTATTATTTTAATAGTCGTAGTAGTAGAAGTTGTTGTTGTTGTTGATATAGCGATTATAATAGCAGTAGTAGTATTACTTCAAGTTGTAGCAGTAGTAGTATAGTAGTAGTAATAGTAGTAGTAGTAGTAGTAGTAGTAGTAGCAGCAGTAGATGTAGTTGTATTGTTGGTAGTTGTAGAAAGTTAAAGAATATGTAGAAGTAGCAATTCTAGTAGTAGTAGTAGTACAAGTAATAGCAGTAGTAGTAGTAGTAGTAGAACTAAACGTAGTAGTAATAGTTGTAGAATTAGATAAATAAGATTTAGTAGTAGCAATTCTAGTAGTAGTAGTAGCATTACTACTACTAGTAGTAGTAGGTAGTAGTAGTAGTAGTAGTAGTAGTAGTAGTAGTAGTAGTAGTAGTAGTAGTAGTAGTAGTAGTAGTAGTAGTAGTAGTAGAAGTAGAATTAAAAGTAGTAGAAGTAATAGCAGAAGTATTGGTAGTAGTAGTAGTAGTACTAGTAGAAGTAGTAGAAGTAGTAGTAGTAGCAGTAGCAGTAGTAATAGTAGTAGTAGTAATAGAAGTAGTAGTAACAGTAGCAGTAGCATTAGCAGTAGCACTAGCATTAGCATTAGCAGTATTAGTAGTAGTAGTAGTAGTAGAAGAAGACATAGCAGTAGTAGTGGCAATTGTAGTGGCAATATTAGTTTCAGTAGCAGTGGCAATAGTGGTAGCAGTAGTAGTAGTAGCATCATCAGTAGCAGTAGCAGCAGTAATAGGATTAGCTTTAGCAGTAGTAGTAGAAACAGTAGCAGTAGTAACAGTACAGTAGAAGTAGTAGTAGTAGTAGAAGTAGTATTAGTAGCAGCAGAAGAAGTGTTAGTAGTAGAAGTAGTAGTAGTCGTTGCAGAAGAAGCAGAAGAAGTAGTAGTAGTAGTAGTAGTAGAAGTAGTTGTAGTAGTAGTTGTAGTAGTAGTAGTAGTAGTAGTAGTAGTAGTAGTAGTAGTAGTAGTAGTAGTAGCAGCAGCAGTAGTAGTAGTAATAATAATAATAGAAGTAGTAGCAGCAGCAACAGTAGTAGTAGCAGTAGCAGTAGCAGTAGCAGTAGTAGTAGTAGTACTAGTAGAAGCAGTAGTAGTAGTAATAGTGGTAGTAGTAGTACGGGAGCCAGACCTTGATTCTATACCCAGATTCAGACCAAAATCTTATTTTTTGTTCAATGTCCCATTATCCATATTGAGGCTTTTTCAGTTAGCAATTGTTTTAAATTAATAAAAAACGTGTTACTTTATTCAAACGAATCAGGAGAAAATAATTTGTACTACAGGACCTTATATCAGGACAAAGGGTCGATGAGGTCAACCAAACATATATACATATACTGGTTAGAAATTTATTTTGCGCCTGTACAAATTATTAGCCCACTAATGTAAACAAGTCAAAAGGTCAAGGAATAAACTGACGATTATGTTAAACATATATTGATAAGATGTATAATTTTGATCGATTTCTGTTCAAGGTAGTCGAAGTAAATTGCGCTACAATTACCGCGATTTTGCAATCATATTTCAGTGAGCGATGCATGCATCCGTATTGGCGTTGTGCATATATATAGTACGTACATTCACCATTACACAGTTGGAGTAGGTTGTATCCAGTTTAAGAACTAGTTCACGTTGTCCGCTTTAGTCAATTAAACATTAAGTCTTAAGTTTATTGACACTACAAACTCTCCATTTGCAGTCAAGCGACGTATATACCAAATGCAGTCCAGTTAATGCTCTGTATTGTATTTAACAGCGAAAGTTTATGTGTTCATGCTATTATTTGAAGGTTTACTACACAGTCTACGTTGTCATATTGATACAATACGAAAGGTATGGAGTTAGTAATGACAGTTGCAAATTATTTAGTTGTAAATTAGAACTAAAAACATTGTTTTCAGTTTGAAATAAAGCAAGTAAAAAACATACATGTAATATTTTTAAATATGTACACACTGGCTGATGTGATTTGGTATTTTACAGTAATAAAAACTCTGACAGTCGGAGGATACATATAACTGAATACCATTACGGTTAAGCATGACTTTATCATGAATGGTCCGAAATATACACATCATAGCTAGGAATTGCACTGTGGTGTGAGCCAAATTCAAGCACGGAGTAAACTTTTATTTAAAGTACGAATGAGCATGTGTGGTCCATGGGAATACCTACCTGACATGTCAAATTAGAAAACGCTTAAGTATAATAAATTAATCCTCATATCGACGCTACCATACCACTTGATATATGTTTGGTTTGAGTTATTAACGATTGTTTTGCTCTCGAATTACGATTTGTATTCACAGTAGTATATACCCAACAAATATGAATATCGTTTCGCTATGGTGTTCACGTCTCCAATACATATATTACTCAGATTAATAGATATACGGTGGTTGGCAATCGTATATATTTATTTCATCATTGTAGCAAGAGGAACCTCACCCATTTTTTTCAGTTTACAGTTCTGAACTTTCCCCTATATCGATTTATATGGTATTTTAATACAGTAATACAGGTGAGTATTTGTTTATTGAAAAATAGCGGCCGTATAGACCTCTTCAAATATTTTATTTAACATTCGAACAGCACCGACGCTTTACAATCACACCAAAATAACATAGCGGTAACTAATTGTCCACATAATGCTTATTATCACTCATCACGCATTCATGCCATTCAGGTGATTTATCTCAATCTTTGTGTATACAGCTGTTATAGCTTCACGTTGGTCTAAGGTCGTGCCTTTTTAAAACATTATTCAAGCAATACACCACTTTATACTAATGTGCTCGTACTGACAAGTCTGTCTGAAAAGAAAACTACTCAAATACTATCAATTAAGTTAAAATGAAATGGTCTGTGTTCCAAATCCCGTATCGACTTTGAAAATCCCCGAACAATAAAATGCCGTTTATGTTTTCTTTCATTACATTCAGACAAACATAAATTATTTAATTTCTAACTCATATTTATTTAGATGAATAAAGACAAACACGCATTTTGAAAGGTATGGCTTGGGCAAGCATTTTACTATGTCGTCCGTAGAACACATGCAAAAATACATGAACACATACACATGCAAACAATTTGTGGCATGTATATTCTGATTCATCCACAGCAAATTTATTCAAAACACGCAGCACAGCTTTTCCAATACATTAAAATCCCACATAAGTGCATACAGTGACATCTAACTTTGCTTGAATTTTTGCTGCAATATTTGTCTACTTGTTCATTACCACCAATTAACAGAAGTGCGCATATTCCTTCACGGGCACTTCGTACCTGAATCAGCGATAATGAACGAATTCGGGTAAAACTGTGAGCGGGATACGCAACCTTACTGGTCATTCTATTTCTTTCTCTTTCATTTTAATATTGATGCCAGGAGGACGTACGAGGACCCATGGCTCTAGATCAGTATAAAGGTGCCTTCATTACCGCCCGATTCCCCTAGTACAACTTAAAATAAAGAATAAACATAAATGCAGCAAATACTAAAGCGAACACAATCGGCATTAAGTCGACAACAATACATTGAACGAAAACCGGGAAACACTTGATACAAGTAATTTTCAAAGATATCCTGTATGCACTTCATAAATTAAGTATGAACAGAAAATGTACAGACTGTAGAACTGGATATATACATTGATATATTTAATCTAACTGAAATATATATGATTAGCAAGATAATACTCTTAACTACAAACTATCGCACTATCGGCGTTATACAGGCGTCCACTACCAGTCGCGTTCCTCAACAACAACTAATGGATGACAAATAATCTGACAATATAGCAAACACTGTAAAACACATCAATAACTATTCAGGTGTAGGTGGGTGCGAATAAAGCGATGTTCGTTTTAGCTTGCCGACAGCTCGAAATATTTCAGATGTAAGAATCTGCACAAGATTCGTGTGCTTTAGCTCTGATTGATCCGTCTATTTATAAAAAAAATGACCAAACCTGTTTACTACCTCATTAACTAGCACACACATGACCAATCGAACGATACTAAATATATTCAATTTTATAATCAAGGATATTTCAGATCTTGCTAGATTTAATTCACAAAAAAATATTAGCTGACAACGGAATTGTGTGCATTGGCTATGATTAGAAGGATAATACTCTAACTACAAAATATCGCACTATCGGTGTTATACAGGCGTCCACTACCAGTCACGTTCCTCAACAACAACTAATGGGTGACAAATAATCTGGGTAAATAGACAATAATGTTAAACACATCAATGACCATTCGGGGGTGGGTGGGTGGTAATAAAGCGATGATCGTTTTAGCTTGCCGACAGGTCGAATGATTTCAGATGTAAAAATATGAGCGCGATTGTTTGTGCTTTAGCTCTGATAGGTCAGTCGAGCACATTAGCCTTGCATATACCAAAAATATGTTATGGATCTACCGACCTTGAATTTCGTCATTATTAATAGTTAAACCGACAATGTTGATCGTTTAAATTAACTGCATGCGGTTGTTGCTTACTCAACAATCATGTAGAACAGTTACAGTTCACCACTGAAACTATATAGGGCAGCTTTTAATACGCTTCTAATCGATTTTAGTTATAAACTAGTTAAAATAAATCAACTAAGATAAACTGTTATGATACTACACTTCTGTTTAGGTTTGTGGATTATTTATTTTGGGCATTAAGTTTTGTGGGCGTTCGTTAATGCGTGCAAAGTTGTGTTTTAATATAGTTTATTCCACAGCAAAATATATTCAAACTATTCGATTTTTTATTAACGCTGAATGCTAAAGGAGAAAAATACAACGTTCCATTTTAAAACTGATAGTTGTAATTATGTATTTGGCATTCACACCCAATATCAACACTGCCGTTATTGCTTTATAAAGTTTATTTTCATGTAAAGTGTTTGGTTATTGGTAATTAGAATTGAAACCAACCCGCGATAATGCAAACCAACCTTCGCCTAACGCGCAGCTACCCTCGTTTCAGATGGGCCACCTAATTGTCACTCATTGAACGCGTGATATGAATCACAATAATGGGAATGTCTTTGCACTGAATCATTCAGGCGTCACTGTAACTTCAGAATGCCAGAGGACAATACATGGGGAAAGTTCGTTTAAAGTAAACATACTAACACGCAGTATCTTTATTTATTCAATAAAAATGTCAACACAATTTTTGAAGTTTTGTTTAGTTTAATATATATGGTTGTTACCGGAATAGAAGCTTTTGAAAAATATATTTGTTTATGATGTTGGCCTAACAAAGATATAATTTAAAAGTTTTATTTGTAATTAATATCAACAAAATTAACGATTGATAATTGCTTGATATTATCAGTGCAATTGAAACTAAAGCCATTGTATTTAAAACATAATTTTGGAACATATCCATGCAATTCAGTCTGATGGGTACAAAGCTTTGAAATTAAAATTGGTATATATACAAATAGTAAAATTGTCATAACCGGGCGAGAGCTACAATTTGTAAATATTCAACTACAGATTCAACAACATAGAGTGATATCATTCGCAATTAATATTATGTATAGTGTAGTTTTGGGATATGCAGAACATCGGATATCTCGAAGTCATTTGTGAGCTCCCGTCGACTTCGAGATAACGAGTTTCAGCTGTAGAATAAATATGTGATATCAATTATGTTACGATTACATGTAATATCCGGTCACTTGGACATTGATGAGAGGGAATATCCTGTCAAAATGGACCTATTCATTTCAAGCCATTTCGATCTTTGCAGAAGAAGTTATATAAAACTTATTATATGAAAATGCTACAAAAATCCTCGATGTGAGCATAACCTAAATATCCAAAATGATTAACCTGGGTAAAACTACCTGGCGCCAATAAACCGTCGACGAAAATGTTAAAAGCCACGTTCAAATTTCGGTTTGTAATAAACATGAGATATTTATGATTGGAAACAATACTGCATTACTACACGCAGTGCAATTCTGATTATGCGAGTATAAAAATGAATGCATTGAGATATCATTCATAATGTCATACCAATGACAATCGATTCACATGGTTTAATGTCTAGAAGTTAAAAAAGTTCATCATTATATATTGCGTGTAATTAAAACAATTAATTGACTTATATTAATTTATATGTTTTACTAACTACCAAAAGTACGGAAGCCTAAATGTGTATTTGAAAAAGTAATTTGTCAAATACGTTTTTTTAAGAGAAACATATGTATCACTCGTTTGAATATTTCTTAAAAACGTTTTGTGGTTAAAATCACTCGATCGCAAATTAAATATATATATGACGTTCGGTTTATGGCGTAAATTATCTCGAGCTAACTAAATTGCCAACTTCATTGAGTTGTTTTTCCAATGCTGAATTTTTTTGTTTAGACAATTATTAGACAATTACTCACAAATATTCGATGTATGTTAATTTAGGTTGTTTTGTAAGAAACTGGATCTAAGTGTACTGTACTTTGTAATATAAAATATGGCAAAATCAAAGAATGGCCTATTCAGGTTTTTCAATAGTTTCGACAAGGTTGTCAGTTCTCAAAGAAAAGTTCTACCACAGCTATTTCAGATATGATGTAAACAACATAATTTAACGTTCATCTTAGAGAAAGGCAATGTATTTATTCCGGTTGGTTAATTTATAATTCGCACCTAGATCTCTATGTCAATACCGCATTAAGTACATACACCAAATGTATTGAAACATAAAAATGGTTAATCCCAAGTTTGCATAGATGCAAGAAAGTCAATTATGGTCAGGTACACATACATTGTCGCTAAACAGTGGTGAAATTGTGGCCACAGAATACGATGACCACGAATGGCAAACATATCGTTGAAAGTGGGCGTAGTTATGTTCCCTTACTTCTTTTATGCTGCTGCTGCTGCTGCTGCAGCTACTGCTGCTGCTACTACTACTACTACTACTGCTAATATTGCAGCTGATTCTGCCAGCTACTACTAGCAACGACGACTACTACTACTTCTACTACTACTACTACTACTACTACTACTTCTACTACTCCTATTGCTACTACTACTACTACTTCTACTACTGCTACTGCTACTACTACAACTACTTCTACTACTGCTACTGCTACTACTACTACTACTTCTACTACTGCTACTGCTACTACTATTATTACTGCTGGTCACATTTTTAGTGAATCGCAACTCAGGCATCATTTTCATAGTATGTTGGAATCTAAATATTATTTCATAACATATTGTTTATTCAACACCGATTTATATCCTTATTCTGGACCTTATGCTTTACTATAAAATAAACGTGTCCTTGTTTCCCTGTTACGCAGTACGCTAAATCGCGTTTGGTTCTATTGTACTATACCCCACAGATAATAAATTTTTTATATAATATTGAAAAAGTGTTCTTAAAAAAAATCTAGCAACATACACGAAATAAAATCTAGCAAACTACATGACTACCAACATGAAATAAAACAACTGTAATAACACCTACTATAAAAACCGTCATATAGATGTATTGATGTTAGAGATGAGATCCAAAATGAATAGAACGACGAAACGTTGACATGAATATCTACTTTAATTAAAATTACAACGTACTGAATTTACGGTAAAATATTGTTTCTAAATATGATAATGTTTACCAAATGTTAATGCACATGACAAATGATAACAGCAAAGGCACAAAGACAATTAAAACTATCATGCTTGTCATTAATAGAACATATGCCTATTTCAAGTATGAAGAAATGCAACTTATCAAGTTGAGAATAACATGCAAAATCAAACCACATACCTTTCATGATGTCTTGCCGAACACCTGTAGTTATTCGCCATTTTGTCACACTGAACTTTTTCAACACCAAAATCAAGGAGAATCAATGACAGTATGAGCATTTGACTTTGGGGCCCTTATATACTTCTTGATGGCGCTGCAGAATCACCTACACACACCATAATTTAACCATGGCATTTGTGATCTCAGACCCTGATAAACTTTCACACCTCAAAATTTATGGAACATTTGTCTTGATAAAGATATGATCAGATTTGAAATTTGGTTTATGTAAGAACGACGCTTCACTGACAGGTTTGGAATTGTATGTGTTCATGTTCTTGTACTTAATGCTTTTCGCATTGAAATTTTATATTTACATGTGCATTTTAAATAGATCTATTCTGCTATTCACGTAAAAGTGAATTGATTTTAGAACATTAAAATGTATAAGTTTTCCGTACAACTGAGCCACATATAGTTAATTATTATATGATATTTTCAATCTGGGCTTTTAAGTGCGTGCCTGCGTGAATGTGTATGAAATAATATATCACACAACTAGATGTAACCCCTTGTGTGTGGAATAAACAAAACAATGATATGCATATAAGTGTTGAAGTTCTTGTTAACTCTATAAATTGAAGACACTAGTAAAACTCATAAAACTCTGCCAAGTGAGCACCAGATGGAAAGTTCTCCTATAAATTTTCAATGCATGCTGGTAATGAAACTGACAGTCCTAATCGGCTTAATTCATCAAAATGACATCATACCATTGAAATCACCATTTCAAGGTGCAGCAGTGTGTAGCTGTTACAATTAATGGTGATTTATCGATTGGCATTCTTGGAAACAGAAGCCCTTTAGTTTCTGATCTAAGCTGCATCTGGATTGAACCGTAAAATGCTTCTAATAAATGACCACATCCTGTCTCTAAAGTCCATATATCAACCTGGTCATGATGGAAGCAAAACGACCCATAATGCCGTAGAGTGAGGAAATTATGTTGTTACATAATGCACATAAATCGAATTGTCACCGAACAAATAGTGTCTGTTTGAAGAGATATCAAGAAATAATTTAATGTCAGAATTATAATGGTTATAATTAATTACTTGTAAATACTATTATCTGCTCCGAGAAAAAGGCTCCATCTGTATTTTACCAATATTTCTTCAAAATTAATGCAGAATGCGTTTTATTAGGAATTTAAACGAAAACTAAAAAGTCATTCGAATAGTAATGAGTATTACTCGTAACCACCCTGCCACCGTTGTCTTCGTCCACACTTTCATCATCATCATCATCATCATCAACATCATAATCATCATCACTTTCATCATCATCATCATCATCATCATCATCAACATCATAATCATCATCATCGTCATCATCATCATCAACATCATTAACATCATCATTAGCAGCAGCAGCTTTCTTAAAAGCACCGTTTATGCTAGAGACGACACACAAATCTGTTCCAATTAGTAAGTAATGCATTGATCATATGTATCTATTTTCATTAATTTCGCATACACGCCTCCAAATATCTATCAAATGGATGGTTATTTATAAGTCAAGACCACTAATAGTAGTAAAGAGTGGTGGTGGTGGTGGTGGTGGTGGTCGTTGTCGTGGTGTGGTAGTATTTAGTAGTAGTAGTAGTAGTAGTAGTAACAGTATGTTACAGTCCATAAAATCAAGCATTATTATGGAATAAACAATAAAACTTTATGAACAATTATAATTCGTATTGTTGTTATTACAATCACTGTGTTTAATAAATTAATTATTTTTAAATTAATACACGTAGAGTAGTTAGTTACGTTTAGATCGTAAGGTTTTATATTTACAGTTAGTTAGGCAATATTCGTAGATTTTAGACTGAGAACTCTTCAATTAACAAAATTATACTTTTCTCTATTGACAATGACTAACAATTACTAACAATCACGCAGATTAGGTCCCCAGTCACTGATTGTGTTCACTCAACCAATTTAATCCATCACGATTTATCACGAAACTTCACATTCGATTCGTGACTTTGAATGTGAAACATTCAACATATTTTATATATTTAATATTTATTAAATCTATTTCAGGTAACTACTATTTTCTATTATTTTATATTTTTGCATTGATTGTATTTATGCATTGTCAAGTATTATATATGTATTATTTAATTATTTTAATTTAAATCTAATTGTTAACCTATTGTTAACAATCCGTCGGTTGTTATATATGTATTTGATGACATTCGATTCGTGACTTTGAATGTGAAACATTCAACATATTGTATATATTTAATATTTATTAAATATATTTCAGACTTTTATTACTATTGTGTTGTTCTTCGCAACACGATAGCCGGTGACCCACACCCGTAATCATACTTAAATCGAACACCGGCAACAAAATGGCGCCGAACGTGGGGCCGTGACGTTACCCGGGTTAACTCTCCGAGGGCACATGGTAATTATATAACACCATGAATCCCTGAATTCTAGGACGAATTCATATTTGAGCGAGGGTGTATGTCACGGCATGAACTTGGTCACTTAAAGGGGAGAAGTTGCGTGGCGGCCCGATTAGCTCAGTCGGGAGAGCACTCGCCCTGATAGCGAAGGGTCCCGGGTTCGAGTCCCGAACTGGCCGCACAATTTTCTCACCCTGTGACTAGTAGTAGTAGTAGTAGTAATAGTAATAGTAGTAGTACTACTAGTAGTAGTAGTAGTAGTTGTTATTGTTGCTGTTGTAGATTTTTTTTGTTTTTGTGGTGTTGTTATTTCGCTTCGTTGTATACACTGTTATTTGATTTTTGGAACCTGTGAGAAAACTTTGGAAAGTAGTCATTTCGTCAATCTGTGAATATGTCCTTTTAATAGTGTATAAGTATAGTTGTGTAATAAGAATATAATAAATTATCGTCCTACTGGTAACAACGTTAGGAATTATCGATCGTTAACGTTTATTTTGTATATTGTGCTATTATACAACACAAAACTAACTTTATAAATATGATATATATTGTTAACAACCAGTTCAGTTGTGTGTTTTTCAATTGAGAATCATATTAGAGGTATATGTAAGTAAACTCAATATATTTCTTTATAGTGATGGCAGTGCTGAACAACTGGAGCTTGCAAAGCGGTACTGCCGAGCCTATGATGACCCTTGTGGATTTGTTGTTAATTTCATCAACGATGACATAGGTAACGTAAATATATTTAATTGTGAAATTAAAGTCCTCAAACAACAATAAATACTGTTAAATGTCATGTTTCATCGACATGAACTGTGAAAATTAAAACTAGTATGCACTGGATTAAAACATTGCTGAATTTGAAAGTCTTATCAGTTTATGTTTTTGTCTATTAAATACTTAAGTTGCTACACTTACATCTACTACGTCAACCTCTATTTTCAACTCGCAATTTATAAAAAAAGTTACAAACAAAAGTCTCATTTCTCATGCAGTTCAAAAAAAGAACATGCTGATAATTGTACGACAGTACCGAAAATATATTTGTTTGTTTTTTTGCAGGGGAAGGTGTGTTTGCTACAAAGGCATTTGTAAAAGGCAGTTTTCTGCTCGAGTACAAGGGCGATCTCGTCACTAGTTATAAAAGGGCTTGTAAATTAGAAAAAGAACATGCAGAAAGCGGCCTCTGGAGTTTCATGTTCTTTTTTAAATACAAAGGGAAAATATTTTGGTAAGTGTACACCAAACATGTAATTTGAAAAAGTAACTAGATCAATCATGTGACACTCGATATTGCTAATCAAATAATTTATGAAGCTGTGTTTAGATGCGTTCGTGCACGCGAATGCTTGTGTATGTTCGCGCGCGCGCTTTTGTAGCATACATGTACATACAAATCATTTAGGCATTGATTTCTTCCAGCGTTGACGCAACCAATGATATTTTCCGACAAGGCAGGATGGTAAATGATGCAAGAAAGGGAGACGCATTGCAAAACTGCAATTGTAATTGCAATCGTACCATCGGATAATCATCATCGTACCATCGTGTCATCACCATCGTACCCATCGTGTCATCACCATCGTACCATCGTGTCATCACCATCGGGTCCCACTAAAACTCTAACCACTCTGCGGAAGATATTTGTTTATATAGGAAAGTGCGGACGACATATGCAAAGGAGGATTATTGGAAATCTGCGGACCATATGAGCATGTTACTGAAGAACAGCGTGGTTTTGATATTGTTTAGGCGTCAAAGAATCAATCCTCGATTGATATGTGCATTTTTATTTATAAACAAGTATACGCTAATTTCGAGAAACAGCGGACCATATAAACAAAGAAGGAAACTGCGGACGATATGAATAAAGAAGAAAACTTTATACGTTTAATGGGTCCGCTAATATCGAGAAACTGCGGACCATATGAACAAAGAAGAAAACTGCGAACGCTATGAATAAAGAAATGACACGATGACAAAATGGCACGATGACGATGACAAAATGGCACGATGACGATGACACGATTGCACGATGACGACGACACGATTGCACGATGACGGTGGTACGAAACACCGTAGTATAGATATAAAATCTAGATTAGTACAAGTTTTCTTTACATATTTTGGACATATGGACCAGGAGCACTATATGAACT
The DNA here is from genome assembly GCA_027627225.1 of Congeria kusceri. NCBI lineage: Eukaryota > Metazoa > Mollusca > Bivalvia > Myida > Dreissenidae > Congeria > Congeria kusceri. Next base: position 41,070,567 of record CM051029.1, on the reverse strand, counting down.
GTATTAATAATTATCAAATGTATAATACATTGTTGCTTACACTTTAAAATGACTTGTTTTCATTCAATGAAACAATGCTATTTATTATGGTCAGCTCAATATGCTGGTTTTCATTATTATGCTCCCCGAAAAATTTCGGGGCAGCATATAGTCGCCGCTTTGTCCGTCCGTCCTTCCGTCCCACTTTCTTGTCCGGGCTATTTTTCAGCAACTACTAGCTGGAATTCAACAAACCTTTATGGGAAGCTTCATTACCAAGAGGAGGTTAGCATACTACCAGGGCGTTCCACTTCAATGATTTCTGTCAGAATTATGGGACTTTGAAGATTTCTGAAATAAGTATATAGTGCACAATTCTTGACTTGCTTGTCCGGGCTATTTCTCAGCAACTACTTGCTGGAATTCAACAAAACTTTATGGGAAGCTTCATTACCAAGAGAAGGTTTGCAAATTACCAGGACATTCCGCTTCAATGGCTTTTCTGAGAGTTATGGGACTTTGAAGATTTCAATAAAACTTTATGGGAAGCTTCATTACCATGAGGAGGTGAGCATATTACCTGGATGTTCCAATTCAATGATTTTTATCAGAGTAATGGGATTTCTGAAATTAGTTCATAGTGCATTCTTGTCTGGGCTGTTTATCAGCAACTTACAGCCATATGTCTATACAAATTTATGGGAAGCTTCATTTGAATGAAGAGGTATGCACATTACCAGGACGTTCCGCTTCAAAGATTTTTATCATAGTTACGGGCTTTGAATATTTCAGTTGTGTCATGTCTATTTCTTAGGAACTGCTGTATGAAATTCAATGATACTGCTTGACAAAGCGCATTTGGGAGTATCAATCAGTTTTACTGATATTCTTGTTTTATAGATTATTACATGTAAAAACTTAGGATCGATCTGAAGACATTTATAAAAGGTCAAGTTCCAATGTCCTTCATAACCATTAAAACATGGCCATTCTGTGCCCTGTGTAATACTTGTAGCTCTTTGTACAGCAAAGTTTAGCAACACTTTTAAAAACATGATGCATTTTCAACTGATCCTAGGGAACATACCGATTTGTAATTTTCTAGCTGAAAACCAAACATACAAAATGTTACATTGGTTTTAAGACATTGAATTTTACTTTAATTTTGTGCATAATTGTTATGGTTTATCACTTTATATATTACATAATACCAAACATTTTGTAGGCAACAGTTTGGCTTCAGAGAGGGTCATCTGAACGTGACCCCTAATGGGAAGTCATCAGATCCACCAGTCAGCGGACAGTATGGTAGTGTCATGCTAGAGATGATTTTAAATACAATTGCCCTAACCACCATCAATCTTCAATGATTATGAAAAATTGTATGAAGTACGTTATAATTTAATTATGTTTCTTTTAATAGTTCTTCATTTGAGCAATTAGTTTCAGGATACAAATAACGAAACGTTCATTCTTCATGGATTGTTAGATAATTCATAACTTGGAGGTAATGTATCTAGTACATAACTAAAACACAACAACTGAACTAAAATCATTGTTTTTTTTCTTCCACCATAATGACATGGTAAGCGAACTTTGTTTTCACCGGTGGGTCTGTGTAGACGGGTTGATTGATAGTGCTGTTGGGGAGGGCAAAGGCTGCATCTTGGAACGGCCCCACCATGCTTCCTCGCGTCATCCAGCCTAGATCTCCCTGCAGAAGAAACAGGACATGCTTTGTGGGATAGCTGCTTTATATTGAAACTGCAGTGTTCCCCCCCTCCCCCCAGAACACATATTCTGCTGTTTAATTGCTAATTTTAGCAATAATACCCCCGTGCTTTATCAAAATCCTTTTAAAATACATGTATTTATTTAGTTTTAAATTCCCGTGTAGAGGGGGTTTGGTTTGGTTAAAATCCCATTCATTGGGAACACTGAACCTAACTTTTCCTTAAGTCACTAATGATGTATAATATTGCAATGAAGTAAGTTTAATTACTACTGGCGTATATCATATTTTTGAGTAAACTTAGACTGCATCAAATTAGTGCAATTATGAGCCAATAATGCAAAATAAATTTGTTATGCATGTTGCTGATCAATTCATGTGTCTTGTTTGCAAAGATGCAAATTGATATAAATTTCTACTTTTAAATTCATATACAATTCATATTCGCCAAGAGGCCATGTATTATTCCAATTATGTGATTCGCTGAAATCCACTTACCGTAAAAGCTCTATGTTTTCGGACACTTAAAAATAATTAAGATTGTTCGTGTCCAAAAATATGGATACACAAAAATATTCCCAAATTACAGGTGTCCGAAAATTTATAGACACTATGACAATATTGCAATTACGTTCGGATATGTCCGGTGTATAACGTTTTTTTGCCGAATATACACGGATAGTATCGATTAATGATTGCGCGCGCTTGTTAAATACCACGCTTTTGAACACTCACTTGTATGCGTAGCATGTTTTTTTCGGCGTATAGCTGTCTAAGATCACTTTTGATCTAGATTTCTTGCGATAATTATGCAGCGGGAAAATTGAATGCCTATAGAATTTGGCAAATTTTCTAATTTTAGGGAATGCAAGCTTACAACAATGGTTTAATGTATACCAACAACTGTTGCATAATTTTGGGGATTAAAATGTACATAATTGTTTACATAAGCGGTTAAAATAAAGCTATAAACATATTCTCTATATACACTCTAGAACTGAGCATAAGTATGAACATATTTTCTCATTGTATGTCATGAACAGAATATTATGTTCATTCCCAGAATAAATCCACTATTTTGTTTAGCCTAGCGGTACGCTCTATAAATAACAATTGATTCTAGCGAGTTCAACACACTCACGATCATTCTAAAAATAGCACTCTTTTAGCTACCGGTGTATAGCTGTTATAATATGCATGCATCATTTAGCGTCCAAAGAATCATAAGAGCGAATATTTCAATCAAGGGGGAATTTATGTTATTAAACTGACTGGGCATGTTAATTTGAAATGGAATTGCGGTTGCGTACTGTAAATATTTAATTAGAATTGCACATTTCTATCAACTTCCAGTCATGAGATGTTAATCAACCTATAAAAAGATATCTTTCAATAAATAAAATGTAGTGACATAAGTCTCTGAATACGTCGAAATGTTATTCATGTTACTTTTACTTCATTTGCGTAGGCTTAATTCATGATTTGCAAAACCAATTATACACAGAAACCCTTGATACATCCTGTTCCTACCGGATATAATTTTCAATCGCCATATTCTTATGAAATTTTATGTTTGTGCTATCAAAATGGAAGTCATCATTTCAAATTCGCTGAATGTTCTCTGAAGATTGCTTTTCATTAGGATACACGGTGTAAGGCTAAACAAGAAATGTCTTTAAAAAAAAAGACAATCGGCGTTGACATTAATATTGAGATACCATTTTTACCCTAAACATAATACAAGAGGGCCAAGATGATCGGTTACGTGGCTTCTCGGACCCCAGATGTGTCGGTCCCCACCTAGACTAGGCGACCTCTCGGACCCCAGATTTTTGAGCACCATAAGAAAACTTCTTAGATCTCAAAATTAATGTATGCTTAATTAAATAATCATTAATATTTGTACCGTGAATAAAGCAATCATACCGACCCATGTTTTCACCAGTGATACATGAATAACCTAAATAATTTACGTTAACATCATTATTATATCCAGTTAAGGGCCGATTTTGGCCTCATTTTGAAAATTAACGAAACTTGTATCACTGAGTATCCCATATTTTCAATTTTTAGGATGTAATATTTTTAAAATCTTACAACCACACATATGTTTACGCTACAACGTCAACACGACTACTGTATAAGCGTTCACATGTAATTTGACGTTACGTTTGGAGTTGACGTCGTGGTATATTTTTTGGCGTGACGTTGATACTTACTACTCGACTAATTTACAAACACACGTCCAACAAATTTGACTCAAGTTTAGAGATACAGATTATAAAAATGAATTGCATGTACAAATAAAGATTTTGTGTTGTTGCAGGTTGAACAGTCAATGATAAGCAATATTACATGAAAATTTCTGCTTTTTCCGACAAACGCGCATTTTAGAAATAAGATTAAATTGTTGTTTGTTTTTTTTTTACAACTCGGATCATTCTAAAGCAGGCAATGATATAATATTTAATAAAATGTTAGTTGAACTCTTACGTACGGAAATTTTAATATGCGTACGTCACATTCAAGAAAAGAACAACACATGACGCAGCATCAGACTTATACGCCGGCGTAGCGAGTGGGTCGGCTTTGCGATGAAGGCGTCTTATTTTTGACAGTATGATTTTTACAATTAGATTAAACTGTTAATCTAGTTTATGAAGTGTTTCAAACTGAATTAGTCCGGTATTAATTTTTAAAGTAGACATTGTTTCTCTTAAACCCTACTACTTGCGCGGTAATGGACACGACCGGACCTTCGTATTGTATAATTTACATCTACACTGTATTCAATACGAGTAAGCAAAGATAATTCAAAATTTTAGTATATATCAGTATATATTACTATCAGTATATAAAAACTATACTTATTTATTTGGAAACGAGCTATTTTAAATATATATTTGATTGTAATTAACATCAGGTATAAAAATGCGTATTATAAAATCGAAATCCAAAATGCCTATCTGAATGTTGATGTTCAAGTGACGTAATCACATATATTGACAGATAAGATGAAATGTTCTTTATGTAAACCCAGCCAGATCTGCTAGAAAAGCGCTTGAACATTATGCTGACATGCACAGCAATATGTCATCCGCATATAAGCTTGGATGTTTTGACCGCGATTTATATGTTATATAAAAAAAATTGTAGCGCAGAGAACTGTGATATCATTACTTTTGTATAACATTCAAAATTGAATGATCGTGAAAAACGTGAACAGTTGTGCGTGTGAAAATTAAATATTTAACGATATGCAGAAAATGTACTATTTCCGATTAAGAATGATATGTCTATTGTGTCAGGGAATTGTCCTAAACGCAGAACAGCGCACGGATTGTCATAATCACCCTTTATGCTGTTAAATGAACACTCGAAGAAAATATGCTGCGATGTTGGTAAACTTTATGAAAGTTTCATTGCCGAATTCATGGTATTAGAGTAACACGACCCGCATATATACCTATCCACGAATAGTTTAAATTCCTTCCCAACTATTGTTAAAGGATTAATTCCATTCATTAATACCACAAACACAAGTTTATTTGAATATCACAAACATTACTACGTGCTATCTTGTGTGAAATTGCTAAATATTTGATATCAAATAGAAATGATTGGATAAAATTGAAGATTAATTTGAATATGATAGACATTTGTGGAAACGCCCATTATATGCGGGACGGAACAACGCTTTCTGTATGTTTATCACATGCACCACGTGCTTAACATCAGTAAGCTGTTTGGTCAACATTGGATAGATATAGAGCATTATTGCGCATTGTAACTTTACCATGTTCTTGCTTAATCTCTCCCGAAAAAGGTAAAACACATAAATGAAATGACAACTCACTGGTACAGTAAATGTTTGTATAATTACACTATCTACATGAATAAATGGCTCGGGCGGGGTAAATTCGAGTCGGGGTCTTTTTTTTTTACCATTTGAATCATGTAAATAAACAACGATTTTGAGTTAGAATTGGTAAGGATTATACCACGTGGGCGTTACCCCGAATGGTTTAAAAACGCTTATCAGAGAAAATAAGGTTGTTATTTTACTGATAACGATAACATCGAAAATTATTTCCATTTAAACATGATCTGACAACAAGTTTGTTATTCGTTGCTCCGTAGCCGATTTTAAACACCATTTGCCACATATCGAGAACTTTGACCATCCTTCCTAGTTAATGTTTGGTTTTCTTGATTTTTGTGTCGCCTGCAAGGCGACGTATAGGTGTTACTTTTGGCGGCGTCATTGTTGGCGGCGGCGTAAATATAAAAATCAATATATCAAGAACAAATCAGAATAGTATTATTGAAGTATAATTATACTTTTGGAGGCAGAAAACTAGCATGTCGCTTGTTCTTTTTTTCTTCCGTTCACTGCACGATTCATCGTGAATGCGGTCACGGACACGGGTAAATCAGACAACGCGAAACCTGTCAAACAGCCAGACATAGGCGTCTTACAAAATGTATAACACACCTACGTTATATATATTACCAGTATGCTAGGTTAACTTTTGTTTACTAAATAAAGGACTGACGACGCTACAATTAGCTGTATAGCTTACATCATTCAATTAATTATTTAACAGTGTATTTATCATGAAAATAACATGTGATCTATACGAATGATACTAATTGTGGTCACAGCTGATTTTGAGGTTTCGCGAAGTCTGATATATGAACACGAATGCGGACTAAAAAACTAACTTTAGAATATAACCTACATTTTGAGCAGAGCTAGACAGTTATGTCTAAAATGAAAGCGATGCATTTGGATTGATTTATATAGCGATCAGGATCTAAATAAAATTTAGAGAATTTTTAGAATAGTGGAAGATACTGTTGGATTTCCCGACCAAATATTCAGAAAGCAAGCTCATTTTGTATTCGTACATCAACTTCTGATTGGGTAGAAAATTGGGACAAACACTAAACATGAATATTACACAGTAGTATTTAAATAAGCATAACAAAGTGACGAATTACGTTTAAAACGTGTGGGTGTGTGTTATTTTAAGATGAATTTGATGAATTGTGAATCACCACCTTAGAATAAAATAGAGAATATTTTTTTGGTTTCGGTAGAATATCGATTTTATATTCATGAGTGATCATAGAAATATATTTTTCACAAGTGGCGCAGCCACGAGTGAAAATATATTTTTTCTATTATCACGAGTGATTAAAAAATCGATATTCTACCGAAACCTACAAATTTTCTTTTTATTTTATGCTTTTTACGCCGTTTCGTTACATTTAATGTGCTATCTAAATGCGTTTAAGGTAATCGATCAATCATTAGCACTATTAAGATTCCGAATGAAAGTACTTTTTTCACTAATAGTAGCCTAAGGCTAATCTAAATACATAATTGTGGCGCGTCGTGGGAAAACCGAACTTAGTGCATGTGCGTAGTGTCACCCCGGATTAGCCGGTGCAGTCCGCACAGGCTAATCCGGGACGACACTTTCTGCCTAAAGTGGATTTATTGTTAGAAGACACTTCATTGAGACAGAAAATACCATAAAAGCGGAGTGCCGTACCGGATTAGCCTGTGCGGACTGCACAGGCTAATCCGGGACGACACTATACGCACATGCATTAAGACCGGTTTTCCCACGACGCACCTCAATTATGTATTTTAACAATTTACCATGGCATTTAAGAAAAATTCCATTTTAAGTATGGTAACCCTATATTTCGAACAAGGGCAATTTCCAGAAAGGCACCAAAACTCTTTTTCTATCTTTTTGTGTTTGTAAAATCCATATATTGTGCAGAGCTTTATGTTTTTAAATAGTCAAGTATATGTATTTTAAATAAAATGCAACAAAAATTTGCAAATGACTATGAACAAATATTTTTTTTACTTGCATCTTTCAGTTCCAGTCCTCAAAACATTAAAACTTATAAGAATAGGAAAATTTACCATATAAAGATTGGTGTAAAATCACCTTATAGAAAGGTTGGACTACCATAATTGTTACATATATTTTATAAGTTATCTATATGGTATTAGAAAACAACAAAATAAAAAAGTTTACCACATATTTATTTCAGGTCATGTACTTTTCAATGTGCACACACTACTTTATGAGACCTAATTTACCTACATGGAATTTCACAAAAGTGTGTCCATTTCTCATTTGTCTTCATATACTGATATAGGCCCATTTAAATGCTTTTCAAGCAATGCCTGTATATGTATATTTTGAAAAAATAAACATAATGAAGGATATCAAAGCTTTTTTGTATGAATTGAAGCTCGAAAGGTATCATCATTAATGCAGTTTTTTCAACGAAAATAGGTTACAATTAGTAATTACATCTTATATGGCAAAACCACTTCTATTTGAAAAAAAGAAATTCACACTTTCCTATGACAATATAATTCTAATAAATGCAAACACTGTAAAACTGATCTTGTTGAATACATATTAACATACATTTCTTTATAAGAAGTGTTTGCCCGCAAACCTATTCCCCAGGTCAGTAAGCTTGAGAGTGCTAATCTTGAAAATTATCCAAATATGAAAATAAATATGCACTTGAATATCCTGTAATAATCTACAGAAAACGAGAAACAGATCGGTCAAATTGCACATGAATATGCTAGACTTATTTCATCTAATGATCTGTTACAGGGGTCTCAGTTTTCTAATTGACGATATATGCTATGGGATTTATAACCTCGCCTACCTAGGACAAAGTCTGACAAACACCACTGTCAGTAAACAAATGTTTTTTATAAGACATGTCCATCAAACATTTTAGTCCTAGCTTGGGAATAACAGTTTTTAATGTTCTTTTCGCACTATCGGATAGAAGTATTGGATGAGTTGGAGTGTCGCTTGGGGCTTCGTAGCTGGCTTCATCTTCGGAATCAGACGATAGCCTATCTGGCATCCACTATATACTGCTGGGACAACAGCTGTCTGAAACATTTATAATTCAATAATGTAAAATAGTTCTCATTATCGTATTTAAAATATTCTTCATATTTGTATATATTACTGTACCATATAAAACATTAATGTCTAAACTAGAACTCCGCGAGTCGGATGTGTCGCCTGACGCCGAATAGCTTACGTGAATCCAAATGAAGAAGCACATAAGGTTAATGCTCAAATTTGTTTAAACAGATTTATTGAAATCTTCAAAAACACAGCACCCTGGCTAATTGCAAAGAAAAACCTTATTAAAACAAAAAATGCGACACAAAGATAAGTATGAAAATTTACAAAGAGCAATAACTCCAAAAGTATGAGGTGCATCTATATGTCGCTTTTTCAGGCGACACAAACACTGTCCTGTTTTGACAGTTGTAATATTCTTTTACAATAATAAATATACAAAAGTAACAAGTTCTACGACAAATCAGTATGCTTGACAAGTCTTTAGGATACTTTACATTTTCAGTTAAGTAAATTACAATTTTATTCTTAAAAGTCTATAAAAATATATCTGTGTATAAATATTGCATACTTCAGAGAAGGGGATGCTTCTGGATGAATTGCATCACCATCACCAATCATTTCATTTTAGCTTTTGCCAGCATACTTTCTTCTTCTGCAACATCCCTGCAATACATATGTGTTTATATAGCATGATATAATACACAGGAAGTCTGTCGTGTGAAAACCAGGCTTTATGCACGTGCGTAAAGTGTCATCCCGGATCAGCCTGTGCAGTCCGCACAGGCTAATCCAGAACAACACTTCGCCTACAGCAAATTTATGGTTAGAAGAAACTATACATCAAAACAGAAAATACCATAACACCGGAAAGTGTCGTCCCGGCTAATCTAGAACGACACTGTACGCACACGCATTAAGCCCAGGTTTCCCACAACACGGCTCAAATAAACATTGTATTCTACATACATTTTGAAAGCCATCGCTCTGAAAAAGAAATTAACAAAGAAATCACACTTATCAAACAGAACAAACACACACTTATCAAACAGAAACACATACTACATTGACAACAGATACACTGTACATTGATATTACTATTGCTATTTCATTTGGGATTACTGATTTCATATAATGTCACATTTCTTAATGCAAATATAACTCCATTTGAGCAAATCATTTTCTGTGATTTGTTTGAGATATTAAAACCAGCTTATATTTAAGCTTGATTGTAACAAAAGCTGTTGATTATTTTAAAATCTAAAACTCATTAGAAAATGAGAAATCATAAAGACATGTAGACTTCGTTTCAGCTGTTCGACCCTTTAGACAATTGCCTACTAGTATTATGGCTAAAAAGAAATTAATTTATTTATATTGTAACTTACTGCATTTCCATTGAAAATGATGCATCTGCTGCACTCTCTTTTGGCGACAGGGCAACAACTTTCAGATGCTTTCCAGCAAGGCGTTCTATCACCTTCTGTAAAGTCTATTAAATACATGTAATGTCATTACAATAATTGTGGGTGTATATAACAGAACAATTGTGATTTTACTTTTTGTGCATTAATGTACTGTCCCCATGAAGAGATAGAACATATGGGCAGTCAGTGCTATGGATTTTAGTGTCATTGTTCCAATTCATAAAACTAAGGAATTATGTGCTATCCGGGCTTGTTAGCTCAGTTGTTAGATCACCCGAATTGCAAGCAAGGGCTGTTTGGTAAGATTGTCAGAGGTACAGGATGAAGCGTACCATTGCCGTAGCGTACTAGTGCCAAAGCTTACCAATTGAGGATACCGGCCTCATATTTGTTTTGAATGTGTGACATCAGTATTGTAAAATGTACTTGAGATTATATGGTATTCCATTAAACAATAACAACAAATGAATGACACTGTGAAAATATGTTAAATTGTTATATTGAGAATTTAAAATACATTTTATTTTATATAACTAATAAGCCTTAGGCTTATTGAGACACTCTCGAGTCTGTTTCCTGGGTAGAACCAGTACTTGGTGTCTTTGGGGGAAATCTTGAGAACGCTCACTGGGGATCGAACCCATGACCTCCTGATCGCTAGGCGGCCACATATCCACTACGGCACCGCGACCTCGCCGAACCAATAATATTTAACTTAAAACCGAAGAATTTAATTACATAGCGGTACTAATTTTGGTATTCACCACAAAGCTGGGGATTCCTTAACTTTCTTCTTCACATGAGCTTTTCCATATGGCACAATATTCGGTAATCCTCCAGTTTAGGTGCGTACATTATTTACAACATACCCGGTGCTTTCTGAGCCTAACTGCCCTGTTGGGAGGGTCAAGCTATCCTCCTGTGTCACTAGGGTTAGTAAACCCGTTGCTATGATATAAATAAAATAATTTATGCACCTAAACTGGAGGATTACCCAATATTCACCTTGGCACATTCTACATCATTGACATGGCTACCCTAAACACACAAATATCCCCCAATTCCATGCTACAATTCACCAACTACATTGTTGAAAGTAAGTGGTACAGGGCTTAGTCCACAATGCTAACACGGTTGAAAGTTGTTCAACAAAACACTACACACCACAATTCGACGACCTTCCTGCCAACTGTTCGTTTGACATGTTTGCCAATTTTAATATAAATTTACAAGTAGTAATTAGGACTTTGGCAATCTGAACCCTTACATTATTCCCTTAAACATAGTTGTGGTCGATACGAATCGAAGTCCTAACTTAACAGCATTTATTTGGTTTCGAAAATTGAAATCTTCCACGTCTGCCTCGTTTTTTTGTCAACAACGAAGCCATTTCCATTCACCGAAAGTAATCTCTAAACAAAATTTACCTAATCTAAAATTGCTATTTTCTTAAATAAAGCACACGGAAATTATAAATATACGTATAAACATATGTTTTATTATTTAAACAATCTATTTTACCGTTATTTATATCTTTTGCACAAATATTATTTCTTAGCTCGTTTTGGCGTAATGTTTATATTACGCAGTTAGCCGAACGTTTTCGGCATAGTTCGGCACTACCGGATAGTGGCGAGATTACACGGAAACTGACGATCTAATAATGGATGGAGAACCTTAATTTGAACAAGAAATGTCTTTAAAAAAAGACAATCGGCGTTGAAATTAATATTGAGATGTCATTTAAAGATTACCTAAACAGACGGCCAAGATGATCGGTTACGTGACTTCTCAGATCCCAGATATTTTGGTCCCCACTAATATTAGGGGACTTATTGGACCCCAGATTTTTCTGACACTATAAGAAAACTTCTCGGACCCAAAAGTTAATTTGAGATAAATTTATAAATTTAAAAATTATATATAATTATAATTAATATCTATGCCGTGAATAAACCAATCATACAACTCCATGTTTCCACCAGTGATATATGAATAACCAAAATAATTTAGGTTAACATAATTGTTATCTGAATTTGTCAAGCCAATTTAACAAATTAACAATGTAAGAAAATAATTTCGGGAAAATTATGATGTATCAGACGAGTCTATATAGTTATTTATAGTACCGGTAATATACCATTCATGTTAGTTATCTAATATAATAACGATTTGAAGTCAAATAAGCATGCACCCTGTGTATCCCAATAAAAAGCAATAGTCTGGGAACATTCAGCGATTTTTGAAATGTTAAGACTCGACATATTCCGAATCTTCTTTCATAACATTTTATCTATAGAAAATGTAGCATCTTTTTACAGATTAAATAACATCAACTGGAGATGTTGATAGAAAGATGCAATTATAAATAATCGTTAATAAATCGTAACCACAATTTTAAATCAAATTAACTGTAAGTGTATAATATAAATTCCACATTTATTGAAATTTTTAGGTTTATGATTCTCTGAACGCTATTATTTATGCATGTACGAGTATATTAACACAGCTATACAGCCGTTGCTAGCTACGCGCGCAATTTTTAGAATGCCACTACTTTTTGTGGAATGCGATGAACTCGCTAGAATCAATGGGCTACTTGGAACGGCAACTCTGTGAGTGAGATTCATGCATGGGAACATTGCACAATTGCTATTTATAGAGCGTAACGCTTATATAAAGGTAGGCTAAACAAAATAGTTATTTCGTTACGTGAATGAATATATCATTCTGTTTATGGCATACAATGAGAAAATACGTTCATAATTAGCCTCAGTTCTAGAGTATACGGGAGGATATGTTTATAACTTCATTTTAACCGCTTATGTTAACAATTATGTAAATTTTTATTCCCCAAAAGTATGCAACCGTTATTGGTATACGTTAAACCATTGTTTGAAGTTTGCATTCCCTAGAATTAGAATATTTGCCAAATTCTATTGGCATTCAATTTTCCCGCTTCATAATTTTCGCAAGAAAATCTGGGTCAAAAGTGATCTTAGACAGCTACGCCGAAAAAACAAAATTCTTCTAAATATAAATCTTAACATAAAGTGTATATGTATTTATTTTTATGCCCCCACCATCAATGATGTGGGGGCATATAGTGTTGGCCCTGTCCAATACTGTACTGTTCGCGCTACACCACTACAGTTATCATAGGTTAGCTATGTGACGTAATAGAATCGTCACAATTTTTGGAAAATAACTTCTGACGTATATCAGTAAGAATCTTCCATCTTGAAAAAAAAAAAACACGATTTAATGTGTTAGAAATTATGATATGATATTAAATGTTTTCGCCGAAAGTGTAAGCATGAGAGTGTTATAAATCTGAAGAAGAAACTTATGGAGTCTAATGACTGCTGTACTGTATGTACAAGTGTGTCCTGGTTTAAATACGTTGTATTTCGAGCAACATCATGCCTCATGGAAAATGGAATGTGGCAGTGCTGGTAAATACCGTATTTGGAGCTAGGAAAATCACATAATTGGAAAGAGTGTAAAACTAGTATAGTGTGTTATGATTATGTTCAATGTTCTCTATTGTTTGATTTAGTAGTAATAACATCCGGGGAAACAACTGAACGACACGGTTGAATGCGTATAACAGCCATGTTCTGTTGCATTACTGGTGTTAAGTGCATTAACCAAAGACGGTAAACTGCAAGTGTAGCGATATCATTGAGCCACGAAAGACAAGTTGCTAACTAATCAATGAAAAATTTCAGTTAAAAGCCAATTTCCCCGAATGTCTAAATTTACTTTTTTATTATTTTTAACCAACAGCGCATGCGAGTACCAAAAAGATAATAACAAAACAAAAAAACTGATTTAAATTACATGTCTCTTTGAAAAATGGTGTACTCACATGCGCTGATAGTTAAATTTTACAACAAAAGTGATACAATAGACAGAAATCGTTGTTTTCGAAGAAACGCGCGCTGTTTGAACGTTCCGCGAGACGTAATACGTCCGCGCGATGTTTCGATATTCATGTTAACGTCAAGCGCACGCCATGATCTAACTACAGGCATGATTGGTATTGTTTGTAAATGATATTTAAAAAAATCGACAATTTTATGGGCCAAAATCGGCCATTATCGACCCTAGTCCTTTGTCAGTCAAATTTAACAAATTAACAATGTACGAAAATAATTGCGGAAATGAATGAAAATTATTTTGTATCAGACGTGTATATAATTCAGATCTTAAGTAATATACCCTCCCTTCGTCTTGAAGTTATCTATGCATAATACACATTTCGAAGTCAATTGAACATTTATACTGTGTATCCTAATGAAAAGCAATCTTCAGGGACCATTCAGCGCGTTTGAAATAATGATGCCTTCCATTTTTGATAACACACACATACAATTTCATTAGACTATAGCGATTGAAAATTATATTCGGTAGGAATATGATGTATCAAGGGTTTTTGTGATAATTGGTATTGCAAATAATGTATTAATGCTACGCAAATGAAGTAAAAGTAACATGAATAACATTTCGACGTATTATTACGAGACTTATTTGACCACATTTTATTTATTGACATAATTATATCTTTTTATAGGTTGATTAACATCTACTGGAGAAGTTGATAGAAATGTGCAATTCTATTTAATTCTTAATAGAACGCAACCACTATTCAATTTCAAATTAACATGCACAGCAAGTTCATAAACAAAAATTGCCCATTTATTGAAATATTTGCTCTTATGATTCTCTGGACGCTAAATGATGCATGTATATTATAACAGCTACACACCGGCAGCTAAATGCGCGCTAATCAACTTCTCCATTAGATGTTAATCAACCTATAAAAAGAAATGTTTCAAAAAAATGTGGTGAAATAAGTAATGGAATACGTCGAACTGTTATTCATGTTACTTTTACTTTATTTTCGTAGCACTAATACATCATTTGCAATACCAATTATACACAGAAACCCTTGATACATCATATTCCTACCGAATATAATTTTAAATCGCCATAGTCTTATGAAAGTTTATGTTTGTGTTATCAAAAATGGAAGTAATCATTGTTTCAAATGCGCTGAATGTTCCCTGAAGATTGCTTTTCATAAGGATACACAATATAAATGATTAACTGACTTAAAATATGTATGTATTATGCATAGATAACTTCCAAGATGAAAGGGTATATTACTTAAAAACAACTATACGCGTCTGATACAGAATAAAGTTTATTCATTCCCGCAGTTATTTTCGTACATTGTTAATTTGTTAAATTTGGCCTACAAATGTATATAATAATGATGTTAACGTAAATTATTTACGTTATTCATGTATCACTGGTGAAAACATGGGGCGGTATGATCGGTTTATTCACGGTACAAATAATCATAATTATTGAATTAATCACGCATTAATTTTGGGATATGAGAAGTTTTCTTATGGTGCTAAAAAAATCTGGGGTTCGAGAAGTTGCATTATCTAGGTGGGGACCGAAAAATCTGGGGTCCGAGAAGCCATGTAACCGATCTTTTTTTATTTATTTATGCGTTTCGAAAGTTTACACGTATTTCGGAGACGTCATAGTTAGTTCGTACTGCCAATAGTGCTAACCGCACACAAGAGAATATGTCAACGTATTTTACTTTAGGAATGGAATTTCTACTTGGAATTATGGCATACAATTTGTCAAAAAATGCAGCATAAGAACACGATTTTTGGGCAAACATTTGCAACATCGACTTAGAAAGATGGATAAGATGATCAGGATTTATTACAAAGCAAGTGAGTGTATACTCATAACCTATTTGATTTCCTGTTTGACATGCATTTTCGCATCACTACATACTTCTTCCTGGTAAAGTGCCCACTCTGACTAGTCTGAGGCATCAACACACTGCTATATATTATGCACCAATCAATATTCTCCCTCCAGTGGGGGGGGGGGGGGGACGGTGCAGACGGACCCTGGGGAATTTGACAAAATCTATTTTGGGGATGTTATCCCCCACCCTAGGCCCAAGCATTTTTGTCAGAATCCCCAAAGTGGGACATGCTTAATGACAAATCAAATGGCCAAGGGGCGAATATTACCGGGATCCAAAATACGACCACAGTCTATTTCCCGGGACCCAGAATTATGCGGTATGACAAATTCCCGCCTGTCGAGAATCTCTTTCAGCCTAAAGTCCCGCATATGCCCGCCCATCATCCCCCCCCCCCCAACACACCTGTGGGAAAATACCGTAATTACACAATGTATTGGGACACCCCTAATTTTTGAAAAAATATTTAATTTCTTGTGCCCCTTAATATTGGGAAACATTTGAAATTTGAATTATTTCGTGTCCTCAAATATTGGGACACCAAAATAACACCATATATTGTTACTGTCTAAACATTCCATACCCTGCTAGTACGCTTGTGATACGGTATATTTCGCTTGCTTATCTATACATCATAATGTACACCATAAGGGTATGTTCGTGGTGCACTGTGTACACTACTGGAGCACGGTCTTCTCAATGAAGCTTCTCAATTAATAACCATTAAGTCCGCAGCAAGAAATAATTGATCTAATAAACATCAGTTTTCCCGCTGCATAAAATTATCACAAGAAATCTAGGTCAAAAGTGATATTAGACAGCTACGCCGAAAAAGTCAGTTGCGCCAAGCGGAAGACATAAGAAGCGTTAGAATATTTCAACACCCACTAAACCACAATTTCCTTATACATTACTAATGTAAACATTTCCTGGGTAAAATATGCCATATAAATTAGATTTTATTTACAACAGTTCCAGAAGGCCAATGGCCCATGTGGACAAATTTTAATACATATTTGTTTGATAACAACATTAATAGACATATATACATAATTATAACAAGTACTTAAGTTATGAGTAAGCAAGTGGTTACTAAACATTTTAAATAAAAAATCAATAAATTACTAACAGTAGTTAATACATATTTACCATACTAGTAATAAAGAGAAATAGTCATATCTATCAATACATTGATGCATTAGTATATACATACCTTTATTCGTCACAACAAAACTTAACGTAGCGAAAACAAGAAATAACGCAAAAACTACAGATTATACAGGAGACGCTGAGTAATATAAATCCCATAATACATAGTAGTTCCCTAAAAATTAACATTTATATGAAATGCAATAGATGAGATTTCAGTTGAAATGTGTTTGATTTTAATCACGGAAAATTACTTGTTTATAATAGGTGTTATAAGGGTAATCATTACATGTTTATTCGTTATTTGACAGGTGTGAATAAAAACAATTTAAGCGTTAGAAACTATATACCTATGTATATTTATGTCTTATGTAACTATATAAGAAAGTGTCTTATAATATATTCCCTAAAGTACTTAGTAACTTATGTACTTTATACTTAAACAGTTGATCAGATATGAAATATACGTACAATTCATTCACCCACAAAAACAGCAGCAATTTATATATTTGAAGCTAATACAAATAGTTGACAATATAACTAGATAGACAACATGCATGTAGTACGTTTTATGGGTAAAGATACATCAAATGGACACATACATGTTAGTTGATCTGACTAGAAAAGCGGCATGGACAAAGGCACTAAGTTTTCTTAACACAGATTCACTATCAGATGACATTAGTTCTATAAATTTTTGCATATTTGGTCTGTTTCTATAATATAAAGGTATATATTTACATCTTAAATCTGTATATAAGTTACATTCAAGCACAAAATGGTATTCGTCTTCTAGACGATTACAGAGACTGCATGTCCTTTGCTCAACAGGTGTAGGGTTGGGCTTAAATCATCTGCCACTTTCTATTCTCAATCTATGTGAAGATAATCGTAACCTAGATAGGTTAAATCTGTACTTTTTAATATTACATAATACTAAGTATGGTTGAAGTTGAAAGTTTGCTATATTTCTATAAAAAAGAGCTCTACTCGAGTTTACCAATCGACCGTTCCAATTTTGGATAAAATTATCGGTTAGTCTTTGTTTAATAGCGTCAAGAAATACAGTATCGTGACCGACATCCTGGAAATCCCAGGCTTCGTAAAAACCAAGTGTGCTTAGCAAATCACGTAGTAAGGAACACCAACTTTTTTTGTTAGGATATCTTTCGCAATCACTCAACAATGTGAGGTAAATTTTCTTATTGAATTTATTACTGTTAGTGTGTAATATTTTAACCCAATATTTTATAATGTTATAATATCTACTTGTTTGACAGTTTATGCGCCATCCTTGCCTAACCCCTAGCATACATTCAAAATCTCCACTTAATTTATTACAATATTTTACTCTAGATTTAACAGAAGAGTATATTGATTTTACAATATTAAAAATTTTGCCTCGTATCCCTAGTTTAATGAGCTTGCACCAAAGGTTTTCTCGAACAACATAATCAAAAGCTTTACTAAAGTCCACAAATACACAATAAAGCTGTTTTCCTTGATTAAATAAGTGTGTCAGAAGACCATGCAGTACAAAAATATTATCAAGAGTGCTCATATTTTGTCTAAAACCCGCCTGTGCTTCAACGTATACATAATAATGTTCCGCCCAGTGTGAGAGTCTAATATTTAGAATGCGGGTAAACAGTTTTCCTAACGTACTCAATAATGTTATACCTCTATAGTTATTTTCGTCATTTATATTACCCTTCTTGTGCAAAGGTACCACCAAACCCTCAGACCAAGAAGTTGGGAAATAACCACTATCAAATATTTTGTTAAAAAGTGTATGTAAATATGGCAAAAGGGTGTCTCTACCATGGATAAAGAACTCATTTAGGTGCATATCAGGGCCTCCACTTTTATTAGATTTCAATTCCTTAATAGCTTTATTAATTAATTCCATTGAAATAGGCTTATTTAATTCATCGAACATTACACTAAATTCGTTTCTCTCATACCGTTCCAAGAAGTAGATAACATCCTCATCAGGCGTAAAAAACCAACTGTTTGGATTATTAACGCTTTTGAAATATTGTTCAAATGTACTCAGGGATATATTGGTCTGTTGAATTCCTGCCGATTGTTTGAGCATATTCCAATACGTTTTAGCATTTTTTAATCTGGATTGTTCGAGTTTTCGGGTTTGTGCCCTATTGTAATCTAATTTATGTTTACGTATGCATAACTTATAATCTGATCTATTTGTATTAAGTACCCTTCTGTTTTCATCTGTTTTATTATTTCTAAATTTATTCAATTGACGGTAAAATACATCCCTTTTTTCAGCACATTCGGGGGTAAACCATAATTTTTCATGAGTATTTTGTTGTGAGCTAACTTTTCTACATGTATTTCTAATGTTACGTTTGAAAAAAGGGGAGGCAACTCCATCTAATATTTCATTTAGTTTTAGTATACAGCAGTCTATGTCATGTGATGTCGCGCTATTGCTTACAACATTTGTCCATGTATTTAAACTATCAATAACATCACTTGAGTGTAAAGCTTCCTGAAATAATTGCCTATGGTCAGTGTCCCACACATATTTATAAGATAATACTCCTCCACTACCGTTTTGATCAATACAATTATTAATTGACTGTTTGTTATCTTTAAAAGCAAAAGAGCAATCAAGTAAGCAATGGTCGGACAAAATATTTGGATCCTCGACTCGGAAAGAGTGAACACAATTAAAAATATCTGGTGTTGCTATTACATAATCGACTACACTAGAACCTGTTCTGCCAATGAAAGTGTACTTTCCTTCCTGATCCCTATCACACCTACCATTTAAAATACGCATTCCGGTTTGTTTACATAAATCTAGTAATATTATACCGTTATTATTAATACGACCTTTGTCCTGGGAACACCGCGCGCTACCAGTATCAGCTGCGTAGCCATCGGGTAAAAAATCAATATGATTGATACTTTCATCTGACACAAAATCGGGTAAATCAGATGTATGTGCATTCATATCACCACATAATATAACATTTAAATTTTCACCATGTTTGGAACTAAGATTATATATATAATCGAGCACTCTATCAAGTGTATGTCGTTCTACCATAGCTTGCCTCGAACTATTTTCAGGTATAACGTAACATAGGAATATATACAAGTCATGTTGTAAACAAATTTTACATGCAGATATTTTAATGCAAAGAATGTCATCTTCGCTTCTAAACACTAAAGTATCTTTGCTAATGAGTTCATTTCGAATATAAACAATAATTCCTCCGGATGGCCGTTTGCTTGATTTTAGTAGCTCAGTTCGATTTAAGACATAGTGATCAAAACCATTTACGTTTAAATCTGAAAAATCGTTTGTCCATGTTTCAGTAAGCATGACAATATCATGTGAAGAAAAAACATTTATCATCTCAATCGATTGTAGTTTATTTACACGTCTTGTCGATAATCCTTGGTAAAAGTAAAGCTATTCGTAAATTGGCCTTCTGTAAAACGTCCTAGATTCTCACCTGATTCCGCCCATCGTCGGTTTTAACTGGCAAACTTTGACTATTGTCCACGTGATTCACGTTTGTAGGTGTATTTTCGCCAGCCGATGGAAAGATTACTGTGCTATTTATAGCGCTAGATAAACCCACATTGCTATTTTTATTGTAGGGAAAAACCGTTTTGTCAGTTTTCTCTCTAGTTTTACTGGCACTGCTCTGTCGCCTATACGGAACAGATGACTGTGACCTACGCTCGGCCCTTTCAGTGGATCTATTGGCGACTCTCGTGCGGCCCCTTGTAGGCCTTGTCTCGTCGCAACTAAGTGTTGGGTTGTCGTTGTCAACCACGATGGATTTGATCGTCGTTTCGTCCTGGGACTTTGCTGGCTTTGCACTTAGGAGTAAAGTTGGCTGTTTCAGATATTGTGAGATACTGGGGGTCTTAAACGATGAAATGCTTGTGGATTTGTTTCCCTTGCTTAGCATTTTGCTCCCAGCAGTGCCCTGATCATTTGTGCCGACAGGAAGTGCTGTGCTGTTTGGAACGACCTCGCTATTTGAGCTCAATGTGGTCGTATCCCGAAAGCTTGTAGGTATTGGATCGCAGGTCTCCATCGGGGCTCGATCCTGTGAGCTGGGTACATTTGGCGGGACAACATCGTCGGTCACAGGCAGGCTCATATTTCTCTCAGCAAAGGGCTGGGATAATTCCTGCGCGTGTAGGTGATGTGGCCTGATTGATGTTATCTGATCTATCTTGGCTAGTCTGTTTGCCCCTATAAACTGGCTCCACTCTGGTAACTCATCTTGTACTAGATTGCCGTCCTGGATGAGCTTGGCGGGGTAAACTATTTTGACCCTCGACCGGGGGTCCCGATTTTTCAGCTCTTTGAATCTTGACCACAGCCGTCCCCGAGCCTCTTGAATTTCTCTAGGGAAATCGTAGTCAACAGAAAATGGTGTGTTTCTCAGGCGTCTGACGTTGCTCATTATATGTTCAACATCACCAAAATCTCGAAAATTTGCAATTATTGGCCTGTGCTGATGCTGTCTCCGAGAGTTTCTCTGGCCGAGTCTGTGTACTCGAGCGATGTACACGAACTGACTGTCTATATCAAGGTGATTCTTGAGGAAATCTTTCAATATTTGTGTGCAATTCTCGCTATAGTTTTCGACAAACCCTCGGAATATGAGGTTGTTTCGACGTGCTCTAGCTTCCATGTCGATAGATTTGTAAGCTAGTGTCTTGAGAAATCTCGACTGGGCATTTGTAGTACTGATGACTTGGCACAGTTTGTCAGTTACATTCACAACAGTGTCGTGCATGCGTGTTATTTCTCGGCTACAGTTCACCTGTTCGTTTCGAATAAATCGTAGCTCGTCGAACATGTATACCATTTTATTATCTAGTGAACTCTGTGCAAAGTCTTGTCTAGAAACTTGAGAGAGCATTTGACCTGCTTGATTACCGACCGCATTTCTAGGTGGCTCGGGCAAAGCCTCATATCTATTTTGGATAGGTATAGAGAAGTCTGGATTTTCCATGTTTGTAAGCGACACATGTAATGTTTATTTACCTCTATATATAGTCCAATTGATTTGACGTGATAGCAAAACCGGTTTTCAGTAACACATCACGATACACTAACGATAATCCATATTCCTTTGTTTACGCGCAGTAAAAATAAAAATTTAAAATTTTTCCACACAGAATCACATTTTTACGGCAAACAATCTTACACATGAGTGTATTTATATATCCATGTTTTTCTCCATTTGACACGATATTAACAGCGTTTAACACACGTAAATTCTTAATTTTATTAATTTTTTTTTTATCCGGCTTGAAAAAGCAGCCATCACAGCAAGGGCGGTCACTCTGCGTTTGGTTCCTATTCCCAGTAACATATTTATACTTTTTGTTGCTTAAATGTCCAAAATGAAATAAATTTAATCTATGTAATTAATGAAGACATGCTATATACGTGTTTAGCTATATCTGCTGGTATGTACCGTTTTGTACTGATTTCTCGAATATCTAAACAAGCCAATGCCACGTGTGCAAACCAATTGTGCGATATTTAGTTATGGTAAAATTAAAACAAACATAAATAATTTATAGTATTACATGTATTTCAATTTTAATGTGATATCACCTTTCTTCGTTTTTTGAGAATTGTTCATTACACAAAATTAATTACATTCTGTCATATCTTGCGTAGAGTAAATTAATATACATGCGTAATATTGAATAGCCGGAGAGTGTTATTAAACTATGACCCTTGATAGAATAGTAATGATAAACGAGATGTAATTTTCTTGCACGGAAATAAGAAGCATGGGTCAATATACAAAACTGACGGCACAGTCATCATATAAAAAGGTGCAAACTGGCAGGCGCTTAACATTCATCAGCAGGATATTATCTCCGTGTAACCATTTACATGTATAACCCAACGTATCACATCTCCACAATGTTATATGCGCAGATGTAAGAACTTTCTATTCAAACACGAGACAATTGAAGATGTGGAAACAGTAGCGACCATGTCAGAATGATACAATCATAAAATATTAAGATGAAAAATGGATACTGATACTAATGCTGTAGTCTAGAACAGAACACGTACATGTAGTTTTAACTCAGTCTGTATTATATGTGCACTGAATTATCGTAACAGGTTTTAAAATAACACAAATTATCTCCATTTAGTACAACCCTTTCGGGGTTCGATGTCCATCCTCGTCCACGTGTGAATGGTCGGTGGGTTCTAAACCAGCGGGTTGGATTACCCCCCGGTGCACTGAATTCAGCTGCGCATTGAAAGCGTAGGATAGAGAACGCATTTGAGCAATGCCACCGCTTGCTATTATACACTATATGTTATTAATACAACAACGAATACAGAGCTGGCTCTGTATTCAGCTCTGAATTCAGCTCCGCATTGCACGCCTATGAGTGGTACCTTATTTGCGTCAGATGACTACATAGTATTAATGAAACAACAAGACAACACCGTATCGAATACAGACCTGGCTCTGTATTCAGCTCTGAATTCAGCTCCGCATTGAAAGCCTCAGATAGAAAACACATTCTCCTAAAATCTACCCTGTGTTATAAAACAACAACAACCAAAACTTACACAGAATCGAATACAGACCTGACTCTGTATTCAGCTCTGAATTCAGCTCCGAATTACAAGCCTATGATAGAGAACACATTTGCACACAACTTATTTGCGAGTTGCGACAGATCACAACTATGTGTTTATAAATCAACACAAAATATCACCGTATCGAATACAGAGCTCTGTGTTCAGCTCTGAATTCAGCTGCGCATTGAAAACGTAGGATAAAGAACGCATTTGCGCAATGCCACCGCTTGCTATTGTAAAAACTATCTTATCAACACAAGAACGAATACAAGGCTGGCTCTGTATTCAGCTCTGAATTCAGCTCCACATTGCAAGCCTTTGAGTGGTAACCTATTTGTACCAGATGACTACATGGTATTAATAAATCAACAAGAAACACACAGAATGGAATACAGATCTGGCTCTGTTTTCAGCTCTGAATTCAGCTCCGCATCGATAGACTATGCTAGAAAACACATTTGCATGATACCACCACAGGCTGTTATAAAAACTATCAAAAAACACCAGAACGAATACAGAGCTGGCTCTGAATTCAGCTCCGCATTGTAAGCCTATGATAGAGAACACATTTGCACAAAACTTATTTGCGACAGGTCACAACTAGATGTTTATAAATCAACAAAAAAATAACACCGTATCGAATACAAACCTGGCTCTGTATTCAGCTCTGAATTCAGCAGCGCATTGAAAGCGTAGGATAGAGAACGCATTTGAACAATGCCACCGTTTGCTATTATACAAACTATATTATTAACACTAAAACGAATACAGAGCTGGCTCTATAAACAGCAACGGATTCAGCTCCGCATTGCAAGCCTATGAGTGGTAACTTATTTGCGGCAGATCACTACATAGTATTAATAATTCAACAAGAAAACACCGTATCGAATACAGACCTGGCTCTGTATTCAGCTATGAATTCAGCTCCGCATTGAAAGCCGATTATAGAAAACTCATTTGTATCATACCAATTCTTGATAATCAAAAGAACTAATCTATGTACTTAACACAATAACGAATACTGATCTGGCTCTGTATTCAGCTCTGAATTCAGAGCCAGGTCTGTATTCGATTCTCTGTTAGTTTTATAGTTGCTTTTACAGTTGGTAGTTCTAGTGTGCAAACGTCTTCTTTATCATAGGCTTTCAATGCGGAGCTGAATTTACAGCTGAATACAGAGCCAGGTCTGTCTTCGATTTGGTGTTAGTTTTGGTTGTTGTTGTTTTATAACGGAGGGTAGATTTTGGGAGAAAGTGTTTTCTGTCAGAGGTTTGCAATGCGGAGCTGAATTCAGAACTGAATACAGAGCCAGGTCTGTATTCGATTCTGTGTTAGTTTTATAGTTGTTATAAGAGATTGTAGTACTATTGTGCAAATGTGTTCTTTATCGTAGGCTTGTAATGCGGAGCTGAATTCAGAGCTTTATACAGAGCAGGTCTGTATTCGATTCGGTGTTAGTTTTGCTTGTTCTTGTTTTATAACGGAGGGTAGATTTGGGGAGAAAGTGTTTTCTATGTCAGAGGTTTGCAATGCAGAGCAGAATTCAGAGCTGAATACAGATCCAGGTCTGTATTCGACTCTGTGTTAGTTTTATAGTTGTTATATCAGTTTGTAGTACTAGTGTGCAAATGTGTTCTTTATCATAGGCTTTGAATGCGGAGCTGAATTCAGAGCTGAATACAGAGCCAGGTCTGTATTCGATTCGGTGTTAGTTTTGGTTGTTGTTATTTTATAACGGATGGTAGATTTTGGGAGAAAGTGTTTTCTGTCAGACATTTGCAATGCGGAGCTCAATTAAGAGCTGAATAAAGAGCCAGGTCTGTGTTCGATTCTGTGTTAGTTTTATAGTTGTTACAACAGTTTGTAGTACTAGTGTGCAAATGTGTTCTTTATCATAGGCTTTCAATGCGGAGATGAATTCAGAGCTGAATACAGAGCCAGGTCTGTATTCGATTCGGTGTTAGTTTTGGTTGTTGTTGTTTTATAACAGAGGGTTGATTTTAGGAGAAAGTGTTTTCTATCAGAGACATTCAATGCGGAGCTGAATTCAGAGCTGAATACAGATCCAGGTCTGTATTCGATAGGGTGTTTTCTTGTTGAATTATTAATACTATGTAGTGATCTGGCACAAATAAGTTACCACTCATAGGCTTGCAATGCGGAGCTGAATGCAGAGCTAATACAGAGCCAGCTCTACACTAGTCCCCACTTGCCTTGTAATATATATGTATTGCTGAATGTTGATCTCAGAGCTAACTATGCAATAATCGAATTCAGAGCTGGATGTAGATGTCAGATCTCATAGCCAACTTCACGGACCTAATAAATTATGCCTTAATATGAAATATCGCGGTTGTTATGTTAACGTGTTAAGATAATTTTCTTCAGTGAGCACTCTTCAGATGTCCTCTTAATGGTTTAAACGACTTAAAAATGCGTACACATCGCGAGACAAACAGACAAAATCAAAATCCTTGAGTAGATATAGAACGAAGTATTTTGTTTTTGATATGGTATACCTTGCACACTATATGCATAAAATATCATTAAACCAATAATAATCATGATTGATACAGGACTTGTTTCAATATTTTCACTTTAATAGCTCACCTCACAAATTTTTGTATTTTTGAAACAAAAAATGGCATAACATTTTTTAACTGCGGAAATCTAAAGAATCTGGACGAACCATCACAAACAGCAAAAAAAGAATTGATCTAAAGAAATAATAAAAGTAATTTCTTTGTCGGGTTCGAACCGATGTCCTTTGGATCAAATATTTGTGCCATACAGTTAACCCGAATGCAAAAGACGTGTATATGCATTAACATGTATTATGAAAACCAAAATCGTGATTTGTTCCAATATATTTCTTTGTCAGATGTGTTATGTTTTTATATACAATATTGTATTTATGACACAAAAATTGAAAATTTTCATTTCAATCTGTATTATGTCCAATAACAGTACGATTATTGTCTCCGTCCTAGGTTTACTCATATACATATACATGCTAAAATCTATGTTTCCGATTGATCTTAAATCATGTGGTTTCCATCGTTGCCTTAAGTGGAATACTTTTGTATTGGATCTATCATTATTATAATAAAAATACCAATAAATAATAACAATGTCTTACATCCTTAATTGAATTCTTAGTAAACGGGTTTATTCAAGATGTCTAAGTTGCATGTGTAAGAGCAATTTATTTATAAGTATTTAGTGAGCTCGCTAGATTGCTGTTGATAGAGTGCATATAAAAAATTGAAAGTTATTGAGAAACACAACAAGAAACAGACTTGATTTACAGTAATTTTGTGACTCAATTATATCGGAAATGGAGAGATGTCTCCCAAAGTACGGCTCGTCGACAACAAACAAGCGGCTCCGGATTACAAAACCATACTGGGACGAAGAACTGACAAATATGTGGACAAGTGTACAAAGTTAAGAACGTGTATTCCTGAAATATATAGGTAATCACCGCAGAAAAACTCATTTACGAGAGGAGTATACTTCAGCGCGGGACTCTTTCGATAGATCGTTACGTCAAAAGGAACGCGCTTACAGACGTTCGAAATCCATAGAGATAGAATCTATGTCAACCAGCAATCCTACGGAATTCTGGAAGAAGATTAACAAACTCGGCCCAAGAGATGACAAATTTATACCGCGTGAGATCGTTGACGGCGATGGCAACGTCATACGTAACGAACAGGAAGTGCTAGATAAGTGGAAAAATGATTTCCATAATTTGTAAAATGGAACAGACAAGGCAGAATTTTACAATGAACATTAGAGGAATTCAAAACTGCACAAGACGCTGCTCGAAAACCAAATGGCCGATCCATTATATACGTCGAACGAAAGTTGGAGTAGAAACATCTCGGTCGAGGAAATTGCACGATTAGTGATGAAAGCAAAGTCGCGATCAGCCAGCGGTTATGACGGAATACCATATTTTGCATTTAAGTGTCCACCGGTGATAGCGGTTCTTACAGGACTACTTCAATTGATCCTTGATACAGGAATCATACCGTCTATTTGGAAGAAAGCAATAATCTTACCCATCCTGAAAGACCCAGCCTCGGACCGCCGTGTGACCATGAATTATAGAGGCGTAAGTCTGTTGTCTTGTGTAATGAAACTATACATCGGTCTCATAAACAGCCGTCTTTGCGAGTACTTAGACGACCATGGAATTCGAACAAAACGGATTCCGACGCGATAGATCATGCGAGGATCATGTTTTTACGCTGAACGGCATCGTTCGCAATAATCCGACAGTGTTCGCGGCCTGCATCGACCTCCGGAAGTGCTTTGATTTCATAGACGTTGATATGATGATTTATAAACTTCTGTTAAATGGCGTTGATGGGAAAATCTACAACTCCGTAAAAAGTATATATAAACATTCCAGCTCATGTGTACGGATAAACAACAAATTGACGGACTGGTTCACGTGTTCCACCGGGGTCAAACAAGGGGACACGGCGTCCCCGACGCTGTTCGCCATCTTTATCAACGACTTATTGAAAGAGGCCAACGACGTTGACCTAGGCTTCGACATCGGAAACCGGAAGGTATCCATGCTGTTATATGCCGATGATATTGTGTGTATCGCCAAGAACGAGACGGACCTGCAGCGTATACTGGACACGCTTCGTGACTGGTGCAGAAAGTGGCGTGTGTTAATTGACACGGACAAATCCAAGTGTATCCACTTCCACTGGGGACGTGCGCAGCAAACGAATCATACATTTAAAATCATCGAAAACACTCGAAATATTGGACTCATATAAGTATCTGGGCGTAACATTCCACTGCAAGGGTGATTTCTCGTACAATGCTAACATCCTCGCTAGGAGCGCCGGAAGAACCCTAGGAAAAGTTATCACCAAACTTCGCTCGATAAAAAACTTCGGCTGCAAAACTTAAAGCAAAAATATGTTTGTTTCAGGTAACCCGACCTACCCTAAAAAAATGCCCCGACCCTAGAACATTTTATTGGGTTTGTCAGATTGATTTTTGTTTTATTTACCTTTTCCAATGATTAAATGTGTTTTGAATAAATAAGTGTTTTGTTTTGAAAGTATCCACTTTGAAACAATGTTTAAGGATATTACTGATAGGTGTTTGGGGGTATAAACCATATCAAAGCATTGACAATATTCATCATCGCGCCATGAGATATTTCCTGGGGGTGCATAGATTGGTTCCGATACTCGCTATGACCGGTGATATGGGATGGGTACCTTCACAACACAGGCGTTGAATATGTATTATCAGAATGTGGAATAGACTGATTACTATGGACGACAAAAGAATCACAAAATGTGTATTTATGTGGGATATAAATAACTGTAAAAACAATTGGTGCAGTGAAGCAAAACACATCTTCAGCAAACTTGATCTGATGTATTAGTACAATAACAGAATAACAATCAATTTGGACATAGCAATGTCACGGGTGGTTAACCTATATAAAGGTATATGGTCGGCAACGTTGGAGGATGTTTCAAAGCTACGGACATACCGACTGTTTAAAACTGACTTCTCACAGGAAGAATACTTAAACTTGAACCTGAAGCGACATGAGCGATCACTCCTTGCTCAACTCAGATGTGGCATTCTACCCCTCCGCTTGGAAACAGGGCCATATGTTGGTGAACCCGTGGACAAAAGACTATGCAAACTATGTAGAAATGGTTCCATTCAGGACGAAATACACTTTGTGGTCACATGCACTCGCTACAGCGGCATTAGAGACCATGTATTCAGTGATATTATAAATAGTGAACACTACCTTAATTTGACTGCTACAGACAAACTAGTACATTTTATATCAAATTATCCTCGACTGTCCAAATTATTGTCCAAGCGTTTTTAACTCGCAGGGATACTTTGTATAATTAAATTTACGCTGAGATCTTTCTAATTGTACATTTTAACTTCTTATTACAATGCTTAGGCATTGCCGTTATATTTGTATAATTATACGAATTGTTTGCTTACAACTACTAAAATGCCTATATTGACTGTATGATCTGTATCTTAATTGTTTGATCAAATATCATTCATATCCATCGGAGCATAACAACAAATTTGTTCATACAAACAGGTTTATGATGATCTTCATAAGATATTATTTGCGCCTAATTACATTTTATTTACATCAAGATTGTTTCGAAACTTTATAAGATAATATAACTTAATTATTTTTGTGCTTATTTATATTTGTGTTACTCTCAGACTTTTTCAAACTTTGCATTATGTATATAATATCAGGTGACTTATAGACCCATCGGGTCGGGTGTATCTCTTGTAATCACATTTTTGTTGCTTGTTATATTACACATGTCACTGAAATAAATAATTTACTTACTTACTTAGTTATAGCCGTGTACTATGTGATTTAGTCAGCAGCTATTTTAGGCTGTGACTGGCTGGCTGACAGCAACTGTGGTCTAACAGTTTGTAGCTGAAAGCGTGTAACACGCTTAGCACGTGGTCGGTGTCAAGAGACATCAATCTAAACTATTGAACCTGAACAACGTAAGCACTATTGATAGAGCATGACTGAATTAGTGTAGGAGTCATGTCAAGGGGGTCCAAAAATTGGGGATATTCTATTTTTGGTAAACAAAATATACGTATTGTTCGTGTCGTGACAACGCTTTTTTTATGTCGACGTGATTTAAATTGGATTTAATATTGTTTCACGCCAAAAATTATTTATAAAATGTGTGCACATTTTTAAACTTTAACTTAATTGCGTTTTTTATGAAAGAAAAGTTAATATAATATTACAAAGCCACAAGAACAAAAACGACAACAAAATCAACATACTAACATCATGTAACTGTCAGTTTCATTTTTAGCACGTTTGCGTTCTTTGTAAATGAAGGTAAAATCTCCTGTCTTGAAATAGAATTATAACAAACTAGTGTACAGTCATGTCAATAGCGTTGTTGCATAAAATGCTCTTAGGTGGGTAAAAATAGTACTGAGATGTTTTTTCGTGGTTACACTATAGTACATAAAACATTGACTGTTACGAAACCCTCTTTGCAGTGGTCATGTTTGGAAAATGACGAACTCAAACTATACTTCACATTCCGCAAAGCAAATATTTTCTTTGACAGACTTAAACCAAACATTCAGCCAATGCATATTGCCCCCACATACTTACTTAAGAATTTAGTTTACTGGTCTAAGACCAACACTAAGACCAAAGTTCATTACGTGATGTTCATAGCGTCTAACGAACTGTCATGGTAAAAAGCCGGAAAAAAATAATAAACGTTGTTGTACAAGATGACAATAAAACGACTGGATTAATTATTAATAAACAACAACAACACTATAACAAGGTCAAACCAAGCCGAGTACAAAACTTACGAAAAGGATTTTGCTTGATTGCCACTTAAAAAAAACTAGAATATCCATTGGACCTGCTTAAAATCAGAAGAATATATACCATGAAAATTATTTCAATACACCATTAGGTCCAACAGTGACTAACACATCAAGGAAATTTTCTTTATCCGAACAGGAAACAACTAACAGTCATCGTGGCTTTTTTAAAACAAAAGAAAATCGACCACAAAGACCCGACAAGATAAACTGAAGTAAACAAGTTTAATCCGAGGGCATCACACGTATAGCGTTTGTCAATAAATTCTTCCGCATGTAATGATTATAACAAAACAAAAATGTTTTTGTTTTATTATCAATACCAGCAATTGTTGAAATCGCACTGTGATCAATGCGTATCTTTGAAGCCAGTATTAAAGTTACTCACAGGCAGTTATTTTAGGATAGTTACAGACTATATCTTCGATGAACAATTATCTGGCTGTAAACCAATATGTTCCTGTTTAATGTTGCAACCGTTTACTTTGTTTAACTTCTGTAGCGTGAAACCACACGTTGAGCATTCATTGTTTACTTAATTCTATATTCAATATATGTAATACACATCAGAAAGTAAAAAGAGCTGTCAGAGGACAGCGCGCTCGACTGTTCGAAGTATTTCAGTTGGTACATATTTTGGATAGTGGAAGGGGCATACATTTGTTAAAATACGAAACTTTTAAGTGAAGTCTTGTATAGTTTATACATTTTTGGAACAAAAACTTTAACAACAAAGTCTATGTAAAAATTGGGTTAACTCTGTCAAAATACAAAACAGAGTTATGGGTAATGTTGCCCCTGATACTAGAGTTGATGACATAGGTTAGTTCCAAGTTTCAAGTGAATAACTTATCTAGTTTTAAAGTTACAAAACTTTTGAATATAAACTTTAACCAGAAAATCTATGTGAAAAAGGGGCATAACTCTGTCAAAATACAAAACAGAGTTATGGGTAATGTTGACCCTGATACTAGAGTTGATGACAAAGGTTAGTTCCAAGTTTCAATTGAATAACTTATGTAGTTTAGAAGTAACCAAACTTTTGAATATAAACTTAAAACAGAAAATCTATGTGAAAAGGGGGCATAACTCTGTCAAATTACAAAACAGAGTTATGTGTAATGTTGCCCCCGATACTAGCGTTGATGACAAAGGTATATTCCAAGTTTCAAGTGAATAACTTGTGTAGTTTTTAAGTTACAAAACCTTTGAATATAAACTTTAACCAGAAAATCTAATTGAAAAAGGGGCATAACTCTGTCAAAATACAAAATATAGTTATGGGGAATGTTCACCCTGATACTGGTGTTGATGACAAAGGTATATTCCAAGTTTCAAGTGAATAGCTTTTGTAGTATTGAAGTTACAAAACTTTTGAATATAAACTTTAACCAGAAAGTCTTTGTGAAAAAGGGGCATAACTCTGTCATAATACAAAACAGTGTTATAGGGAATGTTGCCGTTGATACTGGAGTTGATGACAAAGGTTAGTTCCAAGTTTCAAGTGAATAACTTATGTAATCTTGAAGTTACGAAACTTTTGAATATAAACTTTAAACAGAAAATCTAAGTGAAAAGGGGGCATAACTCTGTCAAAATACAAAATAGAGTATGTGTAATGTTGCCCCTGATACTAGAGTTGATGACAAAGGTTAGTTCCAAGTTTCAAGTGAATAACTTATGTAGTTTTGAAGTTACAAAACTTTTGAATATAAACTTTAACCATAAAATCTAATTGAAAAAGGGGCGAATGTTCACCCTGATAAGTGAGCTTACGACTGCTATTTTGCAATAAACATTTACGTTAAATTTTGTCCGGCATGTAGTCACATATAAAGTTAAACATCGTTGTTGTTAGTTGTTAGTTCATCTATTACTTTTTAGCATGATTTGGGAGAACAGAAAATGGGTATATATGCTTGGGTAATGCGAATGATCTTTTATTTGTTACCTTTCTAATTAAGTTATTAAGGAGTTTTTGGTGATGCCATTCTTTTAAGCAGGCGTCTAATTCTTTAATTTTTGGCATCACGTTTTTTTTTCAATGTTTATTTTTTGTTTATTATAAAAGAGCATTCGTAGCGTTTTAGTCCCTTCATATGTCCAAATAAATTTATTTTCATTCCAACAATGAATTTTTATTTTCGTAATGACGCAGTTCTTATTACAGAACCGTCATTTAAAACGGTCCTTCCTCGGCAAAGAAAGTTCGTTTTATTTCGTTTTCACGGTTTTGTATTCGCTGAATAGTATTATTCGAATTGATGTATTAATTTGATAGGAATTCTTAACATACAATTAACAAAGAAGAAGATAGAGGACAATCTTGCCGAACACTTTTTTTTCCATTTGTATAATTTTAATACTTAATGTCACAGACTAGTGAAATATACATCACAATCAACAGAAATCTACTAGGAACAAAAAATGTTTTCAAAATTTCATAAGAAAGGTCTGATTTGAGTAAAAAAGGCAACATTTACAAAACATGTATAAGCCGCCATTACTCCATGGCGCGGTTTTCATTTTGACGTCACTGGCGTCGCTATCACTTTTTGTCACATACAATGCGTTTAAAGTGCCACAAATTGTTTTGTTTATATTAAAATGTGTTCTGAAATAAGAGTGCCTATATGAAATAACTTATTTAATAAAGATTTTAATAATCATCTTTATTGTTATCATTAGTTATTACCCCTCAAAATATTACAAATCTAATTGTTTGTGTTTTGTTTTATTTATTTTAAGATGGCGTCATTTTGTTTCTGGAAAAACTTCCATATTTCCAATTTCATATAGGAACAGTTCAACTGGCCAATCAAAAGCGCTATATCTCATACAGGTATCGACATTTTATAAAGGCATTGGTTTTAGCCAATCAAAATGCTTAAATCCCATACATGAACAGTTGAATGAATACAGGAACAGTTCGTCTTTTTATTTACTATTGCTAACTGATGTAAGACGTGCATTTTCACTGATATTGTGCGTAATATTGTAAACGTACATGACGTCAGACACGCATATATTAAACACAGAAATAATCTTTCTTATTTGTATTTATAGAAATTCTTTTGATATAAATCTATTATTTTGTGTAGCATTTCGTATCCAAGAAATAAAATGATTAACAATTATGAACTAGTATACATAAGAACTACTCAGACAGCATTATAATTACGATCTATTGACTAAACGTTTATACGTTTGTGAAAAAAGACTGTATAAAACATAATTTAATCTATAACAGATCTAAAATTTTATTTATCAGTTAATTTGTGTTATATTTAGTATCCAAGAACATGATGCTTTTAATAACTACACTTATTGTGTTCTAAACAATTACAAATCAGTACACACAATTCATGTGTGTAACTTATGCTCTTAAATAAGTAAGAACCAGCCAACAATTATCATATATGAACTACATACGTGAACTAATATGTGTCACAGTTACTAAAAAAAAAACACGATTTTTGTTAATGTATTTTAATTATTAATACAGAATTACTGCAATAACACGGAAAGTTAATCACTTTAAAACATTTTAAACGCAAACGTGAAGGGAAAACCACAAACCAACACAACAAAAAACAAAACAACGAGAATAATTTGCATTTGAAATTACACTGATCAAACATTAAGAGCAAACATAAGTATATAAACCCATTTGTGTTATAACACAAACGGAATAACTGTATATATTTCTATTTTGATGAACACAATTTAAAACTTAAAAGCTATTACATTTCATTTTAAAACAACATTATTATTACATGTATCTCTTTTAATTATCAATATAGTATCACTTGAAAAACAACACACATTAGGAACATGTACTCGTATTTGTTTTAAATCTTAATATAGCATTACTACTAAAACAATGAGAAATAACCGCTATAAAATGATAAATTTAATTATGTGTGTGATTGTTTTCAATATTTTAACGTTCAAAAACATGACCGCCAAAGGGCAGGGAAGTTCAACTTATTTGGCTATTTAGAAACTTTGAAAATGTTCTTGTCAGAAACCTCTGGATAGATTTCAAAACATTTTCTCCACGAATGTTCTTTGAGTGACAGTATGCCGAGTTCCTTCAAATAATGTTTGGTACGTTAAAATGCATGACCGTATGGCCTGTTTCATTATACATTACTTATAACATTTGAGAATCTTCGTGTCAGAAAAATACTTGTAACAGAAATGTTCTTCGGGTGAACCTATATCAAAGTTGTTCAAATCATTTTGAAACATTAAAACTTGGCTTTCAGTGGACGAGGTCTTATCATTCTATGGCTATAAAAAACTCTTCTTGTCAGAAACCATTTGCTAGATTTTTTTAAAATTTCACAGACGCTTTACCACCTTCGATAACTATGACAAAAAAATATTGGACTGATTTCAAGCAAAATTTACAGAAATGTTCATTGGATGACCATCAACTAAGTTGATTTACATCATTTGGCCGCCACAGGCCGGGGACGTTTGCCTTATTAAGCTATAATGACAGCTTTGAGAAACTTCTTGACTAAAACTTGACAGTTTCATCCCGACAATATGTCACTTGCTTACAGTCCGTTGAGCGACGCCAGAAGGTTTCTCACAATGGTAACCCATACAAATATTAATCGATATAAATTGCGTATGTTTTTCAGAAATCTATTGCTAGTCATCGCCTGAGGGTCATTTTAAAGACAATGAACTGTAATAAAGATAAGGAATGAAAAACATACTACCACGTGCGACTGAAGTTTGTTTATCAAATGCTTCCATACCTTATTTTCGAATAACCACTTATCACGTGGTTCACGAAGGTACAAGACGTTATTTATACTACTGTGCAGTGTAGTATACTATTATAACTAACTTAAACTTGTTGAGGATGGCTAGCAAGGAAGTTAATTTGTTTATTTTCGCCAAAGATACATTTCCACGATACAGATATACGGCAGTTCGTGTAGAAAGTCTCATTCGTAGAGGCCATTCTTTTGAACCACAATATTTTTCTAAAACATGCTTCGGAAATATTAGGAGTTGCATTTTCTGCAAACATTCAAAAAAGTGTGCGGTTTTTATTAATGCTACTCCAGATGCTTTATGATTTGAAAAAAAGAAGACATTTCTCAAATATAATATTCTGTGAATAACTTCGTTTAAGCATTTTGAAACATAACCAAACATGATCGCGCAACAATTTTGCTTATACGGTTGAACAGCTTAACACTGTCGTTGCATTCATAATAATGTTAAATATTTGTCATATTTAGCATAGAGTTTGTTTTTAAGGTTTAAATTGAGTTTGCTTTACACCATGGTTATTTCTCTTCGGCAAATTAATCTACTGTCTTCCGCGGAGATTGCTCGGTAATAAAACTGATAACAATCATATTTCACAATATACCCGGTAGATACATTCGGAGAATGTGTTGGTTATGAAAATGTAATAACAGAATGTCGGAATACCATTAAAAGTAAGATAATTATGTTCGTAGCCCAAAGAAAGACCATGATATTGTACACCGGACAAAGAATTTGGCTCATCAGGTTTCTTGCTCGACAATATTTTTCATTTTCAATTGAAACTTGACAGGCCTTATATATAATATATATAATTCGTGCGTAGTATTGTTAGCTGCTGTAAGCGGGCTGTCTAGTTTTCACACCTGTTAACCGTTTTAATTAGTGGCCTTACAATGGACCTCAATTCATCAGCTGCACATTTGACAACAGATACAATTTAAATCGGCATTAAAGAGAGACAAAAACTAACATAACTACACAATGGCTATATACTGTATATTTTAAAATCTGATTGTATTACGTGGCAATATCTATTTTATAGTCGCAATATCTATTTTGACGTCGCATTTTGAAGATTACACATCGCCAAGCAATGTCTCTGTTCAAGTTATCTTTATAATGTTGACACACATATTATAGTCAAACACGGAATGTAGGATTTAACTAGTAAACGAAATGTTACGAATATTTTCGTTTGATGTTTGACTTTTTGGAAAGAACATATTATCATGTATATCACGTCGTGTTTGTTGGTTCTGGCTTCTTAACCAGAATTTAAATTCAGTAATTTTTATTTTCTTCACATAAGAACCTGAACAAGCTTTTAGCGCAACTATCATATTTTACCAATAAAACGCTTATACATTTATAACCACTGTATTTAAGGTGACATATGATATTGCATACCTCTCTTATTGCCCAGATGTCCATGATAACGCGTCGGGGTTTTCATTTTAAGCTATTATATGGTCATTTAGGTGACTTCATGCAATTTGATTCTATTTATTGGTTGTAATATACAATTTTAATATTATTGTATTTTCAATATATTCGCAAAACATTCTACAAAATACACCATAACGGGTCGTAAGTGCCTATTGTACTAATTTATTTGGACCATCCATCGGATGCTATGATATTGAACAGTGCACTAACATTTTCAATAGCTACTAGTACAAACGAATGTTGTAACAGTCATTGAATTTTATTCTTGCTTTCTAATATTCAAAACTGTAGAAAGATTTAAATTTAGAAACGATCTCAATAACTCTTTCGAATATTTTCTGTTTAATTTAAACTTTCTATTAACTTTGAATATAGTGAGTTGTGCCCATTGTCACGCAACAGAGAACAACTGTAGTGCCTTCAGCGCTTTGATTTTCCTGCAAGACCACTGTTCAGTCGGTTCAAATTTTGTTGATAATGAGGGGATCAACCATTTATTGTAAATAGGGGGAATCGTTGTTTTCTGATTACAAACACGCAGAAATCGTTTGTAATTTAAATCGTTCGATTTACCTGTATCGATCAGTCCATGTTCATAACGGTTCTCACTTGCATGTTTACCGACTGTAGGACCGATTTCCGTCCCCGCCCATTTGGGAATGGTCCGTAGATACTATACCAGCCAGATTGGTTACATCCGGTTATTAGATACAGTACCCCACATCACGAAATCAATCAGAATCATACCGCTTTTAGTAAAATACATATGTACATATTGTTTTGTCTTATGATTAATACATTTTAAAAGCACCTCGACAGATATGTTTTTAGTTTAATCAGAGAGACATAAGATATATAATCCACAGTATACTAAACACAATACGTAATGTGCGTAAATACAGTGTGTGGTTACTGAGCTCAATGGGGTTCTCACAAAGGACAGCATGCACATATATACTAAATTATATAAATAAATTAATACATACATACATATTGGTAAGCAGTATTCATATTATGAGACATATAGTGAAAAGCATGAAATCTATAGTACATTTACAATATTTAAAATAAAATCTCAAGAGATTTAACGTTTCGTATGAAGTAATAATAATAATGATATAAAGCACGATAATAGTAGCCATACATTGTACATTGTCAAAATCATAATTAGATACGGTATACGCACATACAATTGACAATACGTGGTTGCATAAATTCTATAGAAGTTATGTATATTTACTGTTATTACTTTTCCAAGTAAACATTATACATGTAGATATGTATTTTATGATATTGTGCAATGATTATAAACAAATAAACTTCTCAGGTTATTATATAACTAACATGTTAATGAATGAAATGTTTTAAACACGTAAATATTTACAGCTTATATAAGAATATACTGGGCGATTTAAGACAGTTGCAAATTCAGGCCCAATTCCCTGTTTATCTGTTGCAATCCTTGTTGCAGTGGCAGCGTCAAGAACTGAGTGACATCTCGTCCTTGAAGGACCCCCATGAACATTGAAATAACGTGGACGCCGTTTCCGTCTTTGTCGTCGGAGCATACAATTGCCCCACTGTCCCCAGGTTTACCAAATGTTTCCACCCTAGGACGTTGAGCTTGGTCATTGTCATCGTCATAGTTATTCTCGTTAACGATGACCACATATTTATATTTGCAATTTGGTCTTTCAAAGAGAGGCACGGTTATTCTTCCAATGCTTGGAGAAGCAGAAGATTTTGCCGTCCAAGCGAAAATAAGCTCTCCTTGTAGTAGACGTTGTATTTGCCTGTCGTGTTGGCCTTGGAAGCTGAACAATAATGTATTTGAGGGTTCGTCTGTTGAGGTTTTAAAACGCTTGTCGTTGATGTCAACTTCAGGCAATATTCTGACAGCAGCAATATCCAGCTCTCCCCTCTCTTGTAGAGCTGGGTACGTCTTTACTGCAATGCACTCAGAATATCCATTGTCATGTCTATAGTATATGAATCCATTTTCCTGTTCTTCGGCAAAGTGACGAGAGACTAATGCATAGCTGTCTCTGCCATTCATTGCAAATCCCCCTAAAGTACCAGTTCGCTCATTTCTTCCGGCAAGTTCAGTTCCAACATTGATTCCCGCTAACGGACGATAAGTGCACGGTCCGTAATTGAAATGATAGTTAAAAATCTGCTGTCTTTTCAATGTTTGGATAATAGTGTCATCTAGTGTTGCATCTGCATCTCTATTGAAGAATATTTCAAGAATATGGTGTTGATATCCACATCCAATAATGCTGGAATCTATCTTACATAGACATGCCGCTATCTGCAATGAACAACAGTAACATTAGGATAATGGAGGTCAAAAACATTTACGTGATAAAGGTTATGTACATGGAAATCTTGATACCAGAATGGTGGCTGATTTTGTTTTAACTATTTAAGGCGAGTTGTGCTCTAACAATATTAGCTAGTTACAATTGATGATAGTTATCCTTTTGTTCAATAACAGCGATAATCTAACTATAAATCAACTTATTTTACATTGTTATTTAAGCCATGAGTTTTTGGGTACTCCAACCGAGGCCATTCAGATTTGGGAACATCACTTCTGTCAAACAGCGCCATCACATCTAACAGAAGGATTTCCATCTTGCTTCCTCTCTCTCTTTCAGTGTTATCGGAAGGTCTGAACCGTTTACCTGTATCATCCAAAAAAAGTTATGGATTATATTAGGTGAGAACAGCGGAAGTTTAACACGCGTATATACACATGTACAACACTAGCAGTTTTACTGGAAAGGTACCGAGTTTTGCTAGATTAAGTTTAATGTCTCACGGTAACTGATACACTCTCGATTCCAGTATCTGGTTATCAAACAATAACTTGGTGTCTGAATGGTCGCATGAACGCGATTAATACAAAGATTGAATATTCACGACCTTCAAGTCAGAACAAGGACATCATTACCATGAAACCAATATGGCATTGCCTTTAAACAGTACGTTTGCATGAAACTCTCAAATACTATAATGGTACGGAGACCAAAAACAACAGAACGAATGAAATACTCATTTTACTTTCGTGTTGACAACTGGTGTCGTATTTGCAATGAAAGTCGCAGGTGTGGACCAATGATTCTTTCTTAAGTTAGTCATTAAAAAACAAACCTGATCTTAATGATCCTCTTTGTAAGTCACTGGCATTTCGTTTCCTCGCTTGCAAGCCATTATGTTTTATTTTCTGGTCGACAAAATCCGATACTGAACAATGTTCCTGCGGATTGATTAAAGCACTTTTCGAAGGAACTTGCCGCTGGATCTGAGATGGCGCTGGTTCTTTTCTATCCTGAAGTACATTGGTATACTTGTGTTCTGTTGTCATTTTGTCTACCATATTTCGAAGTTTTCCACAGGCATGCCGCTCCAACAATAGATTTGTGTTTTTCTTTATATCCTCGGAATTTGTAACTATAATAGTCGAGCATTTATGTGCCTCTTTAAAGTCAATTATTGTCCCTTTGTTGTCATCGGTTAATAAAATTAGCGGTGAAAGGTGTCGTTCAACGTTACTACGAGGTCTGTAACAATGCGTATGAATAACACACACAGTCGGTTCCAATGTAGATCCATCTTGGCATTTGGCACGGCTGTCTACAACTTTAAAATGATCAATCACATTTTCAGTAAAATATTTGCACTCATGTCCTCGGTCTCCGCAAATAGTTACAATTCTGACGTCTGCAAAGCTTTGTACGATAAACGTGTTTGGGTGTATTGAATGTCCCCTTCGAATCAAGCTTTCTACACGGTCAGCCGTGTATCTGTATCGCCGAAATACATCCTTAGGTAATGTATGACTTTTCCATTTCATACGACCCATCTTGAGAAGTAAACATTACTTAATGAACTTATACAACACACTTCGAACGTTTTAATATACACGGATCCACTTCACGTAATGACCTACGACTAACACCATATTAAATCGTTATACACCACGGGTTACAAAATATACTCGATACTTTGATAATTCTATAACAGCTTAATGTGGCTTTCTAATCATAGTTTGAAACTTAAAACTAATCATAAAAATAGTCCGTTTGCGGACGTACCAAACAAGTATGCAATCTTATGTTACAAGCTATTCGTATGAATATTTATATATCGACTAAGCCCGGTTGGATTGGAGAGGTGGCTTTCTATTCGTAGTCTACGTAGTCAATCGGTGTGAAGTAATCTATATTCTATAAATAACGGTCGCGTCACAGCCCGCTGTTCGAAGACTGTTCACTTACATTTGTTTTACATTTCTCTCTATAAACATTCGCGATGAAGCGGCGAAAGTAAGTCGAAAATAAGTCGTAGATCAACAGATCTAAATGTTTAAAGTCACAAAGTTCCTGTGTAAATGGATTTAATACGTGCATACAAATAATGCAAATTTGAATATGCATACGCATGTACTAAGATCACATGCCATTGGAATGAAAGATTTGTCGTAAGGTGTTTGCATATTTATACGGTATGAACGTTCGAAATAAGGCTTATCACATTTTATAAACCAAGATGTTAATCTTTTTGTGGCCATTTAAGTAACTGCTGCATGACGACCAACAT
This sequence comes from Congeria kusceri, assembly GCA_027627225.1. Classification (NCBI taxonomy): domain Eukaryota; kingdom Metazoa; phylum Mollusca; class Bivalvia; order Myida; family Dreissenidae; genus Congeria; species Congeria kusceri. The sequence continues at coordinate 41,028,653 of CM051029.1, read as the reverse complement.
TGTTGTGACAGAAACAAAACGTTCTGATGGTTCTCAAATGTCATCTAATACACCTGATAAGCTTTAGGTTAATGTAATTTCTTGAAGATTATAAATACTCGAACGCATGTGATTAAGTGTTTAATGTCATTGTTTATGTACTAAAATTAATCGTGTAACGCAAATGGAAATAAAAGTTGGCCTAATATTTTATCCTTTGTAACATAAAATGTAGACAGAACCTTTTCCCTATATTAAAATGAGGTCATGGGCCAATTTTGATAACTCTAGTTTGAAATTTGTCAAAATTATGGGCCTTTTTACACTTAGAAATTTAACATATAAGCTATATGGACATGTTAAAGTTTTTCGGTAAGCTAGTTTCTCAACTTTTCGTTTCCACTCTCTAACTCGAGAATGGATTAAGCTATTGTAATGAAACTGCAATCATAGATACCTTATAGCGAGACCTTGCTAGGGATTGCATATGGGGTGGGTGGGGTCAAGGTCACTGTTAACAAAAAAGAAAAACGGTTTCTGCTCAATTACTTGAGAACCAGTTGAGATATTTTAACAAAACTTAATACATTGATACTTTACATCAAGACCTCACTTGGGATTGCATATGGGGTGGGTGAGGTCAAGGTCACTGTTATGTTAAACAGAAAAATGGTTTTCGCTCAATAACTTGAGAACTCATTGAGATATTTTAATGAAACTTTATACATACATACCTTATATCGAGACCTCACTTGGGATTGCATATGGGGTGGGTGGGGTCTAGGTCACTGTTACTAAAAAATAGAAACACGGTTTCCGCTCGATAGCTTGAGAATGCATTGGGGTCAAGGTCACTGTTACTAAAAAATAGAAACACGGTTTCCGCTCGATAGCTTGAGAATGCATTGAGATATTTTAATGAAACTTAAAACATACATACCTTATATCGAGACCTCTCTCGGGATTGCATATAGGGTCAAGGTCAAGGTCACTGTCACATTACAATAGCTTAATCCATTCTCGAGTTAGGGAGCGGAAACGAAAATATAAGAAACTAGCTTACCGAAAAACTTAAACCTGTCCATATAGCTTATATGTAAAATTTCTAAGTGTAAAAAGGCCCATAACTTTGACAAATTTCAAACTAGAGTTATAAAAATTGGCCTATGAGTTCATTTTAATATAGGGAATAAGTGTTTTAATGAAATCCCTCAAGCCATTCCTGAGAAACCAGCTTACAGAAAAACATTGACCTGTCCACATAGCTTATATGTAAAATTTCTAAGTGTAAAAAGGCCCCTAATTTTGACAAATTTCAAATTAGAGTTACCAAACTTGGACTATAGGTTCAATTTTAATGTCGGGAATAAATGTTTTAAGTTTGAATGAAATCCCTCATTCCTGAGAAATTAGCTCACCAAAAAACTTTAACCTAGTTCAGACGCCGATGCCGGGGTGAGTAGAATAGCTTGACTTTTCTTTAAAAAGTCTAGCTAAAAACGTTATGAGTTAATTACGAAAAAAAAAAGATGAGTATATAACTAACATTTTCGAATAGAAAATTGTTTACTTCAAGGACGCCTATTAAAACTTGTGAGCCGGGCCCAATTTTGTGAGTCGGTTGCGTTACCGCAAACAAACAATTTTTTAAGGATGGCCTTTTGTGCATTGTTCCTTTAAATATTTACGCTGCATAATGTGTTTAGAAAAAAAATTAATATATTATCACAAAACGATGTGTTTTCATCATTAAATCTTATTCCAACCCGAGGGTAAACAACCCCAATCATTCATATTGTTCAAAGCAAAAGTCTCCTTCATAAACTCTTTTTCAGTACTTTAATATACTGAATCATCTGTTTTTCAGGAAATAAGTGATATAAGCTTTGTACTGGTATGCGTGGTCATCGGTATGCTTCACCCTGCACCCACCATTGTATGAAGTAAACTGACACTGAATCTAAAAATACAAGCATCAGATGGAAATAAAGTAATACATGATATTTCATTGATATTTTATTACAAGCAATGCGTTATTATCGAAACTCTACAAAAAAAAATAATTGCCCATTATGGAATCATTGATTCTGCAATGTTACTTTTTTGAACAGCAATTTGTATTACCGATATTATTTTATATCTTCAAATGTGTACTTAGAATAAGGCCATACACATTTGATTCTATGTTTAGCGTCCTCGGGCTGGTAGGTTTTCAGATGCCTGAACGCAAAACTAAATTTTACACTGTGAAAAATTGTGATGGAAAGCGTACAAAATATGCCTATAATAACACACTTTGTGTGATTTCTTAATTTTATGATCTCAGTCAATGAATGACATTATATCTTAGTTCATGTTAACTTACACAATGTATTGGAGTTTTGAAGGAATACTGTTGGTGGAAATCTTGTAGTTTGGGTATGTCAATCACTTGAAATAAGTTGATGATGATGATTTGGAATATTGTATTTTTCAGTAACTTACCTACAGCTTTATAGATCTAAAACACTTAAAATGGGTATGTTCTGTGGTATAACTATTTTGTATTGCCCATTAAAGGACATACTTCTATTGTATCTATTCAATTTAAAATATGTGAAAACATTTTTCTATGATCATGAAGATGTTATTATTTACCAATATTTGCATGAGTGTACAAGTAGTCAATATGCACAGTTAAAATACTCTGTTAAAAAAATTAAGTAGGTTCCCAATATGAAGATGATTTGTAATAGTTTTGCAAGTGAACATTTGTTTTAGCTATGAATAAGTGGTGAATGAAATTCTTTACTTTTTTTTTCCTGCCTGGTTGGTTTTGAAAAATCATGCGGACGCTAAACATAAAATCAAATTAACAGAAAAATAAAAAGCAATGATTGTGTCAATGCAATCATTATTTGTTGCTTTTTTGTTGATGCATATTTTTATATATCTAGATATCTGGTACTAGTCGACAATACATAAAGATAACCCGGTCAGTTACTTCTCACTATTACGTGAAATTTTAGTTCTTCCTCAATACTTGGAGCAAATGTGTACATTAATGTACAGCTCAAACCCGGAGGGTCATATAGCTGGGAGTTGTAATGTTGCAACTATTTGAAATGTAACTTTTAAACTATTCATTTGACATTTTCGCGAAAATATGTAATATTATATAATCTACATAAAACTTATGCACGCTTAATCTTCTTTTACAGTAGCTTTCCTTTAATTCAATATGTTGATTTATATGATTGCATTTTATAATAATACACAATTTAATTATACATTTAAAGCTTGTCAAAAATATTTTGCGGTTACGATTCGCTATCAACGTCGATTCGATACTAATAGTCGACATGTCTAAAAGAATTTCAGAGGCATTTCTGTGATAAAGGTAAATAAATGTTAAATAAACATTTGAGTACCATTACAAACAAAAGTGTTACATAATAACTTACCTAGAATCTATACAAGTAAAAAAACACAACACAAACTCGCTTACATCAAAATGTCAGGAAGTAAACAATGATGAGTTACTTATATCAGCGCATGCGCACTCAAAAACGAGTGCATCATCCCAAAGTGGCAAAATGGCCAAAATTTAAAAACTCGACACACTGGGGTATAAAATGTCTCGAGTTTGATGGTAACTGGGACTTTACATGTTTTGTTATTTTATTTTATGTTTTAGACAAAAATATGCAAAATGAACGCAATTTGTACTTTTGACAAGTGAGGACATCCTCACTTTGCGAGAGAGACCCCACTTGTTGGTGTGCATACCGACTGAAGTCCTCAATGTCCCGTGTGAGCAACCTCACGCACGCACGCCGGACAACGGGCAATCACAAAAGTGTAAGTACGTGTCGTACCTTATGCAAGGTCCTAAGTCACTTGGCCATTAATAAAAGTGTTAATTTGGTGGATGTGTACACATTAAATATTATAATCGTAATGATACATTCTAACCCTAACGTATTAATCTCTCTTATTGCTTGCGTATGTTTTATACTACATTAACTGCAGTGCATATTTATACAATAGAAATGCACCTATCAATATTTTCCCCTAAGCGGGGAGCGGCGGGTATATGCGGGAATTTGACACGGGGAATGACACCGGGTTCCAAGGAAATAGACTTTGGTCGGATTTAATTATATCCCGGCAATATTGGACCCCAGGCCATTTGATACCCCTATAGCATCTCCCACTGAGGGGATTTAGACAACATCAGACCCCCTCCTCGCAAAAAAGTCAAATTCCCCTGGGTCAGCCCTCCGCTCCCCCCGTGGGGGGGGGGAGAATTGTTGATAGGTGCATAACTCTTGAGTATATTAAACATAATAACAATAAACAAAACGGAATACGCAACTGAAGATAAAGAAAGACGATTGACTTTTGTTTCTTTAAAAGTTAAAAAGCGGTTTTACCCATAAAACACCAGCTATTATATTGTGTGTCAATGAACATGCTTGAAATATAGTTAAGTATATCGAGGTTGGTTTACAGAATGTCATTTGTGAAAATACATGTATTGTTTACTATAGGTGACAGCTTGCATGTGGTCTACATATCTTCTGTTTATATTGTCAAAGTAGGCGGACACTTTTTAAATATAAAACATGACACACGGGAATGTCAATAAAGAGAATACTAGGTTAGTGTCGAATACAGATAAGTTTATTTAGCGAGGCTTAGAAAACCTAAACCACGAGCTTTGTGATATCAAATTTCTGACAACATATAATTTCTAGCCATTATCTAGCAAATCTAGGTATGTTTAGCGTCAAAAATATATGTACTTGATATGGTATAAGACAAAGACTTTAGACAACTTTACTGCTTCTGGACTTTGCTTCGATATTATATTGTTTTTGATCTGATTCAAGCAGCACCATTGCTTAGCTTAAAACTTAGGTATCACCGATGTCACACTGAGGGCTTTCATACACAACAGTATATATGTATACAGTGAACGGTGCCAATATTTTTACATCGATGTTTTTAATTATTCAGTTCACGGATTTAGTTCAGCGCATATTTGTTTGCTTAGTCCTGCGGTTTAACAACCAATTTTATATTCGAGTACCAAGGGATAAAAGAAATTATATTAAGTGAAGCATGCATGCAGCTACATGTAGTTCCACAAAACATTTCAGATCAATCAGAATCCACATCTGAATTTCAAATTACGTGTTCGTCAATTGCGTCTCACAATGGATGTGATCATGCTTTACGATGTGCGCTTATTGGAAAAAGTACCCCATGGTACAATGATCTATTATCATTCTGTTCGACGCTTATGTGATATCATGCTTAACGCCTGCCACTAATTGCAATGGTATTTGAAGTACCCACAATAGCAGTATGTTAAAGTTGTATTCTGTTTGTAAAATTAATGGTATCTGGCAATACAGATATATGTCCAGTGTCACTTACTGAAAAAAGAACAACTTGTTAATGGTTTTCAATTTCCTTCCTATTGACAAACTAATGGCATACGGATTGATCAATGTGTTACTGCACAGACTCTTCTGGTCGTTTTACGTCTCTCTCTCTTTCAACATGCACCAAAAACAACGAGCAAGTCATTCGAATACGATTTTAGAAAATAAAACAAAAACATGATGGATATTTGTTACTTCCCGTATATGCATGTAAGAAGATATTTTTTCAAGAGTGATATTAGAAATAATATATGCTCTCGATTAGCTCAAATACGAATGAAATGTTTTTAATTACGCATAACTAAAATCTGATATTAAATTTCAATTCAGCGATGAATAAACTATGATAACAGGTTGAAAACCAGCAATACCAGAAGATACTGAATTGATCATTTAATATTTATTATTATTTATAAGCCATTTCGATAAGCATTAATAAATACACTGTACTTGATGTTATATTGTTGGTGAATATGAAATAATATGTAAGGTTCGAATATTGCATAAAGCATGCGACTCTGCAAAGGGTTTACTTATCCAAATATTTATAAATCAATACATTTATTTCAACATTGGTTTAATTGCTCGTTATATAAGAGTTTCAAGAACAACATGGGTTTGAACAGGTGATTGTCGTTTTTCTTTCTAAACAATTATTTAAGAAATCAATTTAAAATTTACGTAAAAATCACTATTCTCTATTGTGAACTATTATTAATGTGATATCAGATCTATATTTATCATTAATCGAACTCGAATTTCGTTTTGAATTTTGAAATTTTAAGTGTGTTTGATCAAATATAAATATACAATAGATGAGATAACATTACCTTCATGTTAAGAAGTGGTCTCCATTTATTTTATATACAAGTGGTTGTATATTCAGAGTCATTGCATTATCGCGTTGAAAAGTGTTTGTTTGTCCCATATTTGGTTTTACAAATTATCAAATTCTCACCATGAAAGTGCTTGAATTGATGGCTGTTTATGACAAATTTACACTATTAAGCACTCGGAGAGCACAGACCACCACCAAGGCAGCATATTACCAACATGTCTGTGCAAACAAGGGGGCATTTTGTTTTATCTCTCAATGCAAAAGAATTATTAAAAAATAATCCTAGATTCAAGCGGTTATCCAGAGTGCTACCAGAGCACTACCAAAATGTTATCACTTGTTAACCGATCCATTGCCAATCATCCCACAAAATGTCCATCCATTAATGGCGTTTGGCGAAAAGTTGGATCCTTGGCGGTGTCAAAAATGAAAAGAAAGTCAGCTTGCAGATTGACACGACGATTATGCTGATTAGAAATTTTTCTTCGTTGCACTATCATATATTTACTCAGTACACGCAATTTTATATGACTTTGTTTGTTACTTAAGTATAAAGAAGAAAATAAGTTTATGTAAAAATAGCCAGTATTCCGTATGGTTTCAGATCGAATAACATGTATTGTACTCAAATAACTGCGTGTTTGAATGTAGGAAATCCACGTTTTAAAGGAATACATGGTAGTTGAGTGATCGCTATTTTCGCAATAGTGTAATGGATACGATGTCCACCTTGCGATCATGGGTTCGATTCCTACATCGTTACTCGGGGAGCGTTCGACTGATTGTTCTCAAAAGACACCAAGCACTGGTTCTACCCGGAAAAACGGACTGGTTCTACCCAGAAAACAGTGTCTCAAAAAGCCTCTTGCTTTCGACACAATCGAGCTATAATAAATACGGTAAGTTTAACTAAATATGATAGCTATTGGATTTATAACCGCGCATGCTTAGGTCAATCTCCGAAAATCACTGTTTACAGAATAAGAGCGTTTTGACAAGACATCTCCGTCAAACAACAGTCTCTGATTTTTAAACGTACACAATACCATTAATCTAAAGTATTTAATTGATGAAGACTTGCGCGTGTTCTAAATGTTATTGTACGTATGTTATTTTCTGCCGATAAGTACACTTTGAAAACAATAAACTTATTTTTTGCACTAAGTGCACATCGATATGTAATGTTCCGTGGTACAATTTATCGAACGCATAAGCTGTATATATTTGTATGTGGTTATCTCGTTCTTCCATGTGGATTATATGATAGTTGGCTGAATAGCAATGACAATAGTTTAACGAGATTCCATTTTCTCTTACTCGCTGTACAGCAATAGGACAATTGTTCATTATACAAAAATAACCACATTCTGCCACGTCTTGCGTAGAGTATATAAGTACACGTGCGTAATAGTAAACAGCCGGATAAAATTAATAAATTTATGACACTTGATTTAATAGTGATGAAAAATGACAGGGCTTTTACTTTCACAGCTATAATGAGAATGGGTTATTACACAAAAATGACGGCACAGTAGGCCTGTTTGTCCAATGGAGTAGAGCAAACTGTTAACAAAGGCAGGCGCTTAATATTCGTCAGCAGCATATTATTTATGTGTAACTGCATAATAGAACGTATCACATTTAAGCCTTGGTATATGCGCGTATTATATTCAAACATCTTACAAGGTCGGTCATATATAATATTTCAAAATAAAGGACGAAAGCATAAAATATTTTGAAATAGAATATACCATATGTCAGAATGATACGATCATACAATATTAAGATAAAATGAATAGACCATTAAACGTCGATTTAACGCAAAAATATGGATGCACTGAATTATTTTCACATATTTTTTAACGAAAGAACACAATTTATCTCCCGGTAAATACAGTTCACACAATGCCGTAAGAATAACCGAATTTCTAATTTAAATGATATCTGATTCGTAGTGGTCTTCCTTTCCCGCAAGACCACTGTTATGCACATACACTTCTTACCTAGGATCGATACCCATCCCCGCCTATTGGGGAATGGTCGATGGGTACTATACCAGCCAGACTGGTTACCTCCAGTTACTATATCCGGTATCCCCACATCACGAAATCCATCAGAATCATTAAATATATTTTGTACTGTCTTAGGATTAATCCAATTTTATAACACCTTGACAGATTTGTTTTTAGTTTAATCAAATAGACAAGATGTATAATCCACAGTATACAAAACAAAATACGTCAAACGTGCATATATACAGTGTGTGGTTACTGAGATCAACAATGGGGTTCTCCCAAGTGACAACATTTAAAAACTACTAAATTATATAAATAAAATAGTAAATACATAAATATTGGTAAGCAGTATTCTTAGTTTGAGACAAAGAGAGGAAAGCATGAGATCTAGTGTACATTTACACATTGTATATGTTTTAATCGTATAGTTTATTATACTTATAGTAGATAGCCAACATACATTCAGTATTTGCCTTTGAGTACAATTTACTTAGTCATATAGGTGTATACAAAACCAATATGTAAAATGAAATCTCAAGAGATCTAACGCTTACGAAGAGAGTCATAATATTTATTATTTATAAAGCATGATCATAGAAGCCATACGTTTAATATGTACATACTCAAAATCAGAATGAGTTACATATATACATATAACTAAGAGTACGTGTCTGCATAAATTCTATATAAGTTAAATATACTTGTTGTTATTACTTTTCCAAGTAAATATGGATATTTACTTAATGATAATTTGCAATGAATACTACTATAAACAAACGTATCCATTGTACTACATAACCATATACTGGGTCATTTAACACAGTTGCAAATTCATAACCAGTTCAACGTCAAGAACTGAGTGACATCTTGTCATCCCTTTGACGGACATTTAAAGCAGTCAGTGAACATGTATTCACACACACCAATATTATGTTTGTACAAAAAATAATTATCTGATCAAAGCGCTTTGCTACTTTCTGCATGCAAACACCTTCAACACAGCTGCAAGTTCCCGTCCAGAATCGTGCTAAGCTGGTGTAGTCCTTGCTGAAGTGGCAGTGTCAAGAAGCCAACACCATTGTGTGAATCCAGTTTGCCCATTAACATTGAAACAACATGGACGCCATTACCATCTTTATCGTCAAAACATACAATAGCCCCGCTGTCACCTTTCTTTCCAAATGATTCCCCAACAGGAGGTCCAACTGCCCCTTGGTCGGCATATTCGTCAGTCTCGTTTTCAATGACCACATAATTATACCGACAGTTTGGTCGTTGAAAAACTGGTATCGTAATTTTTCCTCTGCTGGGCTGCGCATCTGAATGGGCCGTCCAGGCGAATATATACTCACTTTTAAGCGAGTCCCTTACCTGTGCTTCAGTTTGGTCTTCAAAATTGAATATCACACTATTCGTGAAAGTGCCTATTGAGTCTCTGAACCTAGTGTCTTGGATGTTTGTCTTAGGCAGGATTTTGACAGCAGCAATATCAAGCTCCCCTCGTATTTGGCTTGTGTGAACTCCTATTGCAGTAAACTCACCATTGGAATGCTTATATTTTATGTAATTGCCCATTCGGACCAAATGACGAGCGACTAATGCATAAAGGGTTCCGTTGTCACTGGCAAATCCTCCCAATGTAGCTATTAAATGTTTAATTCCAAGTTGTGATCCGACCTTTATGCCGCATAATGGAGTGTATTTGCATGGCCCATAATTGAAATGGTGATGGAAAATGTTGTGTCCAATCAAACTCTTTGTAAGTGCGCTGTCCAGTGCAGCATTTGCCTCGCGATTCAAGTGTATTTGCAGTATGTGATGTTGATAACCACATCCGACAATGCTGGCATCTACCTTAAACAGTTTTTCAACAATCTGAAAGCAGACCAGTATAAGTAGTGAATATTTAATTAAAATAGACATAAAGTGAGCTAAAACGATTTTCTTTAAATTACTACACATAGACATTTGCATATATACATACGATATGAGAGCGACGAACAATTTGCTTGATGAATGCATTGTTGCAATTTTCTTTTTTACTCGCAATGTCATAACCTTCTGTCAGTCGCATTAATACACGTAACGTAAGACTTAACTTACTGTGAATAAAATGTCACGGCTTATGTATATAGTTAGCTATATGATAACAATCACAAAACCGATTTACCTTGTGATTTAACTCCTGTGTTTCAGGATATGTTACTTTTGGCCACTCTGGTTCCGGAACATCACTTCTTTTAAACAGCGTCATTACATCTAATAGAAGCATGTCCATCTTGTCTCTGGCTGCTTCAGCGATTCGAGAAGGTCTGAACCGTTTACCTAAATAGTACGAATACCGCTGAATGATTTAATGTTGTCATAAATACAAGGCCGATATTTTAAATTAATACGATTTAAATAACGAAACCAGTAGAACTAAATCAAAAATGACATTTTGATATACATGTATTTGTGTTACCGTTAGCTTTAAATGTATGCTAACCATTTTATTTAGAAATAAACATTCAATAATAAATTGATCATTAATATTTACATTATTTGTTTTTCACATGGACATTATTTGTGATTTCAATCAGAAATTATATTCATCATTACATAAAGCATGATATATTATTTGTAGTTTCTGACTGCAAACTGCAAACCTGATCTTAAAGACCCCGATGCGTAAACATCGGCTTTACGTTTTACTGCTGACAGGTCCTTTTCACAGATATTCCCGCCGTCAGAGTCTGTTTGTGCACCGTTTGTGTACGGAACATTAGTATCAGTCGACTGCCGTAGCACTCGCACACTCTGGAATGACGTAAACGTTGGGTCAGTCTGACGAACTATACTCTTTTCCTCGATGGGGTCATTAATCACTCTTTCAACCATTGTCGTTAACACTCCACAAGCATACCGCTCCAATAAAAGATTTGTGTTTCTTTGTATAGCCTCAGTTGAGGTAACTATAATAATTGATGGTATGTGTGCATCTTTGAAGTCATTGATTGCCCTTTGGTTATCATCGGTTAATAAAAATAGCTTTGAAGGATGCCGTTCGTTACGCCGAGGTCTGTAACATTTGGTGTGAATAAGGCACACAGTCGGTTCGATTGTAAATGTATCTGCGCGTTTGGTATTGCTTTCGAAAGCTTTAAATGTATCAGTCGTACTTTCAGTAAAAAGTTCGCAATCACGTCCCCGACCGTCGCAAATAACTACAATTCTGACGTTTCCAAAGCTTTGTTTGATAAACGTATTTGGCTGTAAAGAATGTCCCGTTCGAATCAAGCGTTCTACACGGTAAGCCGTGTATCTGTATCGCGGAAATGAATCCATATCAAATGTATTACTTTCTACTTTGATACGACTCATCTTGAAGAGTAAATCTAACTTAATGAATTTATACAACAAACTCAGAACGTTTTAATATGCACGGATCCACTTCACATGACATATGACTTACATCCATTAAATCTTTATAAAACACGGTTTTCAATGTATGTATTATTTTTTAAAAATTATCATTAAATTATTCTATTATTATTATAACATCTTAATACTTCTTTTTTTTAACCACACAGTTCAACTTAAATAGTAACAATGAACAGTAACCGTTTGCGGTAAGTATGTAATCTAATGTCATTCGCTTTACATATTGGCAAAACCTAGTCGTAGTGATTTATTATTCTCTCGTTTACTTCGGTTTAATTTGATTGAATGCTTTAAATAGCGGTCTCGTAACAGACACAAATCTATATCGGAAGACGGATCATTAGCGAATACATTTCATTTTCGCTGCGGCAAAGCGGATAAAAAAATATTGGAAAAACAAATTTCTTCATCAAGCAAACATGATCTGGTGTAAATTTATTATTGCAATGCAGTTTGCTTACGCATTTCACAGAGTTGTTCGTAGTTATAATATTTACCGTTAACCCTTCATAGGTAGTGAACATATTGTAAAGTGTAATACGTACACAGATTTATATTGTCACATTGGACTCAGTCGACATGTTGTAGATCTATATGTCTGTTTGTTTGAAGTTACAATTTTTCCTGTTTAGTTGGGTTAAATGAATACACAAAATAATGCCATTTTAGAAATGAATGTGAAATCACAAAACAATGCATACATTAAAAAAATCCAAACCTAAATCATACAACAATACTTGAATATATAAAGTAAATGTATTACGTATACAGATTTCGATACTACACTAATTTTTTTATGTAATATCATATTATGTTCGCATAAATAACTTTATAAGTTTTCACGCATGCGCTTAAATGTTCTGTTATGTATTGTTAGCTCACCTGAGCTATTGGTATGCCGTCAACAATTTGGGCAGTTGTCGCGATAGAGACTACAATTTTTATTCAGTCTTGACCTAACTTGCACAGTTTGTGTATTACCGGAAATTCTCGGACGGGATTGTTATTGGGTCAGATCACACCAGTAACACCAGAGTTATTGCCCCTTTTGCATGCAAAAAGGTTCAAAAATGTCATTTTCCAGCATATAAACTTTCTTTTTTATTCCATCTTAACCAAACTTTAACAGTCTGTGTATGACCATTCGATCTCAACAGACGCCAACAATTGGCCAGATCGTGTTTCGAACACCAGAGTTATTGCCCTTTGTTAATTAAAAAATATACAAAAATTGACATTATTCATGATTGGAACTTCATTTTTCGTTCAATCTTCTTCAATCTTGCAAAGTTTGTTTATTACCATTAGATTACAGTTGCAGTCGAATATAAGCACGATCGGCCCAGAAACACCAGAGTTATTGCCCGTTGTGTTTGAAAAAAAAAGCTGAATTGGACATTATTAATGATAGAGACTTCATTTTTCATCCAATATTCACCAAAGTTGAATATAAGAAAAATCGCACCAGAAACACATTGCTGTCATTATGAAACCCTTACGCATTGGTTCGTAACATTCGGTATGTAAGTTGGTTGGTAATGAGAAGTAGATCATTATTGATTATTGTGTCATAGAACAATATCAAACTGACCAAAAGTGATTATACCTTGTCACGGCAACTACGTTCGGAATATGTGGAAGGTCATGTCAAGTAGAATATCCCTATTGATTATTGGATCCTCGCGTCAAAGGTCAGGATCAAACTGCCTATAGAGGTACAAAATTAACCAATAGTGTCAAAATATTGACCGGAAAATTGCTACAGATTTCTACATCTTATGTGCCATTGGGGGCTAGTCATAACTGACAGTGATAGTTCTTGTTATTACTGGTATTTAACAAAACTGATTCAGCATTTTGAAATATTTGTGTTTTGATATATTTAATGTTTTTATGCCCCCACAAAGAGGCAGGCATTAACCGTTTTACTTGTTCGTCCGTACGTCCGTCCGTCTGTCCGTCCCAAAATTGTGTGTGCACAACTTCTCTTTAACTGCTTGGCCGATTTCGCTCAAACTTCACAGGTAAAGAACCTTAATGTAGAGATGATCGTACAGAAGGAATTTTGGCTGCGACCAATTTTGGCAGAATTATGGCCCTTTGTTGTTGTTTTTTTAAATATAGCAATTTTCATAAAATTTTGTGTGCTCAATTTCACTTTAACTGCTGGGCAAATTTCGCTCAAACTTTCACAGCTGAAAAACCATAATGTGAATATGATCGTCAAGCAAGGAATTTTGGCTGCGACCAATTTTGGCAGAATTATGACCCTTTCATTTTTCCACTGTAAAGTATATATGAAAATTAATTTGTGAAGGCAAAAATTAATGTTGGCGACACACCCTTTGTCTGTGTCCAAACGTGCATCGTGGGTGCATCCGTCTCTGTGACACATCTGGTTATATTTTAACGAGTATCTCAGGGTGTCATTCATCATCCATTTTAGCTCGACTTTTCAAAGTTTCAGAAAAGTTTAGTTCCTAAGGTGAGCGACCTAAGGCATTATGGCTCTCTTGTTTTCTATATATAATAATTGGTTTTGGTTAGCCCAACTGATTTAGATTTCGCAGTTAGGACATTAAATGACATTTTTCACAAATACGCAAATCTGTGAACAACTCCCTTTAACGCTATAACACTGATACTTCATTTTAACGCATTACTTACAGGACCGCCAGACTCTTTTGTGAATTTAAAATTATTCTTATGGTAACTAAAGTGAACAATTCTAATTCATTGTAGCAAAATAATAATGAATACTCAATTAATTACATAAAGTCAACAGTCATTTTGTATTTTGACAATTGTCATATTGGATTATACTGAAATATCAGTACGGCAAATGCTCTATGGCACTAGCACAAAATGAATCTCTCTCTACAGATGTTTCAGTTGTTCCTTCTGTCTGCACAAATACCCATATCATATATTTTCTCCTGGTGTATTTAATCTGTTGTTTGCATTTTCTAGATTCATAAATGTTTGTTTCAGAACGATATTTCGAAGAAGAGTTGTTTTTATTGTAATAAACAACGATTTGGATTTCTGATGCGTACGAATTAAACCAAGTGTTTTAATATGTGCGCATCAAAGGACAAATTATTGTTTGTAGCCAATTATAACGTGTATGTGAACATTATTTATTAGAGTCTAACGTGACCTGACAACATATTCTGCAATCACAATGAGCACTATATTTTACAGTTTCGGAACTATTTTTAGGCTTGCTTATTTTATATTTAACAACAGTAAATTTTATTCATTTAACACTCTGTGTGTGTGTCATGTCAGAATTATATATATAATATGGCATTTTGCAGTGCTTAGAATACGCCAACACAGTGCGACTGATAGTAACACCAAATACTGGTTGAAATCATTAATCAGGAAAACATATTGTTGCTTCGCAGTAGTAAAGTGTAATAATAGCTTTTCTGTATTAGATAAACATTGTTAAGTACATAAAGTATTACTCTTTTTCGTGAAAGTGATTTATTCAAAGAGTTTGGTATTTTTGACAAATTTCCGTTTTGGACAACCGGTGATAAAGACAACTGTTGTATCTAGAAAATCGTTTAAAGTAAAGGTATGCAAGGCTAAGCACAGGGCTTAACAGTCTTGTAAACCTTACCATGTATTTTGGGCTACGTGAGACATAAACCTGTAATAAAAAATCGACGAAAAGCTTTACAAAAGCTTTATATTTTTATCAACATCAATTGTTGTTTATTAAAATAACAACACTTTATTTCCAATATATTTCTGGGTGTTCTTTTTTGCTTCTTTATTTTTAATTTGCCATAATGTCGATAGGTTCCTTTATAAATTAAGATCCTACTAATAAAGATTTCGAAATTCAAATTTGATAAATGCATTACTATTCGACTGTTATTACTGTGTGTCAAAATTCCCTTTATCTCCTGCTCTCTATAAATAAACTGTGATACTTAATTTTTTTCTGATAATAAACATTTGCCTACTGAAATCATTGACTCTTATATTTTTATGTTTTCATAGTTACACATTGAACATGTAGATGAAACTTTCTCAGCTGCATAGCACTCCTCAGCACTGCCCCATTTTCAGCGGTCACTTTTTTGATCGGACCATGAGAATGAATATCCGTTAATTGGAGAGGGATGAACTATGTCGCCTTAAATACAGCGGTTATAAATGTTGTTTTTACGTCAAAGACTGATAGTTACGCTAATAACTCGTTCAATGTTGTTAGGTAAAGAAAATTTAAACTGAACCCATTTGTGCCGGAATTTGAAAAAAAGGTATAAAACATTGGACAACCATATATTTATAACATATCTGGGTATATTTGTCAGATATTAGCACTATAATTTTGATTTAAGTGTTTCAAACTTTTGTCTACAAAAGTAGACAACAAGCGCAAATGGATATATGTAATATATAATTCCAGATTATATGTCAAGATAAGCATTATTGGCTAGATATGTTCAAGGAGTAGACATTCAAGAGTTTGTACAGATAATATGTTTTATTATTTTGTCTACAAAAGTAGACATTAGACACAAAAGTGTACACTCTGAAATGTGTGCTCAACATGAAAATAATTATTGTTCAGAAGACTTTCAAGTCTTTGGGTTTGACAGTACGAATACCTAAATACTGTGGAACACTTCAAAGCATCTTCTGTGCACTCCAACATTACATTTTGAGCATATTTACCTGCATTTCCTCCCACACAATTACCAATGCACTTCTCTTGGTGGCTCTGCATAACGATTTATTCCATTAAGTCGGATGTGGTCTGGGATTCTTTTTGACAGTGGCCTCATCCGGTTCTTGGCTTTCCTGGACTTACTACAGGGGTACGTCCTTGGGCAAGCAGCCCAGTGACCCTGGCTCGTCTGACACCAAAAGGATCTAATGGTTGCCTACTTGCTGCCTTGGTAGCACGGTAAATGTGCCATGTATGTTGTACCGCAAAAGCTATACAATACATGAAAACTGGCAACCACCACTTTTTGGATCTGATAGAGATACGTTCACCATATTGTTGTCAGTCCACCTCACCACTATGATACCTTTGTGTGCGTCATACTTTTTATCATAGCTCCCTCTTGGTGTCCTTCCATGTCCTTCACATAATTGACTGGACAATCTTCTAATCACTTTGCGTGGGTGGTCCCTGTGCAAGATACTACCATATATGTAAGCCGGTCCACAAGTTTCAGAGAAGTAAATAGGTTATCAAATGTCAAGTGATATGCATCAACTTTCTGGAGCTCCGAAAGCAGGTCCATAACTACTACTCCAGCGTTTGTCGCACTGTCGCTCTTTTTCTATTAGCCATTTTCAAAAATATGTTCAAGGAACATTTTACCACATGTCCAATAAAATGACACCGCAAATACTGTAGTGGTTTGCATTTTGTCTAGATAAACATTCCAGTTGACGCTTATCAGGACAGCAAGTATAGACTAACAATCATTATCAAATTTATGCTCCTAATTAATTCCCAGCCTAGTGTTAACTTCCACTGTCTACAAAAGTAGACAACATGCTTAAATGGGATACAATCATATAATTTATGTTCTCTACAAGAAAAATGATAAGAAACCTGATGTATTGATGTTTGATGTACCGTAAGTATTAGGTTTATTGAGGTTTAACATAGTGCTTCAAATGCATAAGTGTTTGCATAAGCTTAAACCATAGTTTGAAGGCATCTTGTGTTTCAAAAGTATGCATGTGACAAGTCGTATATTCATTTAGTTCACGTCACTAGATAACTTTGTCAGGATGATGCCCTTGATGAATACACGATCAGATATGAAAGTGATCATATAGGGTAAAAGTTGAAGTCAATATGTCAAATTATACAAACACCGAAATAATATTCTAGAAGTCGCATTTTTTTCATCAGATTAGACTAAACCTCGGTCAAATGTTATCAAATTTTAGATTAAAAAATGGGTCGTGTGCTGTAAAGAATGAGGAAATTGATTACATACACACTAAGTAGAAAAGGGCTTTGTTATAGTTTTGATGTTTTCAAAGTGAAGTTAAAAAGAATTATAAGAAAAGCGCTGAAGGCACTAAAGTTATTCGCTATTGCGTACCACTTGGCACTACTCAATCTTTAAATGTATATAGCAACAGAAATTTAAATTTTACAGAGCAGCTTCAAAAGATATAGTTTCTTGTTTGTCTAAATTAAAATCTGTCTACAGTTATTTATATTATCAATGAAAATGTTGGTGCACTGTGCGCTTATATTTCAATAAAATTTAATAACATCAGATGAAACTTATCGATTCGTCCAAGTAATTTATCCAAACTGGCACATACGACCAGTCGTCATGGTATGTTTTTAAAAAAAAATCGCAAATATGTTGAATATACAGTAGTATTAAAATTGTATATTGGAACCAGTAAATCAAATTTAACTGTATGTGGCACCTTAATTACCATGTAATAACTTTCAAATCAAATCTGTCCACTTAGAGGGGGGTGGCACATGTCACCTTAGATACAGTGGTTATAAATGTTTTTATTGGAGAATTATGATATTTTCGTTCGTTCGTTATTATGTGAAGAAAATAGAAATCACTCAATTACATTCTTGTCATTTAGGCAGAAACATCAAACACGACGTGTTATACATTTATAGGATCTGACTCGAGTTGTCATTTCATACCTTATTTCATTAAACGAATTCAGGCATTTTGTTAGTAATCGAGCTTACTAACGAATTTCCTGCACGAGTTTAATAAAATATGGTATGAAACGACAACAAGTGTAAGATTTTTTATCACATGCTTTTAAACGAAAATTTTTTTATAATTATACCAAATGATGTTGATAAATCATAAAAGTTGTGTACTGACGTGACGTCATTTCACGTTGACGCCGTCATTTCACCAAAATAACGTCATGCGATTGGTCCGTCAAATAATATGTAGCCAATGAAAACGCTCAAATTGCTATCTTACACATGTGTAAGATAAACATATTCGTAATGGCTTTCTTAAACAAGAGCTGTCGGAGGACAGCGCGCTCGACTTTTCTTCTGCTTGACAGAGTTACTGGATGGAAATTCCAAAATGCATTAAAGTCAGCACATCACTAAAATGTTTAGTAATGGTGAACTTGACTTTGGCCCCACCAACCCCATAAGCAATCCCAAGCGAGGTATCGATATAAGGTATCTATTTATTAAGTTTCATTAAAAATCTCAATATCTTCTCAAGCTGTTGAGCGAAAACTGCTTGTCTCTTTTTAGTAATGGTGACCTTGACCCCACCCACCCAATATGCAATCCCAAGCGAGGTCTAGATATAAGATATATATGCATGAAGTTTTATTAAAATATCTCAATGTTTTCAATCTATTGAGAAACCATTTTTTATTTTTACTAATGGTGACCTCGACGTTGACCCCATCCATCTTATATGAACCCCAAGTGAGGTCTCGATATAAAGTTTATATTAAGTTTCATTAAAATATCTCTAAGTATTTTCAAGTTATTTATCGGAAATCGTTTTTCTATTTTTAATAACAGTGACCTTAACCTTGACCCCACCAACCCCATATGCAATCGCATGTGAGGTCTTGATATAAGGTATCTATGTTTTAAGTTTTATTAAAATATCTCAATATGTTCTTGAGCGGAAACCGTTTCTCTATTTTAGTATAGTTTTTTATTCTTCAAACATACATGTAAATTAGTACGAATTATCAAAATACGTTTAGTTCTGACAGCATTAAAATGTGAAAATACAGTGGAATCTAATGCTAGGTATACATTTTCATGCTGATTTACAAAAGATACAGTCATAAAGTAAAGGACATGGAGAGGATACTAGCAATATGGGAAAACGAGGAAATTAAGCGCAATAGGTAAAATAACATCAATTCAATTAGGGCTAAAGCTTTCCAAGACCATATCAGTGTCAATCTTGTTGAAAAATTAGTATGTAACAACCGAAAGTGCTTCAAACCAATCTTTGCAAAAACAGATACCTACAAACATTCTGTCGGAACACCTTTACTTTAGCGGTCCCCGAAAATACTATATTCATTCTACGTAACTAAGGACTAGGTGAGCGTAAATATAGTGAGCCGCGCTAGCGTGGCGATTTATAAAAATCGGCCGTAAAAGGGAAAAATAACACAATAGTCTTGATTTTTGTGCAAAGTTTAATTAATATTTTGTGAAATATTTCACAAAATATTAATTCAAAATCGCATATCTTTGCGATTAACCCGCTTTCTACAAAAAAGTCGGCCATTTTGAAAATGGTTGTCGACGAAGTCATGCGTAGTGATTTAACACGTTAAGCATAAGTTGCAAATGGAATAAAGCGATTTATACTCTTTAAAACCACAAATTACAAAAAAAATTTAACATAGAACATGATAGCAACATATGTTCAATACGGCCTTCTGTGCATCCATTAGTTGCAAGTTTACACGTCTCAACTGAAAGCAGTTGACTTGTAGCAGTAAACCACGAAGAAATTTGAACTGTTAATTAGCGGATTGACTGATTTTGGGGGCTGCCGTCCCCACACCCCCGCTTATTAACACTCAAACGCCATGTGGCTCATATTTTCATCCTGTTTTGATCCAAAACAATGATAATTTTCCAAGAAAAACATTACGAATCGAGAAAAAAAAGGCGACCGAGTGGAACAAGACAAGTCATGCATAGCAACGTCAACGCATGCGCAAAACGTTGTTTACATTTAGAATTTCCGGGGACCGCTAAAGTACAAACTACCCATTCTGTCTTTGTCAGAACAGTCTTAG
Organism: Congeria kusceri; assembly: GCA_027627225.1. NCBI lineage: Eukaryota > Metazoa > Mollusca > Bivalvia > Myida > Dreissenidae > Congeria > Congeria kusceri. The sequence continues at coordinate 41,008,179 of CM051029.1, read as the reverse complement.
ACTGGAATAATCTCAGTGACTCATCAGTGCATGCGCCTCCTGATCCCGCCTCGGGCATCTGACCGACAGGGTCTGATGGCATTTCCATCGTTGACTGACGCAGAATCAAGTAGTATGCATGACAATATCGATTCTTACAACCGCATTTCACAAGATATGTCACTTTATCCAGCATTTTATGAATCGCGCCCGGAATCCAATGCCACTTCTTGACAGTTGTGTTGGTTTTATTGGCAACCAGGTCTCCTTTTAAGAATTCCCTCATTTTAGCTGACTGGTCATGTTGTTCTTTCATCTCTGTTTGCTTCTGCTTCACGATCTTATCCTCGTCTGGCTGTGTAAGGCTCACTTGTGACCTCAGTTGTCTGCCCTGGAACAATACACATGGGTCTACACCAGTTGTTGTATGTGATGTAATTCTATAATTCAAGAAGTCTGCAAGCAGATGGTTGATACTAACTGTATGTACACGTTTATCATTATCTTTCAATCTAGCTTTCAGTGCTTGTTTGACAATTTGAACTGCCATTTCGGCTTGCCCATTGCATGACGGATGGTAAGGAGGGGTTAACCGGTGGTGTATACCATTCAATGGACAAAATTCATGGAAATCTACTGCTTTGAAATCAGGACCATTGTCCTCTGGAAGCCCTGTGCTAGCAAACACCAGTCGTAGCTTCTGATTAGTGTTTGACTGGTTGTACTCTTCATTGAAATCACTTCCAGCCATTTACTGTACCTGTCAGTTATAATCAAGACCGACTGATTCTTGTAGTCTGCAAATTCCGGAGCTACGCTGACTCCATAGTCAAGCCGATTGTATCGGAACAAACCCATATGTAAAATAATTGTTAAGAGTGATTTTCATCGAGTTCTAACTGGGCATATGCTTGGGCCAGGTCTCATTTTGAAAATTTATTTCCACCTGCCAGTGTAGCAAAGATATCTTCAACATTAGGCGATGGGTACTGTTCCTCACTTACATCATGGTTGACTTATACTTTGTAATACCCGCAAAGTCTTATTGATTTCTATATGCTTTGTGTAATACCACAAACGGCGAAGCCCGCTCGCTATGTTCTACCGGCTAAATGACCTTTCGGTCCACAAGTGTGTTCAATTCTTGAGTGACCTTCTCCTTGACTGCATAGGGCACCGGTCTTGGCATTTGAAACCATGCTTGTGCATTTTCTTTCGGCTTAATGCTTGCTTTGAACCTTAAATTGGTTTGTCATTTTTTAAGAACACATCTTTAAATTGCCTTCAGTTCTGGAACTGTCTCTACTTTAAGTGATACTGTGTTAACGAAGATTGTTTACCAGTCTAATTTGACTTCATTTATCCAGTCACTGCCTAGAAGATTAGATTAGTCCCCTTTTACGATACTTGCCTTTAGATGTTTATTTTCATAGGTCACACGTACGGTTCACTCGCCCAAAGTTTCAATGTTTTCGCCTGAGTAACCCTTTAGTTTCACTGCAGTTGGTTGAAGTTGACGAATTCGCAGGTGTTTGTAATACGTGTTTTATAAATAAGTGTCCGACCACTGCCAGTTTCTAATTACATTTGTAGATTAGATCCATTGACTTTTAGCTTAATGTCAATTGCATTGGATTTACCATCCTGTACTATAGGACTATACTTCTATTAATTCGACAATAAAAACCACATTTCTGGGCTTTAACTATTTATTTCGTGTACAATTATGCCGTTTTATGATTCGATCGGGTGTGACAAAATCGAGTAGGTTACAAAACACTATATGTTGTCAAACCGGCTTCATAACATACCCCTTTGTTAATGAAACATAATCATCAATACATCTATATATATATAATCCTATCAAGTTATTCAACCCACATCAACATAACTTTGATACTATTATACTAACATACTATAACAACCGACAATTTTATTCAACATCACTCAATCTCACATAATTCTAAATGTCTATTAATCTAAATGGCTATATTTCAGCCCTTTTCAATATAATGTAAACAAAAGATTTCAATTATCTGAGCATACAATACTGACAAAACAGCATATAAACAAGTTCATGTTTGATGACAAAACACTGTTAAATAACAGAATATTATGCTAATGTTTACTACTTATTTAGCATCACATTAAGATGTGAGAAATAACCATACAAAATCTTAATAATGTTTAAAGACGATTCTTACTTTCTTATTTGAAACAGTGTTAAGTTTATAATGCCATAAAATAAAACTTAATAAAACAACATATCTGAACATTTCTTACTTTTCAAATTATTGTCCCAAGAAGTTTAAGAAAATTATTGAACATGTTTACATATTTAAATGTTCAAAGCAAGTCAAAATACATATAGAACGATATCAAATATCAAACAATCCGTTGCAAAAAAACTATACTGCACGAGAAAGTCTTGTACGTCTTGGATTTGTTTCTTCTGCCTTTTGTCGTCGTGGTACGGAATTCATAGAGAACAATAACTATTAATTAATAATTACACTGATGTTTACAAAGAGCATTATCATGGCTCTTTAACTTTCACATACACTAAAACACTCTTGATATCTTCAAAATGATCTGTTTAAAGTTTACACTTGATTTTCTTTAATCAGATAAAGACGGGCAATTGGTCTTTTCACTTCCTTTCCTCGAAGTAGAAGGCTAACCACCCTCACGTGACCATCGATACCAGGATGTGTCTTCGCGACTCTGCCAAGATCCCAATGACCTCGAGATGCTTACGGATCCACGACGACTAGAACCACATCGCCCACTTGGAAATCTCGATGAGTTTGATGCCACCGCTTACGAGTAGCCAGACTGGGAAGGAACTCATCTGCCATCTCCTCCAAAAATGCTTAATCAGTTCTTCAACAAAACCCCACTTCTTTCGAATGTTGAAAACGGTGCTGTCCTCAAAATCTGGAGCAAACTGTCCACCAACTTGACCGTGCAGGAAATGATTCTGAGTGATTAATCAGTAATCATCGGGATGAGACAATTGGTAAGTTAGTGGTCTGCTATTTACGAGAGCTTCGGCACCTGTAATGGCTGTTATCAATTCATCCTCCGTCACTTCAGCTTGACCCAATATGGCAAACATGGCTTTCTTAGCACTCTTTACCATCGACTCATGAATTCCTCCGACATGTGACGCAAGAGGTGGATTAAAAAGCCATCGCAACCCTTTATTTGCTGCAGTTTTTTTCTACCTTGCTTTTGCCGATTTTACTGTACAGTTCTCGTAGTTCTCCAACTGAACTGACAAAATTAGTGCCATTGTCGGACACAACGTCTTCTGGTAGGCCTCTCCGACTTACAAATCTGTAAAAGACTTTTAAGAAACTGTCCGTATCAATACCAAATGCAACTTCAAAGTGAACGGCTCTCACTTTCATGCATGTAAAAACACACAAATAACTTTTATGTCTACTTTTACCACGACCTTGTTTTGTGAGAAATGGTCATGCAAAGTCCAATGCTACTTGACAAAATGCTTTTAGGGACCCTCCTGTTCTATTTCTTGGTATGGGTGCCATGAACTGCTGACCTAGCTTTTTCTTTCTTCTCCGACATTATCTGCAGTCACTTTCATATTGTCGGAATTATTCTCTTCCAGCAACAATCCAGAAACGAGCATTTAAAGCACATAATGTCTCATTTGCCCACCATGATTCTGCATTTCATGATAATGTTTCACTTTTAAATATGTAGTCCAATGATTTATTGGCAGTATAATTGGATGACGTGCATCATGAGACATGTAACTGTCAAATTTCAAACGACTTCCTGATCTCAATACTCCGACATCATCAAGGATTAAATCCAGTGTTTGTATTCTGCTATTCGACTTCTTTCCCCTGACACAAAATTATTTATTCTTTTGAGAAGCTTTCCTTCTCTGAATTTCTAATAATGGTATTTTTCGCTGATCGGATTTCATCAACAGTCAACTCTTTGTTATTCAATCGACATTCCTTAGGTAGTGAACAGTTATCAATGAATCTTGAAACCCATGCAAACACCCTCACAAGTCTAGTCCAACTTGACAAACATCTTGGATCAAGTATATCTTTACTTTCCTATTCCACATCTTAGTTGTTGACAGAAATAAAGCAGTTCTTAAGATCTTTCTTTAACTTAACTTTTGCTGCTTCATCACTTTTTACAAATTCAACTTTTGGTGAATTACTTTCGCTATCAACTAAATACTGTGGGCCTGTCCACCACAATAAATGTGTTAACAATTATTTTAGATGAAAACCGCGGGATGCTAGATCTGCTGGGGTTTGTTCGGTTGATACATATCGCCAATGATGGGTTTCAGTTTCACTCTGTATTTCTCCGACTCTGTTTGCAACACAAGTTTTGAATTTTCTACTAATACCTCGATTCCACCACAGAACATTCATACTGTCACTCCAAAATATTACTTCTTTGATGTCAATTTTCAAAGCTTTACACACACTTTTCGCTAGTTTCAGTCCTAAGCTTGCTGCCACGAGTTCTAATCTTGCTACACTAATGTCATTCAAGTATTTCAATTCTTGAAACCAGGTTTTCACTTTACTATTTATATCATCTGGATATTCATTATCCCAGTCTTAACCATGAGTTCACATTTCTTGAATAATCATCTTTGCTCTAACAGTGTAAGATACAAAACATCCTAATGGGTCAAACACAGTGGCATTTCGTTCAGCAATTCTCTGTTTTGTGTTAACTTTTTCACTTTTAACTTCATTCCACTTAAAAGTAAACACAGGTCTGTCTGGAATCTACATCATACCAAATGTTTTTGTAGTTGGTAGCTCACCTTTTGTCAGATCAACTTCACAAGCTCTGTTTCTGGTAGAATGCTTTCAAAAACTTCCCTTGGATTTGAAAGCCATTTCGAGCATTCATACCAGCTTTTTGCCATAAATTTGCTAATTGCTTGTACAGTTAAACTTCTATTACATCATTCATCACTGCATCTAATGTATCATTCATATAGGTGGAATTCAGAACACTTTCAGATGCTAATGGGAATTCACTTGCATATTTCCGTGCATGTTCTTGCAATACAAACTGTGCTAAAAATGGTGCAGCATTGACTCCAAACTCGACCCTTGTAAATTCATATTCATCTGGTTCCTCACTTTCCAAACGTCTCCAGAAGAAGCGATGATACTGTCTATCTGGTGGAATAAGTCCTACTTGGAGATACATCTCTTCAATAACGCACACTACTGCTACTGGGTGATGGCGAAACCTCAAGAGAATACTGACGAGATCTTCTTGTAACTCTGGACCTTGATGAATAGTGTCATTCAACGATAAACTTCTTTGCTTTGCTGATGAGTCGAACACCATTAGAACTTTGGTAGTTGTTCTATCAGGTTTCGCAACAGGAAAATGGAGAGGATCCCATTTTGTTTCAACACTGTCTGACTGATTCAATTTTCGCACATAGCCTTAGTGTACATATTTATCTATTGTGTATCTGTATATTGTTTGTACTTTGGTTTGCTTTGCTAACTTCTTTTCAGTATTCTGTAACAATTTCTTAACTGTTTCAAAATTATTTTCCAACTGTTCTCTAATTTCCTTCCATGGAATTCCTATCTCATATATATTGTATATTAATTTCAATGTATTGTGAACGGAACATTTTGCACAGTTACTTCTTCAACTTCCCAAAATTTCTTCAGAGTGGAATTCAATACTTGATCTTCCAGAAAGAAAGTTGTATATGATTCTTCGGAACGTGGTACAGGCCCCACACAACCTAGGGCTGTCAATCTCACAATTGGATCACCAGGGTTACCCCGTCTTTCATATATCGAAGCATGTAGTTCAAGGCAATCAATTCCAATAAGCATACCAATACTTCGTTTGTCTTTCATCACAGGGAATTATGCCTCTAAGATGTGGATATTTGGATTTATACTGATTCCAGTTCACGACCGTCATATTGCCTGTCACTTTATATGTTGTATGGACATTAATTCGTTTGTACTTCCAGTTAAACTCTGTACTTGCACTGTTACTGGCATTGTTTCAAAGGTTTCAGATTTTCCGTTCAACATATTCACTGCAACTAGTTTTGTTCCTGCACAAAGTCCAAGTGCAGTCGCTATGGCGGAATTCATATATGTTAAGTGCTTGCATTATCCAATAACGCATTTATTTCGATTCTTCTATTGCCAGAACACACCGCTACAGGAACAGTTCGTAACACTATGATTTGGTGATTATTCATTGTGGCAAGCACATCATGTTTCACTGTTACAATGTCTTTTCTATTTGTAGTTTCTACCGAGTGCAGACGTCGATGATGCATCTTTTTCCAATCTTTTTCTATGCCGCAAATCTTCACTCTTCTGCAATCAGAACCTATGCGAGAATCAGAAAGGCGCCGAAAGCACAAATTATTTTGTTTTGCCTTTTCCCTTCTCTCTGGTACAGTTCATTGCTTAAAACACCGACAAGACCGACAAGACCAAACACCATGTAGACCATTACACACTTTGCAATATTGTTTTTGTTCAGTTTCGGCAAAAAATTTATTGTTTTTAACACTACTTTGTCCTAGTCCGTGAATTGCTTCATTTGCTGTTACTTGATATTCAGATTCGCGCAATATAAATTCTCTCAGACTTTCAACAGACTCTGGATTTTCTTTGTCAAAAAACCGTTTATGATAATCTGCTAACTGTGTTTCAGTTAATTTTTGTCTGAAATGTCATATACATGATGCACATTTTTAACTCTGCTTCTTCTGTTTTAAGGCCGCTTTCTTTCAGATTCAATACTGCAGATCTAAGATGTCTGCAGATTGTTCGAGTGCTTTCACATTTTTCGAGGCAAATGAGGAAAATTTACCTATTTCTTGCATGTATTTCCCGACTTTTCTTCGTGGACCACAGTATTTTCTTTCCAGACGTTCTTTTGCGACCGAATATGCTGTTGCTGAGTGACCCAGTTCTTCAAGGGTTTTCAAGGCAGGACCCTGCAAATACTGTTTTAATTGCGAGAGTTTATACTCTTCTGTGGCAGGGGCAGCGTCCACACACGACATGAAGGATGATTTCCATGATTCATAATTTTTCACATCACCATTGAATACAGGAATTGACGTTAAACAGAGATTATTCTGTTTATATCCGTCAAAAAACAACATGGCATCACGAGTCGACGGTCGGTTCGTATTCCAAGCACAAGCCACAAGCTATTGTGTCGGTCTTTTACGATGAAAAAATGAAGCATGACCGTTTAGGAAATACCGGTACGGGACGAACCACCGTACCAGTACGGTAGTGTCAGTGAGTAAACATGTTTATAATGTGATCGACATCAACTTTCTGCAAATGTAAACAAGGAAACAAATACCTTTTCTTTATTAGATTGCGTGTGTGTGTTGTTTTTGTTTTCAGTTACATAATATAAAGTATTGAAATAACTTACCTTCGTTATTTGCTAGTGTTTTGCACAGTTGCAATTGACCAAGACGACTAACAGACAATGTCTGCGGTTACATCCACAAGACATTGGAGCTGGTCATCTTGGTCCACACCGTATTTTATCATCCTAAATATTGATTTATCCTTAGCTTTTTTATACATTCCACACATAAGGTCGAGACTTTCACTTGTTAATGTTGCTAAGCTCGCGTAGTCTCCCTTTGTTTTTCTATAAGTTTAATTGCTGTCGTTGACCGTTCTCTAATTGCAAAATAAATCCATTTGACCCTCAACTATTTAATTGCAATTGTTCAATAAACACATATGTTTTTATATGTAGGCCCCTACCTAAGTATCCAGTAATCTCTCCAAAGTTGTTCAGAATCAATGAAGTGTAGATCTACAGTACAGCGTTCTTTATCTTTTCCCGGGACGCCATATTGTATTGATGACCGAATGTGAACATTTGTTTTCAATCATTTTTCGTACACATTACGGTAACTTTTCGATTCTTGGTTGGTCGTTCTGTGTCCGATCGGCGCATTAACGAACGTCCGTTCAAGATTGGAATCTTCTTCGGTCACTCTGAAAGTTGATGTCGATTTCATAGAGAGAGAAGTAAAATGAATCAAGATGCTCCCGAAAAAATGTAAAGCTTGACAATAAATCCGTGTTTAACCAATTTAGAATACACTTACGTATAAGTAATCCCTTTCTGAACATACTGTCACAGTACATTTCGATAGTTTAACATTTTAACGCAGATCTACGAGTTTATTTATCTTGAAATCTCCTACACCACTTGTGCTTTTAAATCCTGTGACAGTGTAAACTAAATCTACGTCATTAATACACGTATGCACGTTATTTTTAGAATCTAGGAATTCAGTAGAACTGAACGGACTTTCTCTTATAATTTTTCTAAAGGTTACACGCCACCAAAGGGCGAATACAAAAATATAACAATTATTGCAATGTCCGACATGTTGGTAAGTTTGACTGACGCAAAGGCGGATGAAACGCATGCCTATCAGTTCTGCGATCTGATTGGCTAATCGACTTGCCAATCATCGGTCCGTCGTAACGTCAATTGAAACTATTTTATGTTGTTTCCACATGTCCTTTCCAATGTCAATACTTTCTATATTGTCATTACACGAACAAGCACTTTTGCTTGTGGTTATTTCATTTTTTGTACTGTGATATTCTTTCACCACACATTCATATTGATCTTAACATTATGCAGCTTCATCAAACACGTTTTGTATTGTTTCACCAGAGGCCTTTTGCACATTCAAAATTTTCTCAATATTATTCATAGCGTCAATATACAAGTCCATACTTTTTTCAAAATTATCGAACGTTTCACGCAATATATCACTGGAGGTATCTTCTGCTCTGCGTAAATCAAGAAGTCTGTTTTTTGTTCTTGTAAATATAGCCTTCCTTCTAGATTTCAATTGTTTAATTCACTAAGTTCTGTCCGAATTGTCTATCCGAAAACTTTTTACATTCTGGCTGGCAGTGTTGGGGTTATATTTTGGTGTTTGCAGTACTCACGATCTTGTTTTCATTGTAAACCACGCTTTGCTACCATTTTATGTATTATAGGAATATACTTCTATTAATTCGACAATAAACAACAACATTTCTGGGCTTCAGCTATTTATTTCTTGTACAACCATGCCGTTTTATGATTCGATTGATTGTGACTTAATGGAGTATGTTACAAAACAATATATATATTGTCAAATCGGCTTCATAACACATCCGAATCTGAGTACACCAACTGTGCGTTTTCTTCCTCTTCATCTTTGGTAGATTTGGAGCTTTGTGTCTGACAATTTTGCCAGATGGCCTACTTTGGAGTACTTCAAACATTTGGAGTCTTTATGCGGACATGTCTTTGGGTGATGTTTCCCGCCACATCGGTAACATTCCCGTTGCTTGCCACCATTGTACGATGTATTGTCTTTCCTCAAGTGTTTGGTCTGTTTGTGTTGCTGCAGCTCATATTTTGTTCTCAGTTTGTGTATGTTTTTTTCCGTGTGCACCGAAAGATAGTGTGGTTTTTTCAGCCATTTTGATTGGCTGTGCAATCTTAACTGCGGCCTTATACGTTAATGTTTCCTCTGCCAACAACTTCCTCTGCATTCACTCTGATAATAAACGCGATATACAAATCTGTCTCTTAATGTTTCATCCACAAATAATCCGAAATTGCAGTTGGTAGCCAAACGCCTGAGCTCTACCACATACTCTCCTATAATATATAACCATACATTGTTGGAAAGATAATGTCATAACCTTTTGAAAAAAACAGCATTTAGAAAATTATATACGCTGTAACTCCACATATTTACCTTAGAATAAACACACCGGTTTTGACAGGCATGGAGGCTGCCATTTTGCGCATGAATACATGGGCCAAAAGTTATGAAGCTGGGAACCTTTAAGACAAAGTATTGCAAAACACAGGCTTTTTTCTTTTTACTTTCATATATACCTTTAAATTGATACCAAAACATCATTTAAACTATATTTTAAAAATCCTATGCATCATGCACTGAACCATATGTACTTATTATCTAACTGACACCATGTAACCCGGAGAATGTGACTTCCGTTTTGCAGTTATTATACCTATAACAAAAACACTCATCAATAAGCGTCGGGAGGAATAGCGCGGTGGATAGTGTTTTAGACTTTTAATCACAATGACTGTGGTTGGAGTCCTGCCAAAATATTTCATTTTTATCATTTTCTTTCACTTTAACATGACCTATACTAATTACATGTTTGAATTATTTTAACTTTCTTTTTCCTTTTTTTCCTTTTTGTTTTAGTTTATTCATTTTATCTACATAAACATGCCTTCACAAAGACTCTGTTTCGCTCACAGTATCGGTGCAGATCTCTTCTGTGTCAAAATCGAAGTTGATGGTGAGAACCGTGTCATGACGTCAGCAAAATGATCCCACAAATAGTTTTTAATCAGAAATGACTATTCTGTACCTAAATTGTTGATTTAACCTACTTTTTAGGCTAAAATAGCTCGTATTAAAGAATTTTTAATCATCTGTTTCGCTCACAGTATCGGTGCAGATCTCTTCAGATAGTTTTTAATCAGAATTGACTATTATGTACTTAAATTGTTGATTTAACCTACTTTTTAGGCTAAAATAGCTCGTATTAAAGAATGTTTAATCATCTGTAATAATGTTTAATTATCGTTTTTATCATAAATTATCAAGGAGAATAATGACAACATTTTATTGAGACTGTATCGTTAATAAGCTAAATAGTATTGATAACGAATAAATGCTCGACAACGGTGTTTATGTTTGTTAGTTGTTGAAGGTTTCCATTGTAATCCTTTGCACGCACTTAAGCATATTACAGAAAAAGAAAATTGAAAATTAGATCACTTGGCACATCATGATAAAAGACATGATTCATTATTATGTACTATTATTGGCTGTAATTAAAGTAAAACAACTACTTTGTAGAAGCTTATTTTTATTATTTATTTTACGGAAAAGGTAAGTGAATATAAATGGTTACATACAATGTATACAAATGAACAATGCATGGTTTGCATTAAATTAACGAACTAAAATGCACCTATTGAAAGAAGGTTAAATACGTAACTTGCACAAAATATAATCGACGTACTGAGACATCCCAATTAAGTATTGCTTAGACAATGTAATGAAAAGAACACGAAAACTCGCAACATTCACGTTTACTGCGGAAAACGGAACACACGTACTAAGCATCATTTTATGTGAAGAAAATCAACATTTATAAGAACGGCGACATAAGTAAAACTTCGTGATACGCATATCTTGCATCAAAAGCACGAAATACAAATATACATATTTTCATTCAAAAGGAGTTACGTGTGACTAGCACAAAATAAAATAGGCGTGCTCAGATATCACAATGAACCTTTGAGCTTATCGTGCTTAAACCAGAAACAGTAAATTATAAACGCAATCATTCACAAGAAGCAAGTAATACGTAAGTTTGAAATGCAATGTAATTAACGGAAACTTTAAGATATTACTAATAGTCTTCATATGTTATTTAGTTCCTATGCCACTGCAAATGGTTTATAACAATTGTCGCGGGTGTATGCCTTCACTTCCCTATTCGACGCCAAACGACGCACCAACGAGGACTTGTCCTTAAGCACTTGACGGCACTGGTCTCAGGTGAACATCTGAAACGAAATATAAAAATCGTTACTGACCCATTTAATGTGCTCGTGTGTTTCCATAAATAGGAAAAAAATACACATTTAAGAAACATTTTTTTTTAAACGTATGCAACAAACGTATTCGACGGTATGGTTATATTATGAAGGATATCATATATATCAAAAATAAGACATCAAACTAAGAGGCGGATTTAGAGTGATAATAATTTTACAAGAAGAAGAAAAATAAGTGAAATATTCTTTTTACAAGCTAATTGCATGTAAACGTTATTAATAAATAATTACATGAATATGACACGGATGTTTTGTTTAGTATACATGGAACACAAGTGTGGTTTTATTTGAAATTAGTGAGCGAGCAATTTTAAGCATATTCAAATCATCAGAATCCACCCGAAAGTATTTGCCAATAACCTATAGTAGATATCCTTCTTAGCCTATAGAAAACATACCCCGCGTCGCGTTGGAGTGAGGTACAAAAATTCTTTAAGAAATTTGTTTTGGAGGCCATTCGTTGTATCAGCAACGGGAGTCCAGGTAGTCGTATTTCAAAATTTATAATTTCAGTGCGCACCTGACATGAATAGCATTTGTATAAAGAATTTGTTTGGACATTTTATAGCAACGCTAAATTCAATAATTTGTTGTGATAAAATGTTTGAAAGTGTGTGTTTGTGTGCAAACTTTGTCATTTTCTTACGTTTTGGTCATGTTTTCATTTACACGTAAAACTGTAACAGGCTACACTTTTACACTTGTTAATTTTCCATTATTATTTAAATTGTTTACGCGTATTGAGGAGACACATGGGGTTCCGTAAGGATAGGCGCTTGAACAAATGCATGAAAAATGGAAGAAATATACATTTGAATACACACGTTCGAAATGTTTACACTTTCAGCCATGTTTACCGGGAGGCCGCACGTTTCGTTAGCGAAAACCCTTTCGTTTAACTGGAGGGCGATCGTTTTTCCTAACCAGTGTGATACACATGTTCATGCTGTGGGGGCCAGTGGAATCTGTTACAATATTTATTAACTGTTCGTAGACATAATCGCTGTAAAAAAAAGTGTACATAAACGTATACATAACATAAACAATCATTGTTACAGGCTCCAGTAGTGGTAGCGTTGTACACTTGCTATTAAAAGAGCGTTTCGACTATGAAGGCTACAAAAAATAGTTATTTCATATTAAGACAAAATTTCATACAAATTGCGGCGTGTCAATGCTGAAAAACAATTAGCACAGCACGAAGTACTTCGATATTGCACTCGAGATTACAAAACGCAAAGACAAACATTCTGGCGTCGGTTTGTCTATTGTACACTGGTGAAGGACTTTCAAATTTGATTTAAATTGCCACTCCATGTCAATGTCATGAAATGGAGATTATATCATTAAAATATTCATGTTAGAGTAACTAAGGTGCATACGTTTATATTTTATTGGTCATAAACACATTACGTAAGCAAAATGTAAAATAATCCGGAATAATCCATAAAAAGCAGTTAAGGAAAATAGGAATTCCGAATCAAGTCTCACACGCACACCACCTTGCCTGACTGACAAATAATATTAAGTGTATTTTAAACGCCTTGTAAGATCAGAAGTATTCCTCATTTCGAGTTACCATATTAGTTATTTTAATTGTTATTAAAGACGTTCGCAACAATTTTTTTCCATTTTTTTCCAACGACAGATTTTCTTTAAAATGTGCACAAACGTGTCAATGGATCCTAAAACTAAAACTAAAACAGTCTTAAAAAATAGGGGTCACCGTCTTTGTTCGGGAAATATTGGGGTTTTAAATACGGTACCTTTCGAAGCCGTTTTTTTTCAGTTCGTGTGACTAGCAATGTTCAATATATAAAGCGTTCATATTCAAACAAGGACGGAGATTTTTAAATGCATCTTATTTTAATGATTCGTTGGCAATATAAAAGTGAAGTTTTATGATAAAATGCTCTTTATCTAAAGTTACCATTTAAGAAATGACTTTTAATGGACGCTTAATTAAGTTGATTATGCATTTAAAATGTCTTTGAAAAGAATAATAAATAATTAAATATACGAATATCTTTTGATCCTGACGAAAGATTTTGTTAAAAATTACATATACATGCGTCATTTTATACTGAAACTAAAACAGTGCAAAATCATAGGTGTCACCTGCCTTTTTTCGGTTATATTGGGTTTTTCAGTCTGGATTGTTTTCCAATGTTTAAAGTATATAGGATAGTTTTTTTTCAAACAAGGTTATGGTTCTTTCAACTGATATGTTTTCACATGTCTTGTTTGGCAATATACAAGTGTATTTTGGTAATAAAAAAACGCTTTACCTACATTTACTGTTAAAATAATGAATTTGCATGGACATTTAAGTAGGTCAAATGGGTACTTATAAAAATACTTTCTGAAACGTCATTTATTATGCATCAATATATTTTGTTCCAAACGACGGATTTTCTCAAATTTTCGAACATACATGCACACATGTATACTTAACAAGAAAACATTAATAACAAGAATGGGCCACCGAACTTGTTTGGGAAATACTGGACTTTAAATAGGGTACCTGTGTTGCCTTTTTCATGTTTCCTGCTCACGTAAACAACCTATCAATTGCCAAAATAGAATGAAGATATTTCATGAATCTTTTTTTAACTAATTTGTTTGGCAATACATTGTATACGTGTATTTTTGATTTTTATAAAGCTTTATAAACTTTTAACCATTGACTTAAACTTGATGACTTACAAAGACTTATATTTATTGATTGAAATTAGTATATTGTAACCTATATACAAAAAAATAAAGCAATGGGAGGAATATTTTCTTTTTGTTGCGAACGTCCTTAAGTCAAAACAACAAACCACAGTGTTGTTTTTTCCATGCGTTAGACGTAATAAGATTTCACTTTTCATTCAATCTTTACCATAGGTTGTGAATTACCATAAAATCTCGGATAAGTTCGATAATGGGCCAGATCGGAGCAGAGACACACGAGTTATTAACCATTTTTTTAACAAATACATCTACGCCTGAATAACTCACCTGGTAAAGGGAGGTAAATGCAGTATCAGTATAAATGCCAGGACATGTGTTATCTCCCTTCGTAAGTCAGTCAGATATAACCCAGATAGTGCAGGTGGACACTGTATGCGCATGTGGCCTTTGGGTTGTGAATACGCATCCCAGATTCTGTCTTATTATTATTGTTTGGATTATTAGTCGTTTAACTTGTTGAATTCTTTGAATGTTTAAGTTGCATCGAAAGCTGTAAGCACAGTATGTATTGTTTATAAGAAATAAAGCTTTTAAAGGCCTCATTTAAGGACTGTCTCATATCTCACATGGAGTATTCCACTTGAAGGTACGGTGGTAAAATGGAATTTATGGTTAAATTATTATTATTATATCAGATCATTATACATAATACTTCAGATTTTGCATAATATTCTATGTACTAATTTAAGTTATTATTACTAATTTTAGTTGTATTTCATTCATTTTTAAACTTATTGTGACTGTTCTTACTGTTAAGTATCATTTTGTCGTAATGTAGTCTAATTACTATTGTTTTAACTACTTTTATTAAGTATTTAATGGAATAATTGTGTCCTGCTTCCGACCAATGTTTTTGGCTATGTGTGCAGCAATGGAATGTTCCACTGTCTGTCTTAGCATCTAGTCTGGAATAAGATGTAAACAACCAATCCATAGCTAGCATTTATGTTGTAAACAAGCAATCAGAATATAGGATTAAGATATTGTGATCTAGTGCCTGAAACGGTTAATTATTTCCTGTAATTTTATGACTGTTTAGTTAGTCATTTATTCAGTACAGACTTTTACATCTGGGATTTTGGAAACTCGAGTAATTACATGATTTTTGAAGCTGATTTAGTATTGCTCCTTAATTGAAAAATATTTCTACACTGTTTTCTTCTTAATTGAGAAATACTTTTACCGTATTTAGATTGCACCATGCTACTTGCTAGTATTTGCTTGTATGGTATATTATAAGTAAGAGCTTGCAGTTTTGGGAATTTGTTTCGTTTAAAGTTCGATAAAATAAAAAAAATGACTATCCTTGCAACACTTTCATGGCATTTCATATCACCTGAGCACGTCATGCTCTTGAGCTATTGGTATAGTGGGACTGTTCTGCGTCGTCCGTCGTCCTTAATGCGTTAACAATTGGGCGCGTTGACGCCATACAGACTTCACTTCCATTCAATCTTTACCAAACTTCCACAGTTTGTGTATTACCATAAAATCTCGGATAGATTTGATGATAAGCCAAATTCAGGAACACCAGAGTTATTGTCCCTTTTTCATGATAAAAAAAAAACTGCAAAATGGACTTTGTGAAACATATAGACTTTTATTTTTCATCTGAATTTGGCCAAACTTGCACAGCGTGTGTATGAACTGAAAATTTCAAAATAATAAAAAATGGCCTAGATTGGGGTACAAACAGCACAGTTATTGCCCTTGTTTGTGAGATAAAATGATAAAATGGACAATGTGGAGTATAGAGACTTCATTTATTTCCTTATCTTGACCAAAAGTGAACTGTTTGTGTTCGACCGTAAGGTTTCAGTCAATTCCCAATATGGGCCAGATTGGACCAGAAAGACCAGATTAATACTTCATACAGTTTGACTTGTGTTGTGTGGATGCAGTAGAACGTATCCGTACATATCTTCAAAGTTGTCATATATGTCATGAGATTTGGTCACTTGGCTCAAATAAAGAACCAGCGGATTGTAATACGGGTTTCTCTCCTGATGATATCACAGGAATTTCATTATTCCTATATTTAATACTCCAACAGTTTGACTTGTGCTGTGTGGATGCAGTAGAACGTATCCCCGTACATATCTGCAATGTTGCCATATGTCAGTCTTCAGAGGCTGTAAGCAGTAGAGTTTATTCTTGGTATGTAAGTGGCGTGTTTTGTGTTTAACTCTGGGCTGAGTGTGAGGTTCGGCATGCCTTAAAACAATGCTTTGCATTGACCGCTCCAAGGCGGTGACCCCAGTTTTAATAATTTTATGTTTACTGTTGTGCTGTTTGTATTGTCCTGTATTGTATAGGCAATTGGTCACTTGCCTCAAATAACTTTAAGGACCAGCGGATGGTAATAAGGGTTTCTCTCCTGTAATGTCTCCAGAGTTTCATTATTCCTATATCTAATCTTGACCAAACTTGCTCTGTTTGTGTTTGACCATAATGTCTCAGTCAATGCCCAATATGGCCCCTTGTTCGTAAAATAAATCCATAACTTGTCAATAAATGGCTTTCAGTCCCCATAGAAAATTAACTTTTCATTAATTGTTGACTAAAATTGCACAGTTTGTGTATGACCTTTTGGGCGTAACGATGGCCGCCTTTGTATGAGAAAATTTGCAAACAAAGGACTTTGTGTAACATAGAAACTTCATTTTTCATCTAATCTTGATCAAACTTGCACAGTTTGTGGTATTACCATGAGATCTCATAATAAATCAAGGAATCGCCCTGACTGGGCTATAAACAACAGAACAATTGGACTTTGTTTATGAAAAAAGCAAATGGATTATGTTCATGATATAGAGAATTTTCACTAGGGATGACAACAATTAAATAGTATTTCAGTAACCTGTTAATTGGTTTGAGTATTTCAGCTGCTCACCGGTAAGCTCAAAATTATAAATATTACCTAATCAACAAAGCAAAGGCGAATGCTCTGTTTGCTGGATTAGTTAGAATCAACGATAAACGTAGCGCGGACAGGTGTCTTTACTTTAGTTATTTGCGACTGATTAAATTATTGTTCTGTCAAAATGAGGAACAAAACACAGTGGAAATCAGCTGGATGTTTTAACCTCGTGTGATTGTAGAGATTGGATGAACTTCTGTGTAATGTAAGTGTGATTGGGCATGGTAAACATCACCGATTGCTTGAGCTGTGTTGCCTACAGTTTCACTGTAAATGTATATGTATTGCATCTATAAAATAGGCCGGACATGCATCTGTATAAGCGCCTGTCGATTGTCAGGTTAACTACAGAAGAAGGCAGGACATGCACCTGTATTGCACCTGTCGATTAGCAGGTTATCAGCAATAAGATATCTGTCTGCTGTGACATTAAGATGTCTGAGCTATTCTTTGTGATTGCCAGTACTCCGGTGAGCGCTTTGGGCCATCATGGCACTCTTGTTTTAAGAAATTGCACCCTTGTGGCCCTATTCGTAAACATAGTCCCTAAACAAGTTTGAATATTGGATCCGCACAATAATATATGGAATAAGGGTTATAATTTCATTAATATGAGACAGAGTAAGGGTTCTTGTACACTTTCCCGCTATAACTGTAGCGCTTCATGTTAAGTACATTCAGCTGTGTACACTTTAAATTACGCTCTGCGCACGAAGCGGCATGTCGGGACGGATATACAGACCGATTCTTTGTTCAATCTCTGCCATGTGGTTATATTTCCATAAGGGATGTACCCATACCAAGATCGAACTTCCATACAACTGGATAACTTCTGCACGTATTTGTCTATTATATGTCAATTCAGTAATCTAATCAAAGTGTATTTATTACACATTTAATAATAATATCAATTCAGCTATCACTAAAGGTGGTTAATACCCCCCACATAGAATTTTGACACAGAAAGAGGTTTGCACCTGGGGAACTTTGACACAAAACAATATTTTTACTGACAAAATGATCTGCATAAGAGGAAAATTGGCTTGAAATGTAAAAGGAAGAGTACAATATATGCTCTTGACAACTATTTTGACCTGTGACCTTGAAGACTGACCTTGAAATTTCAGCAACAAACCTTGTCCATGGGTCTCATAATGATCATCACTCCAGACAAGTTATTTTAAAATCAGTCCATGTTGTACAAAAATATACTTCCAACAAAAAATGTATTCGTATATTTGACCAGAGTGTGACCTTGGACACACGGGCCTTGTTCTTGCCTGGGACACATCCTCTCATGATGGTGAGCACTTTTTTCCAAGTTATAGCAGAATGGCTATAGGTACAATACATGGCCCGAACACAAATAATATTTCATATTTCTGACATTTTACCTAAATGTGTGACCTTGGACATTATGAATAACTTTAACCAGAATTTCTAAAAACACAAACCAGAGTTAAGGGGTGGCTTTCCCTGGTGGAGATTTTGATAGCAAAAAAACAAAACAGAGCTATGGGGGTTGCTTAACCTGGTGGAGAAGTTGATAATAAAGAAGTATTTTAAGTTTAAGTAAATACCTTTGATAGTATTCAAGATATTGGAATTCATAAAAACACATTAACTTTGGCCCGATGGACAGTCACCAGGCATGAAAATAAAACAAGCATTGTCATGTTTCATCAACACGTTACATCATTCTATCAATTGGTAAAGGGTCAACAAGTGGAGACAAGTAATGTTTTTGACTGTATTTACTGCAGCTATACCCGATCATGGACCATTCTTTGATAGTCGAACCAGGAGAGACCACAGCATTGACTGCAGCTATACCCGATCATGGACCAGCCTTACATAGTTAAGTACCAGAATGGACTACAGTATTGACTGCAGCTATACCAGATCATGGACCACTCTTACATAGTCCAGCACCAGGAGAGACCACAGTATTGGCTGCAGCAATACCCGATCATGGACCACTTTTACATAGTCCAGAACCAGGAGAGACCAAAGTATTGAATGCAGGAATAGCCGATCATGGACCAATCTTACATAGACCAGAACCAGGAGAGATCACAGTATTGACTGCAGATATACTAGATAATGTACCAGTCTTACATAATCCAGAACCAGGACAGACCAGAGTATTGACGGCTGCTATACCCGATCACGAACCGCTCTTTTATAGTCCATAACCAGGAGAGACCACAGTATTAACTGAAGCTATACCACGTCATGAACCACTCTAACATAGTCCAGACACCACAGTATTGACTGCAGTTATACCAGATCACGGACCACTCTTACATAGTCAAGAAACCAGTGTTGACTAAATTTGTACCAGATCATGGACCACTCTTACATAGTCCAGAACCAGGACAGACCACATTATTGACTGCTGGTTGTGTTGAAGAGGCTACCATAATTGTAAAAAAAAACATGTTTGAAAATTGGGTTCTAAAACATGATAAAGGGGAATCAATTAATCAACACATCGCAACTGTTTAAAGTTCTTACGTTGCTTTTTCTGCGCTTTCTTCAAATTGCAAGGCATATATGCTGATTATTTTTCTTTGGTACCTATACCAACAATGATATAGAGCTTCTGGCCCAACGAAATGCTCAAAGAACGTTATTAATTAATCAGCGTTCTAATTTTTGTATTTTCTTTTTTTACTGAAACCTATAAGAGCAACACAAAACAATGTGTGCCTCCATGCGTGTGCCTGCAAAGTTGCACCTCCTGTTCCACAGGTACGCTATGACGTTAATTTACGTCGACCGTAACATGGTAATCATACGATATAGTAATTTAACCGCATTAAACCGCATATACAAGTACATCAATGTATGTTATTTTTAAATTACATTTTTATTTAATACAGTTTACACAAAAGTAAATAATAGTAGGAATATAAATAAGAACATATCACAGAATTTCGCCATTTTGTACCACACATGCATAAATACATATACTTTGTTCATTCCACGTATCTGTTAACATGTGTTTTACATGTATTTTTATTGGCACGTTGACAAGGTAGCTGTTTCGTTTATAGATTGAAAAGTTTACAGATACAGTACACAGGGGATACAACTGCTTCTATGCCATCAGGACTTTGGTTAGGAGAGTGACTCCCCTGTAGAGTTACAGGACACGTTCGTTAACTTATCGTACAACAACTGGATTCTGAAATGAAACAAAAGTAATCTTTCTTTTTTTGTATTCAAAACGTTTTACATTTATGCAATTACTAGTAAGTCATAACATAATTTATTTTCTAAACAGCCCATAATAGTAAAGGCGTGAAAGAAGAGTTAATAGCTGGTGTTACAGTAATAATTCCTATTCTTACGATTTGTTTGTGCGCCCGGTGGTTTTATGGGTGGGTTACTTTGTCCTTTGCCAGCCGTTCCTTTGGCGCCAGGTTTCTAAGAAGACCGTTTTGCTTTCCACTCTTTCCATTTCGACACCTCCTTGGCAAATTTGGCCCCTATAGCAGCGTAATTCGTAATCGACACTGTCCGACCTTTATTTCTAGTAAAAAAGTGTTTGTCTATTTCGATTGCATCGTATTTCCTTGCAACCACCTGCATCGTGGTCAGAGCTCCACATTTCTCAAAGCGTCTGAAAACGTAGAGTGTGCGGTTACCATTGACAACGTACCATATTTTTCCATTTTTTTTCACCATCTAGTTCATCCGTTTGCATAAGTTCGATAGGCGGCACATCGTTGCCACCTAACCGTATCTCTCTACACGCCCGTAAAGCAACTCAGTAAGCGTTGAAATCATAGAACGGCCATCTTGGAAATGAGCCGTAATTTGGTCACGAGTGTTTCTCACTTCGGAAGGTTTTAAGTACATGATTTCTCAATCATAAAGCTTAGTAACCATGTATCCATACCGCGGAGTTAGACCTAATTCATTTTTAGTTTGTTTTACAGATGAATTTTGTCATCTTTCCTAGGAGTGTTTTTCTTTTCGGGGGACTCTTTTCTCGGAGTCTTTAGCGCCTTTGTGTCGTTCCGCGGTGACACGAATATTGGGGTTTCCCGAGGGGTTTTCCTCGGTGTATCAGTTGGAATTACTTTATTGGAAGTACCGACCGGTTTAGCAGTACTATTATTACTTCCAACAGAGCTGGTCGAGGCCGGGGCTTTCCGAATGTCAAAGTACTCCCTGTCACGTGACTTGTCGAGATTTATCTGCTTGTTTTTCTTGTAGTTTAGATTCTTTTATATATATAACGTCTACCTCTCGGACTGCATGGCGGCGAATACGAGTGGTATTCCAGGGAGTGCCCATCTGGGTATCTTGACATCAGTTTGGTATGTTAGACGTCTATTATTAGAAGACACGTGACGTCATGCATATCTACCAGTCGTCTGCTCGGCGCATGTTGGAGTCATCGTGTTTGGCGTATGACTGCAAATGAATAAAAGCGTTGATTTAAGTGTATATTTTTTAGAAACTATAGGAGCTAATTTAATATAATGGCAACTTTGTTGATTTGCTAAGCATTGCTGTATGTTTGTTTCAACCGCGATGCAAAGCGCAAATGTTCTAAAAATGTGCAACAGTATATTTGTGCGTGGCGTTAAAAAATATGTTTGTTTAAGGTTACATGCCCCAAAAAATTAGGGTAGGTTGGAAAGATTTTTTTTTTTTTATTTTTTTATTTTTTTCGTAAATGGTCAACTTGAGGATGCTAAAAGTGAATAAATATTCGAAATAAAGATCTACCAGTTATATTCTTAAACATTGTTTTGAAGTGGATGCTATCAAAACAAAACACTTATTTATCCAAAAACATTTAATTATTGGAAAAAAGTACATAAAAAACAAAACAAATCTCTGACCCGCTCAATAAAATGTTCTAGGGTCGAGGCATTTGAGGGTAGGTCGGGTAACATGAAACAAACTCATTGTATTACGCCTTAGCAAAGTAACATGCCCCAGATGAGACACTGCTTTGTGTTTTTGTGTCCGTGTTTAAATTTTCCTGAAAGTTTGAGTTAGTTAGCAATTATGCGTCAGGTGAATTGGCAGTTAAGAAATTATATGATTTTTTTTCACAAATACAAATATCTGTGAATATATTCCTTTAAACTTTTAATTAGCCCTGCGTACTCAACAAAACACTGAAATATACGCATTTGAACAAGGTTCAGGATATCAAAAGAACGATTGACTTTCGTGTTCTCCTGAATTGAAGACTGATAACACACATATTTGTCGGTGTTAACATTGACTTAGCCGGGTGTTACATTAAATTATAATTGCTGATAACGCTCAAGTAAAAACCCCAAAAGGCTCTCGACATTCACCTGGTTACCTAAGTGTCTTAAAATTGAACAATCATTGATAAATGTTTTATTAGAAATATAACAAATGTACAAATGGGCTCGTTAAATAACTAACCTATTTCGGTCACAGTATGCTACAAATATTACAAATTTATAATTAAAGGGACCATGTCAACAAAAAATTGGTTTCCTATTGCACTATAAATTATATTATTTGATAGAAATGCGCTTTCCTAAGACATGTGCATTACATAAATAAAATAAAAAGAATATAATACACAATAAGATATTTGATAAAAACAAATTAGCTAAACAGTCCGAAAAAAATAAACCCAAAGCGGTTATCGAACTCACGACTTTAAGCCCTTTGGAGAAATGACAGTAGACAGCGCTATCATGTTTCGTTAGGCTTCATGTGTTAACTAAGGTTACAAATACCAAACGCTTCTAATACTAATGTCAAAATGTAAACAGGAATAGGGCTAAACAAACAAGGCCATATTATAAATTGATTTTTATCTCAGAATGCGTGCACTCTTTTTTCATTATATATAACATGTTTTAACCATTATTATGTCAGTATTAATATCTGAATTGCAGTGGTTTTTTTTTAAAGAAATTGCCGCCCCCCCCCCCCCTTGAGGTCCTTTTCGATGAAATAGCCCCTTTAACATCTAACTTGTGATTGAAGATAAGCCTTATGCCAGATATTGACTAGTTCAGTCACAAAATGCATGTAGCACCTGGATTGGTATTCACAAAGCTCCTATGGGGAATCATAACTTAAGTTGTACTTTTGTAAAAAAAAAATAGTCAAATTTATACGTGAAATCCTATGTTTATGTTTACAAGATGGTAAAATATGAAACATCTCAGCAATATTTACTAGTTAGAAATCTTGAATTTAAAATGACATATACATGAAATAAGCAGCCTTAGACTTAAGAAATTTTCTGACAAGGCCCAGATTCTTATTGTATAGTCTAGATCTGAATGTTGGTTAAAGTATATAGTACAGAATTTAGATTGTACTGTGATGATTTCAAATTAAAAACAAAATCGCAGCAGAGACATGTTTTATGTAACATACATATCAAATTAAGTAAACACACAATACCATGATCAGGCGCGTAGCGCCGCATACTCGTTTACTCGTTCGAGTAAACACTGAAATTAAAATCTAAAAAATCTAAAATGACATTTACTTCGAAAAATGAAATAAAATTCAGTGCCAAAGGGTGGGTAGGGGTAAATAATACTCTCATAAATCCAGTCACTAGCGTTTTCGCCGGTCCGTGTTCTTTTAGTTTCTCTACAAAATTGAGCCTCTACTTTTTTGCGAACAGTTTATTCTTTTATTTACGTAATGTATTCTTTCCCTTGTTTTGCTAAACGCAATTGTTTGCATCGTGTTAATATGTCGTCTACCAGCGATCCGCCTAACACGGACGTTTTTCTCGATTTGTGTACACGTCAAGAACGGCATCTTCAAGATGAAAATCATTACATCTAAGTGGGGTCTGCAACATGCTTACGCCTTCCCCAATAGGTAGCATGGAACCATGAACCTAATAAACCCCTCCGAATATTGTTTATTTGAAAACAATGTCTTTGACATACATTTGATTATGTCAACGACTTTACGTTTAACTACATGGTTAAAATGTAAATGTAAAATTAGTTAGTTAATTGGAATTATTACCTCAATATTAATTGATATTATTGAATTTTAATAATACAGCAGGCAAGCTCAATGATTTATGAAATGCATTCAATTACAAACTGGGACTAAGTATACTTCTTAAAAGTGAGGGAAAAACATCAGGCAAAACAACATACATTCCGTAAATGTGCATACTTGTATTTCCTAATGGATCGGTCCGAAATAAAAGTCAGTTTTAAAATGGTTATTTTTAATCATTTGCTGCTTAATTAATTATGCTACTAAAACTAGTGAAGTATTGTTTTGTTATAATTCGGCAGCAAACCAAAGGATGTCACTCCCATCCCCTTTGCATATGGAATACTGCCTAATTTAAGGGCCTTAATACTAAATACTGAGTAAAATTGAATTTGCGTACTGACAACTAAATGTTTGTTTTCGCTTACTGCGTAATGAACACATTTTGCGTACTAAATATTAGTGTCTACCCGGCATTGGTCTTCTCAGCATTTACCGCGAAAAAGAAATTCTAACATTGTTGTAGACATTTTCGCAAGACGAAGGGAAAGGCCACTTGCTTTGATTTTCAAGGTGTAACTTTATCGAAATTGATGACATATAAACTGCAAATTTTGTAAAGATATGCTTTAAAACTGACAAAGTGAGTTAGTGTTGTTTAATAACTAAGCGCCAGCCATTACACACATTTTAAGAGCAACTCCTATGAAAGTGACGGTCTAAACTTGTCAGAGAATATAATAGTCTAAATGTCAGGAATGGCGTTTTAGTGTTTCATAGAATTTTAACATTCTGGATCTTCCGAAGGGATCCGGTCCGCTGGACCCATAGCCAACGCGTTGCCCTGGATACAGTGGCCCCCTGGCAACCAGCTTACTTTGTTTTTTTGTTTTGTATTTCCAGTGAAAACGAGTTTGGCCGCGCTATGCCCCTGATGATATATATTCAAAATAAGGCTTAAAGTTCCATAGTTTCCAAGTTGTTTTTGTCACTTGTTCACATAGATTTTCTTGTTAGAGTTTGTATCCAAAAGCCGTATTACTTCAAAACTACACAGGTTATTCATTTGAAACTTTGAATGTGCCGTTGTTGTCAACTTCGAAATGGGATGCAACATTCTACATAATTCAGTTTTGTCTTTTGACAGAGTTATGCCTCTTTTTCATGTAGACATTTTGGATTAAAGTTTTTATTGAATGTTTTGTGATTTCAAAACTTCATGGGGTATTCACATGAAACTTGGAATACACCTTTGGCATCAACTCTGGCATAAGGTACAACATTCCTTATAACTCTGTTTTGTATTTAGGAACAGTTATGTAAATTTTCACATAGATATTCAGATTTAAGTTTTTATTTAAGTTTTTATAACTTCAAACCTTGATAGGTTATTCACTTGAAACATGGAATATACCTTTGTCATCAACTACAGCATTAGGTGCCACAATCCACATAACCCTGTTTTGTTTTTTGACCGAGGTATGCCCACTTTTCAGATTTTGGAGTTAATCTTTTTTTTGTTCCAAAGTCTTATAATTTTTACTGCATAAGGTATTCACTTGACATTTGGAATAAATTGATGAAATAATTCCAAAACTCAGTTTTATATTTCAGCAAATTTTTGCCCCTTCCATGTTCTAAAATATGTATCACTGTTATACTTCGAATAGTCGAGCGCTCTGTCCTCTGACAGTTCTTTTTTTTTTCATAAACTAAATTGAATTTTCATTACATAATTATGCATATTTCATAAAAAAAGCATTTGCATACCACTATATAAGGACAGTTCCTTGTTGAACATATTTAATTTTTAGTGAGTCTAATTTTTTTGGGGGGATTACATGTACTTGCGTATGTACAGATATTTATTATTACTTTTAGCCTCATTGGCATATCTTTAAAAACTATAAAAACACATTTACACTGTATATTTTTTTTTTTCAAAATAAGGTGAACTATTAACGAAAGATCTGGGATAAAAAAAAGTACAGGGTGCTGCTAAAAATTAGCAGGGGTGAAAGCTAGACCAGTTTCTTGACATAATTAAAAAATTTGCTAAATCCAGGGTTTTCAAGAGTCTAAGTACTGCTTCTAATAGATGCTTTTAAAAGGTAAACAGTTTACATGAAAACTTGCATGCTGTTATTTACTCATTATAATATATTATTTTATTGTATATAGAATATTGTTTTTACATTTGTTGTTATCATGAAGAAGGACTTTATACCTTAAGCGTCTTTATTTTGCAGGAAGGGAGCAAAGATAGACACATACCTGCTGAAAAATCAAATTGAAAGTAAAATTGTTTTACCCATTGCACCACTACAACAGGAACGAATATGAGCGAAGATCACATAGAACGTGTATGAACATTGTGATAACAACAACTGACGGGAGTTGAACATACATGAGATTGGGTGACGACAGCCTTTAGTCATACTTGGAAACCCATACTTAATTTTATTTTATGGAATGTGCGTAGACACATGTTGGCCTTTTTGTAATTATGATTTAGAAAAAAATAATGGGCAGATTCAAGGTCGTGATGGAAGCAGTTCAAAGAGTTAACATTTGCAGCCCAAACAAGAAAGACACGTTGTAAGCTGATGCTTTATAAATTTAAAAGCACATATTTGTGCAAACAGTTAGCGCATTATTAATCTCGATACTATGATTTGCTTTGTTAATTTATTAAAAAGTAACTTGGTTGCGAGTTGTATCATTTATTCGTTAGCAAATAATATATATATAAATTATAAATTATATTGCGTGTTGTTACATTTGTTACAACATTGTGTTGTTTAAACAACCTTTCCGTTCTGATGACCCAACATTTAAAGAAAACGCCTGTTAAAGGGACCTGTTCACAGATTGCCAAATTGACAATTTGCCAACTTTTGGACTCAGATTCCCAAAAATGAAAGAATAGTGTATATAAAGTATCGAAATAATACCACGGACATAAAAAGATACTCTAAATACAGTTTCCTTAATGTGTAATTATCAGGTGAAATTGATAACATTATAAAGCGTTTGTAACGCTAAACGATGGAATAATTTGACATATTTCTGTTGTTTTCGTTCAAACTGATGAAAACACGTGAATCACTTATATCAAGTAAAACCACGGGGGATTCCCCACTATTTACTGGTATCTAACCTAGTAACCGTGAGTACTTCATAACCTCATGTTATTTTGTAGTTTTAAGCAACATAATAAATGTCACATAAAGTTGTAAAGGAAAGGGTGAGCATTACATACATTTTAATTGTTTATGTTTCTGGCAAAATATGTGAGAGTTATATCGGCAGTACACATTTTTGACGACCCTTGTTATTATTATAAATCATTGTTTAAATAGAGTTTATCTCAATATATTGAAACTTCAAGTATGTATTAATTAGATTTGCAATACGACTGCTTGTTTGCAGTTAGGTATTCACCCCCCCCCCCCCCACAACCCTCCCAAAAATCGAGAAACGTATTGATGTTGTCATGGTTGTCCGTAGTACGTTATACAATTCGTCAGCCCTTAAACGAATCCTTTTGCTGTGGTTAGCGCGAACGTTTCGCACCGCTGCTGTTGGGGAGGGGGGTGGGGGGGGGGGGCAATTCCATACCCCGACTCATGTGAGTTTGGTTGGTGGTCAAACGGAGTGTCGCGCACCTATCATGAGGACCATCCTGACGTCACAAAACATGTCTGCGCTATAAATTTTGAACGGTTTGAATTAAAGTGAGGTAACTTTATGTGTTGCTATATGTCCGCAATATCGATACGGGCTGTCGATCACTCACAGGATGTATGCCGGATACAAAACGTGTGGTCTCTGTGCACAAATTAATTTAATATTGCTTGGAATAACTGTTTTATGTGGACCTAAATACCGCCATTTATGAACGTTGGAGTGCATTCATTATTGCCTAAACACATTCCCTTTGCCAGCATAAGAACATAAGACTGACAACTCTTTCCTCCGCCAATGCATTTCCTGGGAACAAGTTGTATAAATATTACTACCAACACGACCTTTTATAAGACATATTGTGAAAAAAAATATAGTTAAAAAAAGCCCTTTATAGCATGGTTAATGACTTTTGTAGTAGCTCAACCGGCGCCAAACAGCTCATGTCAGTCTTACAAGAAAATTGCCCTTTGCCATGAAGGGGAACATATTATTTGTGACTATTGTTTCTTTTCGTTTTGTATGGCCATTAATTTTCCCTGAACGCCTGCAATGCTTCATAGTTTATGCCTTTTTTTTCAATGTTGACGAGTGTATTGGCGCAGTGCTTAAATCCGCCACATTTGGACGGTATTTTTACGATATTTTCAAAAGTTGTTTACCGATTGACATAAACATTTACATAACTCAAGTTAGGTTTAATGTGCATTTGCTGGCGTGTTTTGGTTACATTTCAAATACATGGCAAATGAAAAATATTTATCGAGATTGAAGGCCTAAACAGTGTAAAAAATGAGCACTACCGCGCCTAAATCCGCCACCCCTTTTCAAAATGTTGAAACTGCTCGAAAATAATAATGTTTTATAAATTCTGTTTTCAAAGCAACTTTTATTGACGCCTATTGACAAAAATCTCACTTTTCTTTATTTAAGGTTCATTTTCTAGTGTTTAAAAAAAAACGCGGTGATCCGAAGTTGCTTAGTGAAAATCGTAGATCAGGAACCGTAACATGCTTATTCCACATTTGACTATTGTTCTTATTTAATTTTCTATATTAAGCAGCTTGCTGTCTGTTGTTAATACAATGTTTCAATTTCTTCCCAATACTAATTTGTTGTTATAAAAATAGCTCTGAAACTGATGCCCTGCGTGCATGTGGGACAAATAATGAAGCTTTTGAGTAGCGAGACAGTTGCGCACTTAATATGCATTTTTTCCCGCATTTTATTGTATGTAGTGCCAATGAATAATGGTTATTTTTATGCTGCACATGCTCACATGGACATAATATTAAAACACGATACTTTAATTTTAACATGGACACAATGCGGGGCCTCAAAGCTGCGCATGCGCAGTATGAAATAAATTCCCCGCATGCAGTTTGTTTGCATTTAGGGTTATGTACATAATTGGATTAAATATTTATTTATGCACAAATCAAGATAAAAACTCGTCAGTATTGTTAAGGGAAAGTATCTGATTGACTGAGATCAACAAAATAGAAATCGCCGGTAAAAAAACGCTTATTCGGCTGGGGTGGCGGATTTAGGCACTGCGCCAGTACATACGACTATGTGCAGACTCAGTCAATAACTAGATATCCAGGGTACATTGTATTTAAATAACGATATTCTTTAGATGTATGATCATGTCATAGATTATGTAGTCAAGCCAGTAAACATTGTTTAAAAAAACAGTTTCTCACAAACACACCATTGTCACTTTGCTAGATAATTATTTGACTTTTCTGTTAATTGTAATAGCGTATCATCGCCGACTAAGATATGGAGTAAACAAACCAATTTTCAAGTAATCCTCAATGCCAGTTTACGTCTCAATATCTAGTCTATATACGGTATACATGTATTAAATAAAGAAATGATTCATATCAAAAAGTGAAATACATCTACGAGAAGATTAAAAATTAAAGATGCAAAAATTAAACAAATGCACATACTATTATGTTTTTATCATCTTCATTTTTGGTATAGCCGCAGATGATGTTATTCTTTATCGTTCTGGATAATTTGTTTCGAATAAGTACAATCGATTGTTTTTCATTTCCATAACAGCTCCAGTTACGTACGAAAAAATAATTTGAAAAAAATGTCGGCGATCGAACGAAAGTTAATATGCGCTTTAAAGTTTTAGAGCAAATGCCAATGTATTATTTAAATTTAGAAGATAGCCATCACATTAGCTTGAGTCGTCCTTGTGTTCAATTGAAATAAAACAAACTTGCAAAAACGTTTAAGATATCCGAAATCCATTAGTTATTAGTCAGCTACATGTATTTTCGACAGGGTTGCCAATCTATCCGTTCAGGTCCGTTCAGGTCAATTAGACACAGGCTGCACATTGCGTTCTGCTCAGAAACGATCTGTTTTATTAACTTCACGGATTTATATTTTTGCACAGACACCTCATAAGCGCCATCCGTCATTTATCGAACTATTTAGTTACACTAATAGACTTGACGGCGTTATTACCTTCACAATGGATGTTGTTTTTAGCAGGAAGAACAGTCACCAGGCATGAAAATAAAACAAGCATTGTCATGTTTCATCAACACGTTACATCATTCTATCAATTGGTAAAGGGTCAACAAGTGGAGACAAGTAATGTTTTTTATGCCCAGCCGATGTTGGACATGCATTCAGTCTGTGATTTTGTTTAATTGTGCTCCAATAAAAGTAAAAGTAAACGGTTATACTTAAATAGCTGACTCTCAATTTCCATACAATTTTCAAGAATATAATCTTCCTGTGCACTCATGTCTTATTTGCTTATTAACGGCAAAAGTCTGCCACAAAAATCCTGTTATTTAACAAACAGAGGGGAAAGATTTTGAAGTAAAAGGTAATGTTTCGTGTTGCAGCTATACCCGATCCGAGGTCACATTCTCCCAGGTAAGACCACAGTATTGACTGCAGCTATACCAGATAATGGACAAATCGTACGTAGTCTAAAACCAGGAGAGACCACAGTATTGACTGCAGCTATACCAGATCATGGACTATTCTTACATAGTCCAAAATCAGGAGAGACCAAAGTATTGACAGGAGCAATACCCGACCATGGACCACTTTTACATAGTCCAGAATCGGAAAGACCACAGTATTTACTGCAGCTATACCTGATCATGGACCACTCTTACATAGTCCAGAACCAGGAGCGACCATAGTATTGACTGCAGCTATACCAGATGATGTAGCACGCTTACGTAGTCCAGAACCAGAATAGACCACAGTATTGACTGCAGCTATACCCGAGCATGGACCACTCTTACATAGTCTAGAACCAGGAGAGACCACAGTATTGGCTGCAGCTCTACCCGATCATGGACCAGCCTTACATAGTTAAGTACCAGAATGGACTACAGTATTGACTGCAGCTATACCAGATCATGGATCACTCTTACATAGTCCAGCACCAGGAGAGACCACAGTATTGGCTGCAGCAATACCCGATCATGGACCACTTTTACATAGTCCAGAACCAGGAGAGACCAAAGTATTGAATGCAGGAATAGCCGATCATGGACCAATCTTACATAGACCAGAACCAGGAGAGATCACAGTATTGACTGCAGATATACTAGATAATGTACCAGTCTTACATAGTCCAGAACCAGGACAGACCAGAGTATTGACGGCTGCTATACCCGATCACGAACCGCTCTTTTATAGTCCATAACCAGGAGAGACCACAGTATTAACTGCAGCTATACCAGATCATGAACCACTCTAACATAGTCCAGACACCACAGTATTGACTGCAGTTATACCAGATCACGGACCACTCTTACATAGTCAAGAAACCAGTGTTGACTAAATTTGTACCAGATCATGGACCACTATTACATAGTCCAGAACCAGGACAGACCACATTATTGACTGCTGGTTGTGTTGAAGAGGCTACCATAATTGTAAAAAAAACCATGTTTGAAAATTGGGTTTTAAAACATGATAGAGGGGAGTCAATTAATCAACACATCGCAACTGTTTAAAGTTCTTACGTTGCTTTTTCTGCGCTTTCTTCAAATTGCAAGGCATATATGCTGATTATTTTTCTTTGGTACCTATACCAACAATGATATAGAGCTTCTGGCCCAACGAAATGCTCAAAGAACGTTATTAATTAATCAGCGTTCTAATTTTTGTATTTTCTTTTTTTACTGAAACCTATAAGAGCAACACAAAACAATGTGTGCCTCCATGCGTGTGCCTGCAAAGTTGCACCTCCTGTTCCACAGGTACGCTATGACGTTAATTTACGTCGACCGTAACATGGTAATCATACGATATAGTAATTTAACCGCATTAAACCGCATATACAAGTACATCAATGTATGTTATTTTTAAATTACATTTTTATTTAATACAGTTTACACAAAAGTAAATAATAGTAGGAATATAAATAAGAACATATCACAGAATTTCGCCATTTTGTACCACACATGCATAAATACATATACTTTGTTCATTCCACGTATCTGTTAACATGTGTTTTACATGTATTTTTATTGGCACGTTGACAAGGTAGCTGTTTCGTTTATAGATTGAAAAGTTTACAGATACAGTACACAGGGGATACAACTGCTTCTATGCCATCAGGACTTTGGTTAGGAGAGTGACTCCCCTGTACAGTTGCATGACACGTTCGTTAACTTATCGTACAACAACTGGATTCTGAAATGAAACAAAAGTAATCTTTCTTTTTTTGTATTCAAAACGTTTTACATTTATGCAATTACTAGTAAGTCATAACATAATTTATTTTCTAAACAGCCCATAATAGTAAAGGCGTGAAAGAAGAGTTAATAGCTGGTGTTACAGTAATAATTCCTATTCTTACGATTTGTTTGCGCGCCCGGTGGTTTTATGGGTGGGTTACTTTGTCCTTTGCCAGCCGTTCCTTTGGCGCCAGGTTTCTAAGAAGACCGTTTTGCTTTCCACTCTTTCCATTTCGACACCTCCTTGGCAAATTTGGCCCCTATAGCAGCGTAATTCGTAATCGACACTGTCCGACCTTTATTTCTAGTAAAAAAGTGTTTGTCTATTTCGATTGCATCGTATTTCCTTGCAACCACCTGCATCGTGGTCAGAGCTCCACATTTCTCAAAGCGTCTGAAAACGTAGAGTGTGCGGTTACCATTGACAACGTACCATATTTTTCCATTTTTTTCCACCATCTAGTTCATCCGTTTGCATAAGTTCGATAGGCGGCACATCGTTGCCACCTAACCGTATCTCTCTACACGCCTGTAATGCAACTCAGTAAGCGTTGAAATCATAGAACGGCCATCTTGGAAATGAGCCGTAATTTGGTCACGAGTGTTTCTCACTTCGGAAGGTTTTAAGTACATGATTTCTCAATCATAAAGCTTAGCAACCATGTATCCATACCGCGGAGTTAGACCTAATTCATTTAGTTTGTTTTACAGATGAATTTTGTCATCTTTCCTAGGAGTGTTTTTCTTTTCGGGGGACTCTTTTCTCGGAGTCTTTAGCGCCTTTGTGTCGTTCCGCGGTGACACGAATATTGGGGGTTCCCGAGGGGTTTTCCTCGATGTATCAGTTGGAATTACTTTATTGGAAGTACCGACCGGGGTTTAGCAGTACTATTATTACTTCCAACAGAGCTGGTCGAGGCCGGGGCTTTCCGAATGTCAAAGTACTCCCTGTCACGTGACTTGTCGAGATTTATCTGCTTGTTTTTCTTGTAGTTTAGATTCTTTTATATATATAACGTCTACCTCTCGGACTGCTTGGCGGCGAATACGAGTTGTATTCCAGGGAGTGCCCATCTGGGTATCTTGACATCAGTTTGGTAAGTTAGACGTCTATTATTAGAAGACACGTGACGTCATGCATATCTACCAGTCGTCTGCTCGGCGCATGTTGGAGTCATCGTGTTTGGCGTATGACTGCAAATGAATAAAAGCGTTGATTTAAGTGTGTATTTTTTAGAAACTATAGGAGCTAATTTAATATAATGGCAACTTTGTTGATTTGCTAAGCATTGCTGTATGTTTGTTTCAACCGCGATGCAAAGCGCAAATGTTCTAAAAATGTGCAACAGTATATTTGTGCGTGGCGTTAAAAAATATGTTTGTTTAAGGTTACATGCCCCAAAAAATTAGGGTAGGTTGGAAAGAGTTTTTTTGTTTTTTTTTTCAATTTTTTTCGTAAATGGTCAACTTGAGGATGCTAAAAGTGAATAAATATTCGAAATAAAGATCTACCAGTAATATTCTTAAACATTGTTTTGAAGTGGATGCTATCAAAACAAAACACTTATTTATCCAAAAACATTCAATTATTGGAAAAAAGTACATAAAAAACAAAACAAATCTCTGACCCGCTCAATAAAATGTTCTAGGGTCGAGGCATTTGAGGGTAGGTCGGGTAACATGAAACAAACTCATTGTATTACGCCTTAGCAAAGTAACATGCCCCAGATGAGACACTGCTTTGTGTGTTTGTGTCCGTGTTTAAATTTTCCTGAAAGTTTGAGTTAGTTAGCAATTATGCGTCAGGTGAATTGGCAGTTAAGAAATTATATGATTTTTTTTCACAAATACAAATATCTGTGAATATATTCCTTTAAACTTTTAATTAGCCCTGCGTACTCAACAAAACACTGAAATATACGCATTTGAACAAGGTTCAGGATTCAAAAGAACGATTGACTTTCGTGTTCTCCTGAATTGAAGACTGATAACACACATATTTGTCGGTGTTAACATTGACTTAGCCGGGTGTTACATTAAATTATAATTGCTGATAACGCTCAAGTAAAAACCCCAAAAGGCTCTCGACATTCACCTGGTTACCTAAGTGTCTTAAAATTGAACAGTCATTGATGAATGTTTTATTAGAAATATAACAAATGTACAAATGGGCTCGTTAAATAACTAACCTATTTCGGTCACAGTATGCTACAAATATTACATATTTATAATTAAAGGGACCATGTCAACAAAAAATTGGTTTCCTATTGCACTATAAATTATATTATTTGATAGAAATGCGCTTTCCTAAGACATGTGCATTACATAAATAAAATAAAAAGAATATAATACACAATAAGATATTTGATAAAAACAAATTAGCTAAACAGTCCGAAAAAAATAAACCCAAAGCGGTTATCGAACTCACGACTTTAAGCCCTTTGGAGAAATGACAGTAGACAGCGCTATCATGTTTCGTTAGGCTTCATGTGTTAACTAAGGTTACAAATACCAAACGCTTCTAATACTAATGTCAAAATGTAAACAGGAATAGGGCTAAACAAACAAGGCCATATTATAAATTGATTTTTATCTCAGAATGCGTGCACTCTTTTTTCATTATATATAACATGTTTTAACCATTATTATGTCAGTATTAATATCTGAATTGCAGTGGTTTTTTTTTAAAGAAATTGCCGCCCCCCCCCCCCCCCTTGAGGTCCTTTTCGATGAAATAGCCCCTTTAACATCTAACTTGTGATTGAAGATAAGCCTTATGCCAGATATTGACTAGTTCAGTCACAAAAATGCATGTAGCACCTGGATTGGTATTCACAAAGCTCCTATGGGGAATCATAACTTAAGTTGTACTTTTGTAAAAAAAAAATAGTCAAATTTATACGTGAAATCCTATGTTTATGTTTACAAGATGGTAAAATATGAAACATCTCAGCAATATTTACTAGTTAGAAATCTTGAATTTAAAATGACATATACATGAAATAAGCAGCCTTAGACTTAAGAAATTTTCTGACAAGGCCCAGATTCTTATTGTATAGTCTAGATCTGAATGTTGGTTAAAGTATATAGTACAGAATTTAGATTGTACTGTGATGATTTCAAATTAAAAACAAAATCGCAGCAGAGACATGTTTTATGTAACATACATATCAAATTAAGTAAACACACAATACCATGATCAGGCGCGTAGCGCCGCATACTCGTTTACTCGTTCGAGTAAACACTGAAATTAAAATCTAAAAAATCTAAAATGACATTTACTTCGAAAAATGAAATAAAATTCAGTGCCAAAGGGTGGGTAGGGGTAAATAATACTCTCATAAATCCAGTCACTAGCGTTTTCGCCGGTCCGTGTTCTTTTAGTTTCTCTACAAAATTGAGCCTCTACTTTTTTGCGAACAGTTTATTCTTTTATTTACGTAATGTATTCTTTCCCTTGTTTTGCTAAACGCAATTGTTTGCATCGTGTTAATATGTCGTCTACCAGCGATCCGCCTAACACGGACGTTTTTCTCGATTTGTGTACACGTCAAGAACGGCATCTTCAAGATGAAAATCATTACATCTAAGTGGGGTCTGCAACATGCTTACGCCTTCCCCAATAGGTAGCATGGAACCATGAACCTAATAAACCCCTCCGAATATTGTTTATTTGAAAACAATGTCTTTGACATACATTTGATTATGTCAACGACTTTACGTTTAACTACATGGTTAAAATGTAAATGTAAAATTAGTTAGTTAATTGGAATTATTACCTCAATATTAATTGATATTATTGAATTTTAATAATACAGCAGGCAAGCTCAATGATTTATGAAATGCATTCAATTACAAACTGGGACTAAGTATACTTCTTAAAAGTGAGGGAAAAACATCAGGCAAAACAACATACATTCCGTAAATGTGCATACTTGTATTTCCTAATGGATCGGTCCGAAATAAAAGTCAGTTTTAAAATGGTTATTTTTAATCATTTGCTGCTTAATTAATTATGCTACTAAAACTAGTGAAGTATTGTTTTGTTATAATTCGGCAGCAAACCAAAGGATGTCACTCCCATCCCCTTTGCATATGGAATACTGCCTAATTTAAGGGCCTTAATACTAAATACTGAGTAAAATTGAATTTGCGTACTGACAACTAAATGTTTGTTTTCGCTTACTGCGTAATGAACACATTTTGCGTACTAAATATTAGTGTCTACCCGGCATTGGTCTTCTCAGCATTTACCGCGAAAAAGAAATTCTAACATTGTTGCAGACATTTTCGCAAGACGAAGGGAAAGGCCACTTGCTTTGATTTTCAAGGTGTAACTTTATCGAAATTGATGACATATAAACTGCAAATTTTGTAAAGATATGCTTTAAAACTGACAAAGTGAGTTAGTGTTGTTTAATAACTAAGCGCCAGCCATTACACACATTTTAAGAGCAACTCCTATGAAAGTGACGGTCTAAACTTGTCAGAGAATATAATAGTCTAAATGTCAGGAATGGCGTTTTAGTGTTTCATAGAATTTTAACATTCTGGATCTTCCGAAGGGATCCGGTCCGCTGGACCCATAGCCAACGCGTTGCCCTGGATACAGTGGCCCCCTGGCAACCAGCTTACTTTGTTTTTTTGTTTTGTATTTCCAGTGAAAACGAGTTTGGCCGCGCTATGCCCCTGATGATATATATTCAAAATAAGGCTTAAAGTTCCATAGTTTCCAAGTTGTTTTTGTCACTTGTTCACATAGATTTTCTTGTTAGAGTTTGTATCCAAAAGCCGTATTACTTCAAAACTACACAGGTTATTCATTTGAAACTTTGAATGTGCCGTTGTTGTCAACTTCGAAATGGGATGCAACATTCTACATAATTCAGTTTTGTCTTTTGACAGAGTTATGCCTCTTTTTCATGTAGACATTTTGGATTAAAGTTTTTATTGAATGTTTTGTGATTTCAAAACTTCATGGGGTATTCACATGAAACTTGGAATACACCTTTGGCATCAACTCTGGCATAAGGTACAACATTCCTTATAACTCTGTTTTGTATTTAGGAACAGTTATGTAAATTTTCACATAGATATTCAGATTTAAGTTTTTATTTAAGTTTTTATAACTTCAAACCTTGATAGGTTATTCACTTGAAACATGGAATATACCTTTGTCATCAACTACAGCATTAGGTGCACAATCCACATAACCCTGTTTTGTTTTTTGACCGAGGTATGCCCACTTTTCAGATTTTGGAGTTAATCTTTTTTTTGTTCCAAAGTCTTATAATTTTTACTGCATAAGGTATTCACTTGACATTTGGAATAAATTGATGAAATAATTCCAAAACTCAGCTTTATATTTCAGCAAATTTTTGCCCCTTCCATGTTCTAAAATATGTATCACTGTTATACTTCGAATAGTCGAGCGCTCTGTCCTCTGACAGTTCTTTTTTTTTTCATAAACTAAA
Source organism: Congeria kusceri (assembly GCA_027627225.1). Taxonomy (NCBI): domain Eukaryota; kingdom Metazoa; phylum Mollusca; class Bivalvia; order Myida; family Dreissenidae; genus Congeria; species Congeria kusceri. The sequence goes on along the minus strand of CM051029.1, from coordinate 40,969,921 downwards.
TTGAATTTTCATTACATAATTATGCATATTTCATAAAAAAAGCATTTGCATACCACTATATAAGGACAGTTCCTTGTTGAACATATTTAATTTTTAGTGAGTCTAATTTTTTTGGGGGGATTACATGTACTTGCGTATGTACAGATATTTATTATTACTTTTAGCCTCATTGGCATATCTTTAAAAACTATAAAAACACATTTACACTGTATAATTTTTTTTTTCAAAATAAGGTGAACTATTAACGAAAGATCTGGGATAAAAAAAAGTACAGGGTGCTGCTAAAAATTAGCAGGGGTGAAAGCTAGACCAGTTTCTTGACATAATTAAAAAATTTGCTAAATCCAGGGTTTTCAAGAGTCTAAGTACTGCTTCTAATAGATGCTTTTAAAAGGTAAACAGTTTACATGAAAACTTGCATGCTGTTATTTACTCATTATAATATATTATTTTATTGTATATAGAATATTGTTTTTTACATTTGTTGTTATCATGAAGAAGGACTTTATACCTTAAGCGTCTTTATTTTGCAGGAAGGGAGCAAAGATAGACACATACCTGCTGAAAAATCAAATTGAAAGTAAAATTGTTTTACCCATTGCACCACTACAACAGGAACGAATATGAGCGAAGATCACATAGAACGTGTATGAACATTGTGATAACAACAACTGACGGGAGTTGAACATACATGAGATTGGGTGACGACAGCCTTTAGTCATACTTGGAAACCCATACTTAATTTTATTTTATGGAATGTGCGTAGACACATGTTGGCCTTTTTGTAATTATGATTTAGAAAAAAATAATGGGCAGATTCAAGGTCGTGATGGAAGCAGTTCAAAGAGTTAACATTTGCAGCCCAAACAAGAAAGACACGTTGTAAGCTGATGCTTTATAAATTTAAAAGCACATATTTGTGCAAACAGTTAGCGCATTATTAATCTCGATACTATGATTTGCTTTGTTAATTTATTAAAAAGTAACTTGGTTGCGAGTTGTATCATTTATTCGTTAGCAAATAATATATATATAAATTATAAATTATATTGCGTGTTGTTACATTTGTTACAACATTGTGTTGTTTAAACAACCTTTCCGTTCTGATGACCCAACATTTAAAGAAAACGCCTGTTAAAGGGACCTGTTCACAGATTGCCAAATTGACAATTTGCCAACTTTTGGACTCAGATTCCCAAAAATGAAAGAATAGTGTATATAAAGTATCGAAATAATACCACGGACATAAAAAGATACTCTAAATACAGTTTCCTTAATGTGTAATTATCAGGTGAAATTGATAACATTATAAAGCGTTTGTAACGCTAAACGATGGAATAATTTGACATATTTCTGTTGTTTTCGTTCAAACTGATGAAAACACGTGAATCACTTATATCAAGTAAAACCACGGGGGATTCCCCACTATTTACTGGTATCTAACCTAGTACCGTGAGTACTTCATAACCTCATGTTATTTTGTAGTTTTAAGCAACATAATAAATGTCACATAAAGTTGTAAAGGAAAGGGTGAGCATTACATACATTTTAATTGTTTATGTTTCTGGCAAAATATGTGAGAGTTATATCGGCAGTACACATTTTTGACGACCCTTGTTCATTATTATAAATCATTGTTTAAATAGAGTTTATCTCAATATATTGAAACTTCAAGTATGTATTAATTAGATTTGCAATACGACTGCTTGTTTGCAGTTAGGTATTCCCCCCCCCCCCCACAACCCTCCCAAAAATCGAGAAACGTATTGATGTTGTCATGGTTGTCCGTAGTACGTTATACAATTCGTCAGCCCTTAAACGAATCCTTTTGCTGTGGTTAGCGCGAACGTTTCGCACCGCTGCTGTTGGGGAGGGGGGGGTGGGGGGGGGGCAATTCCATACCCCGACTCATGTGAGTTTGGTTGGTGGTCAAACGGAGTGTCGCGCACCTATCATGAGGACCATCCTGACGTCACAAAACATGTCTGCGCTATAAATTTTGAACGGTTTGAATTAAAGTGAGGTAACTTTATGTGTTGCTATATGTCCGCAATATCGATACGGGCTGTCGATCACTCACAGGATGTATGCCGGATACAAAACGTGTGGTCTCTGTGCACAAATTAATTTAATATTGCTTGGAATAACTGTTTTATGTGGACCTAAATACCGCCATTTATGAACGTTGGAGTGCATTCATTATTGCCTAAACACATTCCCTTTGCCAGCATAAGAACATAAGACTGACAACTCTTTCCTCCGCCAATGCATTTCCTGGGAACAAGTTGTATAAATATTACTACCAACACGACCTTTTATAAGACATATTGTGAAAAAAAATATAGTTAAAAAAAGCCCTTTATAGCATGGTTAATGACTTTTGTAGTAGCTCAACCGGCGCCAAACAGCTCATGTCAGTCTTACAAGAAAATTGCCCTTGTGCCATGAAGGGGAACATATTATTTGTGACTATTGTTTCTTTTCGTTTTGTATGGCCATTAATTTTCCCTGAACGCCTGCAATGCTTCATAGTTTATGCCTTTTTTTTCAATGTTGACGAGTGTATTGGCGCAGTGCTTAAATCCGCCACATTTGGACGGTATTTTTACGATATTTTCAAAAGTTGTTTACCGATTGACATAAACATTTACATAACTCAAGTTAGGTTTAATGTGCATTTGCTGGCGTGTTTTGTTACATTTCAAATACATGGCAAATGAAAAATATTTATCGAGATTGAAGGCCTAAACAGTGTAAAAAATGAGCACTACCGCGCCTAAATCCGCCACCCCTTTTCAAAATGTTCAAACTGCTCGAAAATAATAATGTTTTATAAATTCTGTTTTCAAAGCAACTTTTATTGACGCCTATTGACAAAAATCTCACTTTTCTTTATTTAAGGTTCATTTTCTAGTGTTTAAAAAAAAACGCGGTGATCCGAAGTTGCTTAGTGAAAATCGTAGATCAGGAACCGTAACATGCTTATTCCACATTTGACTATTGTTCTTATTGAATTTTCTATATTAAGCAGCTTGCTGTCTGTTGTTAATACAATGTTTCAATTTCTTCCCAATACTAATTTGTTGTTATAAAAATAGCTCTGAAACTGATGCCCTGCGTGCATGTGGGACAAATAATGAAGCTTTTGAGTAGCGAGACAGTTGCGCACTTAATATGCATTTTTTCCCGCATTTTATTGTATGTAGTGCCAATGAATAATGGTTATTTTTATGCTGCACATGCTCACATGGACATAATATTAAAACACGATACTTTAATTTTAACATGGACACAATGCGGGGCCTCAAAGCTGCGCATGCGCAGTATGAAATAAATTCCCCGCATGCAGTTTGTTTGCATTTAGGGTTATGTACATAATTGGATTAAATATTTATTTATGCACAAATCAAGATAAAAACTCGTCAGTATTGTTAAGGGAAAGTATCTGATTGACTGAGATCAACAAAATAGAAATCGCCGGTAAAAAAAACGCTTATTCGGCTGGGGTGGCGGATTTAGGCACTGCGCCAGTACATACGACTATGTGCAGACTCAGTCAATAACTAGATATCCAGGGTACATTGTATTTAAATAACGATATTCTTTAGATGTATGATCATGTCATAGATTATGTAGTCAAGCCAGTAAACATTGTTTAAAAAAACAGTTTCTCACAAACACACCATTGTCACTTTGCTAGATAATTATTTGACTTTTCTGTTAATTGTAATAGCTTATCATCGCCGACTAAGATATGGAGTAAACAAACCAATTTTCAAGTAATCCTCAATGCCAGTTTACGTCTCAATATCTAGTCTATATACGGTATACATGTATTAAATAAAGAAATGATTCATATCAAAAAGTGAAATACATCTACGAGAAGATTAAAAATTAAAGATGCAAAAATTAAACAAATGCACATACTATTATGTTTTTATCATCTTCATTTTTGGTATAGCCGCAGATGATGTTATTCTTTATCGTTCTGGATAATTTGTTTCGAATAAGTACAATCGATCGTTTTTCATTTCCATAACAGCTCCAGTTACGTACGAACAAATAATTTGAAAAAAATGTCGGCGATCGAACGAAAGTTAATATGCGCTTTAAAGTTTTAGAGCAAATGCCAATGTATTATTTAAATTTAGAAGATAGCCATCACATTAGCTTGAGTCGTCCTTGTGTTCAATTGAAATAAAACAAACTTGCAAAAACGTTTAAGATATCCGAAATCCATTAGTTATTAGTCAGCTACATGTATTTTCGACAGGGTTGCCAATCTATCCGTTCAGGTCCGTTCAGATCAATTAGACACAGGCTGCACATTGCGTTCTGCTCAGAAACGATCTGTTTTATTAACTTCACGGATTTATATTTTTGCACAGACACCTCATAAGCGCCATCCGTCATTTATCGAACTATTTAGTTACACTAATAGACTTGACGGCGTTATTACCTTCACAATGGATGTTGTTTTTAGCAGGAAGAACAGTCACCAGGCATGAAAATAAAACAAGCATTGTCATGTTTCATCAACACGTTACATCATTCTATCAATTGGTAAAGGGTCAACAAGTGGAGACAAGTAATGTTTTTTATGCCCAGCCGATGTTGGACATGCATTCAGTCTGTGATTTTTTTTAATTGTGCTCCAATAAAAGTAAAAGTAAACGGTTATACTTAAATAGCTGACTCTCAATTTCCATACAATTTTCAAGAATATAATCTTCCTGTGCACTCATGTCTTATTTGCTTATTAACGGCAAAAGTCTGCCACAAAAATCCTGTTATTTAACAAACAGAGGGGAAAGATTTTGAAGTAAAAGGTAATGTTTCGTGTTGCAGCTATACCCGATCCGAGGTCACATTCTCCCAGGTAAGACCACAGTATTGACTGCAGCTATACCAGATAATGGACAAATCGTACGTAGTCTAAAACCAGGAGAGACCACAGTATTGACTGCAGCTATACCAGATCATGGACTATTCTTACATAGTCCAAAATCAGGAGAGACCAAAGTATTGACAGGAGCAATACCCGACCATGGACCACTTTTACATAGTCCAGAATCGGAAAGACCACAGTATTTACTGCAGCTATACCTGATCATGGACCACTCTTACATAGTCCAGAACCAGGAGCGACCATAGTATTGACTGCAGCTATACCAGATGATGTAGCACGCTTACGTAGTCCAGAACCAGAATAGACCACAGTATTGACTGCAGCTATACCCGAGCATGGACCACTCTTACATAGTCTAGAACCAGGAGAGACCACAGTATTGGCTGCAGCTCTACCCGATCATGGACCAGCCTTACATAGTTAAGTACCAGAATGGACTACAGTATTGACTGCAGCTATACCAGATCATGGATCACTCTTACATAGTCCAGCACCAGGAGAGACCACAGTATTGGCTGCAGCAATACCCGATCATGGACCACTTTTACATAGTCCAGAACCAGGAGAGACCAAAGTATTGAATGCAGGAATAGCCGATCATGGACCAATCTTACATAGACCAGAACCAGGAGAGATCACAGTATTGACTGCAGATATACTAGATAATGTACCAGTCTTACATAGTCCAGAACCAGGACAGACCAGAGTATTGACGGCTGCTATACCCGATCACGAACCGCTCTTTTATAGTCCATAACCAGGAGAGACCACAGTATTAACTGCAGCTATACCAGATCATGAACCACTCTAACATAGTCCAGACACCACAGTATTGACTGCAGTTATACCAGATCACGGACCACTCTTACATAGTCAAGAAACCAGTGTTGACTAAATTTGTACCAGATCATGGACCACTATTACATAGTCCAGAACCAGGACAGACCACATTATTGACTGCTGGTTGTGTTGAAGAGGCTACCATAATTGTAAAAAAAACCATGTTTGAAAATTGGGTTTTAAAACATGATAGAGGGGAGTCAATTAATCAACACATCGCAACTGTTTAAAGTTCTTACGTTGCTTTTTCTGCGCTTTCTTCAAATTGCAAGGCATATATGCTGATTATTTTTCTTTGGTACCTATACCAACAATGATATAGAGCTTCTGGCCCAACGAAATGCTCAAAGAACGTTATTAATTAATCAGCGTTCTAATTTTTGTATTTTCTTTTTTTACTGAAACCTATAAGAGCAACACAAAACAATGTGTGCCTCCATGCGTGTGCCTGCAAAGTTGCACCTCCTGTTCCACAGGTACGCTATGACGTTAATTTACGTCGACCGTAACATGGTAATCATACGATATAGTAATTTAACCGCATTAAACCGCATATACAAGTACATCAATGTATGTTATTTTTAAATTACATTTTTATTTAATACAGTTTACACAAAAGTAAATAATAGTAGGAATATAAATAAGAACATATCACAGAATTTCGCCATTTTGTACCACACATGCATAAATACATATACTTTGTTCATTCCACGTATCTGTTAACATGTGTTTTACATGTATTTTTATTGGCACGTTGACAAGGTAGCTGTTTCGTTTATAGATTGAAAAGTTTACAGATACAGTACACAGGGGATACAACTGCTTCTATGCCATCAGGACTTTGGTTAGGAGAGTGACTCCCCTGTACAGTTGCATGACACGTTCGTTAACTTATCGTACAACAACTGGATTCTGAAATGAAACAAAAGTAATCTTTCTTTTTTTGTATTCAAAACGTTTTACATTTATGCAATTACTAGTAAGTCATAACATAATTTATTTTCTAAACAGCCCATAATAGTAAAGGCGTGAAAGAAGAGTTAATAGCTGGTGTTACAGTAATAATTCCTATTCTTACGATTTGTTTGCGCGCCCGGTGGTTTTATGGGTGGGTTACTTTGTCCTTTGCCAGCCGTTCCTTTGGCGCCAGGTTTCTAAGAAGACCGTTTTGCTTTCCACTCTTTCCATTTCGACACCTCCTTGGCAAATTTGGCCCCTATAGCAGCGTAATTCGTAATCGACACTGTCCGACCTTTATTTCTAGTAAAAAAGTGTTTGTCTATTTCGATTGCATCGTATTTCCTTGCAACCACCTGCATCGTGGTCAGAGCTCCACATTTCTCAAAGCGTCTGAAAACGTAGAGTGTGCGGTTACCATTGACAACGTACCATATTTTTCCATTTTTTTCCACCATCTAGTTCATCCGTTTGCATAAGTTCGATAGGCGGCACATCGTTGCCACCTAACCGTATCTCTCTACACGCCTGTAATGCAACTCAGTAAGCGTTGAAATCATAGAACGGCCATCTTGGAAATGAGCCGTAATTTGGTCACGAGTGTTTCTCACTTCGGAAGGTTTTAAGTACATGATTTCTCAATCATAAAGCTTAGCAACCATGTATCCATACCGCGGAGTTAGACCTAATTCATTTTTAGTTTGTTTTACAGATGAATTTTGTCATCTTTCCTAGGAGTGTTTTTCTTTTCGGGGGACTCTTTTCTCGGAGTCTTTAGCGCCTTTGTGTCGTTCCGCGGTGACACGAATATTGGGGGTTCCCGAGGGGTTTTCCTCGATGTATCAGTTGGAATTACTTTATTGGAAGTACCGACCGGGGTTTAGCAGTACTATTATTACTTCCAACAGAGCTGGTCGAGGCCGGGGCTTTCCGAATGTCAAAGTACTCCCTGTCACGTGACTTGTCGAGATTTATCTGCTTGTTTTTCTTGTAGTTTAGATTCTTTTATATATATAACGTCTACCTCTCGGACTGCTTGGCGGCGAATACGAGTTGTATTCCAGGGAGTGCCCATCTGGGTATCTTGACATCAGTTTGGTAAGTTAGACGTCTATTATTAGAAGACACGTGACGTCATGCATATCTACCAGTCGTCTGCTCGGCGCATGTTGGAGTCATCGTGTTTGGCGTATGACTGCAAATGAATAAAAGCGTTGATTTAAGTGTGTATTTTTTAGAAACTATAGGAGCTAATTTAATATAATGGCAACTTTGTTGATTTGCTAAGCATTGCTGTATGTTTGTTTCAACCGCGATGCAAAGCGCAAATGTTCTAAAAATGTGCAACAGTATATTTGTGCGTGGCGTTAAAAAATATGTTTGTTTAAGGTTACATGCCCCAAAAAATTAGGGTAGGTTGGAAAGAGTTTTTTTGTTTTTTTTTTCAATTTTTTTCGTAAATGGTCAACTTGAGGATGCTAAAAGTGAATAAATATTCGAAATAAAGATCTACCAGTAATATTCTTAAACATTGTTTTGAAGTGGATGCTATCAAAACAAAACACTTATTTATCCAAAAACATTCAATTATTGGAAAAAAGTACATAAAAAACAAAACAAATCTCTGACCCGCTCAATAAAATGTTCTAGGGTCGAGGCATTTGAGGGTAGGTCGGGTAACATGAAACAAACTCATTGTATTACGCCTTAGCAAAGTAACATGCCCCAGATGAGACACTGCTTTGTGTGTTTGTGTCCGTGTTTAAATTTTCCTGAAAGTTTGAGTTAGTTAGCAATTATGCGTCAGGTGAATTGGCAGTTAAGAAATTATATGATTTTTTTTCACAAATACAAATATCTGTGAATATATTCCTTTAAACTTTTAATTAGCCCTGCGTACTCAACAAAACACTGAAATATACGCATTTGAACAAGGTTCAGGATTCAAAAGAACGATTGACTTTCGTGTTCTCCTGAATTGAAGACTGATAACACACATATTTGTCGGTGTTAACATTGACTTAGCCGGGTGTTACATTAAATTATAATTGCTGATAACGCTCAAGTAAAAACCCCAAAAGGCTCTCGACATTCACCTGGTTACCTAAGTGTCTTAAAATTGAACAGTCATTGATGAATGTTTTATTAGAAATATAACAAATGTACAAATGGGCTCGTTAAATAACTAACCTATTTCGGTCACAGTATGCTACAAATATTACATATTTATAATTAAAGGGACCATGTCAACAAAAAATTGGTTTCCTATTGCACTATAAATTATATTATTTGATAGAAATGCGCTTTCCTAAGACATGTGCATTACATAAATAAAATAAAAAGAATATAATACACAATAAGATATTTGATAAAAACAAATTAGCTAAACAGTCCGAAAAAAATAAACCCAAAGCGGTTATCGAACTCACGACTTTAAGCCCTTTGAAGAAATGACAGTAGACAGCGCTATCATGTTTCGTTAGGCTTCATGTGTTAACTAAGGTTACAAATACCAAACGCTTCTAATACTAATGTCAAAATGTAAACAGGAATAGGGCTAAACAAACAAGGCCATATTATAAATTGATTTTTATCTCAGAATGCGTGCACTCTTTTTTCATTATATATAACATGTTAACATGTTTTAACCATTATTATGTCAGTATTAATATCTGAATTGCAGTGGGTTTTTTTTAAGAAATTGCCGCCCCCCCCCCCCCCCCCTTGAGGTCCTTTTCGATGAAATAGCCCCTTTAACATCTAACTTGTGATTGAAGATAAGCCTTATGCCAGATATTGACTAGTTCAGTCACAAAATGCATGTAGCACCTGGATTGGTATTCACAAAGCTCCTATGGGGAATCATAACTTAAGTTGTACTTTTGTAAAAAAAAAATAGTCAAATTTATACGTGAAATCCTATGTTTATGTTTACAAGATGGTAAAATATGAAACATCTCAGCAATATTTACTAGTTAGAAATCTTGAATTTAAAATGACATATACATGAAATGAGCAGCCTTAGACTTAAGAAATTTTCTGATAAGGCCCAGATTCTTATTGTATAGTCTAGATCTGAATGTTGGTTAAAGTATATAGTACAGAATTTAGATTGTACTGTGATGATTTCAAATTAAAAACAAAATCGCAGCAGAGACATGTTTTATGTAACATACATATCAAATTAAGTAAACACACAATACCATGATCAGGCGCGTAGCGCCGCATACTCGTTTACTCGTTCGAGTAAACACTGAAATTAAAATCTAAAAAAACTATAATGACATTTACTTCGAAAAATGAAATAAAATTCAGTGCCAAAGGGTGGGTAGGGGTAAATAATACTCTCATAAATCCAGTCACTAGCGTTTTCGCCGGTCCGTGTTCTTTTAGTTTCTCTACAAAATTGAGCCTCTACTTTTTTGCGAACAGTTTATTCTTTTATTTACGTAATGTATTCTTTCCCTTGTTTTGCTAAACGCAATTGTTTGCATCGTGTTAATATGTCGTCTACCAGCGATCCGCCTAACACGGACGTTTTTCTCGATTTGTGTACACGTCAAGAACGGCATCTTCAAGATGAAAATCATTACATCTAAGTGGGGTCTGCAACATGCTTACGCCTTCCCCAATAGGTAGCATGGAACCATGAACCTATTAAACCCCTCCGAATATTGTTTATTTGAAAACAATGTCTTTGACATACAATTGATTATGTCAACGACTTTACGTTTAACTACATGGTTAAAATGTAAATGTAAAATTAGTTAGTTAATTGGAATTATTACCTCAATATTAATTGATATTATTGAATTTTAATAATACAGCAGGCAAGCTCAATGATTTATGAAATGCATTCAATTACAAACTGGGACTAAGTATACTTCTTAAAAGTGAGGGAAAAACATCAGGCAAAACAACATACATTCCGTAAATGTGCATACTTGTATTTCCTAATGGATCGGTCCGAAATAAAAGTCAGTTTTAAAATGGTTATTTTTAATCATTTGCTGCTTAATTAATTATGCTACTAAAACTAGTGAAGTATTGTTTTGTTATAATTCGGCAGCAAACCAAAGGATGTCACTCCCATCCCCTTTGCATATGGAATACTGTATAATTTAAGGGCCTTAATACTAAATACTGCGTAAAATTGAATTTGCGTACTGACAACTAAATGTTTGTTTTCGCTTACTGCGTAATGAACACATTTTGCGTACTAAATATTAGTGTCTACCCGGCATTGGTCTTCTCAGCATTTACCGCGAAAAAGAAATTCTAACATTGTTGTAGACATTTTCGCAAGACGAAGAGAAAGGCCACTTGCTTTGATTTTCAAGGTGTAACTTTATCGAAATTGATGACATATAAACTGCAAATTTTGTAAAGATATGCTTTAAAACTGACAAAGTGAGTTAGTGTTGTTTAATAACTAAGCGCCAGCCATTACACACATTTTAAGAGCAACTCCTATGAAAGTGACGGTCTAAACTTGTCAGAGAATATAATAGTCTAAATGTCAGGAATGGCGTTTTAGTGTTACATAGAATTTTAACATTCTGGATCTTCCGAAGGGATCCGGTCCGCTGGACCCATAGCCAACGCGTTGCCCTGGATACAGTGGCCCCCTGGCAACCAGCTTACTTTTTTTGTTTTGTATTTCCAGTTAAAACGAGTTTGGCCGCGCTATGCCCCTGATGATATATATTCAAAATAAGGCTTAAAGTTCAATAGTTTCCAAGTTGTTTTTGTCACTTGTTCACATAGATTTTCTTGTTAGAGTTTGTATCCAAAAGCCGTATTACTTCAAAACTACACAGGTTATTCATTTGAAACTTTGAATGTGCCGTTGTTGTCAACTTCGAAATGGGATGCAACATTCTACATAATTCAGTTTTGTCTTTTGACAGAGTTATGCCTCTTTTTCATGTAGACATTTTGGATTAAAGTTTTTATTGAATGTTTTGTGATTTCAAAACTTCATGGGGTATTCACATGAAACTTGGAATACACCTTTGGCATCAACTCTGGCATAAGGTACAACATTCCCTATAACTCTGTTTTGTATTTAGGAACAGTTATGTCAATTTTCACATAGATATTCAGATTTAAGTTTTTATTTAAGTTTTTATAACTTCAAACCTTGATAGGTTATTCACTTGAAACATGGAATATACCTTTGTCATCAACTACAGCATTAGGTGCCACAATCCACATAACCCTGTTTTGTTTTTTGACCGAGGTATGCCCACTTTTCAGATTTTGGAGTTAATCTTTTTTTTGTTCCAAAGTCTTATAATTTTTACTGCATAAGGTATTCACTTGACATTTGGAATAAATTGATGAAATAATTCCAAAACTCAGTTTTGTATTTCAGCAAATTTTTGCCCCTTCCATGTTCTAAAATATGTATCACTGTTATACTTCGAATAGTCGAGCGCTCTGTCCTCTGACAGTTCTTTTTTTTTTCATAAACTAAATTGAATTTTCATTACATAATTATGCATATTTCATAAAAAAAGCATTTGCATACCACTATATAAGGACAGTTCCTTGTTGAACATATTTAATTTTTAGTGAGTCTAATTTTTTTGGGGGGATTACATGTACTTGCGTATGTACAGATATTTATTATTACTTTTAGCCTCATTGGCATATCTTTAAAAACTATAAAAACACATTTACACTGTATAATTTTTTTTTTCAAAATAAGGTGAACTATTAGGGAAAGATCTGGGATAAAAAAAAGTACAGGGTGCTGCTAAAAATTAGCAGGGGTGAAAGCTAGACCAGTTTCTTGACATAATTAAAAAATTTGCTAAATCCAGGGTTTTCAAGAGTCTAAGTACTGCTTCTAATAGATGCTTTTAAAAGGTAAACAGTTTACATGAAAACTTGCATGCTGTTATTTACTCATTATAATATATTATTTTATTGTATATAGAATATTGTTTTTACATTTGTTGTTATCATGAAGAAGGACTTTATACCTTAAGCGTCTTTATTTTGCAGGAAGGGAGCAAAGATAGACACATACCTGCTGAAAAATCAAATTGAAAGTAAAATTGTTTTACCCATTGCACCACTACAACAGGAACGAATATGAGCGAAGATCACATAGAACGTGTATGAACATTGTGATAACAACAACTGACGGGAGTTGAACATACATGAGATTGGGTGACGACAGCCTTTAGTCATACTTGGAAACCCATACTTAATTTTATTTTATGGAATGTGCGTAGACACATGTTGGCCTTCTTGTAATTATGATTTAGAAAAAAATAATGGGCAGATTCAAGGTCGTGATGGAAGCAGTTCAAAGAGTTAACATTTGCAGCCCAAACAAGAAAGACACGTTGTAAGCTGATGCTTTATAAATTTAAAAGCACATATTTGTGCAAACAGTTAGCGCATTATTAATCTCGATACTATGATTTGCTTTGTTAATTTATTAAAAAGTAACTTGGTTGCGAGTTGTATCATTTATTCGTTAGCAAATAATATATATATAAATTATAAATTATATTGCGTGTTGTTACATTTGTTACAACATTGTGTTGTTTAAACAACCTTTCCGTTCTGATGACCCAACATTTAAAGAAAACGCCTGTTAAAGGGACCTGTTCACAGATTGCCAAATTGACAATTTGCCAACTTTTGGACTCAGATTCCCAAAAATGAAAGAATAGTGTATATAAAGTATCGAAATAATACCACGGACATAAAAAGATACTCTAAATACAGTTTCCTTAATGTGTAATTATCAGGTGAAATTGATAACATTATAAAGCGTTTGTAACGCTAAACGATGGAATAATTTGACATATTTCTGTTGTTTTCGTTCAAACTGATGAAAACACGTGAATCACTTATATCAAGTAAAACCACGGGGGATTCCCCACTATTTACTGGTATCTAACCTAGTAACCGTGAGTACTTCATAACCTGATGTTATTTTGTAGTTTTAAGCACATAATAAAAGTCACATAAAGTTGTAAAGGAAAGGGTGAGCATTACATACATTTTAATTGTTTATGTTTCTGGCAAAATATGTGAGAGTTATATCGGCAGTACACATTTTTGACGACCCTTGTTATTATTATAAATCATTGTTTAAATAGAGTTTATCTCAATATATTGAAACTTCAAGTATGTATTAATTAGATTTGCAATACGACTGCTTGTTTGCAGTTAGGTATTCCCCCCCCCCCCCACAACCCTCCCAAAAATCGAGAAACGTATTGATGTTGTCATGGTTGTCCGTAGTACGTTATACAATTCGTCCGCCCTTAAACGAATCCTTTTGCTGTGGTTAGCGCGAACGTTTCGCACCGCTGCTGTTGGGGAGGGGGGTGGGGGGGCAATTCCATACCCCGACTCATGTGAGTTTGGTTGGTGGTCAAACGGAGTGTCGCGCACCTATCATGAGGACCATCCTGACGTCACAAAAAATGTCTGCGCTATAAATTTTGAACGGTTTGAATTAAAGTGAGGTAACTTTATGTGTTGCTATATGTCAGCAATATCGATACGGACTGTCGATCACTCACAGGATGTATGCCGGATACAAAACGTGTGGTCTCTGTGCACAAATTAATTTAATATTGCTTGGAATAACTGTTTTATGTGGACCTAAATACCGCCATTTATGAACGTTGGAGTGCATTCATTATTGCCTAAACACATTCCCTTTGCCAGCATAAGAACATAAGACTGACAACTCTTTCCTCCGCCAATGCATTTCCTGGGAACAAGTTGTATAAATATTACTACCAACACGACCTTTTATGAGACATATTGTGAAAAAAAATATAGTTAAAAAAAGCCCTTTATAGCATGGTTAATGACTTTTGTAGTAGCTCAACCGGCGCCAAACAGCTCATGTCAACCTTACAAGAAAATTGCCCTTTTGCCATGAAAGGGAACATATTATTTGTGACTATTGTTTCTTTTCGTTTTGTATGGCCATTAATTTTCCCTGAACGCCTGCAATGCTTCATAGTTTATGCCTTTTTTTTCAATGTTGACGAGTGTATTGGCGCAGTGCTTAAATCCGCCACATTTGGACGGTATTTTTACGATATTTTCAAAAGTTGTTTACCGATTGACATAAACATTTACATAACTCAAGTTAGGTTTAATGTGCATTTGCTGGCGTGTTTTGGTTACATTTCAAATACTTGGCAAATGAAAAATATTTATCGAGATTGAAGGCCTAAACAGTGTAAAAAATGAGCACTACCGCGCCTAAATCCGCCACCCCTCTTCAAAATGTTCAAACTGCTCGAAAATAATAATGTTTTATAAATTCTGTTTTCAAAGCAACTTTTATTGACGCCTATTGACAAAAATCTCACTTTTGTTTATTTAAGGTTCATTTTCTAGTGTTTAAAAAAAAACGCGGTGATCCGAAGTTGCTTAGTGAAAATCGTAGATCAGGAACCGTAACATGCTTATTCCACATTTGACTATTGTTCTTATTTAATTTTCTATATTAAGCAGCTTGCTGTCTGTTGTTAATACAATGTTTCAATTTCTTCCCAATACTAATTTGTTGTTATAAAAATAGCTCTGAAACTGATGCCCTGAGTGCATGTGGGACAAATAATGAAGCTTTTGAGTAGCGAGACAGTTGCGCTCTTAATATGCATTTTTTCCCGCATTTTATTGTATGTAGTGCCAATGAATAATGGTTACTTTTATGCTGCACATGCTCACATGGACATAATATTAAAACACGATACTTTAATTTTAACATGCACACAATGCGGGGCCTCAAAACTGCGCATCCGCAGTATGAAATAAATTCCCCGCATGCAGTTTGTTTGCATTTAGGGGTTATGTACATAATTGGATTAAATATTTATTTATGCACAAATCAAGATAAAAACTCGTCAGTATTGTTAAGGGAAAGTATCTGATTGACTGAGATCAACAAAATAGAAATCGCCGGTAAAAAACGCTTATTCGGATGGGGTGGCGGATTTAGGCACTGCGCCAGTGCATACGACTATGTGCAGACTCAGTCAATAACTAGATATCCAGGGTACATTGTATTTAAATAACGATATTCTTTTAATGTATGATCATGTCATAGATTATGTAGTCTAGCCAGTAAACATTGTTTAAAAAAACAGTTTCTCACAAACACACCATTGTCACTTTGCTAGATACTTATTTGACTTTTCTGTTAATTGTAATGGCTTATCATCGCCGACTAAGATATGGAGTAAACAAACCAATTATCAAGTAATCCTCAATGCCAGTTTACGTCTCAATATCTAGTCTATATACGGTATACATGTATTAAATAAAGAAATGATTCATATCAAAAAGTGAAATACATCTACGAGAAGATTAAAAATTAAAGATGCAAAAATTAAACAAATGCACATACTATTATGTTTTTATCATCTTCATTTTTGGTATAGCCGCAGATGTTATTCTTTATCGTTCTGGATAATTTGTTTCGAACAAGTACAATCGATCGTTTTTCATTTCCATAACAGCGCCAGTTACGTACGAAAAAATAATTTGAAAAAAATGTCGGCGATCGAAAGAAAGTTAATATGCGCTTTAAAGTTTTAGAGCAAATGCCAATGTATTATTTAAATTTAGAAGATAGCCATCACATTAGCTTGAGTCGTCCTTGTGTTCAATTGAAATAAAACAAACTTGCAAAAACGTTTAAGATATCCGAAATCCATTAGTTATTAGTCAGCTACATGTATTTTCGACAGGGTTGCCAATCTATCCGTTCAGGTCCGTTCAGGTCAATTAGACACAGGCTGCACATTGCGTTCTGCTCAGAAACGATCTGTTTTATTAACTTCACGGATTTATATTTTTGCACAGACACCTCATAAGCGCCATCCGTCATTTATCGAACTATTTAGTTACACTAATAGACTTGACGGCGTTATTACCTTCACAATGGATGTTGGCTTTAGCTCGACTATTCGAAGAATAGGAGAGCTTTCCTACTATCCCCGGCGTCCGCGTCTGCATTTGGTTAAAGTTTTTATTCAAAAGTCTTGTAACTTCAAAACTTCAAGTATGTATTAATTAGATTTCCAATACTTCTGCTTGTTTGCAGTTTGGTATTCCCCCCCTCCCCCACAACCCTCCCAAAAATCGAGAAACGTATTGATGTTGTCATGGTTGTCCGTAGTACGTTATACAATTCGTCCGCCCTTAAACGAATCCTTTTGCTGTGGTTAGCGCGAACGTTTCGCACCGCTGCTGTTGGGGATGGGGGTGGGGGGGGGGGCAATTCCATACCCCGACTCATGTGAGTTTGGTTGGTGGTCAAACGGAGTGTCGCGCACCTATCATGAGGACCATCCTGACGTCACAAAACATGTCTGTGCTATAACTTTTGAACGGTTTGAATGAAAGTGATATAACTTTATATGTGTTGCTATATGTCCGCAATATCGATACGGGCTGTCGATCACTCACAGGATGTATGCCGGATACAAAACGTGTCGTCTCTGTGCACGAATTAATTTAATATTGCTTGGAATAACTGTTTTATGTGGACCTAAATACCGCCATTTATGAACGTTGGAGTGCATTCATTATTGCCTAAACACATTCCCTTTGCCAGCATAAGAACATAAGACTGACAACTCTTTCCTCCGGCAATGCATTTCCTGGGAACATGTTGTATAAATATTACTACCAACACGACCTTTTATGAGACATATTGTGAAAAAAAATATAGTTAAAAAAAGCCCTTTATAGCATGGTTAATGACTTTTGTAGTAGCTCAACCGGCGCCAAACAGCTCATGTCAGTCGTACAAGAAAATTGCCCTTTGCCATGAAAGGGAACATATTATTTGTGACTATTGTTTCTTTTCGTTTTGTATGGCCATTAATTTTCCCTGAACGCCTGCAATGCTTCACAGTTCATGCCTTTTTTTTCAATGTTGACGAGTGTATTGGCGCAGTGCTTAAATCCGCCACATTTGGGGGGTATTTTTGCGATATTTTCAAAAGTTGTTTACCGATTGACATAAACATTTACATAACTCAAGTTAGGTTCAATGTGCATTTGCTGGCGTGTTTTGGTTACATTCCAAATACATGGCAAATGAAAAATATTTATCGAGATTGAAGGCCTAAACAGTGTACAAAATGAGCACTACCGCGCCAAAATCCGCCACCCCTCTTCAAAATGTTCAAACTGCTCGAAAATAATAATGTTTTATAAATTCTGTTTTCAAAGCAACTTTTATTGACTCCTATTGACAAAAATCTCACTTTTTTATATTTAAGGTTCATTTTCTAATGTTTGAAAAAAAACACGGTAATCCGAAGTTGCTTTGTAAAAATCGTAGATCAGGAACCGTAACAAGCTTATTCCACATTTGACTATTGTTCTTATTTAATTTTCTATATTAAGCAGCTTGCTGTCTGTTGTTAATACAATGTATCAATTTCTTCCCAATACTAATTTGTTGTTATAAAAATAGCTCTGAAACTGATGCCCTGCGTGCATGTGGGACAAATAATGAAGCTTTTGAGTAGCGAGACAGTTGCGCTCTTAATATGCATTTTTTCCCGCATTTGATTTTTATGTAGTGCCAATGAATAATGGTTATTTTTATGCTGCACATGCTCACATGGACATAATATTAAAACACGATACTTTAATTTTATCATGGACACAATGCGTGGCCTCAAAACTGCGCATGCGCAGTATGAAATAAATTCCCCGCATGCAGTTTGTTTGCATTTAGGGCTTATGTACAAAATAATTGGATTAAATATTTATTTATGCACAAATCAAAATAAAAACTCGTCAGCATTGTTAAGGGAAAGTATCTGATTGACTGAGATCAACAAAATAGAAATCGCCGGTAAAAAAACGCTTATTCGGATGGGATGGCGGATTTAGGCACTGCGCCAGTACATACGACTATGTGCAGACTCAGTCAATAACTAGATATCCAGGGTACATTGTATTTAAATAACGATATTCTTTAGATGTATGATCATGTCATAGATTATGTAGTCAAGCCAGTAAACATTGTTTAAAAAAAACAGTTTCTCACAAACACACCATTGTCACTTTGCTAGATAATTATTTAACTTTTCTGTTAATTGTGATAGCTTATCATCGCCGACTAAGATATGGAGTAAACAAACCAATTTTCAAGTAATCCTCAATGCCAGTTTACGTCTCAATATCTAGTCTATATACGGTATACATGTATTAAATAAAGAAATGATTCATATCAAAAAGTGAAATACATCTACGAGAAGATTAAAAATTAAAGATGCAAAAATTAAACAAATGCACATACTATTATGTTTTTATCATCTTCATTTTTGGTATAGCCGCAGATGATGTTATTCTTTATCGTTCTGGATAATTTGTTTCGAATAAGTACAATCGATCGTTTTTCATTTCCATAACAGCTCCAGTTACGTACGAAAAAATAATTTGAAAAAAATGTCGGCGATCGAACGAAAGTTAATATGCGCTTTAAAGTTTTAGAGCAAATGCCAATGTATTATTTAAATTTAGAAGATAGCCATCACATTAGCTTGAGTCGTCCTTGTGTTCAATTGAAATAAAACAAACTTGCAAAAACGTTTAAGATATCCGAAATCCATTAGTTATTAGTCAGCTACATGTATTTTCGACAGGGTTGCCAATCTATCCGTTCAGGTCCGTTCAGGTCAATTAGACACAGGCTGCACATTGCGTTCTGCTCAGAAACGATCTGTTTTATTAACTTCACGGATTTATATTTTTGCACAGACACCTCATAAGCGCCATCCGTCATCTATCGAACTATTTAGTTACACTAATAGACTTGACGGCGTTATTGCCTTCACAATGGATGTTGTTTTTAGCTCGACTATTCGAAGAATAGGAGAGCTTTCCTACTATCCCCGGCGTCCGCGTCCGCGTCTGCATTTGGTTAAAGTTTTTATTCAAAAGTCTTGTAACTTCAAAACTACATAAGTTATTCACTTGAAACTTGTAACTTACCTTTGTCATCAACTCCAGTATTAAGGGCAACATTCCGTATAACTCTGTATTGTATTTTGACAGAGTTATGCCCCTTTTTCACATAGATTTTATGGTTATAGTTTATATTCAAAAGATTTGTTACTTCAAAACTACATAAGTTATTCACTTGAAACTTGGAACTAACCTTTGTCATCAACTCCATTATCAGGGGCAACATTACCCATAAGTCTGTTTTGTATTTTGACAGAGTTAGTCCACTGTTTACATAGACTTTGTGGTTAAAGTTTTTGTTCCAAAAATTTATAAACTATACAAGGCTTCACTTAAAAGTATTGTATTTTAACAAATGTATGCCCCTTTCACTATCCAAAATATGTACCAACTGAAATACTTCGAATAGTGGAGCGCGCTGTCCTCTGTTTGTTATCGTATGTAATGGCGGCAGCAATAAACGCAGATTAAGATTACGCATGCGCAAATAAATTCCTTCTTTGTTACATATAACATATTCAAAATTTTATCTCACTTTTCACCATGACCAAGCTACTTTCCAATATATCACCATACATTGTTGGAAAGATGAGGACATAACCTTTTGAAAAAACAGCATGTCAAAACATTCTATGCGTTGTAACTCAAAATATTTACCTTAGAAAAAAAAACACAGGTTTTGACGGGCATGGAGGCTGCCATTTTTCGCATGAATACATGGGCCAAAAGTTATGAAGCTGGGAACCACTAGACAAACAAGTAGTGCACAAAACAGCCTTTTTTCTTATTGCTTACATATATACCTTTAAAAGGATACCAAAACATATCATTTAAACTGTATTTTACAAATTATATGCATCCTGCACTCAGCCACATGTGCTTATTATCTAACTATCCGTTTTGGGGTAATTAGACCTTAATCGCATTCAATACCTATTGCGCATGTTAAAGGGACATATCGACCGTATTTCGCATAAATTTAGATATATATTACAACAAGACAATTCCGTTTTGCTTTGTTAAGAAAAAGGATAAACAGAGATCAAAATAATTGTGGGCAACTGTTTTAGTAGGATTCCAACTCACGCCTCAATATCTTCGCTCTTTAATGAAAACTTTGCCATGTTGTTTTTTTCAATTGTATACCTACGCTTCACGATACCTCATGTACATTTTATCTATATCGATTATACTACTAACTACTACTCATTTTTGTCTGTAAATGAACTTTATTTTGGCAAATGTTATTGTCGATCTATATATATACATACAGGTCCATTAACACTAGAATGTTTACTAAATGCTAATATCAAAATTGAGACCTGCTGTTTCAAGTAATAAGCTTGCTAGGTTGGCGCTAAAAAATCTGAACTAGTAGCCAACAAATTTGCAAAGAAAACCCATTATTAAGAAATATTTTCAGAAAATATGCTTCATGTTTAAATATTTTCCAAAAATTTTAATAGCCAAATATAATTTTTTGTAACCATTTAATTTAGTAGCAAATGGCATTTTGGCTACTGGTAACGCTAACATAGGCTTTAAACCTTCATCTTCATAGTGTCCCTCAACAGTTGTACGCTAGCCTCCTTTTGTACTCCATACTCCAGGACGGCTGGGGCGAAACGTCTTCGGGCGAAACAGGATTCTAGATCAAAAGAACAAGTATTACAGAATATAAACTAATACGACCTACTAGTCGTTAAAGTTTAACATTACTACTGTTCATGAAGCATTTTTTTCAATCAAAACACGTTAAAGTTTCAGCTATGTAGAAATCCGAGTCTAAGCCTAAGTAGGTCACGACAGTCGAAAACAACATCGAACGATTGATTCGCCAAATATAACGTATGAAATACTTCCTAATTTATATATATGTATTTCATAGGTACAGAATGTATCTGTTGTTCACTTTACGAATAAAAAGTGCAGCAATTTTTTAATATTTCGAGCTGACTAACTCACCCGCTAAGCGAATACAACATGGCGTACAATCTAAAAACGTTCGGTATCGGTCGTTGCATAGATATATAAACCTAGATGCCGCATCGCCTATTACCCGTATGCAGTGAAATGCGTCTGCACGTCCGCCATATTGGTGCGGGCGTCGATTGTAAACATTGCTATGATTTCTTTGCAAGGTTATCCATAATTAGGCTTTTAATTTGATAATCTGAGGAAAAATCTTAAAATTAAAATTTATTTATTTTGGTTTCGTGAATATTCTCTCTTATTATATACAATAACTATATTCTTTTGTGGATATACACGGATTTCGGATAAACACCAATATGAATTCTGATTCGATTTCGGATAAAAATATTTCTGCTAATGACAAGGTTCTCGTACCTGACAAATGAATTGCGTTAAATGATGGCAACAGTTAATACAACTCAGCTTGAAATGTACTAGCCGTATAAATAGATTAAGTATGCCAATACATTTATCCTAGAAGGTGCGCGTATGCCGGGTCCGGCTAGCTCAGTTGGTAGAGCGCTAGACTGTCAATCCGGGGATCGTGAGTTCGAACCCCAGCTCGGCCACTTGGTAATGATAAACCGCTTAGATCGGCTAAGCTTGCCCCGGAAAAGTGTGAGTAGGTTTACCGCCGTGATATGACTGAAATACAGTTAAAAACGGCGTCAAACCCCAACAAAACAAAACAGCGTGTATTACTATCATGCACCATCATGGATAATGGTGTTGTGCAATGCTTAAATAACAACAATTTTCATTTATGCTTAAAAACCTGGATTGACACTGACATTAGACTGCATAGGCACCATTAGCAAAACAGGTTAGAAAATGGGAGCCTGGAAAGACAGGTACATAAACAATGCAAATTCAATTTTAGTCAAGACACTATGAATATTTTGTTCCATGTATGTGTTTCAGATGACTGCAATCTGTTAGAATCTAATTACCCTGCAATTTCCATTTGTAGACCAATGTTATCCTCGTTCAAAGACATGTCATTAAAGTTCACTTTGAATTAACTTTCTGTACTCAATTATTTGTTATGCTGTTTGTTGTACTCTTTTTTTTTAAATCCACTTGCAAGAATGGAAATGGACCAGCTACCAGCAAAATATTACTTTTTGATTCCTACCTACAGTATTGTTCAAAGATTCTGTGAGAAAAATTAATGTTAGTATTTTAATTGTATAGATGGGTTAAATAATTAATTAGATCTACATGTAATAGTCTGATATGTTGATTTTAAGAGAACTTAATTCATGTTAATAATGGATATAACACTGATATGTACTTGTTTATTTGTTAAATATTACAGTTTTTCTTATTCAAATGGAAATAGTGTTTACCTAATTTAGAAATATGTAAAAACATTTGTCAAGTCATATTTAAATAGTTCTTTTTCTTCTTTCAGATTTGACAGCCAAAGATTTTTCAGAAATATCTATTTTCCTTCTTCGGATGAAACAGCCAAACATTTTAAAGAATAAACTATGTCAACATTACTGGCAATCCTTGTAAGGTTGAAAAAGTGCAAATTAAAGCCTTCTTTCTCTATTTGACCACATGTGGGCAAACCTAGTGGTAAACAACCAGGTTATATAAAATAAAGAATTCTCCATTTATATAATTATTGTTGGAATATGTTTATATCATTATATTTAGTTGTGTTTGCAATAAAACTGTACACACCACACATTGATTTCACTTTTCTTGTTTGCAATATTCATGCAAAGTTGGAGCTATGTGAAAAAGTCTACAAACACTACTGTAGTATACATAAAGTATTCTGAAAATATACTGAATTTGCATACAATTCTAAATGCAAATATAATATACCTTGTAATATAGAAGCTTTTTATATTGTTATAGCTTTTTAAAGGTTTGCCACTGAAGGTCTTTAAAAAATGTATCTATTTATTAATGGGTAACCAGGTTGCTAAGGCATGGTGGTTTCACTGTACTATAAGGTGGCCTCCATTCTTCCATTCCGGCCATACTGTACATGTAAACACCGGTTGTTGCTTAGAAATACAAATTGGTAGCCACATGCTTTTTTATTGTGCCTGTCAGTTTGAAATAAAAAAATTTGAAGTTTCCTTGAGTTGCAGTGGTGTAATGGATATGGTGTCTGCCTTTTGATTGCAAGTATGACTCCTATTAATGGAGAATTTCAATGGTCTTTCTAAAAAAACACCCCGTACTGATTCAACTCTGGAAACAGATTATTTATTAATTCATTGTCAAAATATCTCAATACTAGTCAGGCTTTCTGCACAGTAAAACTAAAATAAATAGTTTTAAACTAAATATGATTTTTAATTTCCCTTATTTTCCCTGCATGGATTTTTTTACATATTTTCCCAAAAGAAAATAGCAACCATAAACAAAACTCTGGTAATGTTATGAATTATTTATTCAACAATATTAAAAACCAGAAAGACAATACACCCAATAGTTGTTGTCATTTACATTTATATACACGTTTATGTAGCATTTAAGGCTGTGGAAACCTGCAACTGAAGCTTACAGTCCTCACTGTTTAAATTTAAAGTGCAACCTCTTAACAAATCAATGTAACAAATACTACACTACAGAGTCTGAGGCTTGGAGAACTTAAATTATATTTTATATTCTCAGAAATGTAATGAAATACATATTTGGTGGCAGTATTAACATCAGTCAATTAAAGTTCATTTATGTTGTTGCTGCACTGGATTGAAGAAATGCATGGCATCTTTTTCAAAACATTTTCATGGGTCCCTCTGAAAACAACAACAACAACAACAACATATCATTATTTCTGCATATTTGTATATTTATAGTGAATGAATTAAGATCTAGTATTATTATTATTATTATTATTTTTTTTTTTTTTTTTTTTTTTTTATTATTATTATTATTCTGTGGTTTCTTTTAATTGATATCACTTGAAAATTAACGAAAGAAAAATTTACAAAAAACCCGAAACACATACAATGAGGTCATGAAATAAACAAAATGGCGTCATTAGACTGCGTCATTGGGCTTCTATGGGGTATTGAAGTATATCCATGGTGTATGGAAAATACGTCATGGTCATGTGACCGCTCTTAGCCAATCGGATCGTGTCATTCATTTAGAAGGTGAGATATTGCGGGTTAACCTAGGCAAGAATATAGCCGTGTACTATGGGATTTAGTAAACGGCTATTCATGTCTGTGATTGGCTGGCTGACAGCAACTGTGGCCTATAACTTAATAAATATACCACGCTGTCTGCTCCACGGCACTCGTGCTAAATAAACAAAATTCGTTTTAGCGCATCGAACTACATGAGGCAATGCATTGGCTGTACAAATAGACTTCAAGCCCTGACTTTTATTAGAGTTTCATTTTGAATGTAGGCCTAAATCGAAATAACACGGCAATGTATATTTATATCTGAAACTTTATTTATCAATGCATTTGAAAAAATAAAAGTATCAGCATCTATTCACAGCATAAATTATTCATAGTTAATAAACAATCGACAGTTCCCTTTTGTTTGTTTTACTAGTTGATATGAAGTGTGCTTATTTTGGATCAAACAACACAATTGAAAGGCTTAGGAATGTCTGTGGTTTGCTACTCTGTGTATTGCGGTCTTATCTCTTACTACGGAATCCGGTTAGTGCCATATGAAATATCGTGTATCGACCCTTGAACGCGAGGCACGAGACTTGCGCGAAACACGAAGCGAGACACGATATTCCCGCGAGACATGAAGCGAGGCACGATATTGTAGAACGATATCTCGCACTGTCGCAGTATCCCATACCACAAAATCTCGCGGTAAAATATCGTGTCTCGCTTGGTGTTTCGCGCAATTCTCGTGTCTCGCTTCATTTCTCGCGTAAAAATATCGTGCCTCGCTTCGTGTCTCGCTGCGTGTCTCGCGCAATTCTCGTGCCTCGCGTTCAAAGGTCGAGACACGAGACGCGAAGCGAGACACGAAGCGATTCACAATATTCAGGCGGGACACGAAGCGAGGCACGATATTATATCGTTCAAATTACGCCCGATTCTCGTGTCTCGCGGTAGATTTTAAACCACGATACACGAAGCACGAAGCGAGACTCCAGAATTGCGCGACACACGAAGCGAGGCACGATACTGTAGCGTTCAAATATCGCACGATTATCAAGTATCGTGTCTGGCTTCGTGTCTCGCGGTAAAATTCTCTTGCTTCGCGATCAAAGGTCGAGACACGAGATGCGAAACCAGACATGATATTCAGGCGAGGCTCGATATTCGGGCGTTATTTGAACGATACAAAATCGTGCCTTGCTTCGTGTGTCGCCCGATTCTCGTGTCTTGCTTCGTGTTTCGAGTATCGTGGTTTGAAAATCTACCGTGATATTCGAGATTCGGGCGCTTTGAACGATATAATATCGTGCCTCGCATCGTGTCTCGCCTGAATATCGTGTATCGCTTCGTGTCTCGAATTGCGCGAGACATGAAGCGAGGCACGATATTTTACCGCGAGACACGAAGCGAGACACGAGAATTGCGCGAAACAGGAAGCGAGACAGAATATTTTGCCGCGAGATATCGTTGCATGGGATACTGCGACAGTGCGAGATCTCGTGTTACAATATCGTGCCTCGCATCGTGTCTCGCGGGAATATCGTGTCTCGCTTCGTGTTTCGCGCAATTCTCGTGTCTCGCCCTAGCCATAAGAGGCACGATATTTCATATGGCGCTAACCGGATTCGCTACTGATCATTATTGCAATCTTTTCTCTCAGCTGACTGAACAGTGGCTGTGTGCATTGTTTAAATGTATGTTTAATTTTATATTCAGTTTAAATACTTTTCAGCTAAAAATATATATATAACAACTTTGTAACAATATATCAGTGCGTCATTTCCCCCAAACTAGCAATTTTCCAACTCCAACCTTTCCCAAATGCAAATGAACTACTGCTTCAGCCAGGTCAAGTCAGCAAACGTTTTAAAAATTCACAGTTGTAAAATGATGCTATTGCCAGTAAGAAAAAACAATATGTGTTATTTTACATTTAGTTTAGAGTTGTAATATATTTTTTCATGTTTTTCATTGTGCTAGATATATTATTTTACTGCACCAGATTGGATTTTTCCATATGTTGTAGAACCGACTCTGTAACAATAGAAACAGAAAATGATATAGAGGATATTTGTTTAATGTAGTGTAAGATAGTAATTTATTTCATGAGTGGTCATAGAAACAATATTTTCACGAGTGGCGCAGCCACGAGTGAAAATATCTAGTATCTATGACCACGAATGAAATAAAATACGATCTGACCAGTTTAGGGTTTTAATATATTTTTTAATGTTTTTCATTGTGCTAGATCTATTATTTTACTGCACTAGATTGGATTTTTCCATATGTTGTAGAACCGACTCTGTAACAATAGAAACAGAAAATGATATAGAGGATATTTGTTTAATGTAGTGTAAGATAGTAATTTATTTCAAGAGTGGTCATATCTAGTATCTATGACCACGAATGAAATAAAATACGATCTGACATAACAAAAAATGCGCGAGATATGCTGAAGCGTCACAAGTTTTGTGCATTATGACGTCATACATATGACGTCATTATGATTCCAAAATTGTCGCATTCTATAAATAGATTGTGACGTCACTGCTTTCGTCTAACCTCTATACTAGGAACTGATTACTGTCTATATTTGGCTAAATGGTACATACACAAAGATATAGTCCGCGGAGGAATTAAATAATTTCCAAACAAGCACAATTTCCGTATATTCTTACTAAAACCATGTTTAACCATGATAACTATGTCATCATAATTAACTTTAAACACTCAAAAAATTGTGTTTTAGCTGTTCGTGCAATAAAATGCGTTTTACTTGCGTTGTCACGCAGTTTCTACTTTCACTTTCGAACATTATTTACAAATGAACAAACAGAGATAAAAACTATTTTATTATTGAAAACAACGGCGGATTATATTTTCAAATTGAATTAAACGATGTACAGATTGAGTTACTTGCACCAAGTTACGTCCTATAAGACTGTATGACGATTTTGTTAATGTTTGAGAGAAGCGTCTCATGCTTCAGTTTGCACCATATGAATATAGTGCTTGCCCATCATGCACAGCGCGAAATCACACAGGTTAGTTGCGAGAAGCGACACCTGGTGGACACAATGAAATTGTCGATCATTGTTGTGGTGGGAAAATAGTGCCACTCTTACTGCGTCGTTGTCGCTTAATATATTGGTATTGAATTTTATTATGTGTTTTCTGTTGTTTAAAAAGGCCGATGTTTACACTGACGATTTGGGTATTCACATACGTTCGTAAACATAAAAACAAAGCTAACAGTAGTTCCATATAACCAAGAATTAAATGATCAAACGTTATCATTTCACTCGGCCTAGAGTGAAATGATCGGGTTATCATTCACTGGTTTTCTCCACTCATTCACCGCATATCATGAAATAAATGAGATAATTTATAATAACAACAACATGCTATTATAATTAATAAATAATTAATAAATTTGACATGCCATAATTTTCTGTGAATTGGATCCTGAATGTGCTATATTGTGACAAATGTATCCAACAAGAGTGCAACTTAAAATCTTATAGTCAGCAAGTTAAACTTGGGTGGTAATCCAATTCTCCACCTCTGCAGTAGTGTTGTGATCTCGGATGATGAGGACCACCACAGTGTATACACCCTGCAGGGTGCCAATACACAAGAGTACAATACCCCAGATTGTGGGGGGGGGGGGGGGGAGGGGCCAAAAAAAAAAGAATGGTCATTTAACCTATCGGTAACCGAGAGAGAGCCCTAATTTTTACCATCGAAAACACTTTGTCAGAACTAAATTGTGCATACATGAACGGCGAGGGGTGTATATCCCATCCACTCTCAGGGAAATCCTGATCGGAGCAATGAAGGCAATTATGATAATCAACACGGTATTAAATTAAAATTTCATTTGTATGATCAATCGCAACGTCGCATAGACAGTGTCATTTCAGCTCATTACTCGAAGTCAGACTTCTAATGAGTTTTATATTTCATATTCAATAACAGACCAAAGCACGAATATCATATTGCTTTCACACCCGTCACCGTAATAATATCTCGAAAAATAATTATTTCCACTAATAACATGCATATTCATGCTTATTTTTAAGGACAAGCAATTTTGTCACCGTATAGTGTGATATTGATAATTTATTTACAAAACAGAGGAAAGATAAGTACGCCTGTAATTGAGATCCACTCTGGTGTCATCGTGAATTGTGATATCTGGCTTGACAACAGCCATCGATACTTTTAAGTGTTCAATTCCACACTTTTTGTGAATGTACAGTGCATGTTTCCTCTCCTATGACAAAGTATAAGTCAACACTAATACATAGGTTACACAATAACAGCAATTTAAGTGTTTCCATGTGGCAGCTATGATTTGTTTTTAGTTATGAATACACTCCCTTCAATTTGTATTTGTACAGTTCTCGCTAACGTTTCTTTCATATTTCCTGGTATGTCTCGATCATAATGGCGGTTATAAATGTGTTTTAAACGCTACATACACAAATAAAATAAAGATGCATGGGCACAGGGAAAATAATTCCGAATACAGTAGCTTACAATCAAGCAATACTCATACATCTAACAGGTTTTTCTCAGCATAAAGATGACATATTAGAATTTATATTAATTATCAAGAAACAAATTTTAATGATTCTGACAACATTCATAACCAGTTACTGAACATGCCAGTGCAAAGTGTAGATACATTTATGTTCCCACAAAGAGGGAGCACAAAGTGGGAGGCATTAAGTTATTACATTGTAATTGTCCGTCCGTCCGCACGTACGTTTGACGTAAGTACATCCCAAAATTGTGTGGACTAAACTCGTCTTTAACTGCTTTGCGGATTTCGCTAAAACTTTCAGAGCTGAAGAACCTTAATGTAAAGGAAGGAATTATGGATGTGACCAATTATTATGGCCTTTGTCATTTCCCACTACAGAATATATATGAAATTAAATGTGTGTCGGCAAAGATTATTGTGGGCGACACGCTCTTTGTTTGTGTCCAGACATGTGTCGTGGGGGCTCATGTAGTTTCAATATTATTTAAGAACGTGACATCAGATGAAATGTATCGATTTGCCTTAATAACTTATCCGAATTGGTACGTGATTCCCTTCATGGTATATTTTTTAGAACGTGTTGCAAATATGTTAAAAATTCCATAGTATTAAAATTGTATATTACACCAAGGATATCAAATCCCTGTTAGCAAATATCGGAGATACCTTTATGCATGTATTCCACTTACTGTTTATCATGACTCATATGACAATGTGACCATCTACTAATACATGTCTTTAAAGAGAATTCATGCAGAAGTGTTCCTAAAATGCAGTATTTAAATTCACTTAATCGCCTGCTCTCTATAAATAAACTGAAATAATTAATTTTATTTCAGATTATTCAGTGTAAAGAAATTCAATTTGCTCTGTACGTTACGTTTCCATAGTAACACATTGAACATATCGGCAAATCTTTATCAGCTTCCTAGGAGCTCTACAGCACTGCCCCAATAGACCGATCCGGGTTTTGCCACAAATAGTTGAAACTCCACACCAGTTATTGTTAACGGATTAATTTCTATTCATCGAAACTCACAAACATTACCACGTGCTAATTTGAATTTCACAAACATTATGCACGTGCTTTTTTGTATGAATTCATTCAACCGCTGAACACGCGATATCCAAATGTGATGATTGGATAATATTGCAGATTAATTTGAATATGATTGACATTTGTGGAAGCGTCTGTTGTATGCGGTCATCTTAATGATCGTATCAAAATAATGATACCCCGACCCGTTATCATGGACAATTTGTGCAACTGAAGATAAGTTATGGGATTTATAACCACGCGTACCTATGCTAAAGTCCGACAAACACGGCTGACAGTAAACGAATGTTTTTACAAGACATGCCCGCCAAACAATTACGTCTTGCTTCCCTGCTTTCTGGCTAAACGCCTTGTCAATAAAATCTCGTCGTAAGGTCAATTGGAGAGGGATGACGTATGTCACCTAAAATACGGGATGACATGTCACCTTAAATACAGTGGTAATAAATGTCGTTTGTGATTTTATTGGGAAAGTAGGATAGTTACTCTTATAACTCGTTCAGTGTTCTGATGTGAAGAAAATAGAAATCACTGAATTAAATTTCTGTAATGTAGCCACTTATTTATACGTAAACAGGTTTGAAAACTAGACAAAGTCACTTACAACAGCCTAATACTCGAATTTCTACCAGTAAGTTTTCATAACGAACACACATTTTTTGGATATGCATATATAGCGATCGTCATCAGTTTTATTACTGTGCACTCGCTGGGGAAGACAATAGATTTATTTGCCGAACAGAAAGTGCTTTGGACAAAACTCATTTTAAACCTTAAATAACCAACCTGCCAAATATTAAACATTTTATGAATTAAAGGGCAATGTAACAAGCGTTTTAACCGTAAACGTTATGTGATTATATTTTGTAAAATAGTAAAATACTTACAGTATTGTATTTTTTTTAGAAATGCCTTAACTTAAATTTATAAAGTATCTGCACTAACAGACCCATTTATTCTGTCAAAGAAAACATAAGAAGTAGAAAGAAACAAACATTTGCTTCTCTCGGCGATAGAACCCACAACCTTTGGATTTAAAGTCTGACGTGCTAGGATATAGAGACTTCTACACGTACATATGCGTGTTGTAGATTTTTGTTATGATATAAGTACTAGAGTGTAACCGACCGCTATTGATAGTTTCTGTGCTGCGTAATTGTCAGAACAGAACAGAACACGACATTTGTTTCACCCAAGTATACAGCATATACAATAAGGGCAGTATAACAAAGCAAAATATTTAGTAAATTATTAACTTCCGATAATTTTAACGTTCGACAAAATATAATAAACGATATACGGAGGGTGCTTCCAATAATAGGATATATACAAGGATATTTAATAATAATAA
Source organism: Congeria kusceri (assembly GCA_027627225.1). Classification (NCBI taxonomy): domain Eukaryota; kingdom Metazoa; phylum Mollusca; class Bivalvia; order Myida; family Dreissenidae; genus Congeria; species Congeria kusceri. The sequence goes on along the minus strand of CM051029.1, from coordinate 40,938,193 downwards.
TAATAATAATAATAATAATAATAATAATAATAATAATAATAATAATAATAGTAATTATAATAATAATAATAATCATCATCATCATAATCATAGTCATAGTCATAATCATAATCATAATCATAATCATCATCGTAATCATAATCATAATCATCATCGTAATCATAGTCACAATCATCATCGTAATCATAATCATAATCATCATCGTAATCAACGTCATTATCATAGCTATAAAGAAACAAATAATAATACATTTCGATATGAGCAATGTTTAGCCAGCACTGTAAAAATACTTTACGTGTATTACAAGTTTTACATTTGCTTCAAAAAATTAATTAGTTCTTTTTACTGAAATCAAGGGAAAGAGACAGTGTGTGCATTAGCCTTAAGACATTGGAGCTATTTTCGTAGCGGTTTCAAACAATGAGAGTTATTTTAATCGTAGTTTACGCTTGAGTGCACCAGCACACGGGGGCGATATGTTGACAACAAAGGCAAGATGGTGGACCTATTATGAGAGGTAATTACTCTTAATCAGCTTTGTTTAGCAGCGTGACATTTGATAATACCGTTAGTTTTAGGTCAATGAGGCAAATAAAAACTATGATTTGTATGCTAAGTAAATTTAGAAAATTTTTGTCAATTATTCCTATTGCACAGTTGATATATACATATATCAAATTTAATTAAGGAGAAATTTTGTCAATTATTCCTATTGCACAGTTGATATATACATATATCAAATTTAATTAAGGATAAAGTATAATTATTATATCTATGACCTGAAAATATAAACATTTGCTTCAAATTTTTTAATTTAAAAAAAAAAAAAAAAATTCCTATTAATAATTACAAATATCTAGGGGCTGACAAGCATTACAATAAACATAAGATTTGTTGTGACAGTAAAAAGAAACAAAAAACAAACAAACTGCAAAATACAAATCTTATGATTATTTTGACACATAATAGTACCAAACGTACAAAGCAACAATAATTTACATTGCTCGGTTGATATATGCATAATTCATATTGAAATTATGGTATAGAATGTGATTAGTATATAGCCGGTAAAAGAAATACATTTATGACGAGTCAAATGTTTGGAATTATTGGATACACAGATGCAAATAGTGACTTAAGTCACTTGAATTAGTATAACCAGTAAATATGTCAGTACATCAATAGAACATTATTAATTGTTTCAAGAAAACATTTGTAGCTGGTGGCATTGGTTAATTCAAGTAGTTATGCAGGAAAATAACTACCGCTTAAACTTGCTAAATATGAAGCGAATAAATTTGCTTGTACTTTTTAATTGTTGTAGGGAATCAGATAAGATTGTGTTAAGAGTAGCGTCATGAAGATCATGCCCTAGGAATTGTTCTCTTTCAGATTTAAAGAAATCACAGTTAAGTAGATAGTGATGTTCAGAGCCAACTTGACCAGCGTTACAAAGTCTACATGTTCTTTCACCAAATGGGGTTCCGTCATATCGACCGGTTTCAACTGGAAACCAGTGATTAGCAGTTCTGAATTTAAGGAGGTATGTATATTCAGTTTTTGTAACTTTAAAGAGGTAGTCTTCAAAGGATGGTGCTTGTTTGAAGCTTGTGTATATTTGTCCTTTATGTGTTTGTTGTAGTTGAGTGTGCCATTGGGTTTTAAATTGGGTTAATACTTTGGATTTGACTAAGCGGTGGATACTATTTTGGGTTGTCAGAAATTGGTTGTCCCATAAATGACTTAGGTTTACTGAGGTGAGAATTTCGTTAATTTTGTTGGCCCATTTAAAATTTGAGTTTGGCAAGTTCATCATGTATTTATAGATTTGGAGAGAAAGTTTCTGATCACTCCCTATTAAGAGTCTGTTCCAGAAAGAGCTCATTCGACATTTAATGTTAATTGCTATAGGGTATCTGCCAAGTTCACCATATAAAAAAGCCATTGGAGTTGATTTCCGAGCATTAGTAAGTTTTCTGAGGAAGTTGTTATGAACTGTTTCCAAGATGTCAATGTTTTCAAAGCCAAATATTTCAGAGCCATAGGTTAACATTGGTAAGACAGTATGATCAAATAGTTTCATAGTAAGATCAATTGGCAGGTCTGCGTTGTTGGCCCGCATATATAGGAGATGCATTGCTTTTGTTGCTTGCTCAGCTAAATGTTTTCTCGCATTAAGGAAAGAACCATTGTTAGATAAGGTTATGCCTAGGTAGTGATAGCGGTCAGTAATTTCTAAAGGATTGTTACCTAGTTTAAAATTAAAATTTTGTAGTTGTCTTGCACCAAATATTACAATTTTTGTTTTGTTTAAATTTATTTTTAGATGCCAATTATCGCAGTAATTTTGAAAGATGTCTAAACTATTTTGAAAATCTGATTTGGAGTCTGACAAAATTCACCGTGTCGTTAAACTGCGAATTTAATTTTGTTCGTTATCATTATGGCCAATTGGAGTTTTATTTTTTAATCATGCCCCTCTAAACAAATATTCTTAACATAAGTCGGAGATAAAAAGATTTGCTTGTATCTTGGGAAAACATGTCAGAAGGTGACATGAAGGTAGAATATCACCCAAGGACTACCAATGTTTGATAAACCTTTTATATAAATTGGAAACAAAATGTTCGCGGTATAGTTCATTAAGTACTGCACGACACCCAACCTTGTTAATGCCACAAACACGCAGTTAGATTGCTCAAATCGGAATCTAATCTGCTGTAAATATTTCTTTGCAAAATAATAATACATGAAATACAACTAAGGCCAAGATCATGGTTAAACGTAATTACATATAGTACATCGATGCAACTGAGTTCGTGTTTCGCTTGCATAGTTTTCAAAATGCACTGTTATTTGTTTCTATAACATTTTAAGCATATAATGTAAAATGTATACCATATGAAATAATCATTGCTGATAATAAAGAAGTGCCTTCGTTTAATATCTGTAAAATAAAAACATATCAGTTACGGTATTTTTGCACCAAGCGGACGGCATGAAAAGAATTCTTTCAACACAAGGTAAACCACTTTTCTTTACACATTAAAGTTTACAGGTGTCACTAATATAAAAATGTACTGTATAAACTATGCGATCTGTTTGGGTCCTATTCCAAATAACATACTTATTCATAATGTTTTTGTTGCTTTAATGTATGAAAATAATATTAATTTATTTATAAAGACATGTTATAGCTGGAATATGATGTCTGTCCGTGTGTACTGTTTTGCACTGATTCCTTGAAAACGTCAACAAGCCACTTTGCACCTTTTTTTAGCTCACCTCAGCACAACGTGCTCGTGGTGAGCTTTTGTAATCGCCTTTTGTCCGTCGTGCGTCGTCCATCGTCAACATTTACCTTGTGAACAGTCTAGAGGCCACATTTATTGGCCAATCTTCATGAAACTTGGTCAGGACATTTTTCCCATTGATATCTCGGCCGAGTTTGAAACTGGGTCATGTGGAGTCAGAAACTAGGTCACTAGGTCAAGTTGAAGAGAAAGCTTGTGAACACTCTAGAAGTCACATTTTTTGCCCAATCAACATGACACTTGCTCAGAACATTTGTTCTAATGATATCTTGGCCGAGTTTGAAAATGGTTCCGATCAGTTTAAAAACATGGCCGCCAGGGAGCGTGGCAGTTTTCCTTATATGGCTATAGAAAAAGCTTGTGAACACTCTAGAGGTTACATTTTTTGCCCAATCAAAAGTGCGTCGTGCGTCGACAACATTTACCTTCTGAACAGTCTAGAGGCCACATTTATTGGCCAATCTTCATGAAACTTGGTCAGAACATTTGTCCCAATTATATCTCGGCTGAGTTCGAAACTGGGTTATGTGGAATCAAAAACTAGGTCACTAGATCAAATTGAAGAGAAAGCACGTGAACCGTCTAGAAGTCACATTTTTGCCCAATCAACATGAAACTTACTCAGAATATTTGTTCTAATGATATCTTGGCCGAGTTTGAAAATGGTTCCGATCCGTTGAAAAACATGGCCGCCAGAGGGCGTGGCAGTTTTATTTATATGGCTATAGAAAAAGCTTGTGAACACTCTTAGGTCACAATCTTTGCCCAATCAACATAAAACTTGCTCAGAACATTTGTTCTTATGATATCTCGGCCGAGTTCGAAAATGGTTCCTGTTCATTGAAAAACATGGCCGCCAGGGGCGGGGGCGGGGGGTCAGTATTCCTTATATGGCTATGGGAAAAGCTTGTGGACCCTCTAGAAGTCACATATTTTGCCTAATCAACGTGAAACTTGCTCAAAACCTTTGTTGTGATTATATCTCGGCCGAGTTCAAAAATGGTTCCGGCCCGGTGAAAAACATGGCCGCCAGGGGGGGGGATCATTTTTCCTTATATGGCTATAGGAAAAGTTTTTGAACACTCTAGAAGTCTAGGGTCATGTGGGGTCAAAAGCTAGGTAACTATGTCAAATTGAAGAAGAAGCTTGTTAACACTCTAGAAGTAACATTTTTTGTCCAATCTTCATGAAACTTGGTCAGAACATTTGTCTTAATGTTATCTCGGCCGAGTTTGAATCTGGGTCATGTGAGGCAAAAAACTAGGTCATTAGGTCAAATTGAAGAATAAGCTTCAATTTCAATATGTACTTCAAATTTTTGAATGTCTGTTGTCACTTAAGTTTTTCAAACCATGATGATTAAGGCCGCATTTCCATCAGTCCGTATCAGTATATCCATATACGTATAAAAATCTAACACATGGAAAATTGTTCGACTAACGAAACTCAGGTGAGCGACACAGGGCCATGTGGCCCTCTTGTTTAACTAAGTTGGCGATATTAAGTCATAGCGTGATAAAATATAGAAAACGTAAATTATATATACTATAACATGTATTGCAATTTTAATGCGATATTCTATCTTCTTCCTTTTAACATTTGCTTTAATAGAAATGAAAAATTTATATATCATGTTCCCTTTCTCACTTAAAAGCAATCAATATATATTTTCATTACACAAATTAAGCCACAATATGTCACATCATGTGTACAATCAATGTTAACACAGAAACATGTTTAATATGAAACAACGTGTAGTACTTCATATATTTATGTTTATATTACAGGCAACTTAATAGTGATTTGAATAGATGTACTTTTTGCAGCAATATGAGCATAGTTCATAACATATTCATGTCATATCCTGCACAGAGTAAACCTTAATAAGGATAAATCAATCGTAGAGTATTTATGTGTAACCTTATCAGCGCGAACGTATCTCATTTCCGCCTTCGTGTGTGCGCATATATATGTATTTGCAAAGTAACTTTATTCAATCATTTTACTGCTTCTGTCATAATAGTATTTAAGTTTGAAAGAAAATGATGAAATAATTAGTAACAGTAGTTACCATTTTTTGTCAGAATGTTACGGCTAAAATATTAACAAACAATAAATAGTCCACACCATATCAGAAAGCGTCGTATTAACATAGAGGTTACAATATACTAATTCCAATCCTTATGTAATTTAATGTAAAAGCGATAACTTTGACCAAAATTAAATGCAACATTTTGCACATAGGGACCCTCATAGCCATACCTTTTCTTAAAGAGCATTCTAAGCTTAATTGATTTAAGCAATAAAAAGGGTATGTCATGTGTTATGTAAGAAAGAACTCGACGCTAAACAAAGTTGACTGTTTTGTCAACATCTTTTTAGCGACTACTTTCTAGTTGAATGTAACCCGCCTCAGCGCAAGTGTCATACTGTAGTCTCCAATCTTAAAACATATCAGTGATTCGAGTTAAACTTGTTGATTTATTTCGACAGTACAGCCCTACATCTCTTATTTATTTAGTGTATTGTGACCTAGACATTATAGATGCAATGAATTATTGTCACTTTTTTTTAATACGAAATTCAATAATTTATCTCGATGTATAACGACAAAAACAGTGCACCCAATTCCTTATTAGTTGCTAAATGTCTAATTGTACAATCGTTCGATTTGTAGCGGTCTTCCTTTTCCGCCAGCACACTGCTTTTCACATACGTTTAAGTAGGATACGATTCCATACACCGCCCCTTTAGGAATGGACGATGGGTACTATACCAGCCAGATTGGTTACCGCCAAGTATTCTGGTATCCCCACATCACGAAACCACATCAAATGCAAATCGCTTTCAGTAGAAATATGTATGCACATATTTATGCTAATTGTATGTTGCATTAAATCGATTTTCCTAATCGCATCGACTTGTTAACCAAATACAGAATTTCTGTTATTACATCCAGGTATGTCGTTGGGCGGGATGGCGGCGTCAACTTTTGGTTTCCACTCTCTAATTCGATAACGAATTGAGCAGTTGTAATGAATCTTCATACATAGATACCTAATATTATTGTGCGATTTTATTGACCTGGCACTCATGAATATTCCGTGTATTTTCGTAAATCTCTTTTAAGCTACTCACACAGATATGAGACTCAGACATGAATGTATTGATTAATTCCTTACTACGTAACAATTGATACTGCTGTGCAGTGGTATTTACGCAAAGTTTGTAAGCGTGATGTTTTGGGTTCGAATCCCAGAACAGGCACTTTAATTTTATTCAATTTATTTATTTATTTGTAATTTATTTAATTGATCAATTTGGTGACGTCATAATACGGAATCGCGTCATCACCCTCGATTTTGATACAGAAGAGAGCTGCATCGATACTGCGAGCAACGCAGAGTCTTTTTGAATGCATTTTTATGTAGATAAAATAATATAACTAAGACAAAGAAAAAGAACAGAAACAAAAACAACAAAATAAAGTAAAAATAAGTAAAAATGTCATAAGAATAAGTGATATTGAAGTAATGAAGTAAAAGAAAATAATAAAAAAGAACGATTTTGGCAGGGTTCGAACCACAGTCATTGTGATTCAAAGTCTAAAACACTTTCCACCGCGCTATTCTTCCTGACACTTATAAATGGGGGCTTTTGTGACATGACTATGAAATCCGTGCTTTACACGTAGATAAACGTTAAACCGATATAAATAGAACAGCCGAGCGCTACCGGAGAGTAATGAGTGCCAGGTCAATAAAATCGTACAATAAGACTGTTTTGTTATTGCATATGGGGTGAGTGGATCAATGTCAAGGTCACAGTTAATGAAACTTTTTTATTAATACTCATTTTTTAGAAGTGCTATACCACACTCGTATTCGTTTAGTTTTCCTTTTCACAATTGTTTGCTTTTGTCGTTTAATGTTTCTTTTTATACCCTCAGTTGACGTAACTATAATTCTTCAGAATTTATGAGCCTCTTTGAAGTCATTGATGCCTTTTGACTTTTGATTTGTTTCTGACACAATGCGTATGAAAAATGCTTATAGTTTCAATGTAGTTCCATCTCCGCATTTGGTACTGCTTTCTAAAGCTTTAAATTGTATTTGATATACTATACATGTACCTAAGTATATAATCATGATGATGTCTGGAATTACATTTTGTTTCGGTTAAATTTTTTTTAAAGTAACACACTTTTATAATAATTGTTGCATTCTAACATGACACGCGCAGAGTTTTCTATAGACAAAGAACACAATTCACCGTTGTTAAACTACCAATAAACAACCCAAAACAATAGTTCCGAAACCGTAAAATGTAGTTTGCACTGTAATTGCAGAAAATGTAGAATTGAAATAGTTTTCCCAATATCGTTATTTATCGGCTAATGCCCGAGTGGCTTAATTTATACGCATCAGAACTCCATATCGTTGTTTATTAGCCAATAAACAACTCTAAATTGAAAATCATTTCTTAAATATCACAAAGAAACTCGTATACATTGTTGTTCGCACGCTGAAACAATCATTATGTATAATTAAGTGTTCAGCTTCTTGTTATGACTAAAATAATTCATAAAAACATAATAAACCATTCGAACTGTTACTTAAAATCTATTTATCATAGTTAGGTTTTTAATAAATCATTACTTTTTTTTATTTTCCTTACATTTCTTGAATTAAAACTTTTACTTAAAATTTGTTTTCAGCTTCTGTTTTGTCTATTAAAATCATGGCTCTATATTTAAAGTATTATTAATTTCGATATGGGATTGCATGACTTATGATAACACTACGATTCACTTGTATTACGATAAAAACGGAATATTATTAAATCCAAAACTTACCGTTATAACCCTATTGAGATACAAAAATAGTTATTTTTAAGTGTTTCAATACTTAGGGTAATTACGGTAAATAGTTACATGTATTTTATCAGATCCTTTATCAGCGGCCATGTACCAACTGTAGGGGTGTAACGATATCACTGGCCCATATCGCGGTCTATCGCAATATTTTGAAATATATCGCGATAAATACCGCGATATATTCTTTTCCGTATCTCACTAAAAATACCTAGGTTTTTGACGATAATTTATCTTAAATAGAGTACGCTCTGTTCATTGCTAAACTTTATTTAATTTACGAAAAGATCGTAATGTTCAATATTTAGCAAACAAGACAAGAAACACCATAAATCTCACCAATATCTATTTGCTAGCATTAATACCATGTAGTCATCTGGTGCAAATAGGTTACCACTCATAGGCGTGCAATGCGGAGCTGAGTGCAGAGCTGAATACAGAGCCAGGTCTGTATTCGTTCTTGTGTTAAGTACATAGTTTAGTTCTTTTGTTACCAGCGCGAATTGGTATGACGCAAATGAGTTTTGTTATCATCGGCTTTCAATGCGGAGCTGAATTCAGAGCTGAATTCAGAGCCAGGTCTGTATTTGATACGGTGATTTTTGTTGATTTATTCAGATCATGTAGTGATCTGGCGCAAATAAGTAACCACTCATAGGCTTGCAATGCGGAGCTGAATTCAGAGCTGAATACAGAGCCAGGTCTGTATTCGATTTTCTGTTAATTTTATAGTTGTTATAACTGTTTGTAGTACTAGTGTGCAAACGTGTTCTTTATGATAGGCTTTCAATGCGGAGCTGAATTCCGAGCTGAATACAGAGCCAGGTCTGTATTCGATTCTGTGTTAATTTTATAGTTGTTATAACAGTTTGTAGTACTAGTGTGCAAATGTGTTCTTCATCATAGGCTTTCAATGCGGAGCTGAATTCATAGTTGAATACAGAGCCAGGTCTGTATTCGATACGGTGTTTTCTTGTTGAATTATTAATAGTATGTAGTCATCTGGCGAAAATAAGTTACCACTCATAGGATTGCAATGCGGAGCTGAATTAAGAGCTGAATACAGAGCCAGCTCTTCACAACTCCCAACTTGCCTTGTAATATATATGTATAGCTGAATGTAGATCTCAGAGCTAGCTATGCAATAATCGAATTCAGAGCTGAATGTAGATGTCAGATCTCATAGCCAACTTCACGGACCTTAATTTATTGAGTCAAGTGATTGTCAAGGTGATCTCATTTTACCACGCAACACCTGGAGTTTTTGATACATAAGTATTTGAAATGTTAATTGTGTGTCTTCATAAGTATTTTGTTCTGTTAATGTGTTCAATAAAGGTTCATATACTAGAAACAAAATTTGATAAAGTATGTTATTTTCTATGTGGGGGGCATTTTTTTTAAAGGCGCAAACTTCTATATGTTAATTTTCAAATCTTTCAAAGCTGACATCTAGTGTCGTAAGGCGGTTATGATAAAAAAAACTATTAAAAACAATGTTTAATAGTGGCGGTAAGATATTAATAAGTGATTGAATGTTTTAAACCTGTGTATATACACGTTCAAGATTTTAAAGCAAATATTTGCTTTAATCACTCAGTATTTTCTGATTTGATAACTGTTGAGACTTTTTAATGAAAAACAAATATATAAAGTGTGTTTTGAATCCGTTTTAAAATACGAGTACTCTTATTTAAGTAAATGTTTGCTTTCTTCTTCATGTCTAATATCAGTCTCTGCATATCTTATGAAATAAAAGCAAATATGCATTGGGTTTTGAAGATCATGCAATACATAAAACTAAGTACATGTATATGAATTCTAAAAGCTTTTTGTTACTGAAATAGTTTCGTGTTGTGGGAATACTCAGTGCATCGGGAGTTAATCCAACCCGCTGGTATAGAACCCACCGACCATTCACACGTGGACGACGATGGACATCGAACCCCCGAAAGGGTTGTAACTAAATGGAGATAATTTGTGTTATTTTAAAACCTGTTACGATAATTCAGTGCACATATAATACAGACTGAGTTAAAACTACATGTACGTGTTCTGTTCCAGACTACAGCTTTAGTACCAGTATCCATTTTTCATCTTAATATTTTATGATTGTATCATTCTGACATGGTCGCTACTATTTCCACATCTTCAATTATCTCGTGTTTGAATAGAAAGTTCTTACATCTGCGCATATAACATTGCGGAGATGTGATACGTTGGGTTATACATGTAAATGGTTACACGGAGATCATATCCTGCTGATGAATGTTAAGCGCCTGCCTTTGTTAACAGTTTGCACCTTTTTATATGACGACTGTGCCGTCAGTTTTGTATTATGACCCATTCTTCTTATTTTTTTTTTTCCGTGCAAGAAAATTGCATCTCGTTTATCATTACTATTCTATCAAGGGTCATAGTTTAATAACACTATCCGGCTATTCAATATTACGCATGTATATTAATTTACTCTACGCAAGATATGACAGAATGTAATTAATTTTGTGTAATGAACAATTCTCAAAAAACGAAGAAAAGTGATATCACATTAACATTGAAATACAAGTAATACTATAAATTATTTATGTTTGTTTTAATTTTACCATAACTAAATATCGCCAATTGGTTTACACACGTGGCAGTTGGTTTGTTTAGATATTCGAGAAATCAGTACAAAACGGTACATACCAGCAGATATAGCTAAACACGTATATAGCATGTCTTCATTAATTACATAGATTAAATTTATTTTATTTTGGACATTTAAGCAACAAAAAGTATAAATATGTTACTGGGAATAGGAACCAAACATTTGTATGGCATATTTTACCCAGGAAATGTTTACATTAGTTATGTATAAGGAAATTGTGGTTTATTTGGTGTTGAAATATTCTAACGCTTCTTATGTCTTCCGCTTGGCGCAACTGACTTTTTCGGCGTAGCTGTCGAAGATCAAGTTTGACCTAGATTTCTTGTGATAATTTTATGTAGCGGGAAAACTGATGTTTATTAGATCAATGATTTCTTGCTGCGGACTTAATGGTTATTAATTGAGAAGCTTCATTGAGAAGACCATGCTCCAGTAGTGTACACAGTGCACCACCAACATATCCCTTATGGCGTACATTATGATGTATAGATAAGCAAGCGAAATATACCGTATCACAAGCGTACTAACAGCGTATGGAATGTTTATACAGTAACAATATACGGTGTTATTTTGGTGTCCCAATATTTGAGGACACGAAATAATTCAAATTTCAAATGTTTCCCAATATTAAGGGGCACAAGAAATTAAATATTTTTTTAAAAAATTAGGGGTGTCACAATATTTAGGGTGTCCCAATACATAGGATAATTACGGTATTTTCCCACAGGCGTGGTGGTATGTGTGTGTGTGTGGGGGGGGGGGGGGATGATGGGCGGGCATATGCGGGACTTTAGACTGAAAGAGATTCTCGACAGGCGGGAATTTGTCATACCGCATAATTCTGGGTCCCGGGAAATAGACTGTGGTCGTATTTTGGAACCCGGTAATATTCGCCCCTGGGCCATTTGATTTGATTTGTCATTAAGCATGTCCCACTTTGGGGACTCAGACAAAAATGCTTGGCCCTAGGGTGGGGGATAACATCCCCTTAAATAGATTTTGTCAAATTCCCCTGGGTGCGTCTGCACCCTCCCCCCCCCCCCCCACTGGAGGGAGAATATTGATTGGTGCATAATATATAGCAGTGTGTTGATGCCTCAGACTAGTCAGAGTGGGCACTTTACCAGGAAGAAGTATGTAGTGATGCGAAAATGCATGTCAAACAGGAAATCAAATAGGTTATGAGTATACACTCACTTGCTTTGTAATAAATCCTAATCATCTTATCCATCTTTCTAAGTCGATGTTGCAAATGTTTGCCCAAAAATCGTGTTCTTATGCTGCATTTTTTTGACAAATTGTATGCCATAATTCCAAGCAGAAATTCCATTCCTAAAGTAAAATACGTTGACATATTCTGTTGTGCGCGGTTAGCACTATTGGCAGTACGAATTAACTATGACGTCTCCGAAATACGTGTAAACTTTCGAAACGCATAAATAAAAAAATACTATTTGATGACGCATTTTTTTGAGTTATCAATAATATTTGTAACAACGATTAATTAAAAGTACGTTCGTGAAACGTATACTGTTACTCGCGTATGTCTACGACATTAAATCGTAGATCTACTACATTTAGATCGAGGGAAGCACTTAACCGCAGGCAATATAGGTCGCAATAATGCGGGCAACTGGACGAATTGAATCTTCTGCGTTACTTATTTAAAAAAAATAGGTACATGTTAATTACATTTAATATGTAAAAGAAAACATCAGTTATGGGTCGTGTATGTATGTAGTAGGAAAAACTATATTGAAGTAATCTTATTTGCTTTGATGGATGAGTCACCAAAAGAATCTGGTTTTATTGGACGCGAAGTACATTGTTGAATCTTAAAATGTATAAAAGCATTTCATTTAAACACTTTCCACGCCTACAGTAACCACAAAATACAAAAGTGGACATTTAGATAAAATCGGAGTGAAGAACAACGTTGAGTCCGTTTAGCCCGCTGTAGTAATGCACACTGGCCCGCATTTAAATATTTCCGCAAAATCGTTCCGCATTTAGTGTCTCAATCGTGATACGTCGACTATCTCCGGAACAGTTTGTTTATGACCATAAGATTAAAGATGAAGTCAAATATAAGCAAAATCGGACCAGAAACACCAGACTTATTTCCCTTTGTTTGTAAAAAAAATATGCAAAATTTGACATTATGCAGGATAGAGACTTCATTTTGTCCTGGTTGTAAAGGAGCAGTCCAGAAATATGTTAATAAAAGTAAAACTTTGCAGAAAGTGTTTCTAATGGGCATGTTACCGATTAAAATACAAAAATACGCATTTGAAATCCGTGAATTAACATTTTCGTAACATGCTGTCGTCTATTTTCTGTATGCGATAACTGGTGATGACTCTGGAGTAAACCAGTATGTACATTATATGTATTTCGTTCGTACCAAGCGCTTTTGAACAATGCCTTTCGTAAATAATAAACATATTCCGGACGAATAAATACCATAAACGTTCATATGAACTGTTACAAAAATTACGATGTAGTGAATAAGATCCCATAGACAGCAGCTTAAAATTAAACGAATCCGCATTTTAACATTACGGAAGAAGAGTATCGGTATTTCCAGTAACTTTCTTTCTGTCTGAAATACTGGGTAAATTTAGGAAAAAAAAGTCATATTCGACTGGGAACCTTTATAAATATGTTCTATATGTTGATTTAAACTTTTGTTTCGTAGATGCTTTTTCTTGTATAATATTTCATATTTCATTCCATATTTTTTGAAGAAAATCTGTGTCAATATAAGTCCTGTGGAAACAATCGAAAATGCCAGCTGCATTGACAAATGTTGATTTTCCTTTCCAAAAATTATTGGTGATTTACTATTTTAAAAACCAATATTATACCTTATAAGACAAAATGCACATATCAGTCTGGAATTATAGTTTAGCAGTCGAAGATTGATTCTTTGACGCCTAAACAATATTTCCAGATTATAATGAAATTCGCACTACATTATTTAACAACATTTTGAGTATAACCAGCGACGTTGATCTCGATACACTTCTTTTTGGATGTACGTATCTCGACGAAAAAGAAAATTCTGAAATATTTCTACGTGTCCAACAATATATCAACGAATCCAGGCGATTTTCCTAACAATCTGTTACTGACTCTGTCACGAGTTGTTGCTGCCTCATGTTCTAGTCCTTGCATCAACAATCCTTCATCCTTAAATTTGTTTTTCAACACTTTCCATATTTATCATGTATAGTTCTTATCTCTGGCATATTCTATGAAAACGTATTTTTAAAACACTGCCATTTATTGTGTAAATATTACTCCAAGGAGAGAAACTATATAAGAATTATTTCTTTCGTTTCAATCCTTTTCTAACAATGACTGTATTGTGCATGTTTGATATACACTGTATTTGCCAAAAGAAATAAATATGTTTAAACTAAACAATATCAAAACCACGCTGTTGTTCAGTAACTTCCCATAGGGTCCGCATTTTCCTTCTTTGCTCATATGGTCCGCAGATTTCCAATAATCCTCCTTTGCCTATGTCGTCCGCACTTTCCTATATAAACTATATATATTCCGCAGAGTTTTAGTGGGACCCGATGACACGATGGTACGATGGTGATGACACGATGGTACGATGGTGATGACACACTGGTACGATGGTGATGACACGATGGTACGATGACGATGGTACGATGTTGATGACACTATGGTACGATGGTGATGACACGATGGTACGATGGTGATGACACGATGGTACGATGGTGATGACACGATGGTACGATGGTGATGACACGATGGTACGATGACGATGGTACGATGGTGATGGCACTATGGTACGATGGTGATGACACGATGGTACGATGGTGATGACACGATGCTACGATGGTGATGACACGATGCTACGATGATGATGGCACGATGACACGATGTTACGATGACGATGATGCGATAGTACGATCGCACGATGACACGATGGTACGATGACACGATGTTACATCGCACCATCATGCCATCGTACCATCGTGTTAGTACCATCATACCATCGCATCATCGTCGTCGTGTCATCGACATCGTACCATGGTGTCATCGCGGTTTATATTTCTATTCAAAATCACGATGGCCCTAACGGAAACTGTACTATACCCAATTAAACTGTTTGATGATCTACATATCTTGAAATACATTACTTCACAGGATTTCTTTTAGGTATTGGTTCGAGATTACCACATTGAGCACAAACAGGAAGCACAAATCTGTATTGTTTATAAAGATCTTTGTCCCTTTCTGCCACTGAATCCTCGCAGGAGGCACAAAGTCATGGCGGCCAATACTGGAAGCGTAGTAGGCAAACTCCACTTGGGCCTCGCTGGACATTTGCAGCCTTGCTGTGACAACACCATTCAGAGCATCATCTTTTATGAAAAGGAACAGAAAATATTCATAAATTTGTGTCTACAAGTCTCTACATTAACATTGGATATAAACTGTTTTGAAATATTCAATGGATCCCTGGACATATATAAAGAATAACATCGGCACTGAAGTCCTCAAGAATACCTTTTGATGGTAACTAACATATATTTAATTACTAAATTAAGTACATAATTATATATGCATTGGAACCATCCCATGCCAAACCGTACCGTTCTATACCTCACCGCATGGTACTGTACAAATTAATGCAATGCAATTCAATACATTTGAAATGTTGCAAATGACTTATCTATATACCCAATCGACTATAAATATAACTTGAACTCGGTATGCATGATAAAAACCGTTCTTTCAAGACTTACAAACCTCAGAGTTAATCGACTGTAAAGATATTCAACATTCGACATAGCGCAAACTTTATTACAAAAATGATCACGTCAGCAATGCGCAAGTTATTTGCTGTGTATACAAAGAGGCTATTAAAACGTAATCCAATGCTTGGCTCCTTTGTTTTAAAGCCGTTGTTATATCAGATTATACATTTTACGGGCAGTTGACATTTTAATTTGAATTGAACAGCAGTACTCGAGAATAGAGTTATATCTATAGTATGACATTTGATTAAAACACAATGGAAGCGTTACTTTCGCACTTTTATGAGGACATATTCCCGCGATATCAATACACAGTCGACCGCGTGAAGGCTTTGTTAACTAGATTTCAAACGTTGGGGAAATTAGCATGTTCTCTTCCAAGCGCAGAACATATTTCAGTTCTGGAGATAAATCAAAGATCTTCAAAGGACTTTCATATCAGGAACTGGCTTTGGACGGAAAAATGAAAAATAAGCAGTCTAGGGTTCAGCCATACACAATCGACATTTTCGCCAGCGGTTACGATTGTGCATGGTGATGCAGATATTCCCAAACAATGTAATTACGTAGTTAGCGTCGACTCTCCTGAAAATCGTCGCAATTCTGGACCAGCAAACATAACATGTATTTATTCATCTGAAAAAGACTTAAAAACAAACGTAGATTGTTTGTTGGAACGATATGTCCTAAGCTTCCTGAAGACAAATGTACATCAAGTTTGGCAGTCTCACTCCTCCACAGCTGTCGAAGGGTATACCGAAGAAAATGTGATGGATGGAACAAAACCACAGTCATTAAATATAGAATGCGGTAAAACATTTCCTGCAATTATTTTTTAGTTGTGGTGTTATTTTACATGTTTGAGTAGTGTACTTATTGTATGATTATTTCTGATGTGTTAACGCATTTAGTTATTACCCAGCAAGCAAGCCCATATAGGCCCAATATGGGCTACAGGTGGGCAAATATAACATATGGGCCCCATGTGGGACCCATATATTATTTGTACAGCCTATATCGGGCCCATATCGGACCAAGCAGGCAAGCCCACATGGGTTTCTTGCAAGTATGCCCATATGGGTCCCGGTAAGTCATAACATGTGGGCCTGATAAGGGCTAGACCTGGTCTGATCTTCTACATGGGCCCCATATGGGACCAATATACATCACCTTGCCCATGTTAGACCCACTTGGGTGTCAGACAAGCAAGCCCATAAAGGTACCAACAAAAAAGCCCATATGGGTTCCCAAGTAGTAAGCCCATATGGGTCCCAGCAAGAAAGCTTATATAGGTCCCCAACAACCAAGCCCAAATGGGTCCCGGCAAGAAAGCCCATATGGGTCCCAAACAAGCAAGTCCATATGGGCCTCCGATACCAAGCCCACATGGGTCCAAGAAAGAGAGCCCATAAGGGTTATCAACAAGAAAGCCCATATGGGTCCCAGCGAGAAGGCCTATATGGGACCCAAATAAACAGACCCATATTGGTCACAAAGGGCAAGCCCATATGGGTCCCCATCGAGAAAGCCCATGTGTGTTTTCAACAAGCAGCCCCATATGGGTCCCAGCAAGTAGGCCTATATGGGCCCAATATGGGAAATACCTGAGCAAATATACCATGTGGCCCCATGTGGGACCCATATATGTTTTTCTGCCTATATCGGGCCCATATTGGACCAAGCAACCAAGCCCACATGGGTTCCAAGTATGCCCATATGGGTCCCGTAAAGCTATCAGATGTGGGCCTGATTAGGGCTATATCCGGGCTGATCTTCCACATGTGAGACCAATATACATCGTCTTGCCCATATTAAACCCACTTGGGTCGCAGGCAAGCAAGTCCATATAGGTCCAAGCAAGAAAGCCCATATGGGTTCCCAACTAGTAAGCCCAGATTGGTCCTATCACGAACCCAGCAAGCAATATGGGCTTCACATGGGCAAATATACTATATGGGTCCCATGAAATATTTTTCTGCCCATACCGGGCCCATATTGGACCAAGCAAGTCAACCCACATGGGTTCCAAGAAAGTATGCCCGTATGGGTCCCAGTAAACCATCCCATGTGGACCGATATGGGCTATACCTGGGCTGATACACCACATGTGCCCCATGTTGGACCCATATGCGTTGTATTTCCAATATCAGACCCAGTTGGGTCCCAGGCAAGCAAGCCCATATGGGTCCCTGCAAGGAAGCCCAAATGGGCGCCAACCAAGTAAGCTCCATATGGGTCCCAACAAAAAAAGCCCATATAGGTGCCCAACAAGTAAGTCCATATGGGTCCAAGCAAGACAGCCCATATGTCCCCAACAAGCAAGCCCATATGGGCCAACAACAGCAAGACCATATGGATCCCAGCATGAGAGCCCACATGGGTACCAAACAAGCAAGCCCATATGGGTCCCAGCAAAAAGGCCCGTATGGGTCTCCAACAAACTAGCCCATATGGGTCACAAAGAGCATCCCCATATGGGTTCCCACCAAGCAAGCACATATGGGACACCAACATTTAACTCAATACGGGTCCCATTAATAGAGCCCATATGGGTCCCCAGCAAGTAAGCTCGTATGGGTCCCTGCAAGCCAGCCTGTGGGGACCCAATATGGGCTATAACTGGGCTTATTAACCACATGGGTTCCGTTAGGGTCCCACATACATCGTTATGCCCTTATCAGTCCCAGGTAGGACCCACGCAAACAAGCCAATATGGGTCCCAGCATGAAAGCCTAGATATACGTCACCCAAAAGCAAACCAATATGGGTCCCAGCAAGAAAGCCCGTATGGGCCCCCAAAAAGCAGGCCTATATGGGTCACCAATAGCAAGCCCATATGGTTCCCAGCAAGAGAGACCATATGGGTTCCTAACTAGCAAGTCCATATGGGACCCAGCAAACATGCCCATATCGGTCAGTCTGATGTGTGCTTCTATGACCAGTTCAAGGCAGTTATTCGCGGCCGCAATCTTGTTTTGTTAACTGCAGATTTTCTTTCGAGGAGCACAATGCAGCTTGCATTTCTTAAATATCAAGTAAGTAAATATGTGTTTTGCACTTGGAAAAATGTTTGTCATAACTTAATAATCATAATTGCACTTTAAATCAGAATTAAAGTAAATATATCTCTTATGTCATGTATTTTCGCGACTATTTAAAAAATGTTACTTCACTATCACAATTGTTTCAAAATGTGTGTGTTGTTTTGTACGTGTAATCTTTGTGCAAATAAAGCATGGGTTATCAGTAGGAAAACAATTTAGTTGCTTTTGTTGAAATGCATTATTTATTAAAACGTACTACACTATATAGCAATTAATTGAATGTTGGAATAATTTCACTAATCGGAACATAAGTTTCATGCATTTGAGTTCAGAAGTTTAATTGTATGAATTAGCTTAAGCAATCTCACACACAAAATATATATCCTACATTTCATTTTATATGCCTTGCATAAGTTATCATGTTCTTATTTATAGCTATAATCAATATTAAAATATTTAATTACACAAGAAATAAACAGCAAATTCAATTGTGTTATTAATCGCGTTATATTTTATTCTAACACAGTACGGCCACACCGGTAATTTTCCATAGAAAAAGAATAAAATCAACTATGGGTTATTCTGCAACAAATAATGGGCGGAGCCTTATGTTTTGAAAATAGTTCCGGTAATTAAAAAGCGTTCCGTAAAACGCAGGTGCTTACTCTTTTCACAGTATTTATCAACAATTCTACCACGGCACGCGGCTAGTGGTCCGTAGATAAAGAAGGAAAATAACTGTAGGTTATTCTGCAACAAATTATGGGCGGAGCTTAATGTTTTGAAAATAGTTCCGGAAATTCGAAGAAATTGTTCCGTAAAATGCACGTGCTTAACCGCGCGATAGCAAATTGTGACAAACAAATCATTTTTGCATTATGTAGCGCAATTAAACCACATTTGTACTACATATTTTATACTTAAGTTCACAAAAACGTTAACGTTTTGTTAATATGTTTTTAATTTGCGCTTTTTGGCATGCTATTTTCACTGTATTATATCGATAAGTATGCCGTCATTCGGTCAATGTTTATCAATAAAGCTGACGTCATTGCACTTCTCGGAGAATGGGCGGAGTACAGATAAATAAAGTTCTCATTTATAACCTTTAAAAATACGAATTTTATATAAGAATGTGTTAGAATCGAAATAACTGACGGGCAACAGTTTGTTATTGCGTTAATAACCAACGGTTTGTCGTTATGCTTGTTATCAAACCACTCAGGATACCGCCCTCTGGTTTAATTCCTACGCATCGGAGCTCCAAACCGTTGGTTATTATCGCAATAACCAACAGTTACCTGTCAATTATTTCTTAAGTATAACGCCATTCCTCAATGTGTATCAATGAAGCTGACGTCATTTTGAATTGTTATGGTTTATTTGACATCACTGAAACGAATGTGAATGTACTTTTGTGGAAAATGGGCGGAGTATAGATTCCTATAGTTTTCATTCATAACCTTTAAAATTACAGAAGAATTTTACAGAAGATCGTGTTGGAATCAAAATAATTGACAGGTTAGCGTTGGTTAATACGGTAATAACTAACAGTTTGTCGTTCCGATGCTTGTTATCAAACCACTCGGGCTACTGCCTTCGTGGTTTAATTGCTTCACATCAGGGCCCAGTTGCTCAAAACTTTGACATCCGGTTAAGCTAACGGCCTGTTAACTTTAGATGTAGATGAAACTAATATTATAAGCAACTCGCTTATGAAGCATTTGACAATTATTTGAGCATATCAATTTATTTAAAATAAATGCAAATTTTAATTTGTTAACATTTAATTTATATCAAAAACTTCATCCAAAAGTTAACAGCTGTTAGCTTAACTGGCCGTTAAAGTTTTGAGCAACTGAGCCCAGAACTCCAAACTTTTGGTTATTACCGCAATAGCCAACGCTAACATGTCAATTATTTCGATTCTAACATGATCTTCTGTAAAATTCAATTATATCTTAATTAATGACATTATACATAATTGGTAAACCTGCTATACATTATTAAGTAGACAATTTTAAAATATTTACGTGTAGATCTATTATTTGACTAGGTTGGCGATAACAAAAATCTGAACTAGTAGCCAAAAAATTTGATTTTGCAAAGAAAACCCATTATTTAGAAATATCTTCAGAAAATACGCTTCATGTTTAAATGTTTTCCAACAGATTTAGTAGCCAAATTATATATATTTTAGTAGCCAATTATAAAGTTGTGTAGCCAATGGCTATTTTGGCTACTGGTAGCGCTTACATATGATGTTAATCTTACCAGCAGTAGACTGGCCAAATACCAGTACTTGCAGTAGCATGAAAATATATTTCTTTTAAAGGGACTTGTTCACACATTTTCGTATTTTTGAAAAATTTCACTTAACGTCTTAACTGCAATTTAAAATAAAGATGTTGGATTGACCAAAAACAAATATTATATCAAGAAAATAAATAAATAAAAATTGCCCTGGACGGGACTCAAACCACGTCCGCCAGGATCAAAAACCTCTCACTGTAACCACTCAGCTAGTCTGACTGCCGATCATTGAGGTGAATGTTTAACGCTAATCGCTATATAAGTGGTACACATGTTTTCCAAAATACCGACAAAAAGGGTTACTAACGCTTTATAATTTTAGCCATTTCAGTTGATTTTTCATAAAACTATAATTTTAGCCATTTTAATTGATGATTTTTCATAAAAGACACTGTATTTCCAATATATTTCTTTGTCTGTAGTGTCGTTTTGCTTGTTTATATATAATGTATTTTTCTTTTTGGGATCTATGAAAAGTATTTTGAAAATTGCCAATTTGCCAAACTGTGAACGGGTCCCTTTAACAGACTATGTCATCAAAAAGGGCCAAAAGGGGGCAATTTCTTTAAAAAATCGGAAATTTAGATATTAATACTGGCATATAATAACGGTTAAAACAGGGTATATATAATGGGAAAAGAGTAAACGCATTCGGAGATAAAAATCAATTAATATTATGGGTTTTGTTTGTTTGGCCCTTTTCCTGTTTATGTTTGGACATCAGAGTTGTGAGCATTATGTATAAGCATAGTTTACAAAGCGTGATAGTGCAGTTGGTTAGTGTGCTGGCTACTGTCAATTCTTTGTATGGCTCCTAGGTCTTGAGTTCGATACCCACTTGGGGTTTTCTTTTTTTCAGGCTTTTTTGCTAATTTGTTTTTATCAAATATCTTATTGTGTTTTATATTATATTTATTTATTTAATACACATGCCTTAGAAGAGGGTATTTCTATCGAATAATATAAATTTGTAGTGCAATAGGAAGACATGTTTTCGTTGACATAGTCCCTTTAAATGCTCATTTATAAATAGCTGATAACAGATTTTACAGATATATAATACACACATGTATCCCCTTCTTCACACAGGTATGGAGATTATGAAAGAGCATATAATTCTACAGTACAACTTCAGCAGAAATGATGGAAAACAACATTTTGTCAAACTTCAACTTGTCCAAGCATGATAAAGTAAGTTTGATATTTTGAGAAAATGAACTTGCTGTTTATTTCATGAAAATAAAATTGTTGTTTGTTTATAAGAGTACATAACATGCATATCAACTTTAATCAGATTATTTTTTTGGAATCCCAGACTCCGTGGACCTCAAAGTCATCTGTCAGAAAATATTATGTAAAGCATACACCACATGTTGAAAACATATACACTGTTAACTAGTTATTATTTATTTATTTGGCATAACATAATGCATACACTGATTGTTGCAGTAATAATTCCTTTATATATCAAACAAAGGTTTAACTAACATTAAATAATCATATGTATAAGGTTTGTGATAAATTTTGTCAGACTGCCTCATTTTTTGTCTGACACATCTGATTGTCTGACAGGTTTCGCACTGTCTGGAATTCTATGTATTTCTTAATGTTTATTTCATTTCAACACATATTTTTTAATTTGTACTTTCAGAACATGTGTTACGGTCGATGAACCAAGAATGCAATTCACACGTACAATGAGGAGACTGAAAAAAGCTACTTGTTGGTGTGTGTGATCCAAACATGCTGCAGATGTAAATAAATGAACGTTAAACACCCCATACTTCTGATAACCAAACAGTGATCAGTTCAATTAACTATTAACAAGGCAGTAATTGCCGAACTTTTATGGAGTCCAGTATTTTCGTGCTCATTACAAGAGACAGTCAGTTAGCAATGAAGTTCATGAGCCCTTACCACACTAAATAAGAGAAACAATGCACTTCATAATTACCAGTGTTATTGACACTTGATATTTATATCCAGTAGTTTTTAATTAGAAAACATGCAATTGTAATTGCTGTGAGTGAAATGATTGCAAATATAGTTTAAAATGTTGTATTACATTGACTTAAATTTTAAATAATTATATGTGTTTTAGCTCGACTATTCACCGAATAGTTTGAGCTATACTACTCACCGGTTCGGCGGCGTCGGCATAATGCTCTGGTTAAGGTTTGTGAGCAACAAGTCCATATCTCTGTAACTACTAAGATATTCAATTGAAACTTAACCCATGCCTTCATGGTCATCATTTAAGGTCACTGGCCAAGACCCATAACTATGACCTGCAATTTAACAGAATTATGCCCCTTCTTGTACGTAGAAAATTGAGGTTAAAGTTTGCGTGCAACAAGTACATATATCAATAACTACAGTACTACTACATATATACTATTGAAACTTCACACATGCTTTCTTGGTCATTATGTAAGGTCACTGGCCAAGGCCCATAACTCTATCCTGCAATTTAGCAGAATTAGGCCCTTTTTTGTACTTAGAAAATTCAGGTTAAGGTTTGCGTGCAACAAGTATATATATATATATGTGAGGTCACTGACCAAGGCCTATAACTCTTATCTGCAATTTAGCTGAATTCAGATATTCAGCTGAAACTTCTCACATGTCTTTATGGTCATATTATAAGGTCACTAGCCAATGCCCATTACTGTGACTAGCATTTTAGCAGAATTATGACCCTTTTTGTACTTAGAAATATTCAGGTTAAAGTTTGTGTGCAAGTACATATCCAGGGCTTTCATTAACTTTTGAAAACTGGAAGTTTGATCTTCCTGGCCTCTAATTTCGGCAAAACGCTCATAATATTTGGAAGTTTTGACAGTATTGCGCTACAGAAGTCCTGAGCAATTCAGAAATGGGTATATTAAGTATAAAATTCAAGGTTTTTTAAGGCCAGTTCTTTTTCATCAAGTGCTTATATGCCAATTTATTCAGTGAAAGAGGTATACATTTAGAAAATTCTTAATTTTTCTTCTAACTTGTTCATCCTTACATGATGGAACTTCCTTGGCTGCAATTTTGGAAGTTCAGCAACTTCCATGGCTGCCATTTTGGAAGTTCTGTGACAAAAACTGGGAGTTAATGACTCCCAAACTTCCCTTAATGGAAGCCCTGCATATCTCTGTAACTACTACATGTATTCAATTGAAATTTCACATACGTTTTTATCGTCATTATGTAAAGTCACTGACATAATATATTATACTTTCAAAGACTTTAAGTGTAGTGAATAGTCGAGCGCCCTGTCCTGAGGCAGCTCTAATTCACATATTCCCTATAATATTTTCAGGCTTGTAATTTAACATGTTTAAAAAAAGATTATACGCTAATATTCTTTAAAAAAGGTTTAATTCAAGAAACAGAACTTTTTAACTATTGAAAGATTTTTTTAGAAATACTTGATAGCTTAGAATTGCTAGCTTACAGTTTGATTTCACCACATCAGTCCTCCTTATATTTTACATTATCTCGATCATGCTTTATGTTTTGAATCAATTGTTGTTTAATGAAGGCTCGGTATTCAATGTGAGAAAGTTTTAATCGTTTTTACATATTAATGCATGATCAAGTTAGTATCATTGAGATGTGGCTCTTACAAATTAACACAACCCTACCTATTTTCATACTTGAATTAGTTTGTGAGCCTTTGTCTTGTGACCATTCTCAAATGTTTTATAACAATGGTGTATGCAATGACATGTATCAAAATAACAGGCTTATCTACTGAAAATAATAACTATATATGTCTATCTATGCTTAATAGATATTTATAAGTTAACACATTGGCCTATTTGAATTGTTTTGTATTGCACTGTTATAATTATGCGGTACTCTAATACGGAATGATACATTTTTATATTGCGCTTTTGAAAACACAACTATCAGAATTGTTTTAAACTGTTTATGTTGTATTGTGGGTTGGATATATAAATTATATTGCCAGTATGAAAACACAATGGTATGTCTGAATTGATTTGAAACCATAATATACACTTACGTTGTATCCTGGGCCAGACAAATACATTGTATTGATTCTATGATAACACAGTTGTCTATTGGAATTTACAAGCATTGAAACTTTTATATATGCTGTATTCTGTGCCTGATACATAAAATATTATCAATATTATGAACGAAAGGTGGTATATTTCAGTATGTATAACTGTTATTTATGTTGTATTCTGGGCCAGAGGCCTATATTTACATGTTTACGTTTTTTGGAAATTCTGATAATATAGTCATACAAAAACGTCTTTGTTAGATTAATTGGTCCATACTGTGCAATACTGTAAGATTGGTATATCTACTGGTGGAGTTGTCTCGCATTTGATTCCAGTATCATACCTTACTACCAGTAAAGGCTGTGTGCTATAGAGTCACATCAAGTGTTAGATTTGTCCACACTGTGTTTGACTTTTAAATGTGTCTGAATTAACTCATAATGTGTTATTCGTTGATTGCTGTTTTATTGTGCCACATCTGTACAGTTCACAATCATGCTTTATTTACAGAATTGTATCTTTCTAGACTAGGTATTATGATCTACATGGATTGGTCCATTTTTAGTAACACAGACCAAAATGTCATCATGAACAGTGTGTGATTGTTTATTTTTCCTGTTTACATGTAGAAAACAAGTGATGCATTGTCCAGTTAACATTATGCATAAAGGAACTAACACATCGATTGAATACCCTTTAACGACAACAGACATATGTTAATTACTAGTAAGTGTTATATTCTGCAAATGGCAATCCAATTAAAGTAAGAAAGGATTAAATGTGTTGATGTATTGAAGAATGAACTTTAATAATGAAATTTATATATATATATGCTCCGCAGATAGTGAGTAACATTTATAGAATAGTTATTGTTTATTGAATTTTGCAATACATGGGACCCATACAAACAGTGTTAGCAAAACCCAACTGGGTCCCATATAGGATGCCCAAAAAGGACCCATATCGAAACCTGGATGGGTCCTAATTGGGCAGCTCATATGGGACCAAGTGGGATTTTTGCACCATTTGCATGGGTCCCATATGGGTAGCCTTTAATGGGACCCATCTTGGATCCATACAGAACCCACATGTATCCCATAATGCAACCCATTTGGGACCCATGCATAAATAGTTTGCAAAATCCCTCATGGGCCAATATGGGATGCCAATAAAGGACCAATATCGAAGCTAATATTGCACCCATATGGGTAGCCGATATAGGACCCACCTTGGGTCCAAATGGGACCCACACAGGTCCCATATCGCAACCCAACTGGGACCCATGCAAAAACAGTTCGCAAAATCCCACTTGGCCCCATATGGGTTGCCCATACAGGACCCATATCGAAGCCCATATTGGACCTATATGGGTAACCCATACAGGACCCACCTTGGGTCCACATGGAACCCACATAGGTCCCATATCTTAACCTATCTGGGACCCATACAAATACAGTTTGCAACATCCCATTGGCCACAAATGGATTGCCCATACAGGACCCATATCGAAGCCCATATTGGACCTATATGGGTATCCCATATAGGACCCATCTCGGGTCCACATGGAACCCACATAGGTCCCATATCGCAACCCATCTGGGACCCATACAAATACAGTTTGCAAAATCCCATTTGGCCCCATATCGTTAGCCCATACAGTATGGTAGCTCATATTAGACCTATATGGGTCCCATATATTTATGCTGGCTGGGTAGAATGTTGAAGCATATATTCTAACATTCATAGGTTTGGATTAAATTTGGAAAAAGGTCTTTTGAAAGACAAAAAAACATGTTTTGAAGAAAACCATTTGTTCAGATATTTAACAATTACTTCAAACTTATTATGGTTAAGTTTTATGATATTTATCTAATGACACAACACATGCTACAGCTGAAGCGGCCTTTGAGCGCCTATTATCCGACGTGATGGCTGTTTATAACAGAAGTTGCGCACCGAGAGAAGAATGGCCTGATATAGAAAACAAAGAAACTCCTGTCTTGGACGAAACTGTAAGAAATATATGTATTGATTTACATTGTAATTTCAAGATGACAAGGACATTCTTATTTTTACCGTTGGTATTATTATTACATTATATTAATTGAATACAACTGCTTTTTCGATATGTTTAAAATGAGAAAACGAAACACTTGCTGTCCTTCACAAAATCGTAGGGTTTACGTGGATTGTTTGATATTGTAATTTCACTGTCACATGGAAGTTCTACGTATTAATAATAATTGAATAATGTATTGTTTGCCTAAGCGTTATTTATATTGTTCAATTATTATAGTTGGCTGAAGAACTGTTCACAATTGACGCCTCTGTATTAGGATTTGGATATGAACATGATATCCTTCAATTCATGGTCGACCGAGAAGAAAATGAGACAAATAATGTGGCTCTTTGTGATTTCTTGAGCCGCCGCGGCATAACTAAATACCACATTAACTATGGACCATGGAAAGGGACGTCTTTGTGCGACATCAAAGTAGGAAACGAGCTTATAGTTGCTGAAAGACGAGGAGCATTGGGTGGTTTTGCAAGGAAAGACAACAATTTATACGCCCTTACTGCACGTCATCTACTTGAAGGAACAGAGGATGTTTGCATACGGATATCCGAACGTAGTGGTCCCGACAGTGACTTGACAGCAGTTGCGCAAGGACATGGTAATTCCGTTCAAGAGCAATATATTTATATCAACCATTCTCAATCTAACGATAACAGCCCATTTGCTATTGTTGCACAAGGTTATAATGTCGGAGAACTTGATATTGCAGCTGCCAGAATTTTACGACCCCAAATAATAGGTGATACGAGGCTCAAGAATTCTAGAGGTCGTCATAACAATAATATGATTTTTAACTTTCAGGCTAAAACTGAGCAGGAAATAGCGAAGCTACTACAAAGTGAAAGAATACATGCTTGGACTAAAGCAAAACTCCCGATTTAGGAAATATGTCGATCCCGATTTACTATGTCAGGGGAATGCAGCATAAATATGTAGTCATTGAAAATGAGTATAGTGACTGTGAGGAACAAAGCACAGGAGCAAAAGCATACGGAGATATTCCAAATCCAAATGCCTTTGGCACATCAGCAGACAGTGGCGCGATTATATGTAGCGACGATGTTCTCGGCCAAGGGGTTCATGTTTACAGTAGTTAATGGCAAACTACAAAACAAAGACAAAACTATGTATTTATCGCTCAGATTGCTAGATGGACTCGACCAACTTTCAAACAATCAAATGCCTCAAACAGAAGCACGTTATCAGTTATGTTAGTAACGTTTTCACTGAAAAATATTCAAATGGTCCACTGATTGATTTTGAATCTTATGGTCAGAGCAGGAGGATAAACAGTAAATATGATCAGTTGTTAATGAATTTTGCTAATTTGAATTATCTTAGAGTACATAGAGTACGTATGAACTAAACAACAACATTAAAGAGAGATAAGTGTTAAACCAATTAGATGACAGGAGTGTGTTGCCATCCAGTCGAAAACTGACCAATATTTCATAATGACATTGCCAACAGTATTTGTAAACAGGAAAGGAATAGCGTTGAAACAAAGAGCAACACAAATTATGAAACAACATGTAAACAAAACATTAAACTGTATGAAATACTTGAAAAATAGTGTACCCTTATTGATTTTTTTATTACAATTTAAACACTATTAACAGTTACTATGTAATTATATGCGAAATAAAATATCTGACACAGAAATATAATTATAGTATATAACGTGCATTTTATGAATATTCATCAGTTGAAATGGATAAATTATAAAGTGTTAGTAACACGAAACCATTGATTAATTGGAATACTTCTGTTTGTTTGTTTTTATTCGTTGTTGAAATCACGTATTTCACTTACACTGTACAATCGTGTATTATTATGCTTTAACCAAAAAATAACAAATACGTTGAAATTACTTCATTTTGAAACTGCTCTTGCTGTTATCTACAATATTAAAAGTTAGTGCAACGTTTTTTTTATAAATCAGAACAAAGCATAGTTGTTATTGTCAACAATGTACAGCATGTATAATCACAAAGATCAGTTTATTATTATTATTAAATAAATAAATCGTGTTAAAACAAACTGCAATTAAAAAAATGAAATAACATGCATACATGGACATGAAAACGTACCTCGGATAACAATTACGCACTCTTTAGTAATTGTTTGCTATCATACGAGTAGTTGATACAGTTGCGGCATATTAAGTGGAATCAAATCGAGCGATACTACTTTAGGGACATGAACGACTCAACATAGCATTATCAAGAACAAAATCAACTTACCAGACGCATGTGCACACTTACGCACAAGGTATTACAACTTTTACTATTGTATTTATGCTGTGGTGATGCTGTTGAAGCACGCAATGAAAGACCTGAAAATCCGCGTACTTTTATCGATTTTGTATTACAACTTATACAGTTGTTGTTCGGTTTAGATAATATATATTATGGGACATTTTCACAAATTGCCTTATTGACAATTTCCATAAGTTAGTTACAGATTTCTTTAATATTTAAGTTTTAGATAGCATTATAAATGTGGCATACGACGGTGCAAATGTTTTCATTAGTTTTTTATGACAGTATTTTATTATAAATCAGAACATAGCATAGTGGTCATTGTCAACAATATTTGGTCCCTAGTGGAGCGTACAGGTCATCTTTGGACCTCTTGTTCGCCTCATTATTTTTTTTATCCAATGATTTTGATAATTATCGCTAGTGTTTGCCTATATACATATGCATACAGATTTATACATAGTACTAAGTCATAATATATCGCGTTATATGCTGCTTGACCCTATTACTGGTGAACTTAACATTTGAATTAAGTTGTAAATTGTATGGTCCTATAATTTACATGAATGTTACATATTTAAAAAAAAAAATGTTTTATTTAATTACTAAATCTTTTTACTTGAATATTCTATCGTATTTTGTTTATTTGACCTACATTTCTAACCCTGCCATGGCCGCCATATTTGTTTGTGCTGTTACCTATTACCGGTGCATATATAAAATTCACACACACACAGTTTTACTGCACTAAACTTCCGCATGCTGACTCGTTTAGAAATCTGCAGAAAAGAACTAAGATTCTGATGTATCGTTTTGAATTCATATGTGTGACCTTTAATGGAGAAAAACATGATTTGTTGAATATATGGGTTGAAAATGTTCTTCCCTCAATGTGGTTTCTGGAAAACCAGACACTCTGAACTGACGGTTTTATTCTAAATATGCCGATAAAATCAAATCAACACTGTACAGACTCAATTGATGGGGTTCTCATTTGTTATCAATAGCTACATGTTGCAAATAGAAACATAAAATCATTTCAGATTTCCTACCTTTCTACGGTCAAGTTGACATTTCTAATTGAAATTTAATTGATTTATGATAATGGTCAGAAGTTTAGTGCAGTAGGATAAGCAGCGTTTTGCTAATGAGGTAAGTGCATTATGTGATTTGAATACGGTATATATTGATTTGGAACGCTTGAGATGTGGTGTTTTGTCACGTACTTGATAAAAATGGAGAGATTTTATGTCTGGAAACACAATCATTTTGGCAAAAAATGGAATAGCTTGAAATAATTGTGTTATTTCTTTATGTATTTACATTTTGGGACAACATTGTTTCCATTTTTTATTAGATTGGCGCAAACAGTTGGCGCCAACGATTGTCTAAAAACGAAACCGGATATGACTATCCTGGGCATGGTAAACGTACGAAAATCGGAATACCCCGGTTATACCTATACACCGGTAATAGGGTCATTTAGAGTACGTCTCCAGCGTATATTTTTGACTGGCTAGAAATCTATACATAATCCGTAGGTTCAAATTGTCAGTCCTTCATAAAACGCCACAGCCGAGTTTTATCACCATTACAACGACAGTCGACACCGAAAGTCTTTACGGTATAATATACTAGTACGTAACTGGGACATTTAGTTATGGCTCGCAACAACTGAACTTTCGATATCATAATTATTCATAAATGTATTGTTAAATGATACAAGTGGATCATAAATACGTCTGACACTACTTCTTTGGATTGACAGTAAAACTGTATTAAACCGGGTGAATCCACAGCTTGAAACTACTGCATTTCTGAGTGAACGTCCATGCAGCCTGTAGTTTTCCATCATGCTTTCTTGTATGCTTAGGATGTTTGGCTGGAAAATACCCGGCACGATGTACGAAAAATATGAATACATATTATCACTGAGTTCGTATTGCCCCAAAAGTCTGCACATGTCCGATATAAATCCACCAGTCTGTCGTTCACAATGAAGTAGCTTCAAACAAGCCATATTTACTAAGTTAAACCCTTTTATGTTATTCGTGGCATATCCCGTTGTATTTGTTACCAAAACAACAAAATGTATTGGGCTCAATCTACATGCACCATTTGAACACAGTGGGCATATTACCTACGCGAAAGAAACAAACGTGTTGTTTTTAATAGCACGTACGTTTGTTAAATGCTTATAATTATGACAAAGAATATGACATAAAACTGAAATGTTTGGAAAACTCAAAGGGTAGGATAATTGACCGCTTTCAATGAAAGATCAAATTATGGGTCATATAGCGTGAGAATAAATTAGGGTAAGTACATGTCGTGCCTTATGCAAGGTCCTAAGTCACTTGGTCATTAATAAAAGGGTTAATTTGGTTGCCTATGCCAATCGGATGAGCTTGCAGTTTGACATGCGATTATGCCGATTATTAAATTTCTCTTCGTTGCACTGTTATATATTTCCACGCATTTTATATGACTTTGTTTGTTACTTTGTTTCAGGTCGAATAACATGTATTGTACTCAAATAACTTAGTGTAACAATGTATAAAATCCAGGTTTTTAACGGAATACATGGTAGTTGAGTGATCGCTATTTTCGCAACAGTGTAATGGATACGATGTCCACCTTGTAATAGTGTAATGGATACGATGTCCACCTCGCAATAGTGTAATGGATACGATGTCCACCTTGTAATAGTGTAATGGATACGATGTCCACCTTGTAATAGTGTAATGGATACGATGTCCACCTTGTAATAGTGTAATGGATGCGATGTCCACCTTGTAATAGTGTAATGGATACGATGTCCACCTTGTAATAGTGTAATGGATACGATGTCCACCTTGTCATAGTGTAATGGATACGATGTCCACCTTGTAATAGTGTAATGGATACGATGTCCACCTCGCAATAGTGTAATGGATACGATGTCCACCTTCCGATCATGGGTTCAATCCCTACATCCTTACTCGGAGAGCGTTCGACTAATTTTTCTCAAAAGACACCAAGCACTGGTTCTACCCAGAAAAACGGACTTGTTCTACCCAGAAAACAGTGTCTCAAAAAGCCTCTGGCTTTTTACACAATCGAGCTATAATAAATACGGTAGGTTTAAACTAAATATGATCGCTATTGGATTTATAACCGCGCATGCTTAGGTCAATCTCCGAAAATCACTGTTTACAGAATAAAAGCGTTTTGACAAGACATATCCGTCAAACAACGGAGTATCTGATTTTTAAACGTACACAATACCATTAATCTAATATATTTAATAAATAAACACACTGACGTGTTCTAAATGTTAATGTATGTTATTTTCTGCTAATATGTACAATTTTAATACAACAACCTCATTTTGTGCACCACAAGCACATGATCGATATGTAATATGCTCGGTAATATTTATCGAACACGTAAGCTGTATATATTTGTATGTGGTAATCTCGTTCTTCCTTGTTGATTATATGATAGTTGGTTGAATAGCAATGACGATAGTTTAATGAGATTCCAGTTTCTCTTACTCGCTTTACAGCAACAGGAGAATTGTTCATTATACAAAAATAACCACATTCTGTCACATCTTGCGTATAGTATATAAATACACGTGCGTAATATTAAACAGCCGGATAGAATTAATACATTTATGACACTTGATTTAATGATAAATGAGAGGGGATTTTCTTTCACAGCAATAATGAGAATGGGTCATTACACAAACATGACGGCGCAGTCTGTCTGTATATCCTATAGTGTAGAGCAAACTGTTTACAAAGGCAGGCGCTTAATATTCGTCAGCAGGATATTATTTATGTGAAACTGTATAATAGAACGTATCACATTTACGCCTTGGTCTATGCGCATATTATATTCAAACATTTTACAACTTCGGTCATATATAATATTTCAATTTAAAAGACGAGAAAATGAGATATTTAGAAATAGTAGATACCATTATTATGTCAGAATGTAAGGTGGCATAAAACTGCCATACGATAACTACTTAAGGTTCGCGAACACATTCGTGTTAACTATTAAGCTTTCGCGAACAGATTCGTGTTACCGCTTATTTATTATGATATTTATCTGAATCTTAAGATAGTGTTTGCAAATATTTTTCTGCAAAATATTTTATTATTATACTAAATGGTCTAAAAGTGCCCAGAACCGACATTAGATACATTTTCTTGGAGTTGCGAGGTCTTCCGAATTATCTTACTAACACGAATATTATCATGATAATTATCTTACAACGCAAATCTTAACTAGTTAATATTCCAGATACCACTAAATTTGTGCGCTAGATCTTCCGCATTACCTCACTAACACGAATATTACCATGACAATTATTCATCAGTGCAAATTTTAGCCAGTTAATAATCATGATACCACTTAATTTGTGCGCGAGGTCTTCCGAATTATCTTACTAACACGAATATTATCATGATAATTATCTCACAACGCATATCTCAAATAGTTAATATTCGCGATACCACTTAATTTGTGCACGAGGTCTTCCGCATTATCTTACTAACACGAAAATTATCATGATAATTATCTGACAACGCAAATCTTAGCTAGTTAATATTCGTGATACCACTTAATTTGTGCGCGAGGTCTTCCGAATTATCTTACTAACACGAACTTTATCATGATAATTATCTTATAACGCAAATATCAACTAGTTAACATTCGTGATACCCCTTCATTTGTACGCGAAGTTTTCCGCATTATCTTACTAACACGAATATTATCATGATAATTATCCGACAACGAACATCTTAACTAGTCAATATTCGTGATACCACTTAATTTGTGCGCGAGGTCTTCCGCATTATCTTAACACGAATATTATCATGATAATTATCTTACAACGCAAATCTTAACTAGTTAATATTCGTGATACCACTTAATTTTAGGCGCTATGTCTTCCGCATTATCTAACTATCACGAAAAGTATCATGATAATAATCTTACAACGCAAATCTTAACTAGTTAAATTCACAAACGCTATTAAGTTATAAAATAAATAACACGAACCTTAAGTGATAACACGAATGTGTTCGCGAACCTTAAGTGGTTATCGTTTGGCAGTTTTATGTCACCATAAGAATGATATGCTCAAACAATCTTAAAATAGAATGAATAATCCATTAAACGTCGCTTTAAGCAAAGTTATGGATGCGCTGAATTTTTGTCACAGATTTTTTAAACGAAAGATCACAATTTAATTCCCGATAAATAAAGTTCACACATTACTTTAAGGATAACTGAATTCATAGGTCCAGATAAGGCGCGTACACGCCTAAATTACGCACAGAAAATCGAAAGATACGCATAGAAATAAAAGTTTGGGCGCACAAATACGTACAAATACGCAGAGAAAATCAAATCGGGGCGTACATTTACGCACAATTTTCTCATGTTCGCCAACATAACGTCAAACTCCAATACAGCGATATCCTTCAATGGGATATTTCGTATCGATATTTAGATCAGCCCTTTAGTTAACAGCGAAGAAATGTCGCAGAAAAAATACCGTTAACATCTTTGGAATTCGTAACTGTTACATGTTTATACTCAGATGATGTAAAGGCTTATTATAATCAGTAATAGTTGTAGCATACTTTTACCGAAATATGTTAGTTATTTAACGAGTCCACAGTACGAGGTTAATAATTAACATATTTAGGTAATAGTATGCTACAAGTGTGTTATACCTTATTTAGCGTGCGGTATATTGCGATTTAGTTTTAATTTATGCGCACGGTTATACTCCGCCCACCAGTGATATCACAGTTATCGAATACAGAAAAACAAAGAAAACTCTCTGAAATGTGGTATAATTCTCTATTTTTGCACCTATTGTAAATATTTTGTTGGATGTTAATGTAGCCCCACGTATCCTACATAGAGCGTAAAGTACAAATTCCCCGGCCTAAATTTTAAAATAAAATAAAATAAATGGTACTATGTTAAAGAGCATAAAATTCTCTTTTCAAATCCGTTTGTACTTTTCTGAGAGTTTAAAAATAAGGAAGTTACAGCAAATACTATTTAAAGTTCCTTATCAAATCAATGCAAATTTTAGGTGAGAAGTATCGATTTTTTTGCTCCGCGCTGAGAAGCGAGATTGTTGCACATGAGTACAAAAGATTATCTCGAGCACTGACTGGATGTCTAATTGAAGTGATAATTTATTAGTAGTGGTCTTCCTTTCCCGCAAGACCACTGTTTGGCACATACAAGTCTTACCTATTCCCGTCCCCGCCCATTTGAGAACGGTCCGTGGATACTATACCAGCCAGATTTGTTACATCCGGTTATTAGATCCAGTACCCCCACATCACGAAATCAATCAGAATCATACCGCTTTTAGTAAAACACATATGTACATATTGTTTTGTCTTATGATTAATACATTTTCAAAGCACCTCGACATATTTGTTTTTGGTTTAATCAGATAAATATAAGATATATAATCCACAGTATACAAAACACAATACGTAATGTACGTAAATACAGTGTGTGGTTATTGAGATCATCTATGGGTTTCTCACAAAGACAGCATGCACACATATACTAAATTATATAAATAAATAAATTAATACATACATATTGGTAAGCAGTATTCATATTATGAGACATATAGTGAAAAGTATGAAATCTAGTGTACATTTACAATATTTAAAATGAAATCTCAAGAGATCTAACGTTTACGTATGAAGTAATAACAATAATTTTATAAAGCACGA
Source organism: Congeria kusceri (assembly GCA_027627225.1). Taxonomy (NCBI): domain Eukaryota; kingdom Metazoa; phylum Mollusca; class Bivalvia; order Myida; family Dreissenidae; genus Congeria; species Congeria kusceri. The sequence continues at coordinate 40,902,073 of CM051029.1, read as the reverse complement.
TAATAGTAGCCATACATTGTACATTGTCAAAATCATAATTAGATACGGTATACGCATATACAATTGACAATACGTGGTTGCATACATTTTATTGAAGTTAAGTATACTTACTGTTATTACTTTTCCAAGTAAACATTATACATGTAGATATTTATTTTATGATATTGTGCAATGAATATAAACAAATAAACTTCTTAGGTGTATTATATAACTAACATGTTAATGAATGAAATGTTTTACACACGTAAATATTTACAGCTTATATAACAATATACTGGGCGATTTAAGACAGTTGCAAATTCAGGCCCAATTCCCTGTTTATTTGTTGCAATCCTTGTTGCAGTGGCAGCGTCAAGAACTGAGTGACATCTCGTCCTTGAAGAAGCCCCATGAACATTGAAATAACGTGGACGCCGTTTCCGTCTTTGTCGTCGGAGCATACAATGGCCCCACTGTCCCCAGGTTTACCGAATGTTTCCTCCCTAGGACGTTGAGCTTGGTCATCGTTAACGATGACCACATATTTATAATTGCAATTTGGTTTTTCAAAGAGAGGCACGGTTATTCTCCCAATGCTTGGAGAAGCAGAAGAGTTGGCCGTCCAAGCGAAAATAAGCTCTCCTTGTAGTAGACGTTGTATTTGCCTGTCGTGTTGGCCTTGGAAGCTGAATAATAATGTATTTGAGGGTTGGTCTGTTGAGGTCTTAAAACGCATGTCTTCGATGTCAACTTTAGGCAATATTCTGACAGCAGCAATATCCAGTTCTCCCCTCTCTTGTAGAGCTGGGTTCTTCTTTACTGCAATGCACTCAGAATATCCATTGTCATGTCTATAGTATATGCATCCATTTTCCTGTTCTTCGGCAAAGTGACGAGAGACTAATGCATAGCTGTCTCTGCCATTCATTGCAAATCCCCCTAAAGTACCAGTTCGCTCATTTCTTCCGGCAAGTTTAGTTCCAACATTGATTCCCGCTAACGGACGATAAGTGAACGGTCCGTAATTGAAATGATAGTTCAAAATCTGCTTTCTTTTCAATGTTTGGATTATAGTGTCATCCAGTGTTGCATCTGCATCTCTATTGAAGAATATTTCAAGAAAATGGTGTTGATATCCACATCCAATAACGCTGGAATCTATTGTACATAGCCGTGAAACAATCTGCAATGAATGAAAGAAACATTATGTTTATGTCATTTAAAGGTCAATACCAGAATGGTAGAAGCTGATGTTTCTTTCAATAACTTGACGCGAGTTGTTAGCCCCATATAGGTGCTCTAACATTATTAGCTAGCTATAATTGATATAAATTCTGTTATTCAATAGCGAGGGATTAACTGAGTGTTTAACTGATTTACCTTGCGATTTAAGCACTTAGTCTTTGGATACTCTATCCGCGGCCACTCATCTTTCGGAACATCACTTCTGTCAAACAGCGCCATCACATCTAACAGAAAGATTTCCATCTTGCTTCTTCGGTCTGTTTCAGTGTTTTCGGAAGGTCTGAACCGTTTACCTGTATCATCCAAAATAAGAACGGATTATCGTACGTCGCCAGAGTACAGCAAACATTAAACACATGTCAATACTACATATAGAACAAATATAGAAGTTTTTATTGAAATATAGTTTTTTGCTAGATTAAGAATAATGTCTGGCGATTACTGAGAAACCCTCGAGACCATTATCTGATTATCACATAAGTACTTGCAAATTTTGAATATTCATGACCTGTAAGGGACAACAAGGACATAATGACCATGCATCCAATATGGTATTTTCTGTAAGGCAAAAAAATTAGTCCCGTTTCTGGTCTCCCTACCGACCCTTGACTTTTGCTGCCTACCCTACATATTTTTGGTCCAAACAATGTTTAATTTCTTGAATTTTCTTTCCACCGATAACTTGTCTTTTCGCTCATATTACTAAACAAGATTTTACGGGAATTTCTTGGCATCGAAGGTCGAACTTCATCTTTATTTTGTTTTAAATTTATTTCAAGGGTATTGTTTTCAAAAAAGTTGGGCGCAATACTTTGAATTAATATATATTGTTGCTTACCGGTAGTTTTTCAACTTTTAAAAGAAAATTATGTCGGCATGTTGGTCGATCAGTTTGGAATAAAGGTTTTGCAATCTGTCTACACATAACTCATCTATATTGTATGTCCCATCTGATTAGACACCTATCTCTCTCTCCAATGGTTTAATGGTATTGGGACCAAAAACAAACACAACAAATGCAATATTCATGTTGTTGTGTGTTGACAATTGTGCCCTATATGCAATGAAAGTTACAAGTGTGTACAAATAATTCTTCCTCACATTAGTCATTAACAAAATCAAACCTGATCTTAATGATCCTCTTTGAAAGTCACTGGCCTTTCGTTTAATCGATTGCAAGCCATTATGTTTTATTTTCTGATCGTCAAAATCCGATACTGAATATTTTTTCTGCGGAGTGATTAAAGCACTTTTCGATGGAACTTGCCGCTGGATCTGAGATGGCACTGGTACTTTTCTATCCTGAAGTACATTTGTATACTTGTGTTCTGTTGTCATTTTGTCTACCATATTTCGAAGTTTTCCACAGGCATACCGCTCCAACAATAGATTTGCGTTTTTTATTATATCATCGGCTTTCGTAACTACAATAGTCGAGGATTTATGTGTCTCTTTAAATTCATTGATTGCCTTTGTGTTATCATCGGTTAATAAAACCAACTTCGAAGAGTGCCATTTAACGTTGCAGCGATGTCTGTAACACTTAGTATGAACAACGTTCACAGTCGGTTCTAATGTAGGTCCATCTCCGTGTTTGGCACTATTATCTAAAGTTTTAATTGGATCAATCGCACTTTTGATAAAATGTTCACGCTCACTTCCTCCACATTTACAAACAAATACAATTCTGACATTTCCGAAGGTTTGTTCGAAAAACACGTCTGATTGTAAAGAATGTCCCCTTTGAATCAAGCACTCTACACGGTCAACCGTGTATTTGTATCGCGGAAATGTATTCTTACAGACAATATAAATGTTTGATCTTAAACGACCCATCGCTGTGCGAGTATAACCCTACCTGTATTAAATGTGGGTTGTGTCACCTCTTATACAGCCAAACATTGTCACGTGTTAACAAGTCGATACCAACGGACGACCTTAACGCAGAGATTTAAAGACGATTTATACAATTATTTTCCTTCCGTGATTGTTTTTCTTTTTCACATATTTTGCAGATCTTTCAATGCCTAACACAATGAAACCATACAAAATATGGGTCACCGAATTAATTTTTTTGGAAACTTTATGTAAATGACCTACCCGTAAATGCATTTAATAAATTATTTTTGTTGTTTTTATTTTAGCAAACAAAATTGTATTGATCATTGATTGATAAGAACATGACGACATTTTATTTGTTGAAATGGCTTATTGTAAGAAAACAATCCGTTACATGGTGAAAAAATTTTTTTGGGCCAAAAATGCTTTTTCCTTATTTTTTGGGTCGAAAAAACAACAACATTTTGTAATCATATCAAAGCTTGGTTTTGACTATAGAAAAAGATCTGTTGCGTGAAAAGTCCTGAATTTTCTATATTTAATACATAATCATATGCTTAATAGACTAGAAAAAAGAGAACAGGGGGTCACCGTGCTTGTTTTCGAGAAAAATATGTAGTTTAAATGCGCGTATTATATAGTTTTATGTAAAAAACAGGACGGAAGACAGTCATTATTTATAACAATACACCTGTTAAAGTTAATAGATATATGTTATATATACTTATTTTAGCAACAGCAGTTGATTATAGATATGTACAAAAAGTTATTAAGGCCAAAACACTTTCATATTTATCGCTAGCAAGTTCACAGCTATATGCGAGCTCTATGTTCAGGCTGCGTGTTCCTACTTTCGTTTTCAGTGTGTTTACAAACTTTCTCAAATAATCGCGTCACAAGAAACTCCTACTATAATCATAGCTAGTATTCAGAATATATTTGATTCTAGTTGATAATTACAGTATACACCATGTTTAATAAATATTAGTATCTGTCAAGACACTTTGAAGATTTAAATAAAATCCACTGATGCGCGAAAAGATGCACAGAAAAAAAACTACCGAAATTGTCTTTTACTGGCCCGGCTAGCTCAGTTGGTAGAGCGCTGGACTATCAATCCGGGGAACCCCAGCCCGGCCACATAACATGTGTGGGCATTGGTCATACAATTATTTCTTCGGCCATTCTCCCCCTACCTCTGATTCAAGTAGGGCAGTTGTCAGTTACAAGCATAAGTATGTGCACTTAGTACTGGTAAACCGCTTAGATCGGCTAAGCGTGCCCGGGAAAAGTGTGAGTAGGTTAACTGACCGCCGTGATATGACTGAAATACTGTTAAAAACGGCGAAAAAACAACAACAAACAAACGGTAACTTTTATAGTATAGTGCGAAATTATTAACGTGACACTCATGAATATTCCGTATGCAATCGGCATTTATTTATAGATACAACGACAAGTATCGAACGTATCATAGCCAATTCTACAATGCAAATTGATATCGTATAGGTTTACATATCGTAAACTTGAATGGTATAGTAGAACAGATGTCGCGCATGCGATTCGAAGTATGGAGTTCGGGTCCCGGCGTCGACACTTTATAAACATGGGCATTTTACACATTATGATTATAATTATTAAACGAAACTGATACGATACATGTATCATTACTTTCTGTATGAATAATACTAAACAAAAAACAAAAGAAACAAATATTAAGTAGATCAAATATACATAATTCAAAGTAATTATAATAATTTTTATAAGAAATATATCATGATCTGCATATTTTAAGTATAACACATGACACTTTACAAAAGTTCGCTGTCAGGAGGAATTGAACGCGTTCCGATGGCGTGGGATGCTAGTATTTATACCACTCGACCATTGAATACCACTCTCGACACTCCGTATGTAAATCTATATAAACATTAATTCCAATAACAGACACTCGTTCAAAACAACGCAAACAACCGAACACACTTACGGTTTGTCACGAAGAATAATGAGTGTCAGGTTAATAATTTCGCACTATACTAATGGGGAAATAACAACTGTGGGGAGTTTGACCAACGGATAGCAATTACGTTTCATTAGCTATCTATGCACTCACGGGAATTCAACGACAGTAATTTTTGCAAATATACTGTAAAGCAACAGGTCACACCAAATTTAAATCCTTGTCCTCATAATTATCGCGCCAATTTTTTTCCTTCCTCTAGGATAAAAACGTGGAACCATTGTTGTTCGGGGCGTGTTATTTGCATAAATGAATCGGTATAGCGTCATTTATCATAATAAAGACATAAAACTTCTTATTTATCTGACTTTATCAAGTCTACATTGGAAAATTTGCTAACCTTATTTTCATTGTAATTACGCATCATTGAAATTAATGTAAAAGCAAACATGGAATAAAAGCGAAGGTTTCACTCATTAAAAATGAAATATGTACATATTGATAATTGATCTACATGTACATAATTAACTGCCGGTGCATTATGTTTTATTTATTTAGTTTAATACTATGTAATTTGTGCAGTATTAGTATCGTTTTAAAGAGGCATATCAACGGTTGTTCGTATACTTATCGACAAATATTTAAACCAGATAGTTTCCTATTTTTCTCAAATATATTTTTGAGTAACACCACTATTTTAATGGAATAGTTAAGGAAGATATATACAACGACACACGAATGAATGTGTTTGGGATACACGGTTGCAGTTGGATTCGAACTCACACCTACAAAATCACAAACTTCAAAGAAATCTTCCCTGCGCTATACGCTTTATATTATACAATTATATTATACGCTTGTCAACTGTTTTAAGAAGCAATGTCATCAGAGTTGAGAATGCTTAAATATTTTTGTAAAGGAACTTAATTTGATCAAAATGCTTTGTCGATCTACTTTCGATACGCCCCTTTATTTATTTTGTAACAGTTTAAGGAATGTCTTACCACTCCATGGGGTATTCCACTCAGCGTATTGGTCCACCATAAAATATTTTATCTTTATTTGTAATATTCTTTCTCAGCTGACTGAGCAATGGTTGTATGCACTGTTTCCTCTGCAGCAGTGTATTTGATATCAGCTGATAAGGGTCACCACACTGTGACCACAGCAGGGTGCCAATACACAGGGATATAATACCTCAGATTTGGGTGGGTGGGTTGGGGGTGGGGGGGGGGTGAAATAAAGAAGGATTAAACTAGGCCTTTAACAGTGCATAGAGTAATTAGGATATGTATCACTAAATGTATAATTCAGACCATTTATAATCATGCATTTTGATACAATATAAACTACATATAAAAGTTACAGTATGGTTAGGCATGAGGAACGATGTCTTTGTCAATATACTTCAATTCAAAATACAAATTGCATTAATTCCAAGCGGACCCTGTGCCTTTAAATTGTTGATTGAATTAAGCACATTGGGCCTTTTGTCTTTTTATATACAACGTTCTAGTGAAAATATTAATACAAGTGCAGTGATCGTCATGATTATTATTGTCTTGATGACAGTTTATGCATATACTATACGATGTATACAATATTAAGTTAGCATTGATGAAATTGGTATCTAACTGTGTGAGCCCGTGATTTATATGTCACTTTAATAGCTGAAGAACGGAGCTGAAGAATGCACAATGAAGAAAAATGGTGTCAAAGCTTTATTGGGACCTGTTCACAAAGTTTCAAAATTTGTGTTAAAGATCCCAAAAGGAAACAAATACATTATAATTATATATATAAACACTGTACAACGCATAACTTACAGGACTGCCAGACTCGTTTGTAAAATTAAAATTATCTTTATTGTAACTAAAGTGAACAAATCAAATTCCTTGTATCAAAGTAATGATGAATACTTAATTAATTACATCTAGTCAACAGTCATTTTACTGTATTTTTGACAAGAAATTGTCATATTTGTTGATACTGGATTATCAGTACCGCAAAATATATATGGCAGCAAAACAAACATAATTTCCCAGAACAGATGAGTCTGTTGCTGTTCCTTCTGTCTACAAATACCCATATGATATATTTTTTCATGGTGTATTTAATCTGGTTTTTGCATTTTCTAGATTTATAACTGTTTGCTTCAGAAATAATTTCCGATGAAGAGTTGTTTTAGTCTAATAAACAACGATTTGGAGTTCTGATGCGTAGGAATTAAACCACGAGGCCATTAGCCCAAGTGGTTCAATATAATTATTATGCGCATCGAAACAAACAAATTATTTTAGTAACCAATAACAATATTTATGCGAAAATTATTTTGAGTCTAACTTGACCTGACAACGTATATTATGTATCTTGCAATTGCAATGACAACTATGCCTATTTTAGATTTAACAACGGTAAATTGTGTTCATCGAACACTCCGTGATTGTCATGTTAGAAGTATAGATACAATAATAATTGTATTTTGCTGTGCTTAGTATACTCGAACACAGTGCGATTGATAGTAACACCAAATACCACAGGGTCCTAGGTATGTCACACGGACAATGGATGTCTGACGAGCTTTGTCACGCTTGCCTGACGATTTTGTCACGGTTTCTCTACGAGCCGTTTGTTTGTTTAACTGTAAAACATTTCCCAGTGCATCATTTTTTCGAATCTGTCAAATGTTGTAGGTAAAATAAACGCCTGTAAGTATTTAACTTTAAATATGATGTATTAAACATAGAAATATAAAAAAAACACGTTAAAATATAATAACTTAAAAACTGAAAAATAGAGAACTGTTTTACGTGAAAAAAACTTCTTTTGATACATTGATACCCTTTTTATTGATAACTCTTTTTAAAACAAAATACTGAACTATCAGTAAAGATTCAGTGCGTTTTTAGCTCGACATTTCGAAGAATAGGTGAGCTTTCCTACTACCCCCGTCGTCGGCATCGGCTTCCGCGTCTGAATTTGGTAAAAGTTTTTATTCAAAAGTCTGGTTAATTCAAAACTACATAAGTTATTCACTTGAAACTTGGAATATACCTTTTCCATCAGCTCCAGTGTCAGGGGCAACATTCCCCGTAACTCTGTTTTGTATTTTGACAGAGGTATGCTCCTATTTCCATTAGATTTTCTGGTTAAAGTTTATATTCAAAAGTTTTGTAACTTCAAAACTACATAAGTTATTCACTTGAATCTTGGAGCTTACCTTTGTAATCAACTCCAGTATCAAGGGCAATATTCCCTATAACTCTCTTTTGTATTTTAACAGAGTTATGCCTTTTTTTTCACATAGATTTTCTGGTTAAAGTTTATATTCAGAAGTTTTGTAACTTCAATACTACAAAAGCTATTCACTTGAAACTTGGAATATACCTTTGTCATCAACTCCAGTATCAGGGGGCACATTTCCCATAACTCTATTTTGTATTGTGACAGAGTTATGCCCCTTTTTCACATCGATTTTCTGGTTAAAGTTTATTCAAAAGTTTTGTAACTTCAAATCTACACAAGTTCTTAACTTGAAGCTTCGAACTAACCGTTGTCATCAGCTCTAGTATCAGGGGCAACATTACACATAACTCTGTTTTGTATTTCGACAGAGTTATGATCCCTTTTCATTTAGATTTTCAGTTGAAAGTTTATTTTCTAAAGTTTGGTAACTTCTAAACTACAGTTATTCACTTGAAACTTGGAACTTACCTTTTGTCATCTAATCTAGTACCAGGGGCAACATAACCCATAACTCTGTTTTGTATTTTGACAGAGTTATGCCCCTTTTTTACATAGATTTTCTGGGTAAAGTTTATATTTAAAAGTTTTGTAACTTCAAAACTACGTAAGTTATTCGCTTGAAACTTGGACCTAATCTTTGTTATCAACTCTAGTATCAGGGGCAACATTACCCATAACTCTGTTTTATATTTTGAAAGAGTTAGTCCACTTTTTACATAGACTTTGTGGTTAAAGTTTTTGTTTCAAAAATTTATAAACTATACAAGGCTTCACTTAAAAGTTTTGTATTTAACAAATTTATGGCCCTTCCACTATCCAAAATATGTATCAACTGAAATACTTCGAATATTCGAGAGCGCTGTCCTCTGACAGCTCTTGTTTTATTAGAAGTTTGATGTATGTAAGTGTTTAGGTCTAACCTTATTTTCTGTAAATAGTCACGGTTTCTCTGACGGGTTATTAACTAATGTCACGGTTTTCAGACGATAGGGTCACGGTTTAATTCCTGAGGAGTGAATCATAATATTCGAAGAGGAAGCGTCGACGTTGATGAATGAAGTTTTTATGAAGATAAATACTTCATGCAACAGGAAAGGATAACTAAGTGCGAATAGATTTTTAGCTCACCTGAGGACAAAGTGCTCGGTAAGCTATTGGTATAGGGGACCTCTCCGGCGTCGTCCGTCGTCCGTATGCCGTCAACAATTTGGACCGTTATCGCGATAAAGACATTTTTTATTCAATCTTGACCTTACTTGCACAGTTTGTGTATGACCATAAAATCTCGGTTGGTATTGATAATGGGCCAAATTGGACCGGAAACCTTATAAAATATATTTGAAGTTTAAAGGGGAAATATCTCGACACATTATTAGAACATGAAGCAAAATCTAGCCTGCATAAATTAAATATTTTAATCTGTGGAACTACTTGCATACTCCGAATTGAAATACACTAATTAATAAAATACCCTGCCGAGTATTTGTACCGATTTATTTATATACCATCTACGCATTATATTCTTTGTTACCCTCTTTGTATTGAATATTATTTTAATTCATATGAGTATAGTATTTTTTAGTATGCGAGTATTGTGTGCCGTTTGAATATATCCATTAATGCGACGGTTAAGTGAAATACATGAAACAAACTAACAAGTAACATATTTGTCACTTTTAAAATAATGTCGACTGTTCAATTTACATTCCTTATTTTCAAAATTACCCTAGACGCCGAAAATCCTTTTTAAAGATATTTCTTGTTTGTTATACACGTGTTATTGGACAATATTGCACACCGATGATTAACACTAGCTGTGAGAAACAACGACAGCATATGCATTTGTCATGATATGAGCCGATTGACTTTTATAGAGAACAGAACAGAACAGAACAGAACTTTATTTACATCTCAGGCATACAAGTATGCAGTAAGAGGAACAATATACATTTGGTTATACAATAGTTGGAGGAACAAGTACTTCACGGTTAACAAACATATGTTTTGCAAGCGTACTTGAAAGTTATATTTGCATTAAAGGGGGCACTTTCACAATTAAAAATCAGCATAAAGAAGTAAATATAAATGTATAAATAGTAAGACACAAATAGTATAACACATTTATAGGCATTATAACAGTCTTGTATAATTAACAACTGAAGAGTGCTTTAATGTCACTTAAAGGCATTGTGCACTTGACTGATTTGTCCCACTTTTGTGCATATTGCTTGTATTTAATTTATTGTACTACGGTTACAACGGTAAATCTTCAGAAAATGGAGGAAATAACGGATACAGAACGTATATATTGTTTTTAATTGAAGGTTGCAAATAAAATAACATCAAAAAAATGTTTAATTGTTTTATATTATAATACAAATCTGAAGTGTACAACAACATTTACATCCTGCAACATAATATGTCCGGGAAAAATGTGCTGTCATGTTAAATATTGATGGTTGTAACAATCTGTTACAATACAAATCGTAATACTCGGTAATTACTGACTTATCAAAAATAAAATTGTAAATAGAAATCACAGATTAATTATTTTTAAAGAGTGCAATTGTGATCGGAAGTTAAACCTCCCTGATATAAACACAATTTAAGTGGACATTGTTTGAACATTGCTTCTAAAATAACTTATTTATCGTTGTGATACACATACAATGTATATAGCACATACTAGAAGAAAGAGCAATAGCATCACCTGACAATACTCAATTAAGAATTATCGAAATCAATACATCCATTTGCAAATATTGAATAACTGGTTTGAAAATAAGATACAGACAACAAAGGTTGCTTTTGTCTGTACAACCATTCACTCGCAATGTTTTTGGTCCAGTGGCTCGACAAACGTCTGCGTTTTATACGAATTATAACATGCAGGGCTTACACAGTTGTTGCTTATTTATTGTTACCACTGTACGATAATGACATTTTTTATTACATTTTGTTTCACAAGTCCACCCACACAATTCACAATCTCGCTGTATATCGTCTCTTCGTCTGTGCCAGGTAAGGTCCGACTTCGTTGCAAACTCTATTTGGCGAATCCTACACATGCTGTGTTGTTTCCCCGTGTACATATGCACCAGAATATGCACATTTCTGCAAAGGAAAAAAGGTTAACGCATGAGTACACTCAAATTTAAATACCATTGACCAAACGAAACATTTACTGGAGATGTGCCTTTGTAAAGTGCATTATCACATTCCAGTAACAACAAACAGCAACATAATTTAAAGTTAATTTAAATGTATCTTCTAGATTAAACTTGTTTCTATTAAATTTTGAACCTTAATTGTGACTGGTCGCTTAAAAAAGGTGCTTATGAAATCATTTACATGAGACTAAAGGCCGTTGTGGCGTACTTCGTGCATTCGCAATTATAATTTGTCCATAGAGAATATCCACTGAAGCTACACACATCAGACGTAGCTGAAATCAACAAATAAAATATGTCAATACTTTATAACATTAATGATTTAGCAACGAGAATCCGTTTCTGGCCTAATTAACTTGACCTTTTACGTTTTGGCGTAGATCTGTTAAGATCTATTACTAGCATATAAAATAAATCTATTATAGTTCTCAGTTGTTGACACTCTGGCCCGTGTCGCACATGGTAACTAAGGCCATTTGACACTTCATTATGTATGCTTTCTTCTGAACAAGTAACGTTAGCACGTTTGCACTACTGACGTTTGCAATTTACAACTAACTACTGACGTCAACTAAATCAGTTTTTATTGTTCAAATGCAGTTCTTGGATACAAATTGTGAAATTAAGTTCATGTATCAATATAAATATGTAAAACAAATAATCGAACAACTTTTGTATGTGGCTGAAATCGTATCATTTGTCATTGTGCTACTGATGTTCGCCCCTACAAACAGAAAATTGTATCGAAGTGTTCTAGAAAACTAAAAGAAAGTATTCACCACTGTATACACCGTTGGAAAGCCAACCCCATGCATTCTTTTTTGCGCTAAGTCTTATTGCCTTTTGGGGCCACATGACTTTTTTGTTCATCCCCATGATTTTTGAAAATCCATCCATGCCTGACAGAAATATGCTCCGGACAAAGTGGTAAGGATTGATTTCTTATATTATATATTTGACCTTCATTTGTTACCTTGACCTTGGTCATAGGGACCTGGTTCTTACGCGTGACACTCAATGCTTATCACTTGTGCCAAGGTATTTGAAAATCGTTCAGTGCTGGACAAAGATATGCTCCTGACAAAGTGGTTAGGATTTATTTCTTGCATTTGACCTATGACCTTGAATTTTGACCTTGATATTGGACCTAGGGACCTGGTCCTTGCACCCATCTTATCATGCTTATCACTTCTACCAAGTTATTTGAAAATCCATCAATGCCGGACAAAGGTATGCTCCAGACAAAGTGTTAAGGATTGATTGCTTATATTTTACCTTTGACCGTAAATTGTGACCTTGACCTTGGACCTAGGAACCTGGTTTTTGCGTGTGGCACTCCGTCTCACCATGCCTATCACTTCTGCGAAGTTATTTGAAATACCATCGATGTTTGACAGAGATATGCTCCGGACAAAGTGGTAAGGATTAATTTATTATATTTGACCTTTGACCTTGAATTGTGACCTTGACCTTGGTCCTAGGGACCTGGTTCTTGCGTGTGACACTTCGTCTCACCTATCCTACCACTTGTGCCAAGTTATTTGAAAATCCACACATGCTGGACACAGATATGCTCCTGACAAAGTGGTAAGGATTTATTTCTTATATTTGACCTATGACCTTGAATTGTGACCTTGACTTTGGACCTAGGGAACTGGTTCTTACTTGCCACGCTCCGTCTCATCATGCCTATTACTTGTTCCAAGTTATTTGAAAATTGATCCATTCTGGACAAAGTTATGCTCCGGACAAAGTGTTCAAGATTTATTTCCTTATTTGAATTTTGACCTTGAATTGTGACCTTGACCTTGGATCTAGGGACCTGGTTCTTGCGTGCGACACCCGGTCTCATCATGCTTACCACTTCTACCAAGTTATTTGATAATCCATCCATGATGAACAAAGATATGCTCCAGACAGAGTGGTAAGGATTGATTTTACTATATTTGACCTTTGACCTTGAATTGTGACATTGACCTTGGACCTAGGGACCTGGTTCTTGCGCCCGATACTCCGTCTTATCATGCTTATCACTTCTGCCAAGTTATTTGAAAATCCATCCATGCTGGACTAAGTAATGCTCCGGACCAGGATCTCGCGCCGCCAGAGTCCCGCTCACCAGTGCGCTTGGGCGTTCCCATAATACGATTCGTTTTTCAAACGGGCGTATAAAAAGCTTCACCTACTTTTGAACATTTCTGCATTTCTGAGAAATTATATTGAAATCCTGCAAGGGGCTTCTGGGAAGAACTTTTTAAAGATTTTCACATGGCAACTAGATTCTTTAAATATATATATTGATTGAATCTTTAAAAAACATAGATACAAAGCCAACAAATAATACACGGTTCCAGTTGGATTCGAACGCACGGCTACACAATCGTACACTTCAATTAAGAAATAATGTCAATTTATCGATGTTTATCGGCAAATAAACAACGATTTGGAGTTCTGATGCGTAGGAACTAAACGACGAGGGCGTTAGTCCGAGTTGTTTAATAACCACGCATCAGAACGACAAATAGTTCTTTATTGGCCGATAAACAAAGATAATGCGAAAATTATTTCAATTCTAACATGATTTGACATATATTTTTTGAATTGTAATTGGAACTACTTTTTACTATGTTCCGCTCAGAATCGGAACTTCTTTTTGCGTTGTTTATTTGGATGTTTAACAACGATAATTTTGTTATTGAATGAAAACTTTCCTACGCTACAAAACATTGATAAATGTTTCGCATGCGAGTAACGGTACTTCGTGTACATTTCATTCATATTGATTTTACTACTACTACGTGTACTTATTTGTCCGCGCCCGCGAAAGTATCACAGAAGACCACTGTTATTATATTAAAATTACATATATTTGTCAACTGTTTATAGACTCAACGGAACCGTATTTAACAATGCTTCAAGTCCCTACAAATGCACTATATTTTTGCAATTGTCCATCTACCGTCAATACCCCTCTATAAATCACAGATATAGAGGATATTTGTTTAATGCGGTCTAAGATCGTATTTTATTCCATGAGTGGTCATAGAAACAATATTTTCACGAGTGGCACAGCCACGAGTGAAACTATCTAGTTTCTAGGACCACGAATGAAATAAAATACGATCTTGCAATGTATTCAACAAATTTTCTTTTTATTTCATGCTTTTGAACGATAAATAATAAAATGCGCGAGATATGCTGAAGCGTCACAAGTTTTGCATAACGTCATTATGATTCCAAAATTCTCGATCACTGATGTTGCGGGAAAAAAGTGCCACTCTTACTGCGTCGTTTTCGCTTAATTATATTTGTATTGAACTTAATTATGTGTTATCTATTGTTTAAAAAGGCCAGTGTTTATACTGTCGATTAGGTTATTCACATACTTTCAAAAAATAAACATAAAAACAAAGTTAAAAGTAATTCCATATAAGCAAGCGTGAAATTATCAAACGTTATCATTTCACTCGACCTAGATATAAACGCTACTGACCTGATATAAAAAATATATCAGGCACCTTTGTATCAGGCCGATGTCAGCGTAGTGGTATGATAAATTATAATACATATCGTTGTTGTTTCTGTTAACAAAAAGACAGTAAGACACACCATGATAACCGTATTTATCTCCGTTTTATTAAAGATAATCTAAACATTTCCATACTGTTGTTCAAGCATGGTGTGATCCGATTATGAGTGGTGTGGTATGCCCAATATCAAATCCGTTGGGTTGATATCATTTTAGTGCAGGTGCCAATTGATTAAATTACGATTGGCCATGACAATTCGTGTAGCCTCACTTTCCTTAGATAAAGAACCAGCGGATGTTAATATGGGTTTCTCTCCTGGTGATGTCTCTGGAGTTTCATTATTCCTATATTTTACACAATTTATATTAGATACTAATCTTTTCAACATACTAAAGATTAACAGTAATTATGGAAGAAAATTCCTCAGCTGCCAATTGAACTTTAGTTTAGTACCTTGTTCATACAGTTAGTTAAAAGATTCCGAAATGATAAAGGATCTGCGACCAACGCAGGAGAATTAAATTGCGGCAAAATGCAAACTATATTATACAGAAGAATGCGATAATCAAGTGCAATTGTTAAAAGTATTACATGCATATATTTTGTTTATTTTGCAGCCATCGGTATCTATTTGATATTGTCTATACATGTTCTGATACAGATTGTATTTAGTATGACAAGTTTGTTTTTCTAATAATCATATAAAAAGATTCGAGTTTTTTTCGTTAAGTAATAGTACATGTAACGTACTGACACATATGTGCAAGTATGATGAACTACTATTTAAAAGAACGACATTTATTGAATGAAATTGGATTTCTGTAATTCCATTTTACACATAATTATTTTACTCCCTGCCTCCATATTTTGGTATTCAACAATCAACAGATCCACTAATCTGCAGTCTCTCGTAATAGCACCTGCAACATTTATGATGCGGAGTATCGATAGTCTGGTACAAAATGAAGTCTCTATCGTGAATAATGTCAAATTTTGCATATTTTTTTTACAAACAAAGGGAAATAAGTCTGGTGTTTCTGGTCCGATTTTGCTTATATTTGACTTCATCTTTAATCTTATGGTCATAAACAAACTGTTCCGGAGATAGTCGACGTATCACGATTGAGACACTAAATGCGGAACGATTTTGCGGAAATATTTAAATGCGGGCCAGTGTGCATTACGACAGCGGGCTAAACGGACTGAACGTTGTTCTTCACTCCGATTTTATCTAAATGTCCACTTTTGTATTTTGTGGTTACTGTAGGCGTGGAAAGTGTTTAAATGAAATGCTTTTATACATTTTAAGATTTAACAATGTACTTCGCGTCCAATAAAACCAGATTCTTTTGGTGACTCATCCATCAAAGCAAATAAGATTACTTCAATATAGTTTTTCCTACTACATACATACACGACCCATAACTGATGTTTTCTTTTACATATTAAATGTAATTAACATGTACCTATTTTTTTTTTATAAGTAACGCAGAAGATTCAATTCGTCCAGTTGCCCGCATTATTGCGACCTATATTGCCTGCAGTTAAGTGCTTCCCTCGATCTAAATGTAGTAGATCTACGATTTAATGTCGTAGACATACGCGAGTAACAGTATACGTTTCACGAACGTACTTTTAATTAATCTTTGTTACAAATATTATTGATAACTCAAAAAAATGCGTCATCAAATAGGTTTTTTTTATTTATGCGTTTCGAAAGTTTACACGTATTTCGGAGACGTCATAGTTAATTCGTACTGCCAATAGTGCTAACCGCGCACAACAGAATATGTCAACGTATTTTACTTTAGGAATGGAATTTCTGCTTGGAATTATGGCATACAATTTGTCAAAAAAATGCAGCATAAGAACACGATTTTTGGGCAAACATTTGCAACATCGACTTAGAAAGATGAATAAGATGATTAGGATTTATTACAAAGCAAGTGAGTGTATACTCATAACCTATTTGATTTCCTGTTTGACATGCATTTTCGCATCACTACATACTTCTTCCTGGTAAAGTGCCCACTCTGACTAGTCTGAGGCATCAACACACTGCTATATATTATGCACCAATCAATATTCTCCCTCCAGTGGGGGGGGGGGGGGAGGGTGCAGACGCACCCAGAGGAATTTGACAAAATCTATTTAAGGGGATGTTATCCCCCACCCTAGGGCCAAGCATTTTTGTCTGAATCCCCAAAGTGGGACATGCTTAATGACAAATCAAATCAAATGGCCCAGGGGCGAATATTACCGGGTTCCAAAATACGACCACAGTCTATTTCCCGGGACCCAGAATTATGCGGTATGACAAATTCCCGCCTGTCGAGAATCTCTTTCAGTCTAAAGTCCCGCATATGCCCGCCCATCATCCCCCCCCCCCCACACACACACATACCACCACGCCTGTGGGAAAATACCGTAATTATCCTATGTATTGGGACACCCTAAATATTGTGACACCCCTAATTTTTGAAAAAATATTTAATTTCTTGTGCCCCTTAATATTGGGAAACATTTGAAATTTGAATTATTTCGTGTCCTCAAATATTGGGACACCAAAATAACACCGTATATTGTTACTGTATAAACATTCCATACGCTGCTAGTACGCTTGTGATACGGTATATTTCGCTTGCTTATCTATACATCATAATGTACGCCATAAGGGATATGTTGGTGGTGCACTGTGTACACTACTGGAGCATGGTCTTCTCAATGAAGCTTCTCAATTAATAACCATTAAGTCCGCAGCAAGAAATCATTGATCTAATAAACATCAGTTTTCCCGCTACACAAAATTATCACAAGAAATCTAGGTCAAACTTGATCTTCGACAGCTACGCCGAAAAAGTCAGTTGCGCCAAGCGGAAGACATAAGAAGCGTTAGAATATTTCAACACCAAATAAACCACAATTTCCTTATACATAACTAATGTAAACATTTCCTGGGTAAAATATGCCATACAAATGTTTGGTTCCTATTCCCAGTAACATATTTATACTTTTTGTTGCTTAAATGTCCAAAATAAAATAAATTTAATCTATGTAATTAATGAAGACATGCTATATACGTGTTTAGCTATATCTGCTGGTATGTACCGTTTTGTACTGATTTCTCGAATATCTAAACAAACCAACTGCCACGTGTGTAAACCAATTGGTGATATTTAGTTATGGTAAAATTAAAACAAACATAAATAATTTATAGTATTACTTGTATTTCAATGTTAATGTGATATCACTTTTCTTCGTTTTTTGAGAATTGTTCATTACACAAAATTAATTACATTCTGTCATATCTTGCGTAGAGTAAATTAATATACATGCGTAATATTGAATAGCCGGATAGTATTATTAAACTATGACCATTCATAGAATAGTAATGATAAACGAGATGCAATTTTCTTGCACGGAAATAAGAAGAATGGGTCATAATACAAAACTGACGGCACAGTCGTCATATAAAAAGGTGCAAACTGTTAACAAAGGCAGGCGCTTAACATTCATCAGCAGGATATGATCTCCGTGTAACCATTTACATGTATAACCCAACGTATCACATCTCCGCAATGTTATATGCGCAGATGTAAGAACTTTCTATTCAAACACGAGATAATTGAAGATGTGGAAATAGTAGCGACCATGTCAGAATGATACAATCATAAAATATTAAGATGAAAAATGGATACTGGTACTAAAGCTGTAGTCTGGAACAGAACACGTACATGTAGTTTTAACTCAGTCTGTATTATATGTGCACTGAATTATCGTAACAGGTTTTAAAATAACACAAATTATCTCCATTTAGTTACAACCCTTTCGGGGGTTCGATGTCCATCGTCGTCCACGTGTGAATGGTCGGTGGGTTCTATACCAGCGGGTTGGATTAACTCCCGATGCACTGAGTATTCCCACAACACGAAACTATTTCAGTAACAAAAAGCTTTTAGAATTCATATACATGTACTTAGTTTTATGTATTGCATGATCTTCAAAACCCAATGCATATTTGCTTTTATTTCATAAGATATGCAGAGACTGATATTAGACATGAAGAAGAAAGCAAACATTTACTTAAATAAGAGTACTCGTATTTTAAAACGGATTCAAAACACACTTTATATATTTGTTTTTCATTAAAAAGTCTCAACAGTTATCAAATCAGAAAATACTGAGTGATTAAAGCAAATATTTGCTTTAAAATCTTGAACGTGTATATACACAGGTTTAAAACATTCAATCACTTATTAATATCTTACCGCCACTATTAAACATTGTTTTTAATAGTTTTTTTTATCATAACCGCCTTACGACACTAGATGTCAGCTTTGAAAGATTTGAAAATTAACATATAGAAGTTTGCGCCTTTAAAAAAAATGCCCCCCACATAGAAAATAACATACTTTATCAAATTTTGTTTCTAGTATATGAACCTTTATTGAACACATTAACAGAACAAAATACTTATGAAGACACACAATTAACATTTCAAATACTTATGTATCAAAAACATAAGACCTGGCTCTGTATTCAACTATGAATTCAGCTCCGCATTGAAAGCCTATGATGAAGAACACATTTGCACACTAGTACTACAAACTGTTATAACAACTATAAAATTAACACAGAATCGAATACAGACCTGGCTCTGTATTCAGCTCGGAATTCAGCTCCGCATTGAAAGCCTATCATAAAGAACACGTTTGCACACTAGTACTACAAACAGTTATAACAACTATAAAATTAACAGAAAATCGAATACAGACCTGGCTCTGTATTCAGCTCTGAATTCAGCTCCGCATTGCAAGCCTATGAGTGGTTACTTATTTGCGCCAGATCATTACATGATCTGAATAAATCAACAAAAATCACCGTATCAAATACAGACCTGGCTCTGAATTCAGCTCTGAATTCAGCTCCGCATTGAAAGCCGATGATAACAAAACTCATTTGCGTCATACCAATTCGCGCTGGTAACAAAAGAACTAAACTATGTACTTAACACAAGAACGAATACAGACCTGGCTCTGTATTCAGCTCTGCACTCAGCTCCGCATTGCACGCCTATGAGTGGTAACCTATTTGCACCAGATGACTACATGGTATTAATGCTAGCAAATAGATATTGGTGAGATTTATGGTGTTTCTTGTCTTGTTTGCTAAATATTGAACATTACGATCTTTTCGTAAATTAAATAAAGTTTAGCAATGAACAGAGCGTACTCTATTTAAGATAAATTATCGTCAAAAACCTAGGTATTTTTAGTGAGATACGGAAAAGAATATATCGCGGTATTTATCGCGATATATTTCAAAATATTGCGATAGACCGCGATATGGGCCAGTGATATCGTTACACCCCTACAGTTGGTACATGGCCGCTGATAAAGGATCTGATAAAATACATGTAACTATTTACCGTAATTACCCTAAGTATTGAAACACTTAAAAATAACTATTTTTGTATCTCAATAGGGTTATAACGGTAAGTTTTGGATTTAATAATATTCCGTTTTTATCGTAATACAAGTGAATCGTAGTGTTATCATAAGTCATGCAATCCCATATCGAAATTAATAATACTTTAAATATAGAGCCATGATTTTAATAGACAAAACAGAAGCTGAAAACAAATTTTAAGTAAAAGTTTTAATTCAAGAAATGTAAGGAAAATAAAAAAAAGTAATGATTTATTAAAAACCTAACTATGATAAATAGATTTTAAGTAACAGTTCGAATGGTTTATTATGTTTTTATGAATTATTTTAGTCATAACAAGAAGCTGAACACTTAATTATACATAATGATTGTTTCAGCGTGCGAACAACAATGTATACGAGTTTCTTTGTGATATTTAAGAAATGATTTTCAATTTAGAGTTGTTTATTGGCTAATAAACAACGATATGGAGTTCTGATGCGTATAAATTAAGCCACTCGGGCATTAGCCGATATATAACGATATTGGGAAAACTATTTCAATTCTGCATTTTCTGCAATTACAGTGCAAACTACATTTTACGGTTTCGGAACTATTGTTTTGGGTTGTTTATTGGTAGTTTAACAACGGTGAATTGTGTTCTTTGTCTATAGAAAACTCTGCGCGTGTCATGTTAGAATGCAACAATTATTATAAAAGTGTGTTACTTTAAAAAAATTTTAACCGAAACAAAATGTAATTCCAGACATCATCATGATTATATACTTAGGTACATGTATAGTATATCAAATACAATTTAAAGCTTTAGACAGCAGTACCAAATGCGGAGATGGAACTACATTGAAACTATAAGCATTTTTCATACGCATTGTGTCAGAAACAAATCAAAAGTCAAAAGGCATCAATGACTTCAAAGAGGCTCATAAATTCTGAAGAATTATAGTTACGTCAACTGAGGGTATAAAAAGAAACATTAAACGACAAAAGCAAACAATTGTGAAAAGGAAAACTAAACGAATACGAGTGTGGTATAGCACTTCTAAAAAATGAGTATTAATAAAAAAGTTTCATTAACTGTGACCTTGACATTGATCCACTCACCCCATATGCAATAACAAAACAGTCTTATTGTACGATTTTATTGACCTGGCACTCATTACTCTCCGGTAGCGCTCGGCTGTTCTATTTATATCGGTTTAACGTTTATCTACGTGTAAAGCACGGATTTCATAGTCATGTCACAAAAGCCCCCATTTATAAGTGTCAGGAAGAATAGCGCGGTGGAAAGTGTTTTAGACTTTGAATCACAATGACTGTGGTTCGAACCCTGCCAAAATCGTTCTTTTTTATTATTTTCTTTTACTTCATTACTTCAATATCACTTATTCTTATGACATTTTTACTTATTTTTACTTTATTTTGTTGTTTTTGTTTCTGTTCTTTTTCTTTGTCTTAGTTATATTATTTTATCTACATAAAAATGCATTCAAAAAGACTCTGCGTTGCTCGCAGTATCGATGCAGCTCTCTTCTGTATCAAAATCGAGGGTGATGACGCGATTCCGTATTATGACGTCACCAAATTGATCAATTAAATAAATTACAAATAAATAAATAAATTGAATAAAATTAAAGTGCCTGTTCTGGGATTCGAACCCAAAACATCACGCTTACAAACTTTGCGTAAATACCACTGCACAGCAGTATCAATTGTTACGTAGTAAGGAATTAATCAATACATTCATGTCTGAGTCTCATATCTGTGTGAGTAGCTTAAAAGAGATTTACGAAAATACACGGAATATTCATGAGTGCCAGGTCAATAAAATCGCACAATAATATTAGGTATCTATGTATGAAGATTCATTACAACTGCTCAATTCGTTATCGAATTAGAGAGTGGAAACCAAAAGTTGACGCCGCCATCCCGCCCAACGACATACCTGGATGTAATAACAGAAATTCTGTATTTGGTTAACAAGTCGATGCGATTAGGAAAATCGATTTAATGCAACATACAATTAGCATAAATATGTGCATACATATTTCTACTGAAAGCGATTTGCATTTGATGTGGTTTCGTGATGTGGGGATACCAGAATACTTGGCGGTAACCAATCTGGCTGGTATAGTACCCATCGTCCATTCCTAAAGGGGCGGTGTATGGAATCGTATCCTACTTAAACGTATGTGAAAAGCAGTGTGCTGGCGGAAAAGGAAGACCGCTACAAATCGAACGATTGTACAATTAGACATTTAGCAACTAATAAGGAATTGGGTGCACTGTTTTTGTCGTTATACATCGAGATAAATTATTGAATTTCGTATTAAAAAAAAGTGACAATAATTCATTGCATCTATAATGTCTAGGTCACAATACACTAAATAAATAAGAGATGTAGGGCTGTACTGTCGAAATAAATCAACAAGTTTAACTCGAATCACTGATATGTTTTAAGATTGGAGACTACAGTATGACACTTGCGCTGAGGCGGGTTACATTCAACTAGAAAGTAGTCGCTAAAAAGATGTTGACAAAACAGTCAACTTTGTTTAGCGTCGAGTTCTTTCTTACATAACACATGACATACCCTTTTTATTGCTTAAATCAATTAAGCTTAGAATGCTCTTTAAGAAAAGGTATGGCTATGAGGGTCCCTATGTGCAAAATGTTGCATTTAATTTTGGTCAAAGTTATCGCTTTTACATTAAATTACATAAGGATTGGAATTAGTATATTGTAACCTCTATGTTAATACGACGCTTTCTGATATGGTGTGGACTATTTATTGTTTGTTAATATTTTAGCCGTAACATTCTGACAAAAAATGGTAACTACTGTTACTAATTATTTCATCATTTTCTTTCAAACTTAAATACTATTATGACAGAAGCAGTAAAATGATTGAATAAAGTTACTTTGCAAATACATATATATGCGCACACACGAAGGCGGAAATGAGATACGTTCGCGCTGATAAGGTTACACATAAATACTCTACGATTGATTTATCCTTATTAAGGTTTACTCTGTGCAGGATATGACATGAATATGTTATGAACTATGCTCATATTGCTGCAAAAAGTACATCTATTCAAATCACTATTAAGTTGCCTGTAATATAAACATAAATATATGAAGTACTACACGTTGTTTCATATTAAACATGTTTCTGTGTTAACATTGATTGTACACATGATGTGACATATTGTGGCTTAATTTGTGTAATGAAAATATATATTGATTGCTTTTAAGTGAGAAAGGGAACATGATATATAAATTTTTCATTTCTATTAAAGCAAATGTTAAAAGGAAGAAGATAGAATATCGCATTAAAATTGCAATACATGTTATAGTATATATAATTTACGTTTTCTATATTTTATCACGCTATGACTTAATATCGCCAACTTAGTTAAACAAGAGGGCCACATGGCCCTGTGTCGCTCACCTGAGTTTCGTTAGTCGAACAATTTTCCATGTGTTAGATTTTTATACGTATATGGATATACTGATACGGACTGATGGAAATGCGGCCTTAATCATCATGGTTTGAAAAACTTAAGTGACAACAGACATTCAAAAATTTGAAGTACATATTGAAATTGAAGCTTATTCTTCAATTTGACCTAATGACCTAGTTTTTTGCCTCACATGACCCAGATTCAAACTCGGCCGAGATAACATTAAGACAAATGTTCTGACCAAGTTTCATGAAGATTGGACAAAAAATGTTACTTCTAGAGTGTTAACAAGCTTCTTCTTCAATTTGACATAGTTACCTAGCTTTTGACCCCACATGACCCTAGACTTCTAGAGTGTTCAAAAACTTTTCCTATAGCCATATAAGGAAAAATGATCCCCCCCCCTGGCGGCCATGTTTTTCACCGGGCCGGAACCATTTTTGAACTCGGCCGAGATATAATCACAACAAAGGTTTTGAGCAAGTTTCACGTTGATTAGTCAAAATATGTGACTTCTAGAGGGTCCACAAGCTTTTCCTATAGCCATATAAGGAATACTGACCCCCCGCCCCCGCCCCTGGCGGCCATGTTTTTCAATGAACAGGAACCATTTTCGAACTCGGCCGAGATATCATAAGAACAAATGTTCTGAGCAAGTTTTATGTTGATTGGGCAAAGATTGTGACCTAAGAGTGTTCACAAGCTTTTTCTATAGCCATATAAATAAAACTGCGACGCCCCCTGGCGGCCATGTTTTTCAACGGATCGGAACCATTTTCAAATTCGGCCAAGATATCATTAGAACAAATATTCTGAGTAAGTTTCATGTTGATTGGGCAAAAATGTGACTTCTAGAGGGTTCACGTGCTTTCTCTTCAATTTGATCTAGTGACCTAGTTTTTGATTCCACATAACCCAGTTTCGAACTCAGCCGAGATATAATTGGGACAAATGTTCTGACCAAGTTTCATGAAGATTGGCCAATAAATGTGGCCTCTAGACTGTTCAGAAGGTAAATGTTGTCGACGCACGACGCACTTTTGATTGGGCAAAAAATGTAACCTCTAGAGTGTTCACAAGCTTTTTCTATAGCCATATAAGGAAAACTGCCACGCTCCCTGGCGGCCATGTTTTTAAACTGATCGGAACCATTTTCAAACTCGGCCAAGATATCATTAGAACAAATGTTCTGAGCAAGTGTCATGTTGATTGGGCAAAAAATGTGACTTCTAGAGTGTTCACAAGCTTTCTCTTCAACTTGACCTAGTGACCTAGTTTCTGACTCCACATGACCCAGTTTCAAACTCGGCCGAGATATCAATGGGAAAAATGTTCTGACCAAGTTTCATGAAGATTGGCCAATAAATGTGGCCTCTAGACTGTTCACAAGGTAAATGTTGACGACGGACGACGCACGACGGACAAAAGGCGATTACAAAAGCTCACCACGAGCACGTTGTGCTGAGGTGAGCTAAAAAAAGGTGCAAAGTGGCTTGTTGACGTTTTCAAGGAATCAGTGCAAAACAGTACACACGGACAGACATCATATTCCAGCTATAACATGTCTTTATAAATAAATTAGTATTATTTTCATACATTAAAGCAACAAAAACATTATGAATAAGTATGTTATTTGGAATAGGACCCAAACAGATCGCATAGTTTATACAGTACATTTTTATATTAGTGACACCTGTAAACTTTAATGTGTAAAGAAAAGTGGTTTACCTTGTGTTGAAAGAATTCTTTTCATGCCGTCCGCTTGGTGCAAAAATACCGTAACTGATATGTTTTTATTTTACAGATATTAAACGAAGGCACTTCTTTATTATCAGCAATGATTATTTCATATGGTATACATTTTACATTATATGCTTAAAATGTTATAGAAACAAATAACAGTGCATTTTGAAAACTATGCAAGCGAAACACGAAATCAGTTGCATCGATGTACTATATGTAATTACGTTTAACCATGATCTTGGCCTTAGTTGTATTTCATGTATTATTATTTTGCAAAGAAATATTTACAGCAGATTAGATTCCGATTTGAGCAATCTAACTGCGTGTTTGTGGCATTAACAAGGTTGGGTGTCGTGCAGTACTTAATGAACTATACCGCGAACATTTTGTTTCCAATTTATATAAAAGGTTTATCAAACATTGGTAGTCCTTGGGTGATATTCTACCTTCATGTCACCTTCTGACATGTTTTCCCAAGATACAAGCAAATCTTTTTATCTCCGACTTATGTTAAGAATATTTGTTTAGAGGGGCATGATTAAAAAATAAAACTCCAATTGGCCATAATGATAACGAACAAAATTAAATTCGCAGTTTAACGACACGGTGAATTTTGTCAGACTCCAAATCAGATTTTCAAAATAGTTTAGACATCTTTCAAAATTACTGCGATAATTGGCATCTAAAAATAAATTTAAACAAAACAAAAATTGTAATATTTGGTGCAAGACAACTACAAAATTTTAATTTTAAACTAGGTAACAATCCTTTAGAAATTACTGACCGCTATCACTACCTAGGCATAACCTTATCTAACAATGGTTCTTTCCTTAATGCGAGAAAACATTTAGCTGAGCAAGCAACAAAAGCAATGCATCTCCTATATATGCGGGCCAACAACGCAGACCTGCCAATTGATCTTACTATGAAACTATTTGATCATACTGTCTTACCAATGTTAACCTATGGCTCTGAAATATTTGGCTTTGAAAACATTGACATCTTGGAAACAGTTCATAACAACTTCCTCAGAAAACTTACTAATGCTCGGAAATCAACTCCAATGGCTTTTTTATATGGTGAACTTGGCAGATACCCTATAGCAATTAACATTAAATGTCGAATGAGCTCTTTCTGGAACAGACTCTTAATAGGGAGTGATCAGAAACTTTCTCTCCAAATCTATAAATACATGATGAACTTGCCAAACTCAAATTTTAAATGGGCCAACAAAATTAACGAAATTCTCACCTCAGTAAACCTAAGTCATTTATGGGACAACCAATTTCTGACAACCCAAAATAGTATCCACCGCTTAGTCAAATCCAAAGTATTAACCCAATTTAAAACCCAATGGCACACTCAACTACAACAAACACATAAAGGACAAATATACACAAGCTTCAAACAAGCACCATCCTTTGAAGACTACCTCTTTAAAGTTACAAAAACTGAATATACATACCTCCTTAAATTCAGAACTGCTAATCACTGGTTTCCAGTTGAAACCGGTCGATATGACGGAACCCCATTTGGTGAAAGAACATGTAGACTTTGTAACGCTGGTCAAGTTGGCTCTGAACATCACTATCTACTTAACTGTGATTTCTTTAAATCTGAAAGAGAACAATTCCTAGGGCATGATCTTCATGACGCTACTCTTAACACAATCTTATCTGATTCCCTACAACAATTAAAAAGTACAAGCAAATTTATTCGCTTCATATTTAGCAAGTTTAAGCGGTAGTTATTTTCCTGCATAACTACTTGAATTAACCAATGCCACCAGCTACAAATGTTTTCTTGAAACAATTAATAATGTTCTATTGATGTACTGACATATTTACTGGTTATACTAATTCAAGTGACTTAAGTCACTATTTGCATCTGTGTATCCAATAATTCCAAACATTTGACTCGTCATAAATGTATTTCTTTTACCGGCTATATACTAATCACATTCTATACCATAATTTCAATATGAATTATGCATATATCAACCGAGCAATGTAAATTATTGTTGCTTTGTACGTTTGGTACTATTATGTGTCAAAATAATCATAAGATTTGTATTTTGCAGTTTGTTTGTTTTTTGTTTCTTTTTACTGTCACAACAAATCTTATGTTTATTGTAATGCTTGTCAGCCCCTAGATATTTGTAATTATTAATAGGAATTTTTTTTTTTTTTTTAAATTAAAAAATTTGAAGCAAATGTTTATATTTTCAGGTCATAGATATAATAATTATACTTTATCCTTAATTAAATTTGATATATGTATATATCAACTGTGCAATAGGAATAATTGACAAAATTTCTCCTTAATTAAATTTGATATATGTATATATCAACTGTGCAATAGGAATAATTGACAAAAATTTTCTAAATTTACTTAGCATACAAATCATAGTTTTTATTTGCCTCATTGACCTAAAACTAACGGTATTATCAAATGTCACGCTGCTAAACAAAGCTGATTAAGAGTAATTACCTCTCATAATAGGTCCACCATCTTGCCTTTGTTGTCAACATATCGCCCCCGTGTGCTGGTGCACTCAAGCGTAAACTACGATTAAAATAACTCTCATTGTTTGAAACCGCTACGAAAATAGCTCCAATGTCTTAAGGCTAATGCACACACTGTCTCTTTCCCTTGATTTCAGTAAAAAGAACTAATTAATTTTTTGAAGCAAATGTAAAACTTGTAATACACGTAAAGTATTTTTACAGTGCTGGCTAAACATTGCTCATATCGAAATGTATTATTATTTGTTTCTTTATAGCTATGATAATGACGTTGATTACGATGATGATTATGATTATGATTACGATGATGATTGTGACTATGATTACGATGATGATTATGATTATGATTATGATTATGATTACGATGATGATTATGATTATGATTATGATTATTTTTTTTTTTTTTTTTTTTTTTTTTTTTTTTTTTTTTTTTTTTTTTTTTTTTTTAGAGTTTAGAGTTTATTTCAAAATACATTAGGCTTTAAAGCCCGTGAGTACACATATATTACAACACAATATTGTCAAACGTGGTCAATGACGTACAGGCATATAAATAACTGTATTCTGCAATACCAAGTTAAACATTTACATAATATGAATAACAAAACGAAAATCGTATTAAGTTTTTAACATGCTAGTACAACAAATTCTTGTACATGTAGTTAAATGCTATGAAAAATAACATGTAATCTGAGACATACAGTAGTTATATGGAAAAAAAAACTATTGATAATATAATTATGTTCTCAATTTTTTTTTTTTTTTTTTTTTTTTTTTTTTTTTTTTTTTTTTGGAAAATAACATTTATTTCACAGCTCCATACCGTACAGAGTTTTTTTGTGTTAGTTTCATTTTTATGTGTTAGAAACAATTGTCAATGATGTAGATACACAAACATTCCATATGATGTAGCAGTTAACACATTACAAAATACATCTATTACTTAGTAAATACTGTTTACAATGGATTAGCTGTACTGCAAATATTTGCAGCAAATCATGCTGCAAAAATATTTGAGTTTGCAGAGTAAAGAAAAAAAAACAATTGAAAAAATTGAACACAGTGTACTGACAATATATAATAAGGTTAGTGTATATTTTAATATCATATTAGCATACTTTTGGGTTCATTGTATCAAGAGTCTTACAACTGACCAATTCGGAAACTCGTTCTCACACCAAGTGTGTTTTTGGATTTCCCATGCTATCTGCAGATTTTTCTTAAGTCCTTGAATGGTCGGAATTCTATTTGATTTTTTACACATACAAATGTACCTTTTTGTTTGAAGTAACAAAATGTTTACATGAGTCATTTTTTCGTTACAAATTCCAAGAAGCATGTCTTGACATGAAAGTGAAGGCAAGTTAATATGATTTAAGGCTATCTCATTTTTGAGATGATTATGATTATGACTATGACTATGATTATGATGATGATGATTATTATTATTATAATTACTATTATTATTATTATTATTATTATTATTATTATTATTATTATTATTATTATTATTATTATTATTATTAAATATCCTTGTATATATCCTATTATTGGAAGCACCCCCCGTATATCGTTTATTATATTTTGTCGAACGTTAAAATTATCGGAAGTTAATAATTTACTAAATATTTTGCTTTGTTATACTGCCCTTATTGTATATGCTGTATACTTGGGTGAAACAAATGTCGTGTTCTGTTCTGTTCTGACAATTACGCAGCACAGAAACTATCAATAGCGGTCGGTTACACTCTAGTACTTATATCATAACAAAAATCTACAACACGCATATGTACGTGTAGAAGTCTCTATATCCTAGCACGTCAGACTTTAAATCCAAAGGTTGTGGGTTCTATCGCCGAGAGAAGCAAATGTTTGTTTCTTTCTACTTCTTATGTTTTCTTTGACAGAATAAATGGGTCTGTTAGTGCAGATACTTTATAAATTTAAGTTAAGGCATTTCTAAAAAAAATACAATACTGTAAGTATTTTACTATTTTACAAAATATAATCACATAACGTTTACGGTTAAAACGCTTGTTACATTGCCCTTTAATTCATAAAATGTTTAATATTTGGCAGGTTGGTTATTTAAGGTTTAAAATGAGTTTTGTCCAAAGCACTTTCTGTTCGGCAAATAAATCTATTGTCTTCCCCAGCGAGTGCACAGTAATAAAACTGATGACGATCGCTATATATGCATATCCAAAAAATGTGTGTTCGTTATGAAAACTTACTGGTAGAAATTCGAGTATTAGGCTGTTGTAAGTGACTTTGTCTAGTTTTCAAACCTGTTTACGTATAAATAAGTGGCTACATTACAGAAATTTAATTCAGTGATTTCTATTTTCTTCACATCAGAACACTGAACGAGTTATAAGAGTAACTATCCTACTTTCCCAATAAAATCACAAACGACATTTATTACCACTGTATTTAAGGTGACATGTCATCCCGTATTTTAGGTGACATACGTCATCCCTCTCCAATTGACCTTACGACGAGATTTTATTGACAAGGCGTTTAGCCAGAAAGCAGGGAAGCAAGACGTAATTGTTTGGCGGGCATGTCTTGTAAAAACATTCGTTTACTGTCAGCCGTGTTTGTCGGACTTTAGCATAGGTACGCGTGGTTATAAATCCCATAACTTATCTTCAGTTGCACAAATTGTCCATGATAACGGGTCGGGGTATCATTATTTTGATACGATCATTAAGATGACCGCATACAACAGACGCTTCCACAAATGTCAATCATATTCAAATTAATCTGCAATATTATCCAATCATCACATTTGGATATCGCGTGTTCAGCGGTTGAATGAATTCATACAAAAAAGCACGTGCATAATGTTTGTGAAATTCAAATTAGCACGTGGTAATGTTTGTGAGTTTCGATGAATAGAAATTAATCCGTTAACAATAACTGGTGTGGAGTTTCAACTATTTGTGGCAAAACCCGGATCGGTCTATTGGGGCAGTGCTGTAGAGCTCCTAGGAAGCTGATAAAGATTTGCCGATATGTTCAATGTGTTACTATGGAAACGTAACGTACAGAGCAAATTGAATTTCTTTACACTGAATAATCTGAAATAAAATTAATTATTTCAGTTTATTTATAGAGAGCAGGCGATTAAGTGAATTTAAATACTGCATTTTAGGAACACTTCTGCATGAATTCTCTTTAAAGACATGTATTAGTAGATGGTCACATTGTCATATGAGTCATGATAAACAGTAAGTGGAATACATGCATAAAGGTATCTCCGATATTTGCTAACAGGGATTTGATATCCTTGGTGTAATATACAATTTTAATACTATGGAATTTTTAACATATTTGCAACACGTTCTAAAAAATATACCATGAAGGGAATCACGTACCAATTCGGATAAGTTATTAAGGCAAATCGATACATTTCATCTGATGTCACGTTCTTAAATAATATTGAAACTACATGAGCCCCCACGACACATGTCTGGACACAAACAAAGAGCGTGTCGCCCACAATAATCTTTGCCGACACACATTTAATTTCATATATATTCTGTAGTGGGAAATGACAAAGGCCATAATAATTGGTCACATCCATAATTCCTTCCTTTACATTAAGGTTCTTCAGCTCTGAAAGTTTTAGCGAAATCCGCAAAGCAGTTAAAGACGAGTTTAGTCCACACAATTTTGGGATGTACTTACGTCAAACGTACGTGCGGACGGACGGACAATTACAATGTAATAACTTAATGCCTCCCACTTTGTGCTCCCTCTTTGTGGGAACATAAATGTATCTACACTTTGCACTGGCATGTTCAGTAACTGGTTATGAATGTTGTCAGAATCATTAAAATTTGTTTCTTGATAATTAATATAAATTCTAATATGTCATCTTTATGCTGAGAAAAACCTGTTAGATGTATGAGTATTGCTTGATTGTAAGCTACTGTATTCGGAATTATTTTCCCTGTGCCCATGCATCTTTATTTTATTTGTGTATGTAGCGTTTAAAACACATTTATAACCGCCATTATGATCGAGACATACCAGGAAATATGAAAGAAACGTTAGCGAGAACTGTACAAATACAAATTGAAGGGAGTGTATTCATAACTAAAAACAAATCATAGCTGCCACATGGAAACACTTAAATTGCTGTTATTGTGTAACCTATGTATTAGTGTTGACTTATACTTTGTCATAGGAGAGGAAACATGCACTGTACATTCACAAAAAGTGTGGAATTGAACACTTAAAAGTATCGATGGCTGTTGTCAAGCCAGATATCACAATTCACGATGACACCAGAGTGGATCTCAATTACAGGCGTACTTATCTTTCCTCTGTTTTGTAAATAAATTATCAATATCACACTATACGGTGACAAAATTGCTTGTCCTTAAAAATAAGCATGAATATGCATGTTATTAGTGGAAATAATTATTTTTCGAGATATTATTACGGTGACGGGTGTGAAAGCAATATGATATTCGTGCTTTGGTCTGTTATTGAATATGAAATATAAAACTCATTAGAAGTCTGACTTCGAGTAATGAGCTGAAATGACACTGTCTATGCGACGTTGCGATTGATCATACAAATGAAATTTTAATTTAATACCGTGTTGATTATCATAATTGCCTTCATTGCTCCGATCAGGATTTCCCTGAGAGTGGATGGGATATACACCCCTCGCCGTTCATGTATGCACAATTTAGTTCTGACAAAGTGTTTTCGATGGTAAAAATTAGGGCTCTCTCTCGGTTACCGATAGGTTAAATGACCATTCTTTTTTTTTTGGCCCCTCCCCCCCCCCCCCCACAATCTGGGGTATTGTACTCTTGTGTATTGGCACCCTGCAGGGTGTATACACTGTGGTGGTCCTCATCATCCGAGATCACAACACTACTGCAGAGGTGGAGAATTGGATTACCACCCAAGTTTAACTTGCTGACTATAAGATTTTAAGTTGCACTCTTGTTGGATACATTTGTCACAATATAGCACATTCAGGATCCAATTCACAGAAAATTATGGCATGTCAAATTTATTAATTATTTATTAATTATAATAGCATGTTGTTGTTATTATAAATTATCTCATTTATTTCATGATATGCGGTGAATGAGTGGAGAAAACCAGTGAATGATAACCCGATCATTTCACTCTAGGCCGAGTGAAATGATAACGTTTGATCATTTAATTCTTGGTTATATGGAACTACTGTTAGCTTTGGTTTTATGTTTACGAACGTATGTGAATACCCAAATCGTCAGTGTAAACATCGGCCTTTTTAAACAACAGAAAACACATAATAAAATTCAATACCAATATATTAAGCGACAACGACGCAGTAAGAGTGGCACTATTTTCCCACCACAACAATGATCGACAATTTCATTGTGTCCACCAGGTGTCGCTTCTCGCAACTAACCTGTGTGATTTCGCGCTGTGCATGATGGGCAAGCACTATATTCATATGGTGCAAACTGAAGCATGAGACGCTTCTCTCAAACATTAACAAAATCGTCATACAGTCTTATAGGACGTAACTTGGTGCAAGTAACTCAATCTGTACATCGTTTAATTCAATTTGAAAATATAATCCGCCGTTGTTTTCAATAATAAAATAGTTTTTATCTCTGTTTGTTCATTTGTAAATAATGTTCGAAAGTGAAAGTAGAAACTGCGTGACAACGCAAGTAAAACGCATTTTATTGCACGAACAGCTAAAACACAATTTTTTGAGTGTTTAAAGTTAATTATGATGACATAGTTATCATGGTTAAACATGGTTTTAGTAAGAATATACGGAAATTGTGCTTGTTTGGAAATTATTTAATTCCTCCGCGGACTATATCTTTGTGTATGTACCATTTAGCCAAATATAGACAGTAATCAGTTCCTAGTATAGAGGTTAGACGAAAGCAGTGACGTCACAATCTATTTATAGAATGCGACAATTTTGGAATCATAATGACGTCATATGTATGACGTCATAATGCACAAAACTTGTGACGCTTCAGCATATCTCGCGCATTTTTTGTTATGTCAGATCGTATTTTATTTCATTCGTGGTCATAGATACTAGATATGACCACTCTTGAAATAAATTACTATCTTACACTACATTAAACAAATATCCTCTATATCATTTTCTGTTTCTATTGTTACAGAGTCGGTTCTACAACATATTGAAAAATCCAATCTGGTGCAGTAAAATAATAGATCTAGCACAATGAAAAACATGAAAAAATATATTAAAACCCTAAACTGGTCAGATCGTATTTTATTTCATTCGTGGTCATAGATACTAGATATTTTCACTCGTGGCTGCGCCACTCGTGAAAATATTGTTTCTATGACCACTCATGAAATAAATTACTATCTTACACTACATTAAACAAATATCCTCTATATCATTTTCTGTTTCTATTGTTACAGAGTCGGTTCTACAACATATGGAAAAATCCAATCTGGTGCAGTAAAATAATATATCTAGCACAATGAAAAACATGAAAAAATATATTACAACTCTAAACTAAATGTAAAATAACACATATTGTTTTTTCTTACTGGCAATAGCATCATTTTACAACTGTGAATTTTTAAAACGTTTGCTGACTTGACCTGGCTGAAGCAGTAGTTCATTTGCATTTGGGAAAGGTTGGAGTTGGAAAATTGCTAGTTTGGGGGAAATGACGCACTGATATATTGTTACAAAGTTGTTATATATATATTTTTAGCTGAAAAGTATTTAAACTGAATATAAAATTAAACATACATTTAAACAATGCACACAGCCACTGTTCAGTCAGCTGAGAGAAAAGATTGCAATAATGATAAGTAGCGAATCCGGTTAGCGCCATATGAAATATCGTGCCTCTTATGGCTAGGGCGAGACACGAGAATTGCGCGAAACACGAAGCGAGACACGATATTCCCGCGAGACACGATGCGAGGCACGATATTGTAACACGAGATCTCGCACTGTCGCAGTATCCCATGCAACGATATCTCGCGGCAAAATATTCTGTCTCGCTTCCTGTTTCGCGCAATTCTCGTGTCTCGCTTCGTGTCTCGCGGTAAAATATCGTGCCTCGCTTCATGTCTCGCGCAATTCGAGACACGAAGCGATACACGATATTCAGGCGAGACACGATGCGAGGCACGATATTATATCGTTCAAAGCGCCCGAATCTCGAATATCACGGTAGATTTTCAAACCACGATACTCGAAACACGAAGCAAGACACGAGAATCGGGCGACACACGAAGCAAGGCACGATTTTGTATCGTTCAAATAACGCCCGAATATCGAGCCTCGCCTGAATATCATGTCTGGTTTCGCATCTCGTGTCTCGACCTTTGATCGCGAAGCAAGAGAATTTTACCGCGAGACACGAAGCCAGACACGATACTTGATAATCGTGCGATATTTGAACGCTACAGTATCGTGCCTCGCTTCGTGTGTCGCGCAATTCTGGAGTCTCGCTTCGTGCTTCGTGTATCGTGGTTTAAAATCTACCGCGAGACACGAGAATCGGGCGTAATTTGAACGATATAATATCGTGCCTCGCTTCGTGTCCCGCCTGAATATTGTGAATCGCTTCGTGTCTCGCTTCGCGTCTCGTGTCTCGACCTTTGAACGCGAGGCACGAGAATTGCGCGAGACACGAAGCGAGACACGAAGCGAGGCACGATATTTTTACGCGAGAAATGAAGCGAGACACGAGAATTGCGCGAAACACCAAGCGAGACACGATATTTTACCGCGAGATTTTGTGGTATGGGATACTGCGACAGTGCGAGATATCGTTCTACAATATCGTGCCTCGCTTCATGTCTCGCGGGAATATCGTGTCTCGCTTCGTGTTTCGCGCAAGTCTCGTGCCTCGCGTTCAAGGGTCGATACACGATATTTCATATGGCACTAACCGGATTCCGTAGTAAGAGATAAGACCGCAATACACAGAGTAGCAAACCACAGACATTCCTAAGCCTTTCAATTGTGTTGTTTGATCCAAAATAAGCACACTTCATATCAACAAGTAAAACAAACAAAAGGGAACTGTCGATTGTTTATTAACTATGAATAATTTATGCTGTGAATAGATGCTGATACTTTTATTTTTTCAAATGCATTGATAAATAAAGTTTCAGATATAAATATACATTGCCGTGTTATTTCGATTTAGGCCTACATTCAAAATTAAACTCTAATAAAAGTCAGGGCTTGAAGTCTATTTGTACAGCCAATGCATTGCCTCATGTAGTTCGATGCGCTAAAACGAATTTTGTTTATTTAGCACGAGTGCCGTGGAGCAGACAGCGTGGTATATTTATTAAGTTATAGGCCACAGTTGCTGTCAGCCAGCCAATCACAGACATGAATAGCCGTTTACTAAATCCCATAGTACACGGCTATATTCTTGCCTAGGTTAACCCGCAATATCTCACCTTCTAAATGAATGACACGATCCGATTGGCTAAGAGCGGTCACATGACCATGACGTATTTTCCATACACCATGGATATACTTCAATACCCCATAGAAGCCCAATGACGCAGTCTAATGACGTAATTTTGTTTATTTCATGACCTCATTGTATGTGTTTCGGGTTTTTTGTAAATTTTTCTTTCGTTAATTTTCAAGTGATATCAATTAAAAGAAACCACAGAATAATAATAATAATAAAAAAAAAAAAAAAAATAATAATAATAATAATAATAATAATAATACTAGATCTTAATTCATTCACTATAAATATACAAATATGCAGAAATAATGATATGTTGTTGTTGTTGTTGTTGTTTTCAGAGGGACCCATGAAAATGTTTTGAAAAAGATGCCATGCATTTCTTCAATCCAGTGCAGCAACAACATAAATGAACTTTAATTGACTGATGTTAATACTGCCACCAAATATGTATTTCATTACATTTCTGAGAATATAAAATATAATTTAAGTTCTCCAAGCCTCAGACTCTGTAGTGTAGTATTTGTTACATTGATTTGTTAAGAGGTTGCACTTTAAATTTAAACAGTGAGGACTGTAAGCTTCAGTTGCAGGTTTCCACAGCCTTAAATGCTACATAAACGTGTATATAAATGTAAATGACAACAACTATTGGGTGTATTGTCTTTCTGGTTTTTAATATTGTTGAATAAATAATTCATAACATTACCAGAGTTTTGTTTATGGTTGCTATTTTCTTTTGGGAAAATATGTAAAAAAATCCATGCAGGGAAAATAAGGGAAATTAACAATCATATTTAGTTTAAAACTATTTATTTTAGTTTTACTGTGTAGAAAGCCTGACTAGTATTGAGATATTTTGACAATGAATTAATAAATAATCTGTTTCCAGAGTTGAATCAGTACGGGGTGTTTTTTTAGAAAGACCATTGAAATGCTCCATTAATAGGAGTCATACTTGCAATCAAAAGGCAGACACCATATCCATTACACCACTGCAACTCAAGGAAACTTCAAAATTTTTTATTTCAAACTGACAGGCACAATAAAAAAGCATGTGGCTACCAATTTGTATTTCTAAGCAACAACCTGTGTTCACATGTACAGTATGGCCGGAATGGAAGAATGGAGGCCACCTTATAGTACAGTGAAACCACCATGCCTTAGCAACCTGGTTACCCATTAATAAATAGATACATTTTTTAAAGACCTTCAGTGGCAAACCTTTAAAAAGCTATAACAATATAAAAAGCTTCTATATTACAAGGTATATTATATTTGCATTTAGAATTGTATGCAAATTCAGTATATTTTCAGAATACTTTATGTATACTACAGTAGTGTTTGTAGACTTTTTCACATAGCTCCAACTTTGCATGAATATTGCAAACAAGAAAAGTGAAATCAATGTGTGGTGTGTACAGTTTTATTGCAAACACAACTAAATATAATGATATAAACATATTCCAACAATAATTATATAAATGGAGAATTCTTTATTTTATATAACCTGGTTGTTTACCACTAGGTTTGCCCACATGTGGTCAAATAGAGAAAGAAGGCTTTAATTTGCACTTTTTCAACCTTACAAGGATTGCCAGTAATGTTGACATAGTTTATTCTTTAAAATGTTTGGCTGTTTCATCCGAAGAAGGAAAATAGATATTTCTGAAAAATCTTTGGCTGTCAAATCTGAAAGAAGAAAAAGAACTATTTAAATATGACTTGACAAATGTTTTTACATATTTCTAAATTAGGTAAACACTATTTCCATTTGAATAAGAAAAACTGTAATATTTAACAAATAAACAAGTACATATCAGTGTTATATCCATTATTAACATGAATTAAGTTCTCTTAAAATCAACATATCAGACTATTACATGTAGATCTAATTAATTATTTAACCCATCTATACAATTAAAATACTAACATTAATTTTTCTCACAGAATCTTTGAACAATACTGTAGTTAGGCATCAAAAAGTAATATTTTGCTGGTAGCTGGTCCATTTCCATTCTTGCAAGTGGATTTAAAAAAAAGAGTACAACAAACAGCATAACAAATAATTGAGTACAGAAAGTTAATTCAAAGTGAACTTTAATGACATGTCTTTGAACGAGGATAACATTGGTCTACAAATGGAAATTGCAGGGTAATTAGATTCTAACAGATTGCAGTCATCTGAAACACATACATGGAACAAAATATTCATAGTGTCTTGACTAAAATTGAATTTGCATTGTTTATGTACCTGTCTTTCCAGGCTCCCATTTTCTAACCTGTTTTGCTAATGGTGCCTATGCAGTCTAATGTCAGTGTCAATCCAGGTTTTTAAGCATAAATGAAAATTGTTGTTATTTAAGCATTGCACAACACCATTATCCATGATGGTGCATGATAGTAATACACGCTGTTTTGTTTTGTTGGGGTTTGACGCCGTTTTTAACTGTATTTCAGTCATATCACGGCGGTAAACCTACTCACACTTTTCCGGGGCAAGCTTAGCCGATCTAAGCGGTTTATCATTACCAAGTGGCCGAGCTGGGGTTCGAACTCACGATCCCCGGATTGACAGTCTAGCGCTCTACCAACTGAGCTAGCCGGACCCGGCATACGCGCACCTTCTAGGATAAATGTATTGGCATACTTAATCTATTTATACGGCTAGTACATTTCAAGCTGAGTTGTATTAACTGTTGCCATCATTTAACGCAATTCATTTGTCAGGTACGAGAACCTTGTCATTAGCAGAAATATTTTTATCCGAAATCGAATCAGAATTCATATTGGTGTTTATCCGAAATCCGTGTATATCCACAAAAGAATATAGTTATTGTATATAATAAGAGAGAATATTCACGAAACCAAAATAAATAAATTTTAATTTTAAGATTTTTCCTCAGATTATCAAATTAAAAGCCTAATTATGGATAACCTTGCAAAGAAATCATAGCAATGTTTACAATCGACGCCCGCACCAATATGGCGGACGTGCAGACGCATTTCACTGCATACGGGTAATAGGCGATGCGGCATCTAGGTTTATATATCTATGCAACGACCGATACCGAACGTTTTTAGATTGTACGCCATGTTGTATTCGCTTAGCGGGTGAGTTAGTCAGCTCGAAATATTAAAAAATTGCTGCACTTTTTATTCGTAAAGTGAACAACAGATACATTCTGTACCTATGAAATACATATATATAAATTAGGAAGTATTTCATACGTTATATTTGGCGAATCAATCGTTCGATGTTGTTTTCGACTGTCGTGACCTACTTAGGCTTAGACTCGGATTTCTACATAGCTGAAACTTTAACGTGTTTTGATTGAAAAAAATGCTTCATGAACAGTAGTAATGTTAAACTTTAACGACTAGTAGGTCGTATTAGTTTATATTCTGTAATACTTGTTCTTTTGATCTAGAATCCTGTTTCGCCCGAAGACGTTTCGCCCCAGCCGTCCTGGAGTATGGAGTACAAAAGGAGGCTAGCGTACAACTGTTGAGGGACACTATGAAGATGAAGGTTTAAAGCCTATGTTAGCGTTACCAGTAGCCAAAATGCCATTTGCTACTAAATTAAATGGTTACAAAAAATTATATTTGGCTATTAAAATTTTTGGAAAATATTTAAACATGAAGCATATTTTCTGAAAATATTTCTTAATAATGGGTTTTCTTTGCAAATTTGTTGGCTACTAGTTCAGATTTTTTAGCGCCAACCTAGCAAGCTTATTACTTGAAACAGCAGGTCTCAATTTTGATATTAGCATTTAGTAAACATTCTAGTGTTAATGGACCTGTATGTATATATATAGATCGACAATAACATTTGCCAAAATAAAGTTCATTTACAGACAAAAATGAGTAGTAGTTAGTAGTATAATCGATATAGATAAAATGTACATGAGGTATCGTGAAGCGTAGGTATACAATTGAAAAAAACAACATGGCAAAGTTTTCATTAAAGAGCGAAGATATTGAGGCGTGAGTTGGAATCCTACTAAAACAGTTGCCCACAATTATTTTGATCTCTGTTTATCCTTTTTCTTAACAAAGCAAAACGGAATTGTCTTGTTGTAATATATATCTAAATTTATGCGAAATACGGTCGATATGTCCCTTTAACATGCGCAATAGGTATTGAATGCGATTAAGGTCTAATTACCCC
The DNA here is from genome assembly GCA_027627225.1 of Congeria kusceri. Taxonomy (NCBI): domain Eukaryota; kingdom Metazoa; phylum Mollusca; class Bivalvia; order Myida; family Dreissenidae; genus Congeria; species Congeria kusceri. The sequence goes on along the minus strand of CM051029.1, from coordinate 40,861,276 downwards.
AAAACGGATAGTTAGATAATAAGCACATGTGGCTGAGTGCAGGATGCATATAATTTGTAAAATACAGTTTAAATGATATGTTTTGGTATCCTTTTAAAGGTATATATGTAAGCAATAAGAAAAAAGGCTGTTTTGTGCACTACTTGTTTGTCTAGTGGTTCCCAGCTTCATAACTTTTGGCCCATGTATTCATGCGAAAAATGGCAGCCTCCATGCCCGTCAAAACCTGTGTTTTTTTTCTAAGGTAAATATTTTGAGTTACAACGCATAGAATGTTTTGACATGCTGTTTTTTCAAAAGGTTATGTCCTCATCTTTCCAACAATGTATGGTGATATATTGGAAAGTAGCTTGGTCATGGTGAAAAGTGAGATAAAATTTTGAATATGTTATATGTAACAAAGAAGGAATTTATTTGCGCATGCGTAATCTTAATCTGCGTTTATTGCTGCCGCCATTACATACGATAACAAACAGAGGACAGCGCGCTCCACTATTCGAAGTATTTCAGTTGGTACATATTTTGGATAGTGAAAGGGGCATACATTTGTTAAAATACAATACTTTTAAGTGAAGCCTTGTATAGTTTATAAATTTTTGGAACAAAAACTTTAACCACAAAGTCTATGTAAACAGTGGACTAACTCTGTCAAAATACAAAACAGACTTATGGGTAATGTTGCCCCTGATAATAGAGTTGATGACAAAGGTTAGTTCCAAGTTTCAAGTGAATAACTTATGTAGTTTTGAAGTAACAAATCTTTTGAATATAAACTATAACCATAAAATCTATGTGAAAAAGGGGCATAACTCTGTCAAAATACAATACAGAGTTATACGGAATGTTGCCCTTAATACTGGAGTTGATGACAAAGGTAAGTTACAAGTTTCAAGTGAATAACTTATGTAGTTTTGAAGTTACAAGACTTTTGAATAAAAACTTTAACCAAATGCAGACGCGGACGCGGACGCCGGGGATAGTAGGAAAGCTCTCCTATTCTTCGAATAGTCGAGCTAAAAACAACATCCATTGTGAAGGCAATAACGCCGTCAAGTCTATTAGTGTAACTAAATAGTTCGATAGATGACGGATGGCGCTTATGAGGTGTCTGTGCAAAAATATAAATCCGTGAAGTTAATAAAACAGATCGTTTCTGAGCAGAACGCAATGTGCAGCCTGTGTCTAATTGACCTGAACGGACCTGAACGGATAGATTGGCAACCCTGTCGAAAATACATGTAGCTGACTAATAACTAATGGATTTCGGATATCTTAAACGTTTTTGCAAGTTTGTTTTATTTCAATTGAACACAAGGACGACTCAAGCTAATGTGATGGCTATCTTCTAAATTTAAATAATACATTGGCATTTGCTCTAAAACTTTAAAGCGCATATTAACTTTCGTTCGATCGCCGACATTTTTTCAAATTATTTTTTCGTACGTAACTGGAGCTGTTATGGAAATGAAAAACGATCGATTGTACTTATTCGAAACAAATTATCCAGAACGATAAAGAATAACATCATCTGCGGCTATACCAAAAATGAAGATGATAAAAACATAATAGTATGTGCATTTGTTTAATTTTTGCATCTTTAATTTTTAATCTTCTCGTAGATGTATTTCACTTTTTGATATGAATCATTTCTTTATTTAATACATGTATACCGTATATAGACTAGATATTGAGACGTAAACTGGCATTGAGGATTACTTGAAAATTGGTTTGTTTACTCCATATCTTAGTCGGCGATGATAAGCTATCACAATTAACAGAAAAGTTAAATAATTATCTTGCAAAGTGACAATGGTGTGTTTGTGAGAAACTGTTTTTTTTAAACAATGTTTACTGGCTTGACTACATAATCTATGACATGATCATACATCTAAAGAATATCGTTATTTAAATACAATGTACCCTGGATATCTAGTTATTGACTGAGTCTGCACATAGTCGTATGTACTGGCGCAGTGCCTAAATCCGCCATCCCATCCGAATAAGCGTTTTTTTACCGGCGATTTCTACTTTGTTGATCTCAGTCAATCAGATACTTTCCCTTAACAATGCTGACGAGTTTTTATTTTGATTTGTGCATAAATAAATATTTAATCCAATTATTTTGTACATAAGCCCTAAATGCAAACAAACTGCATGCGGGGAATTTATTTCATACTGCGCATGCGCAGTTTTGAGGCCACGCATTGTGTCCATGATAAAATTAAAGTATCGTGTTTTAATATTATGTCCATGTGAGCATGTGCAGCATAAAAATAACCATTATTCATTGGCACTACATAAAAATAAAATGCGGGAAAAAATGCATATTAAGAGCGCAACTGTCTCGCTACTCAAAAGCTTCATTATTTGTCCCACATGCACGCAGGGCATCAGTTTCAGAGCTATTTTTATAACAACAAATTAGTATTGGGAAGAAATTGAAACATTGTATTAACAACAGACAGCAAGCTGCTTAATATAGAAAATTAAATAAGAACAATAGTCAAATGTGGAATAAGCATGTTACGGTTCCTGATCTACGATTTTTACAAAGCAACTTCAGATTACCGTGTTTTTTTTCAAACATTAGAAAATGAACCTTAAATATAAAAAAGTGAGATTTTTGTCAATAGGAGTCAATAAAAGTTGCTTTGAAAACAGAATTTATAAAACATTATTATTTTCGAGCAGTTTGAACATTTTGAAGAGGGGTGGCGGATTTTGGCGCGGTAGTGCTCATTTTGTACACTGTTTAGGCCTTCAATCTCGATAAATATTTTTCATTTGCCATGTATTTGGAATGTAACCAAAACACGCCAGCAAATGCACATTAAACCTAACTTGAGTTATGTAAATGTTTATGTCAATCGGTAAACAACTTTTGAAAATATCGCAAAAATACCCCCCAAATGTGGCGGATTTAAGCACTGCGCCAATACACTCGTCAACATTGAAAAAAAAGGCATGAACTGTGAAGCATTGCAGGCGTTCAGGGAAAATTAATGGCCATACAAAACGAAAAGAAACAATAGTCACAAATAATATGTTCCCTTTCATGGCAAAGGGCAATTTTCTTGTACGACTGACATGAGCTGTTTGGCGCCGGTTGAGCTACTACAAAAGTCATTAACCATGCTATAAAGGGCTTTTTTAAACTATATTTTTTTTCACAATATGTCTCATAAAAGGTCGTGTTGGTAGTAATATTTATACAACTTGTTCCCAGGAAATGCATTGCCGGAGGAAAGAGTTGTCAGTCTTATGTTCTTATGCTGGCAAAGGGAATGTGTTTAGGCAATAATGAATGCACTCCAACGTTCATAAATGGCGGTATTTAGGTCCACATAAAACAGTTATTCCAAGCATTATTAAATTAATTCGTGCACAGAGACGACACGTTTTGTATCCGGCATACATCCTGTGAGTGATCGACAGCCCGTATCGATATTGCGGACATATAGCAACACATATAAAGTTATATCACTTTCATTCAAACCGTTCAAAAGTTATAGCGCAGACATGTTTTGTGACGTCAGGATGGTCCTCATGATAGGTGCGCGACACTCCGTTTGACCACCAACCAAACTCACATGAGTCGGGGTATGGAATTGCCACCCCACCACTCCCCAACAGCAGCGGTGCGAACCCTACGCGCTAACCACAGCAAAAGGATTCGTTTAAGGGCGGACGAATTGTATAACGTACTACGGACAACCATGACAACATCAATACGTTTCTCGATTTTTGGGAGGGTTGTGGGGGGGGGGGGAATACCTAACTGCAAACAAGCAGAAGTATTGGAAATCTAATTAATACATACTTGAAGTTTTGAAGTTACAAGACTTTTGAATAAAAACTTTAACCAAATGCAGACGCGGACGCCGGGGATAGTAGGAAAGCTCTCCTATTCTTCGAATAGTCGAGCTAAAGCCAACATCCATTGTGAAGGTAATAACGCCGTCAAGTCTATTAGTGTAACTAAATAGTTCGATAAATGACGGATGGCGCTTATGAGGTGTCTGTGCAAAAATATAAATCCGTGAAGTTAATAAAACAGATCGTTTCTGAGCAGAACGCAATGTGCAGCCTGTGTCTAATTGACCTGAACGGACCTGAACGGATAGATTGGCAACCCTGTCGAAAATACATGTAGCTGACTAATAACTAATGGATTTCGGATATCTTAAACGTTTTTGCAAGTTTGTTTTATTTCAATTGAACACAAGGACGACTCAAGCTAATGTGATGGCTATCTTCTAAATTTAAATAATACATTGGCATTTGCTCTAAAACTTTAAAGCGCATATTAACTTTCTTTCGATCGCCGACATTTTTTTCAAATTATTTTTTCGTACGTAACTGGCGCTGTTATGGAAATGAAAAACGATCGATTGTACTTGTTCGAAACAAATTATCCAGAACGATAAAGAATAACATCATCTGCGGCTATACCAAAAATGAAGATGATAAAAACATAATAGTATGTGCATTTGTTTAATTTTTGCATCTTTAATTTTTAATCTTCTCGTAGATGTATTTCACTTTTTGATATGAATCATTTCTTTATTTAATACATGTATACCGTATATAGACTAGATATTGAGACGTAAACTGGCATTGAGGATTACTTGATAATTGGTTTGTTTACTCCATATCTTAGTCGGCGATGATAAGCCATTACAATTAACAGAAAAGTCAAATAAGTATCTAGCAAAGTGACAATGGTGTGTTTGTGAGAAACTGTTTTTTTAAACAATGTTTACTGGCTAGACTACATAATCTATGACATGATCATACATTAAAAGAATATCGTTATTTAAATACAATGTACCCTGGATATCTAGTTATTGACTGAGTCTGCACATAGTCGTATGCACTGGCGCAGTGCCTAAATCCGCCACCCCATCCGAATAAGCGTTTTTTACCGGCGATTTCTATTTTGTTGATCTCAGTCAATCAGATACTTTCCCTTAACAATACTGACGAGTTTTTATCTTGATTTGTGCATAAATAAATATTTAATCCAATTATGTACATAACCCCTAAATGCAAACAAACTGCATGCGGGGAATTTATTTCATACTGCGGATGCGCAGTTTTGAGGCCCCGCATTGTGTGCATGTTAAAATTAAAGTATCGTGTTTTAATATTATGTCCATGTGAGCATGTGCAGCATAAAAGTAACCATTATTCATTGGCACTACATACAATAAAATGCGGGAAAAAATGCATATTAAGAGCGCAACTGTCTCGCTACTCAAAAGCTTCATTATTTGTCCCACATGCACTCAGGGCATCAGTTTCAGAGCTATTTTTATAACAACAAATTAGTATTGGGAAGAAATTGAAACATTGTATTAACAACAGACAGCAAGCTGCTTAATATAGAAAATTAAATAAGAACAATAGTCAAATGTGGAATAAGCATGTTACGGTTCCTGATCTACGATTTTCACTAAGCAACTTCGGATCACCGCGTTTTTTTTTAAACACTAGAAAATGAACCTTAAATAAACAAAAGTGAGATTTTTGTCAATAGGCGTCAATAAAAGTTGCTTTGAAAACATAATTTATAAAACATTATTATTTTCGAGCAGTTTGAACATTTTGAAGAGGGGTGGCGGATTTAGGCGCGGTAGTGCTCATTTTTTACACTGTTTAGGCCTTCAATCTCGATAAATATTTTTCATTTGCCAAGTATTTGAAATGTAACCAAAACACGCCAGCAAATGCACATTAAACCTAACTTGAGTTATGTAAATGTTTATGTCAATCGGTAAACAACTTTTGAAAATATCGCAAAAATACCGTCCAAATGTGGCGGATTTAAGCACTGCGCCAATACACTCGTCAACATTGAAAAAAAAGGCATAAACTATGAAGCATTGCAGGCGTTCAGGGAAAATTAATGGCCATACAAAACGAAAAGAAACAATAGTCACAAATAATATGTTCCCTTTCATGGCAAAAGGGCAATTTTCTTGTAAGGCTGACATGAGCTGTTTGGCGCCGGTTGAGCTACTACAAAAGTCATTAACCATGCTATAAAGGGCTTTTTTTAACTATATTTTTTTTCACAATATGTCTCATAAAAGGTCGTGTTGGTAGTAATATTTATACAACTTGTTCCCAGGAAATGCATTGCCGGAGGAAAGAGTTGTCAGTCTTATGTTCTTATGCTGGCAAAGGGAATGTGTTTAGGCAATAATGAATGCACTCCAACGTTCATAAATGGCGGTATTTAGGTCCACATAAAACAGTTATTCCAAGCAATATTAAATTAATTTGTGCACAGAGACCACACGTTTTGTATCCGGCATACATCCTGTGAGTGATCGACAGCCCGTATCGATATTGCGGACATATAGCAACACATAAAGTTACCTCACTTTAATTCAAACCGTTCAAAATTTATAGCGCAGACATTTTTTGTGACGTCAGGATGGTCCTCATGATAGGTGCGCGACACTCCGTTTGACCACCAACCAAACTCACATGAGTCGGGGTATGGAATTGCCCCCCCACCCCCCTCCCCAACAGCAGCGGTGCGAAACGTTCGCGCTAACCACAGCAAAACGATTCGTTTAAGGGCGGACGAATTGTATAACGTACTACGGACAACCATGACAACATCAATACGTTTCTCGATTTTTGGGAGGGTTGTGGGGGGGGGGGGGGGAATACCTAACTGCAAACAAGCAGTCGTATTGCAAATCTAATTAATACATACTTGAAGTTTCAATATATTGAGATAAACTCTATTTAAACAATGATTTATAATAATAACAAGGGTCGTCAAAAATGTGTACTGCCGATATAACTCTCACATATTTTGCCAGAAACATAAACAATTAAAATGTATGTAATGCTCACCCTTTCCTTTACAACTTTATGTGACATTTATTATGTGCTTAAAACTACAAAATAACATCAGGTTATGAAGTACTCACGGTTACTAGGTTAGATACCAGTAAATAGTGGGGAATCCCCCGTGGTTTTACTTGATATAAGTGATTCACGTGTTTACATCAGTTTGAACGAAAACAACAGAAATATGTCAAATTATTCCATCGTTTAGCGTTACAAACGCTTTATAATGTTATCAATTTCACCTGATAATTACACATTAAGGAAACTGTATTTAGAGTATCTTTTTATGTCCGTGGTATTATTTCGATACTTTATATACACTATTCTTTCATTTTTGGGAATCTGAGTCCAAAAGTTGGCAAATTGTCAATTTGGCAATCTGTGAACAGGTCCCTTTAACAGGCGTTTTCTTTAAATGTTGGGTCATCAGAACGGAAAGGTTGTTTAAACAACACAATGTTGTAACAAATGTAACAACACGCAATATAATTTATAATTTATATATATATTATTTGCTAACGAATAAATGATACAACTCGCAACCAAGTTACTTTTAATAAATTAACAAAGCAAATCATAGTATCGAGATTAATAATGCGCTAACTGTTTGCACAAATATGTGCTTTTAAATTTATAAAGCATCAGCTTACAACGTGTCTTTCTTGTTTGGGCTGCAAATGTTAACTCTTTGAACTGCTTCCATCACGACCTTGAATCTGCCCATTATTTTTTTCTAAATCATAATTACAAAAAGGCCAACATGTGTCTACGCACATTCCATAAAATAAAATTAAGTATGGGTTTCCAAGTATGACTAAAGGCTGTCGTCACCCAATTTCATGTATGTTCAACTCCCGTCAGTTGTTGTTATCACAATGTTCATACACGTTCTATGTGATCTTCGCTCATATTCGTTCCTGTTGTAGTGGTGCAATGGGTAAAACAATTTTACTTTCAATTTGATTTTTCAGCAGGTATGTGTCTATCTTTGCTCCCTTCCTGCAAAATAAAGACGCTTAAGGTATAAAGTCCTTCTTCATGATAACAACAAATGTAAAAACAATATTCTATATACAATAAAATAATATATTATAATGAGTAAATAACAGCATGCATTCTACAAAATAATCCTCGGTGAGAGCAAGTTTTCATGTAAACTGTTTACCTTTTAAAAGCATCTATTAGAAGCAGTACTTAGACTCTTGAAAACCCTGGATTTAGCAAATTTTTTAATTATGTCAAGAAACTGGTCTAGCTTTCACCCCTGCTAATTTTTAGCAGCACCCTGTACTTTTTTTTTATCCCAGATCTTTCCCTAATAGTTCACCTTATTTTGAAAAAAAATATTATACAGTGTAAATGTGTTTTATAGTTTTTAAAGATATGCCAATGAGGCTAAAAGTAATAATAAATATCTGTACATACGCAAGTACATGTAATCCCCCCAAAAAAATTAGACTCACTAAAAATTAAATATGTTCAACAAGGAACTGTCCTTATATAGTGGTATGCAAATGCTTTTTTTATGAAATATGCATAATTATGTAATGAAAATTCAATTTAGTTTATGAAAAAAAAAAGAACTGTCAGAGGACAGAGCGCTCGACTATTCGAAGTATAACAGTGATACATATTTTAGAACATGGAAGGGGCAAAAATTTGCTGAAATACAAAACTGAGTTTTGGAATTATTTCATCAATTTATTCCAAATGTCAAGTGAATACCTTATGCAGTAAAAATTATAAGACTTTGGAACAAAAAAAAGATTAACTCCAAAATCTGAAAAGTGGGCATACCTCGGTCAAAAAACAAAACAGGGTTATGTGGATTGTGGCACCTAATGCTGTAGTTGATGACAAAGGTATATTCCATGTTTCAAGTGAATAACCTATCAAGATTTGAAGTTATAAAAACTTAAATAAAAACTTAAATCCGAATATCTATGTGAAAATTGACATAACTGTTCCTAAATACAAAACAGAGTTATAGGGAATGTTGTACCTTATGCCAGAGTTGATGCCAAAGGTGTATTCCAAGTTTCATGTGAATACCCCATGAAGTTTTGAAATCACAAAACATTCAATAAAAACTTTAATCCAAAATGTCTACATGAAAAAGAGGCATAACTCTGTCAAAAGACAAAACTGAAGTATGTAGAATGTTGCATCCCATTTCGAAGTTGACAACAACGGCACATTCAAAGTTTCAAATGAATAACCTGTGTAGTTTCGAAGTAATACGGCTTTTGGATACAAACTCTAACAAGAAAATCTATGTGAACAAGTGACAAAAACAACTTGGAAACTATTGAACTTTAAGCCTTATTTTGAATATATATCATCAGGGGCATAGCGCGGCCAAACTCGTTTTAACTGGAAATACAAAACAAAAAAACAAAGTAAGCTGGTTGCCACGTTGGCTATGGGTCCAGCGGACCGGATCCCTTCGGAAGATCCAGAATGTTAAAATTCTATGAAACACTAAAACTCCATTCCTGACATTTAGACTATTATATTCTCTGACAAGTTTAGACCGTCACTTTCATAGGAGTTGCTCTTAAAATGTGTGTAGTTATAGTTGTAGTGCTGGCGCTTAGTTATTAAACAACACTAACTCACTTTGTCAGTTTTAAAGCATATCTTTACAAAATTTGCAGTTTATATGTCATCAATTTCGATAAAGTTACACCTTAAAAATCAAAGCAAGTGGCCTTTCCCTTCGTCTTGCGAAAATGTCTACAACAACGTTAGAATTTCTTTTTCGCGGTAAATGCTGAGAAGACCAATGCCGGGTAGACACTAATATTTAGTACGCAAAATGTGTTCATTACGCAGTAAGCGAAAACAAACATTTAGTTGTCAGTACGCAAATTCAATTTTACGCAGTATTTAGTATTAAGGCCCTTAAATTAGGCAGTATTCCATATGCAAAGGGGATGGGAGTGACATCCTTTGGTTTGCTGCCGAATTATAACAAAACAATACTTCACTAGTTTTAGTAGCATAATTAATTAAGCAGCAAATGATTAAAAATAACCATTTTAAAACTGACTTTTATTTCGGACCGATCCATTAGGAAATACAAGTATGCACATTTACGGAATGTATGTTGTTTTGCCTGATGTTTTTCCCTCACTTTTAAGAAGTATACTTAGTCCCAGTTTGTAATTGAATGCATTTCATAAATCATTGAGCTTGCCTGCTGTATTATTAAAATTCAATAATATCAATTAATATTGAGGTAATAATTCCAATTAACTAACTAATTTTACATTTACATTTTAACCATGTAAACTGACTTTTATTTCGGACCGATCCATTAGGAAATACAAGTATGCACATTTACGGAATGTATGTTGTTTTGCCTGATGTTTTTCCCTCACTTTTAAGAAGTATACTTAGTCCCAGTTTGTAATTGAATGCATTTCATAAATCATTGAGCTTGCCTGCTGTATTATTAAAATTCAATAATATCAATTAATATTGAGGTAATAATTCCAATTAACTAACTAATTTTACATTTACATTTTAACCATGTAGTTAAACGTAAAGTCGTTGACATAATCAATTGTATGTCAAAGACATTGTTTTCAAATAAACAATATTCGGAGGGGTTTATTAGGTTCATGGTTCCATGCTACCTATTGGGGAAGGCGTAAGCATGTTGCAGACCCCACTTAGATGTAATGATTTTCATCTTGAAGATGCCGTTCTTGACGTGTACACAAATCGAGAAAAACGTCCGTGTTAGGCGGATCGCTGGTAGACGACATATTAACACGATGCAAACAATTGCGTTTAGCAAAACAAGGGAAAGAATACATTACGTAAATAAAAGAATAAACTGTTCGCAAAAAAGTAGAGGCTCAATTTTGTAGAGAAACTAAAAGAACACGGACCGGCGAAAACGCTAGTGACTGGATTTATGAGAGTATTATTTACCCCTACCCACCCTTTGGCACTGAATTTTATTTCATTTTTCGAAGTAAATGTCATTTTAGTTTTTTTAGATTTTAATTTCAGTGTTTACTCGAACGAGTAAACGAGTATGCGGCGCTACGCGCCTGATCATGGTATTGTGTGTTTACTTAATTTGATATGTATGTTACATAAAACATGTCTCTGCTGCGATTTTGTTTTTAATTTGAAATCATCACAGTACAATCTAAATTCTGTACTATATACTTTAACCAACATTCAGATCTAGACTATACAATAAGAATCTGGGCCTTGTCAGAAAATTTCTTAAGTCTAAGGCTGCTCATTTCATGTATATGTCATTTTAAATTCAAGATTTCTAACTAGTAAATATTGCTGAGATGTTTCATATTTTACCATCTTGTAAACATAAACATAGGATTTCACGTATAAATTTGACTATTTTTTTTTTTACAAAAGTACAACTTAAGTTATGATTCCCCATAGGAGCTTTGTGAATACCAATCCAGGTGCTACATGCATTTTGTGACTGAACTAGTCAATATCTGGCATAAGGCTTATCTTCAATCACAAGTTAGATGTTAAAGGGGCTATTTCATCGAAAAGGACCTCAAGGGGGGGGGGGGGCGGCAATTTCTTAAAAAAAAACCACTGCAATTCAGATATTAATACTGACATAATAATGGTTAAAACATGTTATATATAATGAAAAAAGAGTGCACGCATTCTGAGATAAAAATCAATTTATAATATGGCCTTGTTTGTTTAGCCCTATTCCTGTTTACATTTTGACATTAGTATTAGAAGCGTTTGGTATTTGTAACCTTAGTTAACACATGAAGCCTAACGAAACATGATAGCGCTGTCTACTGTCATTTTTTCAAAGGGCTTAAAGTCGTGAGTTCGATAACCGCTTTGGGTTTATTTTTTTCGAACTGTTTAGCTAATTTGTTTTTATCAAATATCTTATTGTGTATTATATTCTTTTTATTTTATTTATGTAATGCACATGTCTTAGGAAAGCGCATTTCTATCAAATAATATAATTTATAGTGCAATAGGAAACCAATTTTTTGTTGACATGGTCCCTTTAATTATAAATATGTAATATTTGTAGCATACTGTGACCGAAATAGGTTAGTTATTTAACGAGCCCATTTGTACATTTGTTATATTTCTAATAAAACATTCATCAATGATTGTTCAATTTTAAGACACTTAGGTAACCAGGTGAATGTCGAGAGCCTTTTGGGGTTTTTACTTGAGCGTTATCAGCAATTATAATTTAATGTAACACCCGGCTAAGTCAATGTTAACACCGACAAATATGTGTGTTATCAGTCTTCAATTCAGGAGAACACGAAAGTCAATCGTTCTTTTGATATCCTGAACCTTGTTCAAATGCGTATATTTCAGTGTTTTGTTGAGTACGCAGGGCTAATTAAAAGTTTAAAGGAATATATTCACAGATATTTGTATTTGTGAAAAAAAATCATATAATTTCTTAACTGCCAATTCACCTGACGCATAATTGCTAACTAACTCAAACTTTCAGGAAAATTTAAACACGGACACAAACACACAAAGCAGTGTCTCATCTGGGGCATGTTACTTTGCTAAGGCGTAATACAATGAGTTTGTTTCATGTTACCCGACCTACCCTCAAATGCCTCGACCCTAGAACATTTTATTGAGCGGGTCAGAGATTTGTTTTGTTTTTTATGTACTTTTTTCCAATAATTGAATGTTTTTGGATAAATAAGTGTTTTGTTTTGATAGCATCCACTTCAAAACAATGTTTAAGAATATTACTGGTAGATCTTTATTTCGAATATTTATTCACTTTTAGCATCCTCAAGTTGACCATTTACGAAAAAAATTGAAAAACAAAACAAAAAAACTCTTTCCAACCTACCCTAATTTTTTGGGGCATGTAACCTTAAACAAACATATTTTTTAACGCCACGCACAAATATACTGTTGCACATTTTTAGAACATTTGCGCTTTGCATCGCGGTTGAAACAAACATACAGCAATGCTTAGCAAATCAACAAAGTTGCCATTATATTAAATTAGCTCCTATAGTTTCTAAAAAATACACACTTAAATCAACGCTTTTATTCATTTGCAGTCATACGCCAAACACGATGACTCCAACATGCGCCGAGCAGACGACTGGTAGATATGCATGACGTCACGTGTCTTCTAATAATAGACGTCTAACTTACCAAACTGATGTCAAGATACCCAGATGGGCACTCCCTGGAATACAACTCGTATTCGCCGCCAAGCAGTCCGAGAGGTAGACGTTATATATATAAAAGAATCTAAACTACAAGAAAAACAAGCAGATAAATCTCGACAAGTCACGTGACAGGGAGTACTTTGACATTCGGAAAGCCCCGGCCTCGACCAGCTCTGTTGGAAGTAATAATAGTACTGCTAAACCCCGGTCGGTACTTCCAATAAAGTAATTCCAACTGATACATCGAGGAAAACCCCTCGGGAACCCCCAATATTCGTGTCACCGCGGAACGACACAAAGGCGCTAAAGACTCCGAGAAAAGAGTCCCCCGAAAAGAAAAACACTCCTAGGAAAGATGACAAAATTCATCTGTAAAACAAACTAAAAATGAATTAGGTCTAACTCCGCGGTATGGATACATGGTTGCTAAGCTTTATGATTGAGAAATCATGTACTTAAAACCTTCCGAAGTGAGAAACACTCGTGACCAAATTACGGCTCATTTCCAAGATGGCCGTTCTATGATTTCAACGCTTACTGAGTTGCATTACGGGCGTGTAGAGAGATACGGTTAGGTGGCAACGATGTGCCGCCTATCGAACTTATGCAAACGGATGAACTAGATGGTGGAAAAAAATGGAAAAATATGGTACGTTGTCAATGGTAACCGCACACTCTACGTTTTCAGACGCTTTGAGAAATGTGGAGCTCTGACCACGATGCAGGTGGTTGCAAGGAAATACGATGCAATCGAAATAGACAAACACTTTTTTACTAGAAATAAAGGTCGGACAGTGTCGATTACGAATTACGCTGCTATAGGGGCCAAATTTGCCAAGGAGGTGTCGAAATGGAAAGAGTGGAAAGCAAAACGGTCTTCTTAGAAACCTGGCGCCAAAGGAACGGCTGGCAAAGGACAAAGTAACCCACCCATAAAACCACCGGGCGCGCAAACAAATCGTAAGAATAGGAATTATTACTGTAACACCAGCTATTAACTCTTCTTTCACGCCTTTACTATTATGGGCTGTTTAGAAAATAAATTATGTTATGACTTACTAGTAATTGCATAAATGTAAAACGTTTTGAATACAAAAAAAGAAAGATTACTTTTGTTTCATTTCAGAATCCAGTTGTTGTACGATAAGTTAACGAACGTGTCATGCAACTGTACAGGGGAGTCACTCTCCTAACCAAAGTCCTGATGGCATAGAAGCAGTTGTATCCCCTGTGTACTGTATCTGTAAACTTTTCAATCTATAAACGAAACAGCTACCTTGTCAACGTGCCAATAAAAATACATGTAAAACACATGTTAACAGATACGTGGAATGAACAAAGTATATGTATTTATGCATGTGTGGTACAAAATGGCGAAATTCTGTGATATGTTCTTATTTATATTCCTACTATTATTTACTTTTGTGTAAACTGTATTAAATAAAAATGTAATTTAAAAATAACATACATTGATGTACTTGTATATGCGGTTTAATGCGGTTAAATTACTATATCGTATGATTACCATGTTACGGTCGACGTAAATTAACGTCATAGCGTACCTGTGGAACAGGAGGTGCAACTTTGCAGGCACACGCATGGAGGCACACATTGTTTTGTGTTGCTCTTATAGGTTTCAGTAAAAAAAGAAAATACAAAAATTAGAACGCTGATTAATTAATAACGTTCTTTGAGCATTTCGTTGGGCCAGAAGCTCTATATCATTGTTGGTATAGGTACCAAAGAAAAATAATCAGCATATATGCCTTGCAATTTGAAGAAAGCGCAGAAAAAGCAACGTAAGAACTTTAAACAGTTGCGATGTGTTGATTAATTGATTCCCCTCTATCATGTTTTAAAACCCAATTTTCAAACATGGTTTTTTTTACAATTATGGTAGCCTCTTCAACACAACCAGCAGTCAATAATGTGGTCTGTCCTGGTTCTGGACTATGTAATAGTGGTCCATGATCTGGTACAAATTTAGTCAACACTGGTTTCTTGACTATGTAAGAGTGGTCCGTGATCTGGTATAACTGCAGTCAATACTGTGGTGTCTGGACTATGTTAGAGTGGTTCATGATCTGGTATAGCTGCAGTTAATACTGTGGTCTCTCCTGGTTATGGACTATAAAAGAGCGGTTCGTGATCGGGTATAGCAGCCGTCAATACTCTGGTCTGTCCTGGTTCTGGACTATGTAAGACTGGTACATTATCTAGTATATCTGCAGTCAATACTGTGATCTCTCCTGGTTCTGGTCTATGTAAGATTGGTCCATGATCGGCTATTCCTGCATTCAATACTTTGGTCTCTCCTGGTTCTGGACTATGTAAAAGTGGTCCATGATCGGGTATTGCTGCAGCCAATACTGTGGTCTCTCCTGGTGCTGGACTATGTAAGAGTGATCCATGATCTGGTATAGCTGCAGTCAATACTGTAGTCCATTCTGGTACTTAACTATGTAAGGCTGGTCCATGATCGGGTATAGCTGCAGTCAATGCTGTGGTCTCTCCTGGTTCGACTATCAAAGAGTGGTCCATGATCGGGTATAGCTGCAGTCAATACTGTGGTCTCTCCTTGTTCTGGACTATGTAAGAGTGGTCTATGATCGGGTATTGCTTCAGTCAATACTGTGGTCTATTCTGGTTCTGGACTATGTAAAAGTGGCCCATGATCGGGTATAGAAGCAGTCAATGCTGTGGTTTCTCCTAGTTATGGACAATGAAAGAGTGGTTCATGATCTGGTTTAGCTGCAGTAAATACTGTGGTCTCATTGACTACGTAAGAGTGGTCCATGATCGGGTATAGCTGCTGTCAATACTGTGGTCTCTCCTGGTGCTGGGCAATATAAGAGTGGTCCATGATCGTGTATTGCTGCAGTCAATACTGTTGTATATTCTGGTGCAGGACTATGTAAGAGTGGTCCATGATTGGATACAGCCGCAGTCAATACTGTGGTCTCTCCTGGTTCTGGACTGTGTAAGAGTGGTCTATGATCGGGTATAGCTGCAGCCAATACTGTGGTCTTTCTCGGTTCTGGACTATGTAAGGGTGGTCCATGATCGGGTAAAGCTGCAGTCAATACTGTGGTGTTTCCTGGTTCTGGACTATGTAAGAGAGGTCCATGATCGGATACAGCTGCTGTCAATAGTGTGGTCTGTCCTGGTTCTGGACTATGTAAGAGTGGTCCATGATCGGGTATAGCTGCAGTCAATACTGTCGTCTCTGGACTATGTAATAATGGTCCATGATCGGGTATACCTGCACTCAATAGTATGGTCTCTCCTAGTTCTCGACTATATAAGAGTGCTCCATGATCGGGTAGAGCTGCAGCCAATACTGTGGTCTCTCCTGGTTCTAGACTATGTAAGAGTGGTCCATGCTCGGGTATAGCTGCAGTCAATACTGTGGTCTATTCTGGTTCTGGACTACGTAAGCGTGCTACATCATCTGGTATAGCTGCAGTCAATACTATGGTCGCTCCTGGTTCTGGACTATGTAAGAGTGGTCCATGATCAGGTATAGCTGCAGTAAATACTGTGGTCTTTCCGATTCTGGACTATGTAAAAGTGGTCCATGGTCGGGTATTGCTCCTGTCAATACTTTGGTCTCTCCTGATTTTGGACTATGTAAGAATAGTCCATGATCTGGTATAGCTGCAGTCAATACTGTGGTCTCTCCTGGTTTTAGACTACGTACGATTTGTCCATTATCTGGTATAGCTGCAGTCAATACTGTGGTCTTACCTGGGAGAATGTGACCTCGGATCGGGTATAGCTGCAACACGAAACATTACCTTTTACTTCAAAATCTTTCCCCTCTGTTTGTTAAATAACAGGATTTTTGTGGCAGACTTTTGCCGTTAATAAGCAAATAAGACATGAGTGCACAGGAAGATTATATTCTTGAAAATTGTATGGAAATTGAGAGTCAGCTATTTAAGTATAACCGTTTACTTTTACTTTTATTGGAGCACAATTAAAAAAAATCACAGACTGAATGCATGTCCAACATCGGCTGGGCATAAAAAACATTACTTGTCTCCACTTGTTGACCCTTTACCAATTGATAGAATGATGTAACGTGTTGATGAAACATGACAATGCTTGTTTTATTTTCATGCCTGGTGACTGTTCTTCCTGCTAAAAACAACATCCATTGTGAAGGTAATAACGCCGTCAAGTCTATTAGTGTAACTAAATAGTTCGATAAATGACGGATGGCGCTTATGAGGTGTCTGTGCAAAAATATAAATCCGTGAAGTTAATAAAACAGATCGTTTCTGAGCAGAACGCAATGTGCAGCCTGTGTCTAATTGACCTGAACGGACCTGAACGGATAGATTGGCAACCCTGTCGAAAATACATGTAGCTGACTAATAACTAATGGATTTCGGATATCTTAAACGTTTTTGCAAGTTTGTTTTATTTCAATTGAACACAAGGACGACTCAAGCTAATGTGATGGCTATCTTCTAAATTTAAATAATACATTGGCATTTGCTCTAAAACTTTAAAGCGCATATTAACTTTCGTTCGATCGCCGACATTTTTTTCAAATTATTTTTTCGTACGTAACTGGAGCTGTTATGGAAATGAAAAACGATCGATTGTACTTATTCGAAACAAATTATCCAGAACGATAAAGAATAACATCATCTGCGGCTATACCAAAAATGAAGATGATAAAAACATAATAGTATGTGCATTTGTTTAATTTTTGCATCTTTAATTTTTAATCTTCTCGTAGATGTATTTCACTTTTTGATATGAATCATTTCTTTATTTAATACATGTATACCGTATATAGACTAGATATTGAGACGTAAACTGGCATTGAGGATTACTTGAAAATTGGTTTGTTTACTCCATATCTTAGTCGGCGATGATAAGCTATTACAATTAACAGAAAAGTCAAATAATTATCTAGCAAAGTGACAATGGTGTGTTTGTGAGAAACTGTTTTTTTAAACAATGTTTACTGGCTTGACTACATAATCTATGACATGATCATACATCTAAAGAATATCGTTATTTAAATACAATGTACCCTGGATATCTAGTTATTGACTGAGTCTGCACATAGTCGTATGTACTGGCGCAGTGCCTAAATCCGCCACCCCAGCCGAATAAGCGTTTTTTTTACCGGCGATTTCTATTTTGTTGATCTCAGTCAATCAGATACTTTCCCTTAACAATACTGACGAGTTTTTATCTTGATTTGTGCATAAATAAATATTTAATCCAATTATGTACATAACCCTAAATGCAAACAAACTGCATGCGGGGAATTTATTTCATACTGCGCATGCGCAGCTTTGAGGCCCCGCATTGTGTCCATGTTAAAATTAAAGTATCGTGTTTTAATATTATGTCCATGTGAGCATGTGCAGCATAAAAATAACCATTATTCATTGGCACTACATACAATAAAATGCGGGAAAAAATGCATATTAAGTGCGCAACTGTCTCGCTACTCAAAAGCTTCATTATTTGTCCCACATGCACGCAGGGCATCAGTTTCAGAGCTATTTTTATAACAACAAATTAGTATTGGGAAGAAATTGAAACATTGTATTAACAACAGACAGCAAGCTGCTTAATATAGAAAATTAAATAAGAACAATAGTCAAATGTGGAATAAGCATGTTACGGTTCCTGATCTACGATTTTCACTAAGCAACTTCGGATCACCGCGTTTTTTTTTAAACACTAGAAAATGAACCTTAAATAAAGAAAAGTGAGATTTTTGTCAATAGGCGTCAATAAAAGTTGCTTTGAAAACAGAATTTATAAAACATTATTATTTTCGAGCAGTTTGAACATTTTGAAAAGGGGTGGCGGATTTAGGCGCGGTAGTGCTCATTTTTTACACTGTTTAGGCCTTCAATCTCGATAAATATTTTTCATTTGCCATGTATTTGAAATGTAACCAAAACACGCCAGCAAATGCACATTAAACCTAACTTGAGTTATGTAAATGTTTATGTCAATCGGTAAACAACTTTTGAAAATATCGTAAAAATACCGTCCAAATGTGGCGGATTTAAGCACTGCGCCAATACACTCGTCAACATTGAAAAAAAAGGCATAAACTATGAAGCATTGCAGGCGTTCAGGGAAAATTAATGGCCATACAAAACGAAAAGAAACAATAGTCACAAATAATATATTCCCCTTCATGGCAAAGGGCAATTTTCTTGTAAGACTGACATGAGCTGTTTGGCGCCGGTTGAGCTACTACAAAAGTCATTAACCATGCTATAAAGGGCTTTTTTTTAACTATATTTTTTTTCACAATATGTCTTGTAAAAGGTCGTGTTGGTAGTAATATTTATACAACTTGTTCCCAGGAAATGCATTGGCGGAGGAAAGAGTTGTCAGTCTTATGTTCTTATGCTGGCAAAGGGAATGTGTTTAGGCAATAATGAATGCACTCCAACGTTCATAAATGGCGGTATTTAGGTCCACATAAAACAGTTATTCCAAGCAATATTAAATTAATTTGTGCACAGAGACCACACGTTTTGTATCCGGCATACATCCTGTGAGTGATCGACAGCCCGTATCGATATTGCGGACATATAGCAACACATAAAGTTACCTCACTTTAATTCAAACCGTTCAAAATTTATAGCGCAGACATGTTTTGTGACGTCAGGATGGTCCTCATGATAGGTGCGCGACACTCCGTTTGATCACCAACCAAACTCACATGAGTCGGGGTATGGAATTGCCCCCCCCCACCCCCCTCCCCAACAGCAGCGGTGCGAAACGTTCGCGCTAACCACAGCAAAAGGATTCGTTTAAGGGCGGACGAATTGTATAACGTACTACGGACAACCATGACAACATCAATACGTTTCTCGATTTTTGGGAGGGTTGTGGGGGGGGGGGGGGGAATACCTAACTGCAAACAAGCAGTCGTATTGCAAATCTAATTAATACATACTTGAAGTTTCAATATATTGAGATAAACTCTATTTAAACAATGATTTATAATAATAACAAGGGTCGTCAAAAATGTGTACTGCCGATATAACTCTCACATATTTTGCCAGAAACATAAACAATTAAAATGTATGTAATGCTCACCCTTTCCTTTACAACTTTATGTGACATTTATTATGTTGCTTAAAACTACAAAATAACATCAGGTTATGAAGTACTCACGGTTACTAGGTTAGATACCAGTAAATAGTGGGGAATCCCCCGTGGTTTTACTTGATATAAGTGATTCACGTGTTTTCATCAGTTTGAACGAAAACAACAGAAATATGTCAAATTATTCCATCGTTTAGCGTTACAAACGCTTTATAATGTTATCAATTTCACCTGATAATTACACATTAAGGAAACTGTATTTAGAGTATCTTTTTATGTCCGTGGTATTATTTCGATACTTTATATACACTACTCTTTCATTTTTGGGAATCTGAGTCCAAAAGTTGGCAAATTGTCAATTTGGCAATCTGTGAACAGGTCCCTTTAACAGGCGTTTTCTTTAAATGTTGGGTCATCAGAACGGAAAGGTTGTTTAAACAACACAATGTTGTAACAAATGTAACAACACGCAATATAATTTATAATTTATATATATATTATTTGCTAACGAATAAATGATACAACTCGCAACCAAGTTACTTTTTAATAAATTAACAAAGCAAATCATAGTATCGAGATTAATAATGCGCTAACTGTTTGCACAAATATGTGCTTTTAAATTTATAAAGCATCAGCTTACAACGTGTCTTTCTTGTTTGGGCTGCAAATGTTAACTCTTTGAACTGCTTCCATCACGACCTTGAATCTGCCCATTATTTTTTTCTAAATCATAATTACAAAAAGGCCAACATGTGTCTACGCACATTCCATAAAATAAAATTAAGTATGGGTTTCCAAGTATGACTAAAGGCTGTCGTCACCCAATCTCATGTATGTTCAACTCCCGTCAGTTGTTGTTATCACAATGTTCATACACGTTCTATGTGATCTTCGCTCATATTCGTTCCTGTTGTAGTGGTGCAATGGGTAAAACAATTTTACTTTCAATTTGATTTTTCAGCAGGTATGTGTCTATCTTTGCTCCCTTCCTGCAAAATAAAGACGCTTAAGGTATAAAGTCCTTCTTCATGATAACAACAAATGTAAAAACAATATTCTATATACAATAAAATAATATATTATAATGAGTAAATAACAGCATGCAAGTTTTCATGTAAACTGTTTACCTTTTAAAAGCATCTATTAGAAGCAGTACTTAAACTCTTGAAAACCCTGGATTTAGCAAATTTTTTAATTATGTCAAGAAACTGGTCTAGCTTTCACCCCTGCTAATTTTTAGCAGCACCCTGTACTTTTTTTTATCCCAGATCTTTCCCTAATAGTTCACCTTATTTTGAAAAAAAAAATTATACAGTGTAAATGTGTTTTTATAGTTTTTAAAGATATGCCAATGAGGCTAAAAGTAATAATAAATATCTGTACATACGCAAGTACATGTAATCCCCCCCAAAAAATTAGACTCACTAAAAATTAAATATGTTCAACAAGGAACTGTCCTTATATAGTGGTATGCAAATGCTTTTTTTATGAAATATGCATAATTATGTAATAAAAATTCAATTTAGTTTATGAAAAAAAAAAGAACTGTCAGAGGAGAGAGCGCTCGACTATTCGAAGTATAACAGTGATACATATTTTAGAACATGGAAGGGGCAAAAATTTGCTGAAATACAAAACTGAGTTTTGGAATTATTTCATCAATTTATTCCAAATGTCAAGTGAATACCTTATGCAGTAAAAATTATAAGACTTTGGAACAAAAAAAAGATTAACTCCAAAATCTGAAAAGTGGGCATACCTCGGTCAAAAAACAAAACAGGGTTATGTGGATTGTGGCACCTAATGCTGTAGTTGATGACAAAGGTATATTCCATGTTTCAAGTGAATAACCTATCAAGGTTTGAAGTTATAAAAACTTAAATAAAAACTTAAATCTGAATATCTATGTGAAAATTGACATAACTGTTCCTAAATACAAAACAGAGTTATAGGGAATGTTGTACCTTATGCCAGAGTTGATGCCAAAGGTGTATTCCAAGTTTCATGTGAATACCCCATGAAGTTTTGAAATCACAAAACATTCAATAAAAACTTTAATCCAAAATGTCTACATGAAAAAGAGGCATAACTCTGTCAAAAGACAAAACTGAATTATGTAGAATGTTGCATCCCATTTCGAAGTTGACAACAACGGCACATTCAAAGTTTCAAATGAATAACCTGTGTAGTTTGGAAGTAATACGGCTTTTGGATACAAACTCTAACAAGAAAATCTATGTGAACAAGTGACAAAAACAACTTGGAAACTATTGAACTTTAAGCCTTATTTTGAATATATATCATCAGGGGCATAGCGCGGCCAAATTCGTTTTAACTGGAAATACAAAACAAAAAAAGTAAGCTGGTTGCCAGGGGGCCACTGTATCCAGGGCAACGCGTTGGCTATGGGTCCAGCGGACCGGATCCCTTCGGAAGATCCAGAATGTTAAAATTCTATGAAACACTAAAACGCCATTCCTGACATTTAGACTATTATATTCTCTGACAAGTTTAGACCGTCAGTTTCATAGGAGTTGCTCTTAAAATGTGTGTAATGGCTGGCGCTTAGTTATTAAACAACACTAACTCACTTTGTCAGTTTTAAAGCATATCTTTACAAAATTTGCAGTTTATATGTCATCAATTTCGATAAAGTTACACCTTGAAAATCAAAGCAAGTGGCCTTTCCCTTCGTCTTGCGAAAATGTCTACAACAATGTTAGAATTTCTTTTTCGCGGTAAATGCTGAGAAGACCAATGCCGGGTAGACACTAATATTTAGTACGCAAAATGTGTTCATTACGCAGTAAGCGAAAACAAACATTTAGTTGTCAGTACGCAAATTCAATTTTACGCAGTATTTAGTATTAAGGCCCTTAAATTAGACAGTATTCCATATGCAAAGGGGATGGGAGTGACATCCTTTGGTTTGCTGCCGAATTATAACAAAACAATACTTCACTAGTTTTAGTAGCATAATTAATTAAGCAGCAAATGATTAAAAATAACCATTTTAAAACTGACTTTTATTTCGGACCGATCCATTAGGAAATACAAGTATGCACATTTACGGAATGTATGTTGTTTTGCCTGATGTTTTTCCCTCACTTTTAAGAAGTATACTTAGTCCCAGTTTGTAATTGAATGCATTTCATAAATCATTGAGCTTGCCTGCTGTATTATTAAAATTCAATAATATCAATTAATATTGAGGTAATAATTCCAATTAACTAACTAATTTTACATTTACATTTTAACCATGTAGTTAAACGTAAAGTCGTTGACATAATCAAATGTATGTCAAAGACATTGTTTTCAAATAAACAATATTCGGAGGGGTTTATTAGGTTCATGGTTCCATGCTACCTATTGGGGAAGGCGTAAGCATGTTGCAGACCCCACTTAGATGTAATGATTTTCATCTTGAAGATGCCGTTCTTGACGTGTACACAAATCGAGAAAAACGTCCGTGTTAGGCGGATCGCTGGTAGACGACATATTAACACGATGCAAACAATTGCGTTTAGCAAAACAAGGGAAAGAATACATTACGTAAATAAAAGAATAAACTGTTCGCAAAAAAGTAGAGGCTCAATTTTGTAGAGAAACTAAAAGAACACGGACCGGCGAAAACGCTAGTGACTGGATTTATGAGAGTATTATTTACCCCTACCCACCCTTTGGCACTGAATTTTATTTCATTTTTCGAAGTAAATGTCATTTTAGATTTTTTAGATTTTAATTTCAGTGTTTACTCGAACGAGTAAACGAGTATGCGGCGCTACGCGCCTGATCATGGTATTGTGTGTTTACTTAATTTGATATGTATGTTACATAAAACATGTCTCTGCTGCGATTTTGTTTTTCATTTGAAATCATCACAGTACAATCTAAATTCTGTACTATATACTTTAACCAACATTCAGATCTAGACTATACAATAAGAATCTGGGCCTTGTCAGAAAATTTCTTAAGTCTAAGGCTGCTCATTTCATGTATATGTCATTTTAAATTCAAGATTTCTAACTAGTAAATATTGCTGAGATGTTTCATATTTTACCATCTTGTAAACATAAACATAGGATTTCACGTATAAATTTGACTATTTTTTTTTTTACAAAAGTACAACTTAAGTTATGATTCCCCATAGGAGCTTTGTGAATACCAATCCAGGTGCTACATGCATTTTGTGACTGAACTAGTCAATATCTGGCATAAGGCTTATCTTCAATCACAAGTTAGATGTTAAAGGGGCTATTTCATCGAAAAGGACCTCAAGGGGGGGGGGGGGGGCGGCAATTTCTTAAAAAAAAAAACCACTGCAATTCAGATATTAATACTGACATAATAATGGTTAAAACATGTTATATATAATGAAAAAAGAGTGCACGCATTCTGAGATAAAAATCAATTTATAATATGGCCTTGTTTGTTTAGCCCTATTCCTGTTTACATTTTGACATTAGTATTAGAAGCGTTTGGTATTTGTAACCTTAGTTAACACATGAAGCCTAACGAAACATGATAGCGCTGTCTACTGTCATTTCTCCAAAGGGCTTAAAGTCGTGAGTTCGATAACCGCTTTGGGTTTATTTTTTTCGGACTGTTTAGCTAATTTGTTTTTATCAAATATCTTATTGTGTATTATATTCTTTTTATTTTATTTATGTAATGCACATGTCTTAGGAAAGCGCATTTCTATCAAATAATATAATTTATAGTGCAATAGGAAACCAATTTTTTGTTGACATGGTCCCTTTAATTATAAATTTGTAATATTTGTAGCATACTGTGACCGAAATAGGTTAGTTATTTAACGAGCCCATTTGTACATTTGTTATATTTCTAATAAAACATTTATCAATGATTGTTCAATTTTAAGACACTTAGGTAACCAGGTGAATGTCGAGAGCCTTTTGGGGTTTTTACTTGAGCGTTATCAGCAATTATAATTTAATGTAACACCCGGCTAAGTCAATGTTAACACCGACAAATATGTGTGTTATCAGTCTTCAATTCAGGAGAACACGAAAGTCAATCGTTCTTTTGATATCCTGAACCTTGTTCAAATGCGTATATTTCAGTGTTTTGTTGAGTACGCAGGGCTAATTAAAAGTTTAAAGGAATATATTCACAGATATTTGTATTTGTGAAAAAAAATCATATAATTTCTTAACTGCCAATTCACCTGACGCATAATTGCTAACTAACTCAAACTTTCAGGAAAATTTAAACACGGACACAAAAACACAAAGCAGTGTCTCATCTGGGGCATGTTACTTTGCTAAGGCGTAATACAATGAGTTTGTTTCATGTTACCCGACCTACCCTCAAATGCCTCGACCCTAGAACATTTTATTGAGCGGGTCAGAGATTTGTTTTGTTTTTTATGTACTTTTTTCCAATAATTAAATGTTTTTGGATAAATAAGTGTTTTGTTTTGATAGCATCCACTTCAAAACAATGTTTAAGAATATTACTGGTAGATCTTTATTTCGAATATTTATTCACTTTTAGCATCCTCAAGTTGACCATTTACGAAAAAAATTAAAAAAAACAACAAAAAAAACTCCTTCCAACCTACCCTAATTTTTTGGGGCATGTAACCTTAAACAAACATATTTTTTAACGCCACGCACAAATATACTGTTGCACATTTTTAGAACATTTGCGCTTTGCATCGCGGTTGAAACAAACATACAGCAATGCTTAGCAAATCAACAAAGTTGCCATTATATTAAATTAGCTCCTATAGTTTCTAAAAAATATACACTTAAATCAACGCTTTTATTCATTTGCAGTCATACGCCAAACACGATGACTCCAACATGCGCCAAGCAGACGACTGGTAGATATGCATGACGTCACGTGTCTTCTAATAATAGACGTCTAACATACCAAACTGATGTCAAGATACCCAGATGGGCACTCCCTGGAATACCACTCGTATTCGCCGCCAAGCAGTCCGAGAGGTAGACGTTATATATATAAAAGAATCTAAACTACAAGAAAAACAAGCAGATAAATCTCGACAAGTCACGTGACAGGGAGTACTTTGACATTCGGAAAGCCCCGGCCTCGACCAGCTCTGTTGGAAGTAATAATAGTACTGCTAAACCGGTCGGTACTTCCAATAAAGTAATTCCAACTGATACACCGAGGAAAACCCCTCGGGAACCCCCAATATTCGTGTCACCGCGGAACGACACAAAGGCGCTAAAGACTCCGAGAAAAGAGTCCCCCGAAAAGAAAAACACTCCTAGGAAAGATGACAAAATTCATCTGTAAAACAAACTAAAAATGAATTAGGTCTAACTCCGCGGTATGGATACATGGTTACTAAGCTTTATGATTGAGAAATCATGTACTTAAAACCTTCCGAAGTGAGAAACACTCGTGACCAAATTACGGCTCATTTCCAAGATGGCCGTTCTATGATTTCAACGCTTACTGAGTTGCTTTACGGGCGTGTAGAGAGATACGGTTAGGTGGCAACGATGTGCCGCCTATCGAACTTATGCAAACGGATGAACTAGATGGTGAAAAAAAAAGGAAAAATATGGTACGTTGTCAATGGTAACCGCACACTCTACGTTTTCAGACGCTTTGAGAAATGTGGAGCTCTGACCACGATGCAGGTGGTTGCAAGGAAATACGATGCAATCGAAATAGACAAACACTTTTTTACTAGAAATAAAGGTCGGACAGTGTCGATTACGAATTACGCTGCTATAGGGGCCAAATTTGCCAAGGAGGTGTCGAAATGGAAAGAGTGGAAAGCAAAACGGTCTTCTTAGAAACCTGGCGCCAAAGGAACGGCTGGCAAAGGACAAAGTAACCCACCCATAAAACCACCGGGCGCGCAAACAAATCGTAAGAATAGGAATTATTACTGTAACACCAGCTATTAACTCTTCTTTCACGCCTTTACTATTATGGGCTGTTTAGAAAATAAATTATGTTATGACTTACTAGTAATTGCATAAATGTAAAACGTTTTGAATACAAAAAAAGAAAGATTACTTTTGTTTCATTTCAGAATCCAGTTGTTGTACGATAAGTTAACGAACGTGTCATGCAACTGTACAGGGGAGTCACTCTCCTAACCAAAGTCCTGATGGCATAGAAGCAGTTGTATCCCGTGTGTACTGTATCTGTAAACTTTTCAATCTATAAACGAAACAGCTACCTTGTCAACGTGCCAATAAAAATACATGTAAAACACATGTTAACAGATACGTGGAATGAACAAAGTATATGTATTTATGCATGTGTGGTACAAAATGGCGAAATTCTGTGATATGTTCTTATTTATATTCCTGCTATTATTTACTTTTGTGTAAACTGTATTAAATAAAAATGTAATTTAAAAATAACATACATTGATGTACTTGTATATGCGGTTTAATGCGGTTAAATTACTATATCGTATGATTACCATGTTACGGTCGACGTAAATTAACGTCATAGCGTACCTGTGGAACAGGAGGTGCAACTTTGCAGGCACACGCATGGAGGCACACATTGTTTTGTGTTGCTCTTATAGGTTTCAGTAAAAAAAGAAAATACAAAAATTAGAACGCTGATTAATTAATAACGTTCTTTGAGCATTTCGTTGGGCCAGAAGCTCTATATCATTGTTGGTATAGGTACCAAAGAAAAATAATCAGCATATATGCCTTGCAATTTGAAGAAAGCGCAGAAAAAGCAACGTAAGAACTTTAAACAGTTGCGATGTGTTGATTAATTGATTCCCCTCTATCATGTTTTAAAACCCAATTTTCAAACATGGTTTTTTTACAATTATGGTAGCCTCTTCAACACAACCAGCAGTCAATAATGTGGTCTGTCCTGGTTCTGGACTATGTAATAGTGGTCCATGATCTGGTACCAATTTAGTCAACACTGGTTTCTTGACTATGTAAGAGTGGTCCGTGATCTGGTATAACTGCAGTCAATACTGTGGTGTCTGGACTATGTTAGAGTGGTTCATGATCTGGTATAGCTGCAGTTAATACTGTGGTCTCTCCTGGTTATGGACTATAAAAGAGCGGTTCGTGATCGGGTATAGCAGCCGTCAATACTCTGGTCTGTCCTGGTTCTGGACTATGTAAGACTGGTACATTATCTAGTATATCTGCAGTCAATACTGTGATCTCTCCTGGTTCTGGTCTATGTAAGATTGGTCCATGATCGGCTATTCCTGCATTCAATACTTTGGTCTCTCCTGGTTCTGGACTATGTAAAAGTGGTCCATGATCGGGTATTGCTGCAGCCAATACTGTGGTCTCTCCTGGTGCTGGACTATGTAAGAGTGATCCATGATCTGGTATAGCTGCAGTCAATACTGTAGTCCATTCTGGTACTTAACTATGTAAGGCTGGTCCATGATCGGGTATAGCTGCAGTCAATGCTGTGGTCTCTCCTGGTTCGACTATCAAAGAGTGGTCCATGATCGGGTATAGCTGCAGTCAATACTGTGGTCTCTCCTTGTTCTGGACTATGTAAGAGTGGTCTATGATCGGGTATTGCTTCAGTCAATACTGTGGTCTATTCTGGTTCTGGACTATGTAAAAGTGGCCCATGATCGGGTATAGAAGCAGTCAATGCTGTGGTTTCTCCTAGTTATGGACAATGAAAGAGTGGTTCATGATCTGGTTTAGCTGCAGTAAATACTGTGGTCTCATTGACTACGTAAGAGTGGTCCATGATCGGGTATAGCTGCTGTCAATACTGTGGTCTCTCCTGGTGCTGGGCAATATAAGAGTGGTCCATGATCGTGTATTGCTGCAGTCAATACTGTTGTATATTCTGGTGCAGGACTATGTAAGAGTGGTCCATGATTGGATACAGCTGCAGTCAATACTGTGGTCTCTCCTGGTTCTGGACTGTGTAAGAGTGGTCTATGATCGGGTATAGCTGCAGCCAATACTGTGGTCTTTCTCGGTTCTGGACTATGTAAGGGTGGTCCATGATCGGGTAAAGCTGCAGTCAATACTGTGGTGTTTCCTGGTTCTGGACTATGTAAGAGAGGTCCATGATCGGATACAGCTGCTGTCAATAGTGTGGTCTGTCCTGGTTCTGGACTATGTAAGAGTGGTCCATGATCGGGTATAGCTGCAGTCAATACTGTCGTCTCTGGACTATGTAATAATGGTCCATGATCGGGTATACCTGCACTCAATAGTATGGTCTCTCCTAGTTCTCGACTATATAAGAGTGCTCCATGATCGGGTAGAGCTGCAGCCAATACTGTGGTCTCTCCTGGTTCTAGACTATGTAAGAGTGGTCCATGCTCGGGTATAGCTGCAGTCAATACTGTGGTCTATTCTGGTTCTGGACTACGTAAGCGTGCTACATCATCTGGTATAGCTGCAGTCAATACTATGGTCGCTCCTGGTTCTGGACTATGTAAGAGTGGTCCATGATCAGGTATAGCTGCAGTAAATACTGTGGTCTTTCCGATTCTGGACTATGTAAAAGTGGTCCATGGTCGGGTATTGCTCCTGTCAATACTTTGGTCTCTCCTGATTTTGGACTATGTAAGAATAGTCCATGATCTGGTATAGCTGCAGTCAATACTGTGGTCTCTCCTGGTTTTAGACTACGTACGATTTGTCCATTATCTGGTATAGCTGCAGTCAATACTGTGGTCTTACCTGGGAGAATGTGACCTCGGATCGGGTATAGCTGCAACACGAAACATTACCTTTTACTTCAAAATCTTTCCCCTCTGTTTGTTAAATAACAGGATTTTTGTGGCAGACTTTTGCCGTTAATAAGCAAATAAGACATGAGTGCACAGGAAGATTATATTCTTGAAAATTGTATGGAAATTGAGAGTCAGCTATTTAAGTATAACCGTTTACTTTTACTTTTATTGGAGCACAATTAAAAAAAATCACAGACTGAATGCATGTCCAACATCGGCTGGGCATAAAAAACATTACTTGTCTCCACTTGTTGACCCTTTACCAATTGATAGAATGATGTAACGTGTTGATGAAACATGACAATGCTTGTTTTATTTTCATGCCTGGTGACTGTTCTTCCTGCTAAAAACAACATCCATTGTGAAGGTAATAACGCCGTCAAGTCTATTAGTGTAACTAAATAGTTCGATAAATGACGGATGGCGCTTATGAGGTGTCTGTGCAAAAATATAAATCCGTGAAGTTAATAAAACAGATCGTTTCTGAGCAGAACGCAATGTGCAGCCTGTGTCTAATTGACCTGAACGGACCTGAAAGGATAGATTGGCAACCCTGTCGAAAATACATGTAGCTGACTAATAACTAATGGATTTCGGATATCTTAAACGTTTTTGCAAGTTTGTTTTATTTCAATTGAACACAAGGACGACTCAAGCTAATGTGATGGCTATCTTCTAAATTTAAATAATACATTGGCATTTGCTCTAAAACTTTAAAGCGCATATTAACTTTCGTTCGATCGCCGACATTTTTTTCAAATTATTTTTTCGTACGTAACTGGAGCTGTTATGGAAATGAAAAACGATCGATTGTACTTATTCGAAACAAATTATCCAGAACGATAAAGAATAACATCATCTGCGGCTATACCAAAAATGAAGATGATAAAAACATAATAGTATGTGCATTTGTTTAATTTTTGCATCTTTAATTTTTAATCTTCTCGTAGATGTATTTCACTTTTTGATATGAATCATTTCTTTATTTAATACATGTATACCGTATATAGACTAGATATTGAGACGTAAACTGGCATTGAGGATTACTTGAAAATTGGTTTGTTTACTCCATATCTTAGTCGGCGATGATAAGCTATTACAATTAACAGAAAAGTCAAATAATTATCTAGCAAAGTGACAATGGTGTGTTTGTGAGAAACTGTTTTTTTAAACAATGTTTACTGGCTTGACTACATAATCTATGACATGATCATACATCTAAAGAATATCGTTATTTAAATACAATGTACCCTGGATATCTAGTTATTGACTGAGTCTGCACATAGTCGTATGTACTGGCGCAGTGCCTAAATCCGCCACCCCAGCCGAATAAGCGTTTTTTTACCGGCGATTTCTATTTTGTTGATCTCAGTCAATCAGATACTTTCCCTTAACAATACTGACGAGTTTTTATCTTGATTTGTGCATAAATAAATATTTAATCCAATTATGTACATAACCCTAAATGCAAACAAACTGCATGCGGGGAATTTATTTCATACTGCGCATGCGCAGCTTTGAGGCCCCGCATTGTGTCCATGTTAAAATTAAAGTATCGTGTTTTAATATTATGTCCATGTGAGCATGTGCAGCATAAAAATAACCATTATTCATTGGCACTACATACAATAAAATGCGGGAAAAAATGCATATTAAGTGCGCAACTGTCTCGCTACTCAAAAGCTTCATTATTTGTCCCACATGCACGCAGGGCATCAGTTTCAGAGCTATTTTTATAACAACAAATTAGTATTGGGAAGAAATTGAAACATTGTATTAACAACAGACAGCAAGCTGCTTAATATAGAAAATTAAATAAGAACAATAGTCAAATGTGGAATAAGCATGTTACGGTTCCTGATCTACGATTTTCACTAAGCAACTTCGGATCACCGCGTTTTTTTTTAAACACTAGAAAATGAACCTTAAATAAAGAAAAGTGAGATTTTTGTCAATAGGCGTCAATAAAAGTTGCTTTGAAAACAGAATTTATAAAACATTATTATTTTCGAGCAGTTTGAACATTTTGAAAAGGGGTGGCGGATTTAGGCGCGGTAGTGCTCATTTTTTACACTGTTTAGGCCTTCAATCTCGATAAATATTTTTCATTTGCCATGTATTTGAAATGTAACCAAAACACGCCAGCAAATGCACATTAAACCTAACTTGAGTTATGTAAATGTTTATGTCAATCGGTAAACAACTTTTGAAAATATCGTAAAAATACCGTCCAAATGTGGCGGATTTAAGCACTGCGCCAATACACTCGTCAACATTGAAAAAAAAGGCATAAACTATGAAGCATTGCAGGCGTTCAGGGAAAATTAATGGCCATACAAAACGAAAAGAAACAATAGTCACAAATAATATATTCCCCTTCATGGCAAAGGGCAATTTTCTTGTAAGACTGACATGAGCTGTTTGGCGCCGGTTGAGCTACTACAAAAGTCATTAACCATGCTATAAAGGGCTTTTTTTTAACTATATTTTTTTTCACAATATGTCTTGTAAAAGGTCGTGTTGGTAGTAATATTTATACAACTTGTTCCCAGGAAATGCATTGGCGGAGGAAAGAGTTGTCAGTCTTATGTTCTTATGCTGGCAAAGGGAATGTGTTTAGGCAATAATGAATGCACTCCAACGTTCATAAATGGCGGTATTTAGGTCCACATAAAACAGTTATTCCAAGCAATATTAAATTAATTTGTGCACAGAGACCACACGTTTTGTATCCGGCATACATCCTGTGAGTGATCGACAGCCCGTATCGATATTGCGGACATATAGCAACACATAAAGTTACCTCACTTTAATTCAAACCGTTCAAAATGTATAGCGCAGACATGTTTTGTGACGTCAGGATGGTCCTCATGATAGGTGCGCGACACTCCGTTTGACCACCAACCAAACTCACATGAGTCGGGGTATGGAATTGCCCCCCCCCCCCACCCCCCTCCCCAACAGCAGCGGTGCGATACGTTCGCGCTAACCACAGCAAAAGGATTCGTTTAAGGGCTGACGAATTGTATAACGTACTACGGACAACCATGACAACATCAATACGTTTCTCGATTTTTGGGAGGGTTGTGGGGGGGGGGGGGGAATACCTAACTGCAAACAAGCAGTCGTATTGCAAATCTAATTAATACATACTTGAAGTTTCAATGTATTGAGATAAACTCTATTTAAACAATGATTTATAATAATAACAAGGGTCGTCAAAAATGTGTACTGCCGATATAACTCTCACATATTTTGCCAGAAACATAAACAATTAAAATGTATGTAATGCTCACCCTTTCCTTTACAACTTTATGTGACATTTATTATGTTGCTTAAAACTACAAAATAACATCAGGTTATGAAGTACTCACGGTTACTAGGTTAGATACCAGTAAATAGTGGGGAATCCCCCGTGGTTTTACTTGATATAAGTGATTCACGTGTTTTCATCAGTTTGAACGAAATCAACAGAAATATGTCAAATTATTCCATCGTTTAGCGTTACAAACGCTTTATAATGTTATCAATTTCACCTGATAATTACACATTAAGGAAACTGTATTTAGAGTATCTTTTTATGTCCGTGGTATTATTTCGATACTTTATATACACTATTCTTTCATTTTTGGGAATCTGAGTCCAAAAGTTGGCAAATTGTCAATTTGGCAATCTGTGAACAGGTCCCTTTAACAGGCGTTTTCTTTAAATGTTGGGTCATCAGAACGGAAAGGTTGTTTAAACAACACAATGTTGTAACAAATGTAACAACACGCAATATAATTTATAATTTATATATATATTATTTGCTAACGAATAAATGATACAACTCGCAACCAAGTTACTTTTTAATAAATTAACAAAGCAAATCATAGTATCGAGATTAATAATGCGCTAACTGTTTGCACAAATATGTGCTTTTAAATTTATAAAGCATCAGCTTACAACGTGTCTTTCTTGTTTGGGCTGCAAATGTTAACTCTTTGAACTGCTTCCATCACGACCTTGAATCTGCCCATTATTTTTTTCTAAATCATAATTACAAAAAGGCCAAAATGTGTCTACGCACATTCCATAAAATAAAATTAAGTATGGGTTTCCAAGTATGA
This sequence comes from Congeria kusceri, assembly GCA_027627225.1. NCBI lineage: Eukaryota > Metazoa > Mollusca > Bivalvia > Myida > Dreissenidae > Congeria > Congeria kusceri. The sequence goes on along the minus strand of CM051029.1, from coordinate 40,827,296 downwards.
CTAAAGGCTGTCGTCACCCAATCTCATGTATGTTCAACTCCCGTCAGTTGTTGTTATCACAATGTTCATACACGTTCTATGTGATCTTCGCTCATATTCGTTCCTGTTGTAGTGGTGCAATGGGTAAAACAATTTTACTTTCAATTTGATTTTTCAGCAGGTATGTGTCTATCTTTGCTCCCTTCCTGCAAAATAAAGACGCTTAAGGTATAAAGTCCTTCTTCATGATAACAACAAATGTAAAAACAATATTCTATATACAATAAAATAATATATTATAATGAGTAAATAACAGCATGCAAGTTTTCATGTAAACTGTTTACCTTTTAAAAGCATCTATTAGAAGCAGTACTTAGACTCTTGAAAACCCTGGATTTAGCAAATTTTTTAATTATGTCAAGAAACTGGTCTAGCTTTCACCCCTGCTAATTTTTAGCAGCACCCTGTACTTTTTTTTATCCCAGATCTTTCGTTAATAGTTCACCTTATTTTGAAAAAAAAAATTATACAGTGTAAATGTGTTTTTATAGTTTTTAAAGATATGCCAATGAGGCTAAAAGTAATAATAAATATCTGTACATACGCAAGTACATGTAATCCCCCCAAAAAAATTAGACTCACTAAAAATTAAATATGTTCAACAAGGAACTGTCCTTATATAGTGGTATGCAAATGCTTTTTTTATGAAATATGCATAATTATGTAATGAAAATTCAATTTAGTTTATGAAAAAGTAAAGAACTGTCAGAGGACAGAGCGCTCGACTATTCGAAGTATAACAGTGATACATATTTTAGAACATGGAAGGGGCAAAAATTTGCTGAAATATAAAACTGAGTTTTGGAATTATTTCATCAATTTATTCCAAATTTCAAGTGAATACCTTATGCAGTAAAAATTATAAGACTTTGGAACAAAAAAAAGATTAACTCCAAAATCTGAAAAGTGGGCATACCTCGGTCAAAAAACAAAACAGGCTTATGTGGATTGTGGCACCTAATGCTGTAGTTGATGACAAAGGTATATTCCATGTTTCAAGTGAATAACCTATCAAGGTTTGAAGTTATAAAAACTTAAATAAAAACTTAAATCTGAATATCTATGTGAAAATTGACATAACTGTTCCTAAATACAAAACAGAGTTATAAGGAATGTTGTACCTTATGCCAGAGTTGATGCCAAAGGTGTATTCCAAGTTTCATGTGAATACCCCATGAAGTTTTGAAATCACAAAACATTCAATAAAAACTTTAATCCAAAATGTCTACATGAAAAAGAGGCATAACTCTGTCAAAAGACAAAACTGAATTATGTAGAATGTTGCATCCCATTTCGAAGTTGACAACAACGGCACATTCAAAGTTTCAAATGAATAATCTGTGTAGTTTTGAAGTAATACGGCTTTTGGATACAAACTCTAACAAGAAAATCTATGTGAACAAGTGACAAAAACAACTTGGAAACTATGGAACTTTAAGCCTTATTTTGAATATATATCATCAGGGGCATAGCGCGGCCAAACTCGTTTTAACTGGAAATACAAAACAAAAAAACAAAGTAAGCTGGTTGCCAGGGGGCCACTGTATCCAGGGCAACGCGTTGGCTATTATATTCTCTGACAAGTTTAGACCGTCACTTTCATAGGAGTTGCTCTTAAAATGTGTGTAATGGCTGGCGCTTAGTTATTAAACAACACTAACTCACTTTGTCAGTTTTAAAGCATATCTTTACAAAATTTGCAGTTTATATGTCATCAATTTCGATAAAGTTACACCTTGAAAATCAAAGCAAGTGGCCTTTCCCTTCGTCTTGCGAAAATGTCTACAACAATGTTAGAATTTCTTTTTCGCGGTAAATGCTGAGAAGACCAATGCCGGGTAGACACTAATATTTAGTACGCAGAATGTGTTCATTACGCAGTAAGCGAAAACAAACATTTAGTTGTCAGTACGCAAATTCAATTTTACTCAGTATTTAGTATTAAGGCCCTTAAATTAGGCAGTATTCCATATGCAAAGGGGATGGGAGTGACATCCTTTGGTTTGCTGCCGAATTATAACAAAACAATACTTCACTAGTTTTAGTAGCATAATTAATTAAGCAGCAAATGATTAAAAATAACCATTTTAAAACTGACTTTTATTTCGGACCGATCCATTAGGAAATACAAGTATGCACATTTACGGAATGTATGTTGTTTTGCCTGATGTTTTTCCCTCACTTTTAAGAAGTATACTTAGTCCCAGTTTGTAATTGAATGCATTTCATAAATCATTGAGCTTGCCTGCTGTATTATTAAAATTCAATAATATCAATTAATATTGAGGTAATAATTCCAATTAACTAACTAATTTTACATTTACATTTTAACCATGTAGTTAAACGTAAAGTCGTTGACATAATCAAATGTATGTCAAAGACATTGTTTTCAAATAAACAATATTCGGAGGGGTTTATTAGGTTCATGGTTCCATGCTACCTATTGGGGAAGGCGTAAGCATGTTGCAGACCCCACTTAGATGTAATGATTTTCATCTTGAAGATGCCGTTCTTGACGTGTACACAAATCGAGAAAAACGTCCGTGTTAGGCGGATCGCTGGTAGACGACATATTAACACGATGCAAACAATTGCGTTTAGCAAAACAAGGGAAAGAATACATTACGTAAATAAAAGAATAAACTGTTCGCAAAAAAGTAGAGGCTCAATTTTGTAGAGAAACTAAAAGAACACGGACCGGCGAAAACGCTAGTGACTGGATTTATGAGAGTATTATTTACCCCTACCCACCATTTGGCACTGAATTTTATTTCATTTTTCGAAGTAAATGTCATTTTAGATTTTTTAGATTTTAATTTCAGTGTTTACTCGAACGAGTAAACGAGTATGCGGCGCTACGCGCCTGATCATGGTATTGTGTGTTTACTTAATTTGATATGTATGTTACATAAAACATGTCTCTGCTGCGATTTTGTTTTTAATTTGAAATCATCACAGTACAATCTAAATTCTGTACTATATACTTTAACCAACATTCAGATCTAGACTATACAATAAGAATCTGGGCCTTGTCAGAAAATTTCTTAAGTCTAAGGCTGCTTATTTCATGTATATGTCATTTTAAATTCAAGATTTCTAACTAGTAAATATTGCTGAGATGTTTCATATTTTACCATCTTGTAAACATAAACATAGGATTTCACGTATAAATTTGACTATTTTTTTTTTACAAAAGTACAACTTAAGTTATGATTCCCCATAGGAGCTTTGTGAATACCAATCCAGGTGCTACATGCATTTTGTGACTGAACTAGTCAATATCTGGCATAAGGCTTATCTTCAATCACAAGTTAGATGTTAAAGGGGCTATTTCATCGAAAATGACCTCAAGGGGGGGGGGGGGGCGGCAATTTCTTTAAAAAAAAAACCACTGCAATTCAGATATTAATACTGACATAATAATGGTTAAAACATGTTATATATAATGAAAAAAGAGTGCACGCATTCTGAGATAAAAATCAATTTATAATATGGCCTTGTTTGTTTAGCCCTATTCCTGTTTACATTTTGACATTAGTATTAGAAGCGTTTGGTATTTGTAACCTTAGTTAACACATGAAGCCTAACGAAACATGATAGCGCTGTCTACTGTCATTTCTCCAAAGGGCTTAAAGTCGTGAGTTCGATAACCGCTTTGGGTTTATTTTTTTCGGACTGTTTAGCTAATTTGTTTTTATCAAATATCTTATTGTGTATTATATTCTTTTTATTTTATTTATGTAATGCACATGTCTTAGGAAAGCGCATTTCTATCAAATAATATAATTTATAGTGCAATAGGAAACCAATTTTTTGTTGACATGGTCCCTTTAATTATAAATTTGTAATATTTGTAGCATACTGTGACCGAAATAGGTTAGTTATTTAACGAGCCCATTTGTACATTTGTTATATTTCTAATAAAACATTTATCAATGATTGTTCAATTTTAAGACACTTAGGTAACCAGGTGAATGTCGAGAGCCTTTTGGGGTTTTTACTTGAGCGTTATCAGCAATTATAATTTAATGTAACACCCGGCTAAGTCAATGTTAACACCGACAAATATGTGTGTTATCAGTCTTCAATTCAGGAGAACACGAAAGTCAATCGTTCTTTTGATATCCTGAACCTTGTTCAAATGCGTATATTTCAGTGTTTTGTTGAGTACGCAGGGCTAATTAAAAGTTTAAAGGAATATATTCACAGATATTTGTATTTGTGAAAAAAAATCATATAATTTCTTAACTGCCAATTCACCTGACGCATAATTGCTAACTAACTCAAACTTTCAGGAAAATTTAAACACGGACACAAAAACACAAAGCAGTGTCTCATCTGGGGCATGTTACTTTGCTAAGGCGTAATACAATGAGTTTGTTTCATGTTACCCGACCTACCCTCAAATGCCTCGACCCTAGAACATTTTATTGAGCGGGTCAGAGATTTGTTTTGTTTTTTATGTACTTTTTTCCAATAATTAAATGTTTTTGGATAAATAAGTGTTTTGTTTTGATAGCATCCACTTCAAAACAATGTTTAAGAATATTACTGGTAGATCTTTATTTCGAATATTTATTCACTTTTAGCATCCTCAAGTTGACCATTTACGAAAAAAATTAAAAAAAACAACAAAAAAAACTCCTTCCAACCTACCCTAATTTTTTGCGGCATGTAACCTTAAACAAACATATTTTTTAACGCCACGCACAAATATACTGTTGCACATTTTTAGAACATTTGCGCTTTGCATCGCGGTTGAAACAAACATACAGCAATGCTTAGCAAATCAACAAAGTTGCCATTATATTAAATTAGCTCCTATAGTTTCTAAAAAATATACACTTAAATCAACGCTTTTATTCATTTGCAGTCATACGCCAAACACGATGACTCCAACATGCGCCAAGCAGACGACTGGTAGATATGCATGACGTCACGTGTCTTCTAATAATAGACGTCTAACATACCAAACTGATGTCAAGATACCCAGATGGGCACTCCCTGGAATACCACTCGTATTCGCCGCCAAGCAGTCCGAGAGGTAGACGTTATATATATAAAAGAATCTAAACTACAAGAAAAACAAGCAGATAAATCTCGACAAGTCACGTGACAGGGAGTACTTTGACATTCGGAAAGCCCCGGCCTCGACCAGCTCTGTTGGAAGTAATAATAGTACTGCTAAACCGGTCGGTACTTCCAATAAAGTAATTCCAACTGATACACCGAGGAAAACCCCTCGGGAACCCCCAATATTCGTGTCACCGCGGAACGACACAAAGGCGCTAAAGACTCCGAGAAAAGAGTCCCCCGAAAAGAAAAACACTCCTAGGAAAGATGACAAAATTCATCTGTAAAACAAACTAAAAATGAATTAGGTCTAACTCCGCGGTATGGATACATGGTTACTAAGCTTTATGATTGAGAAATCATGTACTTAAAACCTTCCGAAGTGAGAAACACTCGTGACCAAATTACGGCTCATTTCCAAGATGGCCGTTCTATGATTTCAACGCTTACTGAGTTGCTTTACGGGCGTGTAGAGAGATACGGTTAGGTGGCAACGATGTGCCGCCTATCGAACTTATGCAAACGGATGAACTAGATGGTGAAAAAAAAATGGAAAAATATGGTACGTTGTCAATGGTAACCGCACACTCTACGTTTTCAGACGCTTTGAGAAATGTGGAGCTCTGACCACGATGCAGGTGGTTGCAAGGAAATACGATGCAATCGAAATAGACAAACACTTTTTTACTAGAAATAAAGGTCGGACAGTGTCGATTACGAATTACGCTGCTATAGGGGCCAAATTTGCCAAGGAGGTGTCGAAATGGAAAGAGTGGAAAGCAAAACGGTCTTCTTAGAAACCTGGCGCCAAAGGAACGGCTGGCAAAGGACAAAGTAACCCACCCATAAAACCACCGGGCGCACAAACAAATCGTAAGAATAGGAATTATTACTGTAACACCAGCTATTAACTCTTCTTTCACGCCTTTACTATTACGGGCTGTTTAGAAAATAAATTATGTTATGACTTACTAGTAATTGCATAAATGTAAAACGTTTTGAATACAAAAAAAGAAAGATTACTTTTGTTTCATTTCAGAATCCAGTTGTTGTACGATAAGTTAACGAACGTGTCCTGTAACTCTACAGGGGAGTCACTCTCCTAACCAAAGTCCTGATGGCATAGAAGCAGTTGTATCCCCTGTGTACTGTATCTGTAAACTTTTCAATCTATAAACGAAACAGCTACCTTGTCAACGTGCCAATAAAAATACATGTAAAACACATGTTAACAGATACGTGGAATGAACAAAGTATATGTATTTATGCATGTGTGGTACAAAATGGCGAAATTCTGTGATATGTTCTTATTTATATTCCTACTATTATTTACTTTTGTGTAAACTGTATTAAATAAAAATGTAATTTAAAAATAACATACATTGATGTACTTGTATATGCGGTTTAATGCGGTTAAATTACTATATCGTATGATTACCATGTTACGGTCGACGTAAATTAACGTCATAGCGTACCTGTGGAACAGGAGGTGCAACTTTGCAGGCACACGCATGGAGGCACACATTGTTTTGTGTTGCTCTTATAGGTTTCAGTAAAAAAAGAAAATACAAAAATTAGAACGCTGATTAATTAATAACGTTCTTTGAGCATTTCGTTGGGCCAGAAGCTCTATATCATTGTTGGTATAGGTACCAAAGAAAAATAATCAGCATATATGCCTTGCAATTTGAAGAAAGCGCAGAAAAAGCAACGTAAGAACTTTAAACAGTTGCGATGTGTTGATTAATTGATTCCCCTCTATCATGTTTTAAAACCCAATTTTCAAACATGTTTTTTTTTACAATTATGGTAGCCTCTTCAACACAACCAGCAGTCAATAATGTGGTCTGTCCTGGTTCTGGACTATGTAAGAGTGGTCCATGATCTGGTACAAATTTAGTCAACACTGGTTTCTTGACTATGTAAGAGTGGTCCGTGATCTGGTATAACTGCAGTCAATACTGTGGTGTCTGGACTATGTTAGAGTGGTTCATGACGTGGTATAGCTTCAGTTAATACTGTGGTCTCTCCTGGTTATGGACTATAAAAGAGCGGTTCGTGATCGGGTATAGCAGCCGTCAATACTCTGGTCTGTCCTGGTTCTGGATTATGTAAGACTGGTACATTATCTAGTATATCTGCAGTCAATACTGTGATCTCTCCTGGTTCTGGTCTATGTAAGATTGGTCCATGATCGGCTATTCCTGCATTCAATACTTTGGTCTCTCCTGGTTCTGGACTATGTAAAAGTGGTCCATGATCGGGTATTGCTGCAGCCAATACTGTGGTCTCTCCTGGTGCTGGACTATGTAAGAGTGGTCCATGATCTGGTATAGCTGCAGTCAATACTGTAGTCCATTCTGGTACTTAACTATGTAAGGCTGGTCCATGATCGGGTATAGCTGCAGTCAATGCTGTGGTCTCTCCTGGTTCGACTATCAAAGAATGGTCCATGATCGGGTATAGCTGCAGTCAATACTGTGGTCTCTCCTTGTTCTGGACTATGTAAGAGTGATCTATGATCGGGTATTGCTTCAGTCAATACTGTGGTCTATTCTGGTTCTGGACTATGTAAAAGTGGCCCATGATCGGGTATAGAAGCAGTCAATGCTGTGGTTTCTCCTAGTTCTGGACAATGAAAGAGTGGTTCATGATCTGGTTTAGCTGCAGTAAATACTGTGGTCTCATTGACTACGTAAGAGTGGTCCATGATCGGGTATAGCTGCTGTCAATACTGTGGTCTCTCCTGGTGCTGGGCAATATAAGAGTGGTCCATGATCGTGTATTGCTGCAGTCAATACTGTTGTATATTCTGGTGCAGGACTATGTAAGAGTGGTCCATGATTGGATATAGCTGCAGTCAATACTGTGGTCTGTCCTGGTTCTGGACTGTGTAAGAGTGGTCTATGATCGGGTATAGCTGCAGCCAATACTGTGGTCTCTCTCGGTTCTGGACTATGTAAGGGTGGTCCATGATCGGGTAAAGCTGCAGTCAATACTGTGGTGTTTCCTGGTTCTGGACTATGTAAGAGAGGTCCATGATCGGATACAGCTGCTGTCAATAGTGTGGTCTGTCCTGGTTCTGGACTATGTAAGAGTGGTCCATGATCGGGTATAGCTGCAGTCAATACTGTCGTCTCTGGACTATGTAATAATGGTCCATGATCGGGTATACCTGCAGTCAATAGTATGGTCTCTCCTAGTTCTGGATTATATAAGAGTGCTCCATGATCGGGTAGAGCTGCAGCCAATACTGTGGTCTCTCCTGGTTCTGGACTACGTAAGAGTGGTCCATGCTCGGGTATAGCTGCAGTCAATACTGTGGTCTATTCTGGTTCTGGACTACGTAAGCGTGCTACATCATCTGGTATAGCTGCAGTCAATACTATGGTCGCTCCTGGTTCTGGACTATGTAAGAGTGGTGCATGATCAGGTATAGCTGCAGTAAATACTGTGGTCTTTCCGATTCTGGACTATGTAAAAGTGGTCCATGGTCGGGTATTGCTCCTGTCAATACTTTGGTCTCTCCTGATTTTGGACTATGTAAGAATAGTCCATGATATGGTATAGCTGCAGTCAATACTGTGGTCTCTCCTGGTTTTAGACTACGTACGATTTGTCCATTATCTGGTATAGCTGCAGTCAATACTGTGGTCTTACCTGGGAGAATGTGACCTCGGATCGGGTATAGCTGCAACACGAAACATAGCTTTACATTACCTTTTACTTCAAAATCTTTCCCCTCTGTTTGTTAAATAACAGGAATTTTGTGGCAGACTTCGGCCGTTAATAAGCAAATAAGACATGAGTGCACAGCAAGATTATATTCTTGAAAATTGTATGGAAATTGAGAGTCAGCTATTTAAGTATAACCGTTTACTTTTACTTTTATTTGAGCACAATTAAAAAAAATCACAGACTGAATGCATGTCCAACATCGGCTGGGCATAAAAAACATTACTTGTCTCCACTTGTTGACCCTTTACCAATTGATAGAATGATGTAACGTGTTGATGAAACATGACAATGCTTGTTTTATTTTCATGCCTGGTGACTGTCCATCGGGCCAAGGTTAATGTGTTTTTATGAATTCCAATATCTTGAATACTATCAAAGGTATTTACTTAAACTTAAAATACTTCTTTATTATCAACTTCTCCACCAGGTTAAGCAACCCCCATAACTCTGTTTTGTTTTTTTACTATCAAAATCTCCACCAGGGAAAGCCACCCCTTAACTCTGGTTTGTGTTTTTAGAAATTCTGGTTAAAGTTATTCATAATGTCCAAGGTCACACATTTAGGTAAAATGTCAGAAATATGAAATATTATTTGTGTTCGGGCCATGTATTGTACCTATAGCCATTCTGCTATAACTTGGAAAAAAGTGCTCACCATCATGAGAGGATGTGTCCCAGGCAAGAACAAGGCCCGTGTGTCCAAGGTCACACTCTGGTCAAATATACGAATACATTTTTTTGTTGGAAGTATATTTTTGTACAACATGGAATGATTTTAAAATAACTTGTCTGGAGTGATGATCATTATGAGACCCATGGACAAGGTTTGTTGCTGAAATTTCAAGGTCAGTCTTCAAGGTCACAGGTCAAAATAGTTGTCAAGAGCATATATTGTACTCTTCCTTTTACATTTCAAGCCAATTTTCCTCTTATGCAGATCATTTTGTCAGTAAAAATATTGTTTTGTGTCAAAGTTCCCCAGGTGCAAACCTATTTCTGTGTCAAAATTCTATGTGGGGGGTATTAACCACCTTTAGTGATAGCTGAATTGATATTATTATTAAATGTGTAATAAATACACTTTGATTAGATTACTGAATTGACATATAATAGACAAATACGTGCAGAAGTTATCCAGTTGTATGGAAGTTCGATCTTGGTATGGGTACATCCCTTATGGAAATATAACCACATGGCAGAGATTGAACAAAGAATCGGTCTGTATATCCGTCCCGACATGCCGCTTCGTGCGCAGAGCGTAAATTAAAGTGTACACAGCTGAATGTACTTAACATGAAGCGCTACAGTTATAGCGGGAAAGTGTACAAGAACCCTTACTCTGTCTCATATTAATGAAATTATAACCCTTATTCCATATATTATTGTGCGGATCCAATATTCAAACTTGTTTAGGGACTATGTTTACGAATAGGGCCACAAGGGTGCAATTTCTTAAAACAAGAGTGCCATGATGGCCCAAAGCGCTCACCGGAGTACTGGCAATCACAAAGAATAGCTCAGACATCTTAATGTCACAGCAGACAGATATCTTATTGCTGATAACCTGCTAATCGACAGGTGCAATACAGGTGCATGTCCTGCCTTCTTCTGTAGTTAACCTGACAATCGACAGGCGCTTATACAGATGCATGTCCGGCCTATTTTATAGATGCAATACATATACATTTACAGTGAAACTGTAGGCAACACAGCTCAAGCAATCGGTGATGTTTACCATGCCCAATCACACTTACATTACACAGAAGTTCATCCAATCTCTACAATCACACGAGGTTAAAACATCCAGCTGATTTCCACTGTGTTTTGTTCCTCATTTTGACAGAACAATAATTTAATCAGTCGCAAATAACTAAAGTAAAGACACCTGTCCGCGCTACGTTTATCGTTGATTCTAACTAATCCAGCAAACAGAGCATTCGCCTTTGCTTTGTTGATTAGGTAATATTTATAATTTTGAGCTTACCGGTGAGCAGCTGAAATACTCAAACCAATTAACAGGTTACTGAAATACTATTTAATTGTTGTCATCCCTAGTGAAAATTCTCTATATCATGAACATAATCCATTTGCTTTTTTCATAAACAAAGTCCAATTGTTCTGTTGTTTATAGCCCAGTCAGGGCAATTCCTTGATTTATTATGAGATCTCATGGTAATACCACAAACTGTGCAAGTTTGATCAAGATTAGATGAAAAATGAAGTTTCTATGTTACACAAAGTCCTTTGTTTGCAAATTTTCTCATACAAAGGCGGCCATCGTTACGCCCAAAAGGTCATACACAAACTGTGCAATTTTAGTCAACAATTAATGAAAAGTTAATTTTCTATGGGGACTGAAAGCCATTTATTGACAAGTTATGGATTTATTTTACGAACAAGGGGCCATATTGGGCATTGACTGAGACATTATGGTCAAACACAAACAGAGCAAGTTTGGTCAAGATTAGATATAGGAATAATGAAACTCTGGAGACATTACAGGAGAGAAACCCTTATTACCATCCGCTGGTCCTTAAAGTTATTTGAGGCAAGTGACCAATTGCCTATACAATACAGGACAATACAAACAGCACAACAGTAAACATAAAATTATTAAAACTGGGGTCACCGCCTTGGAGCGGTCAATGCAAAGCATTGTTTTAAGGCATGCCGAACCTCACACTCAGCCCAGAGTTAAACACAAAACACGCCACTTACATACCAAGAATAAACTCTACTGCTTACAGCCTCTGAAGACTGACATATGGCAACATTGCAGATATGTACGGGGATACGTTCTACTGCATCCACACAGCACAAGTCAAACTGTTGGAGTATTAAATATAGGAATAATGAAATTCCTGTGATATCATCAGGAGAGAAACCCGTATTACAATCCGCTGGTTCTTTATTTGAGCCAAGTGACCAAATCTCATGACATATATGACAACTTTGAAGATATGTACGGATACGTTCTACTGCATCCACACAACACAAGTCAAACTGTATGAAGTATTAATCTGGTCTTTCTGGTCCAATCTGGCCCATATTGGGAATTGACTGAAACCTTACGGTCGAACACAAACAGTTCACTTTTGGTCAAGATAAGGAAATAAATGAAGTCTCTATACTCCAAATTGTCCATTTTATCATTTTATCTCACAAACAAGGGCAATAACTGTGCTGTTTGTACCCCAATCTAGGCCATTTTTTATTATTTTGAAATTTTCAGTTCATACACACGCTGTGCAAGTTTGGCCAAATTCAGATGAAAAATAAAAGTCTATATGTTTCACAAAGTCCATTTTGCATTTTTTTTTTATCATGAAAAAGGGACAATAACTCTGGTGTTCCTGAATTTGGCTTATCATCAAATCTATCCGAGATTTTATGGTAATACACAAACTGTGGAAGTTTGGTAAAGATTGAATGGAAGTGAAGTCTGTATGGCGTCAACGCGCCCAATTGTTAACGCATTAAGGACGACGGACGACGCAGAACAGTCCCACTATACCAATAGCTCAAGAGCATGACGTGCTCAGGTGATATGAAATGCCATGAAAGTGTTGCAAGGATAGTCATTTTTTTTATTTTATCGAACTTTAAACGAAACAAATTCCCAAAACTGCAAGCTCTTACTTATAATATACCATACAAGCAAATACTAGCAAGTAGCATGGTGCAATCTAAATACGGTAAAAGTATTTCTCAATTAAGAAGAAAACAGTGTAGAAATATTTTTCAATTAAGGAGCAATACTAAATCAGCTTCAAAAATCATGTAATTACTCGAGTTTCCAAAATCCCAGATGTAAAAGTCTGTACTGAATAAATGACTAACTAAACAGTCATAAAATTACAGGAAATAATTAACCGTTTCAGGCACTAGATCACAATATCTTAATCCTATATTCTGATTGCTTGTTTACAACATAAATGCTAGCTATGGATTGGTTGTTTACATCTTATTCCAGACTAGATGCTAAGACAGACAGTGGAACATTCCATTGCTGCACACATAGCCAAAAACATTGGTCGGAAGCAGGACACAATTATTCCATTAAATACTTAATAAAAGTAGTTAAAACAATAGTAATTAGACTACATTACGACAAAATGATACTTAACAGTAAGAACAGTCACAATAAGTTTAAAAATGAATGAAATACAACTAAAATTAGTAATAATAACTTAAATTAGTACATAGAATATTATGCAAAATCTGAAGTATTATGTATAATGATCTGATATAATAATAATAATTTAACCATAAATTCCATTTTACCACCGTACCTTCAAGTGGAATACTCCATGTGAGATATGAGACAGTCCTTAAATGAGGCCTTTAAAAGCTTTATTTCTTATAAACAATACATACTGTGCTTACAGCTTTCGATGCAACTTAAACATTCAAAGAATTCAACAAGTTAAACGACTAATAATCCAAACAATAATAATAAGACAGAATCTGGGATGCGTATTCACAACCCAAAGGCCACATGCGCATACAGTGTCCACCTGCACTATCTGGGTTATATCTGACTGACTTACGAAGGGAGATAACACATGTCCTGGCATTTATACTGATACTGCATTTACCTCCCTTTACCAGGTGAGTTATTCAGGCGTAGATGTATTTGTTAAAAAAATGGTTAATAACTCGTGTGTCTCTGCTCCGATCTGGCCCATTATCGAACTTATCCGAGATTTTATGGTAATTCACAACCTATGGTAAAGATTGAATGAAAAGTGAAATCTTATTACGTCTAACGCATGGAAAAAACAACACTGTGGTTTGTTGTTTTGACTTAAGGACGTTCGCAACAAAAAGAAAATATTCCTCCCATTGCTTTATTTTTTTGTATATAGGTTACAATATACTAATTTCAATCAATAAATATAAGTCTTTGTAAGTCATCAAGTTTAAGTCAATGGTTAAAAGTTTATAAAGCTTTATAAAAATCAAAAATACACGTATACAATGTATTGCCAAACAAATTAGTTAAAAAAAGATTCATGAAATATCTTCATTCTATTTTGGCAATTGATAGGTTGTTTACGTGAGCAGGAAACATGAAAAAGGCAACACAGGTACCCTATTTAAAGTCCAGTATTTCCCAAACAAGTTCGGTGGCCCATTCTTGTTATTAATGTTTTCTTGTTAAGTATACATGTGTGCATGTATGTTCGAAAATTTGAGAAAATCCGTCGTTTGGAACAAAATATATTGATGCATAATAAATGACGTTTCAGAAAGTATTTTTATAAGTACCCATTTGACCTACTTAAATGTCCATGCAAATTCATTATTTTAACAGTAAATGTAGGTAAAGCGTTTTTTTATTACCAAAATACACTTGTATATTGCCAAACAAGACATGTGAAAACATATCAGTTGAAAGAACCATAACCTTGTTTGAAAAAAAACTATCCTATATACTTTAAACATTGGAAAACAATCCAGACTGAAAAACCCAATATAACCGAAAAAAGGCAGGTGACACCTATGATTTTGCACTGTTTTAGTTTCAGTATAAAATGACGCATGTATATGTAATTTTTAACAAAATCTTTCGTCAGGATCAAAAGATATTCGTATATTTAATTATTTATTATTCTTTTCAAAGACATTTTAAATGCATAATCAACTTAATTAAGCGTCCATTAAAAGTCATTTCTTAAATGGTAACTTTAGATAAAGAGCATTTTATCATAAAACTTCACTTTTATATTGCCAACGAATCATTAAAATAAGATGCATTTAAAAATCTCCGTCCTTGTTTGAATATGAACGCTTTATATATTGAACATTGCTAGTCACACGAACTGAAAAAAAACGGCTTCGAAAGGTACCGTATTTAAAACCCCAATATTTCCCGAACAAAGACGGTGACCCCTATTTTTTAAGACTGTTTTAGTTTTAGTTTTAGGATCCATTGACACGTTTGTGCACATTTTAAAGAAAATCTGTCGTTGGAAAAAAATGGAAAAAAATTGTTGCGAACGTCTTTAATAACAATTAAAATAACTAATATGGTAACTCGAAATGAGGAATACTTCTGATCTTACAAGGCGTTTAAAATACACTTAATATTATTTGTCAGTCAGGCAAGGTGGTGTGCGTGTGAGACTTGATTCGGAATTCCTATTTTCCTTAACTGCTTTTTATGGATTATTCCGGATTATTTTACATTTTGCTTACGTAATGTGTTTATGACCAATAAAATATAAACGTATGCACCTTAGTTACTCTAACATGAATATTTTAATGATATAATCTCCATTTCATGACATTGACATGGAGTGGCAATTTAAATCAAATTTGAAAGTCCTTCACCAGTGTACAATAGACAAACCGACGCCAGAATGTTTGTCTTTGCGTTTTGTAATCTCGAGTGCAATATCGAAGTACTTCGTGCTGTGCTAATTGTTTTTCAGCATTGACACGCCGCAATTTGTATGAAATTTTGTCTTAATATGAAATAACTATTTTTTGTAGCCTTCATAGTCGAAACGCTCTTTTAATAGCAAGTGTACAACGCTACCACTACTGGAGCCTGTAACAATGATTGTTTATGTTATGTATACGTTTATGTACACTTTTTTTTACAGCGATTATGTCTACGAACAGTTAATAAATATTGTAACAGATTCCACTGGCCCCCACAGCATGAACATGTGTATCACACTGGTTAGGAAAAACGATCGCCCTCCAGTTAAACGAAAGGGTTTTCGCTAACGAAACGTGCGGCCTCCCGGTAAACATGGCTGAAAGTGTAAACATTTCGAACGTGTGTATTCAAATGTATATTTCTTCCATTTTTCATGCATTTGTTCAAGCGCCTATCCTTACGGAACCCCATGTGTCTCCTCAATACGCGTAAACAATTTAAATAATAATGGAAAATTAACAAGTGTAAAAGTGTAGCCTGTTACAGTTTTACGTGTAAATGAAAACATGACCAAAACGTAAGAAAATGACAAAGTTTGCACACAAACACACACTTTCAAACATTTTATCACAACAAATTATTGAATTTAGCGTTGCTATAAAATGTCCAAACAAATTCTTTATACAAATGCTATTCATGTCAGGTGCGCACTGAAATGATAAATTTTGAAATACGACTACCTGGACTCCCGTTGCTGATACAACGAATGGCCTCCAAAACAAATTTCTTAAAGAATTTTTGTACCTCACTCCAACGCGACGCGGGGTATGTTTTCTATAGGCTAAGAAGGATATCTACTATAGGTTATTGGCAAATACTTTCGGGTGGATTCTGATGATTTGAATATGCTTAAAATTGCTCGCTCACTAATTTCAAATAAAACCACACTTGTGTTCCATGTATACTAAACAAAACATCCGTGTCATATTCATGTAATTATTTATTAATAACGTTTACATGCAATTAGCTTGTAAAAAGAATATTTCACTTATTTTTCTTCTTCTTGTAAAATTATTATCACTCTAAATCCGCCTCTTAGTTTGATGTCTTATTTTTGATATATATGATATCCTTCATAATATAACCATACCGTCGAATACGTTTGTTGCATACGTTTAAAAAAAAATGTTTCTTAAATGTGTATTTTTTTCCTATTTATGGAAACACACGAGCACATTAAATGGGTCAGTAACGATTTTTATATTTCGTTTCAGATGTTCACCTGAGACCAGTGCCGTCAAGTGCTTAAGGACAAGTCCTCGTTGGTGCGTCGTTTGGCGTCGAATAGGGAAGTGAAGGCATACACCCGCGACAATTGTTATAAACCATTTGCAGTGGCATAGGAACTAAATAACATATGAAGACTATTAGTAATATCTTAAAGTTTCCGTTAATTACATTGCATTTCAAACTTACGTATTACTTGCTTCTTGTGAATGATTGCGTTTATAATTTACTGTTTCTGGTTTAAGCACGATAAGCTCAAAGGTTCATTGTGATATCTGAGCACGCCTATTTTATTTTGTGCTAGTCACACGTAACTCCTTTTGAATGAAAATATGTATATTTGTATTTCGTGCTTTTGATGCAAGATATGCGTATCACGAAGTTTTACTTATGTCGCCGTTCTTATAAATGTTGATTTTCTTCACATAAAATGATGCTTAGTACGTGTGTTCCGTTTTCCGCAGTAAACGTGAATGTTGCGAGTTTTCGTGTTCTTTTCATTACATTGTCTAAGCAATACTTAATTGGGATGTCTCAGTACGTCGATTATATTTTGTGCAAGTTACGTATTTAACCTTCTTTCAATAGGTGCATTTTAGTTCGTTAATTTAATGCAAACCATGCATTGTTCATTTGTATACATTGTATGTAACCATTTATATTCACTTACCTTTTCCGTAAAATAAATAATAAAAATAAGCTTCTACAAAGTAGTTGTTTTACTTTAATTACAGCCAATAATAGTACATAATAATGAATCATGTCTTTTATCATGATGTGCCAAGTGATCTAATTTTCAATTTTCTTTTTCTGTAATATGCTTAAATGCGTGCAAAGGATTACAATGGAAACCTTCAACAACTAACAAACATAAACACCGTTGTCGAGCATTTATTCGTTATCAATACTATTTAGCTTATTAACGATACAGTCTCAATAAAATGTTGTCATTATTCTCCTTGATAATTTATGATAAAAACGATAATTAAACATTATTACAGATGATTAAACATTCTTTAATACGAGCTATTTTAGCCTAAAAAGTAGGTTAAATCAACAATTTAAGTACATAATAGTCAATTCTGATTAAAAACTATCTGAAGAGATCTGCACCGATACTGTGAGCGAAACAGATGATTAAAAATTCTTTAATACGAGCTATTTTAGCCTAAAAAGTAGGTTAAATCAACAATTTAGGTACAGAATAGTCATTTCTGATTAAAAACTATTTGTGGGATCATTTTGCTGACGTCATGACACGGTTCTCACCATCAACTTCGATTTTGACACAGAAGAGATCTGCACCGATACTGTGAGCGAAACAGAGTCTTTGTGAAGGCATGTTTATGTAGATAAAATGAATAAACTAAAACAAAAAGGAAAAAAAGGAAAAAGAAAGTTAAAATAATTCAAACATGTAATTAGTATAGGTCATGTTAAAGTGAAAGAAAATGATAAAAATGAAATATTTTGGCAGGACTCCAACCACAGTCATTGTGATTAAAAGTCTAAAACACTATCCACCGCGCTATTCCTCCCGACGCTTATTGATGAGTGTTTTTGTTATAGGTATAATAACTGCAAAACGGAAGTCACATTCTCCGGGTTACATGGTGTCAGTTAGATAATAAGTACATATGGTTCAGTGCATGATGCATAGGATTTTTAAAATATAGTTTAAATGATGTTTTGGTATCAATTTAAAGGTATATATGAAAGTAAAAAGAAAAAAGCCTGTGTTTTGCACTACTTTGTCTTAAAGGTTCCCAGCTTCATAACTTTTGGCCCATGTATTCATGCGCAAAATGGCAGCCTCCATGCCTGTCAAAACCGGTGTGTTTATTCTAAGGTAAATATGTGGAGTTACAGCGTATATAATTTTCTAAATGCTGTTTTTTTCAAAAGGTTATGACATTATCTTTCCAACAATGTATGGTTATATATTATAGGAGAGTATGTGGTAGAGCTCAGGCGTTTGGCTACCAACTGCAATTTCGGATTATTTGTGGATGAAACATTAAGAGACAGATTTGTATATCGCGTTTATTATCAGAGTGAATGCAGAGGAAGTTGTTGGCAGAGGAAACATTAACGTATAAGGCCGCAGTTAAGATTGCACAGCCAATCAAAATGGCTGAAAAAACCACACTATCTTTCGGTGCACACGGAAAAAAACATACACAAACTGAGAACAAAATATGAGCTGCAGCAACACAAACAGACCAAACACTTCAGGAAAGACAATACATCGTACAATGGTGGCAAGCAACGGGAATGTTACCGATGTGGCGGGAAACATCACCCAAAGACATGTCCGCATAAAGACTCCAAATGTTTGAAGTACTCCAAAGTAGGCCATCTGGCAAAATTGTCAGACACAAAGCTCCAAATCTACCAAAGATGAAGAGGAAGAAAACGCACAGTTGGTGTACTCAGATTCGGATGTGTTATGAAGCCGATTTGACAATATATATATTGTTTTGTAAAAGTCACAATCAATCGAATCATAAAACGGCATGGTTGTACAAGAAATAAATAGCTGAAGCCCAGAAATGTTGTTGTTTATTGTCGAATTAATAGAAGTATATTCCTATAATACATAAAATGGTAGCAAAGCGTGGTTTACAATGAAAACAAGATCGTGAGTACTGCAAACACCAAAATATAACCCCAACACTGCCAGCCAGAATGTAAAAAGTTTTCGGATAGACAATTCGGACAGAACTTAGTGAATTAAACAATTGAAATCTAGAAGGAAGGCTATATTTACAAGAACAAAAAACAGACTTCTTGATTTACGCAGAGCAGAAGATACCTCCAGTGATATATTGCGTGAAACGTTCGATAATTTTGAAAAAAGTATGGACTTGTATATTGACGCTATGAATAATATTGAGAAAATTTTGAATGTGCAAAAGGCCTCTGGTGAAACAATACAAAACGTGTTTGATGAAGCTGCATAATGTTAAGATCAATATGAATGTGTGGTGAAAGAATATCACAGTACAAAAAATGAAATAGCCACAAGCAAAAGTGCTTGTTCGTGTAATGACAATATAGAAAGTATTGACATTGGAAAGGACATGTGGAAACAACATAAAATAGTTTCAATTGACGTTACGACGGACCGATGATTGGCAAGTCGATTAGCCAATCAGATCGCAGAACTGATAGGCATGCGTTTCATCCGCCTTTGCGTCAGTCAAACTTACCAACATGTCGGACATTGCAATAATTGTTATATTTTTGTATTCGCCCTTTGGTGGCGTGTAACCTTTAGAAAAATTATAAGAGAAAGTCCGTTCAGTTCTACTGAATTCCTAGATTCTAAAAATAACGTGCATACGTGTATTAATGACGTAGATTTAGTTTACACTGTCACAGGATTTAAAAGCACAAGTGGTGTAGGAGATTTCAAGATAAATAAACTCGTAGATCTGCGTTAAAATGTTAAACTATCGAAATGTACTGTGACAGTATGTTCAGAAAGGGATTACTTATACGTAAGTGTATTCTAAATTGGTTAAACACGGATTTATTGTCAAGCTTTACATTTTTTCGGGAGCATCTTGATTCATTTTACTTCTCTCTCTATGAAATCGACATCAACTTTCAGAGTGACCGAAGAAGATTCCAATCTTGAACGGACGTTCGTTAATGCGCCGATCGGACACAGAACGACCAACCAAGAATCGAAAAGTTACCGTAATGTGTACGAAAAATGATTGAAAACAAATGTTCACATTCGGTCATCAATACAATATGGCGTCCCGGGAAAAGATAAAGAACGCTGTACTGTAGATCTACACTTCATTGATTCTGAACAACTTTGGAGAGATTACTGGATACTTAGGTAGGGGCCTACATATAAAAACATATGTGTTTATTGAACAATTGCAATTAAATAGTTGAGGGTCAAATGGATTTATTTTGCAATTAGAGAACGGTCAACGACAGCAATTAAACTTATAGAAAAACAAAGGGAGACTACGCGAGCTTAGCAACATTAACAAGTGAAAGTCTCGACCTTATGTGTGGAATGTATAAAAAAGCTAAGGATAAATCAATATTTAGGATGATAAAATACGGTGTGGACCAAGATGACCAGCTCCAATGTCTTGTGGATGTAACCGCAGACATTGTCTGTTAGTCGTCTTGGTCAATTGCAACTGTGCAAAAACACTAGCAAATAACGAAGGTAAGTTATTTCAATACTTTATATTATGTAACTGAAAACAAAAACAACACACACACGCAATCTAATAAAGAAAAGGTATTTGTTTCCTTGTTTACATTTGCAGAAAGTTGATGTCGATCACATTATAAACATGTTTACTCACTGACACTACCGTACTGGTACGGTGGTTCGTCCCGTACCGGTATTTCCTAAACGGTCATGCTTCATTTTTTCATCGTAAAAGACCGACACAATAGCTTGTGGCTTGTGCTTGGAATACGAACCGACCGTCGACTCGTGATGCCATGTTGTTTTTTGACGGATATAAACAGAATAATCTCTGTTTAACGTCAATTCCTGTATTCAATGGTGATGTGAAAAATTATGAATCATGGAAATCATCCTTCATGTCGTGTGTGGACGCTGCCCCTGCCACAGAAGAGTATAAACTCTCGCAATTAAAACAGTATTTGCAGGGTCCTGCCTTGAAAACCCTTGAAGAACTGGGTCACTCAGCAACAGCATATTCGGTCGCAAAAGAACGTCTGGAAAGAAAATACTGTGGTCCACGAAGAAAAGTCGGGAAATACATGCAAGAAATAGGTAAATTTTCCTCATTTGCCTCGAAAAATGTGAAAGCACTCGAACAATCTGCAGACATCTTAGATCTGGCAGTATTGAATCTGAAAGAAAGCGGCCTTAAAACAGAAGAAGCAGAGTTAAAAATGTGCATCATGTATATGACATTTCAGACAAAAATTAACTGAAACACAGTTAGCAGATTATCATAAACGGTTTTTTGACAAAGAAAATCCAGAGTCTGTTGAAAGTCTGAGAGAATTTATATTGCGCGAATCTGAATATCAAGTAACAGCAAATGAAGCAATTCACGGACTAGGACAAAGTAGTGTTAAAAACAATACATTTTTTGCCGAAACTGAACAAAAACAATATTGCAAAGTGTGTAATGGTCTACATGGTGTTTGGTCTTGTCGGTCTTGTCGGTGTTTTAAGCAATGAACTGTACCAGAGAGAAGGGAAAAGGCAAAACAAAATAATTTGTGCTTTCGGCGCCTTTCTGATTCTCGCATAGGTTCTGATTGCAGAAGAGTGAAGATTTGCGGCATAGAAAAAGATTGGAAAAAGATGCATCATCGACGTCTGCACTCGGTAGAAACTACAAATAGAAAAGACATTGTAACAGTGAAACATGATGTGCTTGCCACAATGAATAATCACCAAATCATAGTGTTACGAACTGTTCCTGTAGCGGTGTGTTCTGGCAATAGAAGAATCGAAATAAATGCGTTATTGGATAATGCAAGCACTTAACATATATGAATTCCGCCATAGCGACTGCACTTGGACTTTGTGCAGGAACAAAACTAGTTGCAGTGAATATGTTGAACGGAAAATCTGAAACCTTTGAAACAATGCCAGTAACAGTGCAAGTACAGAGTTTAACTGGAAGTACAAACGAATTAATGTCCATACAACATATAAAGTGACAGGCAATATGACGGTCGTGAACTGGAATCAGTATAAATCCAAATATCCACATCTTAGAGGCATAATTCCCTGTGATGAAAGACAAACGAAGTATTGGTATGCTTATTGGAATTGATTGCCTTGAACTACATGCTTCGATATATGAAAGACGGGGTAACCCTGGTGATCCAGTTGTGAGATTGACAGCCCTAGGTTGTGTGGGGCCTGTACCACGTTCCGAAGAATCATATACAACTTTCTTTCTGGAAGATCAAGTATTGAATTCCACTCTGAAGAAATTTTGGGAAGTTGAAGAAGTAACTGTGCAAAATGTTCCGTTCACAATACATTGGATTTAATATACAATATATATGAGATAGGAATTCCATGGAAGGAAATTAGAGAACAGTTGGAAAATAATTTTGAAACAGTTAAGAAATTGTTACAGAATACTGAAAAGAAGTTAGCAAAGCAAACCAAAGTACAAACAATATACAGATACACAATAGATAAATATGTACACTAAGGCTATGTGCGAAAATTGAATCAGTCAGACAGTGTTGAAACAAAATGGGATCCTCTCCATTTTCCTGTTGCGAAACCTGATAGAACAACTACCAAAGTTCTAATGGTGTTCGACTCATCAGCAAAGCAAAGAAGTTTATCGTTGAATGACACTATTCATCAAGGTCCAGAGTTACAAGAAGATCTCGTCAGTATTCTCTTGAGGTTTCGCCATCACCCAGTAGCAGTAGTGTGCGTTATTGAAGAGATGTATCTCCAAGTAGGACTTATTCCACCAGATAGACAGTATCATCGCTTCTTCTGGAGACGTTTGGAAAGTGAGGAACCAGATGAATATGAATTTACAAGGGTCGAGTTTGGAGTCAATGCTGCACCATTTTTAGCACAGTTTGTATTGCAAGAACATGCACGGAAATATGCAAGTGAATTCCCATTAGCATCTGAAAGTGTTCTGAATTCCACCTATATGAATGATACATTAGATGCAGTGATGAATGATGTAATAGAAGTTTAACTGTACAAGCAATTAGCAAATTTATGGCAAAAAGCTGGTATGAATGCTCGAAATGGCTTTCAAATCCAAGGGAAGTTTTTGAAAGCATTCTACCAGAAACAGAGCTTGTGAAGTTGATCTGACAAAAGGTGAGCTACCAACTACAAAAACATTTGGTATGATGTAGATTCCAGACAGACATGTGTTTACTTTTAAGTGGAATGAAGTTAAAAGTGAAAAAGTTAACACAAAACAGAGAATTGCTGAACGAAATGCCACTGTGTTTGACCCATTAGGATGTTTTGTATCTTACACTGTTAGAGCAAAGATGATTATTCAAGAAATGTGAACTCATGGTTAAGACTGGGATAATGAATATCCAGATGATATAAATAGTAAAGTGAAAACCTGGTTTCAAGAATTGAAATACTTGAATGACATTAGTGTAGCAAGATTAGAACTCGTGGCAGCAAGCTTAGGACTGAAACTAGCGAAAAGTGTGTGTAAAGCTTTGAAAATTGACATCAAAGAAGTAATATTTTGGAGTGACAGTATGAATGTTCTGTGGTGGAATCGAGGTATTAGTAGAAAATTCAAAACTTGTGTTGCAAACAGAGTCGGAGAAATACAGAGTGAAACTGAAACCCATCATTGGCGATATGTATCAACCGAACAAACCCCAGCAGATCTAGCATCCCGCGGTTTTCATCTAAAATAATTGTTAACACATTTATTGTGGTGGACAGGCCCACAGTATTTAGTTGATAGCGAAAGTAATTCACCAAAAGTTGAATTTGTAAAAAGTGATGAAGCAGCAAAAGTTAAGTTAAAGAAAGATCTTAAGAACTGCTTTATTTCTGTCAACAACTAAGATGTGGAATAGGAAAGTAAAGATATACTTGATCCAAGATGTTTGTCAAGTTGGACTAGACTTGTAAGGGTGTTTGCATGGGTTTCAAGATTCATTGATAACTGTTCACTACCTAAGGAATGTCGATTGAATAACAAAGAGTTGACTGTTGATGAAATCCGATCAGCGAAAAATACCATTATTAGAAATTCGGAGAAGGAAAGCTTCTCAAAAGAATAAATAATTTTGTGTCAGGGGAAAGAAGTCGAATAGCAGAATACAAACACTGGATTTAATCCTTGATGATGTCGGAGTATTGAGATCAGGAAGTCGTTTGAAATTTGACAGTTACATGTCTCATGATGCACGTCATCCAATTATACTACCAATAAATAATTGGACTACATATTTAAAAGTGAAACATTATCATGAAATGCAGAATCATGGTGGGCAAATGAGACATTATGTGCTTTAAATGCTCGTTTCTGGATTGTTGCTGGAAGAGAATAATTCCGACAATATGAAAGTGACTGCAGATAATGTCGGAGAAGAAAGAAAAAGCTAGGTCAGCAGTTCATGGCACCCATACCAAGAAATAGAACAGGAGGGTCCCTAAAAGCATTTTGTCAAGTAGCATTGGACTTTGCATGACCATTTCTCACAAAACAAGGTCGTGGTAAAAGTAGACATAAAAGTTATTTGTGTGTTTTTACATGCATGAAAGTGAGAGCCGTTCACTTTGAAGTTGCATTTGGTATTGATACGGACAGTTTCTTAAAAGTCTTTTACAGATTTGTAAGTCGGAGAGGCCTACCAGAAGACGTTGTGTCCGACAATGGCACTAATTTTGTCAGTTCAGTTGGAGAACTTCGAGAACTGTACAGTAAAATCGGCAAAAGCAAGGTAGAAAAAAACTGCAGCAAATAAAGGGTTGCGATGGCTTTTTAATCCACCTCTTGCGTCACATGTCGGAGGAATTCATGAGTCGATGGTAAAGAGTGCTAAGAAAGCCATGTTTGCCATATTGGGTCAAGCTGAAGTGACGGAGGATGAATTGATAACAGCCATTACAGGTGCCGGAGCTCTCGTAAATAGCAGACCACTAACTTACCAATTGTCTCATCCCGATGATTACTGATTAATCACTCAGAATCATTTCCTGCACGGTCAAGTTGGTGGACAGTTTGATCCAGATTTTGAGGACAGCACCGGTTTCAACATTCGAAAGAAGTGGGGTTTTGTTGAAGAACTGATTAAGCATTTTTGGAGGAGATGGCAGATGAGTTCCTTCCCAGTCTGGCTACTCGTAAGCGGTGGCATCAAACTCATCGAGATTTCCAAGTGGGCGATGTGGTTCTAGTCGTCGTGGATCCGTAAGCATCTCGAGGTCATTGGGATCTTGGCAGAGTCGCGAAGACACATCCTGGTATCGATGGTCACGTGAGGGTGGTTAGCCTTCTACTTCGAGGAAAGGAAGTGAAAAGACCAATTGCTCGTCTTTATCTGATTAAAGAAAATCAAGTGTAAACTTTAAACAGATCATTTTGAAGATATCAAGAGTGTTTTAGTGTATGTGAAAGTTAAAGAGCCATGATAATGCTCTTTGTAAACATCAGTGTCATTATTAATTAATAGTTATTGTTCTCTATGAATTCCGTACCACGACGACAAAAGGCAGAAGAAACAAATCCAAGACGTACAAGACTTTCTCGTGCAGTATAGTTTTTTTGCAACGGATTGTTTGATATTTGATATCGTTCTATATGTATTTTGACTTGCTTTGAACATTTAAATATGTAAACATGTTCAATAATTTTCTTAAACTTCTTGGGACAATAATTTGAAAAGTAAGAAATGTTCAGATATGTTGTTTTATTAAGTTTTATTTTATGGCATTATAAACTTAACACTGTTTCAAATAAGAAAGTAAGAATCGTCTTTAAACATTATTAAGATTTTGTATGGTTATTTCTCACATCTTAATGTGATGCTAAATAAGTAGTAAACATTAGCATAATATTCTGTTATTTAACAGTGTTTTGTCATCAAACATGAACTTGTTTATATGCTGTTTTGTCAGTATTGTATGCTCAGATAATTGAAATCTTTTGTTTACATTATATTGAAAAGGGCTGAAATATAGCCATTTAGATTAATAGACATTTAGAATTATGTGAGATTGAGTGATGTTGAATAAAATTGTCGGTTGTTATAGTATGTTAGTATAATAGTATCAAAGTTATGTTGATGTGGGTTGAATAACTTGATAGGATTATATATATATAGATGTATTGATGATTATGTTTCATCAACAAAGGGGTATGTTATGAAGCCGGTTTGACAACATATAGTGTTTTGTAACCTACTCGATTTTGTCACACCCGATCGAATCATAAAACGGCATAATTGTACACGAAATAAATAGTTAAAGCCCAGAAATGTGGTTTTTATTGTCGAATTAATAGAAGTATAGTCCTATAGTACAGGATGGTAAATCCAATGCAATTGACATTAAGCTAAAAGTCAATGGATCTAATCTACAAATGTAATTAGACACTGGCAGTGGTCGGACACTTATTTATAAAACACGTATTACAAACACCTGCGAATTCGTCAACTTCAACCAACTGCAGTGAAACTAAAGGGTTACTCAGGCGAAAACATTGAAACTTTGGGCGAGTGAACCGTACGTGTGACCTATGAAAATAAACATCTAAAGGCAAGTATCGTAAAAGGGGACTAATCTAATCTTCTAGGCAGTGACTGGATAAATGAAGTCAAATTAGACTGGTAAACAATCTTCGTTAACACAGTATCACTTAAAGTAGAGACAGTTCCAGAACTGAAGGCAATTTAAAGATGTGTTCTTAAAAAATGACAAACCAATTTAAGGTTCAAAGCAAGCATTAAGCCGAAAGAAAATGCACAAGCATGGTTTCAAATGCCAAGACCGGTGCCCTATGCAGTCAAGGAGAAGGTCACTCAAGAATTGAACACACTTGTGGACCGAAAGGTCATTTAGCCGGTAGAACATAGCGAGCGGGCTTCGCCGTTTGTGGTATTACACAAAGCATATAGAAATCAATAAGACTTTGCGGGGATTACAAAGTATAAGTCAACCATGATGTAAGTGAGGAACAGTACCCATCGCCTAATGTTGAAGATATCTTTGCTACACTGGCAGGTGGAAATAAATTTTCAAAATGAGACCTGGCCCAAGCATATGCCCAGTTAGAACTCGATGAAAATCACTCTTAACAATTATTTTACATATGGGTTTGTTCCGATACAATCGGCTTGACTATGGAGTCAGCGTAGCTCCGGAATTTGCAGACTACAAGAATCAGTCGGTCTTGATTATAACTGACAGGTACAGTAAATGGCTGGAAGTGATTTCAATGAAGAGTACAACCAGTCAAACACTAATCAGAAGCTACGACTGGTGTTTGCTAGCACAGGGCTTCCAGAGGACAATGGTCCTGATTTCAAAGCAGTAGATTTCCATGAATTTTGTCCATTGAATGATATACACCACCGGTTAACCCCTCCTTACCATCCGTCATGCAATGGGCAAGCCGAAATGGCAGTTCAAATTGTCAAACAAGCACTGAAAGCTAGATTGAAAGATAATGATAAACGTGTACATACAGTTAGTATCAACCATCTGCTTGCAGACTTCTTGAATTATAGAATTACATCACATACAACAACTGGTGTAGACCCATGTGTATTGTTCCAGGGCAGACAACTGAGGTCACAAGTGAGCCTTACACAGCCAGACGAGGATAAGATCGTGAAGCAGAAGCAAACAGAGATGAAATAACAACATGACCAGTCAGCTAAAATGAGGGAATTCTTAAAAGGAGACCTGGTTGCCAATAAAACCAACACAACTGTCAAGAAGTGGCATTGGATTCCGGGCGCGATTCATAAAATGCTGGATAAAGTGACATATCTTGTGAAATGCGGTTGTAAGAATCGATATTGTCATGCATACTACTTGATTCTGCGTCAGTCAACGATGGAAATGCCATCAGACCCTGTCGGTCAGATGCCCGAGGCGGGATCAGGAGGCGCATGCACTGATGAGTCACTGAGATTATTCCAGTCTAAGACTGTTCTGACAAAGACAGAATGGGTAGTTTGTACTTTAGCGGTCCCCGGAAATTCTAAATGTAAACAACGTTTTGCGCATGCGTTGACGTTGCTATGCATGACTTGTCTTGTTCCACTCGGTCGCCTTTTTTTTCTCGATTCGTAATGTTTTTCTTGGAAAATTATCATTGTTTTGGATCAAAACAGGATGAAAATATGAGCCACATGGCGTTTGAGTGTTAATAAGCGGGGGTGTGGGGACGGCAGCCCCCAAAATCAGTCAATCCGCTAATTAACAGTTCAAATTTCTTCGTGGTTTACTGCTACAAGTCAACTGCTTTCAGTTGAGACGTGTAAACTTGCAACTAATGGATGCACAGAAGGCCGTATTGAACATATGTTGCTATCATGTTCTATGTTAAATTTTTTTTGTAATTTGTGGTTTTAAAGAGTATAAATCGCTTTATTCCATTTGCAACTTATGCTTAACGTCTTAAATCACTACGCACTTCGTCGACAACCATTTTCAAAATGGCCGACTTTTTTGTAGAAAGCGGGTTAATCGCAAAGATATGCGATTTTGAATTAATATTTTGTGAAATATTTCACAAAATATTAATTAAACTTTGCACAAAAATCAAGACTATTGTGTTATTTTTCCCTTTTACGGCCGATTTTTATAAATCGCCACGCTAGCGCGGCTCACTATATTTACGCTCACCTAGTCCTTAGTTACGTAGAATGAATATAGTATTTTCGGGGACCGCTAAAGTAAAGGTGTTCCGACAGAATGTTTGTAGGTATCTGTTTTTGCAAAGATTGGTTTGAAGCACTTTCGGTTGTTACATACTAATTTTTCAACAAGATTGACACTGATATGGTCTTGGAAAGCTTTAGCCCTAATTGAATTGATGTTATTTTACCTATTGCGCTTAATTTCCTCGTTTTCCCATATTGCTAGTATCCTCTCCATGTCCTTTACTTTATGACTGTATCTTTTGTAAATCAGCATGAAAATGTATACCTAGCATTAGATTCCACTGTATTTTCCACATTTTAATGCTGTCAGAACTAAACGTATTTTGATAATTCGTACTAATTTACATGTATGTTTGAAGAATAAAAAACTATACTAAAATAGAGAAACGGTTTCCGCTCAAGAACATATTGAGATATTTTAATAAAACTTAAAACATAGATACCTTATATCAAGACCTCACATGCGATTGCATATGGGGTTGGTGGGGTCAAGGTTAAGGTCACTGTTATTAAAAATAGAAAAACGATTTCCGATAAATAACTTGAAAATACTTAGAGATATTTTAATGAAACTTAATATAAACTTTATATCGAGACCTCACTTGGGGTTCATATAAGATGGATGGGGTCAACGTCGAGGTCACCATTAGTAAAAATAAAAAATGGTTTCTCAATAGATTGAAAACATTGAGATATTTTAATAAAACTTCATGCATATATATCTTATATCTAGACCTCGCTTGGGATTGCATATTGGGTGGGTGGGGTCAAGGTCACCATTACTAAAAAGAGACAAGCAGTTTTCGCTCAACAGCTTGAGAAGATATTGAGATTTTTAATGAAACTTAATAAATAGATACCTTATATCGATACCTCGCTTGGGATTGCTTATGGGGTTGGTGGGGCCAAAGTCAAGTTCACCATTACTAAACATTTTAGTGATGTGCTGACTTTAATGCATTTTGGAATTTCCATCCAGTAACTCTGTCAAGCAGAAGAAAAGTCGAGCGCGCTGTCCTCCTACAGCTCTTGTTTAAGAAAGCCATTACGAATATGTTTATCTTACACATGTGTAAGATAGCAATTTGAGCGTTTTCATTGGCTACATATTATTTGACGGACCAATCGCATGACGTTATTTTGGTGAAATGACGGCGTCAACGTGAAATGACGTCACGTCAGTACACAACTTTTATGATTTATCAACATCATTTGGTATAATTATAAGTTTGTTTTCGTTTAAAAGCATGTGATAAAAAATCTTACACTTGTTGTCGTTTCATACCATATTTTATTAAACTCGTGCAGGAAATTCGTTAGTAAGCTCGATTACTAACAAAATGTCTGAATTCGTTTAATGAAATAAGGTATGAAATGACAACTCGAGTCAGATCCTATAAATGTATAACACGTCGTGTTTGATGTTTCTGCCTAAATGACAAGAATGTAATTGAGTGATTTCTATTTTCTTCACATAATAACGAACGAACGAAAATATCATAATTCTCCAATAAAAACATTTATAACCACTGTATCTAAGGTGACATGTGCCACCCCCCTCTAAGTGGACAGATTTGATTTGAAAGTTATTACATGGTAATTAAGGTGCCACATACAGTTAAATTTGATTTACTGGTTCCAATATACAATTTTAATACTACTGTATATTCAACATATTTGCGATTTTTTTTTAAAAACATACCATGACGACTGGTCGTATGTGCCAGTTTGGATAAATTACTTGGACGAATCGATAAGTTTCATCTGATGTTATTAAATTTTATTGAAATATAAGCGCACAGTGCACCAACATTTTCATTGATAATATAAATAACTGTAGACAGATTTTAATTTAGACAAACAAGAAACTATATCTTTTGAAGCTGCTCTGTAAAATTTAAATTTCTGTTGCTATATACATTTAAAGATTGAGTAGTGCCAAGTGGTACGCAATAGCGAATAACTTTAGTGCCTTCAGCGCTTTTCTTATAATTCTTTTTAACTTCACTTTGAAAACATCAAAACTATAACAAAGCCCTTTTCTACTTAGTGTGTATGTAATCAATTTCCTCATTCTTTACAGCACACGACCCATTTTTTAATCTAAAATTTGATAACATTTGACCGAGGTTTAGTCTAATCTGATGAAAAAAATGCGACTTCTAGAATATTATTTCGGTGTTTGTATAATTTGACATATTGACTTCAACTTTTACCCTATATGATCACTTTCATATATGAGCGTGTATTCATCAAGGGCATCATCCTGACAAAGTTATCTAGTGACGTGAACTAAATGAATATACGACTTGTCACATGCATACTTTTGAAACACAAGATGCCTTCAAACTATGGTTTAAGCTTATGCAAACACTTATGCATTTGAAGCACTATGTTAAACCTCAATAAACCTAATACTTACGGTACATCAAACATCAATACATCAGGTTTCTTATCATTTTTCTTGTAGAGAACATAAATTATATGATTTTATCCCATTTAAGCATGTTGTCTACTTTTGTAGACAGTGGAAGTTAACACTAGGCTGGGAATTAATTAGGAGCATAAATTTGATAATGATTGTTAGTCTATACTTGCTGTCCTGATAAGCGTCAACTGGAATGTTTATCTAGACAAAATGCAAACCACTACAGTATTTGCGGTGTCATTTTATTGGACATGTGGTAAAATGTTCCTTGAACATATTTTTGAAAATGGCTAATAGAAAAAGAGCGACAGTGCGACAAAC
The DNA here is from genome assembly GCA_027627225.1 of Congeria kusceri. Classification (NCBI taxonomy): domain Eukaryota; kingdom Metazoa; phylum Mollusca; class Bivalvia; order Myida; family Dreissenidae; genus Congeria; species Congeria kusceri. The sequence goes on along the minus strand of CM051029.1, from coordinate 40,795,632 downwards.
GCTGGAGTAGTAGTTATGGACCTGCTTTCGGAGCTCCAGAAAGTTGATGCATATCACTTGACATTTGATAACCTATTTACTTCTCTGAAACTTGTGGACCGGCTTACATATATGGTAGTATCTTGCACAGGGACCACCCACGCAAAGCGATTAGAAGATTGTCCAGTCAATTATGTGAAGGACATGGAAGGACACCAAGAGGGAGCTATGATAAAAAGTATGACGCACACAAAGGTATCATAGTGGTGAGGTGGACTGACAACAATATGGTGAACGTATCTCTATCAGATCCAAAAAGTGGTGGTTGCCAGTTTTCATGTATTGTATAGCTTTTGCGGTACAACATACATGGCACATTTACCGTGCTACCAAGGCAGCAAGTAGGCAACCATTAGATCCTTTTGGTGTCAGACGAGCCAGGGTCACTGCGCTGCTTGCCCAAGGACGTACCCCTGTAGTAAGTCCAGGAAAGCCAAGAACCGGATGAGGCCACTGTCAAAAAGAATCCCTGACCACATCCGACTTAATGGAATAAATCGTTATGCAGAGCCACCAAGAGAAGTGCATTGGTAATTGTGTGGGAGGAAATGCAGGTAAATATGCTCAAAATGTAATGTTGGAGTGCACAGAAGATGCTTTGAAGTGTTCCACAGTATTTAGGTATTCGTACTGTCAAACCCAAAGACTTGAAAGTCTTCTGAACAATAATTATTTTCATGTTGAGCACACATTTCAGAGTGTACACTTTTGTGTCTAATGTCTACTTTTGTAGACAAAATAATAAAACATATTATCTGTACAAACTCTTGAATGTCTACTCCTTGAACATATCTAGCCAATAATGCTTATCTTGACATATAATCTGGAATTATATATTACATATATCCATTTGCGCTTGTTGTCTACTTTTGTAGACAAAAGTTTGAAACACTTAAATCAAAATTATAGTGCTAATATCTGACAAATATACCCAGATATGTTATAAATATATGGTTGTCCAATGTTTTATACCTTTTTTTTAAATTCCGGCACAAATGGGTTCAGTTTAAATTTTCTTTACCTAACAACATTGAACGAGTTATTAGCGTAACTATCAGTCTTTGACGTAAAAACAACATTTATAACCGCTGTATTTAAGGCGACATAGTTCATCCCTCTCCAATTAACGGATATTCATTCTCATGGTCCGATCAAAAAAGTGACCGCTGAAAATGGGGCAGTGCTGAGGAGTGCTATGCAGCTGAGAAAGTTTCATCTACATGTTCAATGTGTAACTATGAAAACATAAAAATATAAGAGTCAATGATTTCAGTAGGCAAATGTTTATTATCAGAAAAAAATTAAGTATCACAGTTTATTTATAGAGAGCAGGAGATAAAGGGAATTTTGACACACAGTAATAACAGTCGAATAGTAATGCATTTATCAAATATGAATTTCGAAATCTTTATTAGTAGGATCTTAATTTATAAAGGAACCTATCGACATTATGGCAAATTAAAAATAAAGAAGCAAAATAGAACACCCAGAAATATATTGGAAATAAAGTGTTGTTATTTTAATAAACAACAATTGATGTTGATAAAATATAAAGCTTTTGTAAAGCTTTTCGTCGATTTTTTATTACAGGTTTATGTCTCACGTAGCCCAAAATACATGGTAAGGTTTACAAGACTGTTAAGCCCTGTGCTTAGCCTTGCATACCTTTACTTTAAACGATTTTCTAGATACAACAGTTGTCTTTATCACCGGTTGTCCAAAACGGAAATTTGTCAAAAATACCAAACTCTTTGAATAAATCACTTTCACGAAAAAGAGTAATACTTTATGTACTTAACAATGTTTATCTAATACAGAAAAGCTATTATTACACTTTACTACTGCGAAGCAACAATATGTTTTCCTGATTAATGATTTCAACCAGTATTTGGTGTTACTATCAGTCGCACTGTGTTGGCGTATTCTAAGCACTGCAAAATGCCATATTATATATATAATTCTGACATGACACACACACAGAGTGTTAAATGAATAAAATTTACTGTTGTTAAATATAAAATAAGCAAGCCTAAAAATAGTTCCGAAACTGTAAAATATAGTGCTCATTGTGATTGCAGAATATGTTGTCAGGTCACGTTAGACTCTAATAAATAATGTTCACATACACGTTATAATTGGCTACAAACAATAATTTGTCCTTTGATGCGCACATATTAAAACACTTGGTTTAATTCGTACGCATCAGAAATCCAAATCGTTGTTTATTACAATAAAAACAACTCTTCTTCGAAATATCGTTCTGAAACAAACATTTATGAATCTAGAAAATGCAAACAACAGATTAAATACACCAGGAGAAAATATATGATATGGGTATTTGTGCAGACAGAAGGAACAACTGAAACATCTGTAGAGAGAGATTCATTTTGTGCTAGTGCCATAGAGCATTTGACGTACTGATATTTCAGTATAATCCAATATGACAATTGTCAAAATACAAAATGACTGTCGACTTTATGTAATTAATTGAGTATTCATTATTATTTTGCTACAATGAATTAGAATTGTTCACTTTAGTTACCATAAGAATAATTTTAAATTCACAAAAGAGTCTGGCGGTCCTGTAAGTAATGCGTTAAAATGAAGTATCAGTGTTATAGCGTTAAAGGGAGTTGTTCACAGATTTGCGTATTTGTGAAAAATGTCATTTAATGTCCTAACTGCGAAATCTAAATCAGTTGGGCTAACCAAAACCAATTATTATATATAGAAAACAAGAGAGCCATAATGCCTTAGGTCGCTCACCTTAGGAACTAAACTTTTCTGAAACTTTGAAAAGTCGAGCTAAAATTGATGATGAATGACACCCTGAGATACTCGTTAAAATATAACCAGATGTGTCACAGAGACGGATGCACCCACGATGCACGTTTGGACACAGACAAAGGGTGTGTCGCCAACATTAATTTTTGCCTTCACAAATTAATTTTCATATATACTTTACAGTGGAAAAATGAAAGGGTCATAATTCTGCCAAAATTGGTCGCAGCCAAAATTCCTTGCTTGACGATCATATTCACATTATGGTTTTTCAGCTGTGAAAGTTTGAGCGAAATTTGCCCAGCAGTTAAAGTGAAATTGAGCACACAAAATTTTATGAAAATTGCTATATTTAAAAAAACAACAACAAAGGGCCATAATTCTGCCAAAATTGGTCGCAGCCAAAATTCCTTCTGTACGATCATCTCTACATTAAGGTTCTTTACCTGTGAAGTTTGAGCGAAATCGGCCAAGCAGTTAAAGAGAAGTTGTGCACACACAATTTTGGGACGGACAGACGGACGGACGTACGGACGAACAAGTAAAACGGTTAATGCCTGCCTCTTTGTGGGGGCATAAAAACATTAAATATATCAAAACACAAATATTTCAAAATGCTGAATCAGTTTTGTTAAATACCAGTAATAACAAGAACTATCACTGTCAGTTATGACTAGCCCCCAATGGCACATAAGATGTAGAAATCTGTAGCAATTTTCCGGTCAATATTTTGACACTATTGGTTAATTTTGTACCTCTATAGGCAGTTTGATCCTGACCTTTGACGCGAGGATCCAATAATCAATAGGGATATTCTACTTGACATGACCTTCCACATATTCCGAACGTAGTTGCCGTGACAAGGTATAATCACTTTTGGTCAGTTTGATATTGTTCTATGACACAATAATCAATAATGATCTACTTCTCATTACCAACCAACTTACATACCGAATGTTACGAACCAATGCGTAAGGGTTTCATAATGACAGCAATGTGTTTCTGGTCCGATTTTTCTTATATTCAACTTTGGTGAATATTGGATGAAAAATGAAGTCTCTATCATTAATAATGTCCAATTCAGCTTTTTTTTTCAAACACAACGGGCAATAACTCTGGTGTTTCTGGGCCGATCGTGCTTATATTCGACTGCAACTGTAATCTAATGGTAATAAACAAACTTTGCAAGATTGAAGAAGATTGAACGAAAAATGAAGTTCCAATCATGAATAATGTCAATTTTTGTATATTTTTTAATTAACAAAGGGCAATAACTCTGGTGTTCGAAACACGATCTGGCCAATTGTTGGCGTCTGTTGAGATCGAATGGTCATACACAGACTGTTAAAGTTTGGTTAAGATGGAATAAAAAAGAAAGTTTATATGCTGGAAAATGACATTTTTGAACCTTTTTGCATGCAAAAGGGGCAATAACTCTGGTGTTACTGGTGTGATCTGACCCAATAACAATCCCGTCCGAGAATTTCCGGTAATACACAAACTGTGCAAGTTAGGTCAAGACTGAATAAAAATTGTAGTCTCTATCGCGACAACTGCCCAAATTGTTGACGGCATACCAATAGCTCAGGTGAGCTAACAATACATAACAGAACATTTAAGCGCATGCGTGAAAACTTATAAAGTTATTTATGCGAACATAATATGATATTACATAAAAAAAATTAGTGTAGTATCGAAATCTGTATACGTAATACATTTACTTTATATATTCAAGTATTGTTGTATGATTTAGGTTGGATTTTTTTAATGTATGCATTGTTTTGTGATTTCACATTCATTTCTAAAATGGCATTATTTTGTGTATTCATTTAACCCAACTAAACAGGAAAAATTGTAACTTCAAACAAACAGACATATAGATCTACAACATGTCGACTGAGTCCAATGTGACAATATAAATCTGTGTACGTATTACACTTTACAATATGTTCACTACCTATGAAGGGTTAACGGTAAATATTATAACTACGAACAACTCTGTGAAATGCGTAAGCAAACTGCATTGCAATAATAAATTTACACCAGATCATGTTTGCTTGATGAAGAAATTTGTTTTTCCAATATTTTTTTATCCGCTTTGCCGCAGCGAAAATGAAATGTATTCGCTAATGATCCGTCTTCCGATATAGATTTGTGTCTGTTACGAGACCGCTATTTAAAGCATTCAATCAAATTAAACCGAAGTAAACGAGAGAATAATAAATCACTACGACTAGGTTTTGCCAATATGTAAAGCGAATGACATTAGATTACATACTTACCGCAAACGGTTACTGTTCATTGTTACTATTTAAGTTGAACTGTGTGGTTAAAAAAAAGAAGCATTAAGATGTTATAATAATAATAGAATAATTTAATGATAATTTTTTAAAAATAATACATACATTGAAAACCGTGTTTTATAAAGATTTAATGGATGTAAGTCATATGTCATGTGAAGTGGATCCGTGCATATTAAAACGTTCTGAGTTTGTTGTATAAATTCATTAAGTTAGATTTACTCTTCAAGATGAGTCGTATCAAAGTAGAAAGTAATACATTTGATATGGATTCATTTCCGCGATACAGATACACGGCTTACCGTGTAGAACGCTTGATTCGAACGGGACATTCTTTACAGCCAAATACGTTTATCAAACAAAGCTTTGGAAACGTCAGAATTGTAGTTATTTGCGACGGTCGGGGACGTGATTGCGAACTTTTTACTGAAAGTACGACTGATACATTTAAAGCTTTCGAAAGCAATACCAAACGCGCAGATACATTTACAATCGAACCGACTGTGTGCCTTATTCACACCAAATGTTACAGACCTCGGCGTAACGAACGGCATCCTTCAAAGCTATTTTTATTAACCGATGATAACCAAAGGGCAATCAATGACTTCAAAGATGCACACATACCATCAATTATTATAGTTACCTCAACTGAGGCTATACAAAGAAACACAAATCTTTTATTGGAGCGGTATGCTTGTGGAGTGTTAACGACAATGGTTGAAAGAGTGATTAATGACCCCATCGAGGAAAAGAGTATAGTTCGTCAGACTGACCCAACGTTTACGTCATTCCAGAGTGTGCGAGTGCTACGGCAGTCGACTGATACTAATGTTCCGTACACAAACGGTGCACAAACAGACTCTGACGGCGGGAATATCTGTGAAAAGGACCTGTCAGCAGTAAAACGTAAAGCCCATGTTTACGCATCGGGGTCTTTAAGATCAGGTTTGCAGTTTGCAGTCAGAAACTACAAATAATATATCATGCTTTATGTAATGATGAATATAATTTCTGATTGAAATCACAAATAATGTCCATGTGAAAAACAAATAATGTAAATATTAATGATCAATTTATTATTGAATGTTTATTTCTAAATAAAATGGTTAGCATACATTTAAAGCTAACGGTAACACAAATACATGTATATCAAAATGTCATTTTTGATTTAGTTCTACTGGTTTCGTTATTTAAATCGTATTAATTTAAAATATCGGCCTTGTATTTATGACAACATTAAATCATTCAGCGGTATTCGTACTATTTAGGTAAACGGTTCAGACCTTCTCGAATCGCTGAAGCAGCCAGAGACAAGATGGACATGCTTCTATTAGATGTAATGACGCTGTTTAAAAGAAGTGATGTTCCGGAACCAGAGTGGCCAAAAGTAACATATCCTGAAACACAGGAGTTAAATCACAAGGTAAATCGGTTTTGTGATTGTTATCATATAGCTAACTATATACATAAGCCATGACATTTTATTCACAGTAAGTTAAGTCTTACGTTACGTGTATTAATGCGACTGACAGAAGGTTATGACATTGCGAGTAAAAAAGAAAATTGCAACAATGCATTCATCAAGCAAATTGTTCGTCGCTCTCATATCGTATGTATATATGCAAATGTCTATGTGTAGTAATTTAAAGAAAATCGTTTTAGCTCACTTTATGTCTATTTTAATTAAATATTCACTACTTATACTGGTCTGCTTTCAGATTGTTGAAAAACTGTTTAAGGTAGATGCCAGCATTGTCGGATGTGGTTATCAACATCACATACTGCAAATACACTTGAATCGCGAGGCAAATGCTGCACTGGACAGCGCACTTACAAAGAGTTTGATTGGACACAACATTTTCCATCACCATTTCAATTATGGGCCATGCAAATACACTCCATTATGCGGCATAAAGGTCGGATCACAACTTGGAATTAAACATTTAATAGCTACAATGGGAGGATTTGCCAGTGACAACGGAACCCTTTATGCATTAGTCGCTCGTCATTTGGTCCGAATGGGCAATTACATAAAATATAAGCATTCCAATGGTGAGTTTACTGCAATAGGAGTTCACACAAGCCAAATACGAGGGGAGCTTGATATTGCTGCTGTCAAAATCCTGCCTAAGACAAACATCCAAGACACTAGGTTCAGAGACTCAATAGGCACTTTCACGAATAGTGTGATATTAAATTTTGAAGACCAAACTGAAGCACAGGTAAGGGACTCGCTTCAAAGTGAGTATATATTCGCCTGGACGGCCCATTCAGATGCGCAGCCCAGCAGAGGAAAAATTACGATACCAGTTTTTCAACGACCAAACTGTCGGTATAATTATGTGGTCATTGAAAACGAGACTGACGAATATGCCGACCAAGGGGCAGTTGGACCTCCTGTTGGGGAATCATTTGGAAAGAAAGGTGACAGCGGGGCTATTGTATGTTTTGACGATAAAGATGGTAATGGCGTCCATGTTGTTTCAATGTTAATGGGCAAACTGGATTCACACAATGGTGTTGGCTTCTTGACACTGCCACTTCAGCAAGGACTACACCAGCTTAGCACGATTCTGGACGGGAACTTGCAGCTGTGTTGAAGGTGTTTGCATGCAGAAAGTAGCAAAGCGCTTTGATCAGATAATTATTTTTTGTACAAACATAATATTGGTGTGTGTGAATACATGTTCACTGACTGCTTTAAATGTCCGTCAAAGGGATGACAAGATGTCACTCAGTTCTTGACGTTGAACTGGTTATGAATTTGCAACTGTGTTAAATGACCCAGTATATGGTTATGTAGTACAATGGATACGTTTGTTTATAGTAGTATTCATTGCAAATTATCATTAAGTAAATATCCATATTTACTTGGAAAAGTAATAACAACAAGTATATTTAACTTATATAGAATTTATGCAGACACGTACTCTTAGTTATATGTATATATGTAACTCATTCTGATTTTGAGTATGTACATATTAAACGTATGGCTTCTATGATCATGCTTTATAAATAATAAATATTATGACTCTCTTCGTAAGCGTTAGATCTCTTGAGATTTCATTTTACATATTGGTTTTGTATACACCTATATGACTAAGTAAATTGTACTCAAAGGCAAATACTGAATGTATGTTGGCTATCTACTATAAGTATAATAAACTATACGATTAAAACATATACAATGTGTAAATGTACACTAGATCTCATGCTTTCCTCTCTTTGTCTCAAACTAAGAATACTGCTTACCAATATTTATGTATTTACTATTTTATTTATATAATTTAGTAGTTTTTAAATGTTGTCACTTGGGAGAACCCCATTGTTGATCTCAGTAACCACACACTGTATATATGCACGTTTGACGTATTTTGTTTTGTATACTGTGGATTATACATCTTGTCTATTTGATTAAACTAAAAACAAATCTGTCAAGGTGTTATAAAATTGGATTAATCCTAAGACAGTACAAAATATATTTAATGATTCTGATGGATTTCGTGATGTCGGGATACCGGATATAGTAACTGGAGGTAACCAGTCTGGCTGGTATAGTACCCATCGACCATTCCCCAATAGGCGGGGATGGGTATCGATCCTAGGTAAGAAGTGTATGTGCATAACAGTGGTCTTGCGGGAAAGGAAGACCACTACGAATCAGATATCATTTAAATTAGAAATTCGGTTATTCTTACGGCATTGTGTGAACTGTATTTACCGGGAGATAAATTGTGTTCTTTCGTTAAAACATATGTGAAAATAATTCAGTGCATCCATATTTTTGCGTTAAATCGACGTTTAATGGTCTATTCATTTTATCTTAATATTGTATGATCGTATCATTCTGACATATGGTATATTCTATTTCAAAATATTTTATGCTTTCGTCCTTTATTTTGAAATATTATATATGACCGACCTTGTAAGATGTTTGAATATAATACGCGCATATACCAAGGCTTAAATGTGATACGTTCTATTATGCAGTTACACATAAATAATATGCTGCTGACGAATATTAAGCGCCTGCCTTTGTTAACAGTTTGCTCTACTCCATTGGACAAACAGGCCTACTGTGCCGTCATTTTTGTGTAATAACCCATTCTCATTATAGCTGTGAAAGTAAAAGCCCTGTCATTTTTCATCACTATTAAATCAAGTGTCATAAATTTATTAATTTTATCCGGCTGTTTACTATTACGCACGTGTACTTATATACTCTACGCAAGACGTGGCAGAATGTGGTTATTTTTGTATAATGAACAATTGTCCTATTGCTGTACAGCGAGTAAGAGAAAATGGAATCTCGTTAAACTATTGTCATTGCTATTCAGCCAACTATCATATAATCCACATGGAAGAACGAGATAACCACATACAAATATATACAGCTTATGCGTTCGATAAATTGTACCACGGAACATTACATATCGATGTGCACTTAGTGCAAAAAATAAGTTTATTGTTTTCAAAGTGTACTTATCGGCAGAAAATAACATACGTACAATAACATTTAGAACACGCGCAAGTCTTCATCAATTAAATACTTTAGATTAATGGTATTGTGTACGTTTAAAAATCAGAGACTGTTGTTTGACGGAGATGTCTTGTCAAAACGCTCTTATTCTGTAAACAGTGATTTTCGGAGATTGACCTAAGCATGCGCGGTTATAAATCCAATAGCTATCATATTTAGTTAAACTTACCGTATTTATTATAGCTCGATTGTGTCGAAAGCAAGAGGCTTTTTGAGACACTGTTTTCTGGGTAGAACCAGTCCGTTTTTCCGGGTAGAACCAGTGCTTGGTGTCTTTTGAGAACAATCAGTCGAACGCTCCCCGAGTAACGATGTAGGAATCGAACCCATGATCGCAAGGTGGACATCGTATCCATTACACTATTGCGAAAATAGCGATCACTCAACTACCATGTATTCCTTTAAAACGTGGATTTCCTACATTCAAACACGCAGTTATTTGAGTACAATACATGTTATTCGATCTGAAACCATACGGAATACTGGCTATTTTTACATAAACTTATTTTCTTCTTTATACTTAAGTAACAAACAAAGTCATATAAAATTGCGTGTACTGAGTAAATATATGATAGTGCAACGAAGAAAAATTTCTAATCAGCATAATCGTCGTGTCAATCTGCAAGCTGACTTTCTTTTCATTTTTGACACCGCCAAGGATCCAACTTTTCGCCAAACGCCATTAATGGATGGACATTTTGTGGGATGATTGGCAATGGATCGGTTAACAAGTGATAACATTTTGGTAGTGCTCTGGTAGCACTCTGGATAACCGCTTGAATCTAGGATTATTTTTAAATAATTCTTTTGCATTGAGAGATAAAACAAAATGCCCCCTTGTTTGCACAGACATGTTGGTAATATGCTGCCTTGGTGGTGGTCTGTGCTCTCCGAGTGCTTAATAGTGTAAATTTGTCATAAACAGCCATCAATTCAAGCACTTTCATGGTGAGAATTTGATAATTTGTAAAACCAAATATGGGACAAACAAACACTTTTCAACGCGATAATGCAATGACTCTGAATATACAACCACTTGTATATAAAATAAATGGAGACCACTTCTTAACATGAAGGTAATGTTATCTCATCTATTGTATATTTATATTTGATCAAACACACTTAAAATTTCAAAATTCAAAACGAAATTCGAGTTCGATTAATGATAAATATAGATCTGATATCACATTAATAATAGTTCACAATAGAGAATAGTGATTTTTACGTAAATTTTAAATTGATTTCTTAAATAATTGTTTAGAAAGAAAAACGACAATCACCTGTTCAAACCCATGTTGTTCTTGAAACTCTTATATAACGAGCAATTAAACCAATGTTGAAATAAATGTATTGATTTATAAATATTTGGATAAGTAAACCCTTTGCAGAGTCGCATGCTTTATGCAATATTCGAACCTTACATATTATTTCATATTCACCAACAATATAACATCAAGTACAGTGTATTTATTAATGCTTATCGAAATGGCTTATAAATAATAATAAATATTAAATGATCAATTCAGTATCTTCTGGTATTGCTGGTTTTCAACCTGTTATCATAGTTTATTCATCGCTGAATTGAAATTTAATATCAGATTTTAGTTATGCGTAATTAAAAACATTTCATTCGTATTTGAGCTAATCGAGAGCATATATTATTTCTAATATCACTCTTGAAAAAATATCTTCTTACATGCATATACGGGAAGTAACAAATATCCATCATGTTTTTGTTTTATTTTCTAAAATCGTATTCGAATGACTTGCTCGTTGTTTTTGGTGCATGTTGAAAGAGAGAGAGACGTAAAACGACCAGAAGAGTCTGTGCAGTAACACATTGATCAATCCGTATGCCATTAGTTTGTCAATAGGAAGGAAATTGAAAACCATTAACAAGTTGTTCTGTTTTCAGTAAGTGACACTGGACATATATCTGTATTGCCAGATACCATTAATTTTACAAACAGAATACAACTTTAACATACTGCTATTGTGGGTACTTCAAATACCATTGCAATTAGTGGCAGGCGTTAAGCATGATATCACATAAGCGTCGAACAGAATGATAATAGATCATTGTACCATGGGGTACTTTTTCCAATAAGCGCACATCGTAAAGCATGATCACATCCATTGTGAGACGCAATTGACGAACACGTAATTTGAAATTCAGATGTGGATTCTGATTGATCTGAAATGTTTTGTGGAACTACATGTAGCTGCATGCATGCTTCACTTAATATAATTTCTTTTATCCCTTGGTACTCGAATATAAAATTGGTTGTTAAACCGCAGGACTAAGCAAACAAATATGCGCTGAACTAAATCCGTGAACTGAATAATTAAAAACATCGATGTAAAAATATTGGCACCGTTCACTGTATACATATATACTGTTGTGTATGAAAGCCCTCAGTGTGACATCGGTGATACCTAAGTTTTAAGCTAAGCAATGGTGCTGCTTGAATCAGATCAAAAACAATATAATATCGAAGCAAAGTCCAGAAGCAGTAAAGTTGTCTAAAGTCTTTGTCTTATACCATATCAAGTACATATATTTATGTGGCATTTTTGACGCTAAACATACCTAGATTTGCTAGATAATGGCTAGAAATTATATGTTGTCAGAAATTTGATATCACAAAGCTCGTGGTTTAGGTTTTCTAAGCCTCGCTAAATAAACTTATCTGTATTCGACACTAACCTAGTATTCTCTTTATTGACATTCCCGTGTGTCATGTTTTATATTTAAAAAGTGTCCGCCTACTTTGACAATATAAACAGAAGATATGTAGACCACATGCAAGCTGTCACCTATAGTAAACAATACATGTATTTTCACAAATGACATTCTGTAAACCAACCTCGATATACTTAACTATATTTCAAGCATGTTCATTGACACACAATATAATAGCTGGTGTTTTATGGGTAAAACCGCTTTTTAACTTTTAAAGAAACAAAAGTCAATCGTCTTTCTTTATCTTCAGTTGCGTATTCCGTTTTGTTTATTGTTATTATGTTTAATATACTCAAGAGTTATGCACCTATCAACAATTCTCCCCCCCCCCCCCCACGGGGGGAGCGGAGGGCTGACCCAGGGGAATTTGACTTTTTTGCGAGGAGGGGGTCTGATGTTGTCTAAATCCCCTCAGTGGGAGATGCTATAGGGGTATCAAATGGCCTGGGGTCCAATATTGCCGGGATATAATTAAATCCGACCAAAGTCTATTTCCTTGGAACCCGGTGTCATTCCCCGTGTCAAATTCCCGCATATACCCGCCGCTCCCCGCTTAGGGGAAAATATTGATAGGTGCATTTCTATTGTATAAATATGCACTGCAGTTAATGTAGTATAAAACATACGCAAGCAATAAGAGAGATTAATACGTTAGGGTTAGAATGTATCATTACGATTATAATATTTAATGTGTACACATCCACCAAATTAACACTTTTATTAATGGCCAAGTGACTTAGGACCTTGCATAAGGTACGACACGTACTTACACTCATTTATTCTCACGCTATATGACCCATAATTTGATCTTCCATTGAAAGCGGTCAATTATCCTACCCTTTGAGTTTCCAAACATTTCAGGTTTATGTCATATTCTTTGTCATAATTATAAGTATTTAACAAACGTACGTGCTATTAAAAACAATACGTTTGTTTCTTTCGCGTATGTAATATGCCCACTGCGTTCAAATGGTGCATGTTGATTGAGCCCAATACATTTTGTTGTTTTGGTAACAAAAAAAAAACGGGATATGCCACGAATAACATAAAAGGGTTTAACTTAGTAAATATGGCTTGTTTGAAGCTACTTCATTGTGAACGACAGACTGGTGGATTTATATCGGACATGTTCAGACTTTTGGGGCAATACGAACTCAGTGATAATATGTATTCATATTTTTCGTACATCGTGCCGGGTATTTTCCAGCCAAACATCCTAAGCATACAAGAAAGCATGATGGAAAACTACAGGCTGCATGGACGTTCACTCAGAAATGCAGTAGTTTCAAGCTGTGGATTCACCCGGTTTAATACAGTTTTACTGTCAATCCAAAGAAGTAGTGTCAGACGTATTTATGATCCACTTGTATCATTTAACAATACATTTATGAATAATTATGATATCGAAAGTTCAGTTGTTGCGAGCCATAACTAAATGTCCCAGTTACGTACTAGTATATTATACCGTAAAGACTTTCGGTGTCGACTGTCGTTGTAATGGTGATAAAACTCGGCTGTGGCGTTTTATGAAGGACTGACAATTTGAACCTACGGATTATGTATAGATTTCTAGCCAGTCAAAAATATACGCTGGAGACGTACTCTAAATGACCCTATTACCGGTGTATAGGTATAACCGGGGTATTCCGATTTTCGTACGTTTACCATGCCCAGGATAGTCATATCCGGTTTCGTTTTTAGACAATCGTTGGCGCCAACTGTTTGCGCCAATCTAATAAAAAATGGAAACAATGTTGTCCCAAAATGTAAATACATAAAGAAATAACACAATTATTTCAAGCTATTCCATTTTTTGCCAAAATGATTGTGTTTCCAGACATAAAATCTCTCCATTTTTATCAAGTACGTGACAAAACACCACATCTCAAGCGTTCCAAATCAATATATACCGTATTCAAATCACATAATGCACTTACCTCATTAGCAAAACGCTGCTTATCCTACTGCACTAAACTTCTGACCATTATCATAAATCAATTAAATTTCAATTAGAAATGTCAACTTGACCGTAGAAAGGTAGGAAATCTGAAATGATTTTATGTTTCTATTTGCAACATGTAGCTATTGATAACAAATGAGAACCCCATCAATTGAGTCTGTACAGTGTTGATTTGATTTTATCGGCATATTTAGAATAAAACCGTCAGTTCAGAGTGTCTGGTTTTCCAGAAACCACATTGAGGGAAGAACATTTTCAACCCATATATTCAACAAATCATGTTTTTCTCCATTAAAGGTCACACATATGAATTCAAAACGATACATCAGAATCTTAGTTCTTTTCTGCAGATTTCTAAACGAGTCAGCATGCGGAAGTTTAGTGCAGTAAAACTGTGTGTGTGTGAATTTTATATATGCACCGGTAATAGGTAACAGCACAAACAAATATGGCGGCCATGGCAGGGTTAGAAATGTAGGTCAAATAAACAAAATACGATAGAATATTCAAGTAAAAAGATTTAGTAATTAAATAAAACATTTTTTTTTTTAAATATGTAACATTCATGTAAATTATAGGACCATACAATTTACAACTTAATTCAAATGTTAAGTTCACCAGTAATAGGGTCAAGCAGCATATAACGCGATATATTATGACTTAGTACTATGTATAAATCTGTATGCATATGTATATAGGCAAACACTAGCGATAATTATCAAAATCATTGGATAAAAAAAATAATGAGGCGAACAAGAGGTCCAAAGATGACCTGTACGCTCCACTAGGGACCAAATATTGTTGACAATGACCACTATGCTATGTTCTGATTTATAATAAAATACTGTCATAAAAAAACTAATGAAAACATTTGCACCGTCGTATGCCACATTTATAATGCTATCTAAAACTTAAATATTAAAGAAATCTGTAACTAACTTATGGAAATTGTCAATAAGGCAATTTGTGAAAATGTCCCATAATATATATTATCTAAACCGAACAACAACTGTATAAGTTGTAATACAAAATCGATAAAAGTACGCGGATTTTCAGGTCTTTCATTGCGTGCTTCAACAGCATCACCACAGCATAAATACAATAGTAAAAGTTGTAATACCTTGTGCGTAAGTGTGCACATGCGTCTGGTAAGTTGATTTTGTTCTTGATAATGCTATGTTGAGTCGTTCATGTCCCTAAAGTAGTATCGCTCGATTTGATTCCACTTAATATGCCGCAACTGTATCAACTACTCGTATGATAGCAAACAATTACTAAAGAGTGCGTAATTGTTATCCGAGGTACGTTTTCATGTCCATGTATGCATGTTATTTCATTTTTTTAATTGCAGTTTGTTTTAACACGATTTATTTATTTAATAATAATAATAAACTGATCTTTGTGATTATACATGCTGTACATTGTTGACAATAACAACTATGCTTTGTTCTGATTTATAAAAAAAACGTTGCACTAACTTTTAATATTGTAGATAACAGCAAGAGCAGTTTCAAAATGAAGTAATTTCAACGTATTTGTTATTTTTTGGTTAAAGCATAATAATACACGATTGTACAGTGTAAGTGAAATACGTGATTTCAACAACGAATAAAAACAAACAAACAGAAGTATTCCAATTAATCAATGGTTTCGTGTTACTAACACTTTATAATTTATCCATTTCAACTGATGAATATTCATAAAATGCACGTTATATACTATAATTATATTTCTGTGTCAGATATTTTATTTCGCATATAATTACATAGTAACTGTTAATAGTGTTTAAATTGTAATAAAAAAATCAATAAGGGTACACTATTTTTCAAGTATTTCATACAGTTTAATGTTTTGTTTACATGTTGTTTCATAATTTGTGTTGCTCTTTGTTTCAACGCTATTCCTTTCCTGTTTACAAATACTGTTGGCAATGTCATTATGAAATATTGGTCAGTTTTCGACTGGATGGCAACACACTCCTGTCATCTAATTGGTTTAACACTTATCTCTCTTTAATGTTGTTGTTTAGTTCATACGTACTCTATGTACTCTAAGATAATTCAAATTAGCAGAATTCATTAACAACTGATCATATTTACTGTTTATCCTCCTGCTCTGACCATAAGATTCAAAATCAATCAGTGGACCATTTGAATATTTTTCAGTGAAAACGTTACTAACATAACTGATAACGTGCTTCTGTTTGAGGCATTTGATTGTTTGAAAGTTGGTCGAGTCCATCTAGCAATCTGAGCGATAAATACATAGTTTTGTCTTTGTTTTGTAGTTTGCCATTAACTACTGTAAACATGAACCCCTTGGCCGAGAACATCGTCGCTACATATAATCGCGCCACTGTCTGCTGATGTGCCAAAGGCATTTGGATTTGGAATATCTCCGTATGCTTTTGCTCCTGTGCTTTGTTCCTCACAGTCACTATACTCATTTTCAATGACTACATATTTATGCTGCATTCCCCTGACATAGTAAATCGGGATCGACATATTTCCTAAATCGGGAGTTTTGCTTTAGTCCAAGCATGTATTCTTTCACTTTGTAGTAGCTTCGCTATTTCCTGCTCAGTTTTAGCCTGAAAGTTAAAAATCATATTATTGTTATGACGACCTCTAGAATTCTTGAGCCTCGTATCACCTATTATTTGGGGTCGTAAAATTCTGGCAGCTGCAATATCAAGTTCTCCGACATTATAACCTTGTGCAACAATAGCAAATGGGCTGTTATCGTTAGATTGAGAATGGTTGATATAAATATATTGCTCTTGAACGGAATTACCATGTCCTTGCGCAACTGCTGTCAAGTCACTGTCGGGACCACTACGTTCGGATATCCGTATGCAAACATCCTCTGTTCCTTCAAGTAGATGACGTGCAGTAAGGGCGTATAAATTGTTGTCTTTCCTTGCAAAACCACCCAATGCTCCTCGTCTTTCAGCAACTATAAGCTCGTTTCCTACTTTGATGTCGCACAAAGACGTCCCTTTCCATGGTCCATAGTTAATGTGGTATTTAGTTATGCCGCGGCGGCTCAAGAAATCACAAAGAGCCACATTATTTGTCTCATTTTCTTCTCGGTCGACCATGAATTGAAGGATATCATGTTCATATCCAAATCCTAATACAGAGGCGTCAATTGTGAACAGTTCTTCAGCCAACTATAATAATTGAACAATATAAATAACGCTTAGGCAAACAATACATTATTCAATTATTATTAATACGTAGAACTTCCATGTGACAGTGAAATTACAATATCAAACAATCCACGTAAACCCTACGATTTTGTGAAGGACAGCAAGTGTTTCGTTTTCTCATTTTAAACATATCGAAAAAGCAGTTGTATTCAATTAATATAATGTAATAATAATACCAACGGTAAAAATAAGAATGTCCTTGTCATCTTGAAATTACAATGTAAATCAATACATATATTTCTTACAGTTTCGTCCAAGACAGGAGTTTCTTTGTTTTCTATATCAGGCCATTCTTCTCTCGGTGCGCAACTTCTGTTATAAACAGCCATCACGTCGGATAATAGGCGCTCAAAGGCCGCTTCAGCTGTAGCATGTGTTGTGTCATTAGATAAATATCATAAAACTTAACCATAATAAGTTTGAAGTAATTGTTAAATATCTGAACAAATGGTTTTCTTCAAAACATGTTTTTTTGTCTTTCAAAAGACCTTTTTCCAAATTTAATCCAAACCTATGAATGTTAGAATATATGCTTCAACATTCTACCCAGCCAGCATAAATATATGGGACCCATATAGGTCTAATATGAGCTACCATACTGTATGGGCTAACGATATGGGGCCAAATGGGATTTTGCAAACTGTATTTGTATGGGTCCCAGATGGGTTGCGATATGGGACCTATGTGGGTTCCATGTGGACCCGAGATGGGTCCTATATGGGATACCCATATAGGTCCAATATGGGCTTCGATATGGGTCCTGTATGGGCAATCCATTTGTGGCCAATGGGATGTTGCAAACTGTATTTGTATGGGTCCCAGATAGGTTAAGATATGGGACCTATGTGGGTTCCATGTGGACCCAAGGTGGGTCCTGTATGGGTTACCCATATAGGTCCAATATGGGCTTCGATATGGGTCCTGTATGGGCAACCCATATGGGGCCAAGTGGGATTTTGCGAACTGTTTTTGCATGGGTCCCAGTTGGGTTGCGATATGGGACCTGTGTGGGTCCCATTTGGACCCAAGGTGGGTCCTATATCGGCTACCCATATGGGTGCAATATTAGCTTCGATATTGGTCCTTTATTGGCATCCCATATTGGCCCATGAGGGATTTTGCAAACTATTTATGCATGGGTCCCAAATGGGTTGCATTATGGGATACATGTGGGTTCTGTATGGATCCAAGATGGGTCCCATTAAAGGCTACCCATATGGGACCCATGCAAATGGTGCAAAAATCCCACTTGGTCCCATATGAGCTGCCCAATTAGGACCCATCCAGGTTTCGATATGGGTCCTTTTTGGGCATCCTATATGGGACCCAGTTGGGTTTTGCTAACACTGTTTGTATGGGTCCCATGTATTGCAAAATTCAATAAACAATAACTATTCTATAAATGTTACTCACTATCTGCGGAGCATATATATATATAAATTTCATTATTAAAGTTCATTCTTCAATACATCAACACATTTAATCCTTTCTTACTTTAATTGGATTGCCATTTGCAGAATATAACACTTACTAGTAATTAACATATGTCTGTTGTCGTTAAAGGGTATTCAATCGATGTGTTAGTTCCTTTATGCATAATGTTAACTGGACAATGCATCACTTGTTTTCTACATGTAAACAGGAAAAATAAACAATCACACACTGTTCATGATGACATTTTGGTCTGTGTTACTAAAAATGGACCAATCCATGTAGATCATAATACCTAGTCTAGAAAGATACAATTCTGTAAATAAAGCATGATTGTGAACTGTACAGATGTGGCACAATAAAACAGCAATCAACGAATAACACATTATGAGTTAATTCAGACACATTTAAAAGTCAAACACAGTGTGGACAAATCTAACACTTGATGTGACTCTATAGCACACAGCCTTTACTGGTAGTAAGGTATGATACTGGAATCAAATGCGAGACAACTCCACCAGTAGATATACCAATCTTACAGTATTGCACAGTATGGACCAATTAATCTAACAAAGACGTTTTTGTATGACTATATTATCAGAATTTCCAAAAAACGTAAACATGTAAATATAGGCCTCTGGCCCAGAATACAACATAAATAACAGTTATACATACTGAAATATACCACCTTTCGTTCATAATATTGATAATATTTTATGTATCAGGCACAGAATACAGCATATATAAAAGTTTCAATGCTTGTAAATTCCAATAGACAACTGTGTTATCATAGAATCAATACAATGTATTTGTCTGGCCCAGGATACAACGTAAGTGTATATTATGGTTTCAAATCAATTCAGACATACCATTGTGTTTTCATACTGGCAATATAATTTATATATCCAACCCACAATACAACATAAACAGTTTAAAACAATTCTGATAGTTGTGTTTTCAAAAGCGCAATATAAAAATGTATCATTCCGTATTAGAGTACCGCATAATTATAACAGTGCAATACAAAACAATTCAAATAGGCCAATGTGTTAACTTATAAATATCTATTAAGCATAGATAGACATATATAGTTATTATTTTCAGTAGATAAGCCTGTTATTTTGATACATGTCATTGCATACACCATTGTTATAAAACATTTGAGAATGGTCACAAGACAAAGGCTCACAAACTAATTCAAGTATGAAAATAGGTAGGGTTGTGTTAATTTGTAAGAGCCACATCTCAATGATACTAACTTGATCATGCATTAATATGTAAAAACGATTAAAACTTTCTCACATTGAATACCGAGCCTTCATTAAACAACAATTGATTCAAAACATAAAGCATGATCGAGATAATGTAAAATATAAGGAGGACTGATGTGGTGAAATCAAACTGTAAGCTAGCAATTCTAAGCTATCAAGTATTTCTAAAAAAATCTTTCAATAGTTAAAAAGTTCTGTTTCTTGAATTAAACCTTTTTTAAAGAATATTAGCGTATAATCTTTTTTTAAACATGTTAAATTACAAGCCTGAAAATATTATAGGGAATATGTGAATTAGAGCTGCCTCAGGACAGGGCGCTCGACTATTCACTACACTTAAAGTCTTTGAAAGTATAATATATTATGTCAGTGACTTTACATAATGACGATAAAAACGTATGTGAAATTTCA
The DNA here is from genome assembly GCA_027627225.1 of Congeria kusceri. NCBI lineage: Eukaryota > Metazoa > Mollusca > Bivalvia > Myida > Dreissenidae > Congeria > Congeria kusceri. The sequence continues at coordinate 40,774,945 of CM051029.1, read as the reverse complement.
ATTGAATACATGTAGTAGTTACAGAGATATGCAGGGCTTCCATTAAGGGAAGTTTGGGAGTCATTAACTCCCAGTTTTTGTCACAGAACTTCCAAAATGGCAGCCATGGAAGTTGCTGAACTTCCAAAATTGCAGCCAAGGAAGTTCCATCATGTAAGGATGAACAAGTTAGAAGAAAAATTAAGAATTTTCTAAATGTATACCTCTTTCACTGAATAAATTGGCATATAAGCACTTGATGAAAAAGAACTGGCCTTAAAAAACCTTGAATTTTATACTTAATATACCCATTTCTGAATTGCTCAGGACTTCTGTAGCGCAATACTGTCAAAACTTCCAAATATTATGAGCGTTTTGCCGAAATTAGAGGCCAGGAAGATCAAACTTCCAGTTTTCAAAAGTTAATGAAAGCCCTGGATATGTACTTGCACACAAACTTTAACCTGAATATTTCTAAGTACAAAAAGGGTCATAATTCTGCTAAAATGCTAGTCACAGTAATGGGCATTGGCTAGTGACCTTATAATATGACCATAAAGACATGTGAGAAGTTTCAGCTGAATATCTGAATTCAGCTAAATTGCAGATAAGAGTTATAGGCCTTGGTCAGTGACCTCACATATATATATATATACTTGTTGCACGCAAACCTTAACCTGAATTTTCTAAGTACAAAAAAGGGCCTAATTCTGCTAAATTGCAGGATAGAGTTATGGGCCTTGGCCAGTGACCTTACATAATGACCAAGAAAGCATGTGTGAAGTTTCAATAGTATATATGTAGTAGTACTGTAGTTATTGATATATGTACTTGTTGCACGCAAACTTTAACCTCAATTTTCTACGTACAAGAAGGGGCATAATTCTGTTAAATTGCAGGTCATAGTTATGGGTCTTGGCCAGTGACCTTAAATGATGACCATGAAGGCATGGGTTAAGTTTCAATTGAATATCTTAGTAGTTACAGAGATATGGACTTGTTGCTCACAAACCTTAACCAGAGCATTATGCCGACGCCGCCGAACCGGTGAGTAGTATAGCTCAAACTATTCGGTGAATAGTCGAGCTAAAACACATATAATTATTTAAAATTTAAGTCAATGTAATACAACATTTTAAACTATATTTGCAATCATTTCACTCACAGCAATTACAATTGCATGTTTTCTAATTAAAAACTACTGGATATAAATATCAAGTGTCAATAACACTGGTAATTATGAAGTGCATTGTTTCTCTTATTTAGTGTGGTAAGGGCTCATGAACTTCATTGCTAACTGACTGTCTCTTGTAATGAGCACGAAAATACTGGACTCCATAAAAGTTCGGCAATTACTGCCTTGTTAATAGTTAATTGAACTGATCACTGTTTGGTTATCAGAAGTATGGGGTGTTTAACGTTCATTTATTTACATCTGCAGCATGTTTGGATCACACACACCAACAAGTAGCTTTTTTCAGTCTCCTCATTGTACGTGTGAATTGCATTCTTGGTTCATCGACCGTAACACATGTTCTGAAAGTACAAATTAAAAAATATGTGTTGAAATGAAATAAACATTAAGAAATACATAGAATTCCAGACAGTGCGAAACCTGTCAGACAATCAGATGTGTCAGACAAAAAATGAGGCAGTCTGACAAAATTTATCACAAACCTTATACATATGATTATTTAATGTTAGTTAAACCTTTGTTTGATATATAAAGGAATTATTACTGCAACAATCAGTGTATGCATTATGTTATGCCAAATAAATAAATAATAACTAGTTAACAGTGTATATGTTTTCAACATGTGGTGTATGCTTTACATAATATTTTCTGACAGATGACTTTGAGGTCCACGGAGTCTGGGATTCCAAAAAAATAATCTGATTAAAGTTGATATGCATGTTATGTACTCTTATAAACAAACAACAATTTTATTTTCATGAAATAAACAGCAAGTTCATTTTCTCAAAATATCAAACTTACTTTATCATGCTTGGACAAGTTGAAGTTTGACAAAATGTTGTTTTCCATCATTTCTGCTGAAGTTGTACTGTAGAATTATATGCTCTTTCATAATCTCCATACCTGTGTGAAGAAGGGGATACATGTGTGTATTATATATCTGTAAAATCTGTTATCAGCTATTTATAAATGAGCATTTAAAGGGACTATGTCAACGAAAACATGTCTTCCTATTGCACTACAAATTTATATTATTCGATAGAAATACCCTCTTCTAAGGCATGTGTATTAAATAAATAAATATAATATAAAACACAATAAGATATTTGATAAAAACAAATTAGCAAAAAAGCCTGAAAAAAAGAAAACCCCAAGTGGGTATCGAACTCAAGACCTAGGAGCCATACAAAGAATTGACAGTAGCCAGCACACTAACCAACTGCACTATCACGCTTTGTAAACTATGCTTATACATAATGCTCACAACTCTGATGTCCAAACATAAACAGGAAAAGGGCCAAACAAACAAAACCCATAATATTAATTGATTTTTATCTCCGAATGCGTTTACTATTTTCCCATTATATATACTCTGTTTTAACCGTTATTATATGCCAGTATTAATATCTAAATTTCCGATTTTTTAAAGAAATTGCCCCCTTGAGGCCCTTTTTGATGACATAGTCTGTTAAAGGGACCTGTTCACAGATTGGCAAATTGGCAATTTTCAAAATATTTTTCATAGATCCCAAAAAGAAAAATACATTATATATAAACAAGCAAAACGACACTACAGACAAAGAAATATATTGGAAATACAGTGTCTTTTATGAAAAATCATCAATTGAAATGGCTAAAATTATAGTTTTATGAAAAATCAACTGAAATGGCTAAAATTATAAAGCGTTAGTAACCCTTTTTGTCGGTATTTTGGAAAACATGTGTACCACTTATATAGCGATTAGCGTTAAACATTCACCTCAGTGATCGGCAGTCAGACTAGCTGAGTGGTTACAGTGAGAGGTTTTTGATCCTGGCGGACGTGGTTTGAGTCCCGTCAAGGGCAATTTTTATTTATTTATTTTCTTGATATAATATTTGTTTTTGGTCAATCCAACATCTTTATTTTAAATTGCAGTTAAGACGTTAAGTGAAATTTTTCAAAAATACGAAAATGTGTGAACAAGTCCCTTTAAAAGAAATATATTTTCATGCTACTGCAAGTACTGGTATTTGGCCAGTCTACTGCTGGTAAGATTAACATCATATGTAAGCGCTACCAGTAGCCAAAATAGCCATTGGCTACACAACTTTATAATTGGCTACTAAAATTTATATAATTTGGCTACTAAATCTGTTGGAAAACATTTAAACATGAAGCGTATTTTCTGAAGATATTTCTAAATAATGGGTTTTCTTTGCAAAATCAAATTTTTTGGCTACTAGTTCAGATTTTTGTTATCGCCAACCTAGTCAAATAATAGATCTACACGTAAATATTTTAAAATTGTCTACTTAATAATGTATAGCAGGTTTACCAATTATGTATAATGTCATTAATTAAGATATAATTGAATTTTACAGAAGATCATGTTAGAATCGAAATAATTGACATGTTAGCGTTGGCTATTGCGGTAATAACCAAAAGTTTGGAGTTCTGGGCTCAGTTGCTCAAAACTTTAACGGCCAGTTAAGCTAACAGCTGTTAACTTTTGGATGAAGTTTTTGATATAAATTAAATGTTAACAAATTAAAATTTGCATTTATTTTAAATAAATTGATATGCTCAAATAATTGTCAAATGCTTCATAAGCGAGTTGCTTATAATATTAGTTTCATCTACATCTAAAGTTAACAGGCCGTTAGCTTAACCGGATGTCAAAGTTTTGAGCAACTGGGCCCTGATGTGAAGCAATTAAACCACGAAGGCAGTAGCCCGAGTGGTTTGATAACAAGCATCGGAACGACAAACTGTTAGTTATTACCGTATTAACCAACGCTAACCTGTCAATTATTTTGATTCCAACACGATCTTCTGTAAAATTCTTCTGTAATTTTAAAGGTTATGAATGAAAACTATAGGAATCTATACTCCGCCCATTTTCCACAAAAGTACATTCACATTCGTTTCAGTGATGTCAAATAAACCATAACAATTCAAAATGACGTCAGCTTCATTGATACACATTGAGGAATGGCGTTATACTTAAGAAATAATTGACAGGTAACTGTTGGTTATTGCGATAATAACCAACGGTTTGGAGCTCCGATGCGTAGGAATTAAACCAGAGGGCGGTATCCTGAGTGGTTTGATAACAAGCATAACGACAAACCGTTGGTTATTAACGCAATAACAAACTGTTGCCCGTCAGTTATTTCGATTCTAACACATTCTTATATAAAATTCGTATTTTTAAAGGTTATAAATGAGAACTTTATTTATCTGTACACCGCCCATTCTCCGAGAAGTGCAATGACGTCAGCTTTATTGATAAACATTGACCGAATGACGGCATACTTATCGATATAATACAGTGAAAATAGCATGCCAAAAAGCGCAAATTAAAAACATATTAACAAAACGTTAACGTTTTTGTGAACTTAAGTATAAAATATGTAGTACAAATGTGGTTTAATTGCGCTACATAATGCAAAAATGATTTGTTTGTCACAATTTGCTATCGCGCGGTTAAGTACGTGCATTTTACGGAACAATTTCTTCGAATTTCCGGAACTATTTTCAAAACATTAAGCTCCGCCCATAATTTGTTGCAGAATAACCTACAGTTATTTTCCTTCTTTATCTACGGACCACTAGCCGCGTGCCGTGGTAGAATTGTTGATAAATACTGTGAAAAGAGTAAGCACCTGCGTTTTACGGAACGCTTTTTAATTACCGGAACTATTTTCAAAACATAAGGCTCCGCCCATTATTTGTTGCAGAATAACCCATAGTTGATTTTATTCTTTTTCTATGGAAAATTACCGGTGTGGCCGTACTGTGTTAGAATAAAATATAACGCGATTAATAACACAATTGAATTTGCTGTTTATTTCTTGTGTAATTAAATATTTTAATATTGATTATAGCTATAAATAAGAACATGATAATTTATGCAAGGCATATAAAATGAAATGTAGGATATATATTTTGTGTGTGAGATTGCTTAAGCTAATTCATACAATTAAACTTCTGAACTCAAATGCATGAAACTTATTGTTCCGATTAGTGAAATTATTCCAACATTCAATTAATTGCTATATAGTGTAGTACGTTTTAATAAATAATGCATTTCAACAAAAGCAACTAAATTGTTTTCCTACTGATAACCCATGCTTTATTTGCACAAAGATTACACGACAACACACACATTTTGAAACAATTGTGATAGTGAAGTAACATTTTTTAAATAGTCGCGAAAATACATGACATAAGAGATATATTTACTTTAATTCTGATTTAAAGTGCAATTATGATTATTAAGTTATGACAAACATTTTTCCAAGTGGAAAACACATATTTACTTACTTGATATTTAAGAAATGCAAGCTGCATTGTGCTCCTCGAAAGAAAATCTGCAGTTAACAAAACAAGATTGCGGCCGCGAATAACTGCCTTGAACTGGTCATAGAAGCACACATCAGACTGACCGATATGGGCATGTTTGCTGGGTCCCATATGGACTTGCTAGTTAGGAACCCATATGGTCTCTCTTGCTGGGAACCATATGGGCTTGCTATTGGTGACCCATATAGGCCTGCTTTTTGGGGGCCCATACGGGCTTTCTTGCTGGGACCCATATTGGTTTGCTTTTGGGTGACGTATATCTAGGCTTTCATGCTGGGACCCATATTGGCTTGTTTGCGTGGGTCCTACCTGGGACTGATAAGGGCATAACGATGTATGTGGGACCCTAACGGAACCCATGTGGTTAATAAGCCCAGTTATAGCCCATATTGGGTCCCCACAGGCTGGCTTGCAGGGACCCATACGAGCTTACTTGCTGGGGACCCATATGGGCTCTATTAATGGGACCCGTATTGAGTTAAATATTGGTGTCCCATATGTGCTTGCTTGGTGGGAACCCATATGGGGATGCTCTTTGTGACCCATATGGGCTAGTTTGTTGGAGACCCATACGGGCCTTTTTGCTGGGACCCATATGGGCTTGCTTGTTTGGTACCCATGTGGGCTCTCATGCTGGGATCCATATGGTCTTGCTGTTGTTGGCCCATATGGGCTTGCTTGTTGGGGACATATGGGCTGTCTTGCTTGGACCCATATGGACTTACTTGTTGGGCACCTATATGGGCTTTTTTTGTTGTGACCCATATGGAGCTTACTTGGTTGGCGCCCATTTGGGCTTCCTTGCAGGGACCCATATGGGCTTGCTTGCCTGGGACCCAACTGGGTCTGATATGGGAAATACAACGCATATGGGTCCAACATGGGGCACATGTGGTGTATCAGCCCAGGTATAGCCCATATCGGTCCACATGGGATGGTTTACTGGGACCCATACGGGCATACTTTCTTGGAACCCATGTGGGTTGACTTGCTTGGTCCAATATGGGCCCGGTATGGGCAGAAAAATATTTCATGGGGCCCATATAGTATATTTGCCCATGTGAAGCCCATATTGCTTGCTGGGTTCGTGATAGGACCAATCTGGGCTTACTAGTTGGGAACCCATATGGGCTTTCTTGCTTGGACCTATATGGACTTGCTTGCCTGCGACCCAAGTGGGATTAATATGGGCAAGATGATGTATATTGGTCTCACATGTGGAAGATCAGCCCGGATATAGCCCTAATCAGGCCCACATCTGATAGCTTTACGGGACCCATATGGGCATACTTGGAACCCATGTGGGCTTGGTTGCTTGGTCCAATATGGGCCCGATATAGGCAGAAAAACATATATGGGTCCCACATGGGGCCACATGGTATATTTGCTCAGGTATTTCCCATATTGGGCCCATATAGGCCTACTTGCTGGGACCCATATGGGGCTGCTTGTTGAAAACACACATGGGCTTTCTCGATGGGGACCCATATGGGCTTGCCCTTTGTGACCAATATGGGTCTGTTTATTTGGGTCCCATAGAGGCCTTCTCGCTGGGACCCATATGGGCTTTCTTGTTGAGAACCCTTATGGGCTCTCTTTCTTGGACCCATGTGGGCTTGGTATCGGAGGCCCATATGGACTTGCTTGTTTGGGACCCATATGGGCTTTCTTGCCGGGACCCATTTGGGCTTGGTTGTTGGGGACCTATATAAGCTTTCTTGCTGGGACCCGTATGGGCTTACTACTTGGGAACCCATATGGGCTTTTTTGTTGGTACCTTTATGGGCTTGCTTGTCTGACACCCAAGTGGGTCTAACATGGGCAAGGTGATGTATATTGGTCCCATATGGGGCCCATGTAGAAGATCAGACCAGGTCTAGCCCTTATCAGGCCCACATGTTATGACTTACCGGGACCCATATGGGCATACTTGCAAGAAACCCATGTGGGCTTGCCTGCTTGGTCCGATATGGGCCTGATATAGGCTGTACAAATAATATATGGGTCCCACATGGGGCCCATATGTTATATTTGCCCACCTGTAGCCCATATTGGGCCTATATGGGCTTGCTTGCTGGGTAATAACTAAATGCGATAACACATCAGAAATAATCATACAATAAGTACACTACTCAAACATGTAAAATAACACCACAACTAAAAAATAATTACAGGAAATGTTTTACCGCATTCTATATTTAATGACTGTGGTTTTGTTCCATCCATCACATTTTCTTCGGTATACCCTTCGACAGCTGTGGAGGAGTGAGACTGCCAAACTTGATGTACATTTGTCTTCAGGAAGCTTAGGACATATCGTTCCAACAAACAATCTACGTTTGTTTTTAAGTCTTTTTCAGATGAATAAATACATGTTATGTTTGCTGGTCCAGAATTGCGACGATTTTCAGGAGAGTCGACGCTAACTACGTAATTACATTGTTTGGGAATATCTGCATCACCATGCACAATCGTAACCGCTGGCGAAAATGTCGATTGTGTATGGCGGAACCCTAGACTGCTTATTTTTCATTTTTCCGTCCAAAGCCAGTTCCTGATATGAAAGTCCTTTGAAGATCTTTGATTTATCTCCAGAACTGAAATATGTTCTGCGCTTGGAAGAGAACATGCTAATTTCCCCAACGTTTGAAATCTAGTTAACAAAGCCTTCACGCGGTCGACTGTGTATTGATATCGCGGGAATATGTCCTCATAAAAGTGCGAAAGTAACGCTTCCATTGTGTTTTAATCAAATGTCATAATATAGATATAACTCTATTCTCGAGTACTGCTGTTCAATTCAAATTAAAATGTCAACTGCCCGTAAAATGTATAATCTGATATAACAACGGCTTTAAAACAAAGGAGCCAAGCATTGGATTACGTTTTAATAGCCTCTTTGTATACACAGCAAATAACTTGCGCATTGCTGACGTGATCATTTTTGTAATAAAGTTTGCGCTATATCGAATGTTGAATATCTTTACAGTCGATTAACTCTGAGGTTTGTAAGTCTTGAAAGAACAGTTTTTATCATGCATACCGAGTTCAAGTTATATTTATAGTCGATTGGGTATATAGATAAGTCATTTGCAACATTTCAAATGTATTGAATTGCATTGCATTAATTTGTACAGTACCATGCGGTGAGGTATAGAACGGTACGGTTTGGCATGGGATGGTTCCAATGTATATATAATTATGTACTTAATTTAGTAATTAAATATATGTTAGTTACCATCAAAAGGTATTCTTGAGGACTTCAGTGCCGATTTTATTCTTTATATATGTCCAGGGATCCATTGAATATTTCAAAACAGTTTATATCCAATGTTAATGTAGAGACTTGTAGACACAAATTTATGAATATTTTCTGTTCCTTTTCATAAAAGATGATGCTCTGAATGGTGTTGTCACAGCAAGGCTGCAAATGTCCAGCGAGGCCCAAGTGGAGTTTGCCTACTACGCTTCCAGTATTGGCCGCCATGACATTTGTGCCTCCTGCGAGGATTCAGTGGCAGAAAGGGACAAAGATCTTTATAAACAATACAGATTTATGCTTCCTGTTTGTGCTCAATGTGGTAATCTCGAACCAATACCTAAAAGAAATCCTGTGAAGTAATGTATTTCAAGATATGTAGATCATCAAACAGTTTAATTGGGTATAGTACAGTTTCCGTTAGGGCCATCGTGATTTTGAATAGAAATATAAACCGCGATGACACCATGGTACGATGTCGATGACACGACGACGATGATGCGATGGTATGATGGTACTAACACGATGGTACGATGGCACGATGGTGCGATGTAACATTGTGTCATCGTACCATCGTGTCATCGTGCGATCGTACTATCGCATCATCGTCATCGTAACATCGTGTCATCGTTCCATCATCATCGTAGCATCGTGTCATCACCATCGTAGCATCGTGTCATCACCATCGTACCATCGTGTCATCACCATCGTACCATAGTGCCATCACCATCGTACCATCGCCATCGTACCATCGTGTCATCACCATCGTACCATCGTGTCATCACCATCGTACCATCGTGTCATCACCATCGTACCATCGTGTCATCACCATCGTACCATAGTGTCATCAACATCGTACCATCGTCATCGTACCATATCGTGTCATCCCCATCGTACCATCGTGTCATCACCATCGTACCATCGTGTCATCACCATCGTACCATCGTGTCATCGGGTCCCACTAAAACTCTGCGGAATATATATAGTTTATATAGGAAAGTGCGGACGACATAGGCAAAGGAGGATTATTGGAACTCTGCGGACCATATGAGCAAAGAAGGAAAATGCGGACCCTATGGGAAGTTACTGAACAACAGCGTGGTTTTGATATTGTTTAGGCGTCAAAGAATCAATCTTCGACTGATATGTGCATTTTGTCTTATAAGGTATAATATTGGTTTTTAAAATAGTAAATCACCAATAATTTTTGGAAAGGAAAATCAACATTTGTCAATGCAGCTGGCATTTTCGATTGTTTCCACAGGACTTATATTGACACAGATTTTCTTCAAAAAATATGCAATTAAATATGAAATATTATACAAGAAAAAGCATCTACGAAACAAAAGTTTAAATCAACATATAGAACATATTTATAAAGGTTCCCAGTCGAATATGACTTTTTTTTCCTAAATTTACCCAGTATTTCAGACAGAAAGAAAGTTACTGGAAATACCGATACTCTTCTTCCGCAATGTTAAAATGCGGATTCGTTTAATTTTAAGCTGCTGTCTATGGGATCTTATTCACTACATCGTAATTTTTGTAACAGTTCATATGAACGTTTATGGTATTTATTCGTCCGGAATATGTTTATTATTTACGAAAGGCATTGTTCAAAAGCGCTTGGTACGAACGAAATACATATAATGTACATACTGGTTTACTCCAGAGTCATCACCAGTTATCGCATACAGAAAATAGACGACAGCATGTTACGAAAATGTTAATTCACGGATTTCAAATGCGTATTTTTGTATTTTAATCGGTAACATGCCCATTAGAAACACTTTCTACAAAGTTTTATTTTTATTAACATATTTCTGGACTGCTCCTTTACAACCCGGACAAAATGAAGTCTCTATCGTGAATAATGTCAAATTTTGCATATTTTTTTTACAAACAAAGGGAAATAAGTCTGGTGTTTCTGGTCCGATTTTGCTTATATTTGACTTCATCTTTAATCTTATGGTCATAAACAAACTGTTCCGGAGATAGTCGACGTATCACGATTGAGACACTAAATGCGGAACGATTTTGCGGAAATATTTAAATGCGGGCCAGTGTGCATTACGACAGCGGGCTAAACGGACTGAACGTTGTTCTTCACTCCGATTTTATCTAAATGTCCACTTTTGTATTTTGTGGTTACTGTAGGCGTGGAAAGTGTTTAAATGAAATGCTTTTATACATTTTAAGATTTAACAATGTACTTCGCGTCCAATAAAACCAGATTCTTTTGGTGACTCATCCATCAAAGCAAATAAGATTACTTCAATATAGTTTTTCCTACTACATACATACACGACCCATAACTGATGTTTTCTTTTACATATTAAATGTAATTAACATGTACCTATTTTTTTTTTATAAGTAACGCAGAAGATTCAATTCGTCCAGTTGCCCGCATTATTGCGACCTATATTGCCTGCAGTTAAGTGCTTCCCTCGATCTAAATGTAGTAGATCTACGATTTAATGTCGTAGACATACGCGAGTAACAGTATACGTTTCACGAACGTACTTTTAATTAATCTTTGTTACAAATATTATTGATAACTCAAAAAAATGCGTCATCAAATAGGTTTTTTTTATTTATGCGTTTCGAAAGTTTACACGTATTTCGGAGACGTCATAGTTAATTCGTACTGCCAATAGTGCTAACCGCGCACAACAGAATATGTCAACGTATTTTACTTTAGGAATGGAATTTCTGCTTGGAATTATGGCATACAATTTGTCAAAAAAATGCAGCATAAGAACACGATTTTTGGGCAAACATTTGCAACATCGACTTAGAAAGATGAATAAGATGATTAGGATTTATTACAAAGCAAGTGAGTGTATACTCATAACCTATTTGATTTCCTGTTTGACATGCATTTTCGCATCACTACATACTTCTTCCTGGTAAAGTGCCCACTCTGACTAGTCTGAGGCATCAACACACTGCTATATATTATGCACCAATCAATATTCTCCCTCCAGTGGGGGGGGGGGGGGAGGGTGCAGACGCACCCAGAGGAATTTGACAAAATCTATTTAAGGGGATGTTATCCCCCACCCTAGGGCCAAGCATTTTTGTCTGAATCCCCAAAGTGGGACATGCTTAATGACAAATCAAATCAAATGGCCCAGGGGCGAATATTACCGGGTTCCAAAATACGACCACAGTCTATTTCCCGGGACCCAGAATTATGCGGTATGACAAATTCCCGCCTGTCGAGAATCTCTTTCAGTCTAAAGTCCCGCATATGCCCGCCCATCATCCCCCCCCCCCCACACACACACACACATACCACCACGCCTGTGGGAAAATACCGTAATTATCCTATGTATTGGGACACCCTAAATATTGTGACACCCCTAATTTTTGAAAAAATATTTAATTTCTTGTGCCCCTTAATATTGGGAAACATTTGAAATTTGAATTATTTCGTGTCCTCAAATATTGGGACACCAAAATAACACCGTATATTGTTACTGTATAAACATTCCATACGCTGCTAGTACGCTTGTGATACGGTATATTTCGCTTGCTTATCTATACATCATAATGTACGCCATAAGGGATATGTTGGTGGTGCACTGTGTACACTACTGGAGCATGGTCTTCTCAATGAAGCTTCTCAATTAATAACCATTAAGTCCGCAGCAAGAAATCATTGATCTAATAAACATCAGTTTTCCCGCTACACAAAATTATCACAAGAAATCTAGGTCAAACTTGATCTTCGACAGCTACGCCGAAAAAGTCAGTTGCGCCAAGCGGAAGACATAAGAAGCGTTAGAATATTTCAACACCAAATAAACCACAATTTCCTTATACATAACTAATGTAAACATTTCCTGGGTAAAATATGCCATACAAATGTTTGGTTCCTATTCCCAGTAACATATTTATACTTTTTGTTGCTTAAATGTCCAAAATAAAATAAATTTAATCTATGTAATTAATGAAGACATGCTATATACGTGTTTAGCTATATCTGCTGGTATGTACCGTTTTGTACTGATTTCTCGAATATCTAAACAAACCAACTGCCACGTGCGTAAACCAATTGGCGATATTTAGTTATGGTAAAATTAAAACAAACATAAATAATTTATAGTATTACTTGTATTTCAATGTTAATGTGATATCACTTTTCTTCGTTTTTTGAGAATTGTTCATTACACAAAATTAATTACATTCTGTCATATCTTGCGTAGAGTAAATTAATATACATGCGTAATATTGAATAGCCGGATAGTATTATTAAACTATGACCCTTCATAGAATAGTAATGATAAACGAGATGCAATTTTCTTGCACGGAAATAAGAAGAATGGGTCATAATACAAAACTGACGGCACAGTCGTCATATAAAAAGGTGCAAACTGTTAACAAAGGCAGGCGCTTAACATTCATCAGCAGGATATGATCTCCGTGTAACCATTTACATGTATAACCCAACGTATCACATCTCCGCAATGTTATATGCGCATATGTAAGAACTTTCTATTCAAACACGAGATAATTGAAGATGTGGAAATAGTAGCGACCATGTCAGAATGATACAATCATAAAATATTAAGATGAAAAATGGATACTGGTACTAAAGCTGTAGTCTGGAACAGAACACGTACATGTAGTTTTAACTCAGTCTGTATTATATGTGCACTGAATTATCGTAACAGGTTTTAAAATAACACAAATTATCTCCATTTAGTTACAACCCTTTCGGGGGTTCGATGTCCATCGTCGTCCACGTGTGAATGGTCGGTGGGTTCTATACCAGCGGGTTGGATTAACTCCCGATGCACTGAGTATTCCCACAACACGAAACTATTTCAGTAACAAAAAGCTTTTAGAATTCATATACATGTACTTAGTTTTATGTATTGCATGATCTTCAAAACCCAATGCATATTTGCTTTTATTTCATAAGATATGCAGAGACTGATATTAGACATGAAGAAGAAAGCAAACATTTACTTAAATAAGAGTACTCGTATTTTAAAACGGATTCAAAACACACTTTATATATTTGTTTTTCATTAAAAAGTCTCAACAGTTATCAAATCAGAAAATACTGAGTGATTAAAGCAAATATTTGCTTTAAAATCTTGAACGTGTATATACACAGGTTTAAAACATTCAATCACTTATTAATATCTTACCGCCACTATTAAACATTGTTTTTAATAGTTTTTTTTATCATAACCGCCTTACGACACTAGATGTCAGCTTTGAAAGATTTGAAAATTAACATATAGAAGTTTGCGCCTTTAAAAAAAATGCCCCCCACATAGAAAATAACATACTTTATCAAATTTTGTTTCTAGTATATGAACCTTTATTGAACACATTAACAGAACAAAATACTTATGAAGACACACAATTAACATTTCAAATACTTATGTATCAAAAACATAAGACCTGGCTCTGTATTCAACTATGAATTCAGCTCCGCATTGAAAGCCTATGATGAAGAACACATTTGCACACTAGTACTACAAACTGTTATAACAACTATAAAATTAACACAGAATCGAATACAGACCTGGCTCTGTATTCAGCTCGGAATTCAGCTCCGCATTGAAAGCCTATCATAAAGAACACGTTTGCACACTAGTACTACAAACAGTTATAACAACTATAAAATTAACAGAAAATCGAATACAGACCTGGCTCTGTATTCAGCTCTGAATTCAGCTCCGCATTGCAAGCCTATGAGTGGTTACTTATTTGCGCCAGATCATTACATGATCTGAATAAATCAACAAAAATCACCGTATCAAATACAGACCTGGCTCTGAATTCAGCTCTGAATTCAGCTCCGCATTGAAAGCCGATGATAACAAAACTCATTTGCGTCATACCAATTCGCGCTGGTAACAAAAGAACTAAACTATGTACTTAACACAAGAACGAATACAGACCTGGCTCTGTATTCAGCTCTGCACTCAGCTCCGCATTGCACGCCTATGAGTGGTAACCTATTTGCACCAGATGACTACATGGTATTAATGCTAGCAAATAGATATTGGTGAGATTTATGGTGTTTCTTGTCTTGTTTGCTAAATATTGAACATTACGATCTTTTCGTAAATTAAATAAAGTTTAGCAATGAACAGAGCGTACTCTATTTAAGATAAATTATCGTCAAAAACCTAGGTATTTTTAGTGAGATACGGAAAAGAATATATCGCGGTATTTATCGCGATATATTTCAAAATATTGCGATAGACCGCGATATGGGCCAGTGATATCGTTACACCCCTACAGTTGGTACATGGCCGCTGATAAAGGATCTGATAAAATACATGTAACTATTTACCGTAATTACCCTAAGTATTGAAACACTTAAAAATAACTATTTTTGTATCTCAATAGGGTTATAACGGTAAGTTTTGGATTTAATAATATTCCGTTTTTATCGTAATACAAGTGAATCGTAGTGTTATCATAAGTCATGCAATCCCATATCGAAATTAATAATACTTTAAATATAGAGCCATGATTTTAATAGACAAAACAGAAGCTGAAAACAAATTTTAAGTAAAAGTTTTAATTCAAGAAATGTAAGGAAAATAAAAAAAAGTAATGATTTATTAAAAACCTAACTATGATAAATAGATTTTAAGTAACAGTTCGAATGGTTTATTATGTTTTTATGAATTATTTTAGTCATAACAAGAAGCTGAACACTTAATTATACATAATGATTGTTTCAGCGTGCGAACAACAATGTATACGAGTTTCTTTGTGATATTTAAGAAATGATTTTCAATTTAGAGTTGTTTATTGGCTAATAAACAACGATATGGAGTTCTGATGCGTATAAATTAAGCCACTCGGGCATTAGCCGATATATAACGATATTGGGAAAACTATTTCAATTCTGCATTTTCTGCAATTACAGTGCAAACTACATTTTACGGTTTCGGAACTATTGTTTTGGGTTGTTTATTGGTAGTTTAACAACGGTGAATTGTGTTCTTTGTCTATAGAAAACTCTGCGCGTGTCATGTTAGAATGCAACAATTATTATAAAAGTGTGTTACTTTAAAAAAATTTTAACCGAAACAAAATGTAATTCCAGACATCATCATGATTATATACTTAGGTACATGTATAGTATATCAAATACAATTTAAAGCTTTAGACAGCAGTACCAAATGCGGAGATGGAACTACATTGAAACTATAAGCATTTTTCATACGCATTGTGTCAGAAACAAATCAAAAGTCAAAAGGCATCAATGACTTCAAAGAGGCTCATAAATTCTGAAGAATTATAGTTACGTCAACTGAGGGTATAAAAAGAAACATTAAACGACAAAAGCAAACAATTGTGAAAAGGAAAACTAAACGAATACGAGTGTGGTATAGCACTTCTAAAAAATGAGTATTAATAAAAAAGTTTCATTAACTGTGACCTTGACATTGATCCACTCACCCCATATGCAATAACAAAACAGTCTTATTGTACGATTTTATTGACCTGGCACTCATTACTCTCCGGTAGCGCTCGGCTGTTCTATTTATATCGGTTTAACGTTTATCTACGTGTAAAGCACGGATTTCATAGTCATGTCACAAAAGCCCCCATTTATAAGTGTCAGGAAGAATAGCGCGGTGGAAAGTGTTTTAGACTTTGAATCACAATGACTGTGGTTCGAACCCTGCCAAAATCGTTCTTTTTTATTATTTTCTTTTACTTCATTACTTCAATATCACTTATTCTTATGACATTTTTACTTATTTTTACTTTATTTTGTTGTTTTTGTTTCTGTTCTTTTTCTTTGTCTTAGTTATATTATTTTATCTACATAAAAATGCATTCAAAAAGACTCTGCGTTGCTCGCAGTATCGATGCAGCTCTCTTCTGTATCAAAATCGAGGGTGATGACGCGATTCCGTATTATGACGTCACCAAATTGATCAATTAAATAAATTACAAATAAATAAATAAATTGAATAAAATTAAAGTGCCTGTTCTGGGATTCGAACCCAAAACATCACGCTTACAAACTTTGCGTAAATACCACTGCACAGCAGTATCAATTGTTACGTAGTAAGGAATTAATCAATACATTCATGTCTGAGTCTCATATCTGTGTGAGTAGCTTAAAAGAGATTTACGAAAATACACGGAATATTCATGAGTGCCAGGTCAATAAAATCGCACAATAATATTAGGTATCTATGTATGAAGATTCATTACAACTGCTCAATTCGTTATCGAATTAGAGAGTGGAAACCAAAAGTTGACGCCGCCATCCCGCCCAACGACATACCTGGATGTAATAACAGAAATTCTGTATTTGGTTAACAAGTCGATGCGATTAGGAAAATCGATTTAATGCAACATACAATTAGCATAAATATGTGCATACATATTTCTACTGAAAGCGATTTGCATTTGATGTGGTTTCGTGATGTGGGGATACCAGAATACTTGGCGGTAACCAATCTGGCTGGTATAGTACCCATCGTCCATTCCTAAAGGGGCGGTGTATGGAATCGTATCCTACTTAAACGTATGTGAAAAGCAGTGTGCTGGCGGAAAAGGAAGACCGCTACAAATCGAACGATTGTACAATTAGACATTTAGCAACTAATAAGGCATTGGGTGCACTGTTTTTGTCGTTATACATCGAGATAAATTATTGAATTTCGTATTAAAAAAAAGTGACAATAATTCATTGCATCTATAATGTCTAGGTCACAATACACTAAATAAATAAGAGATGTAGGGCTGTACTGTCGAAATAAATCAACAAGTTTAACTCGAATCGTTTTAAGATTGGAGACTACAGTATGACACTTGCGCTGAGTCGGGTTACATTCAACTAGAAAGTAGTCGCTAAAAAGATGTTGACAAAACAGTCAACTTTGTTTAGCGTCGAGTTCTTTCTTACATAACACATGACATACCCTTTTTATTGCTTAAATCAATTAAGCTTAGAATGCTCTTTAAGAAAAGGTATGGCTATGAGGGTCCCTATGTGCAAAATGTTGCATTTAATTTTGGTCAAAGTTATCGCTTTTACATTAAATTACATAAGGATTGGAATTAGTATATTGTAACCTCTATGTTAATACGACGCTTTCTGATATGGTGTGGACTATTTATTGTTTGTTAATATTTTAGCCGTAACATTCTGACAAAAAATGGTAACTACTGTTACTAATTATTTCATCATTTTCTTTCAAACTTAAATACTATTATGACAGAAGCAGTAAAATGATTGAATAAAGTTACTTTGCAAATACATATATATGCGCACACACGAAGGCGGAAATGAGATACGTTCGCGCTGATAAGGTTACACATAAATACTCTACGATTGATTTATCCTTATTAAGGTTTACTCTGTGCAGGATATGACATGAATATGTTATGAACTATGCTCATATTGCTGCAAAAAGTACATCTATTCAAATCACTATTAAGTTGCCTGTAATATAAACATAAATATATGAAGTACTACACGTTGTTTCATATTAAACATGTTTCTGTGTTAACATTGATTGTACACATGATGTGACATATTGTGGCTTAATTTGTGTAATGAAAATATATATTGATTGCTTTTAAGTGAGAAAGGGAACATGATATATAAATTTTTCATTTCTATTAAAGCAAATGTTAAAAGGAAGAAGATAGAATATCGCATTAAAATTGCAATACATGTTATAGTATATATAATTTACGTTTTCTATATTTTATCACGCTATGACTTAATATCGCCAACTTAGTTAAACAAGAGGGCCACATGGCCCTGTGTCGCTCACCTGAGTTTCGTTAGTCGAACAATTTTCCATGTGTTAGATTTTTATACGTATATGGATATACTGATACGGACTGATGGAAATGCGGCCTTAATCATCATGGTTTGAAAAACTTAAGTGACAACAGACATTCAAAAATTTGAAGTACATATTGAAATTGAAGCTTATTCTTCAATTTGACCTAATGACCTAGTTTTTTGCCTCACATGACCCAGATTCAAACTCGGCCGAGATAACATTAAGACAAATGTTCTGACCAAGTTTCATGAAGATTGGACAAAAAATGTTACTTCTAGAGTGTTAACAAGCTTCTTCTTCAATTTGACATAGTTACCTAGCTTTTGACCCCACATGACCCTAGACTTCTAGAGTGTTCAAAAACTTTTCCTATAGCCATATAAGGAAAAATGATCCCCCCCCCTGGCGGCCATGTTTTTCACCGGGCCGGAACCATTTTTGAACTCGGCCGAGATATAATCACAACAAAGGTTTTGAGCAAGTTTCACGTTGATTAGTCAAAATATGTGACTTCTAGAGGGTCCACAAGCTTTTCCTATAGCCATATAAGGAATACTGACCCCCCGCCCCCGCCCCTGGCGGCCATGTTTTTCAATGAACAGGAACCATTTTCGAACTCGGCCGAGATATCATAAGAACAAATGTTCTGAGCAAGTTTTATGTTGATTGGGCAAAGATTGTGACCTAAGAGTGTTCACAAGCTTTTTCTATAGCCATATAAATAAAACTGCGACGCCCCCTGGCGGCCATGTTTTTCAACGGATCGGAACCATTTTCAAATTCGGCCAAGATATCATTAGAACAAATATTCTGAGTAAGTTTCATGTTGATTGGGCAAAAATGTGACTTCTAGAGGGTTCACGTGCTTTCTCTTCAATTTGATCTAGTGACCTAGTTTTTGATTCCACATAACCCAGTTTCGAACTCAGCCGAGATATAATTGGGACAAATGTTCTGACCAAGTTTCATGAAGATTGGCCAATAAATGTGGCCTCTAGACTGTTCAGAAGGTAAATGTTGTCGACGCACGACGCACTTTTGATTGGGCAAAAAATGTAACCTCTAGAGTGTTCACAAGCTTTTTCTATAGCCATATAAGGAAAACTGCCACGCTCCCTGGCGGCCATGTTTTTAAACTGATCGGAACCATTTTCAAACTCGGCCAAGATATCATTAGAACAAATGTTCTGAGCAAGTGTCATGTTGATTGGGCAAAAAATGTGACTTCTAGAGTGTTCACAAGCTTTCTCTTCAACTTGACCTAGTGACCTAGTTTCTGACTCCACATGACCCAGTTTCAAACTCGGCCGAGATATCAATGGGAAAAATGTTCTGACCAAGTTTCATGAAGATTGGCCAATAAATGTGGCCTCTAGACTGTTCACAAGGTAAATGTTGACGACGGACGACGCACGACGGACAAAAGGCGATTACAAAAGCTCACCACGAGCACGTTGTGCTGAGGTGAGCTAAAAAAAGGTGCAAAGTGGCTTGTTGACGTTTTCAAGGAATCAGTGCAAAACAGTACACACGGACAGACATCATATTCCAGCTATAACATGTCTTTATAAATAAATTAGTATTATTTTCATACATTAAAGCAACAAAAACATTATGAATAAGTATGTTATTTGGAATAGGACCCAAACAGATCGCATAGTTTATACAGTACATTTTTATATTAGTGACACCTGTAAACTTTAATGTGTAAAGAAAAGTGGTTTACCTTGTGTTGAAAGAATTCTTTTCATGCCGTCCGCTTGGTGCAAAAATACCGTAACTGATATGTTTTTATTTTACAGATATTAAACGAAGGCACTTCTTTATTATCAGCAATGATTATTTCATATGGTATACATTTTACATTATATGCTTAAAATGTTATAGAAACAAATAACAGTGCATTTTGAAAACTATGCAAGCGAAACACGAAATCAGTTGCATCGATGTACTATATGTAATTACGTTTAACCATGATCTTGGCCTTAGTTGTATTTCATGTATTATTATTTTGCAAAGAAATATTTACAGCAGATTAGATTCCGATTTGAGCAATCTAACTGCGTGTTTGTGGCATTAACAAGGTTGGGTGTCGTGCAGTACTTAATGAACTATACCGCGAACATTTTGTTTCCAATTTATATAAAAGGTTTATCAAACATTGGTAGTCCTTGGGTGATATTCTACCTTCATGTCACCTTCTGACATGTTTTCCCAAGATACAAGCAAATCTTTTTATCTCCGACTTATGTTAAGAATATTTGTTTAGAGGGGCATGATTAAAAAATAAAACTCCAATTGGCCATAATGATAACGAACAAAATTAAATTCGCAGTTTAACGACACGGTGAATTTTGTCAGACTCCAAATCAGATTTTCAAAATAGTTTAGACATCTTTCAAAATTACTGCGATAATTGGCATCTAAAAATAAATTTAAACAAAACAAAAATTGTAATATTTGGTGCAAGACAACTACAAAATTTTAATTTTAAACTAGGTAACAATCCTTTAGAAATTACTGACCGCTATCACTACCTAGGCATAACCTTATCTAACAATGGTTCTTTCCTTAATGCGAGAAAACATTTAGCTGAGCAAGCAACAAAAGCAATGCATCTCCTATATATGCGGGCCAACAACGCAGACCTGCCAATTGATCTTACTATGAAACTATTTGATCATACTGTCTTACCAATGTTAACCTATGGCTCTGAAATATTTGGCTTTGAAAACATTGACATCTTGGAAACAGTTCATAACAACTTCCTCAGAAAACTTACTAATGCTCGGAAATCAACTCCAATGGCTTTTTTATATGGTGAACTTGGCAGATACCCTATAGCAATTAACATTAAATGTCGAATGAGCTCTTTCTGGAACAGACTCTTAATAGGGAGTGATCAGAAACTTTCTCTCCAAATCTATAAATACATGATGAACTTGCCAAACTCAAATTTTAAATGGGCCAACAAAATTAACGAAATTCTCACCTCAGTAAACCTAAGTCATTTATGGGACAACCAATTTCTGACAACCCAAAATAGTATCCACCGCTTAGTCAAATCCAAAGTATTAACCCAATTTAAAACCCAATGGCACACTCAACTACAACAAACACATAAAGGACAAATATACACAAGCTTCAAACAAGCACCATCCTTTGAAGACTACCTCTTTAAAGTTACAAAAACTGAATATACATACCTCCTTAAATTCAGAACTGCTAATCACTGGTTTCCAGTTGAAACCGGTCGATATGACGGAACCCCATTTGGTGAAAGAACATGTAGACTTTGTAACGCTGGTCAAGTTGGCTCTGAACATCACTATCTACTTAACTGTGATTTCTTTAAATCTGAAAGAGAACAATTCCTAGGGCATGATCTTCATGACGCTACTCTTAACACAATCTTATCTGATTCCCTACAACAATTAAAAAGTACAAGCAAATTTATTCGCTTCATATTTAGCAAGTTTAAGCGGTAGTTATTTTCCTGCATAACTACTTGAATTAACCAATGCCACCAGCTACAAATGTTTTCTTGAAACAATTAATAATGTTCTATTGATGTACTGACATATTTACTGGTTATACTAATTCAAGTGACTTAAGTCACTATTTGCATCTGTGTATCCAATAATTCCAAACATTTGACTCGTCATAAATGTATTTCTTTTACCGGCTATATACTAATCACATTCTATACCATAATTTCAATATGAATTATGCATATATCAACCGAGCAATGTAAATTATTGTTGCTTTGTACGTTTGGTACTATTATGTGTCAAAATAATCATAAGATTTGTATTTTGCAGTTTGTTTGTTTTTTGTTTCTTTTTACTGTCACAACAAATCTTATGTTTATTGTAATGCTTGTCAGCCCCTAGATATTTGTAATTATTAATAGGAATTTTTTTTTTTTTTTTAAATTAAAAAATTTGAAGCAAATGTTTATATTTTCAGGTCATAGATATAATAATTATACTTTATCCTTAATTAAATTTGATATATGTATATATCAACTGTGCAATAGGAATAATTGACAAAATTTCTCCTTAATTAAATTTGATATATGTATATATCAACTGTGCAATAGGAATAATTGACAAAAATTTTCTAAATTTACTTAGCATACAAATCATAGTTTTTATTTGCCTCATTGACCTAAAACTAACGGTATTATCAAATGTCACGCTGCTAAACAAAGCTGATTAAGAGTAATTACCTCTCATAATAGGTCCACCATCTTGCCTTTGTTGTCAACATATCGCCCCCGTGTGCTGGTGCACTCAAGCGTAAACTACGATTAAAATAACTCTCATTGTTTGAAACCGCTACGAAAATAGCTCCAATGTCTTAAGGCTAATGCACACACTGTCTCTTTCCCTTGATTTCAGTAAAAAGAACTAATTAATTTTTTGAAGCAAATGTAAAACTTGTAATACACGTAAAGTATTTTTACAGTGCTGGCTAAACATTGCTCATATCGAAATGTATTATTATTTGTTTCTTTATAGCTATGATAATGACGTTGATTACGATGATGATTATGATTATGATTACGATGATGATTGTGACTATGATTACGATGATGATTATGATTATGATTATGATTACGATGATGATTATGATTATGATTATGATTATGACTATGACTATGATTATGATGATGATGATTATTATTATTATAATTACTATTATTATTATTATTATTATTATTATTATTATTATTATTATTATTATTATTATTATTATTATTATTATTATTATTATTAAATATCCTTGTATATATCCTATTATTGGAAGCACCCCCCGTATATCGTTTATTATATTTTGTCGAACGTTAAAATTATCGGAAGTTAATAATTTACTAAATATTTTGTTTTGTTATACTGCCCTTATTGTATATGCTGTATACTTGGGTGAAACAAATGTCGTGTTCTGTTCTGTTCTGACAATTACGCAGCACAGAAACTATCAATAGCGGTCGGTTACACTCTAGTACTTATATCATAACAAAAATCTACAACACGCATATGTACGTGTAGAAGTCTCTATATCCTAGCACGTCAGACTTTAAATCCAAAGGTTGTGGGTTCTATCGCCGAGAGAAGCAAATGTTTGTTTCTTTCTACTTCTTATGTTTTCTTTGACAGAATAAATGGGTCTGTTAGTGCAGATACTTTATAAATTTAAGTTAAGGCATTTCTAAAAAAAATACAATACTGTAAGTATTTTACTATTTTACAAAATATAATCACATAACGTTTACGGTTAAAACGCTTGTTACATTGCCCTTTAATTCATAAAATGTTTAATATTTGGCAGGTTGGTTATTTAAGGTTTAAAATGAGTTTTGTCCAAAGCACTTTCTGTTCGGCAAATAAATCTATTGTCTTCCCCAGCGAGTGCACAGTAATAAAACTGATGACGATCGCTATATATGCATATCCAAAAAATGTGTGTTCGTTATGAAAACTTACTGGTAGAAATTCGAGTATTAGGCTGTTGTAAGTGACTTTGTCTAGTTTTCAAACCTGTTTACGTATAAATAAGTGGCTACATTACAGAAATTTAATTCAGTGATTTCTATTTTCTTCACATCAGAACACTGAACGAGTTATAAGAGTAACTATCCTACTTTCCCAATAAAATCACAAACGACATTTATTACCACTGTATTTAAGGTGACATGTCATCCCGTATTTTAGGTGACATACGTCATCCCTCTCCAATTGACCTTACGACGAGATTTTATTGACAAGGCGTTTAGCCAGAAAGCAGGGAAGCAAGACGTAATTGTTTGGCGGGCATGTCTTGTAAAAACATTCGTTTACTGTCAGCCGTGTTTGTCGGACTTTAGCATAGGTACGCGTGGTTATAAATCCCATAACTTATCTTCAGTTGCACAAATTGTCCATGATAACGGGTCGGGGTATCATTATTTTGATACGATCATTAAGATGACCGCATACAACAGACGCTTCCACAAATGTCAATCATATTCAAATTAATCTGCAATATTATCCAATCATCACATTTGGATATCGCGTGTTCAGCGGTTGAATGAATTCATACAAAAAAGCACGTGCATAATGTTTGTGAAATTCAAATTAGCACGTGGTAATGTTTGTGAGTTTCGATGAATAGAAATTAATCCGTTAACAATAACTGGTGTGGAGTTTCAACTATTTGTGGCAAAACCCGGATCGGTCTATTGGGGCAGTGCTGTAGAGCTCCTAGGAAGCTGATAAAGATTTGCCGATATGTTCAATGTGTTACTATGGAAACGTAACGTACAGAGCAAATTGAATTTCTTTACACTGAATAATCTGAAATAAAATTAATTATTTCAGTTTATTTATAGAGAGCAGGCGATTAAGTGAATTTAAATACTGCATTTTAGGAACACTTCTGCATGAATTCTCTTTAAAGACATGTATTAGTAGATGGTCACATTGTCATATGAGTCATGATAAACAGTAAGTGGAATACATGCATAAAGGTATCTCCGATATTTGCTAACAGGGATTTGATATCCTTGGTGTAATATACAATTTTAATACTATGGAATTTTTAACATATTTGCAACACGTTCTAAAAAATATACCATGAAGGGAATCACGTACCAATTCGGATAAGTTATTAAGGCAAATCGATACATTTCATCTGATGTCACGTTCTTAAATAATATTGAAACTACATGAGCCCCCACGACACATGTCTGGACACAAACAAAGAGCGTGTCGCCCACAATAATCTTTGCCGACACACATTTAATTTCATATATATTCTGTAGTGGGAAATGACAAAGGCCATAATAATTGGTCACATCCATAATTCCTTCCTTTACATTAAGGTTCTTCAGCTCTGAAAGTTTTAGCGAAATCCGCAAAGCAGTTAAAGACGAGTTTAGTCCACACAATTTTGGGATGTACTTACGTCAAACGTACGTGCGGACGGACGGACAATTACAATGTAATAACTTAATGCCTCCCACTTTGTGCTCCCTCTTTGTGGGAACATAAATGTATCTACACTTTGCACTGGCATGTTCAGTAACTGGTTATGAATGTTGTCAGAATCATTAAAATTTGTTTCTTGATAATTAATATAAATTCTAATATGTCATCTTTATGCTGAGAAAAACCTGTTAGATGTATGAGTATTGCTTGATTGTAAGCTACTGTATTCGGAATTATTTTCCCTGTGCCCATGCATCTTTATTTTATTTGTGTATGTAGCGTTTAAAACACATTTATAACCGCCATTATGATCGAGACATACCAGGAAATATGAAAGAAACGTTAGCGAGAACTGTACAAATACAAATTGAAGGGAGTGTATTCATAACTAAAAACAAATCATAGCTGCCACATGGAAACACTTAAATTGCTGTTATTGTGTAACCTATGTATTAGTGTTGACTTATACTTTGTCATAGGAGAGGAAACATGCACTGTACATTCACAAAAAGTGTGGAATTGAACACTTAAAAGTATCGATGGCTGTTGTCAAGCCAGATATCACAATTCACGATGACACCAGAGTGGATCTCAATTACAGGCGTACTTATCTTTCCTCTGTTTTGTAAATAAATTATCAATATCACACTATACGGTGACAAAATTGCTTGTCCTTAAAAATAAGCATGAATATGCATGTTATTAGTGGAAATAATTATTTTTCGAGATATTATTACGGTGACGGGTGTGAAAGCAATATGATATTCGTGCTTTGGTCTGTTATTGAATATGAAATATAAAACTCATTAGAAGTCTGACTTCGAGTAATGAGCTGAAATGACACTGTCTATGCGACGTTGCGATTGATCATACAAATGAAATTTTAATTTAATACCGTGTTGATTATCATAATTGCCTTCATTGCTCCGATCAGGATTTCCCTGAGAGTGGATGGGATATACACCCCTCGCCGTTCATGTATGCACAATTTAGTTCTGACAAAGTGTTTTCGATGGTAAAAATTAGGGCTCTCTCTCGGTTACCGATAGGTTAAATGACCATTCTTTTTTTGTTGGCCCCTCCCCCCCCCCCCACAATCTGGGGTATTGTACTCTTGTGTATTGGCACCCTGCAGGGTGTATACACTGTGGTGGTCCTCATCATCCGAGATCACAACACTACTGCAGAGGTGGAGAATTGGATTACCACCCAAGTTTAACTTGCTGACTATAAGATTTTAAGTTGCACTCTTGTTGGATACATTTGTCACAATATAGCACATTCAGGATCCAATTCACAGAAAATTATGGCATGTCAAATTTATTAATTATTTATTAATTATAATAGCATGTTGTTGTTATTATAAATTATCTCATTTATTTCATGATATGCGGTGAATGAGTGGAGAAAACCAGTGAATGATAACCCGATCATTTCACTCTAGGCCGAGTGAAATGATAACGTTTGATCATTTAATTCTTGGTTATATGGAACTACTGTTAGCTTTGGTTTTATGTTTACGAACGTATGTGAATACCCAAATCGTCAGTGTAAACATCGGCCTTTTTAAACAACAGAAAACACATAATAAAATTCAATACCAATATATTAAGCGACAACGACGCAGTAAGAGTGGCACTATTTTCCCACCACAACAATGATCGACAATTTCATTGTGTCCACCAGGTGTCGCTTCTCGCAACTAACCTGTGTGATTTCGCGCTGTGCATGATGGGCAAGCACTATATTCATATGGTGCAAACTGAAGCATGAGACGCTTCTCTCAAACATTAACAAAATCGTCATACAGTCTTATAGGACGTAACTTGGTGCAAGTAACTCAATCTGTACATCGTTTAATTCAATTTGAAAATATAATCCGCCGTTGTTTTCAATAATAAAATAGTTTTTATCTCTGTTTGTTCATTTGTAAATAATGTTCGAAAGTGAAAGTAGAAACTGCGTGACAACGCAAGTAAAACGCATTTTATTGCACGAACAGCTAAAACACAATTTTTTGAGTGTTTAAAGTTAATTATGATGACATAGTTATCATGGTTAAACATGGTTTTAGTAAGAATATACGGAAATTGTGCTTGTTTGGAAATTATTTAATTCCTCCGCGGACTATATCTTTGTGTATGTACCATTTAGCCAAATATAGACAGTAATCAGTTCCTAGTATAGAGGTTAGACGAAAGCAGTGACGTCACAATCTATTTATAGAATGCGACAATTTTGGAATCATAATGACGTCATATGTATGACGTCATAATGCACAAAACTTGTGACGCTTCAGCATATCTCGCGCATTTTTTGTTATGTCAGATCGTATTTTATTTCATTCGTGGTCATAGATACTAGATATGACCACTCTTGAAATAAATTACTATCTTACACTACATTAAACAAATATCCTCTATATCATTTTCTGTTTCTATTGTTACAGAGTCGGTTCTACAACATATTGAAAAATCCAATCTGGTGCAGTAAAATAATAGATCTAGCACAATGAAAAACATGAAAAAATATATTAAAACCCTAAACTGGTCAGATCGTATTTTATTTCATTCGTGGTCATAGATACTAGATATTTTCACTCGTGGCTGCGCCACTCGTGAAAATATTGTTTCTATGACCACTCATGAAATAAATTACTATCTTACACTACATTAAACAAATATCCTCTATATCATTTTCTGTTTCTATTGTTACAGAGTCGGTTCTACAACATATGGAAAAATCCAATCTGGTGCAGTAAAATAATATATCTAGCACAATGAAAAACATGAAAAAATATATTACAACTCTAAACTAAATGTAAAATAACACATATTGTTTTTTCTTACTGGCAATAGCATCATTTTACAACTGTGAATTTTTAAAACGTTTGCTGACTTGACCTGGCTGAAGCAGTAGTTCATTTGCATTTGGGAAAGGTTGGAGTTGGAAAATTGCTAGTTTGGGGGAAATGACGCACTGATATATTGTTACAAAGTTGTTATATATATATTTTTAGCTGAAAAGTATTTAAACTGAATATAAAATTAAACATACATTTAAACAATGCACACAGCCACTGTTCAGTCAGCTGAGAGAAAAGATTGCAATAATGATAAGTAGCGAATCCGGTTAGCGCCATATGAAATATCGTGCCTCTTATGGCTAGGGCGAGACACGAGAATTGCGCGAAACACGAAGCGAGACACGATATTCCCGCGAGACACGATGCGAGGCACGATATTGTAACACGAGATCTCGCACTGTCGCAGTATCCCATGCAACGATATCTCGCGGCAAAATATTCTGTCTCGCTTCCTGTTTCGCGCAATTCTCGTGTCTCGCTTCGTGTCTCGCGGTAAAATATCGTGCCTCGCTTCATGTCTCGCGCAATTCGAGACACGAAGCGATACACGATATTCAGGCGAGACACGATGCGAGGCACGATATTATATCGTTCAAAGCGCCCGAATCTCGAATATCACGGTAGATTTTCAAACCACGATACTCGAAACACGAAGCAAGACACGAGAATCGGGCGACACACGAAGCAAGGCACGATTTTGTATCGTTCAAATAACGCCCGAATATCGAGCCTCGCCTGAATATCATGTCTGGTTTCGCATCTCGTGTCTCGACCTTTGATCGCGAAGCAAGAGAATTTTACCGCGAGACACGAAGCCAGACACGATACTTGATAATCGTGCGATATTTGAACGCTACAGTATCGTGCCTCGCTTCGTGTGTCGCGCAATTCTGGAGTCTCGCTTCGTGCTTCGTGTATCGTGGTTTAAAATCTACCGCGAGACACGAGAATCGGGCGTAATTTGAACGATATAATATCGTGCCTCGCTTCGTGTCCCGCCTGAATATTGTGAATCGCTTCGTGTCTCGCTTCGCGTCTCGTGTCTCGACCTTTGAACGCGAGGCACGAGAATTGCGCGAGACACGAAGCGAGACACGAAGCGAGGCACGATATTTTTACGCGAGAAATGAAGCGAGACACGAGAATTGCGCGAAACACCAAGCGAGACACGATATTTTACCGCGAGATTTTGTGGTATGGGATACTGCGACAGTGCGAGATATCGTTCTACAATATCGTGCCTCGCTTCATGTCTCGCGGGAATATCGTGTCTCGCTTCGTGTTTCGCGCAAGTCTCGTGCCTCGCGTTCAAGGGTCGATACACGATATTTCATATGGCACTAACCGGATTCCGTAGTAAGAGATAAGACCGCAATACACAGAGTAGCAAACCACAGACATTCCTAAGCCTTTCAATTGTGTTGTTTGATCCAAAATAAGCACACTTCATATCAACAAGTAAAACAAACAAAAGGGAACTGTCGATTGTTTATTAACTATGAATAATTTATGCTGTGAATAGATGCTGATACTTTTATTTTTTCAAATGCATTGATAAATAAAGTTTCAGATATAAATATACATTGCCGTGTTATTTCGATTTAGGCCTACATTCAAAATTAAACTCTAATAAAAGTCAGGGCTTGAAGTCTATTTGTACAGCCAATGCATTGCCTCATGTAGTTCGATGCGCTAAAACGAATTTTGTTTATTTAGCACGAGTGCCGTGGAGCAGACAGCGTGGTATATTTATTAAGTTATAGGCCACAGTTGCTGTCAGCCAGCCAATCACAGACATGAATAGCCGTTTACTAAATCCCATAGTACACGGCTATATTCTTGCCTAGGTTAACCCGCAATATCTCACCTTCTAAATGAATGACACGATCCGATTGGCTAAGAGCGGTCACATGACCATGACGTATTTTCCATACACCATGGATATACTTCAATACCCCATAGAAGCCCAATGACGCAGTCTAATGACGTCATTTTGTTTATTTCATGACCTCATTGTATGTGTTTCGGGTTTTTTGTAAATTTTTCTTTCGTTAATTTTCAAGTGATATCAATTAAAAGAAACCACAGAATAATAATAATAATAAAAAAAAAAAAATAATAATAATAATAATAATAATAATAATAATACTAGATCTTAATTCATTCACTATAAATATACAAATATGCAGAAATAATGATATGTTGTTGTTGTTGTTGTTGTTTTCAGAGGGACCCATGAAAATGTTTTGAAAAAGATGCCATGCATTTCTTCAATCCAGTGCAGCAACAACATAAATGAACTTTAATTGACTGATGTTAATACTGCCACCAAATATGTATTTCATTACATTTCTGAGAATATAAAATATAATTTAAGTTCTCCAAGCCTCAGACTCTGTAGTGTAGTATTTGTTACATTGATTTGTTAAGAGGTTGCACTTTAAATTTAAACAGTGAGGACTGTAAGCTTCAGTTGCAGGTTTCCACAGCCTTAAATGCAAACATAAACGTGTCTATAAATGTAAATGATAACAACTTTTTATATATTCTAGCAAAATCAATTTCCTTCACCTTAGTATTTATAAAATCACACTCTTTGGTAATCTTTAAAGAAAGGGAGAAATATGAAAACACATGAATATTTAAGCAAATAGATCTATTATTTGTTGGAAAAAAGTTAACACATTGGGTGTATTGTCTTTTTGGTTTTTAATATTGTTGAATAAATAATTCATAACATTACCAGAGTTTTGTTTATGGTTGCTATTTTCTTTTGGGAAAATATGTAAAAAAAAATCCATGCAGGGAAAATAAGGGAAATTAAAAATCATATTTAGTTTAAAACTATTTATTTTAGTTTTACTGTGTAGAAAGCCTGACTATTATTGAGATATTTTGACAATGAATTAATAAATAATCTGTTTCCAGAGTTGAATCAGTACTGGGTGTTTTTTTGAGAAAGACCATTGAAATGCTCCATTAATAGGAGTCATACTGACAATCAAAAGGCAGACACCATATCCATTACACCACTGCAACTCAAGGAAACTTCACAATTTTTTATTTCAAACTGACAGGCACAATAAAATAACATGTGGCTACCAATTTGTATTTCTAAGCAACAACCTGTGTATACATGTACAGTATGGCCGGAATGGAAGAATGGAGGCCACCTTATAGTACAGTGAAACCACCATGCCTTAGCAACCTGGTTACCCATTAATAAATAGATACATTTTTTAAAGACCTTCAGTGGCAAACCTTTAAAAGGCTACAATAATATAAAAAGCTTCTATATTACAAGGTATATTATATTTGCATTTAGAATTGTATGCAAATTCAGTATATTTTCAGAATACTTTATGTATACTACAGTAGTGTTTGTAGACTTTTTCACATAGCTCCAACTTTGCATGAATATTGCAAACAAGAAAAGTGAAATCAATGTGTGGTGTGTACAGTTTTATTGCAAACACAAATAAATATAATGATATAAACATATTCCAACAATAATTATATAAATGGAGTATTCTTTATTTATATAACCTGGTTGTTTACCACTAGGTTTGCCCACATGTGGTCAAATAGAGAAAGAAGGCTTTAATTTGCACTTTTTCAACCTTACAAGGATTGCCAGTAATGTTGACATAGTTTATTCTTTAAAATGTTTGGCTGTTTCATCCGAAGAAGGAAAATAGATTGTTTTCTGAAAAATCTTTGGCTGTTAAATCTGAAAGAAGAAAAAGAACTATTTAAATAGGACTTGACAAATGATTTTACATATTTCTAAATTAGGTAAACACTATTTCCCTTTGAATAAGAAAAACTGTAAATTTAACAAATAAGCAAGTACATATCAGTGTTATATCCATTATTAATTATTTAACCCATCAATACAATTAAAATACTAACATTAATGTTTCTCACAGAATCTTTGAACAATACTGTAGTTAGGCATCAAAAAGTAATATTTTGCTGGTAGCTGGTCCATTTCCATTCTTGCAAGTGGATTTTTAGAAAAAATTACAACAAACAGCATAAAAAATAATTGAGTACAGAAAGTTAATTCAAAGTGAACTTTAATGACATGTCTTTGAACGAGGATAACATTGGTCTACAAATGGAAATTGCAGGGTCATTAGATTCTAACAGATTGCAGTCATCTGAAACAAAATACATGGAACAAAATATTCATAGTGTCTTGACTAAAACTGAATTTGCATTGTTTATATACCTGTCTTTCCAGGCTCCCATTTTCTAACATGTTTTGCTAATGGTGCCTATGCAGTCTAATGTCAGTGTCAATCCAGGTTTTTAAGCATAAATGAAAATTGTTGTTATTTAAGCATTGCACAACACCATTATCCATGATGGTGCATGATAGTAATTCACGCTGTTTTGTTTTGTTGGGGTTTTACGCCGTTTTTAACTGTATTTCAGTCATATCACGGCGGTAAACCTACTCACACTTTTCCTGGGCAAGCTTAGCCGATCTAAGCGGTTTATCATTACCAAGTGGCCGGGCTGAAGTTCGAACTCACGATCCCCGGATTGACAGTCTAGCGCTCTACCAACTGAGCTAGCCGGACCCGGCATACGCGCACCATCTAGGATAAATGTATTGGCATACTTAATCTATTTATACGGCTAGTACATTTCAAGCTGAGTTGTATTAACTGTTGCCATCATTTAACGCAATTCATTTGTCAGGTACGAGAACCGTGTCATTAGCAGAAATATTTTTATCCGAAATCGATTCAGAATTCATTTTGGTGTTTATTCGAAATCCGTGTATATCCACAAAAGAATATAGTTATTTTATAGAATAAGAGAGAATATTCACGAAACCAAAATAAATAAATTTTAATTTTAAGATTTTTCCTCAGATTATCAAATTAAAAGCGTAATTATGGATAACCTTGCAAAGAAATAATTGCAATGTTTACAATCGACGACCGCACCAATATGGCGGACGCGCAGACGCATTTCACTGCATACGGGTAATAGGCGATGCGGCATCTAGGTTTATATATCTATGCAACGACCGATACCGAACGTTTTTAGATTGTACGCCATGTTGTATTCGCTTAGCGGGTGAGTTAGTCGGCTCGAAATATTAAAAAATTGCTGCACTTTTTATTCGTAAAGTGAACAACAGATACATTCTGTACCTATAAAATACATATATATAAATTAGGAAGTATTTCATACGTTATATTTGGCGAATCAATCGTTCGATGTTGTTTTCGACCGTCGTGACCTACTTAGGCTTAGACTCGGATTTCTACATAAATCTAGCTGAAACTTTAACGTGTTTTGATTGAAAAAAATGCTTCATGAACAGTAGTAACGTTAAACTTTAACGACTAGTAGGTCGTATTAGTTTATATTCTGTAATACTTGTTCTTTTAATCTAGAATCCTGTTTCGCCCGAAGACGTTTCGCCCCAGCGGTCCTGGAGTATGGAGTACAAAAGGAGGCTAGCGTACAACTGTTGAGGGACACTATGAAGATAAAGGTTTAAAGCCTATGTTAGCGCTACCAGTAGCCAAAATGCCATTGGCTACTAAATTAAATGGTTACAAAAAATTATATTTGGCTATGAAAATTTTTGGAAAATATTTAAACATGAAGCATATTTTCTGAAAATATTTCTTAATAATGGGTTTCCTTTGCAAATTTGTTGGCTACTAGTTCAGATTTTTTAGCGCCAACCTAGCAAGCTTATTACTTGAAACAGCAGGTCTCAATTTTGATATTAGCATTTAGTAAACATTCTAGTGTTAATGGACCTGTATGTATATATATATATATATATATATAACAGTACCTGTCGGAATTGTTCCCTTTCTATTAAACGGCAAACGAACACTATGTGTTTAACAAAATTTTTAAGGGGCGTATCGGCGGTAGATCGACAATAACATTTGCCAAAATAAAGTTCATTTACAGACAAAAATGAGTAGTAGTTAGTAGTATAATCGATATCGATAAAATGTACATGAGGTATTTTGAAGCGTAGGTATACAATTGAAAAAAACAACATGGCAAAGTTTTCATTAAAGAGCGAAGATATTGAGGCGTGAGTTGGAATCCTACTAAAAACAGTTGCCCACAATTATTTTGATCTCTGTTTATCCTTTTTCTTAACAAAGCAAAACGGAATTGTCTTGTTGTAATATATATCTAAATTTATGCGAAATACGGTCGATATGTCCCTTTAACATGCGCAATAGGTATTGAATGCGATTAAGGTCTAATTACCCCAAAACGGATAGTTAGATAATAAGCACATGTGGCTGAGTGCAGGATGCATATAATTTGTAAAATACAGTTTAAATGATATGTTTTGGTATCCTTTTAAAGGTATATATGTAAGCAATAAGAAAAAAGGCTGTTTTGTGCACTACTTGTTTGTCTAGTGGTTCCCAGCTTCATAACTTTTGGCCCATGTATTCATGCGAAAAATGGCAGCCTCCATGCCCGTCAAAACCGGTGTGTTTTTTCAAAGGTAAATATTTTGAGTTACAACGCATAGAATTTTTTGACATGCTGTTTTTTCAAACGGTTATGTCCTCATCTTTCCAACAATGTATGGTGATATATTGGAAAGTAGCTTGGTCATGGTGAAAAGTGAGATAAAATTTTGAATATGTTATATGTAACAAAGAAGGAATTTATTTGCGCATGCGTAATCTTAATCTGCGTTTATTGCTGCCGCCATTACATACGATAACAAACAGAGGACAGCGCGCTCGACTATTCGAAGTATTTCAGTTGGTACATATTTTGGATAGTGAAAGGGGCATACATTTGTTAAAATATAATACTTTTAAGTGAAGCCTTGTATAGTTTATAATTTTTTGGAACAAAAACTTTAACCACAAAGTCTATGTAAACAGTGGACTAACTCTGTCAAAATACAAAACAGAGTTATGGGTAATGTTGCCCCTGATACTAGAGTTGATGACAAAGGTTAGTTCCAAGTTTCAAGTGAATAACTTATGTAGTTTTGAAGTAACAAATCTTTTGAATATAAACTATAACCATAAAATCTATGTGAAAAAGGGGCATAACTCTGTCAAAATACAATACAGAGTTATACGAAATGTTGCCCTTAATACTGGAGTTGATGACAAAGGCAAGTTACAAGTTTCAAGTGAATAACTTATGTAGTTTTGAAGTTACAAGACTTTTGAATAAATACTTTAACCAAATGCAGACGCGGACGCGGACGCCGGGGATAGTAGGAAAGCTCACCTATTCTTCGAATAGTCGAGCTAAAAACAACATCCATTGTGAAGGTAATAACGCCGTCAAGTCTATTAGTGTAACTAAATAGTTCGATAGATGACGGATGGCGCTTATGAGGTGTCTGTGCAAAAATATAAATCCGTGAAGTTAATAAAACAGATCGTTTCTGAGCAGAACGCAATGTGCAGCCTGTGTCTAATTGACCTGAACGGACCTGAACGGATCGATTGGCAACCCTGTCGAAAATACATGTAGCTGACTAATAACTAATGGATTTCGGATATCTTAAACGTTTTTGCAAGTTTGTTTTATTTCAATTGAACACAAGGACGACTCAAGCTAATGTGATGGCTATCTTCTAAATTTAAATAATACATTGGCATTTGCTCTAAAACTTTAAAGCGCATATTAACTTTCGTTCGATCGCCGACATTTTTTTCAAATTATTTTTTCGTACATAACTGGCGCTGTTATGGAAATGAAAAACGATCGATTGTACTTGTTCGAAACAAATTATCCAGAACGATAAAGAATAACATCATCTGCGGCTATACCAAAAATGAAGATGATAAAAACATAATAGTATGTGCATTTGTTTAATTTTTGCATCTTTAATTTTTAATCTTCTCGTAGATGTATTTCACTTTTTGATATGAATCATTTCTTTATTTAATACATGTATATCGTATATAGACTAGATATTGAGACGTACACTGGCATTGAGGATTACTTGATAATTGGTTTGTTTACTCCATATCTTAGTCGGCGATGATAAGCTATCACAATTAACAGAAAAGTTAAATAATTATCTAGCAAAGTGACAATGGTGTGTTTGTGAGAAACTGTTTTTTTAAACAATGTTTACTGGCTAGACTACATAATCTATGACATGATCATACATCTAAAGAATATCGTTATTTAAATACAATGTACCCTGGATATCTAGTTATTGACTGAGTCTGCACATAGTCGTATGTACTGGCGCAGTGCCTAAATCCGCCATCCCATCCGAATAAGCGTTTTTTTACCGGCGATTTCTATTTTGTTGATCTCAGTCAATCAGATACTTTCCCTTAACAATGCTGACGAGTTTTTATCTTGATTTGTGCATAAATAAATATTTAATCCAATTATTTTGTACATAACCCCTAAATGCAAACAAACTGCATGCGGGGAATTTATTTCATACTGCGCATGCGCAGTTTTGAGGCCCCGCATTGTGTCCATGATAAAATTAAAGTATCGTGTTTTAATATTATGTCCATGTGAGCATGTGCAGCATAAAAATAACCATTATTCATTGGCACTACATACAATAAAATGCGGGAAAAAAATGCCTATTAAGAGCGCAACTGTCTCGCTACTCAAAAGCTTTATTATTTGTCCCACATGCACGCAGGGCATCAGTTTCAGAGCTATTTTTATAACAACAAATTAGTATTGGGAAGAAATTGAAACATTGTATTAACAATAGACAGCAAGCTGCTTAATATAGAAAATTTAATAAGAACAATAGTCAAATGTGGAATAAGCATGTTAAAGTTCCTGATCTACGATTTTCACTAAGCAACTTCGGATCACCGTGTTTTTTTTCAAAGACTAGAAAAAGAACCTTAAATAAAAAAAAAGTGAGATTTTTGTCAATAGGAGTCAATAAAAGTTGCTTTGAAAACAGAATTTATGAAACATTATTATTTTCGAGCAGTTTGAACATTTTGAAGAGGGGTGGCGGATTTTGGCGCGGTAGTGCTCATTTTTAACACTGTTTAGGCCTTCAATCTCGATAAATATTTTTCATTTGCCAAGTATTTGAAATGTAACCAAAACACGCCAGCAAATGCACATTAAACCTAACTTGAGTTATGTAAATGTTTATGTCAATCGGTAAACAACTTTTGAAAATATCGTAAAAATACCCCCCAAATGTGGCGGATTTAAGCACTGCGCCAATACACTCGTCAACATTTAAAAAAAAGGCATGAACTATGAAGCATTGCAGGCGTTCAGGGAAAATTAATGGCCATACAAAACGAAAAGAAACAATAGTCACAAATAATATGTTCCCTTTCATGGCAAAGGGCAATTTTCTTGTAAGGCTGACATGAGCTGTTTGGCGCCGGTTGAGCTACTACAAAAGTCATTAACCATGCTATAAAGGGCTTTTTTTAACTATATTTTTTTTCACAATATGTCTCATAAAAGGTCGTGTTGGTAGTAATATTTATACAACTTGTTGCCAGGAAATGCATTGGCGGAGGAAAGAGTTGTCAGTCTTATGTTCTTATGCTGGCAAAGGGAATGTGTTTAGGCAATAATGAATGCACTCCAACGTTCATAAATGGCGGTATTTAGGTCCACATAAAACAGTTATTCCAAGCAATATTAAATTAATTCGTGCACAGAGACGACACGTTTTGTTTCCGGCATACATCCTGTGAGTGATCGACAGCCCGTATCGACATTGCGGACATATAGCAACACATATAAAGTTACATCACTTTCATTCAAACCGTTCAAAAGTTATAGCGCAGACATGTTTTGTGACGTCAGGATGGTCCTCATAATAGGTGCGCGACACTCCGTTTGACCACCAACCAAACTCACATGAGTCGGGGTCTGGAATTGCCCCCCCCCCTCCCCAACAGCAGCGGTGCGAACCGTACGCGCTAACCACAGCAAAAGGATTCGTTTAAGGGCGGACGAATTGTATAACGTACTACGGACAACCATGACAACATCAATACGTTTCTCGATTTTTGGGAGGGTTGTGGGGTGGGGGGGAATACCTAACTGCAAACAAGCAGTCGTATTGCAAATCTAATTAATATATACTTGAAGTTTTGAAGTTACAAGACTTTTGAATAAAAACTTTAACCAAATGCAGACGCGGACGCCGGGGATAGTAGGAAAGCTCACATATTCTTCGAATAGTCGAGCTAAAACCAACATCCATTGTGAAGGTAATAACGCCGTCAAGTCTATTAGTGTAACTAAATAGTTCGGTAAATGACGGATGGCGCTTATGAGGTGTCTGTGCAAAAATATAAATCCGTGAAGTTAATAAAACAGATCGTTTCTGAGCAGAACGCAATGTGCAGCCTGTGTCTAATTGACCTGAACGGACCTGAACGGATAGATTGGCAACCCTGTCGAAAATACATGTAGCTGACTAATAACTAATGGATTTCGGATATCTTAAACGTTTTTGCAAGTTTGTTTTATTTCAATTGAACACAAGGACGACTCAAGCTAATGTGATGGCTATCTTCTAAATTTAAATAATACATTGGCATTTGCTCTAAAACTCTAAAGCGCATATTAACTTTCTTTCGATCGCCGACATTTTTTTCAAATTATTTGTTCGTACGTAACTGGCGCTGTTATGAAAATGAAAAACGATCGATTGTACTTGTTCGAAACAAATTATCCAGAACGATAAAGAATAACATCTGCGGCTATACCAAAAATGAAGATGATAAAAACATAATAGTATGTGCATTTGTTTAATTTTTGCATCTTTAATTTTTAATCTTCTCGTAGATGTATTTCACTTTTTGATATGAATCATTTCTTTATTTAATACATGTATACCGTATATAGACTAGATATTGAGACGTAAACTGGCATTGAGGATTACTTGATAATTGGTTTGTTTACTCCATATCTTAGTCGGCGATGATAAGCTATCACAATTAACAGAAAAGTCAAATAATTATAAACAGTCGCACTCTCAGGATGATCAGCGATTGTTATCAGTCATTTGCGGTAATCTCGCTTTCGATTGTCAACAGCAGTGCTGTATCATGACCATCCAATCAGAAGCATTCAGTGTCGTCTGCTGTTAATGTTGTTAAAGACAATTTGTTAGTTTACACACATGCTATGACGTCATTCCACTTTTCAAAATTCTGCGTTAAAGAGAAAACTTCTCTATTCGACTACAGATGGCCTGTTGAGTACTCACAGAATCACAAGAAAACTTGTTAATTTTCCTACTAATTCTTATACTTACCAACATACCATCCACATGAGCCTATCATTTTTCCGTTGTGTATACACAGTTCATGTACCGAAGACAGCAAGGGACTCCTGTTCTGTAAACAGTGGGAATGGAATGTGAGCCAGACACTGGACCTGTAGTCCTGTACCAACCTCTCCTGCGTATGTGGAAGGGACTAGTTGGGATAGTTGTCAAGTCAAGGATTGCCACTTGGAGTCTTTTACAAAGGTAAAATATCAACATAAAGTTGTTTCCTCTAAATGAAGTATGATTGCAATCAACTCATTTTTAGCTCGCCTTATTTTAAAGTGCTCACGTGTGAGCTAATGTGGCCACTCATCACCTCCGTCATCATTTTTTGTCTGTCGTTTGAAAATAACATTCTGTATTTTGCTTTTAACGACTTCTCTGCAACTGGATAGAAGTTGAAAAAACCCCAGATATGTTTAGTCCTTACAGAATCTAGTAAAAATGAACATTTGATACTGTGTGTTGTCAATTTGGGTAAACAAAATGTATTTTACGACAATTATTTATTGTAATGACATAAGTAACTTGGTCTAATGAAGGCCATTACCAACCCAAAAAGTGCATACTATTGGTAAGTTTCCAGTCCAATAGTTGTACAATTGTCAGTAATGACATAAGTAACTTGGTCTAAAGAAGGCCAGTACCAAGCCAAATATTGCATACTATTGGTAAGTTTCCAGTACCAAAAGTTGTACAAATGTCAGTAATGACATAAGTAACTTGTTCTAATGAAGGCCAGTACCAAGCCAAATAGTGCATACTATTGGTAAGTATCCTGTCCAATAGTTGTACAATTGTCAGTAATGACATAAGTAACTTGGTTTAATGAAGGCCAGTACCAAGCCAAATAGTGCATGCTATTGGTAAGTATCCTGTCCAATAGTTGTACAATTGTCAGTAATGACATAAGTAACTTGGTCTAATGAAGGCCAGTACCAAGCCAAATAGTGCATGCTATTGGTAAGTATCCTGTCCAATAGTTGTACAATTGTCAGTAATGACATAAGTAACTTGGTCTAATGAAGGCCATTACCATGCCAAATAGTGCATACTATTGGTAAGTTTCCAGTCCAATAGTTGTACAATTGTCAGTAATGGCATACGTAACTTGGTCTAATGGAGGCCATTACCAAGCCAAATAGTGCATTCTATTGGTAAGTTTCCAGTCCAATAGTTGTACAATTGTCAGTAATGACATAAGTAACTTGTTCTAATGAAGGCCAGCACCAAGCCAAATAGTGCATACTATTGGTAAGTTTCCTGTCCAATAGTTGTACAATTGTCAGTAATGACATAAGTAACTTGGTCTAATGAAGGCCAGTACCAAGCCAAATAGTGCATGCTATTGGTAAGTATCCTGTCCAATAGTTGTACAATTGTCAGTAATGACATAAGTAACTTGGTCTAATGAAGGCCATTACCATGCCAAATAGTGCATACTATTGGTAAGTTTCCAGTCCAATAGTTGTACAATTGTCAGTAATGGCATACGTAACTTGGTCTAATGGAGGCCATTACCAAGCCAAATAGTGCATTCTATTGGTAAGTTTCCAGTCCAATAGTTGTACAATTGTCAGTAATGACATAAGTAACTTGTTCTAATGAAGGCCAGCACCAAGCCAAATAGTGCATACTATTGGTAAGTTTCCAGTCCAATAGTTGTACAATTGTCAGTAATGACATAAGTAACTTGGTCTAATGAAGGCCAATAGTTGTACAATTTTCAGGGCTTGAGCTCTATAATGTCTTGTCGTTTCATGTGAGTGTAGTCAGGCAAAATATCGCGTTTTATATTTATAATGGGAATACGCTTCGTTGGATATAGAATAAGGTAACGTTAGTGGATTCATTGTTTATACTATGGCCAACGTTAGTGACTGTGATTGTGAATCCTTTTCGGAAATATTAAATAGATCTGAAGAAATGGAAAATGAAGATTTGTTCTGTAGTGCACGGGAAAACATGGCGGCTCCAAGTGTAAACACAGATATGCAGACAGGGGAAAAGGCAGGTGAAAAGTGGGTATCTGTTGAACACAAGCGAAAACGTGCGAGACAAAATACAGGCAGTGTTGAAATGGAAATGGAAAACTATGAAGTTCTAGACGTAAATGCTAAG
Organism: Congeria kusceri; assembly: GCA_027627225.1. Classification (NCBI taxonomy): domain Eukaryota; kingdom Metazoa; phylum Mollusca; class Bivalvia; order Myida; family Dreissenidae; genus Congeria; species Congeria kusceri. Next base: position 40,733,125 of record CM051029.1, on the reverse strand, counting down.
TTAAATGTGTTGTTCGGCAAAATGCAAGCCATTGAACGCAGCCAATTATTGTCATCAACTTCGCATAAACAGTTTGAGGAGACCAAGGTACGTGTTAGCCAACATGATCACAAAATCAAATGCCTAGAGTACAAGCTTCTTAACTTCGAAACTCAAAGCAAAAGTACAAACTTATTAATTTATGGCCTTGTTGAATCGAGAGAGTCTGTCGTAATTGATGATGCTTGTGAGTTTTTGAGTGCAAAACTTGACCTAGATGTGGACAATTTGTGTATTGAAAGTGCGTGTAGACTGGGTCCCTCCTCTCGGTATCCCAACGCAGTTCAAAAACGACCGATACTAGTAACATTCCGGTATAAATCTGATGTTGAACTTGCAATGCGCAACGCTAGACGTTTGGCAGGAAGCCGATACGCAATAGACAGGGACTATCCTGATGACATAAGAGCCGCTAGGAAGCGATGCTGGCCGGAGTACAAAAAGTGCAGGGAGAATAGAAACAACAGGGTGCAGTTAAGATTCCCAGCTGCGCTGTACGTCAACGATAGATTAATTCGTGACGAATTCGCGGACTGGCATGACATTTTGTATCCTCTGCAAACAAGTCGGGGCCCAAATAGACTGCGATCTGATTCTCGAGCTGCGACCAACACATATATGCAGCGAGATAGTACTGGACCACAGTCTGCAAGTCAGCCCGCATGGATTGAGCCTAGCACTGCAAAGCAAACGATTACCTCAGTAGAACACCCTCCTCAACATTACGCAGCGGCAGTAGGAGCCGCTACCATACAAACCATGTCTCAACCTAGAGTCCGTGTCAGCGATGTACCGTCTCTGGGTGCCAGTCAACATTACGCAGCGGCAGTAGGAGCCGCTACCATACAAACCATGTCTCAACCCAGCGTCCGTGTCAGCGATGTACCGTCTCTGGGTACCAGTCTAATACAACGTAACTTGGACAGTGATGTGTTTACACCCACGCAGTCGGATGTGTTTACACCTCCGCAGTCCGTAAGCGCGCAAAACTTCCCAAAACCCCGTGGTAGGCAAACCGTGAAATCTACGCCCGCTACCAGCACGAAGAAATCAAGATCTGCTAGCGCACGAGGTCCACGAAAACCAGGGAAAAATCCACCCAATACCGCGCAGCCCACAGCGGTACCCGCGCATAACACCAACATATAGGACATCTATAGCAGCGAATGTGCAGATTCTACTGATCTGAAATTTGCGCTTCTTAATATTCAAGGTTTGATAACAAAATGTAATAATAAGCTTGTTTCACCGGAAGTAACTTTGTTGTTTAAATCTCATGATGTCGTTTGTTTTACTGAAACATGGGGCTGTGAAAAATTTTGCTATGATGTAGATAATTTTGAGTGTTATTGCCTAAATAGAAAGCAATTACCTAGGGCAAAAAGGAGTTCAGGGGGATTATTGATTTACGTCAGGAAAAAATTTGTAACTGACAATATGTTTGTTTTATCTCACAATGATTCGCATCTTTGGATTAGAATCGATAAGAGCGTCACTAATCGGGTTAGAGATTTATTTGTATGTTTATGCTATATTGTTCCAAGTAATTCTAGCAGAGCTAATGTTGTTGAAAATAATATTTTTGATGTGATTGAAGAAAATATAATAACAATTAAGGATAAATATGGTGATGAAAACTGTTCCTTTATGTTATTAGGGGATTTAAATTCACGTGTTGGTAGGTTAAGTGACTACGTCGAAAACGATAGTCTAAATTTGCAAAATCAGGATTTTTTACCTGACGATTATATTATGGACACTGTTTTACATAGGAATTCGCAAGATGTATCTGTTAATCAGAATGGACGTTTGTTGATAGATTTTTTGATTCAAACTGGTCTAAGGATTGCAAATGGTCGCGTATGCGAAGATAAGACTTTAGGCGCTTTTACCTTTGTTGGCAAAACGGTTCAAGCATTGTGGATTACTGCATTGTTGAAGAGCAACTATTGCTTGAATTTTCACACTTTAAAGTAAATTGTCCCAATATTTTGTCTGACCATTGTGTGATTGAATTCGGCATTAAATGCAATTTACAAATTAATAATTATAACAGTTTTTTGAATATTGAAGAAAACACATGTACCAATAAAGTTAATTATTCGTTTAAATGGGACGGTGAAAAGAAAGATTTGTTTACTGAAGCGTTGACTAATCCCGAAATAGAAATGCGCCTTCGGCATATTATTGAAAATTTAGAAAGTGCATGTTCTAATGGTGATATTGACGACTCATTAAATAATTTTCTCTCATGTATTGATAATGTTTGTAAACAGTTATTTGCACGAAAACCTGTTCAAAAACATGATGATTCTATTTATAAACATGACCCTTTATACAGTACCACTTGTTTTCAGGATAGGAAAAACTTTTATAAAAGCTTGAACAAGTACAGAAAAGATCATTCACACGTGAATAAATGCGAAATGATAAACGCTAGGAGTATATATAAAGCTAGTGTTAGAACTTTTAATTTTAAAAGGATGAATGAAAACACAATTAAACTTAACAAAGCTAAATATAAAAATGAAAAGGAATACTGAAAACTATTGAAAGAGGGTACTACGCATAATAGTCCTAAAGGTATTAGCTTAGATACATTTACTAAATACTTTCAGGCAATTAACGATCCGGATGATAAGTTTTTTCAAGTTGATGATGATGTCATGCTTTTTAACAATACTGTGTTAAACTCTGAATTAAATATCATGTTTGAAGATTTGGATATTCCATTTACTAAGGAAGAAGTAATGAAATACATCTCAAATCTTAAAGCTGGGAAAAGTCCCGGACCAGATAGAATTTTAAACGAATTCTTGATCTACGGCAAAACTGAGCTCACACCTTTTTTAGTAACACTTTTTAATAAAATCCTGAACCTTGGATATTTTCCAGATAAGTGGACGGAAGGTTATATTGTACCAATTCATAAAAAGGGGAGCCTGAGTGACCCAAACAATTTCAGAGGTATTACTCTGTTAAGTGTAATTGGTAAACTTTTTACTACTATAATAAATGCTAGATTGTCAGAATGGGCTGAAACGTATCACATTTTATTAGAAGCACAGGCAGGATTTAGGGCCAAAATGGGTACTACAGATAATATATTTGCTCTACATGGTTTAATAACTCATTTCATTAATCAAAATGAACAGTTATATTGCTTATTCGTAGACTTTACGAAATCTTTTGATTATATTGTCAGGGAAAACCTTTGGTTGAAAATATACAAACTTGGTATCCGTGGTAGACTTTTTTCGGTTATAAAATCTATGTATTCTCACGTGTACACTAGAGTAAGACTTCATAGTAATATGGGACCCGCTTTTGAAAGTTATTTAGGTCTCAGGCAAGGTGAATGTCTATCACCGATACTGTTTTCTCTTTATATAAACGACTTAGAAGATACATTGTTCCTTAAAGGGGCAAAAGGGGTTGATATAGGAGCGCTGAAATTTTTCCTACTTTTGTACGCAGATGATATTGTCATATTTGCGAACTCCGCCGTTGAATTACAGAATAGCCTAAATATACTGAGCGAATATTGTAAACAGTGGAAGTTAATAGTTAATAAAACTAAAACTAAGGTAATGATTTTCATGAAAGGTGGTAGAATATCACAAAATTTAGAATTTTTATACGATGGTACGAACATCGAAATTGTAAACAATTTTACATATTTAGGGATTGTTTTTACTACAGGGGGTTCATTTACACATTCAACGAAAACTCTAGCCGGTCAAGCACAAAAAGCGTTATTTAAATTAAGAAAATATATGAACAAATTCGTTAATATTAATCCCGGACACAAAATCGAACTTTTTGATAAATTAATTATGCCTATTTTACTTTATGGCTCAGAAATATGGAGCTCGAAAAAACGAATTTATATAGAACGAATACATACACAATTCTTAAAATATACCTTATGTGTGAAAACTAGTACACAAAACGATTTCGTGTTATCTGAAACGGGCCGATTTGATGTGTTAACATTAAGTACATTAAACATGATTAAATATTGGTATAAAGTAATAAGCGCTCCAGATCATAAATACATTAGTGTTATTTACAAGTTAATGCTAAATGATTTAGAATTAAATCCGTTAAAACATAACTGGGCAAAACAAGTTAAAGCGATATTGAGCTCCCTAGGTTTCTACCATGTTTGGTTATCACAAGGGGTTGGTGACTTTCAAATTTTTATTGTTCTTCTAAAACAAAGGATTTCTGATAACTTCAAACAGTATATTAATGGCAGACTTAATGATTCACCAAGAGCGTTATTTTATAATAGTATATTTCAGTTTGAATATCAGTTTTACCTTTCTAATGTCAATATCGAAAAATACAGAATAGCTCTGAGTAAGCTAAGGTTATCATCTCACAGACTTAACATAGAAACTGGCAGATGGAATAAAACAGAAAGAGCTAATAGAACTTGCCCAAATTGTAACGTCTTAGAAGACGAATTCCACTTTCTTTTTGAATGTAATATTTACTCTAATCTCAGACATAGGTATATGCCACTATACTATCATTGCCACCCAAGTATGTTTAAATGTGTTGAATTATTTTCTTCCAAAAATGTTAATGTTATTAAAAATTTGGCTGTTTATGTCTATAGAGCTTTTCAAAAGAGAAATATGCTTATATTGGAATATTAATAATAATGTATAGATATTGACTGTTTTATGCTATGATAACAATTTGCTGATGCTCATGGGTCATTTTGACCTAATGCATTGCGTGCATATATGTTATATTTGATTGAATAAAGTCTTCTTCTTCTTCTTCTGTTTATAATCATGAACTGAAATACTTTGTATTATTTAGTGTTTGGAAATCGGTTTGAAATACTATGAATTGTAATCGTTTGACACTTGCGATGCAATTTATGAAAAATAGTTGGTTTCAAAAGTCTATTTGTAGTGAATATTATATTTCCCATTAAATGTAGAAAATTACTAATTAAAGGTATATGTATTTTTTCCTGAGGTACCTATGATCTTAATATCATTCAATGTTTGATTCTTTAAAATTGATATCGATATTCAGCATCCCAAAAATGTGTTCAAGTGTCTGAAGTATTTCTACTGATTGTTTGTGGCGCATATCATCGGAGTGTTCTAGTCCAACGATTATTTAGTGACTTGTAGCCTCCTGCTCTCCTACCAGACTTTAGTGTTGTGCCGATTAATCATTTCGTCCATTAATCAACTACTGATAGGTAATGATTAATTAGTTGGTTAAGATTTGGGATAAGTCGATTTATTAAAGATATGTATGCATGAGTTTTCTTCTTGAAAACTTTCCAATCCCTTTCTTCTGACTTGAACAAGGGATGCAATTCATTTATATGTTTCAGTGACCAAATAATATAATTAAATAATACACATGCACATATAAGTAAATACATTATAAAATAGAATAAAATGTATACATTTATATATTTAAATATAATTTGTAGAACTAATATGCGTCTCTAGTCAAGCTTTTATGTCGGAATTACAAACACAGTAGTCCATGATGGCTCCACTCAGTATTGTTAAAGATGGAGATCTTACTTTTGTGAAAGGTTTGAACAAATGTTATAAAACGTAAAAATAAAACTAATACCATTATGATCTTTGTATTCATTTGTTTAGCTTTTATCTCTGCTGTATTGTTTTAAATAAATTTTGCATTTCTGTAACCAACACAAGATGAAGATTTATAGTGTTTGTGCAGTTGCTCAACTTGTCAATAATTAATATATCGGATATGTATCTTGTCAATAGTCCAGCGTGTTTGTAGGATAATGCAGTTCACAAACTGTAATTACAAAAACATGTTCTATGCCTATTTCTTTCATAATTGCCATATAAATCAGACACATATTTACTGCGAAACTAAATAAAACAATGTAAATCATTGAAACGTTGCAGTCTATGCGTATTTTCTTTACTTTCAGGAATCCTGTTAATCGATTATTTAGTCAGAATTGTTGCTTTTTAATCGACTAAAATTTTGGAAACTGATTAACAACACTACTAACCTAGACCCCTGGCCAAATCGCTTACATTTAGATAAAAATTGCTTGTTTCATTTGAGAATGACAACCCTGCCGCACAAGCTCTCTAGAATGTTGTCAGTAGAGCTAAAAATAATAAATCAACTTGCAATGACAACACATTGACAAACATTGAAGTTGGTAAAAAAATGATAAGATGACGTATTTCTTATTTAAAAAAAACAACAATCCACATATTTGGTCATGATTATTTGATTAATCAGTCACTTCTGGCTCTGATAAATCAACAAATATTTTTAGCCCACCTGAGCACAAAGTGCTCGGTGAGCTTTTGGTACAGGGGACCTCTCCGGCATGGTCCGTCGTCTGTATGTCGTCAACAATTTGGACCGTTATCGCGATAAAGACGACATTTTTTATTAAATCTTGACCTAACTTGCACAGTTTGTGCATGACCATAAACTCTCAGATGGGACTGTTTTTGGGTCAGATCACACTGGTAACACCAGAGTTATTGCCCCTTTTTCATGCAAAAAGAGTGCAAAAATGCCCTTTTCCAACGTCTAGACTTTATTTTCCATCCAATCGGAACCAAACTTTCTTAGTTTGTGTATGACCATCAGATCTCAGCAGATGCCGTTTCAAACCAGAGTTATTGCCCTTTGTTTATTAAAAAAATATACAACAATGGACGTTATACAGGATAGAGACTTCATTTTTCATCCAATCTTCACTAATCTTGCAGAGTTTGTATATGACCATAAAATAAAGGTCAAGTCGAATATAAGCAAGATCGGACCAGAAACACAAGAGTTATATCCCTTTGTTTGTGAAAAAAATATGCAAAAATGGACATATTTCAGGATAGAGACTTCATTTTTCATCTTCAGCAATCGTGTACAGTTTGTCTATGAACGTAAAAGTACAGGTGAAGTCGAATAAAAAGCATGATCGGGCCAGAAACACCAGAGTTATTGCCCATTGTGTTTAGAAAAAAACATCAACAAGTTATCAATGCTTGCACACGTGATTTTGTTATTCAATGTTGACCAAACTTACACAGTTTGCTCATGACGGTAAAAATTGATTGATAAAATTTGATTTTCAACAGTTGCTAGATGTGAATGCAGTTATTTGTACATGCAACATTGATGTTTTCAGAGCCTGCATTAACATCATTTATCATCATTGATAATTAGAAAATTATCAAAGAAAAAGCAAAACTTGACCTTATGGCACAGCCATCGCAATTATCGCATTGCAACTAGTTTTCCAAAACTGTTTGCGAAAAAGACATCGAAATCTACTGTTTCTGCATTTTCCAGAACTGTCACTGACGTAATGAAAAAGGATCAGGTAAGAATATCGATCGAGAAAAATGATTTGAGAACCATTAGCAACAAAAAACGCACATCCACTACCGAACTTGTACTTTAGTTAACCCATTGCACTAACCGATGTTTTAAATCAAAATTGATCCTATCCCCCTTTGCGTATTGTTCAGATACCTTTATTTTCAAACCTGTCACAACAGTATGGTTTTCATCTGTACCAGTTCTCAGGTGAGCACTTTGGGCCATCATGGCCCTCTTGTTTGGACTGATTCCAATAACTAGTCTAGGGGGCCCCTTGTGATATCGATTGCAATTTTAAACTTCTTGAAAAGACTGATTTTCAAACGATTTTAAACAATGAATTTGAAAGGCAATCGGTTAATAATGACATCTCTGTGCTTATGTGATAGCATTCATTGTCATAGACATAAACATGAAACTTTAATATACATACAAGTGTTGATCCAAAAGTTGCATCACACCACTTGGTTTTTGCTGACAAGGAAAAAAACGACAAGATATAAAGTAAACCAAAAGTTATTAAGTCCTATTGTTATCTCACAACGAATCCATTAAAAATGCAGTAAGCCATGCAGTTGTACCAATTCTTAAAACAGTAACACCATCTCTATCTCGCTGTGTGTCAAGTTTCGTGTCAAGTGAGTTTAATAAAAATAAAATTATTCAATAAAGCAACAATAATATCAAAAAAATATGCGCGTATGTATTGGACATTTTTGTTGGCATGAAGTTATAAATTAAGACTGGATTGCTTTTAAATCACACTGATGCCATAGCATTTGTAAATTTACACATGCTATGCAAGTCAAGTAAAAATGGAAGATGTTACATTTAGACAAAAATTGTCAACACGTAGTCATGCAGTTCCGGTACTAAAGTGGAAATTCTGCGATGGAAACATTTGAACTGTTGTACAAATCATATGGAGAACAGAGTGTTAGCAAGGCAATGGATGTTCTCTGCATTGAAACAATACCATGCCTGTCCTACAGCCCTGCGATTATGAGTTTTTCCTTTGTTACATAAACATTTGTACGATGAGCATTTCTCTTCTTCAGGCTGTGACAAGTATTTATCAAGTGGTGTAAAATGTGCATGTAAACAAGTGTTGTATCAATACCTTTCAAATGGTGTGCAAATACATATAGAAAATGGGTTTGGTGCCATCACTGCTGTGTTAATCACAGAGGACAATATTTTGTTAAAAAGAAGTGACAGTACAACTTTGACAGTGTACGCGACTATCTTTACCATGTATTGCATTTTTAGGGCCCCACAATTTTTTTGCGGGTGCCCTATAGTAATCACCCTGTCTGTCCATCTTTCTAACTACCAAGTGCCTCGTGCAAGGTCAAGATATACATAGTGTTAAATACGAGTGATATTTTATCGTGTGTGATAGCTGGGGTTCATTCAAGTGAACATTTAATTATAAAAACTACATGTTTATTTAATCATGGTTCATGTGGTGTTTGTTATTATACTTAATCACTATATACCAAATTGTCTAATTCTAACAAAACATTCACATTTATCCATTGACGTTCGTCATAAATGTATAATGAAGATAAATGTGAGATGTTAACTGTTCAGTTTTTTTCACAATCTTAGTATATCCACTGATACATTCTTTTAAGTGGACGTAATAACATTTGTATGAAAACCATTTAGTATAAGTGTGTAACCATAGATGTTTTGTTCCTTGATGTTTTTATCGATCACTGTTGTACAAAATACGTGACGTATATTATATTAATTAAAAAAAATGACACGATGTTAAAGAGTCAACATTACACCTCCATTCCGGTATAACACATGCTGTTTAAATCGAATAATTGTACCATGCAGTTTACTCCGCACAGGCAACGCGTGCTAAATACATAAATTCGCTTGAGCGCAACGGCAGAGCCATTGCATTGACTGTACATATAAACTTCTAGTTCTGGCTTGACTACTATAAGGAAAAATTCCTAACCACGTTTTCATTGCCAAGTCCACAACCCAGTTAAAGATTAAACGTATGTAATTTATATATAGATTTTCGTTTTATATTGATTTGTTAAGTCCTTGGTCTGGGGATCATTAAACAATATTACATTTCTGGTTTTGACATGAGATCGAAAGAGACCACAAGTTATTCACCGATTATGTAATCAGACTGCACTCGAGAGCAATTGATCAGTAAGTGCGCGATTATGTCCGCATAAGACATTTCCACTTTAAAAATCAATAACTGTGTGATCTTACGTATGGGATATCATCATTTAATTTGTCCTTACATGCCATTTAACCAATAAAATAAAATACGCTAGTTTATGTAGGCTTGTGGAAACATAAACGAATTTTTTTTTTTTTAAATAGACGATATTAAATATATTGGTCGATAATGAATGCAAATAATTGACTAGGATATTCCCCATATGAGCTTTATATAATGGATAGTTAAATTACTGGGCGTGTCTTCTCGCAAATACAATACGGTCATGTAAAACGTTAAAAATATGCCTATAGTGTACACTAACGACATGACATTGTTCTAGTGACACGAATAGTCTAAAAAGGCATAATACTTTAAGTATTGTTCTTTCAAAAAACGCATTTAACTCTGAATATGCAATTACATCTCGTGGCGAAGCCACGTACTACAGCGCAAGTGCTCCAACCACAGACCAAACAAAGTTGAACGTTGCACTTTTCGCGTATAGTGACAAACTCCTCTGAAAAACGAAACTAAACTCAAGTCTCATCGGTTACAATGCGAGTGTTACATAATTGACCGTACCAAATTTGGGACTCGTCGCTCACCACTTTCCTCGCAGAACATTTATTGCTTAAAAAGGCAGTGTTCTCCTGACAGTGCTATGCAGCCTAATATGCCACTTGTCGTGTGTAGACAGACCCCGCACATCCCGAAAAAGATAACTGCCAAACGTAGGGCAGGATAACAGTAACAATACAATTGCAGGCCTAGAAAGTTATTTAGTTAATTCGTCGATTCTGTATATTGTACATAAATACAGATTTATGGGTACATATAAATTAAATACTTCTGATAATTTTGGTTTATCAGTATATAACTGTTATGAGAAAACGATATATAATACACATTTAAGCAGATTTACAAGTGAAACATCGAACAATGACCGGTGCTGTCAATTTCATGGCATTGCAAATAATTGTAAGTAAGGAATAAAATGATGGTGCGGCATCATGCTCGTTTATTGAGCATCGTGCCCGATCTTACGAGCATCAATATTGTACATTCAGCATGATGCTCGATCATGCTTGTTTCTTTAAGCATGATGCTGGGTCAGACATTTAAGACCCTAAGCGTACTTCATACATATACGTCTATAGAAACCATGCGATCCAAGGGCGTGGCTTCTTTTTACCGCAGGTGCGTAATTTAAACATTCTTTGCAGAGGACCACTACTTACAAAGCAAGTACGAAACCTCTGGGCCTTGTAGTTTCAGAGGAGAATATTTTTAAAGCCCACTTGCCATATATGTCTATAGAAACCATGTGACCCCGGGGTATGGCCACTTTTTACACCAGGGGCGTAATTGGAACAATCTTTGTAGTGGACCAATATGCAATGTTACATACCAAATACGATACTTTTGGGCCTTGCGGTTGCAGAAAGGAATATTTTTAAGTCCACTTGCCACTTCGTTTTACCCGAGGGGCATTATTTAAACAATCTTTGTAGAGGACCACCATACGATGTTAAGTGCCAAATACGAAACTTCTTAATCTTGTGGTTTTAGAAGAGAACATTTTAAAAATCATTTTGCTTTTTAAGTCAATTTAAACCATGTGACCCCCGGGGCGTAGCCAGTTTTGACCCAGGGGAATAATTAGAACACACTTTGTAGAGAACCACTACAAGATGTTACATATCAAATATGAAAGCTCTCAGTCTTGTGGTTTCAGAGAAGATTTTTATAGTAATTTTGCTTTTTCAGTCTACCTTTGTGACCTCCCACCCGGGCAAGACAGGTGTAGCAAAAGACACACTATATGTGTGCGTAGGTTTGCGTTTTCCATTTCGAGTAACTGAAATACGCTCTACGGAAGAAACATCATTTTAAGCAACAATTCAATGATTCAACATGTTTGCATCAATGTTTCAAAACTGAAAATTTTCAACACACTTGTATATTACACATTTATTTAATTTTAGAATTGTACTCAAACAGTTTAAAGAATTGGTACAACAATACCACCAGCTCTTTTTTCACCTTTTTTATCCTAAGTTTTTTCTTAGCCAATAAAAGTTAGCAGTAAAGTATACAAGAATATCGGTAGAGCCGATGGATGCTCCCCGATGCCGCTTTGACTTTTAAATGTGACCTTGACCATAAACCTAAATACCTGATTTATACGGAGACACGCTGTCATAAAAAATGTATAAAGTGAATAAAAATCCATCCAACATGTTAGAAGTCCATACAAGCAAAATGCCAATTTTGACTTTTGACCTTTAAGTATGACCTTTGACATAAAGTCCTGGTTCATGTGTGTGACATGCCGACTCATTTAGGCAAACATTTGTATCCATGGCAAGTGAAAGCACAGTCAAGCAAAGTGCCAATTTTGAACTTTGACCTGTATATGTGACATTGACCTTTGATCTAGAGACCTGATATTTGAGTGGTACACACCAACTCATTGCAGCACATCTTTGTCCGAAGTCCTTTTAAAATCATTCCATCCATGGTCAATTTAAAATGTGGAAAAGAACAACAGCCAAATTATAATCAAAATGCAATAACTACCGGAAAAAATCATCAGGCTGGAACGACTTGACAATATGCGCTTGTCCTTTAAATAGGAATATTGCATATAATGTTTCATTTACTTCGAGTAATTCGTTCTTGAGGTATTGCGTAGATACGAAAATATCCTTTTAAAATGACATATATTTATGATGAAAATGACAATAACTTCAAGCTAAACCATCACACCAGAACGATCTGACAATATGCGCATTTCTTCTTGATGCTGCACATAAAGTTTCATTGAACTGAAGTTGTTAGTTTATGGATCTTGCGCGGAAACAAAAATAGTGTAATAAAAAGTATTACATTTCATATAAAAAAGGCAATTTCTCCCCGGAAAAATAATCGGACTGGAACGACCTGATAATATGCGCATGTCCCCATGTTAAGTATGTTGCATATAAAGTTTCATTGAATTCGGATCATTTGTTCCTGAGATCTTGTAATGATTATTCAAACAAAATATGTGTTTGCAAACAACAAACAAGACAATGATTTTCTTCATTAGTGATTTGAAAAAAGGCATGAAACAGGAAGCAATAGTCAGAACGTTGCAATACTTCCAAAGTGGCCATTAGTAGCCGATTGAGCTTTGTCAATAAATTTTCTTACAAAATGTTTTTTAGGTTTTAGTTTCTTACAATAATTATAAGTTTCATGCTATAACCTTGTGGTAAACTGAACGTTTTCAATGAATTTTCTTATAAATGATTATTTATTTTTATACTGTTTCTTTCAATACCAAGGTACCTTTAAAATGTTTATTAATTTCATACTGTACCTTGACTGAAAACATATTATTTTTAGATGTCAAAAACAATCATTTCTGAGGGTTACTTAATTGCTTCTTTATCTACTTTGGGTGATAACAAGTATTTGATACTTATAGGTTTATATTTTTTATCGATTTTTTTAAAGCCCATATGCCATATAAGTCTACTGAAACCATATGACCCCCAGGGCCTTTTTAATTTTATCCCAGGGACATTATTTGAACACTCTTAGTAGAGGACAACGATACCAAAACCTCTGGGCCTTGCGGTTTGAGAGGACAAGACTTTAAACATAATTTGCTATTCAAGTCTATATTAACCACGTGGTTTATATACACTTAAATATCAAAATGGCTTTTAAAATCTTTTATGAAACCGCAAGGCATAGAGCTTTCATATTTGATATATGACATTATAATGGTGTAGTCTAGTGTAAATGTACACAGATTGTTCTAAATAACTTTATAGGCCTGCAATTGTATTGTTACTGATATCCTGCCCTACGTTTGGCAGTGATCTTTTTCGGGATGTGCGGGGTCTGTCTACACACGACAAGAGGCAAATTAGGCTGCATAGCACTGTCAGGAGAACACTGCCTTTTTAAGCAATAAATGTTCTGCGAGGAAAGTGGTGAGCGACTAGTCCCAAATTTGGTACGGTCAATTATGTAACACTCGCATTGTAACCTATGAGACTTGAGTTTAGTTTCATTATTCAGAGGAGTTTATCGCTATACGCGAAAAGTGCAACGTTCAACTTTGTATGGTCTGTGGTTGGAGCACTTGCGCTGTAGTACGTGGCTTCGACTCGAGATGTAATTGCATATTCAGAGTTAAATGCGTTTTTTGAAAGAACAATACTTGCACATACTGAGCAATTGTACTCGAGTGTTGTCTGATTACATAATCGGTGAATAGCTTGTGGTCTCTTTCGATCATGTCAAAACCAGAAATGTAATATTGTTTAATGATCCCTAGACCAAGGACTTAACCAATCAATATAACACGAAAATCTATATATAAATTACATACGTTTAAACTTTAACTGCGTCTTGGGCTTGGAAATGAAAACGTGGTTAGGATTTTTTCCTTATAGTAATCAGGACAGAACTAGAAGTTTATACAGTCAATGCAATGGCTCTGCCGTTGCGCTCAAGCGAATTTATGTACTTAGCACGCGTTGCCTGTGCGGATTAAACTGCATGGTACAATTATTCGATTTAAACAGCATGTGTTATACCGGAATGGAGGTGTAATGTTGACTCTTTAACATCGTGTCATTTTTTTTATATATTAATAACGCATTTTGTACAACATTGATCGATAACAACATCAAGGAAAAAAATATATGGTTACACATTTATACTAAATGATTTTCATACAAATTTTATTACGTCCACTTAAAAGAATTTATCAGTGGATATACTAAGATTGTCAAAAAAACTCAACAGTTAACATCTCACATTTATCTTCATAATACATTTATGAAGAACGTCAATTAATAAATTTGAATGTTTAGTTAGAATTAGACAATTTAGTATATAGTGATTACGTATATAAACAAACACTACATGAACCATGATTAAATAAACATGTGGTTTTTATAATTAAATGTTCACTTGAATGAACCCCAGCTATCACACACGATATTATATCACTCGTATTTAACACAATGTATATCTTGACCTTGCACGAAGCACTTGGTAGTTAGAAAGCTGTTCAAGTCCTTCTTGCAACCTGAGCGTCAAGAACAATGTTCGTTCATTATCTTTAACAAGTTTAAACATACTGTACACGTGAACTCCTTTACCACAAATATCGTCACTACATATTATTGCGCCGCTGTCTCCTTTGGCAAAAGCATATGGGTCGGGAAGAGAATCCTGGTCCGATTGTGATTCTGAACCACAAAATTCATTTTCAATGACCAAGAATGTTTGGTTCATATGGACATCCTTGTAAATCGGAATAGTTATTTGCGCTTTCCGCGGCAAGTTTGCTGACGTCCAGGCATGTATTTGTTCACCTTCGAGAATTTTTCCTATTTCGTGATCATCTGTCCCCCGAAAGTCAAACAACTTACTATTTGTAAAAGCCCCTCTTGAGTTCTTGAACCTTGTGTCTTTTATCTCAGAGGGTCGTATTATTTTAGCAGACGCAATGTCAAGTTCTCCTTTTAGATTACCCTTCTCAACAATGGCAAATTTTACGTAACGTAAAACGTCTATTCTTGCAGCTTCGACATTACTTTCAGCAAGGACTGGACTGAATGGCCGTTATCTTCGGACACAACTGGCTCTTGCCGTGCAGTTTCATCGACATTGGATCAAGCAACGGTTGTACCTAGACCGAGGGCGTCGTTATTTCCTTGAGATCTGTTCTACAAAACTATTTCTGGAAGTTGAAGTGCAGGTTCATCGGTATTTCTTTGAGCATCGACATTTCCTTGAGCTACAAATCGTTCAACATAATCTGCATCTTCAACGACGTGACGTGCAGTGAGAACATAAATGCTCGTATTGTCGTCATCTTTCCTCGCAAAACCCCCCAAAGTTCCGCTCCTTCCATTCGCTACAATATTGTGTCCTACTCGTGTGTCCTGTCACACAAAGGGGTGCGTTTCCATGGTCCATAGTTTATGGGATGTCTTTCTATTTTGTTTTTTGCCAATAAATCTCTCAGAGCATTGTCCACTTCGGCATTTTCGTTTCTGTCCACAAACAATTGCAATATGTCATGTTCATATCCAAATCCTATAAGAGAGGCGTCAACTTTGGGTAATTCCTGAGACACCTGCGTCAAAATTGGAAAAAAAAAAATTAAACACATTTTGCAAAAATATGATCAACACATGTATTATGTGTTTTACATATTAAGAACTATTCAATAAAAACTAGTCGTTGTAATTATTACATATTATAGACAAATGTTTTTACACTGTCATTTATAATGTGTGTTCCTTTCGTTTCCAAATCTGGCCACTCTTCTCGCGGTGCGCCACTTCTGTTGTATACAGCCATCACATCTGACAGCAGGCGTTCGAGTGCGTCTTCCCGAGACCCATAAGCCCCGTAATTAATTTTGAGTCGTTTACCTGGTTTGAGTTAACAATATCATTAATTGACATATCATTGATTTATTTCTTATTGATATTTACTACTTCTACCCCTTCTACAATTATCTACGACTATTAATATCACACGTCAACATCTATAACAACAACCACAACAACAATTCCATAACAAACACAATTACAGCAACTACTTCCACAACTAGTACAATACAAAAACTACCACTACTGCTAGTGCAACGGCCACTGCCACTGCATCTACAACTGCTGCTACTACTACTACTACTACTTCTAATACTACTACTACTGCTAATACTAATACTCATAATAATAACAATAATCAGTGTTATTATTATTTATTTATTTATTATTATTATTTTATTATTATTATTATTACAATAACAGCAAGCATAAGTACTAGATTGAAATTCGCCACATTCAATGCTTGATAAGGTCCTTTTTACACCGTTTTGCTCATAGACTTCAGTAGTTTCACTGTTTGAGTGAGACATTATATTTCGATAGTGTCTTTCACAAAGCTAAGAACATATCGTTCCAACAAACTGTCTACTTTTGTTTGTAACTCTATGATCGATGAATTAACGACATGCGATTCCTTAGTGTCAGATTTGACATGCTAACCCGTATGGAGTATTACTCCATAAATACACTTCTCCGGCATATCCTTTTTGTCGTAAACTATGGAGACAACTGGTTTAGATTTAGCTGATTCAAGTTTACAATATATGCAGCCAGACATTAAATTATTTTTTTCTTTCCCGATCCAGTTGCTGATAAGAAAATGCCACCATTCTTCAATTCCGAAATGGATATATCGTCTGAAGAAGGTAAAGAAACCGTTTCAAATCTTAAGTGTTGGAATCTAGTTAGTATACTCTCCACCCTAACCCTGGTGTAATGGTACCGCGGAAACGTATCCATTGGAAACATTGATACTGGGAGTTCAATGTATGCCATGCTAGTTAAACACGTTCGATGTTATGCTTAAATGTTAAACGCGTTTAAAATGTATATTTCTTTAATTAAATTAAAACGCCAATCTCCTGCAACAGTTTTATTTTATACTGGAGTTTATGTTAAATTATTCCGAAGCGTACTCTTTCATTTACTTGCTCTAATAGCAGAGAGTATCGAAGAACTACTGCTTAAACCTATTACCGGTAAGTGTAGTAATTGACAGTATTGAGCTGAATGATCGCTCACACTGACAGACCTTTAACTTTTGATAAGACGCCAATAGCGAGTGTGCGCTGCGCAAATGAAATGTGATAGTTCTTCTTAAAGGATCATTTCACACATTGGCACACACACAATATACACCTTGTTTGTCACATATTTCAGAGGGAAAAATGCATTTTTTAAATTGAGCGCAACTAACATAATACAAATACAACGCTGAAACTTCATAGTTATTGCTGTATGATGTTATCAACTGATTTTCTCTGATTTACTTTGTCGTTCATTGTTATGATTGAAACTATAATTCTGTAGCAGGGTGTGATATAAAAACCACTCGTGGGTATAGTTATCTACTTTATTTTGTCGATGATTAATTCGTATGATCCAAATGATGGCCAGTGACCAACCCCTATATGTAGTGGGGTGGGGTGAAGATAAACCAACACCGTATCGAGGTTCGAGTTGTGTAATTACGACGCCGACAATATATCGGAATTTATATATATATAATATATAAATGAAAAACCTACAACAAATAACATAGAATTACAATATATCACAATATTCACAAAACAAATAAAAAATACAAAAATTCATGCATTTCATTCAATAAATTGCATTTACAATAAAAATACATTAATAAATGCAAATACACATTAAAACAAAAAACAAGCACACTCACCAGGTTGGATGTATAAAACACAGCAATGGAAGCAAATCAGCAATGGAAGTCTTGCGACTTGAACGCTTTACAAAAATGGACTGAAGGCATGGTCAGTAATTTCACATCTCTATCACATGCTTTTTCAACCTGGCCAATCAAAATCTTGTTGATTATAAACCTTTCATACTGACTGGACAATACATGAATGACATCACAGTACATGGCTGGACGCACACAGGACAAGGGACTGAATCTCACAAATGGACACATACAAGACAAGGGACATAAACACTACAAAATACTAGTAGACAAGGGACATATGATACTTGTATATAAATAGATACAATACAGAATACAAAATTGACCTATTCTACACAGTCCCTCTCTTCCTCGAAAATGTCTCCTGACATTTAAAATCTGAGAATAAACGGTATGAATCTAAGAAATTAAAAAATATTTTGGAAATACAACTAAAACAATTTAATTAACGTTCTGAATGTAATAAAGGAACAATAAGATAGACTAAATTGAAAAAGAACCTCGAATATAAACAATTACATTAATAATACACACACACACAAATCTGACAGAAGAACCGTCAATTTATATATGCATGTCCTTACACTATCAATAGCATTTTGATCAAAGGGAAGTAATTATGTCAACCATGAAATAATCTGTCAGCAAGAGTTGTCTCCCATGGTCCCTTAATCAAATAGCCTTAATGGACATTTAGAATAAAAACTCATGAGAAATGATTAAATTACTGAAATATATTAACCTGATACACAAACAAAACATTTTAAACGATATTAATATGGGTATCACAAAAATTGAATGAAAGTTTCCCGTATTTAATATTAAATCAAATAGACAAATTAAAATAATGGTACATGTTTCATATGCAATCACTCAACAAAATCTCACCTGTTTCATTTTAATATAAAATGATAAAATTTATTTACAGTATATACATTTGAGTAAAACAATATTTTATTTGGATTTCAAAAACCTTTTCTCAAAGATATTGACCAAAATAAAGTGAATATTGCTCTATACAAATGTTAGAGCAGAATTTGCAAAATAACAGATACATAATTATGACAATAATGTTTCCAGAACATAAATGGATATTATATTCTGCACCTATTTCTGAAAATGTTTACAACCATGGTTGAAAGCATGGCATAACTTTTCATTTAATGCAAAATAAAATGGATAATACCTGAAATTGCCAAATTTACACCTATTTACACATTTTATAGTTAAAAATGGACCTGATAGGTTACATGCAACCATTATAGGTTACAAAACACCAAGCTGAAAATATAAAATGAGTGTATCAAACAAAATGCTCAACAGACTGTTCAAACTGCCAATCGCCAAACCGGTCTGGTGGACGACGTTGGCGGACAGGTCTGCTGGGGCGTGGACATTCCTGCCTAGGCGGGGTTTGTGAAGGACTAAGGCCAGGAGTGGACACATGCGAAGGGGGCGAACCAACCGGACTGGGAGTAGAAGATCTACCTGAGACTGAAGGGGAGGTAGGACTCACAGGACTTTGTTGAGAAACAGAATCCGAACGGGGAGATGGAGAAGGATCTGAAATAGAAGGGGTACCGATGCTGGTCACTGGACCTGGAGTTATAGCAGTATTATTGTATTGGTTCCTCCTCTGTGGAATCCTATAAATTTGTACAACAGAATCCGAATTTGAACTACTGTCACTGTCAGGTATCTGAATAGGCTTAGTTTGCGTTCTGACCTTGCGGACAGTTTGCGGTGCCTCATCAGGTTCTGGAACAGAGACAAATGGCAACAACATGTTCCTGTGAAGAGTTCGAATAGGTCCCTTGCGGGTCTCTCTCTGTATTCTGTACACAGGCTAGACTTCATATGGGATATCTAGAACCACATATGGTTCTTTATCCCATTTATCAGCCAATTTATGTCTGCCTTGCAGATTGACTTGCTTAACAAGTACAAGATCATCAATGCAGATCTGATTCTTTTTTACTTTACTGTCATACAGAGCTTTGTTTTGTGCTGCTCGCTTTTTAGCACATTCACCTGCCACTCTGTATGCGAATTCGAGGCGTTCCTGCAGTTTTGAAATGTATGCAGTGTGCAATGCCTCTCCTTCGTTTCCTGGTGTTGTGCCTAAGTAGGCATCAACCGGCAACCGTGGGTGCCACCCAAACATTAAGAAATGTGGGGAAAACCCAGTTGCACTGCTTTTTGTGGCATTGTAAGCCTGTACCAAAGATGAAATGTAGTCTTTCCAATTTGACTTCTTCTCATCACACAGAGTACCCAACAAGCGGAGCAAGGTACGGTTGAACCGCTCCGGCGATGGATTACCCATGGGATAAAATGGTGTGGTCCGGGTCTTCCGAACATTTGCAAGCTTACAAAGTTCTTTGATGACCTGACTCTCAAAGTTTCTGCCTTGATCAGAATGGAGTTGCTCCGGGAACGAGTAATGAGCAATGAAGTGTTCAAACAAGGCTTTGGCGGTGGTGGTCGCTTTCTGGTTGCGGCAAGGGATTGCCTTGGCATAACGGGTAAAGTGGTCCGTTATAACCAAAACATCCTCATAACCACCTTTGCTTTCATCTACGTTGAGGAAATCAATACAAACAAGTTGCATTGGCCTGGTGGTCTCAATAGGAACAAGATTTGCAGAAGGAACAATGGGTGTTTTCCTGCATATACAGCTCCTACAGTGAGTGACATGACTGTCAATGCACTGTTCGATTCCTGGCCAGTAGAAACGCTGCCAAGCAAGCCACAATGACTTGTCGCGCCCTGGATGACCAACATCGTCATGGACCCCCCGACACGCTATTAAGCGATACGAGTATGGCACAACGAGTTGTTGAACTTTTTCAGCGTCTAACGTGGAGCTACGATACAAAACTCCATCAATAATTGACAGGCGATCAAAATCTCTAATCAGGGTTTTGACATTGGTTGATAACTCTTTGATGTCTCTAGGTTTTGTTCCACACTGAACCATGTCAATGACATGTGCAATATCACGGTCACATGACTGTTCTTTGGACCAGTTAATTTGGTTTACTGTACTGGTTGGTGGGATTGCATCCACAGCGGCCGTCTGTGAAGCAGAAACACCAGTCAGACATTCAATGGCTGGAAACTGAAATGAAACAGAGTCACATATTGCCTTAATAGCATCAGAGACAATTGTGGTCTCCTGCTCAGACTGTCACAATCAGTATTGAGCTTACTAGCTTTGTAAGTTATGTCAAAGTTGTACATAGACAAAGCGGCAAGCCAACGCTGGCTGGTAGCATCGAGCTTTGCTGTAGACATGACATAAGTTAAAGGATTGTTGTCAGTGGTTACAGTAAAAGTTGAAGCGTACAAATAATCATGAAATTTGTCCGTTATAGCCCATTTCAGCGCAAGGAACTCCAACTTATGCGCAGGATAGTTGCACTCACTGCGACGGAGTCCTCGGCTTGCCAGACGCATCAGTATGCACAATGAAGGGTTTGGAGTAATCTGCAAAGGCAAGCACAGGGGGAGATGTCAATTTGGACTTGAGAGTGTCAAAAGAGACTTGTTGGGTTTGACCCCAGGACCAAGAGACTGGAGATTTCTTTTTCCCTTTAGAAGTGGATGGCCCATGACCTTCAAGAAGAGAATTTTGAGGTTCAGCAATTTTGGCATAATCTTTTATGAAACGCCGGTAAAAACCTGCAGTTCCAAGAAAAGATCGCAACTGACTGATGTTTGTGGGAATAGGCCAAGAAGAAATAGAAGACGTCTTTTCAGGATCGGTGGCAATACCTTCTTCTGAAAATTTTGTGTCCCAGATATGTGACAGAGTTATTGAAAAATTCGCACTTGGAGCCTTTCAACTTAAGACCATGCATCTCAAGTCTCTGGAAAACAGCAGTTAGTCGCTCCAGATGGGATTCAAAAGTATCAGCAAAGACCAAAATGTCGTCAATAAAGACGAGACACTCGTGCAAGAGAAGATCGCTCAAAAACTTTTCCTTGCAACGCTGGAATGTTGCGCCAGAATTTACGAGACCAAATGGCATGCGTTCACATTCATAGAATCCAAGATTTCCCACGGAAAATGCAGTTTTGGCCTTGTCTTCTTCCGCCATTTCGACCTGCCAATAACCTGATCGTAGGTCTAACTTTGAAAAGAACTTGGAACCCACAAGTAGGCCAACAGTATCGTCAAAACGAGGAAGCATGTATGCATCTTTCCGGGTTCTGGAGTTGAGCATACGAAAGTCTAGACAAAAACGAAGCGAATTGTCTTTCTTTCGTACTAAAACACAGTTTGAAGAGTAAGGGGAATTGCTTTCGCGGATAGCACTGCAAGCAAGCATCTCCTTAACATGTTGGCGCACCTCCTCATACATACCTGGGGGAATCCTTCGGTAAGGCTGTTTAAAAGGAGTGTCATTATCAAGAGTGATATGGTGCTTCACCAAATTCCAATGGCCTATATCTGTTGGACCAGATGAAAATACATGTTTCCAGTCTCCTAGAACTTGCCGAACTCTAAGAAGCTGCTCTGGTGTCAAATTTGAAGAGTCAATTTTGATGCCAAGATCATCAATGGACTTATGAACCTGTTGTGAAGTGGGATTAACACAAGGAAAGATAGGAGAAGTAATATCATCAACAACATTGACTCCATTTACAACACAAATGGGGATTTTAGGTTTTATGAACACTGACTTGGCAGTCATGTTACAAAGTCTCACTGGAACTTTGGCACAATTACCATGCTGAGGGACTTTAACAACGTGTGGCCTGACAACTAAAGGTCCATCATCAGAAAGGTTCTCTGTAACTACCTTCTGGATGTCATGACTCAGTCGTCTCATGATTCCACTGAAAGAAAGTGATTCATAAGGTTTGATCTCAACAATGTGTTCATTTGTGGACACAACTGTAGCTGGTTTACAAACAAGTGTGTTGAAAGCCGTCTGCCAGGCATCAGGCAAAGATACACCAGCTGACACAGACTTGCATCGCCGAATGATATTAGTGCCCAATATAACAGGACAAGATGGACTAGCCCGCGTATCTGGTACAACTAAAACTGGCAACGGCAACTCAAAATTCAAAAAAGGAAAAGAGATAGAGGTTTCAATGAAACCAAGAATCTTTAAATGGTTACCATTTGCAACAGATACTTTCAAATCAACACCCAATTTTGAAAGATCATTTTAGAAGTGGTTTATTGGGAAGTGACTGGTAGAATGAATGTGAAACAGTAGACACCATTGAACCAGTATCAATAAGAGATACAGTAGGAACACCATGGAAAACTATGTTGGTTCGATTAGAATCTCTGACCAAACGATCTGCCAGGGATGAAGAATGTGAATCTGAAATGGAGGAAAATTGAGAATGGCCTTGAATATCACCGACCTCTGGGTGGCCACTAGCAGAGGTGGTTAGACTTTTGGGTTGTTCTTGAATCCTCTGCCTCGATAGCTATTACCTCGCACACGAACATTGGGTGAAGACTGAATAGTCTGTTGAGAAAAGGGGAAAGTAGAGGGAAAAGAAGGCTGTTGGATCTGCGGCGGGGGATACTGAAATGGTGGCTGAAAGGAAGGCAATGATTCAAAACGTTGCATAATTTCAGAAAATTTTCTGTCAACACTGGACTGCAATCCTGAAACAAGACAAGTAAAACGCTGCTCAAGTTCTGTAATCTGTTTTTGGGGGTCAGGAGTTTGAGTCTGAAGAACATTAGAATGGGGCTAGTTTTAAGTGGCTCTGAAAGCTTCAACTCTTTCTCAACCTGTCGAATGTCTCTAAGAAGTTGATCGTATTGCTGGGACGAATCCAGCTTGTGCCTGGTACTGCTCCTCAGAACTTCGGACCGGAGACCCGACCACAACCGCTCACACATCAACTCGTTCTTTGCTGTACGTGGCAGGTGACCGCCCTCAAACGCTTGTTCTAAAATACCTTCCAACCTGCAACCAAAAGAAGTTACGGTTTCTTCGGCCTTTTGAGCTGCATTGAATAATTCTTTCATTGTAATACCTTTCCTGGCAGGCTCAGACAAATTTACATCTAGTTTCTGAAAAATACTGTCAATTGAGGCCGACTCTCCTAAAGACACAACAAGTTTGCGGGCTGTGCCACGCAAAGAATTTCTTATGGTCTGTAAAACCTGTACAGAAGAATAAGTATTGTCATGGAGTAGACATCTGACTTCATGACGCCACTCATAGTATGTGATTTCATTTCGGGGAACAGGATCTTCCCCTGAAAATGAAGGTATCTTAGGAATGTGTGTACCTGAAAAAATAACAGACTGACCTAAATGAGTGGAGGGTGGTTGACGGGGAGTAGGAGGCACAAGTGGTTGTTGAATTTGAAAGGTTTTGGGTTTAGTACCCAGACCCACAGTCATTTCAACTACTGGGGTACCTTTGGGCCGGAAGTCATACTTACTTGAAAGTATCTGAAGCATTTCTTCCTCAGATGGCATACCACCAACGGCGCCTTGTTCATCTTCTGAAACAAATACAAGGAGAAAAGCAAATTAACAGAAAGATATTCAAAGACCAAAAAAAAGGCAATACTAATGTACACAATTCAATAAAAATAAATGACAATTTGTCCAAATGTCAAATAGATTACATTTTCAGTCAAGCTGTCTTCAACTGAAAAGAAACAAATCACAAATTATAACCGCAACACCTCAAGTGATAATAATTTGATTTCTATTCAACTGAAAATGAAATACAAACCAAAAAATGACGTTGATACTTAAATAATTCCCAAGATTGGCAATAACAAGTGAAAATGTTAACAATTCTTCACTTACAAGGCAACAATTCCCTATTTACAAAACTCTCAGTGTATAGAAAATAATAAAGGAGACACTCTTCCTAGATGTGTACCAAAAAATAAACAATGAGAGCAATAAATTCTTAATAAATCCAATTAATATGACTCGGAAATGGCACGAAATGAAACACTAAATTTAGCACTGAAATGTGGGACTGGCAGACACAATAAACAACAACACAACACTGAACAATGACAATCACAACACACACAGTGATAATTACACAGAGATATACAAATCACAAAATAATTTAAACCATGAATATAGTTCACAATTTAAATTTCAAAATATTTCTGCAAACAAGATGTCAATTATTAAAACAAATCTTTTCCAAAACAGGCATTGTGGTGTAACACTTTTGAAACTGATTTTGAAGAATAAATATGTACAGAAATAACACGAGTGTAGGACAAAACACCCCTGGGACATAACCCCCCCTGTCCAATTTTGTATAGGAGGACAAAAAAACCCTTATGCATTTTACAAGGTGGACAAAACCCCCCTTAAGCATTTTACTAGGAGGACAAAACCCCCTTAAGCATTTTACAAGGTGGACAAAACCCCCCTCATGCATTTTCAAAAGTGAAAATATCTACCCTTTTTGAGACCAATTCTTGTGGTTATTTATATTAAAAAATTGCATATATTTTATTTTCATTTTTAGCTCTAATTATAGTGCCACTTTAGTATTAGGTTTGACTAACATTTATATAAGTAGGTTTGTAACAGTTTTTTTTTTAATTACAGAGATGTTCTTTTTTAATTACAGAGGTGTTAAAAACAATTTGGAATACCTGTTAAATTGACCTGTTGGAGTTCTGTAATTAGCTGTTAATTAGGAATTGTAAACAAAAACTAGGATTTTCATGAGCAATTATGTTGCTTCAATTTCTTAATTAGTACAAGCATTATTTACTCATGTTTTAATATATAAGGAGCTATGGCTACTATGTCTTACCATTGAACTGCAACTATGGAATTCATAACCAGCAACAAGGGCTCTAGAAAGATCTGCTATGCAGGGTATGCATACACCAAGAAGAAACAGTCAAAGACAACCATCACATGGGAGTGTACATATCGTGACAGCAAAAAGTGCAAGGGGACACTCATTACTGATTCTATGGTAAGAACTATTTAACAAAAGGAATAAAATTTAATAATTGGTTCGATTTTTTTCAACAGAAATACACATTAAAAAGTACAAGTCATATGCAGTCTAATTATAACCATTTTGATAATTAATTCTACATAATATTAAAGTCATTTTGTTTTTAATTTTATTTACAGGCCACCCAAGTGAGGTCCACAACTGAGCACAGCCATGATGCTGATCCGTTCTCCATTGCTGCCCTCAAGGTGAGGGCCGAGATAAAGGCCACCGTCCAGGCCAACCGTGGGAAACCTGGTCAGATAGTGACTGACAAACTGGCCACTGTGCCCAAGGAGGTAAACATTTTCTTGCATGATAACTATAATAATGCATTTTGTATTTTTCCATATTGACAAGCGATTAGTAACGATAAAGAAATAATGATATAACAAATTCAGTAAGTTAAGAATATCATTATTTTTTGTCATTCCAGGTTGCAGCAGCATGCGGCAAAGTTGATTCGTTAAAGAGAGCGGTCAGGAGGGCTAAGCGAGGAACGAAACCCCAAGAGCCAACCTCCATAGAGGACACCCCACATCCTCTGCCTGACGCCTACACTACAATGCGAGAGCAGGGTTCCTTCCTCATCTACGACAATGGATCGGGACGAGAGAGGATCCTGATGTTCGCCAGCAGCGATGGGTTGGGCCTCCTAGGTGACGCTGAAACCTGGTTCATGGATGGAACCCACTCTACAGCCCCCTCCCAGTTTGCTCAGCTGTTCTGCATCAGAGTGCCACTGGGGGAGACCTGTGTTTCTGCCGTCTATGCTCTGCTGCCGTCCAAACAGCAATCTATATACGAGGAATGTCTGACGGCCCTCCTTGATGCCTGCGCTAGGAAGGACATCCGCCCTAATCCCAGTCGAGTCGTCGCAGACTATGAGATCGCCATCCACAACGCTGTCCGGTCTGTGATATCATCCAACATACACATTCAGGAACAATGGTTTCAAGCATCTGGTGGGCCACAGCAATCCCTCCGTGTGGACTGTGATAGACTGTCTACAGAAGGACGCTGCGCTAGTAGAGACTGAGATATACAACAATGAGCGAGGCCAGCCACCAACTAAGAGAGTGAGGAAGTGTACCCTGGTCCACCAGAAGAGACTGAAAACTCTGTGCCAGTTTGTGAGTGGGGAGAAGTCGCTGGCACAGTTTCTGTATGCCATGGGACAGTGTGTCAGGCTTAACTAAAAACTGTAGTGATTTGTGTTGACTCATCAAATGACCTGTTGGAGTTCTGTACTTAGCTGTTAATTAGGAATTGTAAACAAAACAAACATTAATGAAGTGCATTTCAAAAAACTGCTAAAACTTTGCTTAATCTTCTGTATGTTAGGTGCAAACATTAATTTATAATTCGCAAGTAGAAAAAACTCTAGATAAAATTGCAAGTCTATTGTTTTGTGTTAAAGGGGGGTTTTGTCCACCTTGTAAAATGGAAGAGGGGGGTTTTGTCCACCCTGTAAAATGCTTAAGGGGGGTTTTGTCCACCTTGTAAAACGCATGAGGGGGGTTTCGTCCACCTATACAAAATTGGACAGGGGGGGTTATGTCCCAGGGGGGTTTTGTCCGGATACCAAATAACACCATTAAATTCCACAGATATCAATGAAATACCTTACAACAACAAGAAAAATATTTTAGAAATGTCAGTTATCAATAAAATACTGCTGTAGACACAATACATCAAACACAGAAGTAAATGGCAGAATTTAGAAATTTCAATAAGAAATATTTCCTGGTCGCGAAATTATGTGACAACCCAATCTTCAAATGCAATATGTCAACAAGTTGGCAATAATTCTATCTCAATCAATCAAATAGCTAAGTTAAACATATAAATCAGTGGAAATGAATAGATAACATGCACATAATATTGAAATAACAACGATCTGAGATACAGAACGTGTTTTCGTTTGGTTCATTTACCTGATTCACCGGAAACGGACTATTTTTGTATACATACGCACAACAAACAAATAGTGCGAAAGACAAATGCAAATGAAATATTTAAAACAAACTTACGTGTCCATCCAAAATATCCAAAAGCACAAATATTAAAACACTATTCACATAAAAAAAATGTTCACAGTAAATGTTCACAAAGATCCTGTAGCTGTCTGGTGAAAACAAAGGTCAAAATAAAAGTACAAAAGTCACGTGATGTAAACACGGAAGCACGGGTGG
Source organism: Congeria kusceri (assembly GCA_027627225.1). Classification (NCBI taxonomy): domain Eukaryota; kingdom Metazoa; phylum Mollusca; class Bivalvia; order Myida; family Dreissenidae; genus Congeria; species Congeria kusceri. Next base: position 40,705,016 of record CM051029.1, on the reverse strand, counting down.
AGAACGTTCCCTCTCACGAGGCAAAATGTAAAATTGTTAAAAAGTTCTTTGGAGAACTCCAAATGCAAATAAAGTTGAAAAAAAATTTCACACGACGAATTTCACTCAACGAAACAGCCCATGGTGCCGGCAAGGGGTCCTCAACCTCTGTGGGTCTCCGGGGGGGCCTTGGAACGACACTGCACCGCCAGTGGTCCGCACGTGGTAGGTGTGGCTCCAACCTGGTTTGAAACGTCTTGTAGTTGGGGAGCCAAATGTAGTGGGGTGGGGTGAAGATAAACCAACACCGTCTCGAGGTTCGAGTTGTGTAATTACGACGCCGACAATATATCGGAATTTATATATAATATATAATATATGAATGAAGAACCTACAACAAATAACATAGAATTACAATATATTACAATATTCACAAAACAAATACAAAATACAATATACAAAAATTCATGCATTTCATTCAATAAATTGCATTTACAATAAAAATACATTAAGAAATGCAAATACAAATTAAAACAAAAACAAGCACACTCACCAGGTTGGATGTATAAAAAACAGCAATGGAAGCAAATTAGCAATGGAAGTCTTGCGACTTGAACGCTTTACAAAAATGGACAGAAGGCATGGTCAGTAATTTCACATCTCTATCACATGTTTTTTCCAACCTGGCCAATCAAAATCTTGTTGATTAGAAACCTTTCATACTGACTGGACAATACATGAATGACATCACAGTACATGGCTGGACGCACACAGGACAATGGACTGAATCTCACAAATGGACACATACAAGACAAGGGACATAAACACTACAATATACTAGTAGACAAGGGACATATGATACTTGTATATAAATAGATACAATACAGAATACAAAATTGACCTATTCTACATATAGTTTGAATATAAAATAAGTTATTCTTATTGGCAAATGGTAAATGCCATACAGAGACCTATCTTGAACAAAGTCAAATAGTGAATGCACTAAGATAGAAAATTCTATTACACCTATTGATTATAAACATCTCACTATAAAAGCATGGGACAGACATTAGTAAAAAACAGTTCACCAATCACTCACTCACACTGACACTTCTCACTCTCTAATTGGATTAGTGGTCAGTAAAATATCAATAGGATTAGTAGTGAATACCCTGTTACAATTCCTTACTTAACTAAACGTTGCATTATTTTATAGAACTTTGAGCAGTTGCATATGAAAGCGGCGGTATAGACTAACATACATGTAGTTACTATTTCACTAGACGCACCGTGTTATCAAGTAATCCAAAATCTGTATTTATACTCTTTTACTACATATCATAAAACCGAACCTACTGTGTAAATATGAATTATGATTTTAGTTAATTTTTCCTAAAATAATTAGTGAAACAACAGTCAATATTTGTATAAACAAAGTCTGAAATTGTTTTACCGGCACTTATATTTCCTGTGTACCTGTGATAAATTTATTTCAGTTCCTCAATTGTATCTTGCTGAAGTAAGACGCGGTAGTTATTAATGTTAAGGATGGTTATATCTGATTAGAAAATAGAAGATACAACAGGTATAATTTCCTGTTTACATCTGGCTAATAATATCCGATCGAATAGGTAGCATGACCACCCAGTGGCGGTCGAGATTTGAGTCAAATTTGTCCTAGAGGTATTAGTAAGGGTGAACATCCGTTTCAAAGTTGGCTTTAAACGATGATGTATTTTAATCTATTCATTCATTAAACTTGTATAGGTAATTCGCATGAACGAACATTCATAAAGCAGTGTATTGATAGTTTGCTTTGTATTAATTACCCGTTTTATGTTAGGTGTCAGGATCGTATTAGTTGCCAATGTGGTTTTGTGATGTAGAAATGTATGAATGAAATAATCTATAAATTTCAGAACCATTAAGACTTTTATACGACCATTAAACTTAATTTCAGGATGTTTGTTGGTGGTATGATTTTGGTTGGTAACAAATTTTAATTTTAGTTGTTATTTTCATTGATAATCACACTTGTGTGACTACAATATCTTAGCCATACACCTTATTGAAATGGACTTCGATGTTTATACACATTTATAATTTGTTATATACTCCTAATCATGACATTACTTTATGGAATGCTGAATATCTCAATGCCTGCATTTTCCTGCAATACAGTACTTGCATGAAAGAAGATTTAATGTCGTATACTTGAGTTCACATTGTATTATTTAAATTATTTGCATTGCGAACAAGCACACTATACGTTTAAACATTCTATACATATACCATTATATAGTAAAACATTATTAACATTCATTAAACAGAAAAGTGAATATAACTGATTTATATTTATTTCAAATTTAAAGGAATATGCAAGTGAATGTGCGTCTAATTAAATAATATTTATTATTTAACAAATGTAATTCGCGATAACATTTTTGTGCAAACTATTTAAAATGCAAACGGAACAATATGTATACACGTCAAAATGCAGCGGGTTAAAATAGCCGATGAAACGTATTAGTTCGTATCGATTTTCAGTGCTTTAGAGCACAAGCGCTATGCTCGGAAAATACCAAAATACCAATATTAAATTAAGAATATTAACACATTTTACGTCCGTCTTTCATCAATACGGTTTGAACTAATGTTGCTGATAAAACTTTTTGTTAATGTTATATTTAATCTTGCTATTATAAAACAAAATAAAATAACAAACGACAAACTATATGCAGAGCCTACATATTTTCGTTATGTCATTGTATAGGTCTTATATACAGTAATATAGTCATATTTATTAGTTAAAGAACATATTGGAATTCTAAACTCTTCAGTAATACAATGCTACATATTCTTTTCCACAATTCCTATGCAAACACTCAAAATACATGAACAATCGACAGGGGTCAAACGAGAGAAGAAAATGTCAATTGATCGTATGAGCAATTACCTGAAATTTAATTACGTTCTGTGTTGTTTTGCTGATATCATCTTGTAGGGAAAAAGATCGAACACTCATCCAAGTTATATGATATACTGTTACACAAAAAGTTCCGCGACCTAAATTACACCAAATGTTTTACGACATGCTCGGATAATAAATTAGTGGCAGCACTCAATCGATGAAGGCACATTTTAAGGAACTCCTTTGTTTAAACTGTCGTTTGATATTTAATACTTTTAATGCGTTTCATTGTATCAAAGCCGGCTCTCGATATGTCAGATATTGATGTGCTCAATTCTTATGTAAAAAGACCTATCCACGGTCTGCATGAAAAAACTTCGAGCGGTGTCGGTTTCATAGTCTGTGAACTGGTTATTTTCCACCCAGAAAGACCTCCTTTAATATATTTCATATTTTGACCAGATAATTCCCATTATTTGCTATTGGCACGTATATCATGTTACCACAAAACAATACAATACTGAAGACGATAGCTTGGAATCTGGAGTTTTAAGGTCAGGGTTGCAGTTTGAAACTAGTACAATTGTTGGTCGCAGTTAACTGGTTGATTAATAATAGTATGATAAACTATATAATTCTTTATTGAGTCATTTATTGCATATATAATTTATTAATTATCAATTGTTTTCGTTTCGGTTATTATTAATTAATAAAGTGTATCGAATACAAATTATGGAATTATTTCAGTTTAAATATTTCTCGGATTCGAGTCGCACGACTTTAATCTTCAAATTTGAAGTCGTTAAGAAATGCTACTAATTCTTATGCTCGTACCATTAGAAACACGTCGTTCTCGTTCAGAAACGAACAATTCATAAAAAATATAGTGTTTAAGTATAACTTTATATATTGTCACAAAGCTCGTAGTAAATTACAATGTTTTAATTCCTGTAATCTGATTTTCTTGTTATACGTAAAAAAATCAACCAACCGAAAGAGTATTGACAGTGTCTTCTGTAAAGCTTATCAGACCAGTTATAGTTTGTAAACGTGTATGTTTGTGTATTACTTTACTTAAAATGTCAATAAGTCGTTCAGTTGTATTCGTATATTAAGGTAAGCGGTTCAGACCTTCTGGAAGCGCTGATGTAGCCAGAGACAAGCTGGACATCCTTCTGTTAGACGTGATGACGCTGTTTAAAAGAAGCGATGTGCCAAATTCAGAGTGCCCACACATGAAAGATCCAAACACGCAAGACTTAAATTGCAAGGTTAATCGATTTAGGTAACATTATATAGCTACATAATCGCATACTATACACATTCTATGGAAATACTATACACATTCTATAGACTTACTATACACATTCTATGGACATACTAAACACATTTTATTGACATACTATACACATTCTATGGACCTATAACATTGGCAAGAAGTGAAATCTCGTGCGTATTAATGACATTTCAGATTAATATTTTAATAATGCAAATATACACTTATCTGATCTAGCATATCAAATGTCTCTTTCATTATATAGTTTGCTTACCAAAAAATTATATATGTTTTGAAAAGGATCCAGTTCATATAATTATGAGAGCATCAATGTATGGGGAATATAGTTATAGTTCACATTATTAAACATTGGTGATTGTTGATCAGTTTCTTTCTTATACAAAGTCAGACTTTAATTTGTAGCTTTTCTTGCTTTCTAGTTATTTGTGAAGTTTTGGCGCATATGTCTTTGGGACGCTTTATTGAAATCAGAGTTAAAATACCATACACTATTGTTAAATCTATATGGTGCACCCTGTTGAAAATAATAATGTACATATTACACGATAAATCTGACATTGTCGCTAGTGTATCAATAAATATAGTTAATGTTATAAAATATATAAGTAAATGTATCGGAGGTCATAGAACAATCTCAGTAAACATTACCATATATATAATGTATTGTGCACCTAATCCATTCATAAATCGTTCACATCAAACGTAATTGGATAAAATATTAAACATGTTTTTTTTCGCATCTTCGGTCTCTAATATGTCGGCAGGAGTTCATATTCAGTTGCCTGGCATAGTTGCTAGACAAAGGAATCCTTGTACTACTCAATAAACTTACATGCATAATCAAGTTACATTCTCTCAGATAAGAGGAAGACAACTATATTACATTAATTATGTTTTGTATGTTTTTCTTGCTTTCTAGCACATGTTTATGTTGTGATTTCAGATCGTTGAAGAACTATTTATGGTAGATTCCAGCATTTTCGGATGTGGCTATCAACATCACATATTAGAAATATACTACAATCGCGAGGCAAACGCTGCAGTGGACAGGTCACTTACTGGGACTTTGAATGAACATAACATTTTCCATCACCATTTTAATTATTAATCCCCGCCGCGAAGTGGGAGTGGTGATATAGGAATGCCCTTCGACCGTCCGTCCGTCCGTCCGTCTGTATGTCCGTATGTCCGTCACATGTTTGTGTCCGCTCCACATCTCCTATACCCTTTGAAGGATTTTTATGAAACTTGGCTCAAATGTTTAAGTCATTGAGACGATGTGCAGAAGGCATGAGTCAGTCACACCGGCTCAAGGTCAAGGTCACACTTGAAGGTCAAATATTTGAACCTCTATTTTCGTGTCCGTTTTTCGTGTCCGCTCCATATCCCCTATACCCTTTGAAGGATTTTCATGAAACTTGGCTCAAATGTTTTGCTCATTGAGACGATGTGCAGAAGGCATGAGTCCGTCACACCGGCTCAAGGTCAAGGTCACACTTGAAGGTCAAATATTTGAACCTCTATTTTCGTGTCCGTTTTTCGTGTCCGCTCCATATCCCCTATACCCTTTGAAGGATTTTCAGGAAACTTGGCTCAAATGTTTTGCTCATTGAGACCATGTGCAGAAGGCATAAGCCAGTCACGCCAACTCAAGGTCAAGGTCACACTTGAAGGTTGAATGTTTGAGCCTGTTTTTTCATGTCCGTGCTATATCTCCTGTGCCCTTTAAAGAATTTTCATGAAACTTGCCTCAAATGTTAATCACATTGAGACAATTGTTCCTGTTGTATTCCGGAACTTTTTAGATATGGACGATACTGAGTTTGCTAGCGATCTTGCCGAGATATCATTATGTATTGAATCTGTTGATCAATGTGTTGAACAATTTGAAGATGAAATTCTAAACCAACTTGATACACACGCACCCATGAAAGGACAAATGCGAATTTATAGAGCTCCAAAACCCTGGTTCAGTGAAGATATTCACATCATGAAACGACTTGCACGTAGATCTGAGAAATTGTGGAGGAAATATCGCCAACCCAGGGACTACGACATTTTCAAAACCTCAATAAATAAATATCCCTATGCTCTTAAGAGTGAGAAAGAATTAACTCTTAGTCAGAAAGTACTCGAGTCCAAAGGAGATACCAAAAAGCTATACAAGTTTGTGAAGGATTTAACCGGAAGTGCGTCTGAAAACCCTATGCCAACTTTGGAAGACGGAAGTAGTCTTGCTGATACTTTTGCGGACTATTTCATGGATAAGATTGAACAAATACGAGAGTCTCTTCAAGATTTTGATAATTTTAGCCCATCTGTGAAAGCGGTGCCATATTTTGAAACTTTTGAAGAACTTTCAGAGGATGAAATCAGAAAACGTACTTGTAAATTACAAACAAAGTCCTCAGAACTGGATATTTTGCCAACAAAAGTGTTAAAGTCATTCCTTAACGAGCTACTGCCTTCAATTACAAGGTTAGTGAATATGTCCCTAACTCAAGGAGTTTTTCCGAAAAAATGGAAACAGGCAATTGTCAAACCACTTTTGAAAAAGTCTGGCCTTGAACTGAAATTAGCCAATTATCGTCCTGTCAGCAATTTGTCATTTCTATCAAAATTGATAGAAAAATCAGCACTTTATAGACTGAATAAACATGTAAATGATCACAACCTACTCCCTAAGAACCAATCCGCTGATAGACAGTTCCACTCGTGTGAGTCGGCTCTACTTTGACTAGTGAATGATATACTTGATGGGATGGAACATCAAGATGTTACAGCACTTAAAGCTATAGACCTTAGTGCCGCACTCGATAGATACGGTCGACCATGACATCCTCATCCAAATTTTGAAGAAGCAGTATGGTGTCTGTGGTTCAGCGCTGGAATGGGTAGACTCATACCTGCGATCACGCAGCTGTTGTGTGAGGGTGAATGAAACATTGTCAGCTCAACTTGATCTCAAATGTAGTGTTCTGCAGGGAAGTTGTTTGGGTCCCTGGCTCTCTCTGACCTATGCGGGAACTATTTTTGATATTGTACCCCCATTCATTTCCGTTTTTGGATTTGCGGACGACCGTACGCCGAATACACGCTTCCAGCCAACAACAAACGCAAAGAAGACAGCAATTCATGAAATTAAAGACTGTGCTATTGTTATGAATGACTGGATGAACAGTAATAAACTAAAATGAATGCGTCTAAGACAGAGTTCATAATGTTTATCAATTAAATAAGTGTAAAACCAAAGAAATTGATATATGTGGTGATAACATTAAATTAGAATTGTATTAAATACAGAATAGAACAGAACAGATATTTTATTAAGACTTGTACAAGGTACATCGTCTACAATAAATGAATATAAGTATACATATATATAAAGTATACGTGACCAAAACATAGGGGAAACAATATGTTATTATCATATAGTTGGTATATTTTTAACACGAGTACAGTGTATGTGCAAAATTACGACAGCAAAGTTAAGTATGTACTTATAACGGAGGATGATCGTTTTAATTTACCTACCGTTCCATATTTAAAAGTGAGTTTCTTAGAATACGTGCTTCCTTAACATACAAAGATATTTTTATTAATCTGGTTTTATCTCTTGTATTAAGTAATTGTAAATACTTATATACTGATGGATGTTTGTAGTAAAAAGTTTGTATATATTTCTTTCTTATGTCAGAGTAACATTTACATACACAAATAAAATGATATTCTGGGAGCTTTTCTCGACGACACTCTAAATTTCAAACAGCATGTAAAACGAAAGTGTAAAACTGCAATGTTGAAATATTTTAAAATCAAGAGTATCCGTAAATTCATAACCAAAGAAGCGATTGAGATCTTAGTTCTGTCATTAGTGATTTCTCACTTAGATTATTGCAATGTCATTCTCAATGGTATCACTCAGGCAGAAATTGGTAAATTGCAACGTATTCAAAATATGTGTGCTAAACTTGTTCTGAACAGAAATATGTATAACAGTTCCAAACAAGCACTGTATGATCTGCACTGGTTACCCATTAAGGCGAGAATTAATTTTAAAATTCTTACATGTGCAACTGTTCTGTTGGGAACGAGCGGAATAAGCATCAGTGCCGGGTCAATGTTGTCAGCCTATACTAATAGACTGACGTGAAATTTAATAACTAAGCGGTATAAGATTTGGAATATCAGTATGTATAAACCGTTGATTGGGGTAAACATCAATTGACAAGATGTATAGACGTACAAGTCTGATCGATTTCTGTACAAGCTAGTCGAAGTTTACACACTCCTTCGTTGCAACCCGAAATCTATGTGTCTCTAAAATAAATATTATGTGTCAACGAGAGGCGACGAAATGAGATGTATACATGTAACCGTTGAAATACCATTCCCTTTACGACGTATTAATCGTGTATCTCTTCACAGTCCGGTTTTTGATATGCAAAGAAATCATATGCTTCACTCATGAAAACAAGTGTGCCAAATTTCCCGAAAGTGGGTATGTTACATTATAATAATATTTTTCACATTTTCTGGCCCCAGAATAAAGATCCAGGCCATACAATAATCGCCTCGTCCATTCGACTGCCCGACTAATTGATTGTATGTCCATCACTCGATCTGTTCATTAGTCCGTCCGTGCGTTTTTTACGTAAGGTCGCCGTCTTGTCCGTCCGTCCTTCCTTGTTTTTCTCCTTCGTTCTTTCTTCGTTATTCGTTTTTGCGTTTCTTCGTTCGTTAATTCGTTCGTTCCTTCGTTCGTTCCTTCCTTCCTTCCTTCCTTCCTTCCTTTCTTTCTCCTTCCTTCCTTCCATCCTCTCTCTCTCCGTCTCTCCCGTCCGTCCTTTTGTTCCGTTTTCATATCCAGGCCTTTTCTCATCAATGCCTGGCCGGAATCCAATAAATCTATATGAGAAGTATCAACAGTTTTTAATAGCAAGAAAAGTATGCCAGATTGTTCCGCTTCAATGATTTTTCTTGCAGTTTTTAGACTCGGTTGATGAAATTATCATTTTATGTTAGATTCCGGTCCGGGTTGTATCTAAGCAACTACTTGCTGCAACAGAATCAAACAATATATTATTATTTAAATACAAATTCATGTTATGAAAGTTGGCATTGCTTGAAGTTTATTATATATAATACAAAACAAGAAAGTAAATATGTCTACAGCAGTGACAAAGTTTTTGCCCTCTGTTCAGAATCCGTGGGCGGGTCATTAATCCTCAACTAATATAGGGATTCATATGAAACTTAGAACTATGATAGAATGCAGGTGTGTACCATATTAATGGAGTTATTGTCCTTTGTTTACATGTTTGTACATGTGTATGTGGTTTTGTGTGAGAAATATTCATGTACATTTTAAGTTGCCACGACAAGGTCACCATTTAAACTCTCTAATTATGAATTTGAAGCCCCAAATAAACGCTTGGGTACGGCAACAAAGACCTTTAAACTGTCGCCGATTCCCGTTCAATGCATGACTCGTTTAGTTCATTAAACGTTACTAAATTGTATGTGGTGATTCATGTTAATGTTCAGTATTCTGATATCGCAAATTTATAGTGCACGGTGCCATGTTTGGTGGATTAAATAAGATGGAATATATTTGTTAAACTGACAAAGGTAAGATGCTTACACAGCAACGTCGTGAATATAAATTCATATAGTTTTCAATAATGTTTATAATGTGTAAAGTATGCTTGTATGTGCTTTTTAATTGATTTTTAGACTGTTGGCGCAAGCCAACAGGATTTAGTAGTTGTATTAGGAAATTCGGTCTTGGGGGAACTACTGCTTTACTCTGCGGGCAACGAGCCAGTAACTTGATAAATTACTGCGCTTCGCTCGCTGAGCAGTGATGATTCCTGCTACTTTCTATGAATAGATGACAATAAATAGATCCGAAGTAAACGCTAATAAACAATAATAATATTTTAGTTAGTCCACATCTACAAGTAAATTCGTGTTATGTCTATTCACATAGATATGATTGCGTGTCTGTTTGTGCTGTTTACTGGTTAATTGCGTACGTATTACATCATATTGCGTAAGTTTAACAACAGTGAATTGACTCAGTACATGATAAAGCGGAGCAATCGTAACCACTCGATTTACGATTGCTATTGTTTTTAAAGTATGCATAAGAATTGTGGAAAAGGACTATACTTTTAAAGATTAATAATTTAACTTATTTTTAATTAAATTGGTATTTACCGAATATAGTGCTTGTGATAAAAAGCACTGAACATTGATTTTACCCGTTGTAGATTGACTTGTATGCATATAACTGTGTTTGCTTTTTAAATAGTTTGCAAAAAAAGTACCCCGCCCCCACGAATCACAAACAATAATGATGAGAATGTCGTAGATAAATAGCATTGAAAAAATTAGACGCGCGCTATGTACCGGTAAGTTTCAAATTGCAAAAGACAGTGGCATAGATCTCCATCTTCAGTTAGGTTAAATACCAGCTGAATACCAATTTATTTAAGTAGAGTGCATAGATCTAGTTATGAGTTTCGATATTTGTTTTGTAAAAATGATAGAACAGACAGGTGATTTTATTCAATAAATGTTCCTTATGATAAAAATACTCACATAATTCATTTGCTTTTCGTTTCTCGCCAACAGTCTTTGACGGTGTCAGCGTTTTGATTTAAGATTTGCGTTTACATTTACTTATACATGTAGCTGTACTCGGATGTAGACAATAAATTGCCGCGGCCCACCGTGAACGTCCACCGCGGCCCGCCGCGAACGTCCACCACGGTCTGCGGCGATTTCTTATGGAGTCAGTGTCCGCGGCGTTTTCTGGGACCATTATGAATCACCGCGATTTGACCGCGCTATAAAAATTCATCGCCGCGATTGTCCGCGTTACAGCGCGTTTGTCCGCGGTGGCAACGCGGGATTTGACAAATGGCTACGAGCTGTACAGTAGGTTCAAGTTTTTCGGTAAGCTAGTTTCTCAGGAATGGCTTGAGGGATTTTATTCAAACTTAAAACATTTATTTATCACATTAAAATGAACCTATAGGCCAATTTTGATAACTCTAGTTTGAAATTTGTCAAAAGTATGGTCCTTTTTACACTTAAAAAAATTACATATAAGCTATATACACAGGTTAAAGTTTTTCGGTAAGCTAGTTTCTCAACTTTTTGTTTCCGCTCTCTAACTGTAGAACGGATTACGCTATTTTAATGAAACTTCAAACATAGTTACCTTATAGCAAGACCTCGTTTGGGATTGCATATGGGGTTAGTGGGGTCAAGGTCAAGGTCACTCTTACTAAAAATAGAAAAATGGTTTCCGCTCAATAATATGAACACGCATTGTGATATTTTAATGAAACTTAATACGTATATACCTTATATCAAGACTTCACTTGGGATTGCATATGGGGAGGGTGGTGTCAAGGTCACTGTTACTAAAAATAGAAAAACGGTTTCCGCTCAATAACTTGATAGTGCATTTAGATATTTTTATGAAACTTTTTACATATATACCTTATATCGAGACATCGCTTGGGATTACATATGGGGTTGGTGGGGTCAAGGTCAAGGTCACTGTAACTAAAGATAGACAAACGGTTTTCGCTTAATAAATTGAGAACGCATTGAGACATTTTAATGAAACTTAATACATGCATAACTTAAATCGAGATCTCACTTGCGATTGCGTATAGGGTCACGGTCAAGGTCACTGTTACTAAAATAGAAAGACGGTTTCCGCTCAATAACTTGAGAACGCATTGAGATATTTTAATGAAACTTTAAACATCGATTCCTTATATCGGGACCTCGCTTGTGATTGCATATGGGATGGGGTCAAGGTCACTGAAACTAAAAACTGAAAAATAGTTTCCGCTCAATAACTTGAGAACAAATTGAGATATTTTAATGAAAATTAATACATAGATTCCTTATATCGAGACCTCGGGTGGGATTGCCTATGGGGATGGTGGGGTCAAGGTCACTGTTACTAAAAATAAAAAAATGTTTTCAACTCAATAACTTAGGAACGCATTGAGATATTTTAATGAAACTTAATATATAGATACCTTATATCGAGACCTAGCTTGGGATTGCATATGGGGTGGGTGGGGTCAAGGTCAAGTTTACCATTACTTCAAATTTTATATATGTGCTGATTTTAATGCATTTGGTTTGAAAATTTGGTTTTCGTGGAATTGCCATTTTTCTTGTTTTAGAAAAAAAATTCCAGTAACTCTGACAAGCACAAGAAAAGTCGAGCGCGCTGTCCTCCGACAGCTCTTGATATAGCATACAGTTTGCACACAAAGCGGAATAGCGTGTTCAATATTATATATACATGCTTTTAATATTATCGTTTTTAGTATTTATACTAAATCAGATGATGATGATTATGGTGATGATGATGATGATGATGATGATGGTGGTGGTGGTAAAATTGACCGAATATTCTAGATGATGATGGTGAATTTGACCGAATATTCCAGATGATGAGGATGATGGTGAATTTGACCGAGTATTCTAATAATATTCGAAGAATGACTTTGAATATTTGCATAGCGTTTTAGTATTCGTTCCATCCCTAATTATTTTGTATTCAAGTGTTTTATTCTGGTAAACAATCAAACTACCATTATGATCCTAATTAACCAAAGGAGTAGGTGCGTTAAGGGCCGTCTTTGACCTCATTTTGAAAATTAACGAAATTTGTATCACTGAATAGGCCATTCTTTCAATTTTTAGGATGTAATATTTTAAAAATCTTACAACCATAAATATGTTTACGCTACAACGTCAAACACGACTACTGTATAAGCGTTCTGACGTAATTTGACGTTACTTTTGGAGTTGACGTCGTGGTGTATTTTTTTTTTTGGGCGTGCCGTTGATGATTACTACTCGACTAATTACAAACACACGCCCAACAAATTCAACTCATGTTAAGAGATACAGATAATAAAAATGTATTGCAAGTAAAAATAATGATTTTGTGTTGTTGCATGTTTAAAAATCAATGATATGCAATATTACATGGACAATTCAGCCTTTTCCGACAATCCCGCATTTTAGAAATAAAATTATGTTGTTTTGTTTTATTTGTACATTCTAAAGCAGGCAAAGATGTAATATTTAATAAAATGTTAGTTGAACTCTTACGTACCTAAATTTTAACATGCATACGTTGCATTCAAGAAAAGAACAACACATGACGCAGTATCATACTTAGAAGCGGGCGTAGCGAGTGGATGCGATAAAGGCGTCTTATTTTTTATTGTATGATTTTTTACAGTTAGATTAAACTGTTAATCTAGTTTATGAAGTTATTGAAACTGAATTAGTCTGGCATTACTTTTTAAAGTAGACATTGTTCTTTTCAAACCCATGTCTACTTGCGCGGTAATGGACATGCCCGGCCCTTTGTATTGTATAATTTACATACACACTGTATTCAATACGAATAAGCAACGAGAATTCAACCATTTAGTATACATGTATATTAGTATATATAACTATCAGTTTATTGAAACTATACTTATTCATTCAAAACGAAACTATTTTAAATATATATGTGCTTGTAATTAACATCAGGTATGACAACGCGTATTATAAAAGCAATCTCCGAAACGCCTATCTGAATTTTGATGTTAATGTAACGTAATCACAAATATTGACAGTTAAGATGCGATTTTGTTCATGTAAATCCAGCCAGATATGCAGAAAAGTAACCGAAAATTACGCTGACATGCACAACAATATGTCATCCGTTTGACCGCGTTTTATATTATTTAAAAAATGTGTAGCGCAGAGAACTGTGATATCATTACTTTTGTATAAAAATCTAAATTGAATGATGCTCATAAAACGTGAACAGTTGTGCGTGTGAAAATTAAACATTTTATGATATGCAGAAAAAGTACTATTTCCGATTAAGAACGATTTGTCTATTCTGTCAAGGAATTGTCCTAAACGCAGCACTGCTCACGGATTGTCATAATCACCCTATACACTGTTAAATGAACGATCGAAGAAAATATGCTGCAATGTTGTTAAACTTCATAAAAGCTTATCAGTAAGTTGTATTACCGCATTCATGGTATTAGAGTAACACGACCCGCATATATGTACCTATCCACGAATAGTTTAAATTCCTTCCCAACTATTGTTAAAGGATTAATTTCCATTCATTAATATCACAAACATAAACACAAGTTTATTTGAATATTATTGCGACGTACTCTCTTGTGTGAAATAGTTTAATGGCTAAACATATGATATCCAATTGCAATGATTGGATACAATTGAAGATTAATTTGAATATGATAGACATTTGTGGAAGCGCTCCTTATATACGGGATGGAACAACCCATTCTGTATGTTTATCACGTGCATCACATGCTTAATATCAGTAAGCTTCTTGGTCAACATTGGATAGATATATAGCATTATTGTGCATTGAAACTTGACCATGTTTTCGATTAATCTTTTTTCCCGAAAAAGGTCAAACACATAAACGAAATGACAACTCACTGGTACAGTAAATGTTTGTATATTCAAACTATCTATATGAATAAATGGTTTGGGCGGTAAAATCGAGGCGCGGTCTTTTTTTTTACCATTTGGATCATGTAAATAAACAACGATTTTGAGTTAGAATGCGTAAGGATTATACCACGTGGGCGTTACCCCGAATTGTTTAAAGAACGCTATTCAGAAAAAATAAGGTTATTATTTTACTGATTACGATAAAGTCAAAAATTATTTCCATTCAAACATGATCTGACAAAATAAGTTTGTTATTCGTTGCTCCCTAGCCGATTTTAAACACCATTTGCCACATATCGAGAACTTTGACCATCCTTCCTAGTTAATGTTTGGTTTTCTTGATTTTTGTGTCGCCTCAAAAGGCGACGTATATACGTTACTTTTGGCAGCGTCGACCTCGGCATTGTTGGCGGCGTAAATATAAACATCAAAATATCAAGAACAAATCAGAATAGTGTTATTGAAGTATAATTATACTTTCGGAGGCTAAAAACTAGCATGTCGCTTATTCTTTTTCCGTCCGTTCACTGCACGATTTATAGTGAATGCGGTCACGGACACGGGTAAATCAGACAACGCGAAACCTGTCTGACAGCCAGGCGTCTGACAAAATGTATAACACACAAGTTATATATATTACCAGTATGCTAGGTTACTTTTGTTTACTAAATGAAGGACTTATGACTCTACAAACGAATGCGGACTAAACAACTAACTTTAGAATATAACCTACAATTTTAGCAGAGGTAGACAGTTATGTTTAAAATTAAAGCGATGTATTTCGATAGATTTATATATCGATCAGGATCTAAATAAAATTTAGTGAATTTTTAGAATAGTGGAAGATACTGTTGGATTTCCCGACCAACTATTCGGAAAGCAAGTGTATATTTTATTCGTACACTATCAACTTCTGAGACTTCTGATTGGGTAGAAAATTGGGACAAACACTAAACATGAATATTACATACTAATATTTGAATAAGTGTAACACAGTGACGAAATACGTTTAAAACGTGTGGGCGTGTGTTATTTTAAGATTAATTTGATGAATTGTAAATCGCCACCTTAGAGTAAAATAGAGGATATTTTTTGGCTTCGGTAGAATATCGATTTTAAATTCATGAGTGATCATATAAATTTATATGATAACGAGTGAATCAAAAATCGATATTCTACTGAAACCTACACATTTTGTTTTTATTGTATACATTTTATGTGCTATCTAAATGCGTTTAATTTGAAAAACATTTGAGCCCAGCATCGTTGACGGTCCATTTCATTTACCGTATTAAATCGGGAGCCAGTGAGAAACAGTGAAAAAGTACCGAAGTGATCATTTTCACTGTTTCAAACAGAGAATTACCAATTTTATTTTACTGATAATTCCCTATAAATCACTGGAAAACATAAAATAAAAGGGCCTATCTGCTTCTTTAACGCATGTAAGATGGCCCCTCTAAGGTGGCGGTATGTAGTTTTATCTTTAAAAATATCTTTTAAATATAAATCTTAACATTATGAAGTTTATATATATATATATATATATATTTATTTATGCCCCCACCATCAATGATGTGGGGGGGGGCATAATTATAGTGTTGGCCCTGTCCATCACCACTAGCGGATCCAGGGGGGGGGGAGCGCACCCGGCGCGCGAAACGACCGGACCATACATATAAGGCCGTATATAAAACGGTAAAAACTGCTAAATATGCTAAAAAAAAATTCGCTCCCTTCGCTCGCTCAATTTGGTCAAAGACACACATCAACATACCCAAACTAGCCCGTCCCCTACGATTTCTTACGTACACCGTAGTACCGGCGCCAAAGTTCATTGAAAACGATGAACTATAGACAATGGGTATATATACCTTTATTTGTGGATTATATTGTTTTCTTTTACAAATTCCTATATTATATAAACATGTGAGATGCAATTTACCCGTGACGGTTGGCA
Source organism: Congeria kusceri (assembly GCA_027627225.1). Lineage (NCBI taxonomy): Eukaryota > Metazoa > Mollusca > Bivalvia > Myida > Dreissenidae > Congeria > Congeria kusceri. The sequence continues at coordinate 40,688,324 of CM051029.1, read as the reverse complement.
CAGGATACCACAAAAATGACATTAATACGTTTCGAATAATTATGTTTTAAAATCGAAATTCAAGTCAAATCAATGACTACTTTCGAGTATAAACAGCTTTGTCTCAATAAATAGTTTAGTTCGAAAAGAGACCTTTACAATTCGGTAAATGAACTATACAAAAATGCTCGATGCGTGTGTGTTTGAGTTTACGAATTTGGTATGTTTAAACATGTCTCTGATATATATAATGATAAATTTCATATACAATTTAGTGGATAGGCACATGAAACAGGGGTAATTTACTGCCAAAGCAGGTGTATGACATACAGATGAAGTAACATGTCTTTCGAACATATGGGGAAGTATTAATTTATTCCGTGAAACAAAGTATATTTGGTGATGATGATAATGATGATGATAATGATGTGCAAAGATTTATCCTATATATTTGATACGGATCTGTAGCTGAGCACTGCAGACCCACATACAACAAAAAGGGGTTATAACTGCGCGATCAAAAGTTTAGGCCCCCCCCCCCCCAACCCGAAATCCTGGATCGCCCCTGTAATGCTGTACTGTTCGCGCTACGCCACTACAATTATCATAGGTTAGCTATGTGACGTAATAGAATCGTCACAATTGTTGGAAAGTAACTTCTGAAGTAGATCGGTAAGAATCTTCCATCTTGAAAAACAAAAATGTGTGATTTAATGTGCTAGAAATTATCATATAAAATGTTTTCGACGAAAGTGTAAGCATGAGAGTATTGTAAATCTAAAGAAGAAAATTAGGGAATATAATGACTACTGTACAGTATGTACATGTGTGTCCTGGTTTAAATACGTTGTATTTCGAGCAGCATCATGCCTCATAGAAAATGGAATGTGGCAGTGCTGGTAAATACCGTTTTTGTAGCTAAGAAAATCACATAATTGGAAAGGGTGTCAAGCTAGTATAGTGTGTTACATGAGTATGTTCAACGTGAACAGAAGAGGATCTAATGCATGTTGGATTATTGATATATCAAACCAGGTAAGATTTTTGTATTTGCTATTCATGCATCTAGGAAGTATTACCTTAAAATATAAGCCTTTAATGCTAAAAAACGGTAGATGTATCTACCAACAATGTTCTTAATTGCTTGATTTAGTAGTAATAACATCCGGGGAAACAACTGAACGACACGGTCGAATGCATATAAACAGCCGTTGGATTACTTGTGTTAAATGCTTTAACAAAAGACGGTAAACGGCAAGTGTAGCGACATCATTGAGCCACGAATGACAAGTGGCTTACTAATCAATTAAGAATTTTAAAAGCCAATTTCCCCGAATGTCAAAATTTATAAAAGTTAACCAACAGCGCATGCGAGTACCAAAAAGATAATTACGAAACAAAAAGACTGATTTAAATTACATGTCTCTTTGAAAATGGTTGTGGTACTCACATGCGCTTATAGTTAAATTTTACAACAAAAGTGATAAAATATACAGAAATCGTTGTTTTCGAAGAAACGCACGCTGTTTGAACGTTCCGCGTGACCCTTATCGACCCTAATAATGATTTTTACATAGGAAATTTTATTTGAAAATTTCTCTTTGATATTACTTCAGATTTTCTTAAGGGGCTTTGGCTAAATGTGTAGTGTTAAACAAAAAATCTGTTTCTAAAATGAGTCCAAAACTTTTATAGTATAGCATTATTAAACTAAATACATAGTAGGAATGTTTCATGTATATAAAACTTGCATGTTAAATCACATGCAAAGTTTCACATCATATTAAAGCATTGTGTAAAATGAGTTTTACTGCTCATTAGCCAAGAATTTGTAACATGTGTTTTCTTTTAGAAATAATAGACGCTTCCTCAAATGTCAACCATATTCAAATTAATCTGCAATATTATCCAATCATCGCACTTGGATATCAAATGTTTAGCGGTTAAACTATTTCATACAAAAGAGTACGTGTATAATATTTGCGATACTCGAAAGAGGATGTGGTACTGTTTGTGATTTTCAATGAATGGAAATTAATTCTTTAACAATAGCTGGGGAGGAATTTAAACTTTTCGTGGCAAAGCAAGGATCGGTCTATTGTTGTTTTTATGCCACTAGCATCTTGATGCGGGCGGCATATAGTGATTGTTCTGTCCGTCCGTCCGTCCTTCTGTCTGTCCTTCCGTCCGTGACAAGGTTAAGTAGATTTTACCGATTTATCGAGAACCAACACCGCTTACTACAACACTTTGATACTTACACAGTTGTTGCTTATGACCGTTCCCTATTCACCCATATCACCCAACCTTACTTTTACCTTGACCTAATTTGCATTTAGATTAATTCTGATGCGCCATTTCTTAGTTAACTAGATTTTACCGTTTCGTCTAGCACCAACACCGCTTACTACAACACTTGGATATTTACACAGTTGTTACTTATGACCGTTCCCAATCCACCCATATCACCCAACCTCACTTAGACCTTGACCATGACCCAATTTGCACTTAGAATAATTCAAATGGGCTGTTTCTTGGTTAACTAGATTTTACCGTTTCGTCTAGCACCAACACCGCTTGTTACAACACTTGGATACTTACACAGTTGTTGCTTATGACCATCCCCAATCCACCCATATCACCCAACCTCACTTTGAACTTGACCTTGACCTAATTTGGACTAAGAAACGGGCTATCCAGCACCAACCGGGGGCATGTGTGTTTATCAAACACAGAATCTTGTTTCTAGCCTTATTAGTAATCCTATTGTTTAGGTGTAATGTTAAAAGTGCATCAAAACATGGTGTATATATGAAAATACATAATTCCCCTTACATGATCCCGCTCCATCTACAATATCAGCCATCTTCATTGGAGCAAGTCCAGATGTCAGGTCAATGTATCTTCTCCCAGCCCAATCTGCAAGTCCAGCTATTTTCATTCAATAAAAGTCCAGAATGATGTCTAGTCAAGGTATTTAGTGTTTAGCTCATCTGAGCACGAAGTGCATGGTAAGCTATTGGTATATCGGACCTCTCCTGCGTCGTCCGTTGTCCGTGTGCCGTCAACAATTGGATTCGTATTCACGCTGGAGACTTCACTTTTTATCCAATCTTAACCAAACTTGCACAGTTTGTGTATGGCCATAAAATCTCGGATGAAATTGTTATTGGGTCAAATCAAACCAGTAACACTAGAGTTATTGCCCTTTATCATGCAAAAGAAGTGCAAAAATGACTTTTTCCAACATATAGACTTTATTTTCGATCCAATCTTAACCAAACTTTCACAGTTCGTGTATGACGGCCAGATATCAGCAGATGCCAAAAATGTGCCAGATCGTGTTTCAAACACCAGAGTTATTGCCCTTTGTCTATGAAAAAAATATGCAACAATGGACATTATTCAGGATAAGGACTTCATTTTTCATTCAATCTTCACAAATCTTGCACAGTTTATCAATGACCATAAGATTAAAAGTGAAATTAAATATAAGCAAAATCGGACAAGAAGCGCCAGACTTATTGCCCTTTGTGAAAAAAAAATATACAAAAATGGACATTATTCAGGATAGAGACTTCATTTTTCATCAAATCTTCACCAATCGTGCACAGATTGTCTATGAACGTAAGACTACAGCTTGAAGTCGAATATAAGCATAATCAGGCCAGAAAGACCGGAGTTAATGCACCTTTATTTTGGAAAAAAAACATCAACAAGTTATCAATGATTGGCTTGCACACACGATTTTATATTCAATGTTGACCAAACTTATACAGTTTGCGTATGACCATAAAAATTGATTGATAAAATTTGATTGCCAACAGTTGAAAACCGTGCATGCAGTTATCTGTACATGCAACATTTATGTCTTCAGAGCTGCATTAACATCATTTATCATCATTGGACAGAAAACTATCAAAGAAAAAGCAAAATCTGACCTTATAGCACAGCCATCGCAATTATCGCATTGCAACTAGTTCTCCAAAACTGTCTGCGAAAAAGACATCAAAATCTACTGTTTCTGCATTTTCCAGAATTGTCACTGACATAATGAAAAAGGGTAAGGTAAGAATATCGAGAAAAATTATTTGAGAACCATTAGCGAAAACACAGCACATCCACTACCCAACTTGTACTTTAGTTAGCCCATTGCACTTACTGATGTTTTAAATTGATCCTATCTCCCTTTGCGTATTGTTCGTATACCTTAATTTTCAAACCTGTCACAACAATATGGTCTTCATCTGTACCAGTTCTCAGGTAAGCGCTTTGGGCCATCATGGCCTTCTTGTTTGAGTGTTCAGATGTGACAAAAAGAGATAATGATTGTTGGCTACAGGTCATAGTTTAAAATGTTTAAGTTGTGTCCATGTTTCATTAAAAGAATAGCTATCTCCAAACAATGTTTTGCAGTACATCATCATAATGCAGAGATGTTTGAGAAAATAAGCCCCTTAATTGTTGATATCCGATCAACTTTCAGTTGTTGTTTGCAAGGTTTAGAAGCATGCTTATTGACTATATGGGACTTCGTTTCTGTCATATTTCAGGTCATCAACATGATGCCTTCCTTCGATGCCAGGGGTGGAAAACAACATCTGAGGATGCGTTGCAGAGCTTACATTCAATGTGCAGTAATTCCGGCAAAGGGTTCTGGTAATTTATTTTGAAAGCTCTGTCTTCATTAGACAGCTGAGCACATGACAATGTGAGACTTTGGAGTATTAAGTGATTTCAATATCTGTCCATGTGGCCAGTTTCCAGCTAGCCGTCCCAATCATAACAGTGGAAATCACTATGTTTACACCATAACTTGCAAGACTTTCATAACATCCCATATAGTGTTACTTGCAAGAACCAGGGTAAATGTTCACAAAGCCCTGTTCCTTTTGAGCAGCACCCTGTTTGAATCATACTGTGAAAGCACATAGTGTAGCCTATAATGGCAACATTGACCTGACTTTCATGAACTCTATAAGCATAATTATGTGCTTGAATTATTTCCTATATTCACAACTCGTGTTTATTTGTGGATGTGTTTCACGTCAATGTATTCAACCCATCGTACTTAATGTATAGTATTCAATCCATCGTACTCAATGTATAGAACACCACAAATCATATTATTTTCTTGGAAGGCATTCATATCTGGACTCTTCTGCACAATTTTAGGAGATTTTATCATTTGGTTTGTCAGATATTGTTAGTTAATTACCATACCCTCTCTTTTGCTACACACATCAAAAACTGAAAAGCTATAGGCAACTTTACATGTGAAATCCTTTATTAATATTTCAAAAACTTCATATAAAGATACATTTATGAATGGCATATTAAACACATATTACGAAAATAATCAACAATTATTCTTGAATGAATTTATATCGAAGTAATATGTACTCATATTGCTTATTATATTTATGATCGATGAGAATTTTCCTGTTCTAATTTTTAAAAGCCATAAACAAAATGTGATAAACTTGCTTATTTTATGCATGTTCCTAATCTAACCATAATATATTTTATTCTTGGACTATTAGCCACACAATGAAGGCAAAATAAATAAAGTTTACCATGCAAATTTGAAAAATTAAGACAGTTTTTAACACTACCCCCCAGGGCTTTAATTTTGGAAATTTTGCTCACAATATTTGGAAGTTTTGACAGTATTGCACTACATAAGTCCTGAGCATTTCAGAAATGAAATTAAGTACCGTATACAATTAAAGTTTTTTTTAAGGCCAGTGCTTTTTTTATATGCCAATTTGTTCAGTGAAATAGGTATACATTTAGATAAATTACTGAATTTTTCTTCTAACTTGTTCATCCTTACATGATACAACTTCCATGGCTGAAATTTTTGGAAGTTCTGAAACTTCCATGGCTGCAATTTTGGGAGTCCTGAGACAAAAACTGGGAGTAAATTACTCCCAAACTTCCCTTGATGCAAGCCATGTATCCCCATTAAAAAAAGCTGGATTTGTTTTTCAGAAATACCTTTTTTTAATATTTTTAAATAATTATTGAGAACCTAAAATTCTTAGATACAAAATATAATATATAAAATTAGTTCGATAACTTTTGAACATAAAACATTCAAATTAAACTTTGTTTCATTATTGTATATTCTATTATAAACAATATTTATTCAAAAAGTCTTAAACACATAATCTAGAAGTGTGAACAAAAGAGTAGTTTTAACTAAATTAACAATTACTACATTTTATAAATGAAATAAATATATACATAATAGACAGAACCAATATGTGCTGCATTAATACATTTTCATCTAAAACATTTAAACTTTCCAGGCCATGTCCATCATGAACTTTACTGGGTTTAAAAAATGGCTGTTTTTCAAAAAAAATCCGCTAATTTGTGTTATAAAAGTTCCAACGTCCTTTTGCAACTCTAATATAGGGCTTCCCGTCCATTATATTTACATGTTAAATACTAAATAAATTGTCCGCGCCTTCACAGTTGAATGTTTCGATGGTACATAAACCGGAGCCTGCAATGTCGTAGTATTTTTTACACGTCAGTATAGGCAAGAAGACCTAGAGAATCAATGTTTCTGGCCTTCTCATTTTTTAACATCAGCTGGTTGCGCCCAGCTGTTGATGGATATGGGAAAGCAATGCCTCTGGTTGAACACTAACAGCCTGGTGGCCATCCAACATGTCGCCCATCATACTGAATGTGTGTTTGTTTTTCTGAACAGCAGCATCACTGAAAATAAGTTTTCAGTACACAGTTTTACAGCAGATTTTACTTACAGACTGATATTAATTTACACAACAATCATTGCTTTAATAATTGTCTGATATGGTACCGATGTCAGTTGAGCAAATGCCAAATGTTGAATTTTTATACATGTTTTAGTAACCGACTTATAAAGTTATGTTATAACACTTGACAGAATGACAAAGCAAAATTGGTGGCATTTTCAATATGGAAATTTTAACATAATTCTATCATTATATTAAAACATAGAACTTTGATAAATAAGCTTGGAAACTAATAATTTGTCGTATTATATTTCCAAACTTTATGTTCCATGTATATAAAAATCAAACATTTTTTTTAGTATATTATTATTTTATTATTTACACGACCGACCATTCACGAGTTGTCAATATCTTACTAACTATTACCATACAAACAAATGGCTTCACAATTAGATAATGAACTGATACTAACCCATACACAGCTTGGTACATGTATTAGGCTTGCCGTTTGACTTGGTTTCTTTGTCAGTTTTCCAATAGAGAACATTATTGACATCACATTAGTCAACGTTACAATATTTCACGTAGACATAAACAGTCAAACTAATATGCTGCTCGGTTATTTTCCAACCACACTTTCACAGATCATGGCAGCTGATCATAGCCGACAACATTTACATTGTTATTGTGTCTTTTTCTCTTGAAAATCGACCTATTTTATTACGTTTTCGTCAGTCAGAATGATTTATATCAAAGTAAATAAACGCTGTCATATGCACATAAAATTGAATACAGTAAGCGTTCAAATGATCGTGATTTCCAAAGGGAACAACTCCGATTCTACTTTCGTTTTTATTATACTCGTTTCATTTTAATAGTTATTTTATATCTATTTTGCTTTTAAAAGCGACGATATTAAAATCTGAAACAAATACTACGGTGTAGCTAAAGAAATATATAATTTTTAAAGATGTTTTGCATGTATTCCGAACGCGAACGGTAATGTACGGACGGCTACGGCTTTCGTCGAAATTACAGTACACGGAAATTAACTAGCTAATGATGGGTATTTTTGCAGCTGAAGGAAGAGAATTGCCACAAATCACTCGGAATGCTTCCCTGGGAGTCAAAACTGGTGCTCAACACAGTATACATGTTTTTCTGACATTGCCAGTTGGTGAAGGTGCAGCCTAAATTACCAGCATATACAGCCTCAATTACCAGCATAAACATTGTGGACATGAAGATGATTTGAGACGAAGATAATAAATAAGACACATATTGTTGATGTACGGTGTCTTGTCCCAGAGCTGAAAACGTTGTAGGGTGTGGGTGGCGTTTTGTGTACCTGTAGGGAACTGAATTTTTGAAAAAAAAAAGTTTGTTAACTGAAATAATAACATTTAATTATTAACATATTTAGTTTTACTGGTACATATGGTGTATTAAATAGTTTTTCTTGAATTTTTCAAAAAGTACACGGTATATTTGTTTCTAACTTTTTTTTTAGTCAAATATGTGTCATAGATGAAAAATAAATAAAAATATTTAAGTGAAAAAACATACCAGTCCAGGAAAACCAAAATCTTTAAGACAACATATTATTTTGTCTGTTCTATCAGCTTCAAGTTTATGCTGAGCTTCCATAGAAAATTGATAAATATCAATACTTTTATCTTCTTTAACGCCTTATGTTGCCTTATTGTATAATCTTGAATCATTACTTGTATAAAAGACATCAACATTTTGGATATATTTGCAACTATAATTGAGTTATGATTTTTTTTCATCCATAGGGTAAATGAATTTTGATGGAAAAAGGGGCTGTCCTGAACATTTTCAAAACAAAATAATTTTGTGCATGGAAAGCCACCCTCAAAATTTGTAATAAGATCAGTGATGTAATACGGATAATGGAAATAATATTTAACATTAGTTTTGGAATATTGCCCAGTACAGTTGTGCTACCTTAACTGTAATATCAGTGGTATACCGGTACTCTTACTTTTATTATGCCCCCCCCCCCCCTCAACGAAGATATTGGAGTATGTTTGTTTGCTAATGTAGGTTGGAATGTCAGCAGACCACTTTCGTTTCGCCCCAACAGTTTTCATCCGATCTTTACCAAACTTCATGAAATTTGGTTTAGATTAAAACAACATACGAGTATCGAAGCATTCATTGCCAAAATGCCAATACTGCAACTTCGTACAATCAAAGTGAATGTTTAAAATGTCAATCTTACACATTTTGCCTTACATATGTAAGCAAGATAAAAAAACAAAGTATTTACTTGTTTCATTCAATATATATTTATTATTAAAATAGTACATGCCAAGTATAAAATAGATCTCAAATCAGTCTTATAACTAAGTTGTGTTTTTTTCGGTATGCAAACACAAAGTAATTCACGTTTTAACATCTTGCTCAAGATTACTGCTCAAACAGTGCCAACAGAACAGTGCCAACATGCCAAGGCTTGATATATGGCCATTGAGAACCGCAAAGGGGCCATTTAATTTGGCTGCAGTAACTGTTCTAATGAAGACTTACGGCACTTGAAAGCAATACACACAAAAATAGCATCAACTGACTACAACTACTTCTACTGTATTCACCACCGCAATCATTATTTTACCAATGGTTCAAATTCTACTACTTCAACAACAACAACAGCAACAACAACAGCAACAACAACCACAACCACAACAACAACAACAAATACTACTACTACCTCTACTACAACTACCACAACAACTACTACTACTTCTACTACTACTACTACTACTACTGTTGTTGTTTATCCGTTCCACATTTTATATTTCCCTGGTCGATAAATACATAGGGGTCAAGGGCAACCCCCTCAACACCGTACAAAATGCATCCAATTATTGTACAGTTTATAATGTATTATGATAACAAGTGATTTTCGGAACATAGCAAAATGAATTTTAAGTATAGAATGTATTACTTTATAATAATTATTGAGTCACATATCACATAGATCTACAAGAAAAACAGTAACACAATGTCCCATCCTTTCAAAAAGAAGCATGTGAATGAATTATGTCATTTCAGAACACCATAATTGACAAAAAAATATGTCTTTCCAACCTTAACAGTAGGTATTGTAGGATACAACCATAGATCAACATGTATTTTTATGTCTCAAGATACGATATGATGCGTTCAGAAAATCTGCAAAACTTTCAAATCGACCAAACATTTGTGGAATCAATTTATATACAACAACAACAAAAACAAACTACTACTACTACTACTACTACTACTACTACTACTACTACTACTACTACTACTACTACTACTACTACTACTACTTCTACTACTACTACTTCTACTACTACTACTACTATTATTTTTTGTATTATTATTATAAAAATAAACGACGAACGGAATATAAAAAGTCCTAAGTGTTTGGAGTCTACAACTCCAGTTGAACTTCTGGATAACGTCACTATAAAGTCCGAATAGTTCAGCGTCCGTAATTCTGATAGAATTATGCATTTTTACATTATAAGCAACTATAGAGTTTGACGTGTAAGGAATCCTCATTCTAGCAAAACCCGTACCGTTAAACGAAGTAGTAAAGCCCACAGTGTTCATAGTTCTTCATTAATATTTAAACTGAGAATACTGTGACCGCATTGCCTGGAGTTCACAATCCTGTTTAAACCAGTTCATAGCTGACTGATATTGTGGTCACAGTGCATGAATTTTGTGTTCAGATTGCGTCCAGTATTTAAAATAGAGACCAGTGCCAGTATTCAAAAAGATCATTAGGGAAATATTAATTTAAGTTGAATTTAAGTGAGAATTTTTTATCAAAATTAAAATGTGAAATAAAAATTACTTTGGTTTACCAACTGAAAAAAAACAAACAGCTAAGCAATAGTCACCAGTTTAAAACATGTTATTGTAATATTACCAACACATGAAATTGTCTCCGACTTAAGGAATTCGATGAATTAAAGAAGTTTGCTTACGTTGTCCATAAGGAGCAATGTGGATATGGGACCAGTCACTACAGAGACTTACTTGAAAGTGCACCGAAGTAAAGTGCATCCGTGTGTTTGCATGCGTATAAATGACAAATCGCTTGTACCAACTTTATATTTATTTAGCACACATCGTCAGAGAATGATAATGTACTCGTATTAAAACCCGTTGTATTTACTTGTATTAACAATAGCAACAAGCACCAATATTATTAAACGTTTATCGTTTAAAAACAAGTAATGCATGCCAGTAAACAGTACGAACCACGTTTCCGATGCGTGTATTCAACAAATAAATTACATTACAAATTTACTTACTCTCTTATATGTAGTCAAGGGAGAAAACTATGTAAAGTCCGTTATTTTATTTTAATATACAGTGGGATGTCTTCGCCTCAACAGTACAGGTTATTGGAAAGTGTCAGCACATAAAAAGTTATTTAAACCTCGAAAGCAACCAAACAAACTGAAACAAACACCTTTTTAAGTATTAAACTCATTTAAATGACACAAATATCATATTTTCTTTTAATTTAGCGTTACAGTGAATTGAATTCAAAATATGAGCCAGTTTATTATGGTGCTACCCAGTCTATAAAACTACAGATCCCATGTAAGTTCTGACTCCAGGTAGAACTACCACTTGTAAACGGATAATAAACCCAGATGTATGTGTCCATATTTCGGGTAAAACTAGTATTCGTGTACTGTTGAACGGAATTATAAAGTCCCAAATGTGTGAAGTCCACAATTGGGGTAGAACCCGTATCGGTAAACAATATAATAAAATGTGCCGTGTTTGAGTCCACTATCCTCGTAGAACCACTCTTTAGAGTGGGTGATATTGTGGTTGCATTGCATGTATTCAGTCTTCTGAAACAGAGAATCTACACTCCAGTTTATGGAAATCTGTTGAAGTTAACTGTTTTATCCCATATTAATGCAGAAATATAGCATGCATAATATAGACATAATATACACATGACAAATGCGCTCGTCGAAACGATTTTTTCACATTGTATTAGGCTGACGGTGTTTACCTTTTTTTTTATTTTGTGCGCACATCGATTTTACCTACATATAATTGAAGTGTACTTCAAACAGCACATTTCAATATTAGCAAGAAATAAGTTGTCAACATAGTATATGAAGATATTCCTCTTATAAACACAAAGAATGTGGCTCTTATTTCCATGGAGAAAGGTTAAGGTTTGCTATTCTCCGTAAAGAAACGGTGCGATGTATCAACATTTCTCTTGAACGGGTTTAACTTAAAAAAAAAAATGAGTTTAACATGTGTACATGTAATAGCGATTCTGTGTATTTCTTTTTTCTTACATACACACACACTCTTAATTCGCCTGATCATCTCATTTCTACACTTAAAGCCAGTACAGTTAGTCACACTAAAATATTGGTGTTTTTTTTTTATCGAAATCGAAATCATTCACTTAAAATTGGTTCATAAACATGATTATATCATTAAACAAAGAGCAACAAGGAAAGTAATTTTAAATATTCGCATGACATATGTAATTCAATTAAATAAAAAAAAGTCAGTGTAAGCTGCTGTACTTGAATAAAGAATCCATAAAAATGTTAAACAGTTTGTTGCAATTAAGTAATGATTTAGTATTAAATATCTTACAAAATAACACATCTTCACAAAACACCAAAATGTGCGCGAGACTTTAAATATTATCGATCCCGCCGGCTTGTTAAGTGCGCTAGGTGCGCTAGATGTTTTCCCTTGCTAGATTATTTTGAAACAGCCCGCATAATGATCGTCTTTTATGGAGCAGGTATTATGTTACGTTTCTATACCATCCAATGTCAATTCATTATATCAATCTAGTTTGTACAAACACCATTTTGTATCGGCCGGTATATGCGTACCTTGCAACAAAAAGATATTTGCATGGACAATCATTATAACGTACACTGGTAAAATATTTAAACTAATTCGATTGCTTGTCATTCCTGTGACAGTGATTTTTATGCAATATCAAGTATTAACTAGTACAGAATAGCCGTGCCTCGTTTTGACAACTAAAATAGAACTGATCTTTGTGTTCATTTGAAAAGAACTGGCGGGCGTACTGTCCTCGATGAAATTCACATTCAAAACGGCAAAAGAAACGAACAATAATGAATAACATCACACAATCATTGCGAGTCAGGTGACTTATTTAAAATACGGGTAGCTTCGCTTTGGTCTAAGGCCGTGTCGTATTTATAAAGAGACTTAGATTATAATTATATTTAATAAAGCAATTACGCCCGTATCGATAATGTCGGTGAAAACCCAATAATAACTACTAGTATACGTCTTAAAATTACATGTTGTATTTTTCTCCTCTCGAATCTAATTCACGGAAACTTAAAGTTTGTATACAATATGGAAATAGAACGCCGCGAGTTGGATGTGTCGCCTGACGTGGCATAACTCAATTATGCCTAAACCAAACTCGACCTTCCTTTTATGCCTACAAACAGTTTTATACAGTTTCACAATGATTGCACAATGATTGCACACAAGCTTCTCTAGCCATTATTTGTACTATCAGCTGGAGAAAATGTCAGAACTGTTGTACCTTGGGCTATTACGTTGTTCTACATGAACTCACATTTCAAAAGTAGTAGTAGCAGTTGTAGTAGTACACATCAAACTAACCAAAATAGTAGGAGTAGAAGTGGAAGTTGGTGAATTAGCAGAAGAAGTAGTTGCGGAATTCTAGAAAAAGTAGTATTATTACTAGAAATACTAGTATTAGTAGTAGTAGTAGAAAAAGTGGCAGTAGTAGTAGTTGTAGCAGCAATTGTAGAAGTAGTAGTAGTAGCAATTCTGGTAGTAGAAGTAGTAGCAATTTTAGTAGAAGTAGTAGTATTTCTAGAAGTAGTAGTAGTAGTAGTAGTAGTTGTTGTAGTAGTAACAGCAGCAGAAGCAGTAGCAGAAGTAGAAGCAGTGGCACTTGCTCTAGCAATAGAGCAGCAGCAGCATCAGTAGTATTAGTAGTAGTAGTAGTAGTAGTAGTAGTAGTAGTACTAGTAGTAGTAGAAGTAGCAGTTGTAGTAGAAGAACAAGTACTTGTAGCAATTCATGTAGTAGCAGTAGTATTACTAGTAGAAGTAGTAGTAGTAGTAGTAGAAGTAGAAGTAGTAGTAGAAGTAAAAATAGTAGTAGAAGTAGTAGTGGTAGTTGTAGAAGTACAAGAAAGAGTAGTAGTAGCAATTGTAGTAGTAGTAGTAGTATTACTATTAGTAGTAGTTGTTGTTGTATAAGAAGTAGTAGTAGTAGAAGTAGTAGTAGTAGTAGTCGTAGTTGTTGTAGTAGCAGTAATAGAAGTAGTTGCTTTATTAGTTTACGTCAAACTGACTCAAATAGTAGTAGTAGTACAAGTAGTAGTGGTAGTTGGAGAAGTAGCAGAAGAAGACGTTATAGTGAAATGATAGCAATAGTAGTATTATTACTAGAAATAGAAGTAGTGGTAGTAGTAGAAGTAGTAGTAGTAGTAGTAGTAGTAGTAGTTTATTGTAGTAGTAGTAGTAGTAGTAGTAGTAGTAGTTTTTGTTGTAGAAATTCTAGTACCAGTTGTAGTAGTAGTACGATAGTAGTAGTAGCAGTAATAGTAGAAGCAGAATAAGAAGGAGAAGAAGTATTAGTAGCAATTCTCGTAATAGTAGTAATATTATTATTAGTAGTAGTAGTAGTTTAAGAATTAGTAGTAAAAGTAGTAGTAATAGTAGTAGTTGTAGTAGCAGTAATAGTAGTAGTTGCTTCAGTAGCTTACATCACACTGACCAAAATAGTAGGAGTAGTGGAAGTAGTAATGGTATTTGGAGAGTTGCAAAAGTAGAAGTTGTAGTAGAATTCTAATAATAATTTTATTATTATTTTAATAGTCGTAGTAATAGAAGTTGTTGTTGTTGTTGATATAGCGATTATAGTAGCAGTAGTAGTATTACTTCAAGTTGTAGCAGTAGTAGTATAGTAGTAGTAATAGTAGTAGTAGTAGTAGTAGTAGTAGTAGTAGTAGCAGCAGTAGATGTAGTTGTAGTTTTGGTAGTTGTAGAAAGTTAAAGAATATGTAGTAGTAGCAATTCTAGTAGTAGTAGTAGCATTACTACTACTACTAATACTAGTAGTAGTAGTAGTAGTAGTAGTAGTAGTAGTAGTAGTAGTAGTAGTAGAAGTAGAATTCAAATAGTAGAAGTAATAGCAGAAGTATTGGTAGTAGTAGTAGTAGTAGTAGTAGTACTAGTAGAAGTAGTAGCAGTAGTAGTAGTAGCAGTAGCAGTAGTAATAGTAGTAGTAGTAATAGAAGTAGTAGTAACAGTAGCAGTAGCATTAGCATTAGCAGTATTAGTAGTAGTAGTAGAAGAAGACGTAGCAGTAGTAGTGGCAATTGTAGTGGCAATATTAGTTTCAGTAGCAGTGGCAATAGTGGTAGCAGTAGTACTAGTAGCATCATCAGTAGCAGTAGCAGCAGTAATAGGATTAGCTTTAGCAGTAGTAGTAGAAACAGTAGCAGTAGTAACAGTACAGTAGAAGTAGTAGTAGTAGTAGAAGTAGTATTAGTAGCAGCAGAAGAAGTGTTAGTAGTAGAAGTAGTAGTAGTCGTTGCAGAAGAAGCAGAAGAAGTAGTAGTAGTAATAGTAGTAGAAATAGTAGTAGTAGTAGTTGTAGTAGTAGTAATAGTAGTAGTAGTAGTAGTAGTAGTAGTAGTAGTAATAGTAGTAGTAGTAGTAGTAGTAGTAGTAGTAGTAGCAGCAGCAGTAGTAGTAGTAATAATAATAATAGACGTAGTAGCAGCAGCAACAGTAGTAGTAGCAGTAGCAGTAGTAGTAGTAGTACTAGTAGAAGCAGTAGTAGTAGTAATAGTGGTAGTAGTAGTACGGGAGCCAGACCTTGATTCTATACCCAGATTCAGACCAAAATCTTATTTTTTGTTCAATGTCCCATTATCCATATTGAGGCTTTTTCATTTAGCAATTGTTTTAAATTAATAAAAAACGTGTTACTTTATTCAAACGAATCAGGAGAAAATAATTTGTACTACGGGACCTTATATCAGGACAAAGGGTCGATGAGGTCAACCAAACATATATACATATACTGGTTAGAAATTTATTTTGCGCCTGTACAAATTATTAGCCCACTAATGTAAACAAGTCAAGAGGTCAAGGAATAAACTGTCGATTATGTTAAACATATATTGACAAGATGTATAATTTTGATCGATTTCTGTTCAAGGTAGTCGAAGTAAATTGCGTTACAATTACCGCCATTTTGCAATCATATTTCAGTGAGCGATGCATGCATCCGTATTGGCGTTATGGATATATAGTACGTACATTCACCATTACACAGTTGGAGTAGGTTGTATCCAGTATAAGAACTAGTTCACGTTGTCCGCTTTAGTCAATTAAACATTAAGTCTTAAGTTTATTGACACTACAAACTCTCCATTTGCAGTCAAGCGACGTATATACCAAATGCAGTCCAGTTAATGCTCTGTATTGTATTTAACAGCGAAAGTTTATGTGTTCATGCTATTATTTAAAGGTTTACTACACAGTCTACGTTGTCATATTGATACAATACGAAAGGTATGGAGTTAGTAATGACAGTTGCAAATTATTTAGTTGTAAATTAGAACTGAAAACATTGTTTTCAGTTTGAAATAAAGCAAGTACAAAACATACATGTAATATTTTTACATATGTACACACTGGCTGATGTGATTTGGTATTTTACAGTAATAAAAACTCTGATAGTCGGAGGATACATATAACTGAATACCATTACGGTTAAGCATGACTTTATCACGAATGGTCCGAAATATACACATCATAGCTAGGAATTGCACTGTGGTGTGAGCCAAATTCAAGCACGGAGTAAACTTTTATTTAAAGTACGAATGAGCATGTGTGGTCCATGGGAATACCTAACTGACATGTCAAATTAGACAACGCTTAAGTATAATAAATTAATCCTCATATCGACGCTACCATACCACTTGATATATGTTTGGCTTGAGTTATTAACGATTGTTTTGCTCTCGAATTACGAGTTGTATTCACAGTAGTATATACCAAACAAATATGAATATCGTTTTGCTATGGTGCTCACGTCTCCAATACATCTATTACTCAGATTAATAGATATACGGTGGTTGGGAATCGTATATATTTATTTTATTATTGTAGCAAGAGGAACCTCACCCATTTTTTTCAGTTTACAGTTCTGAACTTTCCCCTATATCGATTTATATGGTATTTTAATGCAGTAATACAGGTGAGTATTTGTTTATTGAAAAATAGCGGCCGTATAGACCTCTTCAAATATTTTATTTAACATTCGAACAGCACCGACGCTTTACAATCACACCAAAATAACATAGCGGTAACTAATTGTCCACATAATGCTTATTATCACTCATCACGCATTCATGCCATTCAGGTGATTTATCTCAATCTTTGTGTATACAGCTATTATAGCTTCACGTTGGTCTAAGGTCGTGCCTTTTTAAAACATTATTCAAGCCATACACCACTTTATACAAATGTGCTCGTACTGACAAGTCTGTCTGAAAAGAAAACTACTCAAATACTATCAATTAAGTTAAAATGAAATGGTCTGTGTTCCAAATCCCGTATCGACTTTGAAAATCCCCGAACAATAAAATGCCGTATATGTTTTCTTTCATTACATTCAGACAAACATAAATTATTTAATTTCTAACTCATATTTATTTAGATGAATAAAGACAAACACGCATTTTGAAAGGTATGGCTTGGGCAAGCATTTTACTATGTCGTCCGTAGAACACATGCAAAAATACATGAACACATACACATGCAAACAATTTGTGGCATGTATATTCTGATTCATCCACAGCAAATTTATTCAAAACACGCAGCACAGCTTTTCCAATACATTAAAATCCCACATAAGTGCATACAGTGACATCTAACTTTGCTTGAATGTTTGCTGCAATATTTGTTCATTACCACCAATTAACAGAAGTGCGCATATTCCTTCACGGGCACTTCGTACCTGAATCAGCGATAATGAACGAATTCGGGTAAAACTGTGAGCGGGATACGCAACCTTACTGGTCATTCTATTTCTTTCTCTTTCATTTTAATATTGATGCCAGGAGGACGTACGAGCACCCATGGCTCTAGATCAGTATAAAGGTGCCTTAATTACCTCCCGATTCCCCTAGTACAACTTAAAATAAGGAATAAACATAAATGCAGCTAATACTAAAGCGAACACAATCGGCATTAAGTCGACAACAATACATTGAAAGAAAACCGGGAAACACTTGATACAAGTAATTTTCAAAGATATCCTGTATGCACTTCATAAATTAAGAATGAACAGAAAATGTACAGACTGTAGAAATGGATATATACATTGATATATTTAAGCTAACTGAAATATATATGATTAGCAAGATAATACTCTTAACTACAAACTATCGCACTATCGGCGTTATACAGGCGTCTACTACCAGTCACGTTCATCAACAACAACTAATGGATGACAAATAATCTGAAAATATAGCAAACACTGTAAAACACATCAATAACTATTCAGGTGTAGGTGGGTGCGAATAAAGCGATGTTCGTTTTAGCTTGCCGACAGCTCGAAATATTTCAGATGTAAAAATCTGCACAAGATTCGTGTGCTTTAGCTCTGATTGATCCCTCTATTTATAAACTGACCAAACCTGTTTACTACCTCATTAACCAGCACACACATGACCAATCGAACGATACTAAATATATTCAATTTTATAATCAAGGATATTACAGATCTTGCTAGATTTAATTCACCAAAAATATTAGCTGACAACGGAATTGTGTGCATTGGCTATGATTAGAAGGATAATACTCTAACTACAAAATATCGCACTATCGGTGTTATACAGGCGTCCACTACCAGTCACGGTCCTCAACAACAACTAATGGGTGACAAATAATCTGGGTAAATAGAAAACAATGTTAAACACATCAATGACCATTCAGGGGTGGGTGGGTGGTAATAAAGCGAAGATCGTTTTAGCTTGCCGACAGGTTGAATGATTTCAGATGTAAAAATATGAGCGCGATTGTTTGTGCTTTAGCTCTGATAGGTCAATCGAGCACATTAGCCTTGAATATACCAACAATATGTTATGGACCTACCGATCTTGAATTTCGTCATTATTAATAAGTTAAACCGACAATGTTGATCGTTTAAATTAACTGCATGCGGTTGTTGCTTACTCAACAATCATGTAGAACAGTTACAGTTCACCACTGAAACTATATAGGGCAGCTTTTAATACGCTTCTAATCGATTTTAGTTATAAACTAGTTAAAATAAATCAACTAAGATAAACAGTTATGATACTACACTTCTGTTTAGGTTTGTGGATTATTTATTTTGGGCATTAAGTTTTGTGGGCGTTCGTTAATGCGTGCAAAGTTGTGTTTTAATATAGTTTATTCCACAGCAAAATATATTCAAACTATTCGATTTTTTATTAACGTTGAATGCTAAAGGAGAAAAATAGAACGTTCCATTTTAAAACTGATAGTTGTAATTATGTATTTGGCATTCACACACAATATCAACACTGGCGTTATTGCTTTATAAAGTTTATTTTCATATAAAGTGTTTGGTTATTGGTAATTAGAATTGAAACCAACCCGCGATAATGCAAACCAACCTTCGCCTAACGCGCAGCTACCCTCGTTTCAGATGGGCCACCTAATTGCCACTCATTTAACGCGTGATATGAATCATAATAATGGGAATGTCTTTGCACTGAATCATTCAGGCGTCACTGTAACTTCAGAATGCCAGAGGACAATACGTGGGCAAAGTTCGTTTTAAAGTAAACATACTAACACGCAGTATCTTTATTTATTCAATAAAATGTAAACACAATTTTTGAAGTTTTGTTTAATTTAATATATATGGTTGTTACCGGAATAGAAGCTTTTGAAAAATATATTTGTTTATGATGTTGGCCTAACAAAGATATAATTTTAAAGTTTTATTTGTAATTAATATCAACAAAATTAACGATTGATAATTGCTTGATATTATCAGTGCAATTGAAACTAAAGCCATTGTATTTAAAACATAATTTTGGAACATATCCATGCAATTCAGTCTGATGGGTACAAAGCTTTGAAATTAACATTGGTATATATACAAATAGTAAAATTGTCATAACCGGGCGAGAGCTACAATTTGTAAATATTCGACTACAGATTCGACAACATAGAGTGATATCATTCGCAATTAATATTATGTATAGTGTAGTTTTGGGATATGCCGAACATCGGATATCTCGAAGTCATTTGTGAGCTCCCGTCGACTTCGAGATAACGAGTTTCAGCTGTATAATAAATATGTTATATCAATTATGTTACGATTACATGCAATATCCGGTCACTTGGACATTGATGAGAGGGAATATCCTGTCAAAATGGACCTATTCATTTCAAGCCATTTCGATCTTTGCAGAAGAAGTTATATAAAACTTATTATATGAAAATGCTACAAAAATCCTCGATTTGAGCATAACCTAAATATCCAAAATGATTAACCTGGGTAAAACTACCTGGCGCAAATAAACCGTCGACGAAAATGTTAAAAGCCACGTTCAAATTTCGGTTTGTAATAAACATGAGATATTTTTATGATTGGAAACAATACTGCATTACTACACGCAGTGCAATTCTGATTATGCGAGTATAAAAATGAATGCATTGAGATATCATTCATAATGTCATACCAATGACAATCGATTCACATGGTTTAATGTCTAGAAGTTAAAAAAGTTCAACATTATATATTGCGTGTAATTAAAACAATTAATTGACTTATATTAATTTATATGTTTTACTAACTACCAAAAGTACGGAAGCCTAAATGTGTATTTGAACAAGTAATTTGTCAAATACGTTTTTTTTATTAAGAGAAACATATGTATCACTCGTTTGAATATTTCTTAAAAACGTTTTGTGGTTAAAATCACTCGATCGCAAATTAAATATATATATGACGTTCGGTTTATGGCGTAAATTATCTCGAGCTAACTAAATTGCCAACTTCATTGAGTTGTTTTTCCAATGCTGAATTTTTTTGTTTAGACAATTATTAGACAATTACTCACAAATATTTCGATGTATGTTAATTTAGGTTGTTTTGTAAGAGACTGGATCTAGGTGTACTGTACTTTGTAATATAATATGGCAAAATCAAAGAATGGCCTATTCAGGTTTTTCAATAGTTTCCACAAGGTTATCAGTTCTCCAAGAAAAGTTCTACCACAGCTATTTCAGATATGATGTAAACAACATAATTTAACGTTCATCTTAGAGAAAGGCAATGTATTTATTCCGGTTGGTTAATTTATAATTCGCACCTAGATCTCTATGTCAATACCGCATTAAGTACATACACAAAATGTATTGAAACATAAAAATGGTTAATCCCAAGTTTGCATAGATGCAAGAAAGTTAATTATGGTCAGGTACACATACATTGTCGCTAAAAAGTGGTGAAATTGTGGCCACAGAATACGATGACCACGAATGGCAAACATATCGTTTAAAAATTGGGCGTAGTTATGTTCCCTTACTTCTTTTATGCTGCTGCTGCTGCTGCTGCTGCTACTACTACTGCTACTACTGCTATTACTACTACTACTACTACTACTACTACTACTACTACTACTACTACTACTACTACTACTAATACTACTACTACTACTGCTAATATTGCAGCTGATTCTACCAGCTACTACTAGCAACGACGACTACTACTACTTCTACTACTACTACTACTACTACTACTACTTCTACTACTGCTATTGCTACTACTACTACTACTTCTACTACTGCTACTGCTACTACTACTACTACTTCTACTACTGCTACTGCTACTACTACTACTACTTCTACTACTTCTACTGCTACTACTACTACTACTACTGCTTCTACTACTGCTACTGCTACTACTATTATTACTGCTGGTCACATTTTTAGTGAATCGCAACTCAGGCATCATTTTCATAGTATGTTGGAATCTAAATATTATTTCATAACATATTATTTATTCAACACCGATTTATATCCTTATTCTGGACCTTATGCTTTACTATAAAATAAACGTGTCCTTGTTTCCCTGTTACGCAGTACGCTAAATCGCGTTTGGTTCTATTGTACTATACCACAGATAATACATTTTTTTATATAATATTGAAAAAGTGTTGTTAAAAAAAATCTAGCAACATACACGAAATAAAATCTAGCAAACTACATGACTACCAACATGAAATAAAACAACTGTAATAACACCTACTATAAAAACCGTCATATAGATGTATTGATGTTAGAGATGAGATCCAAAATGAATAGAACAACGAAACGTTGACATGAATATCTACTTTAATTAAAATTACAACATACTGAATTTACGGTAAAATATTGTTTCTAAATATGATAATGTTTACCAAATGTTAATGCACATGACAAATGATAACAGCAAAGGCACAAAGACAATTAAAACTAGCATGCTTGTCATTAATAGAACATATGTCTGTTTCAAGTATGAAGAAATGCAACTTATCAAGTTGAGAATAACATGCAAAATAAAACCACATACCTTTCATGATGTCTTGCCGAACACCTGTAGTTATTCGCCATTTTGTCACACTGAACTTTTTCAACACCAAAGATCAAGGAGAATCAATGACAGTATGAGCATTTGACTTTGGGGCCCTTATATACTTCTTGATGGCGTTGCGGAATCACCTACGCACACGTGTAATAACCATAATTTAACCATGGCATTTGTGATCTCAGACCCTGATAAACTTTCACACCTCAAAATTTATGGAACATTTGTCTTGATAAAGATATGATCAGATTTGAAATTTGGTTTATGTAAGAACGACGCTTCACTGACAGGTTTGGAATTGTATGTGTTCATGTTCTTGTACTTAATGCTTTTCGCATTGAAATTTTATATTTACATGTGCATTTTAAATAGATCTATTCTGCTATTCACGTAAAAGTGAATTGATTTGAGAACATTAAAATGTAGTTTTCCGTACAACTGAGCCACATATAGTTAATTATTATATGATATTTTCAATCTGGGCTTTTAAGTGCGTGCCTGCGTGAATGTGTATGAAATAATATATCACACAACTAGATGTAACCCCTTGTGTGTGGAATAAACAAAACAATGATATGCATATAAGTTTTGAAGTTCTTGTTAACTCTATAAATTGATGACACTAGTAAAACTCATAAAACTCTGCCAAGTGAGCACCAGATGGAAAATTCTCCTATAAATTTTCAATGCATGCTGGTAATGAAACTGACAGTCCTAATCGGCTTAATTCATCAAAATGACATCATACCGTTGAAATCACCATTTCAAGGTGCAGCGGTGTGTAGCTGTTACAATTGGTGATTTATCGATTGGCATTCTTGGAAACAGAAGCCCTTTAGTTTCTGATCTAAGCTGCATCTGGATTGAACCGTAAAATGCTTCTAATAAATGACCACATCCTGTCTCTAAAGTCCATATATCAACCTGGTCATGATGGAAGCAAAACGACCCGTAATGCCGTAGATAGAGGAAATTATGTTGTTACATAATGCACATAAATCGAATTGTCACGGAACAAATAGTGTCTGTTGAAGAGATATCAAGAAATAATTTAATGTCAGAATTATAATGGTTATAATTAATTACTTATAAATACTATTATCTGCTCCGAGAAAAAGGCTCCATCTGTATTTCACCAATATTTCTTCAAAATTAATGCAGAATGCGTTTTATTAGGAATTTAAACGAAAACTAAAAAGTCATTCGAATAGGAATGAGTATTACTCGTAACCACCCTGCCACCGTTGTCTTCGTCCACACTTTCATCATCGTCATCATCATCATCAACATCATCATCAACATCATCATCATCATCATCATCATCATCATCATCAGCAGCAGCAGCAGCAGCAGCAGCATCGTCATCATCATCATCATCATCATCATTAACATCATCATTAGCAGCAGCAGCAGCAGCTTTCTTAAAAGCACCGTTTATGCTAGAGACGACACGCAAATCGGTTCCAATTAGTAAGTAATGCATTGATCATATGTATCTATTTTCATTAATTTCGCATACACGCCTCCAAATATCTATCAAATGGATGGGTATTTATAAGTCAATACCACTAATAATAGTAAAGAATAGTAGTAGTGGTAGTAGTAGTAGTAGTAGTAGTAGTAATAGTAGTAGTAGTAGTAGTGGTGGTAGTAGTAGTAGTAGTAACAGTATGTTACAGTCCATAAAATCAAGCATTATTATGGAATAAACAATAAAACTTTATGAACAATAATAATTCGTATTGTTGTTATTACAATCCCTGTGTTTAATAAATTAATTATTTTTAAATTAATACACGTAGCGTGGTTAGATCGTAAGGTTTTATATTTACAGTTATAGTTAGGGAATATTCGTAGATTTTAGACTGAGAACTCTTCAATTAACAAACTTCTACTTTTCTCTATTGACAATGACTAACAATTACTAACAATCACGCAGATTAGATCCCCAGTCATTGATTGTGTTCACTCAACCAATTTAATCCATCACGATTTATCACGAAACTTCAAATTCGATTCGTGACTTTGAATGTGAAACATTCAACATATTTTATATATTTAATATTTATTAAATATATTTCAGGTAACTACTATTTTCTATTATTTTATATTTTTGCATTGATTGTATTTATGCATTGTCAAGTATTATATATGTATTATTTAATTATTTTAATTTAAATCTAATTGTTAACCTATTGTTAACAATCCGTCAGTTGTTATATATGTATTTGATGACATTCGATTCGTGACATTGAATGTGAAACATTCAACATATTTTATATATTTAATATTTATTAAATATATTTCAGACTTTTATTACTATTGTGTTGTTCTTCGCAACACGATAGCCGGTGACCCACACCCGTATCATACTTAAATCGAACACCGGCAACAAAATGGCGCCCAACGTGGGGCCGTGACGTTATCCGGGTTAACTCTCCGAGGGCCCGTGGTAATTATATAACACCATGAATCCCTGAATTCGAGTACGAATTCATATTTGAGCAAGGTCTATGTCACGGTATGAACTTGGTCACTTAAAGGGGAGAAGTTGTGTGGCGGCCCGGTTAGCTCAGTCGGGAGAGCACTCGCCCTGACAGCGAGGGGTCCCGGGTTCGAGTCCCGCACTGGCCGCACAATTTTCTCACCCTGTGACTAGTAGTAGTAGTAGTAGTACTAGTAGTACTAGTAGTAGTAGTACTAGTAGTAGTAGTACTAGTAGTACTAGTACTAGTAGTACGAGTAGTAGTAGTACTAGTAGTAGTAGTAGTAGTAGTAGTAGTAGCAGTAGCAGTAGCAGTAGTAGTAGTAGTAGTAGTACTAGTAGTAGTAGTAGTTGTTGTACTAGTAGTACTAGTAGTAGTAGTAGTAGTAGTAGTAGTAGTAGCAGCAGTAGAAATAGTAGAAATAGTAGTATTAGTAGAGAAGGCAGCAGCAGCACTTGTAATAGTAGTAATAGTAGTAGTAGTAGAGAAGGCAGCAGCAGCAATTGTAATAGTAGTAGTAGTAGTAGTAATAGTAATAGAAGTAGTAGTAATAGTAATAGAAGTAGTAGTAGAAGTAATAATAGTAGCAGTAGTAGTATTTGTAGTAGTAGTAGTAGTAATAGTAGTAGTAGTAGTTGTTGTTGTTATTGTTGCTGTTGTAGATTTTTGTTGTTTTTGTGGTGTTGTTATTTCGCTTCGTTGTATACACTGTTATTTGATTTTTGGAACCTGTGAGAAAACTTTGGAAAGTAGTCATTTCGTCAATCTGTGAATAGGTCCTTTTAATAGTGTATAAGTATAGTTGTGTAATAAGAAAATAATAAATTATCGTCCTACTGGTAACAACGTTAGGAATTATCGATCGTTAACGTTTATTTTGTATATTGTGCTATTATACAACACAAAACTAACTTTATAATATGATATATATTGTTAACAACCAGTTCAGTTGTGTGTTTTTCAATTGAGAATCATATTAGAGGTATATGTAAGTAAACTCAATATATTTCTTTATAGGGATGGCAGTGCTAAACAACTGGAGCTTGCAAAGCGGTACTGCCGAGCCTATGATGACCCTCGTGGATTTGTTGTTAATTTCATCAACGATGACATAGGTAACGTAAATGTATTTAATTGTGAAATTAAAGTCCTCAAACAACAATAAATACTGTTAAATGTCATGTTTCATCGACTTGAACTGTGAAAATTAAAACTAGTATGCACTGAATTAAAACATTGCTGAATTTGAAAGTCTTATCAGTTTATGTTTTTGTCTATTAAATACTTAAGTTGCTACACTTACATCTAATACGTCAACCTCTATTTTCAACTCGCAATTTATAAAAAAAAATTACACACAAAAGTCTCATTTCTCATGCAGTTCAAAAAAATAACATGCTGATAATTGTACGACAGTACAGAAAATATATTTGTTTGTTTTTTGCAGGAGAAAGTGTGTTTGCTACAAAGGCATTTGTAAAAGGCAGTTTTCTGCTTGAGTACAAGGGCGATCTCGTCACTAGTTATAAAAGGGCTTGTAAATTAGAAAAAGAACATGCAGAAAGCAGCCTCGGGAGTTTCATGTTCTTTTTTAAATACAAAGGGAAAATATTTTGGTAAGTGGACACCAAACATGTCGATTGAAAAAGTAACTAGATCTATCATGTGACACTCGATATTGCTAGTCAAATAATTTATGAAGCTGTGTTTAGATGCGTTCGTGCACGCGAACGCTTGTGTATGTTCGCGCGCGCGCTTTTGTAGCATACTAATCATTTAGGCATCGATTTCTTCCAGCGTTGACGCAACCAATGATATTTTCCGACAAGGCAGGATGGTAAATGATGCAAGAAAGGGAGACGTATTGCAAAATTGCGCTCTTAAAATTGTTGAGGTTGACAACGTGCCACGCCTCAACATTTTTGCCACTAGAGACATAGCGAAAGGAGAGGAATTACGATATGATTACGATGGCGAAAGGTGAACCATATTAATCTTCATCACGTTATCATACAATTAATTATATTTCTATAATGTGTATTGTATATTAAATTTAAAATAGGATCGATTCAGTTAAAAAACGTGTAACATGAAGTTTAAGCTACTGTAAATCATAGTAAATTGATAACCATTCAACATTATAATTATGTTAATGTCATACCAGATTTATATAATAATATCATGTTTTTAATACAGAATTCGGATCGCCCGATACAATTTGTGTATGTTAATCTTAACTGTATTGTAAACAACTTGCCACTTATAAACGGGAATATTTCATGCATTTTAATTTGACCTAAACATTTCAAATATTTGAAAAATATCAAGTTTTTATGTTTCTTTTTAATCATAACAGAAATTCCCACATTAAACAAGGTAGGAATACATTTTTATTAAGTTATTGATAACGAAGTCATTTCAATTTTAGTTATTATGCGTAGTTTTAAGCCTTAAGCTATAGCGTTAACGTGTATAACATACAGTGTTTTTAATTATTTTCTTCGGAGATATGCTTTTTAAGTGTGAAAGTTAAAAAAAATGGGGAAATTAAATAAATACCTGACATATATATTTGCACACACACGCAAACACACGCACACGCCCACTTGCAAACAGATGTATCGTGTGTTTTTAGGAAATATGTATATTGCATATTAATAGGAACAAACAGTGAGGAAATAATTGGCGACGCTTTTGCAGACGATGGTGTGTCTGACAGTAAAGACAGTACAAACGAAGTGATTGCATCAGAAATGGCGACATGCAATAGCTACTGTAAGTAACACTCAAAATGCACATATAATATCAGGAATGATTTTGTTTTGATGCCTACAACTACTGATTATAATGTGTGACCTAATTCTTGCAATAACATTGTTGATTGTTTGGTAAATAATGTAATAGCTTCGAAATTAAATTCATTCATTAATAAGTGAGTAATTATATAAATAACGACCCTTAATATTCTGAAAACAGGTAAAGTTTACAACAGTATGAATGATAATACGTTGAGGTTAGTAAATGAAGGAAGAGGCGGGAAAAGCGATGTACAAATATCTGATAGGCATATGACAGGAAAGGACAAAGTTAGTACTATAATTTAACACTTTTGCAAATATGTTTGTCCCAACATATTATCTTTACAATAAAATATGCATTGAACATAGTTTCTGCAAATCGTATAAATATTTTACCTTTTTGAAATGTGACATCTGTATGCATATTTGTGCATCAGTAGTACAAAAATATAAATAAAAAATCCAATGTACAAATTCACTATTGCCGGGGTTAGATCTGTACAGTTTCGTTCTTGTTTTACAAGTTAAACACTGTCTTATATTATGTTAATATTCGATATTCGGTTCATTTAATATAAAATTGCTCAACCTAAATGAACATTACCATTAAATTTACTCAATCAACTTATGTCGATTTGTATATTAATGAACAGTTTCATTTGTTTTGTCTGTATTGTCCTCTTTATTCTTCTAGACGAGGTTACAAATGCAGAAAGCAAGAGTACCAGTACTGCGAACATGACGAAAATGATGCAAGCATAAACGACGCCGTTGATGACGGTGCAGTTTCCGACTACATACCATCTGATTCAGGTAGGCCTACCTTGTAATCCGAAATCCCATAAGTACAATGTTTCAACGTCTATCAAGTTTCAATTAACGTGTCTTCGATTATATATATAAATGCTGTCTGTTTGACACGTTTGCATAAATATTATATTTATATCAATCTGTTCGCCAATAAGAATTACTCTAAAAATTATCTTTTTTAACATTGTGTTATTATCGCGTAATTAAAAAAAGATCTTTTATGTGATAATTTATTTCAAACCATAGATAACAGACAAATGTATGAAAGCTGTCACAGCGACGATTATCCGGATGATGATAAAGACGACAAACAAACTGATGCAATAAATATCACAGGGGCACTGCGAAAGCAAATGGCAAATGGTAACATGTATTTCAATTAATTAAATTATAGTGTTAATTTGTATCTTGCGACATGAGCTATTACTATTCAATGTATTTGTTTAATGTTTAATTACTTAGTATTTGTATTCGAAGTAGGTGAGATAAGTATTTTTTAAATAATCTATATAATGTTTATGTATGATTGCGCGTCAGTCTTCTGCGTAAACGTGTTTACAATAACCTTCTTTTCCTTTCTTCAATGGCGAAGACGTCCGTTTTAAGCATAAGCGTAACGTCCGGGAAAAATAGATACATTAAAAAATAAACACACGTATGCGTTTTATTAATGTTACTAAGAACAGGTTTTTTTCTTATAATAACGATACAGTTTTATTCCAATTTAAAGAATATTGGTTACATAAGCTAATAGAACATATTGTATTGCGTTTTTAAACTTAATGTTTATACCTGACGCAGCGTCATATTCATATTCGCAAACACGCACGCACACACACATACACACGCACACACGCACGCATGCACGCTCGCTCGCACGCAAGCGCGCGCGCCCGCACGCACACATGCACGCGTGCGGGAGCACACACACATACACACATGTATCGTGTGCCCTTATTAAAAAATGTATATTGAATGTTAATCGGAACAAAGTGTGATGAAATAAGTGGCGTTCCATTCGAAGATGATGGAGTTTCGGAAACCATATACACTACAGGCGAAGTGATTGCATCAGAAATGACGACAGCCAATAGCTATTGTGAGTAACACTCAAAATGCACATATAATCAAAATGAAAATTTTGCTTCGATAACTTCTACTTCTGATTCCATGGCATTACCGTATAACCACAGTGTAATACTTTTCGAATATCTGATACTAGTAACATCATTGCTAAATTGTTGACTGTTTGCAAATAATGAAATATCTTCAAAGTTAAATGCATTCATTAATAAGTTGGCATATATATAACGACCCTTTCAATACTAAACACAGGTAAAGCTTACAGCAGCAAGAATGATCGAGCGGTAAGGTCAGTGAATGAAGGAAAAGACGGAAGCCATGTTCGAATATCTGATAGGCTTATGCCAGCAAAGGACAAAGGTTAGTTTTCCAATGTAACATTTTTGCAAATATGTTCGTCTCAACATATTATTTTTTACAATAAAAAATGTATTGAATCCAATATACAAATTCAGCATTTACTTCTTTTACAAAAAGTTTTTTACAAAGTCTGATATTATATTAATATTTGATAACTGGTTCATTTAATTTAAAATGGCTCTCATTAATGAACTTTTCCATTAAATTTATTTAAAAAGCTTACATGTATGACGATTAGTGTATAAATAAACACGTTCATTTGTTTCGACTTATTATCATATTTTCATTTCTAGGTGAGATTACACGTGCAGAAAGCAAGAGTAAACAATACTGCGAAGATGAAGAACATGATGATAGTATAGACAACGCCGTTGATGACGACGCAGACTCAGACTACATACCTTCTGATTCAGGTACATTGTACTTCGAGATCCGATATGGACAATGTTTAATCGAAATAGTAAGATTCAATTAGTAAGACTCAATTGACGTTTTATTTCTTCGATAATGTACATATAGGCCGTCTATTTGGACGCATGTATCGCCAAGTGCATAAATACTATTATATTTGTATCAATATGTTTGCAAATAAGAATGACTCAATTACTTAAATTTTCACCTTTTTAAACACGGT
This sequence comes from Congeria kusceri, assembly GCA_027627225.1. Lineage (NCBI taxonomy): Eukaryota > Metazoa > Mollusca > Bivalvia > Myida > Dreissenidae > Congeria > Congeria kusceri. Next base: position 40,657,735 of record CM051029.1, on the reverse strand, counting down.
GATCTGAATTGATTGCGTAATTGAAAAAAAAATATTTTTTGTGATAATTCACTTCAAACAATAGATGAAAGAACCATTCATAAAAGCTGTCACAGCGACGATTATTCGGATGATGATAAAGACATAAAACAAACTGATGAAATAAATATCACAGGGGCAAAGCAAATGGCAAATGGTAACATTTATATCAATTAATTAAATTATAGTGTTGATTTGGGACGTTACCGTGTAATGCATTTGTTTAATACTCGTATTTAATTACTGACTTTGTATTAGAATTAGATGAGCTGAGTGTTGATAAATAAATATATACATATAATATATATTTAAATATGAGGTCGCCTCATGCTTAATCGTGTATAAAAAAACCTAAAACACTCTGGCTAAAATTAGTGTTACTTTGTATTTTCCACATGGTACGTTACAATGTAATGTATTTGTTTGACATTTAGTTACTGATTTGAAGTAATTTTAATATTGTGCATAAAAAACTTAAAACTTGTGTTTTGCAAACTTTGTATTTGCACTCTCTATATAAATGTGTATTGGTCAGTGTAATTGTCATTTTCAGTAAATGTTCATGTGTATAATGAGAAAGCAGATGGAAAACGAGACTATAGAAAGAAAAATATATATTTAAATATGAGGTCGCCTCATGCTTAATCGTGTATAAAAAAAAACCTAAAACACTCTGGCTAAAATTAGTGTTACTTTGTATTTTCCACATGGTACGTTACAATGTAATGTATTTGTTTGACATTTAGTTACTGATTTGAAGTAATTTTAATATTGTGCATAAAAAACTTAAAACGTGTGTTTTGCAAACTTTGTATTTGCACTCTCTATATAAATGTGTATTGGTCAGTGTAATTGTCATTTTCAGTAAATGTTCATGTGTATAATGAGAAAGCAGATGGAAAACGAGACTATAGAAAGAAAAATTGTTGCTTCTTCTGCAAGCGTATATTTACTTTCAAAATATCAACACACTATGCTAATATCCACTACAACGAACCGGAAGTTAAGTCAGCACTAATTAGTCCCAAAGGGTCAGTAGAACGAAAACGCAAGTTCTTGGAATTGGAAAACAAGGGGAATTTCCAGCACAATGCGATGGTAAGTGGTTCTCTTATTACCAAATAGCTGACTTCGCACTTTTTATATAAATATATCTACACAAAATGGATGTTGAATTCTGTAGGATAATTGTTAAAAAAGTATGATAACAGTTTAAACAGTTTGTATGTAGAATTGGAACCATTTTATAGAATGTACGTTTTATATAAATAACATGTGCGTATCATTTGAAAAAGGGATTTATGTCACATAAACGTGCTTTTGGTTACAGGTTATCGAGCATGGAGCTGGGGAGCTGATCGTATCCCGTCGTCCAGGAAATAAAACAAATGTCACGTACACGGCTGATCGATATTTGCCCTGTCAGTATTGCATAGGCTTCTTCTTGGATAGCTCCCTTTGGCTTCACATGAAGACTTGTGTATTAAACCCAAACGAACAACAACCCTCTGCAAACTTCATCCGAGCTTCACATGTCCTTCTTTTGCCATTCGTTCCACAAATTTGCGAAGAGGAATCTGCAATTGAGGACTTACTCAATGGCATGAAAGAGACATCCGCAAATCCGGGAATTCCCGCATTATGCAAACACGATTTGCTGATTCGTGATTTTGGTAAATCCATGTTATGTCGCCTTGGGGGAGACACCGAACAAAGGGTAAAAGATATAGACAATGTAAGAACAAAAGTAAGGACGGTCGGGAGACTTTTGAAAGAATTGCATATCCAGGGCAACAATTCTTTGCCACTGGTACAATTTATCACTGGCCAGAAATTTAACCAAGTTGTGAACGCGACAATCACCATTTCACAAAACAGCGACTCTCCACAAATAGCCTTGGTGTTAGGGCATTACATAAAACATCTTGCATTATTAAAGATAAGTTTGTGCATACAAAATGGCCAAATATATGAAGCAAATGATGCGCGAGAGTTTCAAGAGCTGTACCAAGCTCATTGGAATAACAGAATATCATCCGTGGCAAAGCGACGTCAAAAGCTGCGGCATATCTATCAGCCTACAAGAATGCCTCTGTCGGAAGACTTAAAGTCCTTAAAAGAATGGCTATGTCAGGAAATGAAAACAGGTCTGACAAGTGATCACCCTGACCGAAAGGCATGGGAAAGGACAGCGCAAATCACGCTTGTCCGCATAGCATTATTCAACAAACGGCGGATTGCCGAGGTCGCAGAATTAAAAGTGTCCGACTTCTTGCAAGTACACCAACATGATGAAGTTGACACAGAGATATACAACGCCCTTAATATATCTGAACGCATTCTTTCAAAAAGGTAGGTACTTTGTGCTTTTAAGTTGTCGCCGTGTGCCTATGTGTCCGTCTGATTTTTTAATAATCATTTCAGTTATTCGGGGCTATTAATTGCCAAGTAATATTGTTGCAAATATATTATATAACATCGCACGATATTTAATTATATGCAAACTATTTTATACTTATATATTATCTTAACAATAATATTTTTTCTTAACAAGTAGCATAAAAATCGAAAACAAGTTAGTATTTTTATGTATTTGGTGTTTGTATTACTAAACATGATACAACAATACCAATGTTGTACTCCAGAATGAAAGTGGTGGAATTTCGTGGAAAATCAACCAGAGGTCTCCGCAAAGTATACATTATTTTGACCCCAGATATGATTCAGGCCCTGGACTACCTTTTGCGGAGAAGACACGGCGCTAGCCCTTTCATTTTTTGCAGGTATTTACTATAGTTCATGGTTTCGTGATGAGTATGTTAAAGGTTTCTTTATCTTTATTTAATACAAAAAATGGCTGCTTATAAAAGAGGTAGATTTGGAATGTGTCTCAGTGTGACATAATTGCAATAATTTTAAATCGTAATTGTTCACTGTCACATACGCGCACTTGTCAGTCATGGTAATAAAACGTGAAATCAGGTGCAAGTTTGTCGAAAAACAATGACAAATGCATTTATTAAATCCAAGGTAACTCTATTTAATAATTGTGGCAATAATCGCGTATAGGTACCTCATTATCTGGCTAATAGTTTATGAACATAACAATAGTTCTTTTTATTGTATCTTGTCAGTCTAACAAAGATTTTCTTCGTCATTAACATATTATTGCGTGTTTCAGAAAGAGTGATAAGACACCATTAGACGGATGCGAAGCGATGAGAATAGTAACAAGTCTGTGTCCTGGTCTGAAAGAACCAAACCGTATTCGGTCACGTACGTTACGTAAATACCTAGCAACAACATCACAGGTACACTTTTTGAAATGTTAACAATATTTCATATTTTCAATTGCTAATCTTAGAATTCAGTTACAGTTGAATTTCCTTTTAAAATCATAATAATGCAGCGCAATAAATATACGATAGTTAGTCAATAGTATCATTGTTACTAGTATTAAGCTAAAATGTTGTTGTTGTTTTTTTTTAAGTCATTCAATTGTATAATTTAGATTATGCACGTGCAATTATGTTTTTAACTACGTTTGTTTATGAATATATATACCAATTTAGTGAATTAATTTTGATGGGTGACAGAATGCTGTAATATTTATTCAATTAGAATAGCAGCAAATAAATAACTGCTTTTTTAAAACAGATCCTCGATATGACCGAGTCGGAGCTGAAAATGGTCGCTGACCATATGGGACACAACCTGAATGTTCACACCGATGTATATAGACTTCAAAGTTCGTTGCCCAAGCGCACTGGTGAGCGGGACTATGGCGGCGCGAGATCCTTGTCCGGAGCATTACTTAGTCCAGCATGGATGGATTTTCAAATAACTTGGCAGAAGTGATAAGCATGATAAGACGGAGTATCGAGCGCAAGAACCAGGTCCCTAGGTCCAAGGTCAATGTCACAATTCAAGGTCAAAGGTCAAATATAGTAAAATCAATCCGTACCACTCTGTCCGGAGCATATCTTTGTTCATCATGGATGGATTATCAAATAACTTGGAAGAATTGGTAAGCATGATGAGACCGGGTGTCGCACGCAAGAACCAGGTCCCAAGATCCAAGGTCAAGGTCACAATTCAAGGTCAAAAGTCAAATAAGGAAATAAATCCTTAACACTTTGTCCGGGGCATAACTTTGTCCAGAATGGATCAATTTTCAAATAACTTGGAATAAGTAATAGGCATGATGAGACGGAGCGTGGCACGTAAGAAGCAGTTCCCTAGGTCCAAGGTCAAGGTCACAATTCAAGGTCATAGGTCAAATATAAGAAATAAATCCTTACCACTTTGTCAGGAGCATATCTGTGTCCAGCATTGTGGATTTTCGAAGAACTTGGCACAAGTGGTAGGATAGGTGAGACGAAGTGTCACACGCAAGAACCAGGTCCCTAGGACCAAGGTCAAGGTCACAATTCAATGTTAAAGGTCAAATATAAGAAATTAATCCTTACCACTTTGTCCGGAGCACATCTCTGTCAAGTAAAAAACAATGCATGGGGTTGGCTTTCCAACGGTGTATACAGTGGTGAATACTTTCTTTTCGTTTTCTAGAACACTTCGATACAATTTTCTGTTTGTAGTGGCGAACATCAGTAGCACAATGACAAATGATACGATTTCAGCCACATACACGATTTAATATGGTGTCAAAAGTTGTTCGATTATTTGTTTTACATATTTATATTGATACATGACTTAATTTTCACAATTTGTATCCAAGAACTGCATTTGAACAATAAAAACTGATTTACTTAACGTCAGTAGTTAGTTGTAAATTGCAAACGTCAGTAGTGCAAACATGCTAACGTTACTTGTTCAGAAGAAAACATATATAATGAAGTGTCAAATGGCCTTAGTTACCATGTGCGACACAGGCCAGAGTGTCAACAACGAAGAACTATAATAGATTTATTTTATATGCTAGTAATAGATCTTAACAGATCTACGCCAAAACGTAAAAGGTCAAGTTAATTAGGCCAGAAACGGATTCTCGTTGCTAAATCATTAATGTCATAAAGTATTGACATATTTTATTTGTTAATTTCAGCTACGTCTGATGTGTGTAGCTTCAGAGGGTATTCTCTATGGACAAATGATAATTGCGAATGCACGAAGTACGTCACAACGGCCTTTAGTCTCATGTAAATGATTTCATAAGCACCTTTTTTAAGCGACCAGTCACAATTAAGGTTCAAAATTTAATAGAAACAAGTTTAATCTAGATGATACATTTAAATTAACTTTAAATTATGTTGCTGTTTATTGTTACTGGAATGTGATAATGCACTTTACAAAGGCACATCTCCAGTAAATGTTTCGTTTGGTCAATGGTATTTAAATTTGAGTGTACTCATGCGTTAACCTTTTTTCCTTTGCAGAAATGTGCATATTCTGGTGCATATGTACACGGGGAAACAACACAGCATGTGTCGGAATCGCCAATTAGAGTTTGCAACGAAGTCGGACCTTACCTGGCACAGACGAAGAGACGATATACAGCGAGATTGTGAATTGTGTGGGTGGACTTGTCAAACAAAATGTAATAAAAAATGTCATTATCGTACAGTGGTAACAATAAATAAGCAACAACTGTGTAAGCCCTGCATGTTATAATTCGTCTAAAACGCAGAAGTTTGTCGAGCCACTGGACCAAAAACATTGCGAGTGAATGGTTGTACAGACAAAAGCAACCTTTGTTGACTGTATCTTCTTTTCAAACCAGTTATTCAATATTTGCAAATGGATGTATTTATTTTGATAATTCTTAATTGAGTATTGTCAGGTGATGCTATTGCTCTTTCTTCTAGTATGTGCTATATACATTGTATGTGTATCACAACGATAAATAAGTTATTTTAGAAGCAATGTTCAAACAATGTCCACTTAAATTGTGTTTATATCAGGGACGTTTAACTTCCGATCACAATTGCACTCTTTAAAAATAATTAATCTGTGATTTCTATTTACAATTTTATTTTTGATAAGTCAGTAATTACCGATTATTACGATTTGTATTGTAACAGGTTGTTACAACCATCAATATTTAACATGACAGCACATTTTTTTCCCGGACATATTATGTTGCAGGATGTAAATGTTGTTGTACACTTCAGATCTGTATTATAATATAAAACAATTAAACATGTTTTTGATGTTATTTTATTTGCAACCTTCAATTAAAAATAATATATACGTTCTGTATCCGTTATTGCCTCCATTTTCTGAAGATTTACCGTTGTAACCGTAGTACAATAAATTAAATACAAGCAATATGCACAAAAGTGGGACAAATCAGTCAAGTGCACAATGCCTTTAAGTGACATTAAAGCACTCTTCAGTTGTTAATTATACAAGACTGTTATAATGCCTATAAAAGTCAATCGGTTCATATCATGACAAATGCATATGCTGTCGTTGTTGCTCACAGCTAGTGTTAATCATCGGTGTGCAATATTGTCCAATAACACGTGTATAACAAACAAGAAATATCTTTAAAAAGGATTTTCGGCGTCTAGGGTAATTTTGAAAATAAGGAATTAGATTGAACAGTCGACATTATTTTAAAAGTGACAAATATGTTACTTGTTAGTTTGTTTCATGTATTTCACTTAACCGTCGCATTACTGGATAAATTCAAACGGCACACAATACTCGCATACTAAAAAATACTATACTCATATGAATTAAAATAATATTCAATACAAAGAGGGTAACAAAGAATATAATGCGTAGATGGTATATAAATAAATCGGTACAAATACTCGGCAGGGTATTTTATTAATTAGTGTATTTCAATTAGGAGTATGCAAGTAGTTCCACAGATTAAAATATTTTAATTTATGCAGGCTAGATTTTGCTTCATGTTCTAATAATGTGTCGAGATTTTTCCCCTTTCAACTTCAGATATATTTTATAAGGTTTCCGGTCCAATTTGGCCCATTATCAATACCAACCGAGATTTTATGGTCATACACAAACTGTGCAAGTACGGTCAAGATTGAATAAAAAATGTCTTTATCGCGATAACGGTCCAAATTGTTGACGGCATACGGACGACGGACGACGCCGGAGAGGTCCCCTATACCAATAGCTTACCGAGCACTTTGTCCTCAGGTGAGCTAAAAATCTATTCGCACTTAGTTATCATGTTACATAATCCTTTCCTGTTGCATGAAGTATTTATCTTCATAAAAACTTCATTCATCAACGTCGACGCATCCTCTTCGAATATTATGATTCACTCCTCAGGAATTAAACCGTGACCCTATCGTCTGAAAACCGTGACATTAGTTAAAAAACCCGTCAGAGAAACCGTGACTATTTACAGAAAATAAGGTTAGACCTAAACACTTGCATACATCAAACTTCTAACAAAACAAGAGCTGTCAGAGGACAGCGCTCTTGAATATTCGAAGTATTTCAGTTGATACATATTTTGGATAGTGGAAGGGCCATAAATTTGTTAAAATACAAAACTTTTAAGTGAAGCCTTGTATAGTTTATAAATTTTTGAAACAAAAACTTTAACCACAAAGTCTATGTAAAGAGCGGACTAACTCTTTCAAAATATAAAACAGAGTTATGGGTAATGTTGCCCCTGATACTAGAGTTGATAACAAAGATTAGTTCCAAGTTTCAAGCGAATAACTTACGTAGTTTTGAAGTTATAAAACTTTTGAATATAAACTTTACCCAGAAAATCTATGTAAAAAAGTGGCATAACTCTGTCAAAATACAAAACAGAGTTATGGGTTATGTTGCCCCTGGTACTAGATTAGATGACAAAGGTAAGTTCCAAGTTTCAAGTGAATAACTGTAGTTTAGAAGTTACCAAACTTTAGAAAATAAACTTTCAACTGAAAATCTAAGTGAAAAGGGAGCATAACTCTGTCGAAATACAAAACAGAGTTATGTGTAATGTTGCCCCTGATACTAGAGCTGATGACAACGGTTAGTTCGAAGTTTCAAGTGAATAACTTATGTAGTTTTGAAGTTACAAAACTTTTGAATAAACTTTAACCAGAAAATCTATGTGAAAAAGGGGCATAACTCTGTCACAATACAAAATAGAGTTATGGGAAATGTGCCCCCTGATACTGGAGTTGATGACAAAGGTATAGTCCAAGTTTCAAGTGAATAGCTTTTGTAGTATTGAAGTTACAAAACTTCTGAATATAAACTTTAACCAGAAAATCTATGTGAAAAAAAGGCATAACTCTGTTAAAATACAAAAGAGAGTTATAGGGAATATTGCCCTTGATACTGGAGTTGATTACAAAGGTAAGTTCCAAGATTCAAGTGAATAACTTATGTAGTTTTGAAGTTACAAAACTTTTGAATATAAACTTTAACCAGAAAATCTAATGGAAAAAGGAGCATACCTCTGTCAAAATACAAAACAGAGTTACGAGGAATGTTGCCCCTGACACTGGAGCTGATGAAAAGGTATATTCCAAGTTTCAAGTGAATAACTTATGTAGTTTTGAATTAACCAGACTTTTGAATAAAAACTTTTACCAAATTCAGACGCGGAAGCCGACGCCGACGACGGGGGTAGTAGGAAAGCTCACCTATTCTTCGAAAAGTCGAGCTAAAAACGCACTGAATCTTGACTGATAGTTCAGTATTTTGTTTAAAAAAGAGTTATCAATAAAAAGGGTATCAATGTATCAAAAGAAGTTTTTTTCACGTAAAACAGTTCTCTATTTTTCAGTTTTTAAGTTATTATATTTTAACGTGTTTTTTTTAATATTTCTATGTTTAATACATCATATTTAAAGTTAAATACTTACAGGCGTTTATTTTACCTACAACATTTGACAGATTCGAAAAAATGATGCACTGGAAAATATTTTACAGTTAAACAAACAAACGGCTCGTAGAGAAACCGTGACAAAATCGTCAGGCAAGCGTGACATCCATTGTCCGTGTGACATACCTAGGACCCTGTGGTATTTGGTGTTACTATCAATCGCACTGTGTTCGAGTATACTAAGCACAGCAAAATACAATTATTATTGTATCTATACTTCTAACATGACAATCACGGAGTGTTCGATGAACACAATTTACCGTTTTTAAATCTAAAATAGGCATAGTTGTCATTGCAATTGCAAGATACATAATATACGTTGTCAGGTCAAGTTAGACTCAAAATAATTTTCGCATAAACATTGTTATTGGTTACTAACAATAATTTGTTTGTTTCGATGCGCATAATAATTATATTGAACCACTTGGGCTAATGCCCTCGTGGTTTAATTCCTACGCATCAGAACTCCAAATCGTTGTTTATTAGACTAAATCAACTCTTCATCGGAAATTATTTCTGAAGCAAACAGTTATAAATCTAGAAAATGCAAAAACCAGATTAAATACACCATGAAAAAATATATCATATGTGTATTTGTAAAGACAGAAGGAACAGCAACAGACTCATCTGTAGTGGGAAATTCTGTTTGTTTTGCTGCCATAGATATTTTGCGGTACTGATAATCCAGTATCAACAAATATGACAATTTCTTGTCAAAAATACAGTAAAATGACTGTTGACTAGATGTAAATAATTAAGTATTCATCATTACTTTGATACAAGGAATTTGAATTGTTCACTTTAGTTACAATAAAGATAATTTTAATTTTTCAAAAGAGTCTGGCAGTCCTGTAAGTTATGCGTTGTATAGTGTTTATATATATAATTATAATGTATTTGTTTCTTTTTGGGATCTTTAACACAAATTTTGAACATTGTCAGTTTGCCAATCTGTGAACAGGTCCCAATAAAGCATTGACACCATTTTTCTTCATTGTGCATTCTTCAGCTCCGTTCTTCAGCTATGAAAGAGACATATAAATCACGGGCTCACACATTTAGATACCAATTTCATCAATGCTAACTTAATATTGTATACATCGTATAGTATATGCATAAACTGTCATCAAGACAATAATAATCATGACGATCACTGCACTTGTATTAATATTTTCACTAGAACGTTGTATATAAAAAGACAAAAGGCCCAATGTGCTTAATTCAATCAACAATTTAAAGGCACAGGGTCCGCTTGGAATTAATGCAATTTGTATTTTGAATTGAAGTATATTGACAAAGACATCGTTCCTCATGCCTAACCATACTGTAACTTTTATATGTAGTTTATATTGTATCAAAATGCATGATTATAAATGGTCTGAATTATACATTTAGTGATACATATCCTAATTACTCTATGCACTGTTAAAGGCCTAGTTTAATCCTTCTTTATTTCACCCCCCCCCCCTACCCACCCACCCAAATCTGAGGTATTATATCCCTGTGTATTGGTACCCTGCTGTGGTCACTGTGTGGTGACCCTTATCAGCTGATATCAAATACACTGCTGCAGAGGAAACAGTGCATACAACCATTGATCAGTCAGCTTAGAAAGAATATTACAAATAAAGATAAGATATTTTATGGTGGACCAATACGCTGAGTGGAATACCCCATGGAGTGGTAAGACATTCCTTAAACTGTTACAAAATAAATAAAGGGGCGTATCGACAGTAGATCGACAAAGCATTTTGATCAAATTAAGTTCCTTTACAAAAATATTTAAGCATTCTCAACTCTGATGACATTGCTTCTTAAAACAGTTGACAAGCGTATAATATAATTGTATAATATAAAGCGTATAGCGCAGGGAAGATTTCTTTGAAGTTTGTGATTTTGTAGGTGTGAGTTCGAATCCAACTGCAACCGTGTATCCCAAACACATTCATTCGTGTGTCGTTGTATATATCTTCCTTAACTATTCCATTAAAATAGTGGTGCTACTCAAAAATATATTTGAGAAAAATAGGAAACTATCTGGTTTAAATATTTGTCGATAAGTATACGAACAACCGTTGATATGCCTCTTTAAAACGATACTAATACTGCACATATTACATAGTATTAAACTAAATAAATAAAACATAATGCACCGGCAGTTAATTATGTACATGTAGATCAATTATATTTAATTTTTATTGACTGAAACCTTCGCTTTTATTCCATGTTTGCTTTTACATTAATTTGAATGATGCGTAATTACAATGAAAATAAGGTTAGCAAATTTTCCAATGTAGACTTGATAAAGTCAGATAAATAAGAAGTTTTATGTCTTTATTATGATAAATGACGCTATACCGATTCATTCATGCAAATAACACGCCCCGAACAACAATGGTTCCACGTTTTTATCCTAGAGGAAGGAAAAAAATTGGCGCGATAATTATGAGGACAAGGATTTAAATTTGGTGTGACCTGTTGCTTTACAGTATATTTGCAAAAATTACTGTCGTTGAATTCCCGTGAGTGCATAGATAGCTAATGAAACGTAATTGCTATCCGTTGGTCAAACTCCCCACAGTTGTTATTTCCCCATTAGTATAGTGCGAAATTATTAACCTGACACTCATTATTCTTCGTGCATGCCCTGTCCCATTTACGAATCTTTTTCACTAGTTACATTATTACCCAATGGGTAGTGATATAACGCAATGGAGGCAGGCAATCGGTCTATATTATTGCAAGATTCGGGGTGTTCACATGCATCAAATAGTTCATACTTCAGTATTTAATTTAAAATGCTTTAAAAGGTTTTTTATGCTATTCGTGTTACAGGTCATGCACGTGCTGTACAACATACTGCTTTATGTACAATCATTGAACTTAGCAACGCTCACCTTTTTCTATGTATTTGCAAGCAGTATAACTTTGCAAATACACTTGTCTCCGGACAATACATGTCTACCTATTGTATGCATCGTTTCCTTACGATTTCTTCTGATGATTTCCGGGGATGTTGAGTGTAACCCAGGTCCTTTAAACACAGACTGTTTAACTGTATTTCATCTCAACATTCGAAGCATAAGAAATAAGATGAATTATATACGCGACACATTTGCCGATTGTACCCATACTGTCTTATGTTTTACCGAAACACACCTGTCAGCTGACATCGAAGACAATTTACTATATATTGATGGTTTCGACACAATATTTAGAAAAGACAAGAGCGCACATTCTGGGGGTTTTATAGTCTATACATCATCTCTTTTTCGACCGCAACGAATATCAGAACTCGAAATTATACTACCAGAATCTATTTGGCTGCAAGTCAAGGATCACACACATACTTATTTGATATGCACACTGTACAGACAACCTAGTTCGACCGTCGATTTCTGGAATAAATTAAACATATGTATTGAAAAAGCTTTGGAAATATCTCAACACTTAATACTTGTTGGTGATGTTAATGAAGATCAATTAAATCCTACAAACCATAAACTTAAAGACATTATGACAGTAAATAATTTACGTAACGTTATAACCGAACCCACACGTGTTACAAGTAACTCTAGTACTCTAATAGATATAACTGTACTATCAAGTAGTGTACATTGCTTTGACACCGGTGTGTTCGAATCCGATAAAACCATAAGCGATCATCACGGTACATATGTGCATGTCAAAAACTTTCTCAAACCGGAAGAGCCATATAAAAGAAGAATATGGGACTATAAAAATGCTAACTTTACGTTACTAAATGAACGTATAGAATCTACTGATTGGTCATTTCTAGAATCGGGTCCTATCGATACTATCACCGATGAATTTACTGAACAGTTTCTTGCTCTCGTAAAGTCGTGTATTCCGAACAAATTTGTATCCATTCGACCAAACGACAAACCATGGTATAACTCCGAAATTCGTAAAACGTCTCGTGCACGCGATCGACATAAACGCAAAGCAATTCGTACTGGAAAAATATCTGATTGGAACACATTTAAATACTTCAGAAACAAAGTTAACAATATGAAGAAGTATGCAAAAGAGCAATTCTTTAACACAATCGAATTTAATCTAAACGATGTATCGTCAACAAACCCAAAAATGTACTGGAAATTGATCAAAAGCCTTATGAATGACAACTCGTCCCTTTGTAACAATATACCGCCACTTATAAATAATGATCAGTCATTTTCACTTACAGATTTCGAAAAAGCATCGACACTAAACGACTATTTTGTATCTGTTTCGAATGTTGATGACAAAGACATCACGTTGCCAACTTTTGAATCCAAGACTGATACGATTTTAAGCGATATTAATATTAGTGAACAAGACATAAAGGACGTATTAAATAAACTTATTATCAATAAAGCAAGCGGCCCTGATGAAATCAGTCATCGAATGTTGAAACAGACATCGACTACATTATGTAAACCGCTTTGCACTTTATTTAATAGATCTATTAAAGAGAATATATTTCCTAAGTCGTGGAAACGAGCAAACGTGATGCCGCTGTTCAAAAAGGGAAACAAAGACACGCCATCAAATTACAGACCCATCTCCTTAATTAGTTGCGTAGGAAAAGTTATGGAACGAGTTGTTTTTAAATATTTGTATAATTATTTAAACTCTAACAATCTCATCTATAAGTATCAGGCCGGCTTTTTGCCCGGGCACTCTACTACCTATCAACTCATTGATATATACAATCAAATATGTAAAGCATTTGATGACAAACAAAGCACATGCATGGTCTTTTGTGACATTTCCAAGGCCTTTGACCGAGTCTGGCATAAAGGGCTTATTTTTAAACTTCGACAATATGGTATATCGGGAGATATCTTATTGTGGCTTTCAAACTACTTATCCGACCGCATCCAAAGGGTTTTTGTGAGTTCCTCTTTTTCAAATGACAAAGCTATCCAAGCTAGAGTACCCCAAGGTTCTGTTTTAGGTCCTCTTCTTTTTCTTGTATATGTTAACGACATTTCTGACAAATTGATAAGTAATTTACGTTTGTTTGCTGATGACAGTTCTCTTTCAGTTACGTCAAATGACCACAGGTTTATTGAAATTACTCTTAATAACGACTTAATGCATATTAACAACTGGGCCAAACAATGGCTTGTTACTTTTAACCCAGCCAAAACCGAAATTGTCTTTTTTTCACTATCGGATATACCAAAGCCACAATTACTATTTGATGGAAACCCTTTATCTTTTGTTGAAACCCACAAGCACCTAGGTCTTTTATTTAGCCATGATGGCCGGTGGCATAAACACATTGATAATATTCTCAATAGAGCATCCAAAATATTAGGATCCATGAGACTGTTAAAGTTAAAGTTAAAACGCCGAACTCTAAACCAAATTTATGTATCGTACTTACGCCCCATATTAGAATATGCATCAATTGTCTGGGACAATTGCACGCGATACGAAAAAGATCTTATTGAAAAACTTCAATATGACGCAGCAAGAGTTGTTAGTGGATTAACCAGATCTTCTTCAATAAACAATCTACTTACTGAAATTGGCTGGGTATCATTGGAAAAAAGACGTAACATTCAAAAGCTGCTTCTTGTTTATAAACATATAAATGGCATCCTCCCTGAGTATCTTTCTGATCTCTTTCCTACATCAGTCCATGAAAATGTTTCATACAATTTACGAAATGGTGATAATCTTATCACATTACCTAGGCGTCTTGAAATTTACTCAAACTCTGTTATACCATCAGCTATCCATTTATGGAACGAACTTGATTCTAATACACGCAACTCCCATACCTTAAGTGAATTTAAATCAAAACTTAACGAAAAATATAAGACACCATTGGTGCCTGCATATTACCTACACGGAGAAAGAATGTATCAGCTGATACATGCTAGAATCAGGAATAAATGTAGTGATCTGAAAGCACATCTCTTTGAAAATCACTTAATTGACTCACCTAATTGTAGTTGTGGTTTCCACACTGAGGATGCAGACCATTATTTCTTTAACTGTCCCCACTATCGCGATGAGCGTTTACATATGTTTAGAAGCACCCGTACTTTCCACCCAATAAATGCTACGAAACTTTTGTTCGGTATACCAACCCTTAATTATGAAAATAACGTTAAGGTTTTTGACGAAGTCCAGCTGTTTATTAAACGTACAAAACGATTTAGTAACGTATCAATACCATCCTAGAGCACCCTGCTGTGTATTATCACTGTTATTATCACTGTTGCATGTTATTATTATTATTGTCGGAATGCACAAATGCGGTCGGGCGGGTCAGGAGATGATGAAACAAAAATATATAATTCTTTTGTGAACTTGTTATGTTCTTTCTTTCTTTCTATCTTTTTCTTTGATTTATTTTTATTTTTATTTTTTTTTTTAATATGGTTTTTGTTGTTTCTTAATGAAAATGAACAGCATCCACATTAAAACCACACTCTCTGTAGAAGAATGCCGTCTTTGACATCTTGCTAATCTTTATATTATCTTTGTCAAACAGGAAAGGGCCCCTTGATGATGTTGGCATAACTCTAGGCCCAATCCTTTTGAATACATGTACTTATTTGTCTACAATATGTCACTGTAGCATAAATATATATGTATATACAATAAAATATGTTTAAACTAAACTAAGTGTGTTCGGTTGTTTGCGTTGTTTTGAACGAGTGTCTGTTATTGGAATTAATGTTTATATAGATTTACATACGGAGTGTCGAGAGTGGTATTCAATGGTCGAGTGGTATAAATACTAGCATCCCACGCCATCGGAACGCGTTCAATTCCTCCTGACAGCGAACTTTTGTAAAGTGTCATGTGTTATACTTAAAATATGCAGATCATGATATATTTCTTTTAAAAATTATTATAATTACTTTGAATTATGTATATTTGATCTACTTAATATTTGTTTCTTTTGTTTTTTGTTTAGTATTATTCATACAGAAAGTAATGCTACATGTATCGTATCAGTTTCGTTTAATAATTATAATCATAATGTGTAAAATGCCCATGTTTATAAAGTGTCGACGCCGGGACCCGAACTCCATACTTCGAATCGCATGCGCGACATCTGTTCTACTATACCATTCAAGTTTACGATATGTAAACCTATACGATATCAATTTGCATTGTAGAATTGGCTATGATACGTTCGATACTTGTCGTTGTATCTATAAATAAATGCCGATTGCATACGGAATATTCATGAGTGTCACGTTAATAATTTCGCACTATACTATAAAAGTTACCGTTTGTTTGTTGTTGTTTTTTCGCCGTTTTTAACAGTATTTCAGTCATATCACGGCGGTCAGTTAACCTACTCACACTTTTCCCGGGCACGCTTAGCCGATCTAAGCGGTTTACCAGTACTAAGTGCACATACTTATGCTTGTAACTGACAACTGCCCTACTTGAATCAGAGGTAGGGGGAGAATGGCCGAAGAAATAATTGTATGACCAATGCCCACACATGTTATGTGGCCGGGCTGGGGTTCCCCGGATTGATAGTCCAGCGCTCTACCAACTGAGCTAGCCGGGCCAGTAAAAGACAATTTCGGTAGTTTTTTTTCTGTGCATCTTTTCGCGCATCAGTGGAGTTTATTTAAATCTTCAAAGTGTCTTGACAGATACTAATATTTATTAAACATGGTGTATACTGTAATTATCAACTAGAATCAAATATATTCTGAATACTAGCTATGATTATAGTAGGAGTTTCTTGTGACGCGATTATTTGAGAAAGTTTGTAAACACACTGAAAACGAAAGTAGGAACACGCAGCCTGAACATAGAGCTCGCATATAGCTGTGAACTTGCTAGCGATAAATATGAAAGTGTTTTGGCCTTAATAACTTTTTGTACATATCTATAATCAACTGCTGTTGCTAAAATAAGTATATATAACATATATCTATTAACTTTAACAGGTGTATTGTTATAAATAATGACTGTCTTCCGTCCTGTTTTTTACATAAAACTATATAATACGCGCATTTAAACTACGTATTTTTCTCGAAAACAAGCACGGTGACCCCCTGTTCTCTTTTTTCTAGTCTATTAAGCATATGATTATGTATTAAATATAGAAAATTCAGGACTTTTCACGCAACAGATCTTTTTCTATAGTCAAAACCAAGCTTTGATATGATTACAAAATGTTGTTGTTTTTTCGACCCAAAAAATAAGGAAAAAGCATTTTTGGCCCAAAAAAAAATTTTCACCATGTAACGGATTGTTTTCTTACAATAAGCCATTTCAACAAATAAAATGTCGTCATGTTCTTATCAATCAATGATCAATACAATTTTGTTTGCTAAAATAAAAACAACAAAAATAATTTATTAAATGCATTTACGGGTAGGTCATTTACATAAAGTTTCCAAAAAAATTAATTCGGTGACCCATATTTTGTATGGTTTCATTGTGTTAGGCATTGAAAGATCTGCAAAATATGTGAAAAAGAAAAACAATCACGGAAGGAAAATAATTGTATAAATCGTCTTTAAATCTCTGCGTTAAGGTCGTCCGTTGGTATCGACTTGTTAACACGTGACAATGTTTGGCTGTATAAGAGGTGACACAATACACATTTAATACAGGTAGGGTTATACTCGCACAGCGATGGGTCGTTTAAGATCAAACATTTATATTGTCTGTAAGAATACATTTCCGCGATACAAATACACGGTTGACCGTGTAGAGTGCTTGATTCAAAGGGGACATTCTTTACAATCAGACGTGTTTTTCGAACAAACCTTCGGAAATGTCAGAATTGTATTTGTTTGTAAATGTGGAGGAAGTGAGCGTGAACATTTTATCAAAAGTGCGATTGATCCAATTAAAACTTTAGATAAGAGTGCCAAACACGGAGATGGACCTACATTAGAACCGACTGTGAACGTTGTTCATACTAAGTGTTACAGACATCGCTGCAACGTTAAATGGCATTCTTCGAAGTTGGTTTTATTAACCGATGATAACACAAAGGCAATCAATGAATTTAAAGAGACACATAAATCCTCGACTATTGTAGTTACGAAAGCCGATGATATAATAAAAAACGCAAATCTATTGTTGGAGCGGTATGCCTGTGGAAAACTTCGAAATATGGTAGACAAAATGACAACAGAACACAAGTATACAAATGTACTTCAGGATAGAAAAGTACCAGTGCCATCTCAGATCCAGCGGCAAGTTCCATCGAAAAGTGCTTTAATCACTCCGCAGAAAAAATATTCAGTATCGGATTTTGACGATCAGAAAATAAAACATAATGGCTTGCAATCGATTAAACGAAAGGCCAGTGACTTTCAAAGAGGATCATTAAGATCAGGTTTGATTTGTTAATGACTAATGTGAGGAAGAATTATTTGTACACACTTGTAACTTTCATTGCATATAGGGCACAATTGTCAACACACAACAACATGAATATTGCATTTGTTGTGTTTGTTTTTGGTCCCAATACCATTAAACCATTGGAGAGAGAGATAGGTGTCTAATCAGATGGGACATACAATATAGATGAGTTATGTGTAGACAGATTGCAAAACCTTTATTCCAAACTGATCGACCAACATGCCGACATAATTTTCTTTTAAAAGTTGAAAAACTACCGGTAAGCAACAATATATATTAATTCAAAGTATTGCGCCCAACTTTTTTGAAAACAATACCCTTGAAATAAATTTAAAACAAAATAAAGATGAAGTTCGACCTTCGATGCCAAGAAATTCCCGTAAAATCTTGTTTAGTAATATGAGCGAAAAGACAAGTTATCGGTGGAAAGAAAATTCAAGAAATTAAACATTGTTTGGACCAAAAATATGTAGGGTAGGCAGCAAAAGTCAAGGGTCGGTAGGGAGACCAGAAACGGGACTAATTTTTTTGCCTTACAGAAAATACCATATTGGATGCATGGTCATTATGTCCTTGTTGTCCCTTACAGGTCATGAATATTCAAAATTTGCAAGTACTTATGTGATAATCAGATAATGGTCTCGAGGGTTTCTCAGTAATCGCCAGACATTATTCTTAATCTAGCAAAAAACTATATTTCCATAAAAACTTCTATATTTGTTCTATATGTAGTATTGACATGTGTTTAATGTTTGCTGTACTCTGGCGACGTACGATAATCCGTTCTTATTTTGGATGATACAGGTAAACGGTTCAGACCTTCCGAAAACACTGAAACAGACCGAAGAAGCAAGATGGAAATCTTTCTGTTAGATGTGATGGCGCTGTTTGACAGAAGTGATGTTCCGAAAGATGAGTGGCCGCGGATAGAGTATCCAAAGACTAAGTGCTTAAATCGCAAGGTAAATCAGTTAAACACTCAGTTAATCCCTCGCTATTGAATAACAGAATTTATATCAATTATAGCTAGCTAATAATGTTAGAGCACCTATATGGGGCTAACAACTCGCGTCAAGTTATTGAAAGAAACATCAGCTTCTACCATTCTGGTATTGACCTTTAAATGACATAAACATAATGTTTCTTTCATTCATTGCAGATTGTTTCACGGCTATGTACAATAGATTCCAGCGTTATTGGATGTGGATATCAACACCATTTTCTTGAAATATTCTTCAATAGAGATGCAGATGCAACACTGGATGACACTATAATCCAAACATTGAAAAGAAAGCAGATTTTGAACTATCATTTCAATTACGGACCGTTCACTTATCGTCCGTTAGCGGGAATCAATGTTGGAACTAAACTTGCCGGAAGAAATGAGCGAACTGGTACTTTAGGGGGATTTGCAATGAATGGCAGAGACAGCTATGCATTAGTCTCTCGTCACTTTGCCGAAGAACAGGAAAATGGATGCATATACTATAGACATGACAATGGATATTCTGAGTGCATTGCAGTAAAGAAGAACCCAGCTCTACAAGAGAGGGGAGAACTGGATATTGCTGCTGTCAGAATATTGCCTAAAGTTGACATCGAAGACATGCGTTTTAAGACCTCAACAGACCAACCCTCAAATACATTATTATTCAGCTTCCAAGGCCAACACGACAGGCAAATACAACGTCTACTACAAGGAGAGCTTATTTTCGCTTGGACGGCCAACTCTTCTGCTTCTCCAAGCATTGGGAGAATAACCGTGCCTCTCTTTGAAAAACCAAATTGCAATTATAAATATGTGGTCATCGTTAACGATGACCAAGCTCAACGTCCTAGGGAGGAAACATTCGGTAAACCTGGGGACAGTGGGGCCATTGTATGCTCCGACGACAAAGACGGAAACGGCGTCCACGTTATTTCAATGTTCATGGGGCTTCTTCAAGGACGAGATGTCACTCAGTTCTTGACGCTGCCACTGCAACAAGGATTGCAACAAATAAACAGGGAATTGGGCCTGAATTTGCAACTGTCTTAAATCGCCCAGTATATTGTTATATAAGCTGTAAATATTTACGTGTGTAAAACATTTCATTCATTAACATGTTAGTTATATAATACACCTAAGAAGTTTATTTGTTTATATTCATTGCACAATATCATAAAATAAATATCTACATGTATAATGTTTACTTGGAAAAGTAATAACAGTAAGTATACTTAACTTCAATAAAATGTATGCAACCACGTATTGTCAATTGTATATGCGTATACCGTATCTAATTATGATTTTGACAATGTACAATGTATGGCTACTATTATCGTGCTTTATAAAATTATTGTTATTACTTCATACGTAAACGTTAGATCTCTTGAGATTTCATTTTAAATATTGTAAATGTACACTAGATTTCATACTTTTCACTATATGTCTCATAATATGAATACTGCTTACCAATATGTATGTATTAATTTATTTATTTATATAATTTAGTATATGTGTGCATGCTGTCTTTGTGAGAAACCCATAGATGATCTCAATAACCACACACTGTATTTACGTACATTACGTATTGTGTTTTGTATACTGTGGATTATATATCTTATGTTTATCTGATTAAACCAAAAACAAATATGTCGAGGTGCTTTGAAAATGTATTAATCATAAGACAAAACAATATGTACATATGTGTTTTACTAAAAGCGGTATGATTCTGATTGATTTCGTGATGTGGGGGTACTGGATCTAATAACCGGATGTAACAAATCTGGCTGGTATAGTATCCACGGACCGTTCTCAAATGGGCGGGGACGGGAATCGGACCTAGGTAAGACTTGTATGTGCCAAACAGTGGTCTTGCGGGAAAGGAAGACCACTACTAATAAATTATCACTTCAATTAGACATCCAGTCAGTGCTCGAGATAATCTTTTGTACTCATGTGCAACAATCTCGCTTCTCAGCGCGGAGCAAAAAAATCGATACTTCTCACCTAAAATTTGCATTGATTTGATAAGGAACTTTAAATAGTATTTGCTGTAACTTCCTTATTTTTAAACTCTCAGAAAAGTACAAACGGATTTGAAAAGAGAATTTTATGCTCTTTAACATAGTACCATTTATTTTATTTTATTTTAAAATTTAGGCCGGGGCATTTGTACTTTACGCTCTATGTAGGATACGTGGGGCTACATTAACATCCAACAAAATATTTACAATAGGTGCAAAAATAGAGAATTATACCACATTTCAGAGAGTTTTCTTTGTTTTTCTGTATTCGATAACTGTGATATCACTGGTGGGCGGAGTATAACCGTGCGCATAAATTAAAACTAAATCGCAATATACCGCACGCTAAATAAGGTATAACACACTTGTAGCATACTATTACCTAAATATGTTAATTATTAACCTCGTACTGTGGACTCGTTAAATAACTAACATATTTCGGTAAAAGTATGCTACAACTATTACTGATTATAATAAGCCTTTACATCATCTGAGTATAAACATGTAACAGTTACGAATTCCAAAGATGTTAACGGTATTTTTTCTGCGACATTTCTTCGCTGTTAACTAAAGGGCTGATCTAAATATCGATACGAAATATCCCATTGAAGGATATCGCTGTATTGGAGTTTGACGTTATGTTGGCGAACATGAGAAAATTGTGCGTAAATGTACGCCCCGATTTGATTTTCTCTGCGTATTTGTACGTATTTGTGCGCCCAAACTTTTATTTCTATGCGTATCTTTCGATTTTCTGTGCGTAATTTAGGCGTGTACGCGCCTTATCTGGACCTATGAATTCAGTTATCCTTAAAGTAATGTGTGAACTTTATTTATCGGGAATTAAATTGTGATCTTTCGTTTAAAAAATCTGTGACAAAAATTCAGCGCATCCATAACTTTGCTTAAAGCGACGTTTAATGGATTATTCATTCTATTTTAAGATTGTTTGAGCATATCATTCTTATGGTGACATAAAACTGCCAAACGATAACCACTTAAGGTTCGCGAACACATTCGTGTTATCACTTAAGGTTCGTGTTATTTATTTTATAACTTAATAGCGTTTGTGAATTTAACTAGTTAAGATTTGCGTTGTAAGATTATTATCATGATACTTTTCGTGATAGTTAGATAATGCGGAAGACATAGCGCCTAAAATTAAGTGGTATCACGAATATTAACTAGTTAAGATTTGCGTTGTAAGATAATTATCATGATAATATTCGTGTTAAGATAATGCGGAAGACCTCGCGCACAAATTAAGTGGTATCACGAATATTGACTAGTTAAGATGTTCGTTGTCGGATAATTATCATGATAATATTCGTGTTAGTAAGATAATGCGGAAAACTTCGCGTACAAATGAAGGGGTATCACGAATGTTAACTAGTTGATATTTGCGTTATAAGATAATTATCATGATAAAGTTCGTGTTAGTAAGATAATTCGGAAGACCTCGCGCACAAATTAAGTGGTATCACGAATATTAACTAGCTAAGATTTGCGTTGTCAGATAATTATCATGATAATTTTCGTGTTAGTAAGATAATGCGGAAGACCTCGTGCACAAATTAAGTGGTATCGCGAATATTAACTATTTGAGATATGCGTTGTGAGATAATTATCATGATAATATTCGTGTTAGTAAGATAATTCGGAAGACCTCGCGCACAAATTAAGTGGTATCATGATTATTAACTGGCTAAAATTTGCACTGATGAATAATTGTCATGGTAATATTCGTGTTAGTGAGGTAATGCGGAAGATCTAGCGCACAAATTTAGTGGTATCTGGAATATTAACTAGTTAAGATTTGCGTTGTAAGATAATTATCATGATAATATTCTTGTTAGTAAGATAATTCGGAAGACCTCGCAACTCCAAGAAAATGTATCTAATGTCGGTTCTGGGCACTTTTAGACCATTTAGTATAATATTAATATTTGCAAACACTATCTTAAGATTCAGATAAATATCATAATAAATAAGCGGTAACACGAATCTGTTCGCGAAAGCTTAATAGTTAACACGAATGTGTTCGCGAACCTTAAGTAGTTATCGTATGGCAGTTTTATGCCACCTTACAGTCTGACATAATAATGGTATCTACTATTTCTAAATATCTCATTTTCTCGTCTTTTAAATTGAAATATTATATATGACCGAAGTTGTAAAATGTTTGAATATAATATGCGCATAGACCAAGGCGTAAATGTGATACGTTCTATTATACAGTTTCACATAAATAATATCCTGCTGACGAATATTAAGCGCCTGCCTTTGTAAACAGTTTGCTCTACACTATAGGATATACAGACAGACTGCGCCGTCATGTTTGTGTAATGACCCATTCTCATTATTGCTGTGAAAGAAAATCCCCTCTCATTTATCATTAAATCAAGTGTCATAAATGTATTAATTCTATCCGGCTGTTTAATATTACGCACGTGTATTTATATACTATACGCAAGATGTGACAGAATGTGGTTATTTTTGTATAATGAACAATTCTCCTGTTGCTGTAAAGCGAGTAAGAGAAACTGGAATCTCATTAAACTATCGTCATTGCTATTCAACCAACTATCATATAATCAACAAGGAAGAACGAGATTACCACATACAAATATATACAGCTTACGTGTTCGATAAATATTCCCGAGCATATTACATATCGATCATGTGCTTGTGGTGCACAAAATGAGGTTGTTGTATTAAAATTGTACATATTAGCAGAAAATAACATACATTAACATTTAGAACACGTCAGTGTGTTTATTTATTAAATATATTAGATTAATGGTATTGTGTACGTTTAAAAATCAGATACTCCGTTGTTTGACGGATATGTCTTGTCAAAACGCTTTTATTCTGTAAACAGTGATTTTCGGAGATTGACCTAAGCATGCGCGGTTATAAATCCAATAGCGATCATATTTAGTTTAAACCTACCGTATTTATTATAGCTCGATTGTGTAAAAAGCCAGAGGCTTTTTGAGACACTGTTTTCTGGGTAGAACAAGTCCGTTTTTCTGGGTAGAACCAGTGCTTGGTGTCTTTTGAGAAAAATTAGTCGAACGCTCTCCGAGTAAGGATGTAGGGATTGAACCCATGATCGGAAGGTGGACATCGTATCCATTACACTATTGCGAGGTGGACATCGTATCCATTACACTATTACAAGGTGGACATCGTATCCATTACACTATGACAAGGTGGACATCGTATCCATTACACTATTACAAGGTGGACATCGTATCCATTACACTATTACAAGGTGGACATCGCATCCATTACACTATTACAAGGTGGACATCGTATCCATTACACTATTACAAGGTGGACATCGTATCCATTACACTATTACAAGGTGGACATCGTATCCATTACACTATTGCGAGGTGGACATCGTATCCATTACACTATTACAAGGTGGACATCGTATCCATTACACTGTTGCGAAAATAGCGATCACTCAACTACCATGTATTCCGTTAAAAACCTGGATTTTATACATTGTTACACTAAGTTATTTGAGTACAATACATGTTATTCGACCTGAAACAAAGTAACAAACAAAGTCATATAAAATGCGTGGAAATATATAACAGTGCAACGAAGAGAAATTTAATAATCGGCATAATCGCATGTCAAACTGCAAGCTCATCCGATTGGCATAGGCAACCAAATTAACCCTTTTATTAATGACCAAGTGACTTAGGACCTTGCATAAGGCACGACATGTACTTACCCTAATTTATTCTCACGCTATATGACCCATAATTTGATCTTTCATTGAAAGCGGTCACTTATCCTACCCTTTGAGTTTTCCAAACATTTCAGTTTTATGTCATATTCTTTGTCATAATTATAAGCATTTAACAAACGTACGTGCTATTAAAAACAACACGTTTGTTTCTTTCGCGTAGGTAATATGCCCACTGTGTTCAAATGGTGCATGTAGATTGAGCCCAATACATTTTGTTGTTTTGGTAACAAATACAACGGGATATGCCACGAATAACATAAAAGGGTTTAACTTAGTAAATATGGCTTGTTTGAAGCTAAATCATTGTGAACGACAGACTGGTGGATTTGTATAGGACATGTTCAGACTTTTGGGGCAATACGAACTCAGTTATAATATGTATTCATATTTTTCATACATCGTGCCGGGTATTTTCCAGCCAAACATCCTAAGCATACAAGAAAGCATGATGGAAAACTACAGGATGCATGGACGTTCACTCAGAAATGCAGTAGTTTCAAGCTGTGGATTCACCCGGTTTAATACAGTTTTACTGTCAATCCAAAGAAGTAGTGTCAGACGTATTTATGATCCACTTGTATCATTTAACAATACATTTATGAATAATTATGATATCGAAAGTTCAGTTGTTGCGAGCCATAACTAAATGTCCCAGTTACGTACTAGTATATTATACCGTAAAGACTTTCGGTGTCGACTGTTGTTGTAATGGTGATAAAACTAGGCTGTGGCGTTTTATGAAGGACTGACAATTTGAACCTACGGATTATGTATAGATTTCTAGCCACTCAAAAATATACGCTGGAGACGTACTCTAAATGACCCTATTACCGGTGTATAGGTATAACCGGGGTATTCCGATTTTCGTATGTTTACCATGCCCAGGATAGTCATATCCGGTTTCGTTTTTAGACAATCGTTTGCGCCAACTGTTATCGAATAAAAAATGGAAACAATGTTGTCCCAAAATGTAAATACATAAAGAAATAACACAATTATTTCAAGCTATTCCATTTTTGCCAAAATGAATGCGTTTCCAGACATAAAATCTCTCCATTTTTATCCAGTATGTGACAAAACACCACATCTCAAGCGTTCCAACTCAATATATACCGTAATCAAATCACATAATGCACTTACCTCATTAGCAAAACGCTGCTTATCCTACTGCACTAAACTTCTGACCATTCTCATAAATCAATTAAATTTCAATTAGAAATGTCAACTTGACCGTGGAAAGGTATGAATCTGAAATGATTTTATGTTTATCTTGTTTCTATTTGCAACATGTAGCTATTGATAACAAATGAGAACCCCATCACTTGAGTCTGTACAGTGCTGATTTGATTTTATCGGCATATTTAGAATAAAATCGTCAGTTCAGAGTGTCTGGTTTTCCAGAAACCACATTGAGGGAAGAACCTTTTCAACCCATATATTCTACAAATCATGTTTTTTCTCCATTAAAGGTCACACATATGAATTCAAAACGATACATCAGAATTTAGTTCTTTTCTGCAGATTTATAATCGAGTCAGCATGCGGAAGTTTAGTGCAGTAAAACTGTGTGTGTGTGAAGTTTATATATGCACCGGTAATAGGTAACAACACAAACAAATATGGCGGCCATGACAGGGTTAGAAATGTAGGTCAAATAAACAAAATACGATATAATATTCAAGTAAAAAGATTTATTCATTAAATAATTTTTTTTTTTCAAATATGTAACATTCATGTAAATTATAGGACCATACAATTTACAACTTAATTCAAATGTTAAGTACACCGGTAATAGGGTCAAGCAGCATATAACGCGATATATTATGACTTGGTACTATGTATAAATATGTATGCATATGTATATAGGCAAACACTAGCGATAATTATCAAAATCATTGGATAAAAAAAAAAAATGAGGCAAACAAAGGTCCAAAGATGACCTGTACGCTCCACTAGGGACCAAATATTGTTGACAATGACCACTATGCTATGTTCTGATTTATAATAAAATACTGTCAAAAAAAGCTAATGAAAACATTTGCACCGTCGTATGCCACATTTATAATGCTATCTAAAACTTAAATATTAAAGAAATCTGTAACTAACTTATGGAAATTTTCAATAATCAATTTGTGAAAATGTCCCATAATATATCATCTTAACCGAACAACAACTGTATAAGTTGTAATACAAAATCGATTTTCAGGTCTTTCATTGCGTGCTTCAACAGCATCACCACAGCATAAATACAATAGTAAAAAGTAGTAAAAACTTGTGCGTAAGTGTGCACATGCGTCTGGTAAGTTGATTTTGTTCTTGATAATGCTATGTTGAGTCGTTCATGTCCCTAAAGTAGTATCGCTCGATTTCAATCCACTTAATATGCCGCAACTGTATCAACTACTCGCATGATAGCAAACAATTACTAAAGAGTGCGTAATTGTTATCCGATGTACGTTTTCATGTCCATGTATGCATGTTATTTCATTTTTTTAATTGCAGTTTCTTTTAACACGATTTATTTATTTAATAATAATAATAAACTGATCTTTGTGATTATACATGCTGTACATTGTTGACAATAACAACTATGCTTTGTTCTGATGTATAAAAAAAACGTTGCACTAACTTTTAATATTGTAGATAACAGCAAGAGCAGTTTCAAAATGAAGTAATTTCAACGTATTTGTTATTTTTTGGTTAAAGCATAATAATACACGATTGTACAGTGTAAGTGAAATACGTGATTTCAACAACGAATAAAAACAAACAAACAGAAGTATTCCAATTAATCAATGGTTTCGTGTTACTAACACTTCATAATTTATCCATTTCAACTGATGATTATTCATAAAATACACGTTATATACTATAATTATATTTCGCTGTCAGATATTTTATTTCGCATATAATTACGTAGTAACTGTTAATAGTGTTTAAATTGTAATACAAAAATCAATAAGGGTACACTATTTTTCAAGTATTTCATATAGTTTAATGTTCTGTTTGCATGTTTTTTCATAATTTGTGTTGCGCTTGGTTTCAACGCTCTTCCTTTTCTGTTTACAAAAACTGTTGGCAATGTCATTATGAAATATTGGTCAGTTTTCGACTGGATGGCAACACACTCCAGTCATCTAATTGGTTTAACACTTATCTCTCTTTAATGTTGTCGTTTAGTTTATACGTACTCTACGTACTCTAAGATAATTCAAATTAGCAAAATTAATTAACAACTGATCATATTAACTGTTTTATCCTCCTGCTGTGACCATAACATTCAAAATCAATAAGTGGACCATTTGACTATTTTTCAGTGAAAACATTACTAACATAACTGATAACGTGCTTCTGTTTGAGGCATTTGATTGTTTGAAAGTTGGTCGAGTCCATCTAGCAATCTGAGCGATAAATACATAGTTCTGTCCTTGTTTTGTAGTTTGCCCATGAGCATACTGTAAACATGAACCCCTTGGCCGTGAACATCGTCGCTACATATAATCGCGCCACTGTCTGCTGATGTGCCAAAGGCATTTGGATTTGGAATATCTCCGTATGCTGTTGCTCCTGTGCTTTGTTCCTCACAGTCACTATACTCATTTTCAATGATTACATATTTATGCTGCATTCCCCTGACATAGTAAATCGGGATCGATATATTTCCTAAACGCGGGAGGTTTGCTTTAGTCCAAGCATGTATTCTTTCACTTTGTAGTAGCTTCGCTTTTTCCTGCTCAGTTTTAGCCTGAAAGTTAAAAATCATATTATTGTTATGACGACCTCTAGAATTCTTGAGCCTCGTGTCACCTATTATTTGGGGTCGTAAAATTCTGGCAGCTGCAATATGAAGTTCTCCGACATTGTAACCTTGTGCAACAATAGCAAATGGGCGGTTATCGTTAGATTGAGAATGGTTGATATAAATATATTGCTCTTGAACGGAATTACCATGTCCTTGCGCAACTGCTGTCAAGTCACTGTCGGGACCACTACGTTCGGATATCCGTATGCAAACATCCTCTGTTCCTTCAAGTAGATGACGTGCAGTAAGGGCGTATAAATTGTTGTCTTTCATTGCAAAACCACCCAATGTTCCTCGTCTTTCAGCAACTATAAGCTCGTTACCTACTTTGATGTCGCACAAAGACGTCCCTTTCCATGGTCCATAGTTAATGTGGTATTTAGTTATGCTGCGGCGGCTCAAGAAATCACAAAGAGCCACATTATTTGTCTCATTTTATTCTCGGTCGACCATGAATTGAAGGATATCATGTTCATATCCAAATCCTAATACAGAGGCGTCAATTGTGAACAGTTCTTCAGCCAACTATAATAATTGAACAATATAAATAACGCTTAGGCAAACAATACATTATTCAATTATTATTAATACGTAGAACTTCCATGTGACAGTGAAATTACAATATCAAACAATCCACGTAAACTCTACGATTTTGTGAAGGACAGCACGTTTTTCGTTTTCTCATTTTAAACATATCGAAAAAGCAGTTGTATTTAATTAATATAATGTAATAATAATACCAACGGTAAAAATAAGAATGTCCTTGTCATCTTGAAATTACAATGTAAATCAATACATATAGTTCTTACAGTTTCGTCCAAGACAGGAGTTTCTTTGTTTTCTATATCAGGCCATTCTTCTCTCGGTGCGCAACTTCTGTTATAAACAGCCATCACGTCGGATAATAGGCGCTCAAAGGCCGCTTCAGCTGTCGCATGTGTTGTGTCATTAGATAAATATCATAAACTTAACCATAATAAGTTTGAAGTAATTGTTAAATATCTGAACAAATGTTTTTCTTCAAAACATGTTTTTTGTCTTTCAAAAGACCTTTTTCCAAACTTAGTTTGACACTATGCATGAAACTACTATAATGCGAAACTGTACAATGCATTCATTCTTTAATCGAAACCTATAAATGTTAGAATATATGCTTCAACATTCTACCAAGCCAGCATAAATATATAGGACCCATATAGGTCCAATATGAGCTACCATATGGGGCCTGTATGGGCTAACGATATGGGGCCAAATGGGATTTTGCAAACTGTATTTGTATGGGTCCCAGATGGGTTGCGATATGGGATCTATGTGGTTTCCATGTGGACCCGAGGTGGGTCCTGTATGGGGTACCCATATAGGTCCAATATGGGCTTCGATATGGGTCCTGTATGGGCAACCCATATGGGGCCAAGTGGGATTTTGCAAACTGTTTTTGCATGGGTCCCAGATGGGTTGCGATATGGGACCTGTGTGGGTCCCATTTGGACCCAAGGTTGGTCCTATATCGGCTACCCATATGGGTCCAATATTGGCTTCGATATGGGTCCTTTATAGGCAACCCATATGGGGCTATGTGGGATTTTGCAAACTATTTCTGCATGGGTCCCAAATGGGTTGCATTATGGGATACATGTGGGTTCTATATGGATCCAAGATGGGCCCTATTAAAGGCTACCCATATGGGACCCATGCAAAAGGTACAAAAATCCCACTTGGCCCCATATGAGCTGCCCAATTAGGACCCATCCAGGTTTCGATATGGGTCCTTTTTGGGCATCCCATATGGGACCCAGTTGGGGTTGCTAACACTGTTTGCATGGGTCCCATGTAGGTTTCGTTTATGTAAAGGTCCTGTTTGTTATACATACATGATGCATTGCAAAATTCAATAAACAATAACTATTCTATAAATGTTACTCACAAGCTGCGGAGCATATATATATATATATAAATTTCATTATTAAAGTTCATTCTTCAATACATCAACACATTTAATCCTTTCTTACTTTAATTGGATTGCCATTTGCAGAATATAACACTTACTAGTAATTAACATATGTCTGTTGTCGTTAAAGGGTATTCAATAGATGTGTTATTTCCTTTATTTATAATGTTAACTGGACAATACATCACTTGTTTTCTACATGTAAACAGGAAAAATAAACAATCACACACTATTCATGATGACATTTTGGTCTGTGTTACTAAAAATGGACCATACCATTTAGATCATAATAACTAGTCTAGAAAGATACAATTCTGTAAATACAGCATGATTGTGAACTGCACACATGTGGCACAATAAAACAGCAATAAACGAATAACACATTATAGTAAATTCAGACACATTTAAAAGTCAAACACAGTGTCGACAAATCTAAAACTTGATGTGACTCTATAGCACACAGCCTTTACTGGTAGTAAGGTATGATAATGGAATCAAATGCGAGACAACTCCACCAGTAGATATACCAATCTTACAGTATTGCATAGTATGGACCAATTAACCTAACAAAGACGTTTTAGTATGACTATATTATCAGAATTTACCAAAAAAAGTAAACATGTAAATATAGGCCTCTGGCCCAGAATACAACATAAATAACAGTTATACATACTGAAATATACCACCTTGCGTTCATAATTTTGATAATATTTTATGTATCAGGCACAGAATACAGCATATATAAAAGTTTCAATGCGTGTAAATTCCAATAGACAACTGTGTTATCATACAATCAATACAATGTATTTGTCTGGCCCAGAATACAACGTAAGTGTATATTATGGTTTCAAATCAATTCAGACATACCATTGTGTTTTCATACTGGCAATATAATTTATATATCAAACCCACAATACAACATAAACAGTTTAAAACAATTCTGATAGTTGTGTTTTCAAAAGCGCAATATAAAAATGTATCGTTCCGAATTAGAGTACCGCATAATTATAACAGTGCAATACAAAACAATTCAAATAGGCGAATGTGTTAACTTACAAATATCTATTAAGCATAGATAGAGATATATAGTTATTATTTTCAGTAGATAAGCCTGTTATTTTGATACATGTCATTGCATACACCATTGTTATAAAACATTTGAGAATGGTCACAAGACAAAGGCTCACAAACTAATTCAAGTATGAAAATAGTTAGGGTTGTGTTAATTTGTAAGAGCCACATCTCAATGATACTAACTTGATCATGCATTAATATGTAAAAACGATTAAAACTTTCTCACATTGAATACCGAGCCTTCATTAAACAACAATTGATTCAAAACATAAAGCATGATCAAGATAATGTAAAATATAAGGAGGACTGATGTGGTGAAATCAAACTGTAAGCTAGCAATTCTAAACTATTAAGTAATTTCTAAAAAAATCTTTCAATAGTAAAAAAGTTCTGTTTCTTGAATTAAACCTTTTTTAAAGAATATTAGCGTATAATCTTTTTTGTAAACATGTTAAATTACAAGCCTGAAAATATTATAGGGAATATGTGAATTAACAAGAGCTGCCTCAGGACAGGGCGCTCGACTATTCACTACACTTAAAGTCTTTGAAAGTATAATACATTCTGTCAGTGACTTTACGTAATGACCATAAAAACGTATGTGACATTTCAATTGAATACATGTAGTAGTTACAGAGATATGCAGGGCTTCCATTAAGGGAAGTTTGGGAGTCATTTACTCCCAGTTTTTGTCACAGAACTTCCAAAATTGCAGCCATGGAAGTTGCTGAACTTCCAAAATTGCAGCCAAGGAAGTTCCTTCATGTAAGGATGAACAAGTTAGAAGAAAAATTAAGAAATTTTTCTAAATGTATACCTCTTTCACTGAATAAATTGCCATATAAGCACTTGATGAAAAAGAACTGGCCTTAAAAACTTTGAATTTTATACTTAATATACCAATTTCTGAATTGCTCAGGACTTCTGTAGCGCAATACTGTCAAACCTTCAAATATTATGAGCGTTTTGCCGAAATTAGAGGCCAGGAAGTTCAAACTTCCAGTTTTCAAAAGTTAATGAAAGCCCTGGATATGTACTTGCACACAAACTTTAACCTGAATATTTCTAAGTACAAAAACGGTCATAATTCTGCTAAAATCCTAGTCACAGTAATGGGCATTGACTAGTGACCTTATAATATGACCATAAAGACATGTGAGAAGTTTCAGCTGAATATCTGAATTCAGCTGAATTGCAGATAAGAGTTATAGGCCTTGGTCAGTGACCTCACATAATGACCCCGAAGACATGTGTGAAGTTTCAATTACATATCTGTAGTAGTTACATATATATATATATATATATATATACAATGGTACAATGGTACAAAAAAGGGCATTATTCTGCTAAATTGCAGGACAGAGTTATGGACCTTGGTAAGTGACCTTACATAATGACCAAGAAAGCATGTGTGAAGTTTCAATAGAATATATGTAGTAGTACTGTAGTTATTGATATATGTACTTGTTGCACGCAAACTTTAACCTCAATTTTCTAAGTACAAAAAGGGGCATAATTCTGTTAAATTGCATGTCATAGTTATGGGTCTTGGCCAGTGACCTTAAATGATGACCATGAAGGGATGGGTCAAGTTTCAAATGAATATCTGTAGTAGTTACAGAGATATGGACTTGTTGCCCACAAACCTTAACCAGAGCATTATGCCGACGCCGACTGAAATAAATGTCGTGTTCTGTGCTGTTCTGATAAAAATTAAATGTTAAAAAATGAAAATTTGCATTTATTTTAAATAAATTGATATGCTCAAATAATTATCAAATGCTTCATAAGCGAGTTGCTTGTAATATTAGTTTCATCTACATCTAACATTAACAGGCCGTTAGCTTAACTGGATGTTAAAGTTTTGAGCAACTGGGCCCTGATGTGAAGCAATTAAACCACGAGGGCAGTAGCCCGAGTGGTTTGATAACAAGCATCGGGACGACACACTGTTAGTTATTACCGTATTAACCAACGCTAACCTGTCAATTATTTTGATTCCAACACGATCTTCTGTAAAATTCTTCTGTAATTTTAAAGGTTATGAATGAAAACTATAGGAATCTATACTCCGCCCATTTTCCACAAAAGTCCATTCACATGCGTTTCAGTGATGTCAATAAACCATAACAATTCAAAATGACGTCAGCTTCATTGATAAACATTGAGCAAATGGCGTTATACTTGACAGGTAATTGTTGGTTATTGCGATAATAACCAACGGTTTGGAGCTCCGATGCGTAGGAATTAAACCACGAGGGCGGTAGCCTGAGTGGTTTGATGACAAGCATAACGACAAACCGTTGGTTATTAACGCAATAACAAACTGTTACCCGTCAGTTATTTGTCTTTGCTCTTTGTGACCCAATTTGTGAAATTATTCCAACATTCAATTAATTGCCATATAGTGAAGTATGTTTTAATAAATAATGCAACTTCAACAAAAGCAACTATATTGTTTTCCTACTGATAACCCATGCTTTATTTGCACAAAGATTACACGTACAAAGCAACACACACATTTTGAAACAATTGTGATAGTGAAGTAACATTTTTAAATAGTCGCGAAAATACATGATAATTGATATATTTACTTTAATTCTGATTTAAAGTGCAATTATGATTATTAAGTTATGACAAACATTTTTCCAAGTGCAAAACACATATTTACTTACTTGATATTTAAGAACTGCAAGCTGCATTGTGCTCCTCGAAAGAAAATCTGCCTTGAAGTGGTCATAGAAGCACACATTAGACTGACCGATATGGGCATGTTTGCTGGGTCCCTTATGGACTTGCTAGTTAGGAACACATATGGTCTCCCTTGCTGGGACCCATATGGGCTTGCTATTGGTGACCCATCTAGGCGTGCTTTTTGGGGGCCCATACGGGCTTTCTTGCTGGGACCCATATGGGTTTGCTTTTGGGTGACGCATATCCAGGCTTTCATGCTGGGACCCATATTGGCTTGTTTGCGTGGGTCCTACCTGGGACTGATAAGGGCATAACAATGTATGTGGGACCCTTACGGAACCCATGTGGTTAATAAGCCCAGTTATAGCCCATATTGGGTCCCCATAGGCTGGCTTGCCGTGACCCATACGAGCATACTTGCTGGGGACCCATATGGGACCCGTATTGGGTTGAATGTTGGTGTCCAATATGTGCTTGCTTGTTGGGAACCCATGAGGGGATGCTCTTTGTGACCCATATGGGCTAGCTTGTTGGAGACCCATACGGGTCTTTTTGCTGGGACCCATATGGGCTTGCTTGTTTGGTACCCATGTGGGCTCTCATGCTGGGATCCATATGGTCTTGCTGTTGTTGACCCATATGGGTTTGCTTTTTGGGGACCAATATGGGCTGTCTTGCTTGGACCCATATGGACTTACTTGTTTGGGACGTATATGGACTTTGTTTGTTGGACCCATATGGAGCTTACGTGGTTGGCGCCCATTTGGGATTTCTTGCAGGGACCCATATGGGCTTGCTTGCCTGGGACCCAACTGGGTCTGATATGGGGCACATATGGTGTATCAGCCCAGGTATAGCCCATATCGGTCCACATGGGATGGCTTACTGGGACCCATATGGGCATACGTTTTGGGAACCCATGTGGGTTGACTTGCTTGGTCCAATATGGGCCCGGTATGGGCATAAAAATATTTCATGGGGCCCATATGGTATATTTGCCCATGTAAAGCCCATATTGTGCCCATATGGGCTTGCTTGCTGGGTTCGTGATAGGACCAATCTGGGCGTACCAGTTGGAACCCATATGGGCTTTCTTGCTGGGACCTATATGGACTTGCTTGCCTGCGACCCAAGTGGGTTTAATCTGGGCAAGACGATGTATATTGGTCTCACATGTGGAAGATCAGCCCGGATATAGCCCTAATCAGGCCCAAATCTGATAGCTTTACGGGACCCATATGGGCATACTTGGAACCCATGCGGGCTTGCCTGCTTGGTCCAATATAGGCAGAAAAACACATATGGGTCCCACATGGGGCCATATGGTATATTTGCTCAGGTATTTCCCATATTGGGCCCATATAGGCTTACTTGCTGGGACCCATATGGGTCTGCTAGTTGAAAACACACATGGGCTTTCTCGATTGGGACCCATATGGGCTTGCCCTTTGTGACCAATATGGGTCTGTTTATTTGGGTCCCATAGAGGCCTTCTCGCTGGGATCCATATGGGCTTTCTTGTTGAGAACCCTTATGGGCTCTCTGTCTTGGACCCACGTGGGCTTGGTATCGGAGGCCCATATGGAGTTGCTTGTTTGGGACCCATATGGGCTTTCTTGCCGGGACCCATTTGGGCTTGGTTGATGGAGCCTATTTAAGCTTTCTTGCTGGAACCCATATGGGCTTACTAGTTGGGAACCCGTATGGGATTTTTTGTTGGTACCTTTATGGGCTTGCTTGTCTGACACCCAAGTGGGTCTAACATGGGCAAGGTGATGTATATTGGTCCCATATGGGGCCCATGTGGAAGATCAGCCCAGGTATAGCCCTTTTCGGGCCCACATGTTATGACTTACCGGGACCCATATGGGTATACTTGCAAGAAACCCATGTGGGCTTGCCTGCTTGGTCCGATATGGGCCAGATATAAGCTGTGCAAATAATATATGGGTCCCACATGGGGCCCATATGTTATATTTGCCCACCTGTAGCCCATAGTGGGCCTACATGGGCTTGCTTGCTGGGTAATAACTAAATGCGTTAACACATCAGAAATAATCATACAATAAGTACACTTCTCAAACATGTAAAATAACACCACAAACTAAGAACATAATTTTACAGGAAATGTTTTACCGCATTCAATATTTAATGACTTTGGTTTTGTTCCATCCATCTCATTTTCTTTGGTATACCCTTCGACAGCTGTGGAGGAGTGAGACTGCCAAACTTGATGTACATTTGTCTTAAGGAATCTTCGGACATATCGTTCCAACAAACAATCTACGTTTGTTTTTAAGTCTTTTTCAGATGAATAAATACATGTTATGTTTGCTGGTCCAGAATTGCGACGATTTTCAGGAGAGTCGACGCTAACTACGTAATTACATTGTTTGGGAATATCTGCATCACCATGCACAATCGTAACCGCTGGCGAAAACGTCGATTGTGTATGGCTGAACCCTAGACTGCTTATCTTACATTTTTCCGTCCAAAGCCAGTTCCTGATATGAAAGTCCTTTGAAGATCTTTGATTTATCTCCAGAACTGAAATATGTTCTGCGCTTGGAAGAGAACATGCTAATTTCCCCAACGTTTGAAATCTAGTTAACAAAGCCTTCACACGGTCGACTGTGTATTGATATCGCGGGAATATATCCTCATAAAAGTGCAAAAGTAACGCTTCCATTGTGTTTTAATCAAATGCCATAATATACATATAACTTTATTCTCGAGTACTGTTGTTGAATTCAAATTAAAATGTCAACTGCCCGTAATAAAATGTATAATCTGATATAACAACGGCTTTAAAACAAAGGAGCCAAGCATTGGATTACCTTTTAATAGCCTCTTTGTATACACAGCAGATAGCTTGCGCATTGCTGACGTGATCAATTTTGTAATAAAGTTTGCGCTATGTCGAATGTTGAATATCTTTGCAGTCGATTAACTCTGAGGTTTGTAAGACTTGAAAGAACAGTTTTTATCATGCATACCGATTTCAATTTATATTTATAGTCGATTGGATATATAGATATAGATAAGTCATTTGCAACATTTCACATGTATTGAATTGCATTGCATTAATTTGTACAGTACCATGCGGTGAGGTATAGAACGGTACGGTTTGGCATGGGCTGGTTCCATTGCATATATAATTATGTACTTAATTTAGTAATTAAATATATGTTAGTTACCATCAAAAGGTATTCTTGAGGACTTAAGTGCCGATTTTATTCTTTATATATGTCCAGGGATCCATTGAATATTTCAAAACAGTTTATATCCAATGTTAATGTAGAGACTTGTATACACAAATTTATGAATATTTTTCTGTTCCTTTTCATAAAAGATGATGCTCTGAATGGTGTTGTCACAGTAAGGCTGCAAATGTCCAGCGAGGCCCAAGTGGAGTTTGCCTACTACGCTTCCGGTATTGGCTGCCATGACATTTGTGCCTCCTACGAGGATTCAGTGGCAGTAACGGACAAAGATCTTTATAAACAATACAGATTTGTGCTTCCTGCTTGTGCTCAATGTGGTAACCTCGAACCAATACCTAAAAGAAATCCTGTGAAGTAATGTTTATCAAGATATGTAGATCATCAAACAGTTTAATTGGGTATAGTACGGTGTTCCGTTAGGGCCATCGCGATTTTGAATAGAAATCTAAACCGCGATGACACCATGGTACGATGTCGATGACACGATGACGATGGTGCGATGGTATGATGGTGGTAACACGATGGTACGATGGCACGATGGTGCGATGTAACATCGTGTCATCGTACCATCGTGTCATCGTGCGATCGTATTATCGCATCATCGTCATCGTAACATCATGTCATCGTGCCATCATCATCGTAGCATCGTGTCATCACCATCGTACCATCGTGTCATCACCATCGTACCATAGTGTCATCGCCATCATACCACCGTCATCGTACCATCGTGTTTTCATCATCGTACCATCGTGTCATCACCATCGTACCATCGTGTCATCACCATCGTACCATCGTGTCATCACCATCGTACCATCGTGTCATCACCATCGTACCATCGTGTAATCACCATCGTACCATCGTGTCATTACCATCGTACCATCATGTCATCACCATCGTACCATCATGTCATCACCATCGTACCATCGTGTCATCACCATCGTACCATCGTGTCATCACCATCGTACCATCGTGTCAGCACCGTCGTACCATCGTGTTATCACCATCCTACCATCATGTCATCACCGTCGTAGCATCGTGTCATCACCATCGTACCATCATATCATCGGGCCCCACTTAAACTCTGCGGAAGATATATAGTTTATATAGGAAAGTGCGGACGACATAGGCAAGGGAGGATTATTTGAAATCTGCCGACCATATGAGCAAAGAAGGAAAATGCGGACCCCATGGGAAGTTACTGAACAACAGCGTGGTTTTGATATTGTTTATTGATATGTGCATTTTGTCTTAAAAGGTATAATTTCGGTTTTTAAAATAGTAAATCACCAATAATTTTTGGAAAGGAAAATCAACATTTGTCAATGCAGCTGGCATTTTTGATTGTTTCCATAGGACTTATATTGACACAGATTTTCTTCAAAAAATATGGAATGAAATATGAAATATTATACAAGAAAAAGCATCTACGACACAAAAGTTTAAATCAACAAATAGAACATATTTATAAAGGTTCCCAGTCGAATATGACTTTTTTTCCAAAATGTACCCAGTATTTCAGACAGAAAGAAAGTTACTGGAATTTTAAGCCGCTGTCTATGGGATCTTATTCAATACATCGTAATTTTAGTAACAGTTCATATGAACGTTTATGGTGTTTATTCGTCCGGAATACGTTTCTTATTTACGAAAGGCATTGTTCAAAAGCGCTTGGTACGAACGAAATACATATAATGTACATACTGGCTTACTCCAGAGTCATCACCATTTATCGCATACAGACAACAGACGACAGCATGTTACGAAAATGTTAATAATTCACGGATTTCAAATGCGTATATTTGTATTCTAATCGGTAACATGCCCATTATAAACACTTTCTACAAAGTTTTATTTTTATTAACATATTTCGGGACTGCTCCTTTACAACCAGGACAAAATGAAGTCTCTATCCTGAATAATGTCAAATTGTGCATATTTTTTTTTTACAAACAAAGGGAAATAAGTCTGGTGTTTCTGGTCCGATTTTGCTTATATTTGACTTCATCTTTAATCTTATGGTCATAAACAAACTGTTCCGGAGATAGTCGACGTATCACGATTGAGACACTAAAATGCGGAACGATTTTGCGGAAATATTTAAATGCGGGCCAGTGTGCATTACTACAGCGGGCTAAACGGACTCAACGTTGTTCTTCACTCCGATTTTATCTAAATGTCCACTTTTGTATTTTGTGGTTACTGTAGGCGTGGAAAGTGTTTAAATGAAATGCTTTTATACATTTTAAGATTCAACAATGTACTTCGCGTCCAATAAAACCAGATTCTTTTGGTGACTCATCCATCAAAGCAAATAAGATTACTTCAATATAGTTTTTCCTACTACATACATACACGACCCATAACTTATGTTTTTTTTATATATTAAATTTTATTAACATGTACCTATTTTTTATAAGTAACGCAGAAGATTCAATTCGTCCAGTTTTGCCCGCATTATTGCGACCTATATTGCCTGCGGTTAAGTGCTTCCCTCGATCTAAATGTAGTAGATCTGCGATTTAATGTCGTAGACATACGCGAGTAACTGTATACGTTTCACGAACGTACTTTTAATTGATCGTTGTTACAAAGATTATTGATAACTCAAACAAATGCGTCATCAAATAGGTTTTTTTTATTTATGCGTTTCGAAAGTTTACACGTATTTCGGTGACGTCATAGTTAATTCGTACTGCCAATAGTGCTAACCGCACACAACAGAATATGTCAACGTATTTTACTTTAGGAATGGAATTTCTGCTTGGAATTATGGCATACAATTTGTCAAACAAATGCAGCATAAGAACACGATTTTTGGGCAAACATTTGCAACATCGACTTAGAAAGATGGATAAGATGATCAGGATTTATTACAAAGCAAGTGAGTGTATACTCATAACCTATTTGATTTCCTGTTTGACATGCATTTTCGCATCACTACATACTTCTTCCTGGTAAAGTGCCCACTCTGACTACTCTGAGGCATCAACACACTGCTATATATTATGCACCAAACAATATTCTCCCTCCAGTGGGGGGGAGGGTGCAGACGGACCCAGGGAAATTTGACAAAATCTATTTAAGGGGATGTTATC
Organism: Congeria kusceri; assembly: GCA_027627225.1. Taxonomy (NCBI): domain Eukaryota; kingdom Metazoa; phylum Mollusca; class Bivalvia; order Myida; family Dreissenidae; genus Congeria; species Congeria kusceri. Next base: position 40,616,897 of record CM051029.1, on the reverse strand, counting down.
CCCACCCTAGGGCCAAGCATTTTTGTCTGAATCCACAAAGTGGGACATGCTTAATGACAAATCAAATGGCCCAGGGGCGAATATTACCGGGTTCCAAAATACGACCACAGTCTATTTCCCGGGACCCAGAATTATGCGGTGTGACAAATTCCCGCCTGTCGAGAATCTCTTTCAGTCTAAAGTCCCGCATATGCCCGCCCATCATCCCCCCCCCCCACCACACCTGTGGGGAAATACCGTAATTACCCTATGTATTGGGACACCCTAAATATTGGGACACCCCTAGTTTATGAAAAAATATTTTATTTCTTGTGCCCCTTAATATTGGGAAACATTTTAAAATTGAATTATTTCGTGTCCTCAAATATTGGGACACCAAAATAACACCGTATGTTGTCACTGTATAAACATTCCATACCCTGCTAATACGCTTGTGATACGGTATATTTCGCTCGCTTATCTATACATCATAATGTTCACCATAAGGGGTATGTTCGTGGTGCTCTGTGTACACCACTGGAGCACGGTCTTCTCCATGAAGCTTCTCAATTAATAACCATTAAGTCCGCAGCAAGAAATCATTGATCTAATAAACATCAGTTTACCCGCTATATAAAATTATCACAAGAAATCTAGGTCAAACGTGATCTTAGACAGCTACGCCGAAAATGTCAGTTGCGCCAAGCGGAAGACATAAGAAGCGTTAGAATATTTCAACACCCACTAAACCACAATTTCCTTATACATTACTAATGTAAACATTTCCTGGGTCAAATATGCCATATAAATGTTTGGTTCCTATTCCCAGTAACATGTTTATACTTTTTGTTGCTTAAATGTCCAAAATAAAATAAATTTCATCTATGTAATTAATAAAGACATGTTATATACGTGTTTAGCTATATCTGCTGGTATGTACCGTTTTGTACTGATTTCTCGAATATCTAAACAAGCCAACTGCCACGTGTGTAAACCAATTGTGCGATATTTAGTTATGGTAAAAGTTAAACAAATATAAGTAATTTATAGTATTAAATGTATTTCAATTTTAATGTGATATCACTTTTCTTCGTTTTTTGAGAATTGTTCATTACACAAAATTAATTACATTCTGTCATATCTTGCGTTGAGTAAATTAATGTACATGCGTAATATTGAATAGCCGGATAGTGTTATTAAACTATGACCCTTGATAGAATAGTAATGATAAACGAGATGTAATTTTCTTGCACGGAAATAAGAAGAATGGGTCATAATACAAAACTGACGGCACAGTCATCATATAAAAAGGTGCAAACTGTTAACAAAGGCAGGCGCTTAACATTCATCAGCAGGATATAATCTCCGTGTAACCATTTACATGTATAACCCAACGTATCACATCTCCACAATGTTATATGCGCAGATGTAAGAACTTTCTATTCAAACACGAGACACTTGAAGATGTGGAAATAGTAGCGACCATGTCAGAATGATACAATCATAAAATATGAAGATGAAAAATGGATACTGGTACTAATAATGTAGTCTAGAACAGAACACGTACATGTAGTTTTAACTCAGTCTGTATTATATGTGCACTGAATTATCGTAACAGGTTTTAAAATAACACAAATTATCTCCATTTAGTTACAACCCTTTCGGGGGTTCGATGTCCATCCTCGTCCACGTGTGAATGGTCGGTGGGTTCTATACCAGCGGGTTGGATTAACTCCCGATGCACTGAGTAGTCCCACAACACGAAACTATTTCAGTAACAAAAAGCTTTTAGAATTCATATACATGTACTTAGTTTTATGTATTGCATGATGTTCGAAACCCAATGCATATTTGCTTTTATTTCATAAGATATGCAGAGACTGATATTAGACATGAAGAGAAAGCAAACATTTACTTAAATAAGAGTACTCGTATTTTAAACGGAATCAAAAGACACTTTATATATTTGTTTTTCATTAAAAAGTCTCAACAGTTATCAAATCAGAAAATACTGAGTGATTAAAGCAAATATTTGCTTTAAAATCTTGAACGTGTATATACACAGGTTTAAAACATTCAATCACTTGTACATTTAATATTTACTTATTCACATATTCAATTCAATTCGTTTATTTTGTAATATAAGGCCTCCGGCCCATAATACAAGCATTACAAGCATCAAGCAATGTTAATGGCATTTTCCAGATATAAGAAATATATAATAATTTGTGTGAGGAATGTTGATAATTATTCAATAATTATACAGATTTCACTATGTACACGTACAGTAATAACACAACGAGGTAATAAAAATTGCATAACTGAGGTAATTTTTACAATACTTGCAACATAATGTTTGTATCGTTATACACATCAAGACTATAAAATGATTGCTAAACTGCCTATTCAATGTTCGGGTTATACACGTCAAGAATATAAAATAGTAGCCAAGTTGTCTATTCTATATTCACATTGTTATACACAATAACAATATGTAACATTGGGTAAACTGTTAATTTAGTTGTTCATACCGTTTTACACATCAATAATATAAATGTTCATGTTATACACATCAAGGATATAAAATAGTAACCTATTTGTCTATTCAATATTCACATTGTTATACACAATATATGCAACAATGGCTAAAATGTTAGTTTAGTTGTTCATAACCTTATACACATCGATAATATAAATGTTCATATTATACCCATCAAGAATATAAAATAGTAGCTAAATTGTCCATTCAATATTCACATTGTTATACACAATAATAATATGCAACAATGGCTAAACTGTTAATTTAGTTGTTCATACCGCTTTACACGTCAATAATATAAAGTAGCTGCTATAATGTCCATTCAAATAACGCAAAATAAACATGTTACAATAGACTTGCTCTTAAAGTAAATGCAGCGTCCAGATATCTTGCGAGTGCAAAAATGCTTTGCACATTTGTATTAGACATGATTTTTATAAATAACTGCTCAGTTGCGGGCAATGTCAACCAAATGTCTCTAAAATAACGTTGCCGTAAGTCGACGTACGTGGGACAGACAATTAAAAAATGTAATTCGTTTTCTATGCTGTAGACATTTCTATGTAGGCATAACGGGCAAAACCTAAACTCTCGATCAATTCCAATATAACGACCCTTCTCTATCATTAACTGGTGGCCAGAACAACGAAAATTTGACAAACAATGTTTTAAACGATACGTCAAAGGTACTGATATATATTTTTCTGGTTCAATCAATGTTTTATAAAGCTTATAATGTAAACCCTTCGACGTAGAGTTTATATCTCCGAGAAGCGATTGTCTAGCACAGTCCGTGAGTCTTTTACAGAATATATCAAGAAAAGCTACATCGTTTCCGGGTCCATCGGAAATCCAAACGTGTCCAAAGCCGTGAAGAAATAGAACCCTCTTGACACAGGTTGCCCAAGTAGTTCTCCCGATTTCATCATGGCGTCGCAACATCAGATAGCACTGTTTTGGGTATCTATTTGTTTGCATCTTTGTTAGCTTTACCCAATATTTAATGCATCTACACATATATGACACAAATAAAGGTAGACGACCACATTCACTTAGTGCAAAATTGTTTGTTACATTCTGATTTAGGCACGTGATCCTTTTGCAAAATTGTACCTGGACACTTTCAATAGTGTTCCAGGTCTGGTACCCCCAGAGCTCAGACGAATAGAGAATTATAGGTTTCACAATTGAGTCGAATAATTTAAAAGCTTCGCTATGATTAAAGAAACCAAAATGTTTCTGGTAACGAAATATTGAACCCATCGCTTTCTTCGCTTGGTTGACTAATGTTTGTTTAGTTTTCGTCCAGCATAACTTCGGGGTAAAGAACGAGCCCAAATACCTATAAAAGGAAACTATTTGCACGGGTGTGTTATTAAAAATCCAGTGTTCATATCGTCTTAGTGGACCACCGTTGCGGAATACCACAATTTTTGATTTCTCAAGATTGAGCCTCATTCCCGTAAAATCGCAGAATTCGCTTATCCTGTCAATTTGACTTTGTAGCTTACCAGCCGTTTCAGCTACGGCTGCAATGTCATCAGCGAACAAGAGAGCCTGGATTTCATCGACTTCGTTAGAAATAAAAATTCCACTACCACAATGTTGTTTCAAGTACGAGACAAGATCGTTTATAAACAGCGCGAAAATAATCGTCGAACTTACACACCCCTGCTTGGTACCTATGTGGCACGAGAAGAAGTCCGTAAGACCGTTCTTCAGTTTCACACATGAGCGTAATTGGCTGTACATGGACTTCAATACTGACAACAGTCGGCTGTTTCTATCAACACCTTTGCGTATCAGACTATTCCATAACTGATGGTGCTTGCAACCGTCGAAAGCCTTAAAAAAGTCAATGAAAAAAACGTACAAACGTCCCCCTCGCTTAGATATATATTTCTGCACTATTGCGCTAAGGTTAAAAATATTGTCGGTAGTACTATAGCCAGCTCGGAATCCTGCCTGTGATTCACTGATTGCTCCGTATTCATCAGACCAACGAGTAAGTCTCATACTTAATATTTTCATAAAAAGTTTGCCTAGACTATTTGCGACAGAAACAGCTCTATAGTTATTCGGGTCCGTAGTGCTTCCTTTTTTGTGGATAGGGGTTATTATGCTATCGCACCATTCCTTAGGAAAAGTCTCGGATGACAGCAAATGATTAAACAACTCACTTATGTAAGGTAGGGTGATATGTATTGTGTGTTTATACATTTCCATGCACGTGCCATCTGTACCAACCGCACATCCATTTCGCAATTCTTTAAGACTGTTCAAAATTTCATTTGCACTAATTTCTCCGTCTAAAATATCGTTATTTCTAGTTTCGTTCACGAAGTCAAAAATGTTTGCATTATCTGTCTCCGGCGACATGTCAGAAAACAAAGTTTCAAAATATTCCCGCCAGTCGTCTGCAGATATTTCATTAGAATCATCATTACGTGCGTTCTGGGCCTGTTTAATGCTTTTCCAGAATGCTTTTGGATTCGTTCTGTTGTCCACAAGAGCATCACGCTTTGACCTTTGCAGTGATAAACATTTTGCACGACATAGGTTTTTGAAGGTATTTTTACTCTTAATAAATTCCTCTAAATCATGTTTGGAATTGGTTAGTCCATAACGTCTTAATTTGTAGTACTTCTGGTATTTAGCTTGATTACAATCATCATCCCACCATTCTGGTTGCTCGTTATGACGATTTTGCTTTGAAACTTTTAACGGGGGATATGTGCGTTTCATGCAAATTCCAGCTTTCTGAAACAATGACACGGACTCATTATAACTGTGACTTATATCATTTTCAATAGAGCTCAGGAATGTGTTAAATAATGCTTCAAACGTGTTTACGAATTCCTCTTTTGAAGATTCTCGCCACTTATAGGTGTCAAATGAGTTTAAGTGTTCGTCATTTCTTATTGGTTGTTCTTCGTCCACTATCGCGGCCAAGCTTAATGTCAAATTGCAAACAATAGGGAAGTGATCTGAGGCAACAAAATTGTCGACGTAAAAATCGGTTATCGACGGAAAGAGGTCCGTCGATGCCAAAAAATAGTCTACAACACTACTGCCACTATTAGTAGTGCACGTTATATTTCCATTAATATCGCTATATCTACCATTCAACATGTGGACACTTTTAATGCAACATAACTCTATTAGTGAAAGGCCGAATGAGTTATATTTATCGTCCCTATTGGCACGAGGCATACGAAAATCGTCTCCTGGGTAGGGAACATCGTCATTATAAATATAGTACAGGTTATCTTCTTCAATAAAGTCATCGATATCCTTCACCCTCGCATTTAGATCACCACCAATCAGAAACAGAATGTCGCCTATATCAGATTCTATATGAGATAACTTTTCTTGCAAGAGTTTGATTCCGTTACTATTTTCAGGGTCATATATGGGTGATTTTTCAGGTGCAACATATGTGAAATATAGAACCAAATTTCTGTTAAATCCGGTGAATAATCTATCAATACTGTGTATACAACTTAACATACAAAGCAAATATTTTGTAACTGTAATGTCTCAAGAGATCGTGTGTCGACGCATGACGTCACAACAGTGTTAATACGCCAGTAGAGTAGTTACCATAACTTGAGTACTTTTGAGTCGTATTCATATTTTATAACGTTCCCTTGAATGAATAGTTATGAACATGTATATAAATATATATAATACCCCTACTGTATCCTAGTTTACCAAATATGTCGATGTTAAAATAAAACAGTTATAATGAACAACAATGATCTAGTTTGAACTAATTGTGTTATTTATACGTATGAATTGTTTAAATATCTTACCGCCACTATTAAAACATTGTTATTATTAGTGTTTTTTTTTAATCATAACCGCCTTACGACACTAGATGTCAGCTTTGAAAGATTTGAAAATTAACATATTGAAGTTTGCACCTTTAAAAAAAATGCCACCAACATAGAAACTAACATACTTTATCAAATTTTGTTTCTAGTATATGAACCTTTATTGAACACATTAACATAACAAACTACTTATGAAGACACACAATTAACATTTCAAATACTTATGTATCAAAAACTCCAGGTGTTGCGTGGTAAAATGAGATCACCTTGACAATCACTCGACTCAATAAATTAAGATCCGTGAAGTTGGCTATGAGATCTGACATCAACATTCAGCTCTGAATTCGATTATTGCATAGCTAGCTCTGAGATCTACATTCAGCTATACATATATATTACAAGGCAAGTGGGGAGTTGTAAAGAGCTGGCTCTGCATTCAGCTCCGCATTGCAAGCCTACGAGTGGTAACTTATTTTCGCCAGATGACTATATACTATTAATAATTCAACAAGAAAACACCGTATCGAATACAAACCTGGCTCTGTATTCAACTATGAATTCAGCTCCGCATTGAAAGCCTATGATGAAGAACACATTTGCACACTAGTACTACAAACTGTTATAACAAATATAAAATTAACACAGAATCGAATACAGACATGGCTCTGTATTCAGCTCGGAATTCAGCTCCGCATTGAAAGCCTACCATAAAGAACACATTTGCACACTAGTACTACAAACAGTTATAACAACTATAAAATTAACAGAAAATCGAATACAGACCTGGCTCTGTATTCAGCTCCGCATTGCAAGCCTTTGAGTGGTTACTTATTCGCGCCAGATCACTACATTATCTGAATAAATCAACAAAAAATTCACCGTATTAAATACAGACCAGGCTCTGAATTCGGCTCCGCATTGAAAGTCGATGATAAAAAACTCATTTGCGTCATACCAATTCTCGCTGGTAACAAAAGAACTAAACTATGTACTTAACACAAGAACGAATACAGAGATGGCTCTGTATTCAGCTCTGAATTAAGCTCCGCATTGCAAGCCTATGAGTGGTAACTTATTTGCGCCAGATCATTACATAGTGTAAATAAATCAACAAGAAAACACCGAATCGAATACAATTACCTGGCTATTCAGCTCCGCATTGCAAGCCTATGAGTGGTAACTTATTTGCGCCAGATCACTACATGATCTTAATAAATCATTAAAAATTTCCGTATCGAATAGAGACCTAGCTCAGTATTCAGCTCTGAATGCGGCTCCGCGTTGAAAGCCGATGATAGAAAACTCATTTGCTTCATACCAATTCTCGCTGGTAACGAAATAACTAAACTATATATTTAACACAAGAACGAATACAGAGCTGGCTCTGTATTCAGCTCTCCATTCAGCTCCGCATTGCACGCCTATGAGCGGTAACCTATTTGCGCTAGATGACTACATGGTATTAATGAAACAACAAGACAACACCGTGTCGAATACAGACTTGGCTCTGTATTCAGCTCCGCATCGATGGACTATTCTAGAAAACATATTTACAACTACTAAAAAAATACCAGAACGAATACAGAGCTGGCTCTGTATTCAGCTCTGAATTCAGCTGCGCATTGAAAGCGTAGGATAGAGAACGCATTTGCACAATGCCACCGCTTGCTATTTTAAAACTATGTTATTTACACAAGAACGAATACAGAGCTGGCTCTGTATTCAGCTCTAAATTCAGCTCCGCATTGCAAGCCGTTGAGTAGTAACCTATTTGTGCCAGATGACTGCATGGTATTAATAAATAAATAAGAAAACACAAAATCGAATACAGATCTGGCTCTGTATTCAGCTCTGAATTCAGCTCCGCATTGAAAGCATATGATAAAGAACACATTTGCACACTAGTACTACAAACTGTTATGACAACTATAAAACTAAAACAGAATCGAATACAGACCTGGCTCTGTATTCAGCTCTGAATTTAGCTCCGCATTGCAAACCTCCAACAGAATATACTTTCTCCCAAAATCTACCCTCCGTTATGAAACAATAACCACTTAAACTAACACCGAATTGAATACAGACCTGGCTCTGTATTCAGCTCTGAATTCAGCTCCGCTTTGCAAGCCTGTGAGTGGTAACTTATTTGCGCCAGATCACTACATGATCTTAATAAATCATTAAAAATCATCGTATCGAATAAAGAAATGGCTCTGAATTCAGCTCCTTATTGAAAGTCGATTATAGAAAACTCATTGCGTCATACCAATTATCGCTGGTAACAAAATAACAAAACTATGTACTTAACACCGAAACGAATACAGAGCTGGCTCTGTATTCAGCTCTGAATTCAGCTCCGGATTGCAAGCCTATAATAGAGAGCACATCTGCACACAACTTATTTGCGACATATCAAAACTAGATGTTTATCAATCAACAAAAAATCACCGTATCGAATACAGACCTGGCTCTGTATTCAGATCTGAATTCAGCTGCGCATTGAAAGCGTAGGATAGAGAACGCATTTGAACAATGCCACCGCTTGCTATTATTTACTCTATGCTTTTACCACAACAACGAATACAGAGCTGGCTCTGTATTCAGCTCTGAATTCAGCTCCGCATTGCACGCCTATGAGTGGTACCTTATTTGCGTCAGATGACTACATAGTATTAATGAAACAACAAGACAACACCGTATCGAATACAGACCTGGCTCTGTATTCAGCTCTGAATTCAGCTGCGCATTGAAAGCGTAGGATAGAGAACGCATTTGAACAATGCCACCGCTTGCTATTATAAAAACTATATTATTAACACAAAAACGAATACAGAGCTGGCTCTGTAAACAGCTCTGAATTCAGCTCCGAACTGCAAGCCTATGATAGAGAACACATTTGCACACAACTTATTTGCGAGTTGCGACAGATCACAACTAGGTGTTTATAAATGAACACAAAATATCACCGTATCGAATACAGACCTGGCTCTGTGTTCAGCTCTGAATTCAGCTTCGCATTGAAAGCGTAAGATAGAGAACGCATTTGCACAATGCCACCGCTTGCTATTGTAAAATCTATCTTATCAACACAAGAACGAATACATAGCTGGCTAAGTATTCAGCTCTGAATTCAGCTCCACATTGCAAGCCTTTGAGTGGTAACCTACTTGTACCAGATGACTACATGGTATTAATAAATCAACAAGAAAAACACAGTATGGAATACAGATCTGGCTCTGTTTTCAGCTCTGAATTCAGCTCCGCATCGATAGACAATGCTAGAAAACACATGTGCACGATACCACCACAGGCTGTTATAAAAACTATCAAAAAACACCAGAACGAATACAGAGCTGGCTCTGCATTCAGCTCTGAATTCAGCTCCGCAATGTAAGCCTATGATGGAGAACACATTTGCCCAAAACTTATTTGCGACAGGTCACAACTAGATGTTTATAAGTCAACAAAAATAACACCGTACCGAATACAGATCTGGCTCTATATTCAGGTCTGAATTCAGCTGCGCATTGAAAGCGTAGGATAGAAAACGCATTTGAACAATGCCACCGCTTGTTATTATAAAACTATATTATTAACACAAAAACGAATACAGAGCTGGCTCTGTTAACAGCTCTGAATACAGCTCCGCATTGCAAGCCTATGAGTGGTAACTTATTTGCGGCAGATCACTACATAGTATTAATAATTCAACAAGAAAACACCGTATCGAATACAGACCTGGCTCTGTATTCAGCTATGAATTCAGCTCCACATTGAAAGCCGATGAAAGAAAACTCATTTGTGTCATACCAATTCTTGCTAATTAAAAGAACTAATCTATGTACTTAACACAAGAACGAATACTGATCTGGCTTTGTATTAAGCTCTGAATTCAGCTCCGCGTTGAAAGCCTATGATAAAGAACACATTTGCACACTAGTACTACAAACTGTTATAACAACTACAAAACTAACACAGAATCGAATACAGACTTGGCTCTGTATTCAGCTCTGAATTCAACTCCGCATTGCAAGCCTATGAGTGGTAACTCAATTGCGCCAGATCACTACATGATCTTAATAAATCAGCAAGAATCACCGTATCGAATACAGACCTGGCTCTGTATTAATCTCTGAATTTAGCTCCGCATTGCAAGCCTAATAGGGGTAACTTATTTTTGCGCCAGATGACTACATAGTATTAATAAATCAACAAGAAAACACCGTATCGAATACAGACCTGGCAGTGTATTCAGGTCTGAATTCAGCTCCGCATTGCAAACCTCTGACAGAAAACGCTTTCTCCCAAAATCTACCCTCGGTTATAAAACAACAATAACCAAAACTAACACCGAATCAAATACAGACCTGGCTCTGTATTCAGCTCCGCATTGAAAGCCGATGATAGAAAACTCATTTGCGTGATACTACTTCTCGCTGGTAACAAAAAAACTACTATTCTCGCTGGTAACAAAAAAACTAAACTATGTACTTAACACAAGAACGAATACAGAGCTGGCTCTGTATTCAGCTCTGAATTCAGCTCCGCATTGCAAGCCTATGAGTGGTAACTTATTTGCTCCAGATAACTACATAGTATTAATGAAACAACAAGACAACACCATATCATTGCGAGTTTGATTATTTTCGCAGATTTATGCTTAATTTCTTAATAATTTGAATACATATAAAAGTGTTTTGTCAAATACAATAAGTTGTACAAGTGCGCTAATATTCGTAAACGATACGACATTATGCAAACTACACTAAATGTAAAATAATTATATATTTATCGTAGATAAAGATGCGATACTACGAAAAACGCGACACTACGAACCAATCCATGTCTCTCGTGACTATTCGTAACATCCTTATTCGATTATATATTACCCCTATTCCACAGACACGCGAATGGCACGAATTGCTAACAATTTAAAAAAAAATACTAACAAATCAAATTGGGCATTACAAGTAAAGGAACTTATCGAAAGCATGGGTCTTTATGAAGTATGGTTATCTCAAGGAGTAGTCAATACTAACGCGTTGTTACAAGTTTTTAAACAAAGAGTAAAAGACTGTGTTATACAAAATTGGCACGAGCGATTACATTTATCCTCAAGGGCGAATACGTACTCGTTATTTGCAAATTTAAAATTTCAGTGCTATCTTGATAATGTCAAAATTAAAACGTTCAGGGCCCAGTTGCTCAAAACTTTAACGGGAAATTAAGCTGACAGCCGTTAACTTTTGGATGAGGTTTTTGATGTAAATTAAATGTTAAAATGTTAAAATGTTAAAATTTGCATTTATTTTAAATAAACTGATATGCTCAAATAATTGTTAAATGCTTCATAAGCGAGATGCTTGAAATATTAGTTTTATTTACATCTAAAGTTAACAGGCCGTAAGCTTAACTGGCCGATAAAGTATTGAGCAACTGGGCCCAGAACAGCATCAAGTCGCTTACGTGTCTCCTCTCATAGATTAGCCATTGAACGAAGTAGATGAAATAAACCGAATAAGATACCTAGAGAAGATAGAACATGTCAACTGGGTAATACAATAGAAGATGAGTTTAATTTTATTTTTGAATGTTCTCTCTATCACACGGAAAGAAAAGAATATGTACATAAATCGTATTGGAAACGACCAGACATTCCTAAATTTATCGAACTTATCAGTAAAACGTGCGACCTTTATCTATAAAGCATTCAACTGCATGACTCAACATTTTGCGACCTTTATCTATAAAGCATTTCAACTGCATGACTCAACATTTTAACGTATACATGTATATGTACTGTAAACTACTAATGTAACTTACTTTTCCCCATATAAAATTATTTCATTTGTGTTACATGTATAATGTCGTGATATTTTATCTCACATACAATTATTTGTGTGCTATCTGTACACTGTCATGATATGTTATACAACATGGATCACTATGTTTCTTTATACTTTATTGCTGTTTAATAACTGTTTGAACTCATGGGCTTATGCTTATTGATCGAAATAAAGTTCTTCTTCTATTGTTTTCAATAGTAAATATATATGAAAATACAAGTGTGGCGGCAAAGATTAATGTTGGTGACACACCCTTAGTCTGTGTCCAAACATGTGCCGTGAGAGCATCAGTGCCTGTGACACATCTAGTTTTATTAGTTTAGTATCCAGTGGTCTTATGGAAATCAAATAGATAAAATAAAGCGTAACTATTCTTCGCAAAATACGTTTATTATATTATTTATTTTATATCTAACAGAATTAATAAAAAGTAACAGGACGACCTCGCTCGCTCAGTCGAGCACTGACAATTATATGAACCAACTGTAATATCAGCTATATATACGTCTAAACAAAATTAATAAAATAATTAAGTAATGGTCTTACATCGTTGTCGGATTTATATCTGAATACAAAGCTGAATTCAGAGAGCCGGTCTGTATTCGTTGCGGTGTTATTTTCGGTTCCTTTTGAAACAGCGACTTGCAGTATGACGCACATGTGTTTGTATAATAAACTTTCAATTCAGAGCTGAATACAGAGCTGAATCCAAAGGCAGGTTTGTATTCGATTCGCAGTAATTTTGGGGTCTTTTTGAAACAGCGACTAGTGGTACGACGCATATTTTTTTTATTTAACAGAATTTCAATTCAGAGCTAATCCAGAGCTGAATTCAGAGCCAGGTCTGTATTCGATCCGGTTTTATTTTGAGGTCCTTTGGAAACATCAACGAGTGGTATGACGCATGTGTGTTTCTGAAAAAGGCTAACAATGTAGAGCTGAAAACAGACCTGAATTCACAGCCAGATCTGTATTCGTTGCGGTGTTGGGTTCATTTGGGATAAGCGACTAGTAGTATGACGCATATGCGTTTGTTGATAAACTTTCAATTCAGGGCTGAATACAGAGCTGAATTCAGAGCCAGATCTGTATTCGTTGCGGTGTTGTGTTCATGTTGTATTAGCTACTAGTGGTATGACGCATATGTGTTTGTAAAATAAACTTTCAATTCAGAGCTGAATACAAAGCTGATTTCAGAGCCAGGTCTGTATTCGATTCGGTGTGTTTTGGGGTTCGGTTTGAAACAGGGAAAGTGGTATGACGCATGTTTGTTTTTATAACAGGCTTTCAATTCAGCTGAATACAAAACTGAATTCAGAGCCAGGTTTGATTTCGATTCTGTGTTATTTTGATTCGTTTTGTTTTGGCGGATAGTGGTATGACGGTTATGTGTATCTAAAAAAAAATTCATTTCAGAGCTGAATACAGATCTAAATTTAGAGCCAGGTCTGTATTCGATTCGGTATTATTTTGGGTTTCTTTGAAACTAGTGGTATGACTCATATTTTTTCTATGAAAGAATTTCAATTCAGAACTGGATACAGAGCTGAATTCAGGGACAGGTCTGTATGACGCCTATTTGTTTCTATAACAGCTTTCAATTCAAAGATGAATACAGAGCTGAATTCAGAGCCAACTCTGTATTCGTTGCGTTGTTATTTTTGGTTCCTTTTCAAACGGCGACTAGTAGTGTGACGCACATGTGTTTGTATAATAAACTTTGAACTGAATACAGTGCTGAATCTAGAGCCAAGTCTGAATTCGATTCGGCGTTGTTTTGTGCTCTTTATAAAACAGCGACTAGTGGTATGACGCATATTTGTTTCTAAAACAGACTTCCAATTCAGAGCTGAATCCAGAGCTGAATTCAGAGCCAGGTCTGTATTCGATTCGGTGTTATTTTGGGTTAGTTTTGTTTTAGAGGCTAGTGGTATGACGATTAAGTGTATCTATAAAAATACTGAGGACTGAATACAGAGCGAATACAGAGCCAGGTTTGTATTCATTGCGTGTTATTTTCGTGTTTTTTGTGTTTTTTTTTGCAACAGCGACTTGTAGAATGACGAACATTTGTTTGTATAATATACTTTCAATTCAGAGCTGAATACAGAGCTGAATCCAGACCCAGGTCTGTATTCGATTCGGAGTTATATTGGGTTCTTTTGTAAACAGCGACTAGTGGTATGACGCATATTTGTCTTTATAACAGACTTTCAATTCAGAGCTGAATACAGAGCTGAATCCAGACCCAGGTCTGTATTCGATTCGGAGTTATATTGGGTTCTTTTGTAAACAGCGACTAGTGGTATGACGCATATTTGTCTTTATAACAGACTTTCAATTCAGAGCTGAATACAGAGCTGAATCCAGACCCAGGTCTGTATTCGATTCGGATTTATATTGGGTTCTTTTGTAAACAGCGACTAGTGGTATGACGCATATTTGTTTTTATAACAGAATTTCAATTCAAAGCTGAATACAGAGCTGAATTCAGAGCCGAATAAGTTAAAACTCATAGGCTTGCAATGCGGAGCTGAATACAGAGCTGAATACAGAGACAGGTCCGTATTCGATACTGTGATTTCTTTTTCATTTATAGAAATCTACTTGTGATCTGTCCCCAAAACGTTTTGTGCAAATGTGTTCTCTATCATAGGCTTGCAATGCGGAGCTGAATTCAGAGCTGAATACAGAGCCAGGTCTGTATTCGATTTGGTGTTAGTTTTGGTTGTTGTTGTTTATAAGAGAGGGTAGATTTTAGGAGAAAGTGTTTTCTATCAGAGACTTCCAATGCGGAGCGAATTCAGAGCTGAATACAGAGCCAGGTCTATATTCGATACGGTGTTGTCTTGTTGTTTCATTAATACTATGTAGTCGTCTGGCGCAAATAGGTTATCACTGATAGGCGTGCAATGCGTAACTGAATACAGAGCTGAATACAGAGCCAGCTCTGTATTCGTTCGTGTATTAAATATATAGTTTAGTTAGTTTGTTACCAGCGAGAATTGGTATGACGCAAATGAGTTTTCAATCATCGGCTTTCAAGGCGGAGCTGAACTCAGAGCTGAATTCAGAGCCAGGTCTGTATTCGATACGGTGATTTTTAATGATTTATTATGATCATGTAGTGATCTGGCGCAAATAAGTAACCACTCATAGGCTTGCAATGCGGAGCTGAATTCAGAGCTGAATACAGAGCCAGGTCTGTATTCGATTCTGTGTTAGTTTTATAGTTGTTATATGATTTTGAAGTACTATTGTGCAAATGTGTTCTTTATGATAGGCTTTCAATGTGGAGCTGAATTCAGAGCTGAGTACACAGACAGGTCTTTATTCGATTCGGTGTTAGTTGTGGTTGTTGTTGTTTTATAACGGAGGGTAGATCTGGGGACAAATTGTTTTCTGTCAGAGGTTTGCAAAGCGGAGCTGAATTCAGAGCACAGAGCCAGGTCTGTATTCGATTCTGTGTTAGTTTTATAGTTGCTATAACAGTTTGTAGTACTAGTGTTCAAACGTCTTCTTTATAATAGGCCTGCAATGCGGAGCTGAATTCACAGTTGAATACAGAGCCGGGTCTGTCTTCGAGTCGGTGTTTTGGTTGTTGTTGTTTTATAACGGAGGGTAGATTTTGGGAGAAAGTCATTTCTGTCAGAGGTTTGCAATGCGGAGCTGAATTCAGAACTGAATACAGAGCAATGTCTGTATTCGATTCTGTGTTAGTTTTATACTTGTTATCACAGTTTGTAGTACTAGTGTGCAAATGTGTTCTTTATCATAGACTTTCAATGCGGGAGCTGAATTCAGAGCTGAATACAGAGCGAGGTCTGTATTCGATTCGGTGTTAGTTTTGGTTGTTCTTGTTTTATAACGGAGGGTAGATTTGGGGAGAGAGTGTTTTCTGTCAGATGTTTGCAATGCAGAGCTGAATTCAGAGCTGAATACCGAGCCAGGTCTGAATTGGATTCTGTGTTAGTTTTATAGTTGTTATATCAGTTTGTAGTACTAGTGTGCAAATGTGTTCTTTATCATAGGCTTTCAATGCGGAGCTGAATTCACAGCTGAATACAGAGCCAGGTCTGTCTTCGATTCGGTGTTAGTTTTGGTTGTTGTTGTTTTATAACGCAGGGTAGATTTTGGGAGAAAGTGTTTTCTGTCAGAGGTTTGCAATGCAGAGCTGAATTCAGAGCTGAATACAAAGCAAGGTCTGCATTCGATTCTGTCTTAGTTTTATAGTTGTTATAACATTTTGTAGTACTAGTGTGCAAATGTGTTATTTATCAAAGGCTTTCAATGCGGAGCTGAATTCAGAGCTGAATACAGAGCGAGGTCTGTATTCGATTCGGTGTTTTCTTGTTGATTTATTAATACTATGTAGTCATCTGGCGCAAATAAGTTACCACTCACAGGCGTGCATTGCGGAGCTGATATCAGAGCTGAATACAGAGCCAGCTCAGTATTCGTTCTTGTTTTAAGTACATAGTTTAGTTGTTTTGTTAGCAGCGAGAAGTAGTATGACGCAAATGAGTTTTCTATCATCGGCTTTCAATGCGGAGCTGAATTCAGAGCTGAATTCAGAGCCTGGTCTGTATTCGATACGGTGATTTTTGTTCATTTATTATGATCATGTAGTGATCTGGCGCAAATAAGGTACCACTCATAGGCTTGCAATGCAGAGCTAAGTTCAGAGCTGAATACAGAGCCAGGTCTGTATTCGATTCGGTGTTAGTTTTGGTTGTTGTTGTTTTATAACGGAGGGTAGATTGTGAAAGAAAGTGTTTTCTGTAAGAGGTTTGCAATGCGGAGCTTAATTCAGAGCTGAATACAGAGCCAGCTCTGTATTCGATTCTGTGCTAGTTTTAAAGTTCTTATTACAGTTTGTAGTACTAGTTTGCAAATCTGTTCTTTATCATCGGCTTTGAATGCGGAGCTGAATTCAGAGCTGAATACAGAGCCAGGTCTGAATTCGATTCGGTGTTAGTTTTCGTTGTTGTTGTTTTATAACGGAGGGTAGATTTGGGGAGAAAGTGTTTTCTGTCAGACATTTGCAATGCGGAGCTCAATTCAGAGCTGAGTAAAGAGCCAGGTCTGTGTTCGATTATGTGTTAGTTTTATAGTGTTTACAACAGTTTGTAGTACTAATGTGCAAATGCGTTCTTTATCATAGGCTTTCAATGCGGAGCTGCATTCAGA
The DNA here is from genome assembly GCA_027627225.1 of Congeria kusceri. NCBI lineage: Eukaryota > Metazoa > Mollusca > Bivalvia > Myida > Dreissenidae > Congeria > Congeria kusceri. The sequence goes on along the minus strand of CM051029.1, from coordinate 40,599,507 downwards.
GCTGAATACAGAGCCAGGTCTGTATTCGATTCGGTGTTAGTTTTGGTTGTTGTTGTTTTATAACAGAGGGTAGATTTTAGGAGAAAGTGTTTTCTATCAGAGACTTTCAATGCGGAGCTGAATTCAGAGCTGAATACAGATCCAGGTCTGTATTCGATACAGTGTTTTCTTGTTGAATTATTAATACTATGTAGTGATCTGGCGCAAATAAGTTACCATTCATATGCTTGCATTGCGGAGCTGAATTCAAAGCTGAATACAGAGCCAACTCTACACTAGTCCCCACTTGCCTTGTAATATATATGTATTGCTGAATGTAGATCTCAGAGCTAGCTATGTAATAATCGAATTCAGAGCTGAATGTAGATGTCAGATCTCATAGCCAACTTCACGGACCTAATAAATTATGCCTTAATATGAAATATCGCGGTTGTTATGTTAAAGTATTAAGATAATTTTCTTCAGTGAGCAATCTTCAGATGTTCTCTTAATGGTTTAAACGATTTAAAAATGTGTACACATCGCGAGACAAACAGGCAAAGTCAAAATCCTTATGTAGATATAGAACGACGTGTTTGTTTTTTGATATGGTATACCTTGCACATTATATGCATAAAATATCATTAAACCAATAATAATCATGATTGATACAGGACTTGTTTCAATATTTTCACTTTAATAGCTCACTTCACAGATTTTTGAATTTTTGAAAAAAAAAAATGGCATAACATTTTTTAAATGCGGAAATCTAAAGAATCTGGACGAACCATCACAAATAGCAAAAAAAGAATTGATCTAAAGAAATAATAAAAGTAATTTCTTTGTCGGGTTCGAACCTATGTCCTTTGGATCAAAAATCTGTACCATACAGTTAACCCGAATGCAAAAGACGTGTATATGCATTAACATGTATTATGAAAACCAAATCTTGATTTGTTCCGATATATTTCTTTGTCAGACATGTTATGTCTTTATATACGACTATTGTCTCCGTCCTAGGTTTACTCATATACATGTACATGCTAAAATCGATGTTTCCGATTGATCTTAAATCATGTGATTCCCATCGTTGCCTTAAGTGGAATACTTTTATATTGGACCTATCATTATTATAATAAAAATACCAATAAATAATAACAATGTCTTACCTCCTTAATTGAATTCTTAGTAAACGGGTTTATTCAAGATGTCTAAGTTGCATGTGTAAGAGCAATTTATTTATAAGTATTTAGTTAAGATACCCACGTAAACGTTTGTAGTATGTCATACAAATACTGTTAATCATCGACCGAAGTCCAACGGAATCAGTTATTTTGAAATTCCGTCATAAGCGATGATAGCTTGTATGTTTTATGATAACCTAAATGACTTTTTTTACAAAGCTGCCCTTTCAAATACAAGGCATATTGCGGTGAAATCGCTACTTAGTTATTTTTTTTTCATTTCAAATAATACGATACTACTAACGTTTAATTATCCTAAAATATCTTTATCCTTGCATCATTATTTTTGCGACCTATAATTTAAATATATAACTTATGAGACCTATAAGACTTGTATTCAGCCTAGATGCACGTCGCCTTTGTTGTAGGTAGAATAAGCACTTTGTACGAAGGCATTTATTGTAGTAATTATGTTTTATGTTGGCCTTAGATTGTGTTTCATTGCCAAAGTTATTATTATTTTGTAGAAATAAATATTTCCAACATATTAGTCGAGATTCCGATCTAACTATCATATGGCTGTCCCAAGGTTGGGAGTCGTGCAGCACTGAACTGCACTGCTAACATGTTTCCATATATACAAGGTTAACAAATTTGGCAAGTCCTTGAGTGTCCTTTATGTCAATATTGAAAGGATATGTGTTGTCAACGTTAATTAAAACTGTTTAACGTTACTCACGAACATTGTCGTGTCGATCTCCTCAGACTTAGCAAACATGGCGGAGGATACCATATACGGTGTCACCCAATGTCATGCAAGTAAACCATTTTAGAGGTTTTAAGGAGGACACTGTTTCTCTCTGTTAAAACGCCGTCAAATGGTTAATATAGCAAAATGGTTTAAAAATCTCCTCTGAAACTGCTAGGCCCAGAGATTTCGTTGTTGGTATGCAAAGTGGTCATCTGCAAAGATTGTTCAAATTATGCCCCTGGGGTCAAATCTGGCCACGTCCCGGGGTTCACATGGTTTATATACACTTAAATATCAAAATGGCTTTTAAAATCTTTTATGAAACCGCAAGGCATAGAGCTTTCATATTTGATATATGACATTATAATGGTGTAGGCTAGTGTAAATGTACAAAGATTGTTCAAATTACTCCCCTGGGGTCAAAACTGGCCACGCCCCGAGGGGTCACATGGTTAATAAGGACCTTCATAGCAACATGACTTTAAAACTCTTCTCCCTTGCAAACGCAACGTCCAAAGGTTTCGTATTTGGCATGTAACATCCTACAGTGGTCCTCTTCAACGATTGTTCAAATTATGCCCCTGGGGTCAAAACAGGCCACGCCACGGGGCTCACATGGTTTATAAAGACTTAAATAGCAAACTGACTTTTAAACTCTTCTCCTCTGAAACCGCAAGACCCAGAGGTTTAATATTTGGTTTGTAACATGTTATAGCGGTCCTCTACCAAGATATTCAAATTATGCCCCTGGGGTCAAAACTGGCCTCGCCCAAAGCGTCACATTGTTTACACAGACTTATATGCCAAGTTGACATTTAAAAAATCGTTTCCTCTGAAACCGCCAGGCCCAGAGGTTTTGTATTTGTTATGTAACATTGAATAATGGTCCTCTACAAAGATTGTTCAAATTATGTCCTGAGGTCAAATGTGGCCACGCACTGGGGGTCATATGAACTATATAGACTTGAATAGCAAAATGGATTACAAAATCTTCTCCTCTGAAAGCGCAAGACCCAGAGGTTTCGTTTTTGGTATGTAACATCGTATCTAGGTCCTCTACAAAGATTGTTGAAATAATGACCCTGGGGGTAAAATTGGCCACACCCTGGGGGTCGTATGGTTTCAAAAAACTTATATGGTATGTGGTTTTAAAAAAAATCTTCTCCTCTGAAATCGCAAGGCCCAGAAATTTCATATTTTGCATGAAACATTGGTTCTCTACAAAGATTATTCAAATCATGCCCCAGGGGACTCATCTCGCCCCAGGCGTCACATGGTTTATATAGACTTATATGCCAAATTGACTTTAAATATTTTCTCCTCTGAAACCGCAAGGCCCAGAGGTTTCGTAGTTGGTATGTAACATCCTTCAGTGGTTCTATACAAAGAATGTTCATATTAGGCCCCTGGGGTAAATAGTGGCCACGCCCTGGGGGTCACATGGTTAATATAGACTTGAATAGCAAAATTATTTTTAAAATCTTGTTCTCTAAAACCGCAAGGCCCAGAGGTTTTGGTATTGTTGTCCTCTACAAAGATTGTTCAAATAATGACCCTGGGGTAAATTTAAAAGGCCCTGGGGGTCATATGGTTTCAGTAGACTTATATTTCATATGGGCTTTAAAAAAATCGATATAAATATAAACCTATAAGTATCAAATACTTGTTATCACCCAAAGTAGATTAAAAAAAGCAATTAAGTAACCCTTAGAAAGGATTGTTTTTGACATCTAAAAATAATACTATGTTTTCAGTCAATTACAGTATGAAATTAATAAACATTTTAAAGGTTCCTTGGTATTGAAAGAAACAGTATAACAATAATTAATCATTTGTAAGAAAATTCATTGAAAACGTTCAGTTTACCACAAGGTTACAGCATGAAACTTATGTTATTGTAAGAAACTTAAACTTAAAAAGCCTTTTGTAAGAAAATTTATTGACAAAGGTCAATCGACCACTAATGGCCACTTTGGAAGTATTGCAACATTCTGACTATTGCTTCCTGTTTCATGCCTTTTTTCAAATCACTAATGAAGAAAATCATTGTCTTGTTTTTTTTTTTGCAAAAACAGATTTTTTTTTAATGATCATTACAAGATCTCAGGAACAAATGATCCGAATTCAATGAAACTTTATATGCAACATACTTAACATGGGGACATGCGCATATTATCAGATCGTTCCAGTCCGATTATTTTTCCGGGGAGAAATTGCCTTTTTTTATATGAAATGTAATACTTTTTATTACACTATTTTTGTTTCCGCGCAAGATCCATAAACTAACAACTTCAGTTCAATGAAACTTTATGTGCAGCATCAAGAAGAAATGTGCATATTGTCAGATCGTTCTGGTGTGATGGTTTAGCTTGAAGTTATTGTCATTTTCATCATAAATATATGTCATTTTAAAAGGATATTTTCGTATCTACGCAATTTCTCAAGAACTAATTACTCGAATTCAATGAAACATTATATGCAGTATCCCTATTTAAAGGACATGCGCATATTGTCAAGTCGTTCCAGCCTGATGATTTTTTCCGGGAGTTATTGCCCTTTGATTATAATTTGGCTGTTGTACTTTTCCACATTTTAAATTGACCATGGATGGAGGGATTTTATGAGTTGGTGTGTACAACTCATATATCAGGTCTCTAGATCAAAGGTCAATGTCACATATACAGGTCAAAGTTCAAAATTGGCACTTTGCTTGACTATGCTTTCACTTGCCATGGATACAAACGTTTGCCTAAATGAGTCGGCATGTCACACACATGAACCAGGACTTTATGTCAAAGGTCATACTTAAAGGTCAAAAGTCAAAATTGGCTTTTTGCTTGTATGGACTTCTAACATGTTGGATGGATTGTTATTCACTTTATACATTTTTTATGACAGCGTGTCTCCGTATAAATCAGGTCTTTAGGTTTATGGTCAAGGTCACATTTAAAGGTCAAAGCGGCATCGAGGAGCATCCATCGGCTCTACCGATATTCTTGTATACTTTACTGCTAACTTTTATTGGCTAAGAAAAATCTTAGGATAAAATAGGTAAAAAAAAAGAGCTGGTGGTAATGTTTTACCAATTCTTTAAAATGTTTGAGTACAATTCTAAAATTAAATAAATGTGTAATATACAAGTGTGTTGAAAATTTTCAGTTGTGAAACATTGATGCAAGCATGTTGAATCATTTAATTGTTGCTTAAAATGATGTTTCTTCCGTAGAGCGTATTTCAGTTACGCGAAATGGAAAACGCACACCTACGCACACATATATTGTGTCTTTTGCTACACCTGTCTTGCCCGGGTGGGAGGTCACATAATTTATGTAGACTGAAAAAGAAAAATGACTATAAAAATCTTCTCCTCTGAAACCACAAGACTGAGAGCTTTCATATTTGATATGTAACATCTTCTAGTGGTTCTCTACAAAGTTTGTTCTAATTATTGCCCTGGGGTCAAAACTGGCTACGCCCCGGGGGTCACATGGTTTAAATTGACTTAAAAAGCAAAATGACTTTTAAAATGTTCTCTTCTAAAACCACAAGGTTGAGAAGTTTCGTATTTGGCATTTAACATCGTATGGTGGTCCTCTACAAAGATTGTTTAAATAATGCCCCTCGGGTAAAAAGAAGTGGCAAGTGGACTTTAAAAATCTTCCCTTCTGAAACCGCAAGGCCCAAAAGTATCGTATTTGGTATGTCACATTGCATATTGGTCCACTACAAAGATTGTTCCAATTACGCCCCTGGTGTAAAAATTGGCCATACCCCGGGGTCACAAGGTTTCTATGGACATATATGGCAAGTGGGCTTTAAAAATATTCTCCTCTGAAACTGCAAGGCCCAGAGGTTTCGTACTTGCTTTGTAAGTAGTGGTCCTCTGCAAAGAATGTTTAAATTACGCCCCTGCGGTAAAAAGAAGTCACGCCCTTGGGTCGCATGGTTTCTATAGACGTATATGTATGAAGTACGCTTAGGGTCTTAAATGTCTGACCCAGCATCATGCTTAAAGAAACAAGCATGATCGAGCATCATGCTGAATGTACAATATTGATGCTCGTAAGATCGAGCACGATGCTCAATAAACGAGCATGATGCCGCACCATCAGTTTATTCCTTACATGTGTGTATATGTATGAAGTACGATTAGGGTCTTAAATGTCTGACCCAGCATCATGCTTAAAGAAACAAGCATGATCGAGCATTATGCTCAATGAACAATCATGATGCTCGTAAGATCGAGCACGATGCTCAATAAACGAGCATGATGCCGCACCATCATTTTATTTCTTACTTACAATTATTTGCAATGCCATGAAAAAGACAGCACCGGTCATTGTTTGATGTTTCAATTGTAATATCTGCTTAAATGTGTATTATATATCGTTTTCTCATAAAAGTTATATACTGATAAACCAAAATTATCAGTAGTGTTTAATCTATATGTACCCATAAATCTGTATTTATGTACCAATCTACAGAATCGACGAATAAACTAAATAACTTTCTAGGCCTGCAATTGTATTGTTACTGTTATCCTGCCCTACGTTTGGCAGTTATCTTTTTCGGGATGTGCGGGGTCTGTCTACACACGACAAGTGGCATATTAGGCTGCATAGCACTGTCAGGAGAACACTGCCTTTTTAAGCAATAAATGTTCTGCGAGGAAAGTGGTGAGCGACGAGTCCCAAATTTGGTACGGTCAATTATGTAACACTCTCATTGTAACCGATGAGACTTGAGTTTAGTTTTGTTTTTCAGAGGAGTTTATCACTATACGCGAAAAGTGCAACGTTCAACTTTGTTTGGTCTGTGGTTGGAGCACTTGCGCTGTAGTACGTGGCTTCGACTCGAGATGTAATTGCATATTCAGAGTTAAATGCGTTTTTTGAAAGAACAATAATTAAAGTAGTATGCCTATTTAGACTGTTCGTGTCACTAGAACAATGTCATGTCGTTAGTGTACACTATAGGCATATTTTTAACGTTTTACATGACCGTATTGTATTTGCGAGAAGACACACCCAGTAATTTAACTATCCATTATATTAAGCTCATATTGCGAATATCCTAGTCAATTATTTGCAATCATTATCGACCAATATATTTAATATCGTCTATTTAAAAAAAAAAAAAATTCGTTTATGTTTGCACAAGCCTACATAAACTAGCGTATTTTATTTTATTGGTTAAGTGGCATGTAAGGACAAATTAAATGATGATATCCCATACGTAAGATCACACAGTTATTGAGTTTTAAAGCGAACATGTCTTATGCGGACATAATCGCGCACATACTGAGCAATTGTACTCGAGTGCTGTCTGATTACATAATCGGTGAAGAACTTGTGGTCTCTTTCGATCTCATGTCAAAACCAGAAATGTAATATTGTTTAATGATCCCCAGACCAAGGACTTAACAAATCAATATAACACGAAAATCTATATATAAATTACATACGTTTAAACTTTAACTGCGTCTTGGACTTGGCAATGAAAACGTGGTTAGGATTTTTTCCTTATAGTAGTCAAGCCAGAACTAGAAGTTTATATGTACAGTCAATGCAATGGCTCTGCCGTTGCGCTCAAGCGAATTTATGTGTTCAGCACACGTTGCCTGTGCGGAGTAAACTGCATGGTACAATTATTCGAGTTAAACAGCATGTGTTATACCGGAATGGAGGTGTACTGTTGACTCTTTAACATCGTGTAATTTTTTTTTATTAATGTAATATACGTCACGCATTTTGTACAACAGTGATAGATAACAACATCAAGGAACAAACAATCTATGGTTACACACTTATACTAAATGATTTTCATACAAATTTTATTACGTCCACTTAAAAGAATTTATCAGTAGATATACGAAGATTGTCAAAAAAAACTCAACAGTTAACATCTCACATTTATCTTCATAATACATTTATGACGAAAGTCAATGGATACATGTGAATGTTAAGTTAGAATTAGACAATTTGGTATATAGTGATTAAGCATATTAACAAACACCACATGAACCATGATTAAATAAACATGTGGTTTTTATAATTAAATGTTCACTTGAATGAAGCCCAGCTATCACACACGATATAATATCACTCTTATTTAACACAATGTATATCTTGACCTTGCACGAGGCACTTGGTAGTTAGAAAGTTGTTCAAGTCCTTCTTGCAACCTGAGCGTCAAGAACAATGTTCGTTCGTTATCTTTAACAAGTTTGTGTGTGAACATACTGTAAACGTGAACCCCTTTACCACAAATATCGTCACTACATATAATTGCGCCGCTGTCTCCTTTGCCAAAAGCATATGGGTCGGGAAGAGAATCCTGGTCAGATTGTGAATCGGAAGCACAAAATTCATTTTCAATGACCAAGAATGTTTGGTTCATATGGACATCCTTGTAAATCGGAATAGTTATTTGCGCTTTCCGCGGCAAGTTTGCTGACGTCCAGGCATGTATTTGTTCACCTTGGAGAAGTTTTCCTATTTCGTGATCATCTGTCCCCCGAAAGTCAAACAACATACTATTTTTAAAAGCCCCTCTTGAGTTCTTGAACCTTGTGTCTCTTATCTCCGAGGGTTGTATTATTTTAGCAGACGCAATGTCAAGTTTTCCTGTTAGATTACCCTTCTCAACAATGGCAAATTTTGACAATCTATAACGTAAAACGTCTATACTTGCAGCTTCGACATTACTTTCAGCAAGGACAGAATGGCCGTTATCTTCGGACACAACTGGCTCTTGCCGTGCAGTTTCATCGACATTGGATCGAGCAACGGTTGTACCTAGACCGAAGGCGTCGTTATTTCCTTGAGATCTATTATACAAAACTCTATCTGTAAGTTGAAGTGCAGGTTCATCGGTATTTCTTTGAGCGTCGACATTTCCTTGAGCTGTAAATCGTTCAACATAATCTGCATCTTCAACGACGTGACGTGCAGTGAGAGCATAAATGCTCGTATTGTCGTCATCTTTCCTTGCAAAACCCCCCAAAGTTCCGCTCCTACCATTCGCTACAATATTGTGTCCTACCCGTATGTCACACAAAGGGGTGCGTTTCCATGGTCCATAGTTTATGCGATGTCTTTCTATTTTGTTTTTTGCCAATAAATCTCTCAGAGCATTGTCCACTTCGGCATTTTCGTTTCTGTCCACAAACAATTGCAATATGTCATGTTCATATCCAAATCCTATAAGAGAGGCGTCAACTTTGGGTAATTCCTGAGACACCTGTGTCAAAATTGGAAAAAAAAATATTTAAACACATTTTGAAAAAATATGATCAACACATGTATTATGTGTTTTACATATTAAGAACTATTCAATAAAAACTAGTCGTTTTAATTATTACATATTATAGACAAATGTTCTTACACTGTCATTTATAATGTGTGTTCCTTGCGTTTCCAAATCTGGCCACTCTTCTCGCGGTGCTCCACTTCTGTTGTATACAGCCATCACAGCTGACATCAGGCGTTCGAGTGCGTCTTTCCGAGACCCATAAGCCCCGTAATTAATTTTGAGTCGTTTACCTGGTTTGAGTTAACAATATCAATCATTGACATATCATTGATTTATTTCTTATTGATATTTACTACTTCTACTACTTCTACAATTATCTATGACTATTAATATTACACGTCAACATCTAAAACAACAATAACAACAACAATTCCATAACAAACACAATTACAGCAACTACTTCCCCAACTAGTACAATACAAAAACTACCACTACTGCTAGTGCAACGGTCACTGCCACTACTGCTACTACTACTACTACTACTACTACTACTACTACTACTACTACTACTACTACTACTTCTACTACTACTACTACTACTACTACTACTACTACTACTACTACTACTACTACTACTACTACTACTACTTCTACTACTACTACTACTACTACTACTACTTCTACTACTACTACTACTACTACTACTACTACTACTACTACTACTACTACTACTACTACTACTACTACTACTTCTACTACTACTACTACTACTACTACTACTACTACTCCTACTACTACTACTTCTACTACTACTACTACTACTAATATTAATACCCATAATAATAACAAGAATGATTATTATTATTATTATTTTATTATTATTATTATTATTATTATTATTATAACAATAACAGTCAAAATAATTACTAGATTGACATTTGCCATATTCAATGCTTGATAAGGTCCTTTTAACGCCGTTTTGCTCATAGACTTCAGTAGTTCCACTGTTTGAGTGAGACAACACATTTTCGATAATGTCCTTCACAAAGCTAAGAACATATCGTTCCAACAAACTGTCTACGTTTGTTTGTAACTCTTTGATCGATGAATTAATGACATGCGATTCTTTAGTGTCAGATTTGAGATGCTGACCCGTATCGAGTATTACTCCATAAATACACTCCTCCGGCATATCCTTTTTGTCGTAAACTATGGAGACCACTGATGTTGATTTATTTGATTCAAGTTTAATATCTGTGCAGTCAGACATTAACATTTCTTTTTCTTTCCCCATCCAGTTGCTGATAAGAAAATGCGATGCAGATCCACCATTCTTCAATTCCGAAATTGATATATACTCTGAACGAGGTAAATGAACCGCTTCAAATCCTAAGTGTTGGAATCTAGCTAGTATAATCTCCACCCTATCCCTGGTGTAATGGTACCGCGGAAACGTATCCATTGGAAACATAGACACTGATAGCTCAACGTGCGCCATGATCGTTAAACACGTTTGATATTATCATTAAATGTTAAACGCGTTTAAACTATATATTTATTTTATTCAATGAAAAAGCAAATCCCCTGAGTCAGTTTTATTTTATTCTGAATATTATGTAAAATTATTCGAAGCGTGCTCTTTCATTTACTTGCTCTATTAGCACAGAGTATCGAAGAACTACTGTGTAGCTATTGACAGTCTTGAGCGGAATGTGCGCTCGTACTAACCTCCGTACATTTTGATAAGACAACCAATAACGAGCGATTGTGTGGTGCGCAAATGTAAAACGATAGATCTTAAAGGGTCATTTCACAGATTGTTTGTGACATATGTCAGAAGAACAATAACTAGCATTTTGTAATATATAAAGACGCAATATAGATCTCGCGGCACAGATATTTATATTTAAAAACATTGTCGTTCATGCATTTTTATATCAATGAAAATAGATGACGTCATTAAAGGGATATTACTCTTCAAAATCATAATAAAAATAACAACTGTATAGATAATAATTAGCAAATAAATTTAATAGCAGCATTATTGTGTAATCAGACTAAATAGTACAAATATTAATTGGGTAAGTTGAACGCAACTCAATTATATCCAAATTTGTGGTTCTGTGATGTAGAAATGTATGAATTAAATAATCTAGAAATTGCATAACCATTAAGACTTGCATATGACCATTAAACTTAATTTCAGGATGTTTGTTGGTGGTATGATTTTCGTGGGTTACAAATTTTGATTTCAGTTTCTATTTTAATTGATTATCATACCTATGTTACTACAATATCTTAGCCATACACCTTACTAAATCGAAAAGGATTTCGGATATTCATGTACATTTATAATTTATGATATACTCATAATCATGACATTACTTTTTGGAATGCTAAATGTCTCAATACCTGTATTTTCCTGTAACACATTACTTGGACAGTGGACGATTAAATTAATGCCGTATACTTTGATTTCACATTGTATTATTTACATGATTTATATTGCGAACGAGCACATTTCTTTATACGTTTCAACATTCTATATAGATGACATCATATAGTAAAACATTATTAACATTCATTGCACATAAAAGTTAATAAAATGCATTTATATTTATTTCAAATTTGAAGGAATATGCAAGTAAATGTAGCTGGATATGGTGTGTTGGAAACAGACTGAACTCCAGTCAACCGTATGACCACAGACAATGCTCGTATCCACCACAATGTATGCTATGCAACATTGCAACCGAACTGTCGATCAGGTGTAAAAAAATATGTTTGTTTCAGGTAACCCGACCTACCCTAAAAAATGCCCCGATCCGATAACATTTTATTGGGTTTGTCAGATTGATTTTTGGTTTATTTACCTTTTTCAATAATTAAATGTGTTTTTGGATAAATAAGTGTTTTGTTTTGATATTTATTCAGTTTTAGAATCTGCAAGTTGACCATTTACCAATTAAAATAAATAAGTAAATAAATAAAAAAAATCCCGACCTACCTACCCTAATTTTTGGGGGGTATGTTACCTGAAACAAACATTTTTTTACGCCTCACTAAAATGTGTAGTTTTTATATAATATATTAGTTTTCTATCCTACATTTCCCTTAAGTTATTAAATGGCAATGTTCAGAAGAACATACTGTTCTGCATATTCTCCTGTTTAGTATATATTTCAAAGTATTTATTTTTGTGCGCGTTTGTTGCCATTGCAACCACAATATTTCACCGACAAATAAAACAAACAACAAAAAAATGCATATCTTTCAATAAGATAACGTAGATTGTATACAGACACACTGACGGTAAACCTTTCACCTGAGATAAATAGTAATCTTTTAACGTCATCATTTCTAAGATAAATGCTCTGACAACGATTGTTACTCATTCTGGGCCAAAGATAAAGAAAAATGGTTGCTTTAAATATAGAACGTATATAGATAACATATAGTACATAGTTGTTGGAAGACAACTGGTTCAGATACAAAAAAATGACAAAATATAGGACTGTAGGAATTTATAAGTTGTTGAACTGATTTACTAATATAAATGCTGTTTACAATCTTTTGTAAATTTTTCAAATACCAATACAGATCAAATACACAGAGAAATAACACTTTCTGCATACCTACATTGAGGATTCTTTTAAAATGTACACTTAATATATGTTTTTTGGAGAAATTCTTCAGATGAGATGTTCCGATTTGCTGAGGTGATCTAGATGTGCGACGTGATTTAGCCTAGACGAATGCTACTAAACTGATTTTGTTTCTCGAAATGAATGAATCAAATTTTATGAAACATAACATCCAAATAAGGCGTTTAACGGACATTATTGTTATCATGCTTAGTGAAATACCGATCATAGTGCATGATGATATATGGAAAAGTACAACCCATAGTCGTTTATCCGATAAGCTTAATTGAGTGACTTTTTTAAACCTGTACAACCCGTGTTGCACTTTTAGTGTGGATTAAATGAAGTTGAAACTAGTTGAGCTTACGAAACAACAAAGACAACGTTTATTTATTTCGTTTTATCAATAAAATGTTCATAAAGGAAGTCAGCTTACCAATGGTGCCTGGTCGTAGAAAGGTTTGCCACAACACCTGTATAGGGCCGCATTATCATGTCGTTGAAGGTGCCGTTTCATTGATTGTTAATGCTTTCAGGTCAGCCCACATCTCTCGCATGTGAGCATCTTTTCTATAATAAAAAATATTAGCATTACAGCAAATGCCTATCTAACCCTTGTTTCATTGTATTATATCACTTTGAGTTACTACAGTGGAGAACATAGTTTCCTGTTTAATTCGTGAATTATCCGTATCAGCATAATGCTAGCTGGCTTTTGCTCATATCCGCAACTTTTTACCAGACTAAACGTAATATGCAATAGTAATGTTGCAAGACTGTGCATGTTGTGCCAGAATAATCGCATACTGAATATAGTAATTATACAAATAGAGTACAGCAATACACACCGAAATAGGAGTCTATCTGTCGTTATATGTCTAAAGTAGATACACATAATGTCCTAAAGTGTCTACGTAATTTATACTTCTAATTATTATGGATTTTAATTCAAATGATTGTATAATGAGTTATTGTTGCATTTAGCAAAATGCAACTGCAACCTATCATTTAAACAAGAGGGCCCTGAGGGCCCTAGGACGCTCACTTGAGACCTTGTAACCCAATAGGATTTTGCATCCCTGAGGCGTGGCTTATTTTTATCCCAGGGGCATAATTTGAACAATCTTGAACAAACCTCTGGGCCTTGCAGTTTCAGGTAAAGATTTTAAAAGTCATATTGCTATTTAAGTCTATATAAAGCATGTGACCCTATTTAAAGTCGTTTTGCTAATTAAGTCTATATAAACCATGTGACCCCCTCGGGGTGTGGCCAGATTAGACCCCAGGGGAATAATTTGAACAATCTTTTAGGGCTCACACTGGACCAATATTTCGTTGAGCCACCCCGTTTCGCGAACTTACCAAACTTGAGCCAATTTGTAGCGATAACTTACAGTTTGAAATTATGGAGTACAAATATAAACAAATGTTGTTTTTTATTTCCTTTATTAATAACAAATGACAGCAGCATAATAAATCATAGTCATCATACACATAAGTACATGTCAACATTATATACTTTAGGCTCATCAGTATATCAGTAATTTCAGTACAAAGGCATAGGTAAACTTCAATAAATATTCAGCATTGTATCTGTTGGTACATCAGTACAAAAACATATTACTTGTGTGTAATACATGGAGCTATTCATAAAGAAAAACAATGCAAACATACTAAACAAAATGCACTGCACATGTTAACATAATAAACATGTATGTTGGTACATCAGTACAAAAACACAGATCACATGCATATAAACAACACTTGGAGCACATTTCATACAGAAACAATGATGCAAACACACCACCAGACAAATTATATACATCTTTGCTTTATCATAATGCTGCGCTGTTTCTTCCCTGCCCACAGTTTGAAGATAGATTTAAAGTCAACATCTTTGCAGTCTTTTCCAGCAATGGAGATTGCCATTAGATTTTCCAAATGTTTCACACTCAAACAATTTCTTAAGTCTGTCTTTATTAAATTGTGTTTGCTAAAGCCCCTTTCACAGTCAGCTGTGGACACTGACAATCTTTTAGCAGCTTCAGCAGAATTTTTTTTTTTTGCCAAATTAGCAGCAGATGGTATATCAGTGACTGACTTGTTACCAGAGTTATGGCTTGCTCTTGAGAAATTTGCAAGTGAGAGCAGTTCAGACTTTGAACTCTCTATGCCCACAGTTCCTAAGTAATCAGAGACAGTGTCTATGTCTGATTCACTTTGTGTGACTGGGGTACTTGAGTCAAACATATTGCTCATGGCTGTGAGGACTGACCCATCATTGTTATCAGAAAACCTGCTATTCAGACTTTTGACCATGTTGTTAACAAACTGAGTGCATACAGACTCAGATTCTGTTCTTTGTTTCACACTGTCCCTAATAGTGTGCCCTTCAATATCAAAAGTGTACAGACCATCAGCATCAAGTTCAGGAATTTTGGGCGTAACCTTTAGAAATTTTCTCATCATTGGTCCTGACCTTGTCTCAGAAAGTTGCTCACGAGTTTGAATAGTGGCTGTCAAAAGGGGAGTGACCTCAGAATAGCACAAGTCTTTCTTCTGGTACATCTTTGACATAATGACTATGGGTTTAAGTACATCACCCAGGAAGTGAGCAGTGTACAGAAATGTGTAGGTAGTGGTTGGTTTGTAGCGACTCAGGGCTTTTCCAGACTTTTCTTCTAAGAACAGAGACACTAGGCGGGGGTAGTTTGTAACCAGGCCATCTACAGAGCCCTCAAAACTTAACCAACGTGTGTGAAATACCTCTTTGAACCGAGAGTTTGACCATCTGAAATTGACTGAATGGCAGAGTGATTCGACATGTTCTTGGGGGAGTTCCTGAAGTATTTGTAAATGGAATTCAAAGTTTCCTGAAATTTGACCAAATAGGGGATGGAGTCTGCACTGCTGCAACAGCTCATAGCCTGTGGGCTATGCAATGTGTAGCAAGGACACCTGGAACATGTTGTTTTAACCTAGTGACTACTCCCGACTTGTGCCCGACCATAACAGATGCCTCGTCAGTACTTACACCATATAAGTTGGCTATGTCTATTCCCTTCCTAATCAAAATTTCACTGACTTTAGCAAAGATGGATTCAGCATTTGCACTTCGAAGTTCAGATATGCCCAAAAAGTGTGTCACAGGATAGACAGTTCCAAAAACGTTACTTTCTAGAATTTTAATGTAACAGATCAAATTCTGTGACACAGACACATCTGTAGAAGACTGAATTTTGGACAGTGTTTCAATTTATCTAACAATTCCAAATGAAATGATTCGGCTATACATTCTTGAAATTCATTGATGGACTGATTGTGTTCATAAGTTGTATGATTGTCAACCCTTAAATCACATAGTTGGGAGACGCCTTGATTGATGCAATGTGCGTTAAGAGCAGGAATAACAGAACTAGCCAAGTTCTGCTTAGCAGCAAAGTAGACATGTTTGAGTGCTGCAGTTAACGCTGCCTCACTCTTGGTAATGGCCACATCACTTCTTGAACACGGACTGCTTGCTGGCATCCACGGCACGAACGTGATCTGAAAAATAGAAAATACAATACATAATTATAAATACATAATACATTTAAAAACTACATGCAAAAATACATCTGAATTTCATTTCAGTATCAATTTAAAGTTCAGCTTATTATTTTTTCATCTAATTATTTTTTGCAGAAACTCACCTTTAGACTTTTTTTTTAAATATGGCAACCCGCAATTCTGCATCTTAATGCATAGGTCACAGTACAGTAATTATGATTCATTGTCAAAGCGGAGCCAAGTGTTATTAACTTTCCATGACTCATAAAGTACTCTAGTCTTTTGTGTTTTCACCTTTTTGTTTGTTTTGTCAGACTCAGATTCGTCCAAAGGACGCTTTAAGCTTAAAGAAGCCATTTTAGCGACTGTACATGCTGGTGGGTAACTGCCATTGGTATAGTAAAACTGGATTAATTACTGTACCTTGGTGTAACAAACTCGCAACTTTAATTGTATTTAATTTCAATTAAAATGTGCTGGTTTTTCACACAATTGTTTAATTAAATTACGCCGCACTGTAATTACAAACCGAGCTAATTAATTAATTAGCACTCTTTAATTAGTATGTATTAATTATAAAAAACTTGTAAAAAAAAAACAGCTTTGAAATAATTTTTTTCACTCTTATTATGATTGAACTAATTATTTAAACGACCTCTGAAACAGGCCGCCGTTTTGTTTGCAGACGACAGCAGTTTTAATTCTTCTTTATTAGTTCTGTTCAACACAAGTTGGCTTTATTCAAGTTACCTGTCAATTGCGATCATAAACGACGCAACGTCACTCAAGATACTTGTTGTTTCAATCCCGCCTTATTACACGATAGCTCCACTCATTTGTCGTTTCATTATCACATACATATGAAAGTTGCAGAATAACATGGACAGGTTGGACAAGTAACAATTGCTTGCGGGCAAGTAGATTTTTGTAATGAACTTGTCCGTGAACAAGTGTATAATTTTGATATTTCCACATCCCTGACTTAAGTAGTACATTTTATGTATACGTTTGTGACAATAAATTGATTTATGTTCACAAAGTAGCAATAGTCATTTTTGATCTGGAAAGCAGAAAAAAAACAAATTAAATTGACCCAATTATAAACTAGTAAATGTTTAAGTAAATGCATTTATTTATAACTTGTACGTATTTTACATTTCACAAAACAATCCAAAAGGTATTACAACTCTTTTATCTAGATTGGCCTGACCATTTGGCTCAAAGGAATTCACTGGGGAGGTGTATCACATTTGTCAAGCTATTTGCAATATCATATTGTTTACCTATTAGGTTTGAAACTCAATGATAATTCGTTGGACCATAGAAAGTTTTTAAGGCGTATTATTTCTCCCAAAGTTTTTCGCTTTGTTTTCCGCTGAAAGACTGATTGCTTTGTACCGAAGATCTATTACGAACGGATGAACACGACATTTATTTCACCCAAGTATACAGCATTACAACAAGGGCGATATAACAAAGCAAAATATTTAGTCAATTATTAACTTCCGATAATTTTAACGTTCGACAAAATATAATAAACGACATACGGGGGTACTTCCAACGATAGGATATATACAAGGATAATAATAATAATAATAATAATTTTCATAATAATAATAATGGTAATAGTAATAATAATAATCATCATCATCATCATCATAATCATAGTCGTAATCATAATCATAATCATAGTCATAATCGTAGTCATAATCATAATCATCATCGTAATCATAATCATCATCGTAATCAACGTCATATATCATAGCTGTAAAGAAACAAATAATAATACAATTCGATATGAGCAATTTTTAGCCAGCACTGTAAGAAAACTTTTTTAATGGTTTGTGACCTTAGTTGTGCGGTGCTTTCTTTCCTTTAGCGCGCGGCGTTATAGATTGGAAATGAAACACACACAAAAACAACAACAAAACGTGTATTACAAGTTTTACATTTGCTTCAAAAAATTAATTAGTTCTTTTTACTTAAATCAAGGGGAAGAGACAGTGAGCATTAGCCTTAATACATTGGAGCTATCTTCGTAGCGGTTTCAAACAATGAGAGTTATTTTAATCGTAGTTTACGCTTGAGTGCACCAGCACACGAGGGCGATATGTTGGTTGGGGAACTTCCGGTAATTTGTAAACAGTCGCCATATTTTTCACTCGGACAATTAAAACTTTGTTTTCTTTACATAAGTACAAGTTAACAGACTCAAAATAACTCCAATCTGTAAGTATGGATCATCTAGACCGTTTTGATGGTTACAACAACGAAAATAAACAAGATCAACCTTTTGCTACACAGACTTTGTCAAATGCTTGAGAAAAATATATGAAGGCGCAGAATAGTTTTTGTTTTGTTTTTTTCAGTATTTCGATTAGTGAGTGTAACGTAAAGATATGGTCGGAGCATGAATAGCCTTTCCTGAAGCCAGCTTGATTTTCGTCTAAACTATTATTTTCATTTAGGAATTTGGTTAATCTGTCATTAAGTAAGGATTTGCAGAGTTTACCTAAACAGCTAAGAATAGTAATTGGTCTGTAGTTGTTTGGGTCTTTTGGGTTACCTTTGTTTTTAAATATGGGTATAGTGATTCCATTCAGCCAGGTTTGTGGAATAAATCCAGTTTCCAGGACACAATTAAATAATTTACAGTAAACTGGTATAAGGAGATGTTTAGTAGACTTAGTATATTCGTTTAAGATGTTATCAAATGGGCTTGGTGTTTTTGAGTTTTTGAGCTTCTGGATATTTGTTTCTATTTCTTCTTTAGTGATTGTGATGTTTAGTCTGTTACTTGTGTCGTCTGGAAATTGGGAATTTTTGTCATTGAAACGATTGTCAGTGATCGTGTTGGTGTTAATTTCTTTGAAGTGATCATATAATTCTTTTAATGTTGGTGTGTTGTTAACTTTAGAATTAGGTTTCAGTTTATTTAAAAAGGACCAGTACTGTTTAGGGTTTTTATCAGTCATGGAACGTAGTTTATTAGACATGTTTTGTTTGCTTGCATTAATATGGTAGTTCTTTGTGCGTTTATAATGTTTACTGGCATTTATCATTCTTAGTTTGTTATCTGCAGTTTTGTTTTTTGTGTAATCATCTTTGGCAGTGTGATAATTTTTGCGTGCTTTAGAGCATTGAGGGCCAAACAAGATTTATTATTTTCATTACCTATGTTATGAATATTTTTTTTTTTCAGGGTATGTGCTGGTGTAACTTGATGGAAGACTGATTGAAGTTCATAAGTGATGTGTTCTACTGTTTGCTGTGACTGCGTGTATGTGTTCATTTGTGTTAGTATTTGGTCTATTTTGTTACGGTTAATATTATTGATAAATTGATTAGACAATTCAGGTTTCCATTTTGGTTTCTTGTTCATGTTTGTTGGGTTTTTGGTGTTAACATTGGGGCATTCTCTGTGTGGGATATGGATGGACCAGGCGACGGCATTGTGTCCATCTGAAAAGAGTGAGCCTGTTTCAATGATATGGAAATCAGAAAGGAAGTGAAAGCTATCAGATGAGGCAATAACATAGTCAATGGTTGATTTATTCCTAAAGGTTAACATGTCGGGTGCCTTCTCTGAGGAAAGTCTTCCGTTGAGAATAAAAATGTTATTGATTTTGCATAGGTCAATAAGTCGAAATCCATGTGTGTTAGTTCGATGGTCCTTAGAAGTACGAGTTAGTGGAATATATAATTGTTCAAGCATCTTGTCAAGTTGGCTTTGTAGATCATCATCACTATTGAAAAATTTCCTTAAATGGGGATCTGAAATTATATAGTCTTTCATGCTTCCAACTCTGCTATTAAAATCACCTGCGAGTAATACATATTTATGTTCATTGCATTTTTGGGAGATTTCATTTTCAAAGGCATAGACAGCTCCTATTATAATATTGTCATCGAGTTTTGTGATATTTTTACAAATGGAGATCCATAATACATATTCCGATTTTGATTGTAAGATGTTAACAGAAGAAGTCAGTTTATCTTTTACAAATATTCCAATGCCACCAGATTTACGCTTATATTCTTGTTCTCTGTGTTTTGCTAAATATTCATGGTTGTTTAATTCGATAATATCATGGGTATCAGTGTGAGTTTGTGAGTTGTTGACGAGTTCAATAAATTCCGGGTAATTTAGTCCTTTCTTAAGTCCACTGACATTTAATGTTGCTAATTTTATATTGTTTATGATATTGTTCTTTTCTTCCAGGTCGGATAGTGATTTTATCCCCCCAATGGCCTAGCGAGAATGGCCGTTGACATCTGCGGTCCTGTGCGTATTGGTCGACGGCGGAGTTTTAGTGTTATTGGGATGAAGAGTGTCCCATGGTCGTTGTATACATTGGGCTGCCATCTGTGAAGACTGCGTGTGTAGGGGAGATCTTGGCGACATTGGTGCATGGTTGCGCGTGTGTGATGCCCTTGGAGGATGCGGGGATGCCGACTGTGGTCTCCTAGAGACGTGATTTGCACTCTGCACTGGTGGAGGAACAACCGTTTTGTGCACTGTTGTGGTTCCAGGATTAACAGTGTGTATATTGGGTGCTGTGCTGGGGAAAGAAGGACTTGCAGGCTTACTTCTGGTGTGTGGTGCTTGTTCAAAGTGAGTCTGCCTAGCGTTGAAGACTGGCGAATTATCACAGACTCTGTTACCTTGAAGGATCAAGTTCCAGACAGGAAATATGTCTTCGACCACCTTGCCGTCCATTACAATCTTGGCCGGGAAGACTATTGCGATTTTGCTTCGTGAATTGCTTTCACGGAGTTGTTTGTATTTGGGCCAAAGAGCTTTCCGTGGTTGAGTTATTTCCTTCGGGTAGTCTCTGTTAATGCTGAAATTGGACCCTCTTAGCCGGTTTGCATGTGAAAGGATATTTACTGTGCCTTGGTAGTCCAGGAAGTTTACAATGATGCCTCGTGTGACGCCCTTAGAGAACTTTCCAAGGCGGTGTGCTCGCTGGATATGAGGACAAGGGGTTACGTGAAGTTGTTCGGCGAGGAATTGGGCAATAACATTTTGACAATTTTCCTCTCTGTGTTCAATGATACCGCCAAATATAAGATTGTTCCTTCTACTACGTGCCTCAATGTCAATGGATTTGTATTCCAAGAGTTTGAGGCGTGAATTGTATTTAGTTAATGTTCCTTCGATGGATTGAATTTTTGTATGCATCTGTAGACATTCATCAACTTTGTGTTCAAAGTTTTTCATATTTAAGAAAACAATGTGTTTACGGATTTATGATTGTGGTTTTGTATGTAGACAATTGTTTACACCTAAAATTCTTCAACAGTGGTTATATCCACCAATAAAGATGAGAATAAAATAAACCAGTAACGAACAGAATTTATACAGACAAAAGAAATTAAATACGCTTTCATGCCCATTAAATAATACAAAGTAAAAATACAGTCAATCATACTACAAGAGGGCCAAAGTGGCCCTGGGTTGCTACCCTGAGTTGTCACAAAAGTAGACCGAGGGCAAGAGTCCTGTTTCCAATACTGAATGTCTAACATCAAACTAGGGCTATGTAATTTCCAAGTTCAAAGCCAAAATTCTAATGTGTCAATTCTCCCCTCCAGAAATTATCTTAGAAATTAAATTGACAATTGAAATTTAATAAATTTAATTGAAATTTAATAAAGTCGTTGTGCTATTAAAGTCTATATAAACCATGTGACCCCTGGGGTGTAGCCAGTTTTGACCCTAGGGGCATCATTTGAACAATCTGTGTAGAGGACCACTATACAATGTTACATACCAAACATAAAACCTCTAGGCCTTGCAGTTTCAGAGGAGAATATTTTTAAAGTCATTTTGTTATATAAGTTTATATAAACAATGTGACCCCCAGGGCGTGGCCAGTTTTGACCCCAGGGGCATTATTGGAACAATCTTTGTAGAGGACAACTATACAATGTTTCATACCAAACATGAAACCTCTAGGCCTTGCAGTTTCAGAGGAGAAGATTTTTAAAGTGATTGTGCTATACAAGTTTATATAAACAATGTTACCCCGGGGCGTGGCCAGTTTTGACCCCAGGGGCATTATTTGAACAATCTTTGTAGAGGACCACTATACAATGTTTATCAAATATGAGACCTCTGGGCCTTGCGGTTTCAAAGAAGAAGATTTTTTAAGTCATTTTGCTATTTAGTCTATATAAATCATGTGACACCAAAATGCAACTGCAACCTATCATTTAAACAAGAGGGCCCTAGGACGCTCACCTGAGACCTTGTCACCCAATTGGGATTTGTATCCCCGAGGCGTGGCTTATTTTTATCCCAGGGGCATAATATGAACAATCTTGAGCAAACCTCTCGGCCTTACGGTTTCAGGGCAAGATTTTTAAAGCAACTTTGCTATTTAAGTCTATATAAAGCATGTGACCCCTTGGGGTGTGGCAGGATTTGAATCAGGGCCATAATTCGAACAATATTTGGAGAGGACCACTATGCAATGTTATGTACCAAACATAGGAAAGCTGTGGGCTTTGCCGTTTCAGATCAGAAGATTTTAAAAGTCGTTTTGTTATTTAAGTCTATATAAACCATGTGACCCCCGCAGCGTGACCAGATTTGACCCCAGGGGCATAATTTGATCAATATTTGTAGAGGACCACAATATGGATGTTACAAACCAAACATGAAACCTCTGGGCATTGTGGTTTCAGAGGAGAAGAATTTTAAAGTCATTTTGCTACTTAAGTCTATATAAACCATGTGACCCTGGGGTGTGGTCAGTTTTGACCCATGGGGCATAATTTGAACAATCTTTGTAGAGGACCACCTGAGGATGTTACATACCAAATTCGAAACCTCTGGGCCTTGCGGTTTCAGAGGAGAAGATTTTTAAAGACATTTTGCTATAAAAGTTGATATAAACCATGTTACCCCCGGGGCGTGACCAGTTTTTTACCCAGGGGCATAATTCGAACAATCTTTGTAAAGGACTACTATATGATCTTACATACCAAATAAGAAACATCTGCGCCTTGCGGTTTCTGAGGAGAAGATTTTTAAAGTCATTTTGCTATTTAAATCTATATAAATCATGTCACTCCGGGGGCGTGTCCAATTTTAACCCCAGGGGCATCATTTGAATAATATTTGTAGAGGACCACTATAGGATGTTACATACTATCAAACCACTGGGCCTCGCGGTTTCAGATATTTTTTTGAGAAATTGTGCTATTTAAGTTTATATAAACCATGTGACCCCCGGGGCGTGGCCAGTTTTGACCCCAGGGGCATAATTTGAACAATCTTTGTAGAGGACCACTATAGGATGTTACATACCAAATATGAAATCTCTGGGCCTTGTGGTTTCAGAGGAGAAGATTTTTAAAGTCAGTTTCTATATATTCTATCTAAACCATGTGACCCCCGGGACGTAGCCTGTTTTGAGCCCAGGGGAATAATTAAAACAAACATTATAAAGGACCACTAAAGGATGTTACATACCAAATAAGAAACCTCTGGGCCTTGCGGTTTCTGAGGAGAAGATTTTTAAAGTCATTTTGCTATATATTCTATATAACTCATGTGACCCCCGGGGCGTGGCCAGTTTTGACCCCAGGGACATAATTTAACAATCTTTGTAAAGGACCACAATAGGATGTTACATACGAAATATGAACTTCTGGGCCTTGTGGTTTCAGAGGAGAAGATTTTTGAAGTCATTTTGCTATATAATCTATATAAACCATGTGAGCCCCGGGGCGTGGCCCGTTTTGACCCCAGGGGCCTTATTTGAACAAACTTTGTAAAGGACCACTAAAGGATGTTACATACCAGATACGAAACCTCTGCGCCTTGCGGTTTCAGAGGAGAAGATTTTAAAAGTCATTTTGCTATATATTCTATATAAACCATATAACCCGTGGGACCTGGCCAGTTTTGGCCCCAGGGACATAATTTGAACAATCTTGGTAGAGGACCATTATAGGATGTTACATACCAAATATAAAACCTCTGGGCCTTGTGGTTTCAGAGGAGAAGATTTTTTAAGTCATCTTGCTATATATTCTATATAAACCATGTGACCCCCGGGGCGTGTCCCGTTTTGACCCCAGGGGCATAGTTTGAACAATCTTTGTAGAGGACTACTATAGGATCTTGCATACCAAATATGAAACCTGTGGGCCATGCAGTTTCAGAGAAGATTTTTAAAGTTTACACTTTTTAAATCTATTTTTAGCTCTGGTGACCTACATACAATGTATGCAGCGGAACGTTACGATTTGAACAACTTTGAAAGAGGGTCACCTAATGATCATTCCTGTGAAGTTCGGTGAAAATCTGCCAAGTGGTTTAGGAGGAGATGTTGTTTGAATGAAAAGTTGACGACGCACGCATACATGCACGCCGGACAACGGGCGATCACAAAGATCGCTATGAGCACTTTGAGCTCAGGTGAGCTAAAAATCTGTTCTGTGAAAATTCCTGATTTTTCAAAATTTATTACATAATTATATTCTTAACAAACTGCAAAAAAAGAAAACAGGGGGTCACCGTGCTTGTTTTCGAGAAAAAAAAATATGTATAGTTTACATGTGCGTATTGGACATTTTTCTGTAAAAAAAACAGGTTGGAATGACAGTCATATTTTATAACAATACACTTATTAAAGTAAATAGATATATATTATATATAATTATTTTAGTAACAGCAGTTGATTATGACTATGTACAAAACGTTATTACAGCCAAAACACTTTCACAATAATCGCAAGCATGTGCACAGCTATATGCGAGTCCAATGTTCAGTCAGCATGTTCCTACTTTCATTTTCAGTGTATTATCAAACTTTCGCAAATAAAATCGAGTCACAAGAAAATCCCACTATGATCATAGCAATTTTTATGAATATATTTGATTCTAGTTGGTAATTACCTGCGCTTATTGTCCTGCTCTTGTGATTCCACCATCTTTGGCGGAAAACCTGGTTTTGCGACCTTTCTATAGCTATTGTCTGTGCATAAACTTGAACGCTATGTCCCTGTCAAAGGAAATGGCTTTAACTTCTAAGTTTATCTGTATGGAGTACTGGATAATTCATTGCATTCACACAAAACAATAATTGTGGTTAGCCTCTTTAAGCATTTCCGTACCATGGTATGATTTATATCCATGTTCATATTGCAGTAGTAACTACCATTGCATGCAGTGAGCACTAATAACTGTTAAGAATTTTCTAAGTTACGAGACCTGGACCATGCTACACAGCACAAGTCAAAGACACAGCATGGACAACGTTTGACTAGCCCTAACCATCAGCATCAGTCTCATCATAAGAGATGTCAGAGGACAGCGTGCTCGACTTTTCGATGTATTTCAGTCGGTACATATGTAGGAGAGTGGAAGGGGCATAACTTTGTTGAAATACAAACCTGACTTATGGCAATTATTTCATGAATTTAGAGAACATCTTCTGTAGTTTAGAAATTATAAAGCTTTGGAACAAAAAATTTTAACCCCAGAATCTATGTGAAACCTGGGCATACCTCTTTCAAAATACAGAAAAAGAGTTATGGGGAGTAATGCACCTGATGCTGGATTTGATTAAAAAGATGTATTCCAAGTTTCAAGTGAATACCTTATGTAGTTTAGAAATTAGAAGATTTATGAATAAAAACTTAACACTAAAATTCTATGTGAAAAGGGGGCATACACTGTCAAAATAAAACAGAGTTATGTGGATTGTGGCACCTGGTGCTGCAGTTGATGACAAAGTTTTCAAGTGATAACCTATCAAGCTTTGAAGTAATAAAACTTTTGAATATAAACTTAATCTGAAAATATATGTGAAAATGGACATAACTATGCCAAAATACAAAACAGACTTATGGGAAATGTTAAACCTGATGATAGAACTGATGGCAAAGGTATATTCCAAGTTTCAAGTGAATAACCTATAAAGTTGTGAAGTTACAACACATATGAATAAAAACTAACCCTAATATATATGTGAAAAAGGGGCATAACTCTGTCAAAATACAAAACTGAGTTATGGGGAATGCTGTATCTGATGCTGGAGTTAATGACAAAGTTGTAATCCAAGTTTCAAGAGAATAACTTATCAAGTTTTGAAGTAATAAGTTTTGAAGTAATAAAACTTTTGAATAGAAACTTAAAAAATCTATGTGAAAATGGACATAATTATGCCAAAATACAAAACAGAGTTATGGGAAATGTTGCACCTGATGATAGAACTGATGGCAAAGGTGTATTCCAAGTTTCAAGTGAATAACCTATAAAGTTGTGAAGTTACAACACATATGAATAAAAACTAACCCTAATATCTATGTGAAACAGGGGCATAACTCTGTCAAAATACAAAACTGAGTTATGGGGAATGCTTTATCTGATGCTGGAGTTAATGACAAAGGTGTATTCCAAGTTTCAAGAGAATAACTTATGTAGTTTTGAAGTTACAAGACTTTTTAATATAAACTTAAACCAGAAAATCAACGTGAAAAAGTACATAACTCTGTCAAAATACAAAACTGAGTAATGGGGAATGTTGCACCTGATGCTGGAGTTGATGAAAAAGGTATATTCCAAGTTTGAAGTGAATAACTTATGTAGTTTTTAAGTTACAAGACTTTTAAATATAAACTTTTACCGAGATCAGATGCAGACGCCGACACTGATGCCGGGGCGAGAAGGTAAGCTCACGTATTCTTCGAATAGTCGAGCTAAAAATCATATTGTAACGCTCGCTATTAATGTTGCTGGTAGGATCTGAAGACATGTATGAGAGGTCACATTCAAATAACTTTCAGAACCATTAAAACTTGGCCATTTTTTGCCCAATGAAATATTAGTAGCTTGTTGCACCGCAAAGTTTGACAACGCTTTTCAAAACATGATGCATTTTCAACTCATCCTAGGGAATTTATCGATTACAGCTAATTTTCTACCTGAAAACCAAACAAACAATGTTACTTGAGGAGTTGAGCTGAATTTTACATTAATTTTGTGCATAATTGTTATGATTTATATATTACGTAATACCACAGCTTTATGTAGGCAACAATTTAGCCATAGAAGGTCATGGAAAGTCATCAGATTCAACAGTCAACTGATAATAATTATGGTAATGTCATGCTGAAGACGATTTTAAATACAATTGCCCTAACCACCATCAATCTTCAATGATTATGAAAAACTGTATTATTACACTATAATGTATGTAATCATATTTCTGTTTTTTTTTTAGTATTTACTTATTTGAGCAATTAGTTTCAGGATAAAAATAAGGAAATGTTACATTCTCAGTGATTCTTTATGGATTGTTTGATAATTAGTACTTTAAGGTAATGTACCTAGGGTATAACTAAAACAAAACAACATAAATAAAATCATTATTTTTTTCCTTCCACCATAATGACATGGTAACCGAACTTTGTTTTCACTGGTGGGTCTGTGTAGACGGGCTGATTGATGGTGCTGTTAGGGAGTGCAAAGGCTGCATCTTGAAACGGCCCCACCATGCTTCCTCGCGTCATCCAGCCTAGATCTCCCTGCAGAAGAAACAGGATAAAGTGAAAATGTGAAACAGTCCTAAGCGCCTGTGGGGGATTCAACCTGGGTTTTCTGTCTGACAGGAGGACACTCCAACCGCGTCACTTAAGAGTTAGCCCAACAGCATGAAGTGCCTTTATAGACCAATCACTACATTCCTCCCTCTCTTAATTTTTCAGCAACCATGCAGGCCCACTTGTGCCTTGCATCAACATGGCCCTGAAACATTACGTCAGAAATTAATAAACCCAGTACCATTTACTTTTGACAATATTTAAGTGAAAAAGTCCAGAGCGGCTGTGGGGGATCGAAACCGGGTCCACAGTGTGACAGGCGGATGCTCTAACTGTGTCGCTAAAGAAAAAGTGCCTTATAATCACTACAGTAACTTGCATTTGAGACAGCTGCATTGTATTGAAACTGCAGTTTTCCCCAAAACACATATTTGGCGGTTGAATTCCTTATTTTAGCAGTAAGACCCCTGAGTTTTATGAAAACCCTTTAAAAATACTTGTATACACTGTTTGAAATATCCTTGTAGAGGGGGTTGGGTTTGGTGATCCCCCATTTAATATAGCAATCGGAACACAGAAACTACCTTTTCCAATGATGTATAATACGGCAATGAAGTAAGTTTAATTACTACTGGCGTATATCATATTTGAGTAAACATTGACTGCATCAAATTAGTGCAATTATGAGCCAATAATGCCCAATAAATTAGTTATGCCTGTTTCTGATAGATTCATGTCTATTTTTTGCAAAGATGCAAATTGATATGAATTTCTACTTTTTAACTCATATGTAATTCTTCTTTCCCATCAGTACTAAAGACCGGATATTGTTCCAATCATGTAATTGGTTGAAATCCACATATTTAATATAAATATAGATTACTAAATGTATCATCCCAAAGTTTTGGAATATTTAACTTCAAATCAAAAATATTATTAATGTTAGCACTTGCCAGGCATAAAAGATTACATTTTTTGTAAAAACTGATTTAGTATTCAAAGTATACTGTCTGTGTGTATTGCAATAACATACTTCTTAAATAATGTATTTAATACAATGCACTTATACTGTCTACGTTCTCAAGCAATAATCCCTCTCAAGATTATTATACAGGCTTCATTTCAATATAAATTTAAAACAGCTTTGCATTTCATCTTTCTTCTGATAAACATTTGTCAATAATTACATACACCAGATCTAGCCTTGTCCTCGCTGTATGTGGCTGCAACTTCATTGAATTTCATTCCGCTCTTCAGCTTTTCAATTGCCTCTAATGCCTTAGACTGCTTCTCGCACAGAATATGCCGAACCTAAGAACAGAAAACTATTAAATTAGCCGAGTATGGGCATTCACTAAACAGCTTAAATTTGTATTTCATTTATCCTCAGCACACTGTTCATCCCATGATACCATTATAATTATGTAATAAAATATTCTTGAATAATGACAATTGCAAATATCAAGCTAACTGAAATACCAGCTGTTTATGCAGTCTTTGTGTAGCAGCAAATTAATCAATATTACCAATGTTATACAAACAAATAAAATGCTTGGCAGTATACGACTGTCAAGAAGAAAATATGTAATATTTAATTTTTTATTAAAAATTCTTTTCTTATATGTTATTAGTGATAAATCAATACTGGCAAATCATTTCACACTGTCAAACAATAAGGTTATTTCTATTGTTGTTAAAAAATTAATGGTCAGTCTGTATTTGCATACACATAGGACCTGGCCTTAGTTGAAATTTAATACATGGTTGTATCAAACTAGTTCAGGAAATTTCTTAGTAAACGAGCCTTTGGTGAGCTTACTAACAACTTTCCTGGGCTAGTATAATAAAAGATTGTATTGTATGACAACGAGTATCAGATCTGTTTGATCACGTGCTCAAACAGCGAAAAATTTCAGGTTTACTCACTTCACAAAAGTTTCTGACCCAAAGATTTTGACAGCCGAATTACGTCAGGAATGTTATCATTGCACTTAGTTCCTTATAAAATCGACAAAAATGTAAACATTTCCTCACATTTAATTTCGCAAATTCCCTTTATATGAAGGACAAAACATATGTAATCCAATATTAAACAACACTAATAAAGAATAACAAGAGATGTTTGTAAAACATGTATGCCCCCCGACTTGCAGCCAAGTATATGCAAGTGTTCAGAATTTTTTTTAATACGCAATCCCAAGCGAGGTCTCGATATGTGGTATCTATGTATAAAGTTTCATTAAAATATCTCGATGCGTTCTCAAGTTATTGAGTGGAAACTGTTTTTCTATTTTTAGCAATGGTGACCTTGACCCCACCCACCCCATATGAAATCCCAAGAGAGGTCTCAATATAAGGTATCTATGTATGAAGTTTCATTAAAATATCTCAATGCGTTCTCAAGGTATTCAGCGGAAACCGTTTTTCTATTTTTAGCAACAGAGACCTTGACCCCACCCACCCCATATGCAATCCCAAGCGAGGTCTCGATATAAGGTATATATGTATGAAGTTTCATTAAAATATCTCGATGCGTTTTCAAGTTATTTTGCTGAAACCGTTTTCTTCTATTTTTAGTAACGGTGTCCTTGACCCCTGCCACCCCATATGCAATCCCAAGCGAGGTCTCAATATAAGATATCTATGTATGAAGTTTCATTAAAATATCTCAATGCGTTCTCAAGTTATTGAGCAGAGACCGTTTTTCTATTTTCAGCAATGGTGACCTTGACCTTGACCCCACCCACCCTATATGCAAACCCAAGCGGGGTCTCAATATAAGGTATCTATGTATAAAGATTCATTAAAATATCTCGATGCGTTCTCAAGTTATTGAGCGGAAACAGTTTTTCTATTTTTAGCAACGGTGACCACGACCATTGACCTGTTGACCTCAAAATTTATAGGCGTCTTCCTTTCCTCCCCAGTAACCAGCATACCAACTTTCATTATCGTAGGTCAAAGCGTTCTCTAGGCATCATGCGGAAACGAAATGGTCTACGGACAGACCGACCATCCGACCGACCGACGGACAGGTGCAAAGCATGATACCCCCACTTCTTCGAAGGGGGGGGGGGGGGCATAATAATTTTAATCAAAATGTCAATTGCACGACATCATACGGAAGAGTACATGCAATCATGACGTATATAAATAAATTATCTTGACAGTCTTGACAATGGAAAGGCTTGATAGGTTATCTTACATAAAAAATATTTGTAATGGGTGTATTACACAGAAAACAAGGTACAGCATGTGATAACAAAAGGGCCATGATGGCCCAAAGCGCTCACCTGAGAACTGGTACAGATGAAGACCATACTGTTGTGACAGGTTTGAATTTTGATTTAAAACATCGGTTAGTGCAATTAGTGGGATCAATTTGTGACATAATTTGGCCAAAAACTTCAGAAAATGGGAAAAGCACCAAACTTAGTACACATGTTTATTTGGGCATTTAAAACATTTTTTTTCATGAGAACCAATCTATATCTGTAAAAATGTCTGTCGTCGGTCCGTCTGTTCCTAAAGTTGTCTGGACTCTAACTTCCCCGTGCATTGAAGGATTTCGAAATTGATTGGCACAAATGTTAACCTAAATGAGATGTGTCGCCCGCCGCGAGAACCAGATGGCTAGTTTTAGGATCAAGGTCATACTTTGAGGTCAAAGGTCAAAATACAGCACTTTATTGTCGATATAAGGCTTGTCCGAGCTCTAACTTCCCCATGCATTGAAGGATTTCGAAGTTAATTGGCACACATGTTAATTTAAATGAGAAGGTATTTTTCACGTAAGTATCTGATGGCTACCTTTAAGGTCAAAGTCAAAGGTCAAAATTGAGCACTTTATTGTCAAATCCCAGTTTATCAGTGTTTTCACTTCCCAATACATGGCAGAATTTTAAAATACTTTGGTACAAATGTTAACCTAAATAAGGTGTGTCTCACACAAGAACTGTATGGCTACCTTTAAGGTTAAGGTCATACTTTGAGGTCAAAGGTCAAAATAAAAATGCTTTTTATTGTCAAAATATCGATTGTCAGAGCTCTAACTTTCCCATGCATTAACGGATTCCAAAATAACTTGACAAGAATGTTAAAATATAAGAAACGATATGTCGCGCACAAGAATCGGATTTTTACCGTAAAGGTTAAGGCCATACTTTGAGGTCAAAGGTCAAAATAGAACGATTTATTATCAAAATACTGAGTGTCCATGCTTTAACCTCCCAATGCATAGACAGATTTTCAAATAACTTGTCACAATTTATGTTAACCGAGATAAGATGATGTGTCGATCTCAAGAATTGGATCGCTATCATAAAGGTAATACTTTGAGGTAGTAAAATTTCAAAATAAACTGCTTAATTGTTAAAATAGTGCTTGCCCAAACCTGACTTCCTGTGAATTGAAGGATTTTGAAATAACTCATCATACAAATGAAAACTAAACTATCATCATAAAAATTCAAATATGACCTATTTTCTTCTTCTAAAATGGCAATAACAACATATTGCCCCCCACAAAAAGAGTTATCTTGCAATGCTTTTCAAATAACATTACTGTAAAAAAAGGATTAAAGATAAATGCTGCTACAACATATATCACTTTAAGATAAAATGTCAACAATATACGTACATAAACACAAGTATATTAACTGTATAAAATCAGCAAATAAATTACCATTTAATGCCAAATAAATTTTGTTTATTCTGAAAAGGGGTTTAATAGGTATCATTGTGTCATGACCATCTCCGACATAGATTAGATATTGCGAATTATATAATAATTAAAATATCAAATTGCACTTGATAATGCTGTGCAGAGCGATTAAGCCTTGCATCTTCCATAACAGCCCTTTTATGTGTTACAACCACAACCGAGAACCATGACATTGCAGGTTGATGCAAAGAAGACCAAACAGGTCTCCATTTGTCAGCCTTTACTCTGATTCAGCCCCTAGCAGGACAAGTAGGAGATAAATTTAGTGAGTTTGAAATAGTGTGAACTATAATATATCTATAGATTTTTGCCAGCCCCAAAAGCTATCCACAATTCAGAAACTGAAATCTGATAACAAACTGCTACACATATGTATCCACATATTTTATCAGTCTGGCAGCCCTGCATCACCACATCAGCCACATGCAACATGAGTTTTCACCCGCTTCTTCGTGACCACGGGGTGCTAATATACTATACTGTAATTAACAACACCATCATTTTAAGTAGAAAAAACAACACCATCTTTGGGGTCCATGAGCACAACCTGCTAAGCAAAGAAATAGAACAACACCCTTTCCCATTGTTGCATATTTGAGGCTGTCCTGCTTGTACACATCCCGAATGACACCAGACAGCTTGACTGAATACATCTGACGACCAAGATATGGTGCAAAAATGGTGTCTGCATAATCTTGAAATGTCTGACAAGCAGTAGGCTGATAACAACAGCACCATCTACTGTTAGTGCATCAATCTCTGGGGCATCCAGTTTGACTTTAAAATGTTCTTCAAGACAGGATACAAGGTCAGATATTTGTTCCCATACATAAATTACCAAACTGTTATAGAGAAGGTGGAAACGCCGTGTTTTCATGGCCAAAGAAATTATGAAGGTTGCCGTTCCGGACTTGGCAAGAAACATACAACCTGGAAAAAAAAGAACAGTATTGTTTTTGGTAGATAATTTATGTTTCTCATTTAACAGTTGCTTATGTGAAATATAGACATTTCATGAATAAGCACAAACAGTTACAGTGACTTACAATCTCCGAGTGACTGACCAGAAAAGAAACATTAGATATATGTTTTCCTTGTGCGTTAGCCACACATCAAGAGTAGTCCATGACTGTCTTCTGATGCACCAAATGCCTTCTCCATTTATAAGTACAACAATGCTGCTGTCACTTGTTGTCTTACCCACATGGGAGGCTCTCAGAAAGGTGGTTAGCTGTATCAGAAGACGCCACATTGGCCTGCTCAAGAGCACTTGTCCAACCACTGTTCTCAAGCCAATCACCAAGAGCCTTGAGAGCTACATTTCTACATGTACATGTAATCCACCTAACATCATTACAAAGCAATTTTCGCACAAGTGGTCTGGCCATATTTATTACACATGTATATATATGTTAAGCAATCGCAAAGCTAGACTTATCACATGCAATGAACGGAGTTTGGTCCTAGAACTTTAAGCTAATGTGTTATGTTTTGTTTACAATAGTCATTGAATACTTAATCATGTCCAACAGATTCATTTTGTTCTTTACACAATGAAGGCAATGTAGAAATGTCAATTGGTTGTTCAGTGTAGATTCCTGCAAACTGCTTAGAGTGGTAAGCGGCCCAAGACAGGTCAAGGTCTCCAACGTATGTATATACACCTCCAACGTATGTATATACACCTCCAACGTATGTATATACACTCCATCACACTTTAAACGCAACACTTATTTTTCACAATTTCTCCAACTATTTATCAACGGATTGCGTCAAAATTTGGAATATAAATAAATTTGTAAAGGTCTCCTAGAATTTTTATTCTAATCGATTAAATGCACGATGAAAATAAATTTAAACAAAACAATAACAAGTGCACCTGTCCCAGATCTGATTGAGCATCATGGATGAATGATTTCAGTGCACAAGTGTTAATAATGATTTTAAACAACATATTCTTGAAACAAAAATTAAAGGGACTATGTCAACGAAAAATTGGTATCGAACTCACGACTTAGGAGCCATACGAAGAAATGACAGTAGACAGCGCTTTAAACAACTGCGCTATCATGCTTGGTAAGGAGTTGTTTGTAAACTGTAGTTTTACAAAATGCTCACAATTCTGACAACAAAATATGAACAGGAAAAGGGCCAAATAAACACACCCAATTAATAAATTGATTTTTATCTCAGAATGCGTACACTCTTTTCCCATTATATATATCCTGTTTTAACCATTATTATATACCAGTATTTATATATACATTTCAGATTTTTTAAAAGCAATTGCCCCCCCCCCCCCCTGAGCCCTTTTCGATGACATAGTCCCTTTAATAAGTGTGATGAGGTGTATGTTATTTACAGCTATTTAAAACAAGGCTTTGATAGTACTGCAAGCAATACATGAGTCCCCTGCCCGTGAAAACCCCTACTACCGCCGGTAGTCTACCCGTAATTAAACATTGTCCAATACCGTCAAATCGCCCTTTATCTGTAGATGTACAAAGTTTCATATTTAAATCCCATTTGTCACTGCAGTATCAAGTTGTTTTTCGGCATAGCTGTCTAAGATCACTTTTGACCTAGATTTCTTGCGATAATTATGCAGCGGGAAAATTGAATGCCAATAGAATTGGGCAAATTTTCTAATTTAAGGGAATGCAAACTTCAAACAATGGTTTAACGTATACCAATAACTGTTGCATATTTTTAGGGATTACAAATATACATAATTGTTTACATAAGCGGTTTAATTAAAGTTATAAACATATCTTCAACATACACTATAGAACTGACATAATTATGAACAATTTACTCATTTTATGTCATGATCAGAATGTTATATTCATCCACATAATGAAATAACTATATTGTTTAGCCTACATAATCGGCGCGCTCTATAAATAGCAATTACAATGCTACAATTCACGGGGACGACGGTCACAACGTATAATGTTGCATGTTGAGCTCGCGAGCACAACATATAAAGTGGTAAATTTCTGGTATTTTTTTTATAAATAAGCAAAACAAATATTAGCAATTTTGATTGAGCTTATATTTCCTATTATTTTATCATTGTATAAAAATATTATTGTACGCTGTAACCGACTGTCGTCCCCGTGAATTAATTCTAGCGAGTACAACTTCAGTAGGAGAATCATTCTAAAAATAGTGCGCGGTAAAGCTGTCTTAATTCACACGCATCTAATAATAATAATAAGAACAAGAATACCACTACTACTACTACTACTGCTACTACTACTACTACTTCTAATCATAATAATAATAAAGTTGTAGTTGTAGTTGTTGCTGTTGTTGTTATTATTAGTATTATTATTAATATTATTATTATATTGATTCACAATGGAGCGGAGATTGCTATTTTAACTTTTGATCAACAAACTCAAGAGGTGTTTTTTTCAAAACGCAACTACAAAAAAGGTAAATTCTGTTTAAAAAGATGGTGATGAAAACATGTTAGCCCTTAATTTATGTTTCTGTTCAGAGAATTCACATTACAAAATCTATATGGGCCAATTGCAGACAACCCGCCATTTTATAAACGAGTCTTAAAATTGGAAATAAAATGTATATCATAATTATGTTGGGATTTAAATTTAGTGCTTGACCCATTGTTAGATTAGATCAACTATCAACATTTCAATAATACACATCTAATAGAAAGCAAGAGACTTACCTTTGGGGGAAATAGTTACAACGGAACTGCAGGACGCATTTAGATATTTTAATGGTGATAAAAATAATACACATGAAGACGAACTAACCTTCTGCAACAGGGCCGTCTTAACCTATTTCTTATTACATATACTATGATTGAATATTTATTTAATGCGCAAATACAAACAAGCTGCAGATCAGTCTCACTCTATTATGAGCATGCTCATTAGTTTTGAAAAACAACAACAACAGGTAAACGTTTATAGAAGTTGTCTATAGTAAACTCATTGTTACATGATGTTATAATAAATATTGCATTCCTATACACAACATAGAAATGCTTTTCTTTGCGATATTGGTGACATCCACATTCATTTTTTATCAATGACGAACTTCTTTTAGAAACACTTTTAAAGAAAATTTAAGACCACCTCTTATACCAGTCACAAAGCAAATTGAAATTTTTTTTTTATAAATATCAAAACTTCAATCATTGGAACATTCGTTGACAGAGCAAACAATGGAACAATTATTTGCTCTAAAATAATTAATAAATACATATCATAAACTATACTGAATGCAAACTAATTCCTGGCCGGCTAATGCTAATTGATTTCGAAAAAAAGATTGTTGATACTTGATCGCTGAGTTTTATAAACAAGTGTTTTTTTAACCAAATTTTTCGAAGAAAATTTCGGTTAGGCTTAAAAAGGTTGACTGTTTCCGCTTACCCGACCCCTCCCCCTATTTGTGTCTGCCGACCCTAAACGTGTTTTGCCTATCGACCAGTAACATTTTCTGACTTTCGTTAAAAAGAGCAGTATTCGCTAATATGCGGCTTTTCGGAAATTACCAAACATTTTGAATTATTCTGTATGAGACAGACGCTTTTGGTAATGACATACCGTAAGTTACAGTTTCTTTGATTGGAGGCGTTTAAAGGGACTATGTCAACAAAAAATTGACTTCTTTTTGCACTATAAATTATATTATTTGATAGAAATGCGCTTTACGAAGACATTGCATTAAATAAATAAAAATAATGCAATGCACAATAAGATATTTGATAAAAACAAATTAGCAAAAAAGCCTGAAAAAATTAAAACCCCAAATGGGTATCGAACTCACGACTTAGGAGCCATACGAAGAAATGACAGTAGACAGCGCTTTAACCAACTGTGCTATCATGCTTGGTAAGGAGTGACATGAAAATGTAAACAGAAAAAGGGCCAAACAAACACAACCTATATAATAAATTGATTTTTATCTCAGAATGCATACACCCTTTTCCTATTACATATAACCTGTTTTCACCATTATTATATGCCACTATTGATATCTAAAATTAAGATTTTTTAAAAAGAAATTGCCCCATTGAGGCCATTTTCAAAGACACAGTCCCTTTAAGCATTTTGCATTCAGTCCAAAATACTTAGACTGTGTGGTGAATATGCCGCGAAGAAAGAAAAGTTTTTATTTTTCCTCCTCCCCCCTCCCCCCTTAGATCTGTGGAGATGTTAGCGGAAATCAACAATTATTTTTTTGGCCTTATTAAATTGGGTTTGTCGCAGTGGCGGCGTCAACTTTTCGTTTCCGCTCTCTAACTTGAGAGCAGATTGAGCAATTGATATGAAACTTCATCCCTAGATACCTAAAAGCGAGACCTCACCTGGGGTAAGATACGGGGTGGGTGGGGTCAAGGTCAAGGTCACCTTTACTAGAAATAGAAAAACAGTTTCCGCTCAATAACTTGAGAATACATTGTTAATGAAAAACGTAATACATAGATACCTTATATCAAGGCCTCACTTGGGATTGCATATGGGGTAAGTGGGGTCAAGGTCAAGGTAAGAGTTAGTAAAATAAGAATGGTTTCCATTCAATGACTACACAACAAATTTTGATATTTTAATGAAACTTACTTTGTAGATACCTTATAGCGAGACCTCACTTGGGATCATATATAAGGGGGGGCTGGGGGGCAAGGTCACTGCTACTAAAAAAAAACAAAAAAAGGTTTCCTCTCAGTAACTCGAGAATAAAATAATAAAGATAGATTTCATATATAGATACCTTATATTGAGGCCTCGCTTGAATTTGCATATGAGATAGGTGGGGGTCAAGGTTACTGTTACTAAGAATAAAAAAACGGTGACAGCTCATTAATGCAAGAACAAATTGAGCTATTGTAATAAAACTTCATATATAGATACATTATAGCAAGACCTTGCATGGGATTGCATATTGTTTATTTTGGGTCAAGATCAAGAGACGCCGCTTTGGTCAAGTCAATGTCACCATTAGAAAACGCGGTGGCGTAGTGGATATGGTGTCCGCCTAGTGATGGCCACTCTGGGAGCATTTTCAAGATCTCCCCCAAAGACACTAAGTACTGGTTCTACCCAGGAAACGGACTCGAGAGTTTCTCAATAAAAATTAGGCTTTCGATGCAATTGATCTTAAATAAATAGGTTTAGACTGCATGTGACTAATACTTAAAATTGATAAAAATGCTTTCTGCTAACCCAATAGTTGATTGAGCTATTGATAAACCGATAAAACATTTTCACTTACATAAACATACTTTTGTTAAGGGTCAGTATTTTTTAATGTTCTAATGAATAACTAAAAAAGCAATTTCTTAACTTAAGTTGTACTTTAGTGCAATTCCAAGCCATGACCTACACCAAGTGCATCCAGAACTTTCTTTTATTACTGTGCTGACTTCTATGCAGTTCATTCGAAAAATTTGGTTTTCGTAGAATGTTCACTTGTATTGTTTGTTTTAGTTTATGGCGCACTGTTATCATCATTGATTTGCTGCTGCTGTGTCCCATTTGGTTTGTCCCAAGCCCGTGTCATAAGCTTACATTTAAATGTGTTAGGTCACAAAATTTTCACTTAAGGACTTTGTATTTACTTCTGTATGCTTCAAATTACATTGTACAAAAGATGTGGATGCAGGCTTAGGCATGTTTAGTCAAACAATGTTTGATATGAAATGTAGCAAAATGAATTGTTAAGATTGCATGTTTAGATCTCAATCGTGTGAAGTTTACCAATAAACACAAGATAACTTCCCTGATTGGGTGATTGTTATATCATTATCAAGGTAAACATAACTTCCCTGTAAGGGTGTTTGCTAAATCATTATCAACGTAAAGATAACTTCCCTGTAACGTCACATAAAACATTCTGTAAGATGCTAAACAATACATAGTTAAATTCTTTGTCTTTGTCAATTGACTGATAGGTAAACAAGATAACAAAAATATGTTTAAAATGATGTTCAGCACCTGTGGTCATTGTTAAACAAGAATGTAGATTAAGCGCCCAAAATACATGACACAATGACACAATGTCATGTATTTTGGGTGCTAAACTACCAACTGAACTCTACAAATTTATCAATAGGTACGTTTTTAAAACTGATAAATTTGTGGAGTTGGAAGTTTTGTAAACAATAATGCACATAATTACCCAAAAGTTCTGCCGTGAATTTTGACTATTGCGGACAAGGGCAACCTAGGCCTGAAAGGGTACAAAATAGTCCACTGACATTATAGAATCAAACTTAAAAAAGTTATAATACAGTTACAATTACCACGGAATTAAATGACACGATGTTATTTTGTTTCCAAACAATTACATTGCATATGGTC
Source organism: Congeria kusceri (assembly GCA_027627225.1). Taxonomy (NCBI): domain Eukaryota; kingdom Metazoa; phylum Mollusca; class Bivalvia; order Myida; family Dreissenidae; genus Congeria; species Congeria kusceri. The sequence goes on along the minus strand of CM051029.1, from coordinate 40,559,523 downwards.
ATTTAAATCTATTTTGGCTGTTTGCATTAGGCCGCTTTGCCATGTACGTGTGGTCCGTCATCCGTGTCTGTTTTCTACATCCGTGTCCGTACCATAAATTGTTATATAATCTACAAATAGACGCTCTCCCATTGGTCCGAACAGCCATCAATGACTGAATATAAAAGTGATGTCGCATGGCCTAAACTCATGTCTTATGGGCTAAAACTAGATTTGTGGATTTCCCAAAATGTTTACCTGGCTTGCACATAGAAATTCACACACAGCAACGGGAACCAGAACTCTTACCTAAATTTATGATATATGGGATAAAAATAGATTTGTGGAATTCTTCTTTTGGTTCCCGACATGTGCATTGACAACTGTACAAGAAACAGTGAAACCAGCACATCGTTCTTTTCTGTTTACATACAACAATGACGTCATTTTGTTGATTTTGGTGACGTAATTTTATTTGTTTCGTTTGATTAAGTAGGTTATTTTTCTAATTTATCAGAATGTGGTGAGATAAATAGAATAACAGATCGGCGTTGGATTATGATAAGTTTCTAAGCTCGGTAATTTTGCTAGTAAACTATTTATAGATTATATAACAAAACATGTGTTGACTAGATGGCCAATGGACACGGTCTGATGTTAACTGGGTGAAAGTCATGTTCAACTCGGGTAACGCCTCGCTCAACATGAGTTTCACCCAGTGAACATCAGACCAAGTCCAAAGGCCATCTAGTTAATAATTGTATAATATCGCTCCAAATGAAATACACAGGAATGCTTCCATTTGTCCGTATCCTTGACCGTATAGATCTACCAATAATGTTCTAATGAATAACTAAAAAAGCAATTTCTTAACTTAAGTTGTACTTTAGTGCAATTCCAAGCCATGACCTTCACCAAGTGCATCCAGAACTTTATTTTATTAGTGTGCTGACTTTTATGCAGTTCATTCGAAAAATTTGGTTTTCGTGGAATTTCCACATTTCTTGTTTAAATTTTGGACCAATGCTTAAAAACTGGATAACACTTTGTTGTAATGAAAAATGAAAAATTCCGTCCAATTAAACAGAATTTTGTTGTCCGAATTATTCACAAAAGGGCGTGGATGTGATTCTATTTTACCATATAATTATATTTATACTTTGTGCAAAAATATTAGTCATCAACATTAGGAAATGTAGGAAAATTAAGTGAATAAAAATTGATAATGAGGAATACAAAATACTACTATCACAATTTGCTAATGATAGCTATTTTAAAAAATTCATTGAAACTCATTTTATCAAACAAACATGCGCCGTAACGAACAGAACGCATTAAAATGTATATAACCCTTTGTTACTATACTCGGAGCATCATGTTTCTCAATTCTAATGCTTTTCGATCGCTCGCTGTTAAATTGTAGATTTCAGCAAAGAATTAATGTAGGCCTACATACGTGTATGGTAAAATTAAAACTTTATTGTTACTGAACTACTATTTATATCGCCAATGAGTCGGGTTATTTTGTGTTAAAACATAGTTTAAGTAGCCTCCAAAACGCACCAGAGACATTCTAGGTGAAAAAAAAACCCGGACCCCAACACTGCCTCGGCTTTAATTTGCCTCAAGCTACGCCATCGCATGTACATTCCATTTATAAACTATCATGAGTTCAAGCAAATGATCAGGATAATTGCCAATTAAATTAAATGTTGTCTTAAATAAAGTTATTTGTTTGATTTTAAATAATAGTTATTTCACTTGTTATCAAGTAGATTCATGAAGTCAGTGGCATAGCTGCCGAGACAATGACCCGTGTATTACTTCACTAATTGGTATGCACTTTGATACGTAATTGTGTAACACGGTATTTTAAAGTTAGGACCTATATATACACGTTCTGGTTACATAATAATAGTCATGTGCATGGTTATACAAGATTATGATCTTATTATTAATATGACCAGGTTTAAACAATACGAAGTCTGTCAGTCTCAGAAAAAGTACCTAAGTTAGTTTTTCCATTTTTAGCGATGATACACTAATTAAAACGACACTCTCTTATCATATATCATAATTATATTATGTACCGTGCCATTTCTGTTTATTAAGAAGTAAACTAAGTGAATATTTATAATATCTTAAAAGTAATAAACTGTAAATTACCGCTATACAACCTATAGTAACCACTATCAATACATCGTGGGCCTCGTTTTCGATTCGCTGATAAATTATTGTGTCGTGATAATCACTAAAAATGGGAATGTGAAACTCATCTATTAGCATCTGGAGAATCCTAAACCCGAGAATTGCAATAAATGGGTAATTCATAAACTTACTGCTCATTCATTCCCGCTATTATTTTCTGACAATGTTAATTTGTTAAATTTGCCTGACAAATTCATGTATCAATTATGTTTACGTAAATCACTAGTATTAGCTTATTCATGTATCTACTAGTGTTTAGCTTATTCATGTATCACTGGTGAAAACATGGGGAGGTATATAATCGGTTTATTCACGGTACAGATATTAATAATTAATGAGTTTATCTCAAATTAATTTTGAGGGCCGATACTTTGTCCTATCGTGTCCGAAAAATATAGTGTCCGAGAAGTCTCCTTAGTAGAGACCGAAAAATCTGGGGTCCGAGAAGTCTCCCTAGTAGGGAACGAAAAATATGTGGTCCGTGAAGTCACAGCTTGGTCCTCTTGTATTATATTTAGGGCAAACAAATGACATCTCAATATTAATTTCTTCGCCGATTGTCTTTTTTCTTGTTTCTATTTAAGTAACATTGACCAGACATTTGAGTTACGTTTTGAGTTATTGCAGTACTAAACTGACAGAGGGCAATCATATAGTCCATTCTGTGTACCAAGTTTCATGATCATATGTTATGTTCTTTTTGAATTATTACAGTATTAAGTTTATTTCTATTTTAAGTAACAGTCACGTGACCTTTGACCTCTGGTGTACAATCCTCACCTTGCTCTTTCCATGTATACAAAGTTTCATCAAAGTATCTTCAGTACTTTTTGAGTTATCACAGGATCCAGGTTTTGGGGACGGGACAAACAGACAGAGTGAGACCGACGGACTAACAGACAGACAGATGCACACAGACGGAGGCCAAACCCATAGTCCAATAGTATTTTGTTTATTTCTATTTTTAGTAACAGTCACGTGACCTTTGACCTCTGGTGAAAAATAAAAGGTCGTGCATAATTCTCACATTGCTGTTGCTATGTATACAAAGTTTCATCAAAGTGTCTTCAGTCATTTCCGAGTTATCACAGGATCCAGGTTTTGGGGACGGACGGACAGACAGACATATGGACGAACAGACATAACGACACACAGACAGATGGCAAACCTATAGTTCAATCTCTGTATCAAGTTTCATGGTCATATCTTATGTCCATTTCGAATTATTACAGTATTTAGTTTATTTCTATTTTTAGTAACAGTCACGTGACCTTTGACCTCAGGTGAAAAAAAAAGGTCGTGCATAATCCTCACATTGCCACATTGCCGTTAATATATGTATACCCAGTTTCATCGAAACAAGTTCAGTACTTTTTGAGTTATTGCAGGAACCAGGTTTTTGGGACTGACAGACAGACGGGTGGACAAACATATGGACGAACAGATAGAGAGACACACAGACGGATGGCAAATCTATAGTTAAATCTTTGTACCAAGTTTCATGGTCATATCTTATGTACTTTTCGAATTATAACAGTATTTAGTTTATTTCTATTTTTAGTAACAGCCACGTGACCTTTGACCTCTGCAGCCAATTGTATAAACATTTCTTACAGCGGTAAACAATGATACCGCAGTAACCTGAACCCTACCATAGGTAAAACGGTTTGTATAAACAATTTCCAAAAAATTAACCACGCACTTACCGCGGTATATTTTTACCCACCTAGCGTACCTTGGTTAGAGTATTTTAACCACAACAAACATGGCGGACATTCATCTGGTCACACATCATAGACCTCGACATTTCCGACGAACAGACAGACAGGAGACAGAATTAATGGAAGACGAAGTCCGCCGAAGGTATCGGTTTTTCGACAGACAACATTGACAGACTTGTTCGACTGTTAGAACTTATTGTATGACAACAGATTTTACTGACACTACGGTTTCTGTGTCCGGGGCTTTTCTACAGATCATTGGTGATACCTTCGGCGTGGACATTGCTACTGTTTCTCGAGTAGTGACCGACGTGACTGACTGCATTTGCACTGAAGGACAAGGTTATCAGGTTTCCCGTGACTGACGCTGACCGACGACGTGTGATGACGGGTTTCTTTGGCATCAGGGGGTTTCCGGGTGTTAACCACTGCATGGACGGCATGCACGTTCGGATTATATCTCCCGGTGGTGCCGATGAGCCATCCTATGTTAACCGGAAGGGCTACCACTCGCTGAATGTCCAGGCCACAATTAATTTAAAGATTTACATTGTATATATCTCCAAATAGCTGTAGAAGCAGATCTACAAATCTGTTAATAATAAGTTTAAATGTGTTGAAATATTAGTGTGTTGAGTATCCTCATTTCAGTATAGTGCTTGTGTGTTTTTTTCTAGGGATGTCAACGAATAATCGAATATTCGAATACTTGACCGAATATTGGAATATTAAACGAGTATTTGAATGGCAAAAAAATTATTTTTTCCCATAATAAACTAGTTTAATTCTATAATCCGCGATCATTATGTTTTCACAGTTACCTAATTTGACACGTTGACATGTTATTTAACACCATTGATACCCGTATGCGCAGTGGGAGATAACAGATTAAGCAATTAGGAATATTAGGAATTCTGGGTAAAACAACCCAGGTAAAAATCGCTCAATTACCGTGGTTAAGATACCGCGCGGTAAAAAAGCTTTACTGTATACAAGTGAAAATCTATCGCGGTACCAAGATTTTGACCGCGGTAAGTGATTTACCTAGGTATATTACAACCAGTGTTTATACAATTGGCTGCAGCGAAAAAAAAAGGTCGTGAATAATAATCACATTGCCGTTTATATGTATACCAAGTTTCATCGAAGTATCTTCAGTACTTTTTGAGTTATCGCAGGAACAATATTTTGCAGACGGACGGCATGACAGACGGACGGAGGGACGGACAGAGGGCAAACCTATAGTCCCCTCCGGTGAAACACCGGTAGGGGACTAAAAACTCAAGATTTTTTGACATATTGTATTTTCATTCACAAAGTGTGTGCGAGGTTTAAGCTTAACATATTTAAATGAAATAAAAGACACAGCTAACAAATAAAGTAACTGCTTTATTGAAATGATTTGGATATTTAGTTTGTATTCATTTTCATTAAATATAATTATAAAGGAGTTAAATGCATTGACAAATTCCTCGCCATGATTGTTGTGGTTTTATTCACATATACAAGCTGTTGTCTGCCTTCTGCAACTGACAAAACTATAACAAGGGGAGACAACTAATAATGAGTGTTTTAATGATTTATGCTTGTAATTTGTCTATCCACTATACAAAATTAAATACCTAAATATGTTTTAAATAGCGTTTATTTAATAGTTCATGTTTGATATATGGATATGACGATTATAATGAGGATAACTTTGACTTTTTACAGCTTTTAATAATAAATTTACCCACAAAATGACAAAAAAGATCAGCAGAAGTTAAAAATAAATGATGTTTTATATGAATATTAATATGAATATTAATATAAATAGGTTAACTATATTAAGATTAAACCTGTTAGATAATAATTTCATCATTTTCACGCGCTTTATATAGATATCTTCCTTAACATTTCTTCTCTCTAAAAATGACCTTTTCGACATTCCAATAAGGGGAGATCACTCTGCGTTGGAGATTGAGGTCAGGGGGGTTACTACTAATTAAGTTACTTCTGCATGTACTGATAATCGTTGTTGATGAGAGCATTTTTGCTCATTTAACTTCATGACTGGAAAAGAAAACTGTTACTTGTTGTGGAGAAATATATGTAAGTCGGCGTTTATACATATTTATGCTTTATATGCACTTTGTTATGTTTTAAACAGGTTAAAATTTAACATTCCAAACGTTGGTGGGGTATGGGAATTAATGATCGTAAAAGTAAGGCAACAGATCATTTTTAGGCATTGGATTTTAATACCTTTCTTTCAAATAGGTTATGAAATAAGAAAGAGAACGCCACTATATTTATTTTGTATGCACGTTATGTTTAGCCATAAAAGTTCTCAAATGTGTCATCAGTGCTTGTCAATGGAAAGCGTATGCTGCAGTAGGCAATATTTAGAAGTTATCAAGTATATAAAATAGGAATTGCATGGAGTAGCCAATTCATTGTGTTTATACATAATATTATTGTGTGTTTATATTACAGTACATCATTGCAATAATAAATTAATAATAATATACTAATTGAACTTTATTTGTTTCAGGTAACTATCACAAACAGAATCTGGGATGTCTGACCCTGAAATGTGTTTTCCAGCGGATTATTAACCTGATTGTTGTATTCCTTCTTGAAATAGCATATTGTGACACACAACACCAGTACTGTAGTTAACATTTATTTCAAAAAAATAATATATTATATAATGTGTGTTCAAGTTATGTAGTATAATTAATTGTTAAAATGCAAGCAGATATATTTAAAATAATAATGTTAATGACTTGTTGTTATCATAACAGATGATTGATTATCATGAGTATTTAGTATTCACACATCTGTGCACATACAAAGCTCTAAGTTGAAACATCCTTGGGCAAAATATCCATTGGGGTGAAACATTCCGGAACCCACAGACAGAGAAAAAGCGACCCATTGGTGACATGAATAATTTTCTTCGTCAATTCAGTCTGCCGGGCTATAACCCTTGACTGCTTTGTGATTTGTGTGACGAACCACTGCGGGAAGTAGATATGTATGCTATAGAAAAATTGTTCATTGTGACATTAGAACCAGCATTAACTGAGACTGTCCAAGTTGCTGTTCAAAATGGGTACATCTGGGGTATCAGTCCAACTCAATAGCTGATGATGAACCTGCTTGGTTTTGACTGAACTGTACTAAAACTTGTGAAAAAAGTGACTAAGTACTGGTTTTACACAGGACTATACTAATTAAAAGATTTCCGTGCTTTGAGCATTACTAATATATATTTTTGTGAAACTTGTTTCAGTATAATTGAATATGTTATGTAATTTTCTTTAGCTGTGTGCTGTGGATGTGATTTAGAAATGCTAAATATTTATTGCTTATGATTAAAAGAGAATACATGTACATGTGTTCTTGTTATGTTATTGATTATTAAATAAGAGAAGATAATTAAGCTGCATATATTCCTTATGAAGGTACTAGTAGAACACAGGTCTATTATTTGGAACTGCAGGACTCATCCTGTGTTTACTGCAGCCAGATCTACTACAATTACAGACTTTGACATAAGTTTGTGTGTTTGCTTTTTCAATCATACGGCGGTCAGCTAACCTACTCACTTTGCCTGGGCCCGCTTAGCCGATCTAAGCGGTTTACCAGTACCAAGTACACATACTTTAATGCAAGTAACTACTGCCCTGCTTGAATCAGAGGCAGGGTGAGAATGGCCGAAGAAATTATTTTATGACCAATCACACACAAGTTATGTGGCTGGGTTTGGGCTCGAACTCACGAACATCCGGATTGACAGTCAAGCGCTCAACCAAGTGAGCTAGCTAGGCCCGGTTTGTGTTCTGGTTGCAAATGTCTAAAGAAAAAAAAATCATATATTAAAATTATATATACATTAAATTAAGAATCATTATTTTTATAATGGAGTTTCAGTATTTTTATATTTAATATATCTGTGAGAAACCCCACTATCCAAATCAAAACTCATTTTCTGGCTCAATGAAAATGTACTCAATGTTGTGCTATTTTTCAAACATATAGGACTATTAAAGTAAATCATTTAATTTAAAAAAAAAATAGACCTATTAAATGTTTTCAAAATAGGTGGGTGGGGTTTTTCAAAGTGGCATGTCAAAAGGATTAGTATGGTTTACTTCTAACCGTAGGTCTGATGTGGTATTTCTTTTATACTTTTGCCTATTTTGAAACACTACTCGTGTGACCATTAATACTGTTATCCATCCAGGTCTTAATTCAATGTGTGAACATAAAAATCGTGAATTACAATATAAAGCAATACGTCTTCATATAACGTTAATTAATTGTTTTATTTGAGTTTTTTAATAGCAGTTTATGTGAAACTGAATCAGCAGCTGATCGATGTTTACTTTACAGCGAGAACACGGAACCCCCCTGACCTCAGAATCTCGTGTTATCTCGCCAGTCTCGTTAAGCATAATTTGACAATGTCGAAATTGTGAATGTATGTTATTCTGGATTACCTGCCCCTGATACTACGTTAATGGGTCAGGCATAAACGACAAATCGGCGGACAACAACAACCTTTCGTGGAGATATAAGTTTATGAAAACAAGTTTATAACTCAGGAGTTCATTTGAAGATCACAAAGAATTTGAGTGGATAGAGGTAAACAGACTTTAATACACTCTTTTTGTGCTGCGTGCTTACAACAGTGTATATTGAGTTAACTTGCACTTAAGTGAGTGGTGTTTCGGAAAACTCCATCATCTGAAATTTCGGATAAAATTTTTGACAATAATTTATGTCGGTATATTATTTTAGTTTTTATATGTTTATACACACCTTACATGTTTATATTTCGTTAATCATGATTTAATTGTTATAATTATTTTAATAAAGTTTGGAACATTACATAATAAGAGTATGAAAAGAAAACATTACATTGACATAAAAGCTTAATACTAAAATTTTAATTATCGGAAACGGACCAATCGTATGCTGCTAATATTCTGGATTACCTGCCTCTATCACTCCACTAATGGGTCGTTCGGCTTTGATAAAAGACTGTTAACTATCCATACATATAGCATTATTTCACCGCATTGACTATTTTCAGATTGGATATAACTGTCTGTTTTTTTTTACCTGAACAGATTTATCTGATACAAATGTAACATTCTGAAGCTGAATTGTTCTATCATATCAGTCTATGCAGCCAAAAAATATGTTTTATTACGGAAGTGTTGTGTACAGTTTAGAGGAAAGTAGCATGATTGAACATACATTATTTGGCAATGTGGAGGATAGGCAATTATCCAAACATATATTTACAAAACTTGAAATATAAATGGCCTATAAGAATTATTTCAACACTTAACATATTGTAGAGACATTATAATACAGTGTTTGTTGTACTGTATAAGAACAAGTGCTACCTTCATTTATTGTTTTGAATGCAGTTCATTCATATGTATGTACAGAATTACAAGCATTGAACATTATATTGTGGTAAATATATATATTGTTGGTGAAAATAAAGAATGATTTTTGTGGTATCTGTCTTTACTGTATGTCAAGTTTTCAAATACTTTGCATAAGCTTTTAAGTACAAGTGAGTTATTGCATATCTCACAATAAACAATTGGTTTGTCACATTTGTTAAAATGAGCTGTAAACAAAGTCATTATTGCATATGTTTAGGATACACTTCTTAATTTCATATTTGGGAATATTTTAGTAGTACGCTTTGAAAATAAAGTCAATTATCTAAATACATAATTTTACAAAAAATAAATAAAACACACTATTATGTGAAGTTGGAATAAGACGTCAAACGTAGAATAAACTGTTTTATTACAGCAATGTTTTATATGCAGTTTACCAATTGTAATTTAAGAATTTTGCAGAGTATTTAGTGCAATAGACACCTGCATATATAACTGCATCAGTAAAATAGATTTTACCACAAAACTGTTTACATGTATGCATTATGAAATTTTCACAAAAAAATTGAATCGTGTCCATGCATGCATGAACACAGTTTATAAATACAGTCAAAATGATCCAAGACACAATCAGTTTTAATGAAAGTCATGGAAAAATGCTTATTATACTAAAAGTATTGACCGAATATAACTAACATACATAAATATCATGGAATGCTCAGTTTTATGTGAAAAAAGAACAAAAATCATGTCCGTTCTATGTTTGATGTCTTATTCTAACTTCACATAATACAGTGTTATAACAAATTCAGTTCAATATATACTTTAACCTGAAAATCTATGTGAAAAAGGGACATAAATCTGTCAACATACAAAACAGAGTTATGGGGATGTTGCCCCTGACACTGGAGTTGATGACAAAGTTTAGTTCCAAGTTTTAAGTGAATAACTTATGTAATTCAATAACAAGAGCTGTCAGAGGACAGCGCGCTCATCTATTCGAAGTATTTCAGTTGGGACATATTTTGGATAGTGAAAGGGGCATACATTTGTTAAAATACAATATTTTTAAGTGAAGCCTTGTATGGTTTATAAATTTTTGGAACAAAAGCTTTAACCACAAAGTCTATGTAAAAAGTGGGCTAACTCTGTCAGGACTGCACACTGGCTTATAAAAGGTTACAATCGGAAGAATAGCTCACTTCGGTTACTTCCCTGTCCATTGACGTGTCCGCATCACCAGCAGTCTCTTTTGTACTAAGGTGGATAAACTCTGAAACGCTATAAGAGGCAAGGCCCTCAATTTTACACATTCAAATGGCATCCGTTTTCATAATAATTATACATTTTTACACAATTTGTATAAATGAATTGAAAAAGTATGCTTCGAAGGAAGAATACAATTGATGTCAAAATAAGAGTTACATTAATTAATACCCTTATCACATATTTCCAGCACTTAAACAATACATGATTAAGCTGTTTGTATTGTGTTCAAATATTAGTTGCTGTTTGACTTCCAATATCGTCAGCACTGTGATGCTGATGAACTTTTAAGGAATAATTAAATTGTGTCATTGTAATGCAGCCATTTAAATGGCATCATGAACATAGCCTTATTATTTAAACTGAATACAATGTGTAAACATGTGAGGTTTTATAGCAGGTAAGTATAACCAGGTTGCCCCTTCGACAGCATTATAGTATCCACGAAAGTCTCAGGGTCTGACCAAGCCAGTAAACATGAATCAGGTGCAGGACAAATATTCAGGATATTGGCCATTGTGGCTGGTAAAAATTATGATCAGCTAAACAAGATTAACAACTAGACTGTATATAATTCTTTTTCATTATGGTATTTTGTTTTTATGTTACATATATGCTATATGTTTTGAATGACTATTAAAGTGGCATTCGAGCCATTATTAGTATATTACTTGGCCACATGACCAGTAATGAGTTTGGGACTTTTATGGGTTCTGTAATAGTACATGTACTACAAAACTAATGTATTATTTCATTGTGGCCTTTTGCTAGATATTTGAATGAAATTTCTTTGTTGAAAAAAAATATCTCTGATTTTTTTAATACATGGTATACAAATTAAAACTAACAATACATAAATTTTGTTGTATGTCAGGTTATTTGGTTAATTTTGATTACTGGTATGTTTTTATGTCTGAATAAAATTATACATTATTTATGAAGAACGTAATTATTTATAAAAACTTGGAGCATGTTTTATAATCTTTTGTAAATTTTTATAACAAAAATAACTCATTTGGATTACTTTCAAGAAACATTATCATCTTAATGAAGACAAAATACATGTTGAAAATTATATCAGGTATTACATGTTGCTGTTTTGTGATATTATCAAATATTGTTAAGATTTTAACATGTTTTTAAGTTAGCTGTTATGTATGTATGATGCATTTTATTTGTTAGCATGTACACACATGTTATTATAATAAATTACAGTTTACAAAAAGCAGTATAACATTAAGCGTTATGGGCATATAATGCAACAGATTATACAATACTCTGTAACCATGGAAACACAAGTGTATGTTCTTCATGTCATATCGTTTGAAAGAAGAATATATATTATATTTACTTTACAAAAAGTTTCTATTATGAAGCTTTAGACAAGTTATTGATGCATTCCTATGCAGTTGGTTCAAAACCAATTTTACAGTATGACATACGTCATGTATACAATGAGTAAAATATAAAGACATATTATTAATATGAACATTTTTCATAACTCCAACATATGTTTATACGTATTGTTGTCATATTATATGTGTGTAGTGGTACTGACTCTAAAAAGTGTAACAAAGATAAAATAAACACTAAAAAATGAGGTTTTATAGTTAGTTCCTTGGTAACCATAGCAACTGATGAGTAACATTGGTATAATAGTATGATTATCTTTTAAAGAAAAGTATGGCCATGTCACATACCGAATATTGTCTATATCCCACAACAATAACCCAGTTAACTTGGTCACCAAGTGAAGCAGGTATATTTAACTTAAGTTCGCCTGAACAATTCAGCTTTGGGAGATAATAATATTAGCTGTTCCAACAATTCAGCACTGCAAGGGTTAACAAGGTAATTTATTGTGTGGTACTGATCTTTTTTTATTGATATGCATATCTGTTGTAATTTAATATAGATATAACTTGAGGCAATGCAAGAAAATGCAAAAAGATCGTTTGCTATACAATGTCTGTCTTCTGTAGCACTAACATCTGTGTACTCGTCTGTCGGTGCTTTGAGATTGAGTTAAATAGGTACTATTTTTAGAACTGAGAACTTAATAGCAAATACAGGTACTAAGGATTGTCATTTCCATTTTATAACAATGAATTATTTACATTATGTTATTCTGTTGTTGCACAAAGAAGTTACATTGACGAAAAATGTATCTGTGTAACACGATTGAATTCTGCACCCATTTCAAAAGTTACAATAGAACATACATGCATACAACAAATTGTGGATTCAATTTCTCAGAAAATCTCTATCCAGTAAAACACATTCATTGCGTGCCCAATTACGTTTAGTATATTCAAGTGTATTCAAGCTACACAGCAATTATTGGGATAGTAAGTATAACATTTCACGTTAAATGAATTCATAAACAACAAAATGTTAATAAAATAAAATAGATTTGAGATGTGACATGGAGCATATAAGTTTCAGATTTTTAGATAATATTGTTTTGCCATTATGGCCAATATATCTCTTTATGCAACATAGACAGTACTGAAACGCGTCATTGATCCGAAATCTTATTCTAGATTGTTATGTCCGAAATACACTTCACTTGTGTTTTCCTCTGTTTTAGCATTAACGAGTCGCGCATTGCACAAAAGCTTTATTCTTTGTAATCTAACATAAATTTGCTTCAACAATTCCATATGAATTATATATGGACTAATTTTGAAAAAAATTGCATAACAGCAAACTAACCATAATAGCCGACATTTTTTTGGTTTGTGCCAGGTGTACTATCTTAGTACGAACCGGGAACCAGGCTAGAATGTATGTATACGGAGGCCATCTTGGATTTGTCGGCCATCTTGGATTTTTGGGGTTGGGACTCAGGCTCATTTTTTTTGTTTTGCCTTTATGTGCAACTGTGCCAAATATGGTGCTTTTCCCATTTTCTTAAGTCTTTTGCGAAGAATTGATCCCACTAAGGCCAGGACTTTTTTATTTTATGGTTTACAAAACCGACATACATAAATTTTCCGAAAGTGAAATTTTTTTTATATAATTTTCTAAATGTTTTGAGTACGAATATAATAATTTGCTCGGTAAGTCTGTTTACTTCCGTGACACTGCTGTTTGTTTTTGATGGTATCACACGATGATTGCCGATTGAGATCGACAAATTGTTCCGGAATTTTACGGACAATTTTTTAAGCTAGGCGTCTGCCATTGTTTATGTACATGTATGCCATGTTAAACCCGTGTTTTCTTCAAAAGAGCGCAAAATGTCTGCTGAAACACGAGGTCACGTTCCACGCATGGAAAGCGTGCGTGTACCGATCATGTGCTTTACTAACCATTATCATTCATTCATTCATTCATATGTTTTATTTGTGATATAGGCCTCCGGCCCCTGACACATATAAAATGCAATATATACAAATAAAATGATGTGTGCACATATAGATATATATAAGGAAAAACATGGTTACACACTTTTGACAATCTAAAACTATATCGTGGTATTATCAATGGAATAAAAAAATCACACAAGATAATAACATAATAAAAGGGTTGAGTTTCTTATTTCGATTACATGTATTGCAAAGCAATTCGAAGCAATTTGTTTAATTATTTGTTCGTTTTACTTTATAAGAGTATACATAATATATTAATATACATGCGTATATAGAGACAAGCATGAATACACGTCAATAACAATGTGTGTGCACAGGTTAGACGCATACTTTTTACTGCACGTTAATTTGCGATTAAACTTGTTTAACGTGATGGAAACTACCATAAAATACGCTTATCTGATACTAACCATTATCAATACCAGATTAATTGATATTCTACGTTTATATGATATTTTATTGGTTAAAATCCAAATTTCACATTTTCTTTTTTTTTAAATATGATGATTCAATGAATAATTTTTTTATATATTTTCTCATTTTCTATTTGATATGTCGCCCGCTACCGATATGTCGTCAACCCTCGACAAACACTGTCGATCTGGGCTAAAGCCTCGGTCAACAGTGTTGCCTCGGGTTGACAAGACGCACTGTCACCGTCAGGGAAGTCAATATTTATATAATATACCTTATGTGTGTATTAACTTTTGCAGACATCTATTTCAGACCCGTCTGACAGATTTTGCACTGTCATTGGTGAAGCAAAGGAATTTTCAAAATACTGAAATTATGTTTTTATAATAATGAACTCACAGAAAAAATATAATTTATGTTGGTTGGAAACATTCAAAAATACTGATTTCAGTATTAATACTGCAAAATATTTAACCCAAGCATTGTCTGTTATTATGCAGTGTTTCTTTTTTTTTGTTTTGTCAATTATGACAGACTCCACAAAACATGTCACACAGTCAGACAAATCAGACAAAAAATTTACAATGTTTGACAAGCATTTGAAGACCATCAGACACTACGTCTGACAACAAATTTGAAAATTATACAGGTAGCAAGCATGTGTGTCTGACAGATTGAACAAATGTCTGTCAAAATTCGAACCTGATAAAACAATGCGTCTAAGAGACACTTAAGAGTTTTTGCGGGGTCTGTTGTGAACGAGGCCATTTGAACTGTTAAAATTAGCCCATTGTTTGTAAGAGAAAAATTCAGGGTTACATTAGAAGTTATTGTAGCCAATTTAAATTGAATTTGCAAATATTGTATGCATATTGATATAAACATCATTAGTTGTGAAAAAAAAAAACTATCCATGGAATGAAGAAAAGCACAAAAAAAAGTAACATGTTCACTTGCCAGAAATTGTGAATATTGGTTGAACATTTTTGGAGAAAAAAGATAACCATTATGCTTATTGTTTTGTAAATTGGGCCTATTTGGCTACAAATTGACCATAAAAAAAACACTGTACCAATACATGGAAACAAAAAATTTATGTCATTTAATGACAACGAAACAAAAACGCTTTAAATCATTATTAGGCTCAAGTTTAATACTAACACTATGAATCAATTTCGTACCTGTTCAGCTCGTCTGCAATTTTTGGCCAGATTTTGTTTCGTGATTGCCGCAGATTCTGCAGCCACACCCTTAAGGCAGCCAAACTGGGCCTCTTCGTGCTCCAAGACAAGGTCGATCGATGTAGACGAGGTCGATCGATGTGGACTACTCAAGTGCTGTCCACTTGATCTTCCCCGTCTTGGAGCATTCGCCGCAGTCACTGTCAGACATTTTGACAGCAGAAGTAAACAAATTGGGCCGCTTATAACACAATACGTAAATATTGATCACCGAAATTGTCGCTTAGGTATTTAACAATTCATGCTCAACAATCTTCTCGACCGAGACCGATCTCAAAATGTTTTATAACCTCAAACTGAGCAAGAATCTCAGCTGAGCATGGAGCTTGAGCTGTGAGTTGGGTTTTGAGCTGAGATTACAAAAAGTTTTATAACCTCGGGCCCAGGTCTCGATATAAGGTATCTATGTATAAAGTTTCTTTAAAATATCTCGATGCGTTCTCAACTTATTGTGCGGAAACCGTTTTCCTATTTTTAGCAACGGTGACGTTGACCTTTGACTTGTTGACCTCAAAATGAATAGGCGTCTTCCTTTCCTCCCAAGTAACCAGCATACCAACTTAAATGATCGTAGATCAAAGCGTTCTCTAGATATCGTGAGGAAACGAAATGGTCTACGGACAGACTGACCATCCGACCTACCGACCGACCTACCGACAGACCGACCTACCGACGTACAGGTGCAAAGCAATATACCCCCATTTCTTCAAAGGGGGGCATGGTAAGTGAATTTAGTAAACAAATACAATATATTACAATTTTGTACTTTATACTTCAGTGAAAATATTTAAGAAATTACTTAAAATGCCCCTGAACTTTGTCTTAGTCGCGAGGAGTTCGAAATAACCTCAACATATCCGAATACAGTTTCTACACAAGATTGGTCACCCCGAAATTTAATCTCCAATGCAACAAAACGGCAGTCTGATTTTTTTGCCACACTTGACATTTGCCTTAGAACGCTTATTCATTAATGCTTTATGGACAGCACTTGCGGTGTTCAGGTACAGTAGCATCGATAGATGCTTTTTGACACCGACCACGTTCTAAGCGTGTTACACGCTTTTCAGCTACAAACTGCTAGACGATTAGCCTCAGTCAAGTCAATGAAGAAAAACCAACACCGTTGCTATGGGTATTGCTAACGGCTTGCAGATTTGGAAGCCTGGTTAATTGATGGCGTCACACTGTCACTATTTTGTTTTAACAGGTGTAATTATTAAAGTCTCATGTTTTAACAGTCAGAGTCTTGAATGGTTTTATTGTCTGTTCAAATTGGAAATAAAAACTTGTGAGTTGGGCCCAGTTTTGTGAGTCGGTCTCATTACCGCAAAACAAACAATTTTTAGACTGTTAGCGCAAGCCAACAGGATTTAGTAGGTGTATTCAAAAATCAGTATCGAGGGAACTACTTCTTTACTTTGAAGGCTACGAGTCAGTAAATTGATAAATTACTGCGCTTTGCTCGCTGAGCAGTGAGGCTTAAATCCTGTTATCGATGCTACCATCTATGAATAGATGACAAGACACAGATCCGACTTAAAACACTCATAAACAATAATCATAATCCATTTAGGCCACATCTACAAGTGAATTCATGTTATGTCTATTCACATAGACATGATAGCGTATCTGTTTGTGCTATTGACTGGTAAACTGCGTAGTACATCATTCTGCATAAGTTTCACAACAGTGTATTGAGTCAGTATATATTGCAGAGCGATCGTAACCACTCGATTGACGATTGCTATTGTTTTTGACGTATGCATGGAAAAGCATTGTACGGCTAAAGAGTTTTGACTTATTAATTTAACTTATTTTATTTACGCTGGTGTTTACCGCACATAGCGCTTGTGAATATTGATTCGAACTTATACGGTTCATCGACTATTTTTACCCGTTGTAGATTGACTTGTATGCATATAAATCTGTTTGCTTTTTAAATAGTTTGCACAAAACTATTTGCCTCCCACGAACTACAAAAGAAAATAATGATGAGAATGTTGTAGATAAATAGCATTGAATTAGACGCGCGCTATATTAGTTTTAATTTGCAAAAAACCAGTGGCCTGGATCTCCATCTTCAATTAGGTCAAATACCAGCTTATACCAATTTATTGTAAGTAGAGTGTATAGTTATAAGTTTCGTGATTTATTTTTGTATTTTTATGATATAACATACAAGTGACTTACTTCAATAAATGTTTTTAATGATAAAAATACTCTCATTCATTTGCTTGTAGTTTCTTTTCTTGCCAACAGTCTTTCAACGCTGTCAGCGTTTTGATTTAAGGATGGCCTTGGATAATTGAATACAAATTTACATTTCATTCGGACAAAGGGTTACTGAAAACACGCACAGGCAAGTAATTTAAGAGCTGCAAACAATGTGCAGAACATGGCCAGAGGTATACAACTAGGTTCCTTAAGTCTAGGTACTTATAAATAATGTCAAGTTGCATTCAATTTCATTTAAATCCAGCTAAATTGAGTACAGGGGAAAATTTAAGCTAAGCAAAGTAATGACTGTATTGCTTTATGTTTCTTTATTTGTATAATTTCTAACAAATTGAATGATTACTTAAATATACTGTATTCAAACTCCTCCCTATTTTCAGACTTTCTTTCATATCCAACTTTTGTTCAAAATATTTTGTTTGGATTGATTTATACAAGCAATATAATACAGAAACACTTTCTTTTTTATTCTTATTGTTCGAAAGGATTCAATGTCTGGTATGTTAATATATAATATGTCAATACATCCTGCAGAATATAGGCCTTGGGTGTGAACTTTTAGTTAACTATATGCTAGTACTACGAGCTTGTCAGTGAGAGATAACCTAGTTTTTGCAAAGGCCTAACATGCATGCACAAGTAAATGTATCTCGACCGATTTGGTTTTAGAACACATGATTTAATTATCAAACTAGTTCAAACATGTAACGGCTTTCAACAGAGACTACTTTCATAGCTGACTTAAATCTTGTATTATTGTAAATATGCGTTTTCGGAAATTGGGGGATATCATTACAAGTAGAAACAAAAGCTGTTTGTAAAACAGTTATGCCCTCTCTAGGTAAAAAGGCCTTGGGAGTTTTCCATTGTAACACACTCTCCTTTATAATTCCAAGACATGTATATTTCATCAGCCAAAAATAAAATCTCCAATTCATCAAATGTCACAAAAGACAGTCACTTGAAATTTTCCCTAGAACGCTAATACTCTATGGAGAGCGCTTGTGCTGTTCAGGTACAGTAGTATATCGATTGATGCTTTTTTGCCACAGACCAGGTGCAAAGCCTGTTTCACACTATTCAGCTACACACAGCTAGACAGTTCAGCAGTCACATCAAAGCTGTTTGAAATCAAATGGACATGGTTGCTTTGGCTGTTGCTAAAGGCCTGCAGATTTGGAAGCCTTGCTAATTGATGACTGATGATGTCATGCTGTTACTGTTGATCAAAAGTTTTGACAGGTGTAAATATTAACACCTCCTGTTTTTCAACTGATTTTAGTTTTTGTTAAAAATTGGGAATGTTATTGCAAGGTAAAACACAATATTATGAATAGTTAACCAAAACTTATCGAACAGAAAAAAAAACATGTCTAAAAATTTCTGTTACCATATACAACAAGAAACCAAATTTTCTAAGCTTTATTTGGTTTGGAACTCATTGTTTCAAAATATGTGAGTCGCAAGGACTCAATGTCAGATTTCAAAATGAATCACTGTTTTCATGAAGTTTGGTGAATATCGATGAAAACTGTTGGACTTCTAGAGCGGAAACCACTAAAAAGGCCAATTTCAGATTATTCAAGGGCAAATAATTTCACAATTCCTGGGGCGATTTGGATGATTATCGCACTTGACCTAGATATTATTATTACAAACATTTTTATGAAGTTTGGTGAAGATTGGATGAAAACTGTTGGACATAGAGAGCGGAAACCAGCTCAAAATGCTAATTTTGATAATTCAATGGCCATAACTCCACAATCCCAATGGGCGATTTGGCTGATTATCAAACTTTACCTAGATATTATGCCCACAAACATGTTCATGAAGTTTGGTGAAGATCAGATGAATACTGTTGAACTTAGAGAGGGGAAATGACTGACCGAGCGACATTAGCAAACCAATATAAACTGCCATCTTCGATGTGGGGCATAATAATGAACTGGTTTAAATGAAACATTTACAAAATTAAAGACTGTAGGAATTTTATAAGTTGTCACCAACATACAATTTTCCATGAACTGGCATGTTTTATTGATTTCTTACTAATACCTGTCCTATTGTGCAATTTTCAATGATCAACACAAATCACAAATAACATTCTCTTCATGCATGCATTGAGGATTGATGCAAAATTTACATTTTGAAAGTTTTTTTTTGTGAAATCATGTCGTCCTGTGTGGTACTGAGGTGTCCTAGACATGTCATGCAGTTTAATTTAGTTATCATGTCAGCTGAAATAAACAGATCTTTTTTCATGCTAATATATGGAGGAGAAACACAGAGAATTCATGTGCTGACAGTGCCATGCATTCTAATCTTTGGAGAAATTATGTGATCCCTTGAAACAGAGGTTCCCCAGATGTGCCATGCATTTGATCTTGTTTTTTTATGGTGTGGAGTGACACCATAAAAGTATGTCGGTTAAATAAACAGATCATTTTTTTATACTGATATATGAAAACGCACAACCCACAATTAACTTTATTTAAAGGGGCATATCGACGGTAGGTCGACAATAACATTTGCAAAAACAAAAGTTCAGTTACAGAGAATACTGAAGCATTGAAAAAAATTGAATGGGTTATTTTATAATCATTTGACAAACATATGTTATTTTATTATATAAACAGATGTCACCGGTGAAAATTTGTGGTAGCAGTAAATATGTCTGAATGAAATGTATATGAGGTACCGTTATGTGCATGCGCACCATTGATAAACTTTGCATAGCGTGGGAGATTTTATTTGAAAAGTGCAAATTCGTAGGCGTAGGTTCGATAATTATTTTTGTATATACTTTTTTCTTAATAATTCATTCAATATATTGTTAATTATTGAAAAGTATATTCGATTAAAAGGAAATTGTCTTGTTTTAATATATGTCTATATGCATGTGAAATACTGTATATTTACCTTTACACACTGGGGTCCACTTCTTTGATTTTGGGGTGGAAAAGCAATTAATCTACATTCCTAGAGTGGGCTGAGCTTATCAGACAGTGATGGGTGATAAGAGCAGTCAGTTTGTAAACAGAGAAGCATGTTTGAACAAGAGAGCAGGACTAGTGAAAACATATTCTTAGGTGTAGTGAGAAATTGGCTGATAAAAAAAAAAGCAGGGTGAGAATTAAAGATAATTAGGGAATGCATGACACTAGGAATTTGCTAGAAAATTGTTAGTTTAGAAGAGGGCAAACACAATAAGATCATGGCAGTAGAGAAGTTGAAAAGCACACTCCTTGAAATTTGGCATATTGCTTTATTGGATCTATTCCTTAATGAACGTATTGACCAGGGTGCGACCTTAACACGTGTCAGTCGGTCCGTGATCTGTGATTTTTTGCTCGGACCGGTTGTCATTGAAGGACGAACAGTCCGCTGACAAGTTGTTTTTGGACTTGTTCCAATTGTGTATTTCTGAATTATCATTTGTGGTTAAGAATATAGTGAACCGTCCGAGATGATATTGTTTATTGGCATTATACAGATCTCGTGTATAAATCGCATCTTTTCCGATTCTTCAACTTACAAATTATTATGGTATAACAGAGTTATTATACGTTGTTAAATCAACTGAACACCATTTTGACGAAAAGAAATTATATCTGACGGGCATTGAAGTCGCATTTTAGAGAAGCAATTTCCATTGTTAATAATTAACTATAGTCATTTAATATCCTTTTATTATTTAAAACAAATTTAATCAAATAACATATATTGTAAAAATAATGAGCTTATAATAGCTTCTATTGATAATATTACTCCTGGCTCATTAATAGTTTAACAACGTATTCCCTTTTTGACACAATTTATTATTGTTTTTGTTTTTACAACAGGCAGTTTTTAATTGTATCTCTATTAAAAAAACTATTTAAGTAAACAAAATTCAGGTCTAGGTATCCGTATTGTGGGAATGATTGCAAAACGTTAAGGAACGGATAGCCTGATCATATAACGATATTTAATTATATTTTTAATTGCTCTAATTGCGTGTTTATTGCTTAGCACACGAAAACGCATGTATCTCCAATTTAGGTCAATTTAAAGAAGTTGATATCTCATCTTTATTTAAGCAACAATGTTCATACAACATTTTGATCTAAAATGTATTATAAACAAATATATAATGAATAATAGATGTTCGTGTGTGCTGAACCAGGGGTTCCGCTGGCTCAAAAAAAGTTGTCGCCACTAAAATTCGCCACTTTTTAAAAGTTTGAGCCAATATTATTTGTCAGTCATATATTGACATGCTTCAGAATCTAATTAACAGTAACTGTCACTGTTAAATAGCATTAAAAACTACATTAGTATAATTAAAACTTAGCAGTATAATCGTTACTTGTAGGAAATTACGATTTTACAACACCTGATTTTAACAGATTTAGTGATGTTGATCGTTTTGTAGGGTCGCGAAAATATATGACAATATCAACATAACACATTACTTGCAGATTGGTAAATCCTCCTTCTAATTCACATCTTCATTTGTTGATATAACAACTGTCTGTCCATAATTCATGTTAAAATTGATCATGATTGCAGGGCATAGCCGTGAAGGCGACGTGGGCGATAACTTCGCCCTGGAGCTATTGACAATCGCCCATAAATTTCATCAAGGAGAAGTCCACTTCGCCGTCTGATTTAAACTTGCATAGTAATAATTATCAATCAAACACCAGTCATAAAAGCTTTGAAGTCAACTTCCATAAAAAAGAGAACGTAAAGTAAATTTCAAAAACGCACTACCTGATACGCAAAACACATATCAATCCATACTAGATGTAAATATTCATGTTAATATCCAATAATTTCCCTCATAATACAGTTTCCATTTTAATTCCAAGACGTTTATTTCATCACCCCCGTTTAAATATCCATTTTATTCCATGCAATAAAGCAACTGAAAGGAAGTGACTTCTCCCTAAAATTTGTCCCTAGGCTGAGCCCTGTGATTGTGGACAGACAGTTTGTTAATGTTCAGAAATAAATCCAGACACAGGACTGTTTTATTTTGTTTTAGGCTATATTTAGGTCAGCCTCGTTTTGGAATGAATATTTACCACATGTCCTCAAAAGCTTTTTCGGCGTAGCTGTCTAAGATCACTTTTTACCTAGATTTCTCGCGATAATTTTATGCAGCGGGAAAACTGAATGCCAATAGAATTCGGCAAATTTTCTAATTTTAGGGAATGCAAACTTACAACAATGGTTTGATGTACCAATAACTGTTGCATATTTTGGGGGATTAAAATTTACATAATTGTTTACATAAGCGGTTAAAATAAAGTTATAAACATATCTTCGACATACACTCAAGAACTGAGCATAATTATGAACAATTTTACTCATTGCATGTCATGAATAGAATGTAATATTCATTTACATAATGAAATAATTATTTTGTTTAGCCTACATCAGCGGCACGCTCTATAAATAGCAATTACAATGATCCCATTGGTTGACCGATATATGTGCTCTGAAACATACGTAGATATTAATTCGGCGAATATTGGTCTGAAATGGTATATTCTAGCGTATTCAACACACCCCAGAGAACGGGTGCATCAATACACATTCATCAGTTAGCGTCGGGAGAATCATAAACCCGAGAATTTAAATCGATGGGGAATTTATATTTATAAATTTACTTTGCATGTTATTTTATATTTGCGTTTTCTTAAGAATTATTTATAATTGCACCTTTCTATCAACTTCTCTAGTAGATGTTATTCAATCTCTAAAAATAGTTAACGTCAGTCTCATAATACGTCAAAATGCTGTTCAAGTTACTTTTACTTCATTTGCATAGCAAGAATACACTATTTGCAAAACTAATGATACTTATAGTATATTATTTAACATAACTATGTACACTCGTCTGATATATAATAATTTTCATTCATTACCGCAATGATTTTCTGACAATGCTATTTTGTTAAATTTGCCTAACAAATTCATGTAACAGTTATAGTAAAGTAAATTACTAGCATTTATGTTATGCATTTATCACCGGTGAAAACATAGAAGGAATAATCTGTTTATTCACGGTACACATATTAATAATGTTTGAGCTTATCTCAAATTACTTTTGGGTCCGATACAGTCTGAGAAGTATACTTAGTGGGGACCAAAAAAGCTGGGGTCCGAGAAGTCACTTAACCGATCATCTTGCCCCTCTTGTATTATGTTTCGGATTAAAAATGATATCTCAATATTAATTTCAAAGCCGATTGTCTTTTTAAAAGACATTTCTTGTTTTTGCTACCTGTGTTTTTTTAAACTGAAATTCCATTGAAAACTATGCAACTTTCTGTAGTTAAAAATTCTCTCCTGCCATCTATCAGATGACAGCAGCCAGGATGTAAACACTGCACTGAGTCAGCAGCTTTCTACTGGCTGTGTAAAGTTCATGACCTTTTTGTGGGTGGGATTATCTTTTCCAGGGAAATTTGAATTTTCTAGCAGACGAAAAAAAAAAAATTATTTGAAAACAAGGGTAAATGGCGTTTTACAGCATTCATTTTTAATATGCAAAAAGCTTATCTGTTAATTTACTTGTGTGCCAAATTTCAAAGAAAAATAATCATTAAAACGAGAGAAATTAGAAAATGTGTTATCATCCTTCTGCTCCTCACAGACCAGTGTGTAACTGAAGAGTAGACATTTTCTATACCTGACTTGCCCTTTTATATTGTTACCCCGGTGTTTAATGTGTGACACACATCATACCTAGCCTTCAGACAAGCACATTACATCATTAATTTGACCTCCAGAATGTTCACCAGAATTGTGAATGATAAGGCCTAAATGTCCTGTGATTACATCTCAACTTTGACACTCAATGTCAGGTGATGTTAATGCACCTATCAATATTTTCCCCCAGGGGGGGAGCAGCGGGCTGACCCAGGGGAATTACACAAATTGTATTTTTTGGGGTCTAATTCCCCACCCTAGAGTCAAGCATATTTGTCTAAATCCCCTCAGTGGGAGATGCTATATGTCTATCAAATGGCCCGGGGCCTGTATTACCAGGATCTAAAATCCGACCAAAGTCTATTACCCCAGGACCCGGAATCATTTGGAATGTCAAATTCCCGCCTGTCGGGAATCGCTTTCAGCCTAAAGTCCCCTATATGCCCGCCCCTCCGCCCTGGGGGAAAACATTGATAGGTGCATAAGTCACGGAATCATTCAGTGATGTGGTGAAAGAGTGGAAAATACCTGTGTACACGCTATGTATGGGAACTGCACTAATACCCTGCTTAACTACCGCAACAATTTTAAGACCATCCCACAACAATGGACATTTTTTAAAAGACTACATTGTTTTCCTATATTTTTCAATGGTCACAAACACTGAAAATACAGGCACCTCACTATATTACGACCAGTAATCCCAGACCGCAAATATGAAATAACACTCAAAATGACCCCGTCATTCTAACTAGGGTCCCAAATATTGTAATTTGGTTGTTCACAGTGTAAAACATTAATTACCTACATATTCCTCGGAGATGTACCTAAAGTTAATTTGTCCAAGCTATAACAGACTGTTCTGTGGTATGAAATAATCGTGTGAAAAACAATGTCAGAGAGATTTGATAAGGGATACACGGACAGAATGTAACAGATTAAGTGACACTACCTGACATTTAGAATGTCAACAACTTCTGAACTATAAACCGACTATGTAAATTTGCCTCAGTTGCTTAAAAATTCTTAAGCATGTTGTAACAGGATAAGCTTAAAAGCTCATTATTTTAATATTGCAATAATTAATATCGTAACAACATATTGTTTTACATTTTGAATCAAAATTGAATGTTAGATGATCACAATTCATTATATTTACTGTTGTAACAACATTTTACAAGATAGTTCATATCCACTTATCCGTAAGTCTAACTAGACATGTGTCCATAGGACATGGATGCCCCCACATTCCGCTGGTTGTCACAAAACTCTGCTGACGTCGGAAAAAATGCACCAAAATACCCAATAGCACAAGTTCACAAGCTGAATAAAACACATGAAAGAGGTTGAACTTTAGACTTAATTCACGATAACTACAACCTCAACAAATATCAAAATGCTTCGACACAAGGGTTGAAAAAGATGACATGGTCATAATAAATTATGCCTTTTAAACATTATGAAAAACCATTTATACATACTACATATCTCTCTTAAATCACTGACATCAACTTTCTCCCCAGTTTTCAATTTCAAACCATGTGTATCATTTTCAGTACCAATGGCGAATCTGATTCCAAGGCAGTTAATTGACTGCCTATTAATGATCCATGTGCCGATCACCTGAGCCTGGTTCCCTCCTGGTTTCCATGGCACCCTTCTGGTTTAATGTAATGTCAGTTTCATTTCTAGATTCTTGCAATTAACTTCCCTGTCATCAAACATCAGTCTCCCTAGTGCAGGAGACTTGATTTTCACTGATTTGTCTGGTGACTGGAGGATAATATTTAGTTTCGAATAACCAGCAATATTTTGAAAGCCCGTTTAATGGAACATCAGACTTGTGACACGTCCCTATGAAACTCTTTCCGGCTCTCAAAATAGCTTTCGCTGAGTGCTCTTTACACTGAATCTGGCTTGATATTTTGTAATATTTCTTACATTGGAAATCTAATTGAAGTCAGAGACATTATTAACTTAGGATAACAGCATACAACTCTGCTATAATTATGGATAAACTCAGACATTACTGACCATGCAGGGCCTCTGCCATTTGTCAAATTTTAGCCAATGGCTAAAAATTTGGCTACAGAAATTTGGCTACTGTAACCATTTGGCTACAGAAATTTGGCTACCGAAATTTGGCTACAGTAACCATTTGGCTACAGAAATTTTCAGTTGGCTTCTAATTTTTCTTCATAAAATCCTATAAAATACCCAATTAGAGTATGATTTCAATGTAGTATGGTAAATTTGGCTATGGAAATTTTTAAACCACGGGAAGCCCTGCCCATGGTTGTTTGTCATCGTGAGAATTATCACAAAATGATCATCCATGTTGATTGATTTAAATCACTCAATATGACAAGAGGGCCAAAAGGCGCTAGGTTGCTGACCTAAGAGGCTAAGGAACTAAACTGTTCTGAGCAACTTTTGTGATGATTGGCCTATAAATGTGGCCTCAAGAGTGTTTTAAAGCTTTTTGTTCAATTTTGCCATGGTGACCTAGTTATTTACCCCACATGATCCAGTTTGGAACTTGTCCAAAGATATTATTGAAACAAATGTTCTGAGCAACTATAGAGTTTTCACTTTTTTTTTCTATTTGACCTAGTGACCAAGTTTTTGACCACACATGAGCCATTGTCAAACTCTGCCGAGATATCATTGGAACAATGGATCTGGGCAATTGTCAAGAAGATTGGGCAATAAATGTGGCCTTTAGAGTGTTCACAAGCTTTTTATTATACCCATATAAGGAGCACTGCCCTGCCCCATGAGGGCCACATTTTTCAGCAGAGTGGAACTATTATCAAACTCAGCCAAGATATCATAAGAACAAAGGTTCTGAGTAAGTTTCATGTTGATTGGGCAAAAAATGTGACTTCTAGAGTGTAAACAACTTTTTTATATAGCCAAATAAGGACAACTGCCCCGCCCCTGGTGGCCATCTTTTTTCAATGGAGCGGAACCTTTTTCGAACTCGGCGGAGATATTATCAAACAAATGTTCTGACCAAGTTTCATGAAGATTGGGCAAAAAAGTGTTAACAATCGTTTTCTTCAATTTGACCTAGTTTTTGACCCCACATGACCCAGATCGAAACTCGGCCGAGATATCTTTGAGACAAATATTCTGACCAAGTTTCATGATGATTGGGCAAAAAATGGGACTTTAGTGTTAACAAGCTTTTCTTCAATTTGACCTAGTTACCTAGTTTTTGACCCCACATGACCCAAATTCGAACTCGGCCAAGATATCATTGGGACAAATGTTCTGACCAAGTTTAATGAAGATTGGGCAAAAAAATGTGACTTCTACAGTGTTAACAAGCTTTTTCTTCAATTTGACCTAGTGACCGAGTTTTTGATCCCACATGATCCAGATTTGAACTCGGCCGAGATATCATTGGGACAAATTGTCTGAACAAGTTTCATGGAGATTGGGCAAAAAATGTGACTTCTAGAGTGTTAACAGGCTTTTTCTTCAATTTTACCTAGTGACCTAGTTTTTGACCCCACAAAACGCAGATTTGACCTAGGCTGAGATATCATTGGGACAAATGTTCTAATTAAGTTTCATGAAGATTGGGCAAAAAATGTGACTTTTAGAGTGTTAACAGGCTTTCTCATCAATTGGACCTAGTGACCTAGTTTTTGAATCCACGTTACCCAGATTCCAACTCGACCGAGATATCATTGGGACAAATGTTCTGACCATGTTTCATGAACATTAGGCAAAAAATGTGACTTCGAGAGTGTTAACAAGCTTTTTCTTCAATATGACCTAGTGACCTAACTTTTGACCCCACATGACCCAGATTCGACTTCAGCCAAGATATCATTGGAACAAATGTTCGGACCAAGTTTCATGAAGATTGGGCAAAAAAAAAAGACTTCTATGGGCAAAAAAAAGTGACTTCTATAGTGTTAACAAGCTTTATAAAGTTTTTAACAAAGCCATATAAGGAAAACTGACCCACCCACTGGCAGCCATGTTTTTCAACTGAGGGCAACCATTTTCGAACTCGGCTGAGATATCATTAGAACAAAAGTTCTGACCAAGTTTCATGAAGATTGGGCTAAAAATGTGACTTCTAGTGTTAACAAGCTTTTTCTTCAATTTGACCTAGTGATCTAGTTTTTGAACCCACATGACCCAGATTCGAACTCAACCGAGATATCATTGGGTCAAATGCTCTGACCAAGTTTCATGAAGATTGGCCAATAAATGTGGCCTCTAGAGTGTTAACGAGGTAAATGTTGACGATGCATGACGGGTGCTCAGGTGAGCTAAAGAGTTACTTTTGGGGAGGGGGGGGTAGCTCACTTTCGTAATTTTTTCATGACAGTTAACTTATTATTACAACCATTTTTTCTATTTAATATGGAGGACTAGAACGATTTACTACTGTATCAAACAAATAAGTGTCTGGTGGTACATGATCAAATATAACAAGGCAGTCCAAAGGACTCTTATATCCCCCGCTGTGATCCTTCATTAGATTTTAAAGGTGACTTTGAAGTATCACACTGACCTTAATAAGTTTCATGAACATTCCTTAAAGGGCATAGGAGATACGGAGCTGATACGAAAACGGAGGCTCAAACATTTGACCTTTAAGTGTGGCCTTGACCTTGAGGTGGCAAGACTGCTCCATGCCTTCTGCACATTGCCTCAATGTGATAAACATTTGAGCCAAGTTTTATAAAGAATCCTTCAAAGGGCATAGGAGATACGGAGCAGCCACAAGAATGGAGGCTCAAACATTTGACCTTCAAGTGTGACCTTGACCTTGAGGTGGCGTGACTGCCTCATCCCTTCTGCACATTGCCTCAATGTGATAAACATTTGAGGCAAGTTTCATGAAAATCCTTTCAATGGCACAGAAGATATAGAATGGACATGAAAATACAGGCTCAAATATTCAACCTTCAAGTGTGACCTTGACCTGGCATGACTGGCTTATGCCTTTTGCACATGGTCTCAATGAGCAAAACATTTTAGCAAAGTTTCATGAAAATCCTTCAAAGGGTATAGGGGCCAGGCCTTTTTCTACTGCTCTCACGGGTCCGATAGTCTGACCCGTTTCCAATGCCAAATATGCAGAATTTTTCCCAAATCTGACCCAAAAATTCCCAATTGTAAAAAATCTGTATTTTTGTTTTCGAAAATAAAAGTGAAATAAGATTTTTCAATACTTTACAGCCAATCTTTTTCACACTGGCTTTACATTTGGATATCCTCTAATTTCATCGTTGACATTGTTTACAAGCGGAGAACACTCTGACAGCTGTGTAATAAAATGGGTAACACAAAGAAAAACGATTTGTTTGTCCTCTATCATGATGAAATGTAACATGAATTATCGGCAAATATTTTGTTATTTACACAAGTGGATGTGTCAGTTAATGGAAGGATTTAAATATAAGGAGGTAAAGATTGCTTTTCAAGTTATCACATATTTTCGCGACCTATGTAGTGAAGGCACTGCACAATGTTTATTAACACATCATTAAAACTAAATCATGTAGATAGTAGATCCCACAATTTTATTTTGGTGAAGTTGGTCAGATTTGGTGATGCTTTTTTAGAAATATACACATACTTATACGAAATGAGACATGCATATGATTACAAACTCTTGGTTGCATAGCTTGCTTAGGTATTTATCACTGCTGTTAAATTATTATTTATTGATTTAAAACTGTAAATTTCTTCATTATACTTACGATTTAGCGATACAAATTTTTCCCAATTTTGAAAATTTTACGTCGTGAATTTCCCAATTTAATCAAGGTACTTTTTCCCAAAAAGGTCAGAAAAAGGCCTGAGGGGATATGGAGCGGACATGAAAAACTGACACGAAAATGGAGGCTCAAAAATTTAACCTTCAAGTGTAACCTTGACCTTCAGCTGGCAGCTGGCGTGAAAGGCCCTTGCCTTCTGCACATCGTCTCAATGACCTAAACATTTGAGCCAAGTTTCATGAAAATCCTTCAAAAGGCATAGGAGATATGGAGCGGACACAAAATGGAGGCTCCAATATTTGACCTTCATGTGCGACATTGACCTTGAGCCCCAATAACTGACTCATGCCTTCTGCACATCGTCTCAATGACCTAAACATTTCAGCCAAGTTTCATGAAAATCCTTAAAAGGGTATAGGAGATATAGAGCGGACACGAAAATGTTACGGACAGACGGACGGACGGACAGACAGACGGACGACCGGACGAAGGGCATTCCTATAACCCCCCTCCCGCTTCGCGGCGGGGGATTAATAAAATTGACGTTGTCAGGCATGGTACATTACAATTGTTATCAAACACACAGTCTGGTTTAAAGTGATGGTGAAATAAATATAACTCATTTAAACATCAAGAATTGACTGGTTAAATGTGAGAAAAGCAAAATAACAGGCTAATTCTAACTTCATATAACAAATAACCAGGATATTACGGGAAAACCAAGGTTTGCGCGACAGCGGTTTTTCCGCCTATAGATAACGCGAGTACTTATTTTTTATTGTTCTTGTTGTTTCATTTCCAATACCTAATGAACTCAGAATCTGAGTTCCAAATACTGTGCGGGAAAAGCGTGAATGGGAACCTTCTGCTTCGTGCATATGTTCCATGTTTCAGTAACGATAAATAACGTTCAGCGAACATGCTTACAGGGAACCAAAAGTGGAGTTAAAGAAAATTTAATAACGGAAAGACAATAAATGAAAATGCAACAAGGAACAAATTGTCGTCTGTAATCACGTCAATCACAATGTAATATCCTTTCACTGTTAATATTTAAAGTTCTTCAATGTGTATTATTCCTTTCAAATTTAAATATTTTCTATGTCAATTTACAAAATGATAACAAATAAAAACTGATATTCAATATAAATTTATGTCATAATTGATATTTATTCAATAGTATGCCATCAGTTATTAAGTGAGTTATATGCCTATTTACGCCCCTGATAACTTTATTTATTAACCTAGTATTTCTTCCATTAGGCGTAAAAAAAAATTATGTTTGTTTCAGGTTACCCGACATACCCTAAGAAAATGCCCCGACCCTAGAACATTTTATTGGGTTTGTCAGATTGATTTTTGTTTTATTCACCTTTTTCAACAATTAAACAAGTTTTTGGATAAATAAGTGTTTTGTTTTGATAGTGTCCACTTATCAACAATGTTTAAGGATATTACTGATATGTTTTGAATATTTATTCAGTTTTAGAATCTTCAAGTTGACCATTTACCTAATAAAAAAATAAATAAAACAAAACAAATCCCGACCTTCCTACCCTAATTTGTTTGGGCATGTACCTGAAACAAACTCTTTTTTTTTACGCCTTATCACATATAATGGTTTTCCCGACTTAGGCAGTGCCTAATTTCATATTACCATTTACATAAATAATACTCAAGTGACTTTTTTCCTGATTTAAAAGAGTCTGAAAAACTTTAAAAGGACCCATTCCCAATTTAGTGCATAAACATTAATTTTGTCCCAAATGGTATGAAAAAATTCCCCAAAATTAAGTGACAAAATCCTCTAAATACATAGGAAATGTGAACCGAAGTTCTAACAATCTGAATCATCTTGTTATTTGTATGGTTATGATTAATATGAATAAACACTATTAAGACATCGAGTTCAACCAATATAACACTAGTTTCATTAATTCATTGGAAATTAGATTTCTTTCCTAACAGTTAATTCACCAAATTTCCCCATTGCCAGAGCAGTGAAATAAATGTAACAGTATTGTGTTTGCTGGACATATAGATGCTGTCATTGTTCTATAAATATTATGTAACCATGCTTGCTCTCAATGCTCAGTCAATAGCTATAAATAGCTAATGTTACTTGCTGTATACCCCAACTGTAAATAAAAGTTGTTGTCTTGTCTCGTCTTGCTCTGTGAATGGGAGTCAGTTGTGCCTATGACGCTGTACATTGAAGATGTTTAAAAAACTGTACTTAATATTCTCTATTCCTTAAGGTGTTACTTAAATGCACATTTGTAGCCACCTTTTAAACAATACATCGTTGATATTTTTTTGCAGAATCAGGGACCATTCACCCGAAACATGTTTCACCCTGGGACGTTTTGTACCGAAATATGTTTAACCCTGAAATGTTTCACACTG
This sequence comes from Congeria kusceri, assembly GCA_027627225.1. NCBI lineage: Eukaryota > Metazoa > Mollusca > Bivalvia > Myida > Dreissenidae > Congeria > Congeria kusceri. The sequence continues at coordinate 40,526,813 of CM051029.1, read as the reverse complement.
AAGTCTGAATACCCCTCCAATAGGTGTTGGGGCACTGAGTTGTACAAACATCTTGCTGTGGCATGATGCATATACTGGCTCCACTGAATGTTTACTCCAATTAATTCAGGGTGAAACATACCAGGGCGAAAAGTCCCAGGGAGGAACACGTTTCGTGGCGAATTGTCCCTGTACCATTTTGCATTTTATTGTGGATAAGATTAAGCTGGGCCCTCAATCAGTTTGGGGGAAGGGGCCCACCACCCTCTGGAGGGGGAATTTTTACTGATCGGGGAAATATTTTAATATGGAAGTTTTTACAGATTAACTGATTTGAAAACTAACTCAACCCGAACAAACGTCATGTAATCTTTACAGCAAATGAAACTCCTATAACTTTGATTATTTTTAGCACAAAAAACCATAGCTCAGAATCTACCGATAACGCTTAAAATTTGGACTAGATTGAGGTATACATGTATCATTGCAGCTATACACGCGTCATTTCCACGAGATTTTCGTGATTTCGCCGGCGTTAATAAATAGTTCGCGCGTTTTTCTAGCCCAGCATGATTTTATAACGGAGATATGAAACTAATATAATTCAATATGCAACACATATTTTTTTGTAAAAGTAATTTGCAGTCCCGCTTTTTCAATTATTAATTAATTTAATGTATTCATTTAGAAGACCGAAAATGGAAATACACTACAACTCCATTATATCGCGATTCACGGAGTCCATGGATCGCAATCGCGATATAAATTGTCAGGTCATTCATGTGCATATACATGTAAACACAAGCCTATTTTTGCTATATCAAAAAGTAAATGTAATTAAATCACCGTTTCATTGTTGTTAACATCCATAATGTGTTATATCCATATGTAAAATATTCTATTTGTATATAAAAATATATAGTTCCTTGTAATTAATTTTAAATCAGTTATCACAACACATATACTGAATCGAAATGCGAAAAGCCTATCCGAATTTTACTGTTCACACGGCAAAAACACAAATTTTATTTACAGCTAAAATACACAATGGTATTTTAACTGTAATTAAAATTTGTGTCCCATGTACTTCATGAAAAGCCTTTGTTCGGCTAGAAAAGCGCGAGAAAATTATGCTGACATGTACAACGTCCCGTCATCTGCAAGGAAAGCGTGGGTGTATTGATGGCCATATAAAAAACTTTTTAGCGCAGAGAACTGTGAGATTTTTACTTTTGAATAAAAGTTTTAGAGCGCATAACAACCAAATTTGTTTTCGCCATCGATGTGCAGTTAACATTTCCTCTTAAACAAAAAAATACTTTTGCCGTATCGATAACGTTATTGTCGTTCAGATAGGTCAGTATTGATTTATGACATACAGGTACTGTGTACACCCTCCACGTCGACAGCGTGTAATTCGGCTTCTAATTAAAGCGACAGCAGTGAAAGGAGTTTGTCATGGGTAGCACGCGTGATATATGCTGATGACGTCTAACTGTTTCACTTTGATGTTGAACGGATCGGTTTATTGTTTATCGCACATAACATGTGTCAATGAAATATTAGCGATGTAGAGGTCTAGACCAAAACGGCTATACTTATGATGCGGACGATTATTGGCATCGTAACTAGGTTTTCAGTTAATTTTTTTGTATTTTTTTTGCAGACCTCCAAGTTGGAATCTTTCCATTTTTTAGGGGAAAAAAACATACTTTTCAGGTGGGGGAATGGGGCCGATATTCGGCGGCAAAAATAATAGATTGAGGGCCCTGTTAAGTAATCAAACATTTAATTAATTTTCTTTCCTTCAATAACTGTCTTACCAATGCTGTATATCTCCACTAGCGATTTCTTACGTACACCCTAGTACCAGCGCAAAAGTTCCTCGAAAACGATAAACTATAGATAATGGGTATATATACCTTATTTGTAAATGATATATCTTTTTAATTCATATATTATATAAAGATGTCAAATGCAATACACCATTGGCACATGATAATACATAAAAGACATTTATAATTTTTGAATAAATATGATTTAAAGTCGAAATTCAAGTAAAATCAATGACTACTTTCGAGTTTAAACAGTTTTGTCTCAATAAATAGTTTAGTTCCCAAAAATCTAAATCGACAAACTTCTTGTTAAATCTTCCATTAGCAATCATAACAAATTTCATATTGTTTTATGCATTCGTGAGAAAGATTTAACGTGAAAAGTAGAGGGGAGTCCAAACCGTTGGCTCTAATTCCTGGCGATAACAGATTTTTACTGGCACCATGACTTGTGTCAGCGAAATTGACAAAAAAGTAGAAATCACTTGCCATATTAGTTCACAACACAATCATACGAGTATATTTCACAATATTTCGTTTAAAACATGTTCGTCTGTCTGTCCGTTAGTTCGTTTCGATGAAGAAACAAAAACACACTGCATAGCACTTGTGAAGACAACTGCATGACTTTGAACGTGCGAGTAATTAAAATTTAATGACATTCACTTAGAAAAGAGACCATGCATAACACATCGGTAAATGAGAAATACAAATAATTCTCGATGCGTGTGTGTTTGAATGTAGTCAGCTACGAATTTTATATGTTTTAAGAAGTTCCTGATATAACATTGAATGTCAAATAAGAATTTCGTGGACAGGCACATCAACTACGGCAATTTACTGCCAAAACATGTGAGTGGCATACAGATGAACCAACATGTTATTCGAACATAATACGGTGAAGTATACTTTTTTTCAGTGAAACAAAGTGCATTTGATGATGATGATGACGACAATGATGATAACGATGTGCAAAGATTTATTATATATCTGTGATACGGATCTGTAGCTGCAACATAAAGGGGTTATAACTGCATGATAAAAATTTACGCCCCCCTAACCCGAAATCCTGGATCCGCCCCTGTATCTCATCACTGTAAAAAATATATGATGACACAGACTTCAGTCAGAGATCTTTGCTTCAGTGTAATGTACAATACCACTATCTTTATCCGAAATAATAACTATCCGAAAAGTATAGCAATTACTTTAACGGCGGTCCCTCCCTTTGCCTGTTTGCCTCCAGATTCGTCACCCCCTTCAGCTCCGTTGCTCTTCCCTCCTTTGGCTCCTCCGCCTCCCTTATTCTTGGGCATGTTTTCTTTCGGATTTGAATTCAAAATCAAGGCAAATGGTATTTCTGATGTTGTTGTTGTTGCTGGCGTTGAAATATATTTTCGTTGGAATAACTGCTATAAAGACCGTCATGTGTTTTCGTGGTTTTTGTTTGATATCAAATTTTGACTAAATATTGTGGTTAGATACCAGAAAATCCAATTCCCATAGGGTCCCATTATAAAACGGCAAACTTCCCAAGCATTTTTCTAGCATTTTCTTTATTTCAGATTGTGCAAGCCTGGTATCAATTTAAAGATCAATCTCTGTCCTCTTTCAATTTTTGCAATAAAAAAGATATGTCATGTTACTTCTAAGAAAATGCATCTCACTTGAATGAATGCACCGGTAGAAAACAGGGTTTCGGCAGTCATATTTCGTTGTAGACACGCATATGATATTAGAAATAAGGAACTCTTTAGTAATAGGCAGTACTTTTGAATGGACCACGGAGGAATACACATGTATGGGGAGCGAGAACTAAAATTCGCACCTAAATCACATAAACCAGTCAAAATACCAGTTCATTTAGACTTATTTTAATGCAATGGACAGTTATAAGATATAAAAGGTGTAATATTTGCGTATAACATGATTCTATGTGCTGTGAGCTGCAAAAAGCGAGTTTCCGTACTTTTTTTCCATTTTTTTACCCGAAAAAACAGGTTGAGCTTTAAAAATTGTGGATAGAGTGTCAGTTACCATATTATACACATTTATTCCCGTGAAAAGTAATAAACGCAATAAAATAACACAGTTACATGGTGATTTTATGTATAAGTGGACCCTAAAGGGCCGGTCCCTGGTTTTCTTAAAGGTTAGATACCAGTAAATCAACTTTCCATTGGATCCCATTATAAAACGGCAAACTTCCCAAGCATTTTTCTAGCATTTCCTTTATTTCAGATTCGCAAGCCTGGTATCAATTTAAAGATCAATCTGTCGTCTTTCAAATTTTGCAATAAAAAAGATATGTCATGTAACTTCTAAGAAAATGCATCTCACATTTCAATGCAGGCACCAGTAGAAAACAGGGTTTCGGCAGTCATATTTCCGACAAAAGCCCCATACCACAGTAAACACACCCCAACAGTTCACCTTTCAAGTTAGCCTCCAATGAAATGCACCAAAATGTTGCAGACATGCATAGGATATTAGAAATAATCACAAAAGGTATGTCTGAGATTGCTAAATGGCTTTTATGCCAGAAGAAAAGAGGATCTCTTTAGTAATAGGCACTACTTTTGAATGGACCACGGAGGGATACACAATGATTTAATGGTATCTAACCTTAAAGGAAACTCAGAATTTTGCTATCATGACAAAAACTCTTCTACATCATTAGTAACCTACTTGTACCACACATGCACAGTTTCAGGTCAATCCGCTAAGTAGAAATGCCCCCACAACGCATTTGAGTATGACACATGATAAGCCATCTGGCTTTCGTTCCAGTACTTGGATTGTATGGGGAGCGAGAACTAAAATTCGCACATATATCACATAAACCAGTCAAAATACCAGTTCATTTAGACTTATTTTAATGCAATGGACAGTTATAAGATATAAAACGTGTAATATTTGCGCATAACATGATTCTATGTGCTGTGAGATGCAAAAAGCGAGTTTCCGTACTTTTTTTGATTTTTTTACCGAGAAAACAGGTTTCGCTTTAAAAATTGTAGATAGCGTGTCAGATACGATATTATTCACAATTATTCCCGTGAAAAGTAATAAACGCAATAAAATAATACAGTTACATTGTGATTTTATGTATAAGTGGACCCTAAAGGGCCGGTCCCTGGTTTTCTTAAAGGTTAGATACCAGTAAATCCAATTCCCATAGGATCCCATTATAAAACGGCAAACTTCCCAAGCATTTTTCTAGCATTTCCTTTATTTCAACCAATTTAAAGATCAATCTGTCCTCTTTCAAATTTTGCAATAAAAAAGATATGTCATGTTACTTCTAAGAAAATGCATCTCACTTGATTTTGCGGGCACCGGTAGAAAACAGGGTTTCGGAAGTCATATTTCGACAAAAGCCCCATACCACAGTAAACACAGCCCAAAAGTTCACCTTTCAAGTTAGCCTCCAATGAAATGCACCAAAATGTTGCAGACACGCAATGGATATTAGAAATAACCACAAAAGGTATGTCTGAGATTGCTAAATGGCTTTTATGCCAGAAGAAAAGAGGAACTCTTTAGTAATAGGCACTACTTTTGAATGGACCACGGAGGGATACACAATGATTTAATGGTATCTAACCTTAAAGAAAACTCAGAATTTTGCTATCATGACAAAAGATCTTCTACATCATTAGTAACCTATTTGTACCACACATACACAGTTTCAGGTCAATCCGCTAAGTAGAAATGCCCCCCAAAACGCATTTGAGTATGACACATGATAAGCCATCGGGCTTTCGTTCCAGTACTTGGATTGTATGGGGAGCGAGAACTAAAATTCGCACCTAAATCACATAAACCAGTCAAAATACCAGTTCATTTAGACTTATTTTAATGCAATGGACAGTTATAAGATATAAAACGTGTAATATTTGCATATAACATGATTTGATGTGCTGTGACCTGCAAAAAGCGAGTTTCCGTACTTTTTTTCAGTTTTTTACCCGACAAAACAGGTTTCGCTTTAAAAATTGTAGATAGCGTGTCAGTTACGATATTATTCACATTTATTCCCGTGAAAAGTAATAAACGCAATAAAATAATACAGTTACATGGTGATTTTATGTATAAGTGGACCCTAAAGGGCCGGTACCTGGTTTTCTTAAAGGTTAGATACCAGTAAATCCAATTCCCATAGGATCCCATTATAAAACGGCAAACTTCCCAAGCATTTTTCTAGCATTTCCTTTATTTCAGATTGTGCAAGCCTGGTATCAATTTAAAGATCAATCTGTCCTCTTTCAAATTTTGCAATAAAAAAGATATGTCATGTTACTTCTAAGAAAATTCATCTCACTTGAATGCAGGCACGGGTAGAAAACAGGGTTTCGGCAGTCATATTTCGACAAAAGCCCCATACCACAGTAAACACACCCCAAAAGTTCACCTTTCAAGTTAGCCTCCAATGAAATGCACCAAAATGTTGCAGACACGCATAGGATATTAGAATTAATCACAAAAGGTATGTCTGAGATTGTTAAATGGCTTTTATGCCAGAAGAAAAGAGGAACTCTTTAGTAATAGGCACTACTTTTGAATGGACCACGGAGGGATACACAATGATTTAATGGTATCTAACCTTAAAGAAAACTCAAAATTTTGCTATCATGACAAAAACTCTTCTACATCATTAGTAACCTACTTGTACCACACATGCACAGTTTCAGGTCAGTCCGCTAAGTAGAAATGCCCCCATAACGCATTTGAGTATGACATACGATAAGCCATCTGGCTTTCGTTTCAGTACTTGGATTGTATGGGGAGCGAGAACTAAAATTCGCACCTAAATCACATAAACCAGTCGAAGTACCAGTTCATTTAGACTTATTTTAATGCAATGGACAGTTATAAGATATAAAAGGTGTAATATTTGCGTATAACATGATTTGATGTGCTGTGAGCAGCAAAAAGCGAGTTACCGTACTTTTTTTGATTTTTTTACCCGAAAAAACAGGGTTCGCTTTAAAAATTGTAGAGAGCGTGTCAGTTACGATATTATTCACAATTATTCCCGTGAAACGTAATAAACGCAATAAAATAACACAGTTACATGGTGATTTTATGTATAAGTGGACCCTAAAGGGCCGGTCCCTGGTTTTCTTAAAGGTTCGATACCAGTAAATCCAATTCGCATAGGGTCCCATTATAAAACGGCAAACTTCCCAAGCATTTTTCTAGCATTTCCTTTATTTCAGATTGTGCAAGCCTGGTATCAATTTAAAGATCAATCTGTCCTCTTTCAAATTTTGCAATAAAAAAGATATGTCGTGTTACTTCTAAGAAAATGCATCTCACTTGAATGCAGGCACCGGTAGAAAACAGGGTTTCGGCAGTCATATTTCGACAAAAGCCCCATACCACAGTAAACACAGCCCAAAAGTTCACCTTTCAAGTCAGCCTCCAATGAAATGCACCCAAATGTTGCAGACACGCATAGGATATTAGAAATAATCACAAAAGGTATGTCTGAGATTGCTAAATGGCTTTTATGCCAGAAGAAAAGAGGAACTCTTTAGTAATAGGCACTACTTTTGAATGGACCACGGAGGGATACACAATGATTTAATGGTATCTAACCTTAAAGAAAACTCAAAATTTTGCTATCATGACAAAAACTCTTCTACATCAATAGTAACCTACTTGTACCACACATGCACAGTTTCAGGTCAGTCCGCTAAGTAGAAATGCCCCCAAAACGCATTTGAGTATGACATACGATAAGCCATCTGGCTTTCGTTTCAGTACTTGGATTGTATGGGGAGCGAGAACTAAAATTCGCACCTAAATCACATAAACCAGTCGAAGTACCAGTTCATTTAGACTTATTTTAATGCAATGGACAGTTATAAGATATAAAAAGCGAGTTTCCGTCCTTTTTTTCATTTTTTTACCCGAGAAAACAGGTTTCGCTTTAAAAATTGTAGATAGCGTGTCAGTTACGATATTATTCACATTTATTCCCGTGAAAAGTAATAAACGCAATAAAATAATACAGTTACATGGTGATTTTATGTATAAGTGGACCCTAAAGGGCCGGTCCCTGGTTTTCTTAAAGGTTAGATACCAGTAAATCCAATTCCCATAGGATCCCATTATAAAACGGCAAACTTCCCAAGCATTTTTCTAGCATTTCCTTTATTTCAGATTGTGCAAGCCTGGTATCAATTTAAAGATCAATCTGTCCTCTTTCAAATTTTGCAATAAAAAAGATATGTCGTGTTACTTCTAAGAAAATTCATCTCACTTGAATGCAGGCACGGGTAGAAAACAGGGTTTCGGCAGTCATATTTCGACAAAAGCCCCATACCACAGTAAACACACCCCAAAAGTTTACCTTTCAAGTTAGCCTCCAATGAAATGCACCAAAATGTTGCAGACACGCATAGGATATTAGAAATAATCACAAAAGGTATGTCTGAGATTGCTAAATGGCTTTTATGCCAGAAGAAAAGAGGAACTCTTTAGTAATAGGCACTACTTTTGAATGGACCACGGAGGGATACACAATGATTTAATGGTATCTAACCTTAAAGAAAACTCAAAATTTTGCTATCATGACAAAAACTCTTCTACATCATTAGTAACCTACTTGTACCACACATGCACAGTTTCAGGTCAGTCCGCTAAGTAGAAATGCCCCCATAACGCATTTGAGTATGACATACGATAAGCCATCTGGCTTTCGTTTCAGTACTTGGATTGTATGGGGAGCGAGAACTAAAATTCGCACCTAAATCACATAAACCAGTCGAAGTACCAGTTCATTTAGACTTATTTTAATGCAATGGACAGTTATAAGATATAAAAGGTGTAATATTTGCGTATAACATGATTTGATGTGCTGTGAGCAGCAAAAAGCGAGTTACCGTACTTTTTTTGATTTTTTTACCCGAAAAAACAGGGTTCGCTTTAAAAATTGTAGATAGCGTGTCAGTTACGATATTATTCACAATTATTCCCGTGAAACGTAATAAACGCAATAAAATAACACAGTTACATGGTGATTTTATGTATAAGTGGACCCTAAAGGGCCGGTCCCTGGTTTTCTTAAAGGTTCGATACCAGTAAATCCAATTCGCATAGGGTCCCATTATAAAACGGCAAACTTCCCAAGCATTTTTCTAGCATTTCCTTTATTTCAGATTGTGCAAGCCTGGTATCAATTTAAAGATCAATCTGTCCTCTTTCAAATTTTGCAATAAAAAAGATATGTCGTGTTACTTCTAAGAAAATGCATCTCACTTGAATGCAGGCACCGGTAGAAAACAGGGTTTCGGCAGTCATATTTCGACAAAAGCCCCATACCACAGTAAACACAGCCCAAAAGTTCACCTTTCAAGTCAGCCTCCAATGAAATGCACCCAAATGTTGCAGACACGCATAGGATATTAGAAATAATCACAAAAGGTATGTCTGAGATTGCTAAATGGCTTTTATGCCAGAAGAAAAGAGGAACTCTTTAGTAATAGGCACTACTTTTGAATGGACCACGGAGGGATACACAATGATTTAATGGTATCTAACCTTAAAGAAAACTCAAAATTTTGCTATCATGACAAAAACTCTTCTACATCAATAGTAACCTACTTGTACCACACATGCACAGTTTCAGGTCAGTCCGCTAAGTAGAAATGCCCCCAAAACGCATTTGAGTATGACATACGATAAGCCATCTGGCTTTCGTTTCAGTACTTGGATTGTATGGGGAGCGAGAACTAAAATTCGCACCTAAAATACATAAACCAGTCAAAATACCAGTTCATTTAGACTTATTTTAATGCAATGGACAGTTATAAGATATAAAAAGCGAGTTTCCGTCCTTTTTTTCATTTTTTTACCCGAGAAAACAGGTTTCGCTTTAAAAATTGTAGATAGCGTGTCAGTTACGATATTATTCACATTTATTCCCGTGAAAAGTAATAAACGCAATAAAATAATACAGTTACATGGTGATTTTATGTATAAGTGGACCCTAAAGGGCCGGTCCCTGGTTTTCTTAAAGGTTAGATACCAGTAAATCCAATTCCCATAGGATCCCATTATAAAACGGCAAACTTCCCAAGCATTTTTCTAGCATTTCCTTTATTTCAGATTGTGCAAGCCTGGTATCAATTTAAAGATCAATCTGTCCTCTTTCAAATTTTGCAATAAAAAAGATATGTCGTGTTACTTCTAAGAAAATTCATCTCACTTGAATGCAGGCACGGGTAGAAAACAGGGTTTCGGCAGTCATATTTCGACAAAAGCCCCATACCACAGTAAACACACCCCAAAAGTTCACCTTTCAAGTTAGCCTCCAATGAAATGCAGCAAAATGTTGCAGACACGCATAGGATATTAGAAATAATCACAAAAGGTATGTCTGAGATTGCTAAATGGCTTTTATGCCAGAAGAAAAGAGGAACTCTTTAGTAATAGGCACTACTTTTGAATGGACCACGGAGGGATACACAATGATTTAATGGTATCTAACCTTAAAGAAAACTCAAAATTTTGCTATCATGACAAAAACTCTTCTACATCATTAGTAACCTACTTGTACCACACATGCACAGTTTCAGGTCAGTCCGCTAAGTAGAAATGCCCCCAAAACGCATTTGAGTATGACATACGATAAGCCATCTGGCTTTCGTTTCAGTACTTGGATTGTATGGGGAGCGAGAACTAAAATTCGCACCTAAATCACATAAACCAGTCAAAGTACCAGTTCATTTAGACTTATTTTAATGCAATGGACAGTTATAAGATATAAAAGGTGTAATATTTGCGTATAACATGATTTGATGTGCTGTGAGCTGCAAAAAGCGAGTTTCCGTACTTTTTTTGATTTTTTTACCCGAAAAAACAGGTTTCGCTTTAAAAATTGTAGATAGCGTGTCAGTTACGATATTATTCACAATTATTCCCGTGAAACGTAATAAACGCAATAAAATAACACAGTTACATGGTGATTTTATGTATAAGTGGACCCTAAAGGGCCGGTCCCTGGTTTTCTTAAAGGTTAGATACCAGTAAATCCAATTCGCATAGGGTCCCATTATAAAACGGCAAACTTCCCAAGCATTTTTCTAGCATTTCCTTTATTTCAGATTGTGCAAGCCTGGTATCAATTTAAAGATCAATCTGTCCTCTTTCAAATTTTGCAATAAAAAAGATATGTCATGTTACTTCTAAGAAAATGCATCTCACTTGAATGCAGGCACGGGTAGAAAACAGGGTTTCGGCAGTCATATTTCGACAAAAGCCCCATACCACAGTAAACACACCCCAAAAGTTCACCTTTCAAGTTAGCCTCCAATGAAATGCACCAAAATGTTGCAGACACGCATAGGATATTAGAAATAATCACAAAAGGTATGTCTGATATTGCTAAATGGCTTTTATGCCAGAAGAAAAGAGGAACTCTTTATTAATAGGCACTACTTTTTACCACGGAGGGATACACAATGATTTACTGGTATCTAACCTTGTATGAAATTATGTCTGAATCTGATGATGCTTATGGACCAGCGTTGCCACCAGGTTTGTGCTTGAAACTGTTCTTATAAATATGATATCGTAAACGTTATTTGCACGTAATTGTCTGCTAATTGGAATGTTTCTATCTAGTGAGGCTACATCATGTGCATGATATTAATTTCAAATGAGATCTAGCACATAGGCGCTTGATTGTTCAACAAATAAATAATCATTTATATATATATTTAAAATACTCAAGGTAGCTCACTCGCCATTTTCTATCATAACGGAAGTCGATTGGCAGGTTTCAATTTATTAAATTACATTTTTGGTTCCCGATTCCTACATAGTCCATGCATTTAGGACCAGGTACTTCGTAAAATTATTATCAGTCGACCTGACTCGATCAACTTGACTCGATCAACTTATGTTACGATAGAAAATGGCTAGTGAGCTACCTTCTGTATATGTATAATATACGGAATAGGTTTATTTTTTATTTGTTAAACAACTAAGTGCATGCCTATGATATAGCACAGTTATATTTAGGAAGCTGTAAAGTTAGTCCAACAAACCAATTTGTACAAATACAACCATGTGACATGAATGAAACCACCATTCAAATATAAATATTTGTTTAAAAAAAACACTAAAAAGTTATGGATATGTTTTTTTAAGGCCAATTTGGGGCCAAAATTCGGCCCCATTCCCCTGCTCAAAAAGTATATATTTTTCCCCTATATTTACCTTAAAATTCCCTTCTGAATTAAAGCGTTATTTTGAAAAAAAAAATGACCAAAATCGGACATTATTATAAAATAGAGGAATTTTCGTGAACTATCCCAGTAATTCTTTATCAAACCAAGTTAATCTAAGTTATCATTTGTAGCAAAACAATTCATTAATGTTTTATAACAGTGTAAAATATAAACAGGTTATAATGCTTTTCTAAAACAATCCCCTTTTGCCATCAAAATTCGCCACCTTTCCCCCATAGGTGAAAAAAAGCACTGATATGTCTAATAGGCTAAAGTAAACCTGGGAGGAAAAGTGCGGGGGGTGCAGGGCTTGAACCCATGACTGCCGGAATACTAGCACAGCGCACTATCATCTGAGCTAACTGGGCAGTTGGTTCTTACCCACGCACACTACACTCCTCCTCCCAATCACCTTTTAGGCCGACTCCAAGCACTCCTGCCTTGTACATCTTTAAAGTAAACCTGGTAGGAAAAGTACGACCACCGGAACACTAGCACGGCGCTTTGCCATCTGAGCTAACCTGGCGGTTGGTTCTTACCCACGCACACTACACTCCTCCTCCCAATCACCTTTTAGGCCGACTCCAAGCACTCCTGCCTTGTACACCTTTAAAGTAAACCTGGTAGGAAAAGTACGACCACCGGAACACTAGCACGGCGCTTTGCCATCTGAGCTAACCTGGCGGTTGGTTCTTACCTATGCACACAATAATGCTATGGATGACAAAACTGTTGCACCACTTTAATCTCGACACTATTTATTCATTAAGTTATCCAAATAAGGAGCACCAACTTGACTAGATTTTTTTAATATTCAGGGCCATGTAAATATGTTTAAATCTTAAATGTTTTAGCACATGGTTAAAAATAAATGTCAAATAAAACACAAACTTACTAGAGTAGATTGCAGTATATTGTGTATTTGTAAAGAATTTTAAAAGCACAAAATTTATGTTGCAGGTGTGGGAACAAAAGATGCTCATACTGCCTCTGAACAGCAGCATATCATTGGACCAGTTGTTCCATCACAGTTGAAGAGCAGACAACATCACACCTCAGACTCCGATGCTAGCTCCAGTGAAAGTGATTCCACATATATTGACAACAAGAGAAGAAAAAAGATAAAACGTAGATCATATTCGTCAGACAGTAGTTCTGACAGTGACAAAAAGAAGAAGAAACACAAAAAGAAATACTCAAGTTCAGAATCAGAAACAAGTTCAAGCAGTAGTGACAGTAGTCACAGAAAAAAGAAACAAACCTCAAAGCACAAAACAAAATCATATCAGTCTCATGAAATTTCAGAAGGAAGACCATCTATAGGTCCAGTTATGCCAGATGGTTTGAAAAGTGCAATCAAAGATAAAAATCATGAAAGACATATTGGACCAGCTTGGCCCCAAGGGTTGCGTACTTCCCAAGCTACAGAGGACAGTGACAGTGATGGTGATATAGGGCCCAGTATTGGTCTTCAGGCACAAGAGGGTGATCTGTCAGCAGTTCGAGAATTTGAAGCTCGTGCCAACCGAATGCAAGACAAGTTTGATGGTGATGTAAGTCAGATCATAACAAATATTCTGTGGAAGACCATACTATAAATGATGATACAAAACAATCTGTATATAAATACATGCACTTGTACCTTATGCAAAACAGAATATATTTCACGTTCAGGACAAATGGTCTTACTAGTTTAGAAAAAGAAACTGTATTTTAATCTATTCTTATTAAATGTGAGTAATAAATCAAAGATCTTGGACAGTAATTCAATGTTATACTTACCTTAGTTTGTCACTTATAATGTGTAATTTTAGAGTTCACACATTAGTTTCTAACCCAGTTTATTTTTGTGGTGAATAGAAAACTGTATTAAGTTTGAACCCAGACAGAGTACCTTTTTTCTTTTTTATCCATTTCTTGATTGACTATGTGAGCTGATTAATAAGAACCACGTATTTCTCTAGGGAAAGGCTCAAGATGTCCCGACACAGCGGGAAAGCTGGATGACCGAGCTTCCCGAGGGGTTGGGGGCCAGGTTCGGTTTGGGCGCCAGGCAGTTCAGGAAGGAAGAAGCTGCAGAGGTCGACTCCAGCTGGACAGACAAGCCAGGGGAAAGCAAGAAGAAGGTAGTCTAGGGGCAATGGTGGGGGCCTGGAAGTCAAATTAAGCAGTTAAGTTGTGCCCTATCAGACATTATGACAAATTTTCAGATTTGTGATATGTGTTTGGAACATCATTGGTTGATATTTTAATTTATCATTTAATCCAGTGGAAAACCAGTAATAAAGTAACCTGAGGGGGGGGGGGGGATCTGGAATTTCCAGTTTAGATCAGGGCATATATCTAACAATAACAGCTGTTTCTGTTGTTGTTTTTTGGCAGATGTATGTAAAGTGTGATGTTTGTATTTGGGATATACATTTACAAATACTTGTTTACAGTGTTGTTGTTTTTTTCACCAAAACTAAGCACTAGATTGTCATGATTATCCTTCCGGGTTTTTTTGTCACTGGTCACTGGCCTCAATTTGTTTATCTCCCTTTAATGGATCTTCAATTGTGTAAATCCATCGAGAACTTATTTATGTTAGCTTTAACTGACGCTGTTACCCCCAAATAGTCTCAAATGAGTCCCACACCTGCCCCATGACACATATTGGTACTGACGCAATTCAGTCAGTTAAAGAATTTCTACCTGTGCTCACTATTTTCATGAGTGAAGACATTTGGTTATGTTTTGTGTGCAAACAAATATTTGAAAAGAATGCTGAATATGCATGAAGACAATTTCATCTATAAGCATATCTTTTTTAATATATAGACTATATGATGAATTCCGGTAACTGTTTTGATTGCACATATTCAAAACATATACAAATATTAAGTATTAAAGAAACATTTCTCTACGGTATTAATGTTTCCAATAAAAAAATGTAAAATAAATTATTGATCAAGATCCAGCAATTGCTGTTAATACTGTTATACTAAATTGTAAATCTGTCTAAGTTTGTGTTTTTGTATATTCCTTTTCCATGCATGCAACACTACAGTAACTGTACGACTGACATCTGCCCTGTGACTTGTTTTGCAGGACAGCAAGAAAAGAAGTGATGATTTCACAAACGAAGCCGACATGAAGGCTGCAAAGGAAATGGAGAAATATAACGTATGTACTGAGAATGGATCAGTTTTATGACACAAACGCTCAATACCATTGAATGTCATTTTAATAATTATTATTTTAACACAGTTATTACAATTATGATATTTAGTTATGTAATAAATATTTTAAAATAAATAACAAACTCTTGCAGTGCTCAAATTAAGGGAGTACAAATACACTTTCATAGAACGACCCTCATATTAGCTGATGGTTATTAAGATAGGAATTCGTCTGGCTAATGCTATTGATTGCAAACATAATTTCTTTTCTGTTTTGTTTTGTTTTTTGGGGGGGGTATGGGGATTGTTGTTTTACACATGTACATGTGTATAAAGGATAAAATGGAATCACTTATCCAGTATTATTTTCTGCATCAACACATCACGTGTTATAATTATATATTATTAATGTTGACATAGATTTTTGCAACTTTGTTCATTGTACGAAATACATTTTGTGTTGTAGATTAATAAAATATACAGTTTAGTGTCACAGTTATATATAAATATTGTAAATAATCATGATTAACATATTTTTGCATGTATATTTTTCACTTGTAGAAAAAACACAGAGCTGAATCCCTTCTAGATATGCATAAGAAGGAATTAAAGAAAAAGAAGGTATGAGTACTGTACAGTCAAACCTTGCATACATGTTTCTAAATCTAACAATACGCAGATAAGCATTTATTCTTGAATTCCTTTATTCAGATATTAGGGATAGGGCTTAATCCGTCATTGTTTTTTTTAATTTAGTAATAAAGTTGGTAAAGGGGGACACAAACTCTGCCGATGTATTTGTGTCTACTATTTGGTTAAACTTGCATGATTTTAAAGGGACTATGTCACCGAAAAATTGGCTTCCTATTGCACTATAAATTATATTATTTGATAGAAATGCGCTTTATTAAGCCATGTGCATTAATTATACATTAAAATAATATAATACACAATAAGATATTTGATAGAAACAAATTAGCAAAAAAGCCTAAAAAAATAAAAAACCCTAGCGGGTATCAAACTCACTACTTAGGAGCTATATGAAGAAATGATAGTAGACAGCGCTTTCATGCTTGGTAAGAAGTCATTTGTAAACAACGTTTATACAAAATGGTCACAATGCTGACGTCAAAATGCGAACAGGAAAAGGGCCAAACAAACACCACCCATATTATAAATTGATTTTTATCTCAGAATGCGTACTCTTTTCCCATTATATATGCCCTGTTTTAACCGTTATTATATGCCAGTGTTAATATCTAACAGATTTTTAAAATGAATTGCCCCCTTGAGGCCCTCTTCAGTGACGTGGTCCATTAAAAAAAATTGTGTTGGTGAGGCCAGTATGGCCTCAGCTATAAAAGATAAACAAGCCCTGTCTTGCTAAGCTTGCAACCAGTTTACCAACTGTTAGTGTAAACCACAATATCTTAGGTCTAAAGGATCATTGTGCCAAAGGCAATATGCATACTGAAGCGCACTGAACCCATTATCCTGGGTAGTACCATTAATTTTTGTAAGTGACGTTCATAATGTTGCTTGTTTAGAAAAGCTCCAGATCTCTAGAAAGTAAGTCAGCTTTGCATTGTTAAGCCATGCATACGGTCACTATAGCTATCATGTGTGTACTTGAACTGGATTTATAAATAAATGCAGTTAATTAAAATTGTTATGTTTTAAAAACAATACAATAAGTACATTAAAGCTTTCATTTCGTAAGACGAGGTAATTTAAGTTATGATACATTTTACTGTACCTGGTTTACAATTATTGTTCTTTTAATATTTATTGCGGTGCAGACATTCAGTGCACTGATAGCTATAGCATTATACAATACAATGGAGTACATAACAATTCAATAGAGGCAAATTAGCGCATTATAAATATAGTTTGTAACTGAAAACATACGGTCTATACCATTATTATAAAACGCATAACGGTTGGATGAAATATACCTACAACCGTATGTTCATTGTTCTTCAGAAAAAGGAGAAGAAGAAGAACAAAGGCAAGGAGAAGGAGAAGGAACGCCAGTCGTTCGACCGCGAACGCGACCTAAAGGTCAACCGGCTGGATGAGGCGCAGCGGAAGGCGATCATCAAGCGCTCTCAGGAGCTCGGGTCACGATTTAAGAGTGGCGGCACGGGCACTTCTTTCCTGTAGACGCGGAAGCGCTGTGTGTCATGTCTATTGACTCGTTTTTAGTGCAGCATTCCTGTAAACGTGGAGACAAGTGTGTGACGTGGTTATAGGCTTGGGGTGACATGTGCATGTCTGGCTATATACTTAGGTGTTTAGTGCAGCGTTCCTGTAGGCATGGAGACAAGTGCATGTTGTGTCTATAGATTTGGGGGTCTGCTAAATTGACAGTTGAGACTTGTATTATGAACGTCCAATCGATATCCGACATATACAGTTTACATAACACATTGGGTGAGAAGTGGTTGTTCGAACGGTACAGATTTCCCAATACGGCTCATGGAGTGTGCTACGTTCGTCAGTTCTTTTCCGTTCAAGATGCTAATACTATAGTACTTAAATTGATGCATATTAGTCACGGGGACACGTGGAAGACGTGGTTGTGTCAGGGATTGGAACTTACATTAATATTAGAACCAATGCATCGACTGGATTAATGATATATAATTCGTACAATTATTAAAGTTGTTATCAATTACATAGCGTGAACATATTGCTAGAGTATGTCCCTTTGAATGAACATTTTTAAAGTGCTGTTTATAAAGAATGTGATTTCTTAATTGCAGAATTATATATTTCTGTCCGACTACATGCTTTTGTCGTTAATATGCATTTGATACAGGTAAGGATGACATAGACTCCATTCTACAGATCCGCATTCTGAACAATTTGATCAATGCAAACGGCGGCTCTGTGTATTTTGTCGCAAGATACTAATTTCTGGTTCTCAGCGGCAAAGGCAGCGGCATTGAAACGGCATCAATACACACCATGTTCTTATAGGGGACCTTTAATAATTCGCTATAATTGCTTTTCCGTTTCGACGTTAAGGCTATCCAAAAGAACTGTACATTTATATTTAGAAATAAAGTATTGAAAGTACATGACCTCGGTAATAATGAAATCGAAAAAATCGAAGTATTCATTGTGGCAAGATAATATCGTTTTATAAACGCTTAGGCCGCTTTTCCATACATCCGCATTGTGCAAATCCGCATCCGCAAAAAATCGAACAAGTTGAAAACAGTTGAACCTCTTTTATTATTATTTCCGAAAAGCGCATCAGCAAAAAAAAGTCGCTCCTTGCGGACGCAGACGACAAGTAGAGAGAAAGAATTTTAGACATTCAACATTCTACAGGTAGCAGAATTTGTACAGTAACACCCGAATAACGCAAGATTTATAAAAGACCACCCCCATGAGTATAACAACTCCGTATTGACGAGTATTATTTGTAGAATCATGGTTGATGCCGTAGATACAAATGGTGGAAAAGTGTTCCCAATTCACAATCTGTTAACAATTATTGCACACTTACATAAGTTTCCCAGTCGACAATATAAAAAGGTTTAAATAATTCTTTATCAGGCTTATTTAATTTTTTTTATAAGAACAAAACTAAAATATTCGATGGCAAATGCGGATACGTGGAAAAGCTCGTCCGTATTGTAATTTATGCGGATACGGATGCGGAAATTATGGAAAAGCGGCCCTATACTTTTACGTTTAGTTTCTGCAATTATTTTTTTTTTATTGCTATGCTGCTTTGTTTCATCAGTTTTTTTGTCATGTTTTATAAAAAGGAAACTACAAACTAGTAAAGTGTGCATTTGATTTGGTTGTTAGAATGAAAATAAATTAGAACCATTTGGTGACTAAAAAAGCTATTTTTCCGAGTGAAGGCATATTCTAAGATTCCGTTTGATTGATCTGGGGCACAGTTTTTATTATATGAAACTGACGTCATTTCAGTTAATATCTGATGACCCGAGACTGAACAAGACGTCATTTGACGTCGTTACTAAGACCGTGTCTTGGGCGCCATCGCTTCACACAAACAATACACAGTCTTCCATCCTTACTTTAAGAAATACAAGCAATATGCATCAAAATGAGTTGTGAACCCGATTTAAAGCGACGTAAAATGGAAACTCACGTCAGCGGCGATGATAACGTACAAGACGTGAGTCTTAACGGTGTCCTGGCGTCTAAGACGCTGCACTGCAGATCTGCCACCGCGTCCGCCAGCGGAGATTTCGGAGAAACCATTCACCAGTGCCTTGCTCTGGTATCTAGCGACACCGCGGAACACGAGGGCAAAACAGAGCGTCACATCGACGTTTACCAGCAGTCGTGCGAATTCGGTGATTCATGGACCCAGAAGTACCAACTTCCGTTGAGCAAATGTCCACAGCGGCCTATCAGGACCGGAAACCAGTACTATGACGGAATCATTCCAGACCTGGAGGCAGTCGGCTTTAAACCGCTTCAGATTATCGCGAAGGGCAAATCTGGCACAATCGTCTTGGCACAAGATCTCAGCAAAATGCAGAATTTCGAAGATTGTGAGACAGTTCCGGTCGCCATTAAGCTTAGCAGCGGCAAGCCCCGTCGAAATGTGAACCGCCTGGGCGTCAAAGCGGAAATGTACGAGGAGATGTCGATTCACCGAGAGTTGCACCACCCGAACATCGTGGCATGGCTCAACAAGATCGACTACAAAGGCCGAGTTGCCAGCGTCATGGAGTACTGCCCCAATGGAAATATGGAGGAGATGCTGAAATATCAGGTGATGTTTTTGTATTTTTATCATTTTATTAGTAGAAATTGGTTTAAGCAAAGACTATACTAGTTATGATAGTAATGGTGATGGCGGAGAAGAAGAAGAGAAAGATGATGGTGATTGGTGATGATGATGATAATAATGGCAATTATGATGGTAGTTGACTGATGGTACATGTACCCGCTACTGTGGATGATAATAACAATAACACTTTGAATAATAATAACACAAATGATATGTCTCTGCGGCATTGTGAAAGAACGCATTTGTAAACCGTTGGTCATATTGCCTTTAAAGCGGTCCAACAATCTAACCTTTTTGGTTACCGAATAGTTTCTTCTAAATAATTGTGTTAAGTAGACTGTTATCAACCTCTCCCTATTTCCAGACCGGCCGATTTCTGACCGAAGGCGTCGCTCGGCGCTACTTCCGGCAGATCCACGCCGCTGTCGAGTACATCCATATGCAGGGCTTCGCACACAGAGACATTTGTCTACAGGTAAACTACATATATAAAGAAGTGACAAATTATAGTATATGTTATTGTTGTTAAAAGGGACTTTTAGGCGAAATTGTGTAGATTCTCGTTAAATGTGTTTATATTCCTCAGAAAGTAGAAACAATGTAGGATATTTATGTGCAATCATTACAACTGATTAGATTATTGTCACAGAAAAACGTTAGAAGTTGTCGTTATTTTAAGCCAGCAACAAGCATGTATGTAAAATGTTTTTACGCTGGTCACGTACTTCTTTAAAAATATATAACATGTTAAGGTATTTTGGTTATTTCTTTGTCGTTAAATATGGAAGTAGATAACAAAAAAACTTACCTTTATTAATTGGCATTGACATTTGAAATGTTCACTTATTTAATCAACATTTGCGACACTCCGTTGATAAATGTTTGCCTGTCTTTAACAATCAATTATTTAGAAAAATCGTTTTTGTAGTTAAGTGCATATGCAGTTAAGAAGATTGTAAGCATGGTTATTAACTTATTTTTTTATTTGATGCTGTTTCATTAAGCAACACCAAATAGTGTTACACTTATCATTTGGATTCATGATAAATGAATACAATGTTTAATTGATCACTTCCATTAAACCAAATGCATGTACCTTTGTGCTTTATTGTATATAAAACATTTTCGTTTTCCAAGTTGATGTTTAAATGCAAGTTTTGTCGTTACGGGGTCTTGTATTATGGGGTCTGGATTTAACATACCGTACTAAAATAGGGAAAGATCTAGGATAAATAATGTACACGCTGCTGCTTAAAACGGGCAAGGGGAAAGCCGGGCCAGTTCTTAGACATTTTTAGCTCACCTGAGCACGAAGTGCTCGGTGAGCTATTGGCATTGGGGACCTCTCCTGCGTCGTCCGTCGTATGTCGGTCGATCCGTCGTCCGTGTGCCGTCAAAAATTTGTTTCGTTATCACGCTTTATCCAATCTTAACCAAACATGCATAGTTTGTGTATGACCATACAATCTCAGACGGGATTGTTATTGGGCCAGATCACACCAATAACATTAGAGTTATTGTCCCTTTTTCATGCAAAAAGTGAGAAAAAAAAGCCTTTTTCTAACATATAGACTTTATTTGTCATCCAGTCTTAACCAAACTTTCACAGTTTATGTATGACCATCACTTCTCAGCAGACGCCAAAAGCGGGCCAGATCGTGTTTCAAACACCGGAGTTATTGCCCTTTGTCTATGAAAAAATATACAAAAATGGACATTATTCAGGATAGAGACTTCATAGTTCATCCAATCTTCACCAATCTTGGAGAGTTTGTCTATGACCATACAATTAAAGGTGAGGTCGTATGTAAGCAAAATTGGTCCAAAAACACCTGATTTATAGCCCTTTGTTTGTGAAAAAAAAAATACAAAAATGGACATTATTCAGGATAGAGACTTCATTTTTCATCCAATCTTCATCAATTGTGCACAGTTTGTATATGAACGTAAGATTACAGGTGTAGTCGAATATAAGCATGTTCGGGCCAGAAACACTAGAGTTATTACCCCTTATGTGTGCAAAAAAAATATAAAGAAGTTATCAATGATGGGCTTGCACACACGATTTTTTTATTCAATGTTGACCAAACTTCCACAGTTTGCGTATGACCATAGAAATTGATTGTAATTTGATAAAATGTGATTTACAACAGTTGCAAACCTTGCATGCAGTTATTTGTACATGCATTATTGATGGCTTCATAGCCAGAAATAACATCATTTATCATCATTGGATAGAAAATTATCAAAGAAAAAGCAAAACTTGACATTAAAGTACAGCCATCGCAATTATCACATTGCAACTACGGGTAGTTCTCCAAAACTGTCTGTGAAAAAGACATCCAACATCATCTGTTTCTGAAGTTTCCAGAATTGCCACTGACTTAACGAAAAATGGTCAGGTAACAATATCAAGAAAAATGATTGGAGAACCATTACCAAAATCACCGCACATCCACTACCCAACTCGTACTTTAGTTATCCCATTGCACTAACCGATGTTTTAAATCAAATCGGTCCTATCCCCCTTTGCGTATTGTTCATATACCTTAATTTGCGAACCTGGGACAACAGTATGGTCCTCATCTGTACCAGTTCTCAGGTGAGCGCTTTGGACCATCATGGCCCTCTTGTCTTAATAAATTGGTAAATCAAATGTTCAAATAATTCAAGTAATCAAATACTTGTTGCAAATTAAGGCTGTTAAACGAAGTCTTTTCATTTGCCAAAATATATTTAATGTCTTAAGATGCTATTACTGAGATACTCAGCATTTCTGTTTTGACCAGCCCAGAGGAACAGCAGGGGGAACCAAAATAGATCAGGGTGTAGCACCCTGCTTTTTTGCTCTAGAACTTTCCATATACTGAAGCATACCTCACTTTGTTGTAGAACATTATACTCAGCCAGGACAACGTCGTGAAGCTATGCGACTTTGGCAGCACCGTCAAGTACATGGTGTCATGTGACCCGCTAGTGGAGGACGAGTGCGGCTCATTGGGTAGGTACATGGCGTCATGTGACCCGCTAGTGGAGGATGAGTGCGGCTCATTGGGTAGGTACATAGTGTCATGTGACCCGCTAGTGGAGGACAAGTGCTGCTCATTGGGGAGGTACATGGCGTCATGTGACCCGCTAGTGGAGGACGAGTGCGGCTCATTGGGTAGATACATGGTGTCATGTGACCGCTAGTGGAGGACGAGCGCGGCTCATTGGGTAGGTACATGGTGTGACCCGTTAGTGGAGGACAAATGCAGCTCATTGGGGAGGACAAGTGCGGCTCATTGGGGAGGACATTGGGGAGGTACATGGCTTCAAGTGACCCGCTAGTGGAGGTTGTGTGCGGCTCATTGGGTCGATACATAGTGTCATGTGACCCGCTAGTGGAGGACGAATGCGGCTCATTGGGTCGGTACATAGTGTCATGTGACCCGCTAGTGGAGGACGAATGCGGCTCATTGGGTCGGTACATAGTGTCATGTGACCCGCTAGTGGAGGACGAATGCGGCTCATTGGGTAGGTACATGGCGTCATGTGATCCGCTAGTGGAGGACGAATGCGGCTCATTGGGTAGGTACATGGCGTCATGTGACACGCCAGTGCAGGACGAATGCGGCTGATTGGGTCGGTACATAGTGTCATGTGACCCGCTAGTGGAGGACGAGTGCGGATCATTGGGTAGGTACATGGCGTCATGTGACACGCCAGTGCAGGACGAATGCGGCTGATTGGGTCGGTACATAGTGTCATGTGACCCGCTAGTGGAGGACGAGTGCGGCTCATTGGGTAGATACATGGCGTCATGTGACACGCCAGTGCAGGACGAATGCGGCTGATTGGGTCGGTACATAGTGGCATGTGACCCGCTAGTGGAGGACGAGTGCGGCTCATTGGGTAGATACATGGTATCATGTGACCCGCTAGTGGAGGACGAGTGCGGCTCATTGGGTAGATACATGGCGTCATGTGACCCGCTAGTGGAGGACGAGTGCGGCTCATTGGGTAGATACATGGCGTCATGTGACCCGCTAGTGGAGGACGAGTGCGGCTCATTGGGTAGGTACATGGTGTCATGTGACCCGCTAGTGGAGGACGAGTGCGGCTCATTGGGTAGATACATGGTATCATGTGACCCGCTAGTGGAGGACGAGTGCGGCTCATTGGGTAGGTACATGGCGTCATGTGACCCGCTAGTGGAGAACGAGTGCGGCTCATTGGGTAGGTACATGGTATCATGTGACCCGCTAGTGGAGGACGAGTGCGGCTCATTGGGTAGATATATGGTGTCATGTGACCCGCTAGTGGAGGACGAGTGCGGCTCATTGGGTAGGTACATGGTGTCATATGACCCGCTAGTGGAGGATGAGTGCGGCTCATTGGGTAGGTACATGGCGTCATGTGACACGCTAGTGGAGGACGAGTGCGGCTCATTGGGTAGATACATGGTATCATGTGACCCGCTAGTGGAGGGCGAATGCGGCTCATTGGGTAGGTACATGGTATCATGTGACCCGCTAGTGGAGGACGAGTGCGGCTCATTGGGTAGGTACATGGTGTCATGTGACCCGCTAGTGGAGGATGAGTGCGGCTCATTGGGTAGGTACATGGCGTCATGTGACCCGCTAGTGGAGGGCGAATGCGGCTCATTGGGTAGGTACATGGTATCATGTGACCCGCTAGTGGAGGACGAGTGCGGCTCATTGGGTAGATACATGGCGTCATGTGACACGCTAGTGGAGGACGAATGCGGCTCATTGGGTAGGTACATGGCGTCATGTGACACGCTAGTGGAGGACGAGTGCGGCTCATTGGGTAGATACATGGTATCATGTGACCCGCTAGTGGAGGACGAGTGCGGCTCATTGGTTAGATATATGGTGTCATGTGACCCGCTAGTGGAGGATGAGTGCGGCTCATTGGGTAGATACATGGTTATCATGTGACCCGCTAGTGGAGGACGAGTGCGGCTCATTGGGTAGATACATGGCGTCATGTGACCCGCTAGTGGAGGACGAATGCGGCTCATTGGGTAGGTACATGGCGTCATGTGACACGCTAGTGGAGGACAAGTGCGGCTCATTGGGTAGATACATGGTATCATGTGACCGTCTAGTGGAGGACGAGTGCGGCTCATTGGGTAGATACATGGCGTCATGTGACCCTCTAGTGGAGGACGAGTGCGGCTCATTGGGTAGATACATGGTATCATGTGACCCTCTAGTGGAGGACGAGTGCGGCTCATTGGGTAGATATATGGTGTCATGTGACCCGCTAGTGGAGGACGAGTGCGGCTCATTGGGTAGGTACATGGTATCATGTGACCCGCTAGTGGAGGACGAGTGCGGCTCATTGGGTAGATATATGGTGTCATGTGACCCGCTAGTGGAGGACGAGTGCGGCTCATTGGGTAGATAAATGGTTATCATGTGACCCGCTAGTGGAGGACGAGTGCGGCTCTTTGGGTAGGTACATGGCGTCATGTGACCCGCTAGTGGAGGACGAATGCGGCTCATAGGGTAGGTACATGGCGTCATGTGACCCGCTAGTGGAGGACGAA
The DNA here is from genome assembly GCA_027627225.1 of Congeria kusceri. Classification (NCBI taxonomy): domain Eukaryota; kingdom Metazoa; phylum Mollusca; class Bivalvia; order Myida; family Dreissenidae; genus Congeria; species Congeria kusceri. The sequence continues at coordinate 40,501,251 of CM051029.1, read as the reverse complement.
TGCGGCTCATTGGGTAGGTACATGGCGTCATGTGACCCGCGAGTGCAGGACGAGTGCGGCTCATTGGGTACATACATGGTATCATGTGACCCTCTAGTGGAGGACGAGTGCGGCTCATTGGGTAGGTACATGGCGTCATGTGACCCGCTAGTGGAGGACGAATGCGGCTCATTGGGTAGGTACATGGCGTCATGTGACCCGCTAGTGGAGGACGAGTGCGGCTCATAGGGTACATACATGGTATCATGTGACCCTCTAGTGGAGGACGAGTGCGGCTCATTGGGTAGATACATGGCGTCATGTGACCCGCTAGTGGAGGACGAATGCGGCTCATTGGGTAGGTACATGGCGTCATGTGACACGCTAGTGGAGGACGAGTGCGGCTCATTGGGTAGATACATGGCGTCATGTGACACGCTAGTGGAGGACGAATGCGGCTCATTGGGTAGGTACATGGCGTCATGTGACACGCTAGTGGAGGACGAGTGCGGCTCATTGGGTAGATAAATGGTTATCATGTGACCCGCTAGTGGAGGACGAGTGCGGCTCATTGGGTAGGTACATGGCGTCATGTGACCCGCTAGTGGAGGACGAGTGCGGCTCTTTGGGTAGGTACATGGCGTCATGTGACCCGCTAGTGGAGGACGAATTCGGCTCATAGGGTAGGTACATGGCGTCATGTGACCCGCTAGTGGAGGACGAATGCGGCTCATTGGGTAGGTACATGGCGTCATGTGACCCGCTAGTGGAGGACGAGTGCGGCTCATTGGGTACATACATGGTATCATGTGACCCTCTAGTGGAGGACGAGTGCGGCTCATTGGGTAGGTACATGGCGTCATGTGACCCGCTAGTGGAGGACGAATGCGGCTCATTGGGTAGGTACATGGCGTCATGTGACCCGCTAGTGGAGGACGAGTGCGGCTCATAGGGTACATACATGGTATCATGTGACCCTCTAGTGGAGGACGAGTGCGGCTCATTGGGTAGATACATGGCGTCATGTGACCCGCTAGTGGAGGACGAGTGCGGCTCATTGGGTATATACATGGCGTCATGTTACCCGCTAGTGGAGGACGAGTGCGGCTCATTGGGTAGGTACATGGCGTCATGTGACCCGCTAGTGGAGGACGAGTGCGGCTCATTGGGTAGGTACATGGCGTCATGTGACCCGCTAGTGGAGGACGAGTGCGGCTCATTGGGTAGATACATGGCGACATGTGACCCGCTAGTGGAGGACGAGTGCGGCTCAATGGGTAGGTACATGGCGTCATGTGACCCGCTAGTGGAGGACGAGTGCGGCTCATTGGGTAGGTACATGGCGTCATGTGACCAGCTAGTGGAGGACGAGTGCGGCTCATTGGGTAGGTACATGGGATCATGTGATCCGCTAGTGGAGGACGAATGCGGCTCATTGGGTAGGTACATGGCGTCATGTGACCCGCTAGTGGAGGACAAGTGCGGCTCATTGGGTAGATACATGGTATCATGTGACCCTCTAGTGGAGGACGAGTGCGGCGCATTGGGTACGTACATGGTATCATGTGACCCGCAAGTAGATGACGAATGCGGCTCAATGGGTAGGTACATAGTGTAATGTGACCCGTACATAGAAGACGCATGCGTCTCATTGGGAAGGTGCATAAGCCTAACTGCTCCGAGCGTCGTGCTTTCTAACCTTTACTGCCTCCATTACTGGTTAATCGGAGCGTCGAGCTTTCTATCTGTTACTGGTCAATGAGCGTCTTGCTTTCTAACTGTTAGTAGCCAATTACTTCAGTATAACACTTATTGTGTGTTCTCCATATGGTTTCAAAACTAAGTTAGTAAAGTCAGATGTGCATTTGCATAGTTTGTATAAAGTCCCAATGTAGGCATTTTCGATTTTTATTACAGGCCGACGTTTAATGAATCTCAACATAGGAGCGCTTCCTTAAGACGCAACATTTGTGGGTTTAAAGGTACGTTTACATTCTTTCAGGCTACCAAGCCCCGGAAGTGTTGTCTAAGACCCCTTACAACCCGAAAGTGGCCGACATCTGGTCCTTAGGGGCCACACTGTACGCCATGTGTACCGGAAGTCTGCCCCTCGGAACTATAAGGTAAAGTGAAGACTATTACTCTACACAATACCCGTTGGGTACCTGACTGGCGATTGGTATTGGTGTCCGGATAGAACATCGATCAGGATAACGAGCATTCAATATTAATATATATGCAAGTCGTGTGTTTAATGTTGATCCGTGAATATGATCAATGCAAGGCGGAACTTTATTCTCTTATACAAACAGACAACAGCACAGTTCACGACACTTGTCTCGAAACATAGACCTTAATCATTGATTATTATGTCCCCCATCGAAGATGGCGGGGTATATTGGTTTGCGAATGTCGGTCGGTAGCTCGGTAGACCACTTTCGTTTCCGCTCGTCAACCTAAAGGAGGCATACCTGTTTTACAAACAGCTCTTGTGTTCTTTGAAATAATGAATCAGTAAAGTTGGACTTTGTTATGTTCTTGTTATAAACGCAGCTCTGTATAGTAGTTCTCATTGTGTATACATGTATTGACATTTCTTGTGTATTTGCATATGACGTCACAGGTCCGACATAATCGAGAACGCCTCCAAGGAGATCAAGTTCCCCTCGCCTCGGGTCATGACCTTTAGTCGCCAGTTCATGGAGCTCATACGAGGTCATCTGTCCATACCCAATGCCAGGTAGGCTCTAGGATGACCTCCCCTGTAATCCGCACGTCCGGTTTTCAGGGTTTCTTCTTTATATCATAATACGTGCAGTGTGTTTGAAGACAGTAGACAATGATCATAATTATTATCATGCTTACCTATAGGGTATTTATATATTTTCTCATTGTTTATGCAATATGCTGCTGTATTTCAGTGTCATTTCAGCAACACTTACGCATATAAATATCAATACTAGAATAACAATCGTGGATTATTTTCGCCAAAAAAAAATCGTAATCATCGCGTTTGCATTTCCTGTAGGTATACACTGAACCGCATTGCCCATAGCGACTGGACTGTCAAGGACGACAACTCCGTACAGATTGGCAACTTCTACAAAGTCCGACAACCCCACAAGACCAGCGAGGGGGCACTAGAGCGGGACGTCAAGATCAAGCTGCAGATCTAATAGTTCATTATACTTTTTGCATGCGTTTTCTATTTATCATTAAGTTTTGCAGTTTTTTTCCTTGTAAGAATTCACGACATTTTAATCGCGAGGAAACCATCGATAAGTAATTGAAATTCAAACAAATTTCATGTATCATCATATTTTTGCATGCTTTTTCATATTACAATATTATTACTTGTCAGTTAATTAAGTTTGATTTATTTGCTGTACTGTTTTGCTATTTTTTGCAACAAAGATCATTTTACAAACTTGTTTGAAAGCACGTGCTTCTCATTTTCGACTAACGTTTTGATAATTGTTTAATTTTTTCCACTGGTTCTGTTTCCATGCGCATTATGTCAACTTTTTTAACAAAACGTATTAGTATTGTGTTTACGAAGTAAACGACAAAACGGCGGAATTTGTGTTCGTCCTTGTTGTAAAATAAACATACATGTGCACAATTTTCTTTTATAATAAAGTATAAAAATATGCATAACATAATTCATAAATGCAGAAAATAAAACATAAACGCACGTATACATTTTGCAACCACTTGAGAGATTAAAATTGCTACGTACACAACGCAAATCTAATTAATACTTCTCGTTGTTAGAATCTATTAAAGGCATCGTACTAATAACTAGTCGCTTTCAGATGACCTTCCGAACCTTAAGTCGTGACCTTCAGCAATCCAACATGAAAGTGTCGAGGTTTTTATTCACAACTGGTACGGTGTACCTCAGCATTTTTGTATTTGAACTTGACCTAACTGCTGTATTCGTATCTACAGTTACACAAATAATGAAGTGTGTTTGAAACACAATAGCTACCGAGGTTTCAAATTATATTTACTTATTTAGCATTTAATTGGACAGAAGGTATACATGTCATGCATGCGCAATCACGTGTTATGACAAGACCGCCCCTCATTGCGATGTGGTCACTATCCATGGTGTGGGAACAGGTGCGTGAGGATCTTGATCATGTAGTGGTCAAACTCGTGGATGGTCAGCTGGCCGTCATCTGAAATGGGACATAACTTGGGGCTGTACTCATACAGGCATTGCGTTTCCTTCGATATTCGCTTCTTATAATATTTAACAAAGCTTTTAAGACACAATGGTTTCACTGAAATGTACACGAACTTATGAGTTTCAACGTAACTCGCTAATGTGAAGGTTTTGTAAACACAGTTACAACTGGATATCTACAAGCCCATACATATTAAATGGAGACCATCTTCAAAGTATTTGAGATCAATATTTTAATACTTTTTTTTTACTTTTTAGGATTTAGACGATTGCATAAGGATTTGTAAACTTAATGGTTCATCTATAACTGTAGTACCTTGTATTGATTAATCTATTCTGCTATATTCCTTGTTTGAGATGAACCCATTATATATCTAATAGATAATATCTATTCGTTGGTCCATATTTGGTTCATCGTGTCGTGGCAAAACCGGGCTTAATGCATGTGCGTGAAGTGTCGTCCCGGATTAGCCTGTGCAGTCCGCTTATGCTAATCCAGCACGGCACTTTCCGCCAACAGTGGATTTATGTTTAGACGATTCTTCCTTGAAACAGAAAATACCATAAAAGCGGGAAGCGTCGTCCCGGCAATCCGCACAGGCTGATCCGGGACGAGACTTAACGCACGTGCACTAAGCCCGGTTTTCCCACGACACGCCTCCTTGAAGTAGGCGTATACTTGAAGTATATTAACCTAGCACGTGCCATGTACTCACTGTGCTGATCCATCAGGTGGAACTCGTGCTGCATGTCGATGACGTTCAGGCAGCCATTGTGGTCGAAGTCGAAGTGGTGGTAGAGCGCCGTGTAGATCTCCGTCTCGGCGGGCGGGTGCGGGGCCAGGTACTCCGCTAAAGTGACGCATCCGTCACCTGCAACGTAACGCATGCTATATACCGGTAACACGGACGTGTTACGCGTACGCTATAACTGTGGCTTGTTACACGCACGTTATAATCATGACGGGTTACACGCACGTTACTATAATGGCTTATTACACGTACGTTAGCACATGCTATTTAAACAGCATTGAACAGAACATAACTGTTTACTAGTATTAAGACTTATACGTACGTCTATCGTCTACACACATGTACTTTTCTATACATTAATGCCACGTGTCTAACTAACAACGTGTGTTGTTAAAAAATTAAGTGATCAAAAAACTTCAAAATGAAATGCATTTTACAGTGCAGTGTATGCGACAATCGCTGACATTTTGGTCTGGACGGGAATCAATGTAACGCGACAATTGAATTGCCATACGTATATGTTCTGAATAAAATCAGTATATATGGCCAACGTTGTTAAGTGAATCAAATCGCAGTTAAACCATCAATTGCAATCGTTATCCGACATTAATGTAATTAATACAAAGTCTTCTACTAACTTTCGTTATTTGACGAACTGTTAACAACACTTTAATATATATATGTGCAGCTGACAGTTCATATTAAAGGCTTAGTTTAATCCTTCTTTATTTGACCCCCCCCCCCCCCCCCCCCATCCCCAAATCTGTACTCCTGTGTATTGGCACCCTGCTTTGGTCACAGTGTGGTGACCCTTATCAGCTGAGATGAATACACGGCTGCAATAGAAACTGTGCCCTCAGCCATTGTTTAATCGGCAGAGAGAAAAGATTGCAGATAAGGATAAGAGATTTTATGGTGGACGAATACACAGAGTGGAATACCACGTGGAGAGGCCAGACATTCCTTAAACTAGGCCTTTAAGCAGACTATTAATGAATAATAATAATTGCGACAATGATGGTCAGTATTTTACTATCTGCATCGCCGGCCAGTATGACGTGGTTCCATTCCGCCTGGATCACGTGGCCGTCGTGGTCTAGGTCCATACTGTGGTAAGCTCTGTCCAGGAAGATACGAAGGTCGTGGTTGTTAGGGAGACTGACCCCTTGCCTGGGCGACAAGGCCGCCACCGCCGACACTGCTAGACACAGGAGCACGAGCATTCTGCAGTGAGATAAGGTCAATCAAATGAAGACAAAAACAAAGAAAAGAAAAGAAAACAAGGAAAAAAAACAAACAAAGAAACTGTAACTTGAATACAAATAAGGTCATCGAAAAGAGATTTCGGGCAAGAAATTTATAATATAAGCGAAAACTGCTTTATTTTCAAAAAAAAATCAGAAAAAGTTAATGATTGATAGGCAAAAAAACTTTAAGGGTCGGCGGAAAAAACATGTGGGGGGGGGGGGGGCGGTAAGCGGAAACCAACAACTTTTTTACGCCCAAAATGTTTTTGTGTAAACGGGCGGTGTGAGGTGAAAGCTTAGAGTAGCATGATTTTGTGTGAGGTTTACGAGGTGTTTATGAGGTAATTGGTCGCGGTTTACTCGCATGCATGCGTATTTACAGTTCCTCATAATGCTGATTTCAGCTGAAATAGTTCGTACGAATAAATGAACTAATAACGATATGAATTAAAGTCATTAATTTTAAGAAATCGTTCAAAGAAATCCAAACCGTTAGTCCCACATAATTCTGAAATTAGCTAGAATATCATATACGAATATACGGACAAATAGAGGTATAAATGATTAAAAATACATTTTAAGGAAAGGTTTAAAAGAGACTTTTACCTTTGAGGATGATGGACGATGGACACACGCCGAAGTTCTGATTTCGTGTCCTCAAATGACATCTGTAGTTATACAGGGCGTTATCTGCAAAACAGAACACGTGCTCGTTGCCACGCACTGCAAGACACGAACGATTGTCTAATACTTAAAGACTGTATCTATTTAATATTGCTTTTCTTAGTTAGCACTGTTTTGCATCGAAGGACAAACTTGAGTGTTGCTACTGTGAGTTGTGAATGTACCGGTCTTTGCAGAGAGGTAAAAAAAAAATGGCTTGTGTCTGTGTAGTAGGGTGATGTATAAGGGACACTTATACTGCCTCGCTATAAGAGCTAGCTTTTAAAGCGACGCGGTAGAGCGTTTGCCTAGGAACCGGGAGGTCCCGGGTTCGATTCCCATTGTGGCTTGGGTTTTTTTTTTAGCTGGGTTACATCTGTACTATAATTTTCTAACCTTTCACACTACCGCACACAACGCCGTTAGCAATGGAAGAGATGTTGTGGATTCCGGTTCAGTACAATTTCCAGCAGTCACGTGGTATCTTATACGTCATCACTTGACGGCAAATGTGATACACTGTTTGGAAGACGGTATGCCAATTGGAACAGTGGATAAAAGGTCGTTGCTTTAAAATGTATATAACATTCAAAGGCGTTCAATTCACTGACGCCGAATGCGAAAATGCATGGAGTACAGACATTTAATATAAAGCATTACATTTTTGAGCAAACCGCTTGTACTATACCGCATAACAGTTGTACTGATCAACCTTAGTAACACGTTTAAAAAATAATAAATATTGTTTATGGCAAAGTATTAGGCAACTTTAACAAGATTTAATCACGCTTAGAAATTATTGATACCACAACTTTGTTTGCTGTGTGCTGAATGCATAGTTTAATTGTTTTTTTACCTGCAATAGTACTTGACAAAAAGGTATGTAATTCACTATTACAGCAAATTAATATGCGGACTTTTAAAACAAGAGTCAAGTTTCTGGAGTCTTAACGTACTTATTGCTTTAGTTGTTACGTTCTATGTCGGCCGGTACAGTCTTTATCAGAGAGTAATAGTTTAACGCCAATCTCATTTAAATCAAATCCTAACGTTGCTAGGATCAGAAGACATCGTAGAACAGGTCACGTTCAAATGACCCTCCGAACCAGCACAGTTTGGTGATGGCTTTTGAAAAAGTGATGCTTTTCCAACTGATCCTCGGGAACAAATCATTTACATTTAATTTTCACGTAGAACAATGGATAAAGTGGAACCTTCGGCGAACCAACGTCAAAAACTTAATTTCGTGCACAGTTTTTGTTGCTTATAAATAAAGTTATACCACAACATTTTGAAGGCAACGATCTGATTAACTCTTGAAATGGTCATCTGAACGTGACCCCTTATGCGAAGTCACCAGAATCAATCAGCGGATAATATAGTAGCGTCAGACTGGAGATGATCTTAATGAGATTGAGTTCAACGCCAATTTAGTAGACATGGCTACAACTGTTTTTTTCAGCACATCAACGCTGCATTGAAAGTACACTGCGATAACAACGCTGTTCTACATTGACATGTATTTGAAAACATTGCATTTTAAGATACCATCCCTATGGCAGTAGTAAACATATTTACAAGCAATACAATCTATTTACACGTACAGAATAATTCTATATTTGAATACATCTTTGGCTAGCATTGGGTTAGGTATATTATTTTAACTATACATGCTTTTCGTAAGATCTGCAAAACAATTTCAACGAATAAAACAACAAGACTTGTCACAACATGTGACGTATGCCCCCGAAGCATATGCTTGTTTGAGGAAGGCAACACAATGTCTGCTACATGTTGGCAAAAATGATGCTTCCTACACAAAAGAGTAATGGTCCTTGTACTCTGCACTTCCGCTCAGCATCCTCTATCAATATATGTGGTTTTATTTTAAATCATTTCAATTCTTATGAGTTATGCACTGCACAAGAAAATAAACTGAAGGGCAATAACTTCATAAATATTGAAGGAAGAGTAATGGTCTTGTACTCTGCTCTTCCCCTTAATGTCATCTATTAATATATGTGGTGTTATTTTAAATTCCTTCAATACTAAGGTAGTAATTATCTGCACACAAGAAAACAAAGGACAATAACTCGGTAGATATTAAAAATGAGTTATGGTCATTTCATTTGAATCCCATCAATATTAATGGAGTATACTCCGCACAAGAAAATTAATGCTTCCCACAAGAAAATAAAACAAAGGGCAATAACTCCATTTATATTGAAGAAAGAGGTGTTATCCCTGTGTTCTGCATTCTCTCTCATCGTCCTCTATCATTATATGAAGTTTCATTTGAATCTCTGCATTACTAATGGAATAATGCTCCGCAGGATAAAATTAAACAAAGGGAAATAACTCTGTAAATATTGGAGAAATAGTTATTGTCCCTGTACTGTGCACTTCCTCTCATTGTAAACTACTATTCTATGAAGTTTCATTTGAATCCCTTCAATACTAATAGAAGTATGCTCAAGAAAAGTAATGCTTCGCACAAGAAAATAAAAAAGGGCATAAATATTGAAGAAAGAGTTGTGGTCCTTGTGCTCTGCACTTCCTCTCATTGTCCTCTATCATTGTATGAAGTTTCATTTGAATCTCTGCATTACTATAAATGGAGTTGTGTTCCGCACAAGAAAATAAAACAAAGGGCAATAACTCTATACAAACTGAAGAAAGAGTTGAGGTCATTGTATTCTGCACTTCCTCTCATTGTCCTTTAACATTATATGAAGTTTCATTTGAATCCCTTCAATACTAATGGAGCTATGCTCCGCATAAGGAAATTAATGCTTACATAAGGAAATAAAACAAACGGCAATAACTCCGTAAATATTAAAGAAAGAGTTAAGGTCCTTGTGCTCTGCACTACCTCTCATTGTCATCTATCATTGTATAAAGTTTCATTTGAATCCCTTAAATACTAATGGAGTTATGCTCCGCACAAGAGGCGTGTCGGATGGACAGACGATGCGATTACTTCGGGGGCATAAAAAAGACATTCCTGTAGTCACCGTTGTCATCTAAACGTTGAACAACTTAAATGCATAACAATAACAGTTGCTATAATACTTATGAGTGTAAATAAATATAAAATCATGTTAAATATATATTGCATGCTGCTTTACTGCATACCTGTCCACTTGTCAGCATAAAAAAAGAACGCTTTTACTTGCGATGAGTGAACGAAAACGACCATGACAAAATGAAAATGTGTTGCATGTTCTCTACAAAAATACAAGCCCTTACTCTACACAAGATATTAAAAACTCTATTCTTCTGTCCCACGTTATCGTCCGTTTCCGTGCCTGTGCTGTGGGAACAGGTGAGTGAGAAGCTGGTTCATGTAGTGGTCAAACTCGTGTACCGTCAGCTCGTTGTCACCTAAACGGAAATACAATCGTCTAGAGTTGCTAATAAGAATTTCTGACTGTTGATGCAGCGGGAGTTTTATTAGTTTGAATATTTAGTTTAGTTATCCCGACGAATGGGTAAAATGAAAATCCTTTGGCAAATGGTGTGACCAAAACTGTACATGAATATTTGTTCGAAGTACTTAACCTTCTGTCATACCGAAGATAGTCGTGTACTTTATTGTCACAAAAATTATCCTAAAAATACACACACACTATAATGAAAATGACTACTGAGTGCAGGAAAGACATTGCTAAATGCAAAATCATACCCATACATTAACTCAGATATGAAATGTCCATAGGCGGATTTGGACGGGGTGGAAGCGGCATACGACTCCTCTAAACTTGTCCAACATTCAATTCTTCAACCCTCACAATAACTTAAACATATGTATTTAGTTGTCAATGACGTGTTTTTCAATCAATTTATTGCACTAATCAAACTCGCTCAAACTGGTATTTTGGTTAAATGGTTACTTTTTGACGATATTGCACTGTTTCGATATTATATCCTAACATCTAATAGAGACCAACAGCAATTTCTTAGCAGTAACTGAATATTTCCACCCCCTCTAATCTTGTCCAAGAAAAAACATGCTTATACCAAAAACACACTTAAAACCTACTTATTAGTGGGTTTATCCCGTTTTTTTCTCTCAAAAGCAAGCTAAAAGTGGATTTTTTTTTGGTAAATATAAGTTAGTTTAAGAGAGTTTTTAAGTGGGTTTCACTGGGTCTTTCATTATTTAAGCTGGTTCCAGTGTGTTTAAGTGGGTATTTAAATAACTTAAGCTGGATTAACGGGTAGTATTGAACTTTGAAATTCTCAGAAGCGGGTCTCAAGTAGGGCTTTTAAGAAATTAAGTTGGTCTTTTACCAATTTTGCATTTCAAAGACTCGCTTAAAACTTGCTTATGAATTAAGTAAGTCTTTTGTTTATAATATCCTTAAACACAGAAATAATGCTAAGAAATTGCTCACTTATACAGTAACAAATTGTTACATATTTCACTACAGGTATATTAAAATTTTTATATACATGGGTTGTACTGAGACAACTTTGCCAATCCTGAAAGCGATTGCAAAGTTGCAAGATTAATTAAAGAAAATGCTCTTTAAATGATGATCTCCAAGACTGTCAAAAGAATTCAATAGCCCAGATTTATACAATTAAAATCTTCATAATATCGATTAAATTAGCATGGCCGCACAACATATTCAATAGTATACCACAGCCTGTAAAACATACATGTTTCATGCATTTAAAAGGATATCAACAAAAACACAACATTCTAAAACCTTTATTTAGTGACTGCATAACAGTTCACAAACAAATTTGTAAATTATTCAACATTAACAGAAAAAGGTAAAACCAATTGCAAACATACTCCTGTAAGCAGCTTCCGATTGAAGATTTTCTAAACATAAATTGTAAGAATTATATTAAGCTTCAAGTTTAAGCATATAATGCCTTATAAATAATACTGTACCAAGTTAAAAAAAGCACATATTTCTGTATTTGTTATTTAACATTTAACAAAATGAACAGAAAAAAATAAACAATAAATTCAAAGAGAATTGTGGAATAATATAGCTTATATTCAATTTAAATTAATAAATAAAAAATAATTATTTTAAACTGTGGACTGTCAATGTGTTAACAATAAATCTTTATATTTTTATCGAATTCAACTTCTACAGTTTTTCCCAGTTTGAAAAGATAGTGAATACATATTTATTTGTAAATAAACAGATACTTTTTGTAATAAACAAATCTCATATAACCTCAAATAACAGTTACAACAGCTTGGTAAATTTTGTTTTTAAATTTCAATATGCAAACCTTTATATTTATATGGTATTATTGTTAACATCACTTTTGAAATTAATAAGAAACGACAGGGCCATGATGGCGCAAAGCGCTCACCTGAGAACTGGTACAGATGAAGACCATACTGTTGTGACAGGTTTGAAATTTAAGGTATCTGAACAATACACAGAGGGGGTAGGATCAATTTTGATTTAAAACATCGGATAGTGCAATTGGCTAACTAAGTATGAGTTGGGTAGTGGATGTACGTTTTTTTGCTAATGGTTCTCAAATAATTTTTCTCGATATTCTTGCCTGACCCTTTTTCATTAAGTCATGGACAGTTCTGGAAAATGTACAAACAGTGGATTTTGATGTCTTTTTCGCAAACAGTTTTGGAAAACTAGTTGTGATGCGATAATTGCGATGGCTGTGCTATAAGGTAAAGTGTTGCTTTTTCTTTGATAATTTTCTTTGCAATGATGATAAATGATGTTAATGCAGGCTCTGAAGACATCAAAGTTTTATGTACAAATAACTGCATGCAAGTCTTGCAACTGTTGGAGATCAAATTTTGTCAATCAATTTTTATGGTCATGCGCAAACTGTGTAAGTTTGGTCAACATTGAATCAAAAATCATGTGTGCAAGCCTATCATTGATAACTTGTTTATGTTTTTTTCCAAACACAAGGGGCAATAACTCTGGTGTTTCTGGCCCGATCATGCTTACATTCGAAATCACCTGTATTCTAACGTTCATAGATAAACTGTACACGACTGATGAAGATTGGATGAAAAATGAAGTATCTTTTCTGAATAATGTCCATTTTTGCATATTTTTTACACGAACAAAGGGCAATAACTCTGGTGTTTCTGGTCCAATCTTGCTTATAATCGACTTCACCTTTCATCTTATGTTCATAGACAAACTGTGCAAGATTGGTGAAGATTGAATGAAAAATGAAGTCTCTATCCTGTATTATGTCCATTTTTGCATATTGTTTTCACAAACAAAGAGCAATAACTCTGGTGTTTCTGGTCCGATCTTGCTAATATTCCACTTCAACTGAAATCTCATGGTAATAGACAAACTGTGCAAGATTGGTGAAGATTGGATGAAAAATGTCTCTCTCTATCCTGAATTATGTCCATTTTTGTATATTTTGTTAATAAACAAAGGGCAATAACTCTGGTGTTTGAAACACGATCTGGATTATTTTTGGTGTCTGCTGAGATCTGATGGTCACACACAAACTGTGAAAGTTTGGTTAAGATTGGATGGAAAATAAAGTATATACGTTGGGAAAGGGCACTTTTGCACATTGTTTGCATGAAAAAGGGGCAATAACTCTGGTGTTACTGGTGTGATCTGACCCAATAACAATCCCATCCGAGATTTTATGGTCTTACACAAACTGTGCAAGTTAGGTCAAGATTGAATAAAAAATGTAGTCTTTATCGCGATGACGGTCCAAATTGTTGACGGCATACGGACGACGGACGATAGACGACGACGGAGAGGTCCCCTATACCAATAGCTCACCGAGCATTTCGTGCTCAGGTGAGCTAAAAACACATGCAAACAGGTTAAAAATGAGAAACAATTTATTCTTCTACACAGCAAGACTTGGAACAAACAACAACAACAAGCTAACAACGGAATTGACAGTCCAAAGTAAACCATCCTATACAATTAATGTTGCCTACAAAACCAACATTGCAAATGATGTGAACACAATAACTGTCTTCTGCACAGTGTCTATCAATATTTCAAACACCTCATAATCCCTAAACACATAGTCCATCGAAGTTGGGCAGTCGGCTGATGCATACACCATCTTTACTGCCATCAAGCAGAATCACCTGCTGCACCACTATTTCATAAACAGGGATGAGTTCCTGATCAGTGGTTCCTTTTACCAGAAGAAGGTGACTTACGTGTTGACAAACAAAAGCCATGACATCAAGTTTGTTGATGTCAGCCAGACTCTTATCAGTCTGGCTTTCATGAAGATAAAATTCACAAGACCTATGTCTCCTTTTGATGTCAACACGGCACAGCAAAAACTATTCTGCTGTCTCGAGTAAGACTTTGAAGTAACAACTTGTCCGTTTGGGAGCCGGGCTCTTGCCGCAGAAGAGATGGCCAGTTTGGTCGACAGGTTCAGTACTGCCATTACCTGCTGGTGGTGCAGTTCTCTGATATCGGATTGGACTTCCCTGCAATCTGTCAGTGACTTGATCCGCCTCCCAGTAGACAGCATGTCCAAAGTGAACTACTTCCGGTCAGCAGACTGAATGTTCCCCACCTCCCTGCATAGCTGCTTTCTAGCGAACAGAGTTGAAAGCAGCTGCATACTCACATCTCCTGTGCCATGGGAAGATTTGATTAAACATCCATTTAAATCTCCAAAGCCAAAACACGACCATGCCCAGAGTGGCCCATGATGCCGCACGTACTGGGTAAGATGGCAGCCAATATTATGAACATTTAATCCACAGTTTTTGGGGCCATACAGTGCCTGGAAGGATATTTGGAACTTAGCCCAAGACATCTCTGCTCGTTCCAGGTCGTCTTCTGTAATGGCATCGCCCAACAGGAGGTATATACCCTCGGCCAGAAAGCACAGGTTGTCCAGGTATTCTGGCTTCATATGTCCTTGGACACAAGGAACACTGTAGTACAGGAGCCAGTATTGCAGTTCTGACGCTTTCCAGTGGGATATGTTCCCTTCCAACCTTCTCGGCAGACGTGTGATCTAGTCCACTGGCTTCATATTAAGCAGTCTCCTGTCAATGTCCTTGACATGACGTCCAAGATAGTAATTTTCCTTGGAAGTGGCTTTGCCTAATCACAACGAAATCAGTTTTTTGGTGTTACCAAGTAAAACTCCGTGCATGTTGTCTGGTGCACAGGCAACGACAGGGTCCAGGTATTGTATGCCGAAGGGCACCAACACACTCTTGATGCTTTTGTCGCTAGAAGTGGTATTCATCGCCTCCTCAGCATTTCACAAGACTATGTTGACAGACCTCAGAATTGGTGGAGTGTCATGTTACGGTAGCCCCCGCAGTGGCCTTTTCCCTGCTGGTAGACTTTTTATGGCTCTTCACAGGTGATGCATCCATATTCGCCATTGTGCTGCACAATCTCCATAACTTGTACTTTAGTTTGCAGGTCCATGGTGCAGCAAGACCTTAATGGATTGGTCATTCACTTGGATCCCTTCTGTGAACAGAAAGTTCAGTTCCTACACAAGAGGGTTCAAACAACGGCTTTTCACATCCTTGCCACAACCCCCAAATCACTAGATTCTGTGTAAGGAATCTTTCTGTTGGTGGCAAGTCGGTGATGATGAATAGAACAGGCCACAAACTTACAGAGGATGAGTTGTACAGGGGCACACCATCTGTGTTCATGGTCAGTGTAATGTTATGAGTGCCAATTTTCTGCAGCATCCCATCACTCTTCAGAATGTTTTCAAGCTGCTGGGCGACTGGCACGATCGAAAAATAACATTTCCTTCATTTATTGTGCTGCTTGTTCATTGGTCCCATGTACCTTAATTCATAGCAACCCTCAGTCAGACAGAGATATACCTCTTCTTCAGATGGATTGTGAACCACACACACTGCACAATAGTCAATTGTCAATGACTGTACATGTCACTAAAATTGCTCCGTATGTGTGTTGCACATACATTCTCGAAGTCCTTGTCACAGGCCAGCAATTTTAACTATCGTATAAATTGTTCTGATGCGGTGCCTGAAAGTCTCATTTTGTTTATATACGATAAAATAGCCATGCTTCTAATAAAAAGGCACTGGCTGCAACAACCTGCACTGGCTGCAACATGCAACAACCTGCACTGGCTGCAACAACCTGCTATTTCACTCTGGATCTTTCCATAATATCTTGTATATAATTAATTTTGCAACAACACATACAATGCAGTTATAAACAAGGATATCAGTGAACTGATGGATGCTCCCCAATGCACTTTGCCAAGTAATGGGAATGCAATCAGAAGAGTAGAGTCTAGACAATTGTGCTCTATATAATTATTAATTTCAGCAATCAAGTCCCATAACTGTAAGAACAAGAGCTATATTAGATGTAGAGATATGGAGTTGTTGCACTCAAACTTTACCCTGATTTTCTAAGTACAAAAAGGGGCATAATTCTGCTAAATTGCAGGTCAGAGTTATGGGCCTTGACCAGTGACCTCACATAATGACCAAGAAGACAAGTGTAGAATTTCAATTGAATATCTGTAGTGGTTACAGATATTAGTCTAATTCATGAGACGTGCTGCGAATTTAGTGTTACTTTTTATATAGGGCTAAATTCGCTGGAAAGTCTCATCGCCGAAAGACCATTTATGTGGTGGAAACCTAAAAGTTCAAATTTTGATTAATTTCCATTATTTGCGACAATAAAGTTATAAATCAACGTACTTTACTTAAACAACATCTAAACTGCTTAAAATGTGCCGAAATTTACCAGAACATGCGTTTAATTCCGATTTAAACTTGCGAATAAATCTACATTCATGTACAGTCCACCATGTTTACCTTGCCTTGTTTAACCCTTCAAATATGCTTCAACCAATCGAATGATGAATAATAGAATTGAATGGCCAATCGAAATGACGCAATCGTTTCAGTGTAGCAGAATATCGATTAAAGTTTACACAGTGGAGGACAGCGAGATGTGTTTAAAATGCAATAGTGTGTAGGTTTAAATTGGTGTTGCATCCAAAATGGAAGTGCTATCGTACAAATATTTCTGAAACATTATTGAGGAATTAATTCTCTTTGCAGGTATGGAAATTTTATTAAGAAATATTAATGCAAAACGTGCCATTTCAGCTCGTGAAAGTAGCGACGAAAATCCTGTCGCTACTCTATAGACATATTGGGAGAAATTTCCACCACAGAATTGGTCTTTCCCCCGTTAGGCCCCGCCAATATTTCCCATATAAAAAGTTGCTCAATATTGGCACAGGGCCTAACTTGTTATGCTAATAACAGAGATATGGACTTGTTGCACGCAAACCTTAACCAGAGAATTACTTCTACGCACAAGAACGAGCGAGTAGTATAGCTCTCCCTATATATTCAGTGAATAGTCGAGCTAAAAATCATTGAAGTGGAGCATCTTGGTAATGAAGCTTGCCATAAAGTTTCATTGAATATTGGCTTGTAGTTGCTGAGAAACAGTCCAGACAAGAATTGCGCACTATACACTAATTTCAGCAACTTTCAAAGTCCCATATCTCCAAGGAAATTCACTGGCAGGGAACATTCTGTACTGTGCACACCTCATTTTGATAATGAAGCATCACATACAGTTTCATTGTATTCTGGCCAGTAGTTGGGGAGAAATAGCCCGGACAAAAATTTTGCACTATATTCTAATTTCAGAAATGTTCAAAGTCCCACAACTCTTAGAAAAATCATTGAAGCGGAATGCCCTGCTTCCTATAAAGTTTTGCTGATTTCAGACCAGTAGTTGCATATAAATAGACCGGTCAAGAATTGTGCACTAAATGCTTATTTAAGAAATCTCCATAACTCTGAGAAAAATCATTGAAGCAGAAAGTCCTGGTTCAGTGCACACCTCACCTTGATAATGAAGCTTCCCATGAAGTTTCATTGAATTCTGGTCGGTAGTTGCTGAAAAATAGTCTGGACAAGAAAACGGGAAGGACGAATGGACGGAAGAAATGCGGCGGGGAGCATAATTATAAGCAATTCATGAGAATACTGAAACATAGCCTAGAGACCAACTAGCTACCATTGGCGTCGACGTAAGTGATGATTCTGTCCCGCTCTGTCTCCACCACTCGGCCGTCGTGATCGATGTCGAGACGCGTGAATCAGGTATCTAGGCACTGATTGAGATCATGGTTGTTGGGAAGAGACACCTGTCTGCAGCCAGAGGTCACAACTGAAGTTTCCAAACAATGTAAGTCAACTATATGATAAAGTATACAGATGCTAACTCCTCCAACTCAATATCTTTTCTGTTATCCATTCTAATGAAGCTTTCTTTTCTACAAACATATCTTTAATAGTTTAGTCTCGACAAATTTACTTGTTGTTTGCGCCGGACTAACTTACAAATGACTGACATTGTTTGAAAACCTTTAAATTGCCTCTTCAAAAATGGTAAACTGCTCTAATGTGATATATTATCAAACTTGACCAAGACAGTATTGTTAAAACAAGATTCTGTGTTTGAGAAACACACATGCCCCCGGTTGGTGCTGGATAGCTCATTTCTTAGTCCAAATTAGGTCAAAGTGAGGTTGGGTGATATGGGTGGATTTGGCAATAGTCATAAGCAACAACTGTGTATGTAACCAAGTGTTGTAGCAAGTGGTGTTGGTGCTAGACGAAGTGGTAAAATCTAGTTAACCAAGAAACCGCCCATTTAAATTATTCTAAGTGCAAATTAGGTCAAGGTCAAGGTCAAAGTGAGGTTGGGTGATATGGGTGAATTGGGAACGGTCATAAGAAACAACTGTGTAAATATTCAAGTGTTGTTGCAAGCGGTGCTGGCGCTAGACAAAACGGTACAATCTAGTTAACCAAGAAACAGCCCATTTGAATTATTTGAATTATTTTAAGTGCCAATTAGGTCATGGTCAAGGTCAAAGTGAGGTTGGGTGGTATGGGTGGATAGGGAATGGTCATAAGCAACAACTGTGTAGGTATCCAAGTGTTGTAGTAAGCAGTGTTGGTGCTAGACGAAACGGTAAAATTTACTTAACCTTGTCACGGACGGAAGGACAGAGACGGAGGGACAGGATAATCACTATATGCCTCCCGCATCAAAATGCTGGGGGCATAAAAACAAACACTTATGCAATAGATCTACGATGACAGGTCAAAGCTGAGTAGTTATGATCTTAAACATATTATAATGTTCCTATCAATATTTTCCCCCACGGGGGGAGCAGCGGGCAGACCTAGGGGAATTTGACAAATGTTATTTTTGGGGGTCTAATTCCCCATGGTAGAGCTAAGCATATTTGTCTAAATCCCCTCAGTGGGAGATGCTATATATCTATCAAATGGCCAGGGTTGTATATTACTGGGATCTAAAATCCGACCAAAGTCTATTTCCCCAGGACCCAGAATCATTCGGCTTGTCAAATTCCTGCCTGTCTGGAATCGCTTGCACTCTAAAGTCCCCTATATGCCCGCCGCTCCTCCCCCTGGGGGAAAACATTGATAGGTGCATAAATAAATACAATTTAATTCTATTGTAGTCATTGATTGAAGCATAAAATCTCAAAAGATAGTAAAATGTCAAAGTACAGTGTTTTAAAAAAGGGACAGTAACTCTGGTATTTATTCTTTGAAAAAAACCACTGTTGATTTCTTATAATGTATTGGCATAAACAATCTTTTAACACTGCTATAGCAATAGTGCATTATAGGACAGTTTTTTTTCCAACAACAATATTAAGTAAAGGCCAGTAACTCTTGTGTCATTGATACAATCTGACCATTGTTGAACTCTTGACCTTGTTTTATTTACCAAAAAAGATGACTCATTGATACAAAAAGTTGCTTGAAACAGAACTCTGGCACAAAGCAATGCTTATTTAGGTCATTTGACCTCAAAACTGCCCTGTGTAGGATATAAATGTACATCTGCACAATCTTCCTTGCATATTGCTCATTTCCATCTTGGGTAATTCTTTTTGATCTTTTCTAATTCACTACCATTAACCTTAGGACCTTAGTTACCATCCTCAGCAAAATATCATTGAACAACTATATAATTTTCTTCAATATAGACTTGAGAATAGTATATACATGGGAGAACACATTGAAGAATTTTTACAAGGGGGAGTCAATTGAGAAGAGGGCCAGAGCGGCACTGGGTCGCTCACCTGAGTTTAATGAATCATAATGGCTTGTGCAAATTTAATTGCATGTTTGCATATTTTCAAGTAATCAACATTGCTTCTTCAATATCATGCCGAACAGTTCAAGTCTATGTCCAGAAGGGCTTTTTTAAACGAGTTGTTAAGTCCACTATTATTTGTATTGTTATTTTACTATTAAGTGATGCTTAATTTACTGCAGTTGATGAGTATCATAATTTTTACATAATAAAGAACCATTTTGGCCTCTGTCAAATGTCTTATTATCTGTTAGGGATGGGTCGAGTATTGGAGATCAGTACTTAAGTAAGTACTGAGTACTTGATAATTCCAAAGTACTTGAGTAAGTACTGAGTACTCAATTTAGTGCCTGTATATAAGAAAGTACTGAGTACTACATAAAGTACTCATCAGTACTAATGAGTACTTTAGAGTACAGCTTTTTATAGAATCAATAGAAGTTATAAATGCTGGTCAAAATTAAAATATGATACCTGACTAGTATATTATTCAAATTTTATGTAGGATATATTAAACACAACGGGACAAATGAGCACTAGGTCAGCAGTCATCACTCAAATAGTCATAATATTGTTACTCTATGTTTTAATTCAATAAAATTGACGTTCATTTTGTGCCTCGTCAAACTGTACAATTATTTTACTCAATATTTTGTTTCATTTCACACTGGGCCTGGCACAGAGTGATCCTGTTGTAGTTTTATGTTTCTTTTCTTTGCATTGAATGTATTAACGAACTACTGAGTGAAGAATTGGCATTTAAAATAAGGAACTGCCTAAATGCCAATCAATATGGTGAAAAAATTGTATGTATAATTCAGGTGCCTTTAAACTTGTTCTCATGATGCAGATGTAGAATAAACCAAGACTGAAAATTATAACACATAAATACAAACAAAAAGCACTTCAGTGTGTCAGTTAATAGCCGCACTTGAAGGGTTTTTCTATAGCAAAAATTTAATATTGCACCATATTATTGATATATACTACCACTTTGCCATATAATTGACACATTCTCAATAAATATCTGCAATTTCTGATGTTTCTCAATATACTTTTATTGCATCAATCTTCAAAGCCCACAGCAAAGTATGAATTACAATACTTGTTTAGTACTCATAAAATAATAAGTACTGATGATTTTGCTGCAGTTCTCGAGTAAGTAAGAGTACTTGTACTCATGATTTAAGATGAGTACTGGAAAATTGGTAATCGAGTAAGTACCAGTACAAGTACGAGTACGAGTAGCACATCCCTGTTATCTGTAAAGTAGCAGCATTAAACTTAACTCCACCAATGTCATACACAATCCCAAGCTGTCTAGATATAAGGTATTTATATATGGAGTTTCATAACAAAAGCTCAATTTGTTTCGAGTTACTAAGCGGAAATTAAAATTTGACGCCGCCAATACGCCCGCCAGTCCAATAAGAGTTGCTTAACAAGAGATGTTTGTAAAACATGTATGCCCCCCGACTTGCAGCAAAGTTGTGAATATGTGCAATTGGTAATTTTTTTTTTACAATGCAATTCCAAGCGAGGTCTCAATATATGGTATCTATGTATGATGTTTCATTAAAATATCTCGATGCGTTCTCAAGTTATTGAGCGGAAACTGTTTTTCTATTTTTAGTAATGGTGACCTTGACCGTGACCCCATCCACCCCATATGAAATCCCAAGAGAGGTCTCAATATAAGGTATCTATGAATGAAGTTTCATTAAAATGACGTGACCAAGCTGAACTCTGGGCTGATTAGCCGACTTACATTGCATCATAACATTGATAGTGCGTGGTTTTTCAATGGATCAGTGTATGGACTAACCACGAGACAAGAACGCGTCAAGTTTGACATCTATGACAATATAGACAATGTGATTGAAAACTTCAGATTTGGCAATAGCCAGAGGAGGTAGATACAAGACAATGGACAGCCTGTAGATACTATGTAAGATCTTTTTAACATGTATATCTGGTACTTTATATGCAAAAATAACTCGAAATATGATCTACATTTTGATTAGTTTTGTTTCTGCGCGTCTCCTTTTAAAAGAACAAGACATTTAAGCTTTGTTTAAGACACGAAACTATGTTCTAAACATGCTAGTCATGTATATGTACATAGCAATATAACAATAGCCATGATAGTTATAAAGTATATAGTAATATAACAATAGCCATGACGTTTTTACACTACTTATAGTAAGATAGCATAAGGCTTGTTACGGCTATTTATACATATGTTCCATGCTGAATTTGTTGTACTCATTTAATCTGTGTTATTTTTTCTCTGCACAGTTACATCCTTAGCTACCTCCCGAGTTTGTTCTATGCTTATTTGGCATTCTTTCTTATGCTCATTTAACCTTTATACTTTCCTACACATTGTTACATCTCGTGCTACTACCCCAGATACCAGTTATACATCATAATTATAAGACATGTTTAAAAAAATGTATGTTCAGGTGTATATTAAGGTGAGATAAATGATATAACTATGATATAACTATATAATATAGATTATATATACCTGTTTTTTTTATGTATTGCTAAATGGAAAAAAACTCATAAAAACTTTTATCCTAGGTTTGTGATGTTGTAACGTCCCACCATATATGTTTAGCATTTAACTACTTCTCTATAATCTTTAAGAGTAATTTAATTACGTATTTGCGAAAAAATTGTCTTCATAATTAAGATATAATTGGAATTGTATTTTCAATTCTATAATATACCACAAATATAGCATTTTATACTACTCTATAAACTTTAAGAGTATATTAACTCAATATATTGTATTGCTAAAGGGAGAAAACTCATAAAAACTTGTATCCTATGTTTGAGATGTTATTACCTCCCACAATACATGCATAGCATTTAACTACTTCTCGATTATTTTTAAGAGTAATTTAATTCAGTATTTGAGAAAATATTGTCTTTATAATTAAGATATATTTGGAAATGTATTGTCAGGTTTATAATATACCGTAAATATAACATTTAATACTATTCTATAAACTTTAAGAGTAAATTAGCTCAATATTAGAGAAAATATTTTATTTTTTAATATTATAAATTTATACCATATATATAGCATTTTAATACTATAGTACTGTATAAACCCTAAGAGTAAATTAGTTCAATATGTGAGAAACAACTGGTAAATACTCATGATCTAACTGAAATTTTTTTTCTTTAGGATTACAGATGTCATATTTGATTGTCATAGATTATAACCTGTTATACATGTATAGTTATAGGGAAATAAACCTTATACATTTTGTAAATCGTTAGCATTAAAATCTAAATGTATACTAATCTAGTTCTATTTAATGAATACAGATATATTGTGAACACGAGTGAAATATAACTCCATTTTGATTACAAGAATCCCCGTTATTTTCCCGAAAATACTACAAATGTTTGCGTGTCTTATCCTTTCACACACTCTCACTCTTAGTTTTACTTTAATAGTATTTTATTGCTTTTAAATACATGAAATACATGACATTTCACAGCAAGATCACGTGTACAAAAGATAAAAATGTCGAATCAGTAGGAAAATGCATATATTAGCCACCTTAAGATGAACATAGAAATTATTTGGCAATATATATTTCACTATATTGACTGTATATGTTAGTGGGTAAAAACATATTTTATACTTAATATTATTTGTCCTATTTGTTTTTGCTGCAGAGCATGGGTTTTGTGTATATGTTTTTGTGTACAGACATGGTAGTCTGTGTTCTTTTCTTCTTGTTCCTTTGTTTAAATTCCTGTTTACAAGATTTATGCTCCTTCATAAGACATTTGAGTGTTTTGTATAAGTTTTGTCTGTTTTATATGCCAACGACAATTTACCATATGCTATTTAATGGAGAATCATTCATTATTAACTGTCAAACGCAGATACTATTTTGTGTAATCATTTGTAATGACTGAGCTACACATTATTTCTTATAACTGTCGTGGGTTAAATGACAGTAAAAAGAGATTTGATGTAATGAGTTATATAAAAAAGCTTAACGCTGATATCTATTGTTTACAAGATGTTCACTGGAATGTACAAATGGAAAAACATATATACTCACAATGGGGTGGGGATTGCTTCATTAGTTTTGGGTCAACTAATTCGAGGGGTGTTGCCATCCTATTCAAAAGGAAATTACAAATTACAGTAAATTCCGTTGAAAAAGATGATTACGGAAATATGATAGCCCTAAACCTAAGTTTCTGTTCCAAACAATTCACATTACAAAATTTATATGGCCCAAATGCAGACAACCCGTCTTTTTATAGACAAGTCTTTGATACAATCGAAAAAATTGGCAATACTATGTATATTATATGTGGAGACTTTAATCTAGTGCTTGACCCACTGTTAGATTATATTAACTATAAACATTTAAATAGTAATAGGAAAGCAAGAGACTTGTTATTGGGGGAAATGGTTAAAAGGGAACTGCATGATACTTTTAGATATATAAACGGTGAGAAAAAAAAGATACACATGGAGACGTACTAACCCATTGCAACAGGGCCGTCTGGACCTTTTCCTTATTACAAATAATATGATTTAATATTTATTAAATGCTCAAATACAAACGAGCTACAGATCAGACCATTCTATTATTGACATGGTTATAAGTTTTGAAAAAATTATACATGGTAAAGGTTTATGGAAATTCAATAACTCGTTGCTATCTGATATTGAATTTTTGTCAGTAATTAATACCTTGATAGATGATATTAAACGGCAATATTGCATTCCTATATATAATTTAGACACGTTAAATGATATTGATGACAGCCAAATACAGCTTGTCATCAACGATCAACTTTTCCTAGAAACACTTCTAATGGAGATTAGAGGCAAGACCATCTCTTACTCAAGTTACAAAGCAAAATTAAAAAGAACAAACGAAAGTGTATTAATATCAAAAATTGAAATATTGGAGCAATCACTGACAGAGGAAAATAAGGAACAATTAATTACACTTAAAAATGAATTAGAAACTATTAGACAGGAAACTATGAAGGGTTGCTTTATACGTTCCCGTTCAGACTGGATAGATAATGGAGAAAAACCAACTAAGATGTTTTGTAATTTGGAAAAAAATAATTTTCTCTCCAAAAATATATCTTGCATTCAGAGAGAGGATGGAACATTAATATATGAACCTGAAAATATTCTTAAAGAAGCAAACTGCTTTTACAAAATTTTATATTCAGAACAACCCACTACCAATTATGATCTGAAACATGAATTTAAAAATGATGAATTGCCCAAATTAACCGATTTAGAAGCGGACATGTTAGAGGGTATTCTTTCTTTACAAGAGGTGTCAGCTACTCTTAAACAAATGAAAAATGACAAAAGCCCAGGCTCCGATGGATTATCGGCAAATTTCTTCAAAGTTTTTTGGAAAAAATTGGGTGTCTTTGTGGTTAGAAGCATTAATTTTTCATATAATGTAGGGTCACTCTCAATAACTCAGAAACAGGGAATTATAACATGTATTCCAAAGGAGGGAAAGCCTAAACAATTTTTCAAAAATTGGAGACCAATTTGCTTGTTAAACACAGTATATAAACTAGCATCAGGGACGATAGCTAACAGACTTAAGTCAGTCTTGAACAAATTAGTAAACAATGACCAAACTGGTTTCATTAAAGGCAGGTACATGGGGGATAATACACGACTATTATATGATATTATGAGCTATACTGAGTGCAACCAAATCCCTGGCCTGCTTATGCTAATTGACTTCGAGAAAGAGTTCGATACCTTATC
Source organism: Congeria kusceri (assembly GCA_027627225.1). Taxonomy (NCBI): domain Eukaryota; kingdom Metazoa; phylum Mollusca; class Bivalvia; order Myida; family Dreissenidae; genus Congeria; species Congeria kusceri. The sequence goes on along the minus strand of CM051029.1, from coordinate 40,475,470 downwards.
CTTCAGTTTTATTAAACAAGTGTTTGATTTTTTTAACTTTGGGCCAATGTTTAAGAACTGGATAACACTTTTTTTTAATAATATGGAAAATGCAATCCAATTGAACGGGTTCTTGTCAGACTTCTTTATGATAGGACGTGGTTGTCGGCAGGGAGATCCTATTTCAGCATATATATTTATACTTTGTGCCGAAATACTAGCGATTAAAATAAGGAAATGTAATCAAATAAAGGGAATAAAAGTTGACAATGAAGAATACAAGATATCACAATTTGCTGATGATACTTATATATTAATGGACGGGTCAGAAGAATCATTGAATACTGCATTACAATTGTTGCACTCCTTTTCACAATATTCAGGCCTGAAGGTGAATTTCGAAAAAAACTCATGTTGTCTGGATAGGGGCGTTAAAATACAGCACAAGATCCATAAAAACAAGGTGGAAACTAGTGTGGGGATGTACCCAATTTAAATTATTAGGTTTAACTTTTGATGTTGATCTACCTAAAATGATTGAGCTAAATTATAATGACAAACTAGCTAAATTAGAAAATAGCATTGCACACTGGAACAGAAGAGATTTAACTCCCTTGGGTAGAATAACTGTTGTTAAGACCTTGATACTTCCATTGTTTATTCACCTGTTTGTCTCTTTGCCACACCCCGGAGATGTTATTTGTAATGATTTAAACAATAAACTATACAAATTTGTGTGGCAGGGACCTTCAAAAATCAAAGCAAAAGTCTTTACAAAAGATTTTGATGAAGGGGGACTTAAAATGGTGGACATAAATGCATTTATGAAAAGTTTAAAATTATCATGGATAAGAAAAGTTATTCAAGGACAGAACAAATTTACATCCTTGGCTAGAAAGTTAATAGATTTTAACAAACTATGTAATACAGGCAATTTATACGCAATTTCTCTTATAAAAGAAATAACCAACGTTTTTTGGATCGATGTTTTAACAATATATTCTGACTTTGTTAAAAGTATTAATATTGATTCTGTTGATAAACTTTTAGATATGCCTCTGTTTTTCAACAACTGTTTATTAATCAACAATAAATACATTTTTTGGAAATATTGGTATGATAATGGCATTCAATATGTTAAAGATATTATTAAAGACAATGGACAGATTTTGTCATTACAAGAACTACAAATCAAAATGAATAAGCCAGTCAACTTTTTACATTATGAAGGTATAAAAAAGGGTGCTTTCTACATACATTGCCTCAGTGAAAATTGTAAACTTAGAACAGTATAAAGTACATTCATACCCCATTTTGTCGACCCATATAAAACCTATAATTATGAATTCATGCAATAAGTTATTATATAATATGTTAAAACAGAACTCTGAAATCCCAACATGCCAAACAAAATGGAATGAATACTTTGCAAACGATACCATACAATGGAAAAATGTCCATGGACAAGTGTTTAAAAAAACGAATAATACATATATTCAATGGTTACAAACTAGGATTGTCCACAGAATATTGGGGACAAACTCACTCCTTTTTAAAATGGGCTTGTCGGATAGTAATACATGCACTTTTTGCAAAATGTCAGAAGAATCAATTACCCATTTATTCTGGGAGTGTAACACAGTACAATTACTTATTAAAGATATCTCTGATAGCTTAATAAACGCAAATATACAAATAGAAATAAACTGCAAAATGTTACTTCTTGGTGATACAAATGTAAATGACAACTCCTTTATTCTTTTCATGGAAATTAAAAAGTACATCTTTGCATGCAAAAGGAAAGAAGTTATCCCAACTTTTCAGGGTCTTAAGGCTAGCCTAAGATTAGCTTTAAATATTTATGCAAGCACAACAAGTGAATCAAATAAAGAAATTTATTGGATAGTTATAAGACTTCTATGTAATTAGTAAATGCATGAATAACAAAAATAATTGTTGTGAACATAGCAACTCCCATTATAAATTAAACTTGCAAAATTTGTTTACTTGGTTAGTTTTTTGTGTTGTTGGAATATTTGATTCATAGTTGATTGTGTTGTAAAATTGAACTCTTTGTGTAAAATCAATTTTTGTTATTCATGTCCATTGTTAATGAAACTAGCAAATTTCACATAATTGGTTTTTATGTTGTTTGAACATTGTGATCATAGCTAAAGTGTATTGTGTTGTAAATCAGAAACCTTTTTTGTTAAGATTCACTTATTATAATTGTGTTATACATAATTAAGTATGCCAGTCCAGTAAAGTATAAAAAAAGTATAAGGAAGTATAGCCACTTTGAGTGAGTAATTCAGTTTGTGTATTGATATTAATAACACAGTTAATACACATTACATATGGTAAAATAAGTCTATGTATGTTTATGTCTTGGTAAATTGTGTGTATATAGATTATGAAATGAATAAAATCATTGAAACAGGAAAAAAAAAAAAAAAAAAAAAAAAAAAAAAAAACATTTCATTAAAATATCTTGATGCGTTCTCAAGTTATTGAGCGGAAACCGTTTTTCTATTTTTAGCAACGGTGACCTTGACCCCACCCACCCCGTATGCAATCCCAAGCGAGGTCTTGATATAAGATATCTATGTATGAAGTTTCATTAAAATATCTCAATGCTTGTCAAGTTATTGAGCGAAAAGTGTTTTTCTATTTTGAGTAATGGCGACCTTGACCTTGACCTCACCCACCACATATGCAATCCCAAGAGAGGTCTCAATATAAGATATCTATGTATGAAGTTTCATTAAAATATCTTGATGCGTTCTCAAGTTATTAAGCAGAAACCATTTTCTATTTTTAGTATTAAACTATCACCTTGACCTTGACCACATACACCCCATATGCAATCACAAGCAAGGCTTCGGTATAAGGTATATATGTATGAAGTTTCATTAAAATATCTCGATGCACTCTCAAGTTATTGAGCAGAAACCGTTTTTCTATTTTTAGTCATGGTGACCTTGATCTTGACCCCACCCACCCGATATGCAATCCCAAGCGGGGTCTCGATATATGGTATCTACGTATGAAGTTCAATAAAATATCTTTATGGATTCTAAAGTTATTGAGCGGAAACTGTTTTTCTATTTTTAGTAATGGTGACCTTGACCCCACCCACCCCATATGCAATCCCAAGCGAGATCTCAATATAAGGTATATATGTATGAAGCTTCATTAAAATATCTTGACGCGTTCTCAAGTTATTGAGCGGAAACTGTTTTTGCTATTTTTAGTAATGGTGACCGTGACCCCACCCACCCTATATGCAATCCCAAGTGAGGTCTCGATATAAGGTATATAAGTATGAAGTTTCATTAAAATATCTCGATGCGTTCTTAAGTTATTGAGCGGAAACCGTTTTTTCTATTTTTAGTAATGGTGACCTTGACCTTCAACCCACCTAACCTATATGCAATCCCAAGCGAGGCCTCAATATACGGTATCTATGTGTGAAGTTTCATTAAAATATCTCGATGCATTCTCAAGTTATTGAGGGGAGACCGTTCTTCTATTTTTAGTAACGGTGACCTTGACCTTGAAACCACCCACCCCATAGGCAATCCCAAGCAATGACTCAATATAAGGTATCTATGTATGAAGTTTCATTAAAATATCTCTTTGCGTTCTTAAGTTATTGAGCGAAAACCGTTTTTCTATTTTTAGTAATGGTGACCTTGACCTTGACCCAACCCACCCCATATGCAATTCCAAGCGAGGTCTCAATATAAGGTATCTATGTATAAAGTTTCATTAAAATATCTCGATGCGTTCTCAAAATAATGAGCGGAACCGTTTTTCTATTTCTAGCAACGGTGACCTTGACGTTTGAACTGTTGACCTAAAAATGTATAGGCATCTTCCTTTCCTACCAAGTAACCAGCATACCACTTTCACGATCGTAGGTCAAAGGGTTCTCTAGATATCGAAATGCGGAAACGAAATGGTCTACGGACAGACCGACCATTCGACCGACCGAACGACCGACATACCGACCGACCGACCGACTGACAGGTGCAAAGCAAGGTACCCCCACTTCTTTGAAGGGGGGCATAAAAATAAAAAAAATGAAGCTGTAGAAGTTGCAAGTGCACCAAAAACTTAATTTCATAATATTTGAAAAGGTTTATGAAAATAAAATGTTGTAAAAAATGCAAATGCCGACACAATTTTTAATTTCATATTTACAAAATAAATTAAATATAAAATTAACAGAAAAAATGCAATGCCAATAATGTTTAATTTCATAATAATTGCAAGTGCCAATAAATTTCGATTTCATAATATTTGCAAAGGTGTCCAGAATAAAAATTTAGTTGTAAGAATTGAAAGTGCCAATAAATTTTAATTTCATAATATTTGCAAAGGTGTCCAAAGTAAAAGTTGGTTGTAAGAATTACGAGTGCCAAAAATAATAATTTCATAATATCTGCTAGTGTATAAAATAAAAATTTTTAGTTGTAAGAATTGCTATTTCCCAATAAATTTTAATTTCATAATATTTGCAAAGGTGTCCAAAATAAAATTTAGCTGTAAAAATTGCAAGTACCAAACAAAATTGATTTCATAATATTTGCAAAGGTGTCCAAAATAAAATATTGTCAAATTTGCAAGTGCCAAAAAAATTTCATTTCATTAAATTTGCAAAGGTGTCCAAAATAAAAATAAGTTGTAAAAACTGCAAGTGGCAAATTTTTTTAATTTCATCATATTTGCAAATGTGTCCAAAATGAAAGTTTCAAGTGCAAATAACTTTTAATGTCATGGTACTTGCAAAGGTGTCCAAAATAAAATGTATTTATAAAAATAAAAAATGCCAATACATTTTAATGTCATGATATTTGCAAAGGTGCCCAAAATAAAAATTTCTAAAAGAATTTTATATAAATCGGCATGTACTGACAAGACCTTTGTGACCACAGAGGAGAGACCTAAATAGTGTAGGTCTCGTCGCAGAAAGATCCCACAGGAAAGACCGACATACTGAAGAACTCGTCGTAGTAAGATCTAACAGGAAAGACCAACATACTATACTTCAGGTCTCGTCGCAGAAAGGTCCCACAGGAAAGACCGACATACTGAAAGTCTCTTCGCAGAAAGATCCCACAGGAAAGACCGACATACTGAAGGTCTCGTCGCAGTAAGATCCAACAGCAAAGACCGACATACTGTACTTAAGGTCTAGACACAGTGGTGTCCTACAACATACAACAAAGATCGCCATACTGAAGGTCTCGTCGCAGTAAGATCCAACAGGAAAGACCGACATACTATACTTAAGGTCTCGATGCAGTGGTGTCCCACAGGAAAGACCGACACACTGAAGGTCTCTTCGCAGTAAGATCAACCAGGAAAGACCGACTTATTGAAGGTCTCGTCGCAGTAAAATCTGACAGGAAAGACCAACATACTGTACTTAATGTCTCGTCACAGTGGTGTCCCACAAGAAAGATCGACATACTGAAGGTCTTGTCGCAGTAAGATCCAACAGGAAAGACCGACATACTTTACTTAAGGTCTCGACGCAGTACTGTCCCACAGGAAAGACCGACATACTGAAGGTCTCGACGCAGTACTGTCCCACAGGAAAGACCGACATACTGAAGGTCTCATCGCAGTAAGATCCAACAGCAAAGACCGACATACTTTACTTAAGGTCTCGACGCAGTACTGTCCCACAGGAAAGACCGACATACTGAAGGTCTCATCGCAGTAAGATCCAACAGCAAAGACCGACATACTGAAGGTCTCGTCGCAGTAAGATCCAACAGGAAAGACCGACAAACTGTACTTAATGTCTCGTCGCAGTGGTGTCCAACAGGAAAGACCGACATACTGTACTTAAGGTCTGGTCGCAGTGGTGTCCAACAGGAAAGAACAGTCTTTCCTGTTTGATCTTACTGCGATGAGACCTTCAGTATGTCAGTCTTATCTGTGGGACACCACTGCGACCAGACCTTAAATACAGTATGTCGGTCTTTCCTGTTGGATTTTACTGTGACGAGACCTTCAGTAAAGGATCAAACAGGAAAGACTGACATACTGTACTTAAGGTCTCATAGCAGTGGTGACCAACAGGAAAGACCGACATACTGAAGGTCTTGTACCAGTAAGATCCACAGGAAAGATTGACATACTGTTCTTAATGTCCCATTGCAGTGGTGTCCCACAGGAAAGACCGAAATACTGAAGGTCGCAGTGGTGTCCAACAGGAAAGACCGACATACTGAAGGTCTTGTCGCAGTAATATTCATCCGGAAAGACCTACATACCACAGGTCTCGTCGCAGTAAGATCCAACAGGAAAAATTGACATACTGTACTTAAGGTTTCGTCGCAGTGGTGTCCCAAAGGAATGACTGAAATACTGATGGTCTCGTCACAGTAAGATCAAACAGGAAAAACCAACATACTGTACTTTAGGTCTCGTCGCGGTGGTGTCCCACAGGAAAGACCGAAATACTGAAGGTCACGTCGCAGTAAGATCCAACAGAAAAGACCAACATACTGAAGGTCTAGTCCCAGGAAGATTCAACAGAAAAGACCGACATACTGTACCTTAGGTCTCGTCGCAATAGAGTCCCACAGGAAAGACCGACATACTGAAGGTCTCTTCACAGCAAGATCCAACAGGAAAGACCTACATACTGTACTAAAGGTCTCATCTCAGTAAGATCCAACAGGAAAGACCGACATACTGTACTTAAGGTCTGGTCGCAGTGGTGTCCCACAGGAAAGAACAGTCTTTCCTGTTTGATCTTACTGCAATGAGACCTTCAGTATGTCAGTCTTATCTGTGGGACACCACTGCGACCAGACCTTAAATACAGTATGTCGGTCTTTCCTGTTGGATTTTACTGTGACGAGACCTTCAGTAAAGGATCAAACAGGAAAGACTGACATACTGTACTTAAGGTCTCATAGCAGTGGTGACCAACAGGAAAGACCGACATACTGAAGGTCTTGTACCAGTAAGATCCACAGGAAATATTGACATACTGTACTTAATGTCCCATTGCAGTGGTGTCCAACAGGAAAGACCGAAATACTGAAGGTCGCAGTGGTGTCCAACAGGAAAGACCGACATACTGAAGGTCTTGTCGCAGTAATATTCATCCGGAAAGACCTACATACCACAGGTCTCGTCGCAGTAAGATCCAACAGGAAAGATTGACATACTGTAATTAAGGTTTCGTCGCAGTGGTGTCGCAAAGGAATGACTGAAATACTGATGGTCTCGTCACAGTAAGATCAAACAGGAAAAACCAACATACTGTACTTAAGGTCTCGTCGCGGTGGTGTCCCACAGGAAGGACCGAAATACTGAAGGTCACGTCGCAGTAAGATCCAACAGAAAAGACCAACATACTGAAGGTCTAGTCCCAGGAAGATTCAACAGAAAAGACCGACATACTGTACTTTAGGTCTCGTCGCAATAGAGGCCCACAAGAAAGACCGACATACTGAAGGTCTCTTCACAGCAAGATCCAACAGGAAAGAACTACATACTGTACTAAAGTCTCATCTCAGTAAGATCCAACAGGAAAGACCGATATACTGTACTTAAGGTCTCGTCGCAGTGGTGTCCCACAGGAAAGACCGACATACTGAAGGTCTCGTCACTGTAAGATCCAACAGGAAAGACCAACATACTGAACGTCTAGTCGCAGTAAGATCGATCCAACAGGAAAGACTGACATACTGTACTTAAGGTCTCGTCACAATGGAGTCCCACAGGAAAGACCAACATACTTAAGGTCTCCTCACAGTAAGATCCAACAGGAAAGACCGATATACTGAAGTTCTCGTCGCAGTAAGATCCAACAGGAAAGACCAACATACTGTACTTAAGGTCTCCTAGCAGTTGTGTCCCACAGGAAAGACCGACATACTGAAGGTCTCTTCGCAGTAAGATCTGACAGGAAAGACCGACATACTGTACTTAAGGTCCGGTCGCAGTGGTGTCCCACAGGAAAGACTGACATACTGAAGGTCACATCGCAGTATGATCCAACAGGAAAGACCGACATTCTGTACATAATGTCTTATCGCAGTGGTGTCCCACAGGAAAGACTGACATACTTAAGGTCTCGTCGCAGTAAGATCCAACAGGAAAAACCTACATACTGTACTTAAGGTTTCGTCGCAGTGGTGTCCCACAGGAAATACCGACATACTGAAGGTCTCGTTGCAGTTAGATCCAACAGAAAAGACCGACATACTGTACTTAAGGTCCGGTCGCAGTGGTGTCCCACAGGAAATACCGACATACTGAAGGTCTCGTTGCAGTTAGATCCAACAGGAAAGACCGACATACTGTACTTAAGGTCCGGTCGCAGTGGTGTCCCACAGGAAAGACCAACATACTGAAGGTCTCGTCGCAGTAAGATCCAACAGGAAACACCGACGTACTGTACTTAAGGTCTCGTCACAGTAAGATCCCACAGGAAAGACCAACATACTGAAGGTCTTGTCGCAGTAAGATACAACAGGAAGACAGACATACTGTATTTAAGGTCTCGTCGCAGTAGTATCCCACAGAAAAGACAAACATACTGAACGTCTCGTTGCAGTAAGATCCAACAGGAAAAACTGACATAATGAAGGTTTCGTCGCAGTAGGATCCAACAGGAAAGACCGACATACTGTACTTAATGTGTCGTCACACTATTGTCCCACAGGAAAGACCGACATACTTAAGGTCTCGTCGCAGTAAGATCTGACAGGACAGACCGACATACTGTACTTAAGGTCTCGTTGCAGTGGTGTCCCACAGGAAAGACCAACATACTGAAGGTCTCATCGCAATAAGATCTAACAGGAAAGACCTACATACTGAAGGCAGGCTTTCTACTGCCTCTTCAAAAAAAAGTTTCCTAGACAGTAGACCCATATTAATTAATTAACAGAAAACCATCTAGCCTACAGTTATTATTCTGTAAGTACACATTTTGTACAAAATCATAATTTTAACCAGTTTTAAAACTTCCACGTCCACGTGACTGATTTTTGTCTAGTTCTATCATTTGATGAATTTAAAAACAAGAACTAAATTCAAATGTTGTTTAAAGTTAGCTATTAACTTGACAACGCAGATAAATGAATAATAATAAATAAGGGTCTCGTCATAGTATAATCTAACAGGAAGGACTGACACACTGAGCTTAAGGTATCATCGCAATGGTGTCCCACAGGAAATACTGAAGGTCTCGTTGCAGTAAGATCCAACAGAAAAGACTGACATACTGAAGGTCTCGTCGCAGTAAGATCCAACAGGATAGACCGACATACTATACCAAAGGTCTGTTGCAATGGAGTCCAACTAGAAAGACCTACATACTGTACTTGTCACAGTGGTGTCCCACAGGAAAGACCGACATACTGAAGTCTCGTCACAGTAAGATCCAATAGGAAAGACCTACATACTGAAGGCAGGCTTTCTACTGCCTCTTCAAGAAAAGGAGGGCAAAAGTAGGGCATTTTTTATTTAAAAAGTAGGGCAAAGTAGGAATTTCTGACATTAAAAAGTAGGGATAAACTAGGGATTTCTTACCTTTTAGTTCAATATTACCATGATATATTTACAGAAAGATCACATCTGATCGTGTGCTTCACTAGTTATTTCCATGCCTTAAAGACAGGAACCTGAAATTGTTGTTATTTTCCTAATAAATACAAATACATAATGCAATGTAGAACAATGAACATGGCAGTTACACCAAGAATATATCTAATTAACACAGAACTAGCCAAAAGGCTTAACAACATTCAGGTTAGTAATGTAATCTATTCTAGCTGACAAACAAGCCCAGGCAGGTTAGTTAGGGCAATTCTAGAAATAGGTGTTTGGGGGGAAGGCACCCACAATTTTTAATTATGGGTGGTTGGGTCAACGGCAAATTCACTCTTGTGCATGGTGGGATTCGCACAGAAATCATAATTATGGTTGGTTGTCTCTGGACACTAAAATTAATCAATAAGGTGTGATGGGAGTTTCCGAGATCCATATTAATTATGGGAGTTTCCCAGACAGTAGACCCATATTAATTAATTAACAGACAACCATCTAGCCTACAGTAATTATTAAATGAACATAAACACCTTCCTTTAATCGTATGACTTTATTAATCTAAAGGATGACTGATACCTGCATATTCTGTGAGTACACATTTTGTACAAAATCATAATTTTAACCAGTTTTAAACCTTCCATATGTGTCCGCATCTCTGATTTGTGTCTAGTTCTATCATTTGATGTAATTTGAAAACAAGAACTAAATTCAAATGTTTAATAAAATTAGCTATTAACTTGACAAAGCAAATAAATGAATATTAATAAATAAGGGTCTCGTAGAAGTAAAATCTAACAGGAAGTACTGACACACTGTACTTAAGGTCTCATCGCAGTGGCGTCCCACAGGAAAGACCGACATACTGAAGGTCTCGTCGCAGTAAGATCAAACAGGAAAGACGGACATACTGAAGGTCTCGTCGCAGTAAGATCCAACAGAAAAGACCAGCATACTGAAGGTCTCGTCGCAGTAAGATCCAACAGGAAAGACCGACATTCTGTACTTAAGGTCTCGTCGCAATGGAGTCCCACAGGAAAGACCGACATACTGAAGGCATCGTCGCAGTAAGATTAAACAGGAAAGACCGACATACTGAAGGTCTCGTCGCAGTAACATCCAACAGGAAAGACCAACATACTGAAGGTCTCGTCGCAGTAAGATCCAACAGGAAAGTCCGACATACTAAAGGTCTCGTCGCAGTAAGATCCAACAGGAAAGACCGACATACTGTACTTAAGGTCTCGTCGCAGTAAGATCCAACAGGAAAGACTGACATACTGAAGGTCTCGTCGCAGTAAGATCCAACAGAAAAGACCGACATACTGTACTCACGGTCTCGTCGCAATGGAGTCCTACTGCAAAGACTGACATACTTAAGGTCTCTTCGCAGTAAGACCCAACAGGCAAGACCGACATACTGTACTCAAGGTCTCGTCGCAATGGAGTCCTACTGGATAGACTGACATACTTAAGGTCTCGTCGCAGTAAGATCAAACAGGAAAGACCAACATACTGAAGGTCTGGTCACAGTAAGATCCAACAGAAAAGACCGACATACTGAAGGTCTCATCGCAGTGGAGTCCCACAGGAAAGACCGACATACTGAAGGTCTCATCGCAGTGGCGTCCCACAGGAAAGACCGACATACTGAAGGTCTCGTCGCAGTAAGAGCAAACAGGAAAGACCGACATACTGAAGGTCTCATCGCAGTAAGATGTAACAGGAAAGTCTGACATACTGTACTCAAGGTCTCTTCGCATTAGGATCCAACAAGAAAGACCGACATACTATACTTCAGGTTTCGTCGCAGTGGTGTCCCACAGGAAAGACCGACATACTGAAGGTCTTGTCGCAGTCAGATCCAACAGGAAAGACCAACATACTATACTTAAGGTCTCGTCGCAATGGAGTCCTACTGGGAAGACCGACATACTTAAGGTCTCTTCGCAGTAAGACCCAACAGGAAAGACCGACATACTGTACTTAAGGTCTCGTCGCCGTAAGATCCGACAGGAAAGACCAACATACTGAAGGTCTGGTCGCAGTAAGATCCAACAGGAAAGACCGACATACTGTACTGAAGGTCTCATCGCAGTGGTATCCCACAGGAAAGACCGACATACTGAAGGTCTCGTCGCAGTAAGATCCGACAGGAAAGACCGACATACTGTACTTAAGGTCTCGTCGCAGTGGTGTCCCACAGGAAAGACAGACATACTGAAGGTCTCGTTGCAGTAAGATCCAACATAAATATTATTTGTATTAATATTTGGAGCCATACAATTATGTTCTCATATTAAGTACTTAAAGTAGAAAGTAAAACATAATTGACGATGGGATTTATAAAGACGTCTACTTAGGTCAAACTCCATTACAAGGGTTGAGCGTGAAACAATTGTATCTGATATTGAAATGTTAAGCTGATTAAACAGTTTCACACTCAACTATCGAGTAAACAAATATAAATCATATAACTGCCTTTTTCATGGATTAGTAAACTCAGGTCCAGTACCCATTAGATTGGGTATTTTGAGTCAAAAGTCTTGCCAATTTGAAAAAAAAAATGATTTCGACATAATATTTCTTAATTTTAATGCAATTTAAAATTCACTGCAATAAATTGTTTTTTAATTAATAATTTTAAATTGTATTAAAATTATGAAACATTATGTCGAATTCATTTTTTATTTTCATGTACGTAGTTGTTTTACCTTGTTTCAGTGGTAAATGAGTGATATAACTTTGTGAGTGTTAGGCACATATAAAGAACTGTAAGATATTGTTAAATGTATTGTTAATTAATTTGTTAATCGTTCAGTTTTTTTTTCAGGCAATAAAAAAGTAAGTGATAACATAATTCACGACATGTTCATCCACTTTAAGGATTTGATTGGAAATAATACTGATAATAATCAAGACAATCACAACATCGAAAATATTCCACATATTATAAACGATTACCTCGATTCCCCAATCACAGAAAAAGAGATATACGATGCTGTTTTTAAGCAATATAACGGTAAATCAAGTGGACCGGATAATATATCAGCGGAAATAATCAAGACTGCATATAACATTATTAAACACCACCTATTATTTATATTAAACGATATATTTGAAAATGCTCAGTACCCAGAAAGCTGGGGAATAGGTTACATTACACCAATATTCAAAAGTGGCGATCCCAATGTTGCAAAAAATTACCGTGGAATAACTCTCAATAACATTTTGTCAAAAATATATTCTCAAGTATTACTAAACAGACTGACTAAATGGTGCGAAGAAAATAAGAAAATATCTAAATTTCAATTTGGTTATCAAAAGGGAAAAAGCACAGTTGATTGCATATTCATCCTTAATAGTATAATCAATAAGGTACTGAACTCGGGTCAGAAATTATACTGCATATTTATCGATTATGCTAAATGCTATGATAGCATAAATCGCACACTGCTGTGGCAAAAATTAATAACAGAACAAACGAGTACCAAAATGGTATCTGCTCTTAAAGCGATGTATTCTTCAGTGACAGCAGCAGTCAAATTACAAACACGCATATCAGAATATATACATTCATACACTGGTGTCAAACAAGGAGACCCATGTTCGAGTATATTGTTCATGATGTTCGTGAATGACATCATAGATAATATAAATTCTGATATCGAAGGCATTATAACAATAAACGATATTAAAATTTTCTTATTATCATATGCTGATGATCAGGCTCTTTTTTCAACATCCCCGTCATCCCTACAGTCAATGTTGAATGATATAGAAAGCTACTGTAATCAATATAAACTCAAAATAAATACCAATAAAACCAAACTAGTCATTTTTGAAAAAAGCAATCGACCTTCTAATTACAATTTCTATCTGTATGGAGAAACACTGGAAATATCATCATCTTTCAAATACTTAGGTGTAACATTATTTAAAAATGGAAACTGGTATAAAACAGTACAGACGATATCGGAACACGGTAACAAAGCATTATACCGTCTTTTTTCTGTAATAAACCAGTATGAATTCCCAACAAAAGAAAAATTAAATCTATTTGATAAACTAGTAACACCAGTACTTCACTACTCTGCCGAAATTTGGGGCTATAATGCAGGAAAAGAGTTAGAAATTATTCACACGAAATTTTTGAGAAAAACCCTTTGTGTTAATAAATCAACAAACTTATCTGCGTTATATGGCGAATTAGGAAGATATCCGTTATCAGTTATAAGAAAGCTACACATGATTAGATATTGGTTTAAATTAATTTCATCAACCAATGATAGCCTTGTAAAAATAACATATACATTACTACATAATGACACAGAACAAAACATAACATATAACCAAAGAAATTGGGCAACACAAATAAAAACAATACTCGCACAGCTAGGTTTAACGTATATATGGATTGAACATGAAACCCTTACAGAAAAAACTGAACAAACTTATACTTACAATCTTATAAAACAACGATTATTTGATCAATATAAACAGCACTGGTATAGCGATATAAACAATTCACCAAGACTTTCCACATACTGTCGGTTCAAGGACAATTTTAATTTAGAACGCTACCTCGATGTCGTAAAAACAAGAAAACACAAAATAGCATTAACAAAATTTCGATTGTCATCGCACAAATTAGAGATAGAGCGAGGTCGATACAATAATATCACTCGAGCAAATAGAAAATGCAGATTTTGTAATATAAACGTTGTAGAAAGTGAATATCACTTCCTATTGACTTGCCCAGTATATAAAGATATTAGAAATACGTGTTTAAAACCGTTTTTCCAAAGATGGCCAACATTGAACAAATTTGACAATTTAATGCGAACTCAAAATAAAAACGAAATTATTAATCTTGCTAAATATATTTACACTGCAAACGAACTGAGAAATAGTTTAGACACTACATATGTTTAAATAAAACAATCAAATATGTTTAAATGTACAAGATGAATACATACAATAAGAGCTACTTAGAATTTATTATACTGCATAAAATTTTCAACAAAACAAGTTCATTATTAATTTTGGAATGTTATCGAGTGTACTAGATACTAGATGACAAATTATAATCAATACGAACAATTAAATATGCTAATGTATTTTGGCATTATAATTAACCTAAATACAAACGTATTACTAATTTGATTTATCGTCTTCAAACTCCTGTCTTTGTCTAAGTACAAAACATACTCAAATAACATATTTCACTCTTCTTTTGACAACTGATATGTAAACCAAAGTATGTTAATACAATTTCAGATTTATATAACACTTTCAGCTCCTGCTATTAACTAATTGTATTTAATGTGTCGTTTACATATTGCGTCCACTATGTTTTAATACATTTGGCTAAAAGCAATGTATATGCTTATATGCTAATAAATGTTGTTGTTGTTGTTGTTGTATTTCCTGCCAAGCTGGTGGGCGGGGGCAGTGTTACCTTTTTACAACACATGCCAAACATGTCCAATTAACGATAATTGATAATTGGCATGGGGGCCACGTCTTTACAAGGGCCGCAAATTAACGGTTTGTAGGAGGCGCGAATATGACGCATTGTATCCACAAATAACAAAACTGGGCCATGTTGTGATAACGGTTTCACAGTTTGCACAAGGCGTACATTGTTGTTCATTATCCTTAAGTGGCATCTATACGGTTAACTTGTTTACAGTAAATTACAATTACTCTCTAAGTAAACCAATCAAAATGAATCCAATATCAGCCAATCAATTTCTGTAACAAAATTAGCATGATCTGGTCAATCTTACTATACGTCACTAGTAAATTATTCTCCATCAACACCGTATATTATAAGAGTCTTTATTATTAAACAATACCACCATCACGTGCTTGGAAGTACTTTATGCGGTCATTAGACAAAACCCAGGCAACGTGTAATCTGCACAGCAGATACAAGCTTCATGGTTCTGAAAAAAAAACTGAACGATTAACAAATTAATTAACAATACATTTAACAATATCTTACAGTTCTTTATATGTGCCTAACACTCACAAAGTTATATCACTCATTTACCACTGAAACAAGGTAAAACAACTACGTACATGAAAATAAAAAATGAATTCGACATAATGTTTCATAATTTTAATACAATTTAAAATTATTAATTAAAAAACAATTTATTGCAGTGAATTTTAAATTGCATTAAAATTAAGAAATATTATGTCGAAATCATTTTTTTTTTCAAATTGGCAAGACTTTTGACTCAAAATACCCAATCTAATGGGTACTGGACCTGAGTTTACTAATCCATGAAAAAGGCAGTTATATGATTTATATTTGTTTACTCGATAGTTGAGTGTGAAACTGTTTAATCAGCTTAACATTTCAATATCAGATACAATTGTTTCACGCTCAACCCTTGTAATGGAGTTTGACCTAAGTAGACGTCTTTATAAATCCCATCGTCAATTATGTTTTACTTTCTACTTTAAGTACTTAATATGAGAACATAATTGTATGGCTCCAAATATTAATATAAATAATATTTATGTTGGATCTTACTGCAACGAGACCTTCAGTATGTCTGTCTTTCCTAATAGGGATGGGACCGAATATTCGAATATCGGATAATATTCGAATATAAAAAAAACGAATACGAATATTCGATTTTCAAATTTATTTAAAGAACAAAATTTCATTAAAAAATCATGTTTTTTTCCGGTTTGATTGCAAAGTTAACATGAATTCCAGTTGTATTCGAATATTCGGTCCCATCCCTATTAATTATTGATTAAAAATAAGCTTTCGCGTGATTGGTAACCAGTTCTTTAATGGGACCTCAGTCTTACATTAATGAAAACTAGACATGTGTCCATAGGACATGGATGCCCCCACATTCCGCTGGTTGTCACAAAACTCTGATGTCGGAAAAACTGCGCCAAAATACCCAGGTGCACAAGTTCACATGGTTATGATTATGTTTATACAGTTTCATCAATGTAGCTGTTATAGTTTTCGAGTTACATGTGACACAAGTCCAAAAATGTCATTTTTTGCTATAAAAAAAAGGGCCATAACTCTGCTGACAGAAAAAACTGCACGAAAATACCCAGGTGCACAAGTTCACATGCTGATGAGTATGTTTTTAAAGTTTCATCGCTCTAGCAGTGATACTTTTTTAGTTACTTGCGACACAAAAATCCGATGAGATGGACAAACAAGGGCAAATCTATATGCCCCCCCTTCTAAAAGTGGGGGCATAAAAAATCACTGCATTAATATTCATGCAGGCAATGCATTTCCAACAGCTTATGCTTAAAAGTTATTAACAGTTTTAGAACATGTAATTGTAATATAAATAGGGAATTATTTACATTTTAATCAAATCAAGTTTTGTCTTAAATAATTTGTTAGAATCACAGCAATTCTAATGTGTCGCCTGACGGGGCATAACTGAAGTATGATAAGAGCAATTATTCCAAAAAACCAAACCTGACCTTCCTTTTATGCCTACTAACACGTCTGTAAAGTTTCATAATGTTTGCACAAAAGCTTCTCAAATTATTGTCTGCACAAGCCTTAATTGAACAATTTTTTTTTTCAAGGGGCAAGTACGATAAGAGCAATTATGCCGAAAATCGAAATTTACCTTCCTTTTATGCCTACTAACACTTCCATAAAGTATCATGAAGATTGAACAAAAACTGTTTAAGTTATTGTCTACACAAGCCTTATTTAAATGATTTTTTTTTAAAGGGGCATAACTCAAGTACGATGAGAGCAAGTATGCCAAAAATCAAACTTAACCTACCTTTTATTCCTACTAACACTTTCCTAATAATAGCTCAGTTGGTAGAGCGCTGGACTACAAATCCGATGATCCCGGGTTCGATTCCCAGCCCGGCCACATAACTTGTGTGAGGATTGGTTATGAAATTAATGAAGTTATTGTCTGCGCAAACTGAAGGGGACGCCGCCGCCGTCAATGCCAATGCTGCCAACGCCGCTGACATTGCCGCCGCCGATGCCGCCAAAAGTATATGTCATTTTCAGTGGACACAAAAAGCAACATTAAGTTCAATAGCAACATATAAATGTCCACAATAAATAAATACTCGATCTGTTTAAAAGAATCCAGGGTGCACGTCATTGTAGGCGGAGCTTCCAACACACTGACATCCATCGGGTTGTGGAAATGCTGCATATACAGAATGGAATTATTATTGAATGTGCTATGAGTTAAAAATGGTCACAGAAAGAGTTATTAATAACATCTGATGAAATTGTGTTTTATTAACAGTGTTATAAATAAAATCTGTTGCTGATAATTCTATGATTTACAAAAGCTTTTCTTCATCACACAGCAGTTTGTGATTGTACTAAGAATATTTTATTGCTTGAAGCTAAACATAAACACATTAAAAAATAAAACTATAATGTGTATTTTTAAAGCATGTAGTATGTGTGTGTAATAACCAGCCGCCATTTAGCTCAGATGGTAGAGCGCCGAGCTAGTGTTCCAGTGGTCGTGGGTTCAAGTACACGGCAGGAGTGCCTGGAGTCAGCCTAAAAAGTTAATGGGAGGAGGAGTGTAGTGTGCGTGGGTAAGAACCAGCCGCCCAGTTAGCTTAGATGGTGGAGAGCCATGCTAGTATTCCGGCGGTCGTGGGTTCGAGCCCCGCACCTTTTTTTCTTTTAAATTTTTCCTAAATACTTTTCTTGTCAGTATACTTGAGCTCTTTAGTTCCAATGCTTAAACCTGTCAAGTTAGGATATTTAATGGCATACTTCAAAAGATGTGAAAATCTGTGAACAAGTCCCTTAAAAGGTACTTCGTTACACCAGTCAATCAAAAACTGAAAATATGGGTTCACTAAGCTCAGTTATACCAGTCTACATTAAACTCAAAATAGGGATTCACTTTAAAGGTACTGTGTTACACCAGTCTAGATACAACTCAAAATAGGGATTCACTGTAAAGGTACTGTGTTACACCAGTCTACATAAAACTGAAAATATGGGTTCACTTAGTTGAGTTATACCAGTCTGCATTAAACTCAAAATAGGGATTCACTGCAAAGGTACTGTGTTACACGATTCTACATACAACTCAAAATATGGGTTCACTTTAAAGGTAATGTGTTACACCATTCTAGATAAAACTCAAAATATGGGTTCACTTTAAAGGTACTGTGTTACACCATTCTAGATACAACTCAAAATATGGGTTCACTTAGTTGAGTTATACCAGTCTACATTAAACTCAAAATAGGGATTCACTGTAAAGGTGCTGTGTTACACCATTCTACATAAAACTGAAAATATGGGTTCACTAAGTTCAGTTATACGAGTCTACATTAAACTCAAAATAGGGATTCACTTTAAAGGTACTGTGTTACACCATTATATATACAACTCAAAATATGGGTTCACTTAGTTCAGTTATACCAGTCAACATTAAACTCAAAATAGGGATTCACTTTAAAGGTACTGTGTTACACCAGTCTACATAAAACTGAAAATATGGGTTCACTTAGTTCAGTTATACCAGTCAACATTAAACTCAAAATAGGGATTCACTTTAAAGGTACTGTGTTACACCAGTCTACATAAAACTGAAAATATGGGTTCACTTAGTTCAGTTATACCAGTCAACATTAAACTCAAAATAGGGATTCACTTTAAAGGTACTGTGTTACACCAGTCTACATAAAACTGAAAATATGGGTTCACTTAGTTCAGTTATACCAGTCTACATTAAACTCAAAATAGGGATTCACTTTAAAGGTACTGTGTTACACCATTCTATATACAACTCAAAATATGGGTTCACTTTAAAGGTACTGTGTTACACCATTCTAGATACAACTCAAAATATGGGTTCTTTTTAAAGGTACTGTGTTACACCGTTCTACATTCAACTCAAAATATGGTTCTTTTTAAAGGCACTGTGTCCCGAAAATCATAAAAACTGTGCATACCTATATTAGTTGAACTTTTTTTTTTTTTTTTTTTTTTTTTTTTTTTGGTAACTTCTGTTTATTTGCATTTTAAGTGTACAATCGCATATATGCATACACCTTTACACACAAAATACAGTATATTGAATTGTACATGCAATACATGCAAATAGCATTAGTAACTAAGTAAAAAACTTTTTTTAACAAATGATTGAAAGGGAAAATATGATTAAACATGCATACATGCATAAAGCAATGTTAGCAAAATGAAGTATCATACAGACCGTTACATTTTTAAATGTACAAGAAACGCAAAAAGGCAAAAAAATATGAGCAAAAAGCATATATAAGGTACTTTTCTATTGGCAATTAATAATTACATTATTTAAGGAAATATCACTTCTTTTTCCTTTTCTCGATTCTATAGAAATTTTCACTCAATGTTATGTTCCACAAAAATATTTGGTTCACATATTAATTTTACCAGCGACCAACTCCTCGTTTCCTTTTCTGTGAGTTTAAATGAATTGTATATTTTGTAGGTAAAAGTTAAACTATTTATAAGACCTGTATAGTTTGGTATTATGTTACCTTTTTTACACGTAAATATGTATTTTTTAACTTCGAGGCAAAGTATGTTTAGATTTTGCTTGTTTTTGTCTGAATTACCTAACATCAATGTTTTGTAATCAATTTCTGTCGTATAACTTCTATTATTTAACAGAGATTCGTTTAATTTCTTGATCAAGCATTGGACATTTTTGCAAGACCAGAAAAGGTGACGAATCGTTTCTTCGAATTCATGGCAAAAAGTACACATATTATCATTTACCAGTTTCATTTTATACATAAGGGAGTTTGTACCCAATATATTATAAATAATTCTCGTTTGAAACCACTGTATGTAACTATCACGTGTTATGTCAAAAACTATTTTGAAAATATGTTTCCATTCCTCGTTAGTAGTAACAAAGTCAGTCCATTTGCTTTTACAAACGGGTTCAATTTCAGTTTGGATAAAACAGTTATATATTGTCTTATCTTTGCTGTCCAGGCATATAAAATATTTTGTATAGCATGACAGAGACGGGCCGTATTTTAAAACATCATTGAAGTTAAAATGTATATTTACTTTCCGAAAAAATAATTTTATTGTTTTAACTAGTCCTTCATATTGGAGGAAATTAATAGGTTTCCCCGTTATACTTTCCATTTGAAATTTTGTTAAAAAAATTGTTGAATCAATGACAATATCTCTCACAAATCGTATGCCTCTATCGTACAGTGCTTTTAAAAACAGGGGTTCATTACCAACGGTAAAATTGTCATTATAAAATAATGGCATGCTAAGAACATGTTCAACATCAATAATTTTTAACACATCTAGAAATTGTTCATAACACGTAAATACCTCATACCAGAAATCATTTTTAACAGCGCTCTTAATTATAGCAATATATTGTTTTCCAGTGTTGAAGAGTTTACATACATCAATAATAGACCTCATAAGAATAACACATTTGCTTTCTGAACATGTATGTAATTTTCTAATCCATGACACTTTAATTTTTTTACAATAAGCAAAGATGTCTACCATTTGTAATCCACCATTTTCGTAGCTTTGTGTAAGGGTCGAACTCTTAATTTTGTAAGGCGCATCATCCCACACAAAGTCGAATAACATTTTATTCAATTTATCAAGAATATCTCTTTTTGGAGTAGGTATTGCAAAGAAACAATGAGTACAAAGAGGTAGTATAAAGGATTTAACAATGGTAATTCTACCAATAGGTGTTAGTTTTCTTTTTTTCCATTGGTTAATAATATTACTAGTTTTAATAAATTTGTCGGAAAAGTTTAAATCAACAATCAGATTGAGATCGACATCAAAAATGATTCCCAACAATTTAAATCTTGTTGTTTCCCATGTTAGTTTGTATTTTGTTTTAATCGCTCGGGTGCTGTACTTTAAAGATCCTATCCAAATTACATTAGTTTTATCGAAGTTTACATTTAATCCGGAAAAGTATGCAAAATCTTGGAGTGTGTCTAGAGCGGAATTTAAAGAATTTTCAGAACCATCCAACAATAAAGAAGTATCGTCTGCAAACTGAGAAATTTTGTATTCTATGCCGTTAATACATATTCCTTTTATATTATTATTATTCTTAATTTTGATTGCTAAAATCTCTGCACATAGAATAAAAATATATGGTGAAATCGGGTCTCCCTGTCTACAGCCGCGGCCTACTGTGAAGTTATCGGACAAAAATCCGTTTAACTTAACACATGTCCGAGTATCCTTTAGAAAAATCGATACCCAACGCTTAAAGCTTGGTCCAAAATTAAAAAAGTCTAACGTTTTTTCAATGCAATCGAATGACAAGGTATCGAAGGCCTTTTCAAAGTCTATCATCATTATTAAGCCCGGTATTTTATTGTTTTCAGTATAATTCATTATGTCGTATATGAGGCGGGTATTTTCTCCAATGTATCTACCTGCAACAAAACCAGTTTGATCCCTCGATATAAGATTTTGTAAAAGAGGTTTCAGTCTGTTTGCAATTGATCCAGAAGCTAGTTTATAGACGGTATTAAGAAGCGTAATAGGTCTCCAATTTTTTAAGAACTGTCTCGGTTTGTTATCTTTTGGTATACACGTTATAATGCCCTGTTTTTGAGTTATTGAAAATGAATTATTTGCATATGCAAAATTAATACTTCTCATAACAAAAACACCAATTCTATTCCAGAAGACTTTAAAGAAATTTGTTGTAAAACCGTCCGATCCTGGGCTTTTATCATTCTTCATATATTTTAGAGTATTTGTTATCTCTTCATATTTTAACAAACCTTCAATTTCGATTGATTGTGCTGAACTTACTTTATTTATATTAATATTTTGTAAATCATTTAGTATATAGTTTTCTTTTGGCTCAACTTTTTCATATAGTTTTTTGTAAAAATCACACGTTTCCTTTAAAATGTCAGATTGATGATATATTATCTCCCCGTCTTCTTTTTGAATAAAAGGTATGTTCTTATTAACGTAATGTTGCTTTTCAAGTGAGCAAAAATATTTTGTATTTTTTTCGCCTTCTTCAATCCACTGACCTTTGAATCGGATAATATACCCTTTAAGTTTAGCATCTCTTATGCTGTTTAATTCCGCATTTAGTTGTGCAAGTGTTTCTTTGTTTGATTCATTAAGGTTTTGTTCTAGAAATTCAATTTTATTTAACAATCGTTGTTCGTTTGATTTTGTTTGTTTATTTTTAAAACTCGAATAAGAAATAGTTTTTCCCCTTATTTCCATTAATAAAGTTTCCAAGAAAAGCTGATCATTTATTGTAAAACATAATTCATTATTATTTATTGTATGAATATTTTCTACGTTATATATTGGCAGACAGTACTGTTTTTTAATTTCTTCAATTTTACTATTTATACAGGTTAAGTATTCAATATCATGCATCAGAGAGTTATTAAACTTCCAAAGACCTATACCATGATCAATATGATGAAAATCCAATGAAATATCAACAATAGAGTGGTCAGTTTTAATACCTGTTCTGATATTTGATGTTTTTAAAAAGTTGAGCATGTTAGGAGTAATTAAAAAGAAATCCAATCTTGCTTGTTGCAATGGGTTAGTACGTCGCCATGTAAAGCGGACACAATTTTCATGTAATTCCCTAAAGGTATCTTTTAGATTTCTCGTTGCAATTTCCTTTAAAATAAAGTTCCTGGAGTTTATGTTATTATTTAAATTTTTATAGTTACTATAATCTAGTTGTTGATCTAGTACCAAGTTAAAATCCCCACACAAAATAAAATCTTCATTTCCAAATTCATCAATAATGTTAAAAACAGTTTCATAAAAGTGTTGACTATCTAAATTTGGACCATAAATGGTAATTAACGATAATTTTGTTTCACCAATAGAAATATCTAATCCTAATAAGTTTCCAATTTCATCATGTTTTATGTTATGGACTTTTAAAGCAATATTTTTTTTGATTAAGATTGCACAACCTCTGGCATTTGATTTTCCATGACTAAAAAAGCATTGCCCATCCCAGCTAGAGTTTATTTCTTTTTCTAATTGCTTGGGCCAGTGTGTGTCTTGTAAACAATAAATATGATATTCCTTATTTTTAAGAAAATGTAGGACATCAGTTCTTTTCTTATGACAATAAAGGCCGCGGCAGTTCAGGGAGGCAATTTTTACAGAGCTCATATAATTTCAAGATATAGCAACAGAATACAGCAGAATAAATCTCCAATAAATAAATTAATATACAGGTATGTGGAACATATTTTGAGTGGCTTACACACAAGAACAAATGTTTTGTGGAAGTAGTGACAAAACCTACGTAAAAAAGTATACTTAGAATAAGTTACCATCATATGCATCAAAAAACAAAAAGAATACAAAAGTAAACACACACAAGTAAGTAAATATTTACATTTGTACTGAGTAGAATATTCAGAACAACAAGTTCTCGGTCTCATGACAGTTATAATGTGTTCTACAGTTTTATAGGTTACAATATAAAGTGGATTTTTTAATATTTTCCCCTATTAGACACCTTCAATATGTTTATATACATATTACAAGAGTTTAGACACAATAATGTATGGAAGAATTGAAAGTGTTTGAGGGGTCATTATTTGAAAAAGTTTTGATAAGAAGCACTACAATAACACCTAAACTGGGTGCGAAACAGCGAAATAATTTAGGTGTTGGAATGCTTGGCAGATATTGTGCTATCAAGATATTAAATTAGTATGATTTAAACTTAAGTTTCCAATCTCAAAGGAAAGACAATTAAAGTAGGTTGGTAGTATACAAATACAGATAAATATAAGTTGAAGTTTTGACATTTAAAATTATAAACGAACCCGGGTATACCCTATTAACAAAAATAAACAACCAAAAAAGACACACTTCTCATTTACTTGTTAAAATAACTTGTACTATTTGTTTGTTTTTAAACATTATTTCCAGACTATCTATAAGTGCATAATACGTTGAACATAAAAAACGTGCTAATCTACCATACTTTTCAGTTTATATCGTCATAAAATTATACATATTTTGCTAATTAAAGTTGACAAAATAAATAAATTGTTTAGGTTAATAAAGTAACAATGCATAACAATGCAGTCAGAATTAAATCAATAATCAGTTCCGGCGTATACGTGTAAACTCTTTTTTGAAAAATATTTAAAGGCTATTTATAGTGCATAAGTCATAGAAATATTAGAAACATGTACACATACCATATTCTATATTTCATGTCGTCATAATATTAATATATTTGTGCTTATTAAAATATCTTAATTGTTTAAGTTAATAAAATAACAACGTATAACTATACCGCAAGAATTAAATCAATACACTGTTCCTGTATTTACGTGTATATGCAATGTTAAGCGACGTTTATTTATCCAACTATTCCTGCTTTTGATAACATTATAAATAGCAACCATTTTAAGGTTTATAACGAAAATTGTAGGTTTAGCTATTCTTTATGAATGGATAGACTTATTGTGTGTGTGTGTGTGTGTGTGTGTGTGTGCGTGCGTGCGTGCGTGCGTGCGTGCGTGCGTGCGTGCGTGCGTGTGTGTGTGTGTGTGTGTGTGTGTGTGGAAGTGTGTGTGTGCGCGCGCGCGTGTGTGCGTGTGTGCGAGTGTGTGTGTGTGCACGTGCTTGCGTGCGTGTTATGTACAGTCATGTGTATTTTTGTGTGTGATGAGATGTATGCCTTTGGATTGCTGAATTCGTATAGTTTTGCTTGTATATATCGTGGTGGTGCAAGTTATAAGCATAACTAGTATAAGACAACACCAATGTGTGTTAGTATTATGTCAGTTGAATTTGGCTAATCAAGGACCAGTTTCTTGCCACCATTCTACTGTTTATTCTTTATGGGTCGGTGTAGCCTTGCCACCAGAGGACAATTTCCGGGCGTAAGTTGTATTATTTGTAGCGGTTGCTTTGTTAGGCCATGGCATATCAAGCCATGTTTTGTACTTGTCAAACGTAACTAGCTCGTTGCGCTCCTGTCCCCGATAACGGACAAACAATTTTCCTTCATAGGACCATGCTTTTTCCACACGGTCCGGTTGTTTAAGTCTCAAGGAAGCAAATACTTCGGCGTTGATTTTTGTAAGATCTTCGTTGATAAAAATGTTACTGCCTTTAAGTAGTTTGGACCTTTTCAGCACTTCAATTTTGGTTTGCCGCCTTACGAATTTTACTATTACCGGTCTATGTTTGTTGGGCACATATTTACCGAGGCGGTGTGCTACGTCAACGTCCTTGCTTTCAACCTGGAAACCAAGCTTCTGGCTCAATGTCGATGCAGCTTGTTCGGCAACAGACATCGACGTTTGATGGTCAGTGTCATTTGTAAGACCGGAAATGCGGATACTGTTTCTGCGCCCGTACTGCTCCAATTCGTTCAGACCCGCTGCCTGTCGTTGTTCTGAGTGTAGGTTTGCTTGTTTGAGAGCAATTATCTCACAATTTTGGTCACGGATTTGCTTTTTCAGAGTGTCAAGTTCCTGTTCAATGTCAAACTCCTTGACCTCGAGCATGTCTATTCGTTTGATAAGGGATCCGAGAAATTTATCTTTTATTTCTTCAAGTGTTTCTTTAATTATATTTTTGATGATACTAGTATCATTTTTTGTGAGAACATTTGATAATTTGGTGCTAATCTCATCAAGGCGTTTTTCAATAGCAGAATCCGATTGTTCTGTCTGCATTTTTGTTGTATTTTGTTTTACAAAGTTCGCCATGGTTTTCTGGTTTGTAATTGCGGGTTCGGTTTTCTTTTTTTTGCTGCTCGTTTTGTTTTTATTTTTTTCCTTCTGAATTTCTAACACTGTTTCAAACACTGGTAATTCCGTGCAACTCGTATCCGTAACGTTGCTCTCGCTCGCCGTGGATGAATGGGGTCTCTTATTCATATTAATTAGTTCCCCGCAGTTATAAAATAGTCAATTGTTACTATTTTAATCTGTCAATAAGCGGCTCGGTCATGCGTGACGAATTTGCCGCAAATAACGGTTGATAAGCTGGTTCGTTCTTGTTCTCGTTCTTGTATCATGTTACGTTGCAATACAAAAACAGGTTCTCGAGTTATATTTATATCCACTGTACTTGCTAAGTTCTTTACTGATGTTACCCCTCCCACATACTGTAAAGCGGGAGTGTTTTACTTTCAAAATTTCAGTTAAAAAAACATACTTCAGGAAGTATCCTACTTGCCTGGTGATTTCATGTCTCTATTCCTTTAAACCACACCTATTCACTATAATATCCATTTAGAACACACGCGTTGAATTTAATTCATGTTTTTCATTACTATTTTACGTGTTGAACTTTTGACAGACCACTAATCCCCTATTTGTCCCCAAGGCATACCCGATTAGGCAACATGTCATAAACAAGCAATTAACAGCAGTTGTCACACTTTCATTCTAATCGACTACATTCTTATTAAAGTGCAATCAGTCACCGAGTGGTAAAATCGATATTAGCCAATTAAAACACCGAGTTACTTTAATTTGCCTATGCCGTGAACAATAGACTAACCGGCGTAATACACATTTATACACGCATCAGTTAGTGTATTCATGCATCAACTGATAACAAACAGTACTTATAATCCTGACCATAAGTAAATGCAGTTTACTAAATGGTTTCCTTTGTTCACAATATCCACAGTTAGTTTACTACCTAAAGAAGGCATCGTTTTAAATTACTTTTCCTTGAAATTTCGGGTAAAATAGTCGTAAACACTAATTTTTTGTTATGCCATAGAGTGCGAAATGTCTGCTGGCGCCAACATCGTCACGTTTCAAGCATGGAAAGCGTGCTTGTACCGACCATATGCTTCACTAAGTATAGAAGTGTCAACTGCCAATAAAAACTTCGTAGTGAAAGAAATTTGAAATCTTTACTTTTGTATAAAAGTTTCATAGTGCAATAACTTTGCGATCTTTAGCATTTTAATAAATAATTTTATTGCTACGAGTACTTAGAACCCGTATTACCATACAAGCTTGACTACTTTTTAATGACGTCATATAGTTATGTAAACAAATATAGTCTATACCTACAATGATTAGCCATTATTGTAGTTTTTAAACAAATACAATAAGGTAAATGCAAATTCGAAGTTTATTGTGGTATATAATAAAAGGAATATTACGCTAGTCAATTGTTCCAAGAGTATGTATTAGTCTCGTGGCTTACGTTATTTCGAATCACACTAGAGACTGCGCCTCTCGATTCATATGTCATCACACAAGCCACTCGACTTATACATGCTCTTTTACCAGTACAACGCAAAATATTGGTTCACTTTAAAAGTTCAGTTACACCAGTCTACATTACACTCAAAATATGGGTTCACTTTAAACGTTCAGTTAAACCAGTCTACATTACACTCAAAATATGGGTTCACTTTAAAGGTTCAGTTACACCAGTCTACATTACACTCAAAATATGGGTTCACTTTAAAGGTTCAGTTACACCAGTCTAGATTACACTCAAAATATGGGTTCACTTTAAACGTTCAGTTACACCAGTCTACATTACACTCAAAATATGGGTTCACTTTAAAGGTTCAGTTACACCAGTCTACATTACACTCAAAATACGGGTTCACTTTAAAGGTCCAGTTACACCAGTCTACATTACACTCAAAATATGGGTTCACTTTAAAGGTCCAGTTACACCAGTCTACATTACACTCAAAATATGGGTTCACTTTAAAGGTCCTGTTACACCAGTCTACATTAAACTCAAAACATGGGTTCACTTTAAAAGTACTGTTAGGCCAGTCAACAGAAAACTCAAAATTTGCATTCATTTTAAAGATTCTTTTACACCAGCCTACATTTACTTTAATTAAAATATGGGTTCACTTTAAAGCTACTGTTACACTGGTCTACATTAAGCTAAAAATATGGGTTCACTTTAAAGGTCCTGTTACACCAGTTTACATTAAACTCAAACAGAAAGGGCCAAAGTGGACCAAAGAGGCAAAGAAACTGCCCATAAAGCAAGTAGTTTCTGACAAGATTGTCAAGGTCATGTGCCGTTTGACCTCGCTTACATCATCACAAGTTGCTAACAGTGCTGTCTAATTATACATGCGGTTTGATTTTAATAACAAAATAACAATGTCAGAGCGGAAAGCAGATAAAGAGAGAATCATGAGACAAATGCTTTTAAATTTTCCACTGAAATTCCTAGGCAAAATTAGAACACCATGGTGAAAAAACTGATTGGTTGATGGTCAAACAATTCATAAAGGTTGGGTAGAGAAATTGTCGTGGTTATCGTACGATGAAAAGAGCAATTTGATGTTTTTGACATTTGTAAAAAGCATAATAAAATGAACATGAAAAATATGCTAATAATTTGTCGCCCCCAAGAAAATCCTTAAATGGCACACTGATTTTGTGGCTGATGGGCCATTGGCCCACCTGCAACTCGGCCCAGAATGAACATTGTATCAGGACGGCCTAAAATAAAAAAATATATTTTTATATGGACAAGTAACTGTTGCTGCTTGTGCACAAGAAAAATTTTGCAATGAACTTGGCCAAGACAAGTACACAATTTTGGTACCGTAAAATT
Source organism: Congeria kusceri (assembly GCA_027627225.1). Classification (NCBI taxonomy): domain Eukaryota; kingdom Metazoa; phylum Mollusca; class Bivalvia; order Myida; family Dreissenidae; genus Congeria; species Congeria kusceri. Next base: position 40,446,297 of record CM051029.1, on the reverse strand, counting down.
CTATGTTTTCGAACACTCTAAGTTTTCGGACACCTTCTTTTTTAGCCAAAAAAATTATTTATTTTTTTTGCAACTCTTTTATTTCGGACAGTCAGCTTAAAACCCATAATTTATTATTCTATATTTTCTGACACTGGTTTAAAATTTGAATTCTTAATCTGAAATTTTTTTTGTCGTTTGTTTTGTTTTGTACTATTATATTCAAGGTTCTTGCATAAATATGTAATTGATTTAAAGTTTTTAAAATATGCACACATTATAAATTACCTTCTGTGTGAAACATGTATTAATCCAATTTCAATACATTCACATTAAAAACGCACTGTCACAACATGAACATTACATATATTTTGTGTGCCCAAAATAAAATTTCCCGATTTAAAACGACCCTTAAAATAACTCCTAGAACACTAATCCATTAACCTAATACTCTATCGGTTGCACTTGCGTTGTTCAGTAGTATCGATCAATGCTTTTTGACACTGGCCACGCGCTAGGCCTGTTACCCGCTTTCAGATGCAAACTGCTAGACTCTAGCTGCAGTTCGACAGTCACATCAAAGACAGTTAAAGTCAAAGCGACGCTGTTGCAATGGGTGTTATATACTATCGCCTTACAGATTTGGATGCCCGACTAAAGGGAAGGGTCAGTGATTTTTTTACCTCTGCGTCCTACGTCCAGGACGCAGTAATTTAATTTTTTTGTATTCAATATAATATATAAATGTGTTATATTGTTACAGCAAAACATACATGTTACAACATATTATGCACTTTAATCGTAACAATATTATAATTGGTGATGTGTATATGAGATGCTTGGGATTCTTATGAGTGGTTATGATATACAAACAGTGGAGAAGAATAAGATACAGACGGACATTCACAAGTTATTTACAAGTGGACTGATTATTTTAATATATTATTATAACTCTAGTAGACGTCGCCATTTTTGTTCAAACTCGGATATTTGGTCATTACAAAGGGCTATTTCTTTTTCAATTTTAATTCTACGTTTTAAATATTGCGTGAAATATATATAATTAGGGAAAAGTTGTTTTGATTTCGTGGGACAGATGAATGACTTCATAAGTAGTATTACATAATTTATTATATTTACGCCTATTCTTTCAGATGTTTCTTGAATTCCAAAGCTTATGATATAATACGTAAATGTGATATTGAAAGATTTGCTATTTAGAATCGCTGATAACTGATGCCATATGTTTTGAATGTATCTACATTCCCAGAATATATGTTCAGTTGATTCAACATGTACGCAACATAGATCACATAGGTTCGTATTTGATAATTTGCATTTAAAGAGATATTTGTTTGTTGCGATAATTCTGTTTATATATTTATATTGAAAGTTTCTTAATTTTGTGTCTATTGTTGCTTTGTATGGCATTGTAAAAATTAGTTTCCAGTTCATATTACTGTTGTTGAATGTATGTTCCCATTTTGTTGTGCTTTTGTTAATTCGTTTGATTTTGGGATGTGCAGTTCATATATTACCTTATTTGGTTTGTTTATTGATATCACTTTTTCTAGAAAAACAGTTTGCGTACATGGTTTATTTTCAATGTTTACTTGAGATTTTATATTAGTCGGTATACTTTTTATCAATGAGTAATACATAAGGAAGTTATTGATTGGGATGTCGTATAAGTAACATATATTTTCAAATGAATAGAAGTCTTGTACTCTGAAGTCATATAATTGATCAACATATTTAATACCTCGTTCGAACCATTCTTTGTAGAAAAATGTTGTGTTATTAACTTGTATATCTTTGTTGTTCCAAAGTATAACTTTACAATTGTAATTCTTGTTGAGGTTATTTGTAGTATGCTTCTAATACGTCATGTAAGAATTTGTTTTCTTTACAAATATTCAGTATGTTTGTGTTGTTAATGTTGCATTGAAATATTAAATCTCCTCCGAATATTTGCAATAAATTGTTATAAAACCATTTCCAATGTCCACTATTTGATTTATCTAATAAAACGTTGTACCCAGCTGGACTTGATTGAATTGACAAATGCTTTTATGTTAGTAAGCTTTATGCCTCCTAGTTCAACTGGTTGTATTAAAGTGCTTCTTTTTATTTTATCTGGTTTTCCATCCCATATAAATTGGAATATCTTGTTGTTGATTTCTTTAAAAATGTCTTCACTCGGATTTGTAAGAACTGTTAGTACGTACATTAATTTTGGAAGTGCAAAAGTTTTTAATACCGTCACTTTGCCTAAAATGGTGAGTTTCCGATGTTGCCAAGTTTTCAGACAATTATTGAAGTTTTGTAATTTTGGTATAATGTTTTTTAGTATTGTTTCAGTTTCATTATTTGTAAATGTTATTCCTAGTGCCGTGGCTTCACTGGAAGTCCATCGAAATTTTAATTCTTTCATTAATTCGATGTTAGTATTTTTAAATTTCCCTACTCTTAACACAGTACATTTAGATTTATTTAAATTAAGACCCGATGATTGTCCAGATAATATTAACGATGATATTAATTTTTTGAACGAGTCTGGATTATTGTCACAAAAGTAAGTTGCATCATCAGCAAAAAGAGATTGTTTAATTTCGACTCTTGGTTGTATTTGTATACCTTTTATAGACTCATTAGATTGTATATGTTGCAATAAAAATTCAATGCATAAAATAAATAGGGAAGAAGATAATGGGCATCCTTGTCTTACTCCTCTTTGTATTTCGAAGCTGTTAGAAAGAAACCCATTTTTTTTTATGAAACTGTTTATATTTTTGTAAAATAATTTTACCCATTTTATAAGACTTTCACCAAAGTTCATTTTTTCCAGGCATGCAAACATGAATGAGTGGTCTAGAGAATCAAAAGCTTTTTCGAAATCTGCAAAGAATATCACACCATGTTCGTTTGATTTGTTGCAAAAATTTATGCATTCTTGTATAAGTCTAACGTTTTCACCGATATATCTTCCCTTTACAAAGCCTGACTGGGAGTTGGAAATAAGAGATGGTAGTATCTTTTTAATTCTGTTTGCTATAGATTTTGTAGCAATTTTATAGTCAGTATTGAGTAAAATAATTGGGTGCCAGTTCAAAATAAATCTAAATTTTTACCTGGTTTTCAAAGTGTAAAAAACGAAAATCAAATAGGTTGTTTGTTTCAAAGGTTCGTTTTTGATATAGATTTCGTTGGAATAATTTTTGTTCTTCTAAAATATCTTCTCTGTTAGTAATTTCTACATTGTTAATTATTAATTTATAAATTGTTTTTGTGCACTGCGTCTTTTTTCCATGTTTGAGAAATATTTTGTGTTTTTTTCGTTATGTTCAACATGTTTGGCTTTACCTCTTAATATGATTCCATTAAGTTTGTCATGGTATATTTCTTCTAGTATTAGGTTTTTGGCCATGAGTCTAATTTCAATGTCTTCGTCTTTACTGTTATTATTATTATTATTATTGTCATTATTATTATTATTATTATTATTATAAGTAGCAGTAGTAGTATTAGTAGTAGTATTAGTGTTATTATTATTATTATTATTTAATTGTTTCTCTAGGTTCTCAAATTCTGTGATAGTAATTAATTCCAATTAGTTTACTTTTATTTATTTTTTTACGTATATTTTATAGTGGTATTTCTTATATTGCCTTTGATGACTTCCCATAGAGTATTAGGATTTGCGTCTTTATTTTTTTGTTGCTAACTGTACTCGATATTGTTTCTTTTATTTGTTCCTGATAGTTTAATTCTATCAGAATGCTGTTGTTTCGTTTGAAATAGCCTGGGCCTCGCTCAGCTTGAGGTTTATTAAGTTTTAATATCACTATTGAATGATCTGTCATGAAGCCTGGTTTAATATAAGAGGAGTGTATTAAATTTGATAATGAGTCTGAAGTTAAAAAATAGTCGAGTCTGCAGAATATTTTTGGTTTAGAGTTTGAATGCCAGGTAAATTTGTATTCTTCAGGATTCAAACTGCGCCATATGTCGTTAAAGTTTAGGTCCTGCATTATGCTAGTTATGATTATTCTGCATTTTGGGTGAGTATGTATGTTACCATTCTTTTTATCTATTAAAGGATTGAGTACCGTGTTAAAATCGCCTCCAATAATTATATTTTTGTCAGTGTTATCTCGCAAGAATGTTTGTAACTTTTCATAGAAAGACTCCTCATCACTGTTGGGGCCATAAATGTTAATTATAGAAATCATAGTGGTATGGAGTTCGATTTCAATGTATGCTAATCTTCCTGGAATAATTTCATTAAATTTTATAACGTTTAACCCGTCACTGTTTTGTATTAAGAAGGAAATACCTAATTTATTTGTGTGTTCTCCGCTGATAAAGCATTCTCCATCCCACTCTTTTTTTAACATCTCTTTTAAGTTAACAGTTAAGTGACTTTCTTGAAGCAGGCAAATGTTGTATTTTTTGTCATGTAACCATTTGAACACTTTATTTCTTTTTTCTTTGTTAATAAGCCCTTCGACATTTAAGGAACATATATTAAATGTCATTTTTGGATTGTATACAAACTATTTCATTGTTTAAAATCAGTCCCCTTGTATGTGCATATAAAATAAAATGATTGTAAATTTGCATTGTTAGTTATTTGATATGGGCGTCAGTAGATCTACTGGTATTGAAAAGGCGTATGGTGGTAAGATCACTATTTTGCGATATGAGTACATGTAATGTTGGTGGGAGCAAACAAAAAATTAGACGTGAACAATAGAAAAATGTTTGTGTGTTCATGTGTGTGTGTGTGTGTGCGCGCGCGCGCGCGGGCGGGCGTGCATGTGTTTGCGTGTTCTTACTTATTGTTTATGTGGTAAGCATTCATATTCATCCGATTTCATGTCATATTGTTATACAACTGTATGATACATGTTTACATAATAAAAAGAGTGATGTTCATCAATGACATATTACAACTATCAAATATTTCATAGAAAGCTATTGTTCATTTGAATTTATAATTAAAACATGAAATAATTGCATGGTGCATACTATCATTTTCTAGCATGGAGACAAGGGCAAAGAACAATTATAAGTTATATTAATACAGTCTAAAGTTAAAGTACTGTGTGACAATCATGCAAAGAGTGTAACCTATTAATAATATTTTTACAAGATTTAATTTTAATATGTAGTTTTATGAAATATAGAATATAAAATATATAATTCCTCTGTTTGTGATTTTTAACGAGGTGGTTATTTTTAAGTTCATAAATTCAAGCATGTTAATAATTAACGTACATATCTTGCATCTAAAATAGAGGAAATAATATCATTCTTGTTGCCATATTAATATGTAGTTACATAATAATCAACTTGTTAAACAATGCAAATTCGTAATAATATCATTCTTGTTATGGCAAGAATTAATATGTAGTTACATGATTATCAACATGTTAAACAATGCAATTTCGTAATATGTGTGGTTTTCAATCAGAAGATTTCAGTACATTTTGTTATAACATGTAAAAGTTTCAGCTTCTATATCTGTCAAAAACACATAATTATATTTTGTTTTAACATGCATAAAAGTTACATGTTCTTTATTAGAATCTGTCAAATATATATACTTATATAGAAGTAATTGTGTGCAACTATCCAGTCATTAACTAATATATTTACACGTTTACACATGTATCCGTGCATACGTCGTATATATATATTTTTGGTTGATATGACTTTATTGTCGAATACAATTAATAATATTATAATTATCCGAAGGTAACAATCCTGTTTTTATTTAAGGTTTAAAATGAGTGATAAGGTATAGTCATGAAAGCTTCCGAGTACGGTTATCTTAAAAAACGAAAACGAAATAAGGATAGATTAACCATCGGAAGTTTATAATTATTGCGAACAAAACAGTTATAACAGGGAGTGAACATTCCGGTCTGTGGTTGATCTAATTACGAAATCGAATTTTTTTTTAGGTCAACCAGCGGAAAGAGAATGCTGGCTAAGTACTGATAATAGTGCATGTTTATTTACTACATGGTCTATATTAAACAACAAAATTAATAAGGTCAACCCACGGAAAGATGATACTGGCTAAGGATTGATTATAGTGCATGTTTATTTACTACATGGTCTATATTAAACAACAACATAAGGTTAAACAGTTTTACAATATGCAAAATACTTATGTAGTTTAGTTTAGTGTATTGACATCTTATGAAGAAAGGAGAACTGTTTTTTTTTCAATAATTCTTTTTTAAATTTAGTTGAAATACAGTAATTATAAGTAGATCTATATTTTACAAAAAAAAGTTACCTTCCTTCATTCTTTATCATAAGATTATTTCCATTTCTTGAAACGTTTAAGTTATGTACAGAAGTTTTCACAAAATACTTGTATTATCTCAGCAGACAATATGCAACGATAGAAATGTTAAATGATTCATGTTTATTGTGTGAAATAATTTATCTATGTTTTATAAACGTGAAAAATCTGCATTCACATAAGAACAATTTTCTAACACATAATGTATGTATAAATGTATAGAAAATACAGTAATATTGCCGTACACGCAAAGTTTCAGTTTATTTTCGTTCGCGGGACGCATGCATTTTGTAAATGGCGAGTCCTGTCCGGCAGTTTTTAAGCATTTTGTGGACGAGTACTGTCATAATAGAGGGTAAAATTTACCATGGCACCGTTCCGTCTATTTTTATTACGACCATTCTCATTGGATAATCGATTGGCGAATAACCAATGGCAACAGTCGTGACGTTTCTAAACTTAATGGTGTGAAGGTAAAATAATAATTTTTTGGGAAAGTTTTTTTAAAGTTCATCTGCAGCATGGGTCCGAAAAGAAAAATGACACATGACTAAACGCAATAGTTAAGTTAATTCTGGTCAGGTTCTTCCAAAAATCGTCCCAAAAATACATGTTAATAGAATAAAGATTGGGAGAAGTTGTTTAGTTGGTGAGCATATACAATGGAACTACACAATTCAATAACATGTACAACACTTTGTGTACGGTCGCTAAAACGTGCAATGGTATGGTGAAAAATGCACACTGCACAAATTTTCAACATTCTACTTAATCTAGCTAGACATGCTTCTCAAAAAACACTAAGTTAAAATTACTTATTATATAAAATAAAGAGTTACTTGCATTATTGCCTTACTCATCTTATTAATTGACTGCTTATATTCCCATTTGAATAAATGAAAATTTTTGAACTCAAACATTTAACTTTGGGACTCATAGATTTTTAGTCCAGCGAGTCCTAGGACTCATGGCTGTGAAATTGTAAAAAAATCACTGAGGGTGATGTCAAGCTGTATCACTCAGTACCGGTACTTTTATGAGGTTTCATTATAAACATTTGTAACATATTTTTTTTTTTTTCAAATTGAGGAATAATATTCCGAGGTACTAAAACTGATTTATAACGTTATTAAACAGAATAATATGAATTAAAACTAACAGAATATTTTCAATTTAAAACCTATTTTTTCAAAAATGAAAACCAGACATATACAGACGTAATTTAAATAGTTTCCCTGTGTCTCAAAATTTTTGGGCATCCAAAATTTTGGAATATTTTATGTTTCTTAATATTCGGACACAAAAAATATTTATTTTTTTGTGTCTGAAAACTTACGAATTTTTACGAACATTCTACAACCCTGCCAATGCAGTATATATCACTTAAATAATTCATATTTCTAAGTTAGTTGAAATTAAACTACTCAGCCATAAGCAATTTTGGGCTGTGACTGGGAACAAAGACCTCAACAACTGCTCTGAGTGCTCTACAACATGTGAGATGAATTTATTAAACTTAAACATACCCTTCCAAGAGTACCGCGTTGTGAAACTATCTACAAATGCGAAAAAATAGCGACAAGAAACATATACATATACATCGGTATTCTCGCGGTATCTCTATTTTCGCGGTAATTGTTTATCTTCGGATTTTCATGCTTAATAGTCAACATCTAACATATTTTTGGTTTTCTTTAAGAAAATAATAAGTTAAAAATTTATTCATTCGAATTTAAACAAGTAATATGATTAAAACCATAAATATAAATTACTTTCGTATCAGCTTGCAGCTATCGGTAGACATTAGGGGGTCAATGTCTACACTTTCGTCTGCTTGAGTAAATATAAATGAAAACTCAAATTATTGTTTTGTTATATTTGTTAAAGGTTACAATCCAACAATTTAAAGTGTATTTGTGTTTGTTTATTTAAGGACGAATACTTTACTTTTAAACACAATTTCCAGTTGTTATTTTCGTGAAAAGGTTCAATTTATATCATGCTATTGAAAGAAAATGTTTTGTTAGTTGTTTTTTGCTCCAAATATTTACTTAAAGGTTAAGTACCACGAGAATACAGATGAACATTATATTTATGAATACATCGCTGTCGATTCAAGGGCGCCGCCATGTTGTACTTTGATGACGTTTGCTTGTCAATCGTGATACATCGACTATCTCCGGAATGCTCCGTAAGATAGATTTATTTATGTATTTATTTTTAGAATCGCCTATGTATACCCAGAGTGGTTTGCTTGAGTGACGTCATTAAAGTCTTAGAAGGGTATGTCTAAACACCGAAACCCCACAATAACCCACGGAAAACTACTTAAACTAATGGAAACCTACAAATTACCAAATAAACACATGCAACTCAAAAGTGAAAACCCACGGAAACAAACGAAAACCTACATAAACTAACGCAAAACTCGCGAAAACACTCATCGATAAACTAACGGCAACTCGCTGCTTACTTTAAGTTGTTAACCATGCAAACCTTGCAGCACTAAATTATGTCCACATTTTTTGTGATTCAAAAACACGTGTATAACGTGTGTTTTCATAGTACGTAAGATTCAAATAAGGAAATGCAGTTTACCATGATAAAAACATATTTCAACTATTAAACCGAAAGTTTACATTATGTCCAAATTCATTCACAATGACCACAAATACATTTTAATTTTAAAACAAAACGAAATATAGAACTAAGCAAGCTTAAAACAGATTGAATATACGACATGCCATTGACAATATATGTTTGATAAATATATTCCAATTTTGGATTACTTTGGACTGTTAAAATTATTGTTATTCAACGCGGATTCGGTTGCTATATTGTAACACGTGCATTATTTACAAAAGCTAAAAGACGGAACGCTCCGATCTCAATGGTAAAGTGTCCTTGTATGGTCTGAATTCAGTACAATACTACAAAGGAACAGGGCCCTTCGATTATAAAGATATTACAATTCTCAAATTCTACATACAACAATCGCCATTGCAGGATCATGATTAACGTTAAGTGTAAGACTGTTGATAGACTATTAAAACGTCGATCTGTATCGACGGTACGGATTCGTTCTGGATTTGTTTATAATATCATATGACCCAATTTATGGACAACCGACATAATAATCGTAGTACGAGTACTAATCATTTGTTATAATTGCTACTACATGTATATGCAGCACCGTTGCGAAAATTGCGATATATCCTACAGTGTCTGGTGGTGACAACTGGACAAAACACGATTTGCGTCAGCTGTCGTTTTAGAAAGACAAACATACTAAAACGACGATGCATATTGTTTTTATTAATTTGTGCTATAGGTTCTATGTCTCTGGATCTCAACATAACGAATGCACATACTCTAAGAAGTCATTAATTATTACCTTTATTTACGCTTAAAATATATTGAAATGGTTTGCACCATACTAACCACTTTTATACGGTGACCTTAAAGAACAGTGCCGCTGAAATGACGACTTCATACATTTATTTTTTATAATACTTGTTCGTTTATTGTTTAAGTATGAACCTCATTTCTTAAAACTTAAATATTTCGTAAAATCGCATCCCAATTAATGTATTTTAATTGAAATCATAATATCATACCTGTATGTATATTGGCAAGACTTCGGCATAGTTAAGACGCACGCAATGAGTGAGTACAATCATGTTTTGTGTTATAATTATATATTTTTAATATTGTCACTTTTGGCAATTTATTATTACGCACACACATTTTTTGTCGTACATAACTGCTAAAAACTCGTTAGTTTTGAAACTGACTAGAAGTTTTGTGTATTAGTTATGACGAGTGAATGCATTTCGATAGAAAGGTCTTTCACTATATAAACGCAATTTAATATACCGGTACTCATTTTCAAATTAGGAGTCTATAGAACTGTCGCTGTCTTGACGTGCTTATTGTACTGTTTAATGGTTATTCTCAGACTGTAAATCCTGAAGAGTAAGTAGTACGTAGTTCTACGTCCATTCTGTTAGCAACGATGCTACATTCAATCAGCACAGCAACGCTGCATCGGTTCATCTGTTTCACATTTAACACTGAAACAACGCATTTGTAGCATTTTACATATTACATGTATATTTAATAAAACTATGTCTAGAAGCCAACAAAAAAAACATGTTAAAACATACTGAATTATCATGTTGTTTACAAAAGCACCTTTCCGACTGTCCATTTAGACATATTATTTCGCTTTCCCAAACGTTCGACAAATTTGAAAACAAAATCATTAGAACAAACTGTGACCATGCACTATGGTGTATAGACCATTGCCTTCACGAGTTGTTCATCCAAATTGTGTTGGTTATTTTTCTTTATATTTCCTAACTTGGTAAAAAAAAGTGTGTTTGCATATTCAAAAACGAAAGTTATTTATACCAAATCCAAAAACAGTACATGTATGTGTTTTCCAAAGGAGAAAGTAAAAGACGTATGAAAAAACATTGACTTGAAATCTGATTAATGTTGTAAAAAAGAAACGTTCAACGTTGAGTTTAGTTTTTATTAATCATATTTGAAGCCTTATTGCGTATTGAACTAACAAAACTACAACAGGCTTCACATGTTGTAATATGTAGAAACTGTCATTCTGATTGTCATGTGACATCTTAAAAATTCTCTGGTCACGTGTTGGTAACGGACGCGTTAAAGATATAGCGTAACATGGCAGATCTCTGTGAACATGGACACACTATCAAAACTGTCTCAATAGTTAAATTATTAAGAACTGCGCACAACAACGAGTTAAAAGAGCATGTATTTTATTATTATTTTATGAAAAAAAAACACAAGGCGGTTCTGTATAGAATGATATTCCTTTGTTCCACGTTATCGTCCGCTGCCGTGCCCTTGCTGTGGGAACAGGTGAGTGAGAAGCTGGATCATGTAGTGGTCAAACTCGTGCACCGTCAGCTCGTTGTCACCTGAAAGGAAAAACAATCGTAATTGACGTTTTAATTATATATCTAAGACTCTGCGAGACATGATAGTTTGTTTTTGTTTAGAGTGTTTCAAAATTGACCAATCGACGACATTGGATTGACATGGCGTTTAGCCATTTAAAAAGTCGGGTCTTCATTGTTTGATTAAAATATATTGTACACAAACAAGTATACATGTTTTACGTACTACATATGTCGTAGATCATACTGAGCAGGCGTAGTTATAACTCCCAATAGTTCTTCTTTAGTATATACCGCACCCAAAGGTTTGCAATATTATGTTCAAGTACCTGTCTCATTGTCTCATATGGTCTGCTGTAACTCAGTTCTCCTGGGACGCGTTGCATACAAATAATAGAACTATATTGAAATTGCTATTTAATGGTGTAAAGGTAGATAACTGCCATGAATTGTACTGCAGCATTTTATAAATGGTTTAACCCCTGCACCAATGCCAAACACGTTACAATTATTCAATTTTTAGTTAAAGGCATACAGGGATACCGGGAGATAAATGTCAAGAGTTTTACTGTATACGTACCGTGCTGATCCATGAGGTGAAACTCGTGCTGCATGTCAGTTATAGCGAGGCAGTCGTTGTGGTCGAAGTCGAAGTGGTGGTACATGGTGGTGGACATTACCGCTGGTGCATTCGCGTGGGCGGCGGTGTATTCAGCCAGTGTTACACAGCCGTCACCTAGCGATAAGAGAACATCGACCCCAGCGTTTTTTGTTTGTTTTATTTTGTACATGTATATGAAACAACAACATTATAAGAATATTCATGGTAAGGAGGAGCAAAACGTACGAAAACGAAAATCAGAATGAATGTTTGTAGACCATATTGTGTTTTTTTTTTAATATATAGCGACCGTTTTGCTTCACCATAGAATTTGACTACGAAGGTTCTAAACACAAAACTAAGTCATAACTATTGTCCAATGAAAACGAGCGTTATATATGGGCTCGAATTTATATTGGTTTCTACTTAATATAAATACATAGTTTTAGTTTAAGAATTCACGAAGCCATTGGTCGAAATGGTATCCATAGATACCGTTCTCCCCCCTCAAGCATTGTAAGTACCATTGGCGTCATCATGAGTGATGATTCTGTCCCACTCTGCCTCCAACACTCGGCCGTCGTGGTCGGTATCGAGACGCGCGAATCCGGCATCTAGGAACTGACGGAGATCATGGTTGTTGGGAAGCGACACCTGTCTGCAGACAGAGGTCACAATTTAGAAGAAATGCGTGAATAGGTGTGTGGATGTCGACGCTCGAGTTATACCGTGTAACTGTAAGTTATAGTAATGTGCCAGTGGTTTAATGGACATAGCGTCCGGCTATTCGCCGTGCGACTAAGAGATCGTGACTTCGGTCTCTATACAGAAGCGTTCGAGGGATCTCTCTAAACGACACAATATATTGGTTCTATCTTGGAGTTTCATACTCTTTTGAATACTTTAACTACACTAATCCTGGAAGTTAGCCCATGTGGGACCCATTTACAGTTTCCTACCCATGTCAGAACAGTAAAGACTTCATCAAGCACGTTCAAGTAGGTAACCTGCAAACCCATATTGGTCCCTAGCAAGCCAACCCGTGTGTGCCCGATGTAGGTTACTAATTTATCTGGGCAAATATACCATATGGTCCTCATGTGGAACCCATATACACTGTGCACTGTGAATGAAACTCTATGCACGACTGCAATTGCGACTGATATAGAAAAAAAGAAGCATAAATGCATCCACGTCATTTATTGTGTGTCGGGTGAAACAAATATGGAAAACGGGCACGTAAATGCGTAATACAGAAAGAATTTTAAAAAATACATACCCGAACACTACTCCAATGAGACAAAAGGCCAACATGAGGGACATTCTGAAGTGAACAGAAGGAAACACCGGTGTTTAAAGGTATGGTAGCCATGTCATTCAATTAAGACACTAATGTAAATTTATTTTTAATTTTAAAATTACGAGTCAGTTTAACGAGTTTAAATATTAAATTATTCCAACAAAACTGTATTTTTGCGCAATAGTAAGGAGCATGATAATAAATGTTCTCACCTGATATGTGAACTCGATCGAGTTTGACAAGTCTTGATGACAAATGCTGCTGACTACGGTCGTAGTGAGTATTTTATACCCGTTGACTGTTATCTGCAGAAGATAAAGAGAGCGCACCTTTCCTAAATAAGTTGCCCCCTAAAGGGTCGGAATTTAGTCCATGTACGTAAATGCCAAACACTGGTCTTTCAATGTGCAAAGCTCTAGTTTTCTCGCTGACCGAAATAAGTTCCACTTTATAACCAAGTTCCAGATCAGTTCCACTTTATAACCAAGTTTCAGATTTCGTCGTGATTATTGTGTTCTGTTTCTATTTCCCTTATCATTCTTAAAACTTAGTACGTTGCTTGGTGCTCTTGTTTGTACTGATTATATTCTCACAACACTGGAACCAATTATAAGTTAAATAAAACGATCAATCTTTGTCGTTTATTCAGATATACTAGAAAGTAACAAAGCACGCCAACACATTATTCATATATAGGCAACTGTATTCCCCTATATTGCATTATTTAAAGTGATCTAAATATCGTCTGTTTTAGAGAGATATTTTAATTTTACGTAGTTGCATTGCTACATAGGGTGGTTCCCGCCCATTAAAAAACACTATTAAGGCCTACTCTGCCCTAGGTATCGCTAAAATCTGCCCTAGGTATCGCTAACCATTTGGAATTGCCAGACCCTTTACTAGTAGTATACATTCGAACAATTGGCTCAGTTTAAAGTGTTTGAAACACATATGGAAAAATCAACAACTAAACTTCCATAAGAATAGAACGTCCATAAAATAAATCCTATACAATGGGAACGTACATAGAGCGGACTGCTGGTCGAGAAAATGATGTCGTGCATGTAGACGTGTCACGTAAGACACTCAGATAAAAAAAAAACGTTTATGACTGTACGCCAACCCAGTTTAGGCCTATATCACTATGTCGCTTTCAAAATTGATTGGCCTGTGTGTGTGTAATCAGAAGTTTATCAGATCCTTCCGCCCCGAGGCTGCATCTTACGAGGACCCGGTGTGTCCCACAACCCCTGCCTAATTTACTTTTGGAGATACATCGAAAGTTGGGACGAATTTTGTATCATAGCTGCAATTTCCAGCTATTTAATTTTTTATTGAAAGATCCGCAATGCAGAAAGGAAACCCCACCTGTCCGGTATGGTAACCACCAACCAAACTTACATACGCCGGTTGGAAATAGAACACGGGCAGCCTAGGTGAGAAGCGAGTGTGCCAACCACTGCGCTGGCCGGACAGCAATTGATTGACCTTTCATACGTAAACCGTTTGGGGCAAGACCGGTTTGTCTTGTTGTTGTTACAGTTAAGGTTACAATATACTCATTCCAATCCTTATGTAATTTAATGTAAAAGCGATAACTTTGACCAAAAATAAATGCAACATTTTGCACATAGGGACCCTCATAACCATACTTTTCTTAAAGAGCATTCTAAGGTGAATTGATTTAAGCAATACAAAGGGTATGTCATGTGTTATGTCAGAAAGGACTCGAAGCTAAACAAAGTTGACTGTTTTATCAACATCTTTTTAGGGGCTACTTTCTAGTTTAATGTAACCCGCCTCAGCGCAAGTGTCATACTGTAGTCTCCAATCTTAAAACATATCAGTGATTTATTTGTGCATACCAATGCTTACCCTACCAACATCTCCAAAAAAGAATATCAAAACAAGTGTCTAAACCTTAAAACATGTCTTCAAGTTAAACTTGTTGATTTATTTAGTGAGTACAGCCCGACATCTCTTATTCATTTAGTGTATTGTGACCTTAGAGTGAAAGTGAAAGTAAATCATTCGGATGCCTTCTAAACAATCGATAAATTAATGTCCGGTTCTGTACTGAACTTCGTAATTTTACCTATTTTTCGTGTAACAATTGTTCATGACAATGCAAAACCTTGTTAATGCAATGAAAGGCACTGCCCTTGGTGTTGCTGAGTATCTAACTCCCGTTCTTAAGGTGAAGTACTTGTATCGTGTATATTGAGGATGATTGTATATTAGACTATAATTTCGGATTACTTTTTGGGATGTAAAAAATAATTCATGGAAAAGTGTGTAATCAAGAGAATTTGCAACTGAATTTACGTTCTGCATAATGAATATTTTTTTTTAACTATATAAAATAGTGTTAGGGTTACAATATAAATGGAAAACTACCAGTACCATGTGCAAAATCAATGATTCCTTCACATACTTGCTT
Organism: Congeria kusceri; assembly: GCA_027627225.1. Taxonomy (NCBI): domain Eukaryota; kingdom Metazoa; phylum Mollusca; class Bivalvia; order Myida; family Dreissenidae; genus Congeria; species Congeria kusceri. Next base: position 40,430,721 of record CM051029.1, on the reverse strand, counting down.
CAAATTGAAACTGTGTATTATTTTAGTCAGAACAAGTAATGATATTGATAAACTCAAGACAAGTCAACTTGTCTGACTGATCAAGTAGATTTCAAAGTTATTGTTGAGCCCTGTTCATTTAAAACAAATGTAAGTATAATCTATATTGTTATATTTTATCTACAGGAGTCCAAATTTCGGGAAACAGGAGTTATTACACCAGAAGAGGTACAGTCTTTCAGCAATTTTCCGTTTTGAACGTTTAACATTAATTAAGATCAAAGTCTATAAGATTAATTATTGATGTGTCTCTGTCAAGATCAACATATTTAGGATTTCCATTCCAGAGATAGCATTTTTACAGACACAGAAATTATCATATCATTTTATCATTTTTGTTTCCTTTCGGAAAATTATATTAAATACTATCACATTGAAACAATACAAAATGTCTAAAGTAATTATTTTATGGAAGTCATTATTGAAGATCTGATACATTCATAGCAAAATACATCAGCTTAAACAAAAACAATTACAATTTGACTGTACCAAATGGAGACAATCTGAACAATTTCCTATATCAAAAATTTTAATCTAGCTTTATGAATGGTATCATCATTGAAGGTAAATATGAAATCATAAAATCTACTACTAGTTTGCTTCAGAAATAAGAATTCACCTTGATATATTGGCAGTATACTCATTTGGAGTATTTTTATAGGATTTCATAACAGAAAGCTAAACAGAAATTTGATGAATGAGTAAGTAAGCCCCAGGGCTATATCCATTCAGTTCCTAAAGAAACTCTTCATCGTAAGTAAAGTGAACATTTAAGAAAAATTGCTTAGGTGAAAGTCAATAGATTATATTGAAAATGTGTAATAAAAGATGTGTATTTTGATAGTTTACCAGCATAAAATGTTTATCACAAAGTTAAAATAATGTAGTCACAAACTTGAGGAAATTGATGATTGTTACGAAATTTTAAGAAGTTTTTATAGGGGAACTTTATAGGGGCAGTTTTTATGCATAGTTTCTGTTGTTAGTTTGTTGCCGCAGGCGACCATCTAGTCCATCACTGCCCCACTTGGCACTGGTCATCTGGAGAGGAGTCCAAGAGAAAGGCATATCTGCCTGCTGATAAGCAGTTCCTTGTCACCAAAAATGGTATCACAGTGTTTCTTCAATTCTTGAAGTCGTGATGTACATAATATGCAGGACATATTTTGTGAATTGTTTGGATTTTAAAGCAGAAATACAAGTATGTCGTCAATAAAATGAATTGTTTGCCATTTATAAACATGCATAGAGAAAGATCTAGGGAAAAAAAGTTACAGGGTCCCTAGGTGCTGCTAAAAAGGAGCAGGATGGAAGCCAAAACAGTTAGTTGACATGTTCTAATAATTTGCCAAATCAAGGGTGTCATGAAACTAATGATTCTAAGGTTTTAAGCATAGTCTATTCATTTGTCATTGATTATGTGCACAAATATATTGCATTTTAAAAGATATTCAACATTTCTGTGTTGACCAGGCCAGAGGGGCAGCATGGGGGAACCAAAAAGAAGCAGGTTGCTGAACCCTACTATTTCACTCTAGATCTATTCCTACATACACGTTCTTGTAGTGTTTCCATTTCAGTTAAGTTGTCATGACAGTTAAGTTGTCATGACAGTTTTACACATTGAACAATTTCAAAAGTTCAGGAATAGGTACATCAAAAATTCAGGAATAGGTAATTCACCTAAAGAAGCCTTAGGATAGGGAAAGATCTAGAGCAAAATAGCAGGGTGCTGCACCCTGCTCCTTTTTGGTTCCCACCTGCTGCCCCTCTGGGCTGGTCAACACAGAAATGTTGAATATCTTTTTAATTTAATATATTTTTACAAATATTCAATGACAGATTAATAGACTATGCTTAAAAACTTTAACTACAAGCATTAGAATAATAAATATACGCTGAATTTAGCAAGTTATAAGGAAATGTCAACAGACTGGTCCAGATTTCCACCCTGCTCCTTTTTAGCAGCACCCATTACCATTTTGTAATCCTAGATCTTTCCGTACCTTAGGATCATGTACCTATATGACCTGTGCTAATTTGTTATTCAACAAGGTATGTATTCAAACCACTGACACAGTTGCAACCTCCGTGAAAAGGCCTATTAAAAAGTCTATTACTGTCTCCCGTTTAACATTATTATATAACACTTAAATAACATAAATTCTTAAAATACAGTTTCCGGGTAATATATAAATTATGTAGTTAGGATGTTAGAAAATGAGTTTGACATGACATGTTTTTTGCAGTACCATGTTACAAACGGGTGAAGCAGGTGGACACACATGAAATGGAGCAGGAAAAGGTCATCGAGGAAAATGATGAAGATGGAGGGTGGGTCGACACGCATCATTTTGCAGGTGACATTTCATATTTTGTATACAGTACAACTTTCGCGAAACAAATATTTTGCTCGCGGGATCGCAAAGTCAGAATTTGCTCTTCTCAAAATTACTTGGAATATCAACACAGAATAGCAGCTGATACCCGCCATGAAATTACAGTCTTCACAATAATCGTTTGCAATAACTTGCCCATACAATTTAAACTTGCTCGAATACACCTGAGCTTGTCCAAAATGTGGAAATAAAATCTAGACATTACCTAATTAGTTCAAACGATAGTGATGCTGTTCGTGTAGTCATATGGAAAGGAAATCAGTGGTTATAATTTGAAAAAAAATTCTTGATATTGTTGTATTTTTGGTAAATGAATCTTGTAATTTCATTATTCTGCATCTGTCTTGTCCGAATAGGGGAAGACAGATGCAGAACAACAAGGTAAAACAATAAAATTTTGTAATTAAAGGGGAGAATGGCATTCATATATTTATATAAACTGCAACCACTATATACTAGTAATCACCAGCTTATAATAAATGTCAGGAAAAGTCATTCAGGTCAGGGAAATATCATGGACATGTCCAGAATTTTTTATCGAAATTTCAGTGGCAACCCTGATGCATATTCTTTCAGATCCTATATATTTACAAACATATATCTTTAAGATACTATATGTTTACAAATGTAATTCTTTCTGATCCTATATATTTACGAACATATATCTTTAACATACTATATGTTTACAAATGTAATTCTTTCTGATCCTATATATTTACAAATGTACAACTGTCAGATCCTATATATTTACAAACTTATATCTTTAAGATCCTGTATGTTTACACATGTATAAATGTATATCTTTCTGATCCTATATATTTACAAATGTACATCTTTAAGATCCTATATATTTACAGATGTCTATCTTTCAGACCCTATATATTTACAGATGTATATCTTTCAGACCCTCAGCTCGGACAAGTACAGGAAGCAGTTCAAGACATGGACTCCATGACCTTGGACTCCAAGGTGTGTGGATGTGTTCAATAAAACAACATTATGACTGAAATGAAAATATTGAAAAATAAATTAATGGATGACACCTGTTTGGCATCAGACATTTTCATATCAGTGGCCTTGATAAGTGCTACGAAATAAAAATTAGTAGCCAGATGTTTACATTATCTGCACAGGCTGATCCGCGACACACATGCATTAAGCCCTGGTTTCACATGACACGCCTCGTATACATTTTTCACATGGTAGGCTTGCACAGAAGTTATTGTTATTGAATGAATTCATTAAGAGAACAAACTAAACTGGTATGAAAATATAAATTATGCAGCCATACACTGTAGGTGTTTTTGTGGGGGGATACAGATTATTTGTAAAAACCTAAGGTATTCATGTATTTAAGATACATTTAAAATTAAAAAAAAACAACATTTAATAACATTAACAATATGAATAATATTTTTTATTATTATGCCTCCCATTGAAGATTGTCGGGTATATTGGTTTGCTAATGTCTGTCAGTAGGTCTCTCGGTCGAGACACTACTTTTGTTTATGCTCTCTAACTCCATCAGTTTTCATCTGATCTTCACCAAACGTCATTAAGATATCTTCGTTCATGATATCTCGACCAAATAAACCAAGAAAATGTGGAGTTATGGCCCTTGATTTATCTAAAATTAGTCTTTTTAGCAGTTTCCGCTGTCAATGTCCAACAGTTTTCAATCAATCTTCACCAAACTTGATATGTTAAAGATTGCTTTTAAGTTGTAACCTAGGGGGGTCATACCTGTTTTACAAACAGCTCTTGTTTCATATGAAGGAGAGTAAGCCGTCAAATGCACCAACAGTAGACGATGATGATGACGATGATGATGATGATGATGAGGCTATAGACATGGAGACGTATGAAGAGAGTGGAATGTTAGAAGAACAAGATTCTGTAAGTCAACATCTTTATTTAATTATGCATTGTTAAGATCCCCAGACCCAACATTTTTTTGGCCATCCGCCGATTCTGTTTTAGTTTTCGGTATATATTTTTCTTTCCGCTAAATGCAATCTTTTAAATGTACCATAATTGGATTTCTCGGCTGTTTATGTTTACCTTGAATTATTCAAAATGGCATACGTTAAAAAGTGTTTGCCATTGTCGTTCCACATTCGGTATTGTTCAGTATTGCATGGTATGACACTTCATTATTGCTTTGGGTATTATATCTTATTAGGCAGAAAAAAATAAATCTATATCTGCCTACTCACCCCCAAAATGTTGGGTCACGCAACCGCAAACAATCAATCTTTAAGGCCACCCTGGTAGTGACCAGCCCAGTGGAGCGCCAGGTGTCAGAGTCTGACAGCGGCGTCCTGCGGACTCGAACCTATGACCTAAATATCACCTATGACAAGTACTACCAGACTCCCAGGCTCTGGCTCTATGGTTACGATGAGGTAAGTGTTACCAGTATGTGGTAGTAAATGGTAATTTAAAATTGTTTGTAAATATTAAGGCTGCAGCAAGACAGCAAGAACCATATTGCAATATATTGCAATGCAAAGATTAGCAGCGATTAGGATAACAAATAACTGGATTAATAAGTTTAAATAAAACATTGTTATTTCATATGTTCCTTATGAATATTAACATGTCCACTTTATCTAATTCAGTGCTGACTTAATTTAATGTAACAGTTATATAATTTGTAGCTATTTAAGTTTTAGTAATATCTAATATACTAAAAACTATACTAAAAGATTATTATTATATTGGCTATTGATTATATTGGACCCAATTTTGTAGCAATATACTGCATGAAAATATAGAAAGACACATCTTCCATTACAATTTAACGTATAGAAATAGCATTGTAATGCACTTTTCAATTACTTGTGGTAATGTTTTCGCGTCCGCTGATAAGACACATATTGCATTATGATTTTAACATATCAAAAATATAAATACTTAATAACATTGTACTGCTGTTTTGAAATGTATTTCTTTTGACTATTTTTTTCACGTCCACTGATTCTTTAGAACCGCAAGCCCCTAACAGTGGAGCAGATGTACGAAGACTTTAGCCAGGACCACGCCAAGAAAACCGTTACCATGGAAACCCACCCCCACCTCCCTGGACCACCAATGGCATCTGTTCACCCTTGCAGGTGATGCACATAAATCCCTTCAGCAGTTTGTTGGTGTTTCGTTGCAGTTTGCTTTGCTGGTGTTTTTCAACCGATATACCTACGACCAAGTTATTTTTCGTATATTCGTATAGAGATATTTAAGATACTTATAATTGATCAATACAATATCTTAAAAATAATTTCTGTTAAACTTTTAAACATTTTTGAAATCATCATATCAAGCAAGTCTGTCATAATGTTAGTTACCGAAACTTTGAGAAATGGGTATAACATTTTTAAATTGCTGACTTAATGACTACAAAAATACGTTATCCGATAGAGAATACTTGTACAAGGTTAGTGGTGAATGACGGTAAGTTTATCGAGAAAGGCTTAGAAAACCAAATAGAACCGACAGACTGATATGTGGCCTCTTTTTAGCTCGACTATTCACCGAATAGTTGAGCTATACTACTCACCCATTCGTCGGCGTTGGCTTAATGCTCTGGTTAAGGTTTGCATGCAATAAGTCCATATCTCTGTAACTACTACAGATATTGAATTGAAACTTTACACATGTCTTCGGGGTCATCGTTTGAGGTTACTGACCAAGGCCCATAACTCTGATCTGCAATTTAGCAGAATTATGCCCCTTTTTGTACTTAGAAAATCAGGTTATAATTTGCGTGCAACAACTCCATATCTGCTACAGATATTCAATGAAAACTTTGCACATTTCTTCAGGGTCATTATATAAGGTCACTGACCAAGGCCCATAACTGTGACCTGCAATTTAGCGGAATTATGCCACTTTTTTTACTTAGAAATTTCAGGTTAAAGTTTGTAGTGATAAAGGCCAATAATTCTTGACAAAGCGGTTGAATAGTCGAGCACGCTGTCCTGAGACAGCTCTGAATTAAAAAAAACAACTGTAAGTTCAAGTTTAGGATCATTTGAAGCCATGGGACCAGGACAATTTGTAGCTTTAACAAATAATAAATAGTATAATATAATAATTGTCACTATCACTGTTTCAGACATGCAGACGTAATGAAGAAGATTATTGAAATGGTGGCCGAAGGGGGTGGTGAACTAGGAGTGCACATGTATCCTTTGTGTAGCTTGGGAGACACAATAAACAACATTTGCCCGTTTTCTGAAACTCTCGGGGGGAAAAATCATTTGTTAAAATTGTGAATTTTGTGTTGGAAAATTTGCTAAATATAGGAAATAATGTACTGATAAAACTCATCGTTTTGGCATCAATGTTCATTGAAGTGTTACCTGCTCAAAATGCATATATGTTCATTTCATAATTTGAGTTTTTACAGGGTACTTGTACATAAAAACTTTCCAGTTTTCTGTTACTTCATTAATTTTGTTCCCAATATATCAGTGTTAATTTGATAATTAAAAAATTCTAGGCGTATATAAAAACTAAGGTCTCATATTTTTTACAGGTTTTACAGTTTTCCATTAGTTGGTTTAAATTTTGTTAATGAGGCGATAAACCATTTATTGAATAGGGGGAGCAGTGATTTTCTGTTTATAAACATGCTGCAGTCGTCTGTATTATATACATTGTCAGATTTACCTGTATCGAGAAGTCCAGTCCGGTTCTCACTTGCATTCTTACCGACTGTACGAATCCACATGTTGATTATATTTCTTAACTTCTGTTCCAGGTATTTAATGATATTTTTAAAGTTCGTTCAAGCAGTGATACCAACTATCGAGTATGACTACACGCGCCACTTCAACCTGTGATCCCAGACCGCTGGCCAGTTATAGAAATACATTTTATTGTGTTTTAACAGTCGTCATTTTATCTTTTAATTTGTTTAATGTAAATTTATGTTGATTTGCAGAATGTTGCCTTTCTTTGGAGAAAAGCTTTTTTAAGTTCCGTGAAAAATGTAAAGCTACACTGCAGATCCCCGGGGTACATGGATCACGATCGCCATATAGCCGGATCGCGATATAACTTGTCATGTCATTCATGTACATATACATGTATACACTGGCATATGTTCACGATCTCAAAACATAAACGTAATTAACGCACCATTGTCATTGTTAGTAACATCTACAATGAGTTATATCCATACGTAAAATATTCCATTTGTATATAAAAATATAATATTATTTCTTATAATTCATTTCAAATTGCGTATAATAAATTCCAAATCCCAAACGCCTATCGGAATTTTTCTGTTCACATGACTTAAACACGATTTCAATTACAATTAAACTGCACATGTATTTCGTGTAAATCCTTTGTTCTGCTAGAAAAGCGCGGGAAAACTATGTTGACATGTACGACGTCACGTCATCTGCGTGGAAAGCGTGGGCGTATTGATTGTCGTATAAAAAACTTCGTAGCGCAGAGAACATTGAGATCTTTACTTATGTATAAAAGTTTCGTAGCGCATAGCAACAAATTTGGGTATCTATATCGCGAACGATGTGCAGTTAGCATTTCCTCTTAAACAAAAAAAGAAACAGTTACGCCGTATTGATAACGTTATTGTCATTCAGATAGGTCAGTACAGATCTATGACATACAGTTACTGTATACACCCTTCTTGTGGACGGCGTGTAATTCACCTGTTAAAGCGACAGCAGTGAAAGGACGTTGTCATGGGTGGCACGTGCGATGTAAGCTGATGACATCAAACTGTTACACTTTGATGTTGAGCGGCTTGGGTTATTGTTTGTCGCACTACGAGAGTGTGAATAAAATTGTAGCAATGTAGGCGTAAAAAACCGGACAAAACTGGATTTATTTATGAACGTTGTGTAATACTAAAATATTTAAGTACATGAAAAAAAATCGGGATCCACGGCCGATTCGCGATATATTAGATATCGCGAAATAACGGATTGCGATGTAACGGATCTGCAGTGTATTCGATTACCATATCAAAATCGTTAACATAACGACTTGCTGTATTCAGAAGCAGAAATTCATTATTTTAATGAATGTGTTATTACGTTTTTAGATAGCACAGAACAAAATTAATATCATAGTAAAGTCTGTCGTCATTTTCCTCTTTTTTTCACAAATAAATGTTTTTCTCTTAATGTACCATTTTAGTGATAACAAAATCTTCAGTGTAAAACATTCCATTTCAGCTTCCTAGATAGGAAAGAAACTTTTCATTGTTTTACATTGCTTTATCAGTCATTACTTTATCAATCCAAATTGATAGTCCCTAAAAATGGTTTTTACGAAGCATTTTAACTTTATATTTAATTGACACAGAATCTGTAACATTTTTGTTTTATTTTGATAACTTGCATATTTTAGAGTGTGTATGCTTTTCATTGTAACTGAAATTGATAACAAAGCAGACTAGTACTAATTTCATATAATATTGATTTACAGAATGTAGCACGCTCTACTTCATTTAAAATTAGAAATACGACAGACTGAGAAACAGGGAGTTTAAAATTGTTGGTCTGTTGGGCATTTTTTTGACTGAAGTCTGCAATCTCACTACCAATCATGAATCAGAAATACAGTCATTTAGATATTGCTCTTGTATTGGTATAGGGGACCTCTTGAGCGGCGGCCGGCATCCGTCGTCCATATGCTGTCAACAATTTGACTGTTCCCGCACTAAAGACTTCATTTTTTATTCATCTTTACCTTACTTGCACAGTTAGCCAACAATGGGCCAGATTGGGTCACAAACACCTGAGTAATGGCCCCTCGTCTGTGAAAAAAACAGCAAGCATTGCCTTTTTCCTTGTTAGAGACTTCATTGTTTAACCAATCTTGACCAAACCTCCACAGTTTGTATGTGACCATAAGATCTCAGCCTTAGCCAACAATGGGTCAAATTGGAAAACAAAGACAGGGGTTATGGCCCCTTGTTTGTGAAAAAAGCATAAATTGCCTTTTTCCTGCATAGAGATTTCATTTTTCATCCAACCTTGATCAAACTTCCACAGGTTTTTTATGACCATTAGATCTCAGCAAAAGCCACAAATGGGGCACATCAGGCCACACACACTGGAGTTATTGCCCCTTAATTGTGAACATAAATGAAAGAGTGGACTTAATGCAGGATAGATACATAATTTTTTAACCCAATCTGGACCAATTTTGCACAATTTGTCTGTGACGAAAAGATCTCTGGTGAAATCAAATATAGGAATGGTACATGGTAATACACTCTACTCTTCGGAACAAGATGGCAGACATGGCATTACCTTTCTACAGCCGTCATCATTATCTTTCCGAACTTCAGCATTAACACTATTCCTCTGAAACTGCCTGTGAAAAATGGAAACCATGACCATGAGTTTTATGCTTTTGATAAGCAAGGTCAGGCCAAGTAGCTTAAGAAATATAATAGTTAATCAACTAGACAATTGATTTAAAGACAATTTTTAATGTGCCATATTTCCAACCTTTGTTCAAGTTTTTCACAGTAGTAAGGTGTTCATCTTTGCCAGTACTCAGGTGAGCCCCTTTGGCCGTCATGGCGCTCCTGTTTTTACATTTTTATCTTCCTGGTGGAAGTCTGAAATAGTTAAGTGTGACAGCAAGTTTAACGGGTAGTGAGCTTGATTGATACGAAAGCCAAAGAGTTATTGACACACGTTCGAGTTTCTTGGGAGGAAACAGTACTGAGAGTCTTTGGGAAGACGTTTAGTATATCCATTTTAGCAATGCGACTCTCGGTTGGCTCTATTTATTGTTGCAATATTATCTTAGTTTGACCAATGGTGTTGATTGTATGTTCTCGTATGACCGATGTTCTGCGTTTTTCTTTGTATACACGTACCGAAAGTAGTCGGGCCCGGCTAGCTCAGTTGGTAGAGCGCTGGACTGTCAATCCGGGGATCGTGAGTTCGAACCCCAGCCCGGCCACATAACTTGTGTGGGGATTGGTCATGAAATTATTTCTACGGCCATTCTCCTCCTACCTCTGATTCAAGTAGGGCAGTTGTCAGTTACTGACATAAATATGTGCACTTGGCACTGGTTAACAGCTTAGATTGGCTAAGCTTGCCCAGTTGGTGAATTTCCAAAATAAATAGATGTCAGCAATAAGTCTTAAACTGAATGAAAAAGATATAAGAACTGTCAGATGAATATATGTGTGTCATATGATGTTCTTAAGACTTTACCTGTACAGACTTCTGCTGTGAACATGATCCTGTGTGACTGTGAACTGTGTGCTGTATATTTGCTTGATGGTATGCTAATGGCCACATTAAACTTCTTAACGATTATTTCTACATACACTCAACAAAAGCTGTCACGCACCAAATGGAAATTGTTTTCTTTATTTACAAGAACTTCAGCTGTGCCATGGTAAACACGAACTTCTTTTGTATTTTTTTTCAATATTTTGGTATTAACATGTGCATGTATAACTCAAATACTTAGTAGTCATGGCTGACATTTCAAGCTAAATTTCATATAAATAAAGAAAATACAACATTCCATTTGGTGCGTTATAACTTTTGTTGAGTGTATATAGCTGGAAAACATTCACCTGACACTGACCTTTATGCAAAATATTAAAATACCGTTATAATGAATATATTAGTTTCCGTACAAAAATGAGGTTAAATCGATAAAATTGTATCCAACCACAATATTGTTAAGTTGTGGTATAATTAAACTCTTGCACGAATATAACCAAGTATAAATATAGGAAACAATTCAAGCGCGTAATTTATGCTACTACAGTTCATGAGTGTCGGGAAATGTTTTCAAGCTTTACAAGGTTTAAAGCATGGTCAACGGTAAAGATGTGCTTTGTGATTGTCATGTCTCTTTTGTAAACGTTGGCTCGTGGAACTTTCGTTAACAGCAATCAAACAGCTGTAGAATGTGTTCTTGCTTATATATACAGTGCATTTAGTTAAGCTTCGAGAGTTGTACGTACAGAATACATGTTTTTCAGTGTGTTTAAGACTGTGATTACTGATAGTTTCTTTGCGAGAGATTTACACATTCAGGCCATTTACCATATTTACCAGTAACTTTCTCCATTGTTTTCACACGTAAGCAGTTTCACCAGTAATCCCCTTTATTACCTATAATTATTTTGTTATCTATTTTCACGACTACTCATTATAAATACGATTTTGATTTACTTCAATTTTATAACTCAGTATTTTAACTCCTGTTACCAGTAATATTTTTGGGATTAATACACAGGGTGCATTTTGTTATACATGTATTGTTTATCAACAAATGTATTAATTTTCCTGACTTCTTGGTAACAGTGATAGACTTCCAATGAAATAAAATAGAACATGGGTTGTAAATGATAAGTGAAGCATGGTTTATGCTGTGTGTGTACGTGTATGTCTATATATTTGCTATTATTATAATTATTTGTTTTAATATTATTTGGGAAATAAATCTTGTAACTCGTAAAAATGTCTGTCTTGTTTGCATGAGGATTACTATATAACTATTAATTTTATAAATTGCTACGATGCTTTTACACTTTTGGACCTCACAAAATGATTGGTTTTAGGGTTTCAGCAGACTGACACAACACACGCAAACTATCATTTATAATGTTTTATATAAAAATATATAATAACAACGAAGCAAAAGTTTAGGCACAAATGCGAATGAACACGAATATTGGTAGAAATGATGGATGCTCGCCTATGCTGCTTTGACTTCTAATTGTGGCCTTGACCTTTAACCTATGGACCTGATTCATACGGAGACACGCTGTCTTGTTGAGGCAGGCTAAGTAATAAGACTGGATAAGCAAAAAAGCTAATTTCGACTTTTTACTTTTAACTATGACCTTGACCAAGTTTCATTGAATTTGAGTCATTATTCCCCGAGATCTAGTGCAGAAACGAAGGACAGGATGGACTGACAAGTATGATGGATAAAAGTGTCGGGGAAAATGCATAAGACACCTGGACAAACTGACTGGCATTTAAATTAGAATTCGGACGGACGGACAAAGTGGCAAATAAATGCTCTCCATTTGAGGAGCACAAAATTTGATTTTCTGAATTACTGATAACGCTCTACTTACATTTGATCATTCCAACAAACGTTTTTAACAGAACTGATATATTAACAAGCAAGTTTCTGAAAAATTGTGGGGGGTTTTCCGTCCAAATATTCCACATAATCTTGGTCACTGCTATGTTTGGTACTATTTAAACACTAAACTCCTGTCAGAATAATCTAACAAGTATTAGCCAGACATGGCGAAAGACCGCAGGCCCGCCGGACATTGCCGGCCGATGGTAAAATCCAAGATGCCGGACTTACTGTCCAGTAATTTGTTTTCGTATCCGTAAATATAATAAGTATTATGTATTTCGAATTCGAATTAGGGCGGTGAAATTTACAAATGGCCTGTAATTTTTACTTTTCGTAGGACAGTCTGGCCTGTAAAATTAGACACTCTTTCGCCATGTCTAATTATCACATTTAGTTCACTCTAAAATGCAAGTCCTGCAAATGTGTCAACTTAACGGCATTGAGAATCAGTATCTACTAAACACACAAAATGTCAGACATCCCTGAGACAAAAAGGGATAATACAGGCAAAATATGGGCTCTCCTATCGGTTCCAAGCCAGTTAACTGTTAAATCCTTTAATTTCTGGCGCAATATTATGTAACATTACCTAATAAATTATTCATGTAATCAGAAACACATACAGTTAAGTAAATACTAATTTTGGTTATTAATGTAACATAATTTTACGTAGGCAATATTAAGTTATTGCACACTCATTGGAAAAATTTTGCATGATCTTCTAGTAATATACTTCTATAATATACGAAAACTGACGTCTAATAATTGCAGCAAGACGACTTTTAGCATATTTTACTAGTTACATGTAACCTATTTTTACTTACGTTATTACTGCTGATACATATTTATAATCATAAAATAAGAATTCTGATTGGTTTATTAAGATAGTAAAAGATTCGATAATTTGAGGTTAAATAAGGCCAGATATTTTATATTCTTAGTATCCCAGACATTTTTGGAAAACCATGTCAGACGGCGGAAATGAAATGAAAAGTATAAATAAAATTATAGTATATAAACATTTTTTTTTCACAATACACATCACGATATCAATTAAGAAATAATTTTCGATTTATGGCTGTTTATCCGCCAATAAAAAATTATTTGGAGTTCTGATGCCTAGGAATTAAACCACGAGGGTGTTAGCCAGAGTTGTTTAATAGCCACGCATCAGACGGCCAAAGAGTATGATTTTATATATTTTTACAATTGTAATTGAACTACTTTTTATTATGCTCCGCTTAGAATCAGGACTTATTTTTGCGTTGTTTATGGGTAGTTTAACAATGATAATTTTGTTCTTTGTCTGTAGAAAATTAGAGAGTATCATGTTAAAATAACAATTCAATGCAACGTTTGTTATAAAATTATAAACACGCATCAACATGATTTACACTTAATTTATGTATGTTTCGCTGTGAGTTGAAAACTTTTAATATTCTTAAAGGGACTATGTCGTCAAAAAGGGCCTCAAGGGGGCAATTTCTTTTTAAAATCTGAAATTTAGATAGTAATACTGGCTTATGATAAAGGTTAAAACAGGGTATATACACCCATGGGCACTTCGAACTAGACCTTCACTTAGTCAGCTATAACTTTTGTATTTTTAGCCCGATTTTTCTCCAAATTTTTCAAGAACACAAAATAATATAATGTACTTTGAAGTATTTAATTTTTTTCATTGACAAATTTCATTTTCATATAAAACGTAACAAAAATAAAACAATATCTGAACAAAAATTCGCCAAAATGCGATAACGAAAAAAATCCATTTCACTGTTAGAAATTAATAGCATATATTTTCATTATTTTTCTGTTATTTTGATTTAAATTTGTTAATAATAATTATTTAAGAAATTTCAATCTAAATAAAGAAAAAATTTATCTTATAATAATTACTCCATACCTTAGTACGTGAAATGCGGCCACTTGCATGCCAATGACACGCACTCGACCTGTATACTGCACAGTAACCCTTTCTAGGTATTGCCACTTATAAACTCCTCCCTTATTAATGTTAACGGATAAATTTACATTCATCAAATATCACAAACAAATTAGAAGTTTACCATGTGCTTCTTAGTGTAAAATAGGTTAAACGTTAATCACGTGAAATCTAAGTACAATGACTGGATAAAATAGCAGATTAATTTGCACATGACTGACATTTTTGAAACATCTATTCTTCATTTTTGAATGGTGTTATGCATTATAAATTGATGTTAAATGTTTTTCTGGTTGAAATGTTGTTTAACACGTTGATTATAAACTGCTTTGAATTTTTACATTCACCACGATTTTCTCGTGCAATTAGTAGTTTTGAGACCCAGGAGCACAAGGAAATATAAATGATCACTGAACCATTCAATTTTGATCATACCTGTATTGGGAATTATGTATAATGGGGCTGTGCAAAATTTGCACATTTTGATGCGATTTGTAATTTCTGAAAAAACTGCACCAAAATACCCAGGTGCACAAGTTCACATACTGATTAATATGTTTACAAAGTTCCATCACTCTAGCAATAATACTTTGAGTTACACGCGACACAAGTCCAAAAACGTCATTTTTTGCTAAAAAAAGGGCCATAACTCGGCTGATGTCGGAAAAAAATGCACCAAAATACCCAGGTGCACAAGTTCACATGCTGATTAATATGTTAATAAAGTTTCATCACTCTAGCAATAATACTTTTTGAGTTACACGCGACACAAGTCCAAAAATGTCATTTTTTGCTTTAAAAAAGGGCCATAACTCGGCTGATGTCGGAAAAAACTGCACCAAAATACCCAGGTGCACAAGTTCACATGCTGATTAATATGTTTATAAAGTTTCATCACTCTAGCAATACTTTTTGAGTTACCCGCGACACAATTCCAAAAATGTCATTTTTTGCTAAAAAAAGGGCCATAACTCCGCTAATGTCGGAAAAAACTGCACCAAAATACCCAGGTGCATAAGTTCACATGCTGATTAATATGTTTGTCAAGTGTCATCACTCTACCAGCAATACTTTTTGAGTTACACGCGACACAAGTCCAAAAATATCATTTTTTGCTAAAAAAGGGCCATAACTCCGCTGTTATCGGAAAAAACTGCACCAAAATACCCAGGTGCACAAGCCCCAATGCCTGTGAATATGCTTATAAAGTTTCATTACTCTAGAAGTTATACTTTTTGAGTTATGCGCGACACAAAAATCCGACGGACAGATGGACGGACGGACAAGGGCAAATCTATATGCACCCCCTCTAAAGAGGGGGCATAAAAACAGCGAAAAATCCAAAAACAAAACAAAACTAAAGCGCTATCTACTGTCATTTCTTCATATGGCACCTAAGACGTGAGTTCGATACCCGAATGGGGTTTTAATTTTTTCAGGCTGTTTTGCAAATTTCTTTTTATCAAATATGTGCTTGTGTATTATATTATTTTTATTTATTTAATGCACATGTCTTAGTAAAGCGCATTTCTATAAAATAATATAATTTGAGCCGCGTCGTGGGAAAACCGGACTTAATGCATGTGCGTAGTGTCGTCCCGGATTAGCCTATGCAGCCCGCACAGGCTAATCCGGGATGGCACTTTCCGCCTACTGTGGATTTATGTTTAGAAGAGACCTCCTTGAAACAGAAAATACCATAAAAGCGGAAAGTGTCATCCCGGATTAGCCTGTGCGGACTGCACAGGCTAATCTGGGACGACACTTTACGCGCATGCATTAAGTCCGGTTTTCCCACGACGCGCCTCAATTTATAGTGCAATAGGAAGCCAATTTTTTGTTGACATAGTCCCTTAAAGGAATACAGCATCAGTGGAAATAAATTATTGTTTGGTTCATTATTTTCGTAATATTGGTTGTGTTCAATTTTTTTCTTTATTGAAAAATCATGTCAGCTGCGAGAAATTAAAAATCAACAAACTCTAGCCTAAATGCAGCATAAAAGTAAAACCCATTACCTCAGGCTACAGCTACATACACATAAAATGTGAGCAATACCAGTAGCCATAACAGTACATACCGAATACATGTAGAGGCTCAAATGTCTCAAATGACTCATTTGCACATTTTCTAAGAAAAATATTTGAAATCACTGATATTTTGCAAAATCAAACAAATCTTGTGCAAACCTAAGATACAACCTAGCACAAATATAGTTAAAAGTAAATTGCAACAAGGCTAAGACAACAGGCAACTATCAACTGTCGTAAGGCGGAAGACCAAATGCCTCTGGTTCAAACTGTTCAAGAGAGTCAAGTATGAGCTCCGTTTTTCCATCCAGGACGTTTCGGTTGTGTTCCTGGTGCGGTACCCAAACGCACGGCATCCCCGCTGCGTGTGCAGACTCCACACCGTTCACTGCATCCTCGAAAACCAGCACCTCCAAGAAAGTGATGAAAATATGAAATAACTATAGGAGTTCATGAAGCAGTAAGGCATGCAGTTGCATATGTAAAATGTATCTGCGTGTTGATGAATAACAGGAATTTGTACATTTAATTTGAACATTTATTCCATTTATATTACAATTATTAGATATAAATTCTTAACAAATCAACCATAAAAGCGAAAGGGCAAAATGTATGTGTACCATTGGATAAACAATTTTTCTTAAGATTAGCAAAAATGTTCCATTTTTGTGGAAGAAATCTTTCTGTTCTTGGATTTGGAAATACTTTTAAAAAGCCGATGAAAATATGATTGTAGAAAAGAGCATCAATCAGTAGGTTGTTCTACCCAAGAAACGGGACTCTGAGTGTCTTAATTAAGTTTTAAGCGTTCAACACGCTAGATGCTTCCACAAATGTCATCTGAGTGTCTTAATTAAGTTTTAAGCGTTCAACACGATAGACGCTTCCACAAATGTCAATCATATTCAAATTAATCTGCAATGTTATCCAATCATCGCACTTGGATATCACATGTTTAGCGGTAAAAATATTTCATACAAAAGAGCAAGTGCATAATGTTTGTGATATTTAAATGAGCATGTGGTAATGTTTGTGATATTCGATTAATGGAAATTAATCCTTTAACAATAGCTGGAGAGGAGTTTAAACTATTCGTGGCAAATCCCCGATCGGTGTATTCAGCTACAATAATCATGCCTAGAAATTTGCATTCATACTTTGGATCGCTCCACACCATCATTGAATCTTCTGGCCCCGATAAGATATGGGTCCGGGGCTGGCTTTCCATGCGTCACCTCGGGGTCATCGCCCGTCAACACGAGGTGGTGAAACAGTGAGAAGAACTCTTTATGATTTCGAGACTTGAGCTCGAAGCTTGCAAAGTCTGAACCTGTTACCACGGCAATGGGCACGTTATGCTTGTGCAGGTGTCTGACTAGCTTATCTGCCCCTGGAGAAAAATGTAAATTTGAACATAAGAGGTATACTACTTCATAATGCAAAATTACCAAAATCAAGGTAGTTTTAAAGACACAAAGATTAACATATAATAATAACTAGTTGATTTATATACCCCACCTTCCCACTGATATATTGTAAAAAAATCATTTTCATATTCCATCTCATTTTCAAATTATTGGTTAAATACCCAGTATTGGCTGTTTCAAAACAAATTTTCAACAAAGTCTGGTTCTCCCACTTTTATTTTTTTAAATAATACCTTCCACATTGTAAAAGAGGTTTGTACACTATTTCTCCTTTTACCTAGAGCAATGACATTTACCTGGTAAAAGGGATACTGTTGGAAACAGCACATCATACTGTTTGTGCACTTCTTCTAGGAACTGCTCATCAGGTATTGGTAAATCAAGTGCCTCTGAAAGTACACATGTTATATAACATACAATATTCCATTAATTCTTAAGGCAAGAAATTTCTGCTTAAGTGTTCCTATAGTGAAAACTTTACTTACAAAATATGTTATAGCAACTAAAATATATGATAAATCAAATGTCATTAATTTATTCGCATCAATTAACATTTCAAAAAACATTTAGTCCAGCTAAATTAGATCTTTTACAGGATCAGAGATCTTTAAAATAACCAGTCAGGTCCTTCGCTCAGATACTTTACAACTTGTCCAATGTCAGTGGTGTAACGGATATTGTGTCTGCCTTGCGATCAGGAGCTTGTTGAGTTCGATCCCAACTCGGGGATCTTTCGACTGATCTTTCTCAAAAGTTCCTATCTACCAAGGAAATAGACTCAAAGTGTCTCAATAATCATCCAGCTTTCAACACAATCGAGCTTACATAAATAGGTTGAAACTAACTTGTCTGAGAAGCTTTTAGAGTATATTATAGTAAAACATAACAACTAAACGCTCAGAAAACATTTTTGAATACAGTTCATCTTAATATGACATATGATTGTGAAACCTACCAATAATCATTTTAACAGAATCACATTCCTTTTTTCCCATAACTTTTTGTTTCACATCCCATGTATACTGCTTGTTAAAGGGATCGCACACCTTCTGTATGGCCTCTGTGTAAAGACGTTCTGTGTCTGAAATGTATTGAATGCAGGGATTTCAATAGATTTCGAAAGCCAGGAGTCATATGACCACTGGCTTGAAATACTGAGTGGTCAAAATGAAAAATCCAGGGGTCAAAATGAAAAATCCATGGGTCAAAATGAAAAATCCAGGGGTCAAAATGAAAAATCCAGGGGTCAAAATGCTGAAGTTACAAGAATGTTGTTTCTGAATATTTGTTTAATGCTCTAAAAATGGTAATTTGTGTTAATAACGGTTAAAACATTTTGCAAAACAATCACAATTAGTATAACAAAATATTATTCTCTAGTGCTTTTGAGGTTGGCAAATGGTAAACAGTGCATGATGTGTGACTGATTATATGCCAGGTAAAAGATGTATAAATTTGCAATTTGCTTGCGTCAGAACGCAGGATTCTGCATCTATTGAAATCCCCGATTGAATGCATTGAATAAAAGTTATCTGGGAAAAATGTGTCTATGCACAATGCTACAGTAAAATTTGATACACAATTTTAACCTAAAGCTTATCTGCATACAAATATTTATGGAACATTATTGAGGATTAGTTTGTCTGTCCAGGTATGTAAATTTTATTGCAATCCGACCACGTACATACATTTTATTGCAATCCATTCACAATAACTAGGTGATTTCAGAAGGTAAAAGATGCGATCAAAATCCTGTCTGAACATTACAGAACAAGGACAACTTTCCACCACAGACTGATGTGGTCCTTCGCCAGTTATGTGTTGCAGGCAAATACTGACATAAAAAGTAGATAACTATGTGTACAGCTCTTAACAAGTTATATGCCAGCATTTGTAAATTGATGAACAAAAAAGAATGATTAGAAGAATAAGGAATACCCACATCTGAAGTGATCAACTTTATTGTTAAGTACTAATAGTACTTTATTTGGATGGAGTCGCGGTATGGACGGTGTCGCGGTAAACAATAAACATCATCTAGTGAACATTTATTGTAAACAAAACCCACCTCTTTTTCTAGTCTTGGCTTCTAATTATGAAAACTATCTGAAAATGCATAGAATATTGCAAAGTACATTCTTTTTTGTTTAAACATGCTTGTATAATGCATTTCTACTTAGAGTCTCATCCGGTTATACTGTACACAATTTATTTTTCAAAACTGGCAAGGATTGCTTCCCTTGTTACCGATTACCGCGACTCCGTCGTGCAAAATGTCAAATTTAACTTATAGACCGTGTTGTGTGGCTTGGTGTTTTGCAGGGATTCCAAATGAAATAATTGTTTATTTGTTGTTTGCCATGTGTGTTTAAGACATTTTTACGCCTTATAATCGTTTATTAAAAGTTGTTATCTTTCCATTTTGGTTATTCAAAAATCGTTAGTACCGCGACTCCACCGGAACACAGTATACTTCTATTTATGAAAACTACTTGTTTAAGCTCTAAAAACTAAAGAAAATTTAAAAAGATGACGTTCCTAATAAATGCCAATAAAAGACATGATGCAATTTAAAGAATGGTGACATAATATTAACAAAACTTAAATCAATGTGTATATACAAATTATACACATTTTATCATCCAATGATGATTGAGAAATAAGACTTTGATTCCACGTTAAAAGCAATATTGTAAATTCTTTAACGTCGCATTTGTAAGACTAGACATTTAATACTGGTATAGCATCTCGCGAAAACATATGACAAATAAATCTATATTGAATATAAAACATGGGTGTGACAAATAATTAAAACACTGCTAAAATCTTACCTAAAAGTAAACCATCCACATCAAATATAACGTGTGACACGCTTTTGTTTGCCATTCTTTTAGGTATGAAGTCTAACATATGAAATTATTTAACTTACTGCAACATAGCCTCAGAGGTTAAATACCACTTTCAATCAATGGATAAACGCCACTAAATTTTCTCATCACTTCAACAGTTTATCCTGGATGTGCCCAATTTCGGGCGTTTTAACATATAACATTTTAATAATTGTTGTCTTTAATTGGTTCTTTTTTTTACCAGTTTAATAATAAAAGGAAATTGAAAAGATGACATAACGTGATATTATTCTTAAAATCAATTAAATTAGTTTATAGTAATAGTTAATTCCTCAAACATATTGAAAACTTTAGTGCATCGAATTTATTGGAGGTAAAATATCAGATAAACTCGCTAGACTATTTATTCAAAATTCATAATAAAATATGAAACGTAATCAATACTTGTGAACGGGAAACCCGCTTTAATATTTGTGGTAACTCGGCATGAAAATAATATAGCTGACATTTGAAATATAATATTAATTAAACCTTGGATATCAACTGATGATTCTTGTGTTTCTTAACTTCGCCCTACTGAACACATAGAAAGAATAGAAGTAAAAAACAGTCATGAAAAGAGTAAGCTTTGACCTGACGCAATGAAACAGCTGACGCAAGGCACCTTTGGATACATTACGCTTCATCAGAAAATTACATTTATTTCGAAACTTTATTTGGTTTGGAAGGTAATGTAACTTTCAGGTCGTATGAAAAACATCGAGTTCGTTAATCAGCTTTATTAGGTTGTAACGTATTCCAACATGATACTCGCCATTTTTTCAATTGAAAAAGAACAAACTTATCGTTGTTAAACTACCCATAAACAACGCAGACAGAAGTTCCGATTCTGAGCGGAGCATAGTAAAAAGTAGTTCCAATTTCAATTGCAAAAATACATGTGAAATCATGTTAGAAACGAAATAAATTTCGCATTATCGTTGTTTATCGGCCAATAAACCACTCTTTGTTGTTCTGATGCGTTGCTATTAAACAACTCGGGCTAACGCCCTTGTGGTTTAATTTCTACGCATCAGAACTCCAAATCGTTGTTTATTTGCCGAAAAAAAAAGATAATCAAGGGAAATCACTGCTACTTTACCGAAAAGAAAACCTAATCGCAGTAAGCTCCCTTATAATGCAAATTGTACATGCGTGCAACGAAAGTGACCAATACAATATTTTACTTACATACTTTGGTAAACACTGGAACAAATAACAAGGTGTTTTAATAAGGTTTGATTTTGTTTGAAACGCGCTGTTCGCTAAGTATTGCAGTGTTTTGTAAACTGTATTGGATGCAACGGAACCAAAATCGTAAGAAAAATGTTATCCGGGTCTGTTTTCGGGTGGCCAATTTGTACACCTATAACCGAATAATCGCACGCATGACATTCGTGCTATAAGCATTATATGTGAGGTTGCCCATGTCACAAACCACCATTCTTAAGTTCATTGGCCGACATAAAAGTAGTGTACTTTAATAACCAAAGGTTCGTGGTAACCGCAGGCAATATAAATATGCCAGCATATATGAGAAGGACATTAATGTCAAAAGCAGTAAACAATGCGACAAAATACCTGTAATATCTGGATCACCTTAGAGCGACAAAATCAGCTGACAGGCCAAGCCCACTCAGTCACACCTTTTAAAATCCACCAATCGGATACGAGCATGCCAAATTTTTAGCCACGTGGGGCATTGTGCGTTTCTGCATTAAGTTCATTTATCAGTGTGTTTTTATACTGATCATTATTGCACCCTAGCCTATTAGTCGAATCACACTATCCACGACTTCGCAACGTAGATATCTGTGGAAAATAACACGACATAACATAAGCATACGAGTCAAACGCCGCGGCGTTACGGTCGAGTGCACACGGCTATATAACCGGCGTTTTAGCTCCGTATCAGCTGATCGCGTTTCCAACAGCTGATCGAAAAAAGAAAATTAGTGACGTGAAATTTTGAGCTTATACACGGACGAAAGCAATAGTAAGTAGCTTTTTCATTTATTATATAAATGTATTTACTAGTATATTATAAGATGTGTTGCTTTATACATAATCATTAAAGCGCTCCAACTGGGTGATAGGTTGTTTTTTATATTTAATATGCTGTCTTAAATGTATTGCATAGTAGTTTTAGTTCATTAGCATGGTTACTATTCGTGAAATGTTTATGCCTGCGTTAAGAATGGAATTCTTATTAGTTTTATTACTTAACATTTATGTGACAACTAGTATTTTTGAAAAAAAGGCTACATTGTTCTAGAATGTTCAAGTTTGTAATAAAATTCTATTGTTGTGTATGCCCATGCAAAATACTGATTACGAGTTAACATTTTACAAAATATTCGAGTATAAATATGCGCACAAAATTATGTTTAAACTGCACGTGATCTATAGAGTCTAGATTTATTAAGAAAATATTTCATTGGCTTTTGATGGTATCGGCGTATCAGCGTATTTCACTGAAACGCATTCGATTCGGCTAGACTACGAATACATTCTCATGGTATTTTTTCGAGCTTTCTTTAACACGTTTTTATATTTTTAATTCAACTGAGCTGAATTTTATTAAATATTTTAAATATAAATATTTTTTGTTTAGATAAAATGATATAAAATGTTGTGAGTTATTTATTAAAAACTTCAAATAAGATGTATGCTCAGTATACGCCAATATTCATAACTGTGTACACTATACATGTATATTTGATCAACAATTAAAACTAATCCCGATTTTTCGAGCCCAACCTTGAAATATCTGGATCAAGTTCATCACGAACCTGTAAATCAGGCTAAACTTGTTGTGTGAACACGGGGCCAGAAGACAGCGCCATGCTGTGTCGCGAACAGCCACTGTCAAGGTCGTGCGCACAGTAAAACTGTGATAAAACCCACCACCCCGTAAGGGGTATGAAATAATGAAATTTCAATTAATAATAATTTACGCTGCTTATATGTCAATTTACCAATGCACGGGCTCTTTAATTATATTTATATTTAGAGGCGTGCATAAAGTCAGCAATTCCGATAGCTTGAAAGATTTTTGTGAAATCTGCAAATCAGAGTTATTGTAAGTTTCATTTATGTTCTTGCACTTGAGCATTGAACTCACTGTTATTAAGTACGTGATGGCTAAATAAATCTATGCTAACATTTGCATATTAATGCCAGTAATTGTATAGATTTTCTATGATACAATTACGCTTAACTATGTACGGTGTTTAACTGACCATTATTGGGCGATTTGTTTTCTTAATACCACATGGGATTTCGACAATTTGTATCACCCGATAAGTGGCGTGCTCACTTTTTTGGAGGAGGGAGGGTGAAGTTACAAATTCGTGATAAGCAAAGTGATCCCCGTGATTCCCTAGATTGTATTTACCGTAACCAGAAATATTGTCATCGATACAAAGCAAAACACGCACGTGTAACGCGATATCATTGATGATTTGAATTTGCTTAAAATACCTTCGTTTTGAAACAAACCGCTTGAACTGTTGTTATTGATATTTAAATAAAAAGAGAGGAGATTTCTGTTAAATAAAATGAGGCAAAATTCATCGAGCAGCTTTTTATTGCCCCCAAACCAGTTTGAAGACACTGTCTTGTGGTTTTGTTGCATTAAAATTCGGACTGTCGTCGACGTTTTTTGATCCTGTTAGTCGCCGCATTTTGCACAATACGTCACGATCAGCTGTTTTAATTAATGATCTACATTAATCATGGAGGCGAAATGTAGGCCCCGCTGTATCCATGAGCTCATTGGTGCATTCATCATTTGTTTGCTCGACTTTAATGGTCGAACACTCCGCAATTTGTAAACATGTTTGCTTGACATACCTTGACGCTGATGTACTGTCATTTTTTTTAAAAGAGCGCTTGTCGATGCGCCCGCAACAATAGGTCAAATAATCTTGCTGTATTACAAAATGTACGTGAATAACTGCGTTTAAAGACGTTCGTAACAAAAAGAAAATAATTGGGTAAATTTCTCCTTTTGCTTCATTTTTTCTTTATTGTATATAAGTTACAATATACTACTTTCATCTATAATGTCCATTCAAAATGAATATTTTTAATAGTTAAAGTTTATAAAGCATATATAATAATCAAAAACACACTATGCGATGTATTTCCGAACAAATTAAGTTCAGAAATGATCCATTTAATATTTTTATTATATTGATACGTTGTTTATGTATGTTTAAACGAAAAAGGAAAAAGGCTACACAGGTACCCTATATAAAATCCAATATTCCCCAAACAAGTTCGGTAAGCCATTCTTTTTATTAATGTTTTGGTGTAAATATACACTGGTGCATGTCTGTGCGAAATTTTAAGAAAATCTGTCGTTTGGAACAAAATATGCATTTGATAAAAATGAAGTTTCAGAAAGCATTATTAGTTCCTATTGGACACAATTAAATGTCCAGTCAAATTCATTATTTAAGCAGTATTTACTGTAGGTAAAACGTTTTTATTTTTAACATACACATGTATATTGCCAAACAAAGCATGTACAAACATATCAGTTGAAAGAACCATAACCTTGTTTGAAAAATAACTATCCTATGTACTTAAAACATTGATAAAAATCCAAACTGAAAAGGGGCTTCGACAGGTATTTATCAATTTATATTTGATAAATAATTGATGTTTTCACAGGCAAATTTAATGCAAAATTCACCTCGTTAAGTGTCCATTACAAGTCATTTGGTAAATGATAACTGTAGATATAGCGCGTTTTATCATTAAACTGCACTTGTATATTACCAAACGAAACATTAAAAAAAGATGCATTTAAAAATCTCAATCTTTGAACTTAAACGGTTTATATAATTCAACATTCTAAGTAACACAAACTGAAATACCGTATTCACAATTCAATATTTCCGGAAAAAAGGCCGGTGACCCCTATTTTTTCAGACTGTTTTAGTTTCAGGAAACATTGATACATGTTTGTGCCAAGTTTTAAGAAAATCGTTTTTAAATGAAAATACATCAAAACTGTTGCTGCACTTGTCTACCTTTTCAGTCGTGTATGCATGCACTAAATAATAGTCATGCAGGCGTTTTTAAGTTTTATCTTCTTTTTTTTTGTCAATACGCCGTTAACATGTAACTATGGCAAAGACAAAACGATAATGCCTTGCAAGTAAATGCAGTTTTTCAGTCTCGTATGTAATACATTATAGTCGGGCATGTTGAAGTTGTATAACTGTTTTGGTCGTTTTTTTTTTATGAAACCTCCCAACACCGCAATGTGTTTATACACATTTAATGTACAAAGATTTTGTGAATGACATGTTGTTTTTGGACAATCTGAACTGTTTTGTATAACTGGCAATTATTGGATAAAATTCTCGTCCATAATTTTTACGACGAATCGACGACTAAAATTCGACTACTGCAAATTTTATCTTTGTTTTGACCTATATATACGTTTATTGGTCAAGAAATATGATACTGGCTGTTCGACTAGCGCAGTGGTTGGTACACTCGCTTCTCTGCTAGGCGTCCCGGGTTCGCTTCCCACTCGGCACATGCGCTCACAATACCGGACAGGTGGGGTTTCCTCCGGGTACTCCGGTCTCCACCCCCCCCCCCGCCCCCACAGCACAAGACCACACCAAAATTAAAATATATGTCAGTAAAAAAATAAATAGCTGGAAATTGCAGCTATGATTCAAAATTCGTCACAACTTTCGTGAGTCTGTAGTAAGTTAATTAGGTAGGAGTGCTGGGACACTCCTGGTCCCCACATAATGAAGCCTCAGGCGCGGAAGGACCTCATAAACTACACATGAAATACACACACACGCACAAATATGCTACTAATATTGCGTTTAAGGCAGGCTTTCCATTGACTTATAAATGCATTACTATCATTATTAATAAAACACACACTTTTGCCACCATTACTAGGGCAAAGTGGACGGCGGCGCCTGAAAGTGACCCGCGTGCAGTCATATATAAACTGGCACAAATGCGCATTTCGTTCACGCGTGTACGCTTGCATACATGCATACAGAAAAAAGACGGTTAACACGCACGCATGTACGAAACCCAAATTTAGACACCGCGAAATACAATGATTTGACAGTAATATAGGTGGCGGTTTGGTTGTTAGAACTCCGGATGATCGGGTGATACGACAATACGACAAAATGTAAGGCGGTTCACAATTGACCTGTTTTTGATTCAGCTGTCGATAGCTAAACGTCGTCTTTTATAACAAGTTCTCGTAAACAAGTCAAGATTGCCCGATATCTGGGTTCGGGTTAACTGATAACAACTAAAACGAATTTACTGAAACCCGAGACGGTCGGGCTCCGTCGAGCGGCCTTTTCCAACGCCTCCGCTCACCCGTTAGTAAGACGCCCAAGGTGATTTCTTATAGCATTTGCGCACGGTGACTTATTTCGTACAAAACATCATTCAGGACAAGGAAGATTTACTTTAGTTCTTGATTGACAAGTGTGATATTGCGATGACTGGCTGGTGGTCCGAGCCGGTGTCGACCTTCAAGGCGATTTTTTATCATGAATTTTAATATACTTTGTTTACAGTTAAAGAAGCATTACCGAGTCAAAAGGCCACGTACTAGCGACATTTTTTTTTAACTTTCAAACCCGAACCACTGGGGGCCTGTCTTATCAAAGATCTTACGACAAGTTTAAGTAACAACTGAATTTTGTAGTTATAAAAATAGACATTTATGATCAGTATGTTCCTGAAATAAAGGACGTGTGAAAGATACCAAGGAAATGAATAGAATTACTGATATAAAGTAATCATAGATGTTGGTGCTTAGCATTTATGCTTCTTCAAAAATTGTATCGTATTGTAAATATGCCCTACGATGTTTAATAAGACGGGTCCTAGATTTGTTTTCAGAAATATAGACTGATTATTATCTTGTTACCATCAGCGGAAAATGTTTGCCCGAAAAAAAGAACCATGCGTCGTTATATACTGAAGTCACAATCTGGAATGAGTATTATATATTATTGAAATAAAGGGCGTGTGTACTACATAACGGGAAGCATTCAGAATCGATCAGACAACATTTTCTGTTCCATTACGTACTCTTGTTATAAAATGCAATGTTTAAATTAGGCGTATGCATCGTACTAGTTGCAGAATTATTCAACCTAATTAGAGCGGACTAATATATCAATTACTTAGTTGTTATAACATTTAAGCAGAAAAATGTAACTTATTTTTGACAATCTGGATGAAAATCGGTCAGGCATTGCGGCCCGAAATATTAATCAATAAGATTTCAGGAAGAACAAATGCGACCCTGGGTATTGAATGCTCGACTTAAGGCGGTCATCGGGAGGTTTTGCCAATCGGCTTCTAAACACCTGACAAACTTGTCCCACATGTTTGTCACGCTACCGCGTTTTGTTGCTTTACAGTAGTTCGTTTTTTACCTGATGCGAAATTCGACACCACGAACGGTGGTTTGTTTAAGCAAAACGAAATGTAACAAGGTACATTTTACATTTAGGTAAACATTCAGTAAGGTACATTTAACATTTGGGTAAACTAATTAAAATTCGTTCATTGTCGATAAAAACGACAAATCCGTTAGTTTAAAGCCATTGCCTAGGCAAGGTACATGCATTTAGTAAACTACATATGTAATTAATATTCGCTTATTAATAGATATTTATAAATCGCATCAGCGTTATAAAAACAACAGATCCGAATAAGTTTAAAAACAATCAAATAATTACGCTAAGTTAATATCATAAAATGAATGCTGTCTATTCAGCGTATTTGTGCGGTCACACATCTGACACTCGCTTACGTAACTTCAAATGAGTACAGGAGAGTACAGAAATTCAAATGAGTTAAGAAGCCGCAACTAGCAAACAACCTATTGTTCAGATCAGCTGGCGTGTGTTTCCCGCGTGTTTGTGCATAATGCAACCCACATTTTGGACAGAATCATTAATGCAAACACGATGCGGTTGCTCACAATCGTACCATTTGTACTCAGCCGTGTGCAATATTTGGTGAACGAGTTTTTGCAGGGTGAGCCGCACCTTGAGCTTTTTAATTTAGTTGAATGTGACCGGAATACGTAGAGACTACTTTTTAGTTACTTGACTGATTTTTAGGCGTGAAAACCTCGTTCTATGCACGTACGGAAATTAAGTATGTAATAGGAAATACCCACATGGCTCATTCCCTTTAAAGGGCCCGAAAATAAAAAATTAGTATAATATAATTTATTTGCAATTTCTCCAAAACCGATTTTAACGGGGCCCATACAGAAAATATATAAGTCGTCAAACTGCTCGCAGCTGTTACTTACCCATAGCGTCTATTCTTCGTTCCGTCTACTACTCATTTTAAAACCCGAAAATATACAGAGAAAACGTAGAAATAATAAATAGTCATAACATTATATTTTGATTATGTCTCATTCTCAACACAAAACGAACATGGGAAATATCGTATAATATGTTTTAATTCCCTCATGCACGTCAGACACGGAGAAAATAAACAAAATTATCATTTAAAACCTGTCTTCATTCTCTCGCATTTCAGAACAAATAAAGAACATTTAAATCTGTTGTAATTCCCTCTCACTGTCATTTCAGAATCTGATAACATGGATATGACCAAGGTGTTGATTTGTGTGGCTCTTTCCCTCGTGCTGCTGGTCGACGTGGCGTATTCGGCGCCAACGGCCTTCCAGGAGGAATCCAACCAGTTGCTGACCATGGTCAAGCATAGTAAGTACCGAGTAGTAGGGGTCTGAGACCGGGGCCCGAATTTACCAACCCGTTCTTAGACTTAAGAATATAGAAAAGACGTAAACTGAAACAAAATACTTCGTTCGCAGATATGCTGGGTACCAATGTCACTTACGACATTAAGACATCGTTGTAAATACTTGTTAATAATCAGCCTGGCTGAATACCAAGTTTAAATTCACAGCTTTCTTAGAACAGAACAGTTTCAAAAAAAGTGTTTATTCTTAAAGTCTTGAATCTAAAGGGTGATTTGGACCAATTAATAGCTAGAGTAGCAGCCTAGCTGGGTATTGGGCTGAGTAACGTTTCTACCCGGAATGCAAATAATTATTCCGGGTACCCGTGCTGTATGTTATATAGCAGTTATTTCGTCCCCTCCCACATACAAATTAAAGGTTTTATTCTCGTGCTGATAAAAAATCGTTACTTAATTCACCATTTTGTGCATAAAAATGGTTTATGACTGAATATTTGTTATGCATTGTTCGTCTCAGCACAGCTTAAGGTCAAATATTTCTTCATCATTTTTTTCAATACAAAAATCTCTACTCAAACTAAGTCAAAATTTCGTTAAAAAACAGGATGTTGCACATGCGTTTTAATGTTTATCAGCTAAAATTTAATATTAAGATTAAGTTGAATTTGATAAAAAAAAAATTAGACCTGGGACTTGATTGAAAACATTCTCTACAATAACAAACTTACCTATTTTGATTGCCGAACGTGCAATTTATGAGTTTCAAGGTTATATATTCGTAGGCGTGTTTGTGCTTTGCTATTTAAGACTTAGGTCTGTAGAGACATCTGAAAATCAAGCACAGATGGCCAGTGCATATTATTTTATTATATATTAAATGTATTTAATTTCCAGTCGATGATAAACTAACGATGCACAGCCGACGTGATCGTCGCCATCTGCGCACGCAGCAAATTGCAATTATGGAGTTCTGTTTGAAGTTCAGGCAACGGTGCAGGTGGGTTTAGTAATCAGTAATCCACGCATGGTACGAACCTGTCAGGGAGCGAATTGTCTATGATTGGTCACATTATTGAATTTATTTCTTATTTCATGTATTCAACGATTGGGTGATTAGGTACGAACTAGCCAGGAAGTGAATTGTCTACGATTGATCGAACCATTTTCGATCAAAGTTTCTGTTCACAATCATTGTTTGATAAACTGTCACTGAGTTTAGGAGTGGGTCTATGTACTTAATTTGTTCATTTGTATACTCTGTCAACATTTTAGTAAGGCGATTACAAGAGCCAAAACAAATGCATTAATGAGGCAAAATATATCATTTGTCCATATGAATTTAAACAAAACGCCTTTGATTTAGTGTTCATTTAATTTTGAAATGATCGTAATGTTAATGAAACTAGCACCCAAGTTTCCTTGTAAAAAAATGTATAGAAGAAAACTGTTCCTAATGTCCCTTTATTTTTTTACAGACAAGACTTAGCCACCCTTCGTGAAAACATGAACGGCGATATTACAGTTGTGGTGGTAGAAAAATAGGAGTATTTAACTAATTTAGGCATTTAAAACAATTTAAACTTGCGCCACGTCTAGTGCTGAGCGACTCAATGGACTTGTCCCGGACTTCTGATCGGTCTCAACAAACAAACATGTGATACACTGTACGGATCGTACGCGATTTACTTATAAAATTGTTTTCGGCTACACCCTACAATGATACGGCGGAAGTACGTTCGACCGCGAAATATTCGAACTTTGGATGGAAGATTCACTGTTATATATTTAGCTACAAATGTAGGGATTTGTAGAGTGCTAATGATAACTGCAAGTTCTGATATGTGTTTGGATATAAGCTGGAGCAGTTTTGTAAACGTGTGGATATATCACTCGGTGTAGTTAAACTTTGCAGCAGACACAATGTTGCAAAATGGAGATCGACAGATGCGAGATGAACAACCTGAACGATTTTGTATAGATACCAAAAATGTAAAAGTAAATAATAATTTGTAATTTTGTATTATTTCTTTATTCTGGTGCTGTTTTATTCAGTCAAGGCGCCTAGCTGATATTGTGTTTATTTTTATTGATTTATTGTAATTTGCTTAACTAGGGCCTAATTTTGGGGAGGAGTTTCATGGTACCCGACCACTTCAATTTTCGGTCGTGTTTAGTAGCCTTGTTTAATATATATATATTTTTTAAAGGCGCCTTGACATGTACGTGTGACATACGTAAAACTTGTTTTGTCATTAGGGGGATAACACATTTTCATATTTTTTCCATTAAAACGTTTTTACAATAAGAACACAATCGCCCATAATAACATTAGTTAATTAAAGAATAATTATGTAGATCTACAAATATATCTATATCATTCATAACTCGGTTTTGAATACTTCAATTACTGCCATGCTACCTGTTTGTATTATTTATTAACTGAATTCCATGATATCAAATTTCTGTTTTCAGTCTCTCTTTTTCAATCTGGAAACCTGGCATCTAACTTTACCAGTGTAAATTTTGCTTTCAAACTGTGAAAAAAATCTTCGAATCTGTAACTCTTTCACTTTTCCCATATACATTGGGCTGAGAAATGTGTTGGGTCAAATGCTGTCTAGTATATAGAATAGCACCAGACTATAACATATAATTGTGTGTATCATTGTTTCTAAGTTGTTATTTATTTTGCGCCAATATTGCTGATTTCTATCGTCTAAAAGATACACGACGACAAAGTTCTTATAAGTAACTAAAGCTAGTTTGTTTTTCATAATACATTAAAGTTTGTATTTGTTCATTTTAATGAGTTATTTTCAACACGGCGTTAGCTTTGTATAAGTAGGAAAATAGTGTATTGTTTGCATAAATTTCCAATTTCATTTCCATGCAGTCCAAAATCTATTAACAAACCAAAGATTGAAAAGTAATCATTAGTAATCATTAGAAATCATTAGAAATACATGTAAAACATCTTAATGTTCTTACGAAATCAGTAATATTTACCAGCTATAGAATATTTTAGATTGTAGCTGAACTACCGAATGCCTAAAAAATTTAGTACCCTTGTTTGTGATACACGTACGGATGGCAAGATCAATTTTCCGTATTGCCCAGCTTGCTACAAACATGTGCAGACCAAGTAACATATTGCCAAAATGTACTGTACATACATACGTTTCGAAAAAGTAGCAAATAACTTTGGTCAAAAACGGACATGTAAGGCAATTATGAATATCAGATTTCGCCACCTTGACATGTAATTATGCATGTAATGCTGAATGTACGTGATGAAACAAGAATAGCTGGTTTTACAGCAGTTAAGGGTAAAAAGTATATGTCGTACATGTTGTGAACATAGTACATTAGTATTAGTTGTCTTTTAATCTTTTTTAATTTAGATCAAGGACAATTGAGATGTCGAGTATGTGATAGAATTCTAAATAAAATCCAGAGCTGGTTTTATTGCGGCTTAGACTGGTATATTGCGCTGATTAAATAAGCGCACTGGCATGTTGCCTAACGAATTGAGACATGTATGTGGTACGTGTGCAGTTAGCCGTACCGGTTTACTTGATATGACCATACATACATACAACATGTATAATGTAGTAGGTATTTAATAGTGTCTAGCGAACAAACGTGTTCTTTTAGCGAACATTGAATTTGAGTAGCTCCAAGCGTGTATAACAATATTGGTCCCAAGGGGCCACTTCATTTTCTGAAAATAAAAGCAACATACACCATTAGATACTGGAGACAAAATAAGGTATAACTACCTAATTTACTAAAATAATATGTCTTTGGACCTATTGTAATAATATAGTAACAGTACTATAATCGTTTGAACATTTGCTATTACTACGCGAAATGCATATGATTAGAGATGTCGAAAAACGGTCTTTTTGAAACTGTTTCCAGTGTATGTACATTGTTTATATTTCTGCGTTTGATCGCGTTTTAAAGATCGCCGATTGATCACGATTAGAATTTAAAGTAACAAGACAACGGATTAATGTAAAAAGTGATTCAAAAACGAGTAAACCACAAATATCACGTGTAAGTTTCTTTAAAGAATGGAGTATAACTGGTTCAATATTTAATTGGTTTTGTTTACACTTCGGTATTTTTAATTAATTCATGATATCGAGAGTTAAAGATAAGATCAGCTTTATTTTCGGATATAGCCTTGTTCGGCTATAAAAAAAATAGTATGCATGTATTTGGTAACAGGAAAGTTCGAGTTACCGCCCTTTATTGCGGACGACTTTCGTTTCTACAACAGCTTATGACTGTACCCATGTTTTGAACTCAATTTCTGTCTCTTATACGGCCTGATCGAATGATCACTAAGAACCATCATCCTTAAGTCAAATCCGCAAACCTTATGAATGTATTATTAGGTACTAAGCTGTTATTTTGTGGAAGGTTGACCTTGTTCTAGGTCACTTCTGCAAGGATTGTAAAAAATATGGACTGCGAACAGCTGACCAAGTCCAATTAGCTTCTGTGGTGTTATTGTTCATGTTAATTGGTGCATGTTGTGGCGTTATTAAGTGTACTGTTATGTGTTAACGTTCGTGTTGTTAGTTTTTCGTGATAGGTAGGCCTACTACAGTCGAGGCTTCTACTTGCTCAACGTTGCCGCTTCTGTGAAGCGACAATATCTGTGTTAACTTGGAAACAATGGTGATAAATAATATGCAAAAGACAAATAAAAACAGTAAAATTTCACAAATGTTTGTGTCTTTGTTGTTGTCACCCAGCACCCTGCAGATCTCAAATTTAACACACATAAACTATTTTATTTGAATTTGGACGTTTAATAATTACATTTTTGTACATGTTGCTCGAATACTGCAGAAAAAAATATCCGAAACTAGTCGTATCCGAATGCACATAATATGTGACAATATGGACATTTTGCCATCCTAACATTAATACGTTAATACCTACACCAACATAATCACGACAGCGCCAAGAGAATTAGGTTCATTTGTCGAGTTGCGGTTTCAGGCTCAAATCCTGAACGGCGAACGCAGACTGTTCTGTGGATCTTATTTTGCACCAATCGCTAAATCCACTTTAGTCTGGTTCACGACACAATGTGTTAGTATCAAGTGCTACAAAAGATTGAGTCAGTAACCAGACTAAATATAACAACATATGGACAAAATAATGCGGACGTACTTATCGGCTTTCCGATGTAAAAGAAGCAACACACGTAGAAATTATAAGTGCTTTGATTGGTCAATTAAACAAAGTTACGCAACAACAAAATTTTCAAAATCAGCCAAATGCGCGTTTCGTCTCAGTATTAACGTACAGTTTTATTTACTCGATCGTTCCACGCTGTTTTTTCACATTCACTCGAGTACTTTCCGGACGCTAAACATTTTGTTCACATTAGTCCGACCGACATTCTGTTTACGTCTACACAAATGTTGCCATTATATATGCACCAAAGACAACATATGTACCGAACCAATGTATTCGGACACTTACAAAAAAAGTCTTGCAGTGGCTGAATTTTTAGAGGCAGGACAGCGTATTTTTTGGCAAAGCGTTAGAAGACTTTAGAAAAATGTTTTTTTCTGCTCTACTGTAGAAAATGCTGTCAACAAATTAATCGCATGCCATAAAACAATATCTGGCAAATCCATTCGGTCCGTTTATAGTGCACAATAACTGTACTGTATGTATTTCGTTGGAATTTAAGCTATATGGGCCGGGCTGTTATGGGAACGGGTCTTTTGCAATAAATTATTTAGGTGCATTTTTTCGGGAAGAAAATCTGATTTTGGCGGTAAACTTTTGATCCACTTTCAACGAAACTGAAAATAGGCACACCCATCTACAATAAATATGATAATTGCACTAGATGACACTTTTTTACCGAATATATGGCAGCGTATATATTGTGTGGTTAAACAAAGACTATTAATATGTTTATTATACAATCTCGTGCGCAGATCTCCGTTGAAAAACATTAATATCCAGTTGAATAAAAATTATCATACATTAGCAACGAAATGACTCTGTACTTTATTATGACGTATAATATATGCCTATTATAGCGCTCGTGTATCAAAACATATGGTTCGACATACAACAATTTATGTTATTTTGTTACCAATCCCGCGCCCTATGCAAATAAAAAAGTGGGTCGTTAGCCTGTATATTTTGCTACTGTTTTTTTTATTAATTTTATTTTTATTTAAATGGACTTTGGCTACAAAAATGGCCTCACGAAGGCAATAACATAAAAAAGATATGAATTTCTGACATTAATTTATGAGCATACTATAAAGGTTAAAATAAGGTATAGATAATTGGAAAAGGGTTCACATATTCAGAGAACACGTCATATGATATAGGCTGTGTTTGTTTTGCCCTTTTATTGTTTGCATTTTGACGTCAGAGAACGATACACGAATGCTATATGAATGGTAAATTTTGGACAGATAAGAATTAAGTAACAATTAGTGCGTGTGAGATAATGAAACGCTTTAAATATAAAACACAAAAGGTCATTGTGGGCAATTTTAGTGATAAAGCTTAAAACAATACGTTTCGACACTATCATTATTTCACCACAGATATTTCACTCGTTAATTCACAGTTCACAATTACTATTTTGGCCATTTTCGGAGGGCCAGGAGAAGGGAAACTATCATGCAGTATTTTAAAGGAACTATGTGTACGAACATGTTTTCTCCTTCAGCAGTTGTTATGTTATTATCTTACAGAAATTAGCAATGCAAAGGCATTTGCAATAAAAACAATGACTAATTTACTACATTATGAGAATGATGATAAAAACAAAATTCTTGACAAAAGGAAACACAGAGTGCTTAATGGGTATTAAACTCAAATGTCGGAGTCATAAGAACCAATGACAATTGATAGCGCTCTAACCAATTGCGCTATTTTGACTTGCGAAAATGTATGTTCATGCTACTGTATGGTTATATAATAAAATTGTAAGATACCCACAAATCTGACGACAAAGTGTAAACAAAACAGGGCCAAACAAACACGACCTAAATTAAATTTAAAGGAAACATTCTCAGAATGCATACACTCTTTCCCCATTATATTTACATTATTTTAACCTTTTCAGCTTTTTTTCACTACAGTTGCCCCCTTCTGGCCCTTCCGTAGACATGTCCCCTTTAATTCAAGCTGTATGGACGACACAATAATTGTTTGATGTAACATTAGGTATATTGAATTAAATACTTATTTGATCAATGGCGACGGATATTACAACCAAAACATACCAAAAGTAGCACCGACTTTCCATCCGCCGTTTTGGCACTGCGTTAGGGTCGCTGCAATGTAGACTTCAGCCAAGTTCAGACGCTGATGCCGATGCTGGGCAGAGTACGAAAGCGCACCTATTCTTCGAATAGTAAAGCTAAAAATCAACAAAACTCTTGCCTCCTTGTATTTTAGGAAATGCTTTTAAACAGATCGATCATGCTACATATTGCACAAAAACACATACATGTACGAGAGACAAAACAGAGGCACAGTTTCAAACCATTTAGTTTATTTTTACAAAAATATATTCATAACAAGGCAACAATTATTCAATAATAACAATATTTCAACAAATAGATAATGTAGATACAAAAGACCATAACCTGAATCACATGATAGGACAAAACTAGTGAATAACATATACAAAACATTCTGCATCACAAATGCATACCTGCATTACATGTCATATCACATGTTAATGCATACCATGTTAACATAAGTATTTTACCCAAGGACCCTATCGGAAATAAGCGTTTGGGCTTTTATGGGCCATCCTAGCTCACTACACACGTTGGTATCTACACTCATCAAAAGTTGTAACGCACCAAATGGAAATTGTTGTATTTTCTTTATTTATAAGACTTTCAGCTGCACGATGGTAAACATGAAATTCTTTCGTAATCTTTTCCAATATTTTTTCGGTATGAACAAATGCACGTATAACTCAAATAATCATAGCTGACATTTCAAGCTGAAATTCTTATAAATAAAGACAATACAATAATTTCCATTTGGTGCGTTATAACTTTTGCTGTGTGTATGTATGATGTTTCATTACAATATCTCAATTCATTCTCGAGTTATTGAGCGGAAACCCCTGTTTGATGCCGAAATTATGTTCAGGGCCCGTATTTCACCAATCCATTATTAGACTTGAGAATAAAGAACAGACTTAGACTCAAGAAAACAACAACTTCTGTTTGCAAATATTCAGGGTATCAATGTTGCTTATGTCATTAACAAATAGTTCTTAAATAATACTGAATGGCTGTAATTAGAGTGGGTGAATACCATGTGTGATTCAAAATTTTACAGCACTTTTAGAACAGTTTAAAGAATATTCTTTATTCTTAGTCTTAAGTCTAAGAAAAGGTTGGTGAGGACGGGCCCTCTTTGGCTCTGTTAAAACCGTAAACTGTAATTATTAAGAATGCATGTGCACCAAATCCGCCTTTTTCATCCACCCAAGTCATTCTATATATACTGCGTTTAAAACTTTCTAAACTCGTGGTTATTTCCAAATTAACAAAAGCCAGGAAGTTGTTGAATAGCTGACATGCTATCTTGATGTTATCAACTGATTACACGGTTATTTGGCAAACATTACAGATGGCAATCTTTGTTACACATGACGTTCAACAATAACTTATTTGGAAGAAAACCACACTGGTAAGAAGATTTGTTCAATATTACCATAACATAACGAGTAACTCACTATCAGTTAAATAATTTTTTGCAAATTTTGACCAACATTTTTAGGATTTTGTTTCAATGTGTATAAGGAAAAAATGGAAATTTTCGTTGAAAATTAGTTCAAAATTTCCATAACAAAACAAGTAACACACTATCAGTAAAACAATGTTTTGCAAATTTTGACGAACACTTTTTGGGGTTTTGTTTCAATGTTTAAGGAAAAAATGGAAATGTTCATTGAACATTATTTCAATATTTCCATAACATAACGAATAACTCACTATCAGTTAAACAATGTTTTGCAAACTTTGACCTACACTTCTTAGGTTTTTTTTTCGGTGTATAGGGAAAAAATGGAAATGTTAATTAAAAATTAGTTTAATATTTCCATAACATAACAAGTAACACACTATCAGTAAAACAATGTCTTGCAAATTTTGACCTACACTTTTGGGGGTTTTGTTTCAGTGTATATGGAAAAAATGGAACTGTTAATTGCTGTTTTTTTTATATCCTTGATTTAAAGGTCTGAGATTTCACAGAACTTCTACTGGATAAAGTGACGGACAATTTAGGCTAATGAAGTCCCATAACTCTTGCATGCATTAACATGTCCAAACACTTACTGATTATCTGTTGCAAGATTGTACTTTACTACAACAGTAAATATATATACTTGTACAATATTTTATCATAACAAATCAGTTCACTTTGTATTGCTCACCTAATTAACATATGAGGCGTGTCGTGGGAAAACCGGACTTAATGCATGTGCGTAAAGTGTCGTCCCGGTTTAGCCTGTGCAGTCTGCACAGGCTAATCTGGGATGGCACTTTCCGCCTACAGTGGATTTATGTTTGGAAGAGACCTCCTTAAAACAGAAAATACCATAAAAGCGGAAAGTGCCGAACTGGATTAGCCTGTGCGGACTGGACGCGCCACATATATGTTTGGTATAAGCAAAGGCATAACTTGGAGTATTAAATCTGAAGAGAATGTAAAGATAATTAACAAGTACTGTTTTCGTCCAGGTCAGAAGAAAATATAGAAAGAAAATGCAACACTGTAAAATAAAACAAATTAAATTACCAAAAAATATTCTTATGTACAGTCTGTGGATACAATAACATCGTAAATTGCAAGGTCATTGTTTTGTGTTCCTGTTCGGGAACTGGGATGTTTACTTTGCAATCTCCAAAAGTACAAGAAAAACATAATATATTTATAAAGTTTGTAAACACATAACTGTCATTCATTGGTTCTCCAATTTTAGCATTGTAAGAAATCTGATATATTAACTTGACATCCACATAAAAATACAGTATATTTCTGGCACGTCCATAAAAGTGCATGAGGCAATAATTTCATACAGTTTTGTTACATGCAAATTTACAACATACGTATATTACAAAATGGCAACTGTGCAACATGATACTGACAAAGACTGACTTAGGGTTTGAAGAAAAAATCAAACCAAGAAAATTTAATTTTGATTATCCTTAGTATGAAAAAAAAATGGTTTGGAACTGATTTAAGTCACAGTTAAATTTAGTGACCCACAATTGTTTCTAGAGTCAAAACTAAGGGTCTGGAGTTAATTTCACAAGTAGATTTATCAATAAGTAGTGGATTTATAAACGAGGAGTGGATTTAACCACCAGGATTAGATGTATCAATCAAGAGGGAATTTATCAATCAGGTGTTGTTTTATCAATTAGGCATTGATTTATCCATCAGGAGTGGATTTATCAATCAGGAGTGGATTTAACCACCAGGAGTAGATTTATCAATTAGGAGTAGATTTATTGATCACGAGTAGATTTATGATTCCGGAGTGGATTTATCATTCAGGAGTAGGTTTCAGCAATAAAGAGTGGATTATCAATTAGGAGAGGATTTGCAATCAGGAGAGGATTTATCAAATATGTTTTAATAAGATAATCAGGTGTGAAATTCAACAGCAAGCAGTGGAACTTGACACGGGGAGTTGGCTAAATGAGTAGATTTAACAATAAGAATTTGATTTTTAGCAGCAGAAGCAAATGTAATAAATTGGACTTGTGTTACAATAAGCTGATTGAAAATCAGAAGTAGTTGTTTTACAGTCAGCTGGAGTTGATTCATCATTTGTGTAAAAAGGAAATGTGGAATATTTTTAGTTGGAGATTTTTATCAAAGGAATTACAGCATTTTTAGAATAATTGTCATATGATTCAGTAAAATGGTATATATTTTTTAAATGTGCATGCTGCAACCTAAAACTTCTTAAAATGTGCTACATTTGACGTTTAAATTTCCTTACTACTAATATAGTGTAAACAGCATTGTAATATCTTGTTGCTTTTCAATCCATATAAGGTTGTTGCACCAATGGATAAGTATAAAAAAATAACATAAACCTAACTGTAACTTACACGGTCATAGAACTAGGCTTGCACCAAAACTGGTACAAATGATAATGCAGTTTATCCATTTGGTAAATGGATCTTTCCTCACACAAAACAAAACCTACAATTTTTAGGTAAATTGATCTTTCCTTACAGAATTGTAAGATGCTCTGCAGAAAAAATAAACAAAGGGAAATAACTTTTAAAGGGCATCAACTCCATATATACTGTGATTTGTTACGACATATAAAATGTTTTAAAAGTGTTAACAGAATGAAACCTATTTGACAAAAATTAATCCATCAAAATCTTCTTAAGAGAAACAATCTACAATACAAAGTAGCACAAAAAGTTTCCCTATTATGCCAGGGAAAATAAAGAATCACCTTAAAATCAAATTATTCTATAACAAAACCAATATAAGATGTGCCTAGTCATTTAAACTATAAATTAAAAAAATAAAT
Source organism: Congeria kusceri (assembly GCA_027627225.1). NCBI lineage: Eukaryota > Metazoa > Mollusca > Bivalvia > Myida > Dreissenidae > Congeria > Congeria kusceri. The sequence goes on along the minus strand of CM051029.1, from coordinate 40,389,512 downwards.
AAAAAGAGTTATTTTAAATGAAAACATAACTTCTGCTTCTACTGTTTTTGATAGAAGATGGAATTTAACTCCAGGTCCTGATTTCTAAAACATTCTTAAGTATGTTATTAGCTAAAGCTCACTTTTTTCATTAATAATTGCAATGAAGTGTGCATTAATAATATTGTAAAGACATATATCATCTTAAACAAAAACTTTAGAATAATAATCTTGATTGATGAAATAAGAGACTTGAGTCTGTAATTCTTAGGACGATTAGAGAAACTGGACCGAGTATTTTTTATTTCTTGTAAATTATACAGTTAGCTTAAAAGCAATGGTATTGCTCTGTAAATGACAAACTATGGTCTAACTCTGTATAAACATTTGTTTTAGAAATCGAACTAATTTGTGTTCTAGCGCTATTGATTTAAAAATATGTTTACAACTTACCAATAAATAGCTAGCAGAAAAAAGGTGGACAAAAACAAGTGCTGATAAAATATATAAGATAAATATATATATATGTAAAAGAACAGCAAAAATACAAGCTCTACATTCTACAAATATATAGTGTAAAATAATATATATTATTATGTAAATATATGTAATTTATTCATAATACTGATTGCCCCACCACCATTTGACACTCAAAAGTAAATATAATACTAATGGATACATATGATACATGATCAAAACAAATATCAATTGTGTATATACTCTATGATTCAAAATTATTTGACACTATTCAATGTCTGAAAAAGCATAACACACTACTTAAAATAAGAAATCCAACAGCATAATGTAAAAAAAAAAAATTGACATAAAATTAAAGAATTTTATGAACTAAAATTACAAAATAATTTTGATAGGCTATAAACACTCAATATATAACGAAACTATTGTTTTAGAAGTTTTTCTTTAAATACATTTACAAAAAAAGGTTATTCATTACTGTAAATTATTAACTTCACGGTGGTCTAAATTTTGTGTTTTTCGTGGTCCACGAGTAGCATGAATTTAAAACCCATCGGAATTAGGCATTTGTCAAGAATGCGCAAAATTAGGACATCGGGGAAATAAAAAGACTTTACAGTAACTTTAGGTAACCGAGTAGTCATCCATCAAAAAACATCATCATTACATTCACATGGCACTAAAAGGTGTGTAAAAAAGCTACTACAATCAACTCAGACATAAATGTGGCATAAAACTAAGGTTATAAAATTATCCTTAATACTTATTATCACAGATGCTTTCAACATTTATTTTAGCATTCAATTTAGTTTTGAAAATATAAATTGTGCAGAGTTTAAGAGGACAATTCACACACACACATTCGAAATGAAATTCACAGTAAGTATTTTACTTTGATTTTTACAAATCAGCATATACTTAGCCCAATTATCATATCAACTGAACAAAAATCAAGAAAATCAGGAAAATACTAGATACCACTTAAACTGACCGCAAACCAGTATTTCGCAAAAAAAAGATACCCTCCGGCCTAAACAAACAAATTACAATTATCATACGAAAGTCTTTCGAGGGAACGACTTCCCGAAAATACATTTCATCAAAACTATTAATTCCTACCCATTTTATGAGAGGGCCTTTTAAAGATGATATAATGTTTTTAAAACCCTAGCACTATAAAGACGCACATGTTTTTGTGAACATAAATTAAGTACAATAACACAGTTTATTTTTTCAATTCAAACAGCACTAATGGAACACTAAAGGGAGGTAATTAACAGAAGTTAACTAGCACACAGTCACTAAAGAGTTGTCTACCTGTAAGTAATGTAATAAAGGTTAATATTTTAGACAAGTCATGACTTAACAATTTGTTCGTTTTTTTTCTATCTAATTCTATTACTTTATATCATAGATATGATATTCAAGTGTTAACTATCATTCTGTATTTTGTTTCACTTGCAATATATTTCTGGTATTCCTCCCTTTTACCAAGCATCCATTTCTCACAATAGACACAAGGCATTCCCACAAACCTCATTTTCTACACAGAACTATGAAAAATGACTAATTGGATGACATAACGCAAATATGGCTGTGAATAAAACATTGAAAATAACCCAAACTGGGACTTGAGACAGCACAACCTACATATAGCCTAGCAGACATGGCAAAAGACCTGCCGGACATTGCCCGAAAAAATGTCAAAAGGCTGGCGGTAAAATCAGAGAAGTCGGACTTACTGTCCAGTATTTTTTTTCGTATTCTTAAATATAATATGTATTTTATTTTTGATTTAGGCCGATGGATTTTACAACTAACCTGTTTTTTTTCCCCTTCCGTAGGACAGTCTGGCCTGTAAATTTGGCTGGCAGCTTCCTACCCCTTTATAAGAGCTTACAAGAATACTCCATTTCAATGGTTTGGACTTCAATCCCTTTGCAGGATAATGTACATAAAAACATCAAATGGCTCGGATTATTTTCTGAGATCGTTAGAAAACTAAGCAATTAAAATTCCGGCGCTTCTGGGACCTCGTCAAATTTCTTCTCTATGTCTTCATACGAGACACGCGAGATCTGTTTCTCTGCGAGCTTCTGTCCAAGGTGGCGCAGCTGCATGAGATAGTCAGAGTGGAACATGCCGTCCGTGTAGTCCATGAACCGACGATAATCATCCTGAAGTTCCTGTCAAGGAAAGCAGCAAATACCATAAAACAATACTCTGAAATACGTTTTCACCAACCTATTCTTAGACTTAGGAATTAGACTAAAGAATATTCTTGAAACATTTCCGTTCTAAGAGCGCTGCATATTTTAATCTTACTTGGATTTCACCTACTCAAATTACAGCATACTTTACTTATAATGATTTGCTAATGACAAGAGGAGCATTTGCACATCTGGGGCAGAAAGTACTATTCATGTTTTTACTAATAATTAATGCATAATTTATTTAAAACAGTAATTCAAACGATATCCTTGAAATACATTTGGTGCAATTAGCAATAAAAATTAATGTTAAATAATAATTAATATCTTATTTTATTTTGTATGGTAAAGACGTTCGCTTTCTTTATTGTATATAGGTTACTATATACTAATTTCATATCTAATGTCCATTCAAAATAAATATTTTTAATAGTAAAAGTTCATAAAGCATATATAATAATCAAAAACACACTATGAAATGTATTCCAAACAAATTTAGTTCAGAAATGATCCATTAAATATCTTCATTCTATTGATACGTTGTTCATGTATGTTATTAAATGAAACAGGAAAAAGGCTACACAGGTACCCTATATGAAATCCAATATTCCCCAAATAAGTTTGGTGAGCCATTCTTTTTATTAATGTTTTGGTTTAAATATACATTGGTGCATGTCTGTGCTAAATTTTAAGAAAATCTGTCGTTTGGAACAAAATATGTATTTGATAAAAATCAAGTTTCAGAAAGCATTATTAGTTCTCATTTGAAACACATAAATGTCCAGTCAAATTCATTACTTAAGCAATGAATGTAGGTAAAACGTTTTTATTTTTAACATACACATGTACCGTATATTGCCACACAAAGCATGCACAAACATATCAGTTGAAAGAACCATAACCTTGTTTGAAAAATAACTATCCTATATAATTAAAACATTGATAAAAATCCAAACTGAAAAAGGGGCTTCGACAGGTACCGTATTCAAAACCCAATATTTCCGGAACAAGGCCTGTGACCCCTATTTTTTAAGACTGTTTTTGTTTCAGTATACAATGACGCATGTATGTGGGATTTAACAAAATCTTTTAACAAAATCTGTCGTTTGGAACAATTGATATTTGTATATTTGATAAATTGTTGATGTTTTCACAGGCAAATTTAATGCAAAATTCACCTCGTTAAGCGTCCATTACCAGTCATTTGGTTAATGATAACTGTAGATAAAGCGCGTTTTATCATTAAACTGCACTTGTATATTACCAAATGGAACATTTAAAAAAAAGATGCATTTAAAAATCTCAATATTTGTTTGAATATAAACAGTTTATATAATTCAACATTCTAAGTAACACAAACTGAAAAATGGCTTCCACAGGTACCTTATTCAAAATTCAATATTTCCGGAGAAAGGACGGTGACCCCTATTTTTAAGACTGTTTTAGTTTTAGGATACATTGATGCATGTTTGTGCCAAGTTTTAAGAAAATCTGTCGTTGGAAAAAAATTGAAGGAAATTGTTGTGAACGTCTTTAAGATTAACATTTGAATTTACTTGACAGACTTTCTTTAAACAAGAGATGTTTGTAAAACATGTATGCCTCCCGACTTGCAGCCAAGTTGTGAATATGTGCAATTGTTAAGAAATGTCTTTTTATATGCAATCCCAAGCGAGGTCTCGATATATGGTATCTATGTATGAAGTTTCATTAAAATATCTCGATGCGTTCTCAAGTTATTGAGTGGAAACCGTTTTTCTATTTTTTAGTAATTGTGACCTTGACCTTGACCCCACCCACCCCATATGAAATCTCAAGAGAGGTCTCAATATAAGGTATCTATATATGAAGTTTCATTAAAATATCTCAATGCATTCTCAAGTTATTGAGCGGAAACCATTTTGTTATTTTTGGCAATGGTGACCTTGACATTGACCCCACCCACCCCATATGCAATTCCAAACGAGTCTTGATATAAGGTATATATGTATAAAGTTTCATTAAAATATCTCGATGCATTCTCAAGTTATTGAGCGGAAACTGTTTTTCTTTTTTTAGTAATGGTGACCTTGACCCCACCCACCCCATATGCAATCCCAAGCGAGGTCTCAATATAAGGTATATATGCATAAAGTTTCATTAAATTATCTTAATGCGTTCTCGAGTTATTGAGCGGAAACCGTTTTTCTATTTTTAGCAACGGTGACCTTGACCTTTGACCTCAAAATGTATAGGCGTCTTCCTTTCCTCGCAAGTAACCAGCATACCAATTGTCATAATCATAGGTCAAAGCGTTCTCTAGATATTGTGCGGAAACGAAATGGTCTACGGACAGACCTACCATCCGACCGACCGACCGATGGACAGCTGCAAAGCAAGATACCCCAACTTCTTTGAAGGGTGGCATAATAATGTTAGCATCACATTCACAATATACTTCATTGTTGCATGTACTTCATTTTTTATTTGTTTTAAGCAGTTGGATGGTTTTTTTTTCAAAATTCTAACGTAAATATCAGGCATGTCGTGGGAAAACTGGGCTTAATGAACGTGCGTAAAGTGTCGTCCCGGATCAGTCTGTGCAGTCTGCACAGGCTGATTTGGGGCGGCACTTTCCACTTTTATGGTATTTTCGGTTCCAAGGAAGTCTCTTCTAAACATAAATCCGCTGTAGGCAGAAAGTGTCGTCCTGGATTAGCCTGTGCAGTTTTCAATATATGATTTGAGTTTTGTCAGTCATTTATTTTAAATTAATTGAGTAAATGATGTTTTAGAATTGGATATTTACACAAATACATGCCTTATCTGTTGCTCTGGTCAATTTTATAGACTTACCCTGAAATCATGTTCCACAGTTTTACTGCTCTGATCAATGTTATAGACTTACCATGAAATCATGTTCCACAGTTTTACGGTGCTCTGATCAATGTTATAGACTTACCCTGAAATCATGTTCCACAGTTTTACTGTTGCTCTGATCAATGTTATAGACTTACCCTGAACTCATGTTCCACAGTGTTACTGCTCTGATCAATTTTATAGACTTACCCTGAAATCATGTTCCACAGTTTTACTGCTCTGATCAATGTTATAGACTTACCCTAAAATCATGTTCCACAGTTTTACTGCTCTGATCAATGTTATAGACTTACCCTGAAATCATGTTCCACAGTTTAACTGCTCTGATCAATGTTATAGACTTACCCTGAAATCATGTTCCACAGTTTTACGGTGCTCTGATCAATGTAATAGACTTACCCTGAAATCATGTTCCACAGTTTTACGGTGCTCTGATCAATGTTATAGACTTACCCTGAAATCATGTTCCACAGTTTTACTGTGCTCTGATCAATGTTAAAGACTTAGCCTGAAATCATGTTCCACAGTTTTACGGTGCTATTGACTTACCCTGAAATAATGTTCCACAGTTTTACGACTTAACTTGAAATCATGTTCCACAGTTTTACGACTTACCCTGAAATCATGTTCCACAGTTTTACGGTGCTCAATCTCACGCAACCATTTTCTCTCCAGGATGTCATACCTGCAAACAGGAAATAATGCTTTAGTTATTTCACCGTTATTTCATAGTTCTTTTAGGTACACTTATTTCATGGGTATTTCATAGCTATTTTACACATAATTCACAGTTGTTTCATGTGTATTTTGTAGTTATTTGACATTGTTTTCATAATTATTTCAAGGGTATTTAAGTTATTTAATATTTATTTTATAGTTATTTCACAGGTATTTCATTGCACAAATGTCATACTAGTAAATGAGAATAACTAATGCTACATCAGCTATTGCATAGATGTTTTGTATTTTACCCTCTTGTAAACAGAAATCATTGGATTTCACATAGAAATTGGATCTGGCATTTATCACTTAAATACAACTTCAGTTAAGATTTCCATCAGGAGCTTTGTGAATACCAGCCCAGGGCCCTAAAACTACCAGTGCTTAGTTGTTAAAAACGTCTCACCTCTCGTTGCATCGTTCAATGTCTTTCTGGTGGAGTTTAGCCACGCGTTCCGCCTCCTGTCTGGCAATCTCCTCCATCTCACGACGGGTCTTCTCGATGGTGTTACGCTCGCGAATGAGGTATTTTTCCTAGAAAGCAAACATATATTTACCAGTTGGGAAAAGGCAGATATGTACCAGTTGGGAGGTATTTTTTCCTACAAGGTAAAGTTAACATTCAGGAACTTGTTGAACAAACATAAGCCAAAGCTGCACTAAAATAAGAAAGCTTACAACATCTTTTTCGCAGTCACGAATTATGTATTTTTCCAAGACGGGATATAGTCCTCAATGTGTTAGGGAACTTATACACAAATGAGCTATTGTTCAAAGAAGGAAATGGTATAGGAACAAGTTGGGAAAAGAAAGTCAAATGAGGATTTTTCCTAGAAGGAAAGGCTTTGAAATGTGTTGAGAAAAGACGTGAATAAAAGGCTCACAAATTGGGTATTTTTCCTAGAAGGGAAAGGTGTAGGACCAGTAGGGAAAAGAAAAGTCAAAACTGCACTAAAACAAGATTCTTTTATAAATGTTCCGCCCTGAGCAGCTTGTCATTAAGTTCAGTTAAGCATACACATTATAGTCATTATATAGACAAATATACGAACATTTAGAAAAAGAATAGTTAAAAAAAAATAGAAGACCTTTTTCTATGTTTTCTGAAACATCTCTATAAAACGTTTTTTTAAGCTGGCTAAATTCAAGTTTCATAAACTTTAAAGCAATCAGGTGATGCTTTTGATTCTTCTAAACTGGTGTTTTCTAACCTTAGCCACTCGCAATGCCTCGGCTATAGCCTGCTCTTTTTCTACTGCCGCCTCGTGTCGCAACTTTCTTGCCAGTTCTTCACACGCTACTGCCACAGCTTCCTCCTTTCGTCTAGAAGAATAACATGTACCAGAATTTGCAATGATCTGTTATGCTATGTAGTAAAAGACTGCACAATAACAGTAAATGATACCCTGAACATGTCACAAAATTTAATATCTTCCATTTTGTCACGACAAGAAAATTACATTTACCAATTTTTGCAAAGATTTGTGTTTTTGTTCCACCAATTTCTGGCAATTTAAATTTTGTTTTTATTTTGTCCTAGAAAATCACATGTTTCTCTGTTCACCTAGAAATTTACAATTACCTGGTACCAGATTTGAAAGATTTTTTTGTTTCTTTTCTTCCCTAGAAAATACATTTACCAGCATTTAAAATAAAAAAATTTAAGACCAAACGAAAGTGTACAATAACCACAGGCAACTTTTTGCAGCAAATACCTGCAAACTTCATAGATCTGGATAATTGATAAATTGATTGGTTGGATTGTGGCATAGTTGGTTGGTTGGTGTGTTGGTTGACTGGCTGTTTGGTAGGTTTTTTGGATGGTTGGATTGCTTGCTTACTTGGTTGACTGAATGACAGGTTAGATGTTGGGTTAGTTAATTTGTTAATAATCAGTTGATTGATTCATTAGTTTACTGATTGGTCAAAATAATGATCAATTTAGAAACCTTTCCGCCGCCTGCCATTGTTGGTTTAGAGCCTCTTCTTTCTCTCGTTCAAACTTTCGAGTCAGTTCCCTCTCCCGTTCTTCTTCGGCCCTGTTGCGTTGTTCCTCCACCCGTCTCTGAATGTTCTCATAATACTGTAACAATTGAAATATTCTTCAAAGTTCATGTTGTTGTGATACTGAAGCCATGGAAGTTAACGACGAAGTCCTCATCACAGTGTTGGAAAAAAAATAGCATGTGTGCAAAATCTTCATTTGCAATATTTTTTAAGCTTTCTCCACATGTTTTAGTGGCTTCTGGATACAATTATTACCTCGTTCACTTTGAAAAGTGAAATAATTGTATTTCAAACACTTTTTGATACTTCAGTGAAATAAAATAAAAATTAATATACTTAAAAATAAAAGCAGGATTGTATTTTACATCAGCAGTATTGTTTTCAATCTTTAATAGGACATCATTATCATTCTGTTAGATATTTCACAATTGCCTTCATAATGAGGCCAACAAACAAAGTTCTGTGTCTCGGGTAATCCAACCTTACCTAGCGAAAACCCCAACCATCAATGTTTTTGATCGAAATGTGTCTTCAAAAAAAGAGTAAAAAATCCCAACCTACATAACTTTTTTGAGTCCGTTGCCCAAAACACACAATTTATTTTTGGCCTCACTACTATAATTTTAATTTAAAAACAAAACAACTAGTAAAGTAAAACTGAGATTCACAATTTAAAACCTTACTTCCTTCTGATTCCTCAGAGCCTTGTTCTTTTCATTGTCTTTGTCTTCTTTTAGACGTTTCAGAGCCGCTTTTAGTTCCCGCGTGGCGCGTTCTTCAGCATCGTCAACTGCTGTCTGAAGTTCTCGTTCGTGTTCTTCTTGATAGTCCCCAGCTTTTGTTGAAACCATATGTGCACCAAGTTCTGTAATATAACAATGGCAGGTTTGTGTTTCACATCAGTATCTTGGCCATAGGTTAAAATGTATTTAATATGCATTTTTATGTTTCATTTTGCACAACTCCAAACAATGTGAGAACATATATAAGCTTAAACAACAATAAAACAAGTCTGAATACATAATGACATGATCTGTTTTAATTAGTTACAATTATGCTGTTTTTACTTTTTTTTCTTTTTTTTTAAATGTATTTTAATTATTACAAATTACAATTGCAATGAATTTGTTGTTTAATCACAATTAGTATTACCATTTCTTGTCTTATTTCTGTTCATTGCTTCTTTAAATTTAACAGATTTTGACATTTTTACTTAAAGTAATATTTATATTCTTGTATATAATAAACAATAAATTTCACCAAACGGTTTAATAAAATTTGATCTGTATTAAACAAAATAAATAAAATATTTGTACAAATTTATTTAATACTAAATTAAATATCCAAATTCAACACATTGAGTCTTAATCAAATTTGTTTATGTTAATTATTGCCTGCAATGAAGTCAATTTGAGCTGAAATTGAGCCCAAAGTCAACAAATAAATATTCACCGAGATTAATATTTCACATCCACAAAATGAGCGAATGTCAACCCATTTTATCATGTTTACACTTTAGTTTAAAGAACGAAGATAGAATTTAACACTGCATAAAGGTGAGCAAATAATCCTTTTGATATGTTGCAGAATTATCAGGAAATAGCTTTGGATAGCTGATAAAACTTGCCGATTGTGCGAATAGATCGAGCTTACCCACGATGTTTGAATGGGCGACACGCTGAGTCGACAGTGTGGTTTTATTTAACATTCTTTCGAGAGTCTCGTAAGGGTTGCGACTTTTCTTAGACAATGCGCTGTACGACATTTTTTATGGAGAATTTGACTGCCAATTTTTTGGCAGAGAAATCTACAAAGCCGGAAGTTTACATGTTGCTTGGACGAAGAGTGTAAAATGCGGATAAAGATGTGGCGGTTACATTCCACTTGATTTATTTTATATAAATGACAAAATGCGAATTATAAATGTTAAAGGGTCTATGTCAGTGAAAAGGGCCTCAATGGGGCAATTTCTTTAAAACAAATCAGAAATTAAGACTTTAATACTGTCATATAATAACGGTTAAAATAAGGTATATAATATGGGAAAAGAGTTTTGGCATTCTGAGATAAAAATCAAACTATGACACGGATTCTGTTGCCCTTTTCATGTTTACGTTTTTACTTCAGAATTGTGAGTATTTTGGATGACCATAGTTTACACACTTTTTCTTACAAAGCAGAAAAGCGCAGTTGGTTAAAGTGCTGTCTACTATCCTTTCTTCATATAACACAGTCGAGAATTCGATACCTACTTGGGAGTTTAGTTTGTTTGTTTTCAAATATTTTTTTAAATCAAATATCTCCTTATGTATCCAATTATCTGTTCTTTATGTAGTGTATATGTGTTAGTATAGTGCATTTATATAATATAATTTCATTTATAGTGCAAGAGGAAACCAATTTTTCGTTGGCATAGTCCCTTTAAGTTAATTTAAACTATTGGGACCAGCATATAAGCATACTTTTCTGACTTACAGTGGGATTTGACGTAATGTCCGTTGCATTACTGTGGCTTATAAAATGATTAACTCTAACTCTGGCTGAGAGTATCCAGCTGTTACATTGTTGAATTTTCAACAATTTAGGAATATACATTTGCATAATTTAATAATGCAATGCCTCTGGTGATATAATTTAAGTTTTTACTTATATAAATTAAGTTTATGAGTTAGCGAGTAGTACAAAGGAGAAAGCACCGTTTTTAACATATTTCATCGCATGTTGTTGATTGATTTGGCAACAGGCTTAAATGCGCCGATTACATACTATTAACGGAATAAAGGAGAGAATCCGAACAACTGAAGGATAACTTCTTTATTTTCGTCAAAATGCATTTTTGCAGTTCTTATACTAGCCGATTGACAGAATCAAACTCCTCAAAGCGGTTACTACCCCTTTCGGTTAGCAGCGATCTTGAGTTATGCTCGGAACTTGTCAAATCTCTGCGCAGAGGTTGTGACAGAACAAGGCACTTCTTCCGATTATTTTATCTGTATCTTACATTTAACAACTTATACAAATTGAACAAAAGGCAACACTGAGAATATGCATGAGGACACTCTAAGTTAACTTACTGCTGTAGTCGCCGTATTTCGAGTGCTCCATGAGGTCTTTCACCATGTGCACGCGATGGGTGGCGAAGATCCGGAGAGGGTGGTCGTGGGTGTAAACCCTCTCCAGGCGGTCCATTACCTGTTTGCTAACCATCGTGGTTATTCTGTCATAACAACAAAAAACGATATAATACCAACTGCGAGCTTCTCACGTAAGACTTTACGTACATGCACTTATCAATATGCGGGCATATACGGGACTTTAGACTGAAACCAATTTCCGACAGGCGGGAATTTGACACGCCGAACGATTCCGGGTGGACATTTGCTACACCAATTAAGCATCCCCCATTGAGGAGATTTAGACAAAAATGCTTGGCTCTAGGGTAGGGTGGGGACTTAGACCCCCCAATTACAATTAGTTAAATTCACCTGGTTTTGCCAGCCGCTCCTCCCCCCTGGGTAAAAATATTGAAAGCTGCAAAACAAGAAGTTTTCTTATCACGTCACACGCTTTTCGTACTAGGCAGGATGGCATATTTTGTGACTTCACGATCAAGCCTTCTCCGCATATACGTCGTGATTGTTTTGTAACATTTAACTCAAACTGTTAAGAAACAATAACCCATTCTAAAATATTTTTTTTCGTTTGTCTTCGTTTTAAACAAGTGTTGGACTTGTCGTTTCTGGATCTTCTGAGACAAAATACTCGCTGCTAAAAGACGACCGATGCCAAACACTCTTGGTAATTTTAGATTTTTAGATTAAAACATTGTTGTTCTTCTGTTGTTCGGTTCGCCTCAATAATTCAGAAAAAGCAGACCGTAGAACCAGATGCGAATTTCTTCAAACATAAAAAGCGTAACATGTTACATGACTAGTTTTGCTCTAATAAACCTAATTTCTCATTCCGTATGCGTTTTAGTTTTTACCATTCGAGGAGTAATATAATAATATCATATTACTACCACTGAGACTTCCTCTGGGCGTGTATACAAACATCGTATACATATGTAAAAAAGAGAACCAACATGCATATATGCATGTGTATATTATCAATCAAAGTGCAGTTGCACAATAACTATTTTTTATATCGAAAACAATGACCAAGACTGACGAAATAATAAGTTTAACTTTAAATATAAAAAGATGTCACACACCATAGGCTAGATGTAATAATACAGTTGGCATTAACAAATATATTTCGCAGTGAATGTAATAACAAATTTTGCGACATATACTGTACCAAGTCAACAACCAAGTTTGAGTAAATAAAAAAAAAAGCACGTCTACCGTTCGTTATTTTTATAATGTACGAATTTCTTTGAACGTTAATGGAATTACAAAACAAAATACCTCCAATAATGTTTGCTTTCCTCCTACAACGAAACAACAATCCTTGCGTCCAATAATTGTAAAACTTGGATGGCACTATAGATTAAAGTGAAATCAAGTATTGTCCAAATATGTCAACAGACAAGGATGTTCACGTTTATTGCTTTACATAAATTTATGAATATGATAGAAACTTAGGCCACGCACTTGAAAGTTTGATAAAATGATGAATAACTATCTTAAAACTAAACCCATGGGATCAGTCATAGTATAAGCGGTGATTTAGAATTTTAATAAATCCGGATTTGTTTGATGTACAATAACACCGTCTTAAGACCGCATTAATAAGAGCATTAAATCTTGAATTAAGTCTCTCATTTAATAATTGTAGTCAATGTGATTTCGTGGCATTAAAAGCAAAACACTAGGGTATTTTGCTTTATTAAATCATTGCTGATGGATAGTTCTTTCTTTATTTTTTTCGGCGTAGCTGTCTAAGATCACTTTTGACCTAGATTTCTTGCGATAATTATGCAGCGGGAAAATTGAATGCCAATAGAATTGGGCAATTTTTCTAATTTTAGGGAATGCAAACTTACAACAATGGTTCAATGTATACCAATAACTGTTGCATACTTTAATGAGGATTAAAAATTTACATAATTGTTTACATAAGCGGTTAAAATTAAGTTATAAACATATCTTCGACATACACTCCAGAACTGAACAAAATTATCAACAATTTTACTCATTGTATGTCATGATCAGAATGTTATATTCATTCACAAAAAGAAATAACTATTTTGTTTAGCCTACAAAATCGGCGCGCTCTATAAATAGCAATTACAACGCTACAATTCACGGGCACAATAGTCGGTCCAAACGTGTAACGTTGCCTGTTGAGCAAACGTCACGTCTGCCTGTCCATAGTGTTAAGGTTTCTTCTGACAAACACAACATATACAGTGGTAAATTTCTGGTATTTAATGATAAATAAGCAAAAAACTATTAGCAAACTTATGGAGCTTATATTTCCTATTATTTTATCATTGTGTAAAAATATTATTGTACGTGGTGACCGACTGTCGTGCTCGTGAATTAATTCTAGCTAGTACAACGCACTCCAGCAGGAGAGTGATCACTCTGAAAATAGCTCGCGGTAAATCATAAAACCGAGAAATTCAATAAATGGGAATTTATATTTATAAACTGACTGTGCATGTTAATTAATATTTGAATTGTGGTTGCGTTTTATGAAGAATTATTTATAATTGCACCTTTCTTTCAACTTCTTCAGTAGATGTTATTCAAGTTATAAAAATGTTCAAAATCTTTATATAAGTAAAATGTGGTGAAAGAAGTCTTGTAAATACGTCGAAATGTTATTAATGTTACTTTAACTTCATTTGCGTATCATGAATACACTATGTGCAATACTAATGATACATATAGTATATTATTTAATGTACACTTTTCTGATATATATCATAATTTTCTGACAATGTTAATTTGTTAAATTTGCCTGACAAATTCGTGTATCAATTATTATGTTTACGTAAATTACAAGTATTTAGGTTATTCATGTATCACTGGTGAAAATATGGTGCGGTATATGATCGGTTTATTCACGGTACAGATATTAATAATGATTGAGTTAATCTGAAATTATTTTGGGGCCGATACGTTTTCTTATGGTGTCCGAACAATCTAGTGTCCGAGAAGTCTCCTTAGTAGGGACCGAAAAATTTGGGGTCTGATATGTCTCCTTAGTAGGGACCGAAATATCTGGGGTCCGAGAAGTCACGTAACCGATCATCTTGGTCCTCTTGTATTATATTTAGGGAAAAAAGACATCTCAATATTAATTTCAACGCCGATTGTCTTTTTTAAAGACATTTCTTGTTTTGCATGAAAATAGACTTTAAGCAGTAGTGGTACTAGTAGCATAGTGGTGGTGGTGGAACTAGTAGTAGTAGTAGTAGTAGTAGTAGTAGTAATAGCAGCAGCAGCAGCAGCAGCAGTAGTAGTAGTGGTAGCAGCAGCAGAAGTAGTACTTATTGCTTTAACAGAAGCAGAAGTAACAGGAATGACAATATGTAAACATTGAATTAAATACTACTTCATTATACGTTGACTTCATACTTAGTTATAACACTCTCAGTGCTCACCAAAGCGATTTGTTCCAACAGCATCCACGGGCGTGCCTGAGGTTGAATCTAGCATCAAATGCTGGGGTTGGTACTTGCCCTTCATTTTTGTTTCTAAATTGGCGAAGATGCACTTTAATAGGGCATATATTGTTGTATTTGAAAAATGTGTCCCTTAATTATAATATGACATTACAGAAATATAAAACATCGGTTTAAGAAAATGCCATTGTCATCTTTTTTTGTAATGTATTCCATTTCCACCACATTTGACATTAAAACATGTTAAAACATGCGCCTATATGTCGGCTATACAATCTAAAATAGTTTGGCATCACACAATGCGTTTGACATCGGTGAGTTTTCATTTGAAAGACGTTAATGGCAGTTTTAAATTTTACATTATTTTTCACCCAATTACACGGACGTATATGTACATGCGTATGCCTGGATCCGCCCCTGGCATCTTCGAACGAGCATTGAATCTAACAGACAACGTAAGTCTTATAAAAAATTTTAAATGCATGATACGACAAAGCTTTAGTCGGAGTTTATCTAAAATATATAGCAAATTAGTTGAACACAAATAATTTCATGAGCAAGCTTTTTAGTGTGTCATTGTATTTTTGATCTTTTGTATTCCAACCTCCAACGAAAAGGGCGTCAAGGTGGTAAAATTTCTTTTTAAAAATCTGAAATTAAGATATTAACAATGGCAAATAATAACGGTTAAAATAAGGTACGTAAAAGTGGAAAAGTTGTCTGAAATAAAACCAATTTATAATATGGATCCGTCGTGTTTGTTTGGCCCTTTTCATGTTTACATGTTGACTTCGTAATTGTGAGCATTTTGTATAACCACAGTATACACACGTTTTTTACAAAGCAGAATAGAGCAGTTGGTTAAAGCGCTGTCTACTGTCATTTACTTCGTATGGCTCCTACGTCGTGAATTCGATACCCGTTTTGGGTTTTAATCTTTTTAAAAAACAGTTTTGCTAATTTATTTTTATCAAATATTCCATCTTGTATTATATTATTTATCATTTATTTAACTTACATATCTTAGTATAGCGCATTTCTATCATCTAGTATCATTTATAGTGCAATCAAGTTGAAACCAATTTTCGTTGACTTGGTGCTTTAATTGTGTTGTGGTGATAATAGTATTTAATGTTTTCAGGAACTAAATACCATGTATGTAGCTATGTATAAACTAGTTCATTATGTAAAAACATCAGCCAATGAATCATGCTTATGGATTTAACAATAAATATCAAGAGTCAGAAAAAATATTAGAAACAAAACGGGTTTGATCCAGATACATGACTTATTAGATTTTCAGTCGAGACTTCAGCGTTTAATTTCTTTTTGATGAAATGTCGGAAGCACAACAAGTTTTTCAGTTGTATTGTCATGTGAGAAATAATAATGCACAATACGAACTGAAATACGCGAAAAAACGATTTTATAACAATTAATAACAGTACACCCAACTGCAACATGCATTCCAAGATATACCGATAAATTATCAGTGTAGCCGACGTATAGACGCACGCTAAATAGAGACAAGCACGTGATCGATATTCAATATGGCGGACGTCAAACTGGGAGGACTTCCGTGTCGAAATTGAAAATACGCGGAAAATTATAAATAATGAGTGACTCAGTTAACCAGTTAGTAAAAACGTCGTTTGATTTGCCAACATATCAGGTAATTTATGTTTTTAAATATTCGCTGTTCAATATTTTTAATAAATTGTAAAAAATAGAAAAATGTCGAAAAATATGAGTGTTGCCTGCTTTAAATTGAAATGGTGACAAGTATAACATGCATCACATAGTGTTTCAGTATTCTTTTTGAATCGGAAAATGAAATTCTATGGTTCTCATATAATTGTTATTTAGTTGCAACATTACAACTCCCAGCTATATGACCCTCCAGGTTGCTGGGAGTTGCAATTGTTAAGGATCGTTTTCATACCAACGCGCCGCCTAGAATCCAGGCGGCAACTTTGAACAGTAATATTATCAAAATAAAAAGTTTCTGGAGCAAATGGACACCAAAATATCATAAAGCCTGCTTACAACGTCAAAAAGGACAGCTTACTTGATAGTATCTTATCACTTTTAAATGTCTCCTTCCTTCATCGTCCACCAAGGAGTGCCCATATGGCTATACTATTATTAGACATACTTTCTCTATTGAACAGCACGTACAACAACGCACTGTAAACGTTTTATTTGTGTTGATATAGTAAATTATTTTTGGTTGAAATTATTCCATATACATTAGTTACAATAATAATTCAATTACTCAGGTGTCTTCCTTTGCCTTTATACATTACTTTTAGACACTTCTTTGAATACTACTCCGCCAACTGAAATAACTAACACCCCTTCTGGTCAGTAGAAGCTGCGTGTGAAAAACATAGTGTAGTGTAGCCTTTACTTTCCTTTCGATTTGATCATCATTTAAAAACATCCGCACTTAACGTTTTGTTATAAATAGTTGTTTTGAACATTTCTTCACAAAGAACGTATAATTTGACGTCGATGGTAATAGATATTGCTTTTGTTATGATGTATTTGGTTGTTGAAACACGATAATATAGCTGTGCTCCGGATTTTGTTTATTACATTATTTTTGCCTGTACCGAGAAGAACTTTGAGCTGTACATTAATGTACACATTTGCTCAAAGTATTCAGGAAGAACTAAATTGTTATTAAGTCATTGCTTATGAAGTCAAAGTGTTTTAATGAATCTAGTGATTGACCAGTAGTCATGCTGTCTGGCTAGCTCTTTTGCTACCTGCGATAAATCCCCCGCAAGCGCTTATTTTTTTCACATTAACTCAAAATATGGTCCACTAACAAGTTTTTGTAGTAAGTTTGAATGATGAATCTAGGCTAAAAGGATTGAAGCTTTGTTAAAATTATTGATTTATTTGTTAAAAAATATTTATAAACACATATTTCAAATTGTTTCATTGTGTTCATTTCATTTTGTATTAACTTTCTTTATTTTTTTAGCTCACCTGAGCACAAAGTGCTCATGGTGAGCTTTTGTGATTGCCCATTGTGCGTGTGTGTGTGTGTGTGTGCGTGTGCGTGCGTCATCACCTTTTCATTCAATCAACATCTCCTCCTAAAGCGCTTGGAAAATTTTCACCAAAATTCACAGGAATGATCCTTGGGTGAACCTCTTTCAAAGTTGTTCAAATCTTTCCGGTCCGCTGAATATGTAGGTCACCAGAGCTAAAAATAGATTTAAAAAGTGAAAACTTTAAAAATCTTCTTCTATGAAACAGCAAGGCTCAGAGCTTTCATATTTGATATGTGACATCCTCTAGAGGTCCTCTACAAAGATTGTTCAAATGA
Organism: Congeria kusceri; assembly: GCA_027627225.1. Taxonomy (NCBI): domain Eukaryota; kingdom Metazoa; phylum Mollusca; class Bivalvia; order Myida; family Dreissenidae; genus Congeria; species Congeria kusceri. The sequence continues at coordinate 40,371,343 of CM051029.1, read as the reverse complement.
TGCCCCTGGGGTCAAAACTGGCCACGCCCCAGGAGTCACATGGTTTATGTAGACTTGTATAGCAAAATGACTTTAAAAATCTTCTCCTCTGAAATCGTAAGGCCTAGAGGTTTCATATTTGGTATGTAACATTGTCTGGTGGTCCATTACAAAGATTCTTCAAATGATTCCCCTGGGGTCAAAACTGGTCACATGGTTTATATAGACTTATATAGCCTCTAACACTCAAAAATCAATACAGCAGGCCACATTCCAGCCAGGTGTATACAGTGTGCTATTTTTAGATCTTATGAACCAGCTAGCCAGTTACACAGTGTTGTGAGGGTGCTTTAGAGAATCGTTCGAGATGACCGTTGAAATGCATAGAAAATGTTACCCACCAGCATGGTCAATCATGTTGTTGTGTAAGTAAATTAGCTGGATGTAATGCTTAGGCAATGTGTACGAAATGTAGTCAATCAGTCTTAGTATATAAGACCGTCTTATATCATACATTTTCACTTTAGACCTACTACATTGAATTTGTTTACAGGCGAAGTGTATATTTCTAATTTAATAATGAAATGCCAAGTATGAAATGATAGCATTAGATCTATGTCTAGTTTAACTTAGGTGGAACTGCACAATTTTTTGTAAGACAAAATGATGCAGCAATCGAGTCTGTAGCTCTGACACTGCAGTCAGTTTCACCAGCATGTACAGAAACACGTAGCATAGAGCCTAAAGTCTAGTCATGTACTTTAAACCTTTCATTTGTACAGTTTAATTAAATGTGTGCAGCACACAAAAAACTACACACAGATCATGTCTCTCCAACAAAGTTCTTAATGCTTTGTTGGCAGCCTCCACCCAAGGACCTCTTCTCAGAAGAATAACTTTTTAGTACCAGATATTGGACATGAACACTATGCCTCATCAACATTTGGGTGGTCATGTGGCACCACCAGAAGGACAGCTTTCTAAATGTATGTACAGGGCTTGCACTAAAATGAAATGTTTTTGTTGGATAGTGGAAGACATAAACATTTCAGACATAAAATGAAGTATAAAATAACGCATTGTTTTAAGCCATTTCTGATAATTTTTTGATAATATGCCAATAACTTTATTGAAAGAGGTATACATTTAGGTAAACCGTGTCATTATCTAATTCCAGGTTACATTACTTTTGCCAATTATGTTGTGTTTCCTTGATAAATTTTATAGTGTGTGAATTTTATGATTATGTTATGTCATTGGGAAACAAAAGAAAGAAAAAAAACTATATCAAAAGGCTGTTTATTGTTGTGCTTCTGTTAGCTCTGCAGTACTGTAGATTTTGATTTAGTACACATAAAAAGTGTTTAAAAATCTAACGTCGAAGGGGGTACCCCCCCCCACCCCACCCCCAACCGCGGTTATTTGCCCCTGTGCCTTAGCAAAATCCTGGGGAAAGGCCTGGGTATGTAACATTGAATAGTGGTCCTCTACAAAGATTGTTCAAATTATGCCTCTGGGGTCAAAACCCCGAGGGTCACATGGTTTATATTGACTTGAATAGTAAAATGACTTTAAAAATCTTCTCCTGAAACCGCAAGGCCCAGAGGTTTCATATTTGGTATGTAACATTGTATAGTGGTCCTCTACAAAGATTGTTCAATTGATGCCCCTGGGGTCAAAACAGTCCACACCCCGGGGCTCATATGGTTAATAATAAACATAAATAGCAAAATGACTTTAAAAATCTTCTCCTGTGAAACTACAAGGCCCAGAGGTTTCATATTTGGTTGGAAACATTGTATAGTGGTCCTCTTAGGCTCTATAAAGATTGTTCAAATGCTGCCCCTGGGGTCAAAACTGGGCACACCCCAGGGGTCACATGGTTTATATAGACTTCAGTAGCAAAATGGCTTTAAAAATATTCTCCTCTGAAAATGCCAGGCCCAGAGGTTTCATATTTGGTATGTAACATTGTATAGTGGTCGTCTACAAAAACTGTTAAAATGATGCCCCTGAGGTTAAAACTGGCCACACCCCAGGGCTCACGTGGTTGATATGGACTTAAATAGCAAGATGACTTTAAAAATCTTCTCCTCTGAAACTGCAAGGCCTAGAGGTTTCATATGTGGTATGTGACAGATTGTTCAAATGATGTCCCAGGGGTCAAAACTGGCCCTGCCCTGGGGTCACATAGTTTATATAGACTTAAATAGCCAAATGACTTTAAAATCTCCTGAAACCGCAGTGTTTTGGTATTTGTAATGTAACATTGTATAGTGGTCCTCTACAAAGAATGTTTAAATTATGCTCCTGGGGTAAAAAGTGGCCATGACACGGGGCGTCACATGATTTATATAGACTTATATTGCAAGTGGGCCTTAAAAATCTTCCTTGTTGAAACCTTAAGGCCCAGAGATTTTATATTTATTGTCAAACATTGTGGAGTGGTCCTCTACACAGATTGTTCAAATGACGTCCCTGGGTATAAAAAAAAGGCCACCCCCTGGGGGTCACATGGTTCATATACATTTAAATAGCAAAATGACTTGAAAAATCTCCTCTGAAACCGCAAGGCCCAGTGGAATCATATTGGGTATGTAACATTGAACAGTGGTCCACTACAAATATTGTTCAAATTATGCCCCTGGGGTACAAGGTGGCCATACCCTGTGGGTCACATGGTTTATATAGACTAAAACAACATCAGAAACTGCAAGGCCCAGATCTTTATACTCAGGTAAGGCGTTTAGTGCCATTTTTCCCTCTTGTTATTAGCCATTATGATGCCTTTAACTCAGGTGAGCGGCCTAGGGCCATCATGGCCCTCTTGTTTACCTAATTGCTTCTACAAACTGCGCTTATATTGATTGGATCTGTTTGGAAATTCTTACTATGGGGGGGTTAAGACCTCCCCTCCTCAGAAGTGTTTCTGAAATGCACATTACACTCCTGTGAGTAGAGAGTCTTTCTTTTGTACTTCCAGAGACGTCTTCGACACTTGCGGAGCATTACAGTGAGAAACCTCCAGTGCGGAAGTTACAAGGGAAAAGATATCACCCAGCTTGGCTGCTACTTCACCCTGCATGTTGCAGGCAAACGTAAAGGTATTGCGTGTGAAATATGAATTATTGCCATAACTCTTAAGCTCAATCTTAACTTAAGTTCTAAAAGAATTCTAACTAAAAATTTCCTTCGGAAATCCATCTTCTATATTTGAAAAAAGGTATTATACATGTAAGAAGCATAATTATGTTGGCTCTTTACCAGAATAAAAGAATAAAACAGTTTAATACAGAATAAATTACAAATGAAACAACCAAAGGCTATTTTATTATTTTAATATGGAGCTTTACAGATATGGACCCTTGACATTGTAAATAATTCTTATGTAATGCAGTAATTGTTTTTCAATCTGGCTAGGGTTAGTTATCTAGTTATTCAGGGCCGGTATTCACAAAGCTTCTAAGGGAAATCTTAACTTAAGTTGTACTTAAGTGAAAATTTCATATCAAATTTTCTATGTGAAATCCAATGATTTCAATATAAATCAGGCTGCAATACTAAACCTATATGCAATATTTACAGGTTTACAACATTTTAATGTTAAAAGTTCTATACATGAAACAACCAGAGACTTAAGGAATTTTGTGAATTTAAGAAATTTACTTAAGTTTTCCCTAAGGAGCTTTGTGAATATGGGCCCTGGAGCCTTATAACAGTGTCTTACCCTAAGAATCACACATTTTTTCCCTGAAGTTGACTTAACAACTGCATTGTTTGTACAGTTATGAATATATATATATTTTTTCCAAATTTAACCTATTGCAGTGGCTGGCCCAAATCCCAGCCCCTGAAAAAAAGGTCAGATTTAAAATATCCAGCCCACAATAGGCCTTTCCCAAAACTAGGTTACTTCCCATGCGTAATCATGAGTGATGCCCCCTGTTCACTTCCGGCGACTTATTGATTATAAGGCTGGATAAGCGTATTTATATTTACTGGAAAACATACAATATATTTGATTTTCTATCTTAAAATTGTGTTGATGTTGTAAAAATGTATTTACAAATATCAACATACGTATATAATATACATCATGTGCTTTATTTATCAATTTAATTTAATTATTAATTTGATTTTTAACAATATTGTCTTCTCTTTGAAGATTGACAAACAAACTAAACAGTATGTCTAAAGGTTTTTATGCAATAAAACTAAAAAAAATTCAGTATCTAAACAACCTATGCCTTCATCCTGTATTAAATTTGCATTATTAAATAAAATAAATAAATCAAGCTGTTTTTAGTAAAATAATTTTGCTAAGTAACTCTAAGCTAACATTCTTCTGGCAACTAAAATTACGAAAATAAGGTATCATCACAGAAAGTTTGAGCATAATTCCCATTGTTTTTGACAGCAACTTGTTATTTAAATTCCAACCACATGTGTGTTTAACTTTAAAGCTATTTGCATTGCAGATATTCTTGTGTCCTTAATATTATACGGTGCTTGAACATGCTTTGTTACAATCTTGAATTATAATGTAACATAACTACTACCTTTGTAATTACTGTTAACACAATATTACAATAACTAAAGATGATGTAACTCCTCTTTAAATGTTATAATTTATGTTGTATTAAAGAAATTAAGTAACTAATTTGTTTATTATTGTGTCATGTGTTTAAACAATGTTCATGATAACTTCATATAATCAACGAAACAAATAACACCCTACCCAATGGGTCTATATGTCACCAGGAAATAGATATGTCATGATAATTCTGCACCTAATAGAGTAAGTATCTATAATAAAACAGACATAGATATATACGTTTTGAAAAAAAGTTTACACAATTCAGAGTAAGTAATTAACTAAGCCAACAGAAGTGTCTAAAATACGTAAGAATAAATATTTTATACTTGTTGAGTCTGTTTGATCAAGTATTTAGTTTTCCTTCATGTATATAACTCTAACTGAGATTATTTCTTCATTTCTGTCGGAAGCGTGGTAAACAAACAACATTTTATTCTCGAAGCAGCTAATTCTCTTATGTTTTAGCAAAACAAAACATGATGAGCTCTTAAATGTTCACCACCTTTCAATTCGTCAGAATTGAAAATTAAATGCTGTGCTATATTATTTCACTCTTCAATTTAAGCCAGTGTATTAATTCGAAAAAGTGTTTAATGCTTTTAATTATGTTCTGTTCTGTTCAGTAAGGTGGCGAAATTTCACAGGGTGATGGTGAAAGAACAACAACGGAGACAACAACATTTTAAAATGTGAGATAAACTTTAATTTGAGATGCAAACAATGGAGACGAAGTGTGACATGTTAGTTGTCTCTGCATGTAGATCTTTATTGGCATTAAGCAATTGCATGGTTTAGCGGTATTGTTCTACGGGCAATATGATAAGATCCCCGCGGTTTGTGGCTTTGGTATTTTATTTTTTTCAGACAGATAACTAAGTATCCATTTAGAGAAAATGTGTTCATGCGTTGTATTTATGTTTGGAAAACAGCCGTTTAAGACAAGACAAGAAGACTACATTTTTTCCGGATACCTGGCATACGGACATGTGGCCTTAGTAATGAGTTTAAAACGATACTACATTTAGTTATAATAATTCATTTTTGTAACATATATCCTCTATGAGTTTTTTTTGTAATATTTAATCAAAAACATATGATTTTAAAAATTTCCATTACAAGTTTTGAGAGCCGCTTGGTCTTAGATCTATACTACTTTATATGGCAAGCTAGGGAAAAAGTCGCCGGAAGTCGGGTTTCAAATATGGCGGATGTGAATTTGCAATAACGGGAGGTAATTTCCAAGGGAGATCACCTAGTTTTGGGAAAGGCCTATCGTCCTGCACTCAAGTAAGAGTCTTGTTCAACACAAGGAAACAAAAGTCCTGCAGAGCATTATGATCTTGTACACCCCCCCCCCCCACCCAAAAAAAAGAAAAAACAAAAACAACAACAACAAACATACAACAAGAAACAAACTACAATTCACAGAATTATGTAAGGACCCAAATTCATTTGCTTTTAAGTCACTTGCTAAGTAAATATACCAGTAATAAATTATACCTTGTGAAGTTGTCAGCTACATCGGCATGTTGTACATTGTAAATCTGTCTTTTTTCAGAGTTTTACTGCAGTGAAGTGATTTATGGCTCATTGGTAAGCGATATTGGGCTTTTTTTTTTCAGACATAAATTTACCTGTATTATTTTGAAGTCCTTTTCTGTTATTAACTTCATATAATGAAGTCTTATTTTATAGATCATATTTGTTAACTTATGAAACAGCCTTTTCGACACTTCAAACAAAGTAATAAGCAAATTTTAATTTGATTAACTTAATAAAAAAACAAAAGTATGTATAAATAGGCAGTGAGTTCATATGACAGTGGTAATGAATGGTTAATAGGTCATAATGTAGAACATCTCTAAAAGGGACTTTGAAAACTGAAATAAGTGTCACTAATTACTAGTAAATTACTGGAAACCAAATAACTGTTACACTTGGTCGGTATTCTAAAAGCCCCTCAGTAAAAACTGAAGTAAATTCTCCTTAGTCCTGAGCTACCGGAATACAAGCCCGGAGCTACCGGAATACAAGCCCGGAGCTACCGGAATACAAGCCCGGTCGTACATGTGACAGCATGTAACTACATATGAAAAGCTCTTGATACCAATACAAGTGCATGTGACGGTGTGTACAGTGTATGACTGGTAATGATTGTATATTGTGGTATAGTGCATGTAATAGCATCAATAATGAAACTGCTTTCGAGAGGCTAATACTCATATCTCTAGATATGCGTAAGTATTTTCTGTAAGATCATGAGTTTAATGACAAAGCGCAAGTAAACATGCTTTAAAGCCCAAATTAAGTGCAAATAACATGGCGGAAGTGATAAGCATTGTTAGACGGCGTGTCACATACATGTACCAGGTCCCTAGGTCCAAGGTCAAGGTCACTATTCAAAGTCAAAGGTTAAAAGGTTCAGAAGCTAATATTTTTGTGCATGAAGACATTTTCAAATTATTGGCAGAAATGATCATTATCATGAGAAGGTGGGTCACTCACAAAATCAAGGTTCCTTAATTCCAAGGGTCACAAGGTCACAATTTAAGGTCAAATAGAAGAAATAAATCCATAGACGTTGTCCTCAGCATAATTTTGTCCAGCATGAAAGAATTTTCAAATAGCTTGGCAAGACTTGATAAGCATCAGATGTTATGTCACACTCAAGAACCACATCCCTAAGCACGAGATCCCTAGGTCCAAGGCCAAGGTCACATGTAAAGGTCAAAGGTTAAATATTTGCTCAGAGCGTTGTCATGCATAGAGGGATTTTCAAATCAGCAGAAATGATCGCTATCATGAGATAAGAAAGTGCAGCATACAAGAACAATAACTTATAATTTACCCACGTTTAAATAACCTCCCTTGACTATTTTTGTGTCTCGGTGTTAGATTTAAGATTGACGATGGGATAGTTTTAATACCACAACTTACCTCACACACAGAGGACAGGGATATGAATTCAGATGCACAAATACCATGATTCTACCTTATTAGTTTTTGAATTGTTTCTCTTAAATCATTGAATCTGCACCCCCAAAAAGCTCCTTTGACGGGTTTACTGTGAAATCACTTATATTCACAGGGTACAAATTTCGCGGACATTTTCGCGTGGTCTTAAATTCGCGCAAATCCGATTTTTAAGAAACTTTTAACAAATACGTGATATATTTTTGACAAAACAATGTGTGCCAATTATAACAGAAGGCCAGCAAAGGGTCCTGTTGTGCGTGTTGGTTGCAATAAACGTGTACCAGAACCATATTAGGCTGTTAATTGACAACAGTGATTAATTGCTGTAGAATAGGGTCCACATATTTAATAGAGACAATATACAATGTATATCTTAATACGTAAACAAAGATAATTACAGTTTAGCTTTTATTTATCTAAATATTCAGCTCGCGACACTCACATATACTGCGTATATTTATGAACGTTTACCCTCGAACATTTGAACAAACGTGGAAAATCTCAATCGTTGCTAAATTAGGCAATCGGTACATATTCGCGGTGGTCCTAAATTCGCGCAATGGACGGAGCGCGAAAAGCGCGAAAATTAGACAACCACGAAAATTAGTGATTCCACAGTATTTTGTGACAATGGCCCTTTTGCTTAGAAAGATTTCCTCAAAAAGTGTAAAAGTATGCATCATTTTCAAATATTCTCCGAAAGTTTCATAGCCAATTAGAAAATGTAGCAGCCATTGGTTATTTTGGCTGCTAGTTAACATAACCAACATAAAAATTACAGTTTAGAACAAAAACAGTAACTATAATTATTCCATTATTGTAAGATGTCAGAAATGCATTTTATTCCTTTTTATTGTGTCCTTGTATGCAGAAGACTGAATGAGTTTCATTTAACATTGTGTACTATGAAAATATGGAGGTTATATCCGTTCAAGGGTATCTCAATGCCATTGTTCTTGTTTCACTGGATGTATTAGTTATTTGTCTAGAAACAATGCAGTGAACATCATTTACTTAGCATCAAATTAATTCTACTAATTCTTCCATACAAAGCCACTCATATTAATAAAAATCATGATTTTGACTTTGCCCATCACATCTTCAAAGAACAATAATCAAATGCCCTTTGCAGTTAGTACCAAAGTTCATAAATGTGAATAATAATAATATTGATGGTCTTAAAGAGGAACTATATGATTTGTACGAAAATTACAACGTATAACCATCCATTTATTCTAATGATGTCAGGTTATTTAAAAAAATATGTATATTATAACAACTGTTGAGTATAATTTATCTTCAGAAATGCATATTTAGAGAGAAATTTCAAACTAAAATAATACTTTGCTGTGACAGCAAACTACTATATACATGTATATACAGCGTCTTATGACCATCCCCAATCGACCCATATCACCAACCTTGCTTTGACCTTGACCTTGACTTTGAACTAATTACAACTTATAATAATTCAGAAGTGCCATTTCTTGGTTAACTAGATTTTACCGTTTCGTCTAGCACCAACACCGCTTACTACAACACTTAGATATTTACACAGTTGTTACTTATGATCGTTCCCAATCCACCCTTATCACCCAACCTCACCTTGACCTTGACCTAATTTGGACTAAGAAATGGGCTATCCAGCACCAACAGGGGGCATGCGTGTTTAACAAACACGGAATCTTGTTTTATGTTATCACTGGGGGATGACGCGTGTAACGAAAAGTGTGTCTCAAAGACAGCACTTTCATGTTTCTTAACAAAAATTAAGACATACAGCATGGTTCATTTCCTGAATGTTAACATGATTTCGTTGATAAACACACACATAAAATTTGTCTTTGTTGGAAAACATACACACTCTCTGTGCGACACGCACACACAATAAACTGCGAAAAAGTTATTAATTTGTATGTTTTTATTAGGAAAAAACGTATTATTTCCAAATCACGCTATTTATTCAAGAAATCACTAGTATTAAACCAATATTGTCTTTATACAGTTAGTTTGTAGACGAAATTATGCAAGAAAACACAAAATGCACACTTTTATGACATGAACTGCACCAAAACATACAGCATAACAAAAAGAGGCGTTTGTATTATAGGAAATGACATTTACCATGATGTAAATGTTATTTGATCTACATGACAATTATGAAAGCCCCAAAAATACATAAAATCGTACCCAACACATGGTCAACTCAAAGGAATCTTCACATGCATTCATTGAGGAACATGCACGTGCTGTCTTTGAGAAACACTTTTAGTTTACACGCGTCAGCCCCCAGTGGATATATAAAATGTTTTTTTTTCTTGGGTAACAATAGAGATCTGAAATTAATTTATAAAAATAATGCAGTCCGTCTTAAATGAAGATCGTGTATTGTTTAATTTATTTTGTTATTTCCAGAATCCCTCTTGGAAGAGTATGGACATAAGCCAATATGAAGATCAGATTGACATCCAGTCCAAATGTATCCTTGTTCTTGTTTCTGCAGAGTGTGATCCCTGTTTCACACTAAACAAGTTCTTGTTTATGCCTCCACCACGTACATTCAATGAGAATGGGGGAGGGCTTCAGTGTTGGCAAGGGGCCCATATTAACCACCCAATTTTTTATGACCCCGCCATTCAAATAATGGTGAAGGGGCATTAAGTGTTACGTCTGTCCGTCCATGCATGCGTGCGTGCATGCGTGTGTGCATCAGTCTAAAATATACTGTGTCTGGTTAACAATTCTGTCATTTCTGGATGGATTATGAAATAACTTGCCAGAAATGTTTACCAGCATGAGAGGATGTGTCGCAAGCAAGATCCAGGTTCTTACCTTCAAGGTCACAGCTCAGCAGAATTTCTCCTCGACATATGTTTTCACAGCTGATATGATTATGTTCCACATTATAGCATATACAGATAATTGCAAATTTGATGAAAAAACAAGAAAAACTGGTTAGAAATACGAAGATTCTCTTCGGCTGCATTTCTTTGCAGAAAAACGCTCAGATTTGTCCAAAATGAGTCATGGTTCAATTTAATAATAATGTAAATCTAGTCAAAGACAATTCAGCTACACTGAGTCCTGGGCCCATATAAAGCTTCTTAAGCCATTCTTAACTTAAGTCGAAAATAAGTTATATTTAGAATTTGTATTTGAAACATCATGTTTTGGAAACGTTGTATTTTAAATACTGAATATGAATACACTGTGTATTATTTTGCAACTTATGTGTCAAAATCTTCAAACAATGTATTTTTTTGTCAGAAAATCAAATTTTAAAAATTTAGAATTTTAAGATTTTACTTAATTTTTTAATAAGATACATTACAAATACCAGCTCTGTTTTCATGGCCAAAAGTCCTTGACCACAGTTTTCAGCGTTTGTACTGCGCGTGTGGGTGGCAGGCAGACGACAGACCACCCGCTATCTGCTCATTGATTGGTCGATTAATCTCACCGGACTGGTGTTCTTTTCTGACAGGGTAACATATAAATTATTTTGATCTAGGAGTATTTCTCAATAGTTACAATCAACAGTTTAAAATATTATACAATTATTCCTGGTATGTAATTTGGCATTACGTTAAATATTATGTAAATGTTGGAGTCGTCCTTTTATGCCTAGTGTAAACCTGGTAACAGTTATGGTAATTCTAAACAGCAATGTTTTTAAAGCATACTTAACGACAGCAACAGGAAATTGCTAAATTTATACTTACAATTTTAGCAAACTTGTCATTATAAAATTATTGACTTACTTTCTAAAAGTATCATGAACCATGTGTCCTCTCTTTGTTTGATGGATCTTTTCAGTGGTTATTCAACGATCATATTTCTTCAAGAAAATCCACTGTTTACCAATGTAGCTCTTATTGCTGCAGATTTCTTCTAACAATTTAAACTGAGATTTTCTGTTTCTAGAACGAGCAGAAATACACCCCCAACATGGTTGTTGTTGGAATGTTCGACAAATTATTCACTGCCCCTCAGGTAAGCGTCATGACTACCGTTAAACATTTGTTTGAAAAAAAAAACTATTCACTGTCTTGTACATCATAGTTTTATTATGCAGAATAAACCTTATTTATAAACTGTTTTCCCAATATGTGCTGTCATATATTACTCAGGAAATAATCTAATTGGAAATACTGCACACTGGCCCAAAAATAATAATAATTTTTTTATTAAGACATTATCTGATGATTAACAAACTGTTCATTGACCACAATGACATCTACCGTTGAGTATTGTGTACTGTACTGATTAATTACTTATTAATACATTATCTCCTGATTAACAAACTATTCACTGCTCTGAATCTAAACATCATTGACTGATTAAGACATTATCTCATGCATAACATTTAAGGCATGCCTTAATTTAAAAAATAAAACATTTTGTAGATTTTGTACAAATTTTGAATTCCAATTGTAGAAACCGGTTTCACCAGAAAAGGATTTGCTCGCTGTGGAAGAAGGCACTACCTGCAAAAACTCATACACAATTAACTCATTATCAAGGTAGGCAATCGATAATCATAATTTCACCTTTTAATTTTGCGTCATTGTAAAAAATAAAATCTTTGTATGATACTTATAAAATATTACACCTAAGACTAGACTAGAAATTGTTTATCTGTTAAGTCTTATAATGAACCCTTTACATTCTTGTAAAATATCTATTTCGCAGAATGTTTTAATATAAAAACTCCTTGAATTATTGCGCTTCAATAGCAAATGCCTGTAAATAGATTCATTTTGTGGCAAGCAATGAAATTTAAGCTATCATGTTTAATAGCAAATACCTGAAACAAGAATAATTTTTGAGGTAAGCAATGAAACTTTAGACACTATAATTATTTTATGTAACAAAAAATGTAAATGCTTTTTTCAAAAATGGCAAAAAAAACCTCAAATGATTGAGGAGGCAATGAATAGACATGGACTTGCTCTGTTCCAGGATGCACACAGTTTAACGAGCCATAACAGTGAAATGCATGCCTCTGTAAGGTGTCTGCATGGTTCGATAAAAAAATATGTTTTAATCAAACCAACAAAAAGCAGATAACCAATCCATCCACTGTTTCAGGATACATACAGTTATGTGGGCCATCAGTCAAATGTAGGCCTCCGTGAGGCTTTTGCATGATTTGCTATAAAAAATAAATTTAAACCAAACCAATAAAAACATCAAAAAAACCAGTCCGTCCATTGTTTCAGAATGCACACAGTTTTGCGAGCAATCAGTCAGATGCAGGCCTCCGTGAGACGTCTGCATGGTTCTATAGAGGACAGACTGCTAGACTCACAGGAGAAAGCAAAAATGGTGAGAAATGTTTTACTTGTTTTGATTTCTATTTTGGGGGGAGGGGCCAAATGTATTAAGGTAGAGTATCCTCTAAATGAACAGTCAGGCAATGATAGAATCATCAAACAGCTAGACTCAGAAATCAAAATTGTAGAGAAAAAATCCAACTGTGAGACCATTTTTTGCATCTGCATGTGGTGTTGAGAAATTTGTTTCAGCAATCTAGAACATGTTTTGGAAGTTTTGTTTGTCATTGGTTGAGAAATGTGTTAAGAATTCTATCAGAAACTTGTAAATTTTGTCTGTCATGATTTTGGCGAAACCTACTTTTTGGATGTGGTAGTAGTATGACTTCTCTTCATTACTGGCATTTAAACTCTTGAACATTTGGATAACTTGTTGATTTGTTAGTTAGGTTTTAATACATGTACTGGTTGTTACTACATCTTGAAAGCATACAAAACATTCCTGGTTAAAATGTATGCCAAAACCAAAATCTTGGTCCGTATTCAAAAATTTCCTTAGAGAAGTTTATTTCTTAAGTACCGGTATATAAAATTCCTTAAATCGCTGTTTCATTTATAGGTCTTTTTGCATAATCATTTAAAGCAGTAAAGATTGTTTACATGTTTCATATTTTTACCCTTTTGTAAATAGAAAAAATTTACCTATAAAATTTTATTGAAAAGTACAACTTAAGCTAAGATTTTCCTTAGGAGCTTTTTTCAATACCAGCCCTGGACTGCTGAATTTCAGTAAATAATTGCATTTCACATAGAAAATTTTATTACACAGTACAACTTAAGTTAATATTTCCCTTAGGAGCTTTGTGAATAACGGCCCTAGAATGCTGAATTTCATGAAAACATTGGATTTCACATGAAAAGTTTATTTAAAAGTGAAGTTAAGATTACACTTAAGAGCTTTGTGAATACTGGACACAGAACACTGAATTTCATTCAATTTATTTTCAGCGGGCATGTGAGGAGGACATGCTTCTGCATGTGACGCAGATGCGCACGGAGCTCACCTGGCAACTTCACCGGCTACAGTCGCAGCAAGACGTGCTCGAGAACTCGAGGAAAGTGAAGAAGGAAAAAAGTACATGAGAACATTGAGATGGAAGACTTTGTCCACGAATGTCAATCATATGCCAATTAATTAAGTGTTATCAAACAAAAAAATTATTGCATTATCAGGGTTTTTTTTCCTTTTATAGTAGGGGCTGTTATAAGGTGTCATCCCCTCAGACAAATTCTTTCAAATCATGCAGTTTTCCCCTAAAACTGATCTTACCCCAGGATTTTTCACTCCCCTGCTAAGAAAATGTTTCCCCAAAATATTGTTCTTTCCCCCCAAAATGAGGGCAAAGGACCCCATTCCCAAGAGGTGAAAAAAGCCCTGATTATGATATCAAATGTTCAACGGCCAAACTAGCTTACACCAAAGACCATATTCAACAATATTGACAATATATCGTATTTGAGTTTAAAATGTCACACTTTGACAACTATGGGTTTTACTGTTAGGGAAAAGGTAAAAAAAACAACCACCTCCTGGAAAATTGCTAGATCAATCTTATTATATCCTTACTTTTTATACAATGAATTTGTTCTGTTTGCAGGTCATGAACTTAAAGAGAAATTTCACCGCCTTGCCACTAGTCGATTAGACTTTGAAGAAAGAAGAAAAGCGTTTTTCCAAACTAGGTTAGATTCATGTTAAAGTTGTTTAATTCTGTGAACTTTAATATGATTGAAAATTAACAATTATTAGTAAAATATACAGTTTTAATGCATAATGATATATACTTTCCTCTTTAATACCAGTAATTTCAAATAAACATTCAACAAGTGTATTTTTCTGTGTTTTCTGCAGAACATTTAAGTAGAAATTTATTAGTTAGTTGTTAAGCTTTATACATTCTTGAGGTAATTTGTAGTGTGTATATCATAACATTACCTTTAAAATAGTTATTCAATATATGTGAATGTTGATATTAACCTGAATGCATCCCAGTCTTCTTACAATAGTTCCTCTATGTTATTCATTCAAATTTGCCATAAATAATACTTATTTATGACCTAATCGAATCATTTTCTTCATTATTATTTCTCGATTTTACTGTTTTTAGACAAACGTTATTATTATCAGTTTATTTAACTGTTTTTAGAGAAAAATTTATAAAAGAAAACTACCAGTTGTTAATCCGAAGAAAACAGCTCATCACAGAACTTACAACGTACATCTATCCAGTAATGGAGGTAAGATAACAGCTCATCACAGAACTTACAGTGTATATCTATCCAGTAATAGAGGTAAGATAACAGCTCATCACAGAACTTACAACATACATCTATCCAGTAATAGAGGTAAGATAACAGCTCATCACTGAACTTACAGTGTACATCTATCCAGTAATGGAGGTAAGTAAACAGCTCATCACAGAACTTACAACATACATCTATCCAGTAATAGAGGTAAGATAACAGCTCATCACAGAACTTACAGTGTATATCTATCCAGTAATGGAGGTAAGTAAACAGCTCATCACAGAACTTACAACATACATCTATCCAGTAATTGAGGTAAGATAACAGCTCATCACAGAACTTACAATTTACATCTATCAAGTAATGGAGGTAAGTAAACAGCTCATCACAGAACTTACAACGTACATCTATCCAGTAATGGAGGTAAGAAAACAGCTCATCATAGAGCTTACAATGTTTATTTATTCAATAATGGAGGTAAGTAAACAGCTCATCACAGAACTTACAACGTACATCAATCCAGTAATGGAGGTAAGATAACAGCTCATCACAGAATTTACAATGTACATCTATCCAGTAATTGAGATAAGTAAACAGCTCATCACAGAACTTACAGTGTACATCTATCCAGTAATTGAGGTAAGATAACAGCTCATCACAGAACTTACAACGTACCTCTATCCAGTAATTGAGGTTAGCTTTGTGTTCGTGAACGTTTTCTCAACAGATAACTGGCTAGTCAGGGTTAAAGAAACAATGACATGTATGTAGGTGATAAAAACAAAGTTTGGTTATGTTCAAAGGAAATCGGTTACTATTTTGATAGTAAAAGATAGTTCCAGTAACAAAATGTAGATATTTTTTTACTGTAAAATACTCTCTGGTTTGTTTTATTTAAACATGAATTTCTGAATTCAGAAAATAATTGTAGTGCTTGGACATTATGAATTTTTTGGGACCATCCGATAAGGATAATATTTGATGCACTTGCAGTATATTGATCTATTGCTTGGTACTGTTGATCATAGCTTAAACGGCGATGTTCACATGTTGTTCTATACAATACATTGATATACATGTATTGGGATGAGTACGGGCAGGGGTGTAGCTTCCTTTAGGCACTATAGGCACGTGCCAATACATTTTTTCCAGATAAAAAAAAATTTAATATGCAAAAAAAGCATTAAAAACAAGAGGGGGGTGGGAGTGAGGGGATCTTTCTTGGCTGTGTTGATAATTCATTGTTTAACGAGTCGATTACGTCAATATGAAATAAATTTAATGAAACACATGCTTATTTTACAATTATTTTGTAGAATCGGGGGTTTAGCTGAAGTTAGTTGTTTGTAGCCACATACGACTATAAACACTCCTGGCCCAAATTTTCGCTTACAGTGTCATTTTGTTAATTCCGCCTATTGTGCCTATACATTTTTTGAACCTAAGCTACGCCCCTGATCGGTAATAGTAGCTGACAACCCAGGTACATAGAGGAAAGTCCAATATGAGTTTGTCAGCTTTGTGCAAATGTCGTTGACATTGGTGGTGTTGTTGAATAATTATTGCTCCTTTCTGATTTCAGGGTAAAGATAAGAAATATTATATTTGTGGAGTCCATCTACCGAATTCTGAGGATTTTCAAGGTAAAAGTCTTTCAAGTTACTTGTAATTCTTTTAGTGTTAATGGATAAAGACGAATTACGTGATACGAAATAATGCAAGCCACGTACATACATACTCTTGGAACAATTGACTAGCGTACTATAATTCCTTTTATTATATATCACGATAAACTTCAAATGTTCATTTACCTTATTTTATTTGTTTAAAAACTACAATGACTAATCATTGTAGGTATAGATTATATTTGTATACATAACTCTATGATGATGTCATTAAAAAAGTAGTCCAGCTAGTATGGTATACAGGATCAGAAAAATAGCGAGTAGCATAATAGGGGATTTTTTTTCTGTCGACATATATTTCACCGATAGATAAAGCATGTATTTTGTTAAGATTTTAAACAGGTATATAATAAGTAGGGAATATTACATGACTGTGGTGTTCTGCTGGCTTGTATCACTCTAGTTGATTGTGTAACGCTGTATTCCACGAGCCCGCATGGGTTGTTTCCCAATGTCGCTCGGAACTTTACGGAAATGTACAATACTCAACTGTAGGAAAAGTAGTCCTTTTTTTTTCCAGCTGTTGGATAGAGAAAAATTATTTCACGGTGTGAAATATGGGAATTCTGTCTGACCAGTTGTTTTTTATACAGAAAATATACCAGTATTAGAGTCAAAATATCTATAGGTATATAATAAATGTAATTAAAAGCTGGTCATGTATTCATAACGCTCCTTAGTAAATTTCTTAAAATCATAAAATTCCTTTAGTAAGTGGCTGTTCCATTTGAAGTGTATTTAAAATAAAACTGATTTATTCTGGTAAAGAATGAACAGATGCTTCTTATTTAACCATATTTGAGATACAAAGCATTGCTTTTCACTTAGAAAATTTTATTTGAAATTGTCACTTAAGTACATTGTATAACTTAAGATATTTCTTAAGAGCTTTATGGCTATGCAGTGACTGGGAAACCCATGCGAAATGCGATATTTGTGCATAAAATTGAGACAAATCGCAAGGAAATGTTTGCCGATGCGATTTTACGTCGCATGGAAATTTTTTAGTACAAATAGAAAAATACTGCCATAAAATACACAATGATCGGTCTAGTTTGCAGTTCTGTCACCTTGAAGTGAGATTTAATCCATTAAATTAATTCGGCAGTCTAAAATATCAATATCAATAGTGGTGTATTTTTCTCGATTGAGACATGAAATGTAATTGCTGTAAATCCCATAAAAATCAAGAAGAAATACCATAGATTTTTGAAATAGCCCATAGATTTTTGTGGAGATGAGAAATTATCTCATATGGAAAAATCCTTTCCCAGTTACTGGCTATGACCCAAGGTTGTCCATGCACGAAACAAGTGCAACTAACACTGAGAAGCATGAAAAATATGTTCCTTACTGATGTGTTCGATTTTTAAGTTAATGTAGTCCTTCTGCTCCGAAGCTGCATTATGTGTGTCCCAGCACTCTTGCCTAATTTACTGAATAGAGACACATCGAAAGTTGGGATGAATTTTGAATAAAATAGGTGAATTTCCTGATACATATTTTTCCTGAAATACCCAGATAATTTTCTCTGGTGGGAAACCGCAGTAGCAGCAGGGAACCCCACCTGTTCAGAATGGTGACCACCAACCAAACTCACATGCGCTATGACCCGGAATTGAACCCCGAATTTCTGCAGTGATAAGTGAGCATGTCAACCACTGTGCTAACCGGACAACCGGTGCCTTACTGCTAATGGTGTCCCCTTTATTTGTAGGTGCAGATTACACCATGTGTTCGGTTGCCCTTGGTTACACGTGTCACCTGGTGATAATGATGTCGCAGATTCTTGATTTTCCCATCCGATATCCCATGCTGCATCTGTCATCACAGTCCCAAATCACGGACCATATACACCCGAAACTTACAGACAAGGATAAAGTGTGAGTTGGTTTTATGCCATTTATGCCTCTGTCCAATACATGTACTCATGGCGTTCCAAATCACGATTGGGGAATTTGCTTGTAGAATTAATGCTTATTGAGTACCAGTATTTCTGTTATTTGTTTGTGGATATAAATGCTCAAGGATTGAAGTATGAAAATAAGTTGTAAAGCAGTGTGGACTTAGGGTCTCAAAAACGACAGTGAAAAATTTAAGAAGTTGAGAATTTTGAAAAACAAAATCAGGTAAACATGAGGGAATTGTCAAGGGAAGACAAATCCATGGAGATTGTCATTATATTGATATATATATATATTAAGTTAAACAATCAGGGTCAAACCTCTAGAACTTGTAGGCATTGTGCCTTTTATTCAGTTAATTTAATATTTAAATTCAGAGTCAGTTTAAACTCTTTGTAATTCTGATCTTAAAATCAAAAACTTTTTTTTGAAAATCGCCCCCAAAACTACGAACATTCTTTTACTTAAACTTCATGCGTTCATAAATCATGTAAAAGTCTTTTTCATTGGTCCATGCGATCATGAATCATGTTAAAGTCTTTTCCATTGGTCCATGTGATTATAAATCATGTAAAAGTCTTTTTCATTGGTCCATGCGATCATAAATCATGTAAAAGTCTTTTTCATTGGTCCATGCGATCATAAATCATGTAAAAGTCTTTTCATTAGTCCATGCGATCATAAATCATGTAAAAGTCTTTTTCATTGGTCCATGCGATCATAAATCATGTAAAAGTCTTTTTCATTGGTCAGTATTTTAAGACTAAGTTTAAGAACTTTTGTAGTTTGGGGGCCAGGGTGCAGATTTTGATGTACTGCTTCATTTCAGATTCCCCCTATTCTTTAAAGGCAAAGAGAGGTTCCAGTTCAACTATGGAGTGTTTATGCTCAATAAGAACATCAGTCAGGTAATTGGGTTTAATTGATTAAATCCTGATTATATTTTAGCCGGATTTTCAACGAAATTATCAGCTTGTAGATTGGCAAAAGTCAGGCTGGCGTAAGATGCTACCAATTTGCATGAAAGTTTCGTATTCCTGTCATATTTTCGAAAGTTCTTGGTTAATCTTGAGGAAACTTTTCACAATGTTCCAAACCTGTGCCTATGGTTCTGCTTCTCTGCACAAGATGGCTGCAAGAGATGAAAATAGAAAAATGTCTTAACACCATTTTCTTAAAAACCTGTGTCAAGATTTTCAATAATTTCACACAAATGTTTGTTCGGTGGTCCTCTACCAAAATTATTAACATGGGTTTAGGTCCACCACACAACTTTGCCTCTTGCGCTAAAATAAGACTTGTGTTAAAATTTTGTATTTCTGTCATATTTTCGATAGTATTTGATCAATGTTCATAAAACTTAAGACAAATGTTCCCAGGATGGTCCTGTATCAAACCTGTGCAGCGTGGTTCAACTTCACTAGACAAGATGGCTGCCATAGCTAGAAATAGAAAAGTTTCAACAGCATTTTCTTTTTAACCCTTACCTAGATTTTCGAATATTTTGATGCCAATGTTCCTGCAAACATTTCATAACTACATGTACATGACTTCTTCATCATGATTGGCTTATACCAATACCTTCAGAAAAATTAAAATCTGGCTTTAATGCAGTTTCTGCATCCTATGTCTTGTACCTGATTCGGATACAGTACCAATGAGAGAGAAGATTATAACAGCCATACAATTTTACAAAATAGGAAAACAAATAAAGCATTTTTAATCCTCCCAAATGTAAGCAAATCGATCATGATTCTTATTTTTTGTTCTGAAAGTTTCTGTAATATTTCAATCTATGATCTATTTGATCTATGACGGCAAGATTCAAAACCACCAGCAACAAAATCACATTTCTCAGTTAATTTATGGTTGGAGGTGTGACTTTGGAAATACTTCAGGGGAGAAAAATAGTGCTGCTCCCTTACAAGGTTCACACAAAACACATTATTTCAAAACAGATCCAGCGTATCGGTAACTTTTAGCGATACTGTAAAATCATTTTATTTTACAGTGTCTGAATTTTGCGCATTCTTGAAAAATGGCTGATTAGTGTGGGCTCAAAATCGCGTATCATTCATTTTCATGAATGTAGTTTCTAATAATCATGCAAAAAGAAAATTTTCTCAGGTCTTAAATCTGCACTGGTGGTTAGACCGCGAAATACACGAAAATTAATCCACCACAAAATAAAATGATTTGACAGTATTGTATATTTATGCAATAAGGCATTCACAGGACAAAAATCAGCTAAAGGGAGAAAGAATCACATCCGTATAATAACATATACATGCTTTTTTTCTTGCTCATTATTTTTGGCATCAAAGGGCGGAAATCAACTGGAAGGAGAAAGATTCACACCCCAGTTAACTGTACATAGAACATGCATTTATTGTTATTTTTATATTTTATATATGTATATTTTATTTTTATATTTATTTATATTTATTTATATTTTATTTATTTTATATTTTTATTTATATTTATGTTTATATTATATATTCTTATATTTGTATATTAATTTATATATTTTTATTTTTATTTATTATATATTTTTATATATATTTATTATATATTTTTGAGAAAGATTCACATCCCAGTTAACTGTACATTGAACATGCATTTATTTTGAGCCATTTTGCTATACCCTTTTTCCTACGCTTGTGAGTCATTTCACTGTACAATAAATTCCAAAATGAATAAACGTCAAGCGGGTGTGTTTATCTGATGTTGATATATGTAGACACTAACGCAATGCATTGGCTACAATAATGAAATTACATGTTCAACATTATGATTTCGCCATTAGTTGAATGCACACTGATGCACATCAACAGTTTACCACAATGGTAATTCTAAGTAACGAAATAAAATCTGCTTTGATCTGTTGCAGTTGCGGTTCTACTGCGGACTAGGAACCAGTGATCTAAGGCTAACATTGCCAAATATAAAAACCATGCTAGAGTCGAGACTCGGTATACGATGGTGAGTTCATTGCATAAACCATCGGTCATCAGTTGTTTTATTTTACAATATTTACTAAATTAGTGTTCTTGTCTTGCCTTATTTATATTAGGTTTCTGACCAAGGAACTTATGGCTACATTAATGGACCTACTGCAAGTATCTGCTAAATGTATTCTGTTATTATGCTGCACACTATTTCATTTAATCTGTACATTTATAGTATACCTTAGCCTCTTGTTAGTCCTTAAGTGTCAGATTTCAATGAAAAATTCAGTATTGAACCATTAATGAGAATACATGGATGTTTTTGCCTTGCATATGGATAAATGACATAGAAGTCCATTTCTGTTATTCATATTTTTTAACTTCAGTGATAGTATAGCAGAAAAGGCGAAAACCGAGGCACAGGAACGGGGAAATGTAGAAGACAGAGACGAGACCTTGAGTTCCGTAGCCTCAGGTGGAAACAGCGCCCATAATCCTGCAGAAGATTATGTAGAAAAGATTCTTGCAAATCAGGGTAAAACCAGTCCCGCCAATGAAAACGGACAAAACCTGACTGTTGCATTACCTCTGACAGAGATTTCTGTCTCTGGTAATGGTAGCATTCCGGAGGATGGTGGTGACATGTTTCAAACGGCTGATGATCAGTTTTTCAGACTGAAATCTGTGCCGGTTCCGGGAACAGATTCACCGGGAAGTTCTAGTTACGGTTCATTTTCTGAACATCATAACGGTGTGATAAAGTATGATAGGAACTTTAGCTTGTCACCTTCGCCGGGTAGTGGCGAGAACAGTTTACAGGCATTGACTTCCGCAGACATGAAGGATGCTAATTCAAAAGTTAGTGGAAAATCTTCAGATATATCGAACGAACTCAGTTCTGGTGATGATGATGGTGAAAATCCCGAACAAACGTTTATGAAATTGGATATTAGTGCTTCTCTTCCGGATGAAAGTGCTGTTAACTTATAGTGTTTTGTGATAAATTTCACTGCTTACTTGTGGAGTGTAGCTAGTCTTTTTTTTATACTTATTACAAGTTATAATTGCTACTGTTACGGTTGTTACCTACTGGTGATTTCAATAAACCTTGTGGTACAGCTATGTGCAAGTCTGATTTCACAAACATTTCTTTAAGATAGAGATTTAGCTGTCTGGACCTTAATTAAGTTAACTTTTTTAATGCCCTGAAATTCATGATGTGTTTTATAATGAACTTATGATATGTTTTTATAGTCAGTTTTATCAGAGATTCTGTAATTTCTGCTATAAATAGTTATATTAGCATCCATGTATGCAGATATTTTAGAAAAAATCCTGCTGATATTGTCTAAAAATAAACTCTGTGACACAATTTTGAGGACAAATAAAGGAAGGTCAACCGGTGAGCTTTTGTGATCGCCTTATGTGCGTTGTGTGTCGTTCGTCAGCAGCATTTACATTTGTTAACACTCTAGAGGCCACATTTAGGCCACATTTATTGCCTAATCTTCATTGAACTTGCTCAGTACATTTGTCCCAATGATATCTCGGTCGAGTTTGAAACTGGGTCATGTGGGGTCAAAAACTAGGTCACTAGGTCAAATTGAAAAAAAAGCTTGTAAACATCCTAGAAGTCACATTTGTTGCCCAATCTTCATGACATTTGCTCAAAGCATTTGTTGTTATGATATCTTTGATATCTTGGCCGAGTTCGAAAATGATTCCCCTCCTTTGAAAAACATGGCCGCCAGGGGGCGGGGCAGTTTTCCTTATATGGCTATATTGAAAACTTTATAAAGCTTGTTAACACTCTAGAGGTTACATTTTTTGCCCAATCAACATGAAACTTGTTACTGCATTTGTCCCAATGAAATTTTTTTAATGAGTTCGAAACTAGGTCATGTGGGGTCAAAAACTAGGTCACTAGGGCAAATTGAAGAAAAAACTTGTTAACACTGTAGAAGTCACATTTTTTGCCCCATATTTTTGAAACTTGCTCAGAACTTCGTTTGAATGATATCTCAGACGAGTTCGAAACTAGGTCACATCTGGTCAAAAACTAGGTCACCAGGCCAAATTAAAGAAAAAGTTTTGTGAATACACTTACGAGGCCACATTTATAGTCCAATAATCATGAAACTTGCTCAGAACATTTGTCCCAATGATATCTAGGACAAGTTCAAAACTGGGTCATGTGGGATCAAAAACTAGGTCACCAGGCCAAATTGAAGAAAAAGCTTGTGAACACTCTAGAGGCCACATTCTTAGCCGAATCTTCATGAAACTTGCTGAGAACAGTTTAAATCCTTAGCCCCTTAGGTGAGCGACCTAGGGCCGTATGGCCCTCTAGTTATTACTATTTGAAAGTCATTACCATTAATGAGTGAGGAGTTATAAATTTAAAAAAATGGTTAAAAATTTTCAGAACCATTTAAATTCCTTTCAAATAACATGGGTATCTGACATATAATTGTAAGAATTTGGATTCATAGTTTCCAACATCAGACAAAACCTGTATACTGTGTATCCTGCTTATATTTTTTTCCTGTGAGGTGTTAAGGCTTTACTATGATGCGTTGTCTATTTGAAATCAAATATGTTGGGACCAAAACCATAAATTATATAAATTGTTACATAAAATTTAAGTGTGTTATTACTGGTACCGAATTTGTAGGTATAATGCACCTACCAATATTTCCCAGCGGCGGGCTGACCCAGGGGAATTTTGCTAATTTTATTTTTTTCATTCTAATTCCTCACTCTAGAGCCTATCATTTTTGTCTAAATCCCCTCAGTGGAAGTTGCTATTGGTGTATCAAATGGCCCCGGATCTAAAATCCGACCAAAGTCTATTTGCCCTGGACCTGGAATCGTTCAGCGTGTCAGAGTCCTGCTTGTCGGGAATCGCTTTCAGTCTAAAGTCCCGTATATGCCCGCTGCTGCCACCCCCCTGGGGCAAATATTGATAGGCATATTGGCAACTATCCTCTGCCAGTTACGGATTACTGCATTTTAATTGTTTCTTAACTATTTTTGGATTTATAATTTTCCCATTTACTCCTACGTATTTTAGAGAAAAAAACTAGGGATGGCAAATACGAGAATTTGTTTTAGGTAGTCAAATACTTACCTGTCAGATTAAATTGAATTTTAATTAGCATACAAAATACAGTATATGTCAAATTTTAGCCTCTAAATATCAAGCATTCATGTCGCTTTAGCTTCTCTAGTACGCAGGTTAGGTGTTAAAGTCAACCTAGCACCCTATTGTTAAGTAGATGACAGTTTGTTGTTACTGCATGTTCATTCCATTATGTGGACCATTGTCTCTTTATCAGCAGATTTAAGCGTCTTGTGCAGGCTAATTGGTGGTACTGCGTACATGTTCTCTGAAGTAACGCAACCCATCCCTAGGTATATCCGATACTGATACTCTGAACACATGCTTGAAAGTCATGGGAACAGGCAGCATAACAAATCATGAGATAATCCAGGGCTAAGTCTTTCTCAAATGTGATACAAAACATATTTCTGAAATTTAGCGCTTTGTCCTTGTATTGGCCGCGGATTTCTAGCCGTACGTTTTTGTAACTACATATCGCACACTTTTTGTAACATTACCACAATAATAATTACTGCATCCGATGATCAAATATTCGAATATTCAAATACTTTATCAATCGAATATTCAAATAACAATTTTGGTATTCATTGCCATCCCTAAAAAAACACTTCAACGTGATCATAATCCATCGTATGAGAAGCCTGTGTTTGTGACGTGACTGCTATTGATCTAATGAGAAATAAGCATGTTTGCTGTAACAGCAAATGAAATTTATTGTCATTTTAAATTCCATTTTAGGTAAAAACACACTACTGTAAAATCATTTTATTTTGCGGTTTCAAAATTTTGAGCATTCTTGAAAAACTGTTAAATTGCACGGCTCCCTTTGTAATAGACACAGACTGTAAGATACTTACCGCATCTTTTGCCCTGCTTAATATACTCTGTAAAAAAAATGATATATATACACGGGATCTTCAAGTCGCGCTATGTTTGGACTGAGAAATATGTGGAAATTAGACGACCGTAAAATAAAATGATTTAACAGTATGTTCCTTATATTCCATAAAGATCTTGTGATGTTAGTAATTTATTCAACCATCATGTGATGCCACCTGGGGCAGTATTCCAGAAACATGTTAAGTGTATCTTAAAATATTTTCACCTAAGTTTACAAATTAATAATGCTATATTTTAAAAACTACATATAAATTTGTGAATATTTTATGTTTACTTGAACAAACATTAATACTATAGGTGATAATTAATAAACACTACACTTAATAGATTGTACAAACAAAATAAAAAGTTAAATAAAATGTTGATTTTAAGGTAAAAGATATTACGTAAGACGTTTCTGGAATAACGCCCTTGATCAAAGAAAATGGTGACATTTTTAAAGGGCATGTTAAGATAATTAATTCACAATTAACCAGTCCTGTTTTTGCAGAACTATATGACATTGTAACACATATATAAATTTGTGAATATTTTATGTTTACTTGAACAAACATTAATACTATAGGTGATAATTAATAAACACTACACTTAATAGATTGTACAAACAAAATAAAAAGTTAAATAAAATGTTGATTTTAAGGTAAAAGATATTACGTAAGAGGTTTCTGGAATAACGCCCTTGATCAAAGAAAATGGTGACATTTTTTAAAGGGCATTTTAAGATAATTAATTCACAATTAACCAGTCCTGTTTTTGCAGAACTATATGACATTGTAACAGACAACAAGAAACCTCTAAATCAGCTGTTAGACATCTTGAGGTTTAACATATACACCACATGCTCAATACATGATATACACTTTAATATAATTGATTATTATTCAATTATTTGGAATAACAGTTAATTGTTGCAGTAATAATCCCTTTATTTATTAAACAATGGTCGAACTAGCATTAAATATGTATGAGGTGTGTTATCAGACACCCAATTTTTAGCTCGACTATTCGAAGAATAGGTGAGCTATCCTACTACCCCCAGCGTCTGAATTTGGTTAAAGTTTTTATTCAAAAGTCTTGTCACTTCAAAACTACATAAATTATTCACTTCAAACTTGGCATATACCTTTGTGATCAACTCCAGTGTCAGGTGCAACATTCCCCATAACTCTGTTTTGTATTTTGACAGAGTTATGCCCCTTGTTCACTTAGATTTTCTGGTTAAAGTTTATATTCAAAAGTTTTGTAACTTCAATACTACAAAAGTTATTCACTTGAAACTTAGAACTAACCTTTGTCATGAATTCCATTATCAAGGGCAACATTCCCTATAACACTGTTTTGTATTTTGTCAGAGTTATGCCCCTTTTTCACATAGATTTTCTGGTTAAAGTTTATATTCAAAAGTTTTGTAACTTTAAAACTAGATAAGTTATTCACTTTAAACTTGGAACTAACCTTTGTCATCAACTCTAGTATCAGGGGCAACATTACCCATAACTCTGTTTTGTATTTTGACAGAGTTAGCCCACTTTTTACATAGACTTTGTTTTTAAAGTTTTTGTTCCAAAAATGTATAAACTATACAAGGCTTCACTTAAAGTGTCGTATTTTAACAAATTTATGCCCCTTCCATTATCCAAAATATGTACCAACTGAAATACTTCGAATAGTCGAGCGCGCTGTCCTCTGACAGCTCTTGTTATGTCAGATATGTATGAAGGTCTGACAGGTTTCGTATTATCTGTTGCAAAACGGTAAATTGTTGTATAATATTGTCATGAGTGCTGTGTAACATACTCAAATTATTGTGATTTTACTCTCGCTGTTGTTCTTTGTTGGTCCGATTGAGGAATATCCTAGTTATAAGTTACTTGTGCAATATTTTTGTAAAAAAAGATTCTGAAATGATAAATGCCATACCCGGTAGTTGTTCTTGATGTTGTCTATATTGTTGTTCAATATAGAGATACCAACCAATTGTTGTGTTCATCAATGTTGGTATGTCAGACGCCCTGATAACGTGTATAAATGCGTAACACACAAAAAATAGAAGATAAGCAGAGAAAATCACATTCGGGTGTACATGTATGCAGAACGATTAAAATGTGGGTGTACATGTGCGCACACTTTTTCTCATGTTTGCGCACATGAAGTCAAATTTTGGTGACAGAAAGACATAAGAAGATGGAAGTTTTGACAGGCTTGCCTATCTGAACATGCTCATGGTGAGCTTTTGTGATCACCTTTTGTCTGGCGTCCATCGTCAACATTTACCTTGTGAACACTCTAGAGGCCACATTTATTGCTTAATCTTCATGGAACTTGCCCAGATTATTTGTCCCAATGATATCTTGGGCATTTGTGAATCTGGGTCATGTGGGTTCAAAAACTAGGTCACTAGGTCATATTGAAGAAAAAGCTTGTGAACACTCCAGAAGTCACATTTTTGGCCCAATCAACATAAAAATTTTGGTCAGAACTTTTGTTCTTATGATATCTTGGTCGAGTTCAAAAATGGTTCCGCTCCATTGAAAAACATGGCCGCCAGGGGGTGGGGCAGTTTTCCTTCTATGGCTATAGAAAAAGCTTGTGAACACTCTAGAAGGAACATTTTTTACCCAATCAATAGGAAACTTACTCAGAATATTTGTTCTTATGATATCTCAACCGAGTTCGAAAATGGTTCTGCTCCGTTGAAAAACATGGCTGCCAGGGGGCGGGGCAGTTTTCCTTATATGGCTGTAGAAAAAGCTTGTGAACACTCTAGAAGTCACATTTTTTGCCCTATCAACATGAAACATGCTCAGAACATTTGTTTCTATGATACCTCGGCCGAGTTTGAAAATGGTTCCACTCCGTTTAAAAACATGGCTGCCACATGGCGGGGCAGTTTTCCTTATATGGCTATATTGAAAACTTGAAAAAGCTTGTGAACACTCTAGAGGCCACATTTATTGCCCAATGTTCATGAAACTTGCTCAGAACATTTGTCCCAATGATATCTCGGACGAATTCAAAACTGGGTCATATGGGGTCAAAAACTAGGTCACTAGGTCAAATTGCAGTAAAAGCTTGAGAACACCCTAGAAGTCATATTTTTTACCCAATCTTCTTAAAACTCACTCTGAACATTTGTTTAAATAATATATTGAAACTGGGTCACGTAGGGTCAAAAACTAGGTCACTTGGCAAAATCGAAGAAAAAGCATGTGAACACTCTTAGAGGCCACATTTGTAGCCCAATCATCAAGAAACTTGCTGAGAACAATTGTCCTAATGATATTTTGGATGAGTTTGAAACTGGGTCATGTTGGGTTAAAAACTAGGTCCCCAGACCAAATTGAAGAAAAAGTTTATGAACACTCTGGAGACCACATTTATAGACCAATTTTCTTGAAACTTGCTCAGAACAATTGTTTCAATTTTATCTTGGATGAGTTCGAAACTGGATCATGTGGGTTA
This sequence comes from Congeria kusceri, assembly GCA_027627225.1. Taxonomy (NCBI): domain Eukaryota; kingdom Metazoa; phylum Mollusca; class Bivalvia; order Myida; family Dreissenidae; genus Congeria; species Congeria kusceri. The sequence continues at coordinate 40,342,185 of CM051029.1, read as the reverse complement.
AAAAACTAGGTCACCAGGCCAAATTGAAGAAAAAGCTTGTGAACATAGAGGCCACATTTGTAGGCCAATCATCACGAAACTTGCTTAGAACATTTGCCCCAATGATATCTGGGACAAGAGTAAAACCAGGTGACATGGGGTCAAAAACTAGGTCTCCAGGTCAAATTGAAAAAAAAGCTTGTGAACACTAGAGGCCAAATTTAAAGCCGAATCTTCATGATACTTGCTCGAAACAGTTTAGTTCCTTAGCCCCTCAGGTGAGCGACCTAGGGCCTTGTGGCCCTCTTGCTTATTTGAGGTCCACTTTTCTTAAAAACTGTATCACTAACAGCTTTCAAACTTTCTATACTTATTCACTATTCAGCATGATAAGCTGAGGATGTAGGACAAAATCCATAACTCTCAACACGACCAGATTGGGTGCAGCCACGTGTAATTTACAAAAATGCAAAAAAAAATCACAATGTGGTATTAGATTTTATTGGTATATTTCAAGTTTATGAGTATAATATTTTTTTCATTTATCATTTAACAAACCACAACCAACTGCAAATGGTATATAGACACAAATGCGGTGTATAAAACATGCAATAAAAACTCAATGTCTCTTCAGAATGACAACATTCTGTTACCATTTAGCTTTATCAGCCAGCCATGTTGACAAGTCGTTTACATAGTAGGCATCATTATATGGCCATAAAAATGTTGTTATTCCAAAACAAATACATTTGAGTCATGTCGTTGGAAAACCGGGCTTAATGCATGTGCGTAAAGTGTCGTCCCCAATTAGCCTGTGATGTCCGCAAAGGCTGATCCAGGATCACACTTTTCGCTTTTATGGCATTTTTTGTTTCAAGGAAGTATCTTCCAAACATAAATCCACTGTAGGCGGAAAGTGCCGTCCTGGATCAGCCAGTGCGGACTGCACAGGCTGATCCGGGACGACAATTTACGCACATGCATTAAGCCTGGTTTTCCCACGACACGCCTCATTTATATAGGGTACTTACAATGTGCATGAAATATATAATTGTGTAATGTAGATCTATACATTTTATGAAATTGTATAGGAATCTACATTTTTTTAATGGTCATTGTTTACATCTTCAATATTTGAGAAAACTAAAAACTGATAAGTCAATACTTCCAATATCTAACAATTTTAAAATATAAAAATAACATTTTATTTCATTGCAAATAAAAAAAAGTTTCATAAAAAAACAGTGATTCAGGGTTTTATAAAAAACAATTGTATTACACTAGTAAATTATATAATACAAATATGAATAATCGTGAACATCATGTACCTGTAAAACAATATAACAATAACATACTTATTATAAATATTGGGACACATTGATTTGTTTTTCTTGTAGCAATATTTAGAGACATGAAAACTATTTCTCACAACTGTGCCCAAAATTTAGGGACATATTTGATATTGCCTATTTTACATGACTATGCCCTGTCAGCTCCTAGTATTAGTAACACATTTTACTCCCATAGGATGTAAATCACTTAGTTTTAGAAATAAGCAAATATTCAAAAAATTAAAGAGTACATTTATATTTTAAGGTCCATTTTAAGTGCTGAGAGGTACTTTTCAGGCAGTTTTCAAAAACTTAATTGAATAGACAGTGTCAGTTGTGCGCCAGCAGAGAAAAACAGTGTTCACTATATTGTATACTGTATAATTATTTTATTTTGATTTTTCAATACAACAGGTTCCTAACGGCGCTTTTGATGCAAGTAAGATACAAGTAGATACAGTATACCATGACAAATGTCGCTATGCCACCAGCATATTTTCAGGATATGGAAGGTTTATACAAAAACAAATTAACATGATAATTATTGTGTTGTCCCAATATAAAGGGACAAGAAAAAAACGACTTTTATGCTGTCCCAATATTGTTAAGACACGAAAAGTAAATATTTATTTAAAAAAATTGTGGTTTTCAAATACTTGGGATAATTGTGGTTAGCATTTTTTTCATCAGAAAAAAAAAACATCAACAAAAACAAAAAATAGCATTTTACCAGATGTATTGCAAATATGCATTAAACATCAAAACATGATGACATTATATGGCACAATATAATAACAAGGTGGTGTCTTTCAACACTTAGATATAGGGGCCCATTACCCCTTGGTCTTGAATCATTCAGAATCAGGTGATCACGTTCTGCTGGAGGGGGTTTCAGTGGGCGACTTCTCCGATGCAATCTCAAACATTCTCTCAAACACTGGAGGGTCCTGGGCCCCAGAAAACATCTTTTGTCCGTTCATGTAGAATGTAGGAACACCTGTCAAGAATTAATAAATATATAACACTAATGTACCGGTAGGTGGGATATATAAAGGATCAGTGTAGATTTCACTGTAAGATTTTATTATTTTATGACAGGAAAATTAACTGATGTGACATTCAGAACATATACAACATTATTGTATTGAGAATCCCACGGGCCATCTTCCAGAAACATCTTAAGTTTATCTTAAAATATTTTAACTTGCGTTCGATTTTGGGTAGGTAATATTTTTAAAACTACATAGAAATTAATGATTCTGATAACAGTTAAGTAAATAGAAGTTAATAGTAAGTTGATAATTAGTGAACATTAAGCAGAATTTCATGTATACATGGCATAAAGTGCTTAAGGAAAATGGGATTTTAAGACTGAGGATAAGATTTCACTTAAGATGTTTCTGGAATACGATCCCAGATGGCTAAGAAGGATAGATAGCAAGAAGTGCTTTCGCCCCCTGCTATTTTGCTCAGAATCTTTACCTAAACAATTGGGGTAGCGGGAGGACTAATCCAAAAAGGGCAAGTGTCCAGCACCCTATTTTGCTGTATATCCATGGCTCACTCTGCTATTTGCCACGTTAGCCAACAACTGCCTTCATTTGGCTAAAGAATTGTTACTCGCTACAACATTTTCTTCATAAAACTTCAGAATTAATTAACAGCAGTAGGATTTCAAAGCCTTAAGGTAACATTGGCCAGGGGGGAGGGGGTGGTCACGCTTCCACAAATTTTAATCATTGCAAATTAATCAAACATTTTATTCAATCACTGCACTAGGATATCACATGTATAACAAACAAATATTGTACACAAATGAGCATGTAGTAAAGCTTGTCAAGTGTTTGTAAAGCTTCATGAACAGAAATTAATACTTCAAGCTGAAAATGTTAGTGGCAAAAATCGGAAAGGTCTATAATTGTGATCCAATTATTTTGGCAGCCATAAATGAGGCGTGTCGTGGGAAAACCGGGCTTAATGCATGTACGTAAAGTGTCGTCCCAGACTGCACAGGCTAATCTGGGATGGTACTTTCCACTTTTATGGCATTTTCTGTTACAAGTTAGTCTCTTCTAACCATAAATTCACTGTAGGCGGAAAGAGCCATCCCGGATAACCCTGTGCGGACTGCACAGTCTAATCTGGGACGACACTTAACACACATTCATTAAGCCCAGTTTTCCCACATCACACCACAAATGGTCTTGGCTGTAAATCATTCCCAAGCCCATCCCACCTGAAATCCCTTTGCTGGCCCAGGACTTGGCCTTGTCAATGACCTTCTCGTAGGTACGAGGATTCTGGAGGTAGACCTTGACCTCTTCCAGGTCAAAGCCCACCTCGCCTGCTACTCCAAGACAGCTTTGTAACTGTAGATCTTCGCCATCAGTGAAGCACCTCTGTAAATTAAATGGATTCAATACCAGATAATGTTAATATCACATTCTATTATAAATGTCCCTTTCTGTTATTATAATCTGAACCATACTTTTTTTAACTGATTTAAACGTTAACATTAAAATATTTACAGTTTATAGCCAAGTTTTAATTGATTTACTTAATTAAAAGATAAGAGTAAACAAATATTGACAATGGTACTAAACAGAGAAATTGGGTCATAATTTATCCCCCTAGAATTTTTATAAATGCAGGGACCTCTTTCTGTTTTGGGGTATGCCACCCGAACTCTTCAAATGGGGGAATTTTGTTGTCATTTTCTAATAATGGGGAAATTTAAAATAACATAATAAAGCTTTGAACAGTCTGTTTCTTTCAATAAACCATTCCAGATAAAAATACATCTAATTGAAAGTGTTACTTTACAGATAAAACAATTGGCAAAATGTTAGTATTTGTTTAATATGTTACTTTCTGGGACCTTTAATGGGGAAAATGACACTGTTTTTGCTCTGGGAAGCAGACTTATTTCGCCTGTAAAAATAAGAAATAGAGGGCCTTGAAATGTGTTGGTGTTTTTAATGGATAAATGACAAAAGATCTTTAAAATTAACAAATTTTTAGCATGGGCTTTAAACACATATATGATTTTAAAAAACCTTTAGCACTGGCATTACATAATATTAGTAGAGCTGACAAAATCAAACTCAGACTGCATAATGGTGTAAAAAAATAGTTCATGCGTACAAATCGAAATGTGGGTAGTTATACCTTGATCAACATGTCAACTTTTATAATCTCTTAGAACCTATTGAGGGAGATTTTATGAAGATGTAAATGTAAATGACCAAAACATTAACTGCATTCCTGCCTAGTCTCGTGCCCTTATAACATCTTTTTTTAAATGTTTCGTTTGGTAATATACAAGTGAAGTTTAATGATAAAACGCGCTTTATCTACAGTGATCATTTAACAAAGAACTTGTAATGGACACTTAACGAGGTTAATTATGCATTAAATATGCCTGTGAAAGCATCAATAATTTATCAAATATACCAATATCTTTTGTTCCAAACGACAGATTTTGTTAGAAGATCCCACATACATGCATAACTGTATACTCAAACTAAAACAGACTTAAAAAAATAGGGGTCACTGGCTTTGTACCGGAAATATTGGGTGAATACGGTACCTGTCAAAGCCCCTTTTTAAGTTTGGATTTTTATCGATGTTTTAAGTATAAAGGATAGTTTTTTTTCAAACTATGATATGGTTCTTTCAACTGATATGTTTGTTCATGCTTTGTTTGGCAATATACATGTGTATATTGATAATAAAAACGCTTTACCTACATTTACTGCTTAAATAATGAATTTGACTGGACATTTGTGTCAAATGGGAACTAATAATGCTTTCTGAAACTTCATTTTCATCAAAATGCATATTTCGTTCCAAACAACAGATTTTCTTAAAATTTCGCACATACATGTATCAATGTATACTTACACCAAAACATAAAGAAAAAGAATGGCTCACCGAACTTGTTTGGGAAATATTGGATTTCATATAGGGTACCTGTGTAGCCTTTTTCCTGTTTCGTTTTAACATACATAAACAATGTATCAATAGAATGGGATATTTGATGGATCATTTCTGAACTAAATTTGTTTGAAAATACATTGCATAAGTGTGTTTTTGATTATTATATATGCTTTATGAACTTTTACTATTAAAAATATTTATTTTGAATGGACATATGCGATGAAATTAGTATATTGTAACCTATATACAATAAAGACAAAATTAAGCAAAAGGATCAATTAACCCAATTATTTTCTTTTCGTTTCGAACGTCTTTAAATTGATCCATTTACACCCCTGAAAGGAAATTCTCACTCTGAATCGCATAAGGGCCTTGACAGGTATGTAGCTTCTGCATACAAATTATAAGTCCAGTATCTGTTACCTTAAACAGCTTTTCAGCCACAAGGTCTTGCTTCTCCCCGCCATTCACAGTCTTGGCATATTCAAGAAGGGAGTGACCAACAACAGTGTTGGCAAACTTCTTACGATCTTTCTTAAATTCGATTCCGAGCGACGAGCCCGTCTCCCACAAATGGCGCACCCTGGTAGAAGAAACAAGCACATTGTAAATCATTTAATAATTGTAATATAAAGCAAACGATTGATCTAGCGTAACTTGTTTGGTGCTGATCAAATAATGAGCGACTTGTTTAAATGGGCAATATTGGCCTGGCTTAATTATAATAATATTAATAACAAAATTAAGTCTTATGATTCCTAGTACATCATGTACTTGTATAGTCCAATTTAAATTCATGTAGTCTATTGTAGACAATCTAGCCGTGCAAAGAATTTAGTGTTACTTTTTATAAAGCGCTAAAATCGCTGGAACATTGCCAGGCATAACATTGCCCATATCAAAAGTATCTAAAAGGTTGCCCAAGATTAGATAAGATTTATTTTAAGTCAGCAAGACAACGAACAATACAACATAAGCGCGCAAGAGCTGTGGAAGTTAAACCGACTACAAGTAGAAGTAAGGCTTACAAGTATGGCCATGTACTTGCATTACTTGACCAAACAGTGGCGGGCTTACCTAGGGTTTGTAGGGTCGGCATATTCCGGTGGAATCGGGGAGCCACCTGGAGGTGCGTCCGGTCTCAGGAAGTAAGGCTCCCAACGAACCCGGAACTCGAATTTCGAGCTCGACGAGTCCATTGCCTCCTCCATCTTCCGTTTGCCGATCCAGCACCAGGGTCAGATGATGTCGCTGACTACGTCGATCAAAATCAGCTTCTTTGAGGCCATTGTCGCTTTTGACAATTGCCTGACGATCAGCGGAAACGTCTTGGTTGATGCGCTCACGAGTGAGTTGACTGCAAAGCTTGAAATTTAGGGGAACGACTCTTTTCCATTGTCGAGATAATCACTGTGGCCATAAGCGACTTTTATTCCATAGTTCAAGTGCATGGTTTTAGGCTTAATACCACTAAATTATAAAATAACTTTGATATGGAATAAGGACAATAATTTATATTAAATCTACGAATTAATATCAATTCACTAATAGTAGCTAAATCATTGGCATTATTTATTTTAAAATAAACACCTAAATGAATAAATGCTTAAAATATGTATAACTAGAGTAGATTGCTAGTTTTATGGGAGTATTTGCATATCAGGTGACCAATGGCGATTTTTATGAGAAAAGAGGCATATCAAGTAACATATCGCTACAGAAAAGGGCGATTTCTATGATAATATACGTAAATTAAGTGCCCTGTGGCCATTTCTATATGAATATACGCACATCCAGTGGACTATGGCCACAGTAAATGATCATTTCTATGATAATATACGAAAATCCAGTGGCCTATGGCCACAGTAAAGGACAATTTCTATGATAATATTCTTAAATTAAGTGACATATGGCCACAATAAATTGACATTTCTATTTTAATATAAGCACATCCAGTGGCCTATGGCCACAGTAAATGGCTATTTCCATGATAATAAACACACATCCAGTGACCTGTCGCCACAGAAAATGGCCTTTTCTATGTGATTATACGTACATCCAGTGGCCTATGGCCACAGTAAATGGCCATTTCTATGATAATATAAGCACGTCCAGTTGCCTATGGCCACAGTAAATGGCCTTTTCTATGATAATATACGCACATCCAGTGACCTATCGCCACAGTAAATGGCCATTTCTATGTGAATATACGCACATCCAGTGGCCTATGGCCACAGTAAATGGCCTTTTCTAAGTGAATATACGCACATCCAGTGGCCTATGGCTACAGTAAATGGCCTTTTCTAAGTGAATATACGCACATCCAGAGGCCTATGGCCACAGTAAATGGCCATTTCTAGGATAATATACGCACATCCAGTGGCCTACGGCCACAGTAAATGGCCATTTCTATGATAATATACGCACATCCAGTGGCGTATGGCCACATTAAATGGCCATTTCTATGATAATATACGCACATCCAGTGGCACAGTAAATGGCCATTTCTATGATAATATACGCACATCCAGTGGCCTATGGCCACAGAAAATGGCCATTTCTATGATAATATAAGCACATCCAGTGGCTTATGGCCACAGTGAATGGCCATTTCTATGAAAATATACGCACATCCAGTGGCCTATGGCCACAGTAAATGGCCTTTTCTATGTAAATATACGCACATCCAGTGTCCTATGGCCACAGTAAATGGCCATTTCTATGATAATATAAGCACATTCAGTGGCCTATGGCCACAGTAAATGGCCTTTTTTATGTGAATATACGCTCATCTAGTGGCCTATGGCCACAGTAAATGGCCATTTCTATGATAATATACGCACATCCAGTGGCCTCTGGCCACAGTAAATGGCCATTTCTATGATAGTATAAGCACATCCAGTGGCCTATGGCCACAGTAAATGGCATTTTCTATGTGAATATACGCACATCCAGTGGCCTATGGCCACAGTGAATGACCTTTTTTATGTGATTATACGTATATGTACTGGTGAAATACTGATTTTAGGTTGAAAGAAAACTACTTTATACAATCAATTAATTAATGTATTAAAAAGCAATACAAATTTGCGAATATTCGAATAACGCTTTAAGTTTTCGAATCATGGACATTCAATCTAACATTCGAATAGTTTTGCAATCCCTAGTATATTCACATAGAACTCGTCCTTTACTGTGGCCATAGGTTACTTTATATGCGTATATTAACATAGAAATCGTCCTTTACTATGGCCATAGGTGACTTGAGATGCGTACCGGTATATTCACAAACAAATCGTCCTTTACTGTGGCCATATGTCACTTTATATGCGAATATTCACACCGAAATCGTCCTTTACTGTGACCATAGGTGACTTGAGATGCGTATATTCACACAGAAATCGCCATTTGCTCTGGTCATGGGCCACTTTATTTACAAATATTCTGATCGAGATCGCCATTTTCTGTGGCCATAGGTCACTGGATGTGCGTATATTCTGATAAAAATGGCCATTTACTGTGGCCAAAGGTCACTGGATGTGTGTATATTATTATAGAAATGGCCATTTACGGTGGCCATAGGTCACTGGATATGCGTATATTATTATAGAAATGGCCATTTATTGTGGCCATAGGCCACTGGATGTGCGTATAAATGGCCATTTACTGTGGCCATAGGTCACTGGATGTGCGTATATTCACATAGAAATGGCCATTTACTGTGGCCATATACCACTGGATGTGCGTATATTATCATAGAAATGGCCATTTACTGTGGCCATAGGCCACTGTATGTGCGTATATTATTATAGAAAAGGCCATTTTCTGTGGCCATAGGCCACTGGATGTGCGTATATTATTATAGAAATGGCCATTTACTGTGGCCATATGTCACTGGATGTGCGTATATTCACATAGAAATTTCCATTTACTGTGGCCATATGCCACTGCATGTGCGTATATTGTCATAGAAATGGCCATTTACTGTGGCCATAAGTCACTGGATGTGCGTATATTCACATAGAAAAGGCAATATACTTAGGCCATAGGACACTGGATGTGCGTATTGTCATAGAAATGGCCATTTACTGTGGCCATACGCCACTGGATGTTCGTATATTATCATAGAAATGGCCATTTACTGTGGCCATAGGCCACTGGATGTGCGTATATTATTATAGAAATTGCCATTTACTGTGGCCTTAGGCCACTGGATGTGCGTATATTCGCATAGAAATGGCCATTTACTGTGGCCATAGGTCACTGGATGTGCTTATATTATCATAGAAATTGCCATTTACTGTGGCCATACGCCACTGGATGTGCGTATATTATCCTAGAAATGGCCATTTACTGTGGCCATAGGCCACCGGATGTGCGTATATTATTATAGAAATGGCAATTTACTGTGGCCATATACCACTGGATGTGCGTATATTCACATAGAAATGGCCATTTACTGTGGCCATAGGCCACTGGATGTGCGTATATTGTCATAGAAATGGCCATTTACTGTGGCCATAGGTCACTTTATATGCTTATATTTGCATAGAAATCGTCCTTTACTGTGGCCATAGGTGACTTGAGATACGTATATTATTCACATAGAAATCGTCCTTTACTGTGGCCATAGGTGACTTGAGATGCTTATATTCACATAGAAATCGCCATTTGCTCTGGGAATTGGCCACTTTAGTTACGTATGTTGTGATAGAAATCGCCATTTGCTGTGGCCATAGATCACTTCATATGCGTACATTCTAATACAGATCGCCATTTGCTGTTGCCATAGACCACTTTATTCTCATAGAAATCGCCCTTTACTGTGGCCGTAGGTGACTTGATATGCGTATATTCTCATATAAATCCCGATTACCTGTGGGCATATGTCACTTGAAATGCGTCTATTGTTAGAGAAATCGCCATTGTCTGTGGCTATTGGTCACTGGATGTGCACATTTTTACATAAAAATCGCTTTTTACTGTGGCCATAGGTGACTGGCTGTTAATAAATATATAATGTTAATGCGCCAATTGCTTATTGTTATAATTGAATTAATTCTTACATTTAATATAAAATATCATTCCAAATCATTGTGTAATTTAGTGGTCTGATGTCGGAATTCAGACGCTAACTATGGCAAAATGAGACGGTTTTTATGGCCACACTAATCGGCTCGACTATTGCCGTCTCATTTATGGAATTGAGTGTTTCCCGAAATTTTAGAACAAACTGCTCTGTATTATGACAGTTCATGTACTAGATTTTAACCGCACGCTTGACTGCGTTGATTTAATCGATTAAGGTTACGTTGTACTAGTATGGTATGTTTCCTACGCTTTACAAGTTGATAGCGTAATCTGACATATTATATATTGTGAATATATAAGTTATACAGTATAATAGATCTTAACATATTTACACATACACAAGCACATATTCCGTGGTCGACAAAAACAATGAAGCATCAAACGAAAGTACCTTCATAAATACTTTACAGAGGAGTCCATGCAACCTGCGTGAACCTCGTGCATTTCGTGCAAGTTCCATACCGCCTTTAAAAAGACCAAAAAACAGCATATACGTACATGTGTAGTTAGAATGTGCCATTAGTTGTTCGCGTAACTTATAGTGTTAACTTCAAGAATATGGAGTATAGATATATCTAATATTTTAACCCAGAAGTATAAAGCGAAAGTAACCGTGTCAAAGTCGTTGACATACGTGAGTTTTATCAGCATTCCAACATGAACTGTGCTGAGCACGGCCCAGACATATCCGAAGACGGACTGATGCATTGCAGACCTGGGCTGTATTCACAAAGCTCCTAAGGGAAATCTTAACTTAAGTTGTACTTAAGTGAACATTTCAGATCAAATCTTCTATGTGAAATCCAATGATTTATATACAAAGAAGGCTGCAACACTCAACATACAAGCAATATTTTCAAATTTACAACATTTTAATGTTAAAAGACCTATACATGAAACAGCCAGGGACATAAGGAATTTTATGAATTTAAGGAATTTACTTAAGTTTGCCCTAAGGAGCTTTGAGGATACGGGCCCTGGGCTGCTATTCACAATGAAAGATCCGATGGAAAATCTCAATTTAAGTTACATTTGTGGATCAATTTTTTAGTATGGCATGTTATTATTTAGAAACCAAATTAGGGTAAAATAAGGAGAAACTCTTCATTTTTTTCAGAATAAAATCCGTTAATGCAAATTTCACATTACTTGAAAGAAACAGATATAGACGGGCATAGATAAAGAATTTAATAGTATAAAAGATGTGCTTAAGTTTGTACTAAGGAGCTTTATGAACACGGATCCAGTTGCTCTTTGGTAAGACCAATGTCTTCAAACTTGTTTTTAATTTATTTTTGCAAATAATCACTGACAAATACAGATAATATGTTTAAACCCCATTATTAATGACACGTACCTCGTAAAATCATGGATTAACGAAATAATTAGAACTGCATTCGCTGTAATTTCCCTATTACATTATTCGTGCTTGGATCTTGTTAGCTGTCTGAAAAAATTAACGAGGCTATTTAATGACATAACTGTGTTACCCGCGATTATGAAATTCTTAACAACTTCATTAAAAATATTTTTTTACGCCATGATATCACATTCACATTATTTATAGCATAAAAGTATTGCATGTCTGCATTGAAGATACGACGGGGAATCAATGTTATAACTGAATGCGCGAGTACACATTTTATCGTGCATGAAAACGATAATTGCTGCCTAATCCTTTGAAGTAGTCTCATCCAAAGAGTAATTAATGGTTTCTTATACGGAATGTTCTTAGATATTGATAGCATGTATATATATATATGCTTGGATCTTGTAGCTGTCTGAAAAAATAAACGAGGCTATTTAATGACATAACTGTGTTACCCGCGATTATGAAATTCTTAACAATTTCATTAAAAAAAAATTCTTACGCCATGATATCACATTCACATTATTTATAGCATAAAAGTACTGCATGTCTGCATTGAAGATACGACGGGGAATCGATGTTATAACTGAATGCGCGAGTACACATTTTATCGTGCATGAAAACTATAATTGCTGCCTAATCCTTTGAAGTAGTCTCATCCAAAGAGTAATTAATGGTTTCTTATACGGAATGTTCTTAGATATTGATAGCATGTATGTATATATATATATATATATATATATATGAGAGAGAGAGAGAGAGAGTGAGAGAGATATATACATACATACATATATATATATATATATATATATATATATATATATATATATATATATATATATATATATATATATATATATATATATATATATATATATAGGCAGTATTGAGATATATATATATATATATATATATATATATATATATATATATATATATATATATATATATATATATATATATATATATATATATATATATATATATATATATATATATATATATATATATATATATATATATATATATATATATATATATATATATATATATATATATATATATATATATATATATATATATATATATATATATATATATATATATATATATATATATATATATATATATATATATATATATATATATATATATATATATATATATATATATATATATATATATATATATATATATATATATATATATATATATATCTGAATAGAATCTGCCGTAAAGAATTTATCAATACTGCCTATAATACATGTTTGAAGAAACATTAATCAGTTAAGACCTTGAAACTAGCGTTGGTGTAACGATAATTAAAGCCAACGAATCCACATGCATTATCAAATCAAAACGCTGATAGCATAAACAGACTGGTGGCGATAAAAAAAAAAGAAACCAAAATCAAGGGAAATAGAGTGCAAAAAAATTGTCTGTCAGAAAGGAGTTATTTGTTGGAATTAATGAACGTCAAGTTCTTCAATGCAACTTTTACACAAGACAAATAGAACTACTCCTTGTTTATACAATACTCCCTATTTACAAACATTGACAGCACTCATGAATATTCCGTTCGTTTCCGTAACCTTTTATCGGAAAACTATTTACAAGCGATCTTTCGTAACACTTCAACATACTACATGTGAGTTTAAATTAATTTAGCATATGATTATCGACGTAGAATTAAATGGTCGAGAAGTTATTTGTGGTTGATATACGAACTTCAACCACAACATTTTGAAGGCAACAGCTTGATTGGCTCCTGAAAAGGTCATCTGAACGTGACCCCTAATGCGAAATTATCAGATCCAGTCAGCTGATAATATAGTAACGTCAGACTGGAGATGATTTTAATGAGACTGTCAAACTACTCGATGCAAACGCAATAATATGTATAACAGTCAACTTGTCAACTAATCCTGAACGGTGAAGCGTATAAATCTGTGGGTATCGATTGTTTGTTTGTTTTTTGGATTTTTCGCCGTATTCAACAGTATTTCAGTCATATAACGGCGGTCAGTTAACCTACTCACACTTTTCCTGGGTAAGCTGGTTTACCAGTACTAAGTGCACATACTTATACCAGTAACTGACAACTGCCCTACTTGAATCAGCTGTAGTGGGAGAATGGCCGTAGAAATAATTTCATTTTCAATCCCCACACAAGTTATGTGGCCGGGCTGGAAATCGAACCCGCAATCCTCGGATTTGTAGTCCAGCGCTCTACCAACCGAGCTAGCCGGCCCGCAGAGGTTCAATCTCTCGATATCGCCCAAAACATCGTTTGCCAACAATCTAAACATGTCTATCTTTGTACACACTGTTAATGAGCAGTGCACTATTGCTCTTTATTATCGAGTTAACACCTTTTTTTAATATACAAAGAAAATAATGTCAATCCTGTAAAATATTTATCAGCAATATTGAGACAGGCGATTAATTTAAAAAAAAGCATTCCGAACGTGTATGTTTTCGAGATTCGGAAAGCATGTGCAAGAAACAACCATTGGTGCTTTCAGACGCTACATAACAACAAAATCCGGACATTTTCAAACTACAATGAGCGTTCATTCGCCGTTTGTGTTACGAACAATGTCAAATCGTACATTTTTTTATAAATTTAAGTATACTACGAATACAACAAACTACGAGTTTAATACGAATAAAACTGGTTTTAAATAACGATTTTTAAGACAATGCATACAATGTGTGTGTCCGTAAATATATTTCATCACTACATAGATATATATATAAAGTAAGAAATATAGTATATAATTATGTCGTCATATGCGTGTAACACCTTTTAACGTTTTAGTAACGTGTTACTATTTTATGTGAAATGACAGAAGATCTCGCAACGTAATACAAATTGTTCCACAAGCAGGCAAACAAAATGCATGATGTACGACTTTCTATACCACAATATTTCAATTGTTCAATAAGCATGTAAACGGAATACACGATGTACGACTTTCTATACCACAATATTGTTCAATAAGCATGTAAACGGAATACACGATGTACGACTTTCTATACCACAATATTCCAATTGTTCAATAAGCATGTAAACGGAATACATGATGTACGACTTTCTATACCACAATATTCCAATTGTTCAATAAGCATGTTAACGGAATACATGATGTACGACTTTCTATACCACAATATTCCAATTGTTCAATAAGCATGTAAACGGAATACATGATGTACGACTTTCTATACCATAATATTCCAATTGTTCAATAAGCATGTAAACGGAATACGTGATCTACGACTTTCTATACCACAATATTTTATTGTTGCATATTATTACAAAAAGGCCTTAGTGCGATCCCTTAAGGGCTGGGAGCATACTTTTACCACTATATAGATGCGGTATGTAATAATGGTCGGATATTGGTTCCAGAGACGGCACTTTGCTCAAACATTACTGGTACACGTGACAGAGTCTGCGATCGTAAACAAGCATTAAGCGCTACTGAAAAACGCAAACCGTCAGACACACCTATAGTTTTCTTCCAGTATTGCGATCCACGGGTATTTTGGAGGAATATTTCGGTAATTCTTTCTTGGATAAACCGTTCTGAGACGGTAGGTATTTTTTGACTGTACTGATAAAATCATGGTCAATATAAACTTCACTATTGTTACAAAAACGGAACCGACAACACGTAGCTAGTTGGTAGTAGTTAGGGCTCTCCGCGCCCATTCCATTTCTACAGTTTGAGAAGACCCAATGTGTGCCACATCACCCACATGTTGTTTTTTTCAGACGCGCAAAAAAACGAGACGACATTTGTTAATCACAACCTTTAGTTCCATATACAACAACAAATTTAAAGCGCTTTGATGGACCTTTTGCTGTGTGGAAACAAGACATATCGGCGGAATTCCACGTCGTGGAGGACAACCGATGATGTAAGCTCACATGCACCATCGGTTCAAGAATCGAACCCGGGGGCAGCGATTGTACCAATCAATGAGCTACTGAACCGGATAGTCCCCATGGCATTGTCTTATAGGTAAATAATTGTTTTCCGTACGCATACCATACACCTGAAGGCACAGTATCACGGACTGGAATCAATGGGGCCACCTCTTTTTGGGGTGTGTTGAAATAATGGTAAAAGATACTTCTGAGCGGACGCTAATGACAGGAAACTGTTGCAAAACATACAATGGTTGTATGCGATTTTTTTTTGTTTTCAGAAAATAAGAGCCTGAATAAAACAAAATAATCCTGATAATGTAGTGCCATTCAGAAACGATTATTCTCAACAAACATGTGGTACCAGTGATCAGTGGCCATACCTATGGTGTGTACTAGTCTGTAATAGCTGGCCCAGACATAGTGACGTAATATTTAGCATGCTGGGAACCACTTGTACAGGTATGGAACACGTGATCAATCTAAAACTCGTGCATTACGTGCCAGGTCATTGGTAGCTAAGCAACATTAAATTTGACGATGTGGACTAAGAGTTTAACATAGAATTTTGACTGCAAAAGAGAAAAGTACACATGTTATACTGGAGCCTGTTGAAATGCGTATGTGAAAAGAATTGCCAGCCATACATAAATGTGTATGTTCTTAATGTACACTGTTTTAAGAAAACATGTTAGCATTTAATGGAGCACCGTTATTTTGGGGATAAAATGGACTCGTCGAGAAAGCCAATGGACAATGTTGCAAGGTGTAAAAATGTGTCATTCTTCCCTAATCCTAATGTTGATTTTTTACATTGAATAATTAAAAACTTTATTTTTAACTGACAAATATTTATAATGAAACAAATTATTTTGTACATAAAGATAATATTTATTTATTTTTTTGTAGAACTTTTTAATAAAAGAACACAAATGCACACTATATTGGATTTCTACTTTTTATTCACTCCACAAAACAATACACAGTATTGAAATGAAGACACCACAATATCAGGCATTAAAAGTTCTTAAGAGACAAGACAACTGTATTCAACATAAAGATCATATTTACAGCATGTTAAACAATGAAAGCAACATTCAGCAATTAGCACACAAGAGTGTCGGTGGTTGTTCTTGTTCCAGATCTCAGCACAGCAGAGCTAAAAGAATTGCTCGACTTGAAATCAGGCCCTTTCTTTGGGTTTCTACAACCTTTGCATTTGCAAGTTCCAAGGCATGGCAGTTTCATGCTGTAGCAGGGACATCTTTGTCCAATACATGTTAGCTGATTAAAATTACCGGATTTGCCACAATTACAAGAACTCAAAGGCTTCAAACTGGGCGGATCCAGCTCTTCTTTCACCTGTTTTGTCAATACTGGTTTAATGTTGTTGAATTTATCAGTTAAGTTGGGAACACCTTGGAGTTTCAACTTCTGTGGAAATTTTGATTTTTTCATATTCCTTTTGACTTTTTTTGCTTTTGTGACTGTTGGACGCCTCATAGATTTTTGGTTCATAATTTTAACACTTTTTTTCACAGCTTTTTGCTGCTGAGCTTTTTTATTAAACACAAAAATATCAGGTTTTTCAGAAGGATCATCAGCTATGTTTGTATTATATGGTTCCACATATTCCTGGCCATCAAGAGATTCAGAGTCATCTTTGGTTAATGATACATCCTCCCCAGGCTCATTGGCTGGGTTCTGTATAGTGTGTCGAGTACTCGTAGAAGGTAATGTACACTCTGCACTAAAATTGTCAGGTTGGTCATTTTGTTCACTGATGTTCAGCCCTTCTAAAAGAATCGACCTGATGTTGTTTGTTTCACCGTTCACAACACTTTTACACAAAACCTCTCCCAACCTTGAATAGTACACATAAATGCACAGTTTCTTAAAACAAGTCACCAAAACCGTTAACAACCGATTGGGTACAAACAGCCACTGATCTTTGCACCAACTGCACGACGGCTTAAGCCTCATTTTCCCGCCAACACAGTTTTTGCAGACGCAATGTCTGCACACGTTGTGACTGGGACCCATCGGCCTATCGAGGACGTTGAAGCATACATAACATCCAAGCGCTTGTCTTAAACACGGAAGCAATCGACGCAATTCGCTCAAAGACTCCTGATTCTCCGGATTTGCCAGCATGACATGCCTGCACGTCGATGTATAAAAGTCTAACGCGTGCATAACTGCTTAATAAATCATGCATCGATCAGAATCGTTAAATTAAACTATGCCTATAGGACGATTTTTTGGCTTATTTTAGTAAAAATATTTTTGATGTTGTGTAAATAACGTTTACACGTCATTGATTTGTGTGTAGGTTACAAAGCACTATTACAAATTCTACAATTATGAAATGGTTTTCCGTTTTTTTCGAAACGACACTTCCAACAACAAAATGGCGTTCTTTCTGTTCGGCAAAATTTATCACAAGTAGAAATTATTTTTAATAAAACTTAGTGATTTTTGCATAATTCATAAAAGAAAAGAGCCCGTCCAGGATTAAAATCACATAAAAAAAGTGCAAAAAAAATGCCCACGCCAACATTTTCTCTACGACTATTAGTATTCGTTCGTTTTTAAAATGTCACTGTTTAATGACTTGATACAAATACTATCAATATAATTAACTAAATTAAAATGAAGGGAGATTTAGCATATGTGAGCAGCATGATAAGTTAACAAAGATAAATATAATATGTGTGATATAAAATGCATGGGTCGTAAAATATTAATTATGTTCAGTTAATTGTTGTATTTAGTGAGTCTTAGTAACAAGTTAAAGGGACTTATTCACTGTTTCAAAAATGTGAATGTAATACAGGTGTTTAAAAAATAATCGAAACATGTTACAAACACTTTATGATTGTATGCATTTCAATTGATGTTCATTCATTAATTTCACGATATTTCAAATATATATTTGTGTCAAGAATGTAAATTCGAATCTTTAAAGAGCGTGTACTTTTTGAAATCTGCGACAGAAACTTTGGAATTTGTAAATTTGCCAAGTATTGTATTGACCCCTTTAAGTCATTAACAAATGAATATATATCGCTTAAAAATGTGTGTAACTAGGCTTGTATACATATACAATGTATCAACAAAATATTAAAACTTGCTCAAATATTTAAATGACGTATTAATATTCTTTATGCACATCAAGACACTACAAGGTCAGTGTAAATGGTTAAACATATTTAAGGAGTTCATATTAAAACAACATTTAAATGTTAACAACTTAGTGGGAAGAAAAGGAATGCCAAATACCGTTTGAACTTGAAGTCTTCGTTGTATTTTTGCAAATATTCAATTATAGTGCCTTAATTAAAATATTCAAATTATAAAAACCTTAGATTTATATAATTTACAGAACATGACAACAAACTAGTCACACTTTCCCTTGCTACTGTTGACCCTGTATATTTTAATTTGATGCGGTAATCGTGTTTATTCATTATCCATTCAATTGATATGTTCTTAGTCAGAACGCATTACTATAATTAAATGGAAACGTAGTGGATGAATAAACAAAAGCCTTTTTTAAAACCTGATATCACACAATTAATACGTTCAAATAATGTGTCTGTGTCGAACAGAAATATAAACCTCTCAAATTATAAATGTGGAGTGTAGCCTTGAGGGAGTAATATTACAAGCCCCGAAATAAATTGTTATTTTCCTTTGTTGTTTTTTTTCTAATAAAAGCATTTTTTTTTTATATTAAGGAGTTTGTTTCATTTAAACCATTTACGTATCATTGTTTTTACCTTCAAACATACGGTGCTATTTTTTGCGGCTATGGACTATTTTTAAAATGGTGCACCATGAGTGAAAAAAGAGGAAGTAAGTGGAAACTTCAACTAAAATGGGGTTAAATTGACTGATGTCAACAACGTGTGAATTATAAACGGTACGTATATTTACTTTTACAAGTTTCCACTAAGCGCGTGAATGACAAACGAAGATCTGTGCGAAATGCAGACGATTTAGGTTAATGTTTTGTTCTCTGTTACTGACGATGAGTCATCGAACGATAAAATTGAATGGTGGTGTACATGACTTTCAAATCTTTGAAAATTCTTCATGGCAGTAGGTTGTCGCATACAAATACTTTGTGTCATTTTGTTTTACATAGTTTGCTGTCTGTTATTGGTTTTGTTTCACATATGATGTACCCAATGTTTCTTCCCAATAATTAGGGCTCAACATCCCAGCGCGAAAAGTCCCAGGGCAAAATATGTTTTCGGGGCAAATGGTCCCGTTACCCAAACATTTGTAAGTCAGTGGTACGAAAGAAACCAACTGAAAATAGTCTAAAATGGCATAAAATGGTTACAGGTTAAGTGAAAGCGTAACAATATCACAGTAAAATGATTGAATGCGTTGTTTTATATGTGTTGTTTTGTTACTTGTATTTAATTTTTAAACGAATCTCGCTTTCACTGAGTAAAATTTTGTTTATATACTGCTTTACCATAATCATTATGTCATTCTATTGGCCAGTTCTTTACAAGGATTATGGAAGCCTCATTGTGATTGGTTGAAGTTGTAAACAAGTCTCATAGTATGGGTAAATAGTATATAAATTTACTAGACTGATACACAAATTTAAATCAGAATAAATGCATTTAGTAGGTATATTTACCCACATATATGAAAGCAGTTTAAGGTATTGATTACTAAAACTTAGCATTGAAAAGTACATTGACTGATACATGTAACTTTATTGTTGCAAATAATTCTAATTTGTTTAAATTTAAGCTTGCAGTTGTCCATCATTAACATTGTCTTTGAGTGATGATCTAGTCTAAGACATTACAACAAATTTAGGTCTACATGTATATAAACAGTAGCAACGAAATTAAGCCTTTATAAACAGTAACACTAAATTCGTTAATTAGACTTAAATATGTGCAAAATATAGTATACTATAATTGGGAGAGTGGCCACAGGGCTAGCAGATATGCAGGGTTCTGACCCGATACCATGTGGAAGGTTAGCTATACTTGTAAGCCCTATGCAATCATTGAGCTACTTTTTAAATGGGCATTGTTTGCTGACGAATTTAGCCCTATATAAAAAGTAACACTAAATTCACAGCATGTCTAATGAATTAGACTAGCGGAACTAAGCAATGACCTGAGGTACTTTTTTGCAATAAATACAAATTGGTACGTAACATGTTATTTCAGAACTTGCTCAATTCCATAACATTTATATTTTTGTTATAATTTTGTCAACTTCATTTTTTTTCTTGAATTGATACCGAAAAGTTACAGTGTTAATTAGGCCAGTCCTTTTTTATTTTCTGGTTTACAAAATTTTTTCGGGAACATGTCCACTGGCAGGTCGAAAAAAAAAAAAAAAAAAAAGTGTTCAAATCTTAACACAACGAACGATTTCCCATTAGCAATTTATAATTAATAACAATATCAACATTAAAACACACTATTATGTGAAGTTAGAATAAGACGTCAAACATGGTATAAACTGTTTTATTACACCAATGTTTTATATGCAGTTTAACCGTTTGTATTTATGCATTTTACAGAGTAAATAAGTGTAATAGATGCATATATGTTAACGGCATCATTAAAATTGATTTTACCACAAAGTTGTATACTTGTATGGATTTACAAAATTTAAAGTGATATGCCTTTTTAAAAGAAGACGAGTTACCCTGTGCAGGACTGGAATCCACAACTGCCCGAACACAGACCTTGCAAAACGAGCTTAATCTAACCACACAACGCAAATTTTGAAAATAATTGCTGTGAGGTCTCGAAAAACATATTAAATTTAACTATATCAAGAGAAAAGTCCAAATAATATGACGTTAATTGTCTGGATTCTTATTAAGTCTTAATTCTTATTAAAAATGAGAAACCAGTTTTAACATATTTTTTTTTTTAAATATTCAACTCTGTGTAAATGCTAAATCTTCATGTGTGAAATTTATCAGATATAAACTGAACTGCTAGTGTGTGTTAAATTATTGCATTACAATTGTGACAGAAACAAAATACAAGGCAAATAAGAAATTCTCATTGTGTCGCGAAAATATATATCATCAACAAAATGCAACCATGACTTTCCCTTTTAAGTGTATACGAGACAAAGCTGTCTGTCCCCACATCCTCGTTTCGATGTGCCCGCAAGAAGATCTTGTTACTAATGATATTATTTGTTACAAATGCCTCCTGAAAATATACATCCAGTGCCTTCCACAGGATTTTTTTTGGCGTCCCCGTCCCGAGAGGGGTGGGTTAGGGAGGGGTATGTCCTCCGTACGTCAATTTTTTTTGCGGCATGTGTCAAATGACGTTATCTGGTGCGTTTTAGCTATTAAATTTGAGGCTAAGATGTTTTCAATTTTTTGTACAAGTTTAAACGAAATGAAATAACGAAACATCACCGTTTGAACGGCATACCTCTAGCCTTTTAAAAGCAAAAGCATCATTGTTGTTGCGAAACTGAAAGTAATGATTTTTTCCAGATGTTTATGTCCAGTGCGCATCACATTCGCACAGTGACGTCATGTCCAAACCCACTATTCTTGTCGTTCTCGAATCTTTAGGTTACACTCGATCTACTGATGGAGCCTTTTTTGTTCGATTAATTATGTTCATATGGGCATGTATTTAGTGTTTTAACACTGTTTTAATCGTTACAGCTGTTGAACATAGTACTGACTGGATAATTGGTGAATCGTAAAGATCTTGATTAAAATATATTTATATTATATACATGCTTTGTTCTTGCAAAAACGGCGGGAAATTTTCCTCGTGCACATCGTGCCTGTGCGTCAAATGTTAGTAAAGCACATGATCGGTACACGCACGCTTTCCATGCGTGGAACGTGACGTCGTGTTTCAGCAGACATTTCGCACTCTTTTGTAGAAAACACGGGTTTTACATGGCATACATGTACATAAACAACGGCGGATGCCTTGCTTAAAATAATTGTCCGTGAAATTCCGGAACAATTTGTTGATCTTGATCGGCAATCATCGTGTGATACCGTCAAAAACAAAAAGCAGTTTCACGGAAGTAAACGGACTTACCGAACAAATTATTATATTCGTACTCAAAATATTTCGAAAATTTGAACGTTTCGTCCTCCATCGGTAAAAAAAAAATCGTAATTATAATTTTTTTTTTTTCACTTTCGGAAAATGTATGTTCGCCGGTTTTGTAAACCGTAAAATCAAAAAGTCCTGGCCTTATGTATATTGACTAATAGTACCAGATTAATTTGCATGTTTGCATATGACATTTGTGACATTATATTCTGACAATTTGAGATATTTTGTGACATAAACTGAGACATAAATTAAAGTAGAAAAAGACTGACATTGTCGGAAAATGATTTGATTTTACATTGTTTGTATTTGTTTGTAATTCAGTTTTCTAAACTATGTTCATTTTTAATATTTATAATTTTATATAGATATAAGTTACGACAGTTTTGATAAAACAGAAATGAGAACATAAGCTAATTTTATTGGTACCAATGATTTTTCTTGCGTAAATAGTGAAGTCTGCTAAAGCACAGACAATGGGAAACCTGTGAGACCTGTCTGACAGTAATTTTAACACACCTCATACATATTTGATGCTAGTGTGGCTCATTTTGATAAATTAAATAAAAGATTTATAACTGAAACAAAGAGCTGTATGCATTTTGATTGACCATATTTGTGTGTTTTCATCTTTTAATTAATGTTCAGTGTATATCTAGTTTTAAATAATGTGGAACACAAGTTACAAATAATGGTGTCTGACAGGCTGACAGCATATTTAGAGGTTAGGTTTAGTTTGAAAGCCATCATGCAATTTGTTGGTCATCCAAGTTTTTCTGCCCTGCTGTCTTTAAAGCAACCTGTGAAAACAGACGCTGTGTTTGTTTGGAAACCATTCCCCACATATCAGCAAGCACACTCAGCCAGTTGCTCTGTGAACCACATATGATACCTGGATAATTGGATCCACTACAAGCACCAGTGGGCATTTAATCTACCATTTACATAGACTGTGCTTGCCACCTTAGAATTCCAGTTAGCTAAGTGCAGGTACAAGTCTGGTTGTGCACAAATTGTATCTTAAACTAAAGGGGCATATTGACAGTAGGTCGAAAATAATGTTTGCACAAAATTAATATTGAAGCATTGATAGGTATGCTGGATTTGTTTCTAAAACATTTGACAAACATGTATTATTTTATTATACAAACAGTGGTCGTCGTTGACACTTTCGCGGTTGCGCTGAATTGAGTAGAAGTAGTAAAATCGATAATGAGATGTACTTGAGGTTACAGGTAACGTTACACGCATGCGCGCCATTGATAAACGTTGCATAGTTTGGGAAGTTTTCATTGAAGAGCGCAATTTTCTAGGCGTGAGTTTGAATTCTTAACAATTCCTCTGATTCTTAACGATTCCATCAATACTGTATTGTTACTAATGGAAAAAGCTTAATTATGGCCCACCACGATTTTGATTTAATGCCAAAATAAATTATTTACTATTTTTTGATGATTGCGCCCGGGTTTTAAAGCAGCAGTCAAGAAATATCTTAATAAGCATACAAATTTCCAGAAATTTTTTCTAATGGGCATGTTACTGAACAAAATACAAGAATTACGCATTGAAATCTGTGAATTATTAACATTTTGGTAACTTGCTATTGTCTATTTTCTATATGCGATAACTGGTGATGACCGTGGTATAAACCAGCATGTACATTATAGTCTATTCCGTTTGAACAAAACAGTATAAATCGCAACTTAAAAAAAAAGTCATATTCGATTGGGAATCTTTATAACTATAATAAGTATCGTCTATTTGTTGAGTAAAACTTGTTTCGTAGATGCTTTTGCTTGTGTAATAGCATTCCATATTTATGGAAACAAATGAAAATGCCAGATGCAATGAGAAGTGTTGATTTTCCTTTCCAAAAATTGTTGGTGATTTATTTAAAAAATAATTCATATTTTTGACCATTATGAAAAATATGAATTAAGAAAAGTTACATTCTATAAATAGATGTACTTTAATGCTGATGGTATATCAATTTGAAGGCACCTATGTTAATTATGAATATTTAAATTGATGATTGCCTTTTTACGTCAGCTTACATAAATGACCATTTGTACCATGAGCAATTATTCAATCTCTGTTTAGAATTGTGTAAAAAGGAATACTTATGTTGTTATTAAAACTTAAAATTGTATTTAATCTGTACTTATTTATTTAATTACATAGTGCCAATAGAAAAGTGAAGGAAAAAAAAAATTCAATAAAAAAAAATTTGCCCTCCCTCCTGATTGTTTGGAAAAAGTGCCTGAGAAACAATTCATTAACTTTTTCAGCCTTAGGCTGTATTGCCAGGAGTACTTATATGTGTATATAAGTGAAAACACAACATTAAAAGATATGATGGTTGCTAATGTAATGCCTACACGATTTATGAAAATAGTTACTGATAATGATCTCCTTGATGTAAAATAAAATAAAATAAATACCAACAATTTGTTGATTTATAAAATTATAGTAATTGTAAATTGTGTTTTAAAAGTATCTATAATACAAACAAAACAGCAAAACCACTGACTAACAGATTGAGAGATGAATTTTTGCGGTTAAAAAAATATTTATTGTGTACCACAGTCAGATAGACACAATCATGTACAGTGTAGTTATATGCATAGAAATGGTAATACGTGTATATACAGTAAACGGAAAATCTAAATTTACTAAATTACAAGTGGCCAGTTCCACATTGACAGTGTTTGAAAACTAAGTTAGAACTGTGCCAATGATTCATCCTTTGGGGATGTTAAATGTAGAATACAAACATTGGCTAACTCTCAATTCTGTGCCAATATGGCGGTCTGGGTTGTGGCAGTGCAGATTCTTGGCAAGTAGCAACAGGGAGATGTGACCTATCAAAGCACTGTAGCTTCATTAGTTACATCACATCTTAGTTTAGGCCATTTATTTTTTATTAATTGTTTAATGGGTTGTTTGGCAAAAGTGTTGGATGGAAAAAAATTCAAATTTTCCATCTTACATCTTTATGGAAACAAATACCATGGAATGAAAGCACATAAGAAGAAAGTTTAGGTTTCAACTTTGAATGATCTTTCTCACAAGACACCAAGTACTGGTTCCTGCCACGACTCGAAAGTGTCTCAATAATGAATAAGCCAATGGCTTTCGACATAATGGAACTACAATAAATAGGTTAAGACTAATGTTTTATTTTCAATTTTTACTTCGAGTGCATTCTCAATCTTTACTTCAAGTGCATTATCACTGATTACATGTAGGTTGCAAACATTCAGCTTTGCAGTTTCAGGCTTTTGATACTTAAGTACAGTTAAAATAATTAATGAATGAAAAATAAATAATTATATTTTTTTGGATCTGTGAAAATGTTGGGCGATGTTCAACAAGTTATAAAAAATAAATGGCCTAATAGAGAACCAAACAACAGGAAAGCTTTCATTAGAGTGTTTATTGAAACAGACATCCACAAGAAATTTTCTTTGAGATTTATTTAGTTTGACAATCCAAATTACTTTTTTTTTCTCTTTAAAATTTGCACTTGGGGGAGTGGAAGAATTGGTGTAAAAAGAATTTTCACAAAAGACTGCATAGTGTCTTTAAGTGCACATTGTATAATGTACTGTTAAAGAAATAATATTGTTCATATACATGTACAAAAATACATGTTTCAAACAGTTTTATTTGCAAAGTCCTGGTTGCGTTAACTGAAAGTGACTAAACATATTTTGGATTACTTTTAAATATTACTATAACTGTTAAACAAGGGGTTTCTCCTGCGCTGTCGCACTTGAATTTCTAAGAAAACTAACCAAGGAAAGGTCAGAACATTTCAGTGTCAATTATGGCTTTAGAACACATATTAAGGCTCGTAGCTATGTGCTAATTTGACAAATTGCAGCCCTGAAAATAAACTTAAGCAAACGGATGCTACCAGTTACTGCGCTGTTAAAGAACTCTTGCCCTACACTGGAAGTTAAAATACAATGTGTTGAATATCGTTTCAGACACAACTGTTTAAACAGTTTTTACATCAGAGATCTAAGCAAACTACTGTTGCAAATTTTGTTGCATTAAAGCCATATAAAACGGGTGAACAAATACACTGTCCAATGAAATCGGCTGTTGAAATTCTTGGTGTCTTATCTGAAAACTTTGCAGATGGGAATGAACCATCAGGTGGTGGGAGCAGCAGTGATTACCCAAACATGCCTCCCCAACCCTCCTAACTGATAAAATCACTAAACACTGTGGTTTTCTTTCTCGGCAAAGCTAGCTTGGCTAGGTGAGGGATGCTGCGTTATCAAGGGATGTAGACTGCCTTTGCTTGAACCAGTTGCTAAGGTTTCACTGGAGCAGTTTGAATGACTTCTTATTGCTATTTATAAATACATGTAGCACATGGCATTTTAGAAGAAAACAAATACTGGCTTCTGTTTTGTGTTGATGTGACTGGATGATTAAATAGGGAATTTAAAAGACAAGATCTGGAGTATAATATTGACATTGGTCATGTATGCACATTATGCATGGTGCTCTGTTATGGTATGTGAATGATCATAAAATCATAGTGATAAACCGTGATTATTAACAGTTAATTACTGCTATACATGTATGTATTAAAGTAATTGTTTACGACAATGGTTTAATGTTGAAAACTTATGCTTTGATGTACCGGTACATAGTGATCCATACAAAAGTCGTGTATTACATGTAAATAAATAAACGATGTTATGTACTAGCAGTTATGTACAATAATGTATATGAAGCCGAAACAAATCAGTGGTTTATTTGGCCAAGGATTAAAACATTTTCGTATTGAATGTGTAGTTATTTCACATGTGAAGTTGGGATAATAAAAGCGTCTGAAAATGCTGAAGACGCCTTTATCGCCATGTGCAGTTAGGGCTGAAAAAGGAGGGATACACTTTGCCTTAACTGCGACCACTTCTAACGATGAACAGGTACTAGTAGTCTTCAAAGAAGGGCAGGGCTAATTCAGGATATTTTAGCTTGTATACAATGTAGCAATGGCTGAATATTGCCATCTTCCGCAATCTAATTGTCTTTAAAATCATGCTTTTTCCCCCAAAATTGAAAAAATAGTTCTATAACATGTATATAGCAGGAGCCAAATGTAGGCATTGTCCTCGAGCAACTTGCAAGTGTGGTTAAGCACTTTTCCTCAAAAGTTAATTGTTGAATTGTCGAGTGCATATTATACGATTGTATGTTGGAAATTCATTGAAAACTTATTTCATTTCTTGTCTGAGTTCTCCAATGCTAATTGCTAGAGTATAATTACAGATAATTGGAAGAAAGGTATGTAGACTTCTAATTCAAATGCACACCTTGCTTCCATTGTACAAAGTTATTTTAATTTGAATGTGTTGAAAGACGTTTGCAACAAAAAGAAAATAATAGGTTAATTTCTCATTTTGCTTCATTATTTCTTTATTGTGTATAGGTTACAATATACTAATTTCAATCAATAAATATAAATCTGTGTAAATCATTTAAGTTCCAGTCAATGGTTAAAAGTTCATAAAGCATTATAATTATCAAAACCACACGTATACAATGTATTGCCAAACAATTTAGTTAAAAAGAAAGATCCATTAAATATCTTCATTCTATTTTGGCAATTGATACGTTGTTTACATAAACACAAAACACGAAAAAGGCTACACAGGTACCCTATTTAAAGTACAATATTTCCCAAACAAATTAGGTGACCCATTCTTTTTATTAATGTTTTAATGTAAGTATGTAAGTATACATCGGTGCATGTATGTACGAAAATTTAAGAAAATCTGTCGTCTGGAACAAAATATATTGATGCATAATAAATGACGTTTTAAAAGGTATTATTAATACCCATTTGACCTACTTAAATGTCCAGCCAAATTCATTAGTTTAACTGTAAATATAAGTAAAAAAATTTATTATCAAAATACACTTGTATATTGCCAAATAAGACATGTGAAAACATATCGGTTGAAAGAACCATAACCTTGTTTGAAAGAAAGCTCTCCTACATATACTTAAAACATTGATAACATAATCCAAACTGAAAAAGTTGCTTCGACAGGTACCGTATTCAAAACCTAATATTTCCGAACAAAGGCCGGTGACCCCTATTTTTTTACACTGTTTTAGTTTCAGTATACAATGACACATGTATATGGAATTTTTTAACAAAATCTGTCGTTTGGAACAAACGATATTTGAATATTTGATTATTAATTGATGTTTCCAAAGGCATATTCAATGAATAATTGACCTCATTAAGTGTCCATTAAAAGTCATTTTTTAAACGGTAACTATAGATAAAGGGCGTTTTATCATTAAACTGCACTTGGATATTGCCGAACGAAAGATTAAAACAGATGCATTTAAAAATCTCCGTCCTTGTTTGAAAATGAACGCTTTATATAATTGAACATTGCTCGTCACACAAACTGCAAAAAGGGCTTCGACAGGTAGCGTATTTAAACCCCAATATTTCCGGAACAAGGCCGGTGACCCCTATTTTTTAAGACTGTTTTAGTTTTCGGATACAGTGACACATGTTTGTGCAAATTTGTAAGAAAATCTGTCATTGGAAAAAAATTGGACGAAATTGTTGCGAACGTCTTTAAGGTAGAAAGATCCTAATGACATAGGAAGTACTCGCGAAATATCGGTTAACTTCGGCCCATTCGCCACTAACCGTAAATCTAATCGATCTGATCCGAAACAGAAATTATTTTCGCGAAATAAACATTACTTTTAGAATATTGAGTCATTTTCAATTAAATGTGTGAAATAAATGCTTATTTGTGTTTAAAGATGAAAGTAAAAATGTAGTTTGAAGAAAAACAAGGTACTCTGGCATGGGAAATACCTTCAAATGACGTCATTGTTGGGAATTTCTGTTTACATTTAATCATGACGTTTTCGCGATATGTCTGGTGTATTCATTACACTAAAGTTAAAATTGTTATAAATAAATGTCCAAGGATTATTGGTATTATTGAGCATAATTATTCGTATATAGAAACATATCTGCGTGAAGGAGATACGTGCTCCTTGCTGTGAAATAACATTCATTCACACCAAAAACTTGGAAAAATAGACAGTCGAGATGGGTGGAGAGTGGGATGTCGGGTGATCAAGTTTGTCGTTCTGTTGGATAATTTAAAATACTGTTCATTGTGTAAACTTGGACCTGTTCCACTGAGGAATTTTGACGAAATCTACCGCTGTAAAAAACATGAAAATTATGTTTCGGCGAAATGATGAGAATGGTCTAAGAGACACCTTTTTATCCAAAAACAGTGACATTTTACCAATAGTCACAAGCTCCAAGAAGAGTCTTGATGAAGTTATCACAAAGATTTGCCAGTTTTTTGAAGCTCTTGTTAACCCAATGTAATGAAAATGTCAATTGATTTTTTTGAAACACACACTTATAAAAAATGTTTATTATTTTTCTGAATTTGGTAACCAAGGACATGTGAACATCAGCTAGTTACATTCGTATTTAAAATGTTTACACCAAACACTATTCCTTTAACATTAATGCAAAAATAATTTAATATCGATACTGCTATTAGATTATAATTAGAAGAGGAAAAATATTTTACCATAGAAGGAAAATATTTGCTTTTTTACTTGTCTTATTTTTCATAATTTTCAATTTTTTTTTGAATAACATAGGGTTGCTTTACTGCAAATGTTATACCTTGAGATTTTTGTGGTGAACCTATGTCAATTTATACCCTTTTCCTCTCAGATAAGGTTATATTATATTTTGGTATTACTGATTTTGACATACTATGAAATAAAAGTTTTAAAAAATACTAAAATTGGTGTTAGGCGTATATTTACTGTAATAAAATCTGTTGTTTTTTACCATATGCTTAGCCAAATTTAATGTCATAAGTATTGTTGGTCAACTTTAGTACTTATGTTTGTTATACTATTTCATAAGATACATGTTTAACGTATAAATTAAAGCTATTCTGGAATAAATAAAATACATTTTGACAATATGTCAGTCATTTTTGTAAGTGTACCCCATCAACAATATTTGTTTGAAGTAGAAAAATGAGGGGTTATAACAAAAATCGCATTTTTGTCTTAACGTGTGGTTAGATTTTGTTTATATTTCACAGTTAAGTCTCATAATAGATTTAATGATCAAAGATAATAAGAAAGTCAAGGTCTGAAAAAAGTCCCATTAGGGGCTTTCGACCTTAAAAGGATTTCCATCCCTTGTTTTTATTTCAGGAGTTTACTTCATTGAATTCAGTGATTTTTTTTTATAACATACCTATACACTTAAGTTCAACTTAAATTAAATTACATTACATTGAAAAACATCAACTATGTTAGCGTTTACTGTAGCCAAAATAGCCATTGGCTGCTGCCAATCAGAAATTATTTGAAAATGAGGTATATTTTCACAATATTTTAGAAAAATACTTTTAAATGACATGTATATTTGCAATATCTAAAATGTGGCTACTAATATTTTATTTTTAAAGCCGATCAAGATTTTCTGAAATGCATATTAAATCTCACATGATATTCACCATAAGTAATCCAACTTTTAATGAACACAACATATAAATCAGTGGTAACATGAAATGGTTTTCTGATGAAATAAATGTGATTTTTCTTATCTGCTTAAAGTGTCTTGCGCAGTTATAATTTGCTTTGACATATTGACCTTAATGCACCTATCAAAGGGGGGAAGCAGCGGGCTGACCCAGGTGAATTTGACTAAATTTAATTTCATAGGGGTGTAATTCTCCACCCTAGAGTCAAGCATGTCAAAAAACCCTCAGTGGGAGATGCTATATGTCTATCAAATGGCCCGGGGGGGCCTGTATTACCGAGATCTAATTTAGATCCCAGCGGGATTTTAGATTCTAAAATCCTATTACCCCGGGACCCGGAATCATTCAGAATGTCAAATTCATGCCTGTCGGGAATCGCTTTCAGTCTATAATCCAGTATATGGCCGCCGCTCGTGCATAACTTGTGAATATTAAAATATGTTTGATTGTTCAGTCTTGTTTACATCACAATTTTTATGTTAAGCGTTATGTTTTTTTTGCAGGTTACCCGACCTACTCTAAAATAATGCCCCGACCCTAGAACATTTTAATTGAGTTTGTCAGATATTTGTTTGTTTTATTCACCTTTTTTAATAATTAAATGTTTTTTGGATAAATAAGTGTTTTGTTTTGATACCATCCACTTATCAACAATGTTTTAGAATATTACTGATATGTTTTTAATATATATTCAGTTTTAGAATCTTCAAGTTACCAAATAAAAAAATAAAATAAAAAAAATCCTGACCTACCTACCCTAATTTTTTGGGGCATGTAAGCTGAAACAAACATATTTTTTTACGCCTTATCTGTGCATGTATTTAGCCAGTTTTGCAAATTAATGTATTCAATTAACCATTGCTCATTATGTTTACATTGGCCGTGCCATGGGTGTATACCAACAGTTAAAACACAGTGCAGTGATATCAATTCTCCGCCTATGCCATGATTAGTTGATTGAATTAGAATGGACCTAGAGTCAAGAGATAGAATAAGGAAACACTAGTATGTCATGTATACAATGTACCATGGTGGTGCACGTTTGAGGCAATCGTAAATAGATGTTGGTTTCCAGCACTATCGTTTCTGCTGTAATAATACTGTAGACTGTAGTAGCATGTCATGTATACAATGTACCATGGTGGTGCATGTTTGAGGCAATCGTAAATAGATGTTGGTTTCCAGCACTATTGTTTCTGCTGTAATAATACTGTAGACTGTAGTAGTATGTCATGTATACAATGTACCATGGTGGTACATGTTTGAGGCAATCGTAAATAGATGTTGGTTTCCAGCACTATCGTTTCTGCTGTAATAATACTGGAGACTGTAGTAGTATGTCATGTATACAATGTACCATGGTGGTGCATGTTTGAGGCAATCGTAAATAGATGTTGGTTTCCAGCACTATTGTTTCTGCTGTAATAATACTGTAGACTGTAGTAGTATGTCATGTATACAATGTACCATGGTGGTACATGTTTGAGGCAATCGTAAATAGATGTTGGTTTCCAGCACTATCGTTTCTGCTGTAATAATACTGTAGACTGTAGTAGTATGTCATGTATACAATGTACCATGGTGGTGCATGTTTGAGGCAATCGTAAATAGATGTTGGTTTCCAGCACTATCGTTTCTGCTGTAATAATACTGTAGACTGTAGTAGTATGTCATGTATACAATGTACCATGGTGTTGCACGTTTGAGGCAATCGTAAATAGATGTTGGTTTCCAGCACTATCGTTTCTGCTGTAATAATACTGGAGACTGTAGTAGTATGTCATGTATACAATGTACCATGGTGGTACATGTTTGAGGCAATCGTAAATAGATGTTGGTTTCCAGCACTATCGTTTCTGCTGTAATAATACTGTAGACTGTAGTAGTATGTCATGTGTACAATGTACCATGGTGGTACATGTTTGAGGCAATCGTAAATAGATGTTGGTTTCCAGCACTATCGTTTCTGCTGTAATAATACTGTAGACTGTAGTAGTATGTCATGTATACAATGTACCATGGTGGTGCACGTTTGAGGCAATGGTAAATATATGTTGGTTTCCAGCACTATCGTTTCTGCTGTAATAATACTGGAGACTGTAGTAGTATGTCATGTATACAATGTACCATGGTGGTGCATGTTTGAGGCAATCGTAAATAGATGTTGGTTTCCAGCACTATCGTTTCTGCTGTAATAATACTGGAGACTGTAGTAGTATGTCATGTATACAATGTACCATGGTGGTGCATGTTTGAGGCAATCGTAAATAGATGTTGGTTTCCAGCACTATCGTTTCTGCTGTAATAATACTGTAGACTGTAGTAACCTTAATCACTTCTTTTCGCATAGGTTTTTGCATCAATCACTTTCCCACCATGGACAATTTTGTTTGAGGGTTAATAATCAGCTTGATATTAACGTGATTTAGTAAACTGGCAATTATGCGCCATTGTCTGTGTGAAAATTACAAAGGCTGCAGTAAAAGCAATTTTCATAATTTTCCAGCAGATTTTTTTTTTTAGTGAACTAAAAATTATTCCGGACTTGAATTCTATTTCTGGTAAATACCTGATGCATTAAAAGTTTGTTGATTTTCACATATGCCAGTATGATGTGCAGAAAAGCAATATTTCTAAGGCCTTTCTGACCTTGGCACTTTGTTGAGAGATTTTCATGTTGTTTTGTGTTTTATGGGTAAATAGTTACTGCAAGATGTCAGCTCTGTAAACATAGATTGATTTAGTGGAACACAAACACATTTTGGAAACTTTGTGCATGTTTCTCCCAATAATTGGGCTAATATACACAACATGGGGGCGTTTGGTTCAGAATTTGAAGGTTTAATTTGCAAGTCTTGTATTTATGAAACTAGCTAAATTTGTCTTTCGGGTCATATTCTTAGTGCTTTTATAAGTTATTCATAACTTTAGACAAATTTAGGTGAAACAATTTTACCCAGCATTTATCCACTTACTAGAACATTTGATACTTACACAGTTGTTGCTTATGACCATTCCTAATCCACCCAAATCACCCAACCTCGCTTTAACCTTGACCTTGACCTGATTTGGCAGTCCAGCACCAACCAGAGGCATCTGTGTTTTTCGTATACAGCATCTTGTTAATCTTGATCTATGAAGTTAGTGCGTGTTGTACACAGTTAAATAGATCTACATGTATATTGAAGGTCATATAAGTTATTCATTGTAAGTCATTGAGATCATAAATGAAAATATTTAAAGACTTCCAGCATTTAAAAAGCCTGATACTCTCATTTTTACAATGGCAGTATAAGAAACATGCGTTTTTGCAGGTGTGTTTCATCTACATGAAAAAAAAACTCTAAAAGAGCATTAAAACTGCGTGTACATTAAATTGTACTAGGGGATACTGATAAGCGCTAGATGTTTTGGTAGGAAATAATTTGTAAATCTCTTAATGGAGGGATAGATTGGGACTGATAAGCATGTGGCTGGAGCAGGCACAGATCCAAGTTTTGTGTTTCTCTTACAAAGTGTTCTTACCTCTCTGGGTTACCTGCCCTTTCTCATTCTTTGAATTACTTCCCTTGATATTAAAAATGTTTTTGATGGAAAACATGTTTGTTTTACTCAGAAATTTTGCTGGGCTTGTGCAAAAACAACAACATAAGTAACCAATTGTTTTGATTTTGTAAAACCACATGTCATCTTGTAATATATTTTCGAGAAATGTGAAATTCTGGCTAGTAAAAGTGTTATTGTGGCATTTTGCTCTTTCAAGTAAAAAAAAAACAAGTTCTTCTCATACCAATATTTTCAATTGGCATTAAGAAATTAGTAGCCAGAATTTTTGCTGTATTTTCTGAAAAAATGAATTGTTTTCAAATAATAGCCAAAATTTGTGTAGCCATTTTCAGCCAGTGGAAAAACTTGTATTTATATGTGACGTACAACAAAGCCAAAATTCAGGCTTACTCGTTACTCTGCCATTCACCAGATAAGCCAATTTCTACAAATTTCAACATTTGGTGAAATAATTTTCCATGTGGCTAAAACATTTTTGTAATAAAACCCTTTAAAATGCCTGAAATTTTTAGAATTATTGTGTATGGTGGTACATTTTTGCTTAAGGAAATTGTCAGCAAGGGCCTGGGGAATCCTGATTTAAATTATTTTTTGTCTGCGTGTTTTCCAGGAATGCAGTGGTGCGTTGCAGACGACCATGAGTGACCAGGACCAGATAGTTATTGCCAAGTACGATTACAAGGCGGAGAACAGCAAGGAGCTCGACATCAAAAAGAACGAAAAACTCATCCTCGTCGATGACACGAAAGAATGGTGGATGGTACAGAATAACCGAAGCAAATCCGGATACGTGCCTTCCAATTACGTGAAGCGCTCGAAACCTTCGTTTTTGTCTAGTTTGAAAAGTACTCTAGGTAGAAAGCATAAAAATGAGTCGAAAGGTGTGGGTAGTCCAGTTGTTAGTCGGAATGGTAACACAGGGGGTATGGGGGCTCTGCCCCTCCCCCCTGATGGCTCGGAGGGCGATAAGAACTCCATAAATAGTGAAAATATTCAGGTTTGCGACCCCCCACAGCCTGCTGTTGTGAAATACAATTACACTTCCCAACGTCAGGATGAACTGTCCTTGATTAAAGGCGAAACTGTCATGGTGCTTGAAAAATCGAACGATGGATGGTGGAATGGGCGTAAGGGGAACAATTCGGGTTGGTTTCCCTCCAATTACGTGGACCTTCAGTCTCATAGCAACGATAACAGCGGTTTTTCCAACGCTATGTCGTTGGACATGAGAACGAACGAGATTGTGACAGCGTTGTATAGTTTTAACGGAACGGGTGTGGAGGAGTTAAGTTTCGAAAAAGGCGACAAACTGATAATCGTAAGCAAGCCGCCAGACGACCCGGAGTGGTGGCGAGCACGAAACTCTCGCGGAGAGGTGGGGCTAGTGCCAAGGAATTATGTGCAAATTATTGACGATGTGAATAGTGATAATGAAGTGAGCTCGGCCACGAATAGTTCATGTACACCACAATCGCATTCTGCCAGTAGTTTGTCAAACACTTCTAGTTTAGGGGCCGGGGGTAGAAAACAGTTCTGTGTTTCAGGGCCTCTGTCGGATAAAGAGTGGTATTACGGGAAGATCACTCGACAACAGTGCGAGGAAATGATGTCCAAATACGCTGCCAATGGTGATTTCATTATTCGAGACAGTGAATCCACTGTAAGTATGGGAATCTAGTTCTTGAGTTTTTGGGGGAGAACAAGATGAACAGGATTATGTACTTAATTCCTGTACAATTAATTTATAACAAATTTCAGTCCCAGATCCATTACTGGCCACAACAACTGCGTCTGGTAATCTCTTAACTATTACTGGCCCAAATGCCTTATTACTGAACATTCAAAAACCTTTAGATTGCAACTAGATGCATGACCAGAATTTTTTCACGGGCTCCAAGGGCCAGTGTTCTGGTTATTTTTCTGGATCTAGTACAGTTTTTCGGGCTTTGTCCGAAGTCTGACAGTCTTTCTTTCAAGTTCATAGTTCATTGACACTGTATAATACTGATTTTGACTTCTTATTAATCGTGTATTTATTTTTGACGTTCTATAGACATTTAAGTTGGAATAATAATTGTACATGTGTCAATTCTTGGTGTTATGCATTGTATACTCTTGAAGTATAAATCCTCATTCTTTCAGTTTCAAAGAGGTAGCTTGTAACACTGTGCAGTAAGATCGTATTTTGTTGTATATTTTGAGTCCGTTTCCTGGGAAGAACCAGTACTTGGCGTCTTATGAAAACCGGAAAAAAAAACGCTCTCCGAAAAGGGATCGAACTCATGATCTCCAGATCGCAAGGCAGACACCAAATCCATTACACCACTGCGATTTGCTGGAAAAAATATTTCTCTGCCTTCTTCAGGCCACTTTATTACCAGACTGTGTGACTGCCTTTGCTGTTTATATTTGGCAAGAAGATGATGATAATAGCTTATTATTACCCATAGTATTGATAATCCATTTACTTTGTAGCTTTAGCATATATAGTGGTATATATGTAGTAGAATTGTTTAGTCATTAAACTTCTGTGCCACTTTTTGTAAATCTCTTTCACTTTTGTTACAGACCGGTTTACAACATATGAAGTTTAAGTACAAGAAAACCAAATAATCTTATACAACAATTAACATTTAAGAAGTCAAATTAGCCTATTTAAAAAACATATTTGATTTAAATGCATGAAAAGCCATAAATTGATTTCTAACATGGGCTAAATAAGTTTAACATTGGCACTATACCCTACATGTATGTCACCTTAAGTCTAGACCCATCATCCAATGTAAACATTGAGTTGTTTTTGGATATCGAATTTTACTTCTGTCTGAATACTGTCCTATTTCTGTCGATTTTGATCCCACATCTTATCTAACGGTTTGTCTGGAGAGACATCAATAAAAGTTCTGCCAAAGAAAATCATTATATATGGCTGGCTAAGTTGCTCGCTGTGACTTGTGGACCTGTTTGTTTTCACTTTAGCAGTTTTGATTGTTTTAAGTAGATGTTCAGACATTCCTTAAAGCCTTGTGCCCAAATCCATAAAACTCGTGAAGATTTCAGTAAACAATAAAATTCTTCTAGTCTGTGGCTTTTTCTTTTACAAACGGCAAGACCCAAATTGAAACAGGATGTTGCTTTTATGGTTCCTCCCTACTACCCCACTGGGCTGGGCGACTTTTTTGAATATTTTGTGAAAATTGACATTTGTTTGCAAATATTCAATGACAAATGAAGAGACTGTTGGAAACGTTATAACAAGCATGATACAAACCACATGTTGTACAATGTTGTTAGAAAATTTCAAACTTCCAAATCAGGGTTTTCATTAACTTTTGAAAACTGGAAGTTTGAACTTCCTGGCCTCTTATTTTAGAAGTTTCGCTCATAATATTTGGAAGAATTGACATTATTGCACGACATAAATGTACATTACAATTATCACAACATTTATCACTACTCTATAGCTATTTTCCTTCAGTCATGTTTTTCACTCCATTCAGTGTTTTTCAGACCTATTGTCAACTTTGAATTATCATCAGGACTTGCACTAAGGTGGAAATTTTGGAAGTCCTCACTTCCAAGTTTTGGATATTGGATGTCATGAGCATTCTTTTTGACTTCTTCATCCTTACATGGGACTTCCATGGCTGCAATTTTGGAAGTCCTGTGACCGAAACTAGGAGTAAATTACTCCCAAACTTCCCTTAATGCAAGCCCTGTCGAAATCCTTTGCATCATCACCGTAATACATTTTATGATCTAATGTCTTCCATATCATCACACTGTAGTACTTGAGACCTTGTTCTGTACAAATCGTCTTGAAACCTAATTGGCTACAGATGACTCGTAACATTATTAATGAATACGACCCTAGATTTCCAAATAACTTTCTTCAACTTACTTCAGGCTGATCCACTACAAATTAGTATAGCAACTGTTCATAGTTTATAAATACGACCCAAAATCTACAAATGTACATAATTTTTGTTCTCTTAAATCGTTTCGGGCTGGTCATTACATGGTGACGGTACTAAAGGCTTCCCTATTGCATCAAGCCATTATAACTTATGGTAATATTGACATAGTTTATGAATACAGCTGCAAGTCTGCTAGTAAAAGTGTTCGAAATTAGCACAAACCCATAAGCCCTGTACTGTTTAATTTTGAACCGGGCTCGTTCAGATTCTCAGTTTTATATAGGTGGGCTCGTAGAATATTCTTGCTCTCAAGTAATAATATCAGAACTTTGGCGTACTTGGCCAAAGATTTCAGTGGCTGTAGTTAGGCTCCATACTGTACCACGCGTCCACGCCCTTTTGGTTACTCGAACTAACATAGTTTATGAATATGACCCTATGTCTAGTAACTGTCTTCATCTTATTTCAGGCTGTTCATTACACGGTGTTAATGACAGCTCCATACTGCTCCACGCCCTTTTGGTTACTGGACCTCACATAGTTTATGAACATGACCCCGTTTCTAGTAACTTTCTTCATCTTATTTTAGGCTGGTCATTACACGGTGGTATTGACAGCTCCATACTGCACCAAGTCATTTTGGTTGCTGGAACTAACAGTTTATTTTACAGCTCCAATTCTGCTGGTAACTTTCTTTATCTCGTTTCAGGCTGGTCATTACACGGTGGTATTAAAGGCGCCCGACCGCAACAAGCACTTCCGAGTCCAAGTCAACGACGGACTCTACCATATAGGTCCCCAGAATTTCATCTCCATGGACGACCTTATAGAACATTACAAAAAGCATCCGATCTTCAAGTCTGATGCTGAGAAACTGTACCTTGTAAAAGCATTCACCTATCCAGCCGACTTCTAGAATCACAAATTAATGCATATACATTTATGATTATATTTATTATGTCCATGTGCTGTAAACACTTGTTTGTTTTTTATGTAGTCAATAATGTTACAGATTTCGTATATATACAAATTCTTGCACAGGTCATGAATCACATTGGTTGCCACAATGTTCATGCTGTTATAGTTATCAGTTATGTAAATACTGTATGTTGACAAAATGGCCCTGTTGTTCCCCTTTGTCTAAATCCCTTATTCTTATTTAACATGTTTTTGTGTGTGCACAGTTAGCTCATTAGAGGTTTATCCCACATGAACAATATGACTGCCTTTTATTAAATTATCTTGTCACATGGATTCATCTTTATCTATATGTAAGCCTATGTATTCTTTTTTCAAAATGTTAAAAGTAATTGTAAAATATTAAAAAGAAAAACAGCATTTGTTTTAAGTCTGTGAACAAACATGTGTATTGAATCTTGCACATATTTATTATATAATATGTCTTAATTTTGTTGTGTTTAGTGTTTAAGACTTGCAGATATCTTTTACAGTTCATTTTAAAGCTGAATTTGTGAGCTGTTAGGTCATCATTTGAATATTGCACTAAAGAAACAGTATTTGGCTTTTGTAGCTCAGTGGAATTTTGGTGTATTTAGCCACTACCTTTAGAAAATTGATATTTGTTTAGAACTGGTTAAAAGTTCTGGAGTCAACATATTATAATTATTTTAATGACAAAACATGCAAATTTTAAGATTATATTATAACTAATCCAATTGTTGTGTTCATTTCTACTAATTTTCACTTCACATTTTTCGGAAAAATCTTATAAGAATTGACCACATACAAAATTTAAGGGGTTAACATTGCAGTGCATTGAGGCAGGGCTTGCCCGGGTTAGTATGTGCAGGCGGGTAAAGTCAGACAAATATAACCCCGGGTTAGTATGTGCAGGCGGGTAAAGTCAGACAAATATAACCCCGGGTTAGTATGTGCAGGTGGGTAAAGTCAGACAAATACGGTAGTAGATTGACTTTTCTACATGTTTTAATGCTACGTGTTATGAATTTACCTAATTTAAGAAGAGTATCATTTGGAACAATATATGTCTAAAAATAGCATGTGACGTAATGCTTTGGTTATTGTAAATGGTGCATCATGGACACAACCTATTCATTCTGTCCAAATTTTCCTGAATTTTAAATATAAACTACCTTCAGTATGTAATTTGCAATAGCACCGTTGTCAGTACTGCCCGTAGTTTTCCTACTCTGTCCGAACTTAACCAGTTTTGAGATTTGGGTTGCCTGGTTTCTGAAGTAGTATTTTAGATTACTGGTACAGACAGTTCTAGACAGATGGGAATTTGCCGATTTCGTCATCATCCCATGGGGATATACTATGGAGCTACTCGCCACTTGTTGGCAAGGTGTGTTCTTGTAAAAACTGTCCATACTTAACCTGGACAAGCTCTAGGAGCAAAGGTGAGGCCATAAAGTCTCAAAGGACATCTTTGCACTATTGAGCCGATGAATCCAAAGGGTTTACTTGACCACAAAATTATGACAATTGGCTTTCAGTACAACTGCATTAACAGTATTTTTTGTAGGCATTGTTTCGTATTTTTGTGTTCATGTAAGAAATAGTTTACATTGCTAGATAAGGAACATATTTTTGTGTGTGCCTAATTTAAAACAGGTTGTATATGCTTTAACCCCAGAACAATAGAAAGTACAATTAAAACTATTGATACATGTAATCATAATGTTAATAGTATAAGAAATGTGTTATAAATGCCTTTATGGAAGTTGAAGAAATTTCAGCAATGTTTTCACATTTAAATTTGGACAAGGTCAGTAGACGTGGTTTTTATCAGGTATTAGATGTGATTTATGTAAACAATCAACAGTTTGTGTAAATCTTTATTCTTGTCTGCAAAACCAGTATTTATTAGAATCGATTGGGTTGTTTTATTTCAATGGAATGGTCTGTTTGTATCCTATGTTGTAAGGCATTTCAGTATTAATCAAAATCTATGTGGTTGTTTTAGTGAGACTAGTGGAATAATCTGCATCATCTTTGCATTATCTCTCCATGTATATGTGTCCATATTGAGAACAAAATGTCAACTGTGTAGGTATTCACAAAGCTCCTAAGGGAAATCTTAACTTAAGTCAAAATTTCAAATACCATTTTATACGTAAAAATCATTATTTTATTATTGAAATATGGTACCATTAGAGGCGTCTTTTGATTCTTAACCTGAATAAAACAGTTTAACAGAAAATAAAATTGAAAAGAAATTGCAACATTCTTAAGGAATTTTATAATTTTAAGAAATTTACTTACGTTTTCCCCAAGGAGCTTTGTGGATATGGGCCGTGGAAATTTTATAATTTTAAGAAATTTACTTACGTTTTCCCTACGGAGCTTTGTGGAAATGGGCCGTGGAAATTTCAGATCACATTTTCTATGTGAAATCCAATGATTTCTGTACAAAGAAGGCTGCAATACTAAAATATAAGCAATATTTACAAGTTTACAACATTTTAGTGTTAAAAGACATGAAACAGCCAGAGACTTAAGGAATTTTATGAATTTAAGGAATTTACTAGTTTTCCCTAAGGAGCTTTGTGAATACGGGCTATTGTTGCTATAAATTGGATGAAAACAATTATCCACCTTTATAGTAGATAACAGGAAAAAATGGTTGTGTAAGATACGTACGCTGCAAACTGAAATTGTCAAATTGTTTGACTAATTTTCAGTACTGGTACCTTTTAATAGGGATAGTTTTTGTTATATCTGAGTCATTGTTAGCACTGTCATGTTTCATTTAATTGCTGGTTATTTTCTTACACCTTAAAATGTTGTCTTTGTTATAT
This sequence comes from Congeria kusceri, assembly GCA_027627225.1. Classification (NCBI taxonomy): domain Eukaryota; kingdom Metazoa; phylum Mollusca; class Bivalvia; order Myida; family Dreissenidae; genus Congeria; species Congeria kusceri. Next base: position 40,299,585 of record CM051029.1, on the reverse strand, counting down.
TTGTGTTTTTAACACTTACTATATTTTGTGAAAAAAATTATCAAGTTTACAAATGTATAGAAACACAAGAAAATGTATAGGGCATTGTATGCACATTGAACTTTATATGGATACTGTTAGTTGTGAATTGTATTTGTTGCAGTTACTGTTGAAAAACAAAACAACACATTTTGGTTACTTAAATGCACATTTATGGACTGTTTTGCTATATTTCAATTTGTCACGTATTTGTTACAGAATTACATGTACACAACTTATTCTCAATATCAGGGTTGTTATTACAGAAGAACGTGCACAAATATGAACTTGACTGGGTTGTATAAATAGAAATCAAAGTGGCATTTGATTGTTTTACATTCAAATGTACAAGTATAACATTAATTCAGTGTGCAGTGCAGTACAGCTTAATCGAAACCAATATTTTACTGTTGCGGAGTAAGAATACTCAGTGCGAGTTGTTACTCTGCAAATGCATGCAGAGTTAAGGGGAGTGGAAGCAGAAATTGCCATGAAATCTTGTGTCACGTGACTCTGCATTGGGGTTCAACTGATAGCTGATGCCGAGGTCTACTCGGCTTCTGATTGCCTAAACGTCACGGAGCACGAACAATTTTTTTTGCATGTAATTTTTTATCAGTCCTAAAATATATCCGCAACACACATCATTTAATATATATTGAAGCTATGTTTCACGTATTCAGGAAGAGTGTTGAGATTTTTTTAGAATTGTATAATATCTTTTTGTTTGTTTGTCAGTCAGTGTGTGAATTATTATATTGAATGACTGTTAACTTTTTGTCCTGTAAAAGCTGAGCATTTAAATTAATATTTATTATAGAATTTGAAAGCATGCAACAAATTCTACATTATGTATATAACAATTTGTCGCTGACACATATTATAAGCATACAAAAACTGAATGGTGATTTTTACTATTGTACCCAGGCTAATAAATTTGGCATACACATCGTCACCTGTTCATTTTATGTGCATTTGTTCATTCAAAGTAGATTTTAGATTGTGTAATTTTCCTTTTGTGATGCCTGATTCATAGATTTTCATTGCTGTATATATTAATGCCCTTCATTTTATTCTTCAAAAGCTGTTTGGTATTCGGCTTCTTCAAGTAAGGGGATTAACAACTAAGGCTATAGATGGTATAGAGTGATTTCCCTTGTATAAACTTAATATTTTACTGGATCTTTAAACAAATTGATTTCATGTACATTATGGAGTGCTAACATTTTTCACATTCTCTTGTTGAGGTCAAATATAGAAATCAGATCTCCACCTTCGTTGAAATTTTCTAATATTTTTTTACTGAAAATTGATTATTTGATTTAAAAGCACTCTACAGAGCATGTTTGATTATTTCCCCCCATTCTTCTCACATACTTTAAGGTCATTTGTCCCTATTTCCCCCTTTCTCCTCACATACTTTAAGGTCATTTGTCCCTATTTCCCCCTTTCTCCTCACGTACTTAAAGGTTATTTGTCCCTATTTCCCCCTTTCTTCTCACATACTTTAAGGTCATTTGTCCCTATTTCCCCCTTTCTCCTCACATACGTTAAGGTCATTTGTCCCTATTTCCCCCTTCCTCCTCACACACTTTAAGGTCATTTGTCCCTATTTCCCCCTTTCTACTCACATACTTTAAGGTCATTTGTCCCTATTTCCCACTTCCTCCTCACATACTTTAAGGTCATTTGTCCCTATTTCCCCCTTTCTCCTCACATACTTTAAGGTCATTTGTCCCTATTTCCCCCTTTCTCCTCACATACTTTAAGGTCATTTGTCCCTATTTCCCCCTTTCTCCTCACATACTTTAAGGTCATTTGTCCCTATTTCCCCCTTCCTCCTCACATACTTTAAGGTCATTTGTCCCTATTTCCCCCTTTCTACTCACATACTTTAAGCTCATTTGTCCCTATTTCCCACTTCCTCCTCAAATACTTTAAGGTCATTTGTCCCTATTTCCCCCTTTCTCCTCACATACTTTAAGGTCATTTGTCCCTATTTCCCCCTTCCTCCTCACATACTTTAAGGTCATTTGTCCCTATTTCCCCCTTTCTACTCACATGCTTTAAGGTCATTTGTCCCTATTTCCCACTTCCTCCTCAAATACTTTAAGGTCATTTGTCCCTATTTCCCCCTTTCTCCTCACATTCTTTAAGGTCATTTGTCCCTTCTCCAGTACCTGCAAAAGAAATTAAAAATGAGACACGTCGTGGGAAAACCGGACTTAATGCATGTGCGTAAAGTGTCGTCCTGGACAGGCTAATACACACAGTCTAATCCGGGACAGCACTTTACACTTTTATGGCATTTTCTGTTTCAAGGAAGTCTCTCCTAAACATAAAACCACATAAATCCACTGCAGGCGGAAAGTGCTGTCCCAGATTAGCCTGTGGGGTCTGCACAGGCTGATCTGGGATGACACTTTATGCACATGCTTTAAACCCGGTTTTCCCACGACACGCCTCAAATAATTTTCTTACTGCAATGTTATTAACTTTAATCAGTACTTCATATTCAGTACTGTATGACTGGTTCACATGAATATCAACTTAGGTGAGGTTTTCAAATTGACATATTATAGACACGCAAAATTGTATTTTTGAAACATTTCTACATAAATAGAAAAAGATGCGTGATTTCTGAATTTTGTGTGATATTACGTGTATATTTTAATTGAAGGAAGGTGTCAAACATTCAATCTCATTTACAAGTATAGATCTGATTGTAAACCATGTTAGTGTTTTGATGTCATTGTTTTGCTTACGAGGACCATAATTTTACAATCTTAAGGTCAGCATATTTTCTTAAAAATGTATTTTATCAAAGTCATCGGCCTGGGCCAGTTTACATGTAGTGCCTGAGTTAAATTTGATCAGAACAATTACATAAAATCTTAAGTTCATGGCTTTCACAAGTACATTTAAAAGGTTTATTCTGTTGAAGATTAATTATTCGCTTCATACTTGACGTTTTGTGATCATAAATTGTTTAAATGGATACAGAAAATTTGCTTTGAAAATTTCTTATAAGTGCAGCTTAATTTAATATTGTTGTAAGAGGCTGTATGAATTTAGGTCAAGATAAGCATTTTTTGCATCTAATTTGATTTAATGGCTTGTGAAATAGAGTCATGTATGGCAAAAACTAATCTAAGCTTAATTGGAAATAGCTTTAATAGATGTATTTGCAAAGGTCAATCTTATACACATAACGGTAGTGTTTTATCCAATAGTTGCAATTCAGTTCTTAAAATGATCCTGATTTTGTTTTTTTTTTGGGGGGGGGGAGTACATAAAATACTGCCAAGATATCATGCTTTTATTTGGAGAGTTGTTTTGGTTATAAATGTTACATGAGCATCATATTTACACACATTTTGAGCAGGTTTCTTTTTTGGTAAACTTTTAACCCTACCAGTATTTGTTTGATAACTGGTTGTAATTGTACACAGAAATGGTTGTTGCCCATTTGTTGTTGAATGTATAATTGTGATTCATTTTAACACTTTCTGAAAACTTGCCTCTTCTCTAACCGTTCCTGTTGCCTTACTTCCAAACTCTTCTCGTATTTGTATTTCTTCCTTTACCGTCTATATTTCTTGACATTGTTGAGCTACATGGGTATGTCATTTGTACACACAGGGCTTTCATAGACTTTTGAAAACTGGAAGTTTGACCTTCCTGGCCTCTGATTTGGGAAGTTTTGCTCAAAATATTTGGAAGTTTTGACAGTATTGCGCTACATAAGTCCTGAGCAGTTCAGAAATGAAATTAAGTATAAAATTCAATGTTTTTTTAAGGCAAGTTATTTTTCATTAAGTGCTTTATATGCCAATTTATTCAGTGAAAGAGGTATACATTTAGATTAATTACTTAATTTTCTTCTAACTTGTTCATAGTTACATGATGGAACTTCCATGGCTGCAATTTTGGAAGTTCTGCAACTTCCATGGCTGCAATTTTGGAAGTTCTGTGACAAAAACTGGGAGTAAATTACTCCCAAACCTCCCTTATTGCAAGCCCTGTTGTACACAAGTATATATATATATGGGAAAGATCTAGGATTAAAAAGTAACCCTGCTTGAATAGATAATCATCAGGGAGGCAAGTCGGACCATTTGTTTGATATTTATTAATATGGTATAACATCTAAAGTTGTATCATTGCAATACTGCTAATTAATGTTTCTGAACATAGCTTCTCCATTTGTCATTGAATAATAATATTGCAAAAAAAGTGTAATATATTATAGTCAACTAACAATTTATGTCTACATTTAACCATCATTTTATAAGCAGCCATTCATGCCCTGTTTTAATATTTCTCATTATTTTCGTGTATGCCTATGCTAGTTGCACATGCATATTAAATATTACATGTACATGTATCATTATTGAAAGACATACTAATCGTTTTAAATATAAAAAAAAAATGTATTTACGTTTTGAGACTGTTTTCATTGGTAATAATAATAGTAATAATAATAATTATTATTATAACACTAATAATAATTGATAACTCTAATAATTACCTCCCCTCCTAGAATCAATGATCCCATACATGTTTGCTTCCCTTTGAAATGCAGCGTAGGTAACTGTATTGTGTGTTCCCATTATGCCAACAGACCTCGGCTGTCACCTAAGAAAGGTGGTACATTCAGTGGAGAATCTTAAAGTGACTTATTCACAGTTTGTCTGTTTTGAAAAGGTCTTAAAATGCCTGCACTGCAATTACCAAATCATTTTGACTAGCCAGCCCAAATATTCCATAAAGAAGACATAAACAAGAAAACGGAACTGCCTGCGCAGAGGCTTGAACTTGCAACCTGAGAATCAAGTCTTTTATCAAAGTTTATCCATTTCAATATTGATGTTAATTAATAAATGACATGATGATTATTTCAAATATATTCTTATGCCAAAAGGGTTATTTTGCTACTTTATACATCTATACATCGCAGTTTTCTTCTTGTAATTTGTTACAATATGAATAAAAGAAAATGTCATTTTGCCAGTATGTGAATAAGTCCCTTTACCAATACTCTCATATGAATATCTTCCATTTATCCACTATAGTTCCATCCGCCACATTTACATTGCATTCGTTTCCATGTAGATTACTATGTACATTTCTTCTCACCATATTCTGATTATTATATAATTATGTCTAGATAGTGTTTGCATGCCGATACATGGCTATCATGTACGAAATTGATCAAACTGTTTTGAATGTAAACTGGCTTTGTCGTTTATGGTATCCGTCACTAATTCCGCTGTCAGGCTTTTGTATAACGGATAGTGTGTATGTATGAGGCATGTAGCGGAAAACCCGGACTTAATTGTTGTCCCGGATAAGCTTGTGCAGTCCGAACAGGCTAATCCGGAGCGACACTGTTCTCTTTTAGGGTATTTTCTGTTGCAAGGAAGTCTCTTCCAAACATAAATCCACTATAGGCGGAAAGTGTCGTCCTGGCTTAGCAGATTGCACAGGCTAATCCGGGACGACACTACGCACATGCATTAAGCCTGGGTTTCCTACGACACGCCTCGTATGTATTTCGAAGTTTATGAGGTCCTTTCATGCCAAAGCTGCATTATGTGAGGACCCGGAGTGTGGCACAGCACCCGTACCTAATTGGATAACAACAGACTCATAGAAAGTTAGGACGAATTTTTGAAATTTGGCTGCAAATTCCAATTATTCTACTGAAATATGTTTAATTTTGATGCGGGTATTGTGGCCACAAACCAGACTCGTATGCATCTGTTACTTATGCATCAAAATGTGCAACACATCACTATAAGGTCTAGGGAGAAGGTTATACGTAACGACGTACTCTTAGTGCCGCTATAGATATTTATTTATACCTGTATCTTTACTAATTAAGTACCTCATTCCAAACTCGTTTATTATTAATATTTTGAGTGTAATATAGACGGCAACTCTGTAGCGTTAGATCAAAACAATTTTTATTAAAAGTACACATTATAGTAAGTTAGTAACATCAAATTAAATTAAAAACACGTTCGCGTGCGCACATAGCGGTCGCCATCGTGGTCACCATCACTGTCCAGTTTGTTTCCACCATCACTGGTATCGAAGTGATCGCGATCAAATAGAGCCACTCTGGGCCGATATTCACAAATCTCTTAAGGAAAATCTTAACTTTTGTTGTACTTTCAGATCTTTTTTGAGAAATTCAATGATTTTTGTTTAGAAAAATGTCAAATACTCAAGATCTAAGTAATATTTATATGTTAAAAACTTTTCAATGTAAAAAGAAGTCTAAGTGTACGTTAAACAGCCACATACTATAGGGATTTAATGAGGCGCGTCGAGGGAAAACCAGTCTTAATGCATTTGCGTAGTGTCGTCCGGATCAGCCTGCCTGTGCAGTCCGCATAGGCTAATCCAGGATGGCACTTTCCGCTTTAATGGTATTTTCTGTTTCAATGAAGTCTCTTCTAAACATAAATCGATTGTAGGCGGAATGTGCCGTACTGGATTAGCCTGTGCGGACTGCACAGCGTAATCCGGGACGACACTTTACGCATATGCATTAAGACCGGTTTTCCCACGATGCGCCTTAAATTTACTGAAGTTTTCCGTTAGGATTGGATTATAATTGAGGTATAGCCGTCATCGTTGTCTTTGTCGTTATCGTGTTTATCATAGTGGTTAACATGAACGTCGTCATTTTTAATAGAGGTAATTGTTATAATCATATATCGTGGTCATCATCGCGGTCATTATAGTCAACCTCACCTATGCCCTAATCGTTTATATAGTGGTCATCGTAGTCTTTATAGTAGTTGTAATCGTAGTCATCATCGCGGTCATCATAGTCGTCATTTTCGCGGCCACTATAATAGTACTTAGCGAGTTCAGGATATTTATCAATTTTAAAAGCATAGTCCCAATCATCGAAACCATCAAAGGATTGTTCATTGTAGTCATCATCGCTATCCGTAGTGTCTTCATGATCATCATCGAGGTCATTAACGGCGTCCACATCAAGGGCATTATTGTTATCATCACTCTCAGTGGAGTCGTCATCGCTGTCGTTACAACAGTCCTTGTCTAGGCAGATATAGTAGCCATCGCTATCATTAGAGTAGCCATCGCTGTCATCATAGTAGTCATCAGCGAGATCATGCTCATTGTAATAGTCATCACCACTGTTGTAATCTTTGTCATCATCGTTGTCATTTAAGTCTTCATCGATATCATAAAAGTACTCCACGTCGCGACCATTATTGTAGTCATCATCGCGACCATTATAGTAGTCATCTTCGCGGTCATTAAAGTAGTCACCACCGCGACCATTATAGTAGTCACGATCGCGGGCATTATAGTAATCACCACCGCGGCCATTATAGTAGTCACGATCGCGGGCATTATAGTAATCACCACCGCGGCCATTATAGTAGTCACGATCGCGGGCATTATAGTAATCACCACCGCGGCCATTATAGTAGTCACCATCGCGGACATTATAGCAATCACAATCGTGGGCATTATACATGTAGTAGTCTTCTTTGTGGCCATTATAGTAGTCAACTTCGCAACCATTCAAGTATTTATCATCGCAGTCATTATAACAATCATTAAAGTATTCTTCTTCAAAGTCACTGTAGTAGTCATCATCAAGACCATTATAGTAGTCAGCTTCGCGGTCATTGAAGTGATCATGATAGTAGTCATCATAACAACCAGTACAGTAATCAGCATAATGGTCGTTATCCAGGCCATTATAGTTATCATCATAGTAGTCGTCCTCGTTATCACTACTACTGCCATCACCGCGGTAGGTTACGGCTATAGTAGTCGGCTTTGCGATCCTGACCGTTGTCGTTACTGTTATCAACATGTTCCTACCGATCACGACCATCATAAAGATTTTTGATGCATGCATTAGTTTACTTTTCATTGCAACCATCCTTGTTATCATGGCGAATGTCCTAGTGGTTACAGCAGTGGTTACTTCAGTCGTCATTGTCGGCACTGTTCCCGTTAACGTGTAGTCTACGTTTTGTCAAATGTAATATTTAATGTTCATCGTTTCGAACTTCGTTTCAGTTCACATTGTTTCTTTCGTATTGCCAAAACACAACACACGCGTTCATGTTCTACGACTAACAACAACAGACGTAAAAATACATATCGTAGTTCCGTCTTAATTCAACGTAAATTTCGAATTTTTTTTCAGATCACAGCCTTTGGAAAGTTCATAATAGTCCCTTCATCACATTCAGAGAATACCGCAATCCAGCGCTATACTTTTGTTATTTCAATTACTGGTGATATCCAACTCCATGCATTTTCATAATGAAGTTATCTTTGTGTCTTAATGCATGCAATGTATATTCTTCACAGAGTCAAAGAAGACATTGAAATAACATGTCTTTTGATAGTTTGATAGTTTATTTCTAATACTTTAGGCATTATGCCCATGGATATACATTGATACACATCTATAAAATAAATACAATGCATCGGTCAATAGCATACAGGTTCGCATACATCAACAGATATTTATAATGTCAATAAAAGGTGTATAAATTCACAGGGCAATATTTTCTATGCATATTAAATAATGTCATACATAACTTTTCTGTAAATACTTACACATAGTGTAAAGATTTCCTCACATACTTTAAGGTCATTTGTCCCTATTTCCCCCTTTCTCCTAACATACTTTAAGGTCATTTGTCCCTATTTCCCCCTTTCTCCTCACATACTTTAAGGTCATTTGTCCCTATTTCCCCCTTTCTCCTAACATACTTTAAGGTCATTTGTCCCTATTTCCCCCTTTCTACTCACATACTGTAAGGTCATTTGTCCCTATTTCCCCCTTTCTCCTCACATTCTTTAAGGTCATTTGTCCCTTCTCCAGTACCTGCAAAATAAATAAAAAAATGAGGCGCGTCGTGGAAAAACCGGACTTAATGCATGTGCGTAAAGTGTCGTCCCGGATAAGCCTGTGCAGTCCGAACAGGCTAATCGGAGGCGACACTGTTCTCTTTTTGGGGTATTTTCTGTTGCAAGGAAGACTCTTCCAAACACAAATCCACTGTAGGCGGAAAGTGTCGTCCTGGCTTAGCAGATTGCACAGGCTAATCCGGGACGACACTACGCACATGCATTAAGCCTGGGTTTCCCACGACACGCCTCGTATGTATTTCGAAGTTTATGAGGTCCTTCCATGCTAAAGCTGCATTATGTGAGGACCCGGAGTGTGGCACAGCACCCGTACCTAATTGGCTAACTACAGACTCATAGAAAGATAGGACGAATTTTGAAATTTGGCTGCAAATTCCAATTATTCTACTGAAATATGTTTAATTTTGATGCGGGTATTGTGGCCACAAACCAGACTCATATGCATCTGTTGCTTATGCATCAAAATGTGCAACACATCACTATAAGGTCTAGGGAGAAGGTTATACGTAACGACGTACTCTTAGTGCCGCTATAGATATTTATTTATACCTGTATCTTTACTAATTAAGTACCTCATTCCAAACTCGTTTATTATTACTATTTTGAGTGTAATATAGACGGCAACTCCGACGCGTTAGATCAAAACTATTTTTATTACAAGTACACATTATAGAAAGTTAGTAACATCAAGTTAAATTAAAAACACGTTCGCGTGCGCACATAGCGGTCGCCATCGTGGTCATCATCACTGTCCAGTTTGTTTCCACCATCACTAGTATTGAAGTGATTGCGACCAAATAGAGCCACTCTGGGCCGATATTCACAAATCTGGTAAGGAAAATCTTAATTTTTGTTGTACTTTCAGATCTTTTTTTGAGAAATTCAATGATTTTTGTTTAGAAAAATGTCAAATACTAAAGATCTAAGTAATATTTACATGTTCAAAACTTTTCAATGTAAAAAGAAGTCTAAGTGTACGTTAAACAGCCACATACTTCAGGGATTTTTTTAATGAGGCGCGTCGAGGGAAAACCAGTCTTAATGCATGTGCGTAAAGTGTCGTCCCGGATCAGCCTGCCTGTGCAGTCCGCATAGGCTAATCCAGGACGGCACTTTCCGCTTTAATGGTATTTTCTGTTGCAATGAAGTCTCTTCTAAACATAAATCCACTGTAGGCGGAATGTGCCGTCCCGGATTAGCCTGTGCGGACAGCACAGGCTAATCCGGGACGACATTTTACGCATATGCATTAAGACCGGAATTCCCACGATGCGCCTTAAATTTACTTAAGTTTTCCGTTAGGATTGGATTATAAATGAGGTATACCCTTTGTCATTATCGTGTTTACCATAGTGGTTAACATGAACGTCGTCATTTTTAATAGAGGTAATTGTTATAATCATATATCGTGGTCATCATCGCGGTCATTATTGTCAACTCATCTATGCCCTTATCGTTTATATAGTGGTCATCGTAGTCTTTATAGTAGTTGTAATCGTAGTCATCATCGCGGTCATCATAGTCGTCATTTTCGCGGCCACTATAATAGTACTTTGCGAGTTCAGGATATTTATCTATTTTAAAAGCATGGTCCCAATCATCGAAACCATCAAAGGATTGTTCATTGTAGTCTTCATCGCTATCCGTAGTGTCTTCATGATCATCATCGAGGTCATCAACGGCGTCCACATCAAGGGCATTATAGTAATCATCACTCTCAGTGGAGTCGTCATCGCTGTCGTTACAACAGTCCTTGTGTAGGCAGATATAGTAGCCATCGCTATCATTAGAGTAGCCATCGCTGTCATCATAGTAGTCATCAGCGAGATCATGCTCATTGTAATAGTCATCACCACTGTTGTAATCTTTGTCATCATCGTTGCCATTGAAGTCTTCATCGATATCATAACAGAACTCCACATCGCGACCATTATTGTAGTCATCATCGCGACCATTATAGTAGTCATCTTCGCGGTCATTAAAGTGGTCACCACCGCGGCCATTACAGTAGTCATCTTCGCGGTCATTAAAGTAGTCACCACCGCGGCCATTATAGTAGTCATCTTCGCGGTCATTATAGTAGTCACCACCGCGGCCATTATAGTAGTCATCTTCGCGGTCATTATAGTAATCACCATCGCGGACATTATAGCAATCACCATCGCGGGCATTATACATGTAGTAGTCTTCTTTGTGGCCATTATAGTAGTCAACTTCGCAACCATTCAAGTATTTATCATCGCAGTCATTAAAGTATTCATCTTCAAAGTCACTGTAGTAGCCATCATCAAGACCATTATAGTAGTCAGCTTCGCGGTCATTGAAGTGATCATGATAGTAGTCATCATAACAATCAGTATAGTAATCAGCATAATGGTCGTTATCCAGGCCATTATAGTGATCATCATAGTAGTCGTCCTCGTTATCACTACTACTGCCATCACCGCGGTAGGTTACGGCTATAGTAGTCGGCGTTGAGATCCTGAGCGTTGTCGTTACTGTTATCAACGTTTTCCTACCGATCACGACCATCATAAAGATTTTTGATGCATGCATTAGTTTACCTTTCATTGCAACCATCTTTGTTATCATGGTGAATGTCGTAGTGGTGGTTACAGAAGTGGTTACTTCAGTCGTCATTGTCGGCACTGTTCCCGTTAACGTATAGTCTACGTTTTGTCAAATGTAACATTTAATGTTCCTCGTTTCGAACTTCGTTTCAGTTCACATTGTTTCTTTCGTATAGCCAAAACACAACACACGCGTTCATGTTCTACGACTGACAACAACAGACGTAAAAATACATATCGTAGAACCGTCTTACATTAACGTAAATTTCGATTTTTTTTTAAGATCACAGCCTTTGGAAAGTTTATAATAGTCCCTGCATCACTTTCAGAGAATACCGCAATCCAGCGCTATACTTAAGTAACTTCAATTACTGGTGTTATCCAACTCCACGCGTTTTCATAATGAAGTTATCGTCGTGTCTAAATGCATGCAATGTATATTCTTCACAAAGTTAAAGAAGACATTGAAATAACATGTCTTTTGATAGTTTGATAGTTTATTTCTAATACTTCAGGCATTATGCCCATGGGTACACATTGATACACATCTATAACATAAATGCAATGCATCGGTCAATAGCATACAGGTTCGCATACAGATATTTATAATGTCAATAAAAGGTGTATACATTCACAGGGCAATATTTTCTATGCATATTAAATAATGGCATACATAACTTTTCTGTAAATACTTGCACATAGTGTAAATATTCGTTTTGGCAATACAATTAAAACGTAAATCTTTACATGATATTTATAATTGTTTTGGAGAGACACTGCAATCGTAATACAATTGTGTTCTTAAGTGAAAGGCCTTAAAAATATAAGTTGCAAGCCTTCTAACAGTCGATTCGTTTGTCGATCTCATTAGTTCAATATATTTGATCATATTGGCATTTTGCCAGAAATATTTATCTATATATTGTTTACGAAAATCTATAAATACTGGGCATTCTAATAAAAAATGGAATTCGTCCTCTAGTACATTACAGTGTGTACATTTTCTTTAATTGTATGGTATTTTGTTCAGCTTATGCCATCTGCCTGACTCAACTTCTAAGTTTACATATTTGAAATATGACTGTAATTCCAAATTCCCGAATAAACTATAATGTGTACCTCTAGTTGTATTTAAAAGTTCCGAGGACCAATTTTGTTTATAAATATCTGAAACTCTGTGTTTAGCATTTCACATAAAGACATTCACATCACCAACACCCTGAAAGTACCATACTCCGCTAAAACCTAGACTGTCTAATACATTTTTTAAACAATTTAACCCAATACACTTTTTCTGGGTACATTTCAAAATCATTTAATAACATCTAATATACAACTTTGACATATTTAACATCATTGCACTGTATAATTTTTATTCAAAAGTTTATAACTTTAACATATCGATAGTAAATAAGCGGTTTTCGTCCGAGCTCTCCGTATATAAAATTATTTGTGTCTGTTGCCTTACTCCTAACGACGTTTTGCAAAAACGCAAGTGTATTCTTTCTATGCATTTACTGTTAATAGGTCCAATAAGTTTGTCAAATAAATCTAAACAGTGACTAACTGAATTGTCCGGAAACTATATTAGATTTGCTTTTAGTTTATAAATTGCCTTAAGGGCCTGACATGCTAGTGCTTCATATGTAGCTAAAAAGGATCCGCCTGAGGTAAAAACTATCCCGAGGTATGTAAATTTGTTTACAATTTCAACTTCCTTTCCCTGATATAAAAACGTTAGATTTCGTTTATTTTGCCCACCTTTTAAAAAATATTATTATTTTTGTTTTATTTACATTGACTGACAGTTTCCATGTATTGCAATAATCTTGAAGTAATTTTAAACCATACTGAAGTCCAGTTTCCGACTCAGCAAAAATAACAATATCGTCAGCATGTAACAACAAAAACAATTTAAGCATTCCCATTTCGACGCCTTCATTGTTATTCAACATACAATGCTCTTTAATGTCATTTAAATACATAGAAAATAAAAATGGCGACAAGGATACGCCCTGTCTAACTCCCAACAAACATGTAAAATATTCATTACTTACTTCATTGTTTAATTTTATTTTCGATTTAACGTTATTATACATCGATTTAGTTATATTCAAAATCTTTCCGCTTACCCCTAATTTAATTAGCTTGTACCAAATATTTTCTCTAACAATAAAATCAAAAGCCTTTGTAAAATCGATAAATGCCGTATATAATTATTTCTTATTTTGGTTAAGTGATAAGGCCATGTAATACATTGAGGTTATCAACAGTACTCATATTTTTCTAATCCCGCCTGCGCTTCAATATATACATTATACTTTTCACCCTAAGAATTTAATCTACTGTTAATTATTTTACTGAACAATTTCGCAATAGTACTTAAAAGTGTTATTCCTCTATACTTTCCTGTGTCATCTAAATTACCCTTTTTGTGTAGTGGAACAATATAACATTCCCCCCAAGAATCTGGAAAATATCCGATGGTAAACACTTTATTAAAAAGTGCATGTAATGCTTTTAGGAAGTTTTCATTATTAATACCATGTTTAAGAAATTCGTGTATGATAAAATCCGGGCCTGCAGATTTACCGCTTTTTAATGAGCTGCACGCTTTAGTAATTTCTATAAAAGAAATTTCTATATTCAGTTCCTCAAACATGACATGTAATTCACCATCCAAATACCGTTCGTTAAAATATAGGACATCCTCGAAAGGCTGAAAAAAGTGTGAATCTGGATCATTGACTGATTAAAAACACAATAGAAAATCGTTTACCTTTAAGACTTTAGATTTGTGCTGCTTCACTGAATTATTTAACAAATTCCAATATGATTTAGCATTTAGGTATTTATATATGTTGCTCTAATTTTTTGTCTGTTCTCTATCATAATCGTATTTTTCTTTTTTCTTATCAATGATTTATATTTACTTCTAGCAGCTATCATCGAATTTCTATTTTCCTCGGACTTATCGCGCCTATAGTTACATTAATATTTATAGAAATCAGACTTTGTTTGTTTACACTCTTCGTTGAACCAATTATTAGAATCACGTGTATTACCTTTAATATCATCGTTTATTCTACAATTCTTTTTAAATAAAGGCGAACATACACTCTCAATCACATCACATAAACTTTTTAACCCATTGTCCAGGGTTTCCCGCAGGCCTGTTTCGCTTGTCGGTCCCGACATGCCTTCAAGTCGACATGCTTAAATAACGCCGACATGCTTTAATTTAACTTTAAAGAGCGACAACCCTTAATCCCTTTATCTATTACATCTATTATCTATTTAATCGGTGACTGAACTGTGTAGTCCCGCCCACAACGATCTCATTAGCCAATCAAATACGGCGATTTTAGGGCGGAGTTTATACCTTTCTAAGAAATAAAAACGTGTTTGACAACAAATACTAGCGAAGCAGGGAAAAGTGAACAAGCATTTTAAAACATTTGATTATTATATCTAACGTTTTATTTTATACCGGTAATTTCCTAATCCATTTCACAAATTGACAATCAAAAATATGGAAACGAATAATGTAATATAGAGCCTCATTTAAAACACAATTTAACGTCGTCACACGTAATTTTGTTGTCATTAACCAAACTCCTCGCAGTGGTTACTTCCCCATTGGTACTCTTCAGTCATACCACTGCCACCACCAGTTAAAAACTTACAGATTTTGAAGTTTTCAGTGGAGACGATTATTAGGAGATTGATGATTTATTTTGCACCAAAATTTTAATTTTATCATTATTTTTTTATAAAAATGACACAGACATGTTGCATTATTGGTCCAGGTATATACATTAAAAGTTAAAATGAAAAACACAAAATAAATGAACAAATAAATAATTAATACAAAAACCCATAAAAATATAAACATAACAACGCAAGGATGTTACGTTGTCCGCGTTTTTATCATGCGCTTGTCCACGATTTTATTTCGAGTCAAGTGTTTGCCTATGGTCACGTGGAACTTCGTGACGGCTGGGATTTAAAAAATGAAGCAAGTGACCAGTACACGCACGTTTTTCATGAGGCATCCGTGACCTTGTGCCTGGCAATTTTCGCGCGCTATACGTAGCAAAACACGTTTTTTACATGTAGATACAGGACCGCATTTTATGTCGATTAGGAACCGCATATTAAGTATTTTGAACCAACGATGATTTTTTCGGCTTTTAACGTTCGCATGTATTATAACTGATATTAATTATTGATTTCTTTTGCATCCGAAAACAATTAATGAAATATAAATCAGTTTTTGCAAAAAAACGAGCTGTCAGGACAGATTTTCAAGGCGTAAAAAAGCAAGCATATCCAAGTTTATGTACCATAATCGTATCCCTTATCGTGCTAATCAGCTGAGCGTTTAGAGAAGATATTATATATTCAACTGCAACCTGGGCAATTTTGATATTTAAATTATTAACAAAAATATGAATGTTTTAAGTGTACATGTGCAGCTCTTTATTTCCCTATTCAATTCAATGTTAAATCATCGATTTTGAGCGATAGCGACCATGGAATTGCCTTGAAAGTTGGATATGGCTTTTCAACCAATGTAAATACCATGTATGATTGAAAATTAATTTCATACAAAATGCAGCCTAGTATTTTAATGTAGACTGCCCCCAAAGGCGTTAGGTCAACACGTTTTATTCAATTCAGAAAACCGCGGTCCCAAAGAAAAGATAATGCAAAGAGAGGTGCTGGTCGAGCAATAGGCTAGGTAGTTAAAGCGATGCTGCCGATTTGATCGCCGCCGGGATTCCGAACGCCACAGCCGACTTTGCGTCGGGCGATGCGGCCGATTTCGAAGAGGTGGGGTCAAACGGAGCGGCCGATTTCTGGAGGGAGGGGCTAAGGGGTCAGATTGGAACGATCTTGGAGAGAGGGAGGTTCGAGACGACTTTTGTCGCGGGGGTTGGTGTCCGGGATGCCGACATGCCTTCAAGAAATCCTGCGGGAAACACTGCCATTGTCTATATCTAATTCGCAATCGGTACTACATATATCAGTACAAATATTTTGTAACATTTCTTTCGGGTCATTTTCTGCAAGTGATTGTAAATACGCATCTTTTTTGTTGCAGTCCCATTTAAAAACAAACGACACGCGAGTGCAATCATTGGTAATATTTTGTGACTGGTCATCATCACTATTTAAAACCGTTGTGTTTCTTTTGCTATGCATACAAAATTGTACAACACAATGATCAGATAAAATATTAGGTTCTAACACTTCAAACCGGTTTATACACTCAAAAAGAGACGGCGTACACATAACTAAATCGATTACACTATGTCCCCTACTTGTGACACATGTATATTTACCTATCTGTCTATCTAATACTAATCTCCCATTTGCTACTTTTAAACCCGTCATTTTACGAAATTCCAATAAACAATTTCCATTTTCGTTTCCAATCATGTCATCTTACCTCGGTATTATGACATCGGGAATATAATCATCAGGTAACAGATCAAAACGTAATAGGTCATCATTATTTACATAATCATGTTTTAAACCGATTCTAGAGTTATAATCCCCACAAATAATACATTGCATTGCTTATTTAAAATGTCTTCATAAAACAGTATATCAGTTACGATTAAATCAAATATATTGTGATTATTAAACATTTCTCTAATACTTCCGTGTGGTACATTATATGCTAAACATAATAGTCTATCGAAGTCATCATTGAACAAATCTCCCTTTAATTTTAACCATATAATACAATCGTCGTTGTGTTTCACAAATTCGACGTCTTGTTTTAAATGATCAGCTACATAAATAATTACCCCACCGCTAGCCCGCCGTTTAGTCCCTTTAAGATGTGTACTTCTACTTTGACACTACTCATTGCTATGGTGGTCGTTATTGTGACCACAGTAGTTAATTTTGCCGGTCATCACAATGGTCATAATGTTGTTAATTTTTCTGAATCCAATGCTTATCATTGTATTAAAACGTTAAGAGTTTCCCGTTTGTTTTCATTGCTACATTTATTATTTAACTGAGCATGCTACATGTAACAAACAACTGAACGTACAGTGGCCAGTGGCGTGCTTGCAAAAGTAACCAGTAGGCGTGGCTAATCACGCACTGATAGGATACGTATACTGTAAGTGTCATGTGATTGACATAATGATAATATGCAATAGCGACCATTATCGTTGCCGTCATTTTACTAGTAGTCATCAGAAAGTATCTTATAGAAGTCTTCATCGAAATCTTCATCGGAGTCATACTCGCTGTTGGTATGGTAGTTTTCATTATAGTTATCCTCGGGGCCAATAAAGAGGTCATTATTGCAGTCATCAGAGCTGTAACCATAGTATGAGTCATCGCGCATATGAATGTATTCAACATACATGTTGTGGTCTTCATCGAGACCATCGTAGTCATCATTCTCGAGACCATAATAACAATCATCTTGGATAGTATAGTAGTTATTATCGCGGTTATAATTAAAGTAGTCATTATCACGGCGATTATAGTAGTCATCGTCGCGGTTATCACCGTTGCCATTATCGCGGCTATTATAGTAATCATAAAAGTGTTTATCACCGAAGTCATCAACAATCTCATTATAGTAGTAATCTCCGCGTTTGTCATTGTGGTCATCATCACTATCATTATAGTTGATATCATCGCGACTGTTATAGAAGCCATCCCCACTGTCATGCTTATTATAGTAGTTATCCTTACTGTCGTTATAGCAATCATCTTCGCTGTCATTAAAGTCATCGTCACTTTCGTCGAGGAAAGAATTGTAGTAATTATAGTAATCACTAAAATAGTCATCATGGTGGTATTCTGTTGCCATTGTCGTTGTTCCTTTCGAGGCTCTTACTGTTTGCAACCTTTTTCTTCTGATCACGACCATCATAGGTTTGCTGTTCGAGTCGGCCATGCTTGTAACTTTGGCGATTGACCTAGTGGTAGTTAGTTCGGTCATTTGTTGGTTAGACCTTGTCAACGGTGGCGTCAACCACGCTATATCAAGTGTAACATTTAATTTTCCCCCCATCTTCGTCGTATGGCAAACTGTAATTCACTTGCCTGGTTTATTTGGTATTGCCGTTTAATAAGAAAACATGCACTAGGTTTAAAACCAGCAAAGTTAAGTATATAACTGTTTTGCCTCAACGGCAATTTCGATTGCGTAAATTATCGCTGCGTTGGGTAATTCCACAATAAACCCTGTATTACTTTTCAGAGAATAAGGTAACTCTATGACACATTGATATTGTGTTTTCTATCTATTTATATCTAACACGTTTGCACTATGAAATATATTATACTGCACACATTTACAGAAAACTGTCAATATACACGACTTTTGATAAGAGTTATTAAAGGGACTTGTTCACAGATTTTCGCATTTTTTGAAAAAAAAACCAGTCCTTTGCTGTTTTAACTTAAGCAGTTGGACTAAACAATAACAAATATTGTTTCAAGAAAAAATAATTTATTAAAAGATTTGCCTTCGCCGGGACTCGAACCTACGATCGATCGCCGGGCTTAAAAAATCGCGCTAACCACTAGGCCATTTTGACATTCAATCACAGAAGTGAATTTATTAACGCTATGTAAATGGTAAGCGTGTTTACCAAAATACCGATGAAAATTAAGTGTTACAAACGCAAATTTACTTTTGTCTATTTCAATTGGTGACTTCATCATCGACATTATATTTTCAATATATTTTCAGCAGTGTTACTTCGCTAGTTTATACAAAATGTAATTTTTTTCTGGGATCTATGACAAATTTTTTGAAAATTGTCAATTTGCCTATCTGTGATCGAACAAGTACCTTTAAGACCACCACATACATTACCCTTTGATAGCAAAGAAAGAGTTATGTGAAAGAATGACATTTTTTTGGAAAAGGTCCTTGATGTAATATACATGTTGAAATAAAAAATAGATCTACATGCATTTTTATATACTTTTTACTTTCGGTTTAGTATTATGCCCAATCAAAAAAGCGGGGATTTATTGATTTGCAGTTTTGCACATATCTTTCCCTCGGTCTGTCGAAGGGTCAAATCTTGTCCGGGCAATAACTACGAAACCCTTAGGCCTAGGTTCTTCAAACTAGGTAAGTAGGTTGGTAACGACTTGTAGAGGATCCCTTATTGAGTTCTTGGGTTAAAGGTCAATGTCAAACTGACCAAAACATAAAAACACACTTTTTGTAAAACCTAGGTGTATTGGGTCATTGGGTCAAAGCTCAAAGTCAAACTCACCAAAATAAAAATAAAAACACATAGTTGTAAGACCTTGTTCGGACCAAAACTACAGACCCCTTAGGCCTATGTTTATAAAGTTTATTACTGTAGGTACGTTGGTCATGACTAGTAGAGGATACTTATTGATTATTGGGTGGTTGGGTCAAAGGTCAAGGTTAACCAAACCAATAGATGTGAAATACATTGGCCAATAGTTGTAAAATCCTGTTGGTAATGATTAGTAGAGGATCTCTATTGATAATTAGGTTCTTGGGTCCAAGGTCAATGTCAACCGACCAATAAATGAAAAACCTTGACCAAACAGGAACTACAGAACCCTTAAGCTTAAGTTATAAAAAGCTTGCAATGTAGTTTTATGGTCATGGCTTGTAGAGAATCCCTATTGATGACTGGGTCAAGGGTCGATGTCAAACTAACCACTAGGTGCAAAAATAACTGACCAATAGTTGCGAAACCTTGTCTGGACAATAACTAAATAACCCTTATGACTAGGCTCTTCATACACATGTAAGTTGATTATGACTAGTAGAGAATCGATCCCTTTAGATAATTGAATTCTTGGGTCAAAGGTCAAGGTTAAACTGACAAATAGGTGTAAGACCTTATTCGTACAATAACATAACCACAGAACCCTTATGCTTAGGTTCTTCAGTCTTTCAGACATGGTAGGTAGGTTTGCCCTGACTAGTAGAGGATCCCTTTTAATTATTGGGTCATATGGTCAAAGATAAAAGTCAAACAGACCAATATTTGTAAAAGCTTTTACAGACACTAACAAATGCTATGGAACCCTTAAGCCATGGTTCCTAAAACTTCGTGGGTATAAGGTGGTTGGTAAATAGGTGAGGATTCCTTTTGAATACTGGGTAAAAGGTCAAGATCAAACTGTTCAATAGTGGCTAAAACGTTTCATGGCAATAATTCGACACTGACTGAACACTGACTAGGTTAGTTATGCCATTTGATGAATCACATAACAGTTCATGAAAAATTATAAAAAATTATCCTGTCAGTATCTATATGCCGTGGAAGGAGGCATTCATAACTGATAGCGATAGTTCTTGTTAATTATTCCATTTAAAAATACCAACAACAACAACGCAAAAAAATGATAATCACATCTAGCATATAATACAATATTCGTAGTGAATGTGTCACGGTAAGGGGATCGTTTAATATTCGTAGTGAAATGTGTCACGGTAAGGGGATCGTTTAATATTCGTAGTGAATGTGTCACGGTAAGGGGATCGTTTAATATTCGTAGTGAAATGTGTCACGGTAAGGGGATCGTTTAATATTCGTAGTGAATGTGTCACGGTAAGGGGATCGTTTAATATTCGTAGTGAATGTGTCACGGTAAGGGGATCGTTTAATATTCGTAGTGAATGTGTCACGGTAAGGGGATCGTTTAATATTCGTAATGAATGTGTCACGGTAAGGGATCGTTTAATTGTTACATCTCTCGGCCCCGTAAAGATTGCGCAGAGATTACAGGTTAAGCCAAAATGAGTACTACACTTTAAATTCTGATATTCAACTACTATAGACTGAATTCTGTCGTGCCTTACTTTTATGTCGGCGCATCGCATGGCGCCAGCTATCATTGCGGCAATATCAACTAAGGTGATTGTCTCCTTGTGACCAGCAATTTCGCCGCATGTTTAGTGGAAATGCAGGCCCGCGCCTTATTAATGGAATCAACGAAAGTACCAGTCAACATGGACAATAAAAGACATAAGGTCATCTCTGGGAATCGGCGCCTTCTGTATCTTGCACTGTCTCTAGAAAATATCCCCACATGTGATATAAATTCAACACACACAGCTATATTGGCTGAAAAGGCGGCACGACCATGGCACCGTCCACGACGGCCTCAAGTTGTATGTTTCATAGTCTTTAAGTACACAACAGTAAAAGCGACTGTCCATGTAGATAACGTCTCTTTGATAGAAGTCAAAATGATAACCATACTCGTAGTCATCATCGATGTCATAGTAGTCATCCTCGAGGTGAGTAGAGTGTTCCTCTCTGTAGTTATCCTCGAGGTGAGTAGAGTGTTCCTCTCTGTAGATATCCTCGAGGTCAGTACAGTGTTCCTCTCTGTAGTCATCCTCGAGGTCAGTACAGTGTTCCTCTCTGTAGTCATCCTCGAGGTCAGTACAGTGTTCCTCTCTGTAGTCATCCTCGAGGTCAGTACAGTGTTCCTCTCTGTAGTCATCCTCGAGGTCAGTACAGTGTTCGTCTCCGTAGTCCTCTCCAATTTCATCGTAGTAGTCCTTTCCGAGTTTATCATAGTAGTCTTCATTGTAGTCATAAACGAGATCATCATAGTACGTATCATTGAGACTGTTTTAGTAATCATGGAGACCAGTGTAGTCATCATTTCGGCTACTATAATTACTATCATTGCGGCTATTATAGTAGTCATCATCGCGGCTATCGTAGTAGTCATCATCGTGGCTATCGCAGTAGTCATTATCGCGGCTATCGCAGTAGTCATTATCGCGGCAATTGCAGTAGTCATCATCGCGGCTATCGTATAAGTCACCATCGCGGCTATCGCAGTAGTCATCATCGCGGCTATCGTAGTAGTCATCATCGCGGCTGGCGTAGTAGTCATCATCGCGGCTATCATAGCCATCATCACTCTCATTATTGCAATCATCTTCGCTATCATTACTGTCATAGTAATCATCATCGTGGACATAAGCATAGTAATCATCGTGATCACTAAAATAACCATCATAGTGGTATGCTGCGGCCATTGTCGTTGTTCTTTTCATAATCCGTGTCGTTCATGTTGGCAATATTTTTCTTCTGATCAGGACCATCATCGCGTTTGTCGGTGTTTGCATTAGTTTTCGTTTCGAGTCAGACATCGTTGTAACCGTAGCGAATAATTTATTGGTGGTTGCTTCGGTCATTAGTTGGGTCGACGTCGGTGCCATAAACCACACTTTGTCAAATGTAACATTTAATTTACTTCCATCTTCTCCGCATTGCGAACTTCGTTCATGTTCACTTGCATTGTTTATGTCGTATTGTCCAAGCGCAGCATTAGTGCCCTGTGTTCTAAGAAAACAAACAGCAGCCGTGTGTTTATTTCCGTTTTGCATCAATGTGAGTCTCGATTTTATAAATTATCGCAGAGTGAGTAATTCCGTAATAGTCACAGTGTCACTGTCATAGAATACGGCAAGTCGATGTTACAGTATTTCCATAATTACCCTAAGTATTGGGACACCCTACATATTGGAACACCCCTAATTTTTGGAAAAATAATTATTTCTCGCGCCCCTTAATATTGGGACACTTTTAAAAGTTGAATTATTTTGTGTCCCTAACTATTGGGACACCAAAATAACACCTTATGTTGTTACTGTATAAACATTCCACACCCTGTCACTGCGCTGGTAGCATAGAGACTTGTGACACGTTATATTGCGCTTGCTTATCAATACACCGTAATGTACACAGGACACCATCAGGGGTATGATTAGTTAACACATGGTGCAAACTGTAATTAATTTCGATTAAGACCCCAACAAGAAATAATTGATCTTATAAACAAAAATCTTCTAATTATTTAGATTAATTATTTAATATATTTAAGTAAGCGATTATTATCCCAATTAAATTAAATTAATTAATTGGTTCAGACATAGATATAATGCGGACTAGATTGTATCAAATATGGCCCTAAATGTTGGGACACACTTTTCGAGAATTATTTTTTAAGTCCCTTAATATTGGGACAATGAAAAAAATATTATTTTTAAATGTCCCAATACTTAGGGTAAATACGGTACATGAAGAAGTAATAACGAAGTACCGGTATATTTATACACGTTTTACTTTACGGTTGATAATTAAGTATTCAAATAAAACAATCGCTTATGTTCGCGTTTTTAATGATAAAGTGGCAAAAACAAACAAACAGATTATAATAACATAAAGGCAGGTTGAAATACCAACGAACTAGTTGTATACTAGTATGCTTACAGTGGAATCGTTTAATTATTACATCTCTACCCATTCAAGATTACAATTTAAGCTAGAAATACACATATATAGAACTAAAGTAAAACGTTAACTATGGTGGTAGGTTTTGTCGTGTCGTAATGTTGTGTTGGCGGCCTAAAGACGACAATCTCAATAATGGACATAGCCTCTATGTGGCGATTCAATTTCGCACGATTAGTGGAAAAGCACACACTCGACCACCTAATGGAATCCATGAAAGGACCAATTTACATATTTCAAATCCTTCTTTTGGCAGTATGTTGGCCTATGGGCTGAAAAAGCGATACGGGTTTAGGACTATCCACGATGTCATTGAACAGTATTGGCAGTGCGTGTGCGTGCGCGCCTGTGCGTGTGTGTGTATGTGTGTGCGTGTGCGTGTGTGTGCGTGCGTGTGTGTAAGTACACAACATTAAACATAGGTCATCATCTTTACATTATCATGTGGTAGTAAGGAGTCGCGATATATATTGGTAAACCGCTATATTGCAGTGGTAGATTCTGCGATAAAATATCGCGACATGAAATAGCATATAACATGTACCTGTATTGTGCGATATTTATGTGGTCATGATTATACCGTGATTCAACAAATTTTGTCATTATTTAAAACAGGCTGAATTCGGTGATAAACAATCGGAAATCTGTACCACTTGTAAAATTGATAGTAATCGCGTAAACACAAGCAAATACAAGTATAATGTATTGACGAGTACCCCTTACCTAACATAATGGTCTCCGTTAATATACATCACAATACACTTTTATAAATCTACTATACAGCGAAGGCATACGAGAGTAGGGAGATTCATATTGTTATCGGTTTTGGTTAACTGTCCAATTATTTGTATTTTCTTGATGTTGAGGCCGTTATCAACAACAGTATCAGAAAATCATAAAATAAAACACCAAATACAAAAGTGTCTCGTTAATAGTATACGTGATGTGTCTTAAGCATAAAAAGTACAATCAGAGAAAGGTCTCGATGCATCGCAATAGATGTTGCATTACAATTAAGAAATATAACATTGCGATATGGATTTCTAACATCGCGCCACCCGTATGTGGTATTACCAATTCCATTCACAATAGCGGTGATCATTGTAGTCATCATCGCTGTCAGTATGGTAGTGATCATAGTAGTTATCATCGCTGTCAGTATGGTAGTGATCATAGTAGTCATCAGCGCTGTCAGTATGGTAGTGATCATAGTAGTTATCAGCGCTGTCAGTATGGTAGTTATCATAGTAGTCATCATCGCTGTCAGTATGGTAGTGATCATTGTAGTCATCAGCGCTGTCAGTATGGTAGTGATCATAGTAGTCATCATCGCTGTCAGTATGCTAGTGATCATAGTAGTCATCATCGCTGTCAGTATGCTAGTGATCATAGTAGTCAACATCGCTGTCAGTATGCTAGTGATCACAGTAGTCATCATCGCTGTCAGTATGCTAGTGATCATAGTAGTTATTATCGCTGTCAGTATGGTAGTGATCATAGTAGTTATCATCATTGTCAGTATGGTAGTGATCATGGTAGTTATCATCGCTGTCAGTATGCTAGTGATCATAGTAGTTATCATCGCTGTCAGTATGCTAGTGATCATAGTAGTTATCATCGCTGTCAGTATGGTAGTGATCATAGTAGTTATCATCGCTGTCAGTATGGTAGTGATCATCGCTGTCAGTATGGTGGTGATCATAGTAATTATCATCGCTGTCAGTATGGTAGTGATCATAGTAGTTATCATCGATGTCAGTATGCTAGTGATCATAGTAGTTATCATCGCTGTCATTTGCTAGTGATCATAGTAGTTATCATCGCTGTCAGTATGCTAGTGATCATAGTAGTTATCATCGCTGTCAGTATGGTAGTGATCATTGTAGTCATCATCGCTGTCAGTATGGTAGTGATCATAGTAGTCATCATCGCTGTCAGTATGCTAGTGATCATAGTAGTCATCATCGCTGTCAGTATGCTAGTGATCATAGTAGTTATCATCGCTGTCAGTATGGTAGTGATCATTGTAGTCATCATCGCTGTCAGTATGGTAGTGATCATTGTAGTCATCAGCGCTATTAGTATGCTAGTGATCATAGTAGTTATCATCGCTGTCAGTATGGTAGTTATCATAGTAGTCATCAGCGCTGTCAGTATCGTAGTTATCATAGTAGCTATACTCGAGGTCAATGCAGTAGTCGTCATTGTTGTAGGCACCAATTTCTTCATAGTAGGCGTCTTCGAGATACTCATAGTATTCCTCCGTGTAGTCATGAACGAGACCTTCATAGAAGGCATCATCTAGACCGTTATAGTAGTCTTCGAGACCGTTATAGTAGTCAGTTAGGATATTACAGTACACGTAGTTATAATCGCTTTCGTTACAGTAGTCATCACCGCGGTCATTACAGTAGTCACCGTCGATGACATGCTCATTATTATAATCCTCATCGGGAATATTACAGTTACTGTCGTCATCATCGCGGTCATTATAGTAGTCATCATCGAGGACATGATCATTGTAGCAGACATCATCGCGGTCATTATAGTAGTCATCATCGATGACATGATCATTGTAGTAGACATCATCGCGGTCATTATAGTAGTCATCATCGCTCTCATTACAGTAGTCATCATAGCCGTCATTGCAGTAGTCAACATTGAGAACATGGTCATTGTAGTAGTCATTATCACTCTCATCAAAGTAATCATCTTCCCTGCCATTATAAGCATTAATAATGTCATTATATTGATTATTGTAATCATTACCGATGAATTCTGCGGCTATTGTTGTTCTGTTCAACATCAAATTCCCTAATGTCGGCAACATTTTTCTTCTGGTAACGACCACCATCGCGTTTTTCGCTGTTTGCATTGGTTGTCCTTTCGATGCAGACATGCTGGCAACCGTGGCGAATGACCTATTGGTTACCGCTGTCATGGGTTCGGTCGACGTCGAAGCTGGTGCCGTAAACCACGCTACGTCAATAGTAACATTTAATGTCCTTCCCAACTTCTCCGCATTGCGAACTTTGTTCGAATTTACCTGCATGTTTTTTTCGTATTTCAAAAGCACAACATTCATTTCCTCTGTTGTAAGAAAACAAACAGCAGATTCAACAAAATAATTTGTTTGTGTTCCCGTTTTACGTCAACGTTAATCTGCCAACTTAAATTAGGCAACGTCGGGACACGGGTAATTTCGTAATAATCCCTGTATCACGTTCAGATAATAAATCGATGTTGCATGTTAATTTTTAATAAATGTCTTCTTCTAGTCATCTTATTCTATGCACTTGCGTCATGAAATGATTGTTAAATACATGTAATACACAGTTCTACTCCACACAGTTATATCAATACAGACCGTGCAATAACATGTCTTTTGATATTTTGATAATAGGTCACCATGTACCGCAGGTGTTTTAATGATTATATGTCAAAGATAAGCTTTTGGCAACCGCATTGGTTGATTAAATACTCTGTTAAATGTCCTTATGTAATATAGGTGTGTGTGGGTGGGGGGTGGGGGTGGGGGGGGGGGATGTAACAATGAACAAATGTATGGGACTGCGACAAATAGGGCCTTATAATGCCTTATATTAGGCGTGTCGTGGGATAAGCGGACATGTGCATAGTGTCGTCCCGGATCAGCCTGTGCAGTCAGCACAGGCTAATCCGGGACGACACTTTCCGCCTGCAGTGGATTTATGTTTAGAAGAGACTTCCTTCAAACAGAAAATACCATAAGAGACGACAATACGCACATGCATTAGGCCCGCTTTTCCCACGACACGCCTAATATAAGGCATTATTAGGCCCTATTGGTCGCAGTCCCATGAATTTGTTTATTGTTTCATTTCCCCCCCCCCCCCCACACACACACCTATATTACGTAAGGGACATTTACGCACATGCATTAAGCCCGGTTTTCCCACGACACGTCTAATATATAGTAGATCCGGTACCCTGAAGTACTGCCACTAGTATTGCGGACTGGAACATAATAAAGCCCTTTGTGCGCTGGTACATTGGCGATAGCACGATAAAGATGGCACGATGACCACGACGCGATGGTACGATGAACATGACGCGATATGGTACTATAACGATGACGCGATGGAACATGTGACCATGACGTGATGACGCGATGGTAAGATGACGATGACGCGTTGGCACACCCCATGTACGTAGGTAAACCAATTTGCAGATGATTTCAGAGGTTTAGTCTGTTGAAGATTAATTATTTGCTTCATACTTTACGTTTTGTGATCATAAATTGTTTAAATGGATACAGAAAATTTGCTTAGAAAATTTCTTATAAGTGCAGCTTAATTTAATATTGTTGTAAGAGGCTGTATGCATTTAGGTGAAGATAAGCATTTTTTGCATCTAATTTGATTTACTGCTTGTGAAATACAGTTATGTATGGCAAAAACTAATCTAAGCTTAATTGGAAATATCTTTAATAGATGTATCTGCAAAGGTCAATCTTATACACATAACGGTAGTGTTTTATCCAATAGTTGCAATTCAGTTCTTAAAAATGATCCTGATTTTGTTTTTGTTTTTTTTTTGGGGGGGGGCGGGGGGGGGAGTACATAAAATACTGCTAAGATATCATGCTTTTATTTGAAGAGTTTGTTTTGGTTATAAATGTTACATGAGCATCATATTTACACACATTTTGAGCATGTTTCTTTTTGGTAAACTTTTAACCCTACCAGTATTTGTTTGATAACTGGTTGTAATTGTACACAGAAATGGTTGTTGCCCATTTGTTGTTGAATGTATAATTGTGATTCATTTTAACACTTTCTGAAAACTTGCCTCTTCTCTAACCGTTCCTGTTGCCTTACTTCCAAACTCTTCTCGTATTTGTATTTCTTCCTTTACCGTCTATATTTCTTGACATTGTTGAGCTACATGGGTATGTCATTTGTACACACAGGGCTTTCATAGACTTGTGAAAACTGGAAGTTTGACCTTCCTGGTCTCTGATTTGGGAAGTTTTGCTCATAATATTTGGAAGTTTTGACAGTATTGTGCTACATAAGTCCTGAGCAGTTCAGAAATGAAATTAAGTATAAAATTCAATGTTTTTTAAGGCAAGTTATTTTTCATTAAGTGCTTTATATGCCAATTTATTCAGTGAAAGAGGTATACATTTAGATTAATTACTTAATTTTCTTCTAACTTGTTCATAGTTACATGATGGAACTTCCATGGCTGCAATTTTGGAAGTTCTGCAACTTCCATGGCTGCAATTTTGGAAGTTCTGTGACAAAAACTGGGAGTAAATTACTCCCAAACCTCCCTTATTGCAAGCCCTGTTGTACACAAGTATATATATATATATGGGAAAGATCTAGGATTAAAAAGTAACCCTGCTTAAATAGATAATCATCAGGGAGGCAAGTCGGACCATTTGTTTGATATTTATTAATATGGTATAACATCTAAAGTTGTATCATTGCAATACTGCTAATTAATGTTTCTGAACATAGCTTCTCCATTTGTCATTGAATAATAATATTGCAAAAAAAGTGTAATTTAAAAGATATGAAACGTTTCTCTGTTGATCAGCTCAGACGGCAGTTAGGCGAAACCAAACAGGATCAGGGTGCCGCACCCGGCTATTTTACGCTGGATCTTTCCGTACTCAGTAATATTATAGTCAACTAACAATATATGTCTACATTTAACCATCATTTTATAAACAGCCATTCATGCCCTGTTTTAATATTTCTCATTATTTTCGTGTATGCCTATGCTACTTGCACATGCATATTAAATATTACATGTACATGTATCATTATTGAAAGACATACTAATCGTTTTAAATAAAAAAAAAAAATGTATTTACGTTTTGAGACTGTTTTCATTGGTAATAATAATAGTAATAATAATAATTATTATTATAACACTAATAATAATTGATAACTCTAATAATTACCTCCCCTCCTAGAATCAATGATCCCATACATGTTTGCTTCCCTTTGAAATGCAGCGTAGGTAACTGTATTGTGTGTTCCCATTATGCCAACAGACCTCGGCTGTCACCTAAGAAAGGTGGTACATTCAGTGGAGAATCTTAAAGTGACTTATTCACAGTTTGTCTGTTTTGAAAAGGTCTTAAAATGCCTGCACTGCAATTACCAAATCATTTTGACTAGCCAGCCCAAATATTCCATAAAGAAGACATAAACAAGAAAACGGAACTGCCTGCGCAGAGGCTTGAACTTGCAACCTGAGAATCAAGTCTTTTATCAAAGTTTATCCATTTCAATATTGATGTTAATTAATAAATGACATGATGATTATTTCAAATATATTCTTATGCCAAAAGGGTTATTTTGCTACTTTATACATCTATGCATCGCAGTTTTCTTCTTGTAATTTG
This sequence comes from Congeria kusceri, assembly GCA_027627225.1. Lineage (NCBI taxonomy): Eukaryota > Metazoa > Mollusca > Bivalvia > Myida > Dreissenidae > Congeria > Congeria kusceri. Next base: position 40,269,352 of record CM051029.1, on the reverse strand, counting down.
TTACAATATAAATAAAAGAAAATGTCATTTTGCCAGTATGTGAATAAGTCCCTTTACAAATACTCTCATATGAATATCTTCCATTGATCCACTATAGTTCCATCCGCCACATTTACATTGCATTCGTTTCCATGTAGATTACTATGTTCATTTTCTCACCATATTCTGATTATTATATAATTATGTCTAGATAGTGTTTGCATGCCGATACATGGCTATCATGTACGAAATTGATCAAACTGTTTTGAATGTAAACTGGCTTTGTCGTTTATGGTATCCGTCACTAATTCCGCTGTCAGGCTTTTGTATACGGATAGTGTGTATGTATGAGGCATGTAGCGGAAAACCCGGACTTAATTGTTGTCCCGGATAAGCTTGTGCAGTCTGAACAGGCTAATCCGGAGCGACACTGTTCTCTTTTAGGGTATTTTCTGTTGCAAGGAAGTCTCTTCCAAACATAAATCCACTATAGGCGGAAAGTGTCGTCCTGGCTTAGCAGATTGCACAGGCTAATCCGGGACGACACTACGCACATGCATTAAGCCTGGGTTTCCTACGACACGCCTCGTATGTATTTCGAAGTTTATGAGGTCCTTTCATGCCAAAGCTGCATTATGTGAGGACCCGGAGTGTGGCACAGCACCCGTACCTAATTGGATAACAACAGACTCATAGAAAGTTAGGACGAATTTTGAAATTTGGCTGCAAATTCCAATTATTCTACTGAAATATGTTTAATTTTGATGCGGGTATTGTGGCCACAAACCAGACTCGTATGCATCTGTTACTTATGCATCAAAATGTGCAACACATCACTATTAGGTCTAGGGAGAAGGTTATACGTAACGACGTACTCTTAGTGCCGCTATAGATATTTATTTATACCTGTATCTTTACTAATTAAATACCTCATTCCAAACTCGTTTATTATTAATATTTTGAGTGTAATATAGACGGCAACTCTGTAGCGTTAGATCAAAACAATTTTTATTAAAAGTACACATTATAGTAAGTTAGTAACATCAAGTTAAATTAAAAACACGTTCGCGTGCGCACATAGCGGTCGCCATCGTGGTCACCATCACTGTCCAGTTTGTTACCACCATCACTGGTCTTGAAGTGATCGCGATCAAATAGAGCCACTCTGGGCCGATATTCACAAATCTCTTAAGGAAAATCTTAACTTTTGTTGTACTTTCAGATGTTTTTTGAGAAATTCAATGATTTTTGTTTAGAAAAATGTCAAATACTAAAGATCTAAGTAATATTTACATGTTAAAAACTTTTCAATGTAAAAAGAAGTCTAAGTGTACGTTAAACAGCCACATACTATAGGAATTTTTTTAATGAGGCGCGTCGAGGGAAAACCAGTCTTAATGCATTTGCGTAGTGTCGTCCGGATCAGCCTGCCTGTGCAGTCCGCATAGGCTAATCCAGGACGGCACTTTCCGCTTTAATGGTATTTTCTGTTTCAATGAAGTCTCTTCTAAACATAAATCGATTGTAGGCGGAATGTGCCGTACTGGATTAGCCTGTGCGGACTGCACAGGCTAATCCGGGACGACACTTTACGCATATGCATTAAGACCGGTTTTCCCACGATGCGCCTTAAATTTACTTACGTTTTCCGTTAGGATTGGATTATAATTGAGGTATAGCCGTCATCGTTGTCTTTGTCGTTATCGTGTTTATCATAGTGGTTAACATGAACGTCGTCATTTTTAATAGACATACTTGTTATAATCATATATCGTGGTCATCATCGCGGTCATTATAGTCAACCTCACCTATGCCCTAATCGTTTATATAGTGGTCATCGTAGTCTTTATAGTAGTTGTAATCGTAGTCATCATCGCGGTCATCATAGTCGTCATTTTCGCGGCCACTATAATAGTACTTTGCGAGTTCAGGATATTTATCAATTTTAAAAGCATAGTCCCAATCATCGAAACCATCAAAGGATTGTTCATTGTAGTCATCATCGCTATCCGTAGTGTCTTCATGATCATCATCGAGGTCATTAACGGCGTCCACATCAAGGTCATTATTGTTATCATCACTCTCAGCGGAGTCGTCATCGCTGTCGTTACAACAGTCCTTGTCTAGGCAGATATAGTAGCCATCGCTATCATTAGAGTAGCCATCGCTGTCATCATAGTAGTCATCAGCGAGATCATGCTCATTGTAATAGTCATCACCACTGTTGTAATCTTTGTCATCATCGTTGTCATTTAAGCCTTCATCGATATCATAAAAGTACTCCACATCGCGACCATTATTGTAGTCATCATCGCGACCATTATAGTAGTCATCTTCGCGGTCATTAAAGTAGTCACCACCGCGACCATTATAGTAGTCACGATAGCGGGCATTATAGTAATCACCACCGCGGCCATTATAGTAGTCACGATCGCGGGCATTATAGTAATCACCACCGCGGCCATTATAGTAGTCACGATCGCGGGCATTATAGTAATCACCACCGCGGCCATTATAGTAGTCACCATCGCGGACATTATAGCAATCACCATCGTGGGCATTATACATGTAGTAGTCTTCTTTGTGGCCATTATAGTAGTCAACTTCGCAACCATTCAAGTATTTATCATCGCAGTCATTATAACAATCATTAAAGTATTCTTCTTAAAAGTCACTGTAATAGTCATCATCAAGACCATTATAGTGGTCTGCTTCGCGGTCATTGAAGTGATCATGATAGTAGTCATCATAACAACCAGTACAGTAATCAGCATAATGGTCGTTATCCAGGCCATTATAGTTATCATCATAGTAGTCGTCCTCGTTATCACTACTACTGCCATCACCGCGGTAGGTTACGGCTACAGTAGTCGGCTTTGCGATCCTGACCGTTGTCGTTACTGTTATCAACATGTTCCTACCGATCACGACCATCATAAAGATTTTCGATGCATGCATTAGTTTACTTTTCATTGCAACCATCCTTGTTATCATGGCGAATTTCCTAGTGGTGGTTACAGCAGTGGTTACTTCAGTCGTCATTGTCGGCACTGTTCCCGTTAACGTGTAGTCTACGTTTTGTCAAATGTAACATTTAATGTTCATCGTTTCGAACTTCGTTTCAGTTCACATTGTTTCTTTCGTATTGCCAAAACACAACACACGCGTTCATGTTCTACGACTAACAACAACAGACGTAAAAATACATATCGTAGTTCCGTCTTAATTCAACGTAAATTTCGAATTTTTTTTTAAAGATGACAGCCTTTGAAAAGTTCATAATAGTTCCTGCATCACTTTCAGAGAATACCGCAATCCAGCGCTATACTTTTGTTATTTCAATTACTGGTGATATCCAACTCCATGCATTTTCATAATGAAGTTATCGTCGTGTCTTAATGCATGCAATGTATATTCTTCACAGAGTTAAAGAAGACATTGAAATAACATGTCTTTTGATAGTTTGATAGTTTATTTCTAATACTTTAGGCATTATGCCCATGGGTATACATTGATACACATCTATAAAATAAATACGATGCATCGGCCAATAGCATACAGGTTCGCATACATCAACAGATATTTATAATGTCAATAAAAGGTATATAAATTCACAGGGCAATATTTTCTATGCATATTAAATAATGTCATACATAACTTTTCTGTAAACACTTATACATAGTGTAACGATATCCTCTCATACTTTAAGGTCATTTGTCCCTATTTCCCCCTTTCTCCTCACATACTTTAAGGTCATTTGTCCCTATTTCCCCCTTTCTCCTCACATACTTTAAGGTCATTTGTCCCTATTTCCCCCTTTCTCCTCACATACTTTAATGTCATTTGTCCCTATTTCCCCCTTTCTCCTCACATACTTTAAGTTCATTTGTCCCTATTTCCCCCTTTCTCCTCACATACTTTAAGTTCATTTGTCCCTATTTCCCCCTTTCTCCTCACATTATTTAAGGTCATTTGTCCCTTCTCCAGTACCTGCAAAAGAAATTAAAAAATGAGGCGCGTCGTGGGGAAACCGGACTTAATGCATGTGCGTAAAGTGTTGTCCCGGACAGTCTAATCCCACAGTCTAATCCGGGATGGCACTTTACGCTTTTATGGTATTTTCTGTTTCAAGGAAGTCTGTACTAAAAATAAATCCATATAAATCCACTGCAGGCGGAAAGTGCTGTCCCGGATTAGCCTGTGCGGATTGCACAGGCTGATCTGGGACGACACTTTACGCACATGCTTTAAACCCGGTTTTCCCACGACGCGCCTCAAATAATTTTCTTACTGCAATGTTATATTAACTTTAATCAGTACTTCATATTCAATACTGTAAGACTGGTTCACATAAATATGAACTTAGGTTAGATTGACATATTATAGACACGCAAAATTGTAAGTATTTTTGAAACATTTCTACGTACATATTTTCTTAAAAATGTATTTTATCAAAATCATCGGTCTGGGCCAGTTTACATGTAGGGCCTGAGTTAAATTTGATCAGAACAATTACATAAAATCTTAAGTTCATGGCTTTCTCAAGTACATTTAAAAGGTTTATTCTGTTGAAGATTAATTATTCGCTTCATACTTGACGTTTTGTGATCTTAAATTGTTTAAATGGATACAGAAAATTTGCTTTGAAAACTTCTTATAAGTGCAGCTTTATTTAATAGTGTCGTAAGAGGCTGTATGAATTTATGTCAAGATAAGCATTTTTTGCATCTAATTTGATTTACTGGCTTGTGAAATACAGTCATGTGTGGGAAAAGCAATCTAAGTTTAATTGGAAATATCTTTAATAGATATATCTGCAAAGGTCAATCTTATACACATAACGGTAGTGTTTTATCCAATAGTTGCAATTCAGTTCTTAAAATGATCCTGATTTTTTTTTGTGGGGTGGGGGGTACATAAAATACTGCCAAGATATCATGCTTTTATTTGGAGAGTTTGTTTTGGTTATAAACGTTACATGAGCATCATATTTACACACATTTTGAGAGGTTTCTTTTTTGGTAAACTTTTAACCCTACCAGTATTTGTTTTATAACTGGTTGTAATTGTACACGGAAATGTTTCTTGCCCATTTATTGTTGAATTTAGAATTGTGATTTATATTAACACTTTCTGAAAACTTGCCTCTTCTCTAAACGTTCCTTTTGTAGGCTTACTTCCAAACTCTTCTTGTATTTGTATTTCTTCCTTTACGGTCTATATCTCTCGACATTGTAGAGCTACATGGGTATGTCATTTTTTACCAGGGCTTTCATGAACTTCTGAAAACTGGACGTTTTAATTTCCTGGCCTCTGGTTTTGGAAGTTTTGCTCATAATATTTGGAAGTTTTGACAGTATTGCGCTACATAAGTCCTGAGCAGTTCAGAAATGAAATTAAGTATAAAATTCGAGGTGTTTTAGGGCAAATTATTTTTCATCAAGTGTTTATAGCCAATTTATTCAGTGAAAGAAGTATACATTTAGATAAATTACTTAATTTTTCTTCTAACTTGTTCATCTTTACATGATAGAACTTCCTTGACTGAATTTTGGAATTTCTGCAACTTCCATGTCTTCAATTTTGGAAGTCCTGTGACAAACACTGGGAGTAAATTACTCCCAAAGTTCCCTTAATGCAAGCCCTGTTGTACACAAGTATATATATCTATATGGAAAGATCTCGGATTAAAAACTAACCCTGCTTAAATAGATAATCATCACGGAGGCAAGTCTGACCATTTGTTTGATATTTATTAATATGGTCTAACATCTAAAGTTTTATCATTGCAATACTTCTAATTAATGTTTCTGAACATAGCTTCTCCATTTGTCATTGAATAATTGCCAAAAAAAAAATGTAATTTAAAAGATATTCAACATTACTCTGTTGATCAGCTCAGAGGGCAGTAAGGCGAAACCAAACAGGATCAGGGTGCTGAACCCTGCTATTTTGCGCTGGATCTTTCCCTACTCTGTAATATTATAGTCAGCCAACAATTTATGTCGACATTTAACCCTCATTTTATAAACAGCCCTGTTTTAATATTTCTCATTATATTTGGTGTATGCCTATGCTACTTGCACATGCATATTAAATATTACATGTATCATTATTGAAAGACATACTAATGAAAAAGAAAATGTATTTACATTTTCAGACTGTTTTCATTGGTAATAACACTACTACTACTACTAATAATAATAATAATAATAACAACAATAATAATTGATAATTCTAATAATTACCTCCCTTCCTATAATGAATGCTCCCATACATGTTTGCTTCCCTTTGAAATGCATCATAGGCGACTGTACTGTATATTTTGTTTGTTCCTATTATGCCAACAGACCTCGGCTGTCACCTAAGAAATGTGGTACATTCAGTGGAGAATCTTAAAGTGACTTATTCACAGTTCGTCTGTTTCGAAAATGTCTTAAAATGCCTGCACTGCAATTACCAAATCATTTTGACTAGCCAGCCCAAATATTCCATAAAGAAGACATAAACAAGAAAACGGAAGTGCCTGCGCAGAGGCTTGAACTTGCAACCTGAGAATCAAGTCTTTTGTCAAAGTTTATCCATTTCAATATTGATGTTAATTATTAAATGACATAATTATTATTTCAAATATATTCTTATGTCAAAAGGGTTATTTTGCTGCTTTTTACATCTAGATAACACACTTTACTTTTTGTAATTTGTTACAATATAAATAAGAGAAAATGTCATTTTGCCAATATGTGAATAAGTCTCTTTACCAATACTCTTTACCAATACTCTTTACCAATACTCTTTACCAATACTCTTTACCAATACTCTTTACCAATACTCTTTACCAATACTATTTACCAATACTCTTTACCAATACTCTTTACCAATACTCTTTACCAATACTCTTTACCAATACTCTTTACCAATACTCCCATATGAATATCTTGCATCTATCCACTATAGTTCCATCCGCCATATTTACATTGTATTCGTTTCCATGTAGATTACTATGTACATTTTTCTCACCATATTCTGATTATTATATAATTATGTCTAGATAGAATTTGATAGTATTTGCATGCCGATACATGGCGATCATGTACGATATTGATCAAACTGTTTTGAATGTAAACTGGCTTTGTCGTTTATGGTATCCTTCACTAATTCCGCTGTCAGGCTCTTGTATAACGGAGGGTGTGTGTATGTATGAGGCATGTAGCGGCAAACCCGGGCTTAATGCATGTGCGTAAAGTGTCGTCCCGGATAAGCCTGTGCAGTCCGAACAGGCTAATCCGGAGCGACACTGTCCTCTTTTGGGTATATTCTGTTGCACAGAAGTCTCTTCCAAACAAAAATCCACTGTAGGCGGAAAGTGTCGTCCTGGCTTAGCCTGTGCAGATTGCACAGGATAATACGGGACGACACTACGCACATGCATTAAGCTCGGGTTTCCCACGACACGCCTCATACATACACACACCCTCCGTAAATAAAGATATTCGCTGCATGCATTACGGTTAGTTTACTTTTCATTGCAACCATCGTTGTTACCATGTTACTAGTGGTGGTTACAGCAGTGGTTACTTCAGTCGTCATTGTCGGCACTGTTCCCGTTAACGTACAGTCTACGTTTTGTCAAATGTAACATTTAATTTTCCTCGAAACTTTTACTCGTTTCGAAATTCGTTTCAGTTCACACTGTTTATTTCGTATTGCCAAAACACAACACACGCGTTCATGTTCTATGACTAACAACAACAGACGTAAAAATACATATCGTAGTACCGTCTTACACCAACGTAAATCTCGATTTTTTTTTAAAGATCACAGCCTGTGGGCATTTCATAATAGTTCCTGCATCACGTTCAGAGAATACCGCAATCCAGCGCTATACTTTTGTTATTTCAATTACTAGTGATATCCTACTCCATGCATTTTCATAATGAAGTTATCGTCGTGTCTAAATGCATGCAACGTATATTCTTCACAGAGTTTTAAGAAGACATTGAAATAACATGTCTTCTTAATGACGTTCCTATCAAGGTCACCGCGTATAATGCCAAAAATGCAATAAAAACAAGAGCGGGGGATGGGGCTGAGGGTATCATTCTTGGCTGTGTGATACTTCATTGTTTAACGAGTGGATTACGTCAATATGAAATAAATTTCATGAAACACACGCGTATTTTACAATTATTTATTATATATAAAGAAATATCCACATCACATAAAGAAATATCCACAACATATAAAGAAAAAAACAGCATAGAAGTATCCACATCATATAAAGAAAAAAACACAGCATATTAAGAAGTTTCTACATCATATAAAATAATATTTACATCATATAAAGAAGTATCCACATTATATAAAGAAATATCCACAGCATATAAAGAAATGTCCACATCATATAAAGTTGTATCCACATAACATAATAAAGAAAGAACATGATATAATAAAAATGTAAGACATAAGACAGTGCCGGCGTTCCATACATAACGGTCATCATCGTTGTCACCTGGTATTTAAGTGGTCACTATCTTGGTCATTTAAGAGATCAGAATTGGTTTATTATTGTGGTGATAATCGACGACGTTATCATTTTTGTTAATATCATGATCACCATAGTGGTAAACATGAAAGTCACCCTTTTTAATAGACATTGTTGTTACAATCGCGGCCATCATAGTCGTCATCATAGTCATTATCGTAGTCATTATCGTGGTCATTATAGTAATCCTCAACACATTCATCATCGTAGGGACTATTATAGTAGTAATATTCGTATTCATCATCGCAGTCAGTATAGTAGTCATAAGAATAATTATTAATATCACTGAGGTCATCCGACCCGCCAACATAGTAGTTATCACCAGAGTCATCAAACATGTAATCGTAGAGGTTACCATCGCAGTCACTATGCTCTTCATCATCGCTGTCATTGACGACATCCACATCGAGGCCATTATAATAATCATCGCTGTCGGTATACTGGTCATCGCTGACGTAACAGCATTTCCTATCCTGGCAATTATAGAAGTCGTCGCCGCCTTTATAGTAGTCCTCCTCGATTGCATGCTCACTGTAGACGTCATCGCCACTATTGTAATGTTGGACATCATTGCTCTCATTATTGGATTCTTTGACATTGATGTCATAACAGTACTCGTCATTGTGGCAATCATAGTATCCATCGTCGCGGACATTACAGTAATCATTATCATGGTTTTTACTGTAGTCATCGTCGCGGCCACTATTGGAGACATCGACGCGGCTATTATAGTAAAAACCGCAGCGGACATTATCGTAACCATTAAAGTTATTTTTATAGTAGTCATCTTTGTGGCCATTATAGTAATCATCATCGCGGCCATTATAGTAATCATTATAGTAGTCATCAGCGAGACCATTATAGTAATCATCATCGCTGCCATTATAGTAGTCATCGTCGAGGCCATTATTGTAATCATGGTAGTCATCAGCGAGGCTTTTATAGTAATCATCGTCGCTGCCATTATAGTAGTCATCATCGAGAACATTGTACATAGCATCATTGTAGTCATCATCGCAGCCATGATAATAATCATCATAATAGTCGTTATTGGGGCCATTAGAGTAGTCACCAAAACGGTCATCATCGAGGTCATTATAGTAATCATCATCGTAATCACTTTCATTGTCCTCATTGCGGTAATCTATGGTCATTGTCGTTGTCGGCGTTGCGATCTCTAGCGTAGTCTTTACTGTTGTCAACATTTTTCTTCTGATCACAATAATCGTCGCGTTTTTTGCTGTTTGCGTTTCTTGACGTTTCGGTGCAACCATCGTTGTAACCATGGCGAATGTCCTACTGGTCGTTGAATCGACGGTTTCTTCGGTCATAAGTTCGGTCATCATTATCACTTTATGACTTTAACGTCTTATAAATGTCAGTTATTTTTCCTCCAAACTTCTCCACTTTCCGCATTTTGTTCTGATATACTTGGTTTCAGACCAAGCACAACTAACATACGAATGTATCGTACATGTCCAGTGTTCTAAGAAAACCTAAAAAATAGATTTAAAATCGTACATCTATTACCGTTTTACGTCAACGTCTAAATTTCAGTGTTTTAATTATCACAGCGTTTAGAAATTTCATCACTTTCAGAGACTACGGTAAGTCAGTCCTTAACTTAAATGATTAATTTCAATTAGTATCCAACTCGACGCATTTTTCATAATGAAATGAACGTATTAAATGCATACAATACATATTAAACTAGACAATATTTTCATAAGCGTTCGTATATAGGTCACCATGTATAGTTTGATAAGAAATAAAGTGTTTTATTTTTATATCTATTTGGAAAAGATCAGCATTTGGCAAGTTCATTGATTATTCTCTCTTTATGTATGAAGTATGTTTTACCCAAGCATAGAAATGATATCTTGCTTGCGTTGTAAAACTCCATTAATGTATTCTATGTTTATCCTTATTGGATATTGTGCGTTTAGTTCAAGATCTTCTGTCATTTATCCTCCAAAACACCTGGGGTCATATTTGAGAAACATCTTAAGTTTATCTATTTTAAGTATTTTCACGTAAGTTCCAAATGTTGTAAAGTAAACTTCTTTAAAACTTCACACACAAGATTGAATCAAATAACAGCTATGTATAACGTAAATAAGAATAAGTTGACAATTAGTTTTAAATTTCATGTATACACGAAAAAGGATGCTAAGACAAATAAGGATTTTAATGCTATGGATAAGATTTTACTTTAGATGTTTCTGGAATACGATCCCAGAACATCACTTAAACGTCTTCTGTGATTTTATACATTACGTCCTTTTCTCTGTGTCGATATGAGGCATGTCGTAGGAAAACGTAATGCATACATGTGCGTAAAGTGTCGTCCTGGATCAGCCTGTGCAGTCCGCACAGGCTAATCCGGGACGACACTTTCCGCCTACAGTGGATTTATGTTTAGAAGAGACTATCTCGAAACAGAACATACCATAATTTTAAGCGGAAAGTGTCGTCCTGGATTTACATGTGCAAACTGCACCGGATGATCCTGGGCGACACTTTACGCACATGCATTAAGGCCAATTTTCCCACGACACGCCGCTGATCTGTTTATAAAAGTTTTACTTTCGTTTACTTATTCATTAAAAAAAAATACACTGATTCGCTCATTTATTTAGTTTGTGTGATAACAGGGCAAAAACATAATGATACGTCAGGGCGACTTTAATTAAAAGACGTACGTGTACGTAAAAAGCAAGCGTTATTTAAACTTACTCGACATTTCTTCCTGTTCGTTCCACGCCTGAGAATTTAACTTTTCAGTAAGCCACATTAACGGATGCGAGAAATAACTACGAACATTAATAGCAACCTGGAATGCTACATATCCGGTACTGGTTGGCGAGTAGTATCCGTGATTTGTTAGTAGTTGTTCTTTATTTTCCATCGCGGAAGTAATACTGTTAAAGAAAAGCTTGTGGCAGTACAAAGTTTGGCTCCTTTTGTTTACAAGGATGTAAATATCTATTTTCAATCGCGGAAGTAATACTGTTAAAGAAAAGCTTGTTCACGGTGCATATGGTCACCGTATAATGACTGCGCAAATTAGACGTTACTTTCTTACTGCGTGGAAAGGCACCGTATTGGGAATGCAAAGCACCGTATACTTATTGGCTAACATCCAAAAGTGAAAGAGGTATGTTTGTTTATCATTTGGATTTACGTCACTTTTTATGTTATATTATAAACAAATAGGTGCGCACGGACCAATACACTAATTGATCAACACATACAAGTTGCATTTATGCTGAATGATGTTTTAGTTACAAAGATTACGGCAAAAAAGAATGTGTAGGCGCGATGACACACGTGTTTTCATTTCGATTATTGTTTACAATTATCTAAAAACCTCAATATTTTGCTGTAAATCAAACATTTATGAATAGATTGAATTTCCACGAACATATTTGTTTTGAATTTACGTTGGATGTATGCAGAGTATATTAAAAATACATATTATTCTGTAACGATCAAAAGCACCGTATAATGCAAAATATTGACACAGTATACTGCAACGACAATTTGGCTTTGGCTATATACCTACTGCTTGGTTGTTTTTGCTACAAGGGAAATTTACACTATCGGCATAAGATAATATTATTTAACTAATACTGGACTGTTTATTTCAGAGAGAAAGGATGCAGTCGTATACAAAAGTAAGTATGTTATGTTTTAATATACATTAACATCGATTTACCTTGCGGTTTATAAAGATTAGGATCTATGAATATTACGGAAGTAAACAAGAAGCCCAGCTACTCGGTTGCCATGCATTATCAAGTGATAATTTTGATATTTGACTTATAAATACCTATTTTCATATTTCCATCAATCAATACCAATCAACCTGCATTTGAATTGTTTCCTATGCATGATGGTCCATTATCTTGTTGGTAAACAAAGCCATTTATTTACTTGCGTCGCTTGTTACTGGAATATTAAAATGCTGATTGGTGAACGTTTATAAATATATTAACCAGCACGAGAAATTGTGCGTGCACCTGGGTATTTTAAAACAGTTATTCCCGACACTATTTTTATCAACAAAAGTAGAAATTTGGAACATGCGTGACCTATAGACATATGTCCAGATTAACAATTTTGGTTAAGTGTTATGAAGTTTTAAAAACATTTCCGGAGCTGCCATTTTCACTGGTGTTAACATTTTTGTTCAAAGTTCTAATAAATTTATTTAAGCGTCGCATATACTCGAAGCGCGTTCTCGGGCATAAAGTTTAAGCGTGATACCACTTGTTGCGTGTACAGTATTGCAATTATTTTTTGTTAGCAAAATCAGTCGGCAATACTAATTGATGAAATAACGTTTTTTTTGAGTAATAAAAAATAAGGCAACACGTCGCACCCTAATACTTCAGACACAAACTACATTCAATATTCTGCGAGCGGATTTATTTATACCCCACGCTAAAATTACGAGTAAAATCAATGAGCGGGACAAATGCCCAATAAGGCTTTTTCCAGATTCTGACAAAATTCAGCTGTTCTTAAATCATTTCTCTTGCCACGATCGCGTTGATTGTTTCCTATATATATATATGTCATGAATATGTACACTTATATTATGTCATCTTTGCAGAACGTACTAATGGCAAACTTGGGGCTTGAGGAGTTTATAGAACATGACCTAGAAGTAGGGTTGAACATGTCAATCGAGCCAGGCCGCACCGGTGTCAATCTCCCTGATGTCGACCTTCAAGATGTTGACCTTCCAGAAACAACGCTACATAATCTGGACAAAACTCAGAAGACACAGGCTGTGGATGAAAATAATAACTTCACATGTCAGATCTGCGATAAAACATTGGCCAACAAATATACTTTGAAAAAACATTTAAACACCCACGAATCAGTTCATTGTCACATGTGCAACATATGTGATAAAGTGTTTAAGACAAAACAAACATTTCAAATGCACATGAAATTACACGAAAGAACGGAGAAGATTGTTTGTGAGATCTGCCGTAAAGAGTTCCTATCAACAAACGGTTTCCAACGGCACAAGAAGGAACACAATGGTGACTATCGTCATTTGTGCTCTGTATGTGGAAAGGGATTTCATCTTAGTCATGACTTAGTTGGTCATATGAGCATGCACACCGGAAACAAGCAGTACAAATGTGAACAGTGTAAAAAAGAATTCGCATACAAAAACTATTATAGCATTCATGTCAAAACATGTGGGATGAAAACAACTGATATTACATGTTCAGTTTGCCAAAAATCGTTTAAACAACAACGTTATTTAAAAGAACACATTACAACTCATAGTAATCAAAAAAGATTTCAATGTGGGGGATGTGGGCTCTTTTTCAAACAAAGGTGTTCCTTATTCAAACATGCGAAAAAGACTGGACACACACTATGAATGTGACGTATGTGCAACATATTGCTTGTGTAAAGAACTCTTTACATAAATTCACATAGACACGATTTAAATGTTGTTCTTTTGCCACTATTCTATTGAAATTATCATATACGTACGATTTTCGATTGCAAATTGGAATAATTTGATGAACATTTGTCATTATTCCGTTTTTCATTTCATTACATGTATTCCCTTCAACATTAAAAAACTGAAACAGTTCGAATGGTCGAGCGTGCTGTACTCTGACAGCTCTAGGTTATACTTCGCTACAAGAATAGCAAGAATTATTTTATTTGTTTGCTTTGTCGATTGTAAGATGACAATTACGGTATTATTATTTAGTTTTAGATGTTGCTCTTTTTGCATGATAATTTTATTTTCAATTTAAAATTCAATTTATATAAAGCAACAGAAATAGCAAATAGTATGTTAATCATTTGCAATGATTATTAAAACGACAAGTCTGTTGTGATAAGTATACTTAAGTTTTAAATGTTTGCTGTGGCATGTTTTATTTTATTTCCATTTCTGTTCATACTTTGCTACACAAATAGAATAAAGTATGTTATCCATATGCAATGATCATTAAAAAGAAAATTTGTTATGATGAATATTCTTAAGTTTTAAATGTTGTCTTTCAAAATGTTTTATTTTATTTTCAATTAACGTTTTATGTTTATACTTTGCTATAGAAATAGCAAATATTATGTTATTTAGATACAATGATCAATAAAGAGACACACATTTTAATAATTATTTTTATTATTTATTATGTTTTATGTAGAGCACAAGATCAATCTACAATTACTTGTATGAAGTCGCGATTTAGATAAATGATATTCAACAGTTTACGCCTATAGTCACCTGTGTTTCAGCTGCAAAAGCAAAAACTAACACTGGCTGAAATTGAGGTTTAATCAAAATTTCACGTCTCACTATTTTTAATTAAACACGGATTCATAAATTGTCATTTATTTGTATCATGATTCAATAAACCAATGTCTTGTAGAGGTATTCCTAGCCTGGTTGTAGCTAAAATTTTTGTCTCATCCGTCTTGTGGTACTGTCGTATGGGTTGGCAACCACGAGCAACCTCTCCCGGCTTTGAAACGCCCGTTCGTTTCGACTTTCGTTGTTTCGTTAATCTTCTCCGCAAATCGAATACATGGTCCCTGAAATTTATTTATTAATAATTAAATGGGAATATTACAGTGTTATAACCACCACCACCACCCACCACCAACACCACAACAACAATTACTACTACACGTGGAACATAATTCTGTTAAGTTGCAGGTCATAGTAATTAGCCTTGGTCAGTGGCGTTACATAATGACCCAAATGAATTGTGTTTACCTTCCAAAAACTATATGTAGAAAGTACAGAGATATGGAGTTGTTGATCGCATGCCTTATACAGAGCCTACGCAGAAAATTGTGCGAGTAGTATATGTCAAACTTTTCGGTGCATAGTCGAGCTAAAAAAGACAACGGCGGTTAAAAAATGCTTTCAAAAAACGTATTTACTTTAAAACGATTATGGAAAAATTGGTCGGCCTCTCGCAAAGGGTAGTTTGATCCTCAATCTGATCATCGCTAACTGGCAGTAGAGGGTGTTTTCTGTATACTGATTTCCTGGTCGTGTTCATATGGAATGCCCTAAAAAGAAGAGCAAAATATTATAAAAATATATTTTTACATAAAACATACGACGGGATAGGAACACTAGTGTTTATAATATTATATGTATCCTTTTCCAGATATAAAAATAGGATAATTATGCTATAAACATAACTATTTGAACAATTGGGAAATTGTTTATATGGATGTATAAAACGGGTACACAATATAAATGTATGTAGTGTTATGTGTATTTGCTTAGAACAAGATAATTGCAGCTGGTGCTACGTCTACTGCAACTGCCGCCGCCAAAATCAATACCGCCATCCGCCTCCACCGTCATTAACTTCATTATATCCATCATTTTAATACTCTTTATTCATCATCATCATCATAATCATCATCATAATCATCATCATCATCATCCTCATCATCATCATTATCATAAACCTTATAGATACCCGCAACAACCACCCGAAACAAATAAAACGCATTATGCGGTGCCAACTTTCCCAAGCGAAAGCAAAACAATGTACAGTATACGGTGCCAGATTTTTATAGATTAATGGAGTATACGGTGCCATGAAGATAATTAAATGGTCAATTGTAATCGTTAATGTGTATTTGCTTAGAACAAGATAATTGCAGCTGGTGCTACGTCTACTGCAACTGCCGCCGCCAAAATCAATACCGCCATCCGCCTCCACCGTCATTAACTTCATTATATCCATCATTTTAATACTCTTTATTCATCATCATCATCATAATCATCATCATAATCATCATCATCATCATCCTCATCATCATCATTATCATAAACCTTATAGATACCCGCAACAACCACCCGAAACAAATAAAACGCATTATGCGGTGCCAACTTTCCCAAGCGAAAGCAAAACAATGTACAGTATACGGTGCCAGATTTTTATAGATTAATGGAGTATACGGTGCCATGAAGATAATTAAATGGTCAATTGTAATCGTTAATTACACATAAATTGTTTGCTTTGTCTAATGATACGTTCAAAATTAATTAAGATGAATATGTGGAAAATACTGAACAGTGTTTATTTTCATGAATATGTCTGTCAGTTAGTAGGAAATCGCATTTTTCTTCCAACTTCAATTTCTGAAAATAGATCTGGACGTGATGTTTTAATGCTGTAAACAAAAAGGTCAGGTTCTAGGGAAAATATTGCGCAAGCAAAAGTCAAAACGACATACCGTACGGTCCGTAAAACATAAAAATATGCGTTACCCTAACAGAAAGTCACTTAACTAACCTTTTTTTGAGCGATGCCCCTGTTTCAGAGTCCATGTTTACGCAATCAGTATACTGTGCCCGTCCACTCAGTATAAAAGTAACGCATTTTTGTTCAAGCATTATACGGTGACCATATGCACCGTGTTGTTGCAGTACAAAGTTTTTGGCTCCTTTTGTTTACAAGGATGTAAATATCGTGTCATGACGTCATATCTTTTTTTCCATGTAAGGGGCTCCAAAGGGGTAATCAATAAGCATTACTTGAAGCAATAAAACGAGTAGTATCCGTGATTTTTCCTTTCAGTTGAAAATGCGATTGTTCTGCTACAAACCTCAAGACTTTAATCACTCTATACTATTCTACAGTATATTACCTACATCATAATGATGTAATATTATTAAATTATATGCCAGATTAACGGTGATAATGCGACTACAAAACATAAGTGGATGCCGAATAATGGGCTTTTGAATACCCCTTTGGCGCCCCTTAAAAAATTTGCTGTTTGTAAACGGGAGATAACCATGTTATTATCGTAGTAGACGCTTCCCCTGCATTGACATTTTGTGAAACTCGTCCCGAAACTAGCCGTATAATTTAGTAAACATTTTAAAATTGCAATTCTTTGTTAATACTTTCTTTGAGTAAACATTTTGCAATTGCAATTCTAGATTTTTAAAGAAAATCTTTTTCACGAAGAATGCGGGTTGAATAAATGGACGATGGTGTTTAAATACTAAAATTGCTGCTTTAGGTGCATAACCTAGCGATCACCTTTGGTAAACCGAAAATAGGGAAGTACAAGATAAAAATAGGGTCCAATTATAGATGAATGCGCATGCACAAAGACGTGCGCGTGAATGCCCCGCGAGGAGATAAGTTGTTTTGAGATTTTTTTTAACAAAAAGGTAAATATCTTGAAAAATATGAAGTATTGGAGACTTCAACTTATTCTGCGTTTGGAACAGTTGCTAGGTGATGTGTGTAAACTCAACATTCAATGATGGAGAGCTTTTACACCTTTTAATATTCAAATCACGGATACTGCTAGTTCACGGATATTACTCGCCAACCAGTATCCGTCTAAACTTGGATGATATCCACAAAAAGGTTATATAGATTACCGGTAGAAACAATTATATTAATACGCCATGTAGCTCTATTACCATTAATGTAATTACACAAATAAAATAAATACAATGCCAAACACTTGATTAATGTAAGTTCCGCTGATCACGCATTAATAAGCACGAAGATAGTTCGAACTATGAAAAAATATAACAATGACCAGTGGAGTGCATGCAAAAATACTTAGTAGCCATGAGGCATATACTCTGTCAGAGTGATAGACATATTATAAATTATAATAAACAACATTGCTCAACATCGTGGGGATCATCGTAGTTATATTCGATGTCATTATAGCTATCACTATCGCAGCCTGCATAACAACCATCATCGCGTCTATCGTAAAAGTCGTCATGACTGTAATTGTAGTAGTCACTTTCGTGGCCATTATATTGGTCATCGTCGCGGCTTTTAAAGTGGTCATCATCGCGGCCTTTATAATAGTTATCATCGCGGCTTTTAAAGTGATCATCATCGCTGTTATTATAGAAGTCATCATCGCGCCTTTCAAAGTGATCACCATCGCTGCCATTATAGTAGTCATCATCGCGGCTTTTAAAGTGGTCATCATCTCTGTCATTATGGTAGTCATCATCGCTGTCATTATAATATACATCATCATCGGCGACATTATGGTGGTCACCATCGTGGCTTTTAAAGTAGTCACCATCGCGGCCATTATAGTAGACATCATCGCTGTCATGGTTGTAGACATCATCGCGGTCTTTATAATAGTCGTCAACGCGGTCATTATAATAGTCCTTACCTGAGTCAATAGAGTAGTCACCATCGCGGCCATTATAGTAGTCATCACCGCAGCCATTAGAGTAGTCACCATCGCGGACATTATAGTAGTCCTTACCTCAGTCAATAGAGTAGTCACCATCGCGGCCATTATAATAGTCATCACCTCAGCCAATAGAGTAGTCACCATCGCGGACGTTATAGTAGTCCTCACCGCAGCCAATAGAGTAGCCACCATCGCGGGCATTATAATAGTCCTTACCTCAGTCATTAGAGTAGTCACCATCGCGGCCATTATAATAGTCCTCACCTCAGCCAGTAGAGTAGTCACCATCGCGGCCATTATAATAGTCCTCACCGCAGCCAATAGAGTAGTCACCATCGCGGCCATTATAATAGTCCTCACCTCAGCCAATAGAGTAGTCACCATCGCGGCCATTATATTAGTCCTCACCGCAGCCAATAGAGTAGTCACCATCGAGGCCATTATAATAGTCCTCACTGCAGTCAATAGAGTAGTCACCATCGCGGCCATTATAGTAGTCATCACCGCAGCCATTAGAGTAGTCACCATCGCGGACATTATAGTAGTCCTTACCTCAGTCAATAGAGTAGTCACCATCGCGGCCATTATAATAGTCATCACCTCAGCCAATAGAGTAGTCACCATCGCGGACGTTATAGTAGTCCTCACCGCAGCCAATAGAGTAGCCACCATCGCGGGCATTATAATAGTCCTTACCTCAGTCATTAGAGTAGTCACCATCGCGGCCATTATAATAGTCCTCACCTCAGCCAGTAGAGTAGTCACCATCGCGGCCATTATAATAGTCCTCACCGCAGCCAATAGAGTAGTCACCATCGCGGCCATTATAATAGTCCTCACCTCAGCCAATAGAGTAGTCACCATCGCGGCCATTATATTAGTCCTCACCGCAGCCAATAGAGTAGTCACCATCGAGGCCATTATAATAGTCCTCACCGCAGCCAATAGAGTAGTCACCATCGCGGCCATTATAATAGTCCTCACCGCAGCCAATAGAGTAGTCACCATCGCGGCCATTATAATAGTCCTTACCTCAGCCAATAGAGTAGTCACCATCGCGGCCATTATAATAGTCCTCACCGCAGCCAATAGAGTAGTCAACATCGCGGCCATTATAATAGTCCTCACCGCAGCCAATACAGTAGTCACCATCGCGGCCATTATTATAGTCCTTACCTCAGCCAATAGAGTAGTCACCATCGCGGACATTATAGTAGTCCTAACCGCAGCCAATAGAGTAGTCACCATCGCGGCCATTATAATAGTCCTCACCGCAGCCAATAGAGTAGTCACCATCGCGGCCATTATAATAGTCCTCACCGCAGCCAATAGAGTAGTCACCATCGCGGCCATTATAATAGTCCTTACCTCAGCCAATAGAGTAGTCACCATCGCGGACATTATAGTAGTCCTAACCGCAGCCAATAGAGTAGTCACCATCGCGGCCATTATAATAGTCCTCACCGCAGCCAATAGAGTAGTCACCATCGCGGCCATTATAATAGTCCTCACCGCAGCCAATAGAGTAGTCACCATCGCGGCCATTATAGTAGTCCTCACCGCAGCCAATAGAGTAGTCACCATCGCGGCCATTATAGTAGTCCTCACCGCAGCCAATAGAGTAGTCACCATCGCGGCCATTATAGTAGTCATCATTGTAGCCATTATGATAGTTCTCATCGCGGCAAATATTATAAACACCATCGCCGTCTTCATCGCGACCACTATAGTAGTAATTCTTGTAGCCTTTATTGTACCCGTCATTAAAGGAATTATAGTAGCCTCCTTGTCGGCCATTTCTGTAGCCATCATAACTGTCATTATAATAATAATCATCACGGTCATTATAGTAATTATCATCGCTGTCATTATAGTAATCATCATTGCTGTCATTGTAGTAGATATTGTAAAAACCATTACAGAATTCATCACTGGTGTCAATATAGTAGTTATCGTTGTTGACATGGTTGTCCTAATCGGAGGTACCAAGAAGCCGTCATCATCACGCACACAATCGTCATGTCATTCTACTACTGTTGTCGGCGTTGCGGTCATCATCGTTCTCAACATAGTTCTACTAATAAAGATCGTCAAATAAATTGCCGTTTTCGCTAAATACATTAATGAGTATAGTTTTCATTGCAACCATCGTTGTTACCATGGCGCGCGTCAGATTCGTCCAGAGTTCTAAGAAAACAAAGAGCAGAATGAAACAAACATGAAATTTATTCTGATGGATACACTCCAATACTGCGATTTGCCAATTGATGGGAACGAGATAAGATGCGCAAATACATTTTAAAAGCCAACAATCATCAGAACTGCAAGAAATGCTACGCGAGGCTCGATTAATATATCACAGATTTGTGTAAATTGTCATTTCACAATAATCCATATATCACGGTCATATATAAAATAAATAAATGTGTAATCTCCGACTCATTTTGCAATATTAAATGAAAGATTTAAAATACACACCTTGATCGAGATACTCCAAAAGAAGAAGATGAAAAGGCACGTATTTTAATTAGCACTCGTACATGGTCTTCCTGGACGGTGCCCGCTGACTTTATGCCTAACCGCCTGCGGAATCAGGTTCAATACTCTATACTAGACCGCAAACATGGGACAATGAAACATTTAATTCGCATCTTCGTCTCAGAAATCTTTCACACACACACACACACACACACGCACACACACACACACACTCACACACGAAATTCAGGGCTTGACATTAACTTTTAAACTCACTTGTCCAGTCGGACAAGTTACTGTAAATATTACTTGTCCTAACATTGAAGGCGTATTATTACTTGTCCTGACCAAAATAATTCACATTCTCGTTGATGGCACATAGTACATATTGTTCCTTGATAGAAGCGTAGCTAATATTTATTAAATACCTATCAGGTTTAATTATGACTACAAATCCTACTCAAAATAATACGGCTTCGACACACTATTTCCTTCGTGGAAGTTCATTACTCTCGACGATGAAGTAATGTTGCAATAAGTCATGACGATTATAATTTTAATATTTTTTACTGTTTGTTCGGTTAATCGGTAATAAATTAACTGGAGTTGATCTTATTTTATAACACTGAAATTATGATATCCAACAGTCGTCGTCATCGGGGCCCCAATTGTCATCCTCGCTTTCCGCAAAATAGTCGACGTACTTATTGTACATGTATTCATCAGTGTAGTCATCATCCAGGGCATCATCGCAGGCATCTTCGAAACCGTTATAGTAATCATAGAGGATATTATAAAAGTCATCATCTCGGCGATTATAGAATACGTCATCGCGGCCATTATAGTAAGAACTATCGTGGCCATTGAAGTAAACACTATCGCGGCCATTAAAGTAAGCACTATCGCGGCCATCGTATCTGTCTTCATCGCGCCCATTATAATGGTCAATGTCGCGAACATGATATAAATTATCATATTGTTCTTTATAGTAGTCATCATAGGGTCCATTATAAAATACATCATAGCTGCCTTCATAGAAGTCATCATCGCGGATATAATCGTAGTCATCGTAGCTGTCATCATAGAAGTCATCATCGCGGACATAATCGTAGTCATCGTAGCTGTCATCATAGAAGTAATCATCGCGGACATAATCGTAGTCATCGTAGCTGTCATCATAGAAGTCATCATCGCGGATATAATCGTAGTCATCGTAGCTGTCATCATAGAAGTCATCATCGCGGACATAATCGTAGTCATCGTAGCTGTCATCATAGAAGTCATCATCGCGGATATAATCGTAGTCATCGTAGCTGTCATCATAGAAGTCATCATCGCGGACATAATCGTAGTCATCGTAGCTGTCATCATAGAAGTCATCATCGCGGATATAATCGTAGTCATCGTAGCTGTCATCATAGAAGTCATCATCGCGGATATAATCGTAGTCATCGTAGCTGTCATCATAGAAGTCATCATCGCGGATATAATCGTAGTCATCGTAGCTGTCATCATAGAAGTCATCATCGCGGACATAATCGTAGTCATCGTAGCTGTCATCATAGAAGTCATCATCGCGGACATAATCGTAGTCATCGTAGCTGTCATCATAGAAGTCATCATCGCGGACATAATCGTAGACATCGTAGCTGTCATCATAGAAGTCATCATCGCGGACATAATCGTAGTCATCGTAGCTGTCATCATAGAAGTCATCATCGCGGACATAATCGTAGTCATCGTAGCTGTCATCATAGAAGTCATCATCGCGGATATAATCGTAGTCATCGTAGCTGTCATCATAGAAGTCATCATCGCGGATATAATCGTAGTCATCGTAGCTGTCATCATAGAAGTCATCATCGCGGATATAATCGTAGTCATCGTAGCTGTCATCATAGAAGTCATCATCGCGGATATAATCGTAGTCATCGTAGCTGTCATCATAGAAGTCATCATCGCGGACATAATCGTAGTCATCATAGCTGTCATCATAGAAGTCATCATCGCGGACATAATCGTAGTCATCGTAGCTGTCATCATAGAAGTCATCATCGCGGACATAATCGTAGTCATCGTAGCTGTCATCATAGAAGTCA
Source organism: Congeria kusceri (assembly GCA_027627225.1). NCBI lineage: Eukaryota > Metazoa > Mollusca > Bivalvia > Myida > Dreissenidae > Congeria > Congeria kusceri. Next base: position 40,246,042 of record CM051029.1, on the reverse strand, counting down.
TCATCGCGGACATAATCGTAGTCATCGTAGCTGTCATCATAGAAGTCATCATCGCGGACATAATCGTAGTCATCGTAGCTGTCATCATAGAAGTCATCATCGCGGATATAATCGTAGTCATCGTAGCTGTCATCATAGAAGTCATCATCGCGGATATAATCGTAGTCATCGTAGCTGTCATCATAGAAGTCATCATCGCGGATATAATCGTAGTCATCGTAGCTGTCATCATAGAAGTCATCATCGCGGATATAATCGTAGTCATCGTAGCTGTCATCATAGAAGTCATCATCGCGGACATAATCGTAGTCATCGTAGCTGTCATCATAGAAGTCATCATCGCGGACATAATCGTAGTCATCGTAGCTGTCATCATAGAAGTCATCATCGCGGACATAATCGTAGTCATCGTAGCTGTCATCATAGAAGTCATCATCGCGGACATAATCGTAGTCATCGTAGCTGTCATCATAGAAGTCATCATCGCGGACATAATCGTAGTCATCGTAGCTGTCATCATAGAAGTCATCATCGCGGACATAATCGTAGTCATCGTAGCTGTCATCATAGAAGTCATCATCGCGGACATAATCGTAGTCATCGTAGCTGTCATCATAGAAGTCATCATCGCGGATATAATCGTAGTCATCGTAGCTGTCATCATAGAAGTCATCATCGCGGATATAATCGTAGTCATCGTAGCTGCCATCATAGAAGTCATCATCGCGGACATAATCGTAGACATCATAGCTGTCATCATAGAAGTCATCATCGCGGACATAATCGTAGTCATCGTAGCTGTCATCATAGAAGTCATCATCGCGGACATAATCGTAGTCATCGTAGCTGTCATCATAGAAGTCATCATCGCGGACATAATCGTAGTCATCGTAGCTGTCATCATAGAAGTCATCATCGCGGACATAATCGTAGTCATCGTAGCTGTCATCATAGAAGTCATCATCGCGGACATAATCGTAGTCATCGTAGCTGTCATCATAGAAGTCATCATCGCGGACATAATCGTAGTCATCGTAGCTGTCATCATAGAAGTCATCATCGCGGATATAATCGTAGTCATCGTAGCTGCCATCATAGAAGTCATCATCGCGGACATAATCGTAGACATCATAGCTGTCATCATAGAAGTCATCATCGCGGACATAATCGTAGTCATCATAGCTGTCATCATAGAAGTCATCATCGCGGACATAATCGTAGTCATCGTAGCTGTCATCATAGAAGTCATCATCGCGGACATAATCGTAGTCATCGTAGCTGTCATCATAGAAGTCATCATCGCGGACATAATCGTAGTCATCGTAGCTGTCATCATAGAAGTCATCATCGCGGACATAATCGTAGTAATCGTAGCTGTCATCATAGAAGTCATCATCGCGGACATAATCGTAGTAATCATCGTCATCACTAAATCAGTCACCATCGTGGTATACTGTTGCCATTGTCGTTGTTCCATTCATCATGGGGTTCCTGACTGTTGGCAACAGTTTTCTTCTGGTCACGACCATCGTTGCGTTTTTCGGTGTTTGCATTAGTTTGCTTTTAGAGTCAGTCATGCTCGTTACCGCGGCGAATGACTTAGCGGTGGTTATCGCGGTTATTAGTTCGGTCGACGTCGACACCTGTGACGTAACCCACGTTACGTTAATGGTAACATTCAATTTTCTTCCCAACTTTTTCGCATTGCAATCTTCGTTCAAATTCACACGCATGGTTTCTTTCGTATTTCCAAAGCACGGCATAACTGTCAGGACTATGTTCTAAGAAAACAAACAGTTGTTGTATATTACCGTTTCACGTCAACGTGGACCTCGATTTGGCTAATTATCGCAGGGTTAGAAACTCCATAATAGTCCCTGTAACACTTTCAGAGAAAACGGTAATTAAGTCGATGATGGCTATTATATTGTTCGTGTAATACCTAACTCGCTTTGCACCATGAAATTAAAGTGTTTAAATCAACGCAATGCATACTTATACTGCACAGATTAAAAGTAAACGGTGAAATAATAGGTATTTATTTTGATAAGCATTTGTATTAAGTCTACTATATATGCATACAGTGCCCTTTGATAAGAAATCAAGTGTTTGTTAAAGAACAGTTTTTGGCAAACTCATTTTAACAATGTAGGCAATGTATGTTATATACATATAGAAGTAATAACGTTGTATAATTTATTTACGTTTTACTTTCGGTTTCTAATTAAGTAATCAAATGAAAATGCGCCTTTTTCGCATATTTAGTGGCTTAACAAACAGATAATAATCACAAAAAGCTACGGATATGCAAATTCTAGAAGTAAATGTGTGCAATGGAGTCGTTTTATTGTTGCACCTCTCTACCCCTTTAAGTTGGCGCTAAGATTACAAATTAAGCGCCCATACCTTATTTAGTACTACAACTTAAATTCTGATACTCTGCGGTAGCTATGATGATTGATTTCGGTCGTGTCATACTTTTGTGTTGGCGCCTTACGTGCATTCGAAGGGTGCCTGCCAGACAATGACGGGCCAAGTCTCTTTGTGACCATCCATTTCGCACGTTTAGTGGAAGGCAGAGCCGCCATGGAACCCATGAAAGTACCGGTAACATAGATCATTACTTTTGACAGTATAAACGTCAATATATCGCCTGAAAAATGGTACATAATAGACATTCAGTACCATTTGTAAAGATGATAGTAATTTGGTAAACGCAACGCAAATACAAGTCCAATAAACCAACGTGTACCGTTTACCCAACAACATGATTCCCGTTAAAACAATATATTAAACATATGACAAACTATATCATCGCTGTCAGTATGGTAGTTATCATAGTAGCTATCCTCGAGGTCAATGCAGTAGTCGTCACTGTAATCACCAGCACCAATTTCTTCATAGTAGGCGTCTTCGAGGTACTCATAGTATTTCTCAGTGTAATCATCGACGAGACCATCAAGGTGGGCATTATCAAGACTGTTTTAGTAGTCATCGAGATCATTAAAGCAGTCAGTTAGGATATTTTAGTACGTAGTTATCATCCCTTCCATTACGGTAGTCAACATCGCGGAGATTAAAGTAGTCATCATCGATGCCATGCTCATTATTATATAGAAACGGTCATTGTAGTAGTCATCATCGAGGACACGGTCATTGTAGTAGTCATTATTGAGGACACGGTCATTGTAGTAGTCATCATCGAGGACACGGTCATTGTAGTAGTAATTATCGAGGACACGGTCATTGTAGTAGTCATCATCGAGGTCATTATAGTAGTCATCATCGAGGTCATCGTAGTAGTCATCATAGATGTCATTATAGTAGTCAACATGGAGGACATGGTCATTGTAGAAGTCATCTAAGTTCTCATTACAGTAGTCATCATCCTTCTCATCATAGTCATCATCTTCGCTGCCCTTATAATCATTAATAATGGCATCATAATGCTTATAGTAATCATTATCACGGTATTCTGCGGGTATTGTTATTTTGTTCAACACCAAATTCCTTACTGTTGGCAACAATTTTCTTCTGATCACGACCACCATCGCGTGTTTCGCTGTTTGCAATGGTTAGCCTTTCGATGCAGACATGCTTGCAACCGTGGCGAATGGCCTACCGGTTATCTCTGTCATGGGTTCGGTCGACGTCGACGCTGGTGCCGTAAACCACGTTACGTCAATCGTAACATCTAATGTGCTTCCCAACTTCTCCGCATTGCGAACTTTACTCAAATTAATTTGCATTTTGTTTTTCGTATATTCAAAAGCACAACATACTTTTCCTCTGTTCTAAGAAAAGAAACAGCAGATACACCAAAACAGCAATTTGTATTCCCGTTTTACGTCAACGTGAATCTGCCGAGGTAAATTAGACAACGTTGGGACACTGATAATTTCGTAACAATCCCTGCATCACGTGCAGATACTCCACACAGTTATATCAGTAAAGATCAGGATTATGACCGCTATGACGACCGCTAGGATGACTATGATTATAACCGCTATAATGACCATGAATATGACTGCTAAGATGACCGCTATGATGACCATGAATATGACTGCTAAGATGACCGCTATGATGACCATGAATATGACTGCTAAGATGGCCGCTATGATGATCATGAATATGACTGCTAAGATGACCGCTATGATGACCATGATTATGACTGCTAAGATGACCGTTATGATGACCATGATTATGACCGCTATGATGACCGCTATGATGACCATAATTATGACCGCTATGTTGACCATGATTATGACCAGGATTATGACAGCTGTGATGACCATGATTATGACTGCTATGATGACCTTGGTTATGACCGCTATGATGACCATGATTATGACCAGGATTATGACCGCTATGATGACCTTGATTATGTCCGCTATGATGACCTTGATTATGACCGCTATGATGACCAGGATTACGACCGCTATTATGACCGCTCTGATGACTATGATTATGACCGCTATGATGAGTGATGACCGCTCTGATGACCATGTTTATGACCGATATGATGACCATGATTATGACAGCTATGATGACTATGATTATAACCAGGATTTTTACAGCTGTAATGGCCAGGATTATGACCGCTGTGATGACTAGGGTTATGACCATGATTATGACCGCTGTGATGACTAGGATTATGATCAGGATGATGACCGCTATAATTATGACCGCTATGCCGACCATGATTATGACCTATATGGTGACCATGATTATGACCTCTATAATGATCGTGATTAATTATGACCGCTTTGATGACCAGGATTATGTCCGCTAGAACGATCGTGATCATGATCATTATATGATGACCTTGAGTATGATCGCTATTTAGAATGACCGCTACGATGACCTCGTGACGATCGTGTATATTGTGATTATGGCCACGCGTCGATTAACACGATGTATGATGACCGATGTAATGACCTTGATCATGGTCACACGTCGATGCCCACGATGCTGATCGCGACGATGACCTGAATAATGACCGCTAGCTATGATGGACCTAGTTTATGAACTCTTGAGTGATTAGGATTATGACCGATATGATGACCATTAAAGTAGATGGTCATAAATAATGGTCTTCAATGACCACAGTGCTCAAGCTGCAAAAATGCATAACCTTCAACAACATTTATAACACAGATTCTCGGGTGGGTTTGAATAAGCGTTCTATCTACATGTTGTTCAAATCATAGATTGTTGGTTGTAAATGTTCGTTGCTTTATCAAGTACTTCCGTGTTTCTCCAGAGGTCAGGATTGTCCTGGTCAGTCGTAAACGGTCAAAAATGTTGGACTAGCTACGACTTATCGAATACCGGTGGACTAGACCAATTTTAAATCATAGGCAATACCACTACTTCTTAGAATAAATCAATTCAAAGTAAGCTATACGAATTTCGGTCAGATCGTCTTAGTATAACGTATAAAACTTAATAAATTAATAATTAACGAATTCAATTGGTGTTTATTGATAGGTATGTAGATTCATTATTAAGCATTGCTGGTTAGCCTCCAACGGGCTTAATGTATTCGTCTTGACCCAATTTTAATTCTTGAGGCACCGACAGGGGACATTTTTAAGAGTATCATGTATTTTTCGATTTCATAACAATGTCTTCGACAATATGACGTGTTCTTATTAGATATTTAACATTTCTTATCTGAATGTTTTCAAATCGGTGTGGAAATCATCATTTTAGTTTTCCGTTGATCAAATGTGCAACTAATTGGTATTCTACATGTAAACGTATATATTCATACGCCGACAGTAATACTGAACAAATAAATCCAATAACTGTCAGCTTGTGTTTTAACGTCTTCCTTAATTGATTATGAAATTTGAAATGCACATTAAGATTTCATTTCCTGTGTGCACTGGAAAGCTTTGTTAAAAAAGTAGTCCGTGGTGTAGTGCTATTAATCGACATTTTGGTTTTGTGGGGGAAGAACAAAGTTCAAATTCTATCTGGATTTATTGTGTCAGTTCGGTTAAAAGGTGTTCACAGACTGTTCGTGTTGTAAAAGTTATTATTGGTTCTGAATTGTTGTCATATACTTAATGTTATTCTATTAATGTAAGAATAATATGAGTCTGGATTTTATTGTAATGTATTTTCGCGACATAAAGCGTTTCGAGCAACCGAAATAAGGGCGTCATTTCGGTCGAGCAACAAAGAGATAGCAGTTTTCTGACAAGGTAATGACTTCAAAATGTTTTAAATAATGCACTAGACACGCTTAAGTTGACGTGCTTTACTCAGTTCTATAGAGAGGAATAAAGTGTGTTGCCGCTGGTGTTATAAAGAGAAGACTATAGGGTAGTTAGGGTCGTGCATTAAACAAGATTTGACAGTTTTACAAAGCCGACTTAAAAATACGTGGAAATAAAATGTTTTATATTAGGAAATGCTGCAGTTCTAGTATATTTTAGCATCTGAAGCTGTTGTCAGAACGTAGTACATTCAAAATCTCATTGTAGTGGTTTTCATGGCTATAGTCTGTATCTGTATTGATTTTTTTATGCTGGAAAAGAATATAATATTATATCTATAGCCAGTTTTCATAATGATAATGATACTGACTGGTTCTCTATGACATTTAAGAACAGTAGTATCGATATCTATTTATAGATAAGACATAGATTTTCATACCAACATGTGTCAGTGTGTTATTCTGAATTATTTCCATGTTGTAATGACTTTAAGATGTATTTATGAAGTAATATCCTTAAGTTAGATGAACATGAATCATAAAGGTGCAATGAAATAAACCACAACAACAACAAAATCTGTTTTGTTTTGTTTGTTTTTGGATTTTTCGTCGTATTCAACAGTATTTCAGTCATATAACGGCGGTCAGTTATCCTACTCACACTTTTCCTGGGTAAGCTCATTTACCAGTACTGAGTGCACATACTTATGCCAGTAACTGACAACTGCCCTACTTGAATCAGAGATAGGGGGAGAATTGCCGTAGAAATAATTTCATGTTCCATCCCCACACAAGTTATGTGGTCGGGCTGGGAATCGAACCCGCGATCCTCGGATTTGTAGTCCAGCGCTCTACCAACTGAGCTAGCCGGCCCGGCTCAACAAAATCTGATAGTTATTTAGTGATTGTTATTTATATGTGTTTGTTCATGTCAGAATAATTATGTCGCATTAAGTCACTTCTCATGAAGAAAATGTGTGACTGTTAGTTTGAATTAACAATTCTGGTACAGAAATGCTTAAGCAAATTGACCAAATATTGTTACAGATTAAATTCATCATTAATAAACCATTTTAAAATGATTTCAAAAATGTGTGTAGCCAATTAGCCATTGGCTGGCTTCAGGTAGCGTTATAGCGGTAACTTATGGGCAAGGCGCTTTTGTCCGCATACCCAGTTACATTGTCAGTTCAGTTTTTAATAACGCTGCATGCATATTTTGTCACTGATGTCAGTTTTCTGTTTCTCGTTAGCAGAGTTGTCGGCCGCAGCTCCTGTGGAGACACACTCGGGGCATAATGAGTTTCGGAAGTGATGAAGTGAACTTCCTCGTGTACAGATATCTCCAGGAATCAGGTAATGTATCACAGGGTTGTAGCAATCAATCAGACCTTTTTTGACCTTTTTGGAAAAAAATACCTGGTTTGAAATTGAGAAATTCTCAAGGTAGAATTCACCAATTTGGGGAAAGATTCTACAGATAAATCTTTATGTAACAGTGTTTTTTTCCCATGATTTGTAAATATGCAATTTTCTGTGAAATTGTGAAAAATGCATCATAAAACCCCGAAATTGGAAAATATTTGTTATCATTAAAAAAAGAGAAATATAAACTAGTATCAAAATTCAAATAATAACTAGTGATTTTCTTGTATTTAATCAAACCTCAAATACAAACACATGATAAATGTGATTTAAACACTTGTGCACCATTAGACATGTCAAAGATTTCATAATTTTTTATCCACTTTTCCATTTATGAATTTAGGCCAAACAATTGTGAAAAAAGGTATACTTATGGCTTTGTGAATGGTACTGATTATTGGCACGAAAATAAGGAAAAAAAATGCTGATGTTAGTATCACTTTTCATTGATTAGTTGATAAAATTGCAATACATGTCGAAGTCTTTTAGAGTTTGTATGATTTTGTACTTAAAATATTTTATGATGAAATTTTCTTCATGATTGTTACATATGTCTAACTAATTTACTAAATTGTATAGCGAGTGGGAATTGGGAAAAAAAACAGCCCTATTTTGCTTTGGGAATGGGGTCAGATATTCTGACTCATGTCGGGCCTATTATAGAAAAAGGCTGTATTGCCCAGCTTGGCCCAAAGCAAGTACCTGACAGGTGAAACATATGAGAATACTTCATAATTACCAGTACTGTATGGAAAAGTGGCTAAAGGCACAACATGTATCAGATTTTTTCACCCCAGGGTGAATTTGCCTTATTTCAGCTGAATTTTCTGCTTGAATTCCAAATTGTATTAACAAATAGTGCTCTTTTTTGGGGGGGGGGGAGGGAATGAGAGTTTGGGTGAACTGTATTAAGGGTAGTACCTTAGAGGCCTGAATTGTTCCAGTAAAGTTTTAATATTTTAATATATATTTATACTTTATAGTATGCCACTAAGAAATCAAAATTACATGTATGATTGTATGTAGCCGAACTCTTAGTTTGATAACTGCCATTTTTGAATATTTTTTACAGATTGAGAAAACGTGCAATTATGCCTCAATTTCATTTCAGAAAAATATTAATAGTGAAGTTATTTGCAGTTAATGCATTTTTTGCTTTACACGTATTAATTTATCATCATGACCTAATTGGAGGACAAACTCCTAGACAACTATGAACTACTTAATTAATCAGATTAATCAAACACTTCAGCTCTCTTATGTCAAGCACAAGGAAATTTGCACGTACAAGGATTGTGGCCAGCTTTTTACAAAACTGCTACGGATATCCAATTAAAACTATAATTCAAATTTCAAACCACTTATATTATTTAAGTCTATGGATTTTATCATTTTCATGGACTTGATGACAGAGAAATTTAGCCAGCAAGATTATGAAGAAAATATTTAGCACCGTTTTGGTTATTTGTAATAACTCGTTAAGTAGACAGTCACAACATGGAATCATTGCAAGACCTTTTGTACCATATGATAAATAAATATATAAATATTAAGATCGCAGTTGTTCCATTAAGATTTTTCTTTAACTGTATATTGAATACACTCATGGCAATAGATTTTACCACTAAACCCTTGACACTAAACCACTAAACCTAGTTCCAAACACATTTTTGGCTACCAGGTCTTCATATCTCTTAATTATTACTGGACTGAGCTCAAGATAATAGTCACTTCAAAAACCTTTTAAGCTTGCAAGTAGCAGACCAGAATTTTTCACCATCCAGTGATCTTGTAATTTTTCCTGGACAACATACAGTTTTACTAACAACAGATTTTCGTACAGACTACCAGTAATAATTTACAAATGCACCTGTATTGGCTGGAGCTGGAGCTTCCTATTTATTGGTTTTAAAATGAAAATTTAATACAATGATTTAGCGATAAGAACTTTTCCTAATTTTGAATACTGGCATGTTATGTCGTGAAATTCCCAATTTAACCAAGGTGCTAATTCCCAAAAGGTCAGAAGAAAGCTTGAAATAAAGAGTTTTGGACACTTTTGGTGAACCTTTTGAAGGGGTTAGGGTACATGCTTTTTTCCAAAAGGTCTGAAACAGGCTTGAAATAAAGAGTTTTTGACACTTTTGGTGAACGTTTTGCAGGGGTTAGGGTACATGCTTTTTCCCAAAAGGTCAGAAAAAGGCTTGAAATAAAGAGTTTTGGACACTTATGGTGAACATTTTGAAGGGGTTAGGGTACATGCTTTTTCCCAAAAGGTCAGAAAAAGGCTTGGAATAAAGAGTTTTGGACACTTTTGGTGAACGTTTTGAATGGGTTAGGGTACATGCTATTTCCCAAAAGGTCAGAAAAAGGCTTGGAATAAAGAGTTTTGGACACATTTGGTGAATGTTTTGAAGGGGTTAGGGTACATGCTTTTCCCCAAAAGGTCAGAAAAAGGCTTGGAATGAAGAGTTTTGGACACTTTTGGGGAACGTTTTGAAGGGGTTAGGGTACATGCTTTTTCCCAAAAGGTGAGAAAAAGGCTTGGAATAAAGAGTTTTGGACACTTTTGGTAAACCTTTTGAATGGGTTAGGGTACATGCTTTTTCCCAAAAGGTCAGAAAAAGGCTCGGTATAAAGAGTTTTGGACACTTTTGGTGAATGTTTTGAAGGGGTTAGGGTACATGCTTTTTCCTCCTTGAAGTCACATTCCTAGATCATACTACATAACAAAGAACTGAGGTACATTGTATATGTACAGTCATTGTATTATAAGAGGATTTTTAAAGGATTCATTATTTTCCAGGATTCGTCCACTCTGCATACACATTTGGCATCGAGTCCCACATTAGTCAGTCGAACATCAATGGCGCCCTAGTACCGCCCGCAGCTCTGCTCAGTATCATTCAGAAAGGGCTGCAGTACACTGAAGCTGAAATCAGCATCGGAGAGGTAACATTCATTAAATTTTAAGACCCAAATGCGCATTGGGCATCAAATTAGTATATGCAGATACATGTATATTGTAATCAGAGCACCAGATAAGGATTTTGCCAGACTTGAGTGTTACCCCATCGTTTTGAAATAATTGATATTATATAGTACATGCCAAATAATGGCATTATCCCTAAGTAAAATGTCTCTAAAATCATGTGTAGACCAAAACTGGACTTTACACCTGAATTTTGATACATGTTCCCCTTTACCAATTTTGTTGCAAGAATTTCCACATCCCCATCCTCGAATAAAAAGCCCTGAAAAAATTTCATGTCATATTATAATCATGCTAACATATCATATGCAGAGTTGCCAGACACTGAGCAATGTTAATTTTATGTCTTACAAAGCAACAGAAAAAATTATTATTTTATGTCCTATAGAAGTATTTCAATATTAAATGTTTACTTCCCCTCATTCAGGATGGTTCAGAGAAGCCTATTGAGTCCCTGTCACTGATAGACGCAGTGTTACCAGACACTGTGGAGCAGAGAAAGCAGGCGCAGTCGAAGACGGCCCAGGTCAAGATGGAGGCGGCCAGTACAAACGGGGAGGAGACCGCGCCAGCAGATGGGGGTGTGTATCCAGGGCGGTTGGTAGAACTTGGGGGTGGAGCCCAGGCTCTTGGTTTTAGAGGAAAACTACTGATACCACAACAAATTTTATGAATTGGAACAAAATATCCAATGTAAAATCCTTTTAAGGTGAAAATGGCATGCTTTTAAAGAAAGGAGGGAATGCCTGTATTCTGCCCTTGTTGTATAAGGTCAAAACAATGTAACATGGCAAACTAAAATGGTGCTTGAATTTAAGATGTTTTTTCCTTGAAAAGTGCTTAAAAAGTGAATTTTGTAAGGGAATATCTGTAAGACTCTGCTTCATTATTTCCCCCTATTTCCACTGTAGTATTGTAACACTAATTTCCCCCTTTTCCAGTGTAGTATTGTAACACTAGCTCCCCCTATGTCCAGTGTAGTATTGTAACACTATCTCCCCCTATTTCCAGTGAAGTATTGTAACACTAGCTCCCCCTATTTCCAGTCTAGTATTGTAACACTATCTCCCCCTATTTCCAGTGTAGTATTGTAAAACTAATTCCCCCTATTTCCAGTGTAGTATTGTAACACTATCTCCCCCTATGTCCAGTGTAGTATTGTAACACTACCTCCACCTATTTCCATTGTAGTATTGTAACACTATCTCCCCCTATTTCCAGTGTAGTATTGTAACACTATCTCCCCCTATGTCCAGTGTAGTATTGTAACACTACCTCCCCCTATGTCCAGTGTAGTATTGTAACACTACCTCCCCCTATGTCCAGTGTAGTATTGTAACACTACCTCCCCCTATTTCCAGTGTAGTATTGTAACACTACCTCCCCCTATGCCCAGTGTAGTATTGTAACACTATCTCCCCCTATGCCCAGTGTAGTATTGTAACACTATCTCCCCCTATTTCCAGTGTAGTATTGTTACACTACCTCCCCCTATTTCCAGTGTAGTATTGTAACACTACCTCCCCCTATATCCAGTGTAGTATTGTAACACTTATCTCCCCCTATGTCCAGTGTAGTATTGTAACACTAGCTCCCCATATTTCCAGTGTAGTATTGTAACAATATCTTTGCCTATTTCCAGTGTAGTATTGTAACACTACCTCCCCCTATTTCCAGTGTAGTATTGTAACACTAGCTCCCCCTATTTCCAGTGTAGTATTGTAACACTATCTCCCTCAATTTCCAGTGTAGTATTGTAACACTACCTCCCCCTATTTCCAGTCTAGTATTGTAACACTATCTTTGCCTATTTCCAGTGTAGTATTGTGACACTATCTCCCCCATATTTCTAGTCTAGTATTGTAACACTACCTCCCCCTATTTCCAGTCTAGTATTGTAACACTACCTCCCCCATATTTCCAGTGTAGTATTGTAACACTACCTCCCCCTATTTCCAGTGTAGTATTGTAACACTATCTCCCTCTATTTCCAGTGAAGTATTGTAACACTATCTCCCTCGATTTCCAGTCTAGTATTGTAACACTATCTCCCCCTATTTCCAGTCTAGTATTGTAACACTTTCTCCCTGTATTTCCAGTGTAGTATTGTAACACTATCTCCCCCTATTTCCAATCTAGTATTGTAACACTACCTCCCCCTATTTCAGTGTAGTATTGTAATACTATCTCCCTCTATTTCCAGTGAACCATGCAGGGGAGAGGATGGAGGTGGAGGAGGGTCTGGAGATCCCCAGCAGCAAGGCCACAGTGCTGCGCGGTCACGAGTCCGAGGTGTTCATCTGTGCCTGGAACCCTGTCAACGATCTCCTTGCCTCAGGGTAATCACATTGTATTATTATATAGTTTTGAATTCCTTTATGTCACTTAATGTCGTTCGCATAGCAACCCTGACCGAATGGGGAATACAAAATTGAAGTCGTGCATGATTGGCAGCAAAAAGCATGGATAATTAACCAGTAGACAAACCTAGATTAGTACATTGTTTGCATAATGCAAGATAAAATGATCTAGAACAAATCTGGGTAAAATCTTGCATTTCTAAATTTTCATTATTTCTCGTACAACGTCGTGTTTCCCCTTCCAGTGGGCTCTGCCACCATTCCCAGAATGGCTAAAAAAACAACACTGCATCCCTGGCGGTCTCTTCATATTAATTTTGATGCATTTATTCGATAACCATTTATTCTTCAGTTCCGGAGACTCTACGGCCCGTATCTGGAACATGAACGACACGACAGCCAGCGCAAACCAGCTCGTCCTTAGACACTGTATACAGAAGGGCGGCACAGAAGTACCTAGTAATAAAGATGTCACTTCACTAGACTGGAATGTAAGGCTTTAGTTTCAATAGTTTTGTTTGAGCTTCATTTCTGTTAATTGGTACATATGAGGCGCGTCGTGAGAAAACCGGTCTTAATGCATGTGCGTAAAGTGTCGTCCCGGATTAGCCTGTGCAGTCCAGGACGGCACTTTCCTCCTACAGTGGATTTATGTTTAGAAGAGACTTCCTTGAAACAGAAAATACCACACAAGCGGAAAGTGCCGTCCTGGATTAGCCTGTGCGGACTGCACATGCTAATCCGGGACAACACTTTACGCACATGCATTAAGACCGGTTTTCTCACGACGCGCCACATATTAATGTATCGTTGACTCCCCATGGCTCAAAGTCGCAGGGACCTGCATGGAAACTTCAAGCCATCCAATCTTTGAGCTAAACGAAGTTCGAGAGTGTGTACTTCTACAAGTTGTAGTACAAGTGGTAATCCATCTGCCTTATATTCAAATTTTTCGATTGAAGAATATTCAGATATCTATAATGGTTAATGGACATCGAAACATTTATTTATATATTTTATCAATGTTATTTATTTTGTGTTTGTGAAAGCTGTGAAATCAATTATAGCACTTGACATTGTTCAATTGCATCTAATCTTTTAACACCTCAATGCAAACGAATCGTGTTTAAGCCAAGAAGACAATTACATGTGTGAAAACTGTAACTGAGACAGTGACGTTCACTTAGAGCCATCTGAAAATTCGACACTCATGTATTCTAGCCAAAGGATAAAAATTTATATGAATATATAGCAATTATCGGTCCCTCTAACAAACTTCAAGCGAGCAAGAAATTTGAGACAAGCTAGTTTGAGGCATCAGGAGTAGACTGTATGTGCGTGAATTAATTTAAGCTTATAAAATTTGAATTATTTTGAAATTTGGTTGCGATAACTTCAAGACACAAGAATGATGTCTGATTGAAGGAAATGAGGTAGGAAATTCCTTTGTCAATTCACTGGAACAATATAAAGAGGAACAATTTTGGGTCTTTTTTTTTCCTGTGAGTGTGTGTATCATTCACTGTAAAAATGTTAATTAAAATTAAATTCATTAAAGGGGGTATGTACGATCTTATCAAATTTTCATACAAAAAATATGAAAGTAAAATAAAACCGATAAAACATTGATAAATAAAAAACTAGAATAAAAGTTCTAAAGAACTGATATTCAGAAATCTTCAAAATTAGAGCTTTATGCCGTTAAAATACTTTTCGTATTCCAGTCGAAAACCCATTCATATACATTAGACACGTACAATATTGGGAAAACCCCAATGTTGGCTGTAAGTTGACTTAAGACATTGACAGAGCCTATCCATACAAGGCGGCGGTAATTACAATCAAAGAACGCACTTTTCTTGAAAATGTGTATATATAATGGAATTTTGAGTGGTGGTTTAAAATAGAGGGTCCTCCATCCGCAATGATAAGACTGATATGAATATATTATTATGTTAATATTAAACTACAATTTACAAATGCATCTTTGTATCGTTTAACACATGATTTACTAGCCTGTTCCACAATTTTGTCAATAACAACAGGTCTTTGCAGTCCTTTCGTTACTGCAATAATTCCAATTCAGTGTTACAGACTCTAGCTATAAAGCGTTTAGTTTTGTGGTTTGGGCCTCACTATATGCGGTTCACTGCGTATAGCACATGCTAAATTAGCAACATTTATCCATGTAAATAGTGCATATTTCATTGACTATGCCGATTTTCAAATGGTATTCATGCGGTGTTTCACCCACAAATTTGATTAAACGTGTCGTTATCGGCATGGCGCTAGGAATAAATTTGTCGTTATAAAGAATTATATTGAAAAACATATTAACCCTTATCCTGCCAAACACGACTACAGCTCGCGATAAGCTTTATCTCTAGCCAGTGCCGATCGCGACCTCAGGTCGTTTCTGGGGGTTTCCCCATTATGTTGCCTCGATTCTGATTTACTATTGAAATTTTACTACGATACTTACAGAATTTCATTCATAAATGCATGTCACGTGATTTATAACGTCATTTAGTCTAAATATATTAGCCAATAGTTGTTTATATGCCGAACAAAATCGAACACAAAGAAAATGAGAGTAAACAGTCAAAATGGCGAACCGGCGAATGAACCTCGATGATGTTCTCAATCAATTGTGGTCAGAAAGTGATAGTGAGGAAGAATTTATGCATGATATTGATGTTATTCGCGAAGTTAATTTAAAGCAATCAGTGCGTGACAAAGATTTTCCCAGTGACATTGAAAATGGCTGGTTGAATGTTGACACTCCACCTGTTGTGATGGAATTTGATAGCCATATAGGCTTGAATGCGGACGAAATTCCTGATGATATATCACCAATGAGTATGTTCAATGTGTTATTTGATGAAAGCATGTGGGAAATTATGGTGACACAAACAAATAACCTTTTATCTCAGTATATATGCATTTATATGACACTTGGTATATTCATTGTTTAAATTGTACAGAAATATAAATTGTAGAAATAATTATCTTCAACGATAAGAATATATAATTAGAAATGATAAAATATGCTACTTTTGTAGTAAGTATAATATTTTATTAGTATTTTGCAAAAATATTGTTCACGTGAAGACAAATATTACCATATATTTGTAAGTACTGTTTAAGATTTCAGGTTGTTATATCAATATTGGTAGATGCAATGTAAATAAAAATTATACCCATGTGTAGCTTATTTATTTATCTACAACTTTGCTTCTTGGTGCTATAAGATAAAATCTAAGGTTAATGCACAAAAGCTGTCAGATCAATGCCACTGATATTATCTTGTTTACACTAGCCATATGGTGAAAGTTTAGTGGCAGTGGAGTAGCTGATAAGCGATTAGGCTTATGGCAGGATAAGGGTTAAGTATTGTACATATAACTGATTATGTTTTAACTTTCCTCGATCATATTCGTCCTTTCATTTGTGATGTAAAAATATGTGATGCTGAAATATTGATATTGTAATCATATAAGTTTAAATTAACTTTGCAACAGAAGTACATTTGTAATCTACTGAAGTACGACTCTATCAATTATCTCTTTCACAGGTATATGACTGAAGTACAGTTAATTTGCATGATACTTTGCATTGATTTTGTGTGTTACAGGTAGATGGCAAATTTCTAGCAACAGGATCGTATGATGGTTACGCTCGATTATGGAGCACAGATGGTGGGTTCTTAGGTTTATTGTACAGAGTTGTTTTGTACAGGGCCTTATTTGTTGTACATAAATGTTGAGTCATTGTGGTAAAAAATTGGTATCTTCTCCAAGCAATATTTCCCTATGAAAATTTTCGTCTGCATTATCGTTTTGTGGCGATCAATTTGTGGATGGCAAGTAAAAGCCTAATCACGCCTTCTCGGGTCAGTCACCTACAAACAACGTTTACAGAATACAAATGAGGCGTGTCGTGGGGAAAATGGGCTTAATGCATGTGCCTAAAGTGTCGTCCCGGATTAGCCTGTGCAGTCCGCACAGGCTAATCTGGGACAACACTTAACGCCTACAGTGGCTTTATGTCTAGAAGAGACATCCTTGAAACAGAATATACCATTAAAGCAGAAAGTGCCGTTCTGGATCTGGGACGACCCTTTACGTACATGCATTATGCCTGGTTTTCCCACGACACGCCTCAAATGTTTGTACAAGACATCTCTGTCAAACAAGGACGTCCTGGTCGTCTGAATGGCTTAATGCATTGTCAGTCAAATCTCGTCTATAGGCCAATGTCTCTAAATCTAAGTGGGATCCTACCCAGCCTTTTGTTATTGATCCAAAACTGTTTTCCATTGGCATGTACATGTATATAGTTGTTTAAATTGCCATTGATTCTGTTTTGGAGGCAATTTCAAAAAGGTAATATGTCAATAAAATGGTATTACAAACATATTCAAGGATTTAAATGATTTTACTCTGCTGTGTGCCTTTCAAATGCTGTTGAGCACTTTAAATGGTTATGAACTTGGTAGTGATGGCAGTGCTGTTGTTGCTGCTATTGATGATGATGTTGGCATTTGCTGGTACATTTGAGATCAGTTTCACCATTGAATATTTATTATTTCCTTTTTTTGCGAGAAAGTCTAAGATTGTCAAAAGATACTTGTTTTACATTTCAGGTCAACTTTTGAACACTTTAGGTCAACATAAAGGTCCAATATTTGCATTAAAGTGGAATAAACAAGGAAATTATATATTAAGTGCTGGAGTTGATAAGGTAATGGGCTACTTGATTTCTTACAGCATATTTATATCCTTAAAGAATTAATTGTATTAAGTTTTGATGTCTTTCATTAATTCACCAAAAACACAGTGCTTAAATATGGGACATAGTACATTACAGTATATTGTGTATTTACTGTTATTGGCGATATCTATTCTAGAGATGTTTTACTTTATTTTTCTGTGTGATAAAAAGCAAATCTATATTTTTTAAGGGGCATATTTACTATTTTTCACAAAATTACTGACAACTATTAAAAGCAAGAGATACTTTCCTATTTATCTTACTTGTGCATTTTGAGCAGCAACAATATAATGATGGAATCATTCAGAATAAATATAATACTAAAATTCTGTACAGAATAGTGATTTTTAATGTAAACTTATAGATTTTCAATGTAAATGCTACACAATATTTGTCAACGTCGCTCAGGTGCATAATGGCACATCATGTACATTTTATTCATATTTATATTTTAGCTTATTTTTCCTCACCCACGAAATGTCATTGATGACAACTGTTATGACTGTAATAAAATCTTTATGTAAATTATTTATATAAACAAGACTATCATATTCTTTGTAAATGAACTTCCTTCTTGCAAATGTAATAGTCAACCTACCGTCAATACCCACATTTACAACTATGCCTTTCAAAATAAACACTGATAATATTAACATCAAGGACTTTAAAACTCAATATTATTACATGGGTACACACTCTGTTGTTTGCAGACAACAATTATCTGGGATGCTACGACTGGTAGATGCCATCAACAGTTCTCTTTCCATTCAGGTAATTTCCTAGCTCATATTTCTATTGCAGCCTTTTAGAGTTCAAAGCCCCTGAACCTAAAATTGGTTACGGTAACTCTTTATACATCAGCAACAAGATACAGGGGCCAGTTTCTCAAAACTTTATGGCCAATTAAGCTTAAACTTAGATGTAATTAACATTTGTTTAGCGAACATGTTAGAATTATTCCAGCATAAACATTTCTATAGAATAAACTATCTGTTCAAAGTGCTATTTTAAATTTACATAAATATCTTCATCCAAATTTTAATGGCTGTTAGTTTAATTGCCCGATAAAGTTTTGAGCAACTCACTCCAGGTGATACAATTTCCTTACATTTTGTAGGAATTTAAGCTGACCCTATAAATGTTTCACTTTGTAGAACTTCAACACTGGATGAGGGCATGAAGCATATCTATCAGAGTATTTAGTGTATGCTTGTTCAATGAAGCGTATCTATCAGAGTATTCAGTGTATACTTTGTTCTTGTAGAAAATTTTCGTTGTATATGTAAGTGTTGATCTCATTCATATGTCAGATGAACAGTTTAACATACAACATTTTTAATGCAAGATTTCCTCTATATGGTACCAACAAGTGAACTCAACTGTTGGACTTTTCAATTGCCGAAAGCATATGCTATATATATTGTAACCTTCAATGATGTCTCATAACATCAACGGCACCATATATTGAAGTGTTACACAGTCCCTCCAAAGTCCCAGATCCACTGCAGGTTGTGCAGTCTGGTAATCTCAATTATCACTGGTCCAAACTCCATTTAACTGCAGCTCACCAGCACTGAGATGAGGGCCAGAACCCAGGGTTGGTATTCACAAAGCATCTGAAGTTATTTCTTAAATATTTTCACTTCAGTGCAAAATTTGAATGTATTATATTTCTTGACTTAATAAACAGATGCATATGTTGTTGATATTCCTCAAATAACATGTTCATAAGGATGCTATTTTAAAGTGTTACTTAGTGCTAAACTGTTCCTTTATGGAATTATACAGTTGAGGAAATTCCCAAATTTAAGGATACGGATAAAATTTTACTTAAGATGCTTTTTGAATACCGTCCCTGGGCCCATTTTTTTTTACCAGTACAGTTTTACTTGCTTTGTCCGAGGTCTGACTTTTGCAGAGACTGATTACATATCAATTGATGTTGTCTTGTGTAAAATCTGTCCCACATTTTAACAGAACAAGCTGTAAAAGACATCATTGTTTTATGTGCCCAATAGAATTGTTTCCCATTTTACAGCGCCTGCGCTGGATGTTGACTGGCAGACAAACACGAGTTTCGCGTCGTGCTCTACCGACCAGTGCATACAGGTGTGCAGGCTCGGCTGTGATCGACCTATCAAAACATTCCAGGGCCACACAGTGAGTTGCTCGACTTTTTATCACACACAACATAACACAAGAACTTTGTTGTCTTGAACTGGCTTATTGTGATGTTCTGGCTATGGCAAAGTGGAAAATCATACTGTCTTCGTTCTTATTTGATAATAAGAAAATGGATTTCTGTGACCTTCAACTTACGCTCGAATTTGTGCTCATAATGGAATGGTTTCTGATTCATATATATTGGAGGCGCGTCGTGGCAAAACCGGTCTTAATGCATATGCGTAAAGTGTCATCCCGTATTAGCCTGTGCAGTCCGCACAGGCTAATCCAGGACGGCACTTTCCACCTTTATGGTATTTTCTATTTCAAGGAAGTCTCTTCTAAACATAAATCCACTGTAGGCGAAGAGTGCCGTCCTGGATTAGCCTGTGCGTACTGCACAGGCTAATCCGGGACGGCACTTTATGGACATGCATTAAGTCCGGTTTTCCAACGACGCGCCTCATATTTATATTGCTATTTCAGTGATTGAAATTAGCACAAGTCCTGCTCTTGTGAACATTGAGCTGGGCTTGCTTAGACTCTCAGTTATCTATAGAATTTTGATGAGCCCGGGTAATAATATTAGAATGTGGCTTGCTTGGCGAAATTGCTTACGTTGATGATTGCTATTTGTTTATCTCAGAGTGTTGACTCGTGTGGTGAATTGTATCGAACCACAACATAAGTTAGTTAACATCTTGCAACCCCTTGGAACACTTCTGCTTGCAAGATTTTACAATTACGCATGTCTTTCAGTTGAAAATATTGGCCACTGGTTTTCACTTCAGCATATAATAGTTTTACCCCAGACTGCCAGTTTCTAAGCTGAAAACATCATGGAGTTAAATTTAGCAATATTTTGTCTGTGTAGCCAACGATAGTTGTAGTCCCTTATGAATAAATTGCTTAGCAACCCATGTTTTTTGTTTTTTTATTAAAAAATAAATATTTTTAGCATCGTACAGGAAACAGACCTGTGTTTTAGGCTTTTAGGCCTTAAGTGTGTTCATTTTGAATTTGTATTTTGTAGTCATCCTGCATTTATGATGTCCGCTTATTATAAATTAAGAAGTTTATTGCATTTTCAGAATGAGGTAAATGCAATAAAATGGGATCCGCAGGGTAATTTGCTAGCCTCGTGTTCGGATGACATGACTTTAAAGGTAAGGCCATTTGTGTGTTTGAATATGCTGATGTGCTCACCACTATTCCAGACTGACATGCATAATGCATAAGCATGGTACATATTAAAACTGAGAAAGTGAATAAAATGTTTTATTGAAATATCAATAGAAAAGAATAGAAGTATTCCCCTAATTTAATGCCATTTAGCATTACAATGCTTTGTTATTTTTGGCATTTTACATGATGATTATCCATTAATTATACACGATTTCAAATTGTCAATTGGCCGTTCAGCAAAAATGGGGCTCTTAGTAATATACTATTACGATTACACTGTGAACACCAACAATTTGTTGTCCTGTGGAAACTTCCCTTAAAAGTTGCAGCTTTGGGTCAATTTGTGATTGTGCAAAATATGTCCTTAATAAGTGTATATATAATAATTATTTGGTTAATTTGCCTTTCTGGGGAAACATCCCTTTGAATTGGAGCCATAAGATCAATTGCCATTCTGCGAAAACATTCGTTTAAAGTGGGGCCATTCAGTCAATTTGCCATTCTGCGAAACATTCCTTTTAAAGTGGGGCTATTGAGTTTATTTGCCATTCTAGGAAAACATCTGTTCAAAGTGCAGTCATAAAATCAATTTGCCAAAACGTCCCTTTGAAATAGCATAATTCAGTTGATTTGCTATTGTGCAAAAACTCTCTTTATTTTGTAATCCTTTGGTCGATTTGCCATTCTGCGAAAACAAGTGGAGTTATTTGGTCAATTTGTCATTCTGTATCATTGGTTTCCTTATGTCTGCAGATATGGAGCATGAAGCAGGACCACTGCGTCCACGACCTGCAGGCGCACAACAAGGAGATCTACACCATCAAGTGGAGCCCCACCGGCGTAGGCACAGACAATCCCAACGCACCCCTCATACTTGCCAGGTAACGGAGGCTCCTCCCATAGAATTTACCTAGACAAAATATGCTTGCAAAACTAGTCATTATGGCCAGGGAAAGTCAGTTGCTCCAGAAGTCCATCTGAGGGGATGTGTTGTATCCAAATTATACATACCCGCAAATAATGTGTTTCTGAAAATGTGCATTTGAAATTATTGTTGTATATTGTTTTTTTCTAACACTTGCAAATCTATTATTTTAATCATAACATGTGCTATATTGGAATAGGTCTAACTTCATAATACTTAGATTTTGCAATGTATTTTAACATTTGTTTTGGCTCTTGATTCCATCTTGAGCATTTAATAATATCCTTTCTTGATTATAACACACTTATAAATGGTGTATTTACATGAATTTGACTGGTTGTAAGTGTTTCGTAATGTCTCTTATGTAAAGCGAAGTAATTCAATCAAAACAGTTTAAAATGTCATGACACAAATTGGGTATTCTGTAGACTCTTAAATCCTAAAATGTGTATTGTAAGCAACTATTTGGATGGAGATTTTTAGGGGCGATTTCCATTCAAGTATAAGATTTCTGATTACATTTTGCAGGTAAAAAAGGGGTGTATTACATATATATTCAGACTGTTACGGTAGTCTGCTTTTGACTGGTTTTGAAGGTTGTGAACTGGTTTCTGTATTCAGCGCGTCATTTGACTCGACCGTGCGCCTCTGGGAGGTGGAACGCGGGATGTGTCTGCACACGCTCACCAAGCACCAGGAGCCGGTGTACAGCGTCGCATTCAGTCCCGACGGCAAGTACCTCGCCAGCGGCTCCTTCGACAAGTGTGTTCACATTTGGAATGTCGGTGTAAGTACATGTTATATGACTCGATTGGTTCTAATTTTAGAGGATTTTTCAAGTTTTCAGATATAGCCACATTGGGAAAACTGCCCCGATCCCTGGCGGCCATGTCTTTTTAACGAATCAAACAGATTTGAAGAAATTTGAAGAGGGTCATCCAAGGAACATTGCTGTGAAATTATTTCGATATATACTGCAACTGGCAAGTGGTTTGAGACCAGAAGATTTTCTAAGTGTTCAATATAGCTATATTAGAAAAATTACCCTTTTTTTTCTACAACAAACACTTGTACTTGAGATACACGTGACTGCATTGAAATCAGATTTTCCATCTTCATTCATTATCGTTACAACGCTTAAACACGGTCTTCAGGCTAACCACAAGCCTGACAGCACAGGGCTAGTGAAATATTTATAATTCGGGCTAGCAGAAATTGAGTAATATATAGTCGGGCTAATGGCAATTTCACCAGCCTGTTTACTATGATTGCATAATGATTTAGGGGTAGTGGATTAAAACAATGAATGTGAAGGCTGCTAACACAGACATTTGACACTGTTGTTGTAGAGGAAGAATGGTTTTACTGATACACATAGTATTATAATAAGGTTCACACGTTTCAGATGTGTCAACTGGCATTATCAATGATAATGATCATTTGTGGCGCGTCGTGAGAAAACCGGTCTTAATGCATGCGCGTAACGTGTCGTCCCGGATTAGCCTGTGCAGTCCGCACAGGCTAATCCAGGACGGCACTTTCCGCTTGTATGGTATTTTCTGTTTCAAATAAGTCTGTTCTAAACATAAATCCACTGTAAGCGGAAAGTGCCGTCCTGGATTAGCCTGTGCGTACTGCACAGGCTAATCCGGGACGACACTTTACGCACATGCATTAAGACCGGTTTTCTCACGATGCGCCACTTGTTATTTTCAGACCGGGACGTTGGTGCACAGTTACCGGGGGACTGGTGGTATATTTGAAGTGTGTTGGAATCACCGCGGAGACAAAGTAGGGGCTAGTGCCTCGGACGGATCTGTAAGTACAGATTGGCGTATAAGTTTATGAAATACTTGGTGTAGTTCTTTTTATGGTAGATAACTGTGCCCAATAATTGACCGTCAACAAGATTTCATTGACAATGTGTTTAGCCTTTTAGAAAGCTTTGATTTGATTTTTGGATGGAGATGTCTTGGAAATACATTAGCATACTGTCAGCTATGTTTGTTGGATTTTGACCAAAGTAGACGTGGCTGTAAATCCCATAGCATACTGTCAATTGTTTCACGATACCTTTGTTTATTTGTTTTGCTTGATAATTTTACAGTGTTTGTGAGAACCAAAGGTCTTTAAAGAAGTTATTACATTTGAGAATTTAAGCGAAGCTTCAATAGTACGAAACAAGGAACTTCGAGAAAATTTCATTGAATTGGTAGATTAGGAAAGAACAGTGTTTGTGAGAACCAAAGGTCTTTAAAGAAGTTATTACATTTGAGAATTTAAGCAAAGCTTCAATAGTATGAAACATTAATTGTTCAAGAAAACATTACTTTTGCATACCCAGCATAGTTTTCTACGAAGATCGTGAATTCTTCCTATGTATTTTTCAGGTGTTTGTGTTGGATCTCCGAAAGTGAGCGCGGCAGATTTAGGTTCCTCAAAGCAAGTAACTGGCATTCAGGTCTACCAAAGATTCATAGGAAACCTTTGTATCCCGAAAACACAGGCAGATTTTCACTAGTGTATCAGTGTTACTTATATGTAAAGCTTGGATTCGCAGGAACACCTTGTATCTCGAAAATGCAAGATTTTCACTAATGTATCAGATTGATTGGAACACCTTGTATCTCGAAAAGGCAAGAAGATTTTCACTCGTGTATCAGTGTTACAGACTTCGGTTTTAAGCTTTGTTGGTGATAGTTGAAAAAAAGTGGGTGCAATTAGTTGTTGTTTCAAGGGTTTTATTTGAAGGGGAATTGAATCATGGAAATTAAAAGTTGAGGCCACCTTGGTGCAGCACTGTTTTGAATGAATTTGGGGCTGACATCGCCAAATTAGCCAAGGGCTACAAATTAAAACATTTTGCTAAAGAAAACTCTGTTTGGCTACAACTTTTTCTCCATAAAAATTGATAAAAAAGCCAAAATGAGAAGAAATTTGGTGTAGCTTTAATAGTAAATTTGGCTGAAGACATTTCAAGCAAGAGGGAGCCCTGTGATTTGCCAGAATGTGTCAACATGCTAAATCTCTATTTACATGGAAAGTATTTCTTTCCTAATGCACTGTTTTGGGTTATGAAATTTTGATGATAAATCAATGTGGTCCAAAATGATGTACCTGTTATACGGAATTCATACTAGTACATAAAATGAACATTACAAATAGGTTTTAGTACTTGGGATGTTAGTTACATTCATGTTTGTTTAAAAAGAATAATGCTTAAAAAGTTGTTAATTGTAGGATACGGAATTTTATTGCAGCGCTAGAGTAAATTGCATTTCTGCATGTCTTTATAGCAGTTATGCATGTCTTTATAGCAGTTATGCATGTGTTAATTGCAGGATATACTGACCTGTTACAGTATTAAATACATTGCTTTAATTGGTGTAAAAAAAATACATGTAATAATGTATAAAGAATGCTGGTTAAACAGAACATACTGGTGTATGGGATGGTAGGCCACAATACAGTGTTGTTATAGACAGTCCTGTGTAACGTTTTACTGTTGTATGGTTATCGGACACCGAACATTGTGCTGTTATAAGGAATTCTACCAAAAATGGTGCAGTTGTTGGGAATTTTACATGAACTATATAGAAAATTGTGCTGTTTGTCGACAAATTGACTCTGGTGCATTTGACATTTTCACTGGAGACTGGTTGAAATTTGTATGTTAAATATGTTGACTGTGTCAGTCTGGTTTCAGTGTAAATGTACATGCTCTATCATCATTATATCCATAACATACGTGTTTTATTTTTGAAATAAATTGCTTTACAAGTGTCTACTTGTATTTTAAATCGGCATGACCGAGTTCTTGGTATTCTAGTCACATCGAGAGTTCATAGTTGATGGGGTCCTTTTGCGCCAAAGCAGCATTTTGAGAGGACCCAGGGTGTGTCCCAACTCCCCTACCTAAATTACTAGAGGGACGAATCATAGCTGCAGCTTCCAGCTATTGAGTCTTTACTGGCAAATCTTTTAATTTTGGCGTGGTCTTATGCTGTGGGGTGAAACCAGTGTACCCTAAGGAAATCCCACCCGTCCAGTGAAATGCATTTGGATCTGAATTGGAACCCCAATGCGAATGGCCTGGGTGAAAAGCGAGTGTACCAACCACTGTGTTAGCTGGACAGCCCACTATCCAAGCTTGGGTGTCCCATATATACCTGTCACATCCATTATACACTCCCTTTCCGAGTCTATTCCTTGCAATTACGTTCAATACGCATTCTGACCTAACTCTTGAGTCTATATTTCTGCCCCACCCCTACATTCCTGTAGTAGCCATTGTTTCTAGGTGGTTCCTTGGGCCATTTTTCTGGTGGTCTTCTTTGGTACTTTGTGAAAACAAAAATGCATATTGAATGGCTACAAATTCTGCACAACTGACACCCAAATGAAAGTTTCTTTTCTTATTCCTGTTGAAGTGCAGGGCCCACTCTAGAGCATCGACACAGTTTAATTTAGTTCAAGCCGACTCCGGCTAGCTCAGTTGGTAGAGAGCTAGACTATATATATATACATGTGATGTGATGTGTGTGTGTGTGTGTGTGTGTGTGTGTGTGTGTAAATTTCGATTGAGTTATTGAAACAAAATAACGCAAAAATCAGTTGGATTCATTATTTGAATTTAATTTTAAAACATATTTATTATAATATAAAATATTATCAGTTTAGAATTATTAACCTTCGTGTATTTTAATGTTAAATAAGTTTGTTCCTATTTCAACATCGTATTAAAGACGCGTACATCTTTCACGGGGGTGAATCGCTGAAACTACTAGCTGGTTCAGACACATGCTCATTTTTATTGTGTGCATGACCTACTTTATGGAAACGGGCTATACATGACGCATACGTATTCGAGGCTCCGGCGGGATTGTGGAATGTCACATGTTTAAATGTTTTGTAAACAAGGAAACCATACAATAGTAGATTCTTGCAGAGGTTCAAATTAAAACGCAGATGAGAAAAAACGCTGGGTTTAAATACTATTACTGTCACAAAGATATTGTGTTACGCAAATCACTGAATCAATTTCTAAGTTTAGTTTCAGAATTGGTAACTACCCGACAATCTCCTCGTAAACAAGTTCCTGAATTAAAACGCTTTCAACACGCTCTACAGAACGCCATTCACGTGGCCTCATACCGCACGTTAATTTATTCTTATCGTTATCTGATGTCACGTGATGATGTGTTGTACCAGTTTGAATAAAATCATGAAACGGCATATACATTAATGCGTTGATATAATACGGATACTGACTATAGCTATGCAAAAACAGACTATATTGACAGAGATACCGACCAAGCGAATGCGGAAACGAACTATAACCAGACGAAAATAGTTATGCGTTGGGACTAGGAAGTCTACGCGGAAAATAGTTCTACATAAGAATCAAAGCACTGGCGGATTAAAATTGAAGGAGTGATACCTGCGTTCAGCAAAATGGTTGTTGCAGTACGATTTAAGTCAATATGAAAGTAGATCATAACTTAACCAAGACTATCAAAGAAATGGTCCAGTTGTTTAACGGTTAGGCCAGCTATTAATTATTTTATGGCAGTAACATGTATATTTAAATGATATGATCAGTTTAGGGAAACCATTTTCATAGAGGCGGGTAATTTCTGGTCGGATAATGGATAAAAAAGGACAGATGCTTTTTGTACGACAGGTTAATACATGATAATTATAAACGCATCCACTTCATTAAAAATTAATAACAAAAGTACTATTGTATGAGTTGAAAGCATAATAATTAGAAAATAAAGTTACAAGTACAATGGTTGTGTATACATGTAAAGTAAAAAATACTTAGGCCAAATAACAAAATAGTTATGTTTCTGGTCTCCGGCCCAAAAGGTAAGGGTAGGTAATTGGGGATTTTATTTATTTTTTATTGTTTTATGATGGGGGATGGTGTGTGTTCCATATAGGTTTCTTTTGAGACATACAATTCAGATGAGTAATGTGTTCACAGATCGCAAAATCTTTATCCCAAACTGATCAACCAACATGCTGACATAACTGCCAGTTAAAAGTTGAAAAACTACCGGTAAACAATCATGTATTAAATCAAAGGCATTGCCATACTTTTCTGAAAACAATACCCCTGAAATAAATTTAAAACAAAATAAAGATAGCAGTAATTAGTGCGAATGAAGAACCTTCGATGTCAAAAAAATCCCTTAAAATCTTGTTTAGTACAATGAGCGAAAAGAAAAGTTATCGGTGGAAAGAAAATTAAAGAAAATAAATTTTTTTGGGACCAAAAATATGTAGGGTAGGCAGCAAAAGTAATGAGTAGGTAGGGAGACCAGAAACGGGACTATTTTTATTTTTGGCCTAAGAACATAATATATATATATTTGATCTAGAGAAAACAACGCACATTAATTGCAAACAAAATATGGACACACTTTACAAGGTAACACCACTCAAAAGTGTGCAAGTGTTTTTATTTTGCATAATAAGTTCATCAAAGTTATATCATTGTTTAATTTTTGCTTTATATACTCAATCCAAATAATTGAAACTTATTTGTGTACGTTAAGTTCAAAAATTCACGAGGATCAGTTTGAAGGAAAATCTCACTTCAGGTTCCTTCTCCAACAATACCAAAATTTAAGCCCATGCTTGAAGAAAGGAAGTTGTAACAAATTGTCCGTCTCGTTAATTCATACTACTATCGCCATTTGACAGCTGTCCATCACCAGTCCGGAACACCATCTCTACGAACGGCCCGGAACCAGACTAGCTCATCACTATTTCCTCGTGCCCCATTGTATTTGAACTCGGAAAACACATGTCAACAAGTGTACACTACTCTGTGACTTGTCCTGCTTGTCTTATTTGCCACTCTGTTCCTGTCTTTGAGGTACGTAAATATTTTTCATGATCACCATGTCATTTCTTTGATTAAGTTTTGATTTGTCGTACGTGTTGTTTGTTCGATTCTGTACTAAAAAATATTGTAGTAGAAAATCTGTCAACTACGGTGGCATAGAGGGACATGAGTGTTTGTGTTTTATAATTCGTGGCCACAACATAATTACTCGTGGCCGGGACTAAATAACTCGTGGCCACGATTTATTATCTAGTGGCAACGAAATATTTATTCGTGGCCACGAATTAAAAAGAAACACAACGTAGTCAACAACTTCAAATGCCTTGCATCGTATCGGCGTAACTTGTCACGCCACATTTACCTTTATAGTTCAAATTAATTAGCATTGAAATGAGTCGTTTTCATTATTGCCATTGCAGCTCTTTTATGTCTCTGTTGTCGTCCTTCGTACATGTAAGTTTGTTGTGTCATTTAGTATTGTCAGTTGAAAAATATGTCAACAAGTGAACTGCATTATACCACAGGTACACGACAACATACCCACATATCCCGCCCCATTTATTGTATAGCTACCGGTATATAAGTAGATGGGGGTATTAATTTTTGAAGGTCAAACATAATCAGATCCAGGGCCCAATGGATTGAAAATGGCGAAAAACCGACAAAGTTATTTTGCAATTTTGAGAAATACAAGTGTACATCAAAAACCATCAATAAATTAGTCAACAGTGAAAATGTTGAAATTGACAAGCAGTCTGACATCCTCAATGAAACTGCTGCATTTTATAAACATTTGTATAGTAAAAAAGACGTAAACAACAGTGAGTAAGAAACTAACATTTTTATATCGGATCTAAACATACCGATGCTTTCAAATGATCAACGAGAATATTTAGAAGGCCCTATAACGCTTACTGAAGCATCTTCAGTTTTAAAACACATGGCAAATAATAAAAGTCCGGGATCGTCAGGTTTCACAGCAGAGTTTTTTAAAATGTTTTGGAAACAATTAGGTGTATTCGTCTGTAGAGCTTTGAACCACGCGTTTAGAGGCGGAAAATTATCAATTACTCAAATTTAAGGGATAATAATATGCATTCCTAAGGGAGATAAACCAAGACAGTTTTTTAAAAAACTGGCGTCCTATCACTTTACTTAATACCATTTATAAACTCGGGGCTGGTTGTATAGCCCATCGTTTAAAAGATGACATATTGACATATTGGTTAACCATGATCAAACTGGATTTATAAAAGGCAGATTTATAGGTGAGAATACACGATTAATCTATGATATAATGCAATATACTGAAACAAATGACATACCTGGTCTTTTACTTCTGATAGACTTCGAAAAAGCATTCGATTCATTATCATGGTCCTTTATTAATAAAACACTTCAGTTATTCAATTTTGGGAAAGACATACAGCGCTGGTTCAATGTTCCATATCAAAATGGTACGTCGACAGTTATACAATGTGGGTTTTTGTCCGAATTCTTCCCAATACAACGTGGTTGTCGTCAAGGAGACCCACTCAGTTGCTATTTATTTATTTTATGCGCTGAAATTCTATCTATTAAGTTAAGATCAAGTACTAAAATAAAAGGAATAACTGTGAATGAAATTGAACATAGACTTTCCCAATTTGCGGACGATACTACAATCATCTTGGATGGCTCTAGCGATTCACTTACTGAAACGTTAGAAGTATTATCAAACTTTAGTTTTTGTTCAGGACTTAAGTTAACTTTGATAAAACTAAGGTTGTCTGGATTGGCAAAAATAAATATAGTTCAAGTAGCATTAAAACAAAATGGAAATTAATTTGGAAAAGCTTTGAAATGTTGGGTCTAAAATTTCACGTAGATCTACAAAAAATGACGGATCTGAATTACACAAATAAGCTCGCCGATATGTGTTCTATATTAAGCAACTGGAAAAGAAGAATACTAACGCCTATATGTAAAATACAGGTTATTAAAACCTTAGCATTACCGCTCTTTAATCATCTAAGTACCGCTCTGCCAAATCCCTCACTCTTGGTTTTAAACAAAATTAACGAGCTGTTTTTTTACTTTGCGTGGAATGGTAAATCTAAGGTTAAACAAGCAATTCTTATAAAACAATATAAAAATGGTGGTTTAAATATGATTGACTTGCCCTCCTATATTAGGTTTTTAAAAATGTCATGGATTAGACGAATTACAATGGGAAACGGAAAATGGTTTAATATTGTAAACACTTTTATTGATCTTAATAAATTATACAACTGTGGAGTACATTACCCTGAAAGCCTATTATCTAGAATAGATAATGATTTCTGGAAAGACTCACTAAAAGCATTTTGTGTTTTTCCTAAAAAAATAATATATTAAACATTCAAATGTGCTGTACTACCCATTATTTTACAATCCAAATTTAATAATTGGACAGAAGAGTTTTTTCTTCGCTTCATGGTTTAACACAGGCGTACATGCTGTTGGAGATATCATAAATGATATTAAATCATTGTCTTTTTATGAATATGATGGATTTTGTAAACTCTACAATTTCAGTCCAAACTATCCTCACTACCAAGGAGTTATACACACTGTCTCTAGCTTTTTAAAGACAACTCAGTTCTCAAGGAACTGTACCTATTTTAAACCATTTATACCACCATGCTTACATAGTATCTTACCATTTTCTAGTGGAAATAACCAATGTATTCAATTTTAAAAGAAAATGATTCAATACCGTCATGCAAATCTAAATGGTGTGAAACTTTTGGAAATATCAAAGACGATGAATGGTCAACCATCTTCGAAATGCCTTTTATAATAACACAAGATTCACACTTACAGTGGCTACAGTATAGAATTATTCACAGAATATTAGGAACTAACAAACTTCTATTTAAAATAAAATATACTGATACTGACAAATGCACTTTCTGTAAAAGTTGTACAGAAACCATAGTTAATATTTTTTGGGATTGTCCAATTATCCACAAATTCATTATGGATCTTTTTAACTGTATACCAAATTCCAAGGATCGTCTTAACCGGGAAGGTTTTATTCTTGGTTACAAGAAGAAATCAGATAACATTCTGATATGGTTTGCCTTATTACAAAAATGTTCATCTATAGTTGTAAAATGAAATTAAAAGCACCATCCGTCTCTTTTGCTAAACAATACTTTAAATACGAATACAAGGTTTTGCAGGAATTAAATTGCTATCAGAACGAACAAGAGGCCGACAAATGGAACATGTTTTTGCCAATCTTTAAATAAGCAATAACCCAAATAAACAAATGTGAATGAATATTATCTTTACCTACAAACCTATCTCATTGTTTCTTTCCGTTGTTCGTTGTTGCAAATGCCTCGTTATTAATATACCCAAAATAGAAATGATATCCAATGATGCTTTATGAATACGTTATTTATGTCTCTTTTTTGTGCCCATGTCATTATTGTTGCTTACCTTTCATTGCAAAATACGATTATTGTAAGGTGCGGAGGAGGATGCCCTCGACCTTCACGAGGGAAATAAAGTTTTTACAATGGTAAAAAAAAAATTAAAAAAAATAAAAAAAATTCCAAGGTCACTCTTGTCAGTTAATCGATTTCACCAGTTTCGTTTCATCTCTTTTATGTCTTTGTGTTTTGATACATGTCCATAGAAAGTATTGTCAGTTGAAGAAAAATATGTAAACTTCGGTAATGCACCTCAGGTACCCGCCACTACATACATACATACCAAACACACATACCAAAAGTATTTGTTATATAACATTGATTGATGCGTCTCTGACACAACCCCACCCCATATATCGTATATATTATATATGTGTTTGAGGGTAGTTAATTTTCTCTGTTTAATAATGTTAATGAGTCGTTACCATCTCATATATATAATGTCATTGTGTTTTTAGACTTTTTGCGGAAGCCAACGGTCTTTTGAGATGGTAATTTCCAAAACAGGTATCACGGAAAACTACTTCTTTTCTTTGCAGGCTATTAGTGAGTAAATCGAAACCAGAAAGGTTCCAACTTGAAAACAGCAAAATTTCACACCCGTTTTCTTACATTTTAATTAAATAAGATAATGTATGAATTATGTATTATAATGTGTATATCATGTGATTTATTACAATAAAAGTTTGTAAACAGGTCAATTAATAAAAAAACAAAATTTAAACTAATGACACCCCTACTTCTGCTATTTACCGAAATATTTACCGGAGTGTCCTGGAATAAGGCCACCAAATTAATGCGCTACATCGTTTATTTATGACTCGTTGCAAAAGTGTTTTTTTCTTGTTACCAATTCTCATTCTGTATATTTTGACAACAAATTACTTCAATTTAATAATTTTTAACTGTACTATGGACAATCGAGAGCTTGCATCGTATGATCTATGTTGACTCGGTAGGCTACGAACAAAGATCTATAAATAATCATGTTTATTTATAGATCTTTTGCTAAGAAGCACTAACAATCGGTACGCCTATCGGCTTCATCGGTTATTCTTGCCCTTGCAGATTGACTTGTTTTGGCATGTATATAATTCCGTTTGCATAATATAATTACCGGTAGCTTCGAACAAAATATTTGTTCGTTACTTACAGATTAGTTGTCATTATGATGTTGTATACTATTGAATAAGAAGCCAAATTATAAAGTTTAAAGGTGGGAAATTGAACTTCATTCATATAAATGTTTCCTTTTAGCAAAAATGCACTCATAATTCGCATCCTTTTAGTTTCTTTTTTCGCCAACAGTCTTTCTACGCTATCAGCGTTTTTATTTGTATATGTACATGTAATGTGTTGTGTTTTGAACAATCAGTTAACAAGTTACAACGTTTTGTCCCGTTTTTATAGCTATTTATCTTTTCCTTAATGTCTCAGGGTTATTTGACCTTATTTCACTTGTCTATGTTTCGTTGTTAAATGTACCCAGTGGTGTTAAGCATATCTTTACGTAAATACGAGGGCATATTCAAATTTCATGGGTACATATCACTGTATTGTTTTTACACCGGAGTGATTTTAAAAGCCAATGCTGCTTGCAGTAAACATGGAAGCAAGGGAGGCATCTGTGAGGAGTTTGCACGTTCTCCTTGCCGCAGTTACTTCCCCTAAACTGTTTAAAACATCGGCACCACCGAACCACCTACCAATTTCAAGAAATTCACAGGAAACTAACCAAAATCACAATTAATGCAATAATTCTGAATGATATGACAATGATGTTATTAGTGATATTTGGCAAGCATTACATACGTGAAAATGGTTAGTCGTAAGAAATCAGATAGGTAAAACATGTCAATACATACAATTTTTTTACAATGATCATAGAAATCCTATAGTCTTCGAGTTTGTCAATTATTTAACGAAACTTCTACCGAGTGTTCTTTTACCATTCCTTCTGGTAATGACATTCGCAGATTTCTGAAAAAGTACCGTTAAAAAGAGAAAATCATACACAATTTGGAAGTCATGCTTATTGCTTACAATATTTTTCCTCCACCGGACCACCTCGGAAGTCACTTTTTAAGACCCCCGAATGAGGTTGCCCGGTAAGTCTCCTAACACACCCACCCACCCATTCAGCCACCCACCACCCACCCATTCACCCACCTACCCACTCGCTTGCTCGTTCGCTGGCCCACACACCCGCCCGCCCGTCCGCTCGCTCGCTCGCACACGCACGCACGCACGCACACACGCACGCACGCACGCACACACACACTCACTCACTCACTCATTCACCCACTCACCTTCCTATCTCGGTCACTCGCTCAATAGCTCACTCTTTCGTTTTGGTTCCTAAAAAGATAAAATCATTTAAAAATAGCACTATATCCTGATTTAAAACATAATGAAAATACGTCTCAAAATCGTTTTTTTTACCTCTTTTATCAATATGTTTGTTGTTAAACAATAATGTTGAAATAATGTTTTCACAACAAATCTGTCATTATTATCGTGTTTACCGGACCAGGTTTCGCTAGTTGAAATAGCAAATGGATACAGAAGTACACGGGACAGAATTATGTTTCAAATTAAGCAAACAAGACCGGATCGCGTAACGCGTTCCTTTTGTGTCTCCTATTATTTGCATAAAAATAATAAATTGTAGGTAATACAGAAATCCTCGATTGTAATCATAATTTAATTATCATGATGTTTTGAAAATACCGCGGTCCTGAATCCGCTAAATGGATATAAAACATATAAATAGTACCAACTTTCTCCGATTAATTATTTAACTAACATTATTTTGTTAAGTCATGAAGATTGCATTTGACCTGAAACATGTTAGTTTAAAGGGATATTACCTGTCGGTAACACCTCAATTATAAATTATAAAATATATGTATAAACAAATATATGGCAAAACAGAGATGTAGATACAGTCAAAATAATACAATGTTGTAACTTAATATAGATATAGTGTAAGTCAGTTCACATTATTTGTGTACACGTTAAAAAAAGCGGTAAAATAGCGATCCTACTTTATTAAAGGCAGTTACCGTGTACATATCATTTATACAAAATGTCATTTCATACAAGTTATATCTTTGTATAATTTGGACTTAATGTACTCAATCATACCTTTTGAAGTGTATACATTATTATACTGTTCTTCGTAATAGTACTATAATTTTGATGGTTAATATCCCTTTTTAATTGAATCATTTACAGATTTTCTTATTTAAAAAAAAATGTCAGTAAACGTCAGTTTAACTGCAAAAACTAAAGCATCTGTACTAACAAAACACAAATATTGTAGAAAGAAAGAAAGGAAGGAAGGAAGGAAGGATTGAGGGAAGGAGGGAAGGAGGGAAGGAGGGCAGGAGGGAGGGAGGGAAGGAGGATGGAAGGAAGGAAGGAAGGAAGGAAGGAAGGAAGGAAGGAAGGAAGGAAGGAAGGAAGGACGGAAGGAAGGAAGGAAGGAAGGAAGGAAGGAAGGAAGGAAGGAAGGAAGGAAGGAAGGAAGGAAGGTGGCGAGACAACAACATTTTAAAATGTGAGATAAACTTTAATTTGAGACGCAAACAATGGAGACGAAGTGTGACATGTTAGTTGTCTCTGCATGTAGATCTTTATTGGCATTACGCAATTGCACGGTTTAGCGGTATTGTTCTAAGGGCAATATGATAAGATCCCCGCGGTTTGTGGCTTTGGTATTTTTATTTTTTCAGACAGATAATTAAGGATCCATTTAGAGAAAATGTGTTCATTCGTGGTATTTATGTATGGAAAACAGCCGTTTTAGACGAGACAAGAAGACTACATTTTTTCCGGATACCTGGCATACGGACATGTGACTTAGTAATGAGTTTAAAACGATACTACATTTAGTTATAATAATTCGTTTTTGTAACATATATCCTCTATGAGTTTTTTGTAATATTTAATCAAAAACATAGGATTTTAAAAATTTCCATTACAAGTTTTGAGAGCCGCTTGGTCTTAGATCTATACTACTTTATATGGCAAGCTAGGGAAAAAGTCGCCGGAAGTCGGGTTTCAAATATGGCGGATGTGAATTCAAAATAACGGGAGGTAATTTCCAACGGAGATCACCAAGTTTTGGGAAAGGCCTTTGTACTTGATGCAATATACTATTTGACAGAAACGACTGCATCAGTCTATTGACGCAAGTGTTTTCCCCAAAAACGACGAAAAAGTGTTAGAAACGCTTTGTAATTGTATCCATTTCAAAAAGACAATTGATGATTATTCATAAACGACTCTATATTTCCAATATATTTGTTTGTCAGGAGTGTTATTTCGCATGTTTATAAATCATTTATTTTCCGTTTTGGGATATAATTATAATAAAAGTTCGAACATTTTCCATTTGTCAATCTGTGAATAGACCCACCCCTTTAAAGAAATTGAGTTGAAATACATACATAAGCAACATGCCTTTAAGCAAAATCGTCGTTCAGGATATAGAACAATTAATGTCGGATTTGTCGATAGTGGGCGATTTATTAGCTATTTATTTGTGTGGTTTTATTTACATAAACATTCAATTATGGTTGAAATAATGGCCCTCGAACACTTGAACAGCTTCTACATGTACTCAGTTTTACTTATTAGAAAATTGCGTTGTACATTTCATAAATCATCATCATCATCTTTATCATCATCTTTATCATCATCATCATCTTCTTCTTCTTCTTCTTCTTCTTCTTTATCATAATAATAATAATAATAATAATAAATAATAATAATAATAATAATAATCATCATCATCATCATCATCGTCATCACCATCAACAACATCATTATCACCAACATCGTCACCACTATCATCACCATCATCATCGTCATCATCGCCGTCATCACCGTCATCCCTATAATCATCATCGTCATCATCATCATCATCATAGTAATTACCACCACCACCACCTCCACCTGTAATACTGCTATGGTCAACACCACCACACCAACAGCAACATTAGTACTCACTACTGCTGTTACTGTAAACACGATAAGCCATTATTTTTGTGCTTTGTTTGCATGCTATTTCAGTCGGAATTTCATCTATGCTGAAAATAACGTACCAAGGTTTTTTGCCATGCACTATTTATTTATTTTAAATCAAACAGCGGCATGGCTCCTGTGTCAATTGGTGTCAGCAAATGTTTCATTGCAATTATCTTGAAAGAACAAATAAACATTTAAACTAAACATTTTGCCAATATGATACTGAAAAATATCCAACGGCTACACAATAATTGACGTCAGTACAGTGAAATAAGGCAGTGCCCACGACTACGAAAATTCCCAAGCTCAAACATAGTCCCAACTTAAAATACCGACCAATGGATAAACGTGGTACATATGTGCTTTGGTTTTCATTGGGTAATATTTAAGATTAAGACTAAGATTTCCAGTAAGTTTAAGAATGTTCGTAGGCATGCGGCAGGGGTCGTATTCTATTCCAGAAACGTCTTAAGTACAATCTTGTTATTAGGCTTAAAAGCGTCATTTTTCTTCAGCATGTTATTCCATGCCAAAATGAAAATTTCTTAGTGGTCAATTATTATCAACTGTATGTTAACTATTATTTAGTTAACCGTAATTCGATTCATTGATTATTATGTAGTTAAACAAATATTAACTTACAAAATTGGAACTTAAGTGATAATATTATAAGGTTAACTTAAGAGGTTTCTAGAATACGAGCCCTGGTAGATAAACACACGTTTGGCGCTGTTCCTGTGTTCATTAATATTGTAAGAAAATTGACAAAACTACAAGCAATGGTTTTGTGCATAGGAAGCGAACACACCACACTCGAATGCGAATACACAATTTTTTGTTTACGTTTAATAGTTATTCAGACAAAATGTGCAAAATTGAAATGGCGGAAAAAGTCCGAGGTATGCAAAAGTTGTACTTGTTCGTTATGTTCTGTGTATCGTTTCGCTTGAAAGATGTTATCTTAGTCAAAATTCTGAGAATAATTGAAGTCAGTTAGTTTTCTGAGATCCGGTAGCATCCGATTTAACTTAATCGACCGGAAACGAAAACTGTTCTATGACGTGCTACCGAAAAACAAATCCCGGAACAATAAATATTGCAAACACTTTTATTTTACTCTTATCTCACTTTTCTCTGTAACTTTCGAACCCTTGTCGGAATTTTGCGTGCAAGATCAGACGAGTACGTTCAATAGGGTCAAGCCAAACGGGGAATGGCGTTGGTGTTAGGTATTTCTGACATGCTGCTCTAATAATATTTATAGTTTCATTCTTGGTCATAAAACAAACGTAACGATTTCATATTTTGCGTAGATTGCAGTGGTTTCATTGTTTTGGTTTCTGCCTTGGAATTCAGTGGTAGAAAGTCCGATCTCCTACATTGCGTCTTTATCTTAACTAAAACCTGCCGTCCACTATAGGCCCCCGAAGGTTTCCCGAAAGCGAATTTGGTAAAATCGGGGTGTTTCGGCATGTCTTCGCGATGTTCTGGAACCCTTCCGTGTCCTTCCTTAACAATTCTGGATCCTTCTTGGCACCTCGGGGCCTGATCGGGGTTGAAAAAACTTCGGCATCCAAATTTTAAAAGTTTTAAAATTTGGACACCGTATGTTTTATTCGGGACGGCTTCGGGGTCTTCGGCAAACCACCGGCAACCATTTTGGATGTTCGGGAACCCATCGCCATTGACTCGGCATCTTCCATAAGCCTCCTGCGAGGCTTCGTAATCGGTTTAGCCACCCCGAGCGGTCCCTGAAGGAAGCTGGATATAAGTCGAACGCTCTCTGAAGACGACGAGTGGAAGAGTTCTGTTCCCGTGTACATACAGAAGCTTGCCGATCATGTAATGAAAGATGCCGAATAGTCGCCGAAGAAGCCGATTGTCAGCAGAAGGGACGCCGAGCATTAGTCGTGTTTCCCGAATTATAAAAGAGCGACAGCAGAAGTGATTCCGTCAAATTGCCAAAAGTGTTCGAAGTGACAAAATCGGCATTTTTCTTGTGAATTGAACACCTATCATGGTGCAAGTCACGAACAAGCTACTCAAGAAGACGTTTGGTGTGAGGTTACTAGTCAGTGAGCCTTTGGACATTACAGAACGTATGATCCTAAGTCTTGGTCTTGAAGGCTAAAAGCTTTATCTGAAAGCCCAAGCTAAGAAGAAGAAAACAAAACTATAAAAAAATGTCTAATGGATTCCCATAATCATCCCACTCTTTTTGTTATTATAGTAGGCAATGCCAAGTGAAAGCCAACAGTATGGGACATGTTCCACCTTCTCTCGAATTGAGCCATTTCACGTCAGGCCTTCGGAGTATCTGGAATGACCAGAACTGCATCATTATACTCCTGAAGGGGGGGGGGGGGGGTAGACACTTCTGGGACCAAATGGCATACACTTTCCACAGCAGCACAGAAGTACAGAAGTCGTAAAGCGAGGAGGCGTACGTGTATACAGATGTCATGTAACTCAAGCAAGGCAACAGGAAGGGCGTTACGGTACCTTGTTGATTGTTTTTTTCTGAATGCGAGGCGTTGGACGCTCGAGTATGTTATCGAAAATTGTTGGCGTGATCCTCAAACACTGTTTGATCCACAATCGATGGTGTCTTCTTCTCTGTGTCAGGTGAAGTACCAAGACAAGCATGACATCAAGGGCAATGAGAATGCACCTAAAGATCAATTGTCGGGCTAGCAACTGATAAATTGATTGTAGTTCGGCGTCGTTCGGCGTCGTTCGGCGTCGTTCATATACCCCGAACTTCCAATCGGCAACATTTCAGCATTCTGTTGACTTAGGATAGGTTTCGGGGCTTATACCGCAACCTGTCGTATGCCACTCCGCGGAAACATTCTGAACAAAAACGGTAACCAAGCTCCGCCCATTTCATTCCGAATGGTTCCCGAAACTAGCACATTTTTATCGGCAACCCTTACGCAAAGCATCGGGACTGTAGTGGACGGCAGGTCTAAGCGACTGTTTTTGCGGAAGTCACTAAGTTCTGGTTTTACCAACAAAAAAAAAGAACTCTTGAATGGCTATAGGATGCGCATATTGGTGTCAACTCAAACGAGCTGAATTGAAATACAATTTATTTTTGTACTACTGAATATAAACTAAAATAACACTTCTCAATGCTGGCATGAATAATATCCATATGAACTCGGTCTATACTCATAAGGAAATCTTTACTTTAGTTGTACATATAGGTGCACTGTCATTCAAATCATATTAATAATACGTAATCCATGGAAAATAACTTGAAAATATAGTTTAAACTAGTAACATTGTGTGCGTTAAGCAAAGGCAATCTTAAATAGAAAATAATATGTAACGCAACATGCCATTTTAACTGTAAAGCAAAATGTCGCATATGTGGAATATTTCATGGTTAAAAAATCATTCAGGTTTCCCTTAGGAGCGTTATGCATATGGCTCCAGATAGTCTATATTAAAATTTCGTAACGTTAAACCAATGTATACAAAGTCTTATTAAAATTTCGTAACGTTAAACCAATGTCTACAAAATCTTATATATTATATATATATAATCATTCTATTTTTTGTAGACTGTATATCAATAGCATCTTTCAGTCGCCAATGGCGTGAACTTCTTACAGTTCCTTGATACATATCACAACACCGTCATAGTAGACCACTGATTGCGGTTTTCGATATTACGCGCCCCAACCTCGACCCTCCATTATTATGCGGGTATATATTTACATTATTTGTTTGTAAATAATATCGGCATGAATCAGATTCTATATAAAGATGTGAAACCTGGGTATACGATAAATTTTATTGTCTGTCCAGTATATGCAAAGTCGGTTGTTATACGCACTTGTAAAATCGACCAAGGTTCGCCACCGGTTCGTGGGTGTGGTTAACTGAAGACGGTGATATAGGAGCGAAAGGACGCATTTAAATCGAACCCCACTGCATAACTCACGCGCGCACTAGCATGTGAGTGTGCACCGTACAGTCATGTGTTAGAACGCATACAGTACTTGCGTTCCCCCGCACGCGCAGCTACACGCATTTACGCACGCACGCTAGTTCGCACCATCGCACGCACCTTTGCACGTACCAAAATGACACACGCACGTATTCCCCTTATCCGCACACGCACTTACAAACACACGTTTGCTCAAATGTACCCCCACACTCACTCTTAAACGCGCGCGCACGGACGCAGGCACGCCGTCACGCACGGACGCACGCATGCAATATTTTATAACAAAATATAATGATAACAACGCACACTATCTGAGCTATAGTTATTTTTCAGTCATTATTAAAATTATAGAAGATTGAACAATACCCGACCAACCCAATGCTGTTTCAGATTTCAATAATGACCGTCTTCCGCAATTGCTGGTAGCGTGCATACTTGAGGTAACTACACAAAGGCGCTGTACTTTGTCGCCTATCTTGCGAACTATCCATATTATTGCATTCCTAGCGCGTTTCCAATTGTTTAATCAGTAACTTGATTGTAACACGATATGCAGCGGTGGATGGGATGGTAGGTTCGGCAGCCAATAGAGTGGAGGCGAACAGATTGAAAAATTCGTGTTATTTTGTTATCATATATTAATTGGACGCTTCAGAGAATCGTCTGGCCTCGGTTAATTATTAATTAATGTACTTCATGTTGTTGTTATGTATCGTACATGGGAAATAACGATGTAGGGAATAATTCCAGAAAGTTGTTTGGAAATTTCAGTGACATTGCTATCAAAAAGTACACTGACTATAAAACTTAAAACACACTTTTTACTTATTAGATTAATGAACTTTGCTATTTGGTTAACTTAACAATGAATGATATTTTTAAAGAATACAGAGCCTCAACATTTCGTACCATATTAAGTTTACGTATTTAGTTTTATAGCTACATGTATAATATTGGGAATTTTGCCCAAGAGGAAGATGAGCAGGGGGGAAGTCTGGTCAGTTATCAAATATATTCTAATAATTTGGTAAATCCAAGTGTTTTTTTTATCAATTATTTGCTTTTAATTAATGTTTTTAAACATGGCCAGCATTTGAAGCCAAAAAGGAGCAAGGTGCAGCACCCTGCTATTTCGCTCTTGATCTTTCCATTTAAACACATACATAACAAAAGCAGGGGCGTAGCTTCCTTTAGGCACTATAGGCACGTGCCTATACTTTGTTTCCAGAGATGAAGAATTTAAATATGCCAAACATGCAATAAAAACAAGAGGGTGGACGGGGGTGAGGGGATCTTTCTTGGCTGCGTTGATACTTCATTTTTTAACGAGTCGATTGCGTCAATGTAAAATAATTTCATGAAACACACGCTTATTTTACAGTTATTTTATAGAATCGAGGCTTAGCTGAAACTAGTTGTTCGTAGCCACATACGAGTATAAACACTCCTGGCCCAAAGTATCGCTCACAGCGTCATTTTGTAGATTCCGCCTATTGTGCCTATACATTTTTTAACCCAAGCTACGCCCCTGAAAAGTGTCAAGTGAAGCTATTTTACAACTACGCGACATATCGTGAGCACAGGCCGTTAGAAGACGATAATATATTATCAGTGGCGTAGCTTGGGTATAAACATTTAGAAGCACAATAGGCACAATGGACTTTTAACTACAGGGGCGTTTATCTTTGGTTAAAAACAACTAATTTAAACTAGACCCCGATGTAAAAATAAAATAAAATAAAATGAAATGAGAGTGTGTTTCTACTTGTGTAATATACTAAATATCGATGTAATCATGAAGCAATGAAGCATCAACACAACCGACAAAGATTACAGCTCATCACCCAACCCCTCTTGTTTTTATTGCATTTTTGACGTCTTTAGCTCGACTATTCGAAGAATAGGTGAGCTTTCCTACTACCCTCGGCGTCGGCGTCTGAATTTGGTTTAAGTTTTTATTCAAAAGTCGTGTAACTTCAAAACTACACAAGTTATTCACTTGAAACTTGGAATACATGTATTGTGACAGAGTTATGCCCCTTTTTAACATAGATTTTTTAAAAGTTTATATTCAAAAGTTTTGTAACTTCAAAACTACAGAATTTATTCACTTGGAATATACCTTTGTCATCAACTCCAGTGTCAGGGGCAACATTCCCTATAACTCTGTTTTGTATTTTAACAGAGTTATACCCCTTTTTCACATATATTTTTTGGTTAAAGTGTACATTCCAAACTTTTGTAACTTCAGAACTAAAAAAAAAAGTAATTCATTTTAAAATAGGAACATACCATTGTCATCAACCCCAGTATCAGGGGAAACCTCAATATAACTCTGTTTTGTATTGCGACAGAGTTATGCCCCTTTTTCACATAGATTTTCTGGTTAAAGTTTATATTGAAAACTCGTATAACTTCAAAACTACACAAGTTATTCACTACATAAGGTTGAAACTTGGAATAATTTCATGAAATAATTGCTTTTGTATTTCAACAAATTTATGGTCTTTCCATTTTCCAAAATATGTACCAACTGAAATACAACTTTACTTCGAATAGTCGAACGCGCCGTCCTCTGACAGCTCTTGTTGTATGTTTCATCTCTGAACAAATGTATTTGCTAATGCATACAGTGCCTTAAGGAAGCTACGCTCGGCGTTCGAGTCATTTTACTATAATTGGATATTTTCCTATAATGGGAAGTAAAACAAGAGGAGCTTTTCCAGATCACAACCACGTGATTAACATTTCTGATTCAGAAACGAGGCTAATTAGCTTCCTTCATTAACAATGCCCGATGAAGTGTTATTATATTTTTAACTGAACAATAATGCGCGACGCTATATTTGCCAATATAGTTTCAATGCCATTGAGGTATGATTAATTAATTATGTATCGTACATGACTGTATGCATTGCGTTATTTACTTGTTTGTTTTACTTAAAATATACTTTGTATCACTCTCTTTGTATAGTTTCTATGCACTTGACATATAATTACGAATCGTATATATGTATCAAATTATTAACTTTGTTTTGTTTTTCTTAAAATATAAATCATTGACGCATTCACAACTAGTTACTTCCTGCGTTATTTTTGTATTTCGGTAAAATCCTGCACCTTTGCAAAACGGGTGTTCTCGTATTGTGTTTAAACAACAACATTTTTTTAC
Organism: Congeria kusceri; assembly: GCA_027627225.1. Lineage (NCBI taxonomy): Eukaryota > Metazoa > Mollusca > Bivalvia > Myida > Dreissenidae > Congeria > Congeria kusceri. The sequence continues at coordinate 40,201,512 of CM051029.1, read as the reverse complement.
CCAGTGCTCACATTTATTTCTAACGTATTTCGTTAAATACGTAATTCTGATTATTTGTGCACTCACTTTTATTGCGAGGCCAAATGCTAAACAGTGAAAGCATTTTTCCATGAACACGTTCCTCCCCGAGCTGTTTTATTTTATGCAAATGAAACACATATTAAGGCTTTGTAATTGATAAAACTTAACGCACATGCCATTAGAAGTGAAAGTGAATCTACGCCTTCCGAAAACATTTTGCTAAGTGATTTAAATCGCCAACGGCCCTCGTGCGTTCTCGCTAAAATAGTCATTCTCCAGACGAAATCAGCTTGTGATTTCGGTAAAACGTGTTTTATACCCTTTTAGTTTGTTTCATTTTCTTTTGGCTGATATAAAGAAAGTAATCGAATGCACAGTGCGTCTCCTAGTGTAGGTGGGTCTAAGTTCAGACAATAATACGAACACTGTTATAGAATAACTTAACATCTATTGTATTCTAGTTGACCTAAAACGACCTAAAACGACCATTCTTTCTTCATTGCCATTGTCGTTTCGAAGTCTTCATCATTCGAATCAGGGGAGCGTTCGTATGATCTTTCTCAAAGACACCAAGTACTGGTTCTACCCAGGAAACGGACTCTAGTGTCTCAATAAGCATAAGGCATTCGACACCATCGAGTTAAAATAAATAGGTTTAAACTAATTACGTATCATCATTGTCTAATTTTGTTTCACAATTTTGCCTTTATTTACGTACCAAAATGGTTACTTTTTCAATTTTATAGTACCAAAAAGTAAAAATTGGTAAGATGTCAGAGATAGTAAAGAATACATACGTTTTGATTATTTTTATCAAGAACCTAAAATGGTAAAATTTTCGGTGCATTAAAGAATACAGATTTGTTTACCGAACATTTATAATCATTTATAATATGGTAAAATATCAAGTGATATTAATCAAGATCATACTCGTGTATTGATAGATGTCACTTCCTTCCGTTGGCCATGCTCATTTATCAATAAGAAGGCAATACCAAAGTGGAATACTAGTATCATAAAAGACTGACAAAACTTCAAGTTTGTTATCATAAATTTTATTCATCACAGTTTATTTCCAAACAGAAACACATGGTAGCACCGACAAAAATGACTAGATTAACAGAAATTCAGAGTCCACGCAAGAACTGAACCGTTGCGTATACGAAAATGCATATCACGTGTTACCCAAACATGAATTTGGTTGTCACGTGTTTTAATGCGACACGTGTTTTTTTTTACCTTACGTTCTGTGAAAAATGCCTAATGCTATTAACAGAAATGTCATCTCGTTACTGGTTAGTTGTAAAATATCATTTCATAACACGTACATTGGGAATTAAATTGGCGTGTCACAGAGGTTGGAAATAAGTTTACTTATTTTTTTATATCTTGAAGTCTACTTTTCCAATTATACTGCATATTTCCCACCCAAGTTTTGGTACATATTTTCATATTTGTCGGATACAAAAATAAACAGCAGCCCATGAAATTTGCCTGTTGCCAAATAATTTAAAATAAATCTGGTTGACAACTATTAAGAGTATGAAGAAAAACTTTGCTGTAAAACATTTAAATACATTTTACACAAAAATAATGAGAACCACCAAGCCCGCCCCTTTGGCAAAAATGAAACTAAGGGGCCCTGATGATGTTCCGTGACACGTTTTTCGACCATGTGCATGCCTGGACAACGTTTGCATGGATTTCTCATTTTGCATGATAGTAATATGAGTAAGAATATGGATATAAATAAATGAATAATGGCGATGAAATCTCGTTCTGTGATACAAAGCGGTTTGCCATTGGAAACCGACCAACAATTCCTATGTACAATTCAATAAATAAATAAGTACAAAAATAAATTTACACGAACGTTTGCATATAGAAATAAATAAATTACACAATAAATAAATACTTTCTCGGATCAACACCACACTTTGTTCCGCGATTACTGGAAAGTTCAACACTAAACATAGTTTCCGAACAACACACACGTGTCACTATCACGCTTCCGTACATTGCAACTGGTGACTTTTGGCGCTAAAACACCCGATGAACAAGTTTTTCCAGAAATGCTGAGGTTTTCGCGCTTTGGGGAGCAAAACCGTGTCTTTATTTTGAGGAATCACGAACTTTTGAACGTGAACGTTTCTGCACTTATTTTTCTCTTTCATACAAGGTCCGCGCGTGTCACAGTCCACACTTCCGTCCGCCATTTTGTCTGCGCGCGTCACGTGGGGACACGTGACTGAAGACGTCACAGACTGACTGCGGCTCTCGGGCACCGCTTCGAACTGGAAAAAGTACTCTTCCGGGCACCGCCAGTTGAGGTTGAGCTGCTGTATGGAGAGGGCGCTGTCGAGGTGGTGCAAGTAGGCGTTCTTGTGGAGACGGGGCCTAATCATCACGTGACCGAGGCTCGTCTGATAGACGAGGAACACCAGCTCTTCCGGTACCGAGTCGGAGGAGAGGTGCGGGTAATGCTGCAAAGAGACCAAATAAACGTTGAAGACATGTGTAGACATTCATAAACAAAACATTAAATCTCATGTATGCATGATATAAATTTAATTAATCTGATATACGAGTATATTTAATTAATCTAAAATCTACCAATTATTAAAATATGTCCACAGTTTTAATACTGTCAATCCAGTAGACTTACATCTATATAACATTTTGTATTACCCAGCTCCGGTATATTTGTAATAACCCCTTGTCCGGTATTTTGTATTACCCCGCTCCGGTATTTTTGTATATCCCACTCCGGTATTTTATTATACTACTATTATGTACTATACGGTACAATGTACACTTACATTTAATTCTAGACTCATGGTCTGTGAGGTGGTGAGGTAGAAGTCCCGATCACAGTCGAGGGCGAACACAACTGTATCCACTCGGCAGTGCTCCTCGCCTTGACTTTCCAACACACGCTTTCGGAAGATACCTGAAATTAGGATAGAACAAAATGTAAGTTACGTAACTCTTGGTCGTACCTCTTATATAGAGTTGTTGTTCTTTATTCGTTTAATTTATTAACTACCTGAAATTCGGGCTGATCAATAACAAGTTCTGTTTCTATTTGTTTATTCATTTAGTTGACTGACTAAATGAATATATCCGAAAATCAGACAGACAAAAAATGTAAGTTCGGTTACTGTAGATTGGACCTTCTGTTCAGAGTTGTTGTTCTTTATTCATTTAGTCAATTGTCTTAATAAGGTGAGCCAGTGTTTAGAAAATGGCTTATGAATTTCATTGTAGAACATTAATTAGAACAATTATTGAAACTTCCAAATATATTTTTTTTGCGTGAGTCTACATGTGCGTATGAGGGTAGTTTACTACACGTCAAACTAGCTTGTTATACTTACATGTGCTATCTACAGTATGTGTAGACTTGAGACCAGTTGTGTAATAAAACTTGTCAACGCTCAGGCAGAGGTCGTCACCTGTGGTGATTGTAACGCGATCCCCGTCCGTGCTTTCTGGATCTAAAATACATAAGCATATTTGCATAAACTATCACTGTCACTATTCAATGTATTGGAAATGATTACCCTTAATGGCTGAAATATATTTTCAAAAATATTCACGATGTGTAATATGGAAGGAAAATTTATTTAAAGTACATGAATATGCAGTGTAAACTGAGTCGCATAATCCCTTATGTAACTTTGGACTCGTATTTTGATATTATTTAAAAAAAGCAACGCAAGCACAACGTACTGGTTCTACCCAGAAAACGAACTCATTAGAGCCTTCATAAGCCTCGGGCATTCAAGAGGTGTAGACAAAGAAAGGGTACAGAGCGGCCGCCCCTAGGGGTTGGGGAGGATAACTTACCAGATATCTGCGAGGTTCTGGATGGGGTGGGGCTCGGGTTGGGGAACTGGAATATGGAATTGTCCGCCTGAAAATACAAAAATACAGAATTGAGATTGTTAGTAAGTTCTATATATTCAGCAAAAATTACAAAGCAAAACAATGATAAAATAAAATATTCATGATGTTTTCTACAACCACTATAAGCCAGATTTACAACAGTAATCGTAAAGTTTTGACATTGTGTTTTTCACGAACACAACAAACCAGATTGAGTATACACTTGTTATTAATATTCTGACATGTTTCCCAACACGGTCGTTAAGATTGCGAAATGTGACACGTACGATATATTGCCAGGATTTACCTTGAAAAAGTATACGTGTGACGAAATATAATATGCTTATTATATATTCTTTTGCAGCGTATAAAAGTAAAGAATGTATGGAATGCGATACATTTCATTTGTATATACCCAGCGAGTTTTATTACTGCATAATACCATAACTAGTTTGCCAACATCGCAAAAATATACAAAGAGATGAATTATATCAAATAAAATATTTGCCTACGTCGCGAAAATATAATCATAACTCTTCCGGAACAGTTTAAACTTATTTCAACTTGTAATCAATGTAATGCACCCGTTTTCCGAGTTCACAACGGTATCTCAGCAGGAAATCGGTTACTAAAATCTTAAATCTCGGATTCATTAACGCATAAATCACCCGCGAGTGGGGGGTTAAAATACCAACTCGTTAATTTCGTGTTAAATTGTAGCGCCGCCGAATCTTGCTTAGATCTACTGGATTTAAAACGATTAGATGGACAACGGCGGGTGGGGGGCAATTATGACAAACACGTATCTAGATAACGAATACAAGTCCGTCGATGTCTTTTGTCATCCGGAATCGCGCATGTCTCTCGCTCTGCTAAAGCCGGCTGGGACACAAGTGCGAAATAGCTTCGGTCACAGGTGTCTAAACCACGTGGGGAATAAAGAAATGTCACGCCATGGGGGTCTTCAGAGGTCCTATTGTTTTCAACAGACAGTAGCATTGAACGCGCGCTCAGCGTTTGCCATTTTCAGTCCGAACGAAATTTAAGAAGACAATAGTGTTTTCAAGCTGGTACGACAGAAATTCGAGACGCGCTATTGTAAGCGGTGTTAGCTTTCACTACGGCGCTAATCGGGGTTTTGGTATTTAACTACCAGACTTCAGCGCCTTTCGTTTTCCGTTGGTCTGTTAAAAGCGATCAGTAAGTTCACAGGAAAAGGTAATTCAATATTACCACTACAGGGGGCGTGTAATCGAGATTTCGAAAACAATGACATGCATTTTATACCTAGAGCGCAAAAAACCTCGCGGTGTTCGGTGCAAACAATTAAAGCCTTCGTTAGCACTGGTGACAACGGCAAACAATTAAAGCCTTCGTTAGCACTGGTGACAACGGCCAACAACTAAAGCCTTCGTTAGCACTGGTGACAACGGCCAACAATTAAAGCCTTCGTTAGCACTGGTGACAACGGCCAACAATTAAAGCCTTCGTTAGCACTGGCGACAACGGCCAACAATTAAAGCCTTCGTTAGCACTGGTGACAACGGCAAACACTGTTTAGCACATCAGCAACGAGACGGAATCAGTCGCTAGGGAACACCGGCTTGTGCTTTGACTCGGTGCAAAATTATACTTCCTCAATTTCTCCCCAGCTTTAATATTCACTATTCCCCGCATGTCTGTTTGCTTTTCAAAACATGTTATATTACGATGAGCTGTAGTTAATAAAACGTTACTTAAGTTAATAACCATTTTGTACAGTTTTATTTATATAATGGGTGCTCAAGGGCGTGAGATGCTGTGGTATGCGACAGATTTTAGTCGTATCAGGCTACTTGACGTATTTCGTGTCTACCGGATTATTTGATAGATTCCCTCTGAGCTGCTGTTGTTGTTTTGGTGATCTGTTTCAAGAAATATAAGTGTGCTCCCACATATAACACTTAATTAGTATCCTCGATTTATCGGATGATGAATGAACTTTAGACTAGTGTACTTAAGAGAAACTGTTCAGTAGGACTCTCTTAGATATTTTAATCATATCTTCTTGATATACTAGTAGTAAGTACATCGATCCGGTATTGATATAGCGAGTACGCTGATCCGGTACTTCAGTTAGTGTACGCAAAAGTACGGGAAAGTGGTGGGGAAAGCCATGGTAGCCAATCGAACTGTTAACAATGTCTGACCAGTGATTAAACGCGCGTGATAGGTTTGTCAATACAGATATGATGTCCTCACATCTATAAATAGCTTATAACGAGTATAGTAATTTGTTGATGATAGCAATTTATTAACAGGCGTTGACAGTAATTTGTTGTATACGTCAATGCGTTTTAGGAATACACTGGATATAGACAGGACATAGACTTAACACTCGACTCTCAATTGTTTCGTCGGGAGACAGATGTCGCTCGCGCTATAAAAAATGCATTCTACCCCCACACAGCATGAACAAAATCTTCTGAACAAATCCCCATCCCTCTAAAAGCAGAGAATCAGATTGCATGCACGTGAAAATGCAGGATTGTTAACTGTGACCGCACCATACATACGATCCGAGCAATTCGCTCATATTTACCGGAAATCTGCGCACTTTATTGATGAAACCACCCCCGCGCGGTCGTGTGAAATAGTTCGTACTGCGAGGCTGTAAAGGGCGCTATATATGTGCATCATGGGAATGCTGACGTGCATGTTGTATTTCGCATTTTTCGCGGGGTGGTGCTATCTTTGAGATGGTGTTACATTTCGGGTAACCATAACGCGGTTAGAGTTGCGATGCAATAACGAAGGATGAAAATAATTATTAGCGCTGGTACATAAAGGGGACAGTCGATAAAAAATTGATTGAACTTCTTAACTTATAAGTTAAAAAATATAGTCCCAAATATTATACAAAGTCCCTCGCCAGCATAACATATTAGGCACTAATCAAAACTTAATACTGAGCTTCGAAGTTTTTGTTGCCTCTGTAGTGTAAAACTAGATTGACCAAATTTAGCCATAATTTATTATATAAAAAATAACACTACATTCGTTTAATGGAAGTTTTAGATCCAATACCAATTAAGCCTTAAAGGCCATATGAGATATGAAGTAACACTAAATTCACTGAACGTATTGTTAATATGACTTACCAGTTTGTTTCTGGCGCAAGCCTCGCATGGAACCTCCTTTTGTTCCTTTTCCTCCTCAATGATTTCTCTAGGCTTCTTCTCCTTCATCTTTCCTCCCTTGGAATTCACGACGAAATTCACAGAACTTAGCAGCATCGTGACGTCGTTTTGGCTTCAGTAACCGAGTATAAGTTAAGTCCAACGTAATAACACTTCTCCCGACGGAGCATGAAATATAGCAAAATATATCACTCACACACGACAGTTATTCAACGCTTGAGTCAGGAAATAAACTTTCCAATATTTTACGTCCGTTCATTCAGTCAGTTCGTTTCACAATGAATTGACAGCGATGTTAACTGCAATTATATCCAATGACAAACACGGTAAATATTTCTGCCGGCATTCTATTCATACGTTTCTACTTTTAACCACAACGTGAATATTTGGTTTTACAGCGCTAATCAGTTTATATATAACACGCTCTATAAACAGTTCGTATTAAGTCATCGCCCACTTTAGCTACTTCTCGTGTCGTATCCATACAGAAACCCCGCCCGCTCGTATAAACGAAGCCTTTGATAGGCGGACGGCTTAAGTTAAAGGGGTAACAACCAACGATGTGGTTTATACAACGTGTCAAGGGCTAAACAGATTAGTTCAAGAGGCAATACTCCAAAATGTGTTGGTCAGTCAAGTTTTAAGGGGCTTAAAAATCTTAAAGGAGCAACACTTCATTATGTGTTGTTTAAACTAATACTTAGTTTTGTGGCCTTACAAAGCTTAGGTTAAAGGAGACATACTCCAATATGTGATTTGTTTGATAAATACCACAATATTTTTGTATTTGTAAGCTTGTGATAGGAAATACAGCTTAAATCTTAAAGTTAAAGGGGTAATACTCCATTATGTGATTGTTTGATAGTGACAGGGATTAAGGGTGGGGATCAAGACATTACATGGGCACAACAGAGTGACCAAGCGAAACATAAGGCCGACCACATTACTAAAGCATTTCATATTTTCGGAGGTTGGGGGGGGTATTATATCGTAACATCGATTTCTATATTACTCAGAACATGTTTCGCAGGGGATTATATTGTAACATTGATCATATATTTTAGGGGGATTGTGACGTAATATGTGGTTGGTATGGCAACTTGTAGCATTATACACACCAAGCTATAGTTTCAGAGTTTCAACGCATGGTGAAATAAACACTGACATTTCTTTAGTTCAACGTAGAGATTGTTTATTGTATTTTTGCGCATGGATGGTGAAACTTTGTCGTAATTTGAAAATGTCACGCATTTTGCATTCACATAATGATATAAAACACAGCGAATGTTTTTTTTTGCGATTTTAATTAAGTTGATTCTAGATCACAATATTGAATGATTAAATTTAACCTGCTTTGTAGTTCGTATTTTCAGAATGGTATTAAAGCAACCACGATTAATTCTTGTGGAATAGCGGGGGCAGTAATGCAAGAAATAAATAATATGCTTACTACAGCCATGGCTAAGTTTTATCATTTTCCACGGCTGTGGTCTATCTATATTTGAGTCAGTAGATCCAGTATTTCTTTCATAGGATATTGCCCCCGAATTTTTTTTTCAAGACGCACCGCCATTCTGTCCGTTCATCTATATACCACGACTTTCATTCAGAAATAAGGGTAATAAATAAATAAATAAATAATATATTAAATTGTAATAAAACGTTACTTTGATATCACCTGTACACATATATTTTTCTCAAGTAGCACCTCTAATTCTGTTAAATCTGCTGTGTCACGACGTTAACTATTTGATATAATAGTAATAAATAAATACGAACTGTAATAAAACGTTACTTTGATATAACCTGCACGCATTTGTTGCTGTCCTTTCTTAATATACTAAAAGTTTTGCATCTTGAATCCATATGAAGCATGACGAAATAAGCGACTTGTCGAACAGAGTGTGGTACAAAAGCCCCTTGCCCAAAAGCCCATCGGTCTAAAAATGCACACATAAGACCTTTGGTAGATTTAACAGGATGGACAAAATCCCCTTGATTATTATGAAGTAGTGGACAAAAGTCCCTTTCTGATATTGTATACTGTGTATGCAGTTCCATAGAAAATTCCATCCATCAAAAGGAAACTTTTTATAAATAGCAATCAATTGTTGACAAACTGATAACTTTCATTAATTGCATTTAAGTCCATCTATACTTCAAACAACACAAATATAACAGTTTGCACGTACAAAAGAACAATAAAAACGTGCAACTGTTATTGCAGTTCAATGGAAACGCAACATTAAAATCATCAAGGGGCTTTTGTCCACTCTGTGATATCTACCAAGGGGCTTATGTCCACCCTGTTTAATCTTCCAAGGGGCTTATGTCCACTCTGTTTAATCTTCCAAGGGGCTTATGACCACTCTGTCAAATATACCAAGGGGCTTATGTCCATGTGTGCATTTTAGACCAAGGGGCTTTTGGGCAAGGGGCTTTTGTCCGGATACCGTCGAACATGGTACAGCTGAATTTGTAAATATTCTCTAAAAATTGGATCATTATCTAGTACGAAAATCAGTGCATTTTAACCTTACTGAACTACGTTTAAGTTTTGAATCTGTATTTTCCCCACATCTCATTGCTAGCTAGTAGTTAACGTCACTCTATTTATAGATCCTAACTTTTGTATCCTATATTTACTTCACAACATGCTATCACATGAAAACCTTTCGTCTGGGTGATGTAAACATAGTTTCTAAAAATAGCGGTCACGCAATAATCGAAATGTTTGCAAAGATTTCACATGATTTAGTGGAAATGAGAACAGTACGCTCTATATTTGAGCTAACTGGCATTCCGACAAAATAAACAACAAAAACCACTTGAATTAAGTGTAATTTACACGCGGTGTATAGCGATACCATTGGAGGAGGTTGAAATCACCTGGCATTGTTGTTAAATTTGCATCCCTGAAAATTGGTTCGAACGTGCTGTCGGTCAATGACTCGTTTGTTGTTTATTTGGGGAACAAATTAAGCGATGCATTGTTAAATGCGGAAGAATGTCGAGAATGCACGTGCAAATGAGCGTCACGCTTATTTTTTTGGTGTGATTCTTGTTGGCAAAATTCACGATTCTTTGTGTGTGTGCTGTTTTGCAATGGAAAACACAGTTAACAATCAAGAAAAAATACAAAAGCCAAATCGACGTTTCCTCGTTTCCTGTGTCTATGATTGATTTAAATTAAGCACTGAGTACATGTTGGTTGATAAACAGTTCAGGGTTGTTACACGATGTATTGTTGATGAAATTGAGTTATATAGGCGAATTATAGGGTACGCCCCGCCCCGCCCCCCCCCCCCCCGTAAAATTGTGTAGGATTCTTTTTTTAGCTCGAAAAGAAAGACCTATTGCCATCTCTTGATCGTCGTCGATTTCGGCGTTGGCTTTTGATACATCCGCACAACAAAATTGTAAGGGGGTGGGGTATACTGGAATCAGCTTGACCGTCTGTCTGTCTGGATATCGTTTTTTTTGTCCGGCGCATACTTTTAAAATCCTGTTATTTTTTTTAGATATCGACTTCAAACGTTATACATGGATAGATGTTTGTTAGGCGGATTGCACTGCACAAGATTTATAACTCTAGCTGTATTATTTACGGAGTTATTCCCGTCATAAATTTTCCATGTCCGACCATTTTTTCAAAAACTACTGAACCAATTGACTACTGAACTATTTGAAACTTAAAATACTTCTTTACTATCAATTAAAGTCTCCACCAGGGAAAGCACGCTGCATAACTCCGTTGTTGTTTTTTTGACACATCTAACTTTGGTTTATGCTTTTCATAAATTTGTCCAGAGCAGCCATTTTGACTGAAACAATTACGGTAAGTATACAGTTTTTAGTCACTTTATTTACAAAGGGTATTTTTGGTGTCAAAGATCGCACTTAGGCGTAAAAAAAAATGTGTTGCAGGTTACCCGACCTACCCTAAAAATGCCCCGACCCTAGAACATTTTATTGGGTTTGTCAGATTAATTTTTGTATTTACCTTTTCAATAATTAAATGTGTTTTTGGATATATAAGTGTTTTGTTTTGATAGTATCCACTAAGCAATGTTTAAGGATATTACTGATATATTTTAAATATTTATTCAGTTTTAAAATCTTCAAGTTGATCATTTACCAAATAAAAAAAATCAATAAATAAAAAAAAATCCCGACCTACCTACCCTAATGTTTTTGGGCATGTAACCTGAAACAAACATATTTTTTTTTACGCCTTACTGACAGTGCATTCGGGGGCATATGTCGCCTGATAGTGACAGCACTTGTTTCCAAAAGAGACGCCAGTGAATTTGTGTGCAAACGACTGTTGGACATGTTGTTGATGTTGCTGCTGTTGCTGCTGCTGTAGTTGTTTTTGCTGTTGATGCTGTTGCTGTTGTTGCTGTTGATGCTGCTGCTGTTGATGATGTTGCTGTTGTTGCTGTTGATGCTGTTGCTGTTGTTGCTGTTGATGCTGTTGCTGTTGATGCTGTTGCTGTTGATGCTGTTGCTGTTGTTGCTGTTGCTGTTGTTGCTGTTGATGATGTTGCTGTTGTTGCTGTTGATGCTGCTGCTGTTGATGCTGTGGTGTTGATGCTGTTGTTGTTGTGGCTGTTGATGCTGTTGCTGTTGTTGCTGTTGATGCTGCTGCTGTTGATGCTGTTGCTGTTGATGCTGTTGCTGTTGTTGCTATTGATGCTGCTGCTGTTGTTTTTATTGATGCTGTTGCTGTTGATGCTGTTGCTGTTGATGCTGTTGCTGTTGATGCTGTTGCTGTTGTTGCTATTGATGCTGTTGCTGCTGTTAATGCTGTTGCTGTTGATGCTGTTGCTGTTGATGCTGTTGCTGTTGATGCTGTTGCTGTTGATGCTGGTGATGTTGTTGCTGTTGATGCTGATGCTGTTGATGCTGTTGCTGTTGATGCTGATGCTGTTGATGCTGATGCTGTTGATGCTGTTGCTGTTGTTGCTGTTGATGCTGTTGATGTTGTCGCTGTTGATGCTGTCGCTGTTGATGCTGTTGCTGTTGTTGCTGTTGATGCTGTTGCTGTTGTTGCTATTGTTGTTGATGCTGTTGATGCTGTTGTTGATGCTGTTGATGTTGTTGATGTTGTTGCTATTGATGCTGTTGCTGTTGTTGCTGCTAAGGTTGTTGTCGTTTTGGTGTGGGGAATAACAATTTAGCCAATTATTAATTACTAAATAAACATTATTAATTTATTAGTATTTAAAGTGCACAATTACTTGAAATTGCAAATCGTTTCCTTCTTTTCTATCTAGTAGTCTCACTCTCGCACGAAATACCGTCTTAAATAAAGAGGTCATATCGTATATATATAGTCTGGAAAAGCGACGGGAGAATAGCGATTTCCCATGACGGTAGTTGTAAACAAATATAAACAGTTATAAACAATTCAAATACACTGGTATTCAGAACATTATATTGCACGAGTCTCTATTTTACAGGTAAGAATGAAAATGAAATGTTATTGGTTTATCGACTACAATAGAATCCCCGTTAAAATTTGAAACAAAAAAGATGACTTAATTAATAATTATCTTCTACATTGACATGTCTGGTCGTATTTCAGTTGTTCAAATATTGAAATCCTCGAAAGAGACTGTTTAGTGGCCGTCTGACTATGTATTGAGCATAGCAACAACACATTAAATGACAAAATTCAAAACGGACCCGGCTAGCTCAGTTGGTAGGGCGCTGGACTGTCTATCCGGGGATCGTGAGTTCGAACCCCAGCCCGGCCACATGACTGGTGTGAGGATTGGTCATGAACTCATTTTTTCGGCCGTTCTCCCCCTACCTCTGATTAAAGTAGGGCAGTTGTCAGTTACTGGCATAAGTATGTGCACACTAGTACTGGCAAACCACTTAGATCGGCTAAGCTTGTCCAGGAAAAGTGAGAGTAGGTTAACTGACCACCGTGATATGACTGTAATACTGTTAAAAACGGCGAAAAATCCAAACAAACAAAACAAACAATTTATTTTTAGTTACCTATAAAATGTATATGAGTTTGGATGTAAATAGCAACAACGAGGCAAAAGACGCTTAAATTCTATTGATTTTTAGCTCGACAATTTACCGAATAGTCCGAGCTATTCTACTCACCGGTTCGTAGGCGTCGGCGGCGTAATGCTCTGGTTAAGGTTTGCGTGAAACAAGTACATATCTCTGTAACTACTACAGAAACTGATATTCAATTGAAACTTCACACATGTCTTCTGGGTGATTATGTAAGATCACTTGCCATGGCCCATAACTCTGACAAGGATGTATGAATAGTCGAGCGTGCTGACCTGAGACAGCTCTTGTTCTTAATACCATGTAAGTCATAATTATTGCTTTTAGGCGTTTAGAAAAGAGCGATTATGGTATCAAAGTAGAATCTTGTTTCACTTCCACAAGACACTTAGGGTATAAATCACGCCAATGCAACTGCTAAAATCCTAAAATGTTAATAAACCTAGGCTAGAAGCAGGCGAATGCGCAACACCAACTGAGAATACTTCCGGTTTCAAGTAACTTCGCCATATTATTTACTAAATAATTTACTATAGAAAAGTCGTCATACAAACATATGAATAAAATACATACCTAATATTTGTGGGTCTACATGTGTGTATGCGGGTAGACCTATTAAGTTTCTATGTTCCATTAAAAGTGAAGCCAGTGCCAGTTGAAACGAAACGAACTGTCAATAAGTAAAGCTTCGTAAAATAGAAGGGGCGTGCCAGGGCTAGCCGATCGAACTTGCGACCACGGAATACGGTCGAGCTGGTCAGGGGATGGTAACTTTCGTTTGTGTGTGTTCTCGCTGTTGTTGTTTTTTTTTTCATGTTTTTTTCTCGTTCCTTTCTATTCCTAGGATGAAAACATAAGTTACATAGTAACTACTTTCTCAGTATAAGAATGTTGCCATTGGCATCTTGTTAACCTTTACAATAAACTGTCATAATGGAAAGGGCCCTTCGATGATTTTGGTATAACTCTAGGCCCAATCCATTTGTATACATGCAATTCTAATTTTCTATACTATGTACCATAAATATATATGTATGTACAATAAAATAATGTTTAAACTAAACAAACTTGCGACCACTAGAACGGGCGACTGTACATTTTGCACTAACGATATACGCAGATACGTAATCTCTTCAGAAATATGTTTTTGGCATTCACAAACAATGCCTATATCAACATGTCAGATAACTATATATTCTTTCTATAATACTGACTACATAATCTTGAATATCGTCTTTAATATTTACCATATCTTTAATTAATTGTCTTGTCGCTGGGTATCGTGTGTCATTTGCGGCGGGTCTCTATAGTCAAGTGAGGTGGAATTTCATAAATTATTGGCATACTTAAAGCGGCGGATTAACAAAAGGGATAATCGCTCGATAAGAGGCCTTTAATCCGCAGCAGCTATTAGATTAGGCGGCATAGCTTGTGAGCAATCACGCGGGTAAGCGCTGCAATTGTCTATGGGCGTGACGGCGGCCTTTTAACATGCCTATCGTCTGATCGGGTCAATATTATAAAGTTTTAAATCAATATTATCCTAACACGTGCGATTACATTTACGCCAAAACCGATTTGCCTCAAGAGGTTCGCGGAGGATGGTCTCCGTTAATGGGATATAACCGACTTCAGTAAAATACCGCACATTGTTAAAACGAGTGCATTCATAAATATCATAAATTCTTTAAAACACCTTACTTTGCACTTTGCGGTTTATGTCTTGTTTATGAACGCCAAGGGCATCGGAAAAAAGGTTTGCATCGATGACTCTAAGGAATTAAATCTGTACCATTTGCCTTTATAATACCTTGGGTGATCACTGGCTGCACATTTTATCATAAAGACGCAACCCTTAAAAATGGGCACAATTTTCTCACCGAAATATCAGTGGTTTAGTTTTAACTTGTATGGTTTAACAGTCAAACAACATGTGCTAGAGCAGTGTGAAAAAAAACTAAAGTAACGCTTGTTTGTTTTTATCGAGTCTATTGACTATTAATTTGTATTCTCTTATATGACTTGAAATATAGCAAAGTTCTATGCACGCAGATATAAATTTTAGCTGTTCTGTTTCGTATCGTACATAAATGGATTGAACGGTGAATCGAACCGTACGAATCGTACCGTACTATACCGTTGAGATCAGCCCCCTTTACCGTAGGCCTACCGTATCATGTTGTAATGGATTGAACAGCGAACCGTACCGCACGAATCGTACCGTGCACCGTCACACGGTGTGTAAGTCCCATTTACCGTACCGTACAGTAACGGATCAAACTGTAAACCGTACCGTAAGAATTGTATCGTGATATACTGTAACACGGTATATAAGTACCACTTTACCATATCGTACCCTACCGTATGTGTAGTAGTAGATTGCTACGTAAACCGAACCGTACGTATTGTATCGTGATATACCGTAATACGGTATATTAGTACCACTTTATCGTATCGTGCAGTTTTAGATTGTATAAGGTTAACAGAACCATAAGTATTTTATCGTGATATACCGTAATACGGTATATTAGTACCACTTTACCGTATCGTACAGTAGTAGATCGTTACGTAAACCGAACCGTACGTATTGTATCATGTTATGCCGTCACACGGTATATCATCTTTATCGTACCGCACCGTGCAGTAATGGATTGAACTGTGAACCAAACAGTAAGAATCGTACCGTGTATACCGACACGTAATATTTAGTCCTACTTTGACGTACGTTATCGTGCCGTCATGGATTGAACCGTGAACATAACCGCACAAATCGTACCGGGATATACCGTCATACGGTATATAAATACCTTTACCGTACCTTATCGTACATTAATTAATTGAACCGTGAACTGAAACCGTACGAATCGTACGGTGATTATACCGTGAAACGGTATACCGTTACAAACATTTTTGGTAAGAACTTCAACGAGAGGACAGTAAATAACATGACACTTTAACGGTTTGACATACATAGTCTGTAGCTTAACTCACACACGAAAATAGATAACATGTATTAACGACATCGTATAAAACATATGAAACAAAAATAATTTCACTACGCATTACGCTGTTCTGTGTAGCTTCAATTAAATGACCCGACCGCTAGGCGAAGTGTCACGGAACCTCCTGTTTAAAGACCTTTTACTTAAACCAACCGTCCACTACCACAATAGTTTCATGAATACCAATAGCAAACATTCATGGTGTCTGTCCGAAAACTAGGATACGGCCATTTTACGCAAAACGCGTATCCATTATTTGGGCTGTGACAATATAGAGTACCCAGCAAAATTATACAAGAACTTTCGTGATCACCCCAAGACTTAGCCCGTTTTATGCTACCATTATTTTTGTCCGAAAACGTTTGCAGGTCCATGAAGTTGGCTAAGTAATGGGTATTGGCTATCGTTTGTCCGTTATTTGGACCGTGAACATAAATAGTACCATACGGAATACTGTAAGCACTTTAGCAAAACACAAACACACCAGATTGAATGAGGTGACCAGAAATCATTTCAGAAGATGAAATCATTTGTTACTCGCTGTCCATACCGAGGCCAAATTTATGCACAACAAGGTGATATTCATTCTATTATTCCGCGTCGCATTCGGTGACTTCAGATAGGTTTTGGGGTTTATACCACAACCTTTCGTATGCCATTCCGCGAATACATGCCGAACAAGCACGGCTGCTAAGCTCCGCCCATTTTATTCCGAATGGTTCTCGAAACTAGCACATTTTTATCGGCAACCCTTACGCAAAGCATCGGGACTGTAGTGGATGGCAGGTCTAACCAAGCGTTTTTTTGTGTACAACGAAACTTGCACCTAAGTTCAAGGTCATGATACAAGGGCCAAAACGCACACGTTTGTTTATAAGACACTGCGTAAAAGACTTTTTTCAGGACATATTTTGTATTGCACAATTCCCACTTGTAACCTGATAGGTTTATGCACAGAACTATTTTTGCAGTTGCGATCAGTTTGAAAAATCTGTGCAGGGATTTTCAACAGATTTGTATGAGTTAAAATTGTAAACAAACCACGGTACGTACAACTATTATTTTATCCGGTATACAAGGTTATAAAACCAGTTAATCAAATCTCAATAGATTCCTACTGTAAAATTTTAAGCAGCAACGCCTTGTTTTTTTGTCTCCAATTATCGTTTTTAGCTGGACTATTCGAAGAATAGGTGAGCTATCCTACTACCCCCCGGCGTCGGCGTCCGCGTCCGAAATTTGTTAAAGTTTTTATTCAAAAGTCTTGTGACTTCAAAACTACATAAGTTATTCACTTGAAACTTGGAACCAACCTTTGTCATCAACTGCAGTATCAAGGGCTTCATTCCCCATAACTCTTTTTGTATTTTGACAGTTATGCCCTTTTTTCACATAGATTTTCTGGTTAAAGTTTATATTCCAAAGTTTTGTAACTTCAAGCTTTTCACTTGAAACTTGGAACTAACCTTTGTCATCAATTCTAGTATCAGGAGGAACACTACCAATAACTCTATTTTGTATTTTGACAGAGTAATGCCCCCTTTTCACTTAGATTTTTGTTCAAAGTTTATATTCAAAAGTTTGGTAACTTAAAAACTAAGTAAGCTACTCACCTGAAACGTGGAACTAACCTTTGTCATCAACTCTAGTATCAGGGGCAACATTACCCATAACTCTGTTTTTTTGTTATTTTGAAATAGTTGTGCCCCTTATTCACATAGATTTTTTGGTCAAAATTTATATTCAAAAGTTTTGTAACTACAAAACTACATATGTTATTCACTTGAAACATGGCACTAACCTTTGTCATCAACTCTAGTATCAATGGCAAATTTACCCATACCTCTGTTTCGTATTTTGACAGAGTTATGCACACTTTTTACATAAATTTTGTGGTTAAAGTTATTGATCCAAAATATATAAACTATACAGGGCTTCACTTAAAAGTGTTGTATTTTAACAAATGCCCCTTCCACTGTCCAAAATATGTACCAACAGCTCTTGTTATTTCAGATGCTGCATTCTGGGCCCATAAGTGAAAACTTAAGTAAATTTCTGAAAATCGTAAAATTCATTAAGTCTGTGGGTGGTTCTTACAGTTTATTTTGTCTTAAATGGTTTTAATCTGATCAAGACTCAACGGTTGTTTCTTATTTTACCATTTTTCAACGAGAAAGTATTGATTTTTAAATTAAAATTTTATTTCCAATTTTCACTTAAATATGAACTAAGGTAAGATTTTCCTTAGCAGCTTACGGATATGGCCCCAGGTCTCTGTGGGAAAATGCTTCCAAATGCGTTCAATTTGTAAAATATTAAAACATGTCATGCTATAATCATGCTACTTCTAAAATGCCTGACACTTGATGTAGGGCCCGTCATAAACACGGAATGCATTCAACAATTTGTCATAAGCACGTCATGCACTCTGAAAATAAACTCTGGTTAATGCACGTTTCATGTACATTTATGTTGCCATCCATAAAATGCATGGGACACTGCGTTTAATTGAAAACCAAACAACGACAACACCATTTAAACAATATCCCCGATATGTGAAACGTTTCTTTTTATGAAAGAAAAATCGGAACTCTAATAAGATTATTCGACGACGGAATAACAATAGTTTCGGGTAGATAATCTTCAATGAAGCTAATTAGACAATGGTCACTTTTCGATGACGTACGAACTATTGTTGAGGGATAATATACCGGACATTAAACTTTAAAATATTGTCAATAGTTATCGTATGTTTAGAACTGAGACTACTTCATTATGAATCATTTTAAGTGTCTATTCTTCTACCATAACGAACGACATTCATTCAGATACCGTAGTCGATGACGTAACATTTTGTTATGTGTTGAAAGGGACTTGTTCACATATTTTTCTAATTTTTATTATTATTTTTTTTATTTTGTTATATGCCATTTTCAACAATTTCATCGAAAACAACAGAAACCCTCCAAATTATTCCATGGTTACCGTTGTTAACAGACCATTATATTTAATTAAATAATTGATTTGGGTTGGTATAATAAAGACTCAAAGAAAATAAAGATCACTCTGAAACTTCTTAACTTTTATAATTGGATGTTTTAAATATTGTAAAATGCGAAGTTGACAGTTCGCTGTGGTGTAATGGATATGGTGTCCTCCTTGCGATCGAGAGGTCGTGAGTTCGATCCCTACTTGGTGAGCGTTCGGAGGATCTTTCTGATAAGACACAAAGTACTGGTTCTACCCAGGAAACTGACTCGAACATGTCTAAATAAGCCTATGGCTTTCAACACAATCGAGCTAAAAATAAGAGTCGGAATTTAAACTAAATGCAAAGTTTGACGATTTCAATCAGGAGTTACACCATAATTTTTACAATATTTAAATATATTATATACATGTATTAAGTGTTTGTCATACGCATGTTCGAAAGTATATACTAGTTATATGCTAGTAATGATTCAAACACAACTTTAAATTTTGACTTATTTATAACTTAAGTTAACGATATAATAATATTTATTTATATGAATCCGGTATGCGTTCATACATAAAGGAAATTATCTTTACGCTATAATTACTTGTCATAATGGTTTAGCTCCTTCCTGCGTAGTTAACAGTGATTAATGACTCAGCGTTAGGAATTGCAAGTAACAATAGTGATGTACGTGGGAATTTGTAAATGTTGTATTATGCAGACAACTTCATAATCCAGCTATTGTTATGAATGTCCTTAGTCATTTTATAAACGCTGTTACACAATGAGACAAAGCCTTTTATAAAGAGCCCCCCCCCCCCCCCATAGTCCTTGATGACAAATATATACGCTTCAAAGTAGTAATACATGCGTTCTTGATATAAAATCTTACTTGAAGTGAAATCAGCAAATTTACTTACCTGAATGACGTTTCCTCACGCCACTTTTTGCGTGAGATGAATTCAAAAAATGATAACTTAACATGTGAAACACGATGTACGATGTACCAATTGCCTTTGTATCTTGTTTCAAAACTTCCTTTTAACACGAAAACCATCAATAACTCCTTTGTATTTTTGTGTCGCCTGACAAGGCGACATATAGGTGTTACTTTTGTCGGCGGCGGCGTCGGCGGCGGTGTTGCCGACGGCGGCGTCTCCTTGCGCTTGTCCTGCACATACCTCTTAGACTATTAAAGCTATCAACATGAATCTTCATAGATAGATAGATCTCATTGAGGGGAAGCGCAGTGCACAAGAACCGTTACTGTGCACCGCTTAATTTTGGAGTTATTGCCCTTTGTTTATTTTCATACTTATTTTTTGTACGGAGCATAACTTTAAGACTATGAAAGCTATCAACTTGAAACTTCATAGGTAGATAGATCTCATTGAGGAGAAGTGCAGTGCACAAGAACCGTTACTCTGCATCACATACGTTTTGAGTTATTGCCCTTTGTATATTTTCATACTTAATTATTGTCCAGAGCATAACTCTAAGACTATGAAAGCTATTAACTTAAAATGTCACAGGTAGATAGATTTCATTGAGGAGAAGTGCAATGCACAAGAACCGTTACTCTGCACCTCATACTTTTTGAATTATTGCCCTTTGTAAATTTTCATACTTATTTTTGTGTCGCATTTTTGGTTTTAATTAGTCTTTTCTTTGCAATTAGCCAGAGTGCAGTGCTTTTGAAAATTTCAATAAATCTGTTAAAAAAAGCAGTAACCTTAAGTGCTTCTTCATTTGGATTCACGTAAGCTATCCGGCGTCAGGCGACACATCTGACTCACGGTATAACATTTCTGAGGACAGTTTTATTGTTAACGAGACACTAGGTAACGTTTAGAGATCATATTTAAAGCTTTATTTTCAAAACAAAATCAGCTGCACTAAACCATTCTACAATACTACCACTACCACTTCTACCAATATTAACACTACTTCCACAACTAATACCATACTTTCTACCACTACTACTTTTGTTATTGCTACTTTAAATGCTACTTCTGCTACTATTGCTACAAAAACAACAGCAACAACAACAACAACAACAACTTAAACTACTACTACCACTACTACTACTACTACTACTGCTACTACTACTACTACTACTACTACTACTACTACTACTACTACTACTACTACTACTACTACTACTACTACTACTACTACTACTACTACTGCTAATACTTCTACCGCTCATACTACTACCGCTACTACTACTATCGCTAATACTTCTACCGCTAATACTACTACCGTTAATACTACTACAACTACCGCTACTACTACTACTACTACTACTACTACTACTACTACTACTACTACTACTACCGCTACTTCTACTACCGCTACTTCTACTACCGCTAATACTTCTACCGCTAATACTCCTACCGCTAATACTTCTACCGCTAATACTGCTACCGCTACCGCTAATACTACTACTACTGCTTCTACTTCTACCGCTAATACTTCTGCCGCTAATACTTCTTATGTGCTACTAGTAGTACTGCTACTGCTATCACTACCACCAACAGTACCACTTCAATCCCTATAACTTCTAGTGCCATCATCTCCACTACTACTATCACCGCCACCACCAGCGCCAAAACTTTAACAAATACGACCGCCACCACCGTCATTGAAAAGCGAAAACGCACGGATGGTTGTGTGAGTGATCAGCAGCGCAATCTTCTGTCCGAAATAATGATGAAGAGAAAGCATACGGACGGACAAACGAATATTTTAAGACACATATGTTTTTACTTTTGATCACGGATTTCATTACATCAGAATGCGCAATGTCAAAACACGGACACAAATAGTTGTTGGGGCTATTCATTATTGACTAAGCAAGCATCAACACTACCGGTATAAACAAATACAACAATGACTTGACTTTATCTGTTGAGCCCCATGATCGAATGTATGACCTCGTTTTGGTGATTTTCAATCTAGAGACAGTTATTTATAGGAATGACTTCAAATAATGTTAGATCGCCGTGTTATTGTGACACCTATAAATTACCTTTGATGTATGATAGGCCGTCAAATGACCTTGTGATTAATCTGAACGATACGTTTTGGGGATTTTTTTTATGTCGCGCCAACAACTTTATTTAAAAAAGAATTCACATTAAGCTAGAACATAACTTTTTTACAAAATGGTCTTTTAAAATTAACAAAATGAAAACTCAGTTACAAAAGCACATTCGAAATTAATCAATGAGCTATCAATAGCAACAACAACAACAAACACAGCATCAACAACAACAACAAACATCAACAACAAACAAACAGAGCAAAGTAACACAAAACAGCAGCATCAGTAATTCAGTATCACCCATGTCTACTGATTCGCTCAATTTTAGCAACACCATACTGTATAGTTATATTACTAACTCGATTACAACTTCTAAGAATGTCATGTACATTTTGTGCACGTATACTTCAGTTTTCATCTAATCTAATTGTTGGGATCCCAGCATGCTGATATGCGTGGTATTTCCTGTTCACTGTCTGATCTAAGCGAATACAAAACCGTACGGCAATTATGTAAGTCCATCACACGAAAAGAAAATCCCGCAAACACGTCAAACAGTGAAGTAAGCGACCTTCAGACTTGTTGGAACTTTGTTTCATCTCGTAATTGCAAGCTGTTAAGTCGTGATTTCCGTTGTAATAGTGAGTTATTAATTTGTTTTTATGAGTTTTAAGTCATAATACTGATATTAGTCAAATTACTTATCTGGTACAAGGAAGATTCCATAAATATTAACAGATTTTTCAAAGCCCAATCATGCGCGAACCTATGTTTTCTACGTGTATATGAATACTTACATTGTATGTTACTGAGTCAGTGCACATGGCTTGAACCCATTTTTTGCCGTAGTTGATGACGAATACTTGAACCCCCCATGTAGGGATCGAACTTTGAGCCTTTATACAGCAAGGCGGGTACTGCTCGTATATTTACTCTTTACCCGCGAGGTACGGATCGAACTTTGGACCTTCAAATAGCGATGCGGATCATACTAACATGCTACGACAGGCTGTCCGGCTAGCGCATTGGTTGGCAGGTCCCGAGTTTGGTTGTTGGTCACAATACCGGACAGGTGGGTTTTCCTCCGGGTACTCCGGCTCCCCTCTCCCTCCCCCACAGCGCAACGCCACACCAAAATTGAAGACTTTTCAGTAAAAATAAATAGCTGGAAATATGATTCAAATTCCTCCCAACTTTCGATGAATCTAGTAAGTAAATTAGGCAGGAGTGCTGGGACGCACTCTGTGTCCTCACATGCATGTAATGCAGCTTCGGCGCGAAGGATCGCTATACTTGTGCATAAAATAAACTTCTTTCAATGACAAGTCGCTAAACACCCAATATATTGTTTTCTAACCGAATACGTGTATACCTACCGTACATTTATTTTAGTGCAGATATCTACACCGGCATGTTTTCATGTTCGGAATGCTAATAAAAACATGCCTCTGGAATGCCCGTGATTGACTGCTTCATTGATACGCGCCGCATTTCTTGTTAATTATTGAACAATCTTAACGATGGCTGCGATTGTACGGCCTTGAAGGTCGAATACTTGAAATGCCATGTTGAAAACATCCCTCTAGGTAATAATTCTTTGTAATGTAAACATACAGACATGCGGGGTATTTCTGTCATGGAGGTATGAACCTGAGTAAAGATTACATTGAGCAATTGTCATGCCAATTCTTTTTATGTAATATTGAATTACATGTATAAACCTTCAGATACCTTCAGAAAATAATAACGTTTTTGCTGCGTTTCATTGTCATTTAACGCACATGGAATATCTTAAAATTTAGATGACAAGTTGAATGTTGACAATTGACTAGCGTGGCTCACAAAATCGCAAACGCAATTTATCTCTTGTCATCTGTATGTCAACGCTTATGTTACAGGGACTTCTTCACAGATTTTCGCATTTTTTGAAGTATGCTATTAAATGTCTTAACTTTACAGATTTCAGCATCGGTCCTAAAACGCTATCGCCTTAACCACTCGGCCATCCGACTTCTTCATTTAACTGTGCATTATTTACTCTATGTAAGTGTTCCACGTGATGTCAACAGATTCAACGAAAACAACAGAAACACTCCAAATTATTTCATCGTTTAGCGTTACAAACGCTTTATAATTTTATCAATTTTATCTGATGATTATTCTAAAACGAAGTGGTTTCTAGGTCCGTAGTGTTATTTTCCTCGTATTCACTGTTCTTTTTATTGGGAATCGGTGACATAAAGTTGAAAAATTGTCAATTTGTCAATCTGTGAACAGGTCCCATTAATATCACGATATATTGTACAAGGTCAAAATTTAGATTAGAGTCATGTCTTATAATAACAGTATGAGTCGCATACATAGACAACAACTCGTTGAAATAACCGTATATAATATATTCCGCATGCATGTACAATTAACTATAAACTATTATTAAACTGTAATATTATATTTGCTAAACAAACTGTGTTTCTTGCGTGTTCAGGTTTTCATGACATGTTTAGGAATCGTACAACATTGGAACCAAATATTAAACGTGCGTAGGTTAGAACTCGTAATATGTTTTGAAGTCGCGAATTTTATTACACGAAATCGTGCATTCGGCAAGTGAACATCTGGTTAGTCATTAATGATGGTGGTGTTGATGGTGGTGGTGATAATGATGGTGGTGGTCGTGCTGGCGTAGCTGATAATTATTGTCATGATGCTTATATTGATGGTAGTACTGGTGGTAGTGGTGGTGATGATGATGATGATGATGATAATGATGATGCTATAAATGTGGATAAAGATAATAGGGATTATGATGAAGATGTTGATGTTGAAGAAGAAGAAGAAGATGATGATGACGATGATGATGATTATGATGATCATGATCATGGCGAACGTTTTCAGGGATTTCAATTGACGCAGAATCCTGCTTTTTGACGCAAGCATACTGCAATTTTCTAAGTTTTGACTCGAGCAATTTCTCTGCCTTGCATCATTTTGATGCACTTATTAGAATTTTTTTTTTTTTATAACACTTATTGTGGTTTTGCAACGTTATTAACCTTTATTAAACATGTATTCAGAAACAAAAATCCTGTGACTTCAGCATTTTGACCATTAAATTCTTCATTTTGATCTCTCTTATTTTCAAGCCAGGGGTCACAGAAATGTTTCTTGGGAGTATCTGTGCCAAAATTGCTCAAATGATTGTGGTCCACTTGCTAAAATGGCCGTTAGAGCTAATCAGGTCCTTTCCTTTCCGACACTTCTCACTTCATCCAGTGGAGCATTACAGCTTACAGGTCCTCTTGTCCTCTTGTTATTCTTTGTAACTTAATGAAGGTTAATACATATGATACATTTGAAAATATGAAGCCTTTTGTTTAAACTCAGATTTGTCTTAAGCGGCGTTTATTTAATGATTAAGCATTTCAAGAGCTGACACTTTTAGTAAATCCCCCTCTACTGTTTCTATATCGGGGAAAAAACCATAAGGGACTTATTCATTTGAAGTGCGTTATAAAACCAATTGTTCGTACCAGATGGAACATATTTCACATTCTTTGTAGTTTCATAATTATTCCAACGTATGAGTAATGTGGGTGGTAGTAGTAATAAAAATAGCGGTCGTTGTAGTTGTGGTATTGGTAGTAATGGTAATGGTAGTGGTAGCGATGGTGGTGGTAGAAGTAGTAGTGGTAGTAGTTGTAGTAGTAGTAGTGGTAGTAGTGGTTGTGGTAGTCGTATTATTGGTAGCGGCAGTGGTGTTGGTGTTGGTTTTGGTGGTGGTGGTAGTGGTGGTGGCGGTGGTAGTGGTGGTGGTGGTGGTGGTGGTGTGCGCACAGTTTAATCCGGGACGACATTTTTCTCCTACAGTGGATTTATGATATAGAAGAGACTTCCTTGAAACAGAAAATACGATAAAAGTGGAAAGTGTCGTCCTGGATTAGCACATGCATTGAGCCCGGGTTTCCCACGACACGCCTCATTTTATCACTACGACATTGATATACGAACAGCAACTGGACACGGTGTGTCTGTCTATACTAGTATTAGTTAGGGCAGCGCTTCATTACTTTAGTATATCGCTAGTATACCATTGAACGCGAGTTTGACTTAAATGAGTCACACATGGAAATGATCATGCATGGATACAATCTGCTTCATTAAATTTTGATGACCGCAGGTGTTGACAACCCGCCGCTCGCTAGATGTGTGGTTTACACAGGTTCATAATCATAGTGTATTGCAGAATAATTTTCGATTTTGAGTTGTTTATCTGTAACTTAAGAACGATTTTGAGTTCTGGCGCGTAAGAATTAAACTGCGAGGGCGTTAGATATGTCGGTTTAATATACGCGCAAAATCGTATATTTACAGAAAAACAAAGCGAAAAGTATTTCGATTCTAACGTGACCTGACAACATATTCTGCAAATACAATGCGAACTATATTTTACAGTTACGAAACTACTTTTACTTCTTTTATTGGCAATTCTACAACGGAATTGTTTCTTCCTTGTCTATAGAAAACTCTGCGTTTGTGATGTTACAATGGTAATTAAACTCTAGATTTACATGGATTGAGGATAGTTGAAGGACACGTACTGTTTTTTCGACCACAAATCCTGTTCAAGAGCTATTCTGGGAAAGTAGAACATAGAAGATGCTTACCCAGCGTTGAATGATTATACGATACCCGTTGAGTTCGCATAACCGTTTCGCTCCACGTATTTCGGATAGGTCCATTAAGCCGGATACACTAGTAACACTATTAGTATAATGTAACACTCATACTCTGTATGATGACTCATTACTGTGACTTATCCGACCCTCGGTTCATCGAAATGAGCCACTTAGTTCAAACGACTCTTGCAGAGGCGTAACTCAGCATGCATGCACGGTTGTCTGTGTGCACGGGCGTATGAGGCCTGACACGTGCATATCAGAGTGGAAAAAACTTAACAGTGGTTATAAATCATAACACGAGAAATAGAAAGTGCAAAAACATGAAAAATAAACCAAATCGATGGGTAAAGGAATATTATCAGGATTACTAGTATTATTCCTTTGATCTGACAGCAATGGGTACTTTTTGCATTTATGTATTTTAATTTGACTAAGTAAACCTGATGGTTTTGTAATTTAGTACAGAATCAACGAGATTTTGTCTTTCTTTTATTTTCTATCACGTACCAACAATATATGCCGTGTGTTCGTTGCTATACAATTTTATATGGGACTAAATATTTCAAGCACACATACTCGTACACTATGTACGGGAAAACTCCCAATGCAATGTCACTGTAACCCCATGGTCCAGGGCCCATGCTCGTACACTATGTACGGGAAGACTCCCAAATGCAATGTCACTGTAACCCCATGGTCCAGGGCCCATGTCCAAAAAGCTCCTTTGTGAAAACTTAAGAATATTTCTTAAAATTCCTTAAAATTCCTTAAATCAGTGGCTGGTTAATTAAAACATTTGTTTTATATTGAAATGTTTTACTCTGGTAAAGAATCAACCCGTGTTTCCATATTTCAAATATAAAATATTGATTTAGTTTTTGCTTAAATATGACTTAAGTTATGATATTCCTTAGGAGCTTTGTGGATATGGTCCCTGGTCTGGGGCCGAATTCACAAAGCTCCTTAGGGAAAACATCAGTTATTTTCGTAAATTCATAAAATTCCTCAAGTCTGTGGCTGTTTCATGCATGGGTCATCTTGCATTAAAATGTTTCAAACTGGTTAATATTGCTGAGACATTTCATATTTCAACCTATTGTAAACAGGAATCATTGGATTTCTCATCGAAAATCAGGGTCCATATTCCAGAAATATCTTAAGTGTTTCTTAAAATATTTTCACTTAAGTTAAAATTTCAAAATGTTATATTTTAAAAACTACATAATTTACTTAAATGTTTATGTGAAAAAACAATAATACTATAGGTGATAATTAATAAACATAAAGCACAAAGCACTGTACAAAGGAAATAAACAGTTAAACAAAATGTTGATTTTAAAGCAAAGAATAAGATATTACTTAAGATGTTTATGGAATACGACCCCTGACCTGAAATTCTCAGTTATTTTTAACTTAAGTTAAGATTTCCCTTAGGAGCTTTGTGAATACCAGCCCTGAAGGGATTGTACTGCGCGAACCGGGTAAATTTATTTAATAGTCTCTTGTTTACCTGTATGACGAATACATGTATATCCAAACGGGGATTTATTTTCCGTTATTAGTAAAGACTATTGGCGAATATATCCTAATGGGGATTTTCGCGAAGTAAGAACTATTAAATTGGTTGTCCGCATGTGTTCAATCTAATACTGTTGAAGTATGTAGACACCCGCCTTTGAACTTCAGAGCAGATGGACTTTTAAGTAAGGATAAACCTCGTTGGTGTCCGTCGGCACTTTTTGGTTTTGAATACCGGATTGAGGTCGGGATATCGTAAGGGGAATAGGATCGCTGCATTAGCGGATGAGTAATAACATAATATAGTTGTACTAGTAATAAAATAGTGATAACATTAACAATAATATGAAGTATTTTACACACTATAAATGTGGTTGCCACTCCAATATTTTTATTATCCATGGTTACAATGCATTAGGTGATGACAGGTACAACACAATAATTGTAACTATAATATAAAAGCATTTCACACCAAAGATATGCGGCTACCACACCGATATTTTATACCCTTCGTATCGGTGGTAGCCACGCAGGAAACGTGCATTTCCTCCGGGTACTCTCATGCGCGGATCGGTAGTAGCCACGCAGGAAACGTGCATTTCCTTCGGGTGCTCCCAGGCGCGGCTACATGATTATGAGTTAGAGGGGCGGAAATATTCAATAACCGCTAACAAACTAATATTGGTCTATCTTACATGTTAGGATATAAATATGAACGGTGCATTATCATCACAAAGAAAACATTTAACGAAAATACCACAGAACAGGGTTGAAAATGCAATATATTGACTGAATAACACATTATTGGTAACGAAATACATATGTTTCAGTTATTGTTATGTTTAAAAATCGAATGCTGGAGAACTTTAGAGGGGGCTTCCGCCTCTAAATGTCTAACATTTCGGTGACTAACAATGCTCATTAGGTATGTGAAGGGGATACACCGAGGTCACCACGTTATGCTGCTTCGTATTATCATCTTTTACATAATTATATATAGCGCGAAATAATCCAAAAACAAATAACCGAGTCCATATTCGTAGCGTTGGGTACGGTGGCATAGATGTGACATGTGCATGTTTTTATTTATGTCGTTCCCACGACATATTAAGTCGTGGGAACGAGATCTTATCTCGTGGGAACGAGATCTTATCTCGTGGGAACGACATAATTATGTCGTGGTAACGACATATTAAGTCGTGGGAACGAGATAATTAACTTGTGGTAACGACATATTAAGTCGTGGGAACGAGATCTTTTCTCGTGGGAACGACATAAATAACTCGTGGGAACGACATATTAAGTCGTGGGAACGAGATAATTAACTCGTGGTAACGACATATTTAACCAATCAGAATACACGTTGTTTAAAAGCATGTTTCAAAATGTCTGATACAAGGAACGCTTACATAAATATCGCATTTCAATGCTGAATTAAGATATAATTATTTTTTTTTCTTCTGCGAGAGCAAGATGGAATTTGATTGGTTCATTGAGTCGTTCCCTCGACAAAATATCTCGTTCCCACGACATAATTATGTCGTTCCCACGAGATAAGATCTCGTTCCCACGAGATAAGATCTCATTCCCACGACTTAATATGTCGCTCCCACGACATAATTATGTCGTTCCCACGAGATACGATCTCGTTCCCACGAGATAAGATCTCGTTCCCACGACTTAATTTTCTGTTCTTCTGCGAGAGCAAGATGGAATTTGATTGGTTCATTAAGTCGTTCCCTCGACAAAATATCTCGTTCCCACGACATAATTATGTCGTTCTTACGAGATAAAATCTCGTTCCCACGAGATAAGATCTCGTTCCCACGACTTAATATGACGTTCCCACGACTTAATTATGTCGTTCCCACGAGATAAGATCTCGTTCCCACGAGATAAGATCTCGTTCCCACGACTTAATATGTCGTTCCCACGACATAATTATGTCGTTCCCACGAGATACGATCTCGTTCCCACGAGATAAGATCTCGTTCCCACGACTTAACATGTCGTGGGAACGACATAAATAAAAACATGCACATGTCACATCTATGCCACCGTAGTTGGGTGTTTTGACAAAACAATACCGTTAGGTCTCAGTGGTGCAATTGAAGCTGTATCCGCCTTGCGATCGGGAGGTCATGAGTTCGATCCCTACTCGGGGAGCGTTCGAATGATCTTTCTCGAACGACACCAAGTTCTGGTTCTATACTGGTTCTAACCATGAAACGGACTCGAGAGTGTTTCAATAAGCCTCAGGATTCGACACAATCAAGCTAAAATAAAGAAGTCTAAACTACACAAACACAATATAAATTTTGCCCTGTAGCCGATTCGTGGTCTGTTGGTGACATACTGGATATACAGTATCTGCAATGGCATTTTCGGCGAGAATCGCGCTGCGCTCCATAAAATTTAAACAAACGCATGATGCGCGCCTTCATCTATTTCGGTTAAAAGTACATCAGAAATGAAATAACGGGTGGGCGGGGTATAAAGGAAGGAGGTATGAAAATACATGTTTGATCGATGTAAAGTACCAACTCCAAATATACAGAAGACTTGGCAAACACTTGTTTAAAATTTTTCCGCTAAAAGTAGTCCACGGAGTGGGTCATGTAAACAAACAACGCCCCACATATTTGCGGATATTTTAGGCGATATTTGCATTGCAGTCGCCCGGGTGTTTGTTTAGATGTCAACTGGGCTCCACCCCCGCGATTATTGTTCGCCTTTTAAGTTCTAAAATGTTATTAACAATTTGTGAGTACCGTCTGGAATTTAACCTTATAAGACGATACAAATTCCTTACATTATTTAAAAGTGTATTACTATTTTCCATGAATTAAATAATTTGCTAAACTCGCACGCTGTATACATGTATTTATTTGCGTGCCTTATCTTCTGTACGTCTTTAAGGGTAAAACGATTGTAATTATTCTAAAGTCAAATTGACCTGACGCTAGTGAACGCCTACTAACCTTAACGCTTAAAATTTATTCCTATAGTAATTCCTCGTTTGGATAGTTATGACGTTTTGACGTCTTTGTTGATAAGCATTTTCATGGTAACTGAATTTTTAGCGAACTAGATCTATATGGAATGAATACGATTCTAATACGGGAACAAATATATTCGTAGTAATGCATTTATCTAAGCATTCATTTGTTCATTCATTAAGGTCAGTGTCAGGTTAATATTTTCGCGCTGTACTTTCAGTGCTCGATACAGAGTACATCGCGAATAATGGGACGTAACCATTGTTTGTTTGAGAACATTTGCTTGACGTATTAGTCTCCCTTGTATTTGTTAATACGCAAACCACTCTCCATCAAAGCACTGTAAGCACTTTAATTGGAATATTACGCGGACATGTCAACGTTATCTAATGGAAATAATGACAAATACACTTAACGCGATAATTGCTTTTATTTATAAAAACCTTGACCTCCCAAAACAACAACAAAAAACAACAAAAACAAAACAAAAAACAACAACAATAAAATCAAACAACAACACAACACACAACAACAAGAAAACAGCAAGTACACCGACATGTATATAAATAATGTATAAATATACTGATTCGTTTGTGTTTATGAAATTCGTTTTAGCCAGTTGTTTTATACATCTACCGTTGATATGCCACTTTAAAGGCACGTGGACATTGTTACGAGGACGCAGTAATATTACATTTTTTACAGGACAAGCAAATTGTACCGGACTCAAACCCGGGACCTCTCGCTTACAAAACGTCCTGACCAAGTGCATACCGTCAAAAATTGAGAGGACTTAGTGGTTTGCATAAAAATAATAATTTATTATATATACAATGTATTTAGTATATAGGTAGCCTTTATAGATGCTAAACGATTATTCAAAGCATACCCCAACTAAACGATTATTCAAAGCATACCCCGATTTATGCTTGGAATTTTCAAGCATATGCTATATTTTTAAGACCCATCTTAAGGATTTTCTTTCGCGAAATAGACAAAAATGTAAATATTTGTTCTTGAGTCTAGGTCTAGTCTTTGTTGTAAGTCTAAGAATGGATGAAGAATGGGTTGGTGAACACGGTCATACGAGCGTTGTTAACACCCGTTTGAAAACATCTATCACCATTGCATCGTGACAAAAATATTTCTCGTTCGTAAATAAACGCAACCCGTGATATTGGGAGTAAATGAGTTCTTAGAAAAACATAATTTAATTACTTCATACCATTAATTTATGTGTATTGTTCCCTGTTGTTTTTATTTTGCTCGAGGTAATTACTACAGACGAGTGTGCTTTTACGACAAACTTCCGATTTATTTGTAAAATATATTGTGTTTCATTATTACACATGAAACGAAACAACTGGCACAATTTAATTGGTTAAAAGCAAAAGAAATTATGATGCTGTTTTTTTTTCTACGGCAGCAAATTCTCAGGCGATGGTTCATGGCCGTTTTTAATTGTTGACATTGGTTAGGCTGTATTGCTTAAAATAAGACAAATATGCTTGGGACAAGTGTTCTCCTAAAAAGTGGTAATACGTTCGAAAACAATGTCGGAAGCCATGGCGTTCTATAAGGTCACATTACATTAAATAAATAAGTCATGTAGTGCTGTACTCTCTAAATAAATCAACAAATAAAGACATGTTTTTAGGTTAAGACACTTGCTTTGATATTCTTTTTTGGAGATGTTGGTAGGGTAAGCATTGGTGTGCACTAATAAATCACTGATATGTTTTAAGATTGGAGACTACAGTATGACGCTTGCGCTGAGGCGGGTTACATTCCACTAGAAAGTAGCCGGTAAAAAGATGGTGATAAAACAGTCCACTTTGTTTAGTGTCGAATTCTTTCTTACATATTACATGACATACCATTTTTATTGCTTAAATCAATTCAGCTTAGAATGCTCTTTAAGAAAAGGCATGGCTATGAGGGTCCCTATGTTCAAAATGTTGCATTTAATTTTGGTTAAATTTATCGCTTTTACATTAAATTACATAAGGATTGGAATCAGTATATTGTAACCTAAATGCCTATTCGCGGTGATTACAAATCTATACTATGGTTGCACGGTGTTACACTTCAAGACAAAAAGACACAATACAAACGAGACACACGCGAGCACACGTACACACCGACACAAAACTCAACCCAACAGTGCGATGATCGAAATGATGATGAATAAACGACGGCACGCTAGTGATTATTATACAACAACAACAGCAGCAGCAGCAGCAACAACACCAATAACAGTTTGTGGTGTTGTCACTGCCGCAGCATTGAGTTACAGTAAGAAAGTCAGTAATCAAGGCAGACGAAGTACCCACGCAATCTTCTGATTTGTATTCTTATACAACACTGAGGATAAATCGATGGAAATTAATTCTGCAACTTTCGACGACAGAAGGATAATTGTCGATGTAAATCACGCCCATAAAGGCCTGTCACACACTTATGTTAAAAGCAAATTATGCTGCTGCAACGATTTCTTCAATTCGAAGACTATTATTTTGCAGTACATTTCCGACGTTTTCTTATAAAATTTACATGCAATTATAATGCATTTCAATGTAAGTGCAATTAGAATAGATTGTACTAAATGCAACGTTCGCCAGGAAAGGCCTCTTTAAAAGTTTGTTTTTTTGATTGTTGTGTAGTTAAAGAATGCAAACGAAACACCAAATATTAACCGTTTTCATGTTGTTATTGTTTCATTATAGATCGCCATATTACACGGATTTATATTCTCTTGATTTCTCCCACATGACAGAAACAGGAGTACTTGCGGTCCAATGTGCGTAAAAAAACCCACAACAAAATAACAACAACAACAACAACTACTACTACAACAAAACTCACTAGCAACTAGAAAAAAGTGAAATAATCAGTATTTGATCTTTCTAGAGTAAGACACATATTTTCTGGTTAATATGCATCAGGCATTATACTTATTTCAATTTTATGTCCGCCATTTCGATTCTTTCTTGGCATTCTGGTATCTATTTGCATGTGACTTCCGGTGTAATTACCGGTCAAGTGGCGGCTGGGCTACATTCCTGGCCCCATGGTCACAAAACAAAACTAGTCAGATTTGGGGGTTTAAGATGAACTTGAGCTAGATATTTCAGATTTAATCTCAAACATGGCGTTAACAAAAATATCTGGGTCATTGTAACATGCTTGTCAAAGACTTGTTATAATTAGCTCGACTATTTAAGGAATAGGTGAGCTTTCCTACTCGCACCGGCGTCGGCGTCGGAGTCGGCGTCCGCATCTGAAGTGGTTAAAGTTTTTTATTCAAAAGTCTTGTAAATTCAAAACTACTTTAGTTATTCATTTGAAACTTGAAACTAACCTTTGTCATCAACTCCAGTATTAGGGACAATATTCCATATAACTCTGTTTCGTATTTTGACAGAGTTATGCCCTTTTTTTTACATAGATGTTTTGGTTAAAGTTTATATTCAAAAGTTTTGTAACTGCAGAACTACATAAGTTATTCACTTGGAATATACCTTTGTCATCAGCTCCAGTATCAGAGGCAACATTCCCTATGACTCTGTTTTGTATTTTGACAAAGTTATGCTCCTTTTTCTCATAGATTTCTCTTTAAAGATTAACGGTATATTCAAAAGTCTTATAACTTCAAAACTACAAAAGATATTCACCTGAAACTTGGCCTGCACCTTTGTCATCAGCTGCAGTGTAAGGGGCAATATTCCCCATAACTCCCCATGTTTGGTACCTTGATCAATTTCTTCCCCCTTTTCGTTTAGATTTTGTGGTTGTAGTTTATATTGTAAAAAAAACTACATAGCTAATGCACTTGAAACTTGGAATATGTCTTTGCCATCAAGTCCAGCATCAGGATTGACAATCTGCATAACTCTATTTTGTATTTATACAGAGGTATGTCCACTTCTTACATAGATTTTATGGTTAACGTTTTTATTCCAAAATCTTAAAATTTAGAATCTATATTAAGTTTTCACTTAAAAGTATTGTATTTTAACAAATGTATGCCCCTTCCACTTTCCAAAATATGTACCAACTGACATACTTAGAATTGTCGAGCGCGCAGTCCTCTTACAGCTCTTGTTATATTATGTAATTAAGAACTTCTCTCAATGCTAATTTACACTGTGACGTAATGATTATAAGCAAAACCCTTCACACATTCGTGTTATTTTATGAATACAAAGAGCTGTTCGAAAACAAAATAGTTTTAAGCTCGACTATTTGAAGAATATGTAAGCTTTTCTACTCGCCCCGTCATCGGCGTCCTTGTCTGACCTTGGTTAAAATTTATATTCAAAAGTCCTGTAACTTCAAAACTACATAAATTATTCACACGAAACTTATAATATACCTTTGTCATTTAATTCAGCATCAGGTGCATCATTTCTCATAACTCAGTTTTGTATTTTGAAATAGTTATGTCCCCTTTTCACACAAATTTTCTTTTTAAAAGTTTTATAACTTGAAAACTACATAAATTATTCAGTTGCAACTTGGAATGTACTTTTGTCATCAACTCCAACATCAAGTGCAACATTCCCCATAACTATGTATAATTTGACAGAGCCGTGCCCCTTTTTCACATATATTGTCTGGTTATAGTTTATATTCAAACGCCTTATAACTTGAAAACTTTATAAGTTATTCACTTGAAACTTGGAATATACCTTTGTCATGATCTCCAACATCAAGTGCGGGATTCCACATTACTCTGTTTTGTATTTTGACAGAGTTATTCCCCTTGTTCACATATATTTTCTGGTTTAAGTTTAAATTCAAAAGTCTTAGAATTTCAAAACTAGACACGCTATTCGCTTTTAACTTGTAATGTACCTTTGTCACCGATTCCTAGAGCAACATTCCCCATAACTCGGATTTGTATTTGGCATAGTTATGTCCCTTTTCAGATTTAAGTTTTTCTTCAAAAGTTGTATAACTTCAAAACTTGATTGGTTATTCACTTGAAACTTGGAATACACCTTTGTCATCAATAACAGCATCATGTGCCATAATCCAAATCCACATAACCCTGTTTTTTATTTTGACAGAGTTAGGCCCCCTTTTCACATAGATTTTCAGTGTAAAGTTTTTTTTAAAGTCTTATAATTTCTTATCTACATAAGGCATTCATTTGAAACTTGGAATGCACCATTGCAATCAACTTCAGCATCAGGTGCAACAATCCCCATAACTGTGTTTTGTATTTTGTATGCTACTTTACGGGCTTTGACAAGTTAAATTTTAATGTTCTTGACAGTTCCTATGGCTTGTTGTATGTCATTTCGGATAATATACCTTTCGGACTTTTTTTCCAGTCGTTGGCATCGGTGCTTCAAAGTTTATAACAATTATTAATATGACGTGATTAAAATGTAATCTCACATCTGGTATATCTCCGGTCATGTAGTTTCCCGACAACTTTTGAAATGCTGATTTTAATTTTCTTGAAATTCGAATAATTATTTCGTTCCGCCATTTTAATTCATCACGTGGTCAAAATGTTATCTAATTTCTGGTATAATTCCGATAATGTGATCGGCGGATTCTTTTCCGTTTATGTGATTTTAAAATGTGTGTAGCATATGTATATGTGTACTCA
Organism: Congeria kusceri; assembly: GCA_027627225.1. Classification (NCBI taxonomy): domain Eukaryota; kingdom Metazoa; phylum Mollusca; class Bivalvia; order Myida; family Dreissenidae; genus Congeria; species Congeria kusceri. The sequence continues at coordinate 40,164,541 of CM051029.1, read as the reverse complement.
TACAAACATCCATGCATCCATGCATGCATCCATCCATGCATCCATCCATCCATCCATCTCCGTCTCCGTGGCCTAGTGGTTAGGGCGTTTGCCTACGGAGCGGGAGGTCGAGTCTCGCACAGAGCTTGTTCTGATATGACCAGTTGCCTACACAGTAGGTAGTTAAATCGAAGGGTGCCGATTGCCTTCCTGCCTAGCTCCGGCATATTGGATAGGAATCGGGAGTAAGTATGTTCGTCTGTAAAGATGTCTCATACGTCAAAACTGGCTGCTCCTAAATCGCGAGGGGTGACACTATTATAAACAAGCACGTTACTTTTACATGCACACGCACACGCATACATATATACATGCACGCATGCACACTCACACGCATACATATATACAAATTAACCGATCCATTTGTTGATTGATTTGACTGATTGATTCATTTCATGCCTTGTAGCAGTTGGTGGAATAAATTTAAAAAATAACAAATTGTAAACATGGTAGTGGTTTTATTATGGACATGAGTTCAAACAATGTTGAAATATACATGTATTCAGAAACATGAACAATGCACTTATGAAATGAGCTGGAAACTATGGAAACGCCGCCACACAATTTTCACAAAACTATATCCATACTTCGATTTCCTTGGGCACTATGCATAAAGTGTCTTATGTGTAGTTTTGTTCTTACCCATAAAAACAACGTAATTTATTCATGGACATTCTATAACATGTATTTTGAAAATCGATAAGACCATACAAATATGGTTATATGTTTACCGTCCGCATGATTTTTCGAAACCTACCACCCAGGCAGGAAAAAAACAACACTGAGTCGATAAAAGAACATTTTCCTTTCACAACTTATTCATGGCAGTAATACAAGCTTAAGCAAATGTTAGCTTGCAAAACTGTAATATATCATCTCCTTATTGGGAACCTATTTTAATACAGTATTTTAACTGTGAATATTGATTAGTTCCACTTGTTTTTACATACTGGTAAAAACACCTTTTCCAAATTTGTTATACGCTTTCCAACTTGATTTTTCACATTGTCAAAATGGTTTGTTTTTTCGTTCAGTCATTCAAAAATCTACCAGCCTGAGGACGCTTAACAAAGACTCAAATTGGTATGGCCTAATATTGTTGACTACCGGGTATATGCTGTGCATGTTGAAAGTATGAACTGAAAATATGTTTTGCATGTATAATTTGACAAATTTATCTGCTTAAGTCTACTGCAACTATTTGCACTTTGTGCTTAAAGCCGCAGTCTATAGAATATAATTTAATACATCTTAAATTGGCATTCGTTGTAATGAACGTGAATAACGTTTATTCGTCTGAAAACTGTTTCTTATTTACGAAAAGCATTTATAATGTCTATGTTCGAAAACGCTTGGTACGAACTTAATATACACTTATGTACATGCTGATATACTCCAGAGGCATCACCAGCTTTCGCATACAGAAACTTTACGATAAAAATGTTATCAAAACGTTATTATTTTACCGGTTTCAATGCGGTTATTTGTAGTTTGACCGGTAAGATGTCCATAAGAAACTAGTTCTGCCAAGTTTAGATTTTATTACATGTTTATGGACTGCTGCTTTAAAACAAAATCAGCTTAATAAGCTTTGCAATTATTATGGTTTCTGAAAAGACACTCATTTATTAAGGCGTATCGTGGGAAATCCAGGCTTAATGCACGAGCGTAAAGTGTCCGCACAGGTTATTCCGGGACGACACGTTCCGCTTTTATGGTATTTTTTGCTTCAATGAAGTCTCTTCTAAACATAAATCCACCGTAGGCGGAATGTGTCGTCCCGGATCAGCCTGGGCGGATTGCACAGGCTAATCCGGGACGACACTTTACGCACATGCATTAAGCCCGGGTTTCCCACGACACGCCTCATTTCTTTTATTTTTTTCTATTTTCTTAACGCAGTTATATAAGCAGAAAGCACTAAATTAACGTCCTTGACGTTGTACACATGTATAAATAAAGATTATTGATGTATTAATTTACTAGGATCGATTGATATATTTTTTCGTTCCAATAATATTGTTTTCCTAAAGGTTTCTTTTGATTATTTAAGTAATTTTCTGTTTCAAAATTGCATGCCAAATTGCTATTTTTCTCAACATATATACTTTAAGTTTATCTTTCATCAGAAGTATGAAGCCTTTTAAAAAGGGCATTCAAACAGTACTATAATATAATAGCACCAACAACAAAACATAGCTAAAAACAGCAAAACTAACAACATTTTTTCGCTCAATAACTATAGAACAACCGCGACTGTTGGGCAAAAACGTTACATGTATTATTTACTAAATAAACTGGACGTATACACAAAAACTCTACCGCCTCGAAAAAGGGAAGCGTAATAACAAGTCATGTAAATATGTATGAAACATATTAAATAGTGCACAAAACGTTGAGATATCATTGTATGCATATAGTGGCTGTTCCTTGGATTCCTTTAAGGCAGGATTTTAGTTGACAAAAGGAATTTTGGCTTCAAGTGTGAGGTTCGGGCGCCCGGAAACCGGTTTAAATGCTTTGCATTGACCGTTCCAAGGCGGTGACCCCAGTTTTATTCATGTGTGTTTTGCGTTTGTCATTTGTTTTTGTAATGCGCTGTTTAGTTTTTTGGCAACTGATCACTTGCCATAAATAAAGGACCTCGGGATGCCAATAAGAGTTCTCTCCTGCTGTCGCAACTGGAGTTTGGTTTTGTTTATAGTCATTAAGGAGGTTGTCTTGTAATTTAATTACCTGCGTATACAGTAGTAGATAAGAGACATTGGTCGTATTCACAAAGCTCCTAATAGAAATCTTAATTTAAGTTGTAATTTAGTGAACATTTCATATGATATTTTCTATGTAATAGAAAATGATAACCGTTTATACAATATAAGCAATACTTACTTGTTTTAAAGATATTCAAAATACATAATTAGAGGCGTGTCGTGGGAAAGCCGGGCTTAATGCATGTAGTGTAAATTGTCGTCCCGGATTAGCCTGTGTAGTCCGCACAGGCTGATCCGGGACGTCATCTTCGCCTACAGTGGATTTATGTTTAGAAGAGACTTCATTGAAACAGAAAATTCCATAAAAGCGGAAAGTGTCGTCCACTTTACTTCGTATTGCAGCTGTCGTTGTACAGAAATCATTGGATTTCACATAGAAAATTTGATCTGAAATGTTCACTTAAGTACAACTTGAGTTAAGATTTCCCTTAGGAGCTTTGTGAATACCGGCCCAGGGCCCATATCCGCACAGCTCCTTAGGGAAAACTTAAGTAGATATCTTCAGTTAATAAAATTCCTTAAATATCTGGCTGATCTGGCTGTCTTTTTACATGAAAATGTTTTAAACTAGTAAATATTGCTTAGATGGTTGGTATTAATTCCTTCTGTAAACAAAAATCACTGGATTTCACGTAGAAATTTGTATCTAAAATGTTCACGTAAGTACAATTTAGGATAAGATTTCCATTAGGAGCTTTGTGAATATACCGGCCCTGAGCACTTTTTAAGACCACCACCTTGAATTTACTAGAATAACAGTTTCATGCAAAAAATGTTAGCAATTATGATTGTTTTAATACACGGTATAGTTGGTATTGATGGTTGCTCTGAAGCATATACTCGACTCCGGTTATTTGTATTGTTTGGAAGATCAAGCATTGTTGTAGGTCATCAATGACAGTGGCATGCACATGTAGCAATATGTTTACAGATCGATTGCTTTGGTGAACAACTTAAAAATATACCGGTATTCTAAAGTAGTTGGCACAGGGGTCATATTCCAGAAACATCTTAAGTGAAATCTTAACCTCAGCCTTAAAATAGTCATTTTTCTTTAGCATTTTATTTCATGTATTCATGAAATTCATGTTAGCGTTTACTAATTGTCAAAATATTATTTACTACTATTTACTAAACTGTTTTGATTCACTAAATTAAATGTAGTTTCAAAGATATTACCCACAAAAAGCGGAACTTAAGTAAACTAAGGTAAACTTGAGATGTTTCTGGAATATGGCCCCTGGGCCCGTATTCACAAAGCCCCTAAGGTAAAACTTAAGTAAATTTCTTAAATAAATAAAAAATCCTTAAGTCCCCGGATGTTACAATATTTTTAACTACTAAATATTCATGAGATGTTTCACATTTTACCATATTGTAAACATAAATCATTGGAATTCACATAGAAAATTTGACCTGAAATGTTTAATTAAGTACAATTTAAGTTAAGATTTCCCTTAGGAGCTGTGTGAATACCGGCCCTATTAAAAATACTTTTTTCACTGTTTTCTTTTCTTTACAATTTCATATTCCAGAAATATCTTAAGTTTATCTTACAGTATTTTCACTTAAGTTCCAATTTTTGTAAGGCAATATTTTTAAAACTACATATAAATTAATGATTCCAATTACGGTTAAGTCAATAGTTGTTAATAATAAATTGACAATTAGTGAACTTTTAGCAGAATTTCATGTATACATGGAATAAAATGTTCAAGAAAAATGACGAGTTTAAGGCTAAGGATAAGATTTCACTTAAGATGTTTATGGAGTACGGACCCAGGGCTCGTAATCACAAAGCTCCTTAAGTAGAAAACTTTATTAACCTAATAAAAGTCCTTAAGTCTGTGTCTGTTTCAGGCATAGATCTTGTTACACTAATTGTTTTGGACTCGTTAATACCGCTCAGTTGTTTCGTATTTTTTTGTGTGTGAGCAAAATTCATTACATTTCAGATATAAAATTAGGGACCATATTCCAGAAACATATTAAGTTTATCTTCAAATATTTTCACTTAAGTTCCAATTTTTGTAAGCTAATATTTTAAAAAATACACAGAAATTAATGAATCCAATGACAGTGAAATAAATATTGGTTAATAATAAGGTATACATTTAGCAGAATTTCATGTATACATGGAGTAAAATCCTTAAGAAAAATGACGATTTTAAGGCTAAGGATAAGACTAAACTTAAGATGTTTCTGGAATTCGACCCCAGATCTGAATTTTTCCATTAAGATGTTCCTTAGGAGTATTGTGAATACCGGCCGTGATCTAAATCCTAAAGTCATTAAATAAACGTTTTGATACATTTCTTGAAAGAGTTAATGAACCAAAACAAAACGTCTGCTAAACGAAGATCATACAATGGTTATTGCATTGTTTGATGTCACACGTGGTTGTTGAAATCTTTGAGGCTCCGATGATGGGGATGGATTGTGTACACGTTTTATTGCGTTGTTATCTTTTGAGGTTTTCACGGCGTCGTCGCCGACGTCAGTGGCGGCGGTATTTGGAGTTTTCAGCAGCGAGTCGCGGGGTGGCGTCTCTTTAGTATGCATAGGTGAAGTAATTGTTTGTGATAATGCACTATATGTATAACCCGCCGGGCCCGTTGGCGGTTTTGATATGGTTGAGTACGTATGAGGTCCATCCGACGATGGCGGCTTATGGTTCATGACCGACGTTGACTGTGACGTCATTGTGACGTCAGAGCGATCACATCTCTGAGAGTACATGTCATGATTATCATTGACGTTCATGTGTCTGACGTCCCTGGCGTCCCTAGCGTCCCTGGATACGTCAATACTCCTGCCCTGACGCATCTTCGAGAGTTTCTTTCGTTGGAAATACATACCCACAAAAATCAAGAAATTTAGAAAAAGTAACGAGCACCCCACGGCAATGGTAACGCTCAAAGGAACATTAGAACTATTACTAGTGGTTTGATCGCGCGTCGCTGACGCGATCTCAATCGGACGCGGTTTTCCAGGATTTCCCACGGCCGCCGTGGATACTTCCGCTATAAAATCGCTCGTGAAGGTCTCTTTCGTCTCCGTGCCGTAGCCCGGGTCGCTAAGGTGAGGGGTGAAGGGCGGCGTGTAGGGGGGCGGCGGCGGTGACGGGAATATCGCCCGGAACTGCGTAATCAGGCGCGACGGGTCGTCAAACGTCGACATGTCCTCAGCGTTCTCCAACTGGTGGCTGGCCTCGGACGTGTTGTTTCCCGGCTCATTGAGCTTGGGAATCAGCTTCGTCCATAATGCTGCCTCCCGGCTTTTGAAGAATTCCTTCACTTTTGATCCTTTGCGACCTTGAATAGACGAAATAATGCTGTACATTTGGACAGTTTGATATAGAAAATGGCTGGCTTTGCTGCTTGCAGTTCTTGTAACCACTGAATAGGTAACTACGTTGATATTTTAACATTCCATTCTGAAATATAAAACACTGATTTCTGTGTGGTCGTGGCTTGTTTGTTGATAAGACTTGTGAAATAATTGGGCATATAGTTGACTTTATACGAAACTGAAATATGTAACTTGACCAGTATTTGTTTAAATACCATTATCAAAACCTACACATCGACGAATAAACGCAAAACTATGCTAAGTCAATGTTATATACCAGTTATATACCACAGTTTTGCACTCAGCCATCGACATTACCTATCGGTATTCATTAAAATCAACATTACCTATATTACCTATGTGTAGGTAATTTTGGTGACTGATATTGTACTTTGGCCAGCGCTCGTCCGGGTAGTAGGGGTTACCGCTGTCCGTGGTGCTCGTTTCTGGTAGACTGGGGTCCCTGGGGATAAATACATATGAGGCGTGTCGTGGGAAAACCGGGCTTAATGCACGTGCGTAAAGTGTCGTCCCGGATCAGCCTGTGCAGTCCGCACAGGCTGATCCGGGATGACACTTTCCGCTTTTATAGTAGTTTCTGTTTTGAGGTAGTCTCTTCTAAACATAAATCCACTGGAGGCGGAAAGTGTCGTCCCAGATTAGCCTGTGCGGATCCGGGACGACACTTGACGCACATGTGTATGCATTAAGCCTGGGTTTCCCACGACACGCCTCACTTATATATAGTAGTTTTAAACGTGAAGGGGTCACGACGATACTGAGGATGCATATTTTATATGATATTTAATCGACATGTTATTTTTGGTACACGTATTTAAAGGTTATACTTGATAAATTCATTCTAGAAAGTCTCATAAAATAGTATGGTATATAGTACCCGTGTTGTATGTTACCAAGTATTACCGTACATGTTGCAAATGAATTAAAATGTTTCTACGAAACATAATTCCATACATAAGTTATTCTCCATTTGCAGAAGGTTAGCTGTTGAAACTGTAGTACTTAATAACAATAACAATAATAAATAATATTTATTATTAAATATAATATATACTATATAATAAATATAATATATAATATATATAATAATAGCCGGTGTCTCACACAAAGTTTGCACGCTATAGATTACTCAATGTTTCATTAATTCAACGATGACCCTTACCCGGTTTTAGCAAAGTTAGTCCACATCCGCATCATAAACTTGCTAAGTTCCATCTCCTGCGTAGTGTACGTCGAGGGAAACGGCGAGAGACCTCCGACCAGAGGAGCGCCGAATATATAGGGCAGCTCGTCACCATGGACACCTCCCGACCAATGGGGATAGTCCTCGCTCTGGGTGGAATATGCAAATGAGTACAAATAAGTATCATTCCTTTTGGAATGTTCCTGAGCCATTTTCAGAAGCGGTGCTTTATACTGGCCGTCACTGAGCATTTCCATAATTTCGTCCCTGCGCGAGAAATTGTCCCTCACCCCTTCATATTGCTTATACTCGTGGTCGAGCACGTCGTAAATTTGCTGTCGGTTGTATCGGTAGATGTTCTGGACGTACGTTCGCAATATCAGCGTCCTCCGCACTTCCGTTATCCCGTTTTCGATTTCGTCTTGTGTCAAGTAGGAGTACGCCTCTTTCCGAGTTACGCCGACCATCATCTTGATCGAGGCAAACCTAGAATTACGTAGCTCGATAAGCTCCTCGAGGGATTTCCCCATCGGAAACATACTCTTCGCGTTCATGCTCTTATCAATGCTCGGCGCGAAGCACGTGAAGTACTTAGGCGTCACTGGCACATTTCGCACGAGATCGTCCACGGATTTTTGTCGCAGGCACTCCACAAGTTTGTGGCTGTCCTGTTTGTTGATCGCAAACGAGCAGTTGACCTTCTGCGCCAGCATGTGCGTGCAGCGTTTCGCGTCTATCGACATCGCCCACGTGCTCAACGCGGAGCCGCTCTGTAGAATCACGTTCGTGAATAAATCTGAAACAATAATAAAGGGAGGGTGACATAAGTGGGATATAAACCGCGAAATGTTGTGTTGGCATGCTCGGGTGTAACAAAAATATATCGTCTCTTGAAAGCCCGATAAGGCTGACTGGCTGACTGCCTATTATGGCTTATAATAGACGATATACATTTTCGTATATAGGCAAAATATGTGACGTATTACAACCACCCCTACCACCAAAACAAGCAACACCATCGGTACCATCGTCACCAACACTATTATGACCATTAATAATACTGGAATAATCACAATCAAGGTACTACCATCACCTCTACTATCACATAAACTATTGGCACCAATACTATCACGTTAAAATCACTGCTCATACCACAACCATCACACATTTATAGGCACCTCTACTATCACTTACAGTAAAATACTAATAATACCCCTACCATCAAAACAACTATTAGCACCACTACTATCACGTACGGTAAAAGTCTGCTCATACCACAACCATCACAACATTTATTGGCACCTCTACAATCACTTACAGTAAAATACTAATAATACCACCACCATCACAACAACTATTGACACCACTACTATCACGTACGGTAAAACACTGCTCATACCACAACCGTCACACAAACTATCGACACCACTTCTATCACTTACAGTAAAACACTGCTCATACCACCATCATCACACAAACTATTGGCACCACTTCTATCACTTACAGTAAAACACTGCTCATACCACCACCATCACACAAAGTATTGACACCACTATTATCACCTACAGTAAAACACTGCTCATACCACCATCATCACACAAACTATTGGCACCACTGCTATCACTTACAGTAAAACACTGCTCATACCACCACCATCACACAAACTATTGGCACCACTTCTATCACTTACAGTAAAACACTGCTCATACCACCATCATCACACAAACTATTGGCACCACTTCTATCACTTACAGTAAAACACTGCTCATACCACCATCATCACACCAAGTATTGACACCACTATTATCACCTACAGTAAAACACTGCTCATACCACAACCACCACTGCAAATATTGGCACCACTGCTATCACTTACGATAAAACAGATTCTACCAACACCATCACAACAACTATTGGCACCACTACTATCACAACCAATATTGCCAACACTACTAGCTCTTACATAAGTAAAACACTGCTCAAAGCACCACCATAACAACACTTAGCAACACTACTATCAGTTATGGTAAAAATCCGTTCGTAAATACCATCAATACCACCATCAAAACCACCAATATCACTCCGTTAAAACACCGCTCACCCTAAATGTTACTAATGTTACTACTGCTAACATTAGCAACAACACTTGCAGTGCACTTCCGACCTTGCCAACATCTCCACTCATACACAACCCTACATCAACAATCTCCACCATAAACACCACCAATAACGCAGCTGCCTGATGTATTACATTACACATTAACAACATATCTGCACATCTACTTAACGATATGCATGCAGTTACCTATGAAGTAAGAAAGCATTCCTTTAAGCGCATAAGACACGCATTATTTTAAGCTAAGCTTTACCATCGGAATAAAAAACAAATGGAAACATTGTCAAAGTATATTTGTATGTGCAACATGCTTTAATTTACATTGAAAAATCATTTTAAAAATAAAATGATCGTTTTTCAGACAATCTTCTGCTAAAGGTTTAAAGGGACTTGTTCACATATTTTTTTTTTAAAGTATGCCATTCATTGTCTTAACTCGACAGATTTAAGCATCAGAACTAAAAAGCTCAAGTATAATAACGAGAAAAAAGAGAAAAAAGTTGCTGCCACCGGGGTTGAAACCTCAGACCTCTGGATTAAAAGGCTAACCCCTTAATCACTCGATCATTTCAACTTGTATGCATATGGCTGCATGTAAGCGATCCATGTGTTGTCAACAATTTTCACAAACACAAACATTCCTTATTATGTCATCGTTTAGCGTTACAAACGCTTTATAATTTTCTCAGTTTCCACCGATGATTACTCATTAACAAAATGGTATTTATAGTATATTTCTATGTCCGTAGTCAATTAGAAAATTGTCACTTGGCCAATCTGTGAACAGGTGCCTTTAATGGAACACCGCAAGCAGGAGACTGTAATAGAGACCATAAATAAAGAACAGGCTCGTTTCTTGTTAATTAAACCCCGGTTGGTTGTTTGTTCGGGGTTCGCATATACACACATACGGATATTAAATGGTACAGATACAATTGGTGCCGATTTGGGAACGAATAATTATCGCAACCTGAATGAGTGGTATAGCTAAAAGGGGTACTTCACAGAATACCGCTACGCTAAAATGTTGCCATGTTAGGGGTACTGCAAAAACACAAATATTCGTGTTACACTAATTTTTATGCATTTCGTGGGTATAACGAAGCACGTAGCCAACGAAGAATATTCCGCATAAGGCATTTTTAACCGACTTTGAAGTCCATTAAAGTGTCCACGAAATTGTCATATTTTGGAAAACCACGAACTTTCTTGTCAAAGTATCGAAATGAGATTGCCGCATATCAAAGGATATAACAAATATTTTAAGCTAAAATTCTCAAGAAAACGAAAATACTGATTCATAAGCTAAACAAGAACACACGTAAACTTGTATTTTTTTCCTCGGTGGCCGACATAAACGTTATGCTATCACAATAAACATCGTTCGATTTCCGTCAATTCACGCTATAAAGGTTAGCGTAAGAAACATAAACGATTTCCGAATGTCTTAAGGCAGTGTTTCCTTGAAATAACGTTGAAAGATTTATTGCTATGATGCGTCTAGACTTTGATTCCAAATGCATGCACCATATATTGTATTGATATGATTTTCCCTCTGAAAATATCGACCTTGCATGTGCCAAGATTCACCATGTACGCAAAGATTTTAAGTTGATTGCTAGATGATGTAGTTGGAAATCTTTCCCACTTGCTATATGATGAAGTAGGGAATCTTTGCCCTGCATTTGTCCACACTGCCCGCGTTTCTAGAGTCAAGAAAGGGCAACAAATCAGTTTCAATTGTCTTAGCATATATTTAAGGGCGTGAATAGAATACAAATGGAAATTGAAACATGGTATTATTACATTCGGTAGTTCAAAATCAAAATCAATAGTGTTCCTTTGTTTCTTTTCCGCTTTAACAACTCAAAAACTGAAATACTTAACAAAAGTCTTTTCGATCGATCGTCGCTTTAACAACAAAATGCTGTTTAGTAGAGTTTGGGAAAAATCTCACTAATCTGAACGATCTTCTTGCAGGACGATCTGATTTGACGTACAAATATGTTTGTTTCAGGTAACATGCCCACACAAATTAAGGTAGGTAGGTAGGGAATTATTAATTTATTAAATTTTTATTTGGTAAATGGTCAACTTCAGATACTAAAACTGAATGAATATTCATTACTTGTCTCTAATATCATAAAACATTGTTTTGAAGTGGATGCTATCAAACAAAACACTTATTTATAAAGAAAAACACATTTAATTATTGCAAAAACGTAAAAAAAAAATCTGACCCACTCAATAAAATGTTCTATGGTCGGGGCATTTTTTAGGGTAGGTCGGGTTACCCGAAACAAACATATTTTTTTTTACGCCTTACGACTCTCGAAGTGTTTAAAAACTTTACTTATATATCAGCCAATAGCATTGTCCGTTCTTAAAAGCTTCAGCAGGTTGCGACTAGACGTGGCATTTCTACCTACAACAACGAAATGTCGCATATACACGTAATTATACTTCTTCCACAGAGAGTTGAATGTTGTGTATGTTGTGTATGTTGCACGGATTGACTCTTAAATGTTGTTTACGAGATACAAATATGAATATGTTTTAACTGCACTTTATGATCTCAGCTAAATAGTAGCTTTTTGAGGATGTATTGAGTAATTTAACTTCACTTTCGCGTTTAAAACTATGAACGCCAGTCATTGATTGGCATACTGAAAGGTCACAAGAAAGTGACATTCTTTTTGTCCTCAAATCCTAATGAATTGCGTGTTTTAAGATAACTACAGCCACTTTTTTATTGTGCACGTTTTTGCGAGGGATTCGGCGCTATATTATACTCCTGGCAAAATTTCAGTAGGTTTTAAAAGAGGGTGGTGTTTTTAATAGACCCCTCCTAATTTGCCGGGTCTCGATTTTATTGTGTACATAAAATAGAAAAACATACAACAAGAAAGCCAGTTCATCATTTAGTCATAAACAACGTGTCATGGACAACGTGGGCGTTGTAAGTCTCAAAAGCAATAACGATGAGAAATTTGATGAGGAGCAGTCGCATGACAACATTACGAGAAATGGCACCACAACTCGTCTCGTATAATAGATTACAATGAGATTGACTTTTGGAAAAGCTAACCTGCTGCCCCATATTTATAAAACGCGCGAAGGTCGTAGCTCGCTTGAACGTTTGAATGCTATGGACTGGAAAGACCTTCTCCAATGCACGTGTACTTGAAACAAATAATGAAAATCATCTTATGAACATAGTTATAAGAAAGGTTTGGCATTCTTGAGCAAGGAAAGTATGCACAGTCACTTACAGTTATTGACGGCATACTGTTTCTAATCATTCAAATTTTAGTGTAATGAAAGTATTTCTAATTAGATTTAACAGTAATCGCTTCCGAACGACATAAATTCAAACGTTTCCGAAACAAAAGTCTGACACTTTTAACAAGATTATGGTTCCGAACAATTCGGCTGAAAATGTATTGGGGTTTAAAAGAAGACATATATCAGCTAAATAATTTCTCTTAGTTGAACGTGTGTAGTTTTATCAAATACAGGAGTTGTGAATTACGAAAACTACCTTTCTCCTTCTACCAACTTAAAAATGTTGATTTGACAAATTTAACTTGTCTTTACTTTACAAAATTCGACATTATGGTATCATAGGTATAATTATTTAGCCTTGGCGCATGCAACTCTGTAGAATACCCACGAAAAGTTATACGCAAATATGACTGTATCACTTACTTATGTACAAACACATTTTCTTTTATATGGTAATTTTCCCTTTTAGTATGTAAGTTTAGTAAATGACTTTATTTAAATAAAGACCGTTTGTCTCGTGTTTCAAATTCCTTTTCAACTATCGTTAAATGCTCAATTTCCATTAATCGAGCTTCATAAACACTTCACAAGCTGATATCCGTGTGCAGCGATTGGACCAAATTATCTATTTATTATGATTGATATATTTGGACATGTTTAATGTTTAATCGCCTTTTTATATATACTAGTTTCCTATGCGACATACCTCACCGATTTGATATGAATGTATTCAGTATATCATGTCATCAAGTGACATCAGCTGATTCAATGGAAGGCAAATAAAACACAACAACAAACGAACTCACTATTGCAGATGTCATATTTATTGACAGTGGTAAACAATTAGAAGCAACATTATATATAAATACTTGTTTTGTAACAGGAAGACGAAAAACAAACAACAGAGGAAGAGAAGCCAGGAGACAGAAGAGAAACAAGAGAGAAGGAATAGGGGAGGAGAAAAAGAAGAGGAATAGGGGAGGAAGAACAGGAGAGGAGGAATTGGGGAGAAGGAACAAGGGAGGAGGAATAGGTGAGAAGGAACAGGGGAGGAGAAACAGTGGAGGAGGAACAGGGAAGAGGGAAAAGAGGAAGGAGGAACAGGAGAGGAGGAACAGGGGAGGAGGAACAGGAGAGGAGGAACTGGAGAAGGGGAACAGGGGAGATGGAACAGTGGAGGAGGAACAGTGGAAGAGGAACAGGTAATGAGGAACAGGGGAGGAGGAATAGGGAGGAGAAACAGGGGAGGAGGAACAGGGAAGGAGAAAAAGGTGAGGAGGAACAGTGGAGGAGTAACAGGAGAGGAGGAACACGGGAGAAGGAACAGGGGAGGAGGAACAGTGGAGGAGGAACAGGGGAGAAGGAACAGAGGAAGGAGGATGAACAGTGGAGGAGGAGCAGGAGAGGAGGAAACAGTGGAGGAGGAACAGGAGAGAAGAACAGGGGAGGAGGAACAGTGGAGGAGGAACAGTGGAGGAGGAACAGGGAGAAGGAACAGGAGAGGAGAAACAGGAGAGGAGGAACAGGGGAGATGGAAAAGGGGAGAAGGAACAGTGGAGGAGAAGAAGAAGAACAAGAGAGCCATGATGGCCCTAGGTCGCTCACATGAGTGTAAGGCATCATAATGGCTTTTAAGAAGAAGATTGTTTGAGATTTCAATAAAGCCATATAAGGAAAACTGTCCCGTACCCTGGCAGCCATGTTTTTAACAAATCGCGAAAAGAGACTAGTGTATATGTACATGAATGGTCTGGAAAGTGATATTGCGATCTGGCTATATCGCGATCGCGATCCATGGTCCCCGCAAATTGCGATATAATAATTTGCAGTGTACCAAAGAAAATACTGTCACGGTATTGTTAAACTTGTGAAACACGTGCACGGACTAAAATGATTGTAAACACAGATTACAGTTTGAGCGACAAATTTGTGCTAACACAGGTGACGAACATTAGGTTAATGTTTGCGAGCTATACTAGTCTTTTTGTCCAATTCTATGCAAGTCTATCTTGTAAAACAAGTCAACAAGCCTATCCATATCTATTTTTGCAATGAAATGGGCTAGCTGGACCGGGCTTGTATGGTCATACCCCATACACTGTAACTCAGTTTGTACTCAAGTTATTAAACAGACAGCGTTTTGTTTAACCAGAGTTTTTCAATATATTTTAATAGGAATTTGGTGAAGGACCATCCCAGGAACCTTTCTGCAAAGTTAGGTTAAAATCCACCCAGTGGTTTCAGAGAAGAAGTTGTTTGAAGTAAAATGTTGACGACGGACGACGTACAATGGACGCTGGACACAGACTGACCACAATAGTTCACCATTGAGCACTTCGTGCTCAGGTTAGCTAAAAAGAGTCCCCAAACTACAAGCCCTTACTTATATATACCATACAAGCAGCAAGTAGCATGGTGCACTCTAAATAGTGTAAAAATATTTATCAATTAAGGAGAAAATGTAAAACAGTGTAGAAGTATTTTTCAATTAAGGAGAAATAATTAGGGATGGCATCGAATACCAAAATCGGTATTCGAATATTAGCTTTTTCATTCAATCGAATGTTCGCATATATTCATATTAACTAAATTAAGCTTTGTAACCTATTCGACACCATGTCAATATTGTGTACATAGTTAAAGTACAATTTTATCGTGGTATCTTCATTAACAAACTACTATATCATATTAATGCGTAAATGGCGTTAAGCATAAACTACAGAAGTCCCATGTTAAGTGTTGTTTTTTAATTAAGAATATTTGCAATATTCTACTATGCACATTTCTTATTATGTTGGAAACGTGTCGATAAGCATATATGTTTATCGGCAAATTTGAGCATCATTTCTCGGCTATAATGACTGCTAAATGTGTGATCGCATATATTGTTTTATTAATCTTTTCACAGGTTCAATTTCCTTTTAAATGTAAATGCTTCATATTGTCCGATATTACTGGCGACTAAGCGATGTCTGTTGACACCGACCCGTATATTCCATATTTTTGTCTGACACTTTACACGGGGCTATAATCTTTTGAAAAGACATTGTTATGTATCTACTGGTGAAATATTGCTTTTGCTGCTGACAGAAAACAGAAAACTACTTTCTACAATCAAGAAATTAATGTTTTAAAAAGTAATACAAATTTGCGAATATTCGAATAGCGTTGTAACTATTCTAATAACGATCATTCAATCGAATATTCGAATAATTTTGTCATCCCTAGAAATAATACATCAGCTTCAAAAATCATGTAAGATACTTACTTGAGTTTCCAAAATCCCAATTGAAATGTAAAAGTCAGTCAAAAGTTACATGACTAAATGATACTGAATTAGCTACTAACTAAACTGTCCAAAAACTACAGAAAATAATTAACCCTTTCAGGAACTAGATCATATGATCTAAATCCTATATTCTGATTGCTTGTTTACAACATGAATTATAGCTATTGATTATTGTTCAAATCTTTTTCCTAACTGGATGCCTAGACAGACAGTGGAAACTTTTATTGCTGCACACATAGCCAAAATATAGGTCAGAAGCAGGCTATCAATTGTTACTATGTGTAATGATGCTGATCTCAAATAGAAGTAGCGTGTTGACTCATAGTGATGTATTGATTTTTACTGATAAGCAGAGTCCACTATCTGGGTTATATCTGTGATTGAGCTACAAAGGAAAATAACACATTTCATAACAATTATTTTCCTGATACTTCCTTTACCTCCCTTTACCAGGTGAGCTATTCAGGAATAGATGTATTTGGGAACAAACAAGGGACAAGGGTGTTCCTATTCCGATCGGGCCCATTATCGAGCCCGTCCAAGATTTTATGGTTATACACAAACTGTGCGTGTTTGGTCAAGATTGAATACAAAATGTAGTCTTTATCGCGATAACGGGCCAAATTGTAGACGGCATACGGACGAAGGACGACGCCGGAGAGGTCCCCTATACCAATAGCTCACCAAGCACTTCGTGCTCAGGTGAGCTAAAAAACGGGAGAAGGAACAGGAAAGAAGGAATAGGGGAGATGGCACAGGAAAGGAGGAACTGGTGAGAAGGGACAGAGAAGGAAGTGGAACAGGAGAGAAGACAAAGAAAAGAAACGGGAGAGGAAGAACAAGGAAGGACGGACAGGAGAAGAGGAACAGGGGAGGAGGATCGGTGGAGAAGGAACAGGGGAGGAGAAACAGGGGAGAAGGAATAGGGGTGAAGGAACAGTGGTGGATAAAAAGAAAAGAACCAGGGGAGGATGAACAGGGGAGAAGGAATAGGGGAGATGGCACAGGTGAGGAGGAACTGGGTAGGAGGGACTGAAGATAAGGAACAGGGGAGGAAGAGGAACAGGGGAGAAGGAAAAAGGGAGGAACATAAGAGCAGGAAAAGACGAGGAACAGGGGAAGAGGAACAGGGGAGGAGGGAAAGGAGAGGAGGAACAAGGGAAGACAAGAGGGCAGGAACAGACGAGGAACAGGGGAAAAGGAAAAGTGAAGGAGAGACAGGAAGGTAGGAACAGGACAAGGGGAACAGAGGAGGAAGTGGAACAGGAGAGGAGAGAGGAGAAAAAGAAGAGGAAAAGGTGAGGAGAAACAGAAGAAAATGAACAGGGTGGAAGTGGAACAGAAGAGAAAAAGAAGAGGAACAGAGGAGGAGGGACAGGACAGAAGGAAAGCTGGAGTAAAGGAACAGGAGAGAAGGAACAGATCAGTATGCACAGGAAGGAAGGAAGTAAAACAGGTGAGGAGGAACAGGACAGGAAGAACATGGAAGAAGGAACAGGGAAGGAAGTGGATTGGGAGAGGAGAGAAATAAGAGGAACATGAGATGATGAAGAGGGAATGAAGTGGAACAGTATAGGAGGAAAAGAAGAGGAAGAGGGGAAGAACTGGGAAAGATGGACAGGATAGAATGAACAAGGAATGAAGTGGAACAGATGCGGAGGGAGAGGAGGGACGGAACAGGGGATGAAGTGGAGCAGAGGAAAAGGGACAGGAGAGAATGAGCAGGGGTGGAGGTAGAGGTGAGGTGGGTCAGGGGAGAAGTAACATGAGAGGAGAAACAGGAGGGTGGAAGAGGAAAAGGGAAGTAAGTGAAACAGGAGGTAGGACATGAGCGGGGAAACGGTGGAGAAGGAACAGTAGAGGAGGAAGGGCAGGAGAAAACAGGGTAGGAGGAACAGGAGTAAAGGAAAAAGGGAAGATGGACAGGAGAAAAGGAACAGGGAAAGATTGACATGAGAAAAGGAACAGGGGAGGAGGTACAGGAGAATTGCAACAAAAGACAACAGGAGAGGAGGGAGAGGAGAGGTGCAACAGAAGTGGATGAGGAACAGACGTTTGAGAACAGGAGAGGTGGAACAGATGAGGAGAAACTTGGGAAGAGGAACAGGAAATGAGAAACAGGAATGGAGGAACATGGGAGCGAGAACAGGGGAGGTGCAATATAAGTGAAGCATTAGGAGAGGAGAGGGAGGAACAGGGGAGGAGCAACGTAAGAGGAGGGACAGGAAAGGTGCAGCAGAAGTGGAGGAGGAACAAGGGAGGAGAAAAAGGGGAGGTGCAACAGAAGAGGTGGAACCGAAAAGGTGCAAGAGGAAGAACAGAAGGAAGAGGAACAGGAGGCGAAATGGGAAAGAAAGAACGCGACAGAAAAACAGAACCGGGAGAAAAAGGAGATAATAAAGACGGAACAGTAAAGAGGAGGAGAAAAGGAGCAGAGGAGAACCAGATAGGAAGAGGAAATTAGGAATAAACCGGTAGTAACGGTAGTGGTAGTAGTAGGACCACTACTATCACTACCACCACTATGACTACTACTATTACTACTGCTACTACTACTACTACTACTACTACTACTACTACTACTACTACTACTGCAATTTTTAGTAGGACAACAAATATTACCATAAATACTACCCAGACTTATTACTGAAATACTGCTTCTACTACAAACAATACTATTGCAACTGCTACTACTACAACTTCTACTACTACTACTACAGCTACTACTATAACAACTACTACAAAAACAACAACAACAACTACTAATTTGGTACTACTACTACTAATTTTTTTACTACTACTACTACTACTACTACTACTACTACTACTACAACAACTACTACTACTATAACTACTACCATTTCTACTACTACTACTACTTTTACTCCTACTATTCTACTACAACAACAACAACAACAACAACAACAACAACAACAACAACAACAACAACAACAACAACTACTACTACTACTACTACTACTACTACTGCTACTACTACTACTATTACTCCTACTATTACTACTACTCCTACTCCTACTACTACTATTACTACTACTATTACTACTACTGCTACTACTACTACTACTACTACTACTACTACGACTACTACTAGTACTGCTGCTGCTGATTCTACTGCTGCTTCTGCTGCTGTCGCTACTACTACTACTACTACTACTACTACTACTTCTACTACTACTACTACTACTTCTACTACTACTACTACTACTACTAGTACTATAGTCAATACTATTAGACTTTTTGCATCACATCATCAACAAGAACGTACTTCTACTATAACTATCTATCACTACTTCTACGACTTACTTTAACAACAACAACAACAATTTCTACTTCCGTATCGCTTCTTTCACCACAACCTCCACCAACCATTATCAACTAAACCATGTTAGGGTAGCATGCGTTTAATTTAAATCACTTAAGGCAATGATTATAAATTCCGACTGAAAATTCCGTGGCTAAAATTTAGCGTTGTTAAAGTCGGGAATGATTTATTGAGTAATAAAACTTTAAGTGATCCAACAAAAGTCATTCACCTTATTGTCATTGCGTTTGTAATGGGCATAAAATCAAGAAGAGAAACAAAACTGTTCGTGACTATCTTCACTTCATGAGGTCGATTTTTTGCAAAACAATTATAAGGAACATTGCATATTGGACTCAAATTTAACTCAACCTCATATTAAGTAAAGAAAATAAAATATTTTAATGTAGTTATTTTTTTCAGGTCAATGTCAGATGATGTCGTGCTACAGACAACGTGCGATGACGGTTCTCAAAACTCGCATAGTTTACCGAAATGCCATGTATACTTTTGAATTGAAATAAATTAAAGTAACTATATTTCGTTCCTGTTTTTGTCGCAAAGAAACTTGGGGAAGTATTCCAGACAAATTATTAAAGAAACGTCATTCAGAATATTGTGTTGACAATTAGGGTCGTCGAAAACGGAGGGACATCAAATTTAGCGCACCAATTCTGAACGTATTTTGTTGACAAAGGTCGCAACAAAGCAAACTTAATATGTTCTCTTCAAGAAGACGTTACGATAAAATCAATTGAAAGACCCGTCTGGCGCCGTATATGGCAACCGCCAAAACAAGGTTACAGAAAATACCACGGCTGCGAGAAAATACAGAACTGATATCTAACATTCGTCGTAACTATTTGAATGCTTATGTCGAGCTATACATATCGTTCTAAACCCAAATGTTAGTTTTAAGTACATTCATTAGAGATATATAGATTTGTTTGAACATAAAATGCACAATTTACATGGCAAGTAAAATATTAAAACATACATCAAATAACGCATTTATATTGCCATATCAATCAACATTATATGTAAAGGATTACACAAAAAGAGTTAAAATAAACTCTTATTTCCAATGTGGTCCATTGCAATAAATATTTTTGGTAATCAAAATTTTTAAATTCACAACCTATTTTCTTCTGGAGATATGTCCTGAACAAAAGTTTCAAACATATAAAAAAGGGAAATAACCAGATCACAGCAAGAAGGGTTATGGCTCTTGTGTACAGCAATCTAAAAGCTATTATTAAATCTTCGGTGAAGTTAATATAATTAGCAAAGAGTTATGTTTTGGACGTTTACATGCACGAACGCACGCTCGGACGGACCGACGAACGGATGCAATACAATTAATATTCAATGTAAACTCTGACCTTGTATTAATGATAACTTGGATTATGGTGGTAACAATTATGGAGAAGATGAAAAAGACGATGTTATTGGCGATAATATTAAGAATGTAGTTGCTGAATAGGGCGATTGTTGTGCCGATGATTATAATGCTGATACTGACGATGATAATGGTGAGGCTGCTGCTGGTGATGAAAAAGACGTCGATGATGACGACGACGATGAGAATGATGATGAGGAGAAGGAGGTAAATGATGGAAAGGAAAATGTAAAGAGTGAAGAGGAAGAGAAGGAGGAGGATTTGAAGAAGGAAGAGGCTTAGGATATGCAGGGTGAGACAAGAAGGATAAAGAGGATAAAAATTAGCAGAAGATGGACGAGGATAATGAGCAAGGAGAAGAAAAAAGAGAAGGATGTGAAAAAGATGAGCATGAGGGGGAGGAGAAGGCGGAGGCGAAGACGAGAAGCAAAATGAGGAGGAGGATAATTGTACTATTGTTACCCTACCATGAGAAGCCTGGCGCATTTCCTCGTACTCGTTCGTGAACAGCAGCAGGTTGACCAAGGCGGCCCCATGACCGTGACCGAACAGCGTCACCCTCTTGGAGTCGCCGCCGAACTTGACGATGTTCTCCTTCACCCAGTAGAGCACTGCGATGAGATCCCAGAGGGCGTAGTTCCCCGGCGCCTCCTTGTCTCCCGTCTGCAGGAAACCTGGCAGAAAGAGAAGAGATGTAAAAGGAACTGATCTTCTTGAGCGCCTAAATTAAAAAAGTGCAGACACCTGATGAAATAAAGAAAGTAAACTACTACTTGTAGTAGCAGTAGTGGTGGTGTGGTGGTAGTAGTAGTCGTGATGGTGGTGGTAGTAGTAGTAGTGGTAGTGATAGTAGTTTTTAGCACAGGACGACGCTTTCCGCACCTGCATTAAGCCCGGTTTTCCCACGACACGCCTCATATAACAAAGTGAGAATTAAATCAATCCATTTGGCAATCCCTTGGTCTGTTCGTCACACCGCAGTCAATACTCGAATAATACACGACTTACATGTACTTAATATGTTTGCAACTTGTGTCTGGAAAACAGCCCTTGATATCCTTATTATGCATCGACCTGTCCAAGTCAATTCCCTAGTACTCAACCTATGCTGTAGCTTTTAAACGGAACATATATGCCTTAGTACTCAACCTATGCTGTAGCTTTTGAACAGAACATATATGCCTTAGTACTCAACCTATGCTGTAGTTTTTAAACGGAACATACATGCCTTAGTACTCAACCTATGCTTTAGTTTTTAAATAGGATATATATGCCTTAGTACTCAACCTACGTTGTAGTTTTTAAACGGAACATAAATGCCCTAGTACTCAACCTATGTTGTAGCTTTTAAACGGAACATGAAATAATGCCCTAGTACTAAACCTATGTTGTAGCTTTTAAACGGAACATAAAATAATGCCCTAGTACTCAACCTATGTGGTAGCTTTTAAACGGAACATAAAATAATGCCCTAGTACTCAACCTATGTGGTAGCTTTTAAACGGAACATAAAATAATGCCCTAGTACTCAACCTATGTTGTAGCTTTTAAACGGAACATAAAATAATGCCCTAGTACTAAACCCATGTTGAAGCTTTTAAACGGAACATAAAATAATGCCCTAGTACTCAACCTATGTGGTAGCTTTTAAACGGAACATAAAATAATGCCCTAGTACTCAACCTATGTTGTAGCTGTTTTTAAACGGAACATAAAATAATGCCCTAGTACTCAACCTATGTTGTAGCTGCTTTTAAACGGAACATAAAATAATGCCCTAGTACTCAACCTATGTTGTAGCTTTTAAACGGAACATAAAATAATGCCCTAGTACTCAACCTATGTTGTAGCTTTTAAACGGAACATAAAATAATGCCCTAGTACTAAACCTATGTTGTAGCTTTTAAACGGAACATAAAATAATGCCCTAGTACTCAACCTATGTTGTAGCTGCTTTTAAACGGAACATAAAATAATGCCCTAGTACTCAACCTATGTTGTAGCTTTTAAACGGAACATAAAATAATGCCCTAGTACTCAACCTATGTGGTAGCTTTTAAACGGAACATAAAATAATGCCCTAGTACTCAACCTATGTGGTAGCTTTTAAACGGAACATAAAATAATGCCCTAGTACTCAACCTATGTTGTAGCTTTTAAACGGAACATAAAATAATGCCCTAGTACTAAACCTATGTTGTAGCTTTTAAACGGAAACATAAAATAATGCCCTAGTACTCAACCTATGTTGTAGCTGCTTTTAAACGGAACATAAAATAATGCCCTAGTACTCAACCTATGTTGTAGCTGCTTTTAAACGGAACATAAAATAATGCCCTAGTACTCAACCTATGTTGTAGCTTTTAAACGGAACATAAAATAATGCCCTAGTACTCAACCTATGTTGTAGCTTTTAAACGGAACATAAAATAATGCCCTAGTACTCAACCTATGTTGTAGCTTTTAAACGGAACATAAAATAATGCCCTAGTACTAAACCTATGTTGTAGCTTTTAAACGGAACATAAAATAATGCCCTAGTACTCAACCTATGTGGTAGCTTTTAAACGGAACATAAAATAATGCCCTAGTACTCAACCTATGTTGTAGCTGCTTTTAAACGGAACATAAAATAATGCCCTAGTACTCAACCTATGTTGTAGCTTTTAAACGGAACGTAAAATAATGCCTTAGTACTCAACCTATGTTGTAGCTTTTAAACGGAACATAAAATAATGCCCTAGTACTCAACCTATGTGGTAGTTTTTAAACGGAACATAAAATAATGCCCTAGTACTCAACCTATGTTGTAGCTTTCAAACGGAACAAAAATGCCTTAAAATATTTTTTTTTCGTTATTTAAACATCTTTAAACCTTTAAAATAAAGATTTGTGTGTACATTTGCACATGGGGGAGTAAATACACCTTTATTTTAGAATTCACGCAGTACCAGTACCAGAGCGCAAGTTAACTTGTTTAGCAAATGAAAATTTATACTCACGATTATCCCAAAGTTGTCTATGATTTAACTATACTGTACATTAATAATATGAAAATACGACATTTCGATCTAAGATTTTAAAGATTTAAGATCTCTTACGTTTATACCTTGACAGCCGTTCTACTTATCTTTCGAAATCAGTTGACCTGCTCACCACATGAAGTTAACACTCCAATTAGCACAACGGTTTCTGTGGTTTAACTATAGCATGCATACATATGGAAATACATAATCTAGAATATCCTGCGTTTATTCATTGTACATCTTTTCTTTTACTGAACAATGGTCCGTAATTCACCAACCCATTCTTTGACTTAAGAATAAAGAACTGACTTAAGACTCAAGAACTTCTACTTTCGCAAATATGCTGGGTCCCATGCTGCTTATGTCATTAACGCATCGTACAAAATAAAGAATGCTGCTATTAGACTCGGTGAATACCAAGTAAGACAGAACATTAACAGCGCTCTTAGAACAGAACAGTTTCAAGAACATCCTTTATTCATACGTCTTAAACACCAGAGTAACAGTATAAAAGGGCTAGAGGTTTAGAAAATGTATACGCTTCAGTTACGCACTGGTGTGTCAGGAGCAGAAGGATGAAAGCAAATTTTTTATTTTCTCTGATTTTAATGAGTTTTTTCTTTGAAATTTGGCACACAAGTAAAATAACAGATAAGCTTTTGGTGTATTAAAAATGAATGCTGTAAAACACTATTTACCATTGTTTAAAAAAAAAAATTGTGTTGTCTGCTAGAAAATTCGAATTTCCCTGAAAAGATAATCCCACCCACAAAAAGGTCATGATCTTTACAAAACCAGTAGAAAGCTGCTGACTCAGTGCAGTGTTTACATCCTGGGTGCTCTCATCCGATAGATTGCAGGAGAAGAATTTTTAACTACAGAAAGTTGCATAGTTTTCACCAGGATACGTGTTCACTAGTCCTGCTCTCTTGTTCAAACACGTGTGTCTGTTTACACACTGACCGCTCTTATCACCAATCACTGTCTGATAAGCTCAGCCCACTCTCCGAATGTAGCTTAATTGCTTTTCCACCGCAAAATCAGAGAAGTGGACCCCGGCGTTTAAGTCTAAACATAACTTGGTGAATGCGGGCACAGGAATGTAATACAGCTGCTAATTTAGGCTAATTTATGCATAGTTGTTCTGTCTGTAAGACCACTAAGTAACGGCTAATAACAAAGTAATACTATTACTACATTGCAGTACGTAGAACTAAACGTTTGCTTCCCAATTATCTTGTTAACCTCAAAAATTGCGAACTAATGGCTGCTTTACAGATGTCGCATTTATCAATTTTAAAACTATTTATCTTCTTTTTTTTACAGTACTTTTCTAATTTACTGACAAATGCAAAGTGCAAAGTGATCCAGTAATTAATGTATAAACTTAGTGGATGTGGAAGCAAGAACGTGTTTTATGATCGAGAAACTTCCAATGATAAAGGACAAAAAGCAACCGGAACATTTATTGCTCAGTGTTAGATGTAGTGCATCAAGCCCGTCGTTAGCGCGTCAGTCGGTTCTCTTACATCGCATACATTGAATAAACTTTCCCCTAATAATTTACTTAAAAAGAAATTTCTTTGTCGTTTACAACTCCGCTACCATGACAACTGAAAACGACTTTAGCCAATCGTCACCATGGCAACTTTTCATGCGGCAAAATTGCCTTTGATGATAGATAGTGATGACCATTCTTAACAAAATGAAATAAACGGCACCTAATTCTCTGGCATCCATTAGTGTTTTCGGAATGGAAGCAGTTAAATTAATCACAACCATGGACATTTTAACAATCCATACATTTTTACAGATACGTAAAGACAGTTTACTGCAATACTAGCAGGACTAGTTGAAGAGTTCAAAAGCTTGTTTGAAATCTACAAAAAAAACGTTTCAGGGGAAGGTTTATCGAAATGCTTGGTGAATATGAGAAAGGATTTCATCATCAATGTCTACGTAAAAATATGCTGTAACGAGAAAAAGCTGGATTCGTCTGTTAATTAAAACACAAACATTAAAATAAACAAATTTCATTATTTACCTTGCTTATACCTATGTCAGCCGTCAATCCCAAATGCGTAGTAATAATCGAAGGTAAAAATGTGTCTTTGTGGTTTAATATTCGTGTATATTGTAGACATAAATATGTGCACTGAAAGGAACAAATTATGTTAATATATGACCATAAACGTGTGACCCTTATCGAAGAGACACATTCGTCTTGACTTAATCTTCATGTGTGTTATATACATACACGTGTAGGGAAAGATCCAGACCGAAATAGCAGGGTGCAGCACCCTGCTCCTTTCGGCTTCCCCGCCCCCTGCTGACTCTCTGGGCAGGTCAACAGAGAAATGTTTAATATCTTTAGAAATATTATACATTTTTGCTAGAATTCACTGTCAAATGAAGAACCATGTTAAATAATCATTAGATACATTAAACTGATAAAATCATTGGATTTACCAAATTATAAGACAAATGTCAAAGAACTTGTCCGGTTCCCCCCCCCCCCCGTGCTCCTTGTGATCAGCACCCTGTACCTTTTCTGATCCTGGATCTTTACTACGTTTGCAGTAAAACACAAATTGCATTCTTTTCCTTAGCCATAACCATGTGACCCTAAATCCCAAATTTCTGTCAAAGATTGAAGATACAAGTTTTTGTGACTTTATGTATTGTCTGTTTCAATTATGCTAAAACTTGCTGATTCAGCAAGTTCACTTTCCCTTAATAAAGGAGCGTATACACTAATGTTCATACAGGTGGGGTGTCATCAACGTGATTTTAAAAAAGTATTAAAGAATTATTGTTGTTTTAGTGTAGTTCTTAGTTTTGCATGCACTAACTAGTAACCCAAACTTTGAGATCCTTTAGAGGACAAGACAAAGAATGTCAAATAACACGTAAAACGTCTTAAGATTGCAGTTATGGTTTAGTAAACCGTCGCGATACATATCATTAAATCTTTTAAAAATCATCTTTTCTTTCCAAAGAAAAGCTCTTATAAATATAAGACAGAAATAACGTCGAAACGGATAATTTACGATGATACGCCATTAGCGTTTGACAATCTACAAGTACAGAATTTACTTACTTTATCTTGAGAAAAAATCGATGGAGTTCTTAAAATTCCAAATTGTGACCATTGTAATAAATCAAATATGGAAATATTGAAAATATAGTTGAACTTTACAATTAAGTACAATTTGACGTACATTTGATGAACATTGCAGCGATTTCATGATATCAGGCAACAAGTCCCCGTTTAAACTAAAGCGGTATTTAAAATACTATGACTATAAATCAGTTTTCATTTACTATAACAACACTATATTGTATAATATTTTATACTTGACTTCTGAACATAAATATGAAGGTGCCACCATATCAAACATCTTTGCAGTAAAAATACGAATACTGTATTAATGATAACAATCTTAGTATTTACATGATGTAGTCACACAATGACATACTTATGTTCAAGGGGATTAAGGATTCGTCCAAGAACAAAAGAGTGGTCTTAAGTTATGACACAAAATGTTATGGTCTACCAACCGAATGCACTGCAAGACTTAACCCGACTAAATAAAAACAAAAAGAGAGCTCAGTAAGACAACATTAAATACAGGCTAATAGTTAATTAAATCCGTTCAAGAGAATGTCCTAATTGTTGTATTGTAAGAAGTCATTTTGCGTTCAAAGTAAAACTCTTCGAAAACGGTATCTG
This sequence comes from Congeria kusceri, assembly GCA_027627225.1. Taxonomy (NCBI): domain Eukaryota; kingdom Metazoa; phylum Mollusca; class Bivalvia; order Myida; family Dreissenidae; genus Congeria; species Congeria kusceri. Next base: position 40,137,006 of record CM051029.1, on the reverse strand, counting down.
GAGCAATTTCATAGACACTTTACTTTAACCAATCGACAAATTCTAATCTAATTTCCCCTGTACTGTCACATTGAGAAATAGCGAAGGATTAATTTAATGCATTTGGTGCAAATAGCCTTTCGGAATGCAATTGTTCGGTTTAGAACAAAACCAATTTAATGGGCATTAAAACCCCCCTAAGCGCTTATTGTAAAATCAAAGACATTAACATTTTGTTCAGTGCAATCGTATGTATATATGTATCTGGAATATCTTCAATATCTAGAAATCTATGCGAATTATTCCAGATACATTCCTGTCTAATTTCTTCTAATGTTAATAATTAAATACACCCTACTTAACATTATATGCTTTTACTGGAACGAAATATCGAAGAACTGAACATACAATTTCCATTTAAGAATTAAGCTTGCATAATACGCATAGTGTGCCAATTACAGCCAGAAATTCTAATAGCCCATAGTGTGCAAAATAACATAAATAAATCTTTCGAATTCGTTTTCTCTTTACTGTCGGCCTAAGCTTTTGTAATTTCGTTAACTAGTGACATAATGACCGAAATCAACATTGAAGTTTGTTCTTTAATGGAGTGTTCTAATCTTTTGTATTTTGTTAAGTAGCCACATAAATATGTTACGGCGAATTGGCCAAAGCCCTTACTGGGCTGATGAACGGGAGCTTAAAGTAAGAAATTCTCCATGTCCTCCAAACATCGGCAATGCCATAAAATAATAAAATGGTTGTTAACACACAAGTACACAATATGTCATGTAGACAAAATGTTTCGTCCTTTTTCATATACAAGTATAAATATTACTATTACGTTAGAAGGTTAAATGTAAGCCTCTATCTTCGTTGACCTTTTTGTTATCTCTGGGTCCGCATTCCATAAACATCTTAAAATATTTTCTTTTAATTGACAATTTTTGTTATGATTTTCAAAACTTCATATAACCTCGTGAATCCCTTTACGTTTTGTTTGTTTGGATTTTTCGCCGTATTCAAAAGTATTTCAGTCATATAACGGCGGTCAGTTAACCTACTCACACTTTTCCTGGGTAAGCTGGTTGTACCAGTACTAAGTGCACATACTTATGCCAGTAACTGACAACTGCCCTTCTTGAACCAGAGGTAGGGGGAGAATGGCCGTAGAAATAATTTCATGACCAATCCCCACCCAAGTTATGTGGCCGGGCTGGGAATCGAACCCGCGATCCTCGTATTTGTAGTCCTGCGCTCTACCAACTGAGCTAGCCGGCCCGGCTTTGATAAAAATACACACTTAACACAATGACATTTAAATATGAAATAACATGTTACTAAAAATGATGACTTTAAGGTCCAGAATAAGATTTTACTTAAGACGTTTTTAAAATACGGCCCCAAGTCTCTTGTTACCAATTTTGCCATTTTACTGCAGTTGAATAGTTTGACCTAAACAAGAATATCGCTAAGTACATGTTCATATATTTAATACTTTCTTACGGATGTTGTATGTATAAATGGCTTTTCAGAAATGATAAGACGGTTATTAAAATTAATGACGAATATTCATGCATATTTACATCCTATTAAACATATTTTCCAAGACATTTGCGACGTTAGCGCGCTTACTGAACAAACGCTCATGTGGCATCCTGCGGTTATGAATGACCGTTAGCTCAACCATAAGATTATCTTTAGAAAGTTCGGTACCATGGTAAGCCTCGATACGCAGTTTTCGCACCATGGTTTCAAACCTTAGGGCGTCTTTAAATAGGTAATAGTTCTCTATCATTGAAAGCTCCAGTGCATGCAGTTCGATAAAGATCTCCAGTGCATGCAGTTCGATAAAGATCACTTTTAGGCCACCACAATTGCTCTTATCAAGTGAAAATTCATTGAAAACGTTACCAAAGAATGCATAATAAAGAGCCAAGATGCAAACATAGAAAGGAACGTACGTTGATGACTAGTATGCTTTCTGTTCTTTAAATAAATTAGATAATCGGTACGGTTTGAGAACACAAATCGAGTTACAAAAGTGCGCATGACAGTGTGGCAGATACACATGCAGCAGATCTGCTTCGGCTGCGTTAGCTTCCTCGTGGTTAGGTCATTTTAGATTTAACAGTAAATTTTGTTAGAATATATAGGAACGAATATGACGCACTTTCTATTGCTAGATAGCATGTTATTGCATCCTTTGGTGCGCTAGATAACTTATTTGTTTTATTAATCTTCTTAATTTTTCTAAACAAACAACAAATAAAAAGAACAAAACAAACAACACGACCAATTAAAGGTTTTCTCAATTTCATTGCATACTTTCTGGTTTCTAATATACCAGTACCATTAGCATGAATAATGACGGATCAATTTCCGTCTTTAACATTTTCCCATTTCGACAAAGCAAGTCAGGTCCCATGGGGACCATTATGTCACTGTGCTTGTCCTCGACATTTAACCGGTCAATCTTGCACATATACATGGAACCTCGTTTCCAACTAGAGATGAGCTTTAGCAACTAAAACATCGCAGTTGGTTTCTATATTCGTATTAAAAAAATAACCTGACACTGACCTTAAAGTGAACATTGGCCATATTCCAGATGCATCTTAAGTGTATCTTAAAATATAATCACTTAAGTTGAAATTTTCAAACTGTTATATTTAAAAAACTACGTATAATTTTGTGAGTATTTTTACGTTAAAATGAACAAAAATTTATCATATAGGTGATAATTAATAAACAGTAATTACATTGCACTGTACAATAGAAATAATAAGTTGAATAAAATGTTGATTTTAATGTTAAGGATAAGATATCACTTAAGATGTTTCTGTTCACAGATTGGCTAATACAGGCTGTCAACTCGCCCTCAGTGAAATAATTATTCATATGATTTTATTTTAATTGCGTTTACTGTCAAGCAATAGACAGCTACCCATCTAGCTTATAGAAAGCTACCCATCTAGCTTATAGAAGATCAGTGGTTCTACCCAGGTGCCTGCATGTTTTTTGTCTTTCTCCACCATGAAAAGCTAGAAATTGTCATATTATAACCGGCTGATGAGTGTGACATTAATTCCAATAAACAGTAGGCAAAGATCGTCAGATACAACTGCGAGTGCAAATTCTAGAAAAGACAACTGATTTCAAAGTGCTTGATACTATTGGAAGTAGTAACTCTGTGAAACGGTGCAGGCTGGTTTGCTATTGATGTAACATAATCTGCAGTGTACATGTAGTCATAACCTTATGTTCATATTGAGCTTGTTATTGGTATGTTTGTATTATTAGTTAATAAATTTAAAAAAAAAATAACAATTCGGGATTTCGGGTAGTTGTCCCATGATCACATTCCTCAAGCTGAACAGTTGCCTATTGTTAACATTGAAGGGTAATTTACATTTGTGAGTCAATTTAAACCTAACTATGCTACGGTAAGTGTTTAAAAAATCCTACTTTTTGACGAGAAATATATACATTTTCCTACTTTTTTCCTACGTTTTTGAAAAGAAAGCTCCTATTTTTGTCCTACTTTTTCACTGAGGGCGAGTTGACAGCCTGTATTAGCCAATCTGTGAACAGAAACATCTTAAGTGATATCTTATCCTTAACATTAAAATCAACATTTTATTCAACTTATTATTTCTATTGTACAGTGCAATGTAATTACTGTTTATTAATTATCACCTATATGATAAATTTTTGTTCATTTTAACGTAAAAATACTCACAAAATTATACGCAGTTTTTTAAATATAACAGTTTGAAAATTTCAACTTAAGTGATTATATTTTAAGATACACTTAAGATGCATCTGGAATATGGCCAATGTTCACTTTAAGGTCAGTGTCAGGTTATTTTTTTAATACGAATATAGAAACCAACTGCGATGTTTTAGTTGCTAAAGCTCATCTCTAGTTGGAAACGAGGTTCCATGTATATGTGCACGATTGACCGGTTAAATGTCGAGGACAAGCACAGTGACATAATGGTCCCCATGGGACCTGACTTGCTTTGTCGAAATGGGAAAATGTTAAAGACGGAAATTGATCCGTCATTATTCATGCTAATGGTACTGGTATATTAGAAACCAGAAAGTATGCAATGAAATTGAGAAAACCTTTAATTGGTCGTGTTGTTTGTTTTGTTCTTTTTATTTGTTGTTTGTTTAGAAAAATTAAGAAGATTAATAAAACAAATAAGTTATCTAGCGCACCAAAGGATGCAATAACATGCTATCTAGCAATAGAAAGTGCGTCATATTCGTTCCTATATATTCTAACAAAATTTACTGTTAAATCTAAAATGACCTAACCACGAGGAAGCTAACGCAGCCGAAGCAGATCTGCTGCATGTGTATCTGCCACACTGTCATGCGCACTTTTGTAACTCGATTTGTGTTCTCAAACCGTACCGATTATCTAATTTATTTAAAGAACAGAAAGCATACTAGTTATCAACGTACGTTCCTTTCTATGTTTGCATCTTGGCTCTTTATTATGCATTCTTTGGTAACGTTTTCAATGAATTTTCACTTGATAAGAGCAATTGTGGTGGCCTAAAAGTGATCTTTATCGAACTGCATGCACTGGAGATCTTTATCGAACTGCATGCACTGGAGCTTTCAATGATAGAGAACTATTACCTATTTAAAGACGCCCTAAGGTTTGAAACCATGGTGCGAAAACTGCGTATCGAGGCTTACCATGGTACCGAACTTTCTAAAGATAATCTTATGGTTGAGCTAACGGTCATTCATAACCGCAGGATGCCACATGAGCGTTTGTTCAGTAAGCGCGCTAACGTCGCAAATGTCTTGGAAAATATGTTTAATAGGATGTAAATATGCATGAATATTCGTCATTAATTTTAATAACCGTCTTATCATTTCTGAAAAGCCATTTATACATACAACATCCGTAAGAAAGTATTAAATATTCAGTTTATTCAGTTTAAACAACATTCAGTTTATCAGTTTATCATCATCGTTGATCGGTCGGAAATGTTTAAATAACACTGATATTCTACAAAAGCACTTCCGATGGATGGACCATATTGAAATCGTCTACAAAAGCAATTCCGATGGATGGACCATATTGAAATCGTCTACAAAAGCAATTCCGATGGATGGACCATATTGAAATCGTCTACAAAAGCAATTCCGATGGATGGACCATATTGAAATCGTGTTCATTCTGTATATTTCGCTGAAGGTACCGAGTTGTTCGAGTTATACACGTAAATTTAACATTTGTTTGTCTATTTAAAGCTGAACGTTTGTTTATGAAACATCGATAAGATCATTATCATTCTCCCTTGACAGTAAACGCAATTAAAATAAAAGTTTTATGAACAATATACAACAAATTCTAAGAATCAGCTACATGACAAAATTGTCACAAAGTCATTAAAAAGTATGATGGCTTGTTTAAAGCAAATGCAAATAGGGTCGCATTATTTCATGACAACCCAGAAACAAAGCGGGAAGGTCTGAGTTTAAGACTGATTGACACGAACATTCAAAAAGCATCATTAACAGAGTTTTATATTATTTTTCTGCAAATGCAGGTATAATATTCCTTAGCGTGACACTGATAATTATACTGTGCATGAGTAAAACGAATTAATGCAATGTCAACATACGCATCACTGCCACATTTGAATGGAAAGTTGTACATTTAAATAAATTCTAACTCATATAAGACGAAAAGTACCGTAGTTGTGTATCGAATGGCGACTGCAGGGGAGACCGGGGCAAATTGGAACGAAAAATACAATTGTAATTATATTATACATTGCCAACAATTATTGCAAAAGTATTAGAAATTAGATTTTGGTAGTGATCAGGATCCCCGTTTAGATCCTGTAATTTTTAAAGGATTCTTTGTTATGCATGAGATAGAGCAAATTGCCACACTATCCTGAATAACTAATATTTTTACATCCAACTATAGACCTATTTCGTTAATTAGCTGCGTAGGTAAAGTCTTTGAGCGTATTGTGTTTAAATATATGTATAATTACTTACATACAAACCAGTTGTTTTTCAAAAACCAGTCAGGATTCTTACCTGGGCACTCTACAGTCTATCAACTTATTGATATGTGCAACCAAATCTGTCAATCTTTTGATGAAAGAAAATCTACTTGTATCGTATATTGTGACATCAGTAAGGCCTTCGATCGAGTCTGGCACAAAGGTCTCTTATTTAAACTTAAACAAGTTGGAATATATGGAAATCTCATAAATTGGACAGAGAGCTATCTAAATAACAGAAACCAAAAGTGTTATTGGATTTTCCTATTCGCGACCAAAAACAATAAATGCCGGTGTTCCCCAGGGTTCTGTTCCGGGTCCTCTGTTATTTTTAATTTACGTTAATGATATATCCGACTCTTTATTGAGTGCAACTAGACTGTTTGCTGATGATAGTTCATGAGCCGTCTCATCTAACGACATTAACATTATCGAAACAACACTTAATCACGACTTGTTTCCAATCAATGAATGGGCCAAACAGTGGCTTGTTAATTTTAACCCTTCCAAAACTGATATGGTATTTTATACTTTATCCAAAAGTCAAAACCGTCCGAAATTATTACTTGATAATACTCTTTTAACTTGTGTGCACTCTTATAAGCACCTTGGTCTCACTTTCAGTGAAGATGGGACACGGCATGATCATATTCAAACTATTACATCATCCGCATCTAAAATCCTGGGCTCGTTGAAAATGTTAAATACAAATTGAAACGCAAAACTCTCAATCAAATATATATTTCTTATTTAAGACCCATAATTGAATACGCTTCTATTGTTTGGGACAATTGCACCAACTATGAAAAGGAAATACTAGATAAGGTACAACTAGAGGCGGCTCGAATAATAACAGGCTTAACGCGTTCCGCTAATACAAGTAATCTTGCTAAAGAAATAGGGTGGGTTTCACTTAACGATCGCCGGAAAATACAAAAACTCATCTTAGTATATAAACTTAGAAAAAATTTACTTCCGGACTACCTTAATGAATTGTTCCCTCCACCGCTTCCCACTTGTCCATATTCTTTACGAAACAGTGCTAACTATGCAACAGTTACGCGAAGACTCGCAATTTACTCGAACTCCGTAATTCCGTCTTCTATTAAAATGTGGAATGACCTTGATATAAACATTAGATCGATTGACAGCTTATCTGGTTTTAAAAGACATCTTAAACAAATGTTTAATCCACCAACTGTACCACCATATTTTTTTTATTGGTGGCCGCTCACAACAGATATACCACGCCAGAATACGAAATAATTGCAGTGACTTAAATGCTGATCTATATAGTAATCACTTACGCGACAGTCCAACGTGTGCCTGTGCTAGTCCTATTGAAGATGCTGACCATTATTTTTTTAAATGCCCATTTTACCGAACCGAACGCATTCGCTTATTCACTAACACCCGTCCATTTCATCCCCTACGTGCATCTAAATTACTATTTGGTATACCCGAACGTTCCAACAGCGACAATAATACACTATTCAGCGAAATACAACGTTATATCAAAAGCACAAATAGATTTAGTCGCTAAACACACTAAACTTAATGTTGACCGATCAAATAGCTCGTTGCATTCAACCTGATGTTTAGCTGGTTGGAGTTTGGAGCAATGTAATGAAAAACTATATTTTTGCTAAGTATTGCATTCTTAATAGAGTGGAGCAATATATTCTTTTTATAATCATTTCTTATTATTTGTAACATTTTTGCAACATATGCACTATTTTGCTGGATGTTATAAGTAAATAATCTGTTATAATTTCACAAATTTAATATATACATTGATACTTACCTTATCTTATCCAAATCACAACAAATCGGTTACAGGGAAGGGTCGATTTCTAACGTTGTTAAAACTTGTGACCCAACCCTTTTGCTTTTCAAATGTACACACGATCTTGCTGTTAAAATTTCCATGTATGTTTACATGTAAACATTTAAACGTATTTGAAAGCAATAAAATAGTATTAAACTAAGAATAACTAATAATTAGTTGTAGTAGACTGCCTTTATGACGTTCAAAAATCAGTTAATTTACTCAATTTAAGCTTTGTCAATTTAATGTTCCAACAATGGGCGAACAATTACATGTGGATATTCTGAAGTCTGTAATTCTGAATAATACTGACACGTTCTATATTAAAGAATAAAATTAAATACATGTAAAAATACACTTTGTGTTTTGCTAGTTAGTTTGTCATATGTCATATGGCCTATGTTAAGCAATGCATCCTGTCGACGATAGTTCGTTTCGGTGACTTAACTAAGGCATATGGGTAGTGGTAATTTCTAGTTCCCACTATATGTAGCGGGAGATAGATTATTTCTACTCATGCATGTATGTATGATGGAAGTGGTAGGCGGAAGGTCATTAAATCCATCACGCATTCAAAGACATTCCTAATTATTTCCCATAAAGAAGGAGCACCACCGGTGTTGCTCATTTTGGTCAGTAGAAGATTACCAAAATACAACAAATACAGGCTATAATGACAGATAAATTTATGTAATTGCATTAAATAAAAGGCCCCCAAAACAATTTTCAGGCCAAAACGGTCGAATAAAGGCCCCAAAATAAATCGGTCTGAAGCAAATTCAGTTTCAAGTCAAAACGATCGAAAAAATAGTTTACAAGTCAAAACGGTCCAATAACTATTCAGTTTCCAAATGAAAGAGGCCTCAAAATAACATCGGTTGAAGGCGAAAAAGGCCCGAAAAAAATTTGGCTTCAAAGGAAATAAAGCCCAAAACAATACGGTTTCAAGTCAAAACGGTCGAAAACAATACGGTTTCAAGTCAAAACGGTCGAAATTCAATCACACTGCAAAACGGTCCGAAAACAAATCAGTCAGACGTCAAAACGACACATGTAAACAATTTGGTTTTCAGAAGTCAAAACGGTCCGAAAACGAATCTGGTTCAAATAAGATGCATTTCTAAATGATAATATCGTTTATATTATATTTGAATATCGGTATATAAACATTATAAAAATATATGCATATTATCAAAAAAGGCAGACTCACTACTTGTCGACCGAAATATATTCTTTCTGAGATATAGCATAAACATGTCTTAAGGAATGTTTTGTTCGTACTAAGATAACGATATACAAACAGTGCAACCACCTCAACGATTCGAGACATCCATTACTCACGTCTATGCACATAATTCTACGAGCAATTATTTCATCACTGTCAAAGTGGTTAAGACCTATCACACGAAAGCCGGACTTATCTATATTACGTAACACTCGTAATTCGTAAATGAAAAGACATTCTGGAACTGTTATGCTTATTGAAGATTTTTCTCTTACTATACTAGTATAACCTGAATTTATAGTAGACCTCTATTACACGTATAGTTCCACATTTGCAACAAAACATTAAAATATCAAAAAATAAAGATATCAGTAGTCATACACTGCGCTTTTTAACGACTTTTTTTTGGAAAGAAAGTCGAGACAACGACGAAACTATTAAATTGATTGATTTTGTGGTTATACTGACAACACATAATACGGTAAGGTTTCAAACGTCGCTTAAAAAAGTAAGCAATAATAAAGCGATAATGCAGAAATTGAAATTAAACAGTCCTTTCAGAAAACTTACACAATTCATATCATACCGGAGCGCTGGTATTTATTTATGCAAGTAATATAATTGCCAAATGTATTATAAAATAGCAGCTTATTTAATGGCGAATGGCCAGAGCCACCCACACTCTATTTACATTTTGAAAGTTAGCTTGCTGTAAAGCTATATATTAAATATTCGTTGAAAAACTGCAAATTCCTACAATATATTTTATACCGCGATTATTTCGACAAACACATGTGCACGTTTAACTAGAAAGCACTCCGAGTGAAGGAAGACCATCGCCAATACAGTGCAGTGTAGTATAGGCAGGGGCGTAGCTTGGGTTACACAAATGAATAGGCACAATAGGCGGATCTACAAAATGACGCTGTAAGCGATAATTTAGGCCAGGAGAGTTTATACTCGTATGTGGCTACAAACAACTAACTTCAGCTAAACCCCGATTCTACAAAATAATTGTAAAATAAGCGTGTGTTTACTGAAATTTGTTTCATATTGACGGATTGGACTCGTTAAACAATAAAGTATCAACACAGCCAAGAAAGATCCCCTCATCCCCATTCCCCCTCTTGTTTCTATTGCATTTTTTGCATATTTAAATTTTTCATCTCTGGAAAAAATGTATAGGCACGTGCCTATAGTACCCAAAGGAAGCTACGTCCCTTGTAGGGCACAATGTGGCTATCTCCCAGTACTACAGAATCCTTTAAAATTCCCCGATCCAGACGGCGATGTGGATCAACATCAAAACCTGATCATATTTTGATTGGCCCAGTTCCAACATTCAAAGAAAAGGTCATGCACATGTGATCATACCAGGGGTGGTATTCACGTACAATCTTAATTGAAATCTTATCCGTAACATTAAAACATTTTTCTAAAGCATTTTATTCCATATATACGTGAAATTCTGCTAAATATTCGCTAATTATCAACTTATTATTAACTAATATTTACGTAACTAATTGGAGTCATTAATTTATGTGTAGTTTAAAAATATTACTTAACACAAATTGGAACTTAAATATTTTAAGATTAACTTAAGATGTTTCTGGAATATGGCCCCAGGGGTGGTATTCACATAACATCGTAAGTTACATTTTATGTTTGTCCTTAAAACTGCTATCGTCTTGGACTGTATAATTCCATACAGACACTGCGAAGCATTCAATAACGCTTGTAAATGTCATCTGAACTAAAATATGTTTTGTCGAATATAAATAGCATGCCTATGTGTTAATTTATGAAACATAATATGAATAAAAAAAAATTAAGTTTAAATATCTGTAAATTTACATAATATGCTTTGTGAATACTACACGTGTATTTACGTTGCGTACAGAGGAACGAACACAGGCAAAAACATAACATTATTGTCGGAAATAATACTTTATTAAAACCAAGGAATTAATTTCATCCGCAACATAATTTATGTTGCGGATGAAATTAATTCGAAAGAAATTATTTCTTTTCGAAATCGAAAATAAAAAGGTATTTATGGTTATTGTGCACTGCACCTTTTCTCTAAAATTTCAATTTGATTCAAGTGTCATGGAGTTGCTGTCTGGACAAATATTTCGCGCATATCAATAACACAAGGTACTAACCAAACAATCAATATGAAGTGTGATGTTTCCTATGAACTTCTTCTTGACGAGAAAAATAACATTACAATATCATCCCGGCCGGATAGCATTACCTTATTGCACTGACAGGCAATAATCTGAATTAATAACGAACTTTTCAACAAAATGGAGACATTATCCAGCTACAACACGCTATATAAATCCCATTCGGGCATAAGGAAATAACGTTAATCAATTAATGTCGTACATATGAACGCACGAGGCAGAGAAAGAATACGTGTGAAAAAACGTATTGTCAAAATAATAGCCAAACTATTTTTTATTTCAGAAATCTACACACATTGTAAAAAAACGTTTCAAAAACAAGTATACTCAAAGAAAAAGCACATCTAAGGCAAAAGGAGTTAACTACTTTACTAATTAATTAATGTTTAAACGCTTAAAAATATTTTCGTACATAACTATAATAATACTTCTAAACAAAGCATTTTGATAAGCGGACATATTCTTGAAATCAATGCATGTCAATTAAAACGAATAACGTTGTGTTTATTTTCCAGTTTCAAAATGTATATTACGTCTTTTGCTCTAGTCAAATCGAATAAAACAGATCCCGACGACTGTAACAAGATCATTAATGCAAACACAGAAACTATCACCGCAAAACATGCAATAATAAATGATCCATTTGTACCGCTGCATCAAAGTTTAATTATACAAGGATCTTGTCAGCCATATATTCGCTAATTCCAGGCTTTGCTTATTCGGTTAAATTCGGTTCTCGTTACCAAGACAACTAATCCGTATCCAATAAGCAGCGGCGCCACGCTCCACAATAGGTCAATATGTCAACAGTCGAGAATTGGCAGTGGAAAGAGAAACCTTTATTACATAGCGGCTGGAAACAGAATTATTGTTCTCCTAGGAACAATAGGCAATCTGATCACAAAACGCGCAATTTAGAAAGATTACAGTTACAGACTTAACAAGATTTGTAAATTGTCAATTTCCAAGTTTGCAAATGAAAACTACGGTATAGACAGCGTGGCGGCAAGAGGTGTATAAATTTCATAAAACCGCAAAGCGAACCGTATTGGGAACCTTTAGCATGTTAGGTCTACTTATGTAGAACTTTAAACTCTAATATGGAACCTAAGCTTACTTTAATGGTTGCTTCTAAAAAACGAATGATTATTCTTTTCATCTAACTTCGTTTGCTGCTCGATCTTACAAGAAGCAACATTGCAATAAGGCCAAACAAATGCTTGGTTTCCGCTTACATATACAACAAAATCTAGGAGGGGAGGTAAAAACAATTTCGACGCACATTTTAAGTTTATTGGGCTGCATGTAAAATTGTTAAATGCCTCCCAACAGAGAAACTGTACCTTTAATATAAATAACGTTATAAAAAATAGATTTCTGGCAGATAATTGTATTATAAAAAAACTGCTCTCTTTTCCCGAAAATCAGAAAACGTTAATGATTGATAGGCAAAATCTTTTAGGGTCTGCGAAAAAAAAAGTGGCTGGATGGGGGGGGGGGGGGGGGGCGGGTCGGGTAAGCGGAAACAAACAACTTTTTTTTAATCCTAAAAATATTAATGATTTGTTTCTCAGGCACTTTTAAAAAAAAAATCAGGGAGGGCGATTTTTTTTTATTGAAATATTCTTTTTTCTCCTACTATTTTCTATTTGCACTATGTAATGGCTTATTAAAACAAGTAAATAAGTACATTTTAAAGACAATTTTAAGTATTAATAACAACACAAGCATCCCTTTTTATAAAATTTAATATAGATTTATTAATCAGAAACGGTCATTTATGCAAGCTGACGTAAAAAGGCAATCAATTTGAATGTTTATAATTAACAATAAGTGCCTTCAAATTGATAGACCATCAGCGTTAAAGTTCTTCTATTTATAGAATTTAACTTTTCGTAATTCATATTTTTATAACTGTCAAAAATCGGATTTATTTTTGCACTAAATCACCAATAATTTTTGGAAAGGAAATTCAACACTTGTCAATGCAGTTGTCATTTTCGATTGTAAATCCAATGTATGGCAAGAACAAACTACGCCGCACATAAAATCTCTGTCCCAACAAGTTAAGCGTGTGCTAATTGACCAAAACATTCAGCAGTGGCATGCGGACATGAACCAATCTAATAAAGGCAGATTTTATTACTCGTTTAAAACCACCCTCGAACTTGAGAATTACCTTAAAATACTACCTAAGTCTAAGTATTTACCTATTTTTAAGCTCCGCACAGCTAATCATCACTTTCCAATAGAAACTGGTAGATGGAATGGCACACCAGAAAGAAACAGACTTTGTACTTTTTATAATGAAAATTACATTGGCAATGAAGAACATTATCTATTAAAATGCACCCATTTTACTACAAACAGACATTAAGTGAGTGAAATCTCGAGACATATTTGCAGAGACAATAAACTTAAGTACATAATGTCTTTAGAAAAGTACGATAAACTTCATAAACTAAGTAAATTTGCAATTACTTCGTTAACAAGTGTCGGATAATGTGTTATACTATTTGTGTCTTACTATTTATACATTTATATTTACTTTTTTATGCTGATTTTTAGTTGTGAAAGTGCCCCATTAATGCAAATATAACTTTCAAGTACGCTTGCAAAACATATGTTTGTTAACCGTGAAGCACTGTTTCTCCAACTATTGTATAACCAAATGTATATTGTTCCTCTTACGAAACACATGTTTAAATCAACAAATAGACGACATTTATAAAGGTTCCCAATCGAATATGATATTTTTTTTAAAATTTACACAGTATTTCACAATTTGTGTATATCAAATAATAAAATCAGAGATTTTACTGGAAATACCGAAATATCTACCGGGTTACTCTTCTTCTGCTATGTTAAAATGCGTATTCGTTTAATATTAAGCCGCAGTCCATGGGATCTAATTCAAATACATCGTAATTTTAGTAATAGTTCTTATGAACGTTTATGGTGTTTATTCGTCTGAAATATGTTTCTTATTTACGAAAGGCATTGTTCAAAAGCGCTTGGTACGAACGGAATATACTATAATGTACATGCTGGTTTACTCCAGAGTCATCACCAGTTATCGCAGAACGAAAATAGATGATCGCAAGTTACCAAAATGTCAATAATTCACATATTTCATTGCGTAGTTTTTGTATTTTGTTCGGTAACATGCCCTTTAGAAACACTTTCTGCAAAGTTTTATTTTTATTAACGAATTTCTGGACTGCTCCTTTAAAACCCGGGCGCGATCGTCAAACAATAGTAAATAACAATATTTTGGGCATTCAATCAAATTCGTGGCGGGCCATACAAATACGTTGCGGCGCTGCCTGAGAAACAAACCATTATTTTGTTTAGCCTTACGCCTAATAAGTATAAAATTAAATCCGAAAAGCATGTGGCCGTTTCATTTACGGTCTGTAAATCCGTATTTAAAAGTGTTTTTCTCGCAAAGAGTACCCACACATTCTTCTTCTTTTACTACATGGTGAACAGAAATTGTTTAATTTCACATTGAAAGGTAAATCCTAAAATTAACTTAAGTGTAACTTCATGGATACCAGCCCAAGACATCCTTGATCTGTAAAAAAGTGACAAAACAAAACAAATGCTTTCATTATAGATCTACTGTACAGGCGGTAAACAAATACATGATTTAGAAGAGGCGTTCGATAACGTAGACCATGATTTAATATGTGCCAAGTTCCATCGTATACGTACCAACTCTATGTTCTTGATATTTTACAGTCAGTAAACAAAAACCGAGTGTAAATCATACGTTATTTGACCTCCAATTGATTACTTATAGAATCCCCAAGGGCGGTTTCTTGAGACCCTTATTGTGTTTCGTCTTTGAAGATTATGTTAGAATAAGCATTGACCCGGACTGTAAGTTAATTGTATATGCAGATACTAGTACCCAGCTAGATTAATATTCATACGGAGATTATGATCTAATTACGCCTAAGGCTTTTTTGTTTTAAATAGGGTATACGTCGGATTCGTGAAAATATACATCGTCTACTCAGCTGTTTACCTGATTTCATTTACTGTAATATCATTTTATTTCGCGCTGTCTAAATTTCGCGCATTCTTAAAAAAACGGCCAATGCGCGCGGCCTTAATTCGCGCATTTTTGTCTCTCCATATTTTTATTTACAATCATGCAAACAGAAAATTTACGCGGGTTTTTAAATTCGTGCTATGTTCGGGCCACGGAATGCGCAAAATTAAGACCACCGCGAAATATAATGATTTTACAGTAGCAAATGCGACACATGAAATCTTCCTGCAAAAACTTAGTACACTTATGTCCCAGTAATTATTCACTGTGTCTCGGCATTTAATTACTAATCACTAGTCTGGTATATATATATATATATATATATATATATATATATATATATATATATATATATATATATACTAAGAGATTCGCTAGATACGGGGTGTTTTCCAATATAAGACCCTTGTTGTGGGGTGTCCAAAAATTGTGGGGTGTTTATAACGCCCCACAATTTAGGACACCTATTTTTCGATAATACACCATAAATATATGTTATTGGTGAAATATGGCAACAACTAGGTATTATATTGAAATCATATATACAGTAAAACACAGTTATTTCCCTTGTGTTAATACACTAGAATGCTATTAAAATTGCATGTGGAGATTAAACTACCCGATAATGAGGCACACACCAGGCAGCTGGATACTTTACGCTCTGTTAATCTTTGAGTAAAAATCTAGACTATCATTCAACCTGATTTTAAACCTAACTTTGTTGAATGTGAAAATATCAAAATTCCAGTTGATGAAATGTTTGAACTAATTAGAAACAAAAATAAAGTAGTGTTTTCATTTTTAACCCAAGAAAATAGTTAAGACTGCCTAGCGTATTAAGCAGTTAGTATTAATATCCGGTAAATAAACAAATAAATACAGTTAATAATAAATGTATTGTGTTTTTAAAAGGTCTAAGGCTGGTGATGATTATTTGATTGTAGCAATTATTATGATTTTTTTTATGATTTTCTTTGTTTATTAACATTAAATGTTGACTTGCCATCATTATGGACTATTGTGATGCAGCATTTAGCAAAAGATTAACATTTACTTAGTATGTCTTTATGATAATTAACATATTTATTATGATTTTAATAATATTTTTTTCACAATGTGTTGAACTTTTATTTACTGAACATGTACATGTCCTGTCCATTATTTTTGTATGTGTTAATACTAACACCATCACTATAATTACTCCTCCGATTACTACTAACACAATTACCACTATCATCGTTGAAAAAAAACCCATATTGTTTCCATTTATTAACAAACATTAGTATGTGAGTAACTGACAAACTAATAGCAACACTGTTTTGAAACGTTAATCTTACACATTTTGCCTTTAACATGTAAGCAAAGTAAGAAAACATGTATTTTTTACTTATCTCCTACGATATATATTTTTATTCAAAGAGTGCATGCTAATTATGAAAGGAAAACACTTTCAAGATCTCAAGTCAGTTTTATAACTACTGTGTTAATTAGGTATTTAAACACAAAGAAATTCACGTTTAAACATCTTGCTCAAATTTACCGCTCAGATAGTGCCAACATGCCAAGGCTTGATATATGGCTATTAATGACCACAAAGGGACCATTAAATTTGGCTGCAGTAGCTGTTCTAATGAAGGCTAACGGCACTTGAAAGCAATACACACCAAAATAACATCAACTTGCTACAACTACTGAAACTACCACTATTATTATTTTTACTACTGCAGTAATTCTTCATATTCTATAACAACATCAACATCTACTGCAACAACAATGACAACTACTACTACTACCACTACTAATTATTCTACTAATAATACTGCTTTTGCTGATGCTGCTGCTTCTACTACTACTACTTCTGCTGCTGCTGCTACTACTTCTACTACTACTACTACTACTACTACTGCTACTACTACTACTACTACTTCTACTACTTCTACTGCTACTACTACTAATTTTACTATATTGTTATAGTTATAATTGTACTACACTATCGTCACCACTACTACTACTACTCCCAATACCACTACCATTACTACTCCTTCGACTAATACCAACACCATCACTATAATTACTCCTCCGATTACTACTAACATAATTACCGCTATCTGTTTACTACTGCAGTACGTCTTCAAATTCTATAACAACATCAACCTCTACAACAACAACAACAACTAATACTACTTCTACTACTATTCTACTACTACTACTACTACTGCTACTACTAATTTTACTATATAGTTATAGTTATAATTATACTACACTACTACTACAACTGCTGCTGCTGCTGCTACTACTACTACTACTACTACTACTACTAATACTACTACTACTACTACTACTACTACTACTACTATGCTACACTAATACACCACCGTCACCACTACTTCTACTTCTCCCAATATTACTAAAACTAACTCCACTACCATTTCTACTCCTTCGACTACTACTAACACCATCACTATAATTACTCCTCCGATAACTACTAACACAATCACTGCAAATACTACTACTACTACTACTACTACTACTACTACTACTACTACTACTACTACTACTACTACTACTACTACTACTACTACTACTACCACTACTACTTCTACTACTACTACTACTACTACTACTTCTTCTACTACTACTACCACTACTACTACTACTACAACTATTACTACTACCACTACTACTACTACTATTTCTACTACTACTATTACTACTACTTCTTCTTCTACTACTACTAATTCTACTACTACTCCTCCGATTACTACTAACACAATCAGTGACAATACAACTACTACTACTACTACTACTTCTTCTTCTACTACTACTACTACTACTACTACTACCACTAACACCACCACTACTTCTACTCCTTCCACTGCAGCTACATGTAGCGCAACCACCACCTCTACAACTATTCACCCGACCATAACTAATGCTCCCAACACCATTAATACAGCTGCTCCGACTACTACTAACAACAACACTACCACCACAACGTCTACTTTTCTGACTACTTTTAACACAACCACAACCACTATTACCGGTACTTTTCTTTGGAATACTACTAACAGAAACTATTAGTAATAATTTACTACCACCAGAAGCATCACCACCAATGCTACTCCTGGTGGTGGTGGCGGTAGTGTTAGTAATTGTCGGAGATGTGCCAGTACAGGTTGTGTTCATATTAGTTGGAGTAGTAGTAGTGATAGTGGTTGTGGTGTAAATAGGAGTCAGATGAGTAGTAGATGTTGTGATGATGGAAGTGTTAAAAGTAGTCGGATGCGAAGTAGTGGTGGTGGTGGTGGTGGTGGTGTTAGTTGTATCCGTAGGTATAGAAGTAGTGATGGTGTTAATAGTAATCGGAGGAGTAGGAGTGGAGGCGGTGGTATTGTTCGTACTAGTAGGAGTAGTAGTAGTAGTAGTGGTGGTGGTGGTGGTGTTAGTAGTAGTCGGAGTATATATGGCAGTTGTGTTAGTGGTAGTCGGAGGAATGGTAGTGGTGGTGTTGATGTTAGTAGTAGTAGTGGCAGTGGTGTTAGAAATTAGAAGTAGTCATAGGAGTTGTAGTGGTGGTGACGGTGGTATAAGTAGTAGTAATAGAAGTAGTATTGGTGGTGGTGAATTTGTTAGTAGTAGCAGTAGGGGTAGTAGTGGTAGTGGTGGGGGTGTTAGTAGTAGTCGGAGTATTAGTAGTGGCGGTGGTGTTAGTAGTAGTCGTAGGAGTCCTAGTTGTGGTGGTTGTGTCATCAGTAGTAGTCGTATGAGTATTAGTGTTGGTTCTGGTGGTGTTAGTAGTATGAATAATAGTGATGGTGATGGTTGTGGGGGTGGTATTAGCAATAGCAGTAGATGGAGTACTGGTAGTGGTGTTAGTAGTAGTCAGAGTATTAGTAGTGTTGGTTTTGGTTCTGTTAACGCGATATTATATGGATTTTATATAGAAATGTAGCTTATTATTATAATGAATTAATGTTGTATATGATGTTGATATGTATAATGTTGTATTATATAATCACAAAGCAAAACTTATTTCAATGAATTCTTAAATATGAACTGCTAACAAACCAGTACCAACTGAAGTTAAACACATTCTTTTAATTTACTGGCTGTCCTGACACCCATATATCAACTTGGGCATTACTGGCGCCCGTAAAAACATCGTGTTAATATATATTTACGGGAGATTCTTTCAACTGATTTGAATCATACTTGTACTTTATCATGTTACAAAGAGTTCTTTATAGAAGGAATTCTGTATAATTTTGTCACTAGAAGAGAGTATTTAAGTGCTATTTTTTGGGTCCTTTGAAACATGTTGTTGATAATATTTGTTTAGCCCATAGTATCAAACCTGGCCATGATACAAATACTTTAAACATATCGTGATTTTAAATAAATTGCTAATTTCTAATTATTCAAAAACATAAGAAGTACATGTAATGAAAAAACTTTATGAAGAAGCAGTAGTTGAAATAATTATGACAATACGTCAGATAATAGAAGTGGTACTAGTATTTGTAGTAGTAGTAGATGTAGTAGTAGTAGTAGCTGTGGTGGTAGTAGTAGTAGTAGTAGTAGTAGCAGTAGTAGTAGTAGCAGTAGTAGTAGTAGTAGTGGTAGTAGTAGTATTAGTATTAGTATTAGTAGTAGTAGTAGTAGTAGTAGTAGTAGTAGTAGTAGTAATAGTAGTAGTAGTAGTAGTAGTAGTAGTAGTGGTGGTGGTAGTGGTAGACGTACAAGAAGTAATTGAACTACTACTACTACTAGTTCTACTGGTAGAAGTAAAAGTAGTTGTAGTTGTTGTTGTAGCAGTAATAGTTGTAGTAGTAGTAGTACAGGTAGTAATAACAGTATTATAGTATTTGCAGTATTAACACCATAGTTGCATTTTCAGTAGGATACTGTTTTATTGATTTATATCGATTCCAGTTCGGAAACTAATAACTAATATTTTCATCGTAACGGATTAGTAATATATTTATGCATTAAGGTCAGGTTAAATTGTCCGAACTATACTGCTGTATGTTTTGTCCGAAATTAATGAGTCCACCTTTCTTTCTGGACAGTAAACATATCAGATTGCAAATTTGATGCAAACGACTTGAAACATTTATGAAAAAAGGTCTTATGCATTATGAGTTGCAAACCTTGTGTTCTGTAATCACATCTACAGGTATAGTCTATTTAAATTCAGTTGATAGTGTATACATGTGCTCCATTAACTTGCAGATTGGGGACATTGTTATAAGCACAATGCAATCGCCTGTATTTGAATAGTCTGATTTACCCGTATTGATCCGTCCATGAGTATAACGATTCTTTTGGACAATGCTATCGGCAAATGTAACCCGAGAAATTGCTAACTTGATAATGCCTTTGTTGCAAAATGTGTTATTTTTAAAATGCAGTAACATCATGCAGTTACATCATGTATAATCAAAAACAGAACAACAAGATGGGAAGAGGTCCTTTGCAATATCAATGTATAATAATAATAATTTAATCTGAAATCTACAGATATTTACTATATCAGTACATACTTATTTGTAATTAGTTTTGTACAGAAGGCATTATGTTTAACATAACCCCTGTAATAAGAGGCGCATCATGAATGTATATACATGTAGATGCTCCTACAGGTGCACTCTTGAGCGAGTATCTTTATTTTATACAAATATATATACAGATCCATATAAACTATGTACTTTATATAGAAATACTAACAGTA